>OY987257.1:41216623-43984451 GCA_963920725.1 Rhamphomyia laevipes | reverse complement strand
ACAAATCTCTGAATTTTATATATTATTATTTTATTAATTTTTTTTTTAATTTTTTTTATAATATATAATCCAAATTCAATAAAGTAATTTTAAAGCAACTAAGATATGACATTTTATTTTACGACAATTTTTTCTGAAATCCGTAGACAAACTGAAAGAAGTCTAAAAATAAAGCCAGAAAGGGAATGTTTTATTTTCGGATATGAGTTTTATACATATTTCATATGAGAAACGAATTTATAGCAAAATAATATACTCAAAATTTTATTCTTAAACACTAGAGTGATTCAAAAATAGACTATCGTTCGTTCAATGTACAAAACGAATAATTTTGAGTTTGAAGGAATAATATTCACTAAAATGAGGTACTAGCTATTTAAGTTTAAAAAGCAGTGCGAAAACACTTGAATTGCTTCAAAACACTTTAATTGTAGGAAACCGAAATTATGCTAATATATCGCAACATCGAGTCTACATACAGTATGATGTAAAATGACACAGCCAAAAATCGAAGATCAAATTGTTAACCTAGATCAAAATTATTTAATTTATCTACTTCTACATATTTATCCAAAAAGTATGAGTTGCATTGTTTTTTTAATAGTTCCCAGCAACATGTTTTATTCTAATGTTATTTTATAGAAGTGAAAATATAACTTAATATGACATTTTTATACTTGCTGTGATTTATCAACTATTTGAAATTAATTATTTTACTATTACTGAAATACTTCATCGGCAGATTACGACAGATGGAAGATGGATATCTTTTATATGTGTAAAAGTAAGAATAAGTATAATAGTACAGCATTATTATTTAATTTATAACATATATTATGAATATTTATGTGTACTCGTGAAACTATTGCTTTCCATCTAATTATTCAACTTCCCTTTTCATATGCTTATTAATAGCAGTAACATATATTTTACTTTTGAAAAAATATTAGTACATATGTGTTACTGCAATAATGCTCAAAGATAAACCAGTGCAGGAATTTAAGATCCGCAAACGCATTACTTTTTGTATATTGGTGATCTACAACAATTATTGATGTTGCGAACCTTTGAATACTTGACCAGGACAGTCTGATGCAAATAAGATACATTGGAAATTCTCAAATAATAATTCTCAAGTTTATTATTTTGTGTATTATAGTTTTTTAGTGTGGCATCATATTGTTCTATGTTATGCTATAATGTTTTATGTACATTTAGTAATTTCAGATCGTAAGAAGTTTTAATTTTTCATCTAAAAGAGAAAGCGTAACAATCTAATTTAATTTTAATAAATACGGCAAATATGAAACAAGTATTAATGTAAATACATCAACTAAGTATTATAAATATTATTAAAAATTTGTTATGTTGGTTAAGTACTAAATGATTCAACATTAAACTGACTTTTATTCTTTTATATTTAATCGAATTTCGAAGTATTTCTTTTTTCTATAACTGAGTGGGCGTTTATTTCACAACCACATAAATTGTGTAAAATATTAAATTCTTAAAATATAAGATGTATCATTCATAACTAAGTAATGGAGGTACATATTACTTACTTTTAACTTTGTGATTACAAGTTTTGCTGCAACTCTCCCTAGTCATACATTATGAATTGCTGCACTTAATTTATTTTCTATAATTTATATTACTTATTTGGATTAATATTACAAAAATAATTGTTAGAACGTGTAAGACAGAAAAATATTATTCATCATAAAACTAAGTATGGAGGAGGGATCAAATTTTGAAAGTGTTTCGTAACAATTATAGTATAAGATATGATACTTGTTCATTCATTATATCTGTGTTAATGAAAACAACAACGATACATTATTTGCAAAATATAATTTTTTATTAGTTTTAATAAATTATAACAAAAATACAAATTTTCACATCACCCGTTTAAATTAAAAGTATAAATAAATGAAAAGTTAATCACAATAAATCACACCTTTGTGAAGATATCAATAAATAAATAGCTGTCATCCTATACATAAATGTAGTTTATGATTGTGGCGCACTAGAACTACATGTGGTGCTGCTGCGTGAGATATATAAACTACAACGAGTATCGAAAATATGCAATTTTGTTTAAATTCAAAAAAATATGAAAAATTATAAGTGTAGTGTGTTTTATGTAGAAAAATAGCAATAGTAATACAAAAATAATAATAATAACACCAAGTAAAGCGATATGATGTGAATAAAGGACTTTTATAATTCTATTATTTTGTATATTGACTTTTTAGGGGAGAAACATAATGTCGCATCACACGCGTGCGTGACATATGTAGGCATTGAAATTAGACGCGTTAGAACAAATTGTGAACCACAATGCCGCGTGCGTTTTAATATTTTTGATATTGATGTTTTGTAAATTAATTTCTTAATAATTTTTATTTATAAATTTGAAATATAAATTAAATATTTTTAAAACGATTATTGTTAAATATTAGAAATTTTGTGTATGATTATAAGTTTTGTGATTATAAAATTCATTACTTTTCACTTTCTCAATCAAAACTTCATCATAATTTTCCATAATTTATATTTTATCTTATTTAACAAACAATTTGTTACTTAATTTAACCGCCAAATTTTTTTATTAGTAAACAATAACAAATTCGATGTCAAATTAGTTATCAAACGCGTACGCTTCCAAAAAAGTAGAAACTAGATCTACTTCATGCGCGCGTTAGCAAAACTGCATTATAAGTTGCTCCATATATTTCCATTCGTTCTACTCAACTTGTCAACGCTTTACGCACGCACGAACGCGTGTGACGCGACATTGTGTTTCTCGCCTTATTATTTTTATGTATAAAACTTCATAACTACAGAACGAATTTGTTGCTGGCGTTGCTGGTTAGGTTATGTAGTCGGCTATCATCAACTATAATATCGGACTATAGGCCACTCTTGTGAATGTTTTTGAAGTATCGTATGGAATGGAAGTGAAGTGGAATTGTACAAAATTATGGATTGTTTAGATGATTAAAAATAAACTTAAAATAATTTAAATATTAAATCACAATGGCTGTTGCTATATATCAGCACAAGGAACACATGTCAATTTTAAGAAAACTTTCAGCTGAAGGTATTATTTTTTACAATATAATAAATACTATATAATATCACATTTTACCTTAGAAATTATTGATTTATTTAAAAACGTTCCTGCTGTTATAAATAGGAAGAATAAGCTACGGGGAAAATCCAGTATGTATTAAAAGTTGTGTTAAATAGTTAACTTAACATTTATTTTTCCTTTCAGATGCGAGTGATATTTCAGAAAATGTAATTGATTCCTTTATATTTCTGCTAGCTGAATCTTCCTATGTATTTTTTTCTCCTCAACAAATCTATATGACATTAATTAATTTATTTTAGATCAATGAGTCTGAATTTCGTGATAATCTTAAGAACATAGGATTTTCCAACGAACAAATATCTACAATTTGTGATTGTGCTTTTAATAAAACGCCCTTGTACGTCAGTATGTTTCAAAATTCAAGATCTCCATTTTTAAGATTCAAAGATTTAGAATGGAGATTGGAATCAAAAGTTTGTAATAAAATAACATTTTATTTATTTTACTTCATTAATTTTTTTCAGATAAGCTCTAGAAGTGCTCTAAATGAATGTAATCTGTCTGTGTGCGTCAAATTAACCTTAGATGAAGGAAAAAATAGATCTAAAAAGTCAAATATTGTTGGAGAAAAAAATTTGGAAGAATTTTCAGAAACTAAACAGTTAATTGTGAGACTTGATCTTAATAGAATACGACATATAATCAATGTTCTTGAAGAAGCTCTAATTAATATGAAGGTCCAAAATTAACAATAACTTTCTTGTCCAAAACACTACAAATTAAAATATTTATACATAATATTAGAAATTTGTCAATAAATTGTTTGTTGAATTTAAATTCAAAGATATTGCCATATTAATATACTTAATATATGTATTAGTTTACCAATTTTTTTTTTATTAAAATAGGTTTCGTTTTATGCTTAAATTGAAGTTTATGTACTTTTAATATAAATTATTCGAATAAATTTCGATATAATTGCTTTATGTTTGTAAGTATACTTATCAATTAGTAAGAAATTTAAATTTATCAACGATTAAACAAAATCTATTTAAGATTTCGTTTTATCGTTGATAAATTTAAATTTCAACGATAAAACGAAATCTTAAATAGATTTTGTTTTATCGTTAATAAATTTAAATTTCTTAATAAAGTGTGAATTATATAATTTATTATTTGAATAAAACAGTTTCCATTTTATTCAGCTTCTAATGATTCTCATATCAGTTCAAATTTACAGAAAATGAAGTGATTCATAAGAAATTTATGCGTTTATATGAAAATTATATTTGTTGTACTTACAACACTTTTGGATAAAATGTAAGCAAGATTATTATCATAACTCCAAGTCAACAACAACAACAACAGATTTTTAAAGGATAATCTCATTTTTATTGAATCTATCTTTATTTATGTTTTACATTAAAGCTCTGGTAAAATTGGTGGACACGTACATACTAAGTGTTTATCTCCATATGCGTCATCAATTCTTCCGACAGTTGGCCAAACTTTTGAATCCGAGGTTACAAATGGCTGAAAAAATAACAGAGTTTTAAATTATGTTTACAATTAAAAATTATAAGCAAAACAATATTTTTATAATACAACAAGGTTAAATGTGTTATTATTTTATCAATACGTAATATCAAGACAATTCAATAATCCTTCAATCCCAGCTAGCAATAGAGCAAAAATATATTTCAAAGTAGTCGTATAAGGAACGCAATTATATCTAGAAAGGCGGAAACTATAAATGTTTGCGGATAATTTTGCTTGGATTCAATTTAATTAATACAATTAAAAATAAATTATATTTGGCTGTTTATAGTTCTTTTGAAATTATAATGATTATATATGTCAATTATATCTGAAATAACTGAAATAATTAAGCTGATACAGGTACAGCTATCTTGCTTGACATAATGAAAAGAGTTGTAGAATTTCTGCCAAAACGAATAGCCAATATATACATAATAATAAAGGATTTCATCTACAGATTAGTAATATACATATAATTTTTAAAAACTTACTGCAGGAAAGGCAGCCTGTTCCACTGTATATGGTCTATTCCAATTGGTATTAATAACCTGCATTTGTGTATGTGGTGCCATTTTTAAAGGATTTATAACTCTATCCATATTACCATTTTCAATGTCACTAATTTCATGTCGTATCGATATTAATGCCTCACAAAATCTATCTAATTCTTGTTTATCTTCTGATTCTGTTGGCTCTATCATAAGAGTGCCAGAAACTGGCCACGACATAGTGGGTGCATGAAAACCATAATCCATTAGTCGTTTGGCAATATCCACTGCTTCCACATTTGCGCTCTTTTTAAAATCTCTAACGTCTAATATAAATTCATGTGCAACTAAATTATTTTTCGGATTTTTGTAAAGGGTTTGGTAATGCTTTTCTAGATATTTAGACATGTAATTTGCATTAAGTATTGCTACTTGCGTCGCACGTTT
Organism: Rhamphomyia laevipes; assembly: GCA_963920725.1. NCBI lineage: Eukaryota > Metazoa > Arthropoda > Insecta > Diptera > Empididae > Rhamphomyia > Rhamphomyia laevipes. Next base: position 43,978,880 of record OY987257.1, on the reverse strand, counting down.
TAATCCACGAGCACCCATCATCTACAAATACATAAAAATTATGCTATTATACTAAAAGGTCTTAGCGAATAATACCTTTATATATGACCAGGAAATTGGCAAAATAGCAGAACTTCCAAAGGGTGCCGCACTTACGACTCCAAAACTTTGAGCTTCATCTGGTAGAGGACTTATAATAGGATGTCCAGGAAGATGTGGCGCTAGATGTTTCTTTACACCAATTGGTCCCATACCAGGTCCGCCTCCACCATGTGGAATACAAAATGTTTTATGTAGGTTAAGATGTGATACATCACTACCATAATCGCCTGGTCGACATAAACCAACCTGTGCATTCATATTAGCACCATCCAAATAAACTTGTCCTCCATGTTTGTGAATTAAGTCACAAATTTCAGCAATAGTGTCTTCAAATACACCCATTGTAGATGGATAAGTTACCATTAAACATGATAAATTTTTCGAGAACTCCTCAGCTTTCTCTGTTAAATGAACTATGTCTATACTTCCATCTGATCGAATTCGAATAGGCTCAACTTGCATACCGGCCATTTGAGCAGATGCTGGATTTGTACCATGTGCACTTACAGGAATTAAACAAATATTTCTATTATGTTCATTTCTATATTCATGGTAGCTTCTAATGGCTCGCAGTCCAGCATATTCTCCCTGAGCACCACTATTTGGTTGAAAAGAAATTTGATCATATCCCGTAATTTCACACAAGTCCTTTGCCAATTCTTTAAATAAAAGGTGGTATCCTTGTGCTTGCTCTACTGGTGCGAATGGATGAATATCCGTAAAATGTCGAAAAGAACAGGGCATCATTTCTGTTGTTGAATTTAATTTCATTGTACAAGATCCTAAAGGAATCATTGAGTGTACTAAGGAAATATCTTTATTTTCTAATTGCTTCATGTAACGCACCATCCTAGATTCGCTTTGGTGGCTGCTAAATACTGGATGCGTAAGAAACGATGATGTTCTTAAAAATTTGGAATTGTTAATAGAATTTGTGGTTATTTCAAGATGCGAAACAACACTTTCTAAAGGTTTGCATTGAAAAATCCATAAAAGATCTTCAATGTCAGTTGTTTTAACAGTTTCATCTAAAGCGATTCCAACGGATCCGTCATCATAATATCTTAAATTTATATTTTTCTGCTCTGCTCTTGACCGTACATTTTCTTGTGAATCATTGTTTAATTCTACATGTAAGGTGTCAAAGAAATAATTGTTTTTTACAGTGTTACCACTATTTGTAATTGCGGTATGTAAAATACAAGTGAAGTTATGAATTCTGTTTGCAATTTCTTTTAAACCTTCAGGCCCATGGTAAATAGCAAACATAGCAGACATATTAGCCAGCAATGCCTGGGCTGTACATATATTACTTGTTGCTCTATCTCTACGTATATGTTGTTCTCTTGTTTGCAATGCGAGTCGATAAGCCTCTCTTCCATTTACATCACGTGTTACACCTATCATTCTCCCCGGCATTAAACGTACTAAATTCTGCCTACATGCAAAAAATCCAGCATGTGGACCTCCATATCCCAAAGGTACTCCTAATCGTTGAGATGTTCCTATTGCGATATCAGCTCCAAATTCAGCGGGTGGTCTTAACAGAGTAAGTGCTAACAAATCTGTTGCTACAACTACTAAAGTCTGTAATTAAAAAATATAGTATTTTGTAAGTACAGTATATTATATAGAATTTTAAGCTCAAGTTAACGATTTTACAATTCAAATTAAGGATTTTATAAAAAATGTAAAAAACGATTTTACAGTTCTAGGTTTTTAGGACTATGTTACTTAATAATGGGTCTAAAGTAAAGTGAGGCTAATATTAGTTACATAAATTGTTATTATTATTTTTAATAATATATATTTATTTCTATAGATAAAAAAACAAACCCCATTTTTGTGACATGCTCCAGAAATCGCATCGAAATCTTTGATATCACCATGAGTATCTGGATATTGCAATAATATTCCTGAAAGTTGTCGATCATCTAGATCTGCTGACTCAATTGGTCCAATTATAATTTCCAAATCTAATGCCGAAGCTCTTGTTTGTACTACTGAAATTGTTTGAGGATGAACTTTATTGGAAAGGAATAATTTATTCCGTTTGTTATATCTATAAAATTTAATATTTATATATATTAAAACATTAAATTTATTTGCATTATTATTACCTTGAACATAGGCACATTGCTTCAGCAGCAGCAGTTCCTTCATCTAATAAAGATGCATTAGCTACATCTAGACCAGTGAGATCCGAAACTAATGTTTGATAATTAAGTAATGACTCAAGTCTTCCTTGTGCAATTTCTGGTTGGTATGGAGTATATTGTGTAGTCCTTAAATAAGGTAATTTTGGTTATATTGTAAAATCTTAGTAATATCACCAATAAAAAATGCAGTAGCATCTAGCATTACATTTTATTTATGACAATAATAATATTTTGAATTTTAATTATGTATACAATTAATTTTAACTTAACTTTATTGAATTTTAAAAGTCTATATGTATATATATTTATATTTGATTGAAAATTGCTTCTAACTTACCACCCAGGATTTTCAAAAATATTTCGTAATATTGTATGTGGAACGTAACAATTATGATATCCCATACCGATATAAGAACGCCATATTTGATTTTTTCTAGCTATATTTCGAACTATTTCAATTAATTCATGCTCATCTGCAAATAGAAAATTTCTTTTTAAATTAAATGCCATAAAAATTTAATAAAAATTTTAATCTTATTCTTAATAATATATTAACAAAATAAATTATATAATTCAATAATAAAATGAAGTTAAAAATAAATTAAAATTATAGAACTTTTTATCTTGAAGTAATCATATTTTATACATTTTAATTGCACAGTTAAATAAAATCACTTAAAGAGCTACCTTCTAACTAACTAACTGTTAGCCATTGCACAACACGAAATATGTAATCAAACAAAATGTACTTACTGACAGGTGGACTCAGATTTAGATCTCGTTTTAGTTGAATGTTATTTGGTACAGCTTTGTTTGTTAATTCATCTAAAGTCTAGAAATGAAAAGCTTTATTTGTTAATTTATTATTCTTAAAACTTGATTCAAAAAATAATTGAAATACAAGATTTATGGTAGATAGGTTATGTTTGTTTTGAGTATAGAAAGAATAGCAGAAGAACATTTTTTTTAGGCAGAGAGATGAATTTTATATTTTTAATAATTTTTTTTACAGCATCTGCAATTTGTAGGCCAAACAAAATCTACAACGAGTAGGTACAAAGCTATATCGTCTCCTGTTATTCTATACTTTAAGTCAGGGATACAGCATTATATGGTGAGCATATATAATTTCATTCTGAACCCTTTTCTTATTTGTATATACGTTCGATTCCATACTTAAATATCATTTAAAATTACCATTTTTAAATACCATTTAAAAAGGAAAACAATAATAAGGTCTTGAAACTTTGTACATGTGTTTATAAGTGCCATTTTTTTAGTATTTGTTACAGATTCTTATGGCCTATCATATCTAAAAGCACTACAATTTTTGTTGCTTGATATACTTGCCAATAGCACGCGTTTATTATTGCTTATTTTGAATTTTTGTACCCCCAATTTTTAAAAGGACCGCTGTGTACTATACATTCTATACCGGCTTCCAACAAATTAGCATTTTCCAATGTTAACGATTTTAATTAATATACGTTACTACATTTGCATAATCCAGTGAAAGTATATTTACTAATATGAAAATAATCTAATTGCGATTGCGAATTGCGTGCGATACGTTATTCCATGTACCTAACGTATTGTGTATACATATGTATCGCAAATCATTATAGATTAAAATAAAATCGTTACAGATCAAATATTTAAACTTTTGATTGATATTTTAAGCACATATTTTCTTTAAAGATTAATAATGTATGATTAAAAGATTAATATTATTCAAAAATAAGATGATTTTTTTACAAGTTCAAGTAATGTTTTTTATAATATATTACGTAATTGAAAATTTTTATTATATTGAAAAGTTACATCAAAATTACCATTAAAAATCTATATTTTTATATATACAAAAACACTTTACAATTTACAAATGATTGTAATAAACTCTATTACATTTAACTAAAATATACCTTGTATTGGAGCAAATCTAGCATTGCAACAACATCCGTTTTCCTTGGGCCAATATGTCGACTTGGAAATTCATTTTTAATTGGTCGAACATCCGAGAAATATTTAATATTTAAAAAATTATAAGAAACTCGCCACAATTTTCTAGGTAATAATTTATACATTATAATAAAATCACGTTTACCGTCCAATGAGTGATCTGTTTATGGATTATCAGAAACAGAATTTTATTCATTTTTACTGACACAGAGTTATCAGCTATGAAGATAGGGAAGCAATTAAATTCTTATCATTAAACTATAGACTATATAATTTCATGTTATGTGAGTAGTAAACATTATATATTGTTTTTAAGTTTGCATTATATTTAATTACAGACTTATTTGGAGGAATAGGCATAGTTAAATATGTTAAATTAACTGTACCGATTATATATCGATCCTCTTTACACATAAACTGTAACTATTATATGTACATTTAAAATTGATTAACACAATTAATTTTACTGCTATAAAATATAAGATCATCATATTAGATCGAAACATAAAATCCCAAAAACCTGAAATTAAATCCCAAATATGAAAGAAAAATTCCTCTCGAATCGCATTTCGATGAAAGACATTGATGAAATGAAAATTAAAATATTTTTTTATTCACAAGTTCATTAATTAAAAAATAAAATTATTTTAACATATTTTCTAATTCACAAATTCGTTATTTTAAATATTGTTGATCTATTTCATTATTTAGAAGAGACGAATATTGAACGCTAATCCTTTTAGAAAATCAATTTTGGACAGCTCTTCCATTTTTTTTATACTTAATTTATTTTTCTTTGTTGCCCAGCCCAGCAATTATGCCTTCGATTTCGTTCTTTATGTTCTTATGTTATATTATTATATAACATACTATCATCAATAACATCAATAAAAGATATATTATCAATAAGATCATAAAAGGTAATATGGTGTTTCGAAATTTGAGTATTTAAATGATTGTGCCAATATATTGTACCTACCGGTAGTTCTTATTACAAATAATTTGTTTTAAAATTCATTATAAATTCGGAATTTAGTGTTTCGGAAAAAGTAGATTCGGGCTTTTAACACAAACCTATCAAATATATTTACTTGAATTTTATTTTATATATATTATAATTATTAGTTTTAGTCTCTTATAACTTTTTGGATAATAAAGTCTAACGTATTAAAATTAAAATTGAACAAAATACAAATAAATATATTTAGTTACTGTTTACTTATTTGTACTTCAAACTTGTTTTACAATATATTGAGTTGAATGATATTTAAAAAACCTAAATTACCAATATAATCACATATGTCCATATTTCTTCATTGATCATTTCTGAAACTATGAACTGAAATATGATGCCACTTTTTTTTTAAGACCAAACCAAAAACGGGGATGAAAGTCGAAATGCTGGCCAAATCTGAGAAAGTACCCTTAATATTAAAATGCTTCGAATACTATCAACTTTTTCGTGTTCATTCTATATATTAATTGGTAATAGATAGAATTATTTTAAAAATACAAGTTCAATAAATTTCAATGTTTTATTAAATTATTTTAGGTAATTTTCTTATTTAAAATTGACATGACTATAAAAACAAAAACATTATTCATTAACAAAAATCGGATGATTTAACGTACAATATAAAAACATAATAAAATATAAACTTTTAAACTATATGAGTATATGGCGGGACACGGGACAGTATATTTAACTAATCGCAATTCAAATATTCTATCAAATTCAGAGTTATGTTAAAGTTAAATACATGAAACATGACATGAAGATTTATCTTCTCATAAAAATAAAATAAATAAAAGAATCAATAAATAATTAATAACTATATTTTATGAGATTTTGTTTTCTAAATATTTTTATGATAAGTTCGGATTTCGCGTCATTGAATATTAATAACAAACAAACATATTTTTTTAAATTGATATTTAAAAACTGATAAAATTGCGTTAAAATATTACGAAAATAACTATAATAAAAATTAGCAATTGAAAACAATAGAGAAATTAATTATTAATGAAAATTATAAAGAAATTAGTTAAAAATTGATATAGTACTCTTTAATAAACTAAATTTACTAAATAATAAACTTCTAAACCTGTCCTACACATCCATTTATTTTATTTAACGAGTAGTTAGAATAAGTAAAACTGTTCGATAAAATTTGGTACAGCACCTAGTGTTTAATTTAATTTTGACAAACATAATAGTTTTCTTATATAATTGGTGCTTGTTATATAATTATGTTTCATAAGTTCAATTGCTCTACTTTAGCATACAGTTATAATTATCATCCATTGTTCCCAAAATCCAAAATAGACTTCTCCTCCGAAGCCATTTTGAACGAAGGAATCGCCTGTTCAGGAATTCACATCTCAATAACTTCATAATATGAAATTCTCTTGTAAAGTCGCATTCAGATAAAACAATCCTGTTATAGTTATAAATTTAAAATATAAATATGAATAAATTTCTAACTTATAAAACAATTTTCTATTTAAATTAAAATATTTTATATACTTTTATACATGAAATGGCCAATATTAAATACCATTAGAAATGATTATTTCGGAAGGAAAAGTTGTCATAACAGAAGATGAGGAATCGTAAAAGTTTCAAATAATTAATTAATTACACAAAAAATATGGTGGTCACAAAAAAAAACAACAAATATATAATTTTGGTTTATGTATTGAAATCTAATAGTTTAGGTTTAGAACATAATAAATAAAATATGTTTATAGTATCTCTCCTTGTATAATTAATTAAATATTTTATAAGAAAATTTTTCAAAAAAAAAAGTAAATCAAATATTTTACCTAAGTCTTCCTGTTTGCCAATATTTTTCAATAACTAATTAATTTCATACATATACCAATAATAATTGCTAAGAGTTTCGGGTACGCCAAAATATGTAAATCTATCAAAGAATATCAAATTTTACCTGATTATATACATTCCTTCTTTTTGGAATTCAGATAATAAAATTGTTAGGCTTATCAAGTATAATATTTTTTTTATTATTTTCCTTTAAAAACAATTTTATAACATATATTTATTATTTTTTTGAGACAAATGTTTTGATGATCTTTTTGCATCTAAAAACAGTGAATGGACCTCTTGAATATCTTCCTTTGTTATATGTGATCTCTGATTAACTTTACTCATTTGATAGGCTGGAGTCAAAAGCTGTACTGCATAACGTAGTGTAGATGAACTACCAATTTCGCTGAGATAGTTTGTAGCTGGTTCATCTAATTGTAGTCCTTCAGTTTGTGATCGTAGTTTAATAATTTGTTCAATATCTGTAACGCTATATGGAAGAGTTCTTATTATGAGAAGACGATCTAACAAATCTAATGGTATTCCATGCGGAGATGCGATATCATCAGTTCCACTACATAAAATAAATATATTTAATAAATTTAAGATTTGATCGTGTAAACATTATTACCGAATAATACAACGTCCTCTATTTGTAGCAAAAATAACAATTGGAGCAATAGGACTCTCTAAAGATTTATGCAAATATGTAAAAGTTTCCAGATCTAGCATATGTACTTCATCTATGAATAGAACACCTGGAACAAGCTCTGCGATGCCTTGATCTATGTATTTGTTAACAATTTTATTTATTTCCATTCGAAGTTTATCTACAAAAATACATTAAATAGAAAAATGTTGGTCATAATAAGATGAATTTTTATATAAAATTAATTAATAATAGTTGCATCTAGAGAAAGTTTAACCTAAGAAAATTTGATATTAACAGTTTAGTAAATAGGCTTAATATAAAAAACAATATTTTAATGGAAATAATGATTATGAATAAAAATTATATTTATATTTTAACAAAAATCTTGGAAACTAATTTATGATATTATAATACAATACTTAAAAATATTGTTTAACAAATTCGCGATGTTTAAGGTGAATTGAATAAAAAGTACTGTATTTATTTTTGTTGCAACAGCAGCTGTTTTTTACATAAATTTTAAAATTTCAATTTAAATCGAATATGTTCGTAAAATTTAAACTCACCGGTTATTTCAGTTTTTTTTGGTTTCATTAATTGTCCCATCATTGACAGAACATCCTGTCCACCTTGTGGTCTTGCATTTGCTACATCTAAATCATGTAGTGTAACGTCTTGTATAACTTCTTTTTTTTTGTGAACATCACCTTTTGGAAGTGGTACATATTCTTCTGTCTCCAAATCAAATTCTGTAGCGTAGGTATCACTTCTTCCCTGACGTTTTGCTGCACCACTATTAGCTTCGATGTATATCACATCACCAATTTCAACCTTTTCTTTTTGAAGAGACTCATAAATACTAGGATCTAACTTTAACTGCTTGGTGCCCTTAGCAGTTTTAAGACCAATAATAACATTATTTATAGTTTTTCCATAACCTCCAACCGGATTTTCGGCTTCTACCGGAGTAAGTTCAGTTACTTCACCTTCATAAACTTCTTTTGTTTCGCGTATTCGCAAGCCAATAGAACGCCGAAAATTTTCCATTAATACTTCAGTTTTCTTTATTTCACTACTAAATACTTCTGAACCAACCATTGGGCAAAAAGGTACTTTATTTCCGAGCTCCTGCGCAATTGCAAGTGCGATTGCCGTTTTTCCAGTTCCTGGTGGACCGGCTAACAATAGAGCACGACCTGCCATTTTTTTACTTTTAATAAGATCAACTACAATTCCAGCAGCCTGAAAATAATTATATTAGTATATAATTAACAATTTAGAGACATCATTATACTTCTCTGGCAGACCGTTGTCCCACTAAGCCAGCTGCTATTTGAAGTGGTGCTCCAGTTTCATCTAAACCTAATCCTTTGATATGACTATGTGCAGCTATTCTCTGAGTTCTAACAGTGCTTTTTACTTCTTCAATTTTCATATTTCCTGATTTTAGTAATTTTTCAAATATTAATATTGACTAACGCGTTTTACAGCTTTTATATGTTTTCTAACCTAATTTAGTTTTATTTGATAGATTGTTATTTTTTGTTGTTAAGGCTACAAACAATATACAGCAGAGTCGAGTTTAGATGAATGTAATATTTGCTTTAAGAATCTGAATTATTTATATTTTTTAATTGAAATCAATATAAAAATTCAATTTATATGCTTTATTTTATTTATACCGGTCGGTAAGCTAAGCTAATAGCTAAATTATATTTATATTATAAACAATACACTACTATATTGGAAGAAAAATAATCAAACTCAAATTTCTCAATTATATATTATTGACAATATATGGAATGAACTTGAATTGGAAAAGCGGAAGCAGTAATCAGCAAAATTTGAAAAAAATATAATTAAGCATAATACAGAATTATAATATCACGCTTGGAAGTACAAATAGATTTTAATTTTAAACTATAAGAAATTGTTTTACATCATACAAATTTCCCTATAAAATTAAAATGTTTTTATCACAATCCTTTTCAAAATGCCTTTTTTTACTGTATGTGTCAATAGCTTAATGATGTCCTTGAATAAGCCTTGATTTGGCAAATTTTTGTGTTTTGAAAAATCTTATAAATAGTATTGATGATTTTGTCATTTATTCCATTCTTATAAATAGCATAAATATTAACAATGATATTGTAGCTGTTAACAGCGATGATCATGCTGGAGGCATTCATCTACGATAATCTTCATCATATTCGTTTAGGAACCACATCTAAAAAAATTCAAATTGAAGAAGATTATATCTGTCGCTCTTACAATTATTCCCGAAACACTCTGGTATGATATGAGTGTTCTTGTATATTATTGGACCAATTTTCTGGATATAGGTTTTTATTATATATTAAAATGAATAAGATAACAATATAGAGCAAATTTGAGGTATAATATATAATATTTTATAAAAACTGCTATGCAATTCATACTACTATTAAATTTGCTAATATCTATTCGTTCATATTTAAATTCCATGTAACCACATTCAATTTCAATGATTTCCTTAAATTTTATCTGCACTGGATACACAACTTGACATTTTTATAGAACAAATTGTATGTAACGACTGTTTTATTTAGTGGAGCATTTTAAAAATGTACTCCAAATAATAACTTCCTTATATAATTTCAAATAATGTCCTTATATAATGTCCCACCATCTCAAAGAATGAAAAAAAGGGAGCTAAATTTAGCATTATTCACAAAAAATGCTATTACCCAGCGAAAAAAAAAATTACGTAAAATATTTGACGTAGTTTTTACTTGCATATTTGACGTCGAATGAACGTCGATTTCTTGACGGGCAACATAGTTAAATTTGATATTGTGGTTCGCGTAAAGTCAAACTTCAGTTTTTTTTTATTGTGTGTTGTGAAATACAGAAAAGGAAGAGGTTTTAAAATAATAAATTTGTAGTGAGGAAAGTAGGTATGTTATTTATAATTTTATACATAAATTTATATATAAAATATATTTAAATTTAAAGTTATTTATATTTTATATTTCTTGTGTTGTAATTTCACAATTTATAAAAAAAATTATATTATAAATAAAGCTATAATTATGAAATTTTACAGATGAAGACAGCGAACAAATCTCTTCTGGACAAAACATATTTCAACAAGAAAACCAATCACAATTTTTAGGTATAGTTGTAATTTCACAATTTATAAAAAAAAAATATTATAAATAAAGCAATAATTATGAAATTTTACAGATGAAGATAGCGAACAAATCTCTTCTGGACAAAACTTAAATTTTAATGCTCATGGTACCACAACTATTCAAAAAAAAAATATGAATGAAGACCTGGATACAAAACTGGAGAGATTGTTAGATGCCGTTGCAAAGAGCAATGTGCCAGCTCGCTTGTCAGCGGTCGAATCTAAGGTTGACATTGAAAGAAGAGTATCTTCGATGGAAGTAATGTTTGCTAAATATTCAGAATATATGAACGAAGTTGTGAATAATGTGAGAGAAATCAAAGATCACATTATTAAAACATCCAAATATAATATAGTTCTCCCATTAAATGCTGATTTGGAAGAACTAAACTTAAAAATTGAAAATGATTCAATTTTTGCAGCACAGTTGGTATTTCATACTACTAATATTAATCTGAAATAATACTGAAATATTAAAAATATTTTTGTTTAGGAAAAAAAATTAGAACCGTTTAAACCAACCACAAATTGTTGTCCAAATGCAGTGGGATTGGCAAAAATCTTTACAGATAATGTTTTAGTGGAATATAACTGGGACGGGTCTCATGGGCGAAAAGAATTTCGACTATTAAGAGGTTTGAATCAAATATTGTATGGTAAGATATTATAAATTAATTCAGTTTGCTTTATTCTAATAATTATTTATTAATTTTACAGATGCTTGGAAAGGAGAGATATTCAACAATAAAGAAGGTTATGCAATAAATATAAGAGCACAAATGCATGCGGCTCGGCAGCGAAGGTTCCAAAGGAACAAAAAAACATCAAATAAACCTGACACTACACTGTGATTTTTTTTTATTTTTTACATATAATCAAAGATTATATAAGAATTCATTATATACCATCTTTGATATTTAGCAATTTCAGGTGAAATTAAAAAACTTCAGATTTAAATTAAAAAATTTCTATTTGAAATTCAAAATCATTAGTAATTGAAATTTTTAAATTTGAAATAGAAAATTTTGAATTTCAAATATAATTTTTTTAATTTAAATCCGAAATTTTTTAATTTGACCTGGAAATGTATAATTAAATATAGTCTGAAAAGTACAGTCTGATTCTGATATATCATGTATTATTTTTTTTAAGAAAACAACAAAAATAAGTTTATTTTGTTATTTTATTTTTACTTAATAATAATGAATTATATTTTTATTTTTTTAATATTTTTTAAATAAATTTAAAATTGGAAATTCTGTTTTAATACTATATAGTTGTAAATTATTTTTTAGGAATTACAATATTGGAAATTTGTACGTTATTACTACATTTAAATTTCAACGTTAAATTCACGTTTAAATCTTAACGTTAAATTCACGTTAAAATCTTAACGTTAAATTTACGTCTAGTTCTTAACGTTAATTTCATGTAAAATTCTTAACGTTAATTTCATGTAAAATTCTTAACGTTAATTTCATGTAAAATTCTTACGTTGAAAATGTGCATAAATGTATGCGACATCGTTGAAAATTTTATATGGGCGTTTGACGTACTTTTGACGTGCGTTTGACTTAAAACCTCAACGTAAATTTTACGTAAAAACCAAGTAAAATTTTTCGCTGGGTAACTATCCCGATACGACTCCTGACATTGCATCGGATTGAATTAAATCAAGCCTTTAATGTTCCAATTCCGGCGTTCCTAATTATAAGAACTGGAACCTTAGAAACGGAACTGCTTATTTTATTTATTTTTATTTTCATAAAGTTATTAATAAAGTACACAATAACATTAAACTTTACATTTTATAACTAAAGTAAAAACAAATAAATAAATTTAATTATATATTTGTTTAATCCAACTATTAAAGAAGAGCACCCAATGAAGTTCCTTCAAAAATTTAACAAGAATTTACCTTGTTTTGTGTATAGTTATTTATATAAGAATTTTGAAAATCCTTTAAGAAATGTCATGCCATTCTGTAGCAAAACAGAGAAATCGAAATATTTACGAGTTAGATATTTATCAAGTCGGAATAATTATGATGGTGGTGAATTTGATTTAATTGAAGATATTCATGAGAAGGAATTGGATTGTAAAAAATTTTGCCTAAAGGAAATACTTTATAAAAATTCAGACGATGAGATGATAAGATCTCTAAATGAATGCTCTTGCCCAACAGAAGTATGAAAGTAATACGGCAATATAATACAATATAAAAAATATTTATTTTAGGTTTTAAAACATTTTCAACGTTTTCAATATCGGTACGATGCTCAACATGTAACTCAAACAGTAGTACTTCTTTGGAATTATGCCAGCTGTAATATTAGTGAATTGGATGTTATTAAATCGCAAACACAATTTGAAATATTTTTGAAAAAGTTAAATGATGTCGTCCACAAAATGAACGGTGATGAGATTACTTGTTGTCTCTTATATCTAACTAAAATAGGGGTAGATACAAAACATGCAACTATGGAGAATCTCTTGGAAACAGTACTTCAACAAATTTCCAATGGTTAGAATTTATAATACATAGGTATATATTTTGAATGAGTATATTAAAAAGATTTTTTTTTAGAAAGTTCTATAATTCCAATATCAGCGCTGTCGAGACTCTCTGTTGCAGTTAAAACGAATGAAGATTATCAAAATTCTCTTATTTTTAAAAAAATAATCCCTCATATTCCTGGACACATAAAAACTTGTACATCTGATGAAGAAATACGTTTAATAACAATTTGTATGCAGAATCTACATCTTTTTACCACGGATATTCTTGATCTTTACAAATGTAAAGTAAAGAGTCTTATTGCAACAAATAAAATTAATGGTAATTGTATGAAACCGATTATAAAAATTATCAACTTTTTAAGTGCTCCAAATTGGTCACAAGATAATGCTAACTTAATAAGAGAGTTATTATTACTGCTAAGCAATAAAGTATTGGATATGTCGGCTAAAACTCTACCGATCATATTTAAAGTATTTGAAAATCAACTTGAACCAGCTTCATTCATCCCAAAGTTAGCAAAAGCTGCAAATGAGCTTTTTGAAAAAAATCCTACACCAGAAATATTGGCCTGTGCCGTGCAATTTACTCAACCGAAACAGAAAGAAAAAATGTCTGAAATTGTCAAATCTATGATTTCAAAAGAAAATTATTCAAATAGTTTACCAGCATATTTTAAAATTTTACGTTCATTGAAAATTTCTGACATTGATTTGTACGATTTGTACTGGTCAAAAGTTTTGAATGAAATTAAAAACATTAAAGAAGAAAGAGACAATTATCGTTTATATAAATATTGCCACCGATACATGTTTTTTAATAATAATTTAGGCGGTACTTATCGACATTTAGAATTTGAGAAATATGCAAGTGGATTACTTATGGAGACCATAGTAAAAGATATATTGGAAATTACACCATCTAAATTTGTAAGATTGTCATCATTTATAATTGCATACGGACATACAAATGAAATTAATTCTAAAATACCCGAAGTAATTGTCGATAAAATTGAAGAAATGACTAATAAATTTAGTATAGCAGACTGTCTTCAATTGTCTAGAGGACTTCAAATCGCTCTTGAACTTAGGTAAATTATAATTTTTTTTCTCAATATCTATATTTAATTATAATTTTTATTTGTTTTTAGATATCGACACTTTTTGCCACAAAATATTACTAGACAGTTTCTGAAAATTGAAAATATTTTAAATATATGTGCTGAAAACCACTTGCAAAGTGAACATTTAAATTTGTATGATTTAAATTGTATTATACGATCTTTTAATAACATAAAATGTATATAAAATAAGCAGCTACAGTTACGAAAAGGTCCCCCAGAAATATATAACATTATATGAAGTCCTAGAATACGTGACGTCATAAAGTTATAGTTATAATTTCCTGTTGGTTATGACGGTAAACGACTTCATAGCTTTTGAGGAATCTAAGAAAATATTATAACATTTCCTCTCAGGCGTTTAATCAATCATAAAAAATATGTAACGAATTATGTTTCAATTTATTTTGTATTCGTCAACCAAAAAATATCTAGAAGTTCATGTAATTAAATATGTAACGAATTATGTTTCAATTTATTTTGTATTCGTCAACCAAAACGTATCTAGAAGTTCATGTAATTATAAAAACTTTCATTAAAATTGGGATTTTTTCGGAACTTAAAATTTAGCTTATTTATATTTTAATTTATTATTTCATTTTAGCATCCAGAAAAACTGCGATATACAAAAATGCTATTGAAAAATATAAATTCTGTAAAATGGATTTAAACTCGAGAATAATTCGCGACATCACTTTCAATCTGAGCTCGGCAAATTATTTGGTAACCGAAATATACGAAGATATATTCAAATACATAGTTAAAAATCGCGATTATGTTATTGGTGATACCATTGAGAAAATAATTCACTCTGCATATCAATTGGGTTATACACCAGAATCAGATGATGCACTACATTGGTCTGCTGAAATAATTAAAAGGTATATATTTAATTTTTTAGATTATTTAAATAATATAATTTATAGAGATTTTCAGTACATGTCCAGTTTATCAATAGTACAGGCTTGTGTAGCGTTATGCTTTTACAAAGCATTGCCTGAGGATCTAAT
The DNA here is from genome assembly GCA_963920725.1 of Rhamphomyia laevipes. NCBI lineage: Eukaryota > Metazoa > Arthropoda > Insecta > Diptera > Empididae > Rhamphomyia > Rhamphomyia laevipes. The sequence goes on along the minus strand of OY987257.1, from coordinate 43,963,379 downwards.
TCATAAAGTTTTTAGTATAGAATTTATTGGAAGAATCGAGGAAGAAATCCAAACTTGTTATTCAAAGGTAATATTCTATTAATATTAAATTTATAACACAATTGCGATAAGGATTTTGTAATTCACAATTCATATAGGTAGTATATATTTCATTTAAAATTAATATTTTGACAATTCCTTCTAGGAATTGAAATACTATTCTCATATGTTCCGAATCATTTATTTTGCTTTTAATTGGATTTTAAATTTATTTTAAAATTTTGAATACGGTATATGTAAGACCGACTATATCGTTGTTGTTTAATCAGCTGATTATTGATTTGAAAATTTTGAATAAATATTTAATCACTTTCGTTTTAATATAAACACTGATATGTGTTAGAACATTAATTACTCCAATATATACTAGTTCCATTATTATTAATTATACATGGTATATAACTTTTTTTTTCTATAGGCAACATATCCTGATAAAATCTTAAATCAAGTGATGCAATTGAATCGAGCTGTTTGTCTGGATTTTCCTGAAGCACAAGTGCCGTGGTTTCAACAAAATTATATTGAAGCACAAATTAGTAGAAGTGAGATATTTTGAATTATTTGATACATCACCATTTCTATATATTATATATAATTTTAGCACCTGCTTTGAAGTCAAAATTTTATATGGACATTAAAAATCTTTTGGTTTCCATAGTACAAAGTGAATATCTAACATGTAATTATATCACACCATATGGTTATACAGTAAATATTTATTATAATTATTTTTTATTTATAAATAAATTACAAATTATTTATTTTAGATAGATTTTGTGATACTTTTTGATAAATATAATAAACCTATTTTGGCCACAAAGGAAAATATGATGATTGATAGAATAACAAAGTAATATTTGTTCTTCTAAATTATTATACAAAATTAAAATTTTTATTTTTATTCTAGAGTTGGTATTTTATTGTTAAAACAGGATTCATATTCTGAAAATAAAGCTAGTAATATGAAAGGTAAAGAGAATTTGAAAATGCGACATTTGGAAATGTTAGGATATAATGTAATAAATATAAATCTGAAAGATTGGAATTCTATGTATATGAATGTACCTGGTTTAAAATTAAATTATTTAAAATATCTGTTACATATACAATAATAATTTAAATGTATTTAAGCAATATAGAAAAATATATACTATCTATATTACACAGTATTAAATATTTATTTATTAAGATCATTGAATAGTTGTGTATTTTGGTAAAGTTAACAAAACTAATTCATATTTTCAATACAATTTGATCTTCTATTATTTAGTAGAAACTAATTTATTATTCTTTCTTATCTACCTAACTTATGTCCCCTTTCAAAAAATAGAATAGGTTAGTATTTATATGTATACGTAAATTACGAGATTTTCAATATTTAGTTTAAATTTGGTCAAACCTAATTTAGTCAAACGACCTTTTATTTATAATAATATTAATTTATACTTGAAGAACTTATTAAGTACAATTTAACCAAAATAATCTGACCTGATTTTTTTTTTCTCAATATTTTACTTTTATTTGATAAATTCATGACCTTAAGTTTTTTAATTATTGAAAGTCAATTGGATATAAAAATGTATAATTTTTTACAAGCATACCAGCTGTTTATTAAATATCTATTTAGATAACATTTGAAATTCGTTACAATAAATAAATTTATGATATTAAATTGTAACTCCTTATATATGAGCTGATGTAATCTTTGCGAATAATTTACTAAATATTTGTCATCTTCATATAAATATAATCAAGTTAGGAGTGTATCATCAAGTTCCTCTTCTTTTCCGTATGCTTGAGATGCAGCTTTTTTCAAAACTTTATTAACCACTTCGCTAAGAGACTCTCTAGCACCAGGCTCTAACAATCGTAAAGCATTTTGTAAAACTTCGTCCCCGTCACGTAATCTGAGTAAAGCAATAAGAGCGATTTCGGAATTAGATTTAACATAACCATTTTTTTCCTTTGTGCCATTAACTAGTGTTGGAATTAGCGATTTGAATATTTCAGAAGATGTTTTTTCAACAGGCACATTCTTTGCTAAATAATTACAAATTTTGGCCACTAACTGTTTTATTTCATTATTAGTGTGATTCATGGCGCGAAGAAACGGAATTAAAACATTACTAGGAATTGGAATATCTTCCATCATACAATGCTGAAGCAAGTAACAAGATGATCGAAGTCCATTATTTACAATTAATATTTTTTCTGAAGAAATGCATGAAATAATAGCTTTCTGTATTTTGTTTTCAAATGCAGCAGTATAGACAACGTAAGGACATTCTTTTAAAGCAACGAACAGAGCTACCGTTCTTCCATGGCGCACATTTATATCATTACCGCATTCTTCATTTAGAATATGATTTTTCAATGCATCCTCTAACTGGTCATTTGGTAGATATTTACATAATGCACCAAGGCAACCACCAACTAAACTTCTTGTTACATCTTCTGGATGAGCCAGCATAGATATTAATGTCATATATATTTGCTTTCTTAGAACCTCAGTCATTTTATCGCCGGCGGGAGAAATTATGCTTCGTAAAGCATGTAACATTGTTTCACGAATCGCAATGTCATCATTACTTTTAATACCATTGTGCATTTCTATAAACAAAGGATCAGCTCTAGTATGGATTAGGACTAATTTAGATAATGCTTGACCAGCTTTCATACGAACCGCTCTATTAGAATCATGCAAAGCCTTAAGAAATGTTGTTTGAAGTTGTGGAAGAAATTGTTTTAACATTATTCCAACCTTATGCAATAAAATTGCTAAGGTCTCAAGAACTGCTGCCTTTACACCAGCGTTAAATCTATCGCCCAAAATTCGAATTAATGGACCAGTGATGTGAACAACAGACGGTTGCAGAGAAGATGGACTCGTTAGTGATATTATTTCTCCTAATCCATGTGCAGCGTTTTCTTTCTCTTCTGGCAACCCGTTTAAAATAGCTTCTCTAAAAACTGGAAGCAGTGGGGTAATTCCTTTTGGTAAACAAAATCCTGGCAGTATATCGCCCTTTAAATCACTGGCTGCGAAGCGAACGGCTTGACGAACATCTGAAACATGTGCAATTTGTTGAGCAGAATCTAAAGTTTTGATTACAGCTGCTAAAGCATCCCATGATCTTTGCAATACCTCCTTATCAGTATCGGCAAGAAGGCGTAAAAGACAGCGCAGTAACTGAGGAATGTACTGAGAATAATCACCTGGAGAATGAATACAAAAAACTGATAACAAAGTAGCACCCGCTTTCCTTGTAAGCGCATCTTCTGATCTTGTTGCAGTCATTAAAGTATCCATTATGATTCGCACACCAGCTTCATCGCTAATTGACAAAATAACAACTTGACAATATTCAAGTTCTTGGTTTTCGTTTAGCGTTCCTTGAGCGCTAGCCAATGCTTGTAAAAGTGCTGAAAGAATTTTTGGTAGATATTTTGTGGAAGCATCTCCCGCCACAGAAACTAAAATAGACAATGCTTTTATATTTATTGGTTCAGCGGTAAGTTGTGGTACTAAATATGGCAAAACAACACGAGATTTAATAGCCATAACTTGGCGTAAGCCATCTAAAGTATATTCAACTATTGCAGGATCTGGATCAGAAAGACCCTCTAACATAGATGGCAGTATATCATCTAATGCTTTTGAACCAACAGTTGAATGTAACGAATCAAAAGTTTTTGCAGCGGCTTGCCTTACTTCTGGGAGAGGATCACACAATGCCTTTCTTACAGTTGGTACTAGACTGCTAACAAATGTCAATACCATATCTCTGGATGTCGATGCCATAATTTCAGAAAGACCAATACACACACCTTGACGTTGGTCAGCTTGATCTGAATTCAATCCACGTTCTAGAATTGGAATTATTTCTGGTAGTACTCTTTCACCCAACTTTCGTACTAAATCACCTAAAGTTCGAGCAGCAACCTGTCTTTTATCATAACTAGTACTTGCTAAACAACCTAAAAGCAACCCAAAAAGAGTTGGCAAAATTTCTCTTAACGTTCGGGGTGTATTCGTTACTACCACTTTCCACACATGTAATGCTGCTTGACGAACCATGAGAGCCACATCACTTCTTCCCATATATAAACCAGCTAACACTCTATTTCTGCGCTCTGCACCTAAAAAGCGAATAATAGCTGTATGGGATTGTTCTGTACCAAAATTATCATCTTCGCTTGCCGTTTCAGTAGTCATTTTTCCAGACACACCTGAAATTCGGTATAGTAAATCACCAAGAAGTTGTACTGAACTAAATCGAATCCTCCAATTATCATCAAACAATCCTTTCTCTAATTCCGGCAATAATAATGCCACAGCGGATTCTGCATACAAATTTACAATACGTTGACCAGCTCTTAATGCAGTATCGCGTACGTATTCATTTTCGTCAGCTAAAGCTTTCAAAATAGGATTTATTATTTGTCCAATGTATGGAGTAAATTCATTAGGAAACGCGCCAGGCATATAAATAAACATCATGATATAACCATCTTTAACATGTGGAGCAATATCAACGCGCTCAGCCGTTGAAATAATCTCTGGCATTAGTTTATGCAATTTATCGACTCCTAGTCCACCAACAACTTCTGAAAGACCTTGAGCAGCACCACTTCTATCAACACTACTCGTTTCAGATGTCAGCGTTTGCATTAACCATGGTAATAAATCTTCAAAAGATGATTCTCCCATACCTCGTACCATCGCACCTAATGCTCTAGCTGATACGGCACGAACTTCAGGAACAGGATCCAGCAGGGAGGTCTTCAAACCCGGTATAATATGTGGTAAATACGGTGTTAAATCTTTTTGATCAGTTAATGAGTACATATTACCAATGATTTGTGCAGCCATTTTTCTAGTTTCTGTAGATCTATCAAGAAAAGCACGTTGAACCACAGGCATTATTAAGGCTAGTGAAGGTGCATCAATAAAATGTACGAATTTAGTTTGAAGTAAATTTTGTAAGCATACTGATGTATTTTTCGAAGGATCTTCTAAAGCTTGTAGTAATACTGGTACTATTGCTTGAATTTCGGGGTTTTTAATTACTGAGCCAATTACTTTTAAAGCATCAGCACCAGCTTCTTGGACCTTAGTGTGTGAATCTCCAAGTACTTCTATTAACTTTGGAACGATACTAGGTAAACATGATGAAAGCTGTTTTGGTGCACAGTAAGCCATAGCTCCTAAAAGTTCGACTGAAGCCGTTTTGGTCCGCCATGAATCTTCATCAAGAGCTTTAAGTAATGAGGGTAATACTAATTTCACACCGTGAGCTGAAAGTTTACCCATAACTACCTTTGCAGTATCATCAGCAGCTTGGCGAACATATTGTGATGAATCACCAAAACATTGCAATAAGTGTGGCAACACATGAACAATGTATGGTTCAAAAAGCCGGCCTAAAGTATTGCACAACATTTCAAATGCGAAAAGAGCTCCTTCCCTTGATTTATAATTTTTTTTCTCTTGTATATGTATGGTTAATTTAGGCATAATATCCAGTTGTTTTAAAGAAAGAATACCTAAACCTTTAACAATACCTGCTAATCCATATGCAGCACCTCGTCTTTCACCATATTTGTCAGATTTAACCAATTGTTGTAAAAGTCTTTTCACTATAGCAGGAGCTTCTTCTTTTACAGATGGCATTAAATACGGCAGACAATTTGAAACTGATTCTTGCACTTGTTGAGATGGCGTTGATAAGGCTGATAATAATCGTTTAACTATAGGTTGAATTCTAGGATCATCTTTGTCCAAATGTCTTGCTAGAGATCCCATTAAAATAACAACTGCTTGTCTGATATTATCATAATTACTAGATGTAGGAGCTTTATCCAAAAAATCTTCAAAAACTGGAATTAATGTAGTGATAGTTTGTTTACCATGAAAATCAACAATTGTTAATGCGGCAGCCAACATTTCTTTATGCACATATTCTTGGCGATCGCCTAGTCCTTGTGCTACCATGAATTGCATCACTCGATCTACATCTTCTAATGTAAAAAACTGAGCTATTTGGGAAATTCCATAAGCTACTCCTCGTCGTGGACGCCATTGATCTAATGCAGACTCTATTTCCCTGTCGAACTGATCTAATTTCGGTGGTATCATTACTAATTTGTCAGTATAAATTTCTAGTAAACTATTTAGTACCAATGGAACTAATGTAATGTCATTTTTTAAAATTGGAACAAAAGCTCTAGCAGCTGCTTTTTGTATACATGATTCTGGGTGAATAATGTCAGCCATTAATTCTTCCCACATTGTTGGCGGAATAGTAAGTTCACTGTTTTCCCACAATTTCTCGGCCAATATTTTGTTTTCATCAGAAATATCATGCTTAGCTACCCATAATCGTCTAGTTAGTCTTAGTTTTTGGTCACTATTTACAGTTATTGAAGAAAAATTGCCGCAAATTAATGTTAATGCTCTTAAGGATGCTTCTCGCACAGTTTCTAAACAATGTTGTAGAGCAACTAAGTAAACGTCCAATTCGTCTTTCGATGGTGATGCGCAATAATCTTCTCCAGAATTACTTATTGTTATTTCTATAAATGCGGATACAGCTTGTGTTTGAACTCTCCCTCTATATTTAATTATAAGTTGCATCATTGAGCGAAGCATTTCTAGTCTGGGCATATATTTTGGATGTCCAAAGTCTGTTAAATCTCCTCTGACAGTTATGCCTCTTATTTGTGCGTGTTTCTCTACTAGTTCTATCAAAATTAGTAATAAATCTTCTTTATTAGCTATGCAATTTACTGTTTCAGCTTTTTTTAAAAATTCAAATGCATAACTAAATGCGGGAGCTAACAATGTACATATTTGTTGGTCGTGTTCTGTTTTACAAGAAGGGTGTGCAACAGTTTCATAATAAAATTTATTCAATGTATTGATGATTTGCGTATTTAAGTCTTCTTTAATCCATGCTTCATTTAAATCACAATGTGGATTGTACATTCTTATGGTTGTAATGGCAAGATCATTACCTAACATAGCTAATTCATTTGTAAAGCAATTTTTCCTTAAAAAAAAGTATAAATCTACCAATGGAGCCGCCGCTAAAGGAGACTGAAAATTTTTTAATATTGGTCCCAAAAGTTTTGAAAAATACAATGCAACTTGCGTTGGATTTCCATCACATGCAGCTTGTAATAATTTTACCAACCTTGTAAGCTTATTATTTAAATGCAATAATCGATCTCTAATAGCATTTTCTTTTTCAGTTTGAGCTTTAATTGCTTCTTGTTGTTTAGATGTGTATATTGGAGGCTTGGATTTTCCTTCTTTACGACGCTTTTCTTCTATTTCTCGCCGAAGTTGAAGTTCTTCTAACTGATCTTTGTAGCTATATACTTTATTTTCACGTTTAAGGCCAGCTGTTTGATATATATCGTCACTATTTGGAAAAACACTTTTATCATATAATTCACCAATCGGTGTTAAATATGTGAAATATTCATTATCTGTTACATTTGACATATCAGGATCTTTCAAATCATTAATTATTTTTGCAATAATAATAGGCAATCCAACATCAGGGCTGAGTTTTGCAATACTTGCTACGGAATTCACATATATTTCATTTGGTATAAAATTTTCAATTATAATTTTATTAATTTGTTTTATATTCATGGATATTAATGATTTTGGATCCATATTGAAATTATTAAGAATTATGTTTTCCCATAATTTTTTATTGTTGGATAATATAGCCGGATGATGACAACATAACAACATATTTACAGCTAACACTTGTGCGTCAGCTTGCGAAATATTTTCAAATTCACACAAAGTAGTAATTACGTCTACAAATGCATGAGAAGGAATTTGGTTATCTTCACTTACTTGATCGCCTTCGAAATTTATTTTAGCTATCTGTATATAAGATGTAACTTCTGATAGAAGCATTTTTGCGAAATTGACCCCATTTTCATGTTTTAAAAGTATTTTAACTACATTTAAACAATAATGGCGAACTTTGGACGAATGCGAAGTGAGACCAAACACAATGGCTCTGTATAATGCTTCATGATTGCTCTTAATCTTCTCACAATGTTCAGTTAGTAGAATTGAACTCATAAGAGTAACAAAACAAAGATTTTCGGATGACGCTGCAGTTATATACCTTTCCGATATAAATGTTTGTTTTTCCATATCTGTTACCATATTCCAAAAATTATTTAATTTGGGATCGGAATTAGATGATTCCATTTTTAATATAATGCAAATTGCACATACTGCTTCAGACACAAGAGGTGTTTGTGTGGGCGTTTGATATGCTTTCTCTATAGTTTTTAATAAAATCGGTGTTAAATTCACAGTATTTTTCAATTTTCCATTTTCTAAGCATGCTAATAACCACTGCAAATATGCCACTCGAACTATTTGAGTTGTTGATTTAAGCTCTAATCCCTTGCGGAATATTTCTATAATTTTATCAGGTAATTCACATGTAAAGTTTGTTGACCATAAGCTAAACATTTCCAGAGCATGTGTGATTACTTTTTCCTGAATTTCAGTTTCCAGAGCACCAGAAAACAATTTTGTAACAGTTGGCATTATATCTGGCAATTTATTTTGCGGTATTGCATTAAAGCTTAAATTTCCAGCTGCCTGTGATACATAAAATTTAAAAGAAATTAAGTATTATTTTTTGTTAATGAAAATTAATAAATAAATATTGTTTTAACAAATTATTACTTTTTTTACCTATATCAATCTAATATTAATGAGGAGACTAATCTAATCGCAAAGAATAATTACCAGACACGATTAAGGATATTTAATGTAGAAATTTTAATTAATACTACGAATATACTTTTTATTGTTATTCAAATATTGCTTGACTACTTCAATTCGTTAATTTTTAAATGTCTTCCATTGCTTTAACGGAACACCAAATAAATACTGCTTAACAGCAACATAATAAAAACAAATATGTATATAATTTATGAGCCCCTATAAATACGGTTACTGAAATGTTTTTTTTTTTTTTTTGTTATTGTAAACTTTCGGATAATATATTATAAATTTACAAGCTTATATGCAAATTAATTAAAATTTCAGACCTCTAGAGCTCCTGCAACAATAACAATCATATTTACTTTCTATATACAGAAAAAATAACTTGAATGTGGCTTATACAATTCGAATATATTTTTTCTTAAATTCCCTTCTTTTAAATTGGTTCACTTTTACTAACTTTTTACAAATTTTCATATACAAATAACAAATTTTTAGATATTTTCATATTTTATAATATTTTAACTATAATAATTAGGTCTAAATTATTAAATTTCGTATGAGCTTCATGAAAAAAAAAAAGAAATCTGTTTAAATAAATAGACATGAAAAGTAAAATATGTTGTTTTGTTCGTATTTGCTTCCTAAATATTTTACATTTTCTCACGAAAAACTAATATAATTACAAAAATTTGGAACTACTAAAAATGAAAAATGTGAAATAGAAAATATACTGAAAAAATGAAGCAATTGTTTTCATTCGTGTTTTGGTCAAGATTTGTAAGACAAGAATTGCTTAAGTAACACGAATTCAAAAAAAAGAAAAAAAATGTTTATATATATATTATTCCAACTACTTGATTCATCCATATTTAAATGCTTGATTCATCCACATTAAACATGTTACATTTTACTGAGCACTTATTATTTTAATGCTTTGTTTACATGTATATATAAAAAATAGGTATATGCTAATAAATACATTGTTAAAAAATTTACTTTTCGAAAAAATTTATGAATTTTCGGATAATAAATATTACGTACATCAAATTATTCATATATAAGTGATTAATTCTAATACGGTATTTAGATATTTTTAAAGTAATAATACAGGGTAAAGTTGTTGTTAGATAGCCACCGATAGAATGCTCACATAATATAAAAACATGGCATGGCTACATAATATAAAAACATGAATATGTATTATAATTTCTTTTATAAACTGGTGCAAAAGTCAGAAAATAGAGATACTTTTAAAAATATCATCCACAACATCGACAGTTGTATTTAGTTAAGTTTCAATAAGTCGCTTACATCCAGAGGAAGAAAATTTGTATATATAGAAATTACATTTTAAAATAAATAAATATATACTAAATTTATTTAGGCATATTATATTACCTGAAGAACAATTAGCCTTTGTTCAGCTGAGGTAAGTTTCCCTTCAGATCCATTCAATATATCAAATACTGATAACAATAAATATTCTATTGCTTTTACACAAGAGCATTTACTGGACAAACTTTTAAACGACTCTACACATTCAGTTCTTGCAGTTTCGTTTTTGCAAATAAGATTTTGCAACAAAGTTTTGCCTAAACTCTTTGAATATTCGCTCATATCCAGATTTATATTCTGAATTATTATTCCAACTACTTGAAGAACTATTTCAGGACTTCGTAACATACTACGGTTCAAAGCTGGATAAATAATATTTTCAAACTCATTATTGTCAATAGATTTTAGCAACACTTTACAGGAAATAATATGGTTAGAATTTGGTTTTACTTTCACTGTTATCAATCCTCTCACAAAATGGTCTAGTAATTTACTCTTATTTTCTATCAATAATATACTTTTACTATCCGTCTTATATTGATATCTCACTGACAACAATAAAAATAAGATAACATTACTAGCCGGTTCCTTTTCCATAAAGAAATTGAAATACTCTTCCACTTTATTCCGATTATTTGAAAAATAATCCATAACAATTGTATCGGCTTTTTCTATAACTTTCGTAAATCCACTTATACTGATGACTTCAAACAATAACGATTGATATTCTTTTAGTTTGGAATATTCCATTTCAATTTTATTGGAGTCCGGTTTCAGATACTTGGAAATTATAAAAGACCATCCTAAGGCTATAGTTGCTGTTGTTGAAGCTTTTAATAGCGGATAATTTGGTAATTCTTTTGCCAATAAAGATTTAAAAACATTGTTAAAATATTCGCAAGTCAAATCGGGATTGGTTTTCATTAAATCGACAATGAGATTGCAAACTAGTAGTTGTGAGCCTTTATCTTTATATTTGGTAAGTGTGGTTCCCACAACTTTACATAATCCTCGTATAATGTTAGGACTAATCTCTATATAAAAAAATATATAATAACTTTTGATACAATATTGGTGTACAGTAAATCGTTTACCTGAATTGGATAGAACTGACGACACATTTTCAAATAACTCCGGTCTTTCTTCTACGTTTACATTTAGCACTCTATTAGGAAGGTCTCGCAATGCTTTAGCCAACTAAAATAATAAAAATAATTCATAATCACAACTACATATTTTATAGAATAAAATGTGTTTTTTTCAAATCCAAACCTCTGTATTTGCCATGTTTTTTTCATAAAGTGACAATTGTACTGCACATTGAAGAATATCGTGTATATGAAATTGAAATGTCAGCGGCAGCACGAACGAAAGAGAACGAAATAATATTAATCAATATACCAGCAAGATATTTGGAATTAACAATATCGAAAATGATCAAATTAGACTGTGCGTTGCGTAAAATATGGTTGTAAGCTCACACTAAATTGAAAAACATTTTTTTTCGTATTATGTAATTTCGTGAAATTTCTGGAACAACTAATAACACAAACAAATTATTTGGCTGCTATAGTACGACAGTACGAGGTACGAAATAAGTTAATATATATCAAATTCCCATTAAATTCAGCTGGTGCGTAGTTTAGTGTAATAATTTTGTAAATACCAATCTTGTATATCCTATATCCTATGTCCACTCATCTGATTTTCCATACAAAATATATTAATATATGGACGTTCCTGAACGAATCGGTACAATGTAGTCCATACTTAAATTGTTTTGATTTATTAAAATAAAGTTAATTTATACCGAGTATACTTACTTCTTAAGTTCTTAACTCAATATAGCAAAAAAAATAGCATATAGAACTGAGTGTAATAATAGGTATATTATATAATAATATATTTTTTTGAACAACTATAATTTCTATCTGCCTGGGATTATTAATAAAAAAAATAACCGTACAGAAGAAATGAGGACTTTTTAATGCAAAAAAGAAGAATACCAAAAGAAAATTGCCGTTTAGTAAACATTAAAGCTAAACATTACATCGAAATCGAAACTGAAGTAAGTTCTGATTCCGTAACAATGTTGGATTTTTATACTAAAGAAAGTGAAATACATTAATAATTATAATAAATACTGATAAATACAGACAATAACTTTACATTACAATATATGTAAATAATCATTCATTATTTTACATTTTAACAATAACATAAATAAAAAAGCGATCCAGTGCAGATTTGAATGAAGTTTTTGTTATAATATTTATTAATTTATTTGAAATTTATATACTGCTATTAAATATTCACTTTCTTTTATATTTTAAACTTTCGTGTTACTATATTAAATTTAAATGATTTCCTTAGAGAACTGCATATTTATAGAACACGCTGCAACAACAAGATACATAAGCTTTACCCCTCAAACAAGCTCGACGCGACGGACGCAACGGAGACGGATTCAAATGTCGAAAAAAAGTTGAAATGTATAGGAATATATGAAAGTGAGCAAAGTCACGACGGACGCGACGTATACGACGGACGCAAGACGCAAAAGTTCAATCGATTTCAACTTTCGACGGACACGACGGATATAAAATAGGTACTTTTCAAAATTTTGAATTAAAATAAATTTATTTGACATTCCAAAAATTTTTTTAGTGTATTATAAGTTGTGAAAAATTAATATAAAATATAAGTACATAGTTTTTTTTACAAAAAAAAATTGTTTATAAACTGTCATTGAAGAATATGTAGTCCGTCTCAACCGTCGAGTTTGCTCGATCGAAAATTTTTATGCGTTTATTGTCCGTCCGTTGCGTCCTTCGCGTCCGTCGTCAGTCGAGCTTGTTTGAACCATTACATACACCAATGAAGCATTTTTTTTCACGGTGCGAATGTTTGCTCCTTTTTTGAGTTTTGTTGCTAATAATCGTTAAGAAAAACAAAATTGTTAAAAATTTGATTAACACCTTTTATTTTTTATTTTACTATTTAAATTTAAATTTTACTTCAATATTCACTAAGTAATAAAGCTTCTAAAATTTGAATAAAATTATGCCCCTTAAATTTGGGATTGTTTAGCTGCACTGAGTGTGGGTCTATGTTTATGCCCATGGTAAAATTTCCAAATTATATGAACTGTATTATAAAGTAGTATCCGATTTCAATCAAATTTGGCTCATAACTTGAATTTATGGTAAAAGTCAAAAATTCATTAACGTAAAACGCAATTTTGCTTAGGTATACTCGTATATTAATTTAAGATCTATATTAAGTTAAGAACTTTAGATGTAAGTATACTCTGTACATCTGTGAATTTTATTAGTTATAGTTATAACAACCGCATAAAAGGACATTTAAAGTTATATGCGATACTTAAGTTAAGCTTTGATATACATATATGCATATTGGATGGATCCGGACAATTCACCGTATGTTATTCGCCCTATTCAACTCTATACATGGGTAAAGAAAAATACTCATACAGTGAATTGTATTGATAAGATAATTATATGGTGAATTTGTTACGCAGTGAATGGGTGGTTAAACGATGAATTGTTTGCTTGCTATATACGGTGAATTACTTATAAAGTGATTTGCTATATGGTGAATTGCATGGAATACGGCGAATTTGTCCGTAAATCATTTCATTTCGTAAATTATGTTCTTATACATTTATGATCAAAAAAATCATTATAGGATTTTTTTTTTTTTTATAAAAATAAAAAATATAGTTCACTAAATTAAGGCTAAATTGTTGCTCCACAATATTATATTGGGTGAAATATAAAGTATATTGTTATTATTTTGGAAAATTGAACATCACCACGCAAACTCCATAAAACAAATTGTCATTATAGTATTTATTAAGAGCTTATATGAAGCACTTTTAATTTTAATTTTTCATTCTAATAGACTTGTTTTTACTGGTATAAATTTAATTATAAAAACTTTATATATTGTCAAAAATAACTGCAATAAATAAAATAGTTTTAAACTGTTATGTGTAAGCAAGTTATTTTTAAAAGAAATTGCTTATCAAAATTGCATGATAATCATATTTTTTATCTTTTCTTGGAAAATTTATTTATATATACGAACAACCTTCAGAAATGTAATATTTTTCAATGAAATAGAAACTATAACTTTTAAAACTAATATAAAAATTTATATTTTAATAAGATTTTTTTATTATTAATATTCATCTTATAATAATTACTTAAAAATCCTTATCATTTATGACATATCCTTATCAGAAGCTTTTATTTAAAGTAATATTAGAAGTGACTTTTTCTATTGAAATGTTGAGTTGTAGTCAGAAAGTCTATTTTTGTTAATTAACTATTATATGTTTCTATTTACTACGACAGTTATTATAAAATTGTATTTATTTATATTCGCAGGAGTTACATTAAATATCAATGATTTTAGTAGTTAATGACATAAAAACAAACTTATTTGATTAGAAAATGTTAAGTTTAGATATAATATTCAAATTGTTAAAGAGTAATATAGTTATTAATATTCAAATAATATAATATACTTTAATAATATAATATACTTTAATAATATAATATAATTTCTTTAAATTATATAGCAGATCCCATGATTGAACACATAAACTCAAATACAGAAGAAAACAAAACTTCCGATTTTAATGAGTGGCTACAAGCCATGAAGATGGTTGCATATCTTCCAGATGGGACACCTGCCGAATTTCGGCGAAAAGTAAAACTTTCGTAATTATTGCATATTTATATACTAATAATTATTTTTTATTATATTATTTGTAGCTTTGGCTTGCATTATCTGAACAATATCTATCTATGAAAAATATTGATTGGGAAACAGAACGAGTTAAATATTTTTGTAATGCATCACAAAATGATGATGAAAACTTAGGAGATCAAATAATTAAAGTATAAATGTTTTTTTTTTTTTGTTTACTTAAGAATTAAAGTCGTACAAAGTCAGTATCCAACAAAAGTCATTAATTTATTATACTATTATATAGTATATTATTATATATATTTAAGTAAATAAAATTATTCATCATATTTAATTTATGTCAGTAAATTATGGATACTAACTTTTATATAACTTTGTATATACTTGTGTATCGGTATTTATATGTAATTATTTATTTTTGTTAGGACTTACATCGCACTGGGTCTAGTTTGTGCTCAGGACCTGCAGGGAGCATTAATCAAGCTAAATTAAAAAGAATTTTACAGGGTTACGCTCGATGGAATCCAGAAGTCGGATATTGCCAAGTAAATTTAATAAAATGAAAATATTTATTTTTACAAATTATGATATTTTGATGTTGATCAATATTTTTTTACAATCATAATACTATTTGATAATCACATTTAGATGATCTTTTTGTTATAAACATAGAGTAAATAGTGTAAATTATTGAACGTTTAAAAAGAGATTTAGTTCTTTTCTTTATTATTATTAATAATATTATATTTTCAGGGCTTTAATATGCTAGGTGCCTTAATACTACAAGTAATGGATAAAGATGAAATGGAATCGATGAAAGTAATGCTATATCTCATAGAAGGAATTTTTCCATCAGGTTATTTCAGTGGTTCTTTGAATGGTTTACAAGTAGATATGGCTGTTTTTCGTGAATTAATGCTTGCTCGATTACCAAAATTAGCGAAACATTTACAAAAACTACAAGGGCCAGTAGAAGATAGATGTTGCGAGCCACCATTAACAAATGTTTTTACTATACAATGGTTTATAACAATGTTCAGTACGAGTCTGCCATTTAATTCTGTACTCAGAATTTGGGATTTGGTATTAATAGAAGGCAGTGGTATTTTATTAAGGACTGGATTAGCTATTTGGAGTATTTTAGAAAAGTTAGTATTTTTGACGAAAAAGTTATTGTGGTGTATAATATATTTTTTTTGTAGTAAGATTCTGTGTTCAAAATCCGCTGATGACTTTTATTGCAAAATGGGGGAATTATCAGCAGATATGTTAAATGGTACTATTATTGAGCCAAATGCATTAATTGCAAAAATTGTTGAATTTGGTCCAATACCTCAACTAGAGCAACTTAGAAAAAAACACCTTACAAACATAAAGTCGTGGACAGACAGAAAAATCAAGTCAGTATAATATTCTTATAGTTTAATTAAATATAGTAAAATAATACAAATTTACTATAGTTTCTCATTAATTTCTATATGGCTTTTCTTAATGTGGTGTTCTCATTTCTTCTCAAAATATTTATAATACATTATACTGTATGAAAGATTAATAATTTATTTATAATATTCCAGGTTTTCGACTTCAGATGAAGATGGTGATTCTGATGATGAAGGTGAAATTCCGGCTAGTAAAATTATGGGTATGCGACTAGTAAGAAGAAGATCCTCATTTAATAGAATTACAATTAATAAAAAGACTCTAGCTGAAAATCGTGAACGAATAGCTCTTGATATACCTTTGTTAAAAAAGCAATATGATAGAATAAGAGAACATCAGCGACAGGCGCATATAATATTATCCGCTGCAGTTGCCAGACAATCATCAGTAACTTCAATAGCACCAACCACATTAGGAACGAATATGCTACTTGATAGAAGAAATTCAGCTGTTGGAAATACTGTTCCACATAATAGTTCATCTATCAGAAATGTACCACCGGTTAAGAATTCTCCATACAATTGTAAAATACGTAACTCTCCACTAAATCAAAATGCAAATAATTCTTTTTCAATTTCAAAAAAAATTTCACCGAAAATTAAAAAGAAATTTATTTACCAAAAACATGAACAAATTTCCAATTCTGTAAAGTCACCGTCAATTTTAAATGTAGGAGCAAAATCACTAAAACGTAATGACTCTTCTTCTTTTAGCGATAGTGATAATAATTCTAGTACTAGCACAAGCTTGTGTGATGAGGACGATAGTGATCATACAATGAATTTTGAATCATCGATGGAATCAAGTCCACTTCATCAAATTAAAAATAATAGTTGCCAATTTACCGCATACGATCATCTTAATATTTATAATGAAAGAGTTACAGGTAAATTAACACAAAACATTGATAAGATCGATGATATACCAATAAAGGAATCCTTTTACTCTGATAATAGTCCCAAATTATCAATTGATTCTAATATAAATATGTTGCAATCAAATCGTGTAAATAATTATGATGTTGTAGATGCTAACATTTCGGATATAAATATTGACAATAACGAACTGATTTCTAATAATTCTACGCACGATGAACAAAATACATCGAAGAGTAAGACACTAGCTCATACACCAAATAACATTTCTCTTTTGAATAAAAATATCAATTATTCAAGTAAAAGTTCACTAGGTACTTTAAATCAAATTTTAGAATCTAATAATCTGGTTAATTTACCTATTGGAGAATCAATACCGAACACAAATTATGAATTTTCTGTTAATGAGTCGGGTGTGACAAATAAATATTTTGAGAGAGTAAATGACATTAAGCCACCCACATATTTAGATTTAGACCTTCTCACATTTCAAAAATGTGATCATGTAGCACTAAATATATCTACCTTAGATAACGAAATAAGTAATATAATTGAAACAACAGAAGCTTCAGAAAATATTGAGGAAGTTAAAGCGGCAGCAATATCAGGAAAAGAAAATTCGCCAGTTAACTTGTTTGAATCATCAGAACAATGTCAATCAGAGCTTGCTAGCAGAATTATCGAAGAAAATTCTAGGGTTCTTCATAGAATATTAAACAAAGACTTTTCGGCAGCTAAAAATTATTCTTTCGGTTACAAAAATAATGAATATACTAAATATGTATTCAATGATAATATGAGCTATGCTGTAGATAATTTAAAAGAAAAGTCTGAAATAGATGAGAACAAAAAAAAACCTGCAATAGATGAGAATAAATTTTATAAAAAAATGGAAATATCTGATTTAAATGATATTGAGGATGAGGATAATAAAAGTATAAAAACAACAAATATAAATATGAAAGAAAAAATATATTCAAATGAATTAGTGAAAGCTGATGACAATAAAAATATTTTAACTAAATCTAATAAGGATATTGAAAATAAATTTGTAACAGACATACCAAAGTATTTAGAATCTACATCAAATGGAAAATTAGAGTTTCAAACACAAGACGATGTCAAAGATAGGTCGTGTTATAATAAGTTTACAACTAGTAGTGAAAACTCAAACATCAGTAAAGAACCCTTAATAGACGAGGTAATTAAAGATCTTTCAGAATTTATAGCACCCAAGTATTTAGAATCTCCAACAAATGGAAAATTAAAGTGCAAAACCCAAGACGATGTTACAATTACCAGTGAAAATTCAAACATCAGTAAAGAACCATTAACAGACGAGGTAATTAAAGATCTTTCCGAATTTATAAAACCCAAGTGTTTAGAATCTTCATCTAATGAAGAATTAAAGTTTCAAACTGAAGATTATGTTACAGATAGCTCATGTTACAATAAGTTCACAATTACTAATGAAAATTCAAACATCAGTAAAGAACCCTTAATAGAAGAGGTAAATAAAGATCTTTCGGAATTTATAACACCCAAGTGTTTAGAATCTCCAACAAACGAAAAATTAAAGTTTCAAACCAAAGACGATGTTACAGATAGCTCGTGTTATAATAACTTCACAATTACAAGTGCAAATTCAAATATCAGTAAAGAACCATTAACAGACGAGGTAATTAAAGATCTTTCCGAATTTATAAAACCCAAGTGTTTAGAATCTTCATCTAATGAAGAATTAAAGTTTCAAACTGAAGATTATGTTACAGATAGCTCATGTTACAATAAGTTCACAATTACTAATGAAAATTCAAACATCAGTAAAGAACCCTTAATAGAAGAGGTAAATAAAGATCTTTCGGAATTTATAACACCCAAGTGTTTAGAATCTCCATCAAATGAAAAATTAATTTTTCAAACGAAAGACGATGTTACAGATAGCTCATGTTACAATAAGTTCACAATTACTACTGAAAATTCAAACATCAGTAAAGAACCATTAACAGATGAGGTAATTAAAGATATGTCAGAATTTATAGAACAAAAGTGTTTAGAATCTCCATCAAATAGAAAATTAAATTTTCAAACGAAAGACGATGTTACAGATAGCGTGTGCTATAATAAGTTTACAATTAGTAGTGAAAATTCAAACATCAGTAAAGAACCATTAACAGATGAGATAGTTAAAGACCTTTCTGAATTTATATCACCCAAGTCTTTAGAATTTCCATCAAATGGCAAATTAAAGTTTCAAAGTGAAGACGATGTTACAGATAGCTCATGTTACAATAAGATCACAATTACTACTGAAAATTCAAACATCAGTAAAGAACCATTAACAGATGAGGTAATTAAAGATATGCCAGAATTTATAGAACAAACGTGTTTAGAATCTCCATCAAATAGAAAATTAAATTTTCAAACGAAAGACGATGTTACAGATAGTGTGTGCTATAATAAGTTTACAATTAGTAGCGAAAATTCACACATCAGTAAAGAACCATTAACAGATGAGATAGTTAAAGACCTTTCTGAATTTATATCAGCCAAGTCTTTAGAATCTCCATCAAATGGCAAATTAAAGTTTCAAAGTGAAGACGATGTTACAGATAGCTCATGTTACAATAAGTTCACAATTACTACTGAAAATTCAAACATCAGTAAAGAACCATTAACAGATGAAGTAATCAAAGGTCATTCAGAATTTACAGAACAAAAGTGTTTAGAATCTCCATCAAATAGAAAAGTAAATTTCCAAACGAAAGACGATGTTACAGATAGCGTGTGCTATAATAAGTTTACAACTAGTAGTGAAAATTCAAACATCAGTAAAGAACCATTAACAGAGGAGGTAATCAAAGGTCATTCAGAATTTATAGAACAAAAGTGTTTAGAATCTCCATCAAATGGAAAATTAAATTTTAAAACGAAAGACGATGTTACGGATAGCTTGTGCTATAATAAGTTCACAATTAGTAGTGAAAATTCAAACATCAGTAAAGAAACATTAACAGACGAGATAGTTAAAGACCTTTCTGAATTTATATCACCCAAGTGTTTAGAATCTTCATCAAATGGAAAATTAAAGTTTCAAACCCAAGACGATGTCACAGATAGCTTGTGTTATAATAAGTTCATAATTAGTAGTGAAAATTCAAACATCAGTAAAGAACCATTAACAGACGATGAGGTAATCAAAGATCTTTCACCGCTGGGAAATTTAAAAAAAGAAAGATTTACATTGTCAGAATTTGAAACTATTTCTTCATTAAATACTAACGTTAATACAAATCTTTCAAGCTCAATTGTTTCATGCAAATTGGAAACAAGTAATTCATTACAAAAATATGATAATACTTTGGATGACAGTAGTTTTGGTAATCAATATAATTACTCTTCACCAACGACTGCATCTTCAAATGGGATTCCTGCAAAAAATTATCCTTTCACCAACATTGATGACAACAATACTTATTTCAATTTAGAAGATCACGAAAAAAAAACTACTAATAATGCTAATGGTAATTCACTGGATGACTTAAATAATAAATATTACAATAAATTAACTGAACTTGACAGTAGTAAGGGTAATAAAATTTGCCACAATTTATTATCTAAAACATGTTTTAACGAATTAAGTAAATATCCGAAAGTTATTTATTTAAAGAATGACTGTGGTATCGAATGCGTTGTTAATAAACCAGAATTAAAATTTGAAAAAAAATATGAATTGGAATTCCCGTCAAAAACCTGCGCTAAAGAACCAATGCAAACTGAAATTGATAAAAAAAAATATGAACCATTAGTTAATTTAATTGAAGACACGTACTTAAACGATACTGTTTTAAACCGCCGAATTCCATATATTTCCGAGGGAGTATGTAATAAAAAATTCTTATATAATGAATATGACAAGCATGAATTAAAATATGATTCATCTCATTTAAATCTTACCCAGAAATATAGCGAACATAAAAAAGAGTTGCCCACAGATTATATAAATAATTATGATATAGCAGAACCTTTGCAGTTTACAACAAATGCTGGAATAAAATCCCTTTTTGAAACAAAATACAATTTCGACAAAGATGATATCAATTCAGATTTATTTGAAATTTGTGATAAATATACAAATACTTTTGCGACCCATTCAAAATTTGAAATGGATGAAAAATTAAATATAATAGACACTACAAACCAACAAATTGACAAAGAAATTAACGAGAAACTATATCCTCTAAAAAATTCAGAGACTGATTCAAAAAATATAATCAATATTATTACCGATGAAAGTATTATGCTGCCAATATTGAATAATGAAACCATTAATAAATATTCAAAGTACTCAAAAGATGAAAATATTAACGACCGATTATTATCAATTAAAAACACAATCAAATCTATTGATAGCCTTTGCGATGATACCATATTCAACCGTATTAGTAAAAAAGAAGAAGATGACTGTATATATGAGTCTAAAAATTTGTTGCGGCCACTTTATAAGCAAAACGAACAACATAAACATTTTCAAATGTATAATTTTGAAGAAGATAATTTAATGATGAGAGACCATTCAAGCTTAAAGAAAGTTATTGCGGAAAATAAAATAAATAGAAATGAGCAATTCAAATATTATAATTCTGACGACAGTAGTAAAACAACTAATTATTCTAATATGATTTACACTGCTCCTCCTAAATTACATATACGCCATACAACTGTTACATCCACATTATACGACCGAATATTGGCTCAAAATGAAGAAAAACAAAAACGTCTTGAGAGGCATTTAAATAATAAGACAACATCTATGGGTGTCAATCTAACAAATAGTTTGAACGTAAATTCTCATTCTGCAGAAAATTCACCATTAAAAATTAAAAGTGAAACGGGAAATTCTACTAAAAGCGATTCAAAAAGTTGCAGTAACATTTTGTTACAATTACAAAACCGAACTTAATAATAACGAACTATATAAGACTAGAACGATATAATTTCTTCGCAGATTCAATTCAAAAACGAATTAAAATGAATGGTATAAATATAAATGAATGGTATTTTAGTTAATATGAGTTTAAAACTATGATTTATTCCAAGAATTTTAATACTTATAACATTACTAATATACCAACTTTTTTTATATCTTTTCGTACGGATTAACAATGAATACCAACTATGGATTTAGCTTGTTTTGAAAAAAAAGTAAACATCAATATATTATTAAATAGATTGAAAATTAAATTTGTATTAAAAGATTGCATAATTATTTCCGAATTTAATTGTTTTTGCGAATATACATATATATATTTTCTATACATAATATGGAAGAAGTAAAAGAGAGATACATAAAAGATATCATTCAATTACTTAACATAGCTAAGCAGTCAGGATTTGGACTATTCTAATGAAAATCCACATATATAATGATTGTGTAAAATCAGTTTTCCTATAGTTGGAAGTATAACAACGTATACACATACAATCTATATGTAATTAATAAGTCTTCATCGTTAAATGTATTAGATATGGCCGTTAAGGATGATTGACAACATTTTCCGGAAACAGACAACAAATTAGACTGCCACGTGCCACTAGAATATAACCCACAAGGAAAACAAAAGATGATAGACCACTTATTTTTTAATTATAGCGAATAGTACGAGGAATTGAAGCGAAGAATTGTAAAAAGTTAAGAAGAATCAATCCAAATACAAAACTGGAGATATGTGGAAAAATCTATAAATAGTACATGCCGTTTGAGATTCATATTGGCAATTCAGAAAACGATATTTTATTTTCTTATGTTGTGATATTAATTACATAAAGTATTTGTTTATGCAAATGCAGCAAACAACAAAGTAAAGAAAAATGTGATAAAAAAAATATTTTGCATAAAAATACGCATTCCATCTTATATGTGAATATATATTTTGTTGAAAACTAAAAAACTATACTTTTAAAATATAAATATATATATATAATTTTGAACTACATATTTAGAAAAAATAAAGTAAATTGTTAAATTGATCCTAAATTCGATGTAACTATTATTATGAAAATAAATTTACATATATATTTCAATTTCATTGTTAAATAGTTAAATAAATAAATTATAATAAATTAAAATTTGTTAATAGTATAATATATAAATATTATGGAAATTAAGAAAAAATAGATTTATAAATTAGTTTTGCAATAATAAAGTGTTTCTCAAACTAGGTACCGCGGCTCTTTAAACTCTAATATGGTTTGCAACTTTCACATATAATTTCAAAAAATGAATTAAATTTTTTGAATTTTACATATGATAAAAATACATTTTCTACACCTTCGCAAATTATGCTGTGTCTTCGTCTTAAAACAAAATTGTATCTTCTGTCTCTTAGGATCGATCCACTGTCGATCTTTGTCCACCATATCTTCAAGACTTGTAATTAATAATTCCCGACAAATAATTCCAATTGG
This sequence comes from Rhamphomyia laevipes, assembly GCA_963920725.1. NCBI lineage: Eukaryota > Metazoa > Arthropoda > Insecta > Diptera > Empididae > Rhamphomyia > Rhamphomyia laevipes. The sequence continues at coordinate 43,939,709 of OY987257.1, read as the reverse complement.
GAGACTTAGATTTTTTTGGCAAATTTTCGAAATGTATTTGGTCGACTTCAGTATACCCAAAAGTTCTTGAATTTCAGTAGAGTCAAAAGAAATGTGTTTTTGCGCTATATATTCTTATGAACTTAAAATTATAGAACTAAATAGGTAATTCTAATAAGATTTTTTGTTTTAAAAAATAGAGGAATCTACATTATATATTTCGGATTGTTTTTTATAACACATCCTATTTTAATAAAATCTTTAAAACCCAAGTCCCAAGTTTCCATACATTTAAAATGGGATTTACATAAAACCTGTGTTTTTTACTTGTTTGTTTAATTTTTTCACAATCTTGGATTTGTTAAAATTTGTGTTACGGTTTGAAATTTTGACTGTCATACGCCAACAAACATTTCATTTCATATTACTTACACATGGAAAGCATCTTAAATATATAACAACGATTCACACGGAAAAGAGCTTTCCAGGTACACGGATTTCCGCTTGTTTAGCAGATGAAAATGTCGACACCACATATTACGTATTGTTTTCAATGAATTGCTGAGTGGGAAATTAAACGGAAAAAGTATTAATTCCGTCACAACTTCGTACAAGCTGTATGTATTCCTTGCGACAAAGTGTACTTCTATTTTTTGAATTGGGATTTGCGTTTCAAATAAATAAAAACATATATTTTTTAAAAGGTATAATTAAATATTTTTTTGGAGCTATATAAATATATTTGAAATTATAATCTTTGTCCAATATTAATATTAATATGCTGAATATTAATAACAAATTAATATTCAGCATTTAAAATTAGTTGTTATATTAAATTTATTTTATTTTATATATAATGAATAAATTTATAGCTTTGTGTTTATCTCTATACCTACCTCTACATCACGATCACGATTACATTAGCATTAGCAATAGTGTAGTTGTAGTTCACTTTTGTTGCACGGATTTCCGTTCGAAAAATTACTCATTTGGAGAAGCCTCTATAATTTTCGTAATGGGGCAAACGTACACGTACACTCTAAAAAATATAAAAATCTGTTTGAAGTTCAGACTTGACGCGACATTGCGTTTCGGTTCTCTATTTGACAATTGTTTCAGAACAACAACAATAAACATATAAAAATAAACCATGGAGAATGAAATACACTTTAATAAAAAAGAAAAAAAAGAAAAATTTAATAGTTTTCCTAAAGAATTATCCAATATAATATTACCTGTGAAAAAGTTGTTATTGCAATCGGAAGATGGAGGTGAAAGGATTGATTTCGAAATGCGCACCGATATAGATACTAAGGTAAATAATATTACTTCAGGGAGATTTTAATAAATATTTTTTTTTCTAGCAGCCAATTCGCCAATGTGTTCATAAAGAATGCGAATTCTATATTTTATGCATTTGTAAACATTGCTTAGAATATAGAAATAATATATTGGAAATATTTAATGATCATGTTAAAACGCAGAAATTATGGAAAATATTTGAAAAGTCTATTTCTAAAATATATTTACCATTATTAGAGTAAGTTAATTATTAAGGTATATATCTTGGTCTAGCCAAATTGATAAATTTGATTTATATATTAGTTATTGGCAATAATAATGGGCTGGATACTGGATATATTATAATTATTTAATACAACAAAATATAATTTTATTTTAATTCATATTTAGCAATGCATCACCAGAAATTCTAGAAAAGTATGATTATTTGATATCAAGATGTTCCAATTGGCTTATAAATGGTATAATTAATAAAGTCAAACTAGAGCATATTGATTTTCTTTTAGATTTTTCGTGGTCTGATAAAATGATAATAGTTATCTTCAGTTCTATGTACGTATACTATTTTTATTTTTATATATAAGAAATTTAAGTTACAATTTTTTTTAGATTAATTGAGGACGATCCTTACCAGCTATTCGAATTGCTGAGCTTCCTTGTTGAGTGCTTTGTTAAAGTATATGCTTCCACACTGACAACTAATTTTAAAATTGTTCGTGATAGTGTTCCACCAGCTAAGTTCCTGTTAACATGTAATATAAAAATTATACATAAAAATATATTTGTTAGCATATAAACATATGTTTTTCTTTTTTTAAAAAAAAGATATTTTAAATGGATATAAAAAGGTATGTGCTATATCAGAAATAATGGTAGAAATACTCTTTGAATTTGAAAAAAATTATTTGGAAAAATTTAAATGTTCTTGGGTATTACTTAACAAAAAAATGTATCAGAAATTCTGTTATAATATATTAATCGTTGTCATTCCAGAATTTGTTATTAAAGTACGTATACATTTTATATTTCAATAAGTTAGTATTTTACATCTTTTTTTTTTAGCTTAAGACAGAAGTATCTGAATATGAATATGCAACTTTGATGGCAGAATTCAAACAATTTGATATTGATATGGCTTTAACTGAGAAAGCTTGGCAGGAAAGTTATTCATATTTTAAAGACTACCAAATTTCGGAAGAAAACCAAAATAGGAAAACACGAATTGATTATGTGCATACAATATTCAATATGATATATACATATCCTCAGCTTAATACGAGTAGTTTATCAGTCTCTGAATGGAAAACTAATGAAATAGTATGGGATCAAATGGTAGCGTATATTAAAAAAAACTGGGTTGGTCTAGTAAAAGAAGATTCAATGAAAGTATCAATTGAAGGAAAAAAATGTCAACATTGTCAGTATCTTCGAAGCCATAATGAAACGTAAGTTAATATTTATCATATAATAAAAATAAGTAAAGAAGAGTGAAAAAATGTATCAAAAGATGTTACTATCGGGCTGCTTCTCTTTTATTTTGTTATTTTAAAAAATTAAAAAATCCACTGTAATTGTAAAAGTAAAAAATTGAAATAGTACGCAATAATCATAATAATAAATGTTATCCAGGAAGCATAATGTCTATCTAGGAAGCATAATGATTAAAGAGGAAAAGCCGTGATAAATGGTAAAATAAATTTACTGTCGTAACATATATGCGAAATAAGAATCTAGCTTGAATAACTGAAATGAAACTCTCATAATTGCACATAACTTCAAAATTGAAAGGGGCAAATTAAATATGAACATCTGTAATTCTTCCTTAATTATAATATAAATAATTATAAAAAAATAAAAGATAATAGAAATTAAATCATATTTTTTGATTTAAAATATATATATTAATACAATATTATATATTTTAATATTAATTAATTCTAGCACTACATTAATATATTACATAATTTAATTTCTATCGATGTAATTAAAATTCAATTTCTTTCAGTTTCTGCACGTGTATACATTGCCTGAAATTAATAGAGCCTGAATCTAGCCTAAATGAAAAAACACCTGAATATATGCTCTGCATTAAATGCACTTTCATGGAAATTTTGGCGGAGGAAGATTATAATGTAACAGAATTGGCAAAATTGTCTTTAGAGGACAAAATACATGATATGACACATATTGAAGAAAATGAACTTGTAAACGATCAACACGAAAGGGCAGGTAATTTTCGAAAAGCAGAAGTCTACCATTACTGCTGGGCTGTTTTTAAACATCTAAAAGGTTTGTTACATTTTAATAATATTTGTATGTTGAGAAGGAAAATATTTAAATCTCTTAATTTATTATAAGAAGAGCAATTAAAAAAATGATTACAATATAATTTATAATAACTAAATATATTGCATAAATTGTGTCTACAAAAATAGTGAATTTAACTTTTTGATCGTCAATTTGCTATTTGATCGTATTCTAAAATTAATTAGGCGCTTAATTTTTGGATGAATAGAATTGAATATACGGTTATTCAGTGTTATGAGCATCACGGGTCATAAATAATTTTTCAAGGGTCCTAAAAATATTAAAAACTAATTTGCGAAATACATTTATTAATCATTTACAAATAAAAAAATAATTAATCATTATATCGTTTAATTTAACATTAATAAGGTTAAATGATGATGTTAAATTCTTTGTTTATAGTGTTTTTTCGAAATATATTTTCGTCGTAAAAAAAAAACATTAAATTTCTAGCTAATGATATTAATTTTACATGTTTTTTTTATGTGCGAAAAAGATTTTAAATAATACCCTAGACTGGCAACTATGCTTCATAGGTTGCACACAATTTGTATTCTCTTGTTTTATAATTTTTTTTTTTCATTTACATATTATTTATTGTACACATTTGTTTTTTTTTTATTAATTTTATTTAATGTTTGTATGTCCTATATCGAAATGTCGAATAAGCAAACTGCAATTAATAATTTTTCATTATAGATCGAAAACCATATCGAAATTCAGTTATAAAAACAGATCTTTTCTGTAAAAATTGTCAGATTACGTCATGTTTACTTGCAACGAAAATACTGAATAATGAAATTTCGGATGAAATTGCGATATATTTAATTAAACATTATCAACCTTTCGGTATTACAAATGAAGATATAATGCAAATGCTACCTAAAATATGGCTATGCTTCAGAAAAGGTCATTTCCCTCATGATCATTATGGCGATGACTTTGTAATGAAAACTTTTTGGATATTCGTTATATCTGCTTATGCATCCTGTTTGGCTCGTCTAGATATAAAAAAGGGCATTCCTACAATTGATCGTCTTATATTAACCAGAAATGATATTGAATTATCATCGTTAAGTAAAGAAACCAGTCTACAATCAAGTATTTTACTGGAATTCATAGAAAAAATTATTAAGTACCTATACATAATAATAATTGTTATAACAAAATTAAAACATAATATTACTTTATTTTTAGCTTGCTACAAGGTAATGGGAAATCAGAAAAGTATAAATTTGTAAATTTGAATGTGTAAAATTTTATTTATGAGCATTTTTTTCCAGTTTAAATCCAATAATGAATAATGATGTCAGCAAAGATTTAAATTTAAAATCTTTAACGGTTTCAGGAAATGGTAGCCATGTAGAAGACTTCAATTTATTATCAAAGTATATTAATTTATATAATTTTTTATTAAAATATAAGTTTTTGTTATATTTAAAGGGAAAATATTATTAGAAATGATGCATGTGACAAATTAAAGAATAGTGTAAATGTAAATAATATCTGCAAATCAGACATAAAAAGTAAGTTATTTGTTGTTCTTTCATTTTTTTTTACAAAAACCCTGTTTCTGGTAATTTCAAGATCAAATTATCTTAAATCGAAAACTTACAAATTTTATTTAAATGTTTTAACTTTTAGGTTGTGGAGACAGCGACGAATGTAAAAACGCTGCCAAAGAAGCAAATGGCAGCAAAACTACATGCTCACACGAAAAGGTATAATAATATAAATATTTGCTTATACATACGAAATATAAATTTTAATTTTTTTAGGAATACTGTCATAATCGTAAAAATGAAACACGTGATAGATTAAGGAAAAAATTAAAAAAATTAGTTACTATTGAAAAAAAACCACTACAACCACTTGGGGAAAAAAGCAAACTGATTTTAACTTCTGAAGAAAATAATTTACAAAGCTTGTGTACCAAGGAAAATTTAGTGATCAAGAAAAATATTTCCAAAAACAATAATAGTAACGATAAACAAAATAATGGTGAAAATACAATTGTAACTATTTCGGATATTAAAAAGGATGTTTGTGAAGATAAAACCACAATTAAAACAAATTGCGATGAAAAATGGATGAAAGATGCATTGAGTTTTATTGAAGGTTCTAAAAATGAGAATGGTACAGTTAATAATAAAAAAGCTGCTAAAAGACAGAAACAAAAAATGAAAAAAGAAGAATGTAAACGACTAGAGGAGCTTAAAGAATTGAGATCCCAATTTCATGAAGTATACTTTAAAGAGTTTATGGCAAAAAAGGAAAGAAAAATTGAACAATTATCTAAAAAGAAAGATAAAAAACGTGTTTTAGATTTAGAAAATTCCGTAAAAAAATTAGCAAAAATTAAACTAAGGATTGAGAAAGATATTCTTGAATTAATATCCACTTTAAAATCAATTAATTCTGAGTTCAAATTTACATATTTACCAACTAAAGAACAACAGCAAGAATTTCTACAAGTGAAAAATTCTATTTCAAATTGTTGTCATTCGATTGATATAATTAAAATTCCAAAAGAAAAAGTAGTACCTTGTAAAACAGATACAGACGTTCCAAAATGTGAGCAAAGTGAATTTTACAATTCCTCAAAGAATGAACAAGAATCAGATGTTACAGATGCATCTAAACGTATTGTAACAATTAGAAGAGTAAACATGCCAAATAATAATGAACCTCAGGTAACAGTCACTGCTAAAGGATCTTGCCCTGATGAAGATAAAGTTTTATATACATTTATAAACGGTCGGCTCGTTCAAAGAGACTCTACAAATGTTTCAGAATTTGAAAGGTCTCCACGTATTAACTTTACACAATTGAGTGAAATAAAAAATGCTCTTCTTCAAAGCAATCACACGTTGTCACGTATTGGAAAAAATCCAAACAATGAGAGAAATACGCAAATAACGAAAACTAAAACCCAACTAAAGAAAGAGAGAAAACTTGCGAAAAAAATTGCTGAAAATATGAATGATGAAAATAAACTGTACGGAGGAAAAATAAATAAACAAATCATAAAAAACGAAATAAACTTGAAAAATTTAAAACATAATGAATGTGAAATAATACCTAGAAGACAAGTTGATAATTCAGTTAACAAAAGTAAACAAAGAAATGAGAATTCTAAATGTAATCAAAATATACTTAAAAATATAAAAAACGAAATAAAAATTTGCGAAATTCAAAATAATATAAAAGAGAATGGTAAGCAAAAGCAAAATCATTGTTCAATCCAACATAGTGCATCTAAAATATGTGATAAAATTAAACAAAACGCTATTAAAGATTCTGAGAGAAAGAAAATTGAAATAACGAAGAAACATGATAAAGAAGAAAAGAAAAAAAATCGTAAAGTTTACAATCTGAATGTATTAGAAAATAATCAATTTAATTTATTACATTTGGAAGATAGTGAATCGTTTACAGAAGAATCTGAATCAGATACTGAAAAAACGAATTACAAAGAGGAATTACAAGTTATACCTTCAGTGAAAACAATTAAAAGCAATATTAAAAATTCTACAAATCACTCTAAATTATCAGAAACAATTATTACTTGCAACAAGAAAAAAACCAAAGCCAAGGATCTAACTGTTAATAATAAGAAAAACTGTCATATAGATAAAGTAAATGTTCAACAATCTACTAATAATATAAATTATGGCAAGCTACCAGAAAAAAAATCAATTGCTTTAGAAGAATCTATGAATAATTTAAATATAAATACAAATAATGAAAGTTTTGATAGAAAATGTAACGTCACCAACAATATAAGTATAATGGAACAATTAAAGAGAGGTATTCAAGTCGAAAATCTTATGCTTCCACCAGGTATTACTCTTACGAAAGTCAATCCAGCTAAAGCTGAAGAATTGAAAGCAAAAACTGGTTCAATACATAATTTGTCACAGAAATTGCCACCTCAGCAACCATCGTCATCAGTTCATTCAATATTTGCCACGGACAATTTATTGAGTACAGATTTTTTACCTCCTACAGTAAATCAATTTTTAACCGATAACAGGGGAGTTATAATGGTCGATAATATTACATCTAAAGTGGGTCCTGCAAAAAATTTACCACCAAATCTTAATGATTGTAAAAATAAAACGAAAATGAAAAAACGTAAAAATAGAAGCAAGAATAACAATATTTCTGATACAAAACATTTACCAGATCCTAAAAATGCGACTGCAAATTCAAATATAATTACACTTAGAAATCCAATGTTTTACCTTTCCAATACGGAAAGTATACCATATTGTAATTTAACGGATCGATTACCACCACAAACAACTCCAGATTCACAAATTGATCAACCTGCAACTATAATAAGGAATAAAAATGGAATGTTTACAATACGGAATCCAGTCGTATATCAAAATAATGCAGGACCGAAAGTTGTTAATAATTATGGTGCATTCTCGCCAAATTATTATACATCTATGAACTCTTTCATGCAAGATGGAGATAATAATTCATACGTTTCTGATAATACTTCCAATGACTCAACAAAATGCATATCGGCTATTGGCAGTGAATTGAAATCTGCACAACAGAAACAATGTAATATGTTTCAAAACCAGTCTTTCAAAAATCCAAACCATACAAATGGTACAAGTATGTTTTTAGTCACGAACAGTTAATAATTTTTTGTCATTTTAGATTCTTGTGATTTTGTAAATAGTTTAAAGTCATTTCAACATGATTCTTTCTTTTGCAATACTTATGGTAATTATTGCTCTCCATCATCTTCGATATCTAACAATAATACGTTTCGGAGTTCAGAAAATTTACCACATAATTCAATAAATACAAATGGTACAAACATGCATAATAAGAATGTACATAACAATTACAATAAATTATCTTCCTTATTGGATTTAAAACGACTAAGTAATGAAGTGAGTATCACATTTATACTGAAATAAAATTATTTATTATTACGTTATGTGCACTCTAATAACAAATATATTAGCAAAACAAGGTTTAATATTGTACTAAACCTTTCGGAAATACTAAGCGTAAATTAAATGAAATTTTTGTTTTGTTTCGTTGTCCAATTTTCACACATTTTAAATAAACTAAATTAATTGACAGTATTGTAATTTTTCTAATTTACTAAACTTTGATTAATTTACTTTGAATGTTTGCTACAAAATGGTATATTTAAATTAAAGGTTACAATTCATAATATGAATGAGATTGAATTACCACCAGAAAGGATTGCCCAAGTTTTGAATCAAAGAGAGAATATCGAAAATGCCAATTCGCATAATTATGAATTAGATAATCAACAAATCCATTTTGGAATTTTTAATAATTTACAAGAACATAATACAGGTAATATTGTTGATCAATAATTGTGTAATAAAATAATTGTTATTTTTTAATTTATTCTTTAATATATTATTTTTAGACTACCTCAAAGGAAATAGAAGACAAGAAATGTCGACAGGAAAAGTAACAGCGAACAATCAGGGATCCGATTCAATTGAGTCACCTTTACTACAGACAATGGAAAATAATACATTTTGCAGTATAAATTCTTGCAACTAAAAAACGACGACTATTCTGTAAACAAGAGCAAATAATGTACTGCCGAATTAATAAAATCTATCAAATATTGATATAACATTTAATTTTTTTGATCTTGATTTAAGCAAACACATGGCAAACTGTTCGGATTTTTATATGTAGTAAATAGGATTATTTGCAATAGTTTAAAAATATGAAAAAATTAATAAATTTTTAAGAAATCTTGACAAAAAATGTTAAAAATATACAAAGTAATAAAATCAAATCCCGTGTTTCTTTTGTACAATAAATACATTTTTTTTTGTAAACTTTTTAGTGATGAGATAGATACTTGTAACATTATTTTGTATCAAAGGCAATAATTATTATAAATATACCGAATGATTTTTTAATATCAAGTACCTACATACATTTTTTAAAGCATATGAGAGTATTTAAAACTTAAACTTTTACCAGGTCTCTCATGATTAAAATGTATGCGAAGTGCAAATATAATATAATACAGTGTCAAATATGGATAAAGTAATATAATGCGCAACTACAGAAAAATTGACATCAAAATTCCAAAGAATTCTCATTATTGCATTCAACAATTTTATTGATTTTACATTGTATAAAATGTATATTATTACCATATTACAAATAACCAAAAAAGTATAAAAAATGTTGTTCAACTATATAATATTTAAGTCAATTTCTGTTATATTAATATTATTTATAAGAAATACTAAAATTGTGTTTGCGAAACGTGGACCACATCATCCTAAAAGTGAGGTAACCGATATTAAAAATAAATTGGATACCCACTTGACATTTGAAGAGCAGTAAGTTATTGGCATTTAAATGTAAACAAATTGATCAATTTTAATTCAGATTATTAATTAAACTAATATGTAATTTTTAAACTGTTTCGACAAATCTATGAATGTTAAAGAACATCATGCAATCTTTTATATTAAAATAATAAAATTATCTTTGATCTCTAGTTAATTTTATTGGCAATATTTGTGGGACGGTTTTCGTCCAGAAAAAGTATATATCGTAAACAAATTTAATATAAAAACTGGTGTATAGTGTGGGTTTAATTTTTTATTGAATTTTAGAGAACAGTTTTTACTATCAATAATAAAATTATATATATTTAATAAAGCATCATCCGCAAATAACAGCAATTTCGGTTAAATAAGCGCTTTATCATTAATAAAATATAAATTAAAAACAGGTACTTTTCTGTTTCATGGAGTTGAGTCCCGCAGTCCGACTACAAAATGCAAAATTATTAAAAACAAGAAAATTAAAATATTCAATTATGGGAGTTAATATATTCTAATTTAGCTAAAATAATAAATTTGCGAATTTAGAATTTACTTAAAAAGGGTATAATTTATTAATTTATAGTGAAGTGACTCAGATTGGAAAAATGTTTCATCTTCATTAAAAGTATCTTAAATTCAATATTTTATATATGTATGTACAAATAATAATATACTTTTATTTAACTTTCTAAAATAAAGGATCATATTTCATATATTTCCTTCTTACTTGTTTACTTGAAATTATTAAACTTTATTACATAAGTTTAATTATTTCCTTCAAATAAAGAACAGGATCATTATTTTATAGAAAAACATACAACAAAAAAATATATGGAATAACCTGTATGGAAAAACGAAAGCAATCATTTCAATTTTTTAATCCTTTGTAAAAGAACTATTACTGACATTTCGTAATTTTGTTGTTAAATCTTTCAAACTTTCGTCACAATTGATTTATAATTGTACAAAAACCCTACTATAAATCTAGGTGAAGAAAATCTTGGATTAGGTAAATTTCATGACATATAGAAATACATAATACTAGAATACATTTTAGATCACACTACATCATTTAAGTAAAAGTTTCAATTTTTATTCACTGTTTTTTTTGCAGAAATAATTCATTTATATTTTTATGTAAATATTAATTGGTATTTTAATTATAAAATAATCCACTTATATATTTTTAGTAGTATCGTAGAGGATATGGCAGGTTTCGGAAACTCATTCAATGCTGATACAATGTCGGAAGATCAAAAACACTTTATTTATTTTAAGGTATGTAAAATGATTAATAAACATATAGAATGAGTTAGTTGATTTGTTATTCTCCTTAATATCCAGTTGTATAAGTACAAAACGTAAGCATATTTATATTATCTAAATAAGGCAGACTTTAATTAACGATCTTTTAGAGATAACAAAAGGAAGATATATGGGCTTTTTCCGAAAATTGTAGACAAATTAATAATAGAATTCATCTTCCGATTAAATATGGACAGATGAATACAGAACTCATTACATGAAAACTGATAATTTGATCTAATTCTTTACCTTTATAACAAAAAAGAAAAAACTACTATAATTCACCGCAATATAAAGGATGATACTGGTAAATCGACAAAGAGTGATTTGTACTTTTGGTCGAATTTCGTTTTGCTTTTGGAAATTTTAATTAAACATGAAAATCAACTAATTACTTGCCTGAACTTTTGACAAGAATTTCTTTCTTTTTTTGGGTTCATATTCATATTTAATTTGATACGAATTTATCGGAGACAGTTTGTAATTTAATAATCTTATTATTTATTTATTTTGCTTAAAATAATGAAACACTGAAAAACTAGAACTCGTTCATTCATAAAAACTAAAAAAAAAATCAATTCTATAGGCCCATGACAATGATAATAATAATGCGTTAGATGGTTTGGAAATGCTTTATGCTGCAATTCATCAGGAAAACAAATCTTCAGATGGCGGATTACATATTATTTCAAATGAAATGGAACATATAATAGGTAAACGAAGTTCAAATATATTATATATAATTTTCAATTAACTTTATTAATATAGTATAAATATTTAATTTAACTGCAATTATTTTGTCATTCTTCTTAGGTGTCATAGATGATTTTTTGCTGATTGCAGATACCAATAAAGATGGATATTTGAACTATCCTGAATATATGAAAGCAATAAATGAAAACGCGTTTTAATTGTATTTTATAATTTTTTTATATTTTATATAAATTAATATAGAAAATGTTCAAAATTTATGTATAGACATAATTTAATGAATTTATTGAAATTTAATTTACTATATTTTATACAGTATTTTGGAAAACAATTTCTACACCCTTCCCTTACGCCTTACCGCTAAATATCATAAATTTTGATTAATCAATACTATACAAATTCTAAACCTTACAGTAATCATAACTCTCCAATCATACCTCCAGATTAGATGATAAATAGTAAACTTTCTACATTTCATTCCATAGAAGTCTCAAAATAATTCTACACCGGATACATATCACCGGTAAAATGATATACATAGCGATTCTTATGAAGCTTAACGTGAAAAATTATGCTTTTTCTGTTTGATTCTTATACATGTAGCTTTTAAATTTCCCGATAGTGATGTGCGTTGACTTTTAGAACGGAGTATGCTCAAAGTTCAATACATTTCTGTTTAAACAAAACTAATCTCGGTTTTAGAGATGATTCAGAGAAACTGATTAATGTCAGTTATATAAACATATGATTAAAACATATAATGATACATCTAATTCTAATATGTATGAAAAACTTTTAACGAAGCCACTGAACTTACCGACTTAAAATTTGACCGTGATCATTAAAGAAAGCTGTGTACCATACCATATAATCTTTGAGTACATAGGACAGGAGACGCTATAAAAAAGTGTCAGACGATTTTGTGAGGACAAAGGATTTGTTTTTATGGGGAGGGCTTTAAAAAATGTCAGCAAGTTAACAGCTCTGTTGTAGTGAAAAAGCTTTTCTTAATACAAAAAATTTACTTATTTATTTTCACATTACCTTTGAGGTTTTTTGGAGGTATCCTCATTAAGATAGAAGTGAAATAAAAACTAAATAATGAAAATTAGAGTAGAAATAATACAAGCAACTTATCCTCTTGAAACATAAAAGAATTATGTTAATAACTTACAAGATGCGATCTTTATTTTAGTAACTACAAATTGCGTACTAAACATTTAAGATTATTAAAATCATCGACCTTAAAATGTAATGCACATACGCTATAATTTTCGCAATAATTGTCACGTTTCAAATTAAAAGCAGCATAGCATACCACTCAACATACATCACCACATCGTTAGTAAATCTGAAATATATTTTATTTCTGTAATTTATCACAAACAATAATTAAGCCTCAAAAGAAAACTATTCTGAGTACAACACTGTCTACACTGTAAACATTTTTGACAACCAATCTGGAAATGGTTGAAGGTAATTTGAAAATTTCTGACAAGTAAAATCATGTGACACAGCTCTTAGGGACACATTTATATTATATCTTCTCCTGTTCTATATGCTCAAAGCATATAATAATTACAATATGAGAGGTGTGTACATGGTATACACTATACAGTGGCGCTATTGCTCAAATCGAGCCTTGTGGCCACCTCAAAAAAGCTTCGTGACGTTTTATTGCAATGTGGACCCACTAAATTCTATAAGTTTCTTTATAGCGAAAATTTTTGAAAAAATAGCTGAGACATTTGTTGTCAGCGAATGATCTCAACTGTTCGACTTAAAATCACAATTACATATTGGAAATTTTATTACTGGTACTCATTTAAGCTGATTCAACTTAGAACGCTATCAATGTCTCAGTGTGGAGTTGAACCCGGAACCTAATACATCACAGTAGAACACACTTCCACTACGCCAACACCAGATTGGTTTCCCTAAAGTATCATGTACGATGTACATATATGGAAATCATGTATTACGTCATGTTAAACTAAAAAAATAGTGTGGTGTTAATGCAATTTTTTTACTCATTTCTTCATTCATGGTAAACCGAAATCGTATGAAAATTGAGTATCGTGTATATCGAGGGTTAGCAATTAGGTGCGTAGTTCCAGTAAAAGATCATAATTATATGATTTTGATGCCATTTTAAAATTCATTTAATTAAATAGAATTGAATGTTCTCTAGCATAGAATAGAAATATTAAAGGAAAATAACCGAAATGTTGATTAAATTTCTAGATTAAAGCATTCTCATATAGTACATAAAAAAATAATAACTGTTGAACATTTATTAAGCATAAAAGATAAAATACTATTTTTTTTAGTTATATATGTATATACACATTCGTAAAATACTATATACATATAAATATGTTTTTTTTTTTAAATGAATCAACAGTGTGTACCATTCAAGCATAAACAATAAAAACATAAACGGAAAAACTTATTCAATCGTTATCGTTACTTATTCATTCACATTTTCCATTTTCTACGTACCATATAGTTGCCGCCCTACGAATTATATATCTTATATATATATATAAATATTATATGCAAATAACTATATATAATTTAAATAATATCTTTTATGTTTACTTATGTATTTTCCATGAAATTTTTTTATATATACATTATATACAAAAACTTTCTATTCATATATGTTATTTTCATTTCCCCAAAATTTAAAGCTTATAATAATATTAAAGTCAAAGCTTTTAAAAGGAAAATAGTATGAATGAAATTTTCACGTTAGTATAAAAAAAACTCACGTTCATTATATTTTACATAAATAGGAAAAATTATATTGAAAATCTTATAATGCTGGAAGTACTTATGTTGTCATTATTAAAGATTTATATTTTGCGAGAGCGGGTCATGATAATGGCGACCCGGCATATAAAATTAACATTATTTATTCTTTAGTATGTATATAATATTTTAAATAAATCTGGAAAACCAGGTGAATTATCAAAATTTATTATATTACCATTTTTTGAAGTTATACGAAAAACAAGTGAAGAAAACTTTTTTTACATAAGGATTCACATTCAAAATCAAAACCTAACCTATAAAAAATCTTGAATTTATTCCCAAATACAATTCTGTAGTAAAATGTAAGAGTAGCTTATATCGAAAATTGAAAATCTACAGGAATGAATAAAAAAAAAAACGAACTTTTGAATATACCTATACTATAAGCAAAGTTATGGAGAACCGTAAAACTAGGGTAAAAGAAATAAAGGTCCTTAAAAACTAAATGAAAAAAATTAAGTTAATTTACGAAAATAATAATACCCTAGTATTATAACAACTCAACATAAGATGTTGTAAACAAATATTAAATTAAAATTATTACCTCTTATGTTGAGGTGTTTTTTTTTTAACAAATATTATTATTCACATTTTCTAAACTTATGTTATACAAATTTTTGACTTAAGATCATCTTAGGAGCAATTTTCTAAACCTTATCATAACATAAGATATTATGTTGACATAAGCTACTATTACAAGTAAATGACTATATTTAAAAATTACTTAAGCTATTTTGTATTTTTTGAATTAAACCGATAATACAAAGCTTACAAACTTCGTGACTAGTCAAGAAGTACAATGGAAAAATATTAATTTCGCTTACGTCGACATAAGCTACTATTACATTTGGTACAGAATTATATATTCAACAAAGTTGTCGAAAATATATTTTTAACTTTTCTATGTTGTCAGAAATTTTTGTTTCATAATAGGCTTATACCATTCAGTTTCATGGACAGGATATAAAAAACAAATACGTTAATTTTTTTTAAAAGTATATACGTACAGATGTTATGTTTTGTGAAGATTTATTATACTATATATACATATGTATTTTTGGACTTTAAATATAAAAAGTGTAACACCTCATATTTAGATACAAGAATAGCAGACTATAATATATATTTGTATGTGTTTCCTTTTCTTAATGCCCACACAATCTAATACAATAGCAACTTCCATAATTTCATCATTCCTCCACCAGACCATTTATTGTGCACAATTCTTCACTTTGTTTAACATTTTGAACACTATATGAATAAAAAAAAACATGAAATACTTTATACACCATTTGGTTACTTAAATTTTACGCACGTCCATTGAAAAATTTATGCTATGAAATATGTATGTATATATAAAAAAAATACAATCCTCCTGTTGACTATACTGTAGGTGTATGTGGATACTACATATACAATAATATGTTTACCTAGCATTTTCCTTTTTAACTTGTATTTGTATATCCGGGGAGCTTCAATACATAGATTTTTGTATTATATAAAAATATTTTAGCGAAAACTTTTGACTGGAATGTTAACCAGGATATCGTTTAAATTTCTTTAAATTTCCAGTGTACCACTATTAAATATATATATATATATATATAATCTTTGAAAAAGGAACCTCTAGCTGGAGATTAGGAGAAAATTATTTTAATTCATATAAATTTAATAAAATTTTCGTCTAGTTGAATTGTATAAAGAAATGCTGAAATTAATAATTTAATAAACTTTGTTAAATTAATTTTCATTGAAATTATAGTATAGATATAGAAAATTAAAATGTAAATTAATAATTTAATGAATTTTGTATGCCAAATCTATGTAGAAAAGGCTACGGATAGCCCAAAACTTACAGTTTGGTAAAATAACGTTTTGCAATCAATTTTAAGGAATGTGTCATTTCACAAATTTTGAAAAAAATTATCAATTCAGGAATATGCACAAAATTTCAGATATCTAATATAAATTATGATTTTTTATTTTATATCTGAATCAGTTGATAAGAAAGTACTGAACTCACCGATTCAAAGTTTATGGACATAAACTAATACTAGATTAAAAAAAATAGCTGCGTTATTCCACATTTCTTCTTCTTTTTCGTTCCTGTTACTCATCAAGGAGCATAGGCCATCCATTAAACATTTCCACCTTATTTTTTTTTTTTTTTGCTTTGACATGATTTCTCAGTAATTTCCTTTTCCAGGGTTTTTATATTCCAACTGTTTTTTAGACGACCTCATTTTCTGATTCATTAGGGATTCAATTCAATAGCTTGTCTTCATATTTGATCTGTATCTTTACTAAGTGTATGCTATTAAATATAATTTGGAAATGGAGCTACTGAAGTTACGAATTTCAAATTTTAGTGGTATTAAATAGAAACTAACCTTTGTGCCAAATCCGTATTTTTGGTATCTCCGCCCTCGGAAACGTAAAAGCATATTTATTAAAGCAAAATCTCTTTTTTAAAAACGACCATTCGATCACATAGTTATATACTTATTTCATAACTCCTCGTTATATTCAATACTTTTAACTATCTAAATTTGATACAAAAAAACGGTTTCATTGTCATAATTACCTAAAAGTTTTTCAAATATTTGAATCATAATCACAATAATTTTTAAATCGTTCGATTATTTTTACTTCTTTTAGCTAGCCACCCAGTAATCATTTTCTTCACTTTTTCCCATTACAAATTTTCTAATTTAACATATTTGAATATTATATTTTCGTATTTTTCTTATCTAAAATTTCATAAATTAAAATACTGTAAAACAATTTTTTCTGTGACGTAACAAAATAATAAATTGGATTGTAATAAATTAGATATTTATTATATAAAAATTTAACCTGAAAGGTTATGCCATTATAATATTTATATTATTATATTGTAATCCTAATCGGACACGACATTTTCCATTATTTAAATAAATGCATTAACAAATAATTACTACAAAATCTTCCAAAAAACGACATTAAGTAAGTAATTATTTTATCAAATTCGAATTTAACATCAAAAATTTACATGTATCCAATAATGTGGTTAGTTTTATTGAGTTTCTAGTCGATAGACTAATCTTTAGCCTATGCTTAAATTCAAATAGTTGCTCGCCTCTGAGTAAACTAATTTAATTTCCATGAAAGAAATGACATCCCCTTTTCGAATATGTACAAGTCTTCTCCTACAAATTCCAATTTATATGATCAAAAATATTTAAATTATTTTCTATGTTTTCTATGTTTTTTTTTGTTATAATAAATTATACTATAATATTTTGTAAAATAAAAGACTGTACAATGAAAAAATACCATTTTAATTAAAAATATATAATTTAAATAAATTTATTTAAATAAAATTTTACATTTATATTTATTTTTCATTGCAATCATTTTCGGTAATTCCATAAATTGGAGAAAATTCTACATACTTTAATTGACACCTCATTGGAAAAATATAAAAAAAAAAATCCAATAAAAAAAAAAAAATATTAAACACAAACACTTTGACAAAATGCTATAACTATATATTATTCATATACATGTATATATGTATAAAAATATCCTTATAAGATTCTTCTGTACAATTCAATTTCATTCAGTCAAGTTCTAAACGGCTGAGAAGTTCGTTGTTGTATATATATAATAAATATCCTTTTAGGATAAATAAAATCTGAGTGTTAAAAAACAATATAAAGAAATTAATAAAAGATTTTACTTTGTTAGATTTTGCGCGCATATCAATATATTAAAATTATTTAAATTACAATATTTAATCATATCAAAAAAAAAAAAATAATACAAAACTACAGAATATTCAAAATCATATCTGGCTCTCCAAGGATAATTATTCATATTATATAAATAAAAAAATAAAAGGATTAACATACTAAAAAAGCATTTTTTTGGGCATTTTATTTTAATATATTTTGTCCTTTTAAGAAGTTAATTTTGTGTGGTGTTTTAAAAGGTTTTAACAATAATTATTTTTTATTTATATTACATGTGTTTTTTATTTATTTATTTTTTGTTTAATTCCATAAAAATTAAAATAAATCAAATAAATCAGATAAAAGCTGGAATCCTAAAGCAAGGAGTATATAATTTTATTTTATTTTATATTGTAATTAAAATAAAATTCACTCAGTTTTCTGTCATGTGTTCCAAGTGGTGTTCATCAATGCAGTACGAATCCTGCATTAAAACGTATGAAAAACATATATAAACAAAATTAATTTGATATTTGCACCAACAAATTTTTAATTATCTGCACTCCATCACACACCAATATTTGAAGCACAGTTTTTATCTCTAAATTGCACAGTTTATTTTATGATTTTTATGATTTATTGAAGTTTTTAACTTTTTTTTTTTATAATTCTTCTATATTTTTTTTTACAGGAAAATAATAACAAAAAAAAAAAAATTATTCTTAGTATATTTTATGTGAATTTTATATAGATTTTAATATTATTTATATATAAAGAGCACATTTCTATAAAGCACTGTCAGTGGACAATAAAACATATCGCATATTTTATATAGTTAATTGCACGAATTTTTTATTATTACTATGATAATATGAAAATTTCTAATTATTTTTATTTTATTTTATTTTATAATATATGAAATAAATTCAACATAAAAAAATATGAAACACTTCAATTCAAAACAAAATTTAATTAACTGATATTTATATATATATGTATATATAGTTTCAAATTAATA
The DNA here is from genome assembly GCA_963920725.1 of Rhamphomyia laevipes. Lineage (NCBI taxonomy): Eukaryota > Metazoa > Arthropoda > Insecta > Diptera > Empididae > Rhamphomyia > Rhamphomyia laevipes. The sequence continues at coordinate 43,920,192 of OY987257.1, read as the reverse complement.
TTAATAAATATAAAGAATAAAAAATATGTTGATAAATTTATAAAAATAATAAATAAAATATATAACATTGAAAATATATTAAAATTGTGAAATAACTGCAAAGTTTTGTGCAAATAAGAATATATAAAAGTTATTGAAACAGTATATTTTTCAGGAAACATAAAGGAAAATTGAAAATTAAAAATGAAACTAAGACTTGAAGTAAGTTTACTTTTAATATTTTTTTTTTAAAAAATAATATAATATTATTTAATGTTAAAATTATTAAATATTTTCAATCTAACTCTAACTCTAGTACATAAAGTACACCCACATTAATTTTGAGAAAAAAAAATTTATGTAAAGATATGGTTTCGAGAAGAAATGAAGTAAACGCAACAGGGTAAATGCAATAAAAATGGGTTTCGAAAGGTTTCTTTATTATTAATATTATGTTCAATAAATGTTATTAATAAAAATATAATTTTCCCGACTAGACTAAAATTTTCTAACTCCCAACAACCAACCATTAATTCCACTAAAAAAATATGAAATCGTCGGCCGAATTTTGAAAAGTCCCATTTGCCATTTTATTTTAGTTTTGCAACTTTCGCATTCTTTTACTGTTAACCATATTCCGGTATATTTTATCGTTGCAAAGATGATGAATTACTCCATTTCCGTTTTTTAAATAACTTTTTAATTCAGAAGAACCTGAAACGACAATTTGTAGTTTAAGGGTTATTTTAATATGGAATTTAGTGTTAAAAAATGCGTTTATTTTAATGCTCCATCTATGCGCATAGCACGTTAATCTAAATATCACGAAAAACATGCTATAATTCTTAGTTGACCCATTTATATGCAAATTTTAATTGTATGTGGATATGGGTCAAATAAAAATTCCATAGATTAAAATTTTGTATTTACGTTCTAAAGCGATCCATAAAGAATGAAAATTTGACTCACAAATTTGATCGAAGTAATACGAAAAGTTGATTGGGTTTCACATGAACGAAATTATAAGTGTAATTTCACATTTCTGATATCATGACGTTAAATGTATGCAAATTTGATTTCACTAGATGTACGTACTATTTCTGACTATTGATTTTTTGTAGATAATTTTCGATATATATTTTAAAGTATTTTTAAAAATGCAAAAACAAAATGTACCTATGTACATATTTTACGTCAATATTATTTCAATAACCCATAACTTTAAAAGTTTTTTTTCCCCTATTTCATGTCCTTTAAAAGTTGTTATAATGCATTATCGCTTCAAGTAAACCACTCCGTTAATCTTTGTGTGATAAATTCAATATTAATTGGGGCTTCCAGAGATTGTATATATAATTTTAAATTCAGATGTTTTTATGATTTTATTGCTTCGTTAAGAAGCACAAGCTTCAGACATACATACATAAATCTGTCATTACCAAACACGATGTAAAAATATTGGTTAGTTCAATTTGGTCTAAAACAAAAATAAAATTTTTATTTTATAATTATAATATTTACTATTTTAATAATAGCCCCTTACTTTAATAGAAATATTAATACCGCAAAATATATGTAAAAGCTCATATCTACAGTTCTTTTATAATGTTTAAAGATTTGAAGTAGGTTTTTCCAATTAGCTGAACAACACTCTAAGTTGTATGTTAACAGACTTTTCCTATAATTTACTATAATTTATGATGTAGTGAAAACAATTTAGAAAAACATAAATTTAGAAATATAAAACAATAAGATTTTATAATTGGAAATTGGAAGAGTAATAATAATTTTTACTACTATATGTCCTTATATTTTGTAATGTTTATATTTCATAAATATTTCAAGGACCACTTTTTAACTACGCAAAGGAATCGTCTACATTTGAAACATGTTTAAGGCTAGTTAAATCAGTTAACATGGTGTATTAACTTGTCTATTGAAAAAGTCTGAAATACAGACAAAATTTATCCGAAATGTGTTTAATTTGATGGTCCTTCTAAATACCCACAAAATAGTAACACCGAATTTGTCCAATTTGCCATTATTTTATATCTTAAAAAGTACAAAAAATAAGAAATTATATGATATTAATTCAATAAAATTATTTGTTTAAATTTTCTAAATATTATATTCAATATATACTTAGACACATTTTTCTTGCAAGATATTCCCATTATCGTAGACTTTATTTAGAATTCAGAAGAACTATGCTCATTAAATAAAAATTGTAGAATATTTTGAAACCATAATTTTCGATTAATTAGTAATTTTTTCAAATATTTCCTGTCATTTCAAAGTTATAATGAATGGTACCATTATTAGCTCCGTCCAAGTAAACTACTTTTTCTATTTGGATGATTTTATTCATTTTCAAAATGATTTTAGCGAGAATATATGTATATAATCTTAAATTCAAAGATTGGAGTTGTTTTGGTGTTATGTTTAGACGCTTCTCACGTTCACATATATGATACATTATACTTACAGTGCAATGATTAAAATAGCTTCTGATTCAGGGGACATAAAACATAAAAATCTGCCATCTGTGTAGAGTAAAATTTTACCTGATAAGAATTTTTTTCGAAATTAGGAAACAAATAATGTAAAATCAGATTAATTAACTAGCAGGTTATTCTGACTTTTGCATAGTATTCGACAATATTCCTCATTCTTGGATAACTAATGGTTCGCCAGTTTTTTATAATTTCAATTAAACTAATATCATTTCTATTTTTTTTAAAAAAATGAAATTTTTTCAGAAGTTCAACATTAGCTGAGCTGTAAATGTATAGAATATTTTGAATAGTTTTGACTTGTAGAAGACTGTTACATAATTAAAATGACCTGTTTTTTCTTTTAATGTATACTGAAAAGACGGCGTGTGACAAAGATTGCACTAGGTTTAAAATGGAATATCCTGTTAAGATTGAGTACTGTATCTGTATGGTTCTGCCTTACTAATTAGAAGTATTATCACATATTAATAATATTACATAATTTTTATCTATAATAATCTGTCTTTCAAATTTTACATTTTACATAAATTTTGGTTTAATGTGGTTTAATAAAATCCTTTCACCAATTTTTTATGTTTGATATGACAAAATATATTTTTCAATTATATGCTTTTCATTATTTTTAACTTTACTCGTATTTGAAAGATTATTAAAAGATAATGATTTATTTATATTTTTCAAGAATATCTAGTGATTTTACTTATGGTTTCATTTCTTATTAGTTTTTAACATAAAATTGAAAAAATAGCTTTATAAACTTTTCATTTCTATTGCAGTTGAAGGAAAATTTTTATGACAAGAAAATCCCAGTGCCATTGTAAAATATAAGAATCATAAATATGTATTTTAACATTATATACTAACTAAACTTTGTTATCTTAAATCTTAATCTTCCCACATAATTTTGTATTTTACGATTCAGCATTAGGAAAGAACTAAGCAGAAACCATTTATCAATATATAAACGTAGACGTAGAGCATAATGAAATCATGAAAAAGTATGTTTTTTTTAATGTTCAATGTAATCATCTTAATATATAAAACTTATTTCATGTACATATTTGATTGAATTAGCCCAAAAATTAGTTTTTAAATGGAGGCTTTCAGTCCTAAGTAGTTTCTAAATTTAGTGCAGTGGAAATTTTTTTAAAGGTACGCTTCCAGCTCCATTTTTCAATAAATAAAAATTATACTTTGAAAAGTGTAAGGAGCTATAATATTTATCTTCTGCTGGGCGCAAAAAATCTAATTTTTCATGTGCATAATTTATCTTTTAGCATTTGTTGTAAAGTCGTGTGTTGTCTTGTCTGCTGAGTCCATATTTATGTCGTGCACATATTTTATAGGACACTTGTGGTCCTAAGAACATATTTTATTGCTATTAAACTGATCCAAGAATAATTTAGGAAGATGCTGTAATTTAAAGATGTCTGTATATTTATGCTGGTGTGGTGTACTAGGCATTGTTAATTCTTTTTTTAACTGGCTTCTCTCATTTCTATTTTAAAGAGCTATGCGTTGCTAGTTTTTGTATTGGTCGCTTTATAAATATTAGTCCTTTGAAATTTCCACTATATATCTTAGAACCACAACTGTCCTACAAAATAAGGGACAATATTTTCTTTTTGTAGCGTTATTAAATGGGGTAGTAAAAATGAGCTACTTGTTTATTTTTTCATTAATGTATCTACATCTTTATTACATTGGTTAAAATTTCATAATAATGGTACATTTTCCGTGAGTTATTAAAGTATTTGTCTACAATCTATCAACTTTGATGCCAGTGCTCACTGATTCGTTAAGCTCCTTTGTAACTTATAAATGTTAATAATTGAATTTATATTTAGTATATAGAAAATTTATTTAAATATGTTTTATTATTCTCCAAAAAAATAAATAAATATTTTTTCAAGATTTTGTAATTAAAACAAATAAAATTATTGAGAATTTTGTAATCAATGTTTTTTTTTTCATTATTTATTTGTATAAAAAGTTGAAAAATCTTTTTCTTAAGATATTTTAATATATTTTTAATATTTTTTTCAAATTTTTAATATAGTCTTGTTTTTTAAGCCTTTTACGCCCACAGTATTAAGTATTTTCCACCCAAACATTAATATAATATTAGGAACATTAATTCAATATTCAAAAAAATAACAAAACATTTTTTTTTCTTCAGAATTTCGTGTCAGTCAAATAATCATTGAAGCGTTTTTAGTCGAAATTATTATAAAAATTTCATATACATACATATAATAATATTTATGTATATACAACACTGATTGCTTAGCTTCATATTTTAAAATTTAATATAAAATTTACTCCTGCGAAAATATGAAAATCAAGACCATTAATTTTGAGTGATGACGTAAATTAAATAATACTTTAATGACGAAAGAAGCCCATATGGTCATAACATTGTGTAGGGTTAGTGACAGAATATTTGGATAGGAAATATAGTTTCAACGAATTATATTTTTTATAGATAGTATTTCAGATTGTATATAAGAATAAAAAGAAATAAAAAAGTATTTAATAATATAAGATGTGACCTTAAATTATTCATCATAAACTAGACTAATATGGTTGGTTACACTTATTTACAATCATTTACACTTATTGAATCAATTCCAGTTTTGTTTCTATTTAAAACTTTATGAAATTGTGTTATTGCTTTAAAATATATTTCTCTTCAAGATTTCTTCATTCTTCAGTTGGCCAGTACTTCTACGAAACGTTCAAGATTTCTTTATATGTTCATATGTAGTTAGCCAATTATAACAAACGTTTATTTGCTTCTAATTTAAAATCATTTGTTAATTAAATTTCTATGATTGAAATTGAATTGTCATATATGTTTAGATATTTACATATCAGATTTAAAAAAAAAATACAAAATTCATAACTACGATGTACGAGTACCAAATTGTAGAGAACTACGTTAATAACTTGCATTACCGCCAGGCAAGTAGTAGCGTTCTTTTCAGAACTGTGAACCCATATCATATATAAATGGTAGACAGTTAATTTAATGAATGTTTAATATTTTGTTTTTCATATAATTTATATTTGTTTTTATTTTTATTTAACAACTTGTATTAAGCAGCTTAGTGTCTAGTCGTCTATTAACATTAATTTGTTTTCGATGATTGAAAATCTGAGATTAATGCATTGCGGATAGTAAAATTATTTCGCAGCATGTGAGTAAGTGAAAGAAATCAAGCTTAAGGTTAAAATATATTCTTTTTATTTACATGTTTCCTTTTAACACAACCATATTAACCATTCTTCGGCAACGGAAATATGGTGCTAGTGTCTGAGATTGATAAAGATAAGATAATCAATTAGTAAACTTTTACTTTTGTATGAATGATGGTTTGATATTTGGTATAGAATTCGAGTTATTTACAGAAAAGCGAATTATGTTTGAGTTATGTAAAACATATTACACCACATGCGGGTGTAATAGGAAAAATATTAAAAAATATCCTTAAAAGGTGATATTGGGTTCCACTAATAATACATCTTTTAGTCAGAAAAATTATTTTTAATTCGTGTTGATCATTTCAAAAAGCTATTAATGTCATAAAAGAATCTAAAAAGTTACTCAAGAAATCTGTCATTGACGTCCTTAATAGCAGTATCAAAAACTGTTGTGTGAAAATTAACTTCAAATCTTTGATGCAGATTATAAATAATTTTTTTTTTGTTTTTTCTCGTATTTTCTTTACAGCTTATGATATCCTGAAATATTTTTCTATTTGTTTCCTACCATCAAGCTCTATATATTTGTTCACAATTGGATTTTTACTACACTAACCCAATAACTTTTTTATTTAATTGACAACTTAGGACTATGTAAACTCTAAATACTTCGTCTGATATGTGATATCAACAACAAAAGTGAAAATACATAGTTCGCCTATATGACAGGATAACCCCTGTATGAGCCAATAATTCCGGTTGTTAAGTTTCAACAATATTGAAATTTTCCTTTTATACTATTATTTGGCTATGCCATGTATAGCTATTTATTTTAGGAGCTTTAATACATTAAAATATTACCGAAATATACGAAATAAAATAACATTGAACTTTGCGGATTATATACAGTGAGAGGTTTAATAAAAAATAATGTACAGTGAGGTTATGTCTAATAAAAAATAAGATTTAAATAATTATATATACTTAAACTCTTAACCATGTTTAAGTCCGCCGTAATATGAATCAGCTATATTTAAATATAAATTATTTAACTCTTATATATTATTTATTATGAACCTCAGAAACTCAATTTTTTTTAAGGTTCTATGTATTTTGTTGCTATATTAAATCAGTATAAAATTATTATGTCTGGTATTTGTGAATTTAAGATAACTGCCCTAGCAAGTAACCTAATCTATTAAAATTAATCCATTGAAAATATTTTGGAATTAATTTTTATGAGAAATTTTTATTAAATATAATTTTTGTTAATTTAAGCATTTAATTCGTGGGAACAATAAATATTTTATGAAATTAAATCGTGGGAATTAACAATAACTTAAGTCGAAATTTCTCATATAAATAAATATAAGCTGTAATAATATTGATAAATAAATCAGTCTATAATCAGGACTTCAAAATTCAAGTGTGTTATAATTATTCTAAATCCATTTTAGTCTGCTTTAGTGATTTTAATATTATCTAAAACCACTAAACTAGAGCAGAAATGGATTTAAAATGGATTTTGACCAGCATTAATCATATACATATATAATTTTTATATGGTACTCGTAAATAAAAATTATTATTATAAATTCAACATTTAGAATAAAAGTTTATTCCTAAATAAAATACTATTTATTAATTATTAATTAATGAACAAAATTAATAAATAATTTTTATTATTATATTATTTGTTAAGTTATTTATTTAAAATTACATTAATTTAATGATTTTATTAATAGTAGATCCATATCCAAAATATATTTTTTTATCTTCTTTTTACCTATCAGATATCAGATATTAGAAGTGTACCAAAAGATTATAGGATTTGTGATTTTAAAAAATGTAAAAGGATTATTGAAATAGAAAAAATTATATAAATAAAGTATTTGTGTACTGAAAGTTTTTATTTTATTAGTAAATAACAAAATTAATATATACATAAATATATTTAGATTATTTTACAACTTCCAAAACAGTTTTTGCTAATATTTGTTGCTCTTTTATGAAAAACATTAAAATGAAAATGTTATTCTGTTTATTCTAAGAAAAAAGGATAAAAATAACATAGGAATATGAACAGCTTCAATTTATAGCACTCAAATATAGCCAGCCTTATACATCAAAATTTGAATTATTTATATATTTTGTGTAGATTGAAAATTTGCTAGTGAATTGTGAATGAAATGTAAATGTTATTGCTTTGATTTTAAGTGTGAAAGTATATTTGCCATCCCTGTATGGTTAGAATTGAAAATATAAATAATAAAAATTAACTGATGTCTTAAAAAAGGTCGAATTTGCTATCTTTGCAACCATATTTTTATAAATGTGGTATATATTTATAAACATAAAAATTAAATTTATGATTTAAAAAAATAAGTTTACTGAAAGAAATATTGAAATTTACATTTTCTAATTGGTACCTATATTCAGATAGCTCTATAGCTAAAATAAAAAAGCTAAATAGCTAAAATAATTAAAAAAAAGTATTTTTAAATATCATTATTGTATAGTATTAAAATTATGAGCTACACTTCACAAATATGTGAAAGTTTTAAAATTTTAAAAATTAGTTATCGAGTATTTAATCCTAATCAGTCTTATACACAAAGACCAAATTTTCGTTGCCAAGAAACTGATTATTTTTTTGGATCAGCGAAAACAAGGTTAGTTAGTAGTATATTAGTTAGCAGGTCCATTTAAAAGGGAAAGAACACAATAAAAAGAATATAATATCTTTAAACTTTCTATTGTACTTGCTCTACATTCTGCGAAAAATAAAATACTATCCACAGTGGATTTCATCACAGAAAACAAACAAAATGTCATTAATTAGACAAAACTGCTTAATACAAGCAAGCAGTTAAATAAAATAAATAAATATATAATTGTTTAATGAAACAAAACATTAAAACTTGAATAAACAGGCTACCCACTAGCTTAAGGGTTCACAGTTCTGAATAGAACGATACTAATTCCCTCCGCTGTAATTTGTCAATTCGATTAAGATTAAATATAGGAGAAAATCAACTACTGCAGCAGTATACACAATTTTTTACAATCTATTAAAGCATTTGGAGGATGATGAATTCTGACTGCAGTGAATTCCTTGCTATAAATTTGTTACGATGAATTGGACTCGAATTTTATAATTTTGTTTTCATTATTTTTGATCTATTTCTCTATTTTATAAATTAATTATAAATCATCCACGCTTTTTTTTAGGTAATAATTACTAATTAAAATATTGAAAATTTGTACAAAAATTTATTTAGATAATTATATAAATATTGGTGTATTTTTGTTGAACTTATCTGCTTTGGTATCTACATAATACAATTCCTATTCAAAATTTGTTTAAATTAAAATATTTCCTGTCCACCTACACTAGTGGAATATTAATAATTTCTTAGAGAAATAATAATTCAAACTTATTGTAAAGACAGTGGAATTAACGATCTAAAAGTATATAAATAATAATTTTATAAAGGAAGTATAGAAGAGAAAGTTTGAAAAATTTAAGAATGAATGAATTCAATAAATTTTATGTAGGAAAATATGTTTTAAATATACCAAAATATTTGCGTTTTAGAATTTATGGAATATTACTTCCCTATTTTCAAAAGGGAGCTTATAAACTTTTTCCCCTATACACTATAGAAGCGATAGAATACAAAATCTTAACAATTTTGTATTTATATAATATAGAAATTTATTTATATATAATTTTAGCATATTTGAAAAGATATTTGTTGTAGTAAACATGATATAATCATAATCAGAAGAATATTGATGTTATAGAAAATATATTGTATTAAAAAGACAGCATAATTATCAAGATAAAAGAGTAGACATCTCAAGACAATCGAAAACATCCTGTCATGATGGGATGGGTAACGAGTGCTTATAAATGGCTGACGCAATGCAAAACTTTAAATAGGAATAATTGTAAATAATTATTAAAGTTTTGAATTTTATTGAATCTTGAGAAATAGTTTTTATTTAAATTATATACTATTTAAAAAATACAAAATTGTAGAAAAAGTTTGTGATAATACATACAAGATTTATACTTATACTACGAGTCGTTACTACAAATAATTGGTGTGGATATTTAGATTTCGATATTTGTCGGAAAAATGCTCAGAAAAGATTTCGTAGTCTGTTAGAAATGATTGGACTAGTATAATACGCAAAATATTAACGGTTACTCAAGTATGTCTTTATTTGCCCATCTTAACCGTTTCTCATTTAAATTCATATATCTAACAGTTTTACATCATTCACATTTTTGTATGTATCAATTATTTATTTATGGTCGAAGTTAATCGATATTTAAAAAATAATGTTTTTAATTTACATTAAAAAATCCATTAAATCTTTCATTACAATTTATAATTTAACTTTTTTTTTGTAATGTTGGAGATACACTCAACGTAACGGCTATCTTATGGAATTGCAGCGGCGTCAATTTCATTTGCGTAGGCATTTTCATTTTCTAACGTCACAGCATCAATATAATAATATTGAAGTGTCCTAATAAATAATAAATAATTTAAAATTAGTAACAAACTAGATTTGAATAACATATGATTTGAAGCCGATAAAATAAAAATAAATTCAACTTTTTTGACTAACACTAATATTACATATCGATGAGTTTATCCGATTCTCATTCTATATATAAATCCATATATTTTACAATTTTTTTGATAGTTTAATAATAAAGTTTTAAAAATAGTAAAAACACAATTATTAAGTTGTATTTTATTCAAATTTGTTGTAGAAATAATAATTATGCAAAAAATACATATCCGTACCAATTTTTATGGTTAGGGCTCGAATAACAATACTTATCCACTGGTTTAACATTAAAACCTAAAGCTTAGTACTTAGTTCAAGTACTGTGAAATTAAACTTTAGCTTTCAAAATTATACGGTGAAATAACCGTGAAAAAATTGTGTAAAATATTTTGTAGGGAATTAGAAAAGTTAATTTGACATTTTAATATTATGTTATGACATTACAAATGTTTTTTATTTGTGTTTATGAAACGATTTTTATATTAAATAGTTTTATTTCTTCCGGTAAAATTAATATTATGTATTGTGAGATAAAATAAATAAAAATGAATTCTTTCTATCGAAATTAACAAAAAAACAAATTGAAATATGTGAATTAATGTTATCAGAACATTATTTGATGTGAAAACTAATTGGAGAATATTTGCGCGCCATCTGTTATTCAAAAAAAAAAACTATATACATAAATGTTTTTCATAATTTTTCATTTCTATGAAGATTAAAGTTTTTACTGGAGCTACGTACTTTTATAGCATGCTTACTTGTAAAAATTTTCATCAAGTACATTTATATTTGTAAATAACATAATATAATACGATCATTTGTAAATAATCAATTTTTTTGTTTATTAAAATGTTGTCAACGGCATGTTATAAAGTGAACTTAAATATGTTGGTTGCCATGTTTGTTTTAGACTACTACAGTACGACGTAATTGTGAATTCATATTTTGTACATTATTATGTCAATATGATATCTTAAGTCCTTAATAATAATCATTTTGCAAGACCATGCTGTTTTATGATATACAAAATGTTGTATGAAAAAACAAAATTGATAAGTATATATTATTTACAACAGTTTTGTTCTCATTTTTTTATTAAGAAATTTCATTCAATAACTTATAATTTTTCGGTTGTTATACTTTTATATATGGCCTAAAATAACTAATAAGAAATATTGCTATAAAATATCATTTTATCCACACACATTTTTATATAGACAACAATGACAAGGCATAAAGAAATATATGTACATATATAAAATCAACAGTCAGAAAAATGAAAAAAAAGGAAAAAGGATACTTATATTTTAGGACTCTAAAAACCATATTATAAAAGCAATATATATAGAAAATATTGAAAAAAAATTTGTGTGGGATAACTATTTCTCCATAAAAGGCAAATAAATCAGGTTTAATTTTTTTTTTTTAAATAAGAAACTTTAGAAAATGTAATCAATAACATTCCTAAAGTATATATATTTTATATGAATTCAGATATTGATTTTATTTCATTCTGACTAAGAAAAGTGTGGTATTTCTATATAAATATATTAATTAAAATTTTTGTCACGTCTTATGCCATTTTCAAATTACCGATACCATTGTAATAAATTTTATTATCCTAAAAGTATATGTATATTTAAAATGAGAATATTTGTTAATACAAAACGGACTAAAAATATGTGTAACATAATTTATAGCTGTTTTAGGCAGAATAGTATAGTTAATAACGTTTTGGACATATAATAACATAAACAAGAAGCAACAGCAATTAATTTCAACAAAAATATAAATTAGTTTACTATGGTTAAATATAACCGCATGACACAGCAAAATGTTTTTAAGCAATTATTGAGCTACTATATAATAGAAAGTTGCCTTTACTAAGTATATGAATTGAAAAATTAATTTTAGCTGTGTATATTAATTAAATTTTGTATGACATGTTTTCAAAAAATTATATTTAAAAGATCTTAATGTAAAATTTATTAACTTAATTAAACTTGTTTTTTTTTTTTCAGTTTTTTATTACAAATTTTTAATTAAATATTTTAACAATATGTTTTACATGAAAATTTGAATATGAATTTTATTACATAATTAAATCTGATAAAACCAGAATTAAAGTTGATAAAAATTTACAAATATATTATTGTTGTCAGTTCTAACAACTAGCGAAATCGGCAGCTTAGTTTTAAATAACTTTAACCCTCAATTTTTCGAATTTTAATCCTCAATTTTTCGAATATTTAATAATAATAAATTTTCTTATTCTTCATCATAATAATAAACAATTTTCGCGTTTGTCACAAAAATATTGGTGATTGATATATAAATTTTACTAAATTGTGCATCAAGCTCATTAATTTTTGAAAAATCTTGCTTCATTGTTGTTAATACTTTACACCAAAAGTTTTAAATTACAAAAGTTAACCATATACCAAAATTTTAATTAATTTTAGTAATTGATTCACCAGACAGTTGTAGGTGTTCAGTTGATGGTTAACACAAAATTAAATCATAGTTGGGTCTATGACATCAACTGTAATTTTGAGTATGTTGCGGTAGTCAAAAATAGTCGACTTATTAAGTAATATAAAAAGATGTCGTAACTGCACTACTGGGCAGATATTTCCAGCATAATATTTTTAATTAATACATACTTTTCTTCCATTGAAGATTAGAAAATAAAAATATAAATAATTATTTACATGCCGAAAGGTATGCAACCATAGTTGATATAATGATTATCAATATAAATATGTAAATTTTCTTTGCTACTAAGTAAATTTGTAAATTTGAAAAAATCAATATATTTTAAAAATAATAATTGTTTCCGGATACTTTTATGGACATCCATCTATTTTTTACGTCATATTTTGACAGCGTTCATGTTTTCAGTGCGTACAACAATATAGGCCAAATATAAAATTTTCGTTTCTCTTTTTTTTTTTAACTCTAGACTTAAGTCACTATTACAGAATAACTTTTGTATAATCCTGAAGGTTGTCCAGGCTTGTTCAATTGTAGATACAATTTCAGATTTGTTTGTTACTTCCGCTGTGATTATTGTACGTTGTACGTCAGTATTAAGTTTTTCGACATTTTGTTTTATTAAAATATTATCCCATATATTTGCACAATTCATTCAGTTTTTGCACAATTCATTTACAATGTTAGGTAAGACATTATTACTACACAATATACGAATCTGGTGTTTTTTGTTAAATCTATATTCACTTCGTAAATTATCAGATCTGGTTATTCAACTACAGACCATCTTCATAGCATTAATCAAATACTAGAAAAATGTTCCGAATATCAATTGCCAATTTCAATAGGTTTCGTCGATTACCAAAAAGCATTTGACAGTATAGAGCATGTTTTTATTTGGCGTGCATTAAAAAATCAAAATGTACATCACAAATATATAAAAATAATACAGAATATTTATAACAATTGCGAGGCTAAATTAATGCTAGAACAAGAAGGTAGCTACTTTAAAATAAGTAAAGGAGTTAGACAGGGCGACCCTCTCTCTCCAGATTTATTTGCGGCAGTATTAGAAGAAGTCTTTAAAAATCTATATTGGAATAATTTTGGTTTAAACTTAAATAATAACAATTTAAACAATTACAATTCAAATCTAACTAATTTACGATTCGCGGATGACATTGCCCTTTTTGGGAAAAACTTTCAAGAAGTGAAAAAAATGATAACAGAATTAAAAATAGAAAGCGAAAAAGTTGGACTGAGGATGAATAAAACAAAAACCAAAATTATGTCTAACTTCGAGATGCCAGAAATTAGACTAGATGGTGAAGTAATTGAAGTTGTTGAAGATTTTTTGTATTTGGGCCAAGTCATATCTATATGTAATCGTCAAGACAAAGAAGTTGATAGAAGAATCTCAAGTGCATGGAAACAATTCTGGAGCATTAAAAAATTATTAAATAACAGTATATCAAATGACAACATAAAATATATCTTCGACATAGCAATATTACCAATTTTAACATATGGTGCTCAAACATGGTCTCTAACAGCAAGAAATATGGAAAAATTAAAAGTATGCCAAAGATCAATGGAACGGTCAATGCTACGAGTGAGTCGATGGTCAAGAACAAGAAATACCATCGTTAGACAAAGAACAGAAGTAGTCGATGTAATTCAACGTTCTAAAGAACTAAAATGGAGTTGGGCTGGACATTTAGTGCGACTAGAAGACCAAAGATGGACGATTACAACCACAAATTGAGAACCAAATGGAAAAAGAAAAATAGGCAGACAAAGGAAAAGATGGGCCGATGAGATAAACTTATTGTGCAACGACTGGAGAAATCTCGCTAAAAATAACGTAGAATGGAAAAAATTGGGGGAGGCTTTTACCTGTAGCAATACATAATTTTTATTTTAAAAATCATTTAAATTATTTATAATAAGAATAAATTGAATTTATAAGAAAAAAAAAAAAAAAAAATCTAAAATATAAAATAAGTTAACTTAATACTATTTGAATTAAAACTAATTTGGAACTAAAAGTAACTAAAAAGAAAAATTAAAATTTATTTAAAAGAAAATTAAAATTAAATTAAAACCGAAATGTAATAATTAATTTAATTTAAGAAATTTCTAATTAGGGTGTTATAAGCTTATAATAATAATATTCACTTTTATTCCTACTCTTTTGTTGACTCTTTTAATATTTGTTTAGCATTAAATAATAATCCGTATCGTGATACTTTTTAAAGCTTTGGCTTACACCTTTGTTAATGCTAATTGCATCTGTACAACCTTCTGAAGTTATAATGGTAACGCTTTTACAATTAATTGTCATTTCTATTTTTTTAGAACTTCGATTAATTTCTTTAAATTATAATTCTACAATTATATTTGATGATAAACAATTTTAATATACCAGCTTCTTGTCATTGCAAAAGTTAAAGTAAATTATATTAAAAATTAAGAATTTTCGGTTCTTTTCGTACATAATTTAGTTGTCATTTCAAGAACTCGTAATATTAAAATCAAATTTAATATAAATAATGACAGCTATAATTAATAATAAATAATTTTAACTCTAATAATTAGACAAATATATTTTAAAATCATCAATTATGAAATACTAATATAGTCTTGGAGCATTATAAACTTACTAAAATCTTATGTAGCGAAAATACAAATAAATAATTTTAATTTCTGTTTTACAACGAAATAGGTTAATAGGTAATAAATATTTACTTATAATATAAAATATAAAAATATATATACGCCTAGGTAAAGTAAATAATAAATCCATATATTTTTGTCATTAATATAAAATTTTTACGTAGTTTCAACATTTTTTTTACTTTATATTATCATGAAATGAAATTATTAACTTTCATTTCATAACATAAAAATTATATTCAAGGTAAAAATTTAATAAAAATAAATAAATAATAAAATACAAAATGATTTTATTTAAGACAAAGCCCAAAGGGTGTTCCATATAATTCTGCGCATATTTTCAAAGTCCTTCGACTATTCAGTCATGTAGTGATCCATAATAATATTTTTTTTTTTTTCTATTAAAATAAACCACCAATTTTATATTTTTAGGTTACAGAATTATTGATGATTTATAATAAGTAACCAATAAAAAGTAGGTAATTCTCAGTAATTTATTATTTCATCAAATATTATTCTTGGTTAATAATCAAAAAATTGACGTCAGAAGGATTTAATTTTTTATTTTTATTTTTTTTTATGTGCAAAAAGAAAATTGTTGATTATAATATTAAATGAAAAAATGTATTTTTTATGTACTACATAAACATTCCTCTTTCATTATGAAATATCACCCCAAATAAAAAAAAATTAAAAATAGCACTATAAAGAATAATAGAATAGCGTTTCCAAAGTAATATTTATAAAGATCCAAAATTTGGATAATGTTTTCATGATGATTTATAATTTTACATATATGAAATATATGTAAAATTCTAGTAAAATGTTTGGGGCCATTTTTAGTTTTGGTTTTTTCCTAGGGGGAGATATTTTAAGGAACTCTTTTTTGACTGAAAAATAGATAAAACACCAGATAAGCTTTGAATGATGTTCTTAGAGTAAATGTATTTGGCTGCAGCTGTCTTCACATATTAGTAATGCATATTACAAAACCAAAATTATTTAGGACATTAGACCTTATTTTTCGAATATTTTATTAGTTTTATTATGCAAATTTAGTGTATATAGCAAAATGAAAATGAATTCAAGACGAAGTACAGACATTTTTCTAGGCAGCTAAGGGGTTTTTTCTAAGCGTCTTCTTATCTCATTCTATTCATTTGAACTCTTCTGTAGACACGGGTTCAGTCGTAGGGCTTCGCAACTTGACGGTACATTAAATATGTGCATATCTCAATTACAGTAATAGTCAAAAAATATGTAATACTAAAGATGTGTTATCTGAAATTGTTCTATCCGCTTCTTAACAACTTATTCTCTGGAATATCCTCAGTAAACCAATCACAAAGAAAATTAAAAAAACGTAAGACATAACTAATACTAAAGTAATCGTAAAGGGCGGTAAACGTTTTAGAGTCATTTCATGATAATTACGATCCAGCATAAAAAAAAAATCAAATCTGTATTACAAAGTTGAATCTATAAATTCAACTTAATTCAGGTTAATTTAACTTTTCTCGTATATTTTGTTATATTTAAATTAATACATTTCTAATAAACTAAAGATATAATAAAATATTATTATCATAAACTTCTATAATTAATAGTCCACTTAGGAATTCTATAATTAATAATTTATTTTTATTTGTCGTTATTATTATGAAATAAGTAATTATATAATTATTTTTATCTTTATTATATGTATATTTTTCTTCCTAAAATTTTCTAATAAACTAATTTGTATATAGTTAATGAAGATTTGTTCGGTCAAAAGTTAATTTCGACAGTGTAAACAGTTTGTATAATTTTGGTCCTTCTTTACCAATATTATATATTGAGTGGTTTATTTTGTTTACCAATAACGATATAATGTGGACGTTTAGTGGTAATAAGTGAAATATTGTACACATACATGTCAAGTTATCATAAATC
Organism: Rhamphomyia laevipes; assembly: GCA_963920725.1. NCBI lineage: Eukaryota > Metazoa > Arthropoda > Insecta > Diptera > Empididae > Rhamphomyia > Rhamphomyia laevipes. The sequence goes on along the minus strand of OY987257.1, from coordinate 43,902,799 downwards.
AACAATATTTCTAATATTAGAATTTTAAGATTTACGATTAATTAAAGCGAATAATATGTAATTATTATATTTCATGAAATATAAATATTCTAAAGATTTAAGTGAGTTATTTTAAGAATAATGTATAATTATGAAATTTAAGTAAATTATTAAAAAGCTGCTAACTCGTATAGTTATGTAATTAAATAGTACCTTTGTAACAACATGATTTTCTTATGGAAACACTGAAATTACAGCTCCAATTTTTAAAGGAACAAACTATCTTATATAACCAAATTTAATTTAAATTTCTCGGCATATAATTTTAGATGAAGTCCACATAAAAAAATGTAGAGGAAGCATGATTACATGCCAGCAACATCTTTAGAATAAAACTAACCTGTATATACTAATTTTCATTAAAATTGGATAAATATATATGATTTTCTGGAACACATGAAATATATTTTGTAAAATTTTAGAATGTTCTCACTGAAGATACTAAATTTTAATAGGCCACTAGTTTACAAAATGAATCCCCTGTTCTATATGCCTATATAATTTCATTTAAATCAGATAATAATTAGTATATGCTCTATCTAAAAGGCTAGAACACATAAAAATATAAATTGGAAATTTTAGCTTAGAAATTTTAGCACTCTAGTTTTCGTTTGATTTACCATATTCTAGTTTTCGTATTCTGCCTTCCTTGTACTGAAATATAGTTAACAGAGGACGTGTTTATATAATTCCTCAACTATCTTACAACATCAGTCCACAATGAGATTGTTGTGATACTTAACCTTATAGGATGATATACTTACTATATGTGACACTTGTGACAGTTACCTTTATACCTTTATTGATTACACATTATATGGACTAACATGATGTAATTAGATATTGTCTTATTTTTCTATATAGTATTGACCTTTCGAAAGTCAAATTAATTTGTCCACTCATTAAATTAAAAAAAACCTTATTTTCATTTTAATTGAGGATTTTTAAGGTCAGTCTAGTGTCTAAAATAATTTATATAAAATATTATATAATATAGAAATTATTATTAATAAGGTTTATAATATAAAAAAAACCCTTAATAATTTAAAAATGTAAATTTTAAAATAATTACAATCCATTTCATCCAGCACCTTAAATTCATTTTATATCGTATGAATTTATTACACTAAACATAAAAACATTTTATTTCAGAAAACTCAAAACTGCTGTATAGTTCAAACAATATTAACCTATAACACTGACACTTCACACTTAATGAAAATATAGCTATATAATGAAACATAGCAAATATATTTATCTATAGTATGACAAGACTTTTCTGTACACATTTTGTTATATACACAAAATGTAGATTTTAAAATTTCTGTTCTAGAAAATTAAGGAATTTGTCATAAAATTTGAAAGTTAGTAGTTGTAGGATTGTAGGAATATATACAGAATATATAAAACGTAAAGATTGTATAAATATTTAAATATCAAACATTTCATATACAATCTTTTCGTTTTATCTTTACAGCTATACCAATTAATGCAAATCATGTTAGGGAATATCTTCTAGTTGACATAAAATTTTTTGATTTTTTCCAACAGATAAATTATGTAATTTGAAATCTTTTTTTAGTCTATTAAGTGATGATTTTTATTTTTTTTTATGGTTTCATTTTCAGCTCCATAAATGCGTTATTTTAATTCTGAAACTTTTAACAGTTTTAAATATATTTAATGAAAATCATCATGTTAATTGTCAATTTTCATCATTGGGACAAATGAAAAATTATGGAACAGGATCTGGTGGTAATAATGTTGGTGGAAATGATGGTAGTGGTACTGGTGTAGTTAGCACTAACAGTGGAACAACTGGTGTTGGAAGTGGTGAAGTTTTAGGACCAAGATCATTACAGCTTAATGGACAAGAACCAACTTGTGAAGAATTAAGGGCAATGTGGAGGTAAGAGATGACAAAAAAAAATCCATTTTAAATATTTAATTAATATAACTATGATTGCAAACACCAAATGTCAATAGCTTTTAGTGTTGTGAGGAAATATAGCCTCAAGTATTAAATTTAATTGCTATTTAATGATGAATAAACAAAGAGTTCTATAAATATCAGATAAATAAATAAATAAAAATAAATTATCATACTATTCTAGACTATACATAATTTATTAAGGATAGTAGCACTCATAATTTTGATTCTTAAATTAATCAAATTGAAATTATTCTATCAGTTTATATTTTATATTAATAATTTTCAATTTTCAATTACTATATATTTTTTTCTTTTTAGATTTTCGAAACGCCAGTCAAGAGCTGCTGAAATATCTAATGAAATTCCTACATATCGTGATCCATTTAGGTATAATGTATGGGATCCTTATTATCCAACAACACGAAGTGGAGGGGGAGGGTATGTAAAATTATCCTTAAATAAATTTAATATTGTTTTGCATGATGAAAAATACATTAAAAAACATCTGCTAAATTTATTTAAAAATAATAAATTTAACTTATATGAAGTTTTGGCACCACATTTTAATTTTTTGACTATATTCATTAACCTTTCGTATTATATAAAACACAGTGAAATTTATTTTAATTTAGAATGCGTATGATACCCCGTTATCGTGATCCAAACCATTTAATATTTGGACGTGTTATTACTAGAGAACCAGTAATACCAGCCCGTTTTCCAGGACGAAATCGTATTGGTGGTGATCCTATTCGATATTACGGTGCTGAAACGAAAATAGCCGATGATCCACAAAGACGTCGTGGTCAATTCCGTTTTGCTGGTGGCAGCAGTGGAAATGGTGCACCAAATTCATTAACTACACACCATGGTAAATTCCAGGAGCTAAAGGAATTAGTATGGACTGAACGTGCTAAAGAATTGGCACAGCAAAGAAATGCCGAAGAATTGGCAGCCAGAGCAGCAGTATTGAAAGAAATTGCTAATGGTCAAAGGTATTTTATTTTAAATAAATATGATTATACCATTAACTAAAATAACTTATGTATATATATTTTGCATGAAAAAAACTACATTTTTTTTAATTATTAACTTTAAATTAAACAAGTTATTTGAACCGAAGACCACAGTCACACATATCATCATCTCCACTAATGGACGAAAATCGTAGTCCTCATCAGAATATTGATAGTGGAAATAATGGTAGATTTACTCCGTCTACTCAATTAGTTGGACAACGATCTGTATTTTCCAGTAATCCGTCATCAACAACTGGTCGTACAGGTGGAGTTCATTTGCCAAGTATGCCAGAAAATCGTGCACTTGCTAGTAGTAGCAGTGATATTTTTAGTGATAGTGGTATTGGGGCACAACCAAAAAATCTACCAATGAGACCATCACATTTCAGAGAAAGAAATCGATCTATGTTCAGACAGGTAATTAATAGTATCATCAGTAACGTTCCATTTTTGTAATTAAAGTCAATAAATTAAGTTACATTTTTATAATTGCCTATGACATTTAAAACTATACTAGTGCCATACATATATGTGATACATCAATTTTTCTAAAAATATTCAAAAGAATTTTAGGAAACTTCAAAATTTGAAAATTAGTCCAAAAATTGTGAGAGAATTCCGATAAAGTAAAAATATTTGAAAATAAAAATTTTCTTTTCTTCGGAATTCCAATAGTAAAAAATATTTTAAATTTATAAAAATGATATTTTTACTCAAAGAAAAACCTCTAGCCTTTGAATACTTAACGTAATTATTACAGAAGATTACTGAAATCTTAGCAGCCTCTTATATTATTTCTCTCTTAATAAAAAGATTGGAAATGTAGCGACAAGTATAAGAAATAATTCTAAAAATCTTCATTTTGGGTTATATTATTATGGATTTACGAGTTTATATAATCTCAAATTTATGCAAAATAGTAAAATTCATTAGATAGTTTTTATTCCAATATTAGTTTATTCGGAAAATTTTATTCTTTTCTATATTCATTTTCATTTTTCCATTCATATTTTTATTTCAATATTAAATATCTATAAAAAAGAGGATTTTTAAATTAAATAAAATGAATTATTCAGTTTTGTTGAGTCAAATAAATTAAATTGTGGTTTTTATATTATTATTTTCTTTATACGAATTGTACAACTATATATACAGTTTAACTATAAATATAATAACAAATATTTTCTATTTCTAAAGGAAACTTTTCTTTCGAACTTCTTGATAATGATAAAAAGATAGAACGCTTTTATGATGGAAATTACGAACAGAAATTAAAATACAATATTAAGAAGTTTCTCGAAATATATTCCACCCAACACAAAGTTTTTAAGAAATTTAGTTTACAGAGGGCATAAAGTGCACATCATTCAAAATTGGGTTATATTTTATTTTATATATTATATATACAGGGTGAATTTGAAATGCTTAATCCACAATACACTAAGGTATTCATTGGTTCATTCTGAGTAAAATATTTGAAAGATTCTTGGACGGTATGCCACTTTTATGATAAATGGCTTCCGAATATAGAACAATTGAGAAGTATGGTTCAAATGTTATTAGATTATAAATTAAATAACCTTTAAAACGAATTATAAAAGATTTCTGACATTGCTTGGAAACAAGAAGTTTAAATTTGGTTAAAAATACTGCGCCCCACAATTTTTTTGTGGGGTGCACAACTTTCATTTACATTGAAAGTTGTGCGCTTTTACTAAAAAAAATCAAATCTATCAATTTTGCGGGCTTGTTTCCTAACTACGTAGAAATTAGAATTTTGTTAAAACAAAACTCATTTACAAGGCATTTAATTACTAATTTAATGATTTATGAACCATACTTCCCTTTGGGATATTTCACAGACGATAAATTATTTTTAAACATTATTGATTTTACAACGTATAATTTTTTGCATAGCAACATAACACTCTGCTCAGTTTATTTAAAAAAAAATAGTATTCAGAGTGACAACCATTTCCTTTTTAACGCCAACTTTTTTAATACAAATATTAGTATACTGATGAAATGGGACCTATTCTTCAACAGCAAGAATTACTTGAATTAGTTTTTTTTTAAAGCTGTAGTATCGAGTTTGCTGTGAAATTTTGATTAAAACTTTTTAAGATAAACATAAACTATGAATTTCACAACTTTTAATTATGAACTCGATACCGCTAGCTATAATGATATAACCTTTTATTATTATCGTTCACTATGATAACGATATGATATTCAAACTTATATAACGAATCGTGTGAATTGTCAGATTGATTTCAATATTGTTAAAAATGTGGGTAACAAATTAATTATTATTAATACAAATTAATAGAATAATATAGAAAATTGACAGTAAATTATTTCACCATTCCTAATAACGATTTATTTCTAAACTACCATATTTTATACACTTCGTTAGAAGCTTTCATTATCATAACCGAATTCTTGTTATAACAAACTTCTCCAGAATAGCGCACCGTGCTAAAATCTAAGTATATTATCAATTTATTTCAAGGCAGATCCCTGCGCACATTTAATCGAGCACTTTTATTGCGCACACGTCATATTTCTTATTTCAAATCTATATTAATAAAATATTTTAAAAGAAAAAATCGTAAAATATAATCTAGGCTAAAAACAAAATAAATAATATTTATCTTATCCATTTTTGACATTTCCATTTATTTGTTGCTTCCAAAAGGAAACTCAAATATAAAATTTAATAATAAAATTCTTATATTTTGCTGTGATAATAATAATAAATTCTATTTTTTTTTTATATAATTTTCCTTGAACAGCCTTCAGTGACCGAAAAGTCCCACAATAATTTAATTTATTTTATGTCTTTTTATTTGAAAAATCTTTATGTTACCTGGATTCATGGGGATTTAGATCTAATACAGTGTATTATTTTTGTTCATTTTAATAAAGGGTTAGAATTTATTTGATTTATAAAAATGTAATTTTGGAAAATATTTATTTATGTAAATAAATTATTTTGTCAAATATTTTAATGTAGTAGTAAATTATTATAATAATAATCTTTAAAAAAGATTAGAAAATTTGATTACATCAACAATTTTCCTTTAATGATGAAAGAAAGTTGATTTTAATTATTTTTTATCTAATAATTTTAAATTATGTACTTATAAAATATTATGAATTTTTAAAATTTTGCTATAGTTCAAGTATTAGTGTTATAAGTGTAATAATCTAACCAACCAACGCACTTTTTTAGGTATATATAAATTTAACAACAATTGAAATGACTTTTACATCATTTTAATAATAATAATTTTGATTAGAAAGTCTTTATTTCATTTTACATAAATTTATTTTTGTTTGCCTTAATGTTTAGATGGTTTAATACTTTATTGATAGCAAGTTCACTAGAATTATATTAAATGAAGAGAGTTTATAGAAAGTTGGGGGATTTGAACAGACTATATAAAATTACCGTGGGATGGTTGACTTCTTGTTTTTAACCGCATTCATATTTTACAATTGAGTTATATTTATTATTGATTTAGTTTATATATAGGTAAGTTTAAATAACTTTATTTCCCCCAAAGTATAGAAAAGTTATTGTGGTAATAATGAAATAGGATTTTAGTCATATTGTTAGTGCGTCATTCGCATTGATAGAAATGTTTCATCGGATGACATGTATATCAAGCACTCTATACACCACAAATAAAAGTTATTAAAATTAAATTCTTGTTATACTATTCTTAATTTCATATCAAATACGAAATAAAAAAGTTAATTAACATTAAAATGATTTACAATTTCGAAGTAATTCAATATTATGGTGTCATAAGCAGCTATTTGAAGCAGCTATTTTTTGGCAGAAAAATGCCAAAATTCAAGAATTACATAATAATACTAAAAATAGTAATTAACAGCTCAAAGCTTGATATCAATAAATAAAAACAATATACAGTAAAAGCTATTTAATTCGGAAACAATGAATTACAGAGATTTTTCCGAATTAACGAGAAAGTTGATTAAATATTGCATGAATTTTCTATAAAAATATTGCTTAATTGACGTCTTGTATAAAGCGTAATTAATAATTACTTGCGGAAAAATCATTAATTTGGAAATATATTTTTGCGAATTAAAAGACTTTTTACTGAACAACGAAATGTAGTTAATGAATATATAATATTTTTTTTCAGACTGTTTGTCCTTTTCACTTAAAAATATGACTCTATTTGTCCTTTTCACTTAAAAATATGATATTATATTGAACATAATAATCGTATACTTGTCTAAAATGTCAATATTAATAAGATTGATATTTTATTATTTAATATGAAAGAAATGTAATCTTTTAATTTTAGCTTTTTGGAAATAAAATAAATATAAAACGATTTCCGAATATTATAACTGGCCAAAAATAAGTCACTAAGTTTGTTGTAATTAAGTAGTTTTTGCTTATATAAGAAATTTTAATTCGCAATATAATTTCAATATCGGATAAAATTAGTCCTGCAGGATGAAAACTTACATTTATTTCTTTAAATTTTATTAATACCATATATAAAACCTAATAAGATAAATTGTTTATTAATATAAAAAAATGTCTGATATAAAAATAAATTATTGGATTGCAAAATAAATAAAAAATATTAAATTATATATCATTTTACAGAATGGAACTCCAACTGATTTATATTTGCGAGAAACTCGAATTCCCGGATTTTCGGCATACCGTAATTGGGAAAAAAATCCAGCTATAAACACTGAACCTGATATAAACAGCATTGATACAAGCAAATTGAATGAAGATACTTCTGATGATTCACAACAATTAGATTATCAGCAGTTACAAGAATTATCTACACTTCTACAAAAACAAAAAGATCAGATTTCTCAAGATTTCTTAAGAAACATCTTCTATAATTAAAAGGTATACTGAATTATGGTTTTGAAATATGAAATGCTTTTATTTAACAATTAGTTAGAATAATTGGACATCACCCCAAAAAAGTAGATTTCGCTGAAATTTTTTTTTTTGATCAGGTTCACGTGTAGGTTTCATGATTGTGTATATGCCTAACGAGTTAATTATTATCTGATTTGAATTAAATTTGGTACACATGGTAATTTCGTTATGATTGGTGAGTGTAAATTTGAAGTACCCAATTAAGTTCAATGCTCTACACTACAATATTTCATCTTGTTCTTTTCGTAATTTTCAGTAAAATGGCGATAAATCTAATTTTTGTTATATCTAATTTGTATAAATACATATGCTTTGACTCAAGTTAATTTTGAATATTTCGATTCCAGTTGTAGTTTTCACAATCTTAAAGGTTATAGAGTCGGGCAACGTCACACCAGAGTCACATCACACTATTCAGCTGCACTCGATCCAGTATTCGAGCTAAACCTTTTTTTTGCTATTTTTTATAATTTCAGTTTCTATATCTAATTAATAATTTTGTTTAAGGTGTGCTAACCTATTTTCCTTTAATGTTTCAACAATACTGTATTACGGAAATTTTATTATTATATTTTTTTTTTTGATTTTCTACTTATACTATTTTCTAGTGGCTTTACAAACATTGTCTCTTTGAAGCTTTTCATTAATATTTTCAAATTAATTATTCACTCTATCTTTAACTTTCACAAACTTTTCTGCATAAATATACATGAGGCTGGTGACGTTAATAATTTCAAAAGGAATAAATTGTATATATCTTCCGCTGTCGCTGTAGTTATGGAACAATATACATATCTATAATCTTTACGTATTGAAACAAAAAATTGTTACCCGGTTCATTTATTATAAAAGTTGACATAAAGTGTAAAAAAGAAATACTACATTTTCTATTTAATATAATAAAATAATATAATATCTTTTTCGGATATTAATGTTACTCTTAATTGATAACATCTTCATTTCGAATTTTAACATTATTTTGTGAATGGGAAACAATTCATTTTACAACCCAACATAATTTGTCACTTTTTTTATATAAATATTATATACGTTTTTAGAAATAAAAGAAATGTTCATTTATGATATTGTTAACATAAAATATGTTAATGTTTATATGTAATTTTTTATTTATCATTATATCTTTTATATATATAGTTGAGATAATAATGAATTCATATCAATAAAATTTTATCCTTTATATGTAAGAAGGAGTTTATTTATTTATACAAATGTCAGAACATTGAACACAAAACAATTAAGTTCATTCTAGATAATTTATGGTTTATATTTAATAGTCAACTAAAATTTAGGGTATATCATTCCATTCATAATTGTGCCAAACTAAATTTAGTATTATTTGAAAGACGTAACAAGTTTTATTATATTTTTAATAATTTTTATGCCGACAACAAAAAACTGTAACGTCATAAAAACAAATTAATATATTTTAAAATTTTAATTCAATTTACTCAAGCAGCAAATTAATTTCCATCATTATAATATTATAAAGTTTGTACAAAATTGTAGTATTTTTCCAGCTGCGATCAAATCAAGAGAAGTAATGTTGGGTGGTTTTTGAATAAAAGGAGGCCACAAGAATCGCCACATATCTAGTACACAAGGATCTATTATAAACTCATGTTTGGCTTCCTTTTTAAAAAACGTTAGCCCATATCCTACCTCTTCAATGAAAGACACCAATTTATCCAGTTTTATTTCTCATGCTTCAACCAGACTAGTCATAAAAACTTAAATCATTTGTCTAACAGCGTGTCAATGAGACAAAACGTGCTCCAAAGATTCATTATCCTCTTCACATCCATATAGGTAACAGTCTGTATCAGAATAAGATTTGGAATAATATATGACTCATAACTATACTTGTAATTAGTCTTACTTTTACTTTATTCATTGGTATAATACTTTTAGTATTATTTACGCATGGAGCTTGGCATTTACACAGGATTCGTTTTTTTTATCCCAGTTATATTTTGGTTAACTACTTGATAATAATTAGAAGTGTTAATTTTACAATTATTCCAAGATTTTTTTTGCAAGGTTTTGTACTATTACTGTATCAAAGTTTTAATAAAAAACCGGATGTAACTTGGCAGATTCGTGTCTCTTTTTTTATGTTTTTACAAGAACTAAGCGTTGGATTTTGAAATAAAATCACAATCAAATTGAAAATTTTCTCAATGCAGTAATTTAAATTATATTTGAAAATATTTTTTATTTATTCTTGTCTTTGTTTTTATATCATTACTAATTAATTAACTTCATTTGAGATATTTTTGAATTTATTGAATTTTTAATAATAAATGACCCCATTAAAATTTATATTTAACTTTATAGGTGTCTTTAGTGAAGGGGGCATTCGTCAATATTAAAAATATAGAATAATCTCTAAAAAAAATTTCTTAATTTTTTTTTAAATTTGAAAAGTACTTACAAAATTTAAAGGAAATCCTAATAATTATTTGTTTTGTGTATAATTTTAGAACTTATCTAAATATAATATCTTATTCGGTAACAAAATTAAATATTTTGTATCAAAATATATCAAATTTAACTTGATAAGTTTTTATATATATTTCATTTTATATAGCATAAGAGGAGAATAATGATCAATTTTATTATTATTATTATTAATATTTTCATTAAAATTTTCAATTGCTTTCCAAGGATTCAATTATTTTATCTTATCTACGCTTCGTCTGAAAATAATAAAAAAAAAAAATAAAAAAAAAAAATGTTAACATAACCATCATTATTATAATATCTAAATGAATCTCTATTAAAATATTTCTGACCTAAAATTCTATTTAATATAATACTCTTTATATATATAAAAAAAATAATATAAACCGATAATTATTTTGTACATTCTGCACGCATGAATAATTATTATAATAATGTAATCCAAAGATGGCAAACATTTTACAACAAATTGACAACGTTATCATCAGTAACCAGATATTATTCATAATCTATGTTGCCTAGTCTACAGTCAAAGAGAACAGGATATTATATTAGTAACAGAATATCGTCCTTGATACTCAATTACACAATTTTTTTTAACAATTTTTTAAGCTTTATATTACTTATTTGTCATTCAATATTTTAGCAATTTACTTCTAGTTCTAATTATCCATGTTTTATTTTAACAACACTTTATATCATAAAGTAAGTTTAGTTTAACGTTACTTTGTGTTATATTGATATAGGGTACATAAAAGTGGTCATTTGGTATTTTTTCTCACAGAAAGCTCCATATGACCATATACTGACCCACGAGACAATTTTAAGTTACTAACGATGTTTTTTTCATGAAGTTTAAGATGACGTTATCGTTGAGATTATGCACTCTGTCTAATTTTGACTGGGATAATCCGATTATGCAAATGTTTCAAATAATAGTAGCCAAAGTCAATACACTAACATAGTTTTGTTAGTTCTGTTTATTTAAATATAAAATTCTTTTAATGAACCGAATAATTATGTTCACCAAAACAAATGGTTGTAAGTGTCGGTTTTCATTTTTGAATATTGGCTATTGGCTTTTCTACCCATTTTTGACACTTTCATTATTCACATTTAATACTCTTCTAATGTCTAGAATTATGAAAATATATGTACATATTTACTATACGAACTTTAATTGATTTTGTGGAACAATATTATTTTCATATTTCATAAAATATTTATATGCGTGTACAAAAAAATTAAATGTTTGCCTTTAATAGAAACATTAAAATTTATTTATATGTATATACAATTCAGTATAATTTTAATAGATTTTTTTTGTAATAAAAGCATCGTATCAAACCATAAACTTAAATTCAAACAAAAGGTTTTTGAATAACAATATATTTATATATTTAATTAATTATTAAAAGCCATATAATTAACTTTTATAATATTAAAATATTTGGTTGGGCAAGATAACATTTTTTTTTGTATATAAAGTTTACATTTAGAAAAAATTAACCCATTTATCTAATATATAATACTTATCGAGATACATACACAGACCACAAGTATTTAATTGAAATTCAGAAAAACAAAAAATTTAAATTTTCAATAATATCGCCCACATCCAAATTTTTCACTTCAAAGGAACATTCTGTATAGGAGTTGAAAAAACTAACTTATTGTAGGCGAACATTTTTTTACTGGCTCTCTATTCTCTAAAAAATTGTGACCGCAAATTTTAAGGTATATTCTATAAATAATACAATAAAAAATATACCGATAAAAAGACATAGAGTAAGAAATTGTGTATTCCAAAAATTCTGTACTGATTATAAATTAAAAATATTTAGAAAGTGAGCTTCGTAACGAGGAATGTTTGTCTTACTTTCCTTTCATTTCAAAATACCATTAGGTCATTCATATTCTTAAGAAAAGATATCAGGTTGGCCAGATTCATCTTACCTGTTGCTATGAAATTATTTAGAAAGTAAAATTTATATGTTTAGTATTGTTACAAAGAACTTCTCATCCTCACCGCATTATCTGCATATCAAAGTCGAGCGAATTGTTATATTATAATAGCAACAAAGCCTCATAGATTTCAGTGGGTTAAACTCGGAGTAGCTATTAAAGGGACCTAACTATTAAGTGGAATCATTTCGTAATTGTGGCACACTTGAGGAGTTTTCTGGTACTGCATTTCGAGATACACACTCGAAGTTAATTTTTTTACTTATTTAATTACATGATCTTACTTATTTCAAAACAACATGGCCTGCAGCAAACCTAAAGTATTAGCACCTCCCCTTCCCCGTACACTAAACATACGCAATGGCAACGTGCTATATTATGTCAAGAAAAAAAAGTTTTAACTATATAAAATCTATGCGATTAGCAAACATTCGCAACACAGAAAGTTCGAAAAATTGTACGGACCCAAAACTAATGTCTAAGCCAAAATTTTAAACCAAATATTCAATTAATTAATAAATTTATGTTTAATTTTTATTGGAAAATTCATAGACAATTTATTCGCTAAATAATTATTTCCATTTTTTTTATAATATAGAACACTTTATTAAAATCAGCTGTTTTAATGTCATTAAAACAACTTTGAACCTGTAACGCTGTTTATGTTGCCGTTGCGAATGTTGAGAGTAACTAGGGCATAACTATTTGATAGAAAGATGAATAATAATTAAAATATACACGTTATTACAATATATATAATCGGACTTATTTAATTTTGAATTTTATTTTTAAAATTTCTGAAATTGTTTACATTTACTTATCATTTTGGATGTGCTGATGGATACTTAATCATTCTGAATTATTTAATATTGTAGCAATTTATTTTATATTATCCAACAAAATTTAGTAAATAACTCATCAAGCTTTTCATTTACTTGTAATTAGTATCTAAACATAAAAATAAATATTAAAATATAATTTTATAAATAAAGGTATTTTGTATGTAAACCTAAATATAATAGCTATTTCGAAACTTTTATTGTACATCTGTATTTATGTTTTATTATATAATTTAATTTTGTTTAGGGTCGTCAAAAATTTATTGAAGAAATCTATACCATAATTCAACCATAAAATAATATAAATACCATAATCATAAATATTAAAAGGTTATTTTGAAAAGCAAAAATACATGAACATCTTGTTTTTTTTGTTGTTGTAAATTATGTTCTTTAAAATATTTAAATGAAACATAAATTTTCATGATAAATACTTTAAAAATAATTGAAATTTTTTTTAAAGGTAAAAACTTTATTGTAAAATAAACACTTTAGGCAAATTTAAATATAACACAACCTAAGAAAATAGAAGAAAATTTTCAGATAGAAGAAAATTTACATATTATTTGTAAGAAAATATTATTCTACTTTTTGGAAAATAAAATGTAAATTTCTACAAATATTTCGAAAAGTTTTTAAGTATTTAATCATAATTTTAGAAATTCTATTTTACGAATAAAGTGTTTGAATTTATTAGATTTGTCAATGTTGACAAATTTCCACTTTCAAATTTACTTTTATTATTTTATTTATATAATGAATACAATTTGTGCAAATGTTTATAGCTATTTTGAATCCTACTTATTTGAAAATTATCTGTATATGACCAGCAATTTAAATATCATATCATAATTAAGATAATTGTTTGGATAATTATAAACTAATCAGTTTGATTGAAGTGATAAAATATAATGAAGAAATTTATTTTCTTTAAATTAATAAACTTTTTGTATTAACAAATGTAAATACTACAAGTACGCCAATCGTCCTATTCGAATTTTATTGTTTGTATATAAAAACATTTTTATTTCAATATTTAGATTCTAAATCTGGTATTAATTTCAAGTGAGTGACGTTCGCCAATTTAAAAATAATAAAATACAGTCTAGCCGAAAAAAAAATCAAGGACTACCTCCAAATAAATCAATAATAATGTGAATGATTCATTCGTGAATATAATATTTTACTCTAATAGCCTATTACCATTTAATTAGCTTTCAACCAATATTTATTCTTATTATACCATTTTATAAACTTTTCTCTTTCCCTTTGAAGTGCTGAATCTTCTGACAGTGATTGATCAATATAGTTTTTAGTCCATAGTGTTTGTTTAGTCCACTTTGTATAAAACATCATTTGAATGTAAATATTGTACCTAATTTTAATTAATGGTGTAAATTTTATAGGATGTATATTAAAGTGAACTTATTGTAAGTAAATATTTACTATTTCATTTTACATACATATACAAATCAAAATTAATGTTTAGTTTCAATTTTGAATGATATCAATTGAAACAAAATTAAATGGTTAACGACTAAACTATGCCAATATCAAAATGTACTACATATTATAAATATAATATATAGTTCTAAAGTTTATACATATTTTCCCGTTGGTACCAAAGGATATTATAAACTATGTTATAAAATTATATTAAGGATGTAGATTCTTAATTTTTATTCCTATTATATATATTTCTCACTCCTCTTTTTGGAGCATATACGGCCTCAATGATAGAGATTTTTATTGCAATTTGGTCGTACTATTTTGATGTTACTATTGTAACATAAGAAACTTTTTAATGCAGGATAGTGAGTCAAACAAATAATCACAGGTGTTAGCATTTTTCTCAGTCGTAAAATTACAATTACATTTTTATTTTTTATTTTTGGTTAACACTCATTTAAAGCTTGTGAACTTAGAGCCACATCGATGCTTGGTCAGGAATTGAACTTACGACTTTAACGTATAACAAATTACAAATATATCAAATCTACGCTTTTGATAAATATACGCTGTAATAGATCTACGCTAAATCATTACTAGGGTTCGGATTTCCATGTAAAAACATATTTTTAGTACTACATATTCCCGAGTAAGGTTGCAAAACAAATCCTGTTCATGAAATGCTGAGTCATTTGGTATTCATATGAAAATACCAAAAGACTTTCACGAAATAAAGTGCATATAAATAAAACATATTTACCTTATTTTCCAAATAATAAACGAAAATTATATTTTGGAAGTCACTAATTTCTTTATTTGGGTTATTGCGAAATTTGAAATTTTCATATTGCATTTGTTGTGATTTAAAAAAAATGTTGTTCATACTTATTATCTAATGAAAAAAAATATCTACCACTAGTTATTTTGATGTATTTCACTTTAAATAAGTTTAAGTCAATGACAAAAGTACGAGCTCCACGGCGACCCGTTTCAATATACAACATTGGTAAAAGAACACTAAAAATAGATGGAAATTTTTTATTTTGTATATACTGTTCTTAAGTATTACAATAAATAAAAAATGAAGTATTATGACATTATTTCTATTTTTAAAACATATTTTAACATTTTTTAGTACTTAATATTAATATACCTATTTATTACTAATAAATGTCAGAAGTCAGAACAAGTCTCAGAACAAATTAATGCAATGCAAAAGTTAATTTGAAAAATTTAAAGCTGACATTTATAGACAATATTTTTTTTTAATTAAAAACTTTTTAAAACCGCAGTAAAAAGAAACTTTTAAATACGTATTTGCATAAATTTCTCTTGAAATTATTTAAAAAAATTAATCTAATGAGAATACAAAAACAGGAATATTTGCTAACCGAATCTTAATGGTATGCACATTTCTAAGGAACGACAATTTTAGTTTTGTAACCTATGCTATTGCCTACGCATAGGTCTTATTAAATGATCGAATTCATTAGATATCCGAAAAATGATTAGTTTTAATGTATTTCCGATACCCTGTTACCCAATGTCATTTCTAAGGAAGATAATAAATATCTAATTTTAACCGACATTACAAATCTGATATCAAATTTTTGAAAACAACTTAAGATAAATCTCTTATAAGAGCTCTTAACTGATATGTTCTCTGGCGACAGTTTTCTTGACACGACACTCCGAAGTTTACATACGCGATTCGGTTGAACATTTTTTTGCGTGACTGGTACCTGTCTCATGGACCTTCAACATAGATGCTTTGGTCTTTTCTACATGAACGAACTGTATTAACCAAGAGTTCTAGATTGGAAATCAATACATACTATGTTTCGCTTGGCCGAGTTGCTGCGGCATGCATAAGGGTACGAGGTGGACAATGTATCTAATTATGGCCTAAGTACATGAACTCCTTTCGATTCCCCATGAATATAAATTAATTATTCAATATAATATGTATATACATATATTTCAATTATAGTACGAGTATTTATATATACATCCTTAATTTTTTAACTATAAATAAAAAAGTTATTATACATTTCAAATATAAAGAATGACCCTATATTTTTTTCCAGATTTTCAGATAAAAAGACCCCATGTTTCTTAATAAAAAACTTTGTTACACGTTTAATTCTTTTTCTAGATAACTTTTACTTTTGTCTTTAAATTAAATTCCAATACACAAAACCTTTTTACAAAGTAATAACACGATGTAATATTTCTAATTTTTGATTTTCTAGAATTTTTTAATTTAATTTAAAACTCTTATTTCCCATTTATTCTCAACATACGCAACGGCAACTCGGCAATGTAATCAGCGCAAGTAAACGCCAACATTCACAGCTCAAATAGTTCGAAAATTTTTATTTTTAACGTGCTCAACAAAGTTGTCAACGCAGAAATTGGACAACTAAATTTCATTCTAATAATAATTTTTAGAAGATAAATTAATAAATTTATGTTTAATTTAAACTTTTCAATATTTAACCTTTTTCACACCAACAATTTACCAGCCAAATAATTATTTACAATTTTTTTAATTATGTTTTGTCATTAAAGCATCTTTTTGATAAAGCCTGTAACGCTGTATGTTGCGTATGTTGAGAGTACCGTTGCGTATGTTGAGAGTAATTTGGACATTATATTAATTTGATATATTGTAAAAATAGAATTAAGAGTTTACAAATTAATATCTTATAATAAACATACAATTTTATCAATTTCAGATTTTTGGATATCTTCAATTAAATGTACATCATAAAAAATACATATTAGTATTTCAGAATGAATGTAGCAGTTATGGATTATATATAAAATGTTCAATTAGCAAAAAAAAAAAGTAACTGTGAGAAAAATTATTATATTTATATTTACCAGAAAACTAAAAATTATTATAATAAATAATTAAAATTATAAACTAAAATATTTTTAAAAGGAAAAACTTATCAAAAAACGAAACTATTCTTGTACAAAATATAATTCAAACCCCTATCAAAGTTTAATTTATGTAAAAATTATATTTTATCATATTAAATTATTTATTTAAACTGATTTTATAAATACAATAATTTATAATTTATGATCAAATCTGTGACATCAGAAAAGAATATTCATTTTTATTTTAATTAATTTTAATTTTCTATAATATATTTTGATATTATTTTGTTTAACAGCAAACATAAATGCACTTTAGAATAAAATATAAAATTAAATTTTTAAAATCTAATTAACTTTATAAATAATTGAACTTATTCTTATATATATATGACAATAAAAATATAAATAATTAAATCAAATATAAAATTATAAAAAACAAATATTATTCACAATATTTAAGTGTATTTATTATAGAATATATAAATTTATTAAAAAATATATAATAAAATTATTTATTTATTTATTTATTTACAACACTCTAAATAATCCGAGTAAATTTTTGAGAAAATAATTTTTCCAAATAATTTATATTTTTTATTTTTTTATAATATTATATTTTATAAAATAAAAATTAAAAAATAATTAAAATATTTTTAAACCGATAATTATTATAAGAAAGAAAACTTATTTTTTTAAAAATAAGACTAAAAATAATTAAATAACAGAGAAGTTTCATTATTAGCAATTTGGAAATAGATAAACAGATTTTTTAAAGTTTTTAATATTTTATTTAATTAATTATAAATTTTTGGTTCTGATAAAATCTTTAAAAAGTTCACTAATATTTGGAAAATTTAAACTAATTAATTATACATACTATGAAAAATGAATTTAAATTATGACACAAAGTTCAAGAAAATATTAAAAAATTGTCAGATCATATACAAATTTAATCACAATTATACAATAATATCACGTAATACAAAATTAGCTCTAACTTATAACCTATAAAGTGGAAACTATTACAAAATGTGACAATTGCCGTGTTTGTGACACTGAAGTTACGTATGATTCTATATTTTGATTTGTAATAGTTAAAATTGACAGTCAAGTAATTTAAATCTATTAAAAATTCTATTATTCAATAATAAAATATTAGTTGTTTTTATATAAGAAATAGACTTCCATTTTTAAATATGATATAACATATAAGAAACTAAATATTATGTTGGTTAAAAAAAGAATTCTAAAAGTAAATCTAAATCCCAATCATACATTACATTACATTACACATTACACTTTGATTTTATATATTTAGCAAACAGCAATCAAACTGATAAATGATATTAAATAGCTGGGCAATATGTAAATCCCACATAAATCAGTTTTAAAAAGAAATTTCGACATGATTTAGCATTTATTTAAGAAAACGTGAAAAATCAGATTTTATGAATTCGAAAAACCATTTTAGTTATTAGCATGTTTCTTTCCAAGTTGCACTATTAATTATTTAAAATGTAATAGTAGCTTAAGTCGAAATAAGTCAATTTTATTTTTCATCTTTTTCTAAACTTTATTTTTATTATAGTCACGAAGTTTGTAGGCATTGTATGAATAATAGTTTACGTCATTTTTAAATAGTCATGCACTTGTAATAGTAGCTTATGCCAACATAATATTTTATGTGTAGATATTATATTAAATCTTTTGATTTAGTTCTTAAAGACCTTAATTACTTTTATCCTAGTTATAACTATTTTTCTAAAGTTCAACATAACTTTGGCTATATATACATATTCAAAAGTTCTTAATATTACATAAATACTTTATTTCAGAGAAATTCTTTAACTTTCAATTTTCGACATAAACTACTTTTAACATGTTGCCACAGATTTATTCTTATCACATTTAACTTTCTCTGTTGAACAATATTAATTGTAAACGTTTCCAATGGCAAAAATTTATTCATAATATCATTACAACTTCAACAAGACATCAAGTATTTATTATATTAGATAGATTAACTTATATTTTATAATAATTATGTTGACGGTACTAATTTTAATTTAAAGTAATTAGAATTGAATTTTCAATTTGTCTTATCTGAACAAATTATGCATACTAAATTCATATTATTCATAGTATTAACATAATAACCTATTGCTTTTAGTAATATACTATTAAACAAAAAATTTGATTAAATATTTTAACTTTTAACTTTTTGAAATTATTTTATGAAAATATTTGTTGACATTTTACATGAAATAACATTTAACATATTTTAGATATTGCCTGGCTATAGTTTAATTTGAATTAAATTAATTATGATGAAATGGATCGTTAAATAATGAAACTTCTTTACTGGTAAAAGTAAAACCTACTATTGGACAATAAACACTATGAACAATAATTAAATTAAAAATTAGTATTTTATTTTTACAATATACATATATACATATCTTATATGTATTTATATCTGTTCAACAATCCTTTTGAAATTTTCATAAAATATGAAATTTTAACACTAAAATCAATATAATAATAATAAAATTATAAAAATATAAAACTATTATATCTAACTCACTTATATTATATGTATATATATATGTATGTGTATATATATATATATATATATATATATATATATATATATAAATATAATAAAATTTTACTCACTTAAGATTTTAGAATAGATAATTATGTTATTAAATGTAAAATTAGTTTAGATATTATAAACACTTACATAAAAATAACAAAAAAAAATATCATTGTAAAGTATATATTGAAAAATATTTAAAAACATAATTACAAGTTACAAAAAATATATTAATTTAAAAATATATAAGACTTAACTGGCAGCTAAAAACTAAAAAACCATAAAATAAAATCATACGTAAGTACATAAAAAATTATTTTGAGAACATATTTATATTTACAAAAAAAAAAAAAAAAAAAATTACAAAAAACGCATATCAAAATTTACTTACAAATTATATATGTAACTTGCAGATATGAAAAATTATTATGTAATAATTATTTGATGAATATCTGCTGTAATATAATTATTATTATTTTTAATATAAAATTAATTACTACAATCATATCTTAAAACTCTATATCTTAATCTTAAAAAATGCTTTTTTGTCGTAATTAATTATTCTCTGGAGCACAAATTTTTAGTGGTAAAAAATTATGTAATAAATGCATATTTTTATGTAATCTTATATTTGCAAAGCTTTAAAATTGACATATAATAATATGAATAAATAAATCATTAAATCAGACATAACTAAATTTATGTTAGGAAATGACTTTATCAATTATATTATAATTTTTGATTTCATTTTCATAATTTTCCCAAATAAACGACATATCTTATAAAATTCAATTTTTACTATTTATATTTGATATAACTGGAAATTTATTTAGAATATATTTTTTAAATCAACGAAGTTTCTTTTTGAGAATTTCAAAGGTTTTTAAAAATGTGTAAAAATTAATTTACCTGGGACCCCATATTAGTATCTTTGACTATAATCATTTATTAACAACTTACAACATTCATTATGTATTATAAAGTTTACTTTTAATCAGTGTTGTGTTAATTCTTTACGATATTTAATTATTTACGTCATTATTTACTTGTAAAGAATAATTTGTTGACAGGCGCAATGTAAACAATGTGAACAAATCTGTATCTTTTTTTGATTCAATTAATATAAATGAAATGAAATCAAATTTCAGCAGTTAACATACTTAATCTAAGCAATCATTTAACATAACCCAATGAAATGAATTCAATTTATATTAATATTTATGAACACATGACACTAGTAGAGTAAAAAGCGGCAGAAATTATTGTTTTCAGAACACATTAAGAAGGAAATTATTAAACAGTTGATTCTGCATAATGTTTACATTTATTTGCTTCCAATTTATACGTAAACAATTATTCTTTAGTCCATGTAGAGACTGAGGCTGAAGATTTTTAATATGCTACGATTCTACGAATCAGATCAGGTATATTTAAATGAGTCAACACATCGTCAGTAACGCTCATAATTCTGTACGTAACCTTAGGCGCTTTCAATCATTATCTCAATTTTACATTTTTCTTTGCAACTAGTGTAGAATATTAACGTAATCACAAAAATGTAAATTTAATTATACAATAGTAACATATTATTAAATATTAATAAACAGTTGAATTAGAATAGTCCCAATTATTTATTAACAGCCACATAAAAGATAACTTTTCATCAATACTTGTTCATCAGATGCTGAGAATACTACCATATCACACTAAAAATTATACTATATCACTTAAATTATACTTTATTTTTAAATTTTACATTATAATTTATCATCATCTAGCATACAATTTTGTAGATTTTTTAATATATTTGATTTTTATTTCTTTTTTTCTCAAATATTATTTATAAATATTTTTTTTTTAAAAAATAAATAAATCCAGTAATATCTGAATAATATGAAAATATATTGAAAATAATAAAAAAAAAGTAAATATGACAATAAATAATATTTAAAATTAATAAAATATATATTTCAATAAAGTCATATATGCATGTACTTATTAAATATTGTATTATTCTATTAAAAATATTATATTATATATATACAGCAAAAAATGAAAAATGTTAATTATATTTGAATAAAACAAATAAATAAATAAATAAAAATAAAAGTATATAAATAATAAGAATATTAATAATGATGTGTATAAATCTATTAAAAAAATATTAAAATATATCAGCAAATAAGAGGAATAACAAAATATATAAGACAATAAATTGATTTTTTCTCGGCAAAAAAAGCTAAGGGAATTTAATGTTTTAGCGTTTTTCTTTTTATTCAAATTGATATCTTTATGTTTCTTCAAAATAAAAATAACCTTAAACATAGTAATCGAATCGCTTACAACTGCACATTTTATATCTACCAAAGAATGATAAACGAAAGCGACGTAATTCCATATAAATGGACCAGAAGCAGCTAGATGATTATCATTATACAAGTTAAATTAAATAATTATACTTTACACATAAAGAGTGTCACGATAGTACAATTATTACCAAACTTTTGCGAGAACTGATAAATCTCATCAATTACAGGTATGGTAATTGGTAAGGGACAATGCATTCAAAATATGGTGTCAAAAATTACCGGAATATACATATAAGTGTAAAAGGACAATTTGTATGTTTGTAGTTAAATTTTGTGCTGACCTAAAAACCCAATAAAAACATTCCAAATATAAATTTTATATTTAAAGTTTTTCAGAGCTGAATTATCTTCGGTTAAAAATGGTTCACACAAGCTAATGATTGAACTTAACATGAAACTATATAAACAATAAAATGTAGTTATATATTGTCTAACTCTAAGGTCTACTAAGGTATAAGTTTAAAATCACAGCAATATTTTTTTTTATAACATAAACATAATGGAAACCGTAAATGAAATCTTAATTATTATAGGAACATTTTTTTTATTTCTTTATAATTTCGATGCTCCGACTATAAAATAAAGTTTAAAAAACAGCATAAATATAAAAATACACTAAGTGTTGCATACGATACTAATCCATATATATATAGAACATTCAATATGAATTCTGTACTGTTACTTGCTCATCGCGAACCTTAAGTCATTTTAATGATGAATTTAATGATAAATGGAAATTAATCATCTGATAAATTGTTTATATGGTTGGTTGGTTGGTTTGAGAAGGGGAAATGGAAGCGGGAAAAACCACGTAATTATGGTACGTTGTACCCCCTTAGGGCCCCTTACGAAACGTTACCCATTTTCACCAACACTGATATGATTAAGAAAAACTCATTCAAAATAGCTGATTATATTTAAAAAAAAAAATCTAGAATTTTTTTCACAACTACACTAAAAATCCAATATTTTTAATATATTTTTATTTTAAATTGAAAACAAATAAAATATTTTGTATAATTAATCAGCCTGTCTTACTTTATGCTGAAAACCCTAGAACGAATAGAGTTAGAACTACGGAAGACCCTGGAAAGAACTCTACTCTGTAAATCCCAACATGCCTACTGTAAAGGTAACTCCACAGAAACCGTGCTGAGTGAGGTAGTGCGTACTGTGGAGCAATCTATCCAATAAATTCAGCCAGTTTGCATTTGCATCAAAACAGGTATATTTTTTATATTAAAGATTTTACATTTTTCATAATTTTATTATCAGTTTTCTTAAGTTTTTCAAAATTATTAATATTTCTTAATTTTTCTACCGTACAGCTATTTATATGTTTATATTTTATAATAACTTATGTCTTTTCAACATGCAATAATTTTTGACATAATATATAATATTTCTAGCGATTTTTAGTTAAATGGAATTACATTTTTATTTATTCATTCATTTATTTCCAAAATGTTGTATTTGCATTGACATTGTCAGTTTATTTAAATAAATTGGCTATAGTTTAGATTGAAATAAATCTTATCAGAGATAAATTTAATTAATTTATATTTCGAATTAGTATTTCTGTATTAAAAATGTTTGTATATTGTTAATTGGACAGAAAATCATTTGAATATTTTTAAACTTAATACTAAGACTTAAAATTAAACTAATATAAAAAAAAAACTAAGGGAAATTTAACTAAATTGTTGAATATAAATAACCTTAGAATTAAGTTATTATCAGCGTATTGGCATTTAAACTCAAAATTATTTAATCTTTTATAATTTTTTTCATTTACTAGTTAACTTTTAACAATTGAATGAAGATTTATAGTCTTATAAAACTAGGGTACGTTAATTTTGAAACTGCTGTATTGAATTCATTGCTTTTCGACTTATTCTCTTTTGCAAGTTAGACACATATAAAATTATATTTTCTTAATTTTTATTAAATCATTATAATTCGTGAATTTAAAATTTATAACTTATAATTTAATGTACGTACATACATTATTGTTCTCTTCTGGATCGTAATTTCGTATTTCATAAAAGACTTAATAATATAAACCTAATATTATTTATAATTATACCACAACATATTATTAGTAAGCGACTATCAAAACATTTATGTAATGTAACCTATTATTAAGGGTGGGTGAAGTAATTTGATATTTGTATATTGAAAATAATTTCTAAACGGTTTCGAACATTTAAATATAATATTTTATATATATATAGGTACATTTTAATTTATATCCAATTTAAAATATTATATGAATTATTTATCATTGGCAATCATACCAACTTGTTTGCGCTATTAATGCTTCAAAATGTCTTCTTTAAAAACGAATTTATTTAAAATGAAATTATAGCTGATTTTTCTGCAACAATATAAATAAATATTTAGGTTATAATAATTTTACCTTTTAACCAAATATTATTTATAATTATACACCCAAACATATTATTAGTAACCAACCATATATTAAAACATAAATATTTAACATGTTATTACGGATAATTACAAAGAAATTTAAATGTAACTAAATATACTTATTAAATTAATCCTATGTAGTAATTCTTGAAACATTTATCAATATTTTTATTTTCTAACACTATCCTTAGTTATGCTCTACCCAGTGGCGCATTTGTATTTTTTCCGCTCCTAAGGCAATAATGCAATCTTTAATCAAAAAAAATAATTTAAATTGATTTGTATGATTTATAACAACAACAATCCAAAAATTAATTTCTATGTAGAGCATAACTAAGGATAGTGTTAGTTAATTATTCTGTCAAGTTAAGTATTCTATAATTATGATAAGTTCAAGAAATACTCTAGGCTAAATGAATTATTCTAGTAAAAATTGTGATATTGTCAGATTGGAATATCGTATTTCAATCTTTAATGATTTCTATAAAGTATAAGTATCGAATATGTTCTCGATGTCCTCCTTTCACAGAACAACAAAGTAATGGCAAACTCTGGAGAAAATGATTAGTAAGCGACAATGATTAGTAAGAGACAAAATTTCGATATGGTTATGGTGAGTATAACAAATAGCTAAGTATATCTAAAGGATTATAAGTAACACCGACACTCAATATTAAAAAATATATTGAAGGATGTTTAGTCACTCCAATCATTTGAAAAATTCAAATCATTCAGTTAAATTATTTCACAAATCAAAAATCAAAGATATTATGATTTTACCACAAACTAATAAACACAAACAAACTAATTTATTAGTTTGTGATTTTACATCACATTTTTAATATTTGATTATCAGGTAATGATACTCAAATATATTTTTGGCAACCTTTCTGCTACATTTTTTGTATGACCCTTAATTATTATTTGATTCCCACTTGTCAATTAGCAACGAATTTATATTAAATTTAATTTTTCATTATCATCATCAGTGCCGCCTGGCCTGGTGAAGAGTTCGTCTCCAGTTACTTTTGTTATTGTTTGCAGTTATTCAATGTTCACATTCAATTGCTATGGCATCGCTTTCAATTCAGTCTCTCCAACGTAACTTTGGCCATTTGACATCCCTGCTGATGTCGTTTTTCTTCTTTCTGGTATATTTTAAAACATGTCATTACAGTTTGGTTGTGTGCCATGTGACAGATATGCTCGAGAAAATATAATCTTTCTGGTCCAAGTTTCTGAAGCGTATGTACCGGAAATACAATGTTTTTAAGGGTTCATTTCAATCTTCTAAGTAAGGCACCGGAACTTAATTCTTTTCTTAACAAAACCAAAATAGTATTTATTGATTAATATACTATACTTCTCTTAATTTTATCAATTATACTGTTTGTTCATAGTATTAATATAAAGTTTTCGACTATTTCTTAAATATAAAATTAGATTTTAAAAGCAGAGTATATTTAAATTATGTTTATTTGCTACTAAAACTTTTTATTATACAATTTCTAACAATTCTTAACATTTTATTATAAAGAAAACTGAATTGTGCATACTCAAGAAATGATAATTTTTATTTTATTCTGTTCACTTTTTAAAACCAATAAAAAAATATTAACCAGAGTACATTGTTCTAAGTAATGCAAAAAATTGATAAGACATGCTGATAACCTGCAATTATATTAAAAAAATAAAGTTATAATTTCATAAACAATATAAAGAATATCTTACACTGCTGAATACGTGCAAAGATACCGGTGGGAAATTCGGTGCTTTTAAGGTAACTGCCTTCTGTGAGCGTTTTATTACAAATATTAAGATTTTTTTGTAATTAATTTCACCTGATAACCAACTCTGGTTATATGTAGCTTCAGCTACACTTAAACTCTAAAAAAAATTATTAAAAATAAAAATATTAAATAAAATTTATATAAATATTGTTACTGAATCAATTAGAATAGTTCCATAATAACAAATCATAAAAACTTGCGTTAATGATGTTATTAAAAACATAATATATTTTATTAAATCAATGGTATCGACACCTGCTGTTACTTGAAATCCAACCAGACATATAATTACTGATGATGTAAGAAAATTCAGAAATAATGATATGCTGAAAATTTCATTAACTTTTTCACCAAGACTGTAAAAAATTAAAACAATTTTTAACTTAAAACTTTAAAAATATTTTAATTATTTATGTACTTTAAAGAAATTATATGATGTTGTATAATTTTATTAAATACAATATAATCTTTACTATTTCCTTCAGGTACAAATTCCAATATTCGTTTGGAAATTAAGTCAAAATGCATACAAAGTTGTTTTGTTATACAACACAGTAATAAATCAGCAGATAAAGTTCCAGCTGCTGCAACATATCCGGCATACACTTGTCCAGCATAAACATATGGAAAATATATTTCTGATGATGCATCAAATGGATACCAAATCATATAAGGCAATTCTCTTTTAAAATCAATATTCATAAAAAGATATTCGGATATGGATACACCTAATGGTATCAAATTAAATGTCCATATTAATATCATATATGATACAGAAAATGGTATCATCATAGTTGACATTGATTTTTCATTTTCAAATAATTTAAATTCTAATTGTAATTCAGAAGTTTTTGGGAATATTTCCGTAAGAACGTGCATTAGTTCAGATAAAGTGTTCTTATTTTTCCAAACAGCTAACATTTTAAAATCAGCAACCAAACAGAATCCAATGCATGGAGCTAATGCTGTTGCCTCGAGAAATGTTGAAAATGATCCAATTGCAAAATATAAATATATAAATTCACCAATAACACATAAATTTAAATTTATTATTCCAAAATAAAAAATAAAATTCATAAAAAATGATTTTCCCCTTTCGGATTCTTGTTGATATGGCTGAATACCAATAGTTGCATAGAATGTATTTGGAATTTTAGTGAAATCCTTAAACGTTCTAACTGTTTTAATATTTTTGGACATTATTAATTTTCTTTTAGTTACATCTGCTTTGAACAAAAGACAAATTCAACTGATTTCGTATAGCTTGTTGTAGTCTTATTTAAATCAGAAAATAATTTAATTATTGTAACTTTATGAAGGACTTTATTTTAATTATTAAAAAATTCTTCAATATTTGTGTACTTAATTTAGATTTTTAATTATATATTTAAATTCTTTTAATATTATATAATTACATGTAAACACAAATATGTTATTATAAATTTTAAAAAGATTAGTATAAGAACAGGACATTAATTTCATTCATTTTTGTTTAGGTATGCTTTCATTAAAAAATAATATTCCACATTTCTGATTTCTGTAAGTTATTTACGATTTATCCGCATATAAAATTACTTATGTATACACTATACAGCACTATACAGTATACAATTTTCAATATGTTGCTATTCTGTAACGGTGCGTATTCGTACTAACTGTAGCCAAAACCTACTATAAATAAAAGTCTGGAAGTACAAATCGATTTTAACCTAAAAAATATAGTAGGGTGTTATTATATGGTGTATGATATAGTGTTTTAATACGTTTTATATGACTTTTTATATAGTTTAAGTAGAAATATCTGAAATTTTAATATATTTTTATTAAATATATATATATATATATATATATATATATATATATTTATTATATATGAAATATACATTGATTTTCGTATGTGGTTACAATGTATTATTATATATTTATACTAATATATATAATTTTTTCATCATTTGATATTAAAGAAGGAAGAAAAATGTGAATTATCTTAAGCTATTAAAAATTTGGCTGTTAAAAATTTTATTTAATTTTAATATATCAGTTTAAACAACATCTCCAAATTTGTGGCTTTAATTGTGTTCAACGTTACAAATCTGTTGCCGGCGGCATATTCATATTTGGGGTCAAAAAGTTGACACAACCATTTGTATTTGACACTTTGACAGCGTTTTCCCTGTAAACAAAAAGTATCGTTTTTCGATTCGTAAAAGAAATAACTTCAAATTACATTTTACAATTCGTGTACCTGTATCGTATATGTATATATATAGTTTACGATTCATCAGTCACAGATAATTGATTAATTGATATGTTAAACGAAGTTTGTGTATGATTGGTGGTTCGTTTTAAATCCGTTTGAATGAATGTCTCGTATTTAGCGTATCATTTATGAATTATTTGAATCGATTTTGTCGATTTATTTACGACTATTTACATTCTAGTAATTAAACATTGCTGTTTTCTATATAAATCATATGTTTGTTATATTAGTGCTATTTTTATTATTACTTTTTACTTTGCAAATTTATATTAATGGAACATACAAATATATCATCTTCAGTGTATGTACATAAGTAATAAAATTGTACATAAGTAATAAAATTTAAAAATGACTGATATCTTTTTTAAATCATTTACAATTCGTTTTAGGTGATCTTAGTTTCTTAGATTAGAGGGGTATTCATATATTTCCATTTCATTCTTTAATCACTAATCAAAATCATATTCATAATTTTATTAATTCATATTCAATCAAAACTTGCATTCTATATTTTGAGTAATTTTTATTTATTTTCCTCAATTCATTCCATGTAAATCTAATGAGTAGATTTTTGATTTTGTAATTTTTTTTTTGTACTTGCCTTAATCATTTTTTAAATTCTTTCACATTGTATCGGAATGGATAAAATTGCCGAAATTGAACAAGAAATATTGTTGCTTCAACAGAAACTTTTGCTAAAACAAGGGGAACTTCAAGATTTAAGGGGTACGCTTCAGGTTACTTTCTTTTTTATTATTATTCTGATGTTATTCTACTTACTAATCAAATGTGTATTTTAGTTATCAACAAACTCTGGAAATGAACAATTAACTAATGATGAGATCTACCGGTACAGTCGCCAAATGATAATTCCTGAAATTGGTATAAGTGGTCAAATCAAATTACAAAATTCCTCGTTTTTAATTGTGGGTGCCGGAGCATTAGGTTGCCCCGTATTAATTTATTTGGCACGAGCAGGAGTAAAACACTTCGGTATAATTGATTATGATGTAGTTGATAAAAATAATTTACATCGTCAAATTCTTTATACGGAAAGTTCTGTTGGCCAACCAAAATCCATAATAGCTAAACAACTTCTGTTGGACATAAATCTAAAATCCGAAATTGAAGCATTTAATTTGCAAATTACGAGTAAAAATGCTATTGAAATTATTGAAAAATATGATATAATTTTAGATTGTTCGGATAATGTTGCAACGCGATATTTACTAAATGATGCATGCATTTTTGCTAAAAAACCGTTAGTATCTGGAAGTGCCTTAAAATTGGAGGGACAACTTACAGTTTACAATTTCCAGAATGGACCATGTTATCGTTGTTTATTTCCAATACCACCAAGTCCTGAAACTGTTACGAATTGTTCCGATGGTGGTATTTTAGGTGCTAGTAAGTATACTATTCTGGTAATAATTTTATTTATTCTTACACATTTTAATATTTTAGTTACTGGAATAATTGGTAGTCTTCAAGCCTTAGAAGCATTAAAAATAGCATTAGGATTTGAAAACATATTAAGTGGTCGTTTGCTTATTTTCGACGGCAGCAAGTCAATTTTTCGTAATATTAAACTTCGACCAAAACATACAAAATGTGCAATATGTTCGGATACAGCGATAATTACGGAATTAATAGATTATGAAGAATTTTGTGGTATGAAAGCATCAGATAAGGATTCAAAATTGACAATTCTTAAGGAAGACGAACGAATCAATGTAAATGAATATTTCAAAATGATTCAAGATAATAAAAAGCATATATTAATTGATGTACGAAATCCAGTTGAATATGAATTTTGTCATTTAGATAATTCGAGAAATATACCGTTGAAGGATATTTTAGAAGACAAATTTTTGAACGAAATAGAAGATAAAATAGAACGTAACTAATATTTTTATATTAACTCAATTTGGTTTAATATTTCATTTTTTTTAGTTATATTGGTATGTCGACGTGGAAACGATTCGCAATTAGCTGTTAAACATTTGCGATCGAAATTAAATTATCCGAACGCAAAAGATATAATTGGTGGACTGCATGAGTGGCATAAAAAGATTAATATAAATTTTCCAATTTATTAATATTACGATTTGTTATATAAATTTTACTTTTTTACATACATTTTTAAAGTAAATAAGAAACAGTCTTTTGCTTATTTCTTTTAAGTTCTCGAATATTGTTAATATTTAGTTAATGTTAACATTGATATTATTAAATAAGATAAGCTTTCAAGCTTTCGGTTATTGTTATATGTCAACATAATATATCTTTAATCTCGTCTGTCAAATTTATCACCTGTGATTTTGTGTATTTTGTGCATGTCAAGTTTTTGCGTGGTATCATGGTGGTATCGCTATAATTTTTCTATTTATGGTCGGTAATAATTTGCTTTACATACATTACAACAAATTAATTACAAATATATATAATTTTAAAGCCAACAATTCGATATTATTTAATTAATTTATAAAGTATTGATTAATATTTAACAAAGTTATCATGAAAAAGTTAACTAAAAAAGTGCATTTTGAAAATTTAATTCCTAAAGAGCCCGGTAAAAATAATAGTGATAAGAATAAGAACAATAACCCATTACCAATCGTTTATTCACCACATTATGGTGTTAAATTTTGTGGTTTACAAAAATTACATCCATTTGATGCTGACAAAGGACAGCATATTTTACAAGTAAATTAAATTTAAACTAATACTAATATTATGTTTGTAAAGCCAAAAAATAATTTTCTTTCTACAGATTCTAATTTCAGAAAATTTCTTTAATTCTTATACATTCTTTGACACCAAAGAGATAACTAAGAACGAACTTCTTAAAGTACATACAACACAATATTTAAACAGTTTGAAGGTAACTATTTATTTACATATATTCGGATTCCGTTTATTAAAAGCATAATTAATTGTTAGTGGAGTTACAATGCAGCAAAAATTGCTGAAATTCCATTACTATTTTTTGTTCCAAATTATTTCGTACAACGTGGATATTTGCGTCCAATGAGATTTCAAACAGCAGGTTCAATATTAGCTGGGAAATTGGCATTGCAAGAAGGATGGTCTATAAATTTAGGAGGCGGCTTTCATCATTGTTGTTCCTATCGTGGTGGTGGGTTTTGTGCTTATGCCGATATAACATTAATGATAAGACGTATTTTGGAAATTGAGAATAACCGTATACATAATGTTATGATTATTGATTTGGATGCACATCAGGGTAACGGACATGAAACAGATTTTATGAATGACAGTAATATATACATTTTGGACATCTATAATGCTGCTATATATCCTCGTGATCATCCAGCTAAATTAGCTATACGATGCGCTGTTGAATTGATGCCAAAAACTGAAAATGAATTTTATTTAAGTAAACTTAAAAAGTATATAATTATAAGTACCTCTCTATCTGGTATGTTTAATTATTGAATTATTGTTTGTTTTTTTCTTTTCGTTGTAGTTGTTTAGAAAAGTCGTTTCATGATTTTGTTCCAGATTTAATAGTATATAATGCAGGCACAGATATTTTAATTAATGATCCACTAGGATTACTTAATATAACACCAGAAGTAAGATATTAGCTTGATTATGTATAAAATAATTTAAATTAAATTTCGTTCATATAACTTATAATATTTTTTTGGTGGTTATATTAATTTAATTCAATAATAAAATACTATTTATTTATTTTACAAAGGGTGTAATTGAGCGAGATCAAATTGTATTTAGTGCTGCAATTAAGAGAAAGATTCCAATAGTAATGCTTCTAAGTGGTGGATATTTGAGATCATCAGCTAAAGTTATTGCAGATTCTATAACTAATTTAAGAGAAAGCGGATTACTGCGGATGAAATCATAATCAGTAAAACGATATTATATACAAGTCAAATTTTAAAAGGAATCTATAACGATGAAATTTTGTGTTGGTTGTATGGATAAAAAAATTGAAACGAATCATATCAAGCCTTGTAAAGTAATCATATTTACAAAGTTTTTAATAATGGATAGATACAGCAAACAATAACTACATTTTCACAAAAGGTTGAATTTAAAATATAACGTCTGAACGTTATTTATACATTTGAACGGTTCGAAAAAATCAGCAGTTCAAATAAAATTAAGATGAAGATAATAAAAATAAAAATTATGCAAAAATTAATTTATTTGTATGAATT
This sequence comes from Rhamphomyia laevipes, assembly GCA_963920725.1. Lineage (NCBI taxonomy): Eukaryota > Metazoa > Arthropoda > Insecta > Diptera > Empididae > Rhamphomyia > Rhamphomyia laevipes. The sequence goes on along the minus strand of OY987257.1, from coordinate 43,869,587 downwards.
TCTATGATGTAAGATATACATCCAAAAAATTGGATTGTTAATTTACAACAAATAATTGATTACATTGTCATTTGAGGAATGGAAGTCAAAAGTATTTGACTAAAGAATAATAGTAACATGTGACCATAAAACAAATATTTATATTATTTAAATAGTTCGAAGTAGTGTCTCAGTTTGTTTAATTTCAATAATAATTTGTATTATAAATTTAATTGGAAAAATAAAACAATTTTATCATATAACTACATATATAATTTTGAATTATTTAATATTTAGTTCAATAAAGGAAGAATGTATGGGCAAGTTCGCAAAATCCAACGATGTAAGTCATCTAAATAACTAAAAAAAAAACAAATACTACTAATTTGGGCATTATTTATATTATTTGAATTAAAAGCACCCTAGACTAGAGAAATTGGTTACCATATGAAATAACTCTGTTATAACAGTCGTAATTCGTAACTATGAGTTTTTCTATTTAATTTTTTTTATTAGATATTTTATACTCACTGGAAATAGATATATAAACGAATTGTAAAATATATAAAGTTTTATATTATATTTTTTACAGTCACAAAATAACAAAGTAGCTTCAGAAACATTATTCAAATAAATATTTCAACATTTAAAACAATTTTTCCTTTTGAAAAATAAATTTTAATAAATAAATACGATGTTAAAATCTCAAATTGTAACTAAAAATGATTTAAAAGAAGCAGCTACACTTCAAAGGCGTCAAAGATATGAAGAAGAAAGAAAAGCTAGAATATTTAATGCAAAGCAAAGACTTTTTGGAGTAATACAATAATTTACTTTGATCATTTCATACATAAAGTATAAAATTTTTTTGTTTTGTTTTTGTTTTAAATATATATAGCAAGATTATGATTACTTGGAGAGGCAAGTTCAGGAGAAAAATAAAGTAAAACAAATTAAAGCTGAATTAGATAAAAAAGAAAATGAAGAGACACTAAGACGAGCTGAAATAATAAACGCAAAAGAAAAAGAATTGTCTGAGGTAAATATTTTTGATGCTTTTCTGCCAACTTTCATTAATGAGTTAAAAGACTGCATTTCTAATGTGACTAATTAAGAACTAAGTAGATATAGCTTTTTATATACATTTGTATTTGTATAGATATAGATACTTTTAATGTATTTGGTTTTGTGTGTAGTTAAGTATTTAATTTATATATACAAATTTGTATATTTGTAGGGTGTAGCTAAGTGCCCCATAATTTATATTTCAAAGTAAAACTCGTATACCTGACTCCTGACATAAAAACAATATGTGGCATACGAATATATGCTTAGCGAATACGGAGTTATTTTAATACTATTATTAGTATACATATTTTCGTGCAGTTTTGTATTTAACCAATACCAGCTTTTGGGACATCCGGTACTTTAAAATTCATTTTCAAATTTACTTATAGAGATATTTCATATTTTCAAAAAATAACCTGTAAAATATGTAATATAATATATTTTCATTATATATCGAATATAAAATTCAGTATTTTGTAAAATTTGAATATAGATAAATATTTCTAAATATATTTTTTGTTTTAAATTCCAGGAACGAAAAAGATTTCAAACTGAAATTAATTCATACCGATGCCAATATCAACGCAAAGAGGATAGAAGAGAATTTGATATAAATGATCCAGATTTTCTTAGGAAATCAAAACCTGCTCGTGGTGCTGATACCGATGCACAACTTGGAATATCCAGCGCTCAAATGTAAGATTTTAAATTAGTTGATAGGTCCATAACAACGGTATTTAAAACAATTAAGTTCATAGAACGATAGAACTGATGTTTTCATTGATTGATTAATATGTTGTCATTGAGGATAAAGGTACAAACGCAACCTAAATAGATCTGTTGTGCTTACCTTACTAATGTTTGTTGACTTGATATCCAGACTTCTTCGTGACGGCCATACCCTTTATTTCGACAATTTATGTTTTAGTAGAAGTTATTACATTTATTACATTATTGAAAAGAATATCGCGGAAAAAATATATAGACTGTTCAAATTTATTTTGAATTTTGAGACATAAATACAATTCTTAAGGAAGCCATTGATTTATACAACACTTTAACAGGTTTCCAAAATTGAGAATTTAAAACCAAATTATTTTGAATGAAAAATCTGCCCTTCCAAACGCAATGAGGATTACGTCATCATTCATTGGCCCGACCCAATGTCTGTCCAGCAAATATGCACTAATTATTTAATTTAAACTCGTATGTTATCCAAATAATAGCAATTCAATTTAATTTCATTAATTTACCGCTTAACTTGAAAATGTATAGAATTAACGCGGTCTTATTGCTCCGATATTTTTGTTTTAGGTCTTTTAAAACCATCATTATTTTTTTATTTTTACAAGCTATTTAAATCATAACAATTAGTATATGAATATGATTGATTTTAATTTAGAAACTTGTTATGAGATTAAATGTAAATTACTGAAATTATGAATTCGTACACCGATAATATGTGACGAACAACGATTACCATAAAAAATATGATGTTCTAAAGTCGGACTTGAGGTCATAAAAATAATTAGAAGAATTTTATATTGTTAATCTTAGCTACCAACAGATCTTTTACTATTGTATAATTATAAATTATGGTATTTTAAATTTTACAATTAACATTAATTACATACCCTTAGGCGTTGTTGTTTTTATAACATAATAAATTTGATTTTTTAATGTAAAATACGGTAGGTAGAACCACAATTATCCGAAAAAAATTAGAATATGCCTCAAAAAATTCACAGAAAGTTGTTATTTTCGGGTAGTTGTTCTTTTCGAGGAAAAGTCGTTTCCGGAACATTCTTATTTCGGTGAATATTTTTATGTTTTAGGTGAATTTTGATTTTTATGAGAATTGTTTTATAAGCGGAAGATTGTTTTTGTGAAATTTTGGTGACTCTGGTAAAATACATTGCTTATTTCAATACATTTTTTTTTATTTTTAAAGTTTTGTTGGTGAAGACATGATGGGTGTATTTCGTAAGAAAGCTCAAAGGGAACAGCAAAGATCTTGGTTGGAGCAACAGGTTTTACTTGTTCAATATTTTTAAATATTTAAAAAATAAATTACATAATTTAATTTAAGATACGAGAAAAGAAGCAAGCTGAGCAAGATCGAGCTAAAGCTGATTATTTAATACAAAAAGCAATGGAAGCTCGTGACAAACTAACAGTCGAGCAAGCCACCATTGAAAGAAACAATCAAATTAAAATGCAAAATGACATTCTTGATTTTAATAAGCAATTGGTATTAAATAATTATTTTAAATATAGTTTACCAAACTAAGAGCTCTTACGAATTTATTTGGGTTATTTCAGGAGTCATGAAAATGATTAGACAGACTCATATAAACTCACTAAACACGAAATTGAAGGTCGGGAAACATTCTACTGTCGCACTTTGAAGACCTTCGGTTTTATATTTAGTGAATTTATAAAAGTCGATCTATTCATATTCATTACTGCTGTAATAACCAAAGTGAATCCATTGCTAGCTTCCTTGCTATAAATACTATAATATATTTTAACAAACAATTTAAGGCAGTGGAACGTGATGTTAAGTGCAAAACGGCAAAGAAACATGAAGAAGAGGATAATTTGGCTGAAATTTATAATATGCTTAGTAGCGATATGTTAACTGAAAATCCTAACGTTGCGAATAGTCCTTCAGATCTAACAAAAAAGGTTGCTTATCTTTATCGTGGTATGTCACCAGAAGAATTGGAACACTTTAAAAGGGAACAGTTTATGCAAGTGGAAGCTAACAAAGTGAACACAAATTATTTATTATATTATTATTAATAAAATTAATTTTGCTGCTTATTTATCATTATAGAGAAAAAAAACCGAAGAAAAATTGTTAGAAAAACTATGGGAACAACAGGATATAAATCTAACACGAAATGTTATGCTTAAAAAGAAGGAAATAGATCGTCAATCAAAGTAAATATATATAAGTTTTTTAAACTATTACACAAATGATTTTTAAGTAATTTTTAATTTTAAATCAGTTGCAATTTATGTAACCACGCACCATTCATTCTTTAGTTTGGAGATTCAATATATTGTGTGTGATGTGAATAAAAAACAGCGTTCACTTGAAGTAAGATTTGCATTGTGTCCAATCTTTTAACACTTACACAATCTGTCAGCCACAACATCCATCTAATTATTTCAAATTTCCAACATTGCTACCTCAAAATCTATTGAGGTAGCAATTTATCATAGTTGACTTCAATACATATGTTCTCTTTATTTCGAATACATACTGAAAAATTAATCAGTGGAATGAACAATTCTTTATATTTTTTTCTGTATCGATAGCATCGATAATTTAAGTGCCATAATGGCTTCCATAAATATATATTGAAATTTAAAATATTTTATATTTTACTTTTAATCGCTATAGCTCTTGACGATTAAAATATATTTAAAATAACTAGCTGATGCTTCACGCTTAACGGTCTTTAAAATATTTGTTGAAAGTTAAAATATTAGTGCTATATAGATTATATATTATATCCATATTAGTAATTGATTATCTTTTCGTTACTAAGAAAATAGCGACTCGTGAATGAATCTGATGATGATTTGTTTGGATAAGCGAAATAAGTATAAAGACAAATATTGCTATATTTCACTACTATCCATTTTTATTCGGGTTTTTAAAAAAAAAACTCGATAAAAACAATTGAAATTGACATGTTACCACTTTCATCAGGTTTCACAATTCCTGAAAAGAACTCCCAATGCTTCCTTCAACGTTACCAGTCTATTACTAATATGTATTTTTATTTTCAGATTACGCTTTGCCGAATTAATGGATGAAAATAAAAATCTAGCAGAAGAGCAAAAAATTAGAAAGGCATATTTGGATAAGAATTTGTATACAAATAAGGCTTCTGATGAATTTTATGAGCAATTCAATAAGACATCACGATAATATATTTAATATGCAAGATTTATATATTTTGAAAATTTTATACATCTCATAAAAATTATGCAATTTTAAAATATGCAAGAGTGTTAAAATTATTATATTTTTACTTATTTTACAATTGATTTTGAAAGCAGAATTATAGGGTAAAAATTTTGTACTTTTAAATCCAAAGTTTTACTATCCAATCTTACCGTATAGAATTAATGCGAATCATGAATTAATTTAGCTATAACATTAATATCAAATGCATTGATTTATTCGAAGTTTCACAGGTCTTGAAATTAAAACCGCATTAAAATTTCAAGAAATATGCTATATTATGAATAGGAAGGAGACAATATTTACTTACTTGTATCCAGGAATAACAAATTTATAAAAAAAAACCGCCAAGGAATAACTAACTGTATGTTCCCAACTGTGTGCAAATATATTCCTTTTTAATATACTCATTAGTCCTATTATTGCAATATACCCACATTTTCTTTGAAAGATTTGTTATTCTTTATTGAAATTTGTTGTAGAGACTTTTCCTATTTATGAATGAAAAATTATATCGGTCAAATGTCTACTAAGAGCACGTTGACAGACATTATAATTGTAATGAAATTTTCAATACATTTCTGTATAATTGTGGCTATCTCAAAGAATGAGTTCGATATTTGTTTTGAGGTCTTGAATTATTTGTGGATTATTCTCATAAACCTTACCTAATACCTAACTTATATTTCATATAGCCCCACAAAAAATAGTTAAATAGTGTTAAATCGCTTGCTTTTGGTGGCCAATTAACTTCAACAATTCGCAAAATTAATAGTTAAATGAATTTCAATAAATAATTTTCATTCAGTACCTCATGTAGCGCTATCCTACAAGCACTACAGTGAAACGAGATCAATGTAATGGTTCCTCAAAAACTTCTCTAGGATATTCGGAACTACAAATGCCACAATTTTGCTTGTTAACGTTGCTATTCAAAAAATGAGCTTCGAGGCTTCGACCATTTCCATAATGGATTTAAATTATTTTAATTCGATTTTCGATCTAAATTGAATTCATTATAATAAATGGACAAACTTATATATAAAAAAAAAACAGAATTTCGGAGCTAATTTCAACCTTATTGAAAAACAACTTCTTATTGGGAGGTAATCGCAAAGAAAAAAGTACATCTTCTAAGAAAAGGTTTCTTCAATATGGACACCTCAAACATTTTAGGGTTCTCTAAAGTCTATTTATTAGGTTATGGTAGGAAACAGGGGCTCTAAACTCACTATAGATCAATAAGGTCTGCGCTCTTGCGTTATCCATTTAGAAAAAACAAATTATTTAATATTATTATTACTTGGTATATTGAAAGAAAGTTTGGTACTCTCATAATACTTTATTATAAAAATTTTATTAAATTTTTAGTTCAAAACATAAAATAATTTGAATTAGGTATGTAATGAAATATTAACAAATTGAACAGAATACAGATTTTAACATAATATCATAAATATACTTTACGTTTACATAAAAAAGAATTATATACTGTAATTATGTAAATAAAATATGTTTTATTAAATTGTTCAACATAAAAATTAAATGTAATGAAATGTTAATAATATGAATTCTGATATTTACAATAGTGTAGATATGGATACCTCAATAATTTTTAATAATCTCTTTATATCAATTAATAAATAACATAATTAAAAGTCTAATAACAAGATCAATAATTTTGATATATTTCTTAAATTTCATATTTCTTGAAGTAACAATGTGCAACAATTATTATCTATATAAATATAATTATATAATTTTTATATAATGGTATTTAAAATTTATGAAATTATTACTTCCTTTCTATATATATATTTCAAATTTATTATAATTATATTATTAACTAAAAATAGTATAAAAAATATTTAAATAAAAATATCGATTAGTTATATATATAATAATCAGTTGAATAGTCCTTATAAATATTCCCAAAATGTAATCCAATATGTTAAATTTAACATTGCAAACGAAAATGGAAAAAATACACGAGAAAATCGATCAATATTAATAGCATTTTTTAATTTCTGTTGGGCTGGTGTTAATTTTGGCATTTCTGGTGGTTTCTCAGGTTTAGGAGGTGGTGGTGGTGGTGCTATAATTGGTGTTAGAATAATTCGACTTTCTTGCCGTGGGATCCAGGGTCCATCATCTAGTCTAGGATCAGCACGATTAAGATTTCGATTAGTTGCTGATGTTCCCGTTGATTTCTATAGTTATATATAGAAAATAATAACAAAATAGAAATGTTTATTGCGAATTAACGACTAAATTTAATTAAATAATTTTCGAAGTTTATAGATTATATATTTTATTAGTAATCGAATATCTGATTCTCATCAATCTCATACACAAGCTCCATCTTGTTAACCAAGAAAATGGGGATATGAGAAAGAAACTGATTTTTTGTTTGATCAGCAAAAAGAACCATAAGGAGAGAAATAATTTTACTATCCGCAATGGATTGAGCTCTGATTAGATACTAACTGCTTAATAGAAGCAGTTAAATTAAAATAAATATATATATTTATTAGAAAAACAAATCATTAAACTTTGAATTAACAGACTACCACTAAAAATGTTATACTATTTCTATTTCCCTAAGTCTTCACCGCGTAATTCAAATCATAAGAAATTGAAAAAATTAAAATTGTTAGAACTAAAGTAGTTCCAAAATTATGACAGAAGTACTATCCAGCTGTCTACATGTAAAAATAATATACTGAAAAACTGAAATTGTAGTTCCACCGTCACAAAAATAAACGAACTAATAAACAGGTTCACTATAAGTGAAACCAAACTTCGTGGTTTTTAGTGAAAACTTCTATATGTTATCTATAACTAACTAAATTTCGACTAAGCTAAGCTATTATATTCGCTATATTTTTCAAGATATTTATTAAAAGTTATGTTTTAGTAATTATATAATTACTTAATTATTACCATAAAATTATAAATTTATTTTGAATATTTGAATCGCAGTATGAATATTTGAATAAGAAGATTTTAAATTCAGCCTGATGAAAAATCATGACAAAAATTACCATAGTTAGTAGAGAGTATATTCAAAGTACTCTGTAATTTCTGTAATCTGGCATTAAGTAAAGTAATGTTAGCCTTGCATATATAGGAAGAGTTAAGTTTTTGTATTTAAATAATCTTTATGTTTCAGATAAAATACAACAATAAAAACTTTTATATGAGTTTTGATCTCTTTCTATATATATATTTTTTTTTTTTTTGATATAATTTAATTTAAAATTTAATAATTTTACTAGCTGCTGAATCTGTTCCATGAATCCAGAATTTATTATACACGGGAATTAAAAATTAAAGTCTGAATAAAATTATCAAAATTACCTTACGATTGCCCGCTTGTAATTCATCAAATATTTTTTCTATTTTTTCAATTTTTTCGAGTTTCGATGGATCCACATCGGGTGGTTTCTTTTCTTCTTTTTGTGTTTCTGGTGGCGGTTTTGGCATAGCAGGTTTTGGGATTTGTGTACCCAATACCATATTTATTAAACAATATTCCATTAAAGCCATAAACACAAATACAGTACAAACTGACATAAATGCATCAACAGCTTTTAAATACGAAACGGGAGGAAGACTTGCCTATATATGATTAATATATTATTTTAAATTATTATTTTTGTTTTTAAATTAGTAAAATTAAAAAAATAATAATAATTATTTATATGTACTTGACTCTTCGCATGCTGTGTTGATAAAGTTAGCAGTGAAGTCACCCCGAGAGTAACACGAGCCGGTGCCGCTTCCGGTTTAATCCAAAAAGATACCCATGACATAATAACGATCATACAGGTTGGTATGTATGTATTTAAGAAATAATAAACTAAACGACGTTTTAATATAAATATCACCTCCAAACATGTAAAATTTCCAGTTGAATAAACTTGTGTACAATCGGCTGTATAATTTTTAGTTAATGCCAATTGTGGTAATTCAATGCTTTCGTCAACAACTAATGGGACATCAGGATCCCATTGAAATATCATATCATCCGTTGTATGGGAAACTATATTTTTTTTATTATATATAGTTTATAAAGATTGAATTGTATAAATTAAAATATTTTAAGAGAAAAAATTATGTTCATTGATCATTATAAAATATATATATAGAAAAGGCCAACAAAATTACAAATGATGTGAACTCAATAAATACCACAAACTGGGTCTTATTATAATATTGGTTAAATACGATTTGTATTTTTAAAATAATTAATTCATTCTTAAAAATGTAATCTTTAGGTATAGTTAATATGAAAATATTAATAAATTTGTGGAAATAAAGGTTTTTCCCAGTTGGATGGTATCAAAAGTGATAATTCAATGCAATTAAAATAAAATTTATATTTTGCTGGTAGTATAATAAACAATTAATTTAAATAAAATCTTGCATAAAAATCGCATTAGAAAATATATTATTGTAAAATTCATTAAAAAGAAAAATGTATTAATTTAATTAAATGTTTTGACAAACATAAATAATAATTATACAAATTATATTAGTTCAGTTAGTATACAAAATAAGTGCATTTTCTAGTAATTAATCATTAGCAGAAGTATTCAAAAATTTAATACAAAAAATATAGTAGAATAAAATAAATAAAATTTGTAATATTTTTAGTTAAAAAATAAGTTATTTTAAAACAGAACAAAATGCGAATATAAATATAATCAAAAATACATACATTTAAATATTAATTAATTAAGATTTCATTTTTGGAAAAAATTTTATAATTTCTTAGTTATAAGGAACAAAATCTTTGGTATTAGTTAATTTTTAGTTCCAATTTATTTGAAATTGAACATATAGTTCAATAAATTGGAACTAATATAGTTCCAATTTATTTAATCGATTTTGATTTTTTCAAATAAAAACGATAATAAATCCAAAAATTTATATTTCCTTAAAACTAAGAAATTTCTTTGAAATTGAACTCTATAAATATTATAAATTATTTTGAAATAATTATAAATAATAGAGTTAGTTTTATTAACTAAATTATATGCGAGCACCGGAAAATCGGTTGCGTTTCGGTAATGTTTCAATTGCTGCTGGGTAAATAACAGCTTAATATATTTAAATATTTTGCAGAACATCATCCAGAAAAAAGAAAATATATTAATTAGAATTACAAAATTCAATAAAACAAATTCTAACATAAAAATACATTAAAAAAAAAATTAAGAAACAAATTTACAAAAAAATTAATAAAAAATTTGAAAAGGTATAAATTTTATTTTCTACTTACGGCTTTCCATTTGCAATTTACATTCTTGTGTATCATGTGGATAAATAGCAAAATTCATAACGCATGACAATTTCAGGGTTAATTTTACCATATACAAAATAGTTTTATCTTTGTATAACCAAAGATAATGATTTGGTATCGTCATTGTTTGGAATATAACAGCTTTAGCATTTTTAAAAAATGAATCTGGCCGCCACATTTGTTTTAACCAATCAACTTCAAGTAAACGATATTCAGCTGTCATATTTTCTGGTAATCGAAGACGATGATCTTTCCATGTTTGTGCAAAAAATATATCTGCAGCATATGTCATTGAAGTTTCATCTATAGAATCTAAGCCCATTACAGTAACATGAAAGAATACTCTTGTTGCTTGACCATCTTTTTTTGGTGGTCGCATTTTATCATAACGTTTGACATCTTCAGGTAGAATATCTGTAAACGCTAAACTTTGTCTATTCCAAAAATTATATTTTGTTAAAAAAACATTTTTTTTTTAAATATAATTATGGTGATGACTTACTGATATTCAGCCAATGTAAATTTTTCTACACAAAAAATGAGTAGAGCTAAGACAACAGTTGCTAGGTCCATTTCTATATGTTTATAAAGAAAAAATTAATGAAATTAATGATAGTTTAAATCCAAAGAGAAATGATAGTTTAAATCTAAAGATAATTGTATAATTGGTTATATCTTTGGATCAGGATGAAATTTCGGTAAAGTAGTGCGCAGGATGCTATATACTGAAATGCTTTAGATCCTGGGTTCAACTCCATACCGAGATATCGATGTCACTCTGAGTTGACTCAGCTTTAAATGAGAACCAGTAATAATATTTGTAACGGGAAAACATGCTAACGATCAATAAAAGCCATTAGCTTGTTGTAATTAAATGTTAAGAAACTTCGACTTCGCAATCCATATAAAATTAATAGCTCCAAATTACAATAAAATGTTACGCGCTTATTTGAAGAGGTTCAATTTAAGTTGTAACGCCATTGCAAAGAAAGAAACTCAAATATTTAATCTAGATACAATATAGGGTCTAATTTCCTAGCATTAATTAACTTTTTTTTTGAAATATTTAAGATATTTTAGAAAAGTTTACATTTTGTTTAATTTATTTCAAAAATTAAGTTTAATTTGAAAAAATAAACAGCTAATTAAATTCGAAAATTGTATAATATATTATACAAACTAACTATAAATAGTTTGCTAAAAAATGTATTTCCATCCTTAAGTATATGGAAATTATTTTAAATCATATAAATATAACCATAACAAAGAAGAGTTTTTATATTTTTAAACATACTCGTATTTTCATATTTTAACAAATCCTTTTCAGTATAAAGCAATGCTTTTTTGCAACTGCTATAGAAATAATACAAAAAATTCCATTATGTTTTTATTCAGCCTTACTTTTATTATACATAAATAAGAATAGTAATATCTTCAATGAAGTAAATTTAATCCTAAGTAAATGTAAAATGAAAATGAAAGCTATTATAAGCTATTAAAAAACCCGCTTAAAAAAATAGCTAGTATTAAAAAAAATTATTTAAGAATTATTTCAAAACAATTTAAGAATTTGTCGAATGAACACAAAACATTTTTATACATCTAGAAGGAACCTAAAATATACCATAAGTATTGACATGCACCCCTTACACATACTAATCTTTATTAAAAATTAGTAGTTTTAGTTTTACAAGCCACGAAAATGCTTGGAAGAAATATAGGACACTTGTCGGCTTCCTCACAGGATTCTGAAAAGTTAGAAAACATCTACACAGATTTATTATGCTTGTTTGTTGTCAAGGAAGAAATTTCCCAAAACAGGAACGAGCAACAGTAGCAAAGTAGATGGTTCCCATCACATCCTCAGCATCATGTTGAGCCAGTGGTCAATATTTACCTTACCGCATGCTTCTTGAGGATCGTGTGTCCCCTAGAAATTCCAATGAATAATCTTAATGTTGCTTAGTTCATCTTTAAGAATGTCTTTGTCTTTCTAGGATTCGAAGTCACCCAGAACAGTTTTGAATGTTGGCAACTGTTCTGTGGTGATACACATTGTTTAGCCGAAATGCTTATTGATTATATTTAAAAATGTCCTATTTGATGAGTTTCTTAAGTATTATATTGATTGATTGCTACCTTATTATGCTGTACAAGTTCAAAATGTAATAATAATTGATTTTTTTTATAGAAGCCACTATGTTGATTGGCAAAGCAAATAAACGTACAATGTAAATATTGCTAAATAAATGAAAATGTCAATATTATTTAACCGCAGTAATTATTCCGCTTTCAATAATATTGTTCTAAAAATATCAAAATATTTTGATGTTTTCGCTTTTCACATAGCTCATATCAATATGCACAACCTAGAAGGTCAATAATATTGATCGTATAGTCTAGAGGCTTCTTTAGTCAATAATTTGAAATTAAATCATTTTTCTAAAATGTTAATTTTATGTAAAGTAACAATTCTATGTCAATAAAGTGGATTTCGAAATAAATAATTGTACAGACAATGTAAAATTAATGATAATGATATCGACAAATATAATATGAGACAAATAAATAAATAATATATTAAAATCATGAAAAAAAAACATATTTATTAAAACCATTTTGACATTTTTATGTTATACCAAAGATGAATTAGAAAGAATATCTTTTGTAGGTCAATAAAAACCATTTCAAAATACCATAAAGTTTATTAGGAAAGTTAAATATGGAAAATTTTACTAGAATATATTTAAGAATTCCTCGAAAAAACATTGAATATGTATATGAATTAATTCTATTTTTTTAAGTTTTTTATGAATACTTTGGGTAAATTAAATAATATTAATAAGTTACACATTTTTTTTATTTTAATATAATAATGATTTGATAAATGTTGAATATTTTAGTAATCCAAATTTATAACTAATCCAAATTTTTAATTTTGAAAATTAACGTATGCTTCAGTGACATATAACCTTTTTCATTATCATATAAAATTTATAAGTTATCATTAATTACTAGGTTTTTCTTATTTGATTGAAAATTTTGCATTTAAAAAATCAACATTGTGGCGATCACATTGACCTGATAATTTCAAATGAATTTTAAAATTATGCCTTCGTCAATTTCCTAGCAACATAAAAAAATACGATACCAAAAATTTTGCATTCTCATGTCACAACATTTTTTAAGGGAAGAATTTATTTGGTAAATAAAAATGCAGAAAGAGGTCAAAAAAATTATATTATAGTTTTTAGTAATATACAATTATTTATAAGATATCAATATTAAAAGAAATTTAAAAAAATATAATTATTGAACTATTGAAAATTGAAAATTACTAAAATCTACTAATATACGTCATAATATCTTCAAACAGATTTGGTAATTTTTAGACTGTTATATTTGAATTTATTTTAAAATTCAATAAAGAAGTAATTAATTAAACCATTTTTTTTTAAATATTACTACTTACTAACCCTTTAATCCTTATAACTTAATTGGTGATACAAAAAATTATATGTAAAACAAAGAAATGCCCATGGAAAGATCGTTTCAGACAGTTCACAGAATCTAATGAATTACTAATTTTCGAGACTTAATAACAACTGCAAAAACATTAAAATTGCGGTGGGCTGGTCATATTCGCTTAGACGATAATAGATGGATAAAAATTCTAACGAAGTGGATATAATTTAAAGAGTTGGTTCAAGAAGAGTTAGCGGCAAGTTAATAAATTTCAGAAACAATTGACAACATGAAATTTACCACAGAGTCAACTGGAAGATTTAGGGGAGGCTTATGGCCAATACAATATGATGAAAATTCGCTTAGATTCCCATTTTTAATAAAATAATTACAAAATTGAATTAAATTTTATTAAGTAATAAACTGTATATGTGTGAATTAAAGCTTTAATAATAATAATATTATTAAAATCCATGACCTAGGGCTATTTTTCTGTTCTCTTCGCACGTAAAAGTGATTGATCCCTCATAAGGAATAACTTTTATCTATTATATCACTGTATAATGCCTGGAACTTATATTTGAAAAATATAGATAGTCCAAGTCCTGTGTATATTAGTAGAAAATCTAAATTTATACTTAGTTAAGTTTCAGAGCCATGATCTCCTCATTAAAAGTGAACATATTTACGTGGATCTAGCTAGATAGTCTATCAAAAAAATTGGACAAAAGTTTCATAAGTGCTATATTTTATCAATTGCGAAATTTGTTTCAACGGTTTTTTTTTTAATAAAATGTTAAATAAAATTAGCCATAAAAAATTACAAACAGTCTACTTTATTATTTATCTCAATGTTTTCATTATTTTTATTTTAATAAATTGGTATCTCTTGAAGGATAATTTTATACAGAATATTTAAAGAACATTTTCATAAAATCCTTCATCTGAATCTGAAGCATATTATTTAGAAACATTAACAACAAAAACGATGTAAAAAATTCAAGAGTTTTAAGGTGGGCTAATTATGAAAAATGTTGAATATAAAAAGTTTCTTTTTAGTGGCTACAGTGGAAAATGTGAAATTTTGTTTTGTTTTTCATATTCTATTTAATAAATTTGCCTTCATTAAGGTGCATTGAAATAGTTTTAGATTTTTTTTTTTTTTTATGATTAAATTCATTTTTATTGAGATAAATAGGACAAATATTATGTATATAGTTATTATTTAAATTAAAGTCCCTATTGATCATTATTTAGAAAATCATTTATGTTGACCCAAAAATATGATCTAATTATAAATTTTAAATAAATTTCTGTTTAGAAATAAAGTTAATTTTTTCAGCATATTTAAATTTCAGAAATCCCTAATTATAATTAAGAACATTAAAAGTGTAATGCATAAAAACCAATTTTGGCTCATATTATTTATTAATTATTTTATAAAAATAATCATAATCGGGAATCTGAAGTAAACAAATGTAGACGAACGGGTTTGAACTCTTTTTACGTTCAAACGTAGTTCCTATTACATGAATGAACTTCATGAAGCTGGGGGAATTCTCTGCTTCGGTTGAAAGAGTTGTTATCTAATCCAATAACTGTTCGAAGTGTATAATGGTCCCAATTCAAGTCCAAGTGCAATAAATGTACATATACAAATTTTCCACTTTATCAACTTTAGTTAAACCTTATATATTCAGGACTATCCGAAGCGTAAAGACTTACTAATATTATTTATTTTGACATAATTTATTGACACTTTTGTACTAAAAAAAAAGTGACGTAAGGATTCACTTTGTCCGTCTGTAATTACACATTATCCGGATCTATAGAAGGACTTCAAATTAACGTCATTTTAAAGTTAAAGTCGCTATAGTTAATCTCTCAAGATTATGGTTAATGTATTCTCGGAATACTTTATAAGCTACGGACCCCAAATCCTTGATACTGTATAAGCTTTTTATTATGTATTTCGAAAATTCATTTAAATGCCCATAAAAAGATAAACAATGTCTAATATTTGAAAATTATTATTTAGCAATTTTAAATTACATACATATAAAGAAGATATTAATTGTAAATTAATGTCTAAAAGTTAATGAAGAATTAAACATAATATTAAAAAATTAATTAAAACCTATGGAAACTTTTAAAATCAAACTTTTATATTAAAATGTTAAAAAACTGTAAAACTATTAAAATTAAATATTTTTTTTTAATTTTAATATTTGAATACTAAATATTTATACAAAACCATCAAGAATTTATTAAATTGATTAAAAATATTTAATAAATTTGTATCCACAATTTTCACAAATTTCTTATAAATTACCGAATAAACATTAAAAATGTCTGCACACTTTAATCCATTAATTATAATAATATTAATTTTTCATACACATTTTCATATTCTAATAGAAAAAATTAATTCAATTTCACTTTATATTATTTCCAATTAATTAATGAAATTATTATGATTAAAATATAAATTTTTAATTATATGAAAAAAATTTCAACAAAAATCTCCAATTTTTTTTCTTATTATATATTATATTGAGCGTTCTGCTCCCGATGGCAGTCCAAATTAGACTAAAGATTATACGAATTGCGCATAGAACTTAAATAGATTTTTTTTTCTGTATACACTGTAAAGAAAATGTAAAAGTAAATATATATGTATTTATAAATTTAAATACATTACCATTGTAACTAATACATATACTAATTTAAAGGAAAAATATACTACAACATAAAAATTATGATAATATAGAAAAAGGATATCAATTAAAGTTTGTAATAGTTTCCAAAGGGAAATTCTTTAATATTTGTATAAGAAGGATATTAAAATAGTACTATTTTTTTTTATTAGGGTAAATATGTATATATATATATATATAAGTAAATATATTATAAATAAATATATTTAAATACTGAATCTTAAAAATATTTTGCTAGACCAATAATGATATATATATAAAGTATGTAAAATTCTTCAAGTTTCAGAATTTTTAACATCTATATATTTTTGAGGTTATTGATGTTACTATTTAGATAACAAACTTTAACCTTAATTGGGACATAAACGAAGCATGATATGGAAACTTTAGATCACTGTTTCGTATTCGTAAATTTCTGTTTCTAGCTGTTTCTAGCTTATTGTTCTAGCTTACAGTTACTGCAGCTTTAAAGAAGTGTGATATTAAGATGTAAACGGTAATGGTTAAATCTATAAAAACTATAAAGAAATTTTCGAAACCACCTATAATTAAAAGAAAGATGTTTAGTAAGTGAGTATCTATTTCAAATCAAACCATTTCAAAACAGAAGTTTTCTTATCATCGAAAACGATTTAAAAAGAACTTCTGAGTGAACCAGTTAACATGTTAGGATTAGTGAGAACAAGTAGAAAGATAGATATGATTATTAAAATGTTATCCAATTCTTTAAGCTCACTTTTTCTTCTCTACATGCTGAGAAAATTGTTCACTATCCGGAATGGATAAGGGTCAGTACACATAGATATACAGATTATTGATGAACAGCCTGCTTAGTAGAAGCAGTAGACATTTTGAGAAACAAAATGAAATTGTTAAAATAATAGCAGCAAGACATAAGACAGATGTCCAAGCAAAAATAGTTAATACAAATTCTTGAAATAATTAGCAATTGAAAAATTATAAAATTGGAAAATAATTAAA
Organism: Rhamphomyia laevipes; assembly: GCA_963920725.1. Taxonomy (NCBI): domain Eukaryota; kingdom Metazoa; phylum Arthropoda; class Insecta; order Diptera; family Empididae; genus Rhamphomyia; species Rhamphomyia laevipes. The sequence goes on along the minus strand of OY987257.1, from coordinate 43,852,087 downwards.
GTAATAATTTCCGTAATTTTATGAAATTACCACCTGCTTTCGTCTTCAGAGTTCTGAAAAGAACGTTACTGCTTCTTTCATTGTCATCTGGTGAATTCAATTAGTCATAAATTAAAATTACGCATAGCATGATGAAGTGGAGATAATCTCAAAGCCCATATAAGACTGTACGCCGAAATGAATCCGTAGAAGTAGAAATCAATTTAAATTTTACGGCATTCAGTATAAAAGATCATTGTATCACTATAGATATTGACGAAACAAGGAAACTAAAGCTAGAAGAAAGTGATTGCGTAAAATATACTTAAAAAAGTCTCATTAGCATTACGAAACATTACCATACACTATTCAATTTTGGTTCGTTCAGTTAATTCTAAAATTTTCGGATTGTTTATTGGCGATAACTAGCTCTGAATTAATTATAAAGTTTCTCTATATAGGAAATTTGAACTATTTTTAAACAGGAAAATTTATTATTAGATCATAAATGCTGAAAATATTTTACATAATTATATATACACTAATTATATTTTTATATTGTTCAAACGTCTAACATAATTTATTGGATGTCCTTATTAGACAACTTTTATAATATTACAGCAGAAAATCAAAATTTATTTTATATATTTTTTTAAAAGTGTATGTAATAAGCATTTTAACCTCATTATTGGTACTTATATATAAAAAAATTGATTGCAAGGATATTTCGCAAGAACTTTATTCTATATTTGTGACATTATCGATTATGAATTTTCATCACAATTTTCAAGTATTAGTTTTTTCTTAAAGCATTTTCAATCAGTTTTTTTTTTTGATAATAATTCAAAGTTTCCTGCATTCCCTAATGTGATTGATGCTGATATGAAAAAAAAACTTTGATATTTAGTTATATATAAATAAATTATTGATTAAAATATAGCCGTGAGAAGGACAAAATATTAGATAGTATCTGGGTAAAGGATAAATAATAATGAGGTAAAATGAAGTTTTTTTTTTTGTTTTTGAAAGAAGAAATTGTAATTAAAAATTAGGTTTTTGTTTCAAGTTTATTGTTGTTTTGAAAACATAAATGTCACTATCAATCAGTACGTGTACTTCAAATATATGTATTGGGGAAAAAGAAATGAAAGGACGACATTGACAGTAAACCAATAAACGATACAAAATGATAATTTTTTTGAATTTTAATTTGTTTGGTAGTGAAGAATTTGCTTTAAATTTTAAGAATGTTTTCATTATGCAAAGTTCATTGAAATTATTTACAACATACCAAGAAATGTGAGGTATTGAGACAGTTGACTTAGGATAGGTTTGGCGTAAGGGACGGCCACAGGCCAGTCCAATCAGTCTAGTCATCTGGCTTATTGTGATATTTCTTGTAATTATTCTGTTGTTGAAACAGTATACCTGTTTTAGCTACCACTTTTCCGAAGGAGCGACAGCATAACCTTCGGTGTCGAAATCGTCAATACATCAAAACTTCACACTAACATAGTATGTTTTACGTCGTTTCGTTCGCTTTTACACCAATTGTGTGTAGCCATTTTTTAAGATTATTGTGACCTGTAAGTGCCTACCATTCCTTACAGAGAACTGGATATCTTTATAATTTTTTGCTAAAGGCCTACCATTCCTTACAGGTAACTTGGAATATATATTCCATTTTGATAATGCCTCCTGAAGAATTTCAATTTTAATGGAAAAATTCATGTTTCCATTTGGTTCATAAGGATTTATAATTCATTTCATATTCTCTAGTATTAGTTGTAGGTAATCAAATATTTAAGTATATTAAGAATTTAAAAATTACAAATTGCTGTTGAACAGTTCTATAAAACCGGTACTTACAACCCAACTGCAACTTTATACATAAGATTTTAAATTATTATATAATATAATATATCCGACCTAATAATATTTATAAATATTTTCCTTTATTTTTATAAAAATTAATATATATATACAAGTATATAAAATATTAAAATGTTAACTTAACCTCTATCTAGAAATTCTCAAGTGTATATTTAAATCATTAAATAAAAAAAAATATTAAACAAAAAATATGTATACCGCCGTATCTTTTATGTAAAATGTATTCATAAATTTCGTTGAAGGTTTACTAGTAATTTTTAATTCATAGCATTTTGGTACTTCAACAAAAATATATAAAAAAATAACAAAACGGAAGTTCCATTTCTTCTGTTGTAATCACTATCCTTTTCATAATCGGTTTTAAAACTATGTGCAGCGGAAAACTATAAAGAACATAAATGTATAAAAATTGTATCTTGTCATCCTTTCTGCAGATATTTTTTTTTTATTAATAAAATAAATTTACTATTTTTTAAAAAATATATATATATCTTTCCTGCGATGTAAACATTGAATATTTTCAATAGAAAATGAAATTAAAATTTCCTAGAAACATATTTTTAACCAATAAACATTTTAAGGACATCATTTTCTATAAGATAATTGTATAAGAAAATAAAAGAAAATATTATAGAAATAGAAATTTTATTTTTAGTACTCAAGATTTCTCTGACGTAGATAGAAAAAATTATTGTATATATGTATAAATAAAATAAATATTATCATTACAAAGATTTTCAGATATTTTCTTAGCATTATGCGCGCAAATGGAATCAACCTGAAATTGTGTTAGAGCGACACAAAATTAAAAAATTGAGAGATGTAGCATTATAAAGTCCTTTAAAAAACTTCAAGTACTTGTTGAAATTTTTAAAGAACTTTAATTTTCTATAGAGTCTTTAGTGTTCGAGAGGAGATAATTTCGTAATGCAGATTTCTTTCTTTTGAAAAAAAAAAAATTAAAAAAATAAAAATTTTAAAAGTATAAATTGACATTTTCAATATGAAAGTTTGAAAATAAGAAAAATAGTAAAAGAATTGTAAAATATCATATACAAAAAAATGAGGCTGGTACCTTTAAGCCGGCAAGGATTATCTCTTTCATGAAAGAAGTGCAGTGTATCGAAAGTGAAATCGTATTCAGCAGCCGATGGGGCTATATAGCGGTCTATTTTGGCCTTGTTGCGTGGTGGAATCAATCATCCCTCCTTTAAAACAGCCAACCAATCAATAATATATTATGTATTTCAAATAATATATGGAAATGAATTCAATAACTAATTTATAAAATTAAAAATTTCATTAATTTTATAAATTTTATTTCATAGACTATTAGAATTAATATAATATAAACAAAGATACAATATCGTACAGTACCATTTGTGCCGATTTATTAATATTTTAATTCGTCAACATACAATTAGGACAATTACATAGAAGCAGTATTCTGTGATGTTAATGCATGGTTTCGATTCCATAAGGAAATTAACGTCTCTCTAAGTAGTGAGTATTGAAAGAATAAAAGAAAGTATTACAAAATTTACAATATTTAATACTAGGAACAAAATTGAAAACGGGGACGACTACTTTGTCTCATCACTATTGAAAGCCATTATATCTTGTTGTAATTTGAAACCATGTACAATATAAATAGGTCAGTCAGGTTTACATTATAATAGTAGCTCAGGTCAATATAATATCTTAAAAACTCTGTTATAAGAGTTAAGAGGTCTATGCTCATGTCTGAGCTATCGCTATAATGAAAAAATTAAAATATGTATAAATATTGATGATGGTTTTATTAATAGCAAAATGATTAATTTTTACAATGTATCTTATAAAATTTTTATTTAACTAATGATCTTCAGTAGATTAGTCAACACTTGCAGAAAGTATACCCATCATCACAATATATAAAGTATCACATTTAGAAAAATACAATAAAGAATGAAATACAAATAAATTATATTAAAGAACATATTTTATTATTACTAAATGACAAATTCAATAGACCACTACGACCTTATTGATATATTGTGCGTTTATAGCCCCTTTCCGTACCACAACCTAATAGATTCAAATATAAACCTACTATGTTTATGTGGTTCATATTGGCCAGTTCTTCGATGGTGAAGAAACTTTTTCCTAGAGGATGTTCTCTTCTACTTGCGACTGCTTCGTAATGGCGGAAAATATGTTCTGTCTGTCGTTTCTTTGTCATAGAAACCAGCTGGACCCATTTAATTAAGGTGGTAGTTTACAGGACTATGTCCTATCATTAGTCCCGTTGGGGTCCTTATATCATTTTTTCTGAGTTTAATTATATCTTACACTTTTAATTCTATGTGGTTTTATAACTTTTTTTAGATTGAGCGACTTGGTAACCTGTTCAAGTAGATCTTGTGCTCTTATTAAATTCATCTACGTAAGATGATATTCTTTTGGTTCACCTCACAACGATTCTGGTTCTATGAGTTTTGTACTTATAGAAATTTTACTTCCGATTCCGAACTGGATCCAATAAATTTAAAATTATTGACAACACGTACTAAGACATTTTTGATAGAAAAATATCCAAATCTGAATGTAATGAGTTTCAAAGAAAAACACTGTTTCGGTAATAACAAATAATTTTCAAATTATTGGAAGTATATACTCTAAATAAACCAAAGAGTTGGTAATATCATTATATTTATAGAATATTTTCATTTTAGTGCAGCCAATTTAAATCTATACTCATTATGAATATTCGAGTGCGTAATTTAAAATGGTGACCACAGTTTTGAATTATATTTAGAAAGTTCAATATAATATAACACTAAATTTTATATTTTGATTTAAATTTTCTATAATAAAAAGTATAGAAAGCCCACTAATAATTAATGTTATTTGTAAATATTTAGTATGTTATATTATAATTTTGTATTCAATCTATTAACATAAAGGATCTTTGATCTTTGAAAGAAATTCGAAGAAAAATATAAAAATTCATAAATAATGAGAAAAACATTGAATGTCATATAAAATCCTTGCATCCTTAATGAAGCGAATTTTTAAAAACATAATCTGTCTGTAAATTTTTTATTGTTCAAATAAAATTTAAAAATACTTTAAGAAATTAACAAGACAAAAAATCCAAGAAATAAACAAGTGATAATTATTCAATTTTTTAACAAATGTGGTGCTAATTTCCATAATTATTTGAATTCAATTAAACTGAACTCACGATATATATCTAAATTTTGTTTAGGTCTAATAAATATGGTTTATTTTTATTTGCAATTACTAGCCTAGGTTGAATAAAATATCGATTAAGTAATGAACAAATATTGGATTTTACAATGCTACAGTCCTAGAAAAAAAAATGGATTAGACTTTTTTCTTGGTGTTTTCAAGGTCAGACAGTTCTAAAATACAATTAAAAAAATTTGCTCATCAACATCTCCTAAAACTGCTCGTTAGATTTTAATGAAATTTAGCACAGAGCTTCATCAAGTTTCATCCTAATTTCAAATATCTAAGATTTGAATGGAATTTGGTATAGTTCTTGTCTGAAACGTTGGGGTTGACAGTTTTAGTGGGTCGTTATCCAAATTTTGAATCACATAAATATGTTATTGGTGTATTAAAATATATGATATTTTTAATATCCGGATTTTTTTTGGAAAATATTACTAATATTTTTTATTTTATATTGAGAAAAATTTTCCCTGTCGGTGCCATCAGTTTTCGTTAAAACTTAGAAAGTCTAGGTCTATTTAAATTTACAATTTGTTATTCACTTCAATCTTCAATATAAAATAAAAAAATTTAGAATTTCTTTTATGAAGTTATTTTTAACAAAATTATTAATATTATATTCAAAATTATAATTTTTTATATTTTATTTAAAATACGAATTTTTCTATATATTTATAATTCCATTTAAATTATTTGTATTTTTTTTTGAAAATATATACTTATATATACCATGCGCTCTATGTATATTGTAATAAAAATAATACCCAAATATAACCCAAAAATAAACTTGGTCTAAATACCATGACCTAATACAAACAGTACCGATTATAACATAAACTTTACCTTAACGCTTAACTCATATGATTTCATTGTAATATACCGATACCAGTACAATGAAATCATATGGTAAATATGTAAATTATAGCATCCATAAATACATGTACAGAATTAAATCTCTGACATTCACTCTCAAAACACTTAGCTTTATAGATTGAATCCAATTTTCATATTCTCTCAAAATTACATGAATTTTTAATCAAATAAAAAATATCAACATAAACAGAAAAGCCACGTGCCTTTGGCCACTTGTGCGCATATGTAAGGATAACATCGTCGCCATATTGCATAATTATATTCATGAAAATATTGATTTTTCCTGCTGATATAATTATGTTTATAATTTTATTTATTTGTTTGTTTTTTCATTTGCTTCACAATCAAGATACATACATACAACATAAAACTATCTTTGTTGTATAGTTACTTTTTAGAAACAAATCCAATAAGGATTAAAATATATTTAAAAAGATAGGATAGTATTGTGTATACATTAAATAAATTACTTTATATATCAAATTAAGATATAAAGAATTCTTAAAGAAAAATAAACAAATTGTTGCATCAAATTTACAAAGTGTCAAATATTCGTTAAAAAAAAAATTTCCATTATTGTATTTCGTCTACCCCCAAATGAAATTTAAATAAGAATTAGAATTAAAAATTATATCTAAAATAGAAATAATCAAAAATTAAATAATTTTAACATAAAATAATATAATATAAATTTCAAAATGATTAAGATGAAACCATATGCCCCGTCAAATCGTATTGTAATTCGGGCTGACAGTATTGATGAAGAAATAAGTGATGACATTGAAGATGATGTATTTATTCGTGATAGTAGATCTGCAAAGGTATATAAATAATTAATATATTAATAAATTTTTCATATTTATATATAAATTATATAGATGAGAGAAGATAATGGTGTTAAACGTCCATTAATGGCTCCAAGACGTATAATTGTTAATGGTAAAATATCGAATCCTGTACCAATTATGAAAAAGAATCGTCGACGTTGCTGGAAATGTTGTGAACCGTTTTGTTATGGTTTGGCAGCTTTAACAGTTTTAGTTGCATTAATATTTTTAGCTGCATTTATTTTAACATTATTTCCAATACCATTACAAAAACTGAAAATTTGGTTAAAGAAAGAACCACAATTGGCTATGAATGTTGGAACAATAGGATCTAATTTTGGTAGTGGTTCAAATTATGTAAAAGATGCATATGGTAATATTAGTCCTGAATTTGTTCCATGCACACAAATGCAAGTACACAGAGTATGGACAAAAGTATTTCCAAGAATTAATAGTGAAAGTCCTGTTCGGTATGCTGATTTAAATGGAGATGGTTTACAGGATATTATTTTTGGTTATGGAATTGGTAAGCAAATATAATATTATTTTATTTTCATGTTTGGTTAATTGCAATTAATTACTAATAGTTTTTTATAATTTCAAAATACATTGGTGCAGAATTGGCATTTACTATTAAAGTTTAAAAATTAAATAGTTTAACATTTTCATTTTAAAAAAAAAATGAAAATGTATTTACTTGTATTTACTTTGGTTATTTCAGAAGTTATGAAAATGAGTAGGCAGACTTTTATGAATTCACTCAACAAGATTTAGACAAGATCTAATTTGAGATGTTTTTAATTAGGTAAACATATGATTAACAACCGCGCATCTATATACATTTCATTTATTCTACTCCCACTCACTAGGAATTATTATTTTTGTGATTTTATACCATTAATTTAATATCATTTTTACTTTTTTTTAATGTCTGGGTTTTCATTACACAACGGAGCAATCCTGTGATCTTTAATTACATGTTTAGTGAGCTCAGAAAAGTCTTCCTTCTAATTTTCATGACTGCAGAAATAACAAAAGTAAATCTGTTGATATAGCTCTTAATCTACTGGTCCACTTGTTACTTATAAAGCATTAAAATTTTCTTATATCAATCCATTTTTTGTTGTTGTTTAATTTAGTATACATTTCCCTAACCACTTTTTTTATATTGATAATTATATGTGATTTATATTATTATTTTTTTAGATGATAGTATACAATATGAAGGATTTCCATTACCCAGATGTACATCAGCACGTCAAAATGAGGAAATTGCTTGCGAAGGTGGTGTAATTGCTTTAAATGGGGTCTCTGGAGAATTGATTTGGCAACGATGGACTGCCGCTAATATTTTTACAATAATATGTACAACAGATATTGATAAAGATGGTTATACGGATTGTATGGTTGCAGGACGTGGAGGAGTAAAACTCAAATTACAATATCTTAATAAGAAAATACTAAAAAAAACTTAATTTCAGATTGTAATGGCAATCAATGGTCGCAATGGAGAAATAATATGGAATTTACGTGAATTAGATGTGGAAACAAGTTCACCAATAATTATTGATTTATATACAATAAATACAATACGTGACATAGATGAAGATAACTGTCCTGATATTATTGCTGTTCATTTAGAAGAACGTAAAAGTTCACGTTCTGGTCATATTAAATTAATATCTGGCCGTACTGGTAAAGTTATTCGTAGTTTACCAACACCATTTAAAGAAGAGATATTTGTGCCAATACAAATGATTACCCAAGAGGATGGCACAGAATTATTATTGATTACAACTGGTGGACAAAGTAGTGCTGGTGGTATATATACTATACGATTGCATACTCTTATGGAATTCCGCAGTGATAAAGAATTTTATCCAATTTTTAAAACTAATTATTCGGGATTTATTGTACCAGCAATTCTAACTGATATAACTGGTGATAATATTGATGATATTATTGTAGCATCATTTAATTCAACTGTATATGCTTTTGATGGCAAAAATTATTCAATTATTTGGAATTATACATTTCCAGCTAGCGAAAGTGTTAGTGCTATTGTACCGGGACATTTTAATCATGATAATATTACTGATTTCATGATCAAATATAATACTGGTCCTGGTTTTCCAGTTTATTATTATTCACAAACAACAATTTTAAATGGTTTAAATGGTACTCCATTATTGCAATCAATGATGACTGATTCTGGTGGACCTAATAGTTTACTGGCTGGCATGTCAATTTCTCAAACAGTTGGCGGTGATTTCTTTTTACACTGGCAAGTACAATGTCGTGACAAATACGATGCAAAAGATGCCTATGAATTTATTCCCAGTAAGATAACCAAATATATTTATTAATTTAATCTAAATTATTTTTATTTTTATTTGATTATATAGATAGCGATGTTTTTTCGCAAGCTAGGGCTGATGTATGCTTACTAAGATACAATACAACAACAGTTTTAAAATTGTATGCGATTGCTAGACATATTGAATCTCCAGGAGCTGTTATTTTTAATTCAGGTTAAATAAGATAAATTGGAGAAAATAATTTCTTTACGTGGTTTATTTCATAACTTTACAGATGACATGGATATTCATTTGAATAGAACTGAATTTCATCAGTTATCAAAGGAACGAAATTCAGTGTCGCCATTAAAACATCCAAAAATGTTGAAAAAGCTACAAACCAAAAATAAAAATAGTAAATCAAATATTTTACCGTCTGTCACATCAGTGGTACCCAATGAAATACCATTACGCAAGAATTATAAAAAATTACAGAACAAAATCTTCCATACTGAAGATGTAGGGGATTTGCGAGAAAAATTACGAAAACCAATATATAATTCAAAGTATATAAAGTTACCATCACCATCAAGAGACGAAGAAGACAGTAACGATCATCCACAGTATGTTGATCCTCTATTAAAGTCTCCTTTTGTCTATGCACCATACAATGAACTACCAGACGAAAGAGAATTTGTAAGTTGAGTGTGAAAAATTGTAGACAAAAACCGAAAGTAACAAAAATAAATACAAGAAATTTGTTATGTATAATAATTAGATAGTTTAACTATAGCTGGATTTTATCACAAACCTTTTGAATATCAAAGATAAGCTTTTATCTTTACTTCGTTTACTTTTTGGATCCTTGATGTCTTATTAACATATAAATCTATTTTTTATTTGCAGAAAGACTATGAAAACGAAACACCACAACGACTTCAACAAGAAGAATATGACTTGTTATACAATGACGAACAGTCTCAGCCAGTACAAAATCAATTAAATGAACGACCAATTCGATTACGTGCTAAATATCCGCCGGGTAATCGTGATGTCCGTAGTAAAATTGCTGACAATGGTTTAAGTACTGCATATCATGATCTCAGTTCAGAAAATCAAACAGAATCCGAAAATAAGGGAACAGATTCTTCGGCATCTGAAAGAACATCAACGAATTCTAATGAACCGGCTTTAAACTTATGGGATTTGGAAATAGAAAAAGAAGAAGAAGAAGCTATTAAAGAAACACATAAATATGATTATAATGTGAGGCATGGTCGAGATGATCAAACTCTAACTAATTCAGTTGATTTATCGCAATCCGTAGATAATACAAATAATATGTTTTTAACATCAATAACATCAACTGGTATTTTGATGGATTCGTTAGATAAATCAGCAAATTCTAGTATCGATTTTACATTTATTGTTAATGTTAGGGAATCTGAAACATATCCACCATTATTTTTACCACAGGATTTAAGTTGTGTGGAAGAAAAACTAAGTTCTTATAAAAGTAAGTAAATAATTATTATATAAAATAAGTTAATTGTTATTCTACTTGTGTCGGAATTATATAGTACGTATACGTATTTCGTTTTTCTTACTTTACGCAAGATAATAATAAGCTTCTTATTAATAAACATATAAAACTCTTCTGATCAGTATATTTACAACCCGAACTAAGGAAATGTGATAAAAATCTGCAAGGTCGACTTTATTAAATCACGAATTCAATTATTCAAAACAAAATTTACTATATTTTCTACAAATTTTGGAAATTATTTATTTAAATAATTTTTTCAACATTTTGTTGAAAAAATATTTTAATTATTCATTTCAATTCTTTTAATTTTTCAGGTTTCATTAATGAAGATTTAGTAACGTTACAGAAACAAATAATAAATCAATGTCTGGGTTTACGTATCAAAAACATTTCTCCAAATCAACCACGTTTTGAATCACAAGTCGTTGTCACAAGAATTTCAATATCGTGTTCTTGTGGTATACTTGAGTCTGGTGAAATTTGCTCAAAACTAAATAATCTTGATAAGCAGAAATGGACACAATTTATGGGAAACTCAGGAAATGGTCTATATTGAAATTAACAGTGATTTAAAAAGTCAGCCTATTTTTTGTATATTTACATTTTTTTGTAATTTAAGTTATGTAAAGCTTTTTATACGTATATTTATATACAAAACAAATCATTAAATGTATATTTTAAAAATATTTTTTTTTTAAGTTTTTAACTTAATTGAGACGAAAACATTGTACAAAGTAATAATAAAAGAATAATCTTAAAAAAAAACTAAATTAAATATTTACAATTATTATTTACGGAAATATATGATAAGCTATGATGCTATGAAAGAAACTCATAAAAATATTTTATGAAAATTATTATCTTATTAATTCACTTAATTACAATTCCATTTGATTGTGAAATGCCTTTCCATCTCATTTTAGTTACTTTGGTTTATTCCAAAATTTCTATATATGTATATTATCTCGAAAGATCAATAATCGTCTCTCTGATCCTTAAAATATACAAACAATTTTACTCAAAATAGCTTTTCCGAATCAAATTATAACATTAATAACCTAGCCGAGAAATAACGTAATGGATACGACAAGAATTCTAAAACCTCGCAGTCATACCAAGTGGTCACGCGAGTGATGGTAACAAAAATACAGCAGCAATACCATGTCCAGTACGTTTAGTTTTAACTTGAGTAAGCAAACGCAAACGTATATTGATTCATAAATAGGACGCGGTTAAGAATTCATTAATTAGATTTGCAGAAAAAGCTGCTGCAATATTTCGGATTAAATAGAAAACTCACACAGTCTTTGTTGTTATTGCAGCCGGCGAAAATAGGCTGCAAAAAAAGATGTTGAAAAGTAAGTAATTAAATTATTTATAAATTTAAAATATATTTTTCGGTAATATAAATATGCAGTCGAAATGTATACTGTCTGGTTTTCCATTTTTCACGCCCAGCTTAGCGGCTGACTTCTTGAATTGCGCCCTGGTTGTGAAAAAAAAAATGAAATTCGGAGCTCTAGAAACGGCATATGCCATGCAAATATGGAACGGTATATGCCATGCGGGAGGTTTACAAAACATAAAGTGTTCTATCGTATAAATCACAGTTAATATTATTTAATAAGTTTCGGCTTCTTTTACCTATTTATTATGAGTAAGTTCAAATTAAAAAATCTTTTATGTTTTTGTATTTTATGTACGTATTTTATACAAATTTAATCAAATATAATTATTCTGAATACATCTTATGAGTAACAAAATAGACTATTATTATATATAAATATTCTTAGTATTAATTTAAAAAAATATGTAATACTAACTAAACTCTCTATAAACGAAATTTACTTAAATTAACAATTTCCACACAAAACAATGAATGAAACATATACTTTACTCTCATGTTACAAACTTTATGTTTAAATAATTCTTAACATAGAATTGTAATAAAATTTTAATTACAATTTTTACAAAACTTCGTCCTTAAAATTAATATATTTATAAATATACAAGCTATACTCAAGAAATCTTTTCAACCGATAAATGTTTATTTTTTGCAATTTCAATAAGTCTTTCTGATTCTAAAGGACCAGTAGCTTGTACCATATCTCTTAAGATACCGTCGGGTTTTTGTAACAATTCATAAGCGGAATCAAACTCTTCAACTTTTCCGAAATTCATAACAAGAACTCGATCTGAATCCATGATCGTGTGCAAACGATGGGCTATCGTCATAACTGTACACATAGCGAATTGTTGACGAATTGTTGTCTGAATTAAAGCATCAGTGCTAAAAAAAAATTGTATTCTAAAATAATTGAAAAAATAATAATTTTAAAATATTTACTGAGGATCAACATTGGCAGTAGCTTCATCCAATACTAAAATTTTATTCTTTCTTAATATTGCACGTGCTAAACATAGTAATTGTCTTTGTCCTACACTGAAATTACTACCACCTGACATGACAGCACTTTGTAATCCCAAATTTGTACTAGCAAAATCTTTTAATTCAACAGCTTCCAAAGCTTTCCATAAATCTGAATCAGGATATTCTTCGAACGGATCAAGATTTCTGATAAGTAATTAAAATTTTATAGATAATTAAAAATATATATATTTTTTTAATTTGGTACCGTCTTAAAGTTCCCGAAAATAAAACTGGATCTTGTGGAATTATAGAAAGTTTTGATCGAAGTATATCTAATGTGACAGTGGATGTATTAATATCATCAACTAAAATATCACCTTCAATCTTTGCCAAACGAAATAGTGCACCAATTAATGATGATTTACCAGCGCCTGTTCGACCAACAATTCCAATCTATCATAGTTTGATTAAAATAAATCAAATCGAATACAAAAAGTTTCAAATGAGTTTACCTTTTCTTGTGGACGTACCACAAAGTTTATTCCCTTTAATACTGGATCAGCTTCGTCAAAATAACGATAAATAACATTCTTAAATTCAATTTTCCCTTGTGTTGGCCAATCTTTAACTAAATTCACAAGTTTTGATGGTTTCTTTTCTGGTTCAAGTTGACAATATTCTATAATTCTCTCCACTGACATTAACTGATTAGCTACTTCAGCACTCTGTCGAATGCCCCATTGTAAAAGTCCAGCCAATGCCATTGATTGTGTTATAGCTAAACCTACATCAGTACCCATCACATCTACAAAGAAGAAGAAAAAAATAAGAAAAATATGTTAAGTGTAAAAAGTTTAAGCATTTACCATTTTCAAGTAATAAAAAGTAAAAAGTAACGCAACCCATAAACACTAAGCAAATTACATCCAAAGATAATCCAAAAGCAGTCGAAGTACTAATAAACATATACCAAGCTCCAGAATGTAGATCTTGATGATTATCAAATTCTTGTATTAACTCTTGTTGAGCGCCAAAAGCACGAATTGTAGATAAACCAGTTAATGTAGCCGATAAATGTGTAAATACCGGAGAACGAGCTATATAATATTAAAAATAGTTTATGAAAGAATTGTAAAATATATTTTTTTGATATAGTATTACTTGATCCTTCAAGCCTTTTAATATTTTTTGATGTTTTCAAGTATATTTTTCTTATAATGATAAAAGCAAATCCTAGAACTACAACAGGTACTAAAAAGATAGGTTTTACAGTGGCAGTTACTATAATTGATCCAAACATTGTTAATATTATTTGTGATGCATCTAACATAGCTTTTGGTAAAAGTTCATCAACAGCTCCCATATCTTTTGAAAATCGATTTAAAATTCTCCCTGATGGATTTATATCAAAAAATCTCATTGGAGCCTATAAAAATATTTACGAGAATTTTAAAGTTATATAAAACATAAATGGTAAATAAGTAATTTTTATTACTGAAATAATTCCATGGAACATGCCATCATGAAGACTTTGGGATGCTTTAATTGCAACAGAATAAAAAGTTATTGATCTTAAAATACCAATCGTAAATATTGCAACAATAATTCCTCCATGAATATACATGCATGTTTCAGTACTTAATAATGAATCCTCAGCGACTTTATCTAACGTAGTTGCATTCATCATATTTGAATCAATTACATCAAATATATCTTCATCTATTTTTAACAATACTGATGTTGAATTTATTGTGGCTAAGGTTGCATTTGAATAAAATATTCTTAATTCTTCTTGAGCTGTCCAATATGATACCCAGTAATCAGCAAGACTTACAATTGATTGGGTAAGAACAAATAGTCCAAAAATTATTGCAACAATAAAAAAATTTGATCCATATTTAAAATAATTTCCTATTAGAGATCCTTTTACAGTCCCCTTGGATGAAAGTTCGAGATTCTGTGGAGCTTCTTCAGTTTCTTCTTTTTGTTCATCTTCTTCTCCCTCAGTTCCATCAGTACCAATAGTTCTCAGCGAATGGTATGATGAACCTAATGATCTTGTTGAGGATCGTGAATTCGTCCGTCTGCGCAGTTTTTGTGTTATTTCTTCTTTATTTTCTTGTACGTCGTCATTTTCTAATAAATCGGCAAAATCAATGCCAGATTTAGAGAGTTCACTAGGTGGACCTTGAATTTGTATTTTACCCTAAAATTAATCGAATTTAAGTAATTTTATACACATATTATATAGTTGAAATAAATTACGTCACTAAGAATAATAACCCAATCAGCTTCTTTTAAAAAATGAACTTGATGAGTTACCAGTAATCTAGTTAACGTTCTTCTCGCAAGGCGTCCATGAGGACCAATAACTTCATCAAACAAATGTTTCCCAACGTGTGCATCAACAGCACTAAGTGGATCATCTAATAAGTAAACATCTGCTTCACGATAAATCGCTCGGGCCAAACTTAAAAAAAAATTATTTCAATAAGCTTCGTTTTATTTTATAAAAGTTAGTAATCAAACCTAATTCTAGCTTTTTGGCCACCAGATAATGACGCGCCTTTTTCACCTATAATTGTTCTATCTCCTTCCGGAAGCTGTTCAAAATCTTTAACCAAATCACAGCTTTTAACAACAGCTTCATAACGACTTTTATCCATATCTTGTCCAAAAAGAATATTTTGTCGTACACTTGCAGCAAACACCCAAGGCTCTTGTGTTGCATATGAGATTCGCCCATTTACAGACATCGCACCTGCCAATAATGGCAATTCTTCTAAAATGACCTGCAATAACGAAGATTTACCAGCACCAACAGATCCAACAATTCCAATAAGTTGACCTTTTCTCAATTGTAAATTTATATTACTTAAAGTAGCATTTTGTAAAGAAATTTCGCCGTTTTCTACAATCGCATTCTCTGATGGGTTTTTATAAATTTTCCAGGTAGCAGTGACATCTGTTAAAACAATTGCAATATCTGAAGATATTTCAAAATCCATATGTATATGGTTGTTATGATTCTTTTCATTGCTCGTACCATTGGACTCAAAACTGTTAATGTATTTATCTTTAATAATATTATGCGACAATGGAGCTTTCTCTTCATATTCGAGAAATGTTTGTAAACGTTTGAACGATACAAATGCTTCAGCTATTTCTGCAACACCTCTCACAAACATTTGTGACATAGTCCATGATATAATATTAAAATATGATGATATTACGAATATCCTTGTAGCTGTTATTTCACCATTAGTTAATGCCATTGTCATCATAGTGCAGAACATAGCAGCTCGTGTTGTAAACAAATTGAAAGTCATGTACAGAGCTCGGACATGTGAATTTTTTCGTACAATTTTTAACTCTAAGGTACGAGCCCAACGTACTATACTTGAAAATGGTTTTTCCCATGCGTACATTTTAATCACCTACGAAATACATTAAAAAATTAAATATGAAATACAAAAAAAAACATTTAAGTTTTACTTGAACACCGGAAATAATTTCATCCATAAATCGAACACGTTCATCAGTTCGAACTGCAGTTTGATACCGAAATTTTGAGGATAATTTTCCCGTATAAGCTAAAATTATCAAATTAGATATTAGTTATATATTTCCAACTTTAACTAAATTGAGCACTTACATTGAATTGGCACAACTATAAAAACAATAAGAATTCCGACTATTCCAGCCCATTGAATTTCACGCCATAGAAAAATACCTACAATTATTGTCAATAATGGCGCGGACCACATTGAATTTAGGAAAATCGTTACAATATCAAATCTACTAACATCATTGGATAACAAATTTACTACTTTTCCTGGTGCTGTATCACCTAAAGCTGAATTTGACAATTTTAATGATTTACGATAAATTAAACTGCAAACAGCAACACGGCATTTCATGCCCGTATGAAATGCATTCATTGTGAAATGATTAAAAGATATCGAACTTATTGTATTCAAAAAGATCATTGTACCGCCAATATAAAGAACTTCTGTGTTGTCCTCTTTAGCTTGAACATCTAATCTACAAAGATATTCAATAGAAATTATATAAAAAAAATTATATTATATAATAAAGATTTTTTGAGTTTACCGAAAATATTCCAATAATTTACCCAATAATATTGGTTGGATTAGACGTATACCTAGTTCATTTACTACAGTTACGCTAGCTAAAAAAGCAATTTCTTTCCAAAAAGTAGCAAGTATTGCTTTTATTAATGATGGTTTTTTTGTTTTTAATTGAATTTCCCATTTTCTGTAAAACAATAAATAATAAAAATTATAAATAAATAAGTAAAATACTTTTAAATGATTTACTAATAATAATTTCGTCTAATGTGCCTAACGTAGCGAGTCTACAAAAATATAATGAGTCGTAGAAATGGATTTTTAGATTTATTATGTATACGTTTAACCGGCGTATAATATTCTAAATGTTATGATATAAATTGTAAATAGGTGTCTGTAATATTTGTGGTCGATCACTTCAATTGGTTCATTGGAAAACAAATTTATATGCACTCTTACTCTTAGTATATTTGATTATCCTAATCAATATTCCGAATTTGATCAAATACATTCTTGGTGTGTCAAAAGACCTAAAAAAATTAACAAATCACTATTACTTGGACCTAACTATGAGCTAGTTATATGGTTTGCACCTTTTTATAAAAAATTTGATAGCTTTCGATTATTTTCACTAAAAAATTAAATAAAATTTGCAATATTAATTTCATAATCAGAAAATTCTGCAAGAATCATATAATTTTTAATATATTATGTATCGTCATTATTTTTTTATGTTATTTTAAACATAAATATTTTTTATGAAGTATTTATATGCGTGCTGTGCATAAATTTACAACACTGAAGAAATATCGTTATTCAAACTAATTTATTGATAAATCTTCTTGCGATCAGACTAAAAGAATTAACATAAATGAATGCATTAAAATATTACCAATAAAAATAAAGTCAAATATCTTTCACAATAAACTCAGAAAACATATATGGCATTATCACATAGATCTCGAAAAATTAGTTATAAAAGACATCGTCTTCTATCCTGATAAATAATCTAATAGAAAACAAAACAAAGATGTTAACATATGCGCAGCTCAAAACTCGAGGTTGGTTAAATAAGCAATTAGTAAAAAAAAATCAGAAATGCACGTCTTTTGAACTTATATCGAGTCAAAATTGTACTGTCTTTAAATGCATCACGAAACGAAGCTGTATAATGACACAATTCAATGAAATCGCTATAAGATATTGTTCTGCATCCTCGGAATAATATGGAAAAATAGATTTTCATTATTTTAAATTTTAATTCCATCACAACACTTCGTAGTTATATACATATAACTGATCGTAAGATAATGTTGTTTACAAAATAATTATTTAATAAATAAAATATTCCATTTATTGAAGCATTGATGTCACGCCTTGGTTTTACCATATTGGCGGGAAAAAATCAGCACCGAAATATTATTTCTGAAGAATTTTCTTACAAATTATATCTGACGGTGACGATAGATTATATATTTAACCACATAATATATTATAAATTTTTCTTGATTGACAAAACTATATAATTATGTATAATCAATATATAATGTTTTACATATATTTTTATTTAAACAGGTTTTAATATAAGCTGGATTAAAATTACTCTTCCATACGACGAACTTGTAGCAATTACATTTAGTTTAGTATGTATATACAAATCTATAAATTGTTACAATATCTATTAAATAAGATAAGAAATGATAAGGAAATAATTTTGTTAGTACTTAGGCATATCATGATACAAAATAAAATAATATTTTTTTTACATTTTGGTTTGGCCATCTAAGTCTTTATAAATATTATCCCCTCGGGATTACATAGTTGCTGTATGTGTACATTACAACGAACAGGCATTCCGCTTAACATGTTACTTTACATATGATATAAAAAATAATAATAGGTACAGATTATTTTACCGAATTGCTATATTTGTTAAATCCCATATTCGAATAGGGTTCCACAAATTTATATAAAGTTATAATAGTTCTACTAGATAATCTGAACGTTTAAATTTACGACGTACGACGATTAATTTAAGTCTGAGATTTCACCATATAAGTTAGAATTCTGTTTAAATTTTACAAAATATTATAAGAACGTTCAAATAATAATATTTTTCTTGGATTTTCTTTTTTTTACATTTAACATAATTCCCTTAATGAAGTAAGTAAAAAATATATTTACAGGGAAATATCCTAAAACGAAGACAATTTTTATGTATTAGCTCTATTTTCTTCATTTACATAGTTTGTAAATTGATTTCTATAATCGAACGTTGTATATACCGCAGAATAACTGGTTGGTTCTATATATATTTTCATATAATTTAACTTTTTTTGACAGCGTTAAGACCATCTCCACAATTACAAAACAAATATGGCAAATATGTAACGATATAAGTCGACTTATATACATTACAATTCTTCATTTCTGTACTCTTAAGTATTTTTAAAGGAAAGGGATCGAGACTTATAAAATCAATAACGTGCAATTACCATTTACACCATCGCCCGCTGTTTTGTATGAATGGCGATTAGCTATTTTCATATAAATTAAAAATTCTTACCAAACCACGGTAATGATAATAAAGTAATATAACATCAGCATAAGCACAACGTCATTTATTTTTGATAGCTTAATCCTTAATAAATCAATAACTTTATGAGATTTATGCTATACTTAATATCCTAGAAACAGAGTATTAATTTATGGAAATTATTAAACGTTGAAATGTATAAGAAATAAAAGGTACTTAAAAAATAAATGCTGAGGTGTGGTTGGCACTAAAAATGAATTTTTATGAAACGAAGGAATTTTTATTAAATTACCATAATGCCTGCATTATTATTTATTCAATATAATATATTTTAATCAATACTATTATCACTAAGACACTAAAATTATATGAAATTTTTAAGGTGTAATTACAATGCACGATTTGGAGGTTTTGAAAATATTTGAACTTGAATACCAAGCATTTTATAATTTATTATTTCACCTATGTGAGTTTAATAATAATTGACTTTACGAAATTGAGTAAGGTTTAAAAATTGTCGCTATAAAGTTCTATCACGTGGGATTCAATCTGAAAAATTTAAACAAATATATACTTCAATTTATGAAGTTATAGATTAATTTAAGCCTATGGAATCAATGATTTTGTTTATAATTATAAGTCTAAATTAATCTGAGTTAATTAATTCATTTATTTTTCAACAATTTAAATATTTGCTTTTCATAGTATCTGTTAAAATAAAATTAATATTTGATTATTAGCTATTTAATTAATAAATATATAAATAAATTTCAAAATATTATCATGAAAAACAATAAATATCCATTGAAAATTCTTTTTACGCTATGGAATTGCTGTAATTTATTACATTATAAATTATGATATGTAAATAAATAATTACAATTTAACAATAGCATTAACAACAGTATAACAACATAAATTATACACTAAAAAAAAACATGAGATGAATTTTAATGTGCTGGAATACTGGAAAAAATGTAGTCACGTAATTCATTACGTTATGTCAAAAAATACCATTTCTTTACGGGTAGAATTTATTATAAGAACGAATCCGTTATTACGTTATTATTATATTACATTCCAAATTAAAAAAAAAAATCATTTTCTATATTTAATAATTAGATTTATCGCTCAGTTGCAGTAAATCTCAACTTAATATACGCAAAGGTAACGCGCTACAATGCAACATTTACTACGGCAATCTCAAAGTTGTGATAATGCAAGAAGATCTTCATCTTGGTTTCTTGGTTATACTTTATTCATTACAGCAGAAACATAAACAACATCTACTTAACTGGTGAATATAAACACTATTTAATGATAATATGGAAGTTCGACGAGAGACCGGATTTCTTTGATTGCGTTCCGCTACATAAAAAACTAATATTTCGACAATTCTACTAATGGAAATCTACCAAGAAATATCGATTAAAAATATTTTTGGTAAGTTATTTACCAAAAATCAGAATAATTGTATAGTAATTTCATTATTGCGCTTATGTTGCAGTAACATTTATACAGCACTGATTTTTATTAATCGTGTTGATTTTAACTTTATTGAAATAATAAATTATTTTATTTATTATAAATATATATTGACAGAAAATATTTTGTTATATATTTTATTGGTCGATAACAAAAATATAATTTTGTATTGATATTTGCCGCCAAACTTATTCAAGATTATGGTTACAAGACGGTGCCAGTCATAAAGATTTAAGATTCATTGTTAAAAAATTTATATTATAACAAATTTTAAAAAATTGCATATAGCAAAAATACTACAAATAATAAAAAATTAAAAATCTAATAATTATTATAAATTTTAACTGATTATTTATTGAGTAAGACTTATTTAAATTTTTTAGCTCTTCTTATTTCTAATATTTTATATTTCATATTTATCTAGCTTCCTATCATTACCTTACCATTTACACCATCGCCCACTTCTTTGTAGCTATTTTCATAATAAATAGCTACAATTCAATTATCTAAATTTCAAATTTCAATCATGTTGGGGAAAGGTTAAAAAGTGGGATAAAGGAGTGGACCATGTTCGCAAACACAGGTTGAATTGATTATCAAATGAAGTAAATTTATTATCAAGGCTTATGGAACAAAATAAATATTAAAATAAGTTTTGAATTCCAATTGCTATTATTATTATGAATGTAGCTATTATTTCAGAATGATAAATGTCTTCTTGGAAAGTGTATTGACAGCGAATAGATTGCCACTGTATGGTGGATACCATGTTATAATAATTATCGATTCATAAATGTTATCATCGTTATAATTATACTCTTGCTTTTTTCATTTTTCTTTACCTAAACTTGTTTTCAAAACTAACCAAAATATTACCATGAATATTCTTCAATATAATAATTCATAAGAATTTTATTTTATATTCTCTTCTGTTATTCATAAATAGTATGTACCTTGTAAAGTGGCGTCCGACTGTGTTTACAGCACAAGCACCAGACAGATTATTTAATTGGGTTGTAAATTACTTTATAAACTTTCTACACAAATTAGGAGATCCCAATGATTCATGGCTTACATCAACCAACCGGAAATATCAATGTTTGCTCTTTTTAACAAATATGTATCTAAAATTTTATAAGTAAACCTGTTTGAAAATAAAAATATGTTCTAAATTAAATTTCGAACATATTTGGTGTTAATGAATTTTTCAAAATTTCTACAACATAGTTTTTGTAGTGAGTTATTGGCAATTACTTCTTTAATTCATTGTTATTCATAGTTAAACAACATTTTTTGCTAGTATATTCGAAATTAATATTTACATTGCTTATATAGAAGCACTTATAGTAAATTTAATATGCAAAAGCAAACGTTTATAAAATGAAGACGTGTATGCCGTGCGCTATCAATACCCTTTTTTAAGCACTTTTGTACTAGTATTTTCTTAAGGTTTCAATTTGTCTGTTTGTCTGTTATTGTTTATTATAAGGACAAGAAACTTTAAACCAATGACATTCGTAACATAGTTCTAGTTTCTAGAATGTTTCATCTTGATGACCCGAAACCAGAGTTAAATATATAATTGACAAAAATATTAATATTTACAATATTCAGAGACACATTTAAAAAGAACTGTCCGTAAGTAATTTGTTTAATATTGAAATTTGCTTAATATCCATATTAAAATGTAATACGTCTAAAACTTAATCATCTAAAATTACTAAAAATGTTCTTAATAATATTAATTAATTATGTACACTTACGCTTCTAATCTGTCTCCTAATGATGTCGAACGATCTACTTTTAATGGCTGGAATAGATCAGTTACGTCTAAAACTTTTTTATATCCTCTTTTAAATATGTTCACTGTCCACCAAAATATTAATACTGAAAATATATTCGCCTCCTCTTTAGGATTTGGTTTCAATGTTCGTACAGATGCATCCATCTTTTAATTTTTAATTATATATATTTATTTATTTTATAATCACTTGATTAAAGCACCTTTTTTTTTTAAATATATTATGTTATCACAAAAATATTTTTTTATGTAAATAAATCTACATATTTTATAAATAATTATTTTATTTTTAGTTCAACACTTTCGTTTTCTACTATATTATTATATTCGTAAAGATTTCGAGCTGATCAAATTAAATACATCTGGAATTTTAAATAATAAATTTATTAAATCACTAATTTTTTATAAGAAAAAAACATTTAAATTGTTAATATTTAGTTCTAAATTTTAATATTCATTATTATTGTAAAATAAAATTGATTTATAGTTTAAAAACTGATAGTAAAATTACAAATATTTAAAATTAAACATTCTGTCTGGATTTCTACAGATAATATTAAAACGAAGATAATCTTAATGGCTAGCATTAAGATTAAATGTTGCATGAATAATTTTACAACTTATAAATAAAATAATTTTGAATAATCTTGGCTGGTTGGTTAGTTCGAGTGACAAGTCTCAGATAGACTGTCCAGATCTCGAATTAACGCTGTAACACCGTTTTGCTACCACAATTTTTCGTAAATTCTATAGCATGAGCGAGATTATTTTAGATGCATCTCATAACGTTAAGAAAACTCCTTCGACAACATTTTTAAGATTTATTTACATATATTCAAGTATTAAACATTATAATGTATAACTAATACTCTGATTAAATATTCCAAATTCCGTTTCACGTACATCTATCTCTTCAATGATTAGTTAATTTTATAGGAAGTACTTCTAATCACTTTTCATAATAATTCCATTCGTAATTCTCACCGCGTTATTTTATAACTACCGAGGTGTCGTACCTATTTTCTCGCTAGCACCTCTTCCGATAGTTTAGATATTTTTGTAACTTTCCAATATCCTGTGTTAATCAGGGAGTTTTAAATAGTTAAATATTTAATTTCAGTGATTCAAAAACAAATTCTCAAAAAAATAAATAAAATCTATGATTTTTGATATTAAACAGAATAAAGTACAAGCCATTTGTTTGTTAATATGCTAATCAATAATTACAATCATGGAACTGATTAAATCTACCCAGTCTAACCCTGTATAATGTCGCAACGCAAGCAAAGTTGAGACAAGTCAACGTAAAGTTATTATAATTTTTTTAATTCACAATGAAAATTTATTTTTAGCTTCAAATAACATTTTACCTCAGTTGATGTAAATTTAAATTGAATTTAATCGAAAATGCATCAAGTTAAATTTTTATTTAATTTGCCAGAAAAAATACAAATTTTTTCTGAAAAATATGATTTTTCCGGGAAAAAATGTCACTGTAATTTTTTTTTGACAGTTTCCAGCGTTACATATTAAAAAAGTTGAAATGCTCTCATTGTGATTCAAAATACTATTTTGATATATACCGTAGTTCAATTTTCAACTTTATTTTGCATTACGTAACTTTTTTTATTGTGAATCCAGCATAAATCACTGGCTGAATCCTAATCAGTAAATAAAAGTAATCTATGCGATTAACGCAATACTATAAATCGCAATAATATAATTAAATAATTTAATTATTTTGCACAAGAAGAAAACATGCCAAATCGTTTCAAGTTACATTAATTTTCGAAATACTTTTGTTTTTCGTATCGAATCGAAATATTTTCATATTATTTTTTATTTTATTATAATGTATTTCCATACTGAATATTAAAATTTAAAATAGTATTTGAAAATTCTTACATAATTTACTCGCCCAGAAACAGTTTTTATCAGAGTTTTTTTTTTCAAATTTAGCGACAAAAACTGAAATTAATTAGCCAAATTTTTTGGATAGATATGGAAAGCTCAAAAACTTGTATTAATTTTGATTAAAAGTTCAAAGCTTTTTTTTTTTTAACTAGTTTTGGTGGCCGTGGCGCACTATTTTATAAATCTTTTTATATTGAATATAAATTATGTTTGACATGATTTTTTCTTATGCTAATTAATATATGCATTTTAAATGTTTATTGTGCTGTATTGCGATGCTATTATATTATGAAATGGAGAGTTTATTTAAATATAATCAATAATTGTATTAAAAGTTTGTATATCTAAATATATTGGCGGAAGTGATTAATTTTAGTTATTTATACCAAAATGTGTATAATAGTTTCCGATCATAAAGTGTTTGCTTTGAAATTAGACTTATAAAGAATATGACGTTAGCATAAATCATATATTTTGTCAACACTATTTAAACTTCATGACTTCATAATTCTAATGCCCGATTTCACAATGAAAGTTTAAGCCTTCGGTTTAACTTAATTTCTAGTTTCATAGTGCAAGCTTAATGATAAACTTTCTTTAATTAACGTTCCTTTTGTTGGATAAACCTTCCCCATTGCCGCGTTGAAATTTCAAAGAAAAAAAATTGAAACATATAGAAATATCATCTCAAAAGAACAAATATTTATAAATTTATTTGATATATTTCCAAGCGGCAGAGCGGAAAACTTTTTTCAATTTCTTTTTTAAATTTCAAATCGGCAATGGTTTATCGTACATCGGCAACGGCGCGAATATATCCAGCATTTAAATGAAGTTTAACTTAAGTCAATAAATGTATTTTATTAAAAGAAACCTAAAGTTACCGATACTCTTCTTTTCAACCATGTAAATTTCTATATGTTTATTATAAAACATACAAAAGATAAATTTAAATTTTGAATGAGAAACCAACTAAGTTTAAAAAGCAGGTTTAAGCTTTAGCTTAAGTTATCACTGTGAAATCGGGCATAAAGTCTAATAATAATTTAAAAGTTTTAGTAGTTATTGTTCTACTTCTTTTTTTTTGCAAGATATGGCAAAAATAATTTTTGGTAAAATTTTTAATATTTAAATATTAATGCACTGATTAATATTACGATTACAGAATTTTTCTTTTATTTATTTTATTAATTACTTATTTCATATCAATTTCAATAGTTTTTATATAGCACTTTTAATACTTTTATTAATTATGGTCATTTATAAAACCAGCAAAATTTTATTTTCCATCTGTTCTATTGCAAACTATAAATAAATTTTAATACATTTAATTAATTTATGCTATGTATTACTACAATATGTAAATATGTACATTTTATGTTTATCAGAGTATAATTGCTGATAAGAAATTATGATTAGAATTTACGATAAGAGTTTTTATATTATGGTAATAACGAAAATAATAATATATTTAATATCAACTTTAACATAAGTAATTTTAACGATGAATTTTTGAAAATAAAAACAATTACAAATAAATATTTACGAATAAATATTGTGCGATACTTAATTGGTTTTGATTAATTTATATCGCATAACAATCATTCGAAAGTATATATGTCAAATTATAGTATCGGTGAAATTCAAAGTGCGTTACATCCACTTTTCGTTTTTTTTTTTTTTGGCGCGATATATTAAAATGTTTATATTTCCAAGTACTTTTAAACTTATTTATTTTGTAGTTGCGTTTTCTGCAAAATCACTTCAAGTGGACATATTGCACATTGATTTTGGTCGAGACTTTATCTTAATAATAGTTTAATTTATTGGCGCTGGTCATACAATTTGATTATATTTTTTAAATAATTTTAGTTTTATGTAGGGCGAATTGGTTTTTTCATTTGTTAGAGTCAAATTTATTGAAATTTTTATAAATTTGTATATAATATTTTCTAAAAATTTTACTTTTAGTGAGATACCATTAAAATAAACAAGCTTTTTATAGTCAGATCAGACATTTGTTGTCAGCAAATGGTCTCAATTTTTAGCATTTTACAAAAAAATACTGGTGCTAATTTGAAGTTGAGTCAACATATAGCCACATTGTATTGGACTGGAGTTGAACCCCAGATCAGCATAGTACAATACGCTAGATGATCGTCCAGCATAATTTTTTCATTCAATTTGTTATCGAGGGGAATTTTATATAGTATATTTTATAAAATGTAATTTCAATACTGATAAATTATTGATTTAAAATTGATTATAGAAAAATTGATAAAATTCATTTGTAATGCATAAAATTAATGGCTTGACGACACAAAATTAATTGTTTGGGTGCAAATTATACAAATCTACTATTATAATTTTGTTTATATAATTAATAATGTCTTTAATTTTGATATCATATCATGGTTAACTGAGCCGAATCATAATCATTTACATTACATGCTTTTTTATTATAAACAATTTTGCATAGCATGAATTTCTTTTATTTTTATTTATTCATTCATATAGTCTGATTTCCATCACAATCAAGAGTGAAGTTAGAATAAAATATCAGATTTCGCTTTGATTGGTTCAGAAATTAAAATTTTTTTTAATTTACCACATTTTTTTTTTTTTTTTTAAACAAATGAAAAATGAAATTCTGGTTTATTTATTTATGTACTTATATATGTAAAAAAAAACATTAACTTGGGTTCTTTAGATATAAATAAATTTAAGATTCCAATTTAATTAAACAAGTGTTAATTTGAGAATATATCAGAGGTTCTATATAACCGGTAAGTTCACCCTATGAAAAAATAATTTATAATATTATTTGATTTTGAAACTAATTATTTATTTTACATTAATATTGAAAAATATCTAAAATCTAGAGATACAATTTATATTTATTTGAAATTTACAGATTGTATTATATTATTTATTTTAAATCTTATGTATATCTTTTGATGTTGTATAAAGATATTTTTGAAATATGTATCAAAAGTTCTGTCAGAACAAGGAAAATGTTATAAGTTTAAGACAAAATTATTGATTTTGTATTACATTGAAGCAGTCAATGTAATACAAAATCAATAATTTAAACAAGTCTCTCGTGATGCGTAGTGTATTGTAGCGTATTTCAAAAACCGCCAGATAAACAACGAAAAAATTACAACATGTGTGGATCATAGTAGAGTAGATTTTGAACTATGATCAAAATGAACAATTTCAACCTTTGAAATCGCTAATTTTTAATGGTTTGTTTTTAAAAAAATAAGTTTCAGGGGTAACTATACTCTGTATAAATTAACTTTATTTTAATGTTTAAAAGATCAAAACAATTAACGTTCACTGAACCTTATGTAGAGATTTAAAATTCTTCTAGAGATCCACTATAGTCGACTTTCCAAGTGAACATTCATACCAAAATCGTATTTACAAAACACTACGTACCACAGGAACAAGAGAATAGTCATTAAATTCCCTTATGACACACCACCAAGTATATTACAAAATATTCAGTTTCAATTGGTATACAAATTTGCTTCAAATATAATATCCAAAAATATCACAAAATCCCTCGGGAGAAGAATTATGTACTTTTTTTTAACATAAAAATTATTTAGTTAACATTTCTAATGGCGATAAATATTATTTTAATTAATAATATTATAGTTATAACAATTTTATTATGAAAAGAATCATTTTTTTTAAATATAATAAATATTTTTTTTACAATCACAATATAATTATTCTAAAGTACAAAATAATTAACAGAATATAATTTAGAACTTTGGAATGCTTTTTACATATAATTACATTTCTAAATAATTATAACTTCATTAAATTAACGCAATATTTATATTAAAACATAAATATAGATTTTATTTCAAACAAATTTGATATATTAATAATTTTTTGATATTTTTATTTTAATTATGTATTCGTTTTTGAAAAAAGAAATTAAAATTACTCTTGGAAAAGTAAAAAAAGATTTGTAAAAATGAAACAACAAAAATCATTTACATTATAGATAGTTCAATCGTATGGTGAACTGCGAAAACTAAAATAAAGTTTAATACCCTTTTAAACAGGACTGGAAACCGATTTTTTATTTTGATTAATTAAAATTTCTATATTATTTCTGCATTTTTCCTTGAATATTACTTGAAAAACGAGAACCTGCTAAGTTTTATAAAACCAAAATCCAAACCAAACTAAAATACAAATTGGTTTCCCAAAACATTCAACAAATCCAAATATTTCATACAGTAGTTGAGCATTATCTTCTCTATAAGTAAATCTTTAACTTTTTTCTGTTAAGTTTCGCAGTTCGAACTACGATTGCACAATCTATAATGTAAATAATTTTTGATAACAGAAAATATTTATTATAATATATTTTAATGGTATTGTCAGTTATCAAAATTTTAACCATAAATAATTAAAAAATTCAAAACCGAAACGTCAAATAAATTGATGGAAATCGGTAAAAAAAAATTATTAATTGGTAAAGAATATTTGTTGTTGTTCTTATTGTTATAACACATCATCATAATCATCATCATCACAATTCATAATGACTTGCAAAACTTAATTACTTGTTTTTCTAAAGTTTTTTTTGTTTTTTTTTTTTTTGTTTTTTGTAACTGTTATGAAGATTTTGATTACACATTATAAGATAAAAAGTGAATTTTATACTAAAATAAACTTTAATTTGAACATATATTCAACATAGAAGTAATAAATATATAATTATATTAATGATCAAATACAAAAAGTTATTTAGTAGTAATTATAGTATAGCATTGTAAAATAACTTTCAAGATCACATTTGATTGTGTTGTGTTGCACCTGATATTGTATTGAATTATTCGAATTCGATGCACAAAAGTTTAATTTTAAATTAAAAAAACATTTTATAATCATTACACCTTTTTCTTTTTTATATAAATTATAATAAAAAAACACAATTTTACTAAAATAAATAACACAAAAATTTGATAAATAAATTATTTTTATAAATATTATATGTAAGTATATCGTTCCGTTTTCTTAATTTCTAATATTGTATTATAAAAAAATATAATATGAAACTTAATGAAAACTGATTAGTTATTTTTAAATTATGTTTGTATGTTATCAGCACGAAAATACAAAGATCACCACGCGATCAACAGACTTGTCACAAACGTAACGATCCAACTGAAACTGATTTAATATAAATTATTTGCCCGGCTCAATAGCACGAGTATACGATTATAAAAGCTTTGTGGTTTATATACATATATTATCTATATACATGTATTAAGTGTATATATACTTATATATAGATATATATATATGTAGGGTGTTCGCTGTTCGGTTTCGGTAATGTTATGATGGTGTGGTGTCTGTGCCTATGGTGTGGTTGTATAAAAATCTTAGAGAATTAAATTTTGAGAAATAATTTTTTTAAATTATTTATTAA
Source organism: Rhamphomyia laevipes (assembly GCA_963920725.1). Classification (NCBI taxonomy): domain Eukaryota; kingdom Metazoa; phylum Arthropoda; class Insecta; order Diptera; family Empididae; genus Rhamphomyia; species Rhamphomyia laevipes. The sequence goes on along the minus strand of OY987257.1, from coordinate 43,821,773 downwards.
AATTAGATTTTTAAAATTTCAATGTTAACAAAAATTAATTTAAAAAATATAATTGACTTATGACATTTAAACTGTTCTACTTGTCATATTAATAAAAATTATAAATAAATTCATATTTAAAATTAAAAGTTTTTCATCTTCTTGTTATATAAAAATTATTATTCATGTACATTTACTTGGATGATTCCCCATGAATGCGTCTGCAGAAGCGGTTTATGAATTTCCTGTATCATATAATAACTTTACTAGATTATATTTATGACTGTCAACTGTAGCATTATTGTCATTGTCACGGTTGTTAAACTGTGTGATAGTTTCTATCATGATAGCTACTCAATTTGATCTCATAGATTCTGATTATTATTGTGTTTGTCATCACATTTACATAGCTGAAAAATACTTGTGATTAAATTTTGAATAAGTTGATATATTCATTCAGTTGAATAAAATTGGAAATCAAAGTGCTGCTTGGATAAGGATTAAACTACTGTGCACATATTAATTGAGAATGTGAAGATATTGCCTCGGAAAAGTTTACAATAACTTAGTTAAGAAATTCTTATTTTTTCGTAGATTATATGGACTCAAAACCATCAGGAAAATCTAAAGGTTTTTACAGAAGTATGGAACTCGACTAATCTTTGACTAATATATATATATATATATCTTTAAATAGCGACGCATTGAATCGATAGTGCCATTATACAACCACTTTCTATATCTATATGATATAATGTAAATATATATTTTCATATTAAATATGTATATATAAATTTACTCATAGTTTTCATGAAATTCATACATCATTGAACAAACTCAATGAAATCGTATATAGTTGAAATTATATATTATAATGTTTAACATTTAATACTATTTAAATAAAATGACAATGTTAAATTGAGAATCAGCATTTACTTTAACTTATCTCTATAATTATATCTTTTTTTTATATATATAAATAATAAATGAAATCATGATATACCATCAAAACTCAAAACATATTTATGTAATACAATAATCGTATCGTATTAGAGCCAACGGACTCATTGTCAATATAGAGATTTGATGATTTTGTATTTATTTTTCAAAAGTATTTACTTGCTTGGAAATTTCTAATTAATTTAATTTTAAATTATAAATAAATATTTGTAAGACAACAAGTAAAAAAAAAATCTTGAAAATTATGATAATGTCAAGAGTATTCCATAGAAATTTGTGATCTTTATCTAGATAAAATTATATAACAAGATCGGTTGGGATAAGGTGAATTTTCTATTAATTTTTTCAAAATTTAACATCATATGTGACAGTAATAGTAAATGAATGTAATAAGTCATAAAATAAGATTTAAATTATTTTACAAATTGTAAATTTGTTGATAATAAAAATATATGCTGCGATAATATATTTTGGACAGTATGCAACATAATTTTCGTTAAAAAATCAAAAAAACCAAAAAAATTTATCTTTCAAATAGTTCACCAAGAACTATAATTAGTAAGCTGAGGGGACTACAGTATTATATGAAAGTTTATAGGGAATATTATTGTTAAAATAATTAATAAAAAACAATTTATAATAAAAGTTATACAATGACATTAAAATTATATGTTATAAAAATAATTGTTTCTTGTCATGGCCTTTTCTTTATCGTATAATTAAGAGACGAAGCTGTGTAATTTGTTATGTTTTGTTTATTTTAATTTTGTTTTTAAAGACTCTATTATAAGCTAAACTAATAAGATAAGAAAATCGCAGGTTTTATACAAAATTTATACTACAATTCGTGGCATGAAATTATAACTTTATTTAAATTAATAAACTATTCTATTATAATTATTATTTTCATATAAGATAAAACAGTTATTATATATTGAAATAATCATTATTTATTTATGATTTAAATATGGTTTAAACTAAACAAATTTGACGAAAAATTTAAATTGAATACCAAAATATATTCAATCCATTTAATCTAAATGGCTGGTTGGTTGGTTTGAGTAAGCGAAGGCAAGCAAGTACCGAGACCAAAATCGAAGACTACTTATCTCTACAAGCTGCAGCACATAAACACATCCTACACTTTTCTAATGAAAGAGATCAGACCGGCTACACTTTACCTGTTTCCCATAGATTTGTCATAAAATAACATTCCAAGTTTTTCAGACTTCTACAACGTACGTAGGGAGAGTGGCACAGAAGATATTCCAAAGAATTCTCTTACAAATGTAGATCTGTGTAAGCCCTAATGTCGCCACGTACTTCGTAAGTAATGTGGCTAGAAAATACCGATATACATCCGATGCATTGGTTTGTTCATAAGTAGAATACCCTTTATTTATTTGGCACATGTTTTATCACAAAAATATTTAGTATTATAGCACGTTTCCAATTACAACCATTCTAAGAGTTTCCTCTTTTTTGGTCCACATACTTAGTTAGTAAGTTTTCGCCATTAATAGTGTGTAACCTAGTTGGTAAGTATCAAGGGTGTTATTCTTTGAATCTATATAAATAAAAACTAAAGTATTGCAAAACATATTGTCCTGATAAATAAATTTACAGCGATAAACTATGTAGTCGAAATTTTTGTATCTCTTTCATTAAACTTCTTTTTAATATGTTCTTTTTTTCTTGTCTGAGAAGTCTGATTTTATTTAAAAATAATGGTTCAATAATAATCCGAGCGTAATAATCAATTTAGTTGAGTGTCAGTGTATTGTCCACAATATAAAAATTAATTTAAAAAAATATATCACTAAATTAAATAAGAAATAACAAAACGCGAAAAGGAGGAATTTATCATATAAAATTATAGCTTGAAATATTTCAGAATTTATTTTTAATATATATACTTAAAGCTGGCCATACATTATACAACCTTGTTTTCAAACTGTTGTTAACCGAATTGTAAATTTTCAACTTGGTTTACAAGCGATATTACAACCGTCAAAAATCAAGTTTTTTTTTGTATTTATATGTCAAACTAAAAATAAATTGTTGAAGTTAAATTTAATTTAAAAATAAATTTAGATATAAATTAAAAAACTTGAAGTAATTGATTTAAATAATAAAGTGAACTATTTATATTAGAAATAAAAAAACAAATTCAGAAAAATCAATAAAACATCATTTTGATTATACAACTTCAACATACACTTTACAACTTATCAACATCAACATAAATTAAAATATTTCAATGTTTCTATAACCGATTTGTCAATCATCAAGATGACACCAAGTTGTCAACACATTGACAAACGATTGTATAATGTATGGGCAGCATAATTGATAGCACGAATTTATGATATACATAAGTATATTATTATTCAAAAATATATAATATTTCTTTTATATATTTTATAAATATGTATAATAAAATAACATAATTCAAAATTCTTCATTTACATTACACAAGCCTGCAGCACATCTGCAGACTTGTGTAATGTTAAAATATTGTCAATGTAATTAAAATCATATTCACTTTAAAGTGCATTTTAAAAAATTTTATTTTAGACTCAACTGAAATAATGTCTTGATTAGTATTACAATTTCTGAATATCAAAATATAGAACCGGATAATTTTAAACTACATTTTTTCAATTTATAATTATCGAAAATACCTTTAAAAATATCATAATTAAAAATTTTCTGCAAGTACATTAAAATTTATACATTTTTGATGACATTAATTTTTTTTTAAATTCCATAAATTTTTATAGCACTACTGTAAAGCGAAACAATTTTTTTTTTACAATAACTTCATTTTGTAAAGTATATTAAAAATGTTATTACACTTAATGTTTTTTTTTAAAAAAAATTATTTACCAGATAAAAAATCATAGAAAATAACAATAATTAATTTAATTACAATTTTGTTAATAACCGGAAAAGAACACAAATCACAGTAAAAGCAAACATGCACGCACAGTTTGCTATGCTACAGTATACTAATTTACTTAATTTTAATGTTGAGAGAATCATATTTCGGTTCAACTCAACAGGTCAATAAATATTTTTTGGCAAAAGGAACCAGTTTCATATATACAAATTATTGTTATCAACTGTTTGGGTAGTAAAAAGACAAAAATTCGTAATATTCATAACATAAAACCATAAATGATTTATTTGTATTTCTCTATGTTGCAAATTTCAGTGCATTATATTGTGAAGGTATAAATCGATAGCTCATACAGGTAGAATTTTTCAATGAATCATGTAATATGAATTTTTTTACCTGAAAAGAAAAAAAAATGTTTATTTGACAAAAGTTAATTTTCTACATTATAAGAAATTAGAAAGAAATTCAAAAAAAGAAATATTTTTACCTGAAAGAATCTTCATCATGATAAACACGAAGCCGAGAAAGATTTATGTATTAATTCTGAAAATATATAGACCCCTATTATTTATGTTTTTGTGTATTATATATAAATTATAAATAAGAAATCGGGTGTACTAACTGTGTCACTGAGTTGCAGAAACCCATGCATCAAAAATCATTTTAGTTACCTTGAGTTTCAAAGCCAAACGGCCATAAATGATTAGAAAAATGTATTTTAGATTATAATCCTAGTAATATTTATGTTACCTCTGTTTAAATTTATCGTACATTCAGAAAAGGTTGCTTTAAATTTCATTAGCTATTCCTATTACTATGTGATAAGGGGTCAAAAAGTAGGATAGACATTTTTCATACATTATACACATGAAATTTGTAAAGTTATGAGGTTTCTTGATTATTTAATTCGATTTTATGTATGATAATATATTGTCTATATCAATTTAAATGCTTGGTAACTAATTACTGACTAAATAAATAATTCAAATAATTATTTCACAAATAAATTATTTTTTATATAACGAGATTTACAATATTTTTTGCATAGTAAAAATTTTATGATTTTAATTTCTACCACTATGTAGAGAACAAGGACAATTTGATTATGATCCATGTACGAAAAAATGTCTGATTAATAATGCGTCCCAGCACAATATACTACCATCACGTCACCGCCAGTGTCAAGGCAATCTAATACATGCCTTTATTAAATCTTCCATTATTGGTAATTAATAGTTATATTATTTAGCCTTTAATGTATATACTAATTATTTCTTAATACAATATAAATTTAGCAGTACATGAATTAGTATTTTAAAAAGTATAATTAATTAAATGTATTAAAATATTTGTTTAATTTAAAGTATTATAAAACCGAATTAAGTTAAGTTAATGTATATTTTACGAACTCTTATTACAATTGTTTATTAAAAAATTTACAAATTCTAGTATAAAATTCTAGTTAATTCCATCATAAAGATTGAAACTATAAACATAATTATAAAATATGATAATTTTGCTTACGCGAATAGTGAAAAGTAAACTACCTGTTTAGATAAAAAAAAAATATTGTTAAGTTCTTTAAGATTCGCTAAGATGATTTTATAAAAATAAAAATATTTCCATGATTTTTTTTAAAAAACAAAACGCGAAGTAATTTTTATACCCTGATAAAAATTTGTTTAATAACTTAAATACTAATGGCCTATTTCACAGTGAGAGGTTAAGCCTTTGACAAAGCTTAAACTTCGGTTTAACTTATTTTCCGGTTTTTCAGTGCAAGCTGAAACCACACTGACTACCTTAAAGTGAGGTTTAACTAAAGTTGCATATGAGATGAGTTTAAGATTCACTTTCGACACTTTGTATTATTAGTTCTATAAATGAAATAAATTCATTTATACATTTAAAATTATAAGTTGCAGATTTAAGTTACACAATCCGTTTAGTTAAAATTGAACTTAAGCTTTCACTGTGAAATTGGCCATATATAATCCGAAAAATATTATTTTAAATATAAACTTAATATGTAATTAGTTTTTGTTTTAAATTAAACAAATAGGGGTGAAGGCCAAGGCAGTATTTCCCTTGCCAATAAGAATAAAAGTGAATTTACATATGCGATGTTTATTCGTCGCGACTACCTGTAGCTGGTATAATTAACGCAAATATTTAAATAAACGATTTACAAAATGTGTGACGTTTTTTCGCGCCGATATAAAATGCATACATGGAAAATTTTTACATATGATAAAATGTTGTATTGTTGATTAAAACAGTTTGTTATTAAAAAAATGAAAATGAAATTAAATATAATTTGGTTAAATTAAGTAAATCACAACGAGAAAAACGTTTACGGAGTTTATAATTATTATTGTTAACTAACTAATTAACAATAATTAAAAAATGCAATTATGTAAATTGATTGAAAGAAAAAAAAACACCGCCGCGACGAGAAAACGCATGTAAATCTTAAGACAAGGCAGTATTAATAATTAGAAAATTTAAATAAATTGAACAACATAGAAATTTTAAGTAAATCTGCAATGATCTATTATTGTCCCATGCAATAATAGAATTAGTTAAAGAATTAAGCCAATTTTCATATTGTAATTATTAGCTCCATAATAAAACTAATTACATATACGAGGGCTGATTGATAATTACGTGGACTGACACAGAAGACACAGTTTTTTTCAGTTTTTTTTTTTTATTTTTCAACGTAGTCACCTTTTAGGACGATACACTTAGTTAGACGATGTTCCAGTTTTTTGATGCCTTCCAAAAAATATGATTTCTCCAACCCTTCAAAATAGCCATTTGTTTCGTCGATGACCTCAGCATTTGACCCAAATCTCTTTCCTGCAAGCCATTTTTTCATATTTGGAAACAGGAAAAAGTCAGAAGGGGCCAAATCTGGAGAATATGGTGGATGAGGAACCAATTCATATCTCAATTCTAATAATTTTGCTGTTGCAATTCCTGATTTGTGAACTGGTGCATTGTCTTGATGAAAAAGAACTTCTTTCTTTGCTAAATGTGGTCGTTTTATTATAATCTCTTCATTCAAACGATCCAATAATGTTGCATAATATTGTCCTGTGATTGTTTTTCTTTTTTGTAAATAAACGACATGGATTATACCATGAGCATCCCAAAAAACAGTGGCCATAATCTTGCCAGCTGATGGAACTGTTTTTGCCTTCTTTGGAGCCTTTTCACCTGTAGAAATCCACTGTTTTGATTGTTCTTTTGTCTCTGGTGTGTAGTAGTGTATCCATGTTTCATCAACGGTTATGAATCGACGCCAAAAATCGACTGGATTACGTTGTAATAACTCCAAAACTTGCTTTGATGTTGTCACACGATTGCGTTTTTGATCAATTGTAAGCAAACGCGGCACCCATCTTGCAGATACCTTTTTCATATCCAAATATTGATGTAAAATATTAAAAACACGTTCCGATGAGATGTTCACGATGTCAACAATTTCCCGCAATTTCACTCTTCGGTCATCTAGTACGATATCATGGATTTTATCGACCATTTCTGGAGTAGTCACTTCATTTGGACGCCCAGAACGTTGTTCATCAATTGTGCTGGTACGACCACTTTTAAACTCAGCAAACCACTTGCAAACCATTGATTTCGAAGGTGCAGATTCACCATAATATTTATCCAACTTTTCTTTAGTTTCCTTTGCTGTTTTCTGCCTCAAAAAATAATGTTTTATCAACACACGAAATTCGTTTTTATCCATTTTTAAAAATTCACTGAGATTGACTTACTTAAACGACTGTTACATGGAAAGTATACAAGATATCGACTTTAAATTTTATATATAGCCTAGTAAATGATTTTAGAGGTAAAAAATACTTACTTTATACCTGTGCATTACCTGAATCACAGGTAGTCCACGTAATTATCAATCAGCCCTCGTATATTAAGTAAAAGTTTTTTGGGATGCTTCGGGACTTCGTTGTGTCCATTTAGTATATTATAATTTGTTTGAACTAACAAACTTTGAACTACATTTTTCTTGCATCAAATATTGTTTTGACCCATCTTTGATAATAAATTTAAAAAAAAAGGATTCATTATTCAAAATTACAGGAAATAGATTATAATTATAATTGTAGTAAGAAAATGTAAAGAATATATTATTTTCTATTTTTATTGCACTGAATTTTTCTATATCATAAATTAAAGTTCATATCTTTTAATATGAGTTCTTCTTATCATCATCAAGTAAACAAAGCCTATTCTAACTTAAAACTAATTAATGTGGAATATCACATTTTGTACATCTCCAGAAATATTTTGAATTATAACAAAACTGCATTTTGATAAGCATATTTTCAATTTTGTTTGTATATTAATATTATAATGCTGCCCATACATTATACAACTTAGTTATCAACCGAGTTATGAATTTTCATCAAACAAATTTCAACTTGGTTTACAACCGATATTACAATCATGACACAATCTGTTTTGTATTTATATATCTAACTTATCAAACTGAGAGAAATAATTATAGGTATGTCAAATCACAAAAGCAAATGATCACATCAAGTTTTGATTTTAAAATAATTTGATAGCAAACGTTGAGAAACATAATTTTGGTTCTACAATACCACATATACCACACAACTTACAATCATCATAATCATAAATAAAATATTCAAATGGTCGTCAACGTGTTGTAAACTTGCCCACAAACGACACAACCATGGATAAAAATTACATAGGATGAAAAAAAAATTTGGAAACCAAAAACATTTTAGTTATGGTTCATCAATTCTGATGATATTATTTCCAGAATATATCGAATATTTCTGTACATTATTACACTAATGTAAATAAAAAAAAACCACTTCAATTTGTCATGCTCAATATTTTTTAGATCTATACTAACAATTATAAATTAAAGTTCAATATAAATAATTATTTTATTAATCCTACAATTTACAATTTTCATACTTTGTCATTTATAAATGTAAATGAAAGTGAGATCGTAATATTCAATTATAATATTGAAAATTGTATATTCATAACAATTATTTTAAATTAGTCAAATGGTCCGCCTGCATCTGCTGAAGTATATACACAACATTATAAAATTATATTGCGGGTAACATTTAATTTTAATAGTAATTTAGTCACGAATCATTTGAACATTTTGTTCAGGCTCATACTGCTCGTCAAAATCAATTTAGAATCAACAAATTATCAATTGAGTTTAATTGAAAAGCGCCACACATTCTATTATAAAAGTTATGGTATAACTATGAAGTTCATAGTTATTCCATAACTATGAAGTGTTGTGATCGTAATATGTGTTGAAAAAGTTGTAATTGTTCAAATTAAATTTTCCTTTATGTTTTCGAGAGTCGAGATGTTAAATTGCCTAATTATATAAAACGTATATTCTTAAGGTACTAGAGATCTGATATTTTGTACTTATTCGATTTTTTTTTTACAGAGCGGTGTTTTAATAAACTCCGAGTTTTGATTACTCATAGCAGATTTTTTGTTGTTTAATTCACCGCCACATAATAAATATATATGAAGAATTAGTTACAAAAATATGGGTCAAACTGTGTCTCTAAAGAGATCTAATAATAATTAAAACAGTGTATTAACAACACAATGAAAGGTTTTTTTTAAACTATTTTTCATTTTTCTATTATGTGTTAAATTCTCAAGCCCTGACTTTAATAGAAAATATAACTTTAATTTTTGTAATAAAAATGAATGTAAATAATCAAATCAATCACTCAGTAGCAGCTTCCTCTATTGATAATGATAGGATATTTCAATACGATTGATTTAATGAGAAATTACAAATTGATATTCTTTTCAACAAATTCCATGATGTATTCGCAGTAATTCTGTAATTTATGGTGGTGTCAACAATACAAATGATTTTCTTCAGCGTTTTTTATATTAGCTCAAAAATAAATTGCATTATTTGTATGTACATACTAACAAAATATACTAAATATAATTAAATCAAAAATTAAATTATTATATTTAAAAACTCACTAATTGAATGAACAATATTTATCTATACATCTACAATTCGATGTTGTATTATATTCTAAATGGACTTAGAATACTTTGTAATTTTCATCACATTGAGTTGCAAGTTAAATCAGATGTCTTATTTTGTAATCAATATTAAGATAAAATGTGTTATATATTTGAGTTAGAATAGTTAAACATAAAATCAAATAATGCCTAGTTGTTGTAACTTGAATTGTAATAGAATGAAAGACTTTAGAAATTAAGTAAAAATGCTTATAAATGGTGCTTTTCAGCCATGAATAGAAATCTTTTCTCTTATAAGCCTGAGTGCTTCAAAATTTTGGCGAATGCGCCATAGTATGGAGAATGGAGCACTCAAAAACGCCGAAGATACTAAGTATTCTTATTTGACTTCGAATAGTATGAACCGGGGACAACCAAATTATCAACATCTAATTTTCGTCTAACCTCATCAAATATTAATCAAACAAAATATCTTAAACCAAATTGGATGAATCAGACTTATAAGTTTCATTAAAATATGATATTTATACTCTGGGGTTTCTAACAGTTATGCTAATTAGACGCACAACGAAATTCAACGTGGCACATCACATGAGACATGAATATTCTTCTCCAGAAAATATTAATTTTCCAGTAATGTTTCGAACAATTTTATATAATTTATTTTAATTTTAGAACATTTCCAAAGTTACACTGTTATTCGAATTATCTATTAAATTTCTTAAACAGTTCAATGCATTACCTCTAAAACACTAAGATTGTTTTTGAAATCCATATATAGTAAAAAAAAAAAAAAAAAACTTTTAAATTGTTATTTAATATTTTTTTAAATGTATTTCTTTAATAGCATACCTATTAATAAAATCAAGATATATATATTATATTTATATATTTTAAAATTTCCTTAAATATTTTTATATAATGTAATATTTTATTATATCCAACTACTAAGAATGAAATTTAATATATATATTTATACATATTTATTTCATTCTATTATTTATAAGTAATAAATTGATTTTAATTATTTTAACTGTTCCCCTTGTTTCTTTTAGAATTACATTTCTTTCACTACATCATAATTTTATATAATAATATTATGTAAAATTTATGCTTAAGAATTTTGTGATATTTTTTTTCTTGTTATTACTATTATATCAATTAAAACGTAAAACTTTTTTTTTCAAAATTTGTTTAACTATTATTATACATAAGTAATAAAATGTGAAAATATAAAATTAGATAAAAGTTTTGATAAAAAAAAAAGTAATAATTATTTAACAAAGATAAATGATCTTTGAAAATAATATAAATTTGAATTTATTTTCATTATAATTAATAACAATATTTAAAAAATATATTATATTTTCATGTAAAACTATTTTAATATTAAATTCCTTTTGTCATAATTTCAAATTAACAATTTTTTTTATATATATATATAATTATTTTGATCTGTTAAATACATATAATAATAATTTCAAAAATATTATATTTGTTATTATAAAATAGATGATATTTTGTTTTGTAAAAAGGAATTAATTATTCAGTTTTTTTTTTTTTGTTTTGGTCCAATAAATTTTTAATTTTATGTAAATTTTTGAAATATTTCTTTTAAAAAAATTACAAATACATATTATATAAATATATATACAAAAATACTCATATATTAAGAAATTTCTTATAAAACAAAAGAAAAACTAATAATGCAAAGTTCATGTACCCGTTTATAGGACTAAAAGCCGTTGATAGGAATTTGTTTTTCTGTAAAATTCATAAGAATAGTTTATTTTTTGTAACTTGCAAATTTAGATTTGCAAAATTATGTAAGTAAAGGAATCCTTTTAAAAAAATTCATGTTTAAAGCACATATAATTGTAGTTATTTTTAATTGCTTATTAGTAAATGTACATCAGTTCTCAAAATATTTAAATTATTAGAATAATTGTTTTTTTTTTTTTTTTTTTGTAAAAGTCTGAATTACTTGAATTTCGTTTATAAATAGTAAATCTGGAATCATAGTGCCACGAGCGTTAACGGTAACCTTAAATAAATTATATTGTACTTTTCCTTACTTTTGACCGTTTCCTTACTTTTTTGAGAAATTAATGTTACTTCTTATTTTAAAATAGTTTTTACCAAAGCGGCAAATACATATTTGTGTCAAAGTCGTATATCAGCGCTGATAGCCGAAATATTTTTACTACACCGTTACCCTCAACTTTGAGCATTGTCATTGCTTAGACATAAAGCTGTGTATTTTACACAGTTGTGAACTATATGGTGGCACTGTGATTCCAGCTTAATAATACATTTTTTTTAAACATAATTAAATGAAAATTAATAATATTTATTAATTACTTAATGAATTTTTTTATATTATTAAAACTGTTTTCTTAAAGCTTGATATATTACTAAAATATTGAATTTTGTTTAAAAATTTTCTTTGTATATATTTAAAAATCTTGGAATGCATGATAATGACACATATGAAATTTTCCTACTATGTATTACATTAAAAATTTCTTTTTTTTTTTCGTTACAATTACTCTATGAGCGTTTTAAAATTTTTAAATGTATCCAATATTTTTTATTGATAATTTTGTTAATAAATATGGTTAAAATGTTTTTTTTTTTTTAATTATTATTATTATTAGTTTTAATTATTTGAAAACTATTTCTTTGTCCTTAAAACTATTTATAGGCATGTTTCTTAATTTTTTTTCATCTCAAATTATTAATCCGAAATGAAATAAATTGGTCTTTCGTTTGTCACATAGTTCAATTTGTACTTAATGAGTTTTGAAATATGGTAAATGATAAGTGGGTACAAATGTTTAGTTTTATATGGTCCTTTCCATCAAAAGCTCTTAAATGATTGGGTGCCGTGTGTGTGTGAATGTGTGACTGGGTGATTAAGAGAGTATAATTATTTCATAATTGGGCTCTGTGTATGTTCAACACAGTTTAATTTCCTTAAAAACAATATAAAATTAAAATTAAAATATTTAAATAAAAAAAGATAGGGAAAAAATAAAGTTAATGATAAATTAAAGAAGTTTTCGAAAAATTGTTTTGGATTTTTTTTTTTGTTCTAATGTACAGCATCAATATCACGTTGTGCTCTTGAAATTTTTAATTTATCTTTTGGTGTTTGATTCTCACCCGATTCTAAGGCAAACATTTTAATCTTTTCTTTAAACGACAGCTTCTCGGGCACAGCATCATTTGATATTTGTTGTTTTTTCTGTTGTTCTTCGGCTAGTCTACGCGTTCTTGGATCCCTGTAATAAATTGTTTATTTTATTTACTTATTATATTACACGGATATTGAATAAAGATGTGATTTATTGCTTGATCGTTGATATACAGCAGTGAAAATTCATTGCGAGAATATTTTTAGTAATGAAAATTTATTGAGTAAAATTTATAATAATTCACCTGTATACTTCCTGTGCTCCAATAACACCAGGTGTTAACTGCACCGTCGTATTCCAACCGTCTGATGCGTCAGGTGTGGTGGGTGATTGTAACATTGCTGATGTATCTATGCCACAACGCTAAATATTCACGTATATACAAAACAAATACATAAAGTTACTTTTAAAAAAAGGTTAAATTTATTTGATTTACACTTACATTTTCAGTAATTACTTCTAAATCAGGTCGTTCGGAATTTAAATCTTGTGACGAAATAAAATTATTATCATCGTCATGAAATGAAACTCGTTTATTATCGCGGGATATATTCATTTGAGAGGATAATAAAATATGAGATGCTGTACTACCCAAATTTCCACCACCGACGACGTTGTTCTGTTGTTGCTGATTCATTGCCATAGACGAGTGTAAAATTTGAGGATTTGTTAATATATTATTGTTGTTAGTTAACAATAAACTAGGTCGTTGCATTTTTGTTTCTAACGAACTACTACTGATAGTATTTCCACTATTGATTAAATAACCATTATTGGAATTATCTATTATGTTTGAATTTATTTCTGACATATTATTTCTTATTAGAGTTGGATTCTTTAGTTTTTGTTGTTGTTGAGACATTATTAAATATGAACTATTTCTTTCTGGTGGCGGTGGTGGTGGTAATACGGTATTGGCAGATAAACTAGAAGGATTTGTATTTCCTGATGTTTGTAGAGTTTCTCGTGTTAAATCCATTGGAGTCATGTCGTTATTGGGACTTAAGTGAACATTTCCAATATCTTTTGCCAATTGATTAATAGAATGATCAACGACATTGGACAATCTATGATGATCATCAGCAAAACTAGCAGATTTATGTGATTTTGATGGTGATGTTGGTGTTGTAGTTGTTATACCATCATAACGATTATTTTTTAATATACTTTTGGGTTGTATTGTTGTTGTTGTAGTAGTTGTACTAGCACTTTGAACAGTTTGTTGTACTGGTGGATAATTTTGATTCTGATGGGAATCAGTAACAGATGAAGATGACGATGTTCCAATGCCGAACTGAGAAGATGTTGTTGTGACAGCATTACTAGTGATTGTGTTAGTAGTTGGTGAAATCTCGTCTTGGTTCATGGTGTTATTTATTTGACTATTGTTTGAATTTTGTGTTGATACTTTTACATCAACTTGTCTGAAGTTTGTGACAGGTGTAAGAATTGTTAAATTTTGTTGTACCAAACGAATAACTTCTTGGACGTTGTCTTTGTTATAAGAGTTATCGTTATCATCGTCCTGCTCTTCGGTTTCTAGAGCACGACGTTCAAAATCTCTTTCCAATACCAATGTTTTCAATTGATCTTCCTGTTGCTGTGTCCTTTGACCAATTAACGAAAGTTCTGATATTTGTTGATCTCTCCACTGACGAATGTGTTCGCGCCGAATTTCATGTTCCTTTTCACGTTCTTCGCGTTCCCATGGACTAGCGGCAAGAAAATTTTTATTTTGAGTATTCGTCGTAATTGGATAATAAGCTGCTTTTGGTGGATCTAGGGTACTTGCCACATAATTAATACCCTGTGTAGAGTTTGGACTATTTTTAAATAGCGGATGTGTTGTTGTCGGTGGTAATGGAGGAGTATTTTCTTCAATTCCACCAGTTATAGTGGCCATCGGTTGTTGAGAATACGGCAATTGATTACGTATAGCATGTGGTTTTGGAGCTGTTGGTGGCATTTGTTTGATTGGGCTCATTTGTTGCATTTTGGATGGCATCGTATGAGTTTGTAACTGTGGCTGTTGTTGTTGCTGTTGCTGTTGCTGAGAGTTTGGATTATGTGGTAACATTATTGAATTATTTGGCGTTCCTTCGATACCTTGCATTATTTTATCATGTCGCTGATTTCGTCGTGCCGCCATCTCAGCCATTTCAATTAATTTACCTTGACTTCGAATTTGTGCAGTCATCGGCTGGTTTTGCGGATGATATTGACCAGATTCGGAATGATGTTGTTGAGTTGGTATTAAACTCAATTGACCAGTAGGATAATTATGTGAATGCTGATGCGGTGGCTGCTGTAGTTCTGCAACACTAGATAATTGTTGATTGGGTATCATATTAACATTTTGCATACTCTGGCTGGACGAAATTTGTGATGCATAAACATTCGAATGACCTGCTATATTTGGCATGGATGGTGCCATCATTTGATTCATTCTAAGACTCTGTTGAGTTTGAATATCTCGAGCAAAACATTGTGAACTTTTAGAACGATTGCCCATTGTTAATGAAGAATGTGGTTGTATTTGATGGAGCATTTGTTGCTGTTGATGCATGTGCTGTGACATGTTTACATTGCCATTTGTTAAATTATTGCTACTTGCGCTTATATACGATAACATAGAATTTGGTGAATGTATAGACGTAACATTGTTAATTTTATTATTACTATGATTGTTGATATTGGCGTTATTATTATAATAGGCTGAAGTTGGACGGTTTAATAATGTTGGATGGTTGGTGGATGTCGGTACAGCGGCTGCAGCCATTCCGGCAGAAATTGGTTGTTGTTGTTGAGGAAGATTCCCACTGCTTAGAGTATTTAATGTCGGTTGAGAAAGCATCTGATGTCTATAATTTCGGAAGGAAAATAAATAAATGTAATTAATTGTATTTATTATTAGAAATGAATCAATTCTACTAAGAAGAAAGCTTAGATTTTTATAAATTCTAGTTAAATTAGTTTATTACCTTTCACCCAAAACAGGTTGATTTTGATTTTGAGCACGATATACACTTAAGTTTTGATAAAATCCTTGTTCATTATTATTATGTACTAGATTATGAATGCTTCGAGACTTTGAATTGGAAATAGCTAAATAAAAAATAAAAAAAAAAAAATTATAGAAATTAACAAAAATGTGTAAGAAAAAAATTTACCCATATTATTTACAACACCATGATGCAAAGCTGGTACAGATTTACTATTTGGTAAGGGTTGATTTGATACTATTTGACCTATTGAATTTTTTATGTCGCCCATGCGGCTGATATCTCTTTCAGACGCTCTTCGATTGCCTTTAAATTATAAATAAAAAAATATGTTTTAGACACAACAAATATTTAAAGGTTATAATAATAATTATATACAAAATTAGGAAAAAAAAATGTGATATATAAGAACTCAGTTCAATGTACGTGCAGTTTATTGAAACAAAGATGAATCAGCAAAAAATAATTAAAGAATAAATTATTTCAACACAAAAAGTTATGTAACAAAGCACTACAAAAATTATTATCTCATACTCTTTCATCATGGTTCAATAACATTCTCAGATGTTTTTGAAGAATCCAATAAAGAACAAATTTGTTGCTGGTGACATGGATTATTGATGGCTGTTTCGGAATTTAGGTTTGGTGTTGTAGAATTCGAAAATAATTTGTTTACTAATTTTATACATTTTTCTGATGGTGGAAAATAACTACTAGTTAATTGTGATGAAGTGCATTTTAATATTTTTTTATTTCTTTTAATTGATCTTACGGTCATAAATTTTGGAGTTGATACATCACAAACATCTGACGTGTGATATGGACTAAATTTATTAAATAATTGTGGTGATATATTTCGATGTGTTGGCGTTGACTCGTTATTTTTCAAATTTAATTTAGTTGTATATAACATTAAATCGGGACAACTTTTGTAGCAAAATTGATTTAAAATATCAGAGGCTTCAGATAATTGATAGTTATTTGGATTATTTTTTGAACAGCAACTAATTTCCCGAATTGATGACTTGTTTCTATTTACTGAATTCTCTTTTTGTTCCATTTCTTTTTTTATATCTTCAGAATGATAACAATCTTTGGGATCATTACTTTCAGCTATATTGTGATACTTAGAACTAGTATAATGATGATGATTGTAAAGTTCTTCGTCACGTGGGGAAGATAGTAATTTACAAGAATTAAATTTATCGTCATCATGGGATAATAAAGTAGGATCACTCTCCCAATATGAAGACAAAATTGGTAATTGACTGTAATTGTGCTTCATTAAAACAGTTGGCGGCTCACAAGGAGGCATAAAATTCTTTTTATGTATGTGATGATAGTGATGATGATGTAAATGATGATCCAAAAAATTGTCGTCGTATATGGGATCAACAAAAGGTACATATGAATTAAAATCATGTCCTCGTGTCCCAAATAAACTCCATTCTTTTAATTGTGCTGAGATTTTATCTTGTTCTAATTTTGTAAGCTTATCTTTTTCGGGAATATTCAATTCAGGATTTGATTGAGTTTTTTTACGTGATTCATAATGTAAATTTTTCATAAGATATCCGGTTGGTGCATCACCGTTTAATTCAAAAAAATGTGCTAATTTTCTTACTTTACCTTCACCAAATTTAATATCTTCGTTCTTCTTATTCAATATGTCACAGTTTACATAATTTTTGTCACGTATTTCAAAGGAACTGTTAAATTTACGTAAAGGAACTTTTGTTTCTAAACCTTTTAGTTTCTTTTTTGATAAACTATTTCTATTTTTTATAAATTTTGTTGTTTTCTTATTAGATGGATTTATTTTGTTGCTCGTATTTTCACTGTCAACATTATGATGTTTGAAGCGTAATAACGATTCAGTGCATTCTATTGATTTTAATTCTGAAAAATCCAATTCCAAATCAGTTTTATCAATTATTTTATCAGAATAACCCTCATCTAACGGAATATACGATTCCTGATCATTACATATACCTTTGTTAAATGATTCATCTGATGCATAATGCATTCGGTCACTAACTCTGTTACTAATTTGATCAGCAGTATATGACTTTCTAGGAATACGAACATTCTCGCGATCTAATGAGACACTATTTCTACTTCGTTTCTGACCACTATCAATCAGATCAAAGCTAACTGTTTTTCTACAACCAGATGCCGAGCGGCGTTCTTTTTTATCCAACATTATTCCACCGACGCTATTGCTATTGTTCAGTAATTTTGAATGTTCATGTGGAAGTTCAAAATTAATTGGAACGTAAATTGTATTATTTGGTGGTGAACCGTCATCAATAAATGGTATTTCATCTGAATCAGCACATGACGCAATACCATCTTCATTTAATGGTTGATGTGCATCAGAGTATGATGTTGTCTGATTTAATGATTCATTTGAATTTTCATTAATATTTATAACATCATCTTGATATTGTTCAATATATATAGATGGATTTAATTCCCAACGAGTTGGACTATTTTCATGACCAAATTTAACTTGTGGTGATGATGATCTTGCTGGGTATGATTCCGCAGCTAATATTAAACTTGATGAACTTTGAATAAATGGACGTGTATCTCGATAACGTGGATCGATATGTAATTTCTCACCACGGGCACATAATTCTTCTTGTAGTGACGATGAACTACGCCGACGTCGAGGATAATCACTGTAATATTGTGGTGGAATTTGATCTTGATAGAAATATGATGTGATTTGCTTTGGACTATTAATACTTTCATCTGACCCAGAACCATAGTATTGTTTTTGGGATGAAAACTGTTGTACAGTTTCTTCAGCATCTTGGTTATAATTTTCAACAATATACAATATAAGCAGCGTAATTAGAATGGGATTGTTTTTATATTGATTAATAACCCTTTCAGATTATAAATTTTAGCAATAATTTAAATACAATTACATATGGAAAGTAAACTTACCTCTTTGTATTACTGGACTAGGTTGCTGTAATAAAGTTGCCAAGCCATGATAAATTGCACCTTGTTTTGCTACTTCTAATGTCACAACCGGTCCAGTTCGCACTAAATAATCAGCAGCTCTATAAATTTAAAATACCAAGTAATAACTATATAATAAATATTAAATTTTTTTATTTGTACCTTTCTTGAGTTATTCCAATTAAACTTTGACCATCGACTCTTAAAAGTTGATCACCAGCTTGCAATCTACCATCAGCATCGGCTGCTCCACCAGGTACTACTGATTTAATATAAATTCCTAAACGTTCTTGTCCAGCTCCTTTGGCTGCGACAATTGAGAGTCCCATGCCATTAGAATTTTTATGTAATTTAATAACTTGCATTTCTGGTTGGGGCAGTTTATTGGACATTGCACTCGGTGAACGGGTCTTTGAACAATATATATATATATGAAATAAATTAAAATACAAAATTATTTCCAATTTCTTACATTGAATTGATGCATATAAACGGTCCACAAGCCAACACTTGTTGGTTGTGCAGCTAATCGGCACATTCCTGCAACTTGTAATGGATTTAAAAAATCCACTAATCCAGATGGTATACCACGAACTACATCACAACTAAAACCATCATCCGGCAATAAAAGTGCCAAATGAAGTTCTGGTGATTCCTCAAGACGTACTTCACGACCATCGGCACGTGTTAATTCATCAGCTACTGATTCGGCCATTCGAATAGCAGTATCAACAAGATTTCTTGGAATTTTTTCCTGCTGTAATAGTGCGGTCATTTGGAGTGAGTTAAGTCGAAAACATGAACAGGCTAATTGCTGAATTTCTTCGACGCTGGTTTTTGGTGCTTGTAAAAACTGTGCACATTGATTAATTTTTGCCAAATGACAATCAGCTGCCAATTCTAAACCTTGACGTTCAGCCCAAAGTTCTAAAAGTTGAAGACGTTCAGAAATTACTTTACCCCATTCAGCATTGCACATGTGAGAGTTTCCGACAATCTGAAAAAAAATTATAAATTTATAATTCTATACTCTGTCTAAATTTTAAAAATGTTATCAACTTACAGTATTAAAACAGGTTACATTTATGTAGTGAAACAATTGTGAAAATAATTGTATAGTTAAAGCTGCATTGACTCGACATCTTCTGAGTAACGCCATTGCTGATCCCAATACAGTTAATACCAATCCAGCTGCTGAATCATGATCAATATTTTCTGAGAGAAATTGATTTAATGTTTGTGACAATTCAATACGAAAACAATTGACCAAATTTCGGAATGCAGTTTGTACACTTTCCGCAAGAACCTCTTGTGCTTGTACACTGAAAGCACTAATATGACGATCTGATTTTAAAAAATGTAAGAATTCTGAACTATTTGCCATCCAAAAAGCTAAAATTCTAGGATCTGTATATTGATCTTGTATAATAGAATATACTAAATTAGCAACATGATGTAAAAATATAGTTAGTTTGTGTGCTCTTTCAGTTGGCTGAAGTTCGGGACGATAATGAGTTGAAGCACGATATCTGAAATAATTGAATACATATATTTAAAAATTATTTTCAAATAGTATTGTTTTATTATATAAAAAAATTAGAAATTAATAAAAAAAAAAACACAATTTGGGCCATGCTGAATTAAATTAACAGCCAAACACTCATAAAAACAATTACCTGGCACATAAATACAATGTATAAACAGGAGCCAATTTAAAATTTGGCGCATTTACATCCAATTCGATGATTACTTGTCTTAAGAAATTCTCCTGATGTGTTTCAGGAAATTCCAAAACTGCTGGTAGTATTGGCTCTTGACCTTGTTGCTGTTCTCCACTTACTACAATTGATGAAATTTTAGGTGTTCTAAGAAGAGGGAATAAAATTTATGATATTTTCTTCAGAAAATTTATATTAAAACAAAAGTTAAGAAACTAGACATAATTTCTAAATAAGTTAAGGACAAGGCACAAAAAGCAAGTTTATGTTTTGACAAATTAAAGTAATTATCAAAAAAAAAAATATGTGCTTGTGTTTGTTTTACCTCACTTCCGGATTATTTGATCCACCTGATTTAACACTAGAATTAGATTTTGTTTCATTCTCTAAGATTTCATCCGGATCATAATTAAAATCGGTTTCTTTTACAAGTCCTTGAGCTCTAGCTATTTTTGATTTGTTATCTTCACTATCCAAACTTCCTCCTCCACTAACTACCATTGGTTGTTCTGATTGTACAATACTACCGCTATTCCCTTGTTGATGTTGTAATTCAGCTTTGTTATTTATCTGTGATAAATTTTCAGCTTTTTTTGTTAGATTTGTTAGTGTCGTAGGTAAAATTTGGCTTACCGGACTCAAGTCATGTTCATCTTCGTTCCAGGATTGTGGTGATCGACTGCATCGTGTATATGTGTTAATTTCATTTGTTTTTTTGTTCAACATTTTCACAAATTTGTCGTTGTAGGTTTTGATTTTTTTTATGTGTAATATGTTTGTAACAAAAACATAAAATGTGCGAATGAAAATAAATGAATTTGAGAAAAAAAAAAAAAAAAATAATATAAAAAAAATTATAATGCATTTATGATTATTAAATTCAAATAAAATGTTATTAATGTGCATTATTGTTACAACATTTAAAGCCAAGCTTAAAAGTAAAATAACATTAAATATATATAAAAAAAAACTTCGATAACACGATTAATATTAAATTAATACATTTTTTTTTTAATTAACTTTAATTAAAAATATACCTTTCATACAGGCATGCCGAATCAAGTTGAGATTGACTCAGAGCTAAATTATATCGGCCATCTGATGGTGAATCTATGAAACGATATGAAGCTACACGTCCGAACATTACTACGGATCCGTTCTGAAAAAAATAAATAAAATTAATGGTAGTTTATATAAAATTGTATTTAAATATCTAATCTTCTACTCTAGGTCACTAAAATTTATATCCTTTATGTTATTATTATGTACATTTATAATTTATAATATGTAATTTAGTTTAATTTTTCATAATTAAGGTTTTCACTACAATCATATATAATGTAATAACAAATTTTTTCTGTTGATAAAAATTTTTTTTTTTTTTATTAAAGACTTGTAAAGGTTTATCCTAATCTCTAGCCTAAGTAAATCAAATGTAATTTTGTTTTTCTAATGAATTATTAATAAATAAATAAATAATAATAATAATATGTAATTTCATAAATATTGCTTACTCAATTTTTAATTTATTTGGAGTTAAAATTGAAAAATATTACAAGTAATAATCTCGGTCGGTCACGCGTTCTGTCAAGTTATAACAAATTGAATATTATTAAGTTACAACAAATTTAAAAAGGGGTGGATAAATTATTTCACTTATCAGTATTTACAAAGTAAATAAAATAATGTTAGAAGTGATATTACTGCCACAATTTATGATTCTATCTATATTATATTAAAAATTTTGTGATATGCTTCACAAAATTATTATAAATAAGGGATAGCAAGCAACTTTTATTCAACTATTGTCTAATTCCGAAATGGAATAACAAACTAATCTTTCTGAATAATATTTAAAAATATTTTATAAGTAAATTTTTTAATTTTTGATAGTGACTAATTATATCTTTTGGACTTTTATTCGATTAAATAACTTTAATGCCCGATTTCACAGTGAAAGCTTAATCCTATGACAGATAAAACTTTCGTTTCACTTATTTTCTGGTGACTCGGTGTGGAAGCTAAAAATAAGCTTTCCTTAAGGTGAGGTTTAACTGAAGTCGCAGATGGCTACAACTTTAGCTTCATTTTTGACACATTTAATTATAGTTTATACTTTACTATAAAAACTAAATAAAGTTTTACTATATTTAGCACAATAATTCACACAAATTCCATTAATTTTTATGGTACATTTTCATTCACAATAATATTATTTCCAATTAGAATTCACATTTCTTGGTATAGCTAAGCTTAGTAAATTTTGATTGAAAAACCCAGTGAGCTTAAGTTGCAGGCTTAAGCTAAGCTATACAATCGATTCGTGTATATTTTATTTTTTGTGTGTATTTTATACATAAAAATATAAAATTAAAATAAACGTAACGTTAGTTAAAGGCTAAACCAGGAAACAAGCTCTGGCAAAGGCTTAAGCTTACACTGTGAATTACGTAATTAATCTTGAGTATAAGCTCTCATTGTGAAATCGGACATTAGATTATATTAGATTAGATCTAATATGACACATTTTATCGTATTCACATTAATACAATTTAATCAAAACATTAGAGAGAAATTTCTTATATTAAATATTATGTGCGAAAAGAACAGGAAATTCTGATTTATCGACGATTTTTTTTTCAATTAAACTGTCATCGATTGTAATTATTTGATTTGTAAATATATCGTAAAAATTTGATGTATATTCTATCTATAATACTAATCAAAAATTAACAAATTACTTTGCTGAAATTTTGATTATAGCGATTAAAAAATGATAGATATCACATTTTTTTTTTAATATTTCATTAATTAAAAATCCGCAAATTCTAATAAATAATAAGTTTTTTGATATTTAAAAAGTGTTCCAAAGTTTAACATTTTGGATATTGAAACTTCAACTAGATGTAATTCACACTTTATATTACATATTTATAATTTGGTTTGTCTATTTATATTATGTAATTGGTCTAGAAGAGAATCTTAAAACATTTCACTTGTATTATTTTTCGAAAATTATTTCACTAATTAATTCAAATTGTATTTAAGTAAATATCTTCAAATTTGACTAAGTATAAATAATATTATATTGCTAAAAAGGTTGGTGAAGAAAATACACATCAAAATCACCGCGTCCAAAAAACCGATTGTAAATGCATTGTAGTATATATTGATAATAATATATAATTAGATATTGACGAAGTAAATAATAAACTTACATGTAAAATTGTTGGTTGTGTTATATGATGTCCATTTACAAATGTCAATGCATCCGGATGAAGTGGTGTTACTGTACAAACACCTTCCAACAGGGAAATTAAACAATGTCTGGCTTGTATTGATGGACCGAAAAGTTGTAATGAATTTGTATTTGCTGATCCCACCTACAACATTTTTTTTTTTTAAATTCAATAAATTTATATATAAATAATAAAAAAAAAAATATCAATATAAAAATTATACGATCTTACCTCAATTGGATCACTATTATTTAATTTAACTCGTCGTCCACCGTCACCACTGTGTGTTACTTCTACTAACATTGGTCCTTCCCGTTCGCTTGTAATACTGTTCGTACCATTCGATACACCAAGTGGTTTCTTTTTTCGTCTTCTTGGTTGTGAATCGGCTGGCCGTCGTCTCACATGAAACATAATTGAACCTATAAAAAAAATATATTGAAATACAAAAATAATTGTTGTGTATAATGAATTGATTTTATTGTGAATATAGAATTTAAAATTTATGTATATAACAAATAAAAATATTACAATAAATTCACATTAAAATTGAAAATATTTTGTGTATTCTTTTGTGAATAAAAACGCCTTGGTATGCAAATTAGATTAATTCAAACGAATATGAGTTTTTGTGCTAATTTTATTTCATTTCAAAGTTTTGGATAAAAATGGAGAATTTTTAGATTTTGGATGTTTTGATATTTAACGAACCGTAAAAATAAGAATATTTGTTGTGTGCATAATTGGAACAAACGTTATGACAACAATATATAAGCTATATTATACGTTACACATTAAAGAATAGCACCAGAAATTTTCATGAATCAGTACATTTTATAAAATATATAGTTCTCTAGAGTGCTATTAAAAGATCATTTTCTCTGTCGTTCATGTGTATAAAAATTTGTCTGCTACGAAATGATTTTGGAAAAAAAAAAAACAATTCCTTATTCTTCTACATATATTGTAATTTGCAAAAAAAAAAAATATTAACTAGACTAGAGCAAATACGTTTAAGAGTTCACCACCTCTCAACCATAATAATGTGCAATGTTAGCAAACACAAGTTTTGCAAAACTGTAACACTATATCGTAGACTACACATAAATGATTAAGCCTAATTTATAACACACGCAAGACAAATAAAAAAGTTAAAAATGTTAAGAAACGTAAAAGTTAAAAGGTATGAAATGGGAATGGACGATGACAGCTAGTGTAAAATGCACAATTTTATACCTAAGTTATTACAATGCTCAATGTTGAAAGTTTCGTTAACGGCGAAATTTCTACTATCAACGCTTATATACGACTATAATACATTTCTTAACATGCTAACTTAACTTTCTTAAAAACACGCGTGTTTGGCGTGCTTTCGTGTGTTATAAATTTGGCTTAACAATGAGAAATAAAATAATAATTTTCTTTACAATTTTGTAAATATAAAAATGGATTCTTCATTATGTATTGAAGCATATTGGATGTTTCTAAAAATTGAAATTTTTCTAATTATAAACCGATGTTTATGTTATTTAGAAATTTCAAATAAGTTAAAAATAAATATGTAATAGGTTTCCCTTCCAATGAAATGTGGCTTTTTATTAAGTTCAAACAAAAAATTGATTAGTAGACAATAATTTTTGTGTGAATTAAGGCTATTGAGTTAAGACGTGTCAGTTAAGACATTACTTTCATAATTTTTTTTTGGAACATAAAGATTAAGTTTAGAAAGACGGATGCGTGATGGTCCGTGGTCAATACACATCATGAGAGATCTCTATGGATCCATTGTGGTCCCTATGTAAGATTCAAAAACTAAGACTGATCAAAATTAAAGGTTGGGGTTACGTAATCCGTAAGCTTGGATGTCCTTTTCTAGATACTTTCCATTGCCCAGATACTTTTAATTGCCAGAATTAAATTACAATATTAGGGATATATTTGTCAATGATCACAAACTCCCAAATTTAGTTTTATTTAGTTCTTTTGAATATGATATTATAATCAGATTTATATATAATTTAGAAGAATATTGTATTTTAATTTAGTTGAATTTTAAAATCGATTTATGTGTATTGCAAAAACAAATGATCATTCAGCTGATCATATTTATGAATATCTCAAGGAGATTTACCAATTTTAAAATAGTCTCTAGAAATTAATTGGAAACATGAAATTCAAGGCTTTAAATATATATATATATAAACAAATCTGCACCCGAAACCGGAAGCTTGATGGAAAATATATTTATAGATTGAAAATATTGAGCTATATCGACCTATTGTACAATATTACTATATTATGAATTATAATTAGAATTAGTAAAAAACAATCTGGAGTAATCGTAAAAATTTCTGAGTTTTTGAAAATTTATTTTGTAAATGTATGTATTTTGTTATTTTATGCTTATATTATAAAACGCTTTTTATTAAATAACAAACAATACATTTTATTATTATTGATACATTCCATGAGAGGAACCGATAGCGTTCATGTACAATGTACAATACTACATTTATAGATTGTACATTGTACATAGAATTAGGCTTCTGGTACCCCTTCATGTTACACATGCAACGATGGTTTGCTAAATTAACAACTACTTTGACCGATACAGATAACTGGTTGCCAACGCAGAACCTCTGATTCATACAGTTCATTCATGTAGGAAAAACTGAAATATTTGCGGTGCAGGTACATGATACTGGATGAGTGTTCAATTACCTCGCGTTCGTCTCCGCACCTGTTACGTATGTTTATTTTGGATCGCCGTATCTTAAAGACACGATCCCTTAGCACAGAGTGTCCTGCTAAAAGCGTGGTAGATATACCGAGCTTTTACTACCTTATAGGTATTTCCTTGTAACTATATCGCTCGGTACTATCATAAATTCTTGACAGCGCTGGGGACGAGTATTATGAATCCATTTCTTATTGGTCAGTCAGGTCAGCATCAATATTACATGTTCCCTTCCAGATTCCGATGAAGTGTATTGTTAAGAATTTCAATTTTCAAATATTTATATATGAAATTTAATTTTTTTAAATTAGATATTTATTTATTTATATCCATTATTTATGCAGATATTACGTACTTATTTTTATGATGACGACAACTGATAATATTTATAACAACCGTATTTTTAAAAATTAATTAAAACTTTAGAAAAATATATATAGTGATTAATGAATAATTCATTATTTTTGTTCAAAGAAACTTAATAAAATATAAATATTGTTTATTGATTGTTTATAAATCACGTAAAATATTTTTAGATATTGAAAAATTTGTAAAACAATGTATACGTACGTGTACATAAATCGTTAAAATGTTATGTTAAATTATTATTTATATAAATACCAATAATAAATTAAAATAACACTTATTAACACGCAAATGATAAATTCAATTGGATTTTATCAATCGGATATTAATAATAAATTTCTTAAACTAAAATAATTTGTATAGAACTTTTCAACTATGAAATAAATTACAAAATAATGTAAAACCATTTAGTAACAAAGGTAAATTACTTATTTACAACTGTCATTGTTATGAAATAACTATACTAGATACTAGCTCACTAGACATATATAACGGCTAAGGTTTCTAGAATACAAAAAATGTCCATATCATTCTTTTAATTTCGAAATTTACGCCTAATTATTGTCGTAATCGTTTCTTAATAATGTTAGTAATGTTGTAATTACCTTTCACAATTTTAAACATATTTATGTCAATATATAATTAAGGTAAAAATAGATACTCCTGTCCAAACTGAAACTTTTGATTTATTAAAAAAAAATCGTATTTAATTTTGAAAAAAGTTAAAAGTCTTTTTAATTACTGGATTATTTCTTTAAAAAGGTAAATTAATTTTAAAAATATAAAGTACATTAAATCTGTAATTAAGTAGAGTGTGTAATAAAGTCAGGAATGATCAATATTACTTCGAGATCTCGATTGAATTGCTTTGAATATTAATTTTCAACTATTTGTGATGTAACTATCAAAAAGTACAGGTAAATTCGTCCTTTATGTGTGTTGTGTTACGTCGCTGTATTTTACCTAACAAATAGGCAGGATAATTTAAAATGTATTGGGATCATTATAAAATTTTATGTTTAACAAATCATTAAATCTCTTTTAAAGGGGTCCATAATTTTTTTTTCTGGCCATTTTGCGGAAAGACAGCATGAAAATGTAATTAAAGAGAGATCAAGGTAAACTTTATAGCCGTTTTGGTATTCCAGATAATGCGAATATAAAACCAGAAATTTTTTGTAAATTAGATGCTAAAAAATGTCTTTCTAAATTCTAAAAGTCGTTCATGGCGAAAATTTATTTAAAGGACTAGGAGAATACATTATGGTTCAAATAAATTTAATTTTTTATCTATTGACTACCTGATATCTTTAGAAAAAGTTTATAAACGTATTCAAAATTTATCAAATTATATAATTTATTTTAAAATTTTTGATAAGTCCCAAAATATTACATTATTATCCTTTTAAGAAACCATCATAAAAGATTAAAATAATATTTTTT
Organism: Rhamphomyia laevipes; assembly: GCA_963920725.1. NCBI lineage: Eukaryota > Metazoa > Arthropoda > Insecta > Diptera > Empididae > Rhamphomyia > Rhamphomyia laevipes. Next base: position 43,793,203 of record OY987257.1, on the reverse strand, counting down.
AAATTTTTAAATTTATTCAAATAAACAAATGGTTTTGCTAAATTTGACTACTCAATCCTTTGACTACTCAATTAGTAGGAGAATAAATTTTCTATAACCAAAGTGTATACCTAAAGTGAAATTAGATTCATGTTAATACATTTTTGATAGTACATATTCGTATAGTCCTCAACTAAAGTATTCGTAAGTCTGAATATAGCTACTTTTTTTATGATAAAAATTTAATATAGTACACCAATACCAATAACATCTGAATTCTTAAACTTTGTACAGCGTGTCCATAATATTAAAAGTTTAGTAAATAAACAGTTTAGTATTCGGTAGTTTTGATAAAAAAAAAAATTTTAAGGATTAAAGTAAAATTAATTGCAGTCACTTTAATTTAAAAATGATAATAGTAACAAATTGGAATATTTGAGAATTCATAAAGCCTTACGGCATAAAGCTGTATTGTCTTTTCCAGAATTTTAGACACAAAACTATAATATTATGTATTTCCATTTCAATAATTAATTTTGAACATAAAGCCATATTAAATATTGCTATTTTATGATTAAAATTAATTAATTCAATTAAGGATAATTGTGATACTGTTTCATTAAAAAGGAATAATGTTCAAGAAATATTTAATGAAACGTGTAAAAAATCAAGAGTAGCTGCACATAAATAGCATATGGTAAAATGGGCAGAAATTTTCTAAACAAACTGATCGTTTTGTATCTAGAATCTGAAACTTCACAGTTTTTCACAGTTAAGTAATTTACCTTTCTTTCAAACATTTTATTTTGTTTAATTCGAGGTATTTATTATTATGTTGTTTCTATTCTCCTCCATCTGATACTAATTTAATATATTACTTTCTTCGAACTTTTGGGAAATAAGCTTCTAAAAATGTCTTGTTGAAAACTTTAATAAAATATTTTGAAGGACCTACATGTTTCTTCATATCAAAAAATTTACGGTGGGAATATGTACTAGCATAGCTAAAAAATTGAAAATTTAGTCGGGTACCCGAAATAGTAATCCTAATAATTTAGTATGGAGCTCGCAAATTAGTAATTTATTTGAATGAATTAATTTATGTCTCTATATCAAATAGTGACACGCTGTATTTATAAATTTTCAAGAATTAAAACAAATAATTTTTGGGTAAAGTTTTTAAAGAGACCATAAATGGCATCAATATGACAAACATAATTTTTTAAAGGGCAATTAACTTTTAAAAGCTTCATGCCATTTAAGTACGGTTTGTTTTTAATGTCTATATTGAAAAGAGACTAATCAAAACCAAGGGTCCGATTTATAGTTTAATGGAAAAATTATGTACATAGTTAATGTCATGATATTAATGTAAAGTAATTTCCGTTTTTTTATTTAAACGTCTAATGGAAATAATAATTACAAAGTAAAATAAGAGAACAAAAAAGAAGAAGGATTTACATTGAATTTTACTACTCGTTATTTTAATAGCCTTGTGATATCACTAGAGCTATCTGCGAGTAAGAGTACTTTAATCGGCTTTATATTTTGTGCTGGAAACAATGTAACCGAACTATTACATGGCAAGACAAGACACCTTGCGAATTAAAGAGGAGATGTGTCAAGAAGACTTACTAACGGCTACGTATGTGACAATTTTACATGTGCTGCCATCGTTTCACATGGCAGGGATCAAGAACGATAATGTTTAATAAAAGAAGATTCTGTAGAGCTATAAAATCCATTTTCATTTCTAATAAAATTCTTTATTAAAGTATGAAATTTGTATATAAAAATTACAAAATTCAAAAAAGCTTAAATGTCAAATTTTAGCTTAAATATCATTTTTTTTTTCAATATTAATTAAAAATATTTATTTTACACATTTATGAATACAAATAAAATAATTTTAATGAATAATTCATAATTATCGTCATCAAATTTTTGTATAATATTATTTATATGTATATATGTCACTATACATAATTATATTACACTTTATAGGGCACAGTCATAATTTTAATAACACATAAAGTCATAATTTTAAAATAATGTTGATAATATAAACTTCAAGTTTAAATGAAAATGACTGTTAAACGCTCTCAAGGGAGGCAAATATTATTATTTATATTATAGTATGGCGTGGTTGTAATTATTATCAATTCATTATCCACTACACCTTTGTAAATCCTTATTTTCCCAGTATAACAAATAAATTTAAAACTATATTGCAATAGATAGTTCGAAAAAACACAATTACATATTTAGATAAATTAAATTGATAAATTTATAATTGTACTTTTGATGTCCTTTAAAAGGACACTATTAATATAAAGAAAAATCAATAAAAATTAAGGATTTTTTTGTATGTTGTTAAATATATTTGGTATATTTTAAATGAATGTGTTATCACGCAGCTTTTGATTTTAATACAAGAGTTTCATTAAGTGTGTTATTAAATTTTCTGTATATATAGATGGAAAAGTATAGGAAAATTTAATTTATTTACATTACTTTAATATTATATAAACGTTTTTTTTTTGTTAATTAATGAAATCATTCATATGAAAATTCATTTTCAATGTCACAATTATTAATTATTAATGGAAAGAAAAATGAAATTAACTGGAAATTAATTAGTTTTAGTGTTTTACACTTTTTTTTACTTATATTAATTATTTCTTATTTCAAAGGTTATAACAATAAATTAAATTTTAACTATCTGAACATATGAAAATTATTTATTTTGTAATTATATACAATATACCCACAAAGTTAATAAAAACTTTTACATTGATTTTTTTATTAAATATTTTTAATAAACACCCTTGATATGTTAACAATATTACTTTGAAATTAATGTCAGATAGTCACCGATTCACAACTAATAAAACTGAAACCACCGAAACTACGAATCTATTTCTTACTATAAATAATATCACATATTTTTCCAATAATGTAGTTCAATTAAAATGAATAATCGATTGAAGAAATTCAAAATACATTTTGAAAACCAAAAAAAAAAAATATATTAAGTTTTCCATTATTTTATATTCCACTATAAATATGTCAAATGTCACTTACTTTTTGGAAGATTTCAAAATTACAATTGTAAATTTTATAACCGGTTAAATAAGGACCCCACCGTTCGTAAATTTCATAATGAAGAACTTTATAGTAAAAAAACCGGTTAATAGAAAGAATTATTCAAATAAGCTCGGAAATAATTGAAAAATTTATCAATTTGACCTAAAAAAATATATTACGGCCAAAAGTGTCCAAAACTCGGAATCTATTCTGGGAGAAAGGTATGCTAAATTCAAAGTACTGACCGCGTGAATTTCTTCATGGACAGTAACAAAATACGAATATTTACAAGTTAAAAAAAATGGACTAGCTACGAACAAAATTATGCAGAATTAATGAAGACGAGGATGTTACAAGCCAGCTTTGTTTCTAAACTTCACTACCTAGTCCAAAGATCCTAGAGTTGATGATGAACTCTCTAAAGTCTAAAGCTGAAAATGATCGACTTTAAGCAGTAACGACTCCGTTATTGTAAAAATCAATCAATTCATCTTCTATGGCGTTACAGTATAACTGATAAAATATGTAATTTCATAGATTTTAACTTTTTTTTTCGACAGTTTATAGAACTAACAGCGTTGAGACTATACTATTGTAGATACATACAGTAAAATCAAGCTATTATTAAATAATAAATTTCCAAATAATTTTAGAAATTCATATAAATTATTTATTCCTTTTTGTTTGTTTTATAGCTGGAAGTATAAGATTTTTAACATTGTAATTTATTCTATGTCGTAAAATTACAAACAAATAGTAATAAATAAAAAAAGAAATAACTTTTTTTTTTATTTCATTCCAATCACGTAATATACAAAAATTTATCAAATTTTTTATATATACTTAGATAGGTATATATTTTGATAAGTATAGAAAAGTTGGAAAAATGTTGTGTGCTTTCCTTGTCATTTTTGTTTTTATTATGTCTTCTGACAAAATTTTTAAAGGTCAAAGGATCCCCGGAAATTGTTATTACACAGGGTGGGCAATAACTCATCCATGAGGTTTACAAAATTAATAACTTTTTCATTTATATACTTTTTTTATTTTTATATGAAAAATATTGTCACATAAATTTCCAGATTACCACCATTTTCTACACAGCACATTTTTCATGACATTGTTCAAAGTTTCTGTATATAACGCTAGATTTTATGCTTCAATGTTGGTTTTAAGCTCGGAGATTGTCTCGTTTTTGCTTATATACACGCGCTCTTTGAGATAAATAAAAAACCCGAGCGTTAAATCTGTTGTGGTTAACTAATAACTAATGGAGTTAACTAATAACTAATTTCCGAATATATATTATACACTCTTCAAAAATTTGCTTTAAAAGTGGCCTTTTGGTTTGGGCAGTACAAACTTTGACCTGTTTTTAACAGAAGAACGTAAAAAAAATTAAATTCTGAACCTATACCGTTCTCCAGTTTCCGTTACTGTACTTTAATTTTCATTTTCAAAAAAGTACAACCCAATAATCCTCTCGGATGTAATGCCATATCATATTTTACATCTATCAGGGTGCAATTGGTAAATTGCTCTCGAATTTTCTATATCACAAAACATCAAGTTTTGCTTGTTACCAAAGCCATTTAATTGAAAATTAGCTAATTCTTGAAAGATCAGTAACATTTTCGAATATTTTATAAAAGCTAAAACTATATGTATTACAAAAAAAGTATATATAAAGTTATAAATTTTGAAATCACATGGTGAGTTATAGCCACCCTGTATATACGTTATACAGTGTAGTATAAAAATCTATAATATAAAATGGAATAATAAATAGTAAATATATTCAAAATTCTATATTAGAAGGAAAATTAAATTTATAGAGAGAGATAAATATATATATAACAAAATTTTGAGAACTTAATAATTTTTCTTTTTATATTACATAGTTAAAGTATAATTCGGGGTGTTGTTTTGTTAGTAAAGTTAATATGTAGATATAGGATTTGAAAGTTTAATTCGTCCTTCCTCATCCAAATAAAAAAAGAATAATTGAAAATATAAAATTTTTCATTATTTGAAGACTTTTTCAATAGTTATTTTATACTAAGAAATGATAAAAAATAAATTATTGAATTATAATTAACATTTCTAGTTATGACATTAACTAAATTATGATCATAACTATAAATCGAGGATAATTTATCCATAAATAAGATCAATTTGAATTGGTAAAAAAAAACGAACCAAATTCATTAATCAGGTCTACCTTATGAAATATATAAATCTAGTGCAGCCAGGAGCAGCACCGATCCGAGGGCTCCAAAAAACATGTAATGTTGATTTTTTTTATTAAAAATTAAAAATTTACTACTGACAAATTATTATTGAGTCTATATGTCTCTGAAACTTGTGAAGACGGTCATGTTTCGAATAAAACTAAATTGACTTGCAAAAGGAACAATGATATTTATATTAATACATTATGAAATTTTAGAAATATCATAAACAAAATAAATTGTTTATGTTTCACCAATAAAAAAAAAAGAAAAAATATAAATATTTACATATTAATATTAACATAAAAAATATGAAAATTTTATATTTTATTCGCATAAAATATAAAATTACTTTTAAGTAAACACCAGATAAATATATAACCATATCGATAAAAAATTTATTATTTAATAAATATGAAAATCAATTTGTGATTTTAGACTTTTCTGTATATAAATATACTTACGACGTATGCCCCAATCCATCATTTTGTTTGATAAATATGCCGGATAACATTCAAATCACACATTTAATAGGTATAACAAAAATTGCTTGGATTTCAAAATGAAAAACTAAATTTAAATTAGTAAAAAATAAATAAATAAAAAAAAAATACATTTCAAATAACATATTTAAATTATAGATAGATTAGTTACATAATGAAATGGACATAGTGGAAATTAAAATATATGTATCGATAGGATAATAAATGAAAATTTCTTAAATAAAGTAATATACAAAAATTTGGAGACAAGGTTTTTTTTTTAATATACTCTGCGATAGTAATCAACTTTAATGATTTTTAAATGAAGCACTCACATTTAATTAATTAAGCCATTATTAAAAATCAACAATTTAAATTTAGTTTTTATAATTTTTAAGAGCTAAAAGTAAGCAAAATTCCCAGAATTACAAATTTTTATAGATACACTTAAAAAGAACAAAAAAAATATTGTTCATATCAAATAAAAATATTATATTTTTTATTTACGTTTTTTTTTCTATCTCTCCGAATATTTCACATCCTTTTTTTTATTTTACAATTATTCTTAATAAATATATTTAATTTTAGTAATTGACAATTTAGACTAATTAATTAAATAAATAATAAAAAAAGAAAAAGAAAATTAAAAAATTAATGTCTTTTTTTTTTTTTGTCAAATTTAATTTATTTGAAGTAAAATTATAATTTTTTTATTTTTATGTTTAAAAAGGACAGCACAAAATAAATATTATTTAAGGACGACATCATTACCAAATGAATTTCTAAAGTAAACTAGAAAATTTCTATTAGATTAAAAAAAAAACCTAAATTTTCATTGTCGAATATATTTGTATACATATATACATTAGACACATACAGTTTGAAGAAAGGATGTACAAATATATAAATAAGCTTTAAAAGCTTTTATTATATACAATAATTTTATTTTGTTGTGTGGTTTTCAGGACTTCTTTTTTAAGAAACACAAAAATACAAAAAAAAAAATAGTGGTTTTTTGTCTGTTCGTCCTTTCAAAATTTTTTTTTATCTGTGAATTCTGGCACACTTCAGGAAAAATGGCATTAATGAAATAGGAATTTTGGTAAAACAAACCAAAAAAAAAAACTGAAATACGATTAAAATCAGCCAAAAATTTCAGTTCACTATGCTTTTCGTTTTAGACAAAATTTCTAAAATCAAAATAAAATATTTTGTTACACTTTGTTTTGCGGTTTATTTTGGCAAAGATTTGGAAAATGAATTCAAATTTAAAACCAAGATTAAATAATCTGGAATTTTTTTTTTTTTTTTTTTGTTTTTGTTTTTATAAATATATTAAACCGAACTAGACGGTGCCAGTGTAAATCAAAGTACATCCGAAAAGTGACTTTATTTATTCATCCTTTTTGTTTGAATACCATAAACTTGAAGTGGTAAATAACATAAGTTTTAGCTATTTGAGTGCACAGCGTGGCAAACGTGTATTATTTTGATCAAAGTCATGTCGACAGTATTATTTTACATTTAATAGTGCCCCCTACAGGTCAAAAAGTGTAGACAACCCTAAAGTGTAGACAATTAAAGTCTACGCGTAGAGGAACATCACTAATATCAGCACTCCAGATTATTTATGATAGAAGGAAATGAAAAATCAGATGAACTATCAGGAAAAGGTTCTACTTATGTTTCTTTAGAGGTTTATAAAATATTAACAGTTGTACGTATGGTACGTATGGAGCAAAATGGTTGTACGTATACAGAATGTTTCCTAATAACCCAGAAGTCAAAGATAATTTTAAATATTAAGAAGGAAATTACAAGATTATATACGGCAATTGCAACAGGAGATGCGATTCTTAGAAAGCATGCAATAAGATTAGATCTTACTACATTAACCACTTGTCATGATTATATGGAAGAGGAGGAGTAAATGGAACATTTGTTGTGCCACTGCCTCTCAGAACAACATAAAAGATTTAGAAAGCTTGGTAGTTTCTTTCTAGAAACCCTTGTAGACGGAGGAAAATTGAAGCCGGCAAAGATGATGTCGTTCATTTAAAGAAGTGAGATGGGTCGACACGCTTTGATAATGATATAGCGTTTGACAGGAGAGTACAACGTGTTCACTTTCTGTGGTCTATGTGCGTGGGATTTTTCGTGAATCCCACATCTTTAAAACCAATATCAGCACTCGGAAAATCCCATTAATATAAAAACCATTATACACAGCAGTGCTGCGCATGCCATTGTTATATCTCTGTAATTTCTATATATTTGAGTTGTACGGTATTGGAAATAAAACAACAGAAAAAAATATATATACAAATTGAAATTATGTATATATATATGATTATATTTAATAATAAAATGTAAAATGTATATATTCATGATAGAGACGTAGTAACAGTATTTGACGGTATAGTAAGGACAAAATGGAAACGAAAAAGCTTACACAGTGTATCTTTCAGAAGCTAACGCAGAGATCGTCAATCGTTTGTAAATAGCAGATATTTTTTCCGTATTCAAATAATTTATATTTGATTGATTAAAGTTGCGAACCTTCAGCTACATCACAAGGAGCTTCAATTAACGCCTAGGAACAGTTTGATGACCTGTTCCATGATGACCTATATGTTTGATTGCGAGATTATAGGAATATTCCTTGATTCACCTCATGGTATTTAATTAATTTTCCTTATCTGTGGGACCGTTCCGCGGATAAATGATTAAATTTGTTGAGGTAAAAACTATCAATAAACAGTATCTGTCTCAAATAGTTTATAACACTATAAAAATCAATTTTACTATAAAAATTATACTATAATCTTCACATTAATTCAAATAGCTACCGTGTCCTGATTGAAAAAATGTTACTAATGTCTGTTTTTATACCTTAAGTGAGCATTTAATATAAATAAGTAATCATTTCTCAAAATAAAGTATATTTTAAATAAATGTTTCACTTTTATAAAAGGTAAAAAAGTAATTTAAAAGTAACATGTACAAACCAGGATAATTCTTTCATAAACGTATATATATTATAATAATAAATTATGACTTTATATTTTTGGTGCGTTTCTTTCAGTTTAACATAATTTTGGTATAAAAATAATATTCCTTAGAGATAAATTAATATGTTTACCATTTGTAAGTTTTGTATTTGCTATACTTTTTCAAACGAATTATATATTTATTAATCAATCAATTTACATAATATAATTTTGAAAAAAATAATGATTTGTTACCAACAATAATTTTGTTTATATCAAAATAATATTTCAGTCATTCTATAATATAAATTTTAATTTAATGAACAGCATTTGATATGTTGTTAACAATGCCACATTTGTGTTTAAGACACCCGTAGGCAATACATACGGAAGCGACCTCTAATTCTTAAGGAAATTTATGTTTAATCAGCAAATTCAATCAATGATTTGTATTGTTAAACAACAATTGACAAATAGAAATTGACATTGATTATAACTTGAAATTAGTAGCATTAAACTGATACAAAATGGATTTCTAAAATGTCATCATAAAAACGCATTCGTAGCGGCAAGACAGCCATCATAACGGCAAGAGCGTCTATTTATATTAATATACTTTCCTTTAGAACAGTTTTTTGATTTATTTTGATTACATAATTTAATTATAGATTTATGTTTTATGAAAATTTAACAGTACTTTTCGAATGGCGCCCTTAGGCAATGACTACATTTTCCTGTTCGTAAATGCGCCCATGATTGTTAACGTAAATACAAACAATTCTAAAAGGAAAAGAACATCTGTTCATATATTAAAAATTCGTGATGGAATTCAAAAAATGTTACCAAATCCCAACAATCAGCATGAATAAATAATTGAAGAATAAAAACTTTTTAATTTTAAATATAAAAACTATTTCTGAAAATATTGTCTAAATTTCAAATATTTAACTTTGTTGGTTATTATATAATTTAAATTAAAATATACTTGAATAATTTTTATATTAAATTTAACTCACGTCTGAAATTGTACATATTTCTTTTAACTTTATCCATTTTTTCAGAAGCTCTTAACATTTATTTTTTATTTAATTACAGAACAGCTGGATGCATTTATTCTAGCAATTGGATTATTTTAAATGGAATGACCAACTTCTTATTATAAAATTAATGAAAATATATTTTATGTTCGGTTTCCGATGCAAAGAAAAAGGTTTATTTAAATTTAATTTCACAATTTTGAATTATATATTATTTATTTTATTTATAAGAATAAATTTCGTAAGAATGAAACTAATTATAATAGACATCACTAATAAAAAATATTAAAAATTATTTTCATTATAAAAACTAAAATATAAATTCAGAAAAATTTAGAAAATACACATTCCATAGACTTTGCTTAATTAATTTAAACTAATATTCCAAAAACTGATTTGAATTTAAGGGAGCCAGGTTTTAGCTATGCTTAAAAAACGATAACATAAATATTGATAAAACAAATTGAAATTCCAAAAAAAAAAAGATAAATTAGGGCGATAGGATTTTGTAAACATATTAATTACACAGGGTGCGTTAAAAATGTGAAAGGAAATTTGTATTTTTAAATTTTTGACTAAATATTATGTTCAAACAAATCATAATAAGAAGGAATTTTATATGTCCTAGTTAGTTGTAGTATACTAATATATAAAAAATATACATATTTAGATATTGAAATTCCTTTATTTTAATACTTATAATGTGTTGCACATGGAATAATATTGATATTAAAATAACCCAAATTAAATAATCTTATAATATGTCTAGAATTTAATTATGTAGAGCCATCTAATTAATAATTACTTTCATATTTTGATCATGATAGATCTATAAAAACAGAATTCCAGTACCAGAGCTTAAGAATATGAAGGACAAAAAATTGTGTTTTGTAATTAATATTTATTTTAAGACGTTTCTTAAATATATACTATTATTTTGTATTTAAAACTTCGTACACCAGTTTGAATTCCAGGCGATATCAGATAGGGTTTTAAACACTCTTGAAGCAAGGAGGCATTCAAATTAATAATGCGTTAAATAAATTTCTATATTATATTGCATACCATTAGGCGTGTTAATAAATTAACCCTGATTTCTCTACTTTTTCAATTAAATTAAAGATAATTTAAAAAATTTAGTTCGTAAAAGATAAATTATTATTAAATGTTATGCTAAGTATAGTGACATGGTCACAATTTCTGTAATTGATATGTTAAATCAGTTGCTGCCTAGTTTATTTTTATTCTAGTAGTTAAGTTTAATATCTGCGTAATTATTTGTGACACAATTCGTAAGAACAGATTTTGATTGTATACTACGCTATTAATAAGTACTATGTATTAACTACTAATTTGTCAATAAAAGCAATCAATAATTATTATCTATTTAGGGATTTTTGTGTTTTTCAAAATACATAAGATAATAAAAATTTATTAAATGTTAAAATGAATATAATTAAGGTTGGTTACACTCGCGCTGACTAGAGGAACATGTTTGTATAAAATTTAACAAATGTTATTTGGTAGAAACGACCGATAGTTTATGTTCCACCGGGGTCCCATCGAATTCGGTGTTATTATTACTATTATTACAGCATATATCAAGTAAATTGAAATTATTATTATATTACTCAAATTATATTATTATATTACTTAGATTTAGAGTTATAAAATTATCCGAAAAAAAGCCGATATAGCTATTAGAAGAATTGAAACGCTATACAATTTATTAGATTACAAAAATTAGACTTTCATAGGTAAATATCAATATAATGTCGACTTTTAACCTTTATTCACCGACATTATTATGAATTAATTATTTTCTTAATTTTATTCCAATCTGTAAAAAGTGGTATTTTAGCGCCACTTGGTCGCGTACAACACAATTATAACTTTTCGTGATAATGGTAACTGTGACTGATGTTTTAAACATTTTTTTAAATTAACATATTTTATTTTTTGAAATTTTCAATTGTTCACTCACCTCTTGAAGTTGGATGATTCATTAAAATTGATAGTGGGCATTCATCATCGTCCAAAATATATTCTGTTCCATCACTATTTACCTAAAATAAATGATTACATTTAGAAAAAGAAATTCAAAAATTGAAACACAAAATTTATTACTTGTACTAAACAATAATGTAATGGATCTGCTTTATCTAAACCATATTTTGCCAACATTTCTCTGACAACTGCCTGGGCACAATCTCGAATTGATAACAAGAGTGTTTTATATGGTACATCACGACATAAACTTTCACCATATATTTTAAGTGTTCCACCAGTATCTGGACCACCGTCTCTTGATCGAAACTGTTGTAATTTCTTTTCTAATTTTTGTTGTCGCCTCCGTCGCATAACAGCTTCTGGATTTGATATTGAACGTGTAAATGATGTTTCTGGCAATTCAGTATATAATTTTTCAGCTACATGATTTTCATCACCAGCAATTCCTGTATTACTAATACCAGCGTCTGAATTAAGTTTAGCTAATTTTTCTTTCTTTTTTTGTTCTTTCTTTTCGCGCTTTGATAATTTTCTTTTGAAATTATTGTCTGTATTTTCAATTGGCTAAAATACAAGAAATTTTATATAATAAATATGAAATTTTTTATTAATATAATTAAAAAAATAATAATTTTACGGTTGTTTTTTGATCAATATTTCTTAATAAAAATCTTCCTTCTCTATCATCAATATGCCAATTAAGTTGAACTAATAATGGTTTCTCGTCAGGACTTAAACGTCTTTCTTCACCATTTGAATGGACCTCATAGAGGGCATAATTTGGTACTGAAAGCATTCTCATATCTGGACGAAACTTTTCAATAAGAGTCTCTGTATAAATAATAATGTGCAGTGTTATTAAAATATATATAATATATATTTTAAATTGTAATTATTTTACCTATCACATCTGAGACAGTTGCATCAGAAGCAACTCGTATACATTTTGTTGCTACTTTTTGTCCAGCATCTTGAAAATAAAATCTCATCACACCATGAAATAAAAGATTCTGTAAAATATATATAAATATTTTTCGTTAACATTAAATATTAAATTTTATTGTGTCGTTGTAATGTTACCTCATCTGGTTCTGAAAGTGCAAATAAATCTAATCGATTTGCATTCCATTGTTGTATTACAGTTCGGACAGCTTCACGATCCAACATTTTCTTATCTTGGACGGACATATTTTAGTCGTTTTTCTATCTGAAAAAATATTAAATTGAAATTAATAAAACGTATATTAAAAGAAAATATTGAGTTACGTTAGATGACAACATCAAAATAATGTTAAGTAAATATAATATTTAGAATAATTTAAAAGTTTAACAAACGCAATTATATTTGATAAATTTTGTTATTTATATATATTTAAGTAAATGATTCTGTTCGGATGGCGAGCCTGTTTCTACAGAAGACGCATAAAATTAATTACTTAACCAAATATTAGTAGGCTAGGCTAAATACATCTCTTTAAGTCACAGTGTAGGGAGGAGAAGGTTCATACTTCTGCCTTAACCAGCTTCCTTAATTATTTAATCTAATATAATATTAAATGGAATGGCAGCAAAAATATGATCATCGTCTTTTTAATAATTGTGGGGTTCAAAACATTCAGTTGGAAAAAATTGGACCGAAAAATTACGTTACACTTATAGTAACTTACTATTAGCACAGACAATATAATATATATATAGTGTCTGTGCTATTAGTGAGTATAATTAGAAGAACCATTTAAAAGCAGTTTTCGAGAGATATACATTACATAGTTACATTTTATTATTATAACCAGTTCTAATTCAAATAATTTTAATTAAAATATTAATTACTAAAAGTTTATAAAAAATTTGTTTTATAAAACTATATACCACTAATAATTTTTTTTATTCAAATCTCAGGAAACCTTTATTACACAACCTTGAACTTCATGGAAAATTGCATTGTTGAAGCAATATTAATGTAATACAAAAGAACTCTATCTTATTGTATATATATCTTGAGATATTTTCGTTAATAGATTTTTATTATAATGTGAAAAATTCCGGCAAATAAATAATTATAATATTAAGTATATACAATGAAAAAAATTTAATATAATATTTTTATATAATGGCATGGTAATTAAACAACTTGTAGAAAATTTCAATAGGAAGACAAATTGTTGAACTAAATCGACAAAAACGTAGAATACAACGATCCTACTGTTATAGAAAAGTAAAAAAATCAACAAGCTTGTTTACCTGAATTAAATTCTGTTATTTTATCTTGTGAGTTCAAAATAGTCTTTGAGGTTTTCCTGTCTCAAACCAACCATTTATTTAAGATTAATATTTATTGGGTTATTCTATGTTAAATATATAATTTCAATGTCAAATGAATATTAATAATTCGATGTAAATACGAAATTTATCAACATTCAATTATCTTTCGCGCCAGCCGGTTTTACGATTATTGTGTTAAAGGTTACGTGATATACCAATTATTGCTTAGCAAATAAACTTATTTAGATATAACTTATTTATTTTTTTGACAAATGTTCTAAAACGTCCAATATTTAATTAATATGATTTTTTATAAACTGTTTAATAATATTTGTTTTTAATTTATTTGAATATATGAAGTTTAGTGTAGTAAATTTCAAGTCAATTTCATAGAATTAATAATTCTAAAATTCTAAAATTATAATAAGGACTATATTCCTAGAATATGGCATTCATTTATGTTCTGGGAACCGTTTGCGTACTAAAATAGCTTCAACATGAATCTGTGTGTTCAGAAGAAAGTTAACATTAAACTGGATTTTCCATTATCATCTTCACCACTTTGATTGCAATAACATGATTCTAATAATAACCGATACCAAAACGTTTCAAAAATTTTATACATATCTACATTTGCAATAAGAACTACTTAATTATATATTATTATTAAATTATATACTTAGTTTTTTCAATTGTACTTATATTTACCAGAGAATTACCTATCAAATATAAATATATAATTTGTATAATTAAATATAAATGCATCATAGGAGGAAAATGAGACGAATTTATGCACCACTGCGCGTACTATTTATTGGTAGTACTTATAAATATAATTCTTATTGTAACGCAAACTGTATAACTGTAACATTACAGCTCTGTATTTTTTCAGACATTTTGTATAATGTATATGATATTTATTGTATAAGAAAGAAGTATACCTAACATCTTTAATATAAACACTTCTTCGGAAGGGTTAACTAATTTAAATTATCTCTTAAGGGTTGTTGAAGTTAGTCATCCATTTCATATATAATATATATTATACGTTGATCTTGGAGTAAAGTTTTGAAGTATAACAAAAACTTGTATATAATACATACATAATAAAATTTTAAAATTTAGGACAACATTTCTGATATTTTATATTTGTAATTTGTATAATATCAAATTTTAAAGGCGCGTATAATTTATATTCCAAGCATGAGACGAATAATAAAATATTGTTTCAGCAATGCTTTTTATTGAAAATATTTTTGAAATACCGCGGGTTTTAAGATGGTAATATTATAATCCAGGAAAGAAAAACAATAGAATTTTTGTATTTTTTGTATTGTATAATTTAATATTATCATCATCTAGAATGCGGGAGTAATTCTCAGAATCACAATTATTAAACTGAACATGATTTTTATTTTGCTTAATGGTTCATTTACATAAATACCTAAGCATAATTAAGTATATATTTTTTATTCAAACTCAATAGAAAAGAGATAGAGAACAGTTCATTTTTTAATGTTAATTATATTTTCATGTGAAGAACAATGACAAGCACTTTATATTAGGCCATGAGGAGGACAACTCATTAAACCGTATTATGAAACAGACACCTAAATTAGTAGTCGAAAACTTATACAGATCTGCTGCTACTCAGTACGTAGTTTGCATTATAGCTGATGAATTGAATTTGAATTATATATTTAATTCATGCTATATAAAATCTTAATGTGTAAATATACTAATACCTCGACTAATATAAGAGAATCCGTCATGTTACCGAATCAAAGCTGTGTATTTCAGGCGTCGGTGTTAGTAATAGTTTATGCATCTACAATGTCAGCAGATAGTGTGAGAGATATGAGGATATCACGATTTATATTGGTCACAATTGACACAAAGATATTTATATCGTTAAACTGAAGCGATTTCACACGGTGTCACACGGCACTGTGATACCACGTTGTATGTATATCAAGGAAGCCAAGCTCAAGATACAGACATAGAGGAAGATATCAGTCATATTACTGGCTGGAGCTAAATAGAAGCAGGTACCCCTCTTCTGACGAAACTATACATTGACGCTGTGAAACAGGCGCAATTGTTTATTATGTATTATGAAAATATAAACCAACGTGTTCATCAAAATATAAATTATGTTTAATATCAATTTCCAAATATTTTATTTTAACAAAGTCAACAAAAGAACTTTCCATAAATTTGATCTGATAACGAAAAATATTAAACAATTTCCCAATTCGAACTTTTAATTTTTAATGTTATTTTTCGAAATTTATAAAAATCATTTTTTGTTTATTTCTCTCTACTTTAACTTATTTACGTAATCTTAAAGCAGGAAATTTTAAAAATCCACTTAGGTGTTTCTATAAGATTCCAGACCAATATAATTTCGTATTTTTGTGAAATGTATTTAATCTTACGGAACATTAAATTCATTATATAGAACAATCTACAAGTATAATATTTTTTTTTTTAGTTTGATTTCTTCACTCAACCAAAATTCCGTTTTGAGACGACACACCCATCTAAATATCTGTCACAACACAACAAATATCTGCAATATTTTGATTTATATATACAAAAAAAAAAAATTGTTAAATAATAGCTTAATAAGATTGATTTTCAGTTTAGTCTATTATAAAAGACTTGACACCGTTGCAAGAATTGCAAACGGGAGTCCAGTGGTGATTATAATCAATTACCAACTTAGTTCCCTACTGTACTGATAAATTATAAAACATTTGCAACATCAAAATAAAATATAATTATTAATCTTAATTTAAAATTTAATTATGCAAACAATTTTGCCAGAGTTATGAAATAACTATGTAACGTTGTGAGTTGTGACGTAAATACGGATCGAAAAAACGAATTATTTCAATGTACTGCGGTTTTTTAATCCAAAAAAAAAATATTGTTTTATTCATTTTACAACATCGAAACAAATATTTTAAGTAAATTTATTATAACTAAAAAAGGGTTGAATAACATTTGACCTAAAAGTCTTTAAAAACTTATGAACCAGAAAACGCATTTCAAACTTAATTTGTTGATGTCAATTTAAATATAGGGTAAAATTACATGAGAAAAAATATTACTTTATTTAAAAAAAAAAAAAATTCTTTAAAAGTGCAGTGTAAAGATAAAGACAAAAATAAAAATAAAAATGAATGCCCTCGATCTAATTAACTGAAAAAGAAATTTTTGTATTATTTGCTAGCTATCAAATTATTTTTATTTGTTCATATTAATCGACACTCATGACACAATAATTGAAATATGTAATAGAGTTTATTTAATGTTCAGGTGAATGTACGAAAGTAGCATTATTTTATTGAGGTTTTATATACGAACGAAGACTAATCAATATGTTCTTACAATTAAAAATTTTATTGTCTTCTTTCACTGCACGGTGTACAGAGTGACCATATGAGCGGTGCTGACGCTGTGCTATGTTACCAATCTTTTTATATACTACCAGCATAGCACAGCGTGACAGCGTCAGCACTGCTCATAGAGACATTATCCACGTATATATAACTTCGGGTATATTTTTAACAAGTACATATACAATTTCTGAGGTTTTCACTTTGGTTGTCGTCTGTAATCGCTTATTCTCCAGATCTAAAAGGTATATAAATTTCAAACTGAACATCATTTAATATTTAAAACCCTTCTATAAAACGAAAGCCTAAATATATTTGTAAAAATATACGAAAAAAAAAATTATTGGCTCTTTCCCGGATACGACCTCTATTTTAAATTAAAAAAATAATAGCATATTTGAGTTCATAGGTTCAGAATGACATTAAACCATACTTCTTCGTTGATCCATTCTGGATCTATGGAATGACATAGAAAACCATATTTCTTCATTAACCCATTCTGAAGCTATGGTCCAATTATTATGCTATTTTTTTTAGAACGTAAGATACCTTCAAATGTGGTGTAACTCAAAATGGTGTTCGAATCCGGGACATTTTTTACTCAAAATGGTATTCGAATCCGGGACTACTTAAAAATAGCGTGATATATGTTGTCGATGAACTATTTTGTGTTCACCCTGTATATTACCTAAAACTATAAATGATCAAGTCATTATTACTTTGTAATGCACAGTCAGTTGGGTGATAAAAGTTCAATTACTTTTAAATGACAATCATAATATAAATTGGAATAAATTAAAAAAATATGAAAAATTTAGTCTTGTGATAAAAGGTTAAATTATATCAGAATAGGAATTTCTTAATTAAATCGTTAAAATGCCTCCATATCTCGTGATATATATTTCATTTTTAATACAGAAATTATTGAGACGAGACTTTCATATTAGTAATAACAGTATAACAGCACAGCATATAATAACATATCTTTTACTAAAGCAATGTCATTATGTTTAGTTAACCTCTTTACAAAAGCTGACAATTTTCTTTTTCTTTTAAAATACTTAATTTTTCTAATTAATGTTCAACATTAAACAGTAGCATATAATAATTTAATAACTAAAAAAAGAAATATTCTCACACTTTTTCTTTGCCAACCAGTAAAGTGTCATATGGCTTTAAAAGCATTTATTTATTACCATAAAACCACATTAAGTATAAGTATAAGACTATATTTTAGGAAATTATCATGAACAGTGGTTGAAAATGCAAGAGAAATTGCAAAATTAATTAAGCTATGAAAAAAATTTGAAATAATATCAAGAGGTGAATAAAATGGTAGAAATTTTAATAGCAAAAAAAATTTACTGAATTTGTTAATTTAATAATTTTTCGCAATAAACAGGATGTGGTTAAAGTTATGCTTCCATTTCGAAAGTTTGAAACTTTGTATATTATAAATAGAATTATTTATTTTCAATTTTTCAGAATTATAACATAAATACGCGCGGCCGCCACTAGCTTTGCAATTTTATGCACCTAAAATTGTGTTCAGAAGTTTATCATCTTAATGTGAGCATAAACCAATAGCCCTAACTGTAGCTTAAAACCAAGCCAAACAATATGTTGGCATAAATAAATAATATGCTGGCATTTACAATTTTCTTCTGGCCGGATATGTACGTCTATAAAAATAACTGCTAAAGGCAAAATTAGTAAAGTTTATCTATGTTGTAAAAAAAGAATTTTTGGAATGGATATATTTATGATGTGTATCAAAAATTTGCAAAACTTATTAAAAAATTAACAAAATTTTGCCTGCCACATTAGAACGTAATCAAAAATTACAACAATAAATAAGCGAACCAGAAATAGTGATAATTGTACCAAAAGAATAAAAGAAATTATATATCAATATTATGATTCCTGTATCGAAATTCTTAACCGCTGGCGGTTAATATGTATTCAAAATTGTTCAATTTTGCTTAATTTTTTATTGGCGGTGACCACGAGCATTGCGTATTTGTTTTTATTAATTTCCATATCTTGAACACTTTTCAAAACTAGCGCTATCGGTTTGCGCTCACATTACGATTGAGCTTTATCATTATTTACTGTATTGAGAACACACGTGCTTCTAGCAACCCGGCATTAATCTCTAGTATAATGTTGCATTTTGTTGCCCTTAATGATCCCTGATATTAAGTGCTTCCGTTGATTTTAATGTTTGTAAACAAATATCAAACTATACAGCACCTAAAAGACAACACTATTGAAGAAATGTTAAGGGAAAGTTATATAAACAGATGTATATAACAAAGTTGCAGAGATGTTGACGTTGGCGTACATTTAGATTAATTATAACTTACAAAATGGTAACGAAATAGTTTCCAAAGTAAAGCTATATTAGGTTTCGAAATGGTCACGTGACTTTTGTCACATCCTGTATATAGTATCTTTATATGTTCTACGCGCCAATGTTCTTAGAACTAACAAAATAGTAAATTAGTTGATAACCAAATTACTTTCAAAGATAATTCCTTTAATTATAATTTTCTTTTATTCTTTGGTACAATTATTTAACACTATTTTTTGTCGGTTTATTTATTGTTATGTATATTTATCAAGTTTAATGTAAATTACTAAATATATAATTTAAATGATAGAAACAAATATTTGCATGAAATTTCAAGGTGTGTTGTCATAGAAAAATAAAATAATTAGATATAAATACAAAATTACATCTAGTGTAGTCTCCCCTGAATGGTCATGAAACGTTGAGTAGAAAATTGTTCGGTGGGGCGTTTATGTTCAGTTATCTAGAAAAACCGGTATTAAGAATATATATATATTTATATAATTTCATTAAAAACAAAGAAATTTATTAATTTAGAAAGTAATCAAGTAAAATGCGGTTAAAGAAAAAATTACATATATATTTTATCAATTGACAAAGAAAATTTTTGTGACTTCAAAGAAATTTTGTTATTTTATAATTTAGAGTTTAAAAATTCTACAATTTTCTTAAATTTTATATATAATATAGATAACATTCTTTGTTTCTACAAAAATTTCGACCTTAATACTTAAGGTATAACTCGACTTTGATAGTTTTTGACTTATATAATACACCGAAAAATCAGACTTTAAATGTTGTAAACTCGTATGTTGCCAAAGATTACGACAAATGTCAGAACTAGATAATACAGAGCTTCAAAATTTTATGCAAAACTATCAAAATTGAATTACCTAGTTTCAAATATTAGAGGGGCGCTTTTATTTCAGTACAAATATACAAGTAGAAGTTCAGTAACATAGTTTTTTACAGTTTGAAAGTACCTAAAATAAATTTGAGGCCTTTATGTATTATATAACTATACATATACATTAAGTTATTAGTGAATTGTAGATGAAATTTTAACATACATAGTTATGTATTTTTTCTTAACCTTCTTGTATACATTAAATGTTCTTCATAACCTCAACAAGTTCATAATCAAATGAACCTTTTATTTTCGAGTCAATAAAAAGGTCAAAGTTAACATTTATTAAAATGTCAGATTACATTGATGGGTCAATTATCTAATCCGGGAACGTTGAACTTTTATTAAATGCTTCTGCAATGTAAAGTTGGTATAGCCACTAAATCTCCTTTTAAAATTATTTATTTAATTCTTTGTAGTGTGAAATGAATCTATCTAAAAATTAAATTTAATTATGAAGCTTAAGAAGATTGGGGTTTGACATAACTCGATTAACTGTCACATTCCAAGCATACAAGTGTTCACCAAAATAGAAAGAAAATTATTTAATATTTCATAAAATAAACTTCTTTTTTGTAGACGGTTTAATATTAAAATAGAACAAGAGAAGTTAATAAAATATACATTTATATATCAACATTTTTGTAGTGACTTATAAAGAACGCCTGCAATTAGCGCCAGACGTACGTATAGCTATAGACGATGAAAATAAAACTTTAAGGCATTTTGTATTTGTAAGTATATAGAAAAGTCCCTAAAAAATCGTAAAAAAGAAAACTTGGTTTGATCTCACCAAAAACCTGATTTATAAGTGAGTATTTATTAGGCCATGTGCGTGGTTCACAATATTTTTTCAATGCGTACTTTATATATTAAAATCGAAAGTATTGTGAAGTTGAAGTATATATAAAAAAATCAGATAAATTAATTTTAATTTTTCACATTTCAAATTTTTCACATTTTATGATAAATATTTTTCACTCCACAAAAATTAGTTCAAAAAGCTTCCATAATTGTATTTTATACGAGCACTGTACATTATTGTATTTCAGTGTATCGTTAATTTTCATTCATTTTCTTGCATTAGCTCTGCCGAAAGTGTTTGATCAATAATTGAATTTATACATACACTCCCAAAAATATGTTTATGTTTATTTTTAAAATCGTGCAGCATGTGTTGCATTTGCATATAAATTAAGCGTAATTTAAATATATAAATATTCTTTGAATTTATATTCATTAGAATATTTATTCTAAAGTAAGTAATCGTTATTATAGGAAGATAATTTTTAATTAAAAATCATTTAAATTTTTTAGTTGTCGCTTGACAAAATCATGTAATGTGAAGATCATTTTCTGTTCAATTACAACACTCAATCGTTGAAAAGTGTAAGTTTAAAAGGTCAAAAAATGTTAATTAAATTAAATTGCAATGAATTTAATAACAAAGAAAGACAATTCTTCGCTGATCTTATAATAATTTATGACGATGAAATTTCTTTCGGTATCTTAAATATGTTTTCTCCCCTAAAAAAATAAAATTTTTATATTCCAATTCCAATGAAGAAATTAACTTTGTCTATTTTAATGTATTTTCATATGAAATTCACATATGAAAATACACTAAAGCAAAGCGACCAGCACCGCTATATACGTACACTAAGCTACTCGCAGGATATACAAATGACCTAAAAATATTAGGCAGATCCGTGTGTAAAAGCTGCTGCTGAGAAACCGAACTAAATATTTAAAAAAAAAAAAATCCAGACCCGAAGAATTCAAGAATTAGGGCAAAATTTAACAATCTGATACAAACATGTTTATAGTTACAGACTCCAACGTCTCATCAGACAACAGCGTAATGACAGAAATTCTGGGAAAAATTAGCTCTGGAAATAAGCATATTTCTGCCTTAGAAAGCTTTTAAAATCGCGCGTAGGATAGACACAGTATATTATAGATAATATTGTATAAGACCATCAAACGATGTATAATCAGTTATGATAGCAAAATGTGGGACCATGTCACAGAAAGAGAAGAGAACATGCAGTCCGATCAATGAAAATGGTACAACGGCGATATTTATGCACTATACACATACCATAAAGCTTAAACGACTTTAGTGGGCCTGGGCATGTACAACGCATGGAAAATAAAAAGGTCACAAAGAAAGTTTTTCAATGCACCACCAATGAAAGAAAACCTGTAGGAAAGTCGCGGATTATGTGGAAAGATACGTGATCTGCAAACCAAATTCTATAAATATCAGAAACTGCAAGAAAGCTATTTGGAAGCAAAAAGGCTAACGAGGCTCAGAATGTGCTGTAAATGATCACCTATTTTTTTCAGAAAATCAAACAAGGAATTCGGCAGTACTGTTGCCAGATATTTGCAGTTTCCTGTATAGATTGCGCAAAGTACTTTAGATTGAAGCGGATCTAAGTTAATAGTTTTCTTCAATCAAAATTATTGATTTAAAGTCCATATTGAAATTAAATATTTCAAATACATATAATTTATGTATAGTAAAATATTTTATTGTGAATTTAACCTATTTAATGTTATTTAGTATTTTGACATATGTATTTAGTCAGTAATTTAATGTATGTACACTTCTGCGGTTCTGCAACCCTTTCCAAATATGAGTTAGATTATTAAATAAACACTGAAAAATCATCGAGAAATTTCAGATGAAATCATCTATTACCATTTTCAAATAATGAAAATTCATTTAAATACAACAAAGTTGTAAATTCAACAAAGTTTGTTTAACCTATTTTTAAATGTTTTGAAACATTTAGTCTGACTATTGTGACTACTGAAAATAATTTTTTGTGACTATTGCAAAAGAATCGATATTCTCTTTAAAGCTAATAATTAAAAGTTAAGATATTTTTTTGCTAATTGAAGCACCGTCAACTTATGTTTCGATCAGGTCCGCTAATTTTCCCTATTACTTTTTAACACAACGAAAACTTTTAAAAATGATAAAATTTAAAATTGAAAATAATATTTTGATTTTTGAACGAATATAACATTCAAAATATTATTTTCAACACAAATTTTATTCTTACTTTTGGATTTATTCTTCATATCTTAATATATACAAATATAAATATATAATTTATTTATTAGTTTTATACTGGTTCTAAAATTCAAGATAAACTTTTGAAAAAACAAAAATCTTTGCTGTTCGATCGGTACGTAATTTGCATATTCCGTAAAATACTTTTGAAGAATTATAATTCTTAGGAATTCTCTATGGAAAAAAAATTATGGCATCGTAAATAAATAAACAAACTGACTGAATTTAGAAAATAAGATCCAATAAGACCACACAATTTAAACGAAACTATTTTGATTCAAATTTGTTATGATACAAAAATTGAAGAAAATATTATACACCGGAAATAGTCGACCATAGCAAAAAATTGATATTAAATTTATATAAAATATTTTAGTGACGTATTGACTTATATACCTTTTTAAAGTTAAGGATTTAGTATGTAATCTGGTAACCTATTGTAAGTTTTGAAAAAAATTGAAGTGGTGTATCTACATGCCATTGCCATACTTTAGATTATTTTTTCATTTTATTTTATGCACATTTATTAGCTACTTCAACCAAAATCTAATCACCGAAAACACAAAATTTGTTATGATAAATTTGGATCATGGACCCACGGGTTACCGACTTCAATTTGTTGCGCACAAGCTCCGCATTTACGGATTTTGTTTTTTAATTTTTGGAATCTCCACCATCAAAAAACGAAAAGACAAAATATTATGTAAAATCTATTTATTTATAACCGGTCTTAAATCACAACACTTCATAGTTATATATTTGTAATTTAATCGCTTTATAAGAAAAAAACAACAACTAAAATATGCTATTGTTGCACGTTGATCATATACGATGTAGAGGGTGGACACGAAACAAATGATCGACAATACACAATGGACTGTATTTCTTGGTTCATTCTAATAAACTGTTATAATTGTTTTTTTTTTTTAAAAAAAAAGCCGGGACCCTGGGGCGGTACTCTTAACCCTGTTTTACGATTAAAAGTTTAAAAAATATATTTCGGTTCATTGTTTCACAATGAGTCAATGTAGAAGTATGGTTCGTATGTCACTAGATGGGTAATTAAATGCACTATAAATGTTTGGTAAATTTCAGATTTGCGTGCTTGTACGTACATTCCAAACAACGTAGAAATCAGATATATTTTATAGATCGTTTTAAAGAGCATTAAATTACCAACGTATGACATGGGCTAATTTTGAAGCAATTGATTCAAATATGTTGCTGTTTTTTGAACACCTAGTCTGTGAAATGAATGACCGGGGTCCGGAAAAGTGACCATCAAGTTTTTGCTTCGAATACAACCACAAATAGCCTCGTATACAGTCGATCATCATATCTATATAT
Organism: Rhamphomyia laevipes; assembly: GCA_963920725.1. Lineage (NCBI taxonomy): Eukaryota > Metazoa > Arthropoda > Insecta > Diptera > Empididae > Rhamphomyia > Rhamphomyia laevipes. Next base: position 43,768,029 of record OY987257.1, on the reverse strand, counting down.
GTCACAAATAATATTTCAAAACGATAAATAGTATATTTTCTAAGATAAGATAAATATACTTACTATTTAATCGACTCTTATTATTTTGATTTGTAAATTTGGTTTGTCACCATAAAAAAATGATGTGGAAATTTGTTTTGGTTGAATCAAAATATTTGTACTACCGATAAAAACAGCAATGTACCGATAAAACTTCTTTGAAAATTACAACTGAAATTATGTTCCAATAAAAATTATCAGAAAATAAAAATATTGAAAATAGGTTCCTACAATCTATACTGAGAAATCAGAGTTCACTGTCCTGCCGACAGAATTTGGATATATCAACTCAATTTTTAACATACAAATATATCTGCAAATGATTTGTAACAAAAATTAGCAATTTTTACATGGCGCTTCCTTTAAAAAATTTCAATATAAGTAAGTATACATATATATTAAAAATAATTTGCAATAAACTTGGCAACAGCTGAATTATAAAAATTAATTAAGATATATATAAACAATTTTGTAAATCCAAAAAGCAAACATAAATACCACAAAAAATCTTTCTGCGGTTGTGAAATTATTGTTCATTATTGATAAAATTGTAATGTGATAGGAATATTTTTTTAAAATTTAAGTATTCGTCATCAACAAAGAATCTCTTTTCTTTTCATTTTTGAATTAAATTAAATTAAAAGAAATCATTCTGAATCAATTCAAAGAATGATAAAATATATTTAATTGAGAAAAACTATAATAAAAATAAAACTTGTAATAAAATGAGAAGAAAGTGAAAACTATAATTGAAAAATAATTTTTTTTTCAATGAATCATCATAGTATATAAATTATTTCATCGAATTTTGTGACGTAATCATATTTGTCTAGATAAATTTTTAAAATTATTTAAGTATTATAAAGAAAGATGAACAATAATTATTGTTATTTTTCCGAATTCTCGGAATATACCTACAATAAATATAGATTTCAGTTATAAGTATGTAGTTAACTAAATTGAACAATGTCTTTTGCGTTAAGCGTGGTCTACAATGTATCGTTCAAATTTGACGTTTTCATATATTTTGTATGGAAAATCGATTGAGCCGCATCGGCATCATAGATGCGATTTATATTGATTCGGGACGAATCGAATCGAAAGAATTTGGAACGTTTGAACTTTTACGAATCCTCCAAACTTGAAACTGAACTTAAGATAGTCAAATGCAATTTGATAGTTTCAAAAAATAATAATATGTAATTTAATGGTTTGCAATTGATAACTATGTACGAGTCGATTGGCTACTGTAGGAATCGATTCAAAACTGAACTGATCGATATAATGTAGCCCGAGCTATATATGTTATAAGAAAGCCAAGGTTGACGTCGTCCATTTAAGTTGAAAAATGAAAAGTCACTTAATATAATCAAAAGTCTTAAATGACTATTATATATTATATAAATAAGTATATATTTTTATATATAAAAGATTTTGCAAACCTTACTAAAGAAGAAAAAAAGATTGTGTAGTGTATATATATGATAATTCAAATTTTTGGAGCTGAACCATTAATATCCTCTTTGCTATTAAGTAAAACTTATTTCAATCAAATCGACGCATTTGTACTATGGTTTAGCTTACGTAGTATTTTGAATAATGATTTACATAATTGTTTTCGTGAATTAGCTTTTAAAACAAATTTTTATTTAATGTCTATATTTAAAATTTTGTGAAATATACTTAGGTTGTAGATTACGGTATTCGTGAATTGGAACTGAACGACTTATATAAAGTCTAAAAAATTTGATTACGGTACACGTATACATCTATATTTTAGAAAATCATTAAAAATATTAAAATAATAAAAAAATAAATAAAACAAACTTCCGGTATAAAAACAAAAATACAAAATTTTTAAGTGAAAATGTCAATTTCTCAGTATATTTTTAAATATGTAATCCCTAAGGTACGTTTGTTAATGTTCGGCAAGTAATATAAATATATTATTACTAAATTTCATATAAAATAAAGTTTAATTCAACAAAATTACTATAACTAACGCTAACCTATATCTACTGATCGTTCATGGACATAAGCTAAGATACTGAATATTAAAATTGATACATTTTATATAAAAATATGTATCGAAATATTTTGTATAAATTACAATGATGGACAAATTCCCATTAAACAAATAACTCGAGATTTTATGACCGACCTATATAATAAATGATCTTAAAAATGCCTACATATAAATTTTGTGTATATAAATGAGCACTTCTTTATAATGTGAACACTTTCAATTTCATTATGATCGATCAGGGTTGCCAGATTTTTTTTGGATTCCCTTGATATTTAGATCGTTATTCTCGATGTATTTAATCTCATTAAAAAAGCTACAAATTTATTCTTAAAAAATAAAATATGTTATTTAATAGGAAGTTATTTAAAATTAAAATATATTGCAGGTCTTGTATGAGAAAACATAAATTAAAATTTCATTTCTGATACTCTGCAATTGCAAAATATAATAAACGAGATTTATGTTAAAAATGCTGGCGGTTCCGTCTGACAAATTTCTCAGTCTGTTTCTATTCATGTTGTTGCTTGACTTGCTTAGAGATGTAATATTGTTATACAACGCAACAGTTAAAAGTTTTTAACAACAGAATTGTGACAGGAAATTTAATGTTTTTTTTTATTTATTTTTAAAGAAAACTATTTTTTATTTGAATGACGAGTATTTTCAATATTTTAAAAACAACCATTATTTTATATATAGGTATTTTGTTATGTTAGTACCTGAAGTTTACATTTACGTCTCAATTGTACTTTTAACTGGTATTTTTTAATACAATCAAAAAAGGAAAAAAACAAATAAGATTAATTTAATTTAAAATTTATCTAATCACCTTGAAAATAACAATCTGCTTAGTTAGATGGCATAAATTTGTACGCAAAAGTATTTTTTTTAATACACATTGTAACTAAATTTTGTTTACCTTTAATCGTAAAGCATTTGAAATTTAAAACCGCTCCTAAATTAAAATCATCATAACAGGTAAAAAAAATTATATACCATACTTTTAGGTATTTATACAAAATCAAAAAGTTCGACGACACAACAACAACACAAATAAATAAACAGCTTCGATGACGGTCACGTCACGACATAAATTAATTCTTACGGGGAGAGGTGGAAATAACCATTGGAATGTGATTTTTTTTTTTCGTAATATTTTCTCAAGTATGTACGCAAATATAACTTTATATATTCATGTATTTATGTATATATATATAAATGTAATTGATTTTTTTTATATTGCAGTTTCTTTTACATTTTATTTTATTGATAATTTAATAAACTATAGAAGAAATAGAACATTGAAATTTGCTATCGAAACAACTTAGAATTTGACTAGAAATAGAAAAATAGGTAAATAAATTTTATAGGTATTCTTATTATCGTGTAATATTTTAATCCCATTGCTTTTTTTTTAGTCTTTGTTGTTAGTTTTTGTTGTTGTTTCCTACCTTTGCGACGACGGTAATTTTATGTTTCGTTGTGGTTGTTAGACTGTTGACTCCCTAACAACAATCTCTTTTCTTCTACTAAATTTTTTTATTTCAGTTATTCCTTTTAGTGTAAATACAAAATATTAATCCAATTGTTTCAATTAATTTACATTAAATTAATCAAATATATTTTCACCTTTTTCAATAATTTTTATAAGATTTTTTTTTTTAAACTGTGAAAAAAAAAAGCAACAAACACAAAAATTTTTGTGCTTCGCGTTTCTTCTCTATTGTAAATGGAATTTTTTTTTATATCATGTTTTCACTAATTTTTCACAATGTTTTATATTATAAAATTTTAATTTCTTATTAAATTTGTATAAATATCACTTTAATTTTAAATTTTTAGGCACTTTTTATCGATATTTTATTATAAAAACTAATTTATTTGGAAATAATGATCATTTAATTAAATATTTATGTGTAGACAGCGCCGATCGTTTCGATTCAACATAATGACGCATTGGTATTTTAAACTCGACTGGTTTATAAAAAGTTATTTTCGATGAAAATTTAAAATAAAATTACCTTTTTCTGGGATATATCAGAAATCCAAATAAAAAAATAAAAAAAAATTATATCAGTATTGGCAGCACTGGTTAATATATTTTTGTTATAAACATTCAGCAATTAAGCCACAATTATATTTTATGTGTCCTGGATAATCCGAAAAAGTTTCGAAAAATAAATTATATATTGCAATATGGCTGAATTTATTAGTTAAAATTTATTAGTTTTATATCAAAGACGCAAACCGGTTTTTTTTTTAATCGAACGAAACTATGTAAAGATTAAAGAAAACTAAAATAAATGTAACCCAGCTAACATTTCGTTGAATTTATGATGTATGATGTCGATGTGATAATACTACAAATTTATTTATTATTGATACCATCCACATCCAAAAGGCATAAAAATATTATTATAAGGTAAAATATACTATAGAATTAATAGGGAAACACCAACTAGTATGTACCAAAAATAAATTAAAAAGCTTTTCAATATTATAATTCATAAAAATTAAAAATAATTACAAATTAACCCATTGTATTACGGTATCACTTAATTTAAATAACGTGTAGAAAGAATATTAGAAACTTTGTTTCTTATTGGTTGCGTTGCTGTATCAATCTCTCGTATCGGAAAAATTTCAAATATTGCATAACAATAGGCGTTTTAATGCTAATAGTAAACAATTTTTTGTTTTTGACGGTCACGATAGTTAGTGAAATTAGTTAGTTAGTGAAATTAGTTTTATGTAAAGATGGGAAATATGGCCGAATAGTAAATATGGCTTCGTTATTGGAAAGTGAATACAATTTCTCGGATGATGAGATTTTAGAAATAGTTGATCAACATTATTTACAGCAATCGGAATCTTTATCATTGTCTGGTTCTGACGAAGATGATGTTGAAATTGGTTAGTAATAATTTTAAAAATGTTACCGCCAACGCTGCTATTATACTAAATAATAACGTGTCAAAATCCTCATACAGGTTGCATTAATCATTCTGCTCAACGTAAAAAGAAGAAAAGCAATACTCATTAAGATGGAACCATGAAACTAAATGAATAATAGCAGCTTTGTTTTCTGGGTAACTCGAATTGATTAATTAAAAATAATAAAATTATTAGTTTGGTGTAGTTCATTAAACCTTTTGACACTGAAAATTTTATACTTAATTCAGCTTTAGCTGAAACATTAGTTCATATGTAAGTATATTTTTGCAGTTAATCGAATTCGACGGGATTTTAACCTGCTGAAATAATGAAATTCTGCATTTTTCTCTTTAAAACTGTCAAAATAAATGGAAAATTAATACATTTTGTTATAGGCATGTATTTATTTTTGATAATGTTGCCAATTTCTAGTAAGTTATAATATGTACACTAAACCAATATACACTAAAAATACACTGCTCCGAAATGTAGAATGCTCAGAATTAAACAACACAGCTATATGGACCCTGTATGGACCTGTACAACTGTATGGACTCTATTAAATTAAAAAAAAAAAATCTATTATATTTAATAATATAGTTAACTGTATTAATTATGAATTCATCGATAATTAATTACAATACTGTAAAAATATTTTATTCTGTCTTCAGTTGCTGATTGAGGAGATTCACATTAAAAATTAATTGTAAGACTAAATGTTAAAATGTTAAAAGTTTATTTCAAATTTATATTTTTATATTTAATTTTTGTGCAAATAAATGCATTTTCATCAATCAAACATTATAGTAATTTAAAATCAAAAGCAAATGAAATTAATTGTAAGTTCAAAATTTTAATTATTCTTAGTATTACTAATTATATTTTAAAATAAATTAATTTTAACCTTAAAGCATTCAATAAAAACATAGAAATATGTTCAAATGGAATTAAATGTGTTCCTAAAATTCAGTGTCCAGCACATGTGTATATGATATCTCACCAAAAACCCCAAGAATGTGTTCTAAAAACCGGAAAAACTGGATATTGTTGTGTAACGGGACAGAATAATACAAGTATGACCCCATATTTTCTTTATTTTTTTGCACTAACTCATTCTTTTTTCTTTTTTTTGAATAGTTTTGAACCGCCAAAAACGAAAGATTTCAAACTTTCCGCAAATGCAAAATGTTTATGTAGAGGAAGCTATTGCTAAATTAAATGGTTTTCTTCATCATAATGTAGCACCTATAGTCGGATCACAAAAACCTGAATTTATGCATCATTTAGTATTTCATTCAGCGGCTTTTGGTGGTTTAGAAACAGTACAACGTTCAAATGATGCAATGAAACAAATATTAGCAAGTCAAATTTATCGAGAAAGGTAAGTCTTTTATTCACAATTTTCTACAATTAAATATTAATTATATATGGCTAGACATCATGTACCTGCGGAAGCATTTCTTACTGGTAATGTACGGGCAAATTTTCACGAAACTCAATTGGCAAATAACTGTCCAAGGCCTGCACATTGTCAAAATTTACATGATAAATATCGTACGTTTGATGGTACATGTAACAATCCGCATAAACCACATTGGGGTGCTATAAATCAACCAATGGAAAGATTATTACCACCAGCATATGAAGATGGTATTTGGGAACCAAGAAGTCATAGTGTAGATGGTTCGCCATTAGCAGGAGCACGTGAAATTTCTAGAATCTTATTGCCCGATATATATCGACCCCATCCAAAATTTAATTTATTATTAATGCAATTTGGACAATTTGTTGCTCATGATGTTACACATTCGGCTTCGGTTACTCTAGGTATATATTTTTCGACAATTATTTGTTAAAATCTTAAATCCTTTTTTATGACATTTATGAAAAGATAATGGGGAAGCAATTCAATGTTGTACTCCGGACGGTTCAAAAATGTTGCCACCTGAAAGTAGCCATTATGCCTGCATGCCAATTCCGATTGATTCTAAAGATGAATTTTATTCTAAATACAACCAAGGATGTATCAATTTTGTACGCCTATCGTTGGCTTCAAATCATGCTTGTCGCGTTGGTTATGGCAAACAGCTAACTAAAGTTACACATTATTTAGATGGTTCTGTAATATATGGATCGGATTTGAAAACAGCCCAAGAATTGAGAACATTTCAGGGTGGAAAACTGAGAATGTCAAAGAGTTATGCTAAAGATATGTTGCCAATATCAAAAGATCGGAATCATTGTCAAAATATTGAGAAGGGAAATGTATGCTACGAGTCAGGTATGTTATTTCAATATATAATTTAAATCGACACATAAAAAAATAATATAGGGGATACCAAGATTTAGATATTGTTAATAGTGTACAATTTACATAACAGTTGTGGCCTTCAATATAATTGAATTCTTTGAAATTATTTTGATAGTTACTTGAATAGCTCACGATAATTAATTGGGAACACAATTATAATTTTATTTGATTAAGTTGTTGAATATAAGAACTCATAGTTATGATAATTTTAAAGATTTTATATTGAAATTTAACCACAAATTCTAACTTTATGCCATTGTAAACTATTTTATTACTTTTGATATCATATCCGAATGTCACAAAGAATTTTGAAAATTTTACAGTGACATATCAGTAGTTGTACAATTTTGTTAATATTTTTAATTACTTTAAAAACACTGAAATTCACAAATGTTACCAACATATTCCAAAAAAATATAATTAATTTTATTTATACTTTAATATTAGGTGATGGACGGACTAACCAATTAATCTCATTGATTGTATTGCACGTTATTTTTGCACGTGAACATAATCGTATTGCCACAATTCTGTCATCTCTAAATCCACATTACAATGATGAAAAACTATACCAAGAGTCACGTAGAATTGTCATTGCTGAATTGCAACATATTGTTTATAATGAGTATTTACCATTAATTATTGGTTCAGCTGCAATGAAACGATTCGGTTTGTCGCCAAAGAAACATTCTTATGCCAATGATTACAATCCGGAAATAAATCCAGCAATTACAAATGCTTTTACTGGTGGTGCATTCCGTTTTGGTCATTCAATAGTTGATGGAAAGTTCAGGTATGATTTTTATAGTTAAAAATTTAAATTATATTTAAATTATTACTGAGGATTTTTTTGTTTTGTATGTATAGAGTTCAAAGTTATGATCAAGTAGAGGATATCGAAATTCCAGATGTTATGTTCAATCCATCGAAACTATTGAAACGTGACTTTTTTGATGACATGTTGAGAACATTAGTCGTACAACCGATGCAACAATTTGATAATTCAATAACCTACGGGGTTTGTTAACACATTTTTTTTATGAATATTACCTTTTTAATAAAAATTTCATTTCTTTAATTTATATAGCTAAGTAGATTTCTATTTCGTGGTGATAATCATTATGGTTTAGATTTAGCTGCTCTTAATATTCAACGTGGTAGAGATCAAGGTCTACGAACATATAATGATTATTTAGAGGTTGCAGGCTATCATCGAGTCAAAAGTTTTAATGAATTTCATCCAGAAGTATGTGCAATTTAAATTTATATATTTACTAATTTGATGAATTTAATTTTGTTAAAAGGTTGCTAAACGATTATCACTTGTATATAAACATCCTGATGATATTGATATGTGGATTGGTGGATTATTGGAACCCAGTATTGGTGATGCTTTAGTTGGACCAACTTTTGCTGAAATAATTGCTGACCAATTCTCAAGATTTCGTAAAGGAGATAGATATTTTTATGAAAATAGTCCTCAAATCAATCCTGGTCATTTCCGTGAAGATCAATTAAACGCAATACGTCATGTCACCATTGCCGGAATTATTTGTGATAATATAGATTATTTTACATCAAATGAAATACCACGAATGGGTTTCCTAAGAGCAGATTTGCCAGGGTAACAATTTTTGCATCACTATATAATTTTGAAAAAAAAAAAATATTTAAAATAAATTAATTTTTAATTTTTATATAGGAATTCACCAATTAGATGTGATAGCAATGCAATTTCAAGATTAAATTTAAATCCATGGAGGGAAATTTAATTAAAAGTATTTTTAATTTGTTATTATTATTTTGTTATATTTTTTGTTAATTATATATTTTTAAGAAAGTACTCAAGTATAGTTAGCCTTATATTTATTTTACTCAAATTCTTATAGTTTGAAAAAGAAGCTAAATGTTAATTAAATTTAAACAATTTATATAATTTAGTTGAGTATTTCAATATATAAAATGGCTTTCAATTTTTTATGTATATAGGATAATTTTTATATTATATTTTCAAATTAAATTAATTATGCATAAAATTATTAAATATCAAATTAATTGCAAATCTATATACAAAGATTTTTAAAAATATATAAATTTTTTGAAAATATAATTATGTTATTTACTGAATTAAAATTGGTTTGTACTTAAAAGTAAGGTTAAAATGTTTTCATACGCGTTTGAACATGATACCATACCGAAAAGAATGCTTTCAAAAATGGATATGCCACATTATACGAGATTTAAATATAAATTGTACCCTTCACTAGGGACTGACGACTTATTTAACTGTTGTTGTTCGATAACACTTTCAAACAAAATAAATTTATACAATAAATTAAGCTATTTATTCATTCCTGGACCATCAAAAAAGAGAATAATGGTATGCTACCTTACTTACAATGTAACATTAAAAAGCACCAACACGCAAGACACAACTGTCGGACTGTCAGCGTACCAAGTGTGTAGATTTGGTTGTGAGGCGTTGATGATTTCTTCCCGCACCTCAAAGTCTATGTTGTCGCTCCTTCGGAAACGTGGAAGCGCTGTCACTAAAGAAGCTGTATTGTTTTATCAACATCAGTACAGGCTTGGTCAATAACGAATAATTAGAAGGAATGTCACCAGTAAGGCAAATGGCTACAGTGATTAGTTCTGTCTGTAGCCCACCCTTCTTACTCTAAACCTAAACAAAACCTAAAATGAAGGTCGAGTTTTATAGCTTTTATTGGTTTACTATAATTTTAATTTCAAATCTTCAAACTCGAATGATAATTAACATGATGTTATATAAACTTCATATTTAGTTCAGTGAAAAATTGCTACATCATGGGAAAAAATTATCATTGAGTTTGAAATCGATATAAAATTAATTAGTAGTTCCTAATTACAATAAAGAATATCTAAACTGTCGCATCTATTGTAAAGGAAAACTTATACTTTATCCTATTACATAGTTAAATACTGTAACAGATTTAATATATTTTTAATGTTACTGCAATCTGTAATTAAAACAATATTATACTTCAGAAAAATATGTTTTAAATTTCATATATAGAACTGTTATATAAATCTCCATCTCTATGTAAATAACAACTAAATACAAGTCGTATATTCATCATAATCTAATTCGTGGGTGTATATGATGTGTACATTTTAATTTCAATCAATAAAATAATTTCTTATGTTTTATTGTTTACAGCTCATTAATTCCGATAGCAAAGATATTATTTAATGTGTATAAAAATATATGAATTAAACATATTTTATGAAAATAATAAAATTAATATTATTATTCACGGGACAAACTGGCACCTACCAAGGACTAAAAACTATATACATTTCTACAGATTTATTATTATGTGTTTTCCTTTTAATATGCGGAAGGTATTTCTATTTAAAATTCAATATTTAAATTGATGAAATGTAAACAAAAATTATTTTAGAAATTTATTTTTGAAAGGTTATACATATAACCAAACATCATTTACATATAAATAGTTCCATCGTATGGCGAACTGGGAAACCTAAAAGAATGTTTTCAGTATTTAATATAGAGAAGAAAATGTTCATCTACTAAATTCTCATATTCTCAAAGTATATCCTTTAAAAAAAAAAAAACATTTAAAAAAAAATCATAAATTCAATTATTTTATAAAGTAGTTGAGATATTTATTCTCCATAGTAAATCATAAACTTTCTTTTATGTTTCATATTCCCCATTCGATTGAACATAGAACAAATTAAAGCACACAATTGCAATTATAGAACACTTATAGTTTTTGTCGTTACAGGACACAGCATTGCAAAGGATTTTTATTTTTAATTTGCATTTATAATTTTTTTTAAAAAAAATATTCTACTTTACTAACACTAACATTCCATTACAATTGAATCTGCTGAAAACAAAAACTTTTGTAACCTTTGGTTTCGAAATACTTTTGTGAACCAAAAAATACGTCATTTATGAATGGCTTGGCAAATTCTATTTTGCTGAAAGGGAATTAATTTCATCCAGCATATTAGACCAACTTAGTTATATATTTCATTTGGGCCTTAGCTGCGGTTTATGTAAAAGGAGCATCTTTGCTTGCATCTCGAGTGAGAAATTGTAATCTAACGAGAAATGAAAAAGCTACTTAGCCATTTGTTTGGTACTTATATTTTGTATTTTTCATGCATTTTACAGAAGAAATACTTTAAGCTTAACTTTATTTAGTTTGCCAAAAAAGAGAGGAACCTTAACAGGCAAAACTGCTTTTATCACAGAACAGGAGCAACCTGATAATGTCGGTGGGCAGGATTCTGCTAAGGTTCGTTAAGATTGCGGGGTGGCTTGAAGAGAAGTAGAGAGTAAAGATTGTTGTTACTCAAGGGGATACCTATGGGCCAACTAGTGGCCTAGTGTTGGGGATATAATCCGCCCCTTACTAACTGACTACCTAACTTTATTTAGTAAATAATCTATATAATTTTTGTAAATGTGAAAAAATTATAAAATTTAAATTAAATAGAAAATTTAATTGAAATAAAAAAGCAAATGGAAGCTGAAAATATATATTTAACCGCTGAAGAGCTGAAGAATAGATTATGACAACCAAAATCAAAAATGTATGAAAAGAATACAATGATTTTGTGAAGTGGGACATAAAAAAATCAAGAACTTTTAATCACGCAGTTGACTAAAGGGATTTAAGCTTTAATTACAATGTATAGATTAGTAGCCCAAGCTTAAAGTTAAATTAATGCCATCATCTCATTCAATTTACTTGGTTAAAAATATTTCTTAAACATCAAAAACGATCCCCTGTCATTTGTTATACAAATTATTTCTTAAAGACTTAAATTAACCTAATTTACCCTTCTGAAAATTGAACTTATATACAGACTGAAAGTTCAATGTTTATGATTGTGTAATATCGATTTCATTTATATAATCATTAATAATGTAAAAATAATTACTAGCTGGGGGTTAAACCATAATAAATATGAACTTAAAAATAAAAATGACCCGCATACCAAACAGAAAAAAACCAAAATATTTAATCAGTAATCATACATAATATTTATTTGTTAAAGATATGGCTTCAAAATAAAAATATATAATGACAACAAAACCTCAACGCTTCAACAAATATAACCGAATGAACTCAACAGGGGGGTACAAAATATATAAAAAATACAAAGATAATAATTAAATTATGCAAACCGAACAAGTTAATTAATTGATCAAATATAATATACGATTATAAATGGGAAAATATTCTATTAATAGAGTACAGACACTGCAAACAAAACGAAAACCGATTTATAAATCTATTTATTTATTTAATATAAAATAATATTATAAGATAATTTTGTTAAATAAAATATTCAGTAGTTTTTTTTCGATGTTATATTTTAATATCTCTTGTGTAATATGTTAAGTTTTCGGTACCAGATAACAAAATATTGGACAACAAATTTGGATTTATTTTAAATAATTTATATAAAATCTTCAAATATTTTTGCCTATTTAAATTATTAAAATATGTATATATAATTTTGTAGCAAAATTAATCATTTTGTAACAATTTGATATACCATTTTCAGATTGAATTAAACATTTTTCAGATTAAATTAGTAATTTTATAAATTGAAATGATAATTTTTCACAAAATTTTAATCAGTTTTCAAAGTATTTCTATTTGAACACCGATTAATTCTATTTGGAAAACGATTCAAAATTTTTGAAAAATGATTAAAATATTTCGAAAAACGACTAGTTTAATTTGAAAATGGTATAGTTATAACAACATTATTAATATTTCGAGCTTATCTACCCTTTACATAATTCATAAATTCATTATATAAATTTATTTGCTTGAATTTTAATAAATTAAAAATTAATGTTAATATTAGATTACAAATTTTTATTTTTAATCTAATATTAAATTCCTTGATGCATAAGCACTCTTCTGATGATTGTCATACTCCTTTGTTTCTAGCTTTTCTATATCAGCTTCCACCAAATATTTGTAATTCATCTCTAAAACCTTTTTGTTGTCTCCCAATCCCAACTCTTCTTAATCTCTCAAACGGCTGCCATTCTGTGACAATTTTAGTCCTTCTATAGAAGAAGGGCAGGATAGTTTTCTTGCTTTTGTAGTCGACGTCTGTTAATTTTTTTGATCTATTTCTTATTTTTTGATTTGTAATTCTGCAGTTTTTTCTTCTTCGAACTTTGGCAAATTCTTAATTTGTCCGGATATTTTTTAGAGTTGGCTCATATTTGGACTACCTAGAAGAATTACAAAAATATTAATACTATCAAGAGTTTATTACTAAAATTTTAGTAAATTTTAATTATTGTGGAAATTGTATAAATCGGTGTCCTGGTGATTCGCCCACAATTGGTGGGCACATATTCGGTGGCTGCACAAATGATATTGTTCCCCATAAGATATATTTTGTGGTTACCAATCCTTTTAACAAAAGCGGTTACAGATTGATATTCACCAGAATCCTCCCCCTATTTGAATTAGAGAAAAAAAAAACCACAAATATTCTCAAGTTTAGAGTAAAAGAATTAATATGGCATAAATATTGCATTTGTTAAATTTCAGTTTACAATAGAAGATGGTCTTCTTTATCTTTCAAACAGACATTATCGATTTTATAATGATTGCTAGACATTGGTTAATGGAATTTCCATTTTCATTAAGTACAATATTAAATGACAATTAAATTAATAATTAAATAAAACATTTTCTCTTAAAATATTTCTGATGATACGAATAGTTAGCATAATTAAGAGTGTTGTAACGGACTTGACTTTAAAAAATAGATTTGCTTGCAACTTTTTCTGTGTGTTTTCGAGGTCTGTGCGCAGCATAATATACTATAACCGCTCGTAAGGTTGTAAGATGATAGTGTCCGTATGTATAGTTAGTGTCTGTTAAATTTGTTTCGTTCAGTTCAGTGGATCCATAATACATTCCCCATTTATATTACATGTATTCAATGCTCACACACAATATAATTTTATCATTTATTTAAATTAGAAGTACGTAGCTTAAGTTGATTCAAGAAATGAAAATATTAGCAGTTTAGTTTCCAAAGAATATTTGATTTATGTTCTAGTTCTAGTAGAGCATGTAATTATTATTCGATTGTAATGAAATTTGGATTAATTTTTTAATCTATTTTGTGAAGTATGTAGTTTCAGGGATGGATCCCTATCAAAATTTTCGAAATATATAAAATACATTATTTGTGTCTTAAAATTTTACCAAGGCAGCGAAAACCTCTGTTTCTTCAACATAAATTACTATTATACCTAACTACAAGTTATCTATTCCCCATTATTTTTTCGGTAGCTTTTTTGTTTCTTTTACAAACTCAATTAAGTTAAAAGCTCAAATAAAATTTTATATATTATTAGCCAGCAATGTTGTTTCGTATAGGTCAAATTTTGAATATATAAAGTGAACGAAATAATAATATTACCAACAACATGAAATTTTATTTATTTTCTTCGAATTAGAATTAGAATTAAAATATATGTATATATAAATATATTTACACAATTCATGATTACATTTTATATACATTCAGATAGTCAATAATAAAAATATATTAGGTATATATATTTGATAAATTAACAGTGGAATCTTCAAATCCCAAAGAGCTTTTCGGTCATGACAAATCAGTTCAATTTAACATTTAAAATCGTACTGTTGTGTTTGCGGATGATATTCATTTTATTTATATAAATATTTAATATAACTAATAAATATTTTAATAAAAATTTATTTTAATAAAACTGGTTCAATTATTGTGTAATATTATTTTGTGATATAAATTAACAAAAAATTAAAAATTTAAATTATTTATTATAAATTTAAGATAGTATTTTCAATTTTTCATTCTACTATATAAATTATTTTATATAATTTTCAGTATTTTCTACTATATTTGAAAACAAGTGCAAAAGAACAAAGTGAATTTAATGTAATTTTTGTATTATTTAAATCAGATATTTTTGTTTTATTGGATTTGGATTTAACTTGGATTCTAAATACAAATAAAGTTCAAAACATGTAGTAAGGTATAAAGTGTAAATATATTTATTATTATAATAATTTTCACCTTGAATTTTTTTTATTTAACAAAAACATACTAAATGAATAACAAAAGTATACTAAAATTTTCTACAAAATCTTTGATTTTATTGCAATTTATTTATATAACGAAAAAAAAAAAAAAGTTAAAAATTCTGCTAATCCTAAATGGATGACACAAAACTCAGAGTTGATTAAAATAGTGCATTGTAAGAATGTGAATCAAATTTCTAATCTCTAGGACATTTTATATATAATATTTTGAATTTTGAATATGAAACAACTAAACTTTACCGATCTCAAAATAATGTATAAATCGTTAAGGTGGTAGTTAATAAGAGAGCAAAACCTAACCCTCCTGACTTCTTGAGTTGGGCAATCGTAGATGAAGTTCCCATTGGAATACATACAAGTTTTTCATTACGAACCATATACAAAATAACAATTACTATGAGATTACTTCATGTTGAGAATCTCACCTCATGTTGAGAAATTTCCATTTTTTTCTAAAAACTTATCTTTCTATTACAACAATTCATATTTATTTCATAAATTCCTCGTAATCATTTTCTAAAAATAAAATTTTGGAGTGAATAATCATTTAGATAATATTAAAATTCATAATTCAAAATTTTATATCTTAATATAATTATTTTTTTAATATTTTGAAATTATTAAAAAGTTTTTTTTTTATATATAAATATGTAGTCAACGTCATTAGATTTCTATGGCGTTGTGTATCAATATTTTATAAATAAAATGTTTGAAACAAAAATTTAAATCATACAAGTAAAACTCGTCCTCCTCCCCACCACCCCTCCCCACATACATAAAGACAATTTTGTAGAAAAAAAAAATAATTGTGATAATTTTGTTTTTCGATTATAATATTGCTAAAAATAAAATAAAAATTTTTACTTCAATATTTTACCGTCAAATTTAAATTAAATATTATTGCCCTGAATCAAATTTAAACTATAGCTACAACAGTGTACTATATAAATAATTAATTTGTAGGGATAAACAGAATTACATTGTAATGTATATAGCCTAATTTATACTACACGCAAGCCACGCGGATGTTAATAAAAGTTAAGATAGGATTTTATGACAGGCGTAACAATCGGAACAAAAATAATTTATAAAATGACATATGTTTAAAATGACACTTTAATTTGATAAAAATTTAAATTTCAAAACCTCACTCTAAACATACAAAAGTTAAGAAAACGTTAAAGTTAATTTAATACGGAATTCATAACATTTTCGTACGCTGTACGCATCTTATAAATATTCCATTCCCGATTCATACGTTTAAACTTTTACATATCTTAGGTTTGGGCTACAAGGTTCAGTTTCGAATTGATTCGTACAGTTGTCAGTCACATAGTTATCGAATGCAACATATTATTATTTTTTGAAACTATCAAATTTCATTTCACTTGACATTTGCTTCAGTTTAGATTCGTAAAAGTTCAATGTTTCAATCAAAATATATGCAGACGTTTAGTAAATTTGAACTTTACTAAACGAATCGGTACTGAACTGATCGATACATTATAATCCAAGCTTTAACATTCTTAACTTGTTTAATGTGTCTTGCGTGTGTTATAAATTATACTAATTAAGTGCTATCTACTTGTAACTTGTAATGTATAAGTGTGATCTACTATACTTACCATCATGAGATTTACTATCATAATTATTATTTTTTTATTTACAAACTATTAAAGTAAAAGTCACACTCTAAAATCTTCTCTTCTATACAAATAAAATACTTGTCCCCGTTTCAATCATTTTACTTATAAATTACACTAAATTGTTTGGTAAACTTTAAATTTCTAATTAATTCAAAAAATAAACTGTGACTGATTATAGAATATAAAATATAAATTAATTTTGAGTTTATCTAATAAGATGAACTTCTATAGTAAATTATTTTTTTAGCATTTATAAGAAACATACAAATTTTTAACATAAACCTGAGAATAGAAAATAGAATATTTTATCATTTTCAATTCACTAGTTCAAAATTCATTGATTTAAGCTGTTAGCAACAATTTTAACAAGTGTAGAATTATAGAATTATTACAATTTTCAATAAATTTTCTTTTTACAATACGAATAGAAAATAATAATTTCTAATTTATTATAAAAATTATTGGTAATATAATGTTACAAAATTATAAATTTTCAAATCTATTACGCTAGCTTGACCACTTTAGCCAGACGAGTATAAAACTTTAGCAAAAATAGCAGCAAAATTACATCTAACTTTTGGAATACTTTTAGATTTAGCTGCAATTTTTGGTATATACTTTTAAATTTAAACTATCTGGCAAAAGTGGTAGCGTAATGGATCTGAAATTTTCCACAAATCTTTAAAAAAAACGATTAAAATTTGATTTAAGCACATCGGATTCGCCTATTAAGCAGAAGGGGAGTGCTCAAATTTCTTGTAATTATTAAGAACCCCAATATCTAAGTTACAAGATCATATTTTAAATAATTTCAAATATAGTGGCTGGAACCCAATTTTCATTTTTTTAACCGACATTTCCATCGCAACGTTTCATATATTTATTACATAAATCTTCGTCAAATTTCAATTTTATTATTTGTGGTTTAACTAAAATATTTATAATTTTCTGCAACACCAAGTTTTCTATAATCATTATATGCTGATTGTTGATGCTTCAAATGATTTGTCGCATTCTGCTAGACATTTTATTAAATATCGGTTTGCACCATAAATGAAAGGAAACTACGATTACTATCTATTAGTATCTGAATATTGACCAAGGGAAGCAAAAGTTATTTGCTAATTTAAGATATCATTTACTCAAACCCAAAGACAATTAAATAAATTATAGTACTTAATTTTCCGATTTTGGTTTTTTGTAATATAACAGACAACAAATATTGGGTCTAATTTATAAATATTAATTAATCATACTTTTTTCTATATGTATTAATGGATTTCGGGTAATTAATCAACTAGTTATCGAAAATTATACTTTTATAATGTTGTAAACAAAAATATTGAAGATTTAATTATTTATTATGTCAATTAATAATTTAATAATATTATTTTCAAAATTTCTACAGTAATGTAAATTAAATATATTGTAAGGTTGTTTCATATTAAAATTAACATCAATTAAATTTTATTATATATAAAACTGAAAGTTCAAGTTCATTCATAGTTATAATGCCACGATCCGCCATCATCAGTGATTAAGTCCATTTGATTGTGTTTTTAAATATTATGTATTTATACAACAAAATTCCACTAAGGCTCAATTAGTAGTTAATGGAAAATGCCATTATTTATTATTATCACACTTCATCAGCAGTAAATCTAAAAAAAATCGTGAATTTTTGATATGTGGCGCAGAATATAAATAAATATTTTTAAATTAAGCTTAAAATGAATTTTAAAAATAAAACAATAAATTATCAAATATTTAAAATTGAAAAATTTTTGTAATATTTTTATGTTATTTAAAAGTTGATACTAAAAAATTGTATAATATTTAGCATTGTTATAATTTATATTTTCATTAATTTTATTTAAATATTAAATATGCCGATGTCCCAAATCACTTCGGCCACTGTGAGACAATTTCGATATACATTTCAATTAAAACGCCTTAATGAAGACCAAGACTTTTAAAGAAGTACAATAGGTATAAAAGTGGGTACCACGACAGTTTCATTTGATCAATGAAGTTGTTTTTTGGAACTGGTTCAATTTTATGGAGTTGTTTCTTCATGTTACAGAGTTACAGTGTTCAGTAAGTCACCGGTTATTGTTCGTATTCTAATTCTGCTCATTTCCAGGAACTAGCGCATCCGGAGAGCTTAGTGAATATAAGTATGAATTGAGTTCTGTTTTTGTATTTGTGAATTCATACATATTTTTATTTCAAATGGTATTCGTTTGGTGAATATTCGTGGTGATCGTTTTCTTGTTAGAGAATTGCCTACAGAAGTAAATATTAGGTATTTAATAGTGTAATTTAAGGGGGCCTTTGATACTTATTATTTATTTATTTTTAATAACCATTTTCAGATTAAATTCGTCATTTCTTAAATAAAATTGGATCTAATTTCATATTGCTTAAAAAAAAATTATTGTAGGAAAACTAAACTTGTTCTTCTTTTCCTGTTCTCTGGTTTTCGGTTTAGCTTCATATTTTTGGTAGCGCTAGATAATTTTTTTCTTTCTTTCTGATATCTTCTAAAGTCTTACTGGATTATATCGATTACATGACTATATTATATTGGAAATATTAATGTATTCCTGTCTGTTTGTTGTAACCCGTACTAATTTCTTTTTGATACTTATCCAATTTCTGATGTTTCGCAACCAACACAATTGTTTCCTACTAATGTCACTAATTCCTATTTTTCCTGTATTATCAACTGGTAAGAAGTTCGTTTTTTGTTCCATACATTATTTGGCCTGGAATTTTTCTAATAATTTCTGTATATTTGTTACATGGTATATCCAGGATATTATGAGCATCTGCCTGAAAATCTACATCTCAAATCCTTCTATTTTATTCATTTGGCGAAGTGCGATATACTTTAAACTTTTCAGGATTCAGATCCATAAAGCAAGATAGTCCAGATATAATATTTAACAAATCGTTAGGTTAGGTTAGGTTAGACAAATTGTACTTATATTACATGTACATCTAGAAATTGTAAATTATCGCATAAATCGAAAATTACAATAATTCATAATATAATTTTGTAGTTAAAATTTATGATCATTGTTTTGTATAGTTAAATTTTTCCAATATATTTTCTGAATATTAAAGATGCATACGAACTTATTAATAAATAAAAAATACCTGCTACCCGAAAAAGAAAATTGGATAAAAGCACCGAAATAATTTGGGAAAAAAAAATTAATTAAATTTCATAAATTCGTTGTATTTCATTTGGAAATTAATAAAATAAAACACTATTAGAAAACTGATAAGAAAAATAACATATATGATAAAAAAAAACCTTCAAATTTATATATTTATTTGGCCAATATGTAACCTTAATATTCTCTAGTTACAATGTTTGAAATATCAACAGAGATTTTCCAATTACCAATCATTATAATTAAAATGCTATTAAACTAATAAATTTTGGCGAGAAAAGAAACAATTTTGTTTGTATTATATGTAATATAATGTTTTGGTTTAGCAAACAATCTTTAATATTATAGTATTATACCGTCTTTGATTAAGCCTATATAAAATTTTGTGGTTATATTATATGGGCAGTCATTTATCCGCACCTTGACCAAAGATTCAAATTTTGATGCTTACTTTGTTTACCGATGCTATTATTAGTACGTATTAGTTAGTAATCCATAGAAATTGGAGAGATTTTTTTAGGTCTCACTATTCGATTTGTTAATATCTCCCCTATCGATCCCTACTACCTTAGCTACTACTGGTCTGGTCATCTTATCTTTCATCCAATCCAAATTCATTCCATTTATATAAATTATAACAAAACGAATAACGAGAGAGGAAAAATTCATTTGTTTAAGTAATTTAAATGTTGTCTAACTGTGAACTAAGCAATATGTAATAATATGAAAAATGCGTACCCCAGTACCACCCATGCGGTATAATACCGTACGTATTACCCACAAAGTGTGATTATTATTTGTTGTGTATTAACTCGTAATTATTGCATTTAATATTAAAAATTGTCTTAAATTTTAAATTGTACACATTTTTTTATTATTAACAAAAATTATGCATTATGGAATGCTATCATATTTCATATTATCAGACTTATCTCTCCATAATTTCATTACGTAGAATAAATATGAAAACTTTCGTACCATTGGGAACAAATTGCGTAACAAAAACAGTACTGACTCAGTAATATAATATTTAGTACTGTTGTTTCCGAAAGCTTTTCTTCCAATAATGCTCAACAAGTGGAATCCATCCAATATAGAAAACACACAAATTTTCATTGTAAGAAAAATTCTGTTTTATTCTTTAAATGTCTGTTTAGAAGTCATAACTATACCGGATTTTAAAAAAACAATTTGTCAGTTTTGAATATCTTTTATCTATTATATTTACGTTATTTTGGGTTTTTGGATGGTTTTTGTTATACATACATAGATAAATTTAACAGAGACAAGCCAGCTGTTAAACTTAATTAATTAGCTAAGTGCTTACCAAGTGAATGTAAAAATATAATAATAATTAAGTGACAAGAATTTACTGATAAATCAGAATAAATTGGAAAAAAAAAATTAAAAAGTTTTTATATTTATGTAATAAATAAGTTTTTTGTGATAGTGTTTATGATCTGTATTAGCTCAATGCTTCAATTCCTGAACATGCTGAAGAAATAGGATTAATTTTATTTGAAGAGTGAGTAAAAATGCTATCTGTGCTTATCCTATAAAATAGTACAGAAATCTATTAATTTATATTAAAGATATTACCGAAATAATGGGTGATTCACATAAAATTCAATGTAATAAATGGCATGATCTTTATATGCGTTTCCATACAGTCTATGGACTGATGGCCTTTAACTCTTTTTGTTTATCAAATAAATTCCAATATAAAAGGTACGTAATGTCCATATACTTTTTGTGTATATTGAATAATCGTCCATTAAGTTCATTGATAATAACAACCAGGTCCGCAAGATATGGCCATTGCGTGCGAATTAACTATATATAAATTAAATTGACGCAGTTGCAACGTCGTAGATTTTCATTGGCGTCGAGTTTATTTCTAATATTTTAATACATAATATACAAATTATTTTTACGAATATTCTCAAGTCATAGCTTTAAAGAAGAAGTCCGAAATTTAAAGAACTTTATAGTGTTCTTTAATCGGCCATAACCTCCGTTGATTTTATTTTCATGGACTTTTTTTTTACGTCGCACTGCTCCGAAATAAATGTCCCATTTGAATTTCTTAGCTTTGAAATTTCGCGCCATTCAGAATATGAATTAAATATTTAATAAAAAAATATGAATATTTTTCTAAAATTATTGAAGTCTATAAGTTTAACTTGTATAAAATAAAAATGGGTTAAACTAAATTACGATTTTACAATAAACATATTACTAACATTGTAAATATCATAAATTACATATTGATTATACAATTAAGCATTAATGTAAAAAATAATGACTGGGAATTATAATCATAAATAATTGGAGTATTAGGCATCATAAAAAATATTTTATAACAGATAATAAAAATCTATTAATTTTGTCAATTTTATTTTTCGGTTCTTTTTCCAAGTAATTTTAATTTTCCGATACATGTATATAAAAAAAATATTCTTTATTGAATTCCGTATAAATAGAATTTTAACAATAATATTAATAAATACTTTTACCATTCAATTTAATAATATTTTATCTTTATTCAATGGAAAAAGTATAGATGAATACCATTCAAAACTAACATATCAGTAATAATGTATATTCGGTTCCGGAAAATTCATCGCATGGAAAATTCATCGCAGAATACTTACTCATCGCAGGAATTTTCATGCTAATTCAATTTACAGAAAATTAAATTCTTTAATTAGTATGAAACTCTAATTTTAAATGGAATACATAATGGTATAATTTGAAGTGTTCAACTATTATCCTTTTACTCAAAATCAACATTTTTTTTTACCTGGACGATGAAATTTCCTGCAATGAGTTTTTTGTGATCAATTTTCTGCGATTAATTTTCTACGACTAATTTTTTGTGTTGTATTTTCTGTAAAAAAATTTCGTAGAATTGCTGGTGTGTTATGGAAAATAAATAAAAGAGTACCATTTAAACCAAATACCATTTAAACTAAAAAAATCTATATTCTATAAAATGTTTCATAGTGTACTTACATATGGAAGCCATTGTATGAGGAGAATCTATATAATATGAATACAAAGATTCCAAAACGAAGCTCTAAAAAATCTATATGGACTACATGTTAGGTTTCCAACTATTCAGCTTCATAAAAAATAGTAATATTTCATATTTGGGATCACATTTGCAAAGTTCAGGTGCAACAAATTCAAAAAAATGGTGCTGGAGAAGATTATTACAAATACAAACTTTATCTTAAACAATCAAATACATTCCTTAGTGGTCATACATCATCAGTTCTATATAATGCAATCAAAAATTATAATAATTTGACAATTGGATTAAAAAATTAAAAAATATTTCTTAAACAAATGAATTTAATTTTTATCTTATATTTATTTTACTATTTTATAATTACTTAATATTGTTACCAATCTAAAATCTATAAATTTTTAACTTAATTCTTTTAATTGTAATTCTTTATTTTAACTCTGCACTACCATAACATATTTGTGATAAATTTTTATATATTTAACTCTGTATGAGCAAATTGCTCTTTTTGAAAAATAAATAAATGTAATACGAAAGTTATTCAGAATATATTACGAAACTTCTAAACTATACTATCGACAAAAAAAAAATGCTGATTATCAAAGCATACGATTCCATTAGTAAAGTAAATCGAATTAAGTACACCGTTTGCTAATTGTGAATTCTGTAATTATTGTGCTCCCTTCCCAGTCAGTTAGTTATTTATCCACCCATTCGTAATTTTATTTGATTAGGAAAATAATATTTGATCTACCTACGAACACTTGCAGTTAATTATTTTTCCATAATATAATTGAAAAATTATTAAATAGTTTTTTAAACAAATTTACTGCATTTTCAATAACGACTACATTTTATTTTTTCATTATTTTAACCCAGCAAGATAGAAAATTTAATTTTGTTATTGTATTATTGTAGGTTGGATATATTAAAAATGTATCCAACAATTGAAAATGTTTCTATTTTTGTCCTATACAGAAAGCTTTTATCTGCAAATGTTCAACAAGTAGCATTTGTTTATATATGAATTCTATTCACTATAGTAAAATTATACGATGTACAATTTAATAATGTTTTCACATAGCCCAAAGCAGTAATCTTTAATTCTCAGTATAGTTTGAACATGATTTGAATGTTTCGTTTTCGCTTATATGAAGAAAAACTGCTAACTAAGGGGAGTAGATAACTCGTAGTTAAGTTCAACATTTATTTATTTCCAATAGAGATATGTAAATATGTAATTGCATGGGTATCTTTTAAGATACCAATAATGTATTTTATATAATTGGAAATATTTATAGGGACTCACTGAACTGCTAACCCCAAATTTTATAAACTTGTATACCAAGTTGGATTACATGCTCTCGAGTCTAGAACATAAATCACAATTTTGAAAACTAAGGTGCTAAAATATTAATTTCCCATGACCCACTGACAGTACCGACTTCAAGTTTTACAGACATCAACTACATAAAGACATTATATACAATGCTCTGGCCTAGAACACTTGAAATATTAATCGGAAATTTTAGCAGTGAATTTTTTTTACCCAATTTATTTTTATCATCAAGTACAATGAAACAGTCTTAGTTATTCTAACCACTCGTAATAAACACTTTTTAAAAATTGTTATAATGCTAAACGCTGGAAACTTTTCTTATGAAGATTAATTTAAATCATTTCTTATGAAGATTAATTTAAATTATTTTACACTTTATATAATAATGAATTTTATGTGAATTATTTTTTATTTACTGAAAATGAGAAAAAAATCTGCAGAAAATTATAAAAAAAAATTCTGAGTTTCTTGAAAATAGAAAATACTTTTTAAAAAATCTTATCTTTAGTTTTTCTTTTTATAAATTACAAAATAACGAATGTGCAATAATTTAATACAATTATAAATTTTTTATATGAATTTGGAAATATTTAATCAAATGTATAAAAATCAATACCATTCGAAACTAATTTGCAGTAACCAGAGACTAAACATTAAAATTACATATTTTCGAAACAGGATGACCAGCAATTTCCACATTCGGGCATTTCACATTGACCCCATGATGTAATTTTGGACAGCTACTATACAACTAATAATATGTGCTTAAATGACGAAATGTTTTATTAAATAGTAGCAAAGCACCGTAAAATTATCTCTAATATATTCATGCTTTTCATCTTTCGGTTTTCGGAATGTAAAAATGTAAAATATATAATAATTCCAGCTTTTTCTTATCGTTGTCAAAATGTCATCTTGTAGATGTTAATAACTAGCTATAACAAGACAATATAATTTCTGCTGAATATTTAGTTATCATTATTACTATTATAGGGATAAATAAATTGTATATCTTCGGCTGGATTTCTATATGTCCAATTTACCAAAGGTTTTTTAACTTTGAGGTAAATTTATGTTATCACAAATTATAAATATTCAATAAAAATTGGCATTTCCTAAAAGTGGAACCAATTTTTACTAAGTTAATGTAAAAAAATTCGAAAATTGTAGAATGTTAAGCCTGACAAAAATTGTTTATTGGACAAGTATAATGCAGCCGACGATATATAAATATAATTTCCGCATTTAGAAACTACTAACTTTACAAAGGATTCCTCATTTTTAACAAATTCTTTTTTGTTTTTTTCTTTGAAAAGGGAATTTTAAATGATTATTATTTATATAGGTATATGGAAATATTTCAGATCCTAAAATTTCTTTCTTTCACATTTAAGCTTGTATACTTAATCTTAATATATTTTAAATAACGTAAGTACAACCTCACTCTATCCACATTACATCATATGACTTAATATATATAAATATTTACTCCTGTTTTATATAATTCAGGATTTTATTTTAAATTATTAAAATTAAGCACCAAAATATTGCATAGAAGATTATTTTTAGTCAAGGATTAAGGACTTCTTTTTAAATTTAAATTTAGATATATTTTATTAATTTTTACATCCCAGGAGTTTTTTAGTCAAGAAATAAATCTCCTTGATGAAATAAAATCTATATTTTATGTCAAAATTGAAATCTACCAGATTTTAGATTTAGCATCCGATATTATGTATTTAGCATACATAATATCGGAATAAATACTTATTTTTTTATTTATAATAAAATGAATGTTATTAATGCTAAATAAAATTTTTAAATTTAATTTCTATTAGAAACTTTTCTTTAAAGAATTTCAATTTTGTTGACCTTTAACCAAATTTTCCAACATTCATTTAAAAATTATTATTGGCCCAATTATGGGAAACAGCAAATTGGGAAAGATTTTTGACAGATTATACCACATTTTATGCGACTGTGACTGATTTCATAAATAAGTCTGATAAAAAATTTAATTTTCATATTTACATTTCTGTATTTTGTATAAATATAAAAACTATAAGTCATATGCTTGGTGGTGATGTAGTGGTTGCATTTTATGAAGAGATTGTAGGTTCAACTCTAAACCGAAACCGCAATGAAATGAATTAGCTTTAAATCAGTAATAACATTAGCAATATGTATAAATGTGAATTTAAGATTGGGAAGAAATGTTACCGGTTGAGACCATTTACTAAAAACAAATGTGTAACTATGAAAAGCCATTAGCTTGTTTCTATTAAATGTTTAATCACTATATAAAAAAACTTATAGTTCGGAATCTATATAAAATTAGTAGGTCCAAACGTCCAAATTGCAATTAAATATCACGTAACCTCTTTAAGGAGATCAGGGCTCGCTTCAAGTTTTATAGCGCCATTGCAAAGAAAAAAGAAGTCACATGCTTTCCATTGAAAATATATCCCAATTTTAATAAGCTGTTAGATGAATCAAGTTCAAAGTATCTTGATATAGTTCACATTATAAATCTATGTAAAAACCTATGCTATACTGAAATGTAATGAATTATACAAAATATAGAAATAATTTTTCATATGTTGGAGATAAACTGGACGGCGACGAGAATCTACGGCGTTTATCCCATTCTATATAGATTCATATATTTGACAGTTCACACTCACAGTATGAACGCCGTATAAATACCGTCGAATTTATCTCCAACATTATAATAATAATAAATGTCATAATTCATAAATTCTATATTTTCTTTCAAATTGTATGATATGAACTATTACAAGTTTTTCTTTAAACAATTTAAATTTTGTTGACCCTTAAGAAATTTTTCCAACATTCATTTAAAATTTCCTTCAACTTTATATATTTTTATAATGATTCTATCACTAAAAAATCAATAGTTAAATTTATGTGAACCGTAAAAAGTAATATGCTTTAATGACATACAATTACAATTTTATTTACTATGAATTTTTTAAAACATTAAGAATTTAACTTTTGTTTATATACAATATTTACTTATTATTAAACTTAATTTTTTAAACTTTTGACATTTATTCACAATATTTAGTTCCACACCACAGATGACTTAGAAATTATCAAAAATAACTATAATTTTAAAAATTAATCACTTCAGTCCACTATTTATGGTTTCACTAGAATTCACTTGTTTTGCCATATTAACAAAAAATAAATGTTTAATAAATAGCTTATAAATCAAATAAAAATTGAATATGATTGGAGGAACCTGGATTTTATTAATTTTTTTTAATAATTTTGAATAATTTTTCATCATAAAGGCACAATCATAATGTGAACGCATACCGAGAGCGCTGGCTGTAGATTTGTTTTACCAATCCACACACAATGCTAGCGGAAGAAAATTGTAGATCTGTCAAAATAATTTTTGAAAGCAAATTTAATAAATTTTATTTGGCATGTAAAATCAGAAGTTTCAGAATGGATATACATTAGAAATTGTAAAAAAATATCCAAATTGTTAGAACGTACAAAATCGACAAGATATTTAACAATATTTTGACTCCTAAATTGAAATTATCTGGGGTTGGCGGTTAATATTTAACATTGTTCAATCTCGGCGGTAGCTTTTTTTCTTGACGGTGATCGCTAGTATTGCGTTTGCTTTCGCTAGGGGTTTGTGCTCATATTACGTTTGGGTCTTAAATAGTGTAGTATAGTTTTTGGATTGATTAGCAATTATTGAATATTATAGAGATAGACCATTATGAATTAATGTCTGATTTGCATAACAGAAGTTTAATTTTTATTAATTTGTAATTCAAATTGTACTACTATGTATGCTTACTTTATGTCATGCGTCGTGACCCTCCACTTATGAATTTTCCATATCTGTTATAATTATACCTTAATCTAACTTCGTTATAAGTAAATGTAAATAAAATTTGATTCAAAAATGATAATTTTAAATAAATTTTGAATCAAACAAAAATTTTGTGTTATAATTAATAAAAATGAATAATAAATTTGTTATTAAATGTAAAATAATTTACATAAATTCTAAAATTATATGTTTTTGTTTTCTGTAAATTATTTAAAATTACCATAATTATTTTCCCATAATTACAAAAAAAATTATTGTCCACAATCAAAGTTACATTTTGAATTTTAATAAAAATTTCATAGAAATAAAATATTATATTAATTAAATTTTGTGGCTTTATAGAGTATCTGAAAAGTTTTTTATGTTAAATATATCAACTTTAGTATCATAAAACTTTAAAATCCTATACCTATACAACAGCTTTCATATTTGAAATGTTCCTATATATATGAAATCCTATACATTTTGCAAAATTAAAATAAAACTAATTATTAAATATAATTAAATAATTTATCATTGCAATTTAGATTATGGAAAATATGCTGATTAATTCTTGGTGCGGAATAAATTTGTGGTTGAAAAAAATTTATATAATTCGGAAATCACAATGATTTTTAAAAAAGAAAAAAAAATATTGTTTTCAAGTGAAATTTCATTCCTAATTTTAACAGATTTGTGACCATTTTTGGAATTTTAGATATTTGTAATGTATATCTTTGAAAACTAAATCATCACAAACGAAGGAATGAAATTTTTCCAAACTTAAGAATGTCCACCTATTGAAATAATTTAAATCAAATGCAGCCAAATGGAAAGGGTAGTTCACTTGAAGCGATGATGGAAGAATTCAAAATGAATGCTATAATAAGAATTTTTTTTTTATTTAATAAGAAAAAATTGTTGCAATTAAATTTTCTATTATCAAAGAAACTTTATTAAATTTTTAAATTAATTAAAAATTGTTGTTTCATTTTAGAAGTAGTCCATTTGCAATGGATTTGTACCCAAAATAATTGAATTACCTCAAATTCAAATTTATTTTTCTTTATGTTTTCGAAGACGTATAGCTTTAATGGGTCCATGATAAAATTTGGACCAACAGTTTCAGAGTAATTTAGGGTCGGGATTTGAGTTACAACAAAATTCTGTCTGAAACTTTTAACAAAACAGTGTTTAGTTGTTTCAAAGGAACTTTTAATTAAAGGTAACTATTGGACAATTACTACGTGTTATCTGATCCCCTTAAGTCAGCATCTTTTTTAATCAATTTATTTCGATTTTTTTTACTTCCTGAACTTTATAAATTTATTATGTCGTAGTATATAAATAAAGGAAATTGGGAAAATTAATTATGATTTTTTTTATGTATGCTTTAATATGAAAGTTTTTTTTTTGTTAAATAATACTGAACAAATTTAGTTTGCATTATATAAATACATAACTTAGTAAAATTTTACTTTGGTTAGTTGGTTCTAAAGGACAGGGAATTACAAAATACTCACGTATTTAGGCAACAGAAACGTAAGCCCGTTGTACCCTGCAGTCGAACGCTGCATCATTAATACTTTAATCTTAATCAATCAGTTCTTAAAATTACTAAAATATGCGGTTTAAATGGCGAATCACATATTTCGGTCTAATGTTGTTGTACGAATGGAATTTTTGAAGTATGCAAAAATTTCTATATCTGAACACTTCATTTTGAATAGAGTAAAACATAAATTATCCTCATCATGGTTTAATTGTGAGTATACAAACAAATTCGCAGACCAAAATTTACAGACTTTTAAACGTTACCTTAAAATTTGTATCTTTTAACAGACGGACGGACGGAAAATGTAAAACTTAATAGTATGTTGTACTATAGAAGAAAAGTGCTCAAAAATTTTATCTGGCCAAGATTATTGACCATTTTGAACCCACCTCTATATATAAATTTTTATCGGACATGAATTTAATTTAATTAAAAATATGAAATGAAAATTTTATTTATTTTTAATAAATTTTAAATAAATTTATTTGTTTGAAAACATTCCGCAGCATAATTTCTATAAAGTGTATTTAAATATTGTCAAATCATCGATTTAAAAGGTTTCGATTATACACCCTTTCATTCATATAATACTGGTATAATTTTCATAAGAGCTTTAAAAAAATAGACATTTTTTAATACACTTCGACGCTTCGACCTAAATAATTCATGCAAAAAAATTCTTAAATATATTTTAGATTTTAGAATATAGATTAGTTTCGATCATATAACGTTTCGGTTTCGGTTAGTTACTTTCGGTTATATTAAATGGAAATAAAATTTCCATTTTATATGGATTATGTTAAAATGTAAATTTTTCAATTTCCCTGTATTGTTTTTTATTCAATTTCTGTATTGATTCTATGTGAGGTCAGCGATGACAAATATTTTTCTGTAGGTGCTGACAACATAAAATACCATTTTTTTTTTAAATTTAGTATTTATTTTGAGTAATATTTTATTTTATTTGAATTTTATTCTATATCAGAAAAATATCTGGGAATTTTGGGTTTCCAGTACATTTTTTTAGATACCATTGGAAGTTTTTATTTTGGTTACCTAATTCAACAGTAAGTAGATGATAGATGAATGTAATTTTTGCGGGATGCCCAATGTCTAATTGAAAAGACATTAGACCTTATAGCACAATCTTTATACAAGGAAATTGAAATAAATTAATAAACGACATCGAACAATTATTATACTAATCACTGAGAGTGCATGAAGATCCGAGACGATAACCATTCTCCAATAACACTTGGTCATATGAACTTTTTTATAAAATCTATAGTCTGACAAATTAGAAAGATATGTTTTAAATCATATTCAAAACTATATTTGGTATCTGATATGTTATGTCATTCGGAATTGGATCTCGATTATTTTTCTTGGAAACGACTGCGTTGATTACCCATTATCTTGGTGAGATGCCTAATGGTTAATCAAAACGACAATACTGGTTATTTTTGGATATTTATAATGCTCAGATACACTTTATTTTTCTGTCTGAGGTTCGAAGTGTTATTATATAAATTGTCTTTGATTTGATTTAATTATATGTTAAAAATATTTGAAGTAGAATTACTAGTGCAGTACTAGTATATAGTGCATATATAAAATAATTTATTATAACTTTGATTAAGTAATAAACTAGTTTAGGTTACGTTAAGAAGGGTGCATGAAGATCCGTGGTCAATATGCATCTTTACCCACCGAGAAATCACGGTGGATCCGATTATGGTCCCTAATGTAGGGTTCAAAAACTAAGCCACTAATAATATCAAAATTTCTACTTTATAAGGATAAACAATTCCCCGCAAAGTTAGTCACCAACTGTGCAGTACTTCACGTCTCAAGTATTGATAACTGACACGAGCAAATCTATCGCAATCACACACTAGATGTTCCAGAGTGGGTTCTATAGTTTCATCAATTAGTTTGAAATAAATAAAACTCAGAAAGTATAAATTTATCTGTACATATTTTTAAAAATTCCTGTTTTAGTAAAAATAAAAATAAAATTTAAAAAACTATTACTTGTAATTGCCAAGGACAACGCTGATAAAAGCCGGAACTACATCATATTTTCATCCCACGATAAAGAGAAGGATATACTGGCAATTTCCCCTTTATTTTCTTTCATATACCCAGGAATGTCCTTTTACCGAAAGCTTTTTCTGCACATATTTACCGCATTCAACAAGTGGAATTTAAATATATTTTTATATATAAACTAAATTTTTACCTTAACTATAGTCAGTATTATTATAGCCATCAAAGATAATAAAGTATCAGGTTAATATGGTCATAATCTGAAATATATATACATGATATGACAAAAAAAAACTGTTAATGATAATTAATTTAAGAAAAAATTTGAAATATTTGTGGTGATAAATATTAATTTATTGTGAATTGTATATTGTGATAAATTTTATCGAATGTTTAAGTTAGCCTTGTGGGCTATTTAGTTCTTACGAAATTATAAAAAATATTGAAAACGTTAAACTATTTAAGTAGCAAAACGGGTTCACTAACAAAATCAATTCAAAATTCAAGAAATATAATAAAAAATCTATCATTCTTTATAATAGTAACTTGATTACACTTTATTATTTTTATGTAAGTTAATTTAAATATCAATTAATTTCAAATGGTTTAATTTGCATTGAATGTTAAAATTATCTTAATCAAATATTAAAGTTTTAAATTTAATGATAACATAAATTATATCACACTATCTTTAACGAAATTTATTATGTAAATTTAATCTATATGCTAATTAAGGTGCAATAATATATAAAATATTCAAATATTTAATAGTTTCTATTGTGGGTATATTTAGTGAGAAATTACGATCTGGACTGTAACATGCCATATGAATTCAACGACAATAGTCTGCCTAGGAATCATAACCATTAAATTGTATGTTAACATAAATCTGATATGTATAGGAAGGACATCTGGGTTGTTGATAGGAGAAAATAAAACGAATTTTTATTTGTAAATTGTAACAAAACATTCAAATAAAATTGTGAACCAGACCTTCTTTATCCATTGGACCTAAAAAACTAAGTTATATTGAATTTTGTATGGTTATTTATATGAAATAAATTTTTTTTTTTTTTTTTTTTTAAATTTTAAACTTTGGATCGTCAATAGTTTTACAATTTTATTTTTCATGACATTGCAATTTGGACCTACTAATTTTATATAAATTCCGAATCATAAGTGATTAAACAATTACATAATTGTAACAAGCTAATGGCTTTTCATAGTTAGACATTTGTAGTCAACAAATGGTCTCTACCGTTAGCATTTATTTTTCCGAGTCTTAAAATCACAATTACATATTGTTAATTCAGTTTGAAATTAAACAATTAAATGCAACATAGCACACTACCCCTAAATCAATGACGCTCAATTTTACAACTTTGCAATCTATTTAAGTTTATTTATAAATTTAAAAATGGGCGCTTAAATTTGTGAACACGGTCCTGGTTATAGCATAACTATATGAAGTTTTGTAATGGAATGAAACGTTGAAAAAATTTAAAAATTGCTGCAATTAATTTATATTTATTTTTCCGAATATGAGAGATTTTTTTAAAAAAAAAAAAAACAAAAAAAAAATTGGTATCAGTTTCGAGATTGTAAAAAATTATGTATATAATATTAATTTCATAATATATAAATTTACATAATCTAAAAATATATATAAAAGTAAAATCTGACTCTGAAGATTAATTACAGAAAACGAGCACAATGTTTAGTTCCACACCAGATGGAATAAGAGCTAGAGGTCGACCTAAAGCTTCAAGTCGACCCAGAGCTAGAGGTCGGCTCTGAGCTAGAGATCGAATCAGAGCTAGAAGTCGATATCTAGTTATGATTCCAAATGGCCTGTGAACAAAAATTGTGTCCGTTCTTCTTCAATTCATCTTAAACTTTGTACCTTTGCAGAATCGCTATTGACACTATCAAATACGTATTGGTAGTCTCAAGTCTATGATAAGAACATGTGTAGACAATTTAATATATATATATATAAATATATTAAAAAATTGAAATAATTATAGATCACCTGTGGTAGATGGGATGATTTTATTCAGGTTAATGATGTCGTTTGTACCTTCAAAAAAGTTTTATATTCACAAACTATTTTTATTAGTTTGTTGATTATCCAGAAAATAAATAAATTTAGTATTATTGAAGGCAGCAAGTTTGAATGATTCATGTGTTAATTTATGTTTGGAATATTCATTATGTTGCCATTAAGTTATATAAAAAAATTCAATATCTTAAGATATATTTAGAAAAAAACAAAATTAATTAAGGAAAATTGTCAATAAAAATAAAGTTATAAATACGTAATAAATACGCATTTACGATATATTTCATATACATAATTTACTCAATATATTAAGCACGGAACCACAAATTAATATCAGGTTATTTATAATAAAACTCCTGATTTTCATGTTTTCAGTAAATTATATATATACTATAAATAATATTTATATTAAATTTGATTGCAGTTTTCCTTTTCTATAATTGACAATTTTTTATATCGTAAATCTACCCAACAGTATCGTCCTTTATTGAACCTATAATTAGAGATTGTTATAAATATTTTAACATTATTAATTAAAAGCAACATAAAATATATAAAATAAATAAAAGACGAAATTTTCACAACAAATTTTATATATTTTTATCACAAAAATTTATTCACTTATTTTTACACACTTTGTCGATTGAAGTGCAATGGGATGATAAAAAAACAATTAAAAGTTGCTATAGTTTCGATGTTATTTAAATTAGTTTCATCCGAGTAAATTTATACCTTAATAATGGCCTCTACTATTTAAATTAAAACGTTCAAATTTTAATAATGTCAATTATTAACATATAAATAATTATGTAAATTTTATAGGTTTAATTAAAATTATTTTTATAAAAAAAAAAATCTCAGAAATATAATTTATTAAAAATAACATTTACTTGGCCCAATTATCTGGGGAGTAAGCCCAAATTGAAAAAATGAAATTTTGAATGTTACACTTTATGTGCTAACGATGTGATAAATAACTTAAAAAACCTTCTATTATTACCGGGAAACATCTATTATTACCGGGAAACGTTTAAGTTATTTAAAATAATATAATTCCTTACCTTTGTTGCCGCTACCTTTGTAAGTTATTAAGCTATTTTACTCTAGCCCAGCATTTTATCCAGACGAATTTACTCTGAAATTTTTGTAATATTTTTATCCGGCTAGCTTAATCTAACGCAAGCCGGACAAGACTTTTATTTTTGAAAACCCATAAAGCTTCAATTTTTCATAAACAAATTTTGATTCAATTTTTGGTATATACTTTTAAACTCTTCCGGCTAATTTGAGGGACTAATTAGAGCTAAACTATTAGCTATAAAATTGTTGGTTTTCGTGTGGGCATATTTCATGTAGGCGCGATATATTTCATACTAGCTTTTATTTAGTTTTTCATAATATTTTGAAAGTTTAATAAAGGTGCCTTTACATTATCAGACTTTTCATAAAATATTTAATGTGATTTTTTGTTTGATGAAAAATTGTAGTGTGAAGTGAAATAAAAACTAATAATCTTACGGTATAAATTTTCATAAGATTTTTCATCAGACTTTTTTACATCACATAGGTTTAAATCTATCTTGGACATAAATCACTGTTAAACCCTTACTACAAGTTATGTGATCCCCTTAGTTAGCACTTTTTATTTTGTTTAAATAGTTTTTTCTGTGTAATAGTAATATAAAAATGAATTTAATACCTAATTAATTTAATAAACCTCTAACAAAAGTTATGCTAATTTATAATTACGTTTTCATACAAATTATTTAATATACAATTAGCAGATTATTATAGTATAATAAACCAATATTATTTATAGATAAATTTGAATTCTTTACAAACTATATACAAGTAAGAAGATTTTAATTAGGAATTTTGATAATTAATTTAATTTTATAAAGTCTTAAGATTGTATCTATGTAAACATTAATCTTCTAATTTACTTTTCATATTTTATTTTTACATTATATTTACTTTGATTTACTACGATCGTTACAAACCAAAATTGTTTAATTATACGGAAATATGGTTTTGTTTAATACTGATTTTATTTTAAAAATTACTTTAATTAAAAAAATCATAACAAGAAGAACTAACTAAATTTATCGGTTAAAAGAAAGTCAAATATATTGCGGAGCTAAATTACAAATATCTCGAAAAACTTGATGTATTTAGAAAGTAGTGCCTTAACCCCGACTTAATATGAACATTATTAATAACAGCTGATTAAATTTACCTGTTTTATATCATCAACGCAATATTTATGACGGCATTATAGGCACTCTCAACGTTATTGTGTTCTTGCGTTAATGACATATAAACCAGGTAAATTTAATCAGCTCCTTTATAATTTTAAAAACTCTGTTTTATAATATTAAAAGCAGTTTCTATATATTCCAGCAATTTCTTTCCAAATCTCCGTTTTTTTTTAATATTTCATAACTTCCACAAGATAAAATACTATTTTCTTATCTTCAAACGAGGTCATGATATAATTTATTTAGCAATTTGTTATAATATTGCATGTAATTTTTGAATTTTAAACGTCAAATTTTACGTTGTGAATGTTTGCGTTCAATTTTAAAATATTTTTTAATTCCCTGTGTTGAGTTTATCTAACTCTCAAACATTTTATATGATTTTAATTTTTTTGGACAGCGCGTTGAAGCGTGTTGTCGTTGTGTATGTTGAGAGTAAATAGGCTATTAAGAATAAAATTAAGTTATTTACGGTCACTTGTTGACTGCAGTACATCACAAAGAACGTATTTCGTAAACATCGCATTGGCACTTACGATGGTGACAGTGCGTCGGTTCTTGGAACAACTTGGTTCTTGGCACGTAGCAACCAATATGCATGATTTCAACCATAACATAAATGAAGCATATAAAATACATTTGCACGAACTAATCATAATCATTTAAGTTTGAACTAAAAATTATTTTATTTATTTCATTAAAATTATTTTATTTGTCATTATTTTTCTTGAAATAAATTAGTTTTTGATATTACGATAAGAATTGGATACACTTCATAAAAAAGTACTTCTTCTGAATTCCACTACAAAATGTTTAACCCGCATAATGCTGAATGCTGGTTACTTCAACTTAATATGCAACTTAATATTTTTTCTAAATATATATTCATTATAATGACGAAATATCTAATTATGATTTTTTTTTATTATTTCCAGGTTAAAAATTAACAATCAAAATATCCTCAAAATATTCAGTTACTTTCAGTTCAAACAAAAAGTTCACAATTTAATAATGACTACAACAAAACGATTTAACTACAAAATTGTATTAAAACTGGAAACAATAAAATGAGAAGTTTACATTGATCTCTATTGCTTATATATTAAAACATTCCTTTAAATTATGAGAAAGCATACTAGTCAGTTAAATCAGCATTATTCCAATAACAAAATTTACATAAACCAGCGGAAGAGAAACTATTCAATATCAATGAAACTGTACAACTTTACGACTTTTGTATTATTTTTATATTTTTTATTATTGTTATCAACTGAAATACATACGGAAGAAAGTACATCTCCATCACATGTACTAACCGACTCTTCGATTATGAAATTTAATTACAATGAACCAAATTTTAAATTTTCACTTGAACCCCAAATATCAGGTGGACAATCAAATTTACCAGTAAAAGGATGGCAATGTCATTGTTTAAATTATACAAATGAATTTGAGGTAAACTATAAATATTCTAATTATATTAAATATTAAGTATTCTTGTTAATTTGTCAAAATATATTGTTAAATTTAATTCCAATTTCTCCAATTCACTCTAAGGAAGTATGCAAATACAACGGTCTAAGAGTAGAATTTAGTATGCGCCTTGCCTAAATTCTTTACTATATTTTTCAAATAAATTAGTATTTCGATTATCTTAATCTTAACCATTGTTAGACATAAACATCACCTTTATTTGGATCGACGAAAATAAGCTTAAAGAGAGATAGTACTAGGTCCATTAACAAAAGAGAAGAACAAAATGAAGATAAGATTAGATAAATAGATAATATCTTTAAACTTAAGATTGTATTCTTGCACTTACTCCACTCCACATGTTGAGAATGAATTGACTATCCACAGTGCATTAAGGTCTGATGTTCGCATCACCGAAAAGAAAGATATGTTAGTAATTCGACCCACACAACTGCTTAATACAAGCAGTTAAATAAATATAAATATATAATTATTCAGAAAAATAAAACATTAAAGCTTGAATTAACAGGCTACCATTTACAGTTCTAAAAAGAACGCTACTACACTTCCATTAGAAATTGAAAATAACAGAAAGAAAAACACAATCATCAAATGAACAGGTTATCTTTATAGCTTTAGGCTTCGCAGTTATATCACTTCCCTGCGATGCCATCTGTCAATTCGATGAAGATTAAAAATTAAAAATAAGGGCCTGCTAATATAGTCATAAATTGTGTAAAAATTACTCTTCAAATATATTTTTGCTTTGCGACTTCTAAATGAAGTATCTAAATAACCAAACGTTATTACAATTAAATTTCTTACAATTTTGCTTCATACACTGAACGAAATCTTGGGTTTGGCATACGCTTATCGACATTAAATTAAGGTTATATTGTAATTGGAGTTATAAGAAACGAATTTACTATATGGCAGCCGATGAAAGGCTCTCAAATCGATTTTATGGATACCTTAACCAAATTAATTCGAGTGTGTGAAAAATCTCGAAACTCTAAATTTGTGAAACTAACTTTACAGCAGCAGCAAATTCCCTCAGTTTGATATTGAAGCCCAATTAAAGTGAAAGTAACTCCTTTTCGGCTACCAGTACTCAATTTCTTAGGTATAGTTAATTCATGATTATTACATATCATATCTTCAATTCATAAATATTACAGACGGCTGCCAATTACTTATTGTGCATTCGGTCACTTACGGATTCGGTCAACTACTTACGGTCAATTAGCCGCATATTAAAAAAAAAGGGTGCTACGTTAAAAAAAAGTTGATGAAAATTATGCATTTTATATAAAACAAAGATTTACATTATCGTAAAACCAATTCAATTTCGAAATTTCTATATTTCTATTTTTTCAGGTATTTATATAAATAAAATATCTGCAAACTGCATTAAATCTAGGTAATATTTCCCGGGAAAAATATGTATTTGCATATACAACAACGTCAAAGATTATCTCAGAAATTAAAAAATATTATAGCCCCGAGTTACATAGCTATAGAACAAAACAAAAAGATTATACTAAACTCAACCTGAATAACTTTGGATTTCCAGCATAATTAAAGTGGTTTATATAATTAACTGCCTTCGTAAACAGTAGTTTTTAATTATTAAGTTAATCATACCTTGGAAATGATAAACTTAATATAATTGAAAACTTACGAAGGCAGTTAATTATATAAACCACTTTAATTATGCTGGAAATCCAAAGTTATTCAGGTTGAGTTTAGTATAATCTTTTTGTTTTGTTCTATAGCTATGTCACTGGGGGCTATAATATTTTTTAATTTCTGAGATAATCTTTGACGTTGTTGTTAAAATAAATATTAATAATACATAGTTATGTATAATAAAATAATATACTTGTACAAATTTTATGTTATTTATTTAATTAAAAAATTTTGTTTGTGTATATATTTGTAAATATTTATCCAGGATGAATTAGAATGCGTTTGTCAGGGAGAATCACTAGTAAGAATACCACAAAAGCTTCATCAAAATACACAGCGATTAATTATAGAATCTGCAGGCATTCGTATGCTTAGACAAACAGGCCTGAAAGCATATGCCAAATTCTTAAAAGACATGTACGTATGGGTTTTTACAATAAAATTATTTTTTATAAAACTTTGAGAATATAATTAGCAGAGTTTAGATAACAGATATTAAAAAATATGATCCCTAAAATTGACACCAATTTGAAGGCAATAAAAAGAAAAATTATGATACAAATTATACATATATTTTATTATTATACATATACACCATCAAAATATCGTCAGTCGAATATTATAAGGTCGTATGTTGGTTTTACAATAATTTTGAGTTATGAGCAATTCAAATATTAGCTTAGTGGAAAGTATATTTAGCTGTTTATTTGCCTTATTCTTTCTTTATAAAAACATTCAAAAAATAAAAGTAAACTAAAAAAGCTAAAGTTACTATTTAGAATATTAAATCATTACAGTTTCTTTATATCACATACGAATCTGTAACTTAAATATTTTCAGAAAATAATGATTACATAGCCGTATGTCAAACATACGCCTTATTTCTTATACAATTCAAAATCTTTTGAAAATGTAAGAATTTTCATGCTTATATGAAGTTTACGTGGTCATGATAAACATATACGATTTTAGCTCAAATATATTTTTAAATAAGCTATGTACATCTTTAACCTATTTCTGTTAGTGGTGCACTCCTTTTGAACTCTCATTTATTTACTATGTACATATCTGTTTTTATGACATACGACCATGTAATTTTCAACTGACGATATATCAAGGTAATGATTTAAATTGTGAATTTCATATTAAACAACAATATTAATTAAAACATATTTATTTATGCATTGATGTAGGTGTTTTCCCTTTTCACGATTCCACCCCTAAAAGATTGAAATATGAAAATTTATGATCAGAATCATATAATAACAAGTTGCTGGAAGCGACATAAATTGTTTATTTTATACAAATTTATCAATCAAAATAATGTCCAACCTAAAATAGTTGTCTTTTAAGACCTTTGAAGACTATTTCTATTTCTCTCCACAAAGTCAATTCAATAAAAAAAATCCAATATCTTCTTTAATATTTCCATAAATTTCAGAATGATTGAGTGTTGACTGTTGAGTGATTGACGTTCTCATTCCATTATATGAAATGTCAATTTTTATTTCATGAAATTTCAATTGAATTGGATGGATCAATCATTTCATCATTTTGAAATTCATGGAAAATTTATGGTACATTTTTTTTTTATTGAAATTTAGACTATTTTTAGTAATATAATATTAGTTCTCTTTGAATATAGTAAATATAGCTGGAATATTGCATACTGCTGTTAACTTAATACGCTTTTAAATCTACTTATTCAAAAGCTATAATTAAAGAACTATTTTGGTAATAATCTGGATAATCAATTCAAATATTAGCTTTCTTTCAGACAGCAATAGCCGCAATATAATATTTGTCTATTAAGATATTTGAAGACTTGTGCGTGCAGCCGTGCAGTTATACTATAACACCATTTATTTTTTCCTTAAACTTCTACAATGCCATTTAAAATTTATATTAAAAAAAATAACGTCTAACTTAAAAAACTTAAAAGAAACCTGACAAAACTGATAGAATTTCTCTATAAAATAATTCAATCAATTTAATCAATTAAAATCTTACATATGAATTAGGTAGATTAATCTATGATTTTAAAGTTAAACATTATATAATTTATTTGTTGCTATAAATATTCAATTCTAATATAAAGTATCTTTTAGATTTGGAGTATCATTAATTTATTTCCGCTTATTTCATTACAAATTGATTTAAATGTTATTTTTGTCTAATAGAATTAACTATAATTTTATTTATTTAAATAAGAATTTCTACATAGTGCATAATTTTATAAATTTATGAAATTCTTTTATATGTTTAGAACATTAAAAAATTTAGAAAACTTTGAATCAATAGAACCAGGATCATTTGCGTCTATTCAATGTTTAAGACTGATGTAAGTTATATTAATATTTTCTTTTAAAATATTGTGTATATATGTATAAAGATATCATTTTTTTTATAGATATATTGACAATGCTCCAAAACTGACAACTTTATCAAAAGATGTATTTTTTAATATATCCAGTACTATAAAGACAATGTAAGTAAAAATTTATTTATCCAATTTTTAATAGAAAACATCGTAAACCAAAATTGATTTGAACAATTTCCATTATTTCAACTTATATATTATAACAACAGTATTCAATAACTCCTCGTAATTCATATGTTTTAAATTTATGTTTTGCTTTATGTATATCTCTTATACAATATGAAGCTCTGTTGTCGACTTAAAATTTTGTGATGTTTTTTCTAGATAATTTGTGTTTTCTATCCGTTTTAGACACCATAGAATTCAAAATTGTACGTCAGTTTGTTAAACAAGCTGGAACCCCTTCACTGGGTAATTACTATTATGCAGTTATAAAACAAGCTGCATGCACTCCCGAAGGTCTGAAAAATAAATTTCTTCAGAATATTATTATATGGTACGACGTACGAGTATATGCCTCCAACCATGTAACCCCTATTTTACAAGAGCTAGAAACCCATTAAATCGATACTATTTGTGGTCCATATTTGTAACTCCAGCACAGAATCACAGCAAAACTTATTGTTCCTCCTTCTCTCGGAGGGTCAGTGTGGAGTCTGCACATATCAAATTATAACTATTCTGCACGCTAGGTGCACCAGATATGAAGCACTCTTTTATAAAAAGCAGTTTTGTTTACTATTAAATAACTCCTTGTAATTCGTAATTATGTACAATTTGTGGATAATATAGTAGCAATTAATATTTTGATTTGACAACAACTTTTAAGTCTAATTGTTTTAAATAGTATTTTTTTTATATATTTTATTTAATATTCTATACCTTTTAAACTGAAATAATTTAATTTTTAGTTAAAAAAAAAATAGATTTATGTAGTTTTATTTAGAATTTAATTTACAGGAAGACATCCGGAAACAACAAACCAACAACTGCAATAATTTAATTTCCATAATATATTTTTTTTAAAGACAAACCAATTCCCACTTTAAACTATATTTATGCAACAACTTGAAATAAATAAAAATCTTATCTAAAGGTACAATCACAATCACAATGCTGCCGCCAAGACAGAATATTTTAAATCTGTCAAAAAAATTTTGAAGTCAAAAGTAAAAAAAATAATCTGTATTGTAAAATAAGAATTTTAGGAATAGACAAGTATACATTATTAATATTTTAAATTAAAATTTAACAATGT
Source organism: Rhamphomyia laevipes (assembly GCA_963920725.1). NCBI lineage: Eukaryota > Metazoa > Arthropoda > Insecta > Diptera > Empididae > Rhamphomyia > Rhamphomyia laevipes. The sequence goes on along the minus strand of OY987257.1, from coordinate 43,724,785 downwards.
TTTGCCTTCCTCATTAGAACGTAGTCAAAAGTGACAAGATATTTAACAATCTTAGACACATGTATTAAATTCTTTCGCACTGTAATATTCAATATAGTTCAATCTCGGCAGTAGCTTATTTTTCCCTGGCGATGACCGCGATTATCATATGCAAAACATCGTTGCGGTTTGCGTTCACGGTTCACATTAGTATTGGAGTTTAATTTATCAAAATATAAATTATTTTTTATTAAGAAATTATTCCAAATGGTTTTTTAAATATAAATATACATAAATTGTTGGATTATTCTTTAAAAAAAACTGTTTTGTTTAAATAATTCGACTAAACTAAATAAATTACTCAATTTATTTTATATAATAATTTAATATATTTCTTTGAGATTGAGATATACTTCTATGATTTATTACTTTTACTTATAATTTGATTTATAAACATAAACATATATCAATTTTCATTAAACAAAATAATGAAATGGAAGATTTGTTTTGGAAAACTTTAATTATTTAATGAAATAAATACGAAATATATATTACATAAAATAACTATAATTCAGAAATTTTATTTTATTTATTTTATTTTCGAGATATATCTATAAAGAACTAAAAAAAAAATTATTTGGTTTTGGTATCTCAATTTATATAAAAATTAAATTTTGTATAGGCTCAGGGTGATCAATCAAAAATCTCATATAATATACAAATTTCATATTTACATCCAAAGCATCAGGAGAAAACTTATGTTCAAAGTTTCAATTATTTATCATGCAAAATCACAAGTCCTTATTTATTTCATTATTTTCATAAATGTTATACAGTACAGTACCATATAAAAGATTAATTTTCTTAGAAATTTTTATATTTTGTATATTATTTTTAACATATATATAATTTATCATCTTCAACAAAAATATTATCTTAGAGAAACAAAAAAAAAATTATCAAAGAAAATATTCCAAAATTTATTTTTAATCATAATAACATAAATTTTTAATTTACAGTGTAAATTATATAAATTCCGAGAGTGGATAACACTACGATATCTTGAAAATCGGTAGCTTCAGTAGTTGATTCCAATTATATAAATTACATTCTTGATCTCTTAGAGATGTAAGATTTGATAAATCCGCATTAAATTTTATTCAAAACGCTGATTTTAACAACCTCTCTCAAGTCACTTTTATTTACCAACGTATTATTTCTCGTATCATTACGCAATAATTAATTAATGATTTCTGCGGAATAAAGCTAGCATAATATAACTAAATTTATAATTTAACCATTAAGGTTTATTGAAGAATTTCACTTCAAATTTTACTACATATAACTTCAATTAAATTATTGTTTGTCATTGCCATTATTACATATAGTTGTAACGTTGAAGAAAGCAATAGTAAAAATTACTAAACATAATATGTATAGTGTTTCAGATTGGCTTAGACAAAATTTTCGACAATTATTTTCAGAATGCTATTACAATTTGATACGTGAAAACGTCCCCTGATATCGCAAATATTTTTGAATTTATTATGAATAATATTAACATTTCTTGCCCGCTATAAATAGAGGTTGTTTTAAGATATGCTGCTAGTTTTTATGGAAGCGATGTATAATTGTATTTTGAAGAAAATAATTTTCCATTATTTCAATCTGAACACTTCTGCTCCCCCTCCTACAGGTCTCGACAATCTCATTCTTCTATAATAGCGTTAAAGTTATACAAGATCAAAGTCGGTTTTCTGAGCGTTTCAAATATTAAATTATTCAACTTCTCACTTTCATATAAGAAAATTTTTGAATTCTTCATCGGTCAGCGACAATGTGAAATATAACATTCAAATTGGACTTCATGTGTTCAAAATTTCAAAAGTATAATAGCAATTTATATTAATTTTAAGGTTTCCTACATTTTACTAGTTTAATTAAATGATTTTTTGAACAAAGATTTTAAGAAACTTAAATTGTGGCATTCATTTTCATCAAATTTAAGATACTTATAGAAGCCATTATAATCTGTATTAAAAAATCTTAATTTTGAAATCGATAACCTGGGGTTTCATATTTGAATAATATCACAAAAAAATTTAAATAGAAAACATAAGGTTATAGATTTCACTGTAGATTTTTGGGGGGAGTCTATTAAAAAATAAATATAAGTAAATTGCTGATATATAATTTTTGATGTAAGTATAATAAAGCATCAAATTTTGATTTCTGATAAAAGATAAAATAAGAATTATCAGTATTTTTAAAAATAATTTTATATTCAAAATTAGTGATGAGATTTTTCTACATTAATTTTGCACATACAATCGATAGTATTTAAGGTCGCATCTTGCAACTTATACGTAAATTGAGTTGCACTTTATACATTTCTTCTGGAGCGATATGAAACTAATTTGTTTGTAATGGTACAGTTTTATCTTTTTCATTTTAATGATTTCTGTGATGAAAGTTACATGTTAATTCGATAAATGAATCTGGTGAATTATCAAATGTTTATTGAAGATAAAAAGTAAATTTATTGTAGAAATTTCCAATGGGAAGACAATAAGTTTGCTATTAACATATTCATTATTTTGTAATTGCTAGCAATTTTATAAGGCTAAAATATAAATGCACTGATTACATTAATAGGTTCACTTAGAACCTCGAACTACCTGAATTAAATTCGGGACATAATCAATTGAAACTTATCGTAAACTATCATAATTTTTCACAAATTATAGTGTTAGTGTAGTAGTAGTTGATTAGGATGAAAATAGTGATATAGATTTTCAACTGTCTGATTCCGAAGTTTCGTTATCAGAAAAACTTCAACAAATGATTGAAAAAATTACTACAAACCAGTCTTATTTGAAATAAATATGTTTGAAAGTACTGGCATAATTTCTCCTGCCTTAAGTAAAGTTTTTGAATATGTAAAAACTATTCAGTATTACATCTGCTGAAAGCGAAAGGGGTTTTTCAATGGCCAGCAATTTGGTCACAATAAAAAGGCAGAATAATAATCATATCAATGCAATTTTAATTTTAAATGTCAAGTTCACTTCTTATATTTATTTAATAAAATTATTTTATTTTTAATACCAGGATTTAATTTCATTCTAATTAACATTAAAATATTAATTTTTATATACTTTTCAGTCGGATTATTAATAGTGGATTAGTGAATATTCCTGATTTCAGATATTTACATTCAATTGGAACAATTTTGCAAATGGTGTATGTATATAAATTATATTTATTAATTCCATTAATATATTTATTATTAAAATTTAATTATTTAAGAGATCTTGAAGGTAACAATATTGAGCACATTTATAAAAAAGGAGTGAAAATAAAGACTGAGCAACTGTAATTGAAATATCTTAATTTTATTATAATTATAATAATTTTATATTTATTTTTTGAAATAGAATTTTAAGTAGTAATACCCTAAAAATAATTGATGATTCTGCATTTTATGGTTCACAAATTGCCAAATTGTATGTATAGTAAAATTTGTAGGTGATTCAATTGGAGGTTAATTTAAATGTGGAATAAAACGTATTGGATTTTCAAAAATTGTCGATATTTTTATTTAGATATAATGTTGAAATTCAACATGGAAAATGATATATTGCCCAAATATTTGTCATAAGCAGTCTGGTAGACTTGCATTCCTTTTTGGCATAATTCCAGCAATAGTTCATGAATAACGCAACGAATATTGTTCTTTAATTCTGGATTCGTTTTTGGGTCATTAGTATAATTTTTTTTCTTTACATAGCCCCACAGAAACAAATCCAGAGTCGTGATATGTTGGAACCACATATGTCTTCAATATCAATACTAAACAAAAGTATTGGCAGATTTAAATTGTAACCTCGAATTGAATCACCCTTTAAAATGAAATATTAATATTCGGTATTTGTATACAAATTAATTAAACTTTCTTTACGATATAGAAGTATTAGAGAAAATCGACACCTTGAACAAATTCATCCATCAGCATTTTTTGGAATTATGAATTTACAAGACTTGTATAAAATTTATTAAGCATCTAATTAATTTATAAAATAAATGTTGTATATAATTTTTCAGAGATCTATCAAAAACATCTGTTGTATCATTGCCATCTATTGGACTTCATGAATTGGAATTTCTTCGAGTACAAAATACACATACCCTAAAAACAATTCCATCAATATACAACTTTAAAGTATGATGAAAATATAATTTAAATCATTTATTATGATGAAATATTATTTATTTTTTTATTTTCCACCAGAATTTACAAGTTGCATGGCTAACGCATTCATTTCATTGTTGTGCATTTAAATTTCCATCAAGACATGATCCATTAAGTCATGCAAAACGTATTAAATATCTGGAACATTTGCAAAAAACATGCATTAAATCTGTTGATAATAGAAAATTAGGTACATCTGAAAAAAATCCTAAAAACCTTGAAAATGTATTAAATAATGAATTTGGATTAAATGATGAACACCAAATCAGAATTAAGCGTATAAAACGTAAAAGATGGATGACGGATGTGACAAACGAAGGCGAAAATTATTTCAGGTATTATTATATTTAGAGTTCCATTTCAACTCAATTTATTCGAAAATATAATTTTATTTAAATATTATTTATAGCCTAATTTGCATTGCATCTCTATTTTGTACTTAAGGCTTTCTTTATATATGTTTTGTTTTAACATAGATATAATAATAATAATTTGAATCTCTCATTATGCTTGTTTTCCCTATTTCACACAAGTACTGCAGTATTGCAGTTGGTTCCATTTTCTAGGTAGCAGGAAGATGGAGAATGTGTGCAAGATTGATAAAAATTAGATCTTTCAGAACTTACAATTTTATTGCACTTATGTAACTTGTCTGTTTATGTCAATATAGTTTCCATATCGAACCAGCTGCCTGTTGCAATTAATGACGCAGCATTGCAAAAACATTTTTGCATACTTTGTTTTCAGCACTTCAATTCTAACTTTTTTGAGTAGACCTTTTCTTTGGCGGAAAGTCTCAACTCGCATAATTTTAGAAAAATAAATATTGCATTAGAGGAATTGGTTCTTAATAACAATAACTTTAATATTTCTGCTCATTAATTATACCATATTATACTTAATAACAATAATTGCCTAAATGGGGCCTTAATGCCATTATGAAAAAATAATAATGACCATGACCCTTATTGCTTTCCTATAATGAGTTTTCAATGCCATTTATAGAAAAAAATAAAGACCATGGCTCTTATTTCCTAAAAAAAAAAGGAAGTAAGTTGCATGGCCTTTATCGTACTGCATCATTATTAATCTTTAATTAAATTCGTTTAATTTATGGATATTTTCCTTGAAATTTTAGTCACTTTGAAAATGGCAACTCTGAACAAATGGAAAACGATACAATTAACACAAGTACTGATAACAAAGAAGATAGTTTCCATCCAATTCGTGGTTCACCGATTACAATTAATTCTGATGATGAGGAAGAATTAAGAATTAAAGAGAAAGAAGAACATTTCATTGAAAAAGAAAATGAAGAGGATAAAGGGTTATTTCATGATTCTACAGATGATGTTGTCAGAAATAATTTATTTGAAGCTGTTTGTGGCAATTTAACACCAAAGTAAGTGAATAATGTATATATATATATAAATTAAAAATTAAAATTTTCATATATATTAGCTTTTTATTGAAGTGTATAATGTTTTTATTTGGTTGACACAACATATATATATATAAATATATACAAAATATCAAATTACATTAATGTTTGTTTGAAGATTTCAAAACACCGTAAATAAACAAAACTTCAAACGATTTTTAGAATCTCCCTTGCTCTAAAATTTAAATTTATATATAAAAATAATTTATATTTATGAACTTTGTCAGGTTGATATGTATATGATGTTTCTATGAATCAATTTTCGAAGAATTTTCATATTTCTAAATATATATTATGTTATTAGAAAATAGAAAATCCTATTTCTTACAACTTTGATCATATAAGTAGACATTTTTCTCCATAATTTAATATATGTTATTACATGTTTTATTATTCTTATAACATATTATTTACTAACAAAAAATCTAAAGAATATGCAGGAAATTCATTCCATACGCTTTTCTTTATTCTTCAATTTTATAAAAAAAAGTATATCTATAAAATAATTATGACTATTTTATTCATAAAAAGTAATAGACTAAGAGCTAACAACTGATTTACTTTGGTTATTTCTTGATTTTAATAACATCAACTCAGATTAAATCTTAATTACTGAACTAAAGCTGTACCGCCGAATAAAGCTTTAGTTCAAATGAGCGGAGGAAAGAAAGTTCATAGAACTCTATTGTGCGCAACAATTATCCAGTTTCCGGTTATTTATTTTAAGCATTTACACATCCGCTTCGACAGCATCATTTCAGATGGAAACTCCCTGATTTCAGATGGAGATTTTCAGGTCTAATTTAAAGCTATCTTTGGCTGGATCTGTATCTTCTATTCCTACGACATAACCTAGCTAGCGAAATCACTGGACCTGACACTTTTTCACCAGGTCAGCCTCTAACAATCACACCCTAGCAAATTACAAAAATTTATATAGTAAAAGCAAAGATCGAACGAGCGCTTATGGATTGTTACTCGTCATATCATCTTTTACTTATTTTACCAAATCAAACCCATTTAAAATCTATGAATTTCAATACGTTTTCAATAGGATAGGCAAACCTTCGATTCTCTGCTTAGTTAATAAAGTGTCCTGCTCATGACTGCTGCAATAATCAAATTAAATCCTTTGCTAACAGACAGCTCTTGGTTTATAATCAAATATTATATTTCTTAAATTTAAAAATAATTTGATGAATTCTTTTTATTAAATTTCTTATATATTTCTTTGTATATACATCAGGAAAATAGATGTTAAGTGTTTTCCAATTCCTGATGATTTGAATCCATGTGAAGATGTTATGGGTTCAAAATGGCTTAGAGTATCAGTTTGGGTTGTTGTATTATTGGCTGTGTTTGGTAATTTTGCGGTATTAATTGTAATATTAGCCACCAGGTATTTTAACATAATTATTTTATAATTAAATAGATTAATTTATATTTAATAGATTAATTTATATAATCTTCTAAATACAGTACAGATGGTTCGGTACCAAAATTTCTTATGAGTCATTTGGCATTGGCTGATCTTTGTAAATATAATAATATTAAAATTACTTTAGTATTTTATTTACTTTCACTAAATTATGAATTTAATAATTTTCACAGGCCTGGGACTTTATTTACTTTTCATTGCTGCAATTGATGCTCATTCCATGGGTGAATACTTCAATTATGCTTTCGATTGGCAATATGGTAAAAATATGATTATATATTTTTAATCAATTTTTTATAATAATATATCAATTCATGATTATTAGGTGCTGGATGTAAAATAGCTGGTTGCTTAACAGTATTTGCAAGTCATTTGTCTGTATTTACATTGACTATAATAACATTAGAAAGATGGTGTGCCATTACTAATGCTATGTATTTAAATAAAAGGATTAAATTGAAACCAGCAAAATATATTATGATTGGTGGTTGGATATACTCTTTTATTATGGCAATATTTCCATTATTTGGTATTAGTAATTATTCTTCAACGAGGTATAAAAATCTTTAATATAATTTTGCTAATAAATATAATAAATAATTATAATAAAATTTTTAGTATTTGTTTGCCAATGGAAGCTCGAGATTCATGGGATGTTGTTTATTTAGTGTCAATTCTTGCAATTAATGGAGTAGCGTTTTTTGTTATTGCCATTTGTTATGGTAAAATCTATTATTCATTGGGAACTGAGACACGTCATGCAAGAAATACATCAACTGGCGAAATGACTGTAGCTAAAAAAATGGCTTTATTGGTATGTAATTTTTCGAGGATGAGACCAACAATTTAAATCTTATATGAAAACAATTTAAATCTTATATTGGTTTTACAGATAATTTGTGTAAGGAATTCTCACTTTTGTTATTTTGCAAGGAATGCAAACTAAATTTTTGTATATTTTATTTTCTTCACAAATAATTTCATAATTATTTTTCTTTAAACAAATTTTCCAAAACCAAATAAAAAAAATGTTATTTTAATATCTAATTTGATTTATTTATTTTTTTAAAAAAAAGGTGTTTACGAATTTCTCTTGTTGGGCTCCAATTGCATTTTTTGGTCTAACTGCACTAGCTGGATATCCTTTAATTGATGTTACAAACTCTAAAATTTTACTTGTATTTTTTTATCCATTGAACTCATGTGCTGATCCATATTTATATGCTATTTTGACTGCTCAATATCGAAGGGATTTGTATACACTTTTATCTAAGTAAGTTTATTACCACAAAATATACATAAAAATTTCTTAATTTATTTTATTAATTAAAAACATTATAGATTTGGATTTTGCAAGCGTAAAGCTATGCAATATAAAGCAAGCTTTTCACTCCCATTTACTAATATAACTTCACAGCCTAATAATCGATCTGCACGTGGTTCTATAAATCCAGCAATAAATAAAATTGAAGAACAACCTGAAACTGAATTAATGTTAACTAATAGAAATTATGTTTAAGATGTTAAAAATTTATAGTTTTTTTTTTTTTTTTTGTAAAAATTATATTCTAATATTATATAACTTATAATAATTTAAAGTACATTTATATATTTATATATACATACTATTTGTGTAAAACAAATTTAAAAGAATCTCAAAAAAAAAGTTGTATTTTTATTATATTTTGTGATGTACATATATGAAATGTATAATATATTTTTATGAAATTACTTATAGTCAAATCATGTATATTTTATGTAATTTTGAATGTGAATTGTAATTTTAAAATAATTATATATGTATATATAATAATATTAAAAAATTGGAAATAAAAATTATAAGAAATTCATTTCACATAATATTAGTTGTCCACTAAATAATTGCAAACCGCAAACGTTTGTTGGGACCGCGAAAATTCATGATACGTAACATATTAGCCTAATGAAAATGTATATTTTTGTAATAAAATGATCCTGGATCCTCTAAAAGTTCTAATAAAAAAAAAATGAATTCGATCTGAACGACAATACAAATGTATATTATTTTCCCTGCATGATCCTACAACTTTTCGAATATAAAGACTTTGGATTTGTTAATTACGAACTAGAACTAACGTCGTATTTATTTCACGAAAGTCAACGGATCTTGTTATCAACGTTAAGTGAAAATTCCATTTCAGTATTAACATATGATTGGAAACGTTGATTGTGATTCACTGAATTGTTCTTAATCTCTTCCGTAACTAGTTGTATTTTTTAATTCTCAGTGCAGATCGTTATTATGTATATATACCATGTGCATGAAGCATTTACTATTCCACTTTGTTCTGGAAAATTTGTATCAATTGGGAATTTGGATTTCTTTAGTACAACCTTACAAATGGATACCATACATACGTGTTGATTTTGTTTCATTGCGTTTAATTTTCCATGGTCTAACTTTGTTGACAGCAATTTGTAGTTTCGTTGTGGCATTATCCATATATTTGTCGGCTGCAAAGATCGCTGTATTTGTCTGCAAATGTGAACAGTGTATTCATCATCTGGAATATCTCTAGTATACAGAAGATAGAGAATTGGACCTAAGACAGTTCCATGAGGAACACCAGTAGTCAAGAGATATATCATTCAATACAGAGTACCTTTTAAATGTGAGTAAAATGATAAATGGTAAATATTTATAGGGGAGTTCGTACTATGGGACAACTTATATCTAATAAATAATATGCATACATTACAATAATTATAAACAATATAATATCAAGATACTGTTTTAAGTAAACAACAAAATTTAAAATAAAAATAAAGTAAACAACAAAATTTAAAATAATCTAAAATAAAAAAATTCTAATTATTAATAAAAATGAAAATTACAAATAAATTAACTAGATATAATAGTAAACTATGAAATTCATTATAATAAAATGTTTATAACAAATTCAGCAAAATGTAGCTCAGAATAATCACTATATAAAAGAACACAAATCTAAAAAAAATCAAAGTAGGTGATATAACATGATGGAATTAAAGTCATACCATCCTCAATCTCCGAAATTTTACAGATTATTATTTACTTTTATATTAATATGTTCTCATTACAATACATCAATAGGACAAGAGTTACCATTATTTTCTGCAAACTTGACAGAAATTAATAATGGGGCATCTTACATGGAACAGGATAGTCATTCTTCGTATACCAAACAAATGCAGGGCTGTACAGAGTTGAATATACAAGAAACCAATATAACCACATTCAAAGAATTTGTTAATTTTGATTTTCAACAAAATGTAAACCACCTGATAATATTTATTTTTTAATTATATATTTATATTATAATATGTAATATTTAAGCCTGCGTGGATGCATTCAACAGATTATTGGGAAAAATCATTGGAAACCCGTTTTCAAAAGCAAATTCGAGATCCCCAAAACCATCCCTTAAAAGTGTGATACATTTTTTCAAATATTATATTTTTGTTATATATTTTAATCATTAATTTTTTTAAGGTATTTATCCTTCTACATTCGCACAACGATCCTGGATGGCTACACACATATTCAGATTATTTTATATTAAAAACTAAAAATATTTTAAATTCTGTTATATCACAAATGATAATATATAAAGATTTGACATTTGTTTGGTCAGAAATTTGTTTTTTGCAACTTTGGTGGGATCAAGCTCAACCGACAGAAAGATTAGTATAGGAAATTAATTATATTTATAAAAATAATATTAATCTATAATATATTTTTGAATATAGAATTTAAAAAAATTAATAGATTCTGGCAGATTTGAAATTGTAACAGGTGGTTGGGTAATGTCAGATGAAGCCAATGTTCATTTATACGCAATGATTGATCAACTTATTGAAGGTTTATATTTAATAAATTAATTACAATTGTCACATGAATTTTTATTAAGGTCATCAATGGACACAAACTCATCTAAATACAAAACCAACAGTTGGTTGGTCTATAGATCCGTTTGGTCATGGTGCTACAATTCCTTATTTATTGGCAGCTTGTGATTTTGATGGAACCATTATTCAAAGAATTCATTATGCTTGGAAACACTGGTTTGCAGAACATCAAAATGGTGATTTTATTTGGGAACCCACCTGGAAGATATCTGATAAAATCAAACGTAATCTTCTAACTCACAATTTACCATTTGATATTTATACTACAGATCGTTCATGTGGACCATATCATACTATATGTGCAAAATTTGATTTTCATTACGAAATAAAAATAAATGATACCAATATTGGTGGAAAAGCTCAACTTATGATGGAACAGTATTCTCGGGCAGGTTCATTATTTTCTCATAATGTGGCTCTAATATTAGTTGGTGGTGATTTCACTTATTCAACTGAATTTGAAATTAAAAACCAATATTTGCATTATAAAAGATTAATTAATTATATTAATGATCATAAGGATTATTTTAATGCAGAAATTTCATTTGGAACACCAAAAGATTACTTTCTTGAAATAAAAAAACGTACTGAAGAATTTCCAACATTGAAAGGAGATTTTTTTGTATATTCAGATATATTTTATAATCATAGTCCAGCATATTGGTCCGGATATTTTTCAACTAGACCCAGTTATAAAATTCTAAGTAACAAACTGGAACATAATTTGCGATCAAGTGAAATTCTTTTCACATTTACATACAATATAGCTAGAAAGAAACCCAATTTCAATATATTTCTATTTAAAAAAATGTATACAAAAATAATATTAGCTAGACGAAACCTCGGTTTATTTCAACATCATGATGCCATTACAGGTACTTCAAAGTATTCTGTAATGCGAAATTACTTTTTGAAACTTATTACCAGCATAGCACATACAATTGAAATACAAAAATTAGCAATAGAAATGCTTTTACAAAATACTACAATTGCTAGTAGTTTTTTACACAGTGAATTAGAATACGATCAACGTTTTGCTTTATTCAGAAAAAAGTCATTATACTTTAAAGACAGAGGCAGTAACGTAAAATTATGTATTGTATTTAATTCATTGGCCCAAACTCATACAGAAATAATTACAATTCAGACTACAACATCAAATGTAATGATACTTGATGAAAAAGGATTACCTGTACAGCAACAAATTATTCCAATATCATATATTCAGAACTTTAAAAATAGAAACAATAAAATTATAGACAAATATGAAATATTATTCTTAGCTGAATTAGCACCATTAAGTGTGTTAACATTTCGAGTAATATCAACAGAAAATAAATTCAATAAAAATTTGGCAACATTGTATTGCAATGAATGTTTACTAATTAATTCAACATTACAAATTAAAAAAAAACCAATTGGTGATATTCGAATACAAAATAACAAAATGCGTTTATTATTTAGTGAAAGCAGCGGATTCTTAAAATCAGTTTTCAGAAAAGATGTTGGCAAATTAATAGATTGTTGTATTAATTTTGCTGGATATATGACCACAGACTCAGGCGCATATCTATTTAAAACAATTCATAACGATAATAATAATCAAATAAATATTTTGACAAAATTTAAAAAAAAAATATTAATTATAGGTGGTCCATTATTTACTGAAATTATTGTTATATATGAAAAATTCTTAGCTCATAGTATTCGTATTTTACATACCCGTACTCATTTAGATACAGCTATTTATATGCAAAATGAAATTAACTTTAATGAATTATCAACAAATTCGGAGATAACCGAATTATTTATGAGACTTACAACTGATATTGAAAACGGTCCAGTATTGTATACGGATCAAAATGGTTTTCAATTTCAGCATCGTGTAAATGTGCCATCAATTGGTATCGAAGGAAACTATTATCCAATAACAACAGCCGCATTTATACAAGATAAAATAAATCGAATAACTCTTCTGACAACACATGCCCAAGGAGCTGCTAGCTTAAGATCTGGTGAACTTGAGGTAATTCTTGACCGTAGAACAAGATCCCAAGATGGCCGTGGCATGTCAGAACCACTTGTGGATAATGAATTAACCAATCAAAAATTTTTGATAATTATTGAAGACATAAAATATGAAAGAACAAATAATTATCAAGTTCTCAGTTTATTGGCTAACCATTTAAGCAATAGCCTCAAATATCCTCCAAATGTGTATTTTATTGATGAGTATGAGGCTCGGAACATATCGAAGAATTTAGAAACTAAAGTAAATATGATTAAACATGAATTTCCTTGTGATTTACATTTACTGAATATTAGAACTCTTACAAAAAAAAAGGGACTATCGTCGTCTCCTTCGCGTTCAGCTTTATTATTACTACATAGGCAAGGTACTGATTGTAATATTGGTGATACAAATTTAACATTTTGCAATAATAATATAATTAGTACGCCAGATATATTATTTAATGGAATTCAAATTGAAAGTATCCAAAGTACATCACTAACTGGTTTAAATACTATTGAAACTATTAAAAATTTCCATAACATTTCAATCGAACCAATGGATATAAGAACATTTAACTTTACTTTTGAATAAATAAATCTCATTTATGTCATAAATTAAATTGAATAAATTATTTTTATAATTTTAATGATATGAATTTTATTAATTTTCCTTTCAAATAAAGTTAAATAATTAAAATAGGTACCTCTTCAAATACCATAATATATTGTTGTATTTGTATGATATTTCATATATTTCGTTCCAAAAATTAAACAAACGTTAGAGAGACCCTCCTGTAGACCTCCAGTTCCGAAAGCAAATTATTGGATTTTATTTTGGGAACTTTATCATTTCTTTATTTGAAAATTATTATTTTTTAAATTTTATTAAAAAATTTATTAAGTAAAAAGTTGATTTTTATAATTTTAATTATTTTTTTCAATTTATATTTATTTTAATTTCTACAAGATTACATTCTAAACTATAATTTATTGGTCAAGTATTTAAAATAAATGCAACATCGAACCAATAATATAATCAAATTTATGCGTGCGGCGTGCCTGAGTTTTGATTCGGTTCATTCATTGTTTTGAAAAGTGGTTCAGTTTTGGTTTGTTAAAATATGTATGACTGTTTCGGTGGTTTTTCTTTTTGGTTACAGAAACTACTTTACATCCCGAACTATTTATGTTATAATAATCGGTATAGTAAAATATTACAAAATACAAACACACATTTTACATTTATGGTTTTTGTCAAGGAATATTTTGTGGAACGTGGAACCCGTATCCCGTAAATGTGGGAAATTGGGAAGTATTTACTATGCCATCTTCTATATAATATATATGATAGTAAAAAACAGCAATATTATATTCCATTCAAATTTTAATTTGTGACACAACGCCGATACATATATAAGAATAAAAATAAATAGATGAAGATGATGATGATAATGACGGATATAAATGATGGGGATGAATCTATTCCAACACATATATCAATCGACTGTATACTATGTACGTACAGTACAACTTTTCATTCGATCAGTCGAAAAGTAAAAATGTAGTTACAGTTGTAACGATATTATAGTATGAAAAATCAAACTGTTGTACATATTTTGATTCCATTTTTCATACATTTGACAAATCAGTTGTACAACCGAGATTAATATGTATGCATATGTAAAATAATTGTACAATCAAAGTATTGCAGTAGAAATTCGGTGAATCAATAATTCGAAAAAATCCTTACGATAAAAAAGAACCGTGATACGAACATAAACAACAATTTCAAGCAAATATTGGAATATTATTTTTTATTTTTTTATTAGATGCAACAAAAAAAATTGTTATTTATCAATGATTAACAAATATTCCTCAAACTTAACGTGTTAGCGTAATGAAAACGTATCGTTTTTGATATTTTGGAATAAAAAAGAATTAGTTCGCTCTGAACGGATCCACAACTAATACTAAACGGAAAGTATATGTATCACAATTCACAATATAACAAATGTATTGTTTCCCTCTCTGTAATCCAATGTAATTAGAGCATTTCGAAAGTAAGGCATTTTGACAACAATAACAATTGAGAACTAAAGCCTGGGCTATATTGTTTCGATCAGTTCAGTTCAGTTAAGATTTGATTCGACGGTTAAGTAGACTGAATAACATATAGTTAACGATCGCAATCGATTAAACCACATATTTTTTTTTTTGAAACAGTCAAATTTAATTTCTTTTGACATTTCCTTCAGTTTGGATTCGCAAATTTCCAATCATTCCAAACTATTTCGATTCGATTCGATTCGTTCCGATTCGACCTATGTGTTGACTCAATCGATTTGCCATATAAAATATGTGAAGAACTCAAATTTGAACTTTGCGAAATGAATCGAAACTGAACCGATCGAAACAATTGGCCAACTTTTACCGAGGCTACGTTTAGACTGCATGCATTGTAACTCTCATACAGCTACTACTTTCATACAGCTCTCCATACATTTCAACTTTATTTTGACAAATGCTACGTCTAGAAAGCGTCAATTGTAATCGCGATATATGTGTTTTAATTATCTAATCCAGCGTATCCCAACGTGGGTTCCGTGAACTTTTTGTAAATAAATAATTTATAAAAAAAAAGATTTATAAATAAAGATTAATAAATAAAGCCTGGGCAACATTGTTTCGATCGGGCGAACAATATTCTTATTGGGCGAACAATATTCTTATTGCCGTTATAGATTTTAAAGCCAATAAAACAAAAAAATTTGTATTATTGTAATTTTTTTTATAAATACTATAATATTTTGTAATACTATAGCTCTTATTAATATTCCCGATATTAAAATTCTAAGATTTTTGTAAATAGGGTTCCGTCAAAAATTTGCAATCAAAAAGGGTACCGCGGTGAAAAAACTTTGGGAAAGTTGCATAAACAAAAAGTGAAAGAATTTGGACGAAGGAATGGTTGCAAAAAGGAGAAAAATATGCCCATATAAATTTATTAAAAGAATTAGAGTAAAATGATTTTAAAAAATTCCTCAGAATGGACAAAGTAAAATATCACACTAGCTGTTGTTGCTGGTAAATCCCTTTATTGAAAAGGAAAATACCTCTATCATAGTACAAATGAAATATATTGTGTTACTATTCTATTTTTTTGGATCAGATGATTTAAAATTTATTAATGCTATAGTTCCTTAGACTTTGAGAAAAGTATAATTAACAATTTAAAAATTCTTTCCTAAACTCACCGTTTATTATTGGATCCATATTCCATACTTTTAACTCTTACTCTACTCTACTTTTAATACTCAATGTCAATGTATTTATCCGGAATCCGGAATGACGAATATATGACAAGATGCACAGTAAAAAATGAATCCAACCAAAAATATCAAATTAGTTTAATTTTCTGACAACTGTATCAGTATGTCACACCATCAAACATGCCCATGCATGATTGCGAATTTCCCGCGTTTTCAACATCACACCGCTTCCGTAAGAAAAAACGCGTTGGTTTGGGGAAGGCTCAAATATACATCACAACAGTGTTGTCAAAAATGTGTTCGACAACATCTGTGGGCGTGTGTAGACCACTTAAAACATGTCATTTAAATAAAAACATATTTGGCAATTTATTATTACTTTATAAAATTTACAAATATTGTACGTAATGTGCTATGAAAGAGAAATGCTTACGTAAATTTACCGTGAGTTACGTCTTATTAAAATATTGCGGATCGCTTTTGTTACGTTATATCAGCGAAATTAGTTTATCTGCGATACGATTATGGTTCGTTTTTATTAAATGTGAATCAAATAAATATATAACGTTATAATTTTGCATATCAATATGTATTTAATTTTGCATAAACATAAGATACTGTTTTAGTAAACTACAAAATTATCTATATTATAATAATATAAAAATAATCTAAAATAAAAAAATTCTTGCTATTCATAAAATGAAAGATTACTAATAAATTAACCAGATAAATAGTAAACTATGAAATTCATTATAATAAAATGTTTAGAACAAATTCAGCAGAATTTAGCTCAGAATAAAATCACTATATAAAAGAACACAAATTAAAAAAAATCAAAGTAGGTGATATGATATAATATGATGGAATTAAAGTCATACCATCCGCAATCTCCGAAATTTTACCGATTATTATTTACTTTTATATTAATATCAATATGTTGTATATTAATATATTATTACAATACATCAATAGGACACGAATTACCATTATTTAATGGAAAATTGACAGAAATTAATGGGACATCCTACATGGAACAGGATAGTCAAAACAATTCTTCGTATACCAAACCAATGCAGGGCTGTGCAGAGTTGAATATACAAGAAACCAATATAACCACATTCAAAGAATTTGTTAATTTTGATTTTCAAGAAAATGTAAACCACCTGATAATATTTATTTTTTAATTATATATTTATAATATAATATGTAATATTTAAGCCTGCGTGGATGTATTCAACAGATTATTGGGGAAAATCATTGGAAACCCGTTTTCAAAAGCAAATTCGAGATCCCCAAAACCATCCCTTAAAAGTGTGATACATTTTTTCAAATATTATATTTTTGTTATATATTTTAATCATTAATTTTTTTAAGGTATTTATCCTTCTACATTCGCACAACGATCCTGGATGGCTACACACATATTCAGATTATTTTATATTAAAAACTAAAAATATTTTAAATTCTGTTATATCACAAATGATAATATATAAAGATTTGACATTTGTTTGGTCAGAAATTTGTTTTTTGCAACTTTGGTGGGATCAAGCTCAACCGACAGAAAGATTAGTATAGGAAATTAATTATATTTATAAAAATAATATTAATCTATAATATATTTTTGAATATAGAATTTAAAAAAATTAATAGATTCTGGCAGATTTGAAATTGTAACAGGTGGTTGGGTAATGTCAGATGAAGCCAATGTTCATTTATACGCAATGATTGATCAACTTATTGAAGGTTTATATTTAATAAATTAATTACAATTGTCACATGAATTTTTATTAAGGTCATCAATGGACACAAACTCATCTAAATACAAAACCAACAGTTGGCTGGTCTATAGATCCGTTTGGTCATGGTGCTACAATTCCTTATTTATTGGCAGCTAGTGATTTTGATGGAACCATTATTCAAAGAATTCATTATGCTTGGAAACACTGGTTTGCAGAACATCAAAATGGTGATTTTATTTGGGAACCCAGCTGGAAGATATCTGATAAAATCAAACGTAATCTTCTAACTCACAATTTACCATTTGATATTTATACTACAGATCGTTCATGTGGACCATATCATACTATATGTGCAAAATTTGATTTTCATTACGAAATAGAAATAAATGATACCAATATTGCTGAAAAAGCTGAACTTATGATGGAACAGTATTCTCGGGCAGGTTCATTATTTTCTCATAATGTGGCTCTAATATTAGTTGGTGGTGATTTCACTTATTCAACTAAATTTGAAATTAAAAACCAATATTTGCAATATAAAAGATTAATTAATTATATTAATGCTCATAAGGATTATTTTAATGCGGAAATTTCATTTGGAACACCAAAAGATTACTTTCTTGAAATAAAAAAACGTACTGAAGAATTTCCAACATTGAAAGGAGATTTTTTTGTTTATTCAGATATTTTTGTAAATTATAGTCCAGCATATTGGTCCGGATATTTTTCAACTAGACCCAGTTATAAAATTCTAAGTAACAAACTGGAACATAGTTTGCGATCAAGTGAAATTCTTTTCACATTTACATACAATATAGCTAAAAAGAAACCCAATTTCAATATATTTCTATTTAAAAAAATGTATACAAAAATAATATTAGCTAGACGAAACCTCGGTTTATTTCAACATCATGATGCCATTACAGGTACTTCAACTTATACTGTAATGCGAAATCACTTTTGGAAACTTATTACCAGCATAGCACATACAATTGAAATACAAAAATTAGCAATAGAAATGCTTTTACAAAATACTACAATTGCTAGTAGTTTTTTACACAGTGAATTAGAATACGATCAACGTTTTGCTTTATTCAGAAAAAAGTCATTATACTTTAAAGACAGAGGCAGTAACGTAAAATTATGTATTGTATTTAATTCATTGGCCCAAACTCATACAGAAATAATTACAATTCAGACTACAACACCAAATGTAATGATACTTGATGAAAAAGGATTACCTGTACAGCAACAAATTATTCCAATATCATATATTCAGAACTTTAAAAATAGAAACAATAAAATTATAGACAAATATGAAATATTATTCTTAGCTGAATTAGCACCATTAAGTGTGTTAACATTTCGAGTAATATCAACAGAAAATAAATTCAATAAAAATTTGGCAACATTGTATTGCAATGAATGTTTACTAATTAATTCAACATTACAAATTAAAAAAAAACCATTTGGTGATATTCGAATACAAAATAACAAAATGCGTTTATTATTTAATGAAAGCAGCGGATTCTTAAAATCAGTTTTCAGAAAAGATGTTGGCCAATTAATAGATTGTTCTATTAACTTTGCTGGATATATGACCACAGACTCAGGCGCATATCTATTTAAAACAATTCATAACGATAACAATAATCAAATAAATATTTTGAAAAAATTTAAAAAAAAAATATTAATTATATCTGGTCCATTATTTACTGAAATTATTGTTATATATGGAAAATTCTTAGCTCATAGTATTCGTATTTTACATACCCGTACTCATTTAGATACAGCTATTTATATGCAAAATGAAATTAACTTTAATGAATTATCAACAAATTGGGAGATAACCGAATTATTTATGAGACTTACAACTGATATTGAAAACGGTCCAGTATTGTATACGGATCAAAATGGTTTTCAATTTCAGCATCGTGTAAATGTGCCATCAATTGGTATCGAAGGAAACTATTATCCAATAACAACAGCCGCATTTATACAAGATAAAATAAATCGAATAACTCTTCTGACAACACATGCCCAAGGAGCTGCTAGCTTAAGATCTGGTGAACTTGAGGTAATTCTTGACCGTAGAACAAGATCCCAAGATGGCCGTGGCATGTCAGAACCACTTGTGGATAATGAATTAACCAATCAAAAAATTTTGATAATTATTGAAGACATAAAATATGAAAGAACAAATAATTATCAAGTTCTAAGTTTATTGGCTAACCATTTAAGCAATAGCCTCAAATATCCTCCAAATGTGTATTTTATTGATGAGTATGAGGATCGGAACATATCGAAGAATTTAGAAACTAAAGTAAATATGATTAAACATGAATTTCCTTGTGATTTACATTTACTGAATATTAGAACTCTTACAAAAAAAAAGGGACTATCGTCGTCTCCTTCGCGTTCAGCTTTATTATTACTACATAGGCAAGGTACTGATTGTAATATTGGTGATACAAATTTAACATTTTGCAATAATAATATAATTAGTACGCCAGATATATTATTTAATGGAATTCAAATTGAAAGTATCCAAAGTACATCACTAACTGGTTTAAATACTATTGAAACTATTAAAAATTTCCATAACATTTCAATCGAACCAATGGATATAAGAACATTTAACTTTACTTTTGAATAAATAAATCTCATTTATGTCATAAATTAAATTGAATAAATTATTTTTATAATTTTAATGATATGAATTTTATTAATTTTCCTTTCAAATAAAGTTAAATAATTAAAATAGGTACCTCTTCAAATACCATAATATATTGTTGTATTTGTATGATATTTCATATATTTCGTTCCAAAAATTAAACAAACGTTAGAGAGACCTTCATTGTAGACCTCCAGTTCCGAAAGCAAATTATTGGATTTTATTTTGGGGAACTTTATCATTTCTTTATTTGAAAATTATTATTATTTTTTAAATTTTATTAAAAAATTTATTCAGTAAAAAGTTGATTTTTATAATTTTAATTATTTTTTATGCAACACGAAGCGAAACAATACAATAAAAGTTATTGTTGTCATGACTCATGAGTTGTGGTTCAGTTCATTCATTGTTTTGAAAAGTGGTTCAGTTTTGGTTCGCAAAAATATGACAGGTTCGGTGGTTTTGTTTTTAAATAAAAAAAAACTAGTTTACACACATCTCGAATAACTTATTTTATAAAATAACCATTCACGAAAATCAGTAGTAAAATATTTCGGACACACATTTTTTATATTTTATGGTTTTTGTCAAGAATAATTTTGTTTCGAATAATCCCGTAACCCGTAAATATATTGTAAATATGTTAAATTGGGAAGTATATGCCATATCTACCTACTGTAGTAGAATAGCAATATACATACTCTACTCAAAATTCAAAGCGTAAAGAAAATAATATATAAATTGTGTAACTGTTATATAAAAATTAATATAAAGTTTTAACTTCTATTTTTAATATATAACTGCTTTAATATTTCATATTGAGCAAGTTTTGGCCACTTTCGTATAGAAAATTGCTCCGATTCCGAATCCTTTTTAAATTTTACATCTATTTACAAATATAATATATACATACGTAGTAGAGGATACGTAGTTTTTTATTAAATGTGTGTATAAAATATTAAACTTTATATTAAATAATTTATTGTTAGCCCCAAAATTAAAATAAATTTCATTAGTTCTGTGGAAAATATATTTAAATGACAGACCCAAAAGAGGAAAGATATGCATTGCGAAGAATTGTATGTAGTAATATGTATAATAATAATATATTTTATTTAATAACACGTTAACTTATAAAGTCAACTTTAATTTTCTTAAATTATAAAATTAGGAATATTAAAGAACATATTAAAATAGTTGCAAATTTGTAACTTACCTGATACTATATGACATCATTAAGAAAAACTCATTCAAAATGGCTTATTATATATTTATAAAAAAACGGTCTGGTATTATATCCACAACCACACTAAAATATCCACTATTAATTTTTAAACTTAACTTATTTTTAATATATTTTAATTTTAAATTGAAAGCAAATAATATATTTTTTATAATTAACACTTTATTTTCATATTTTGTATATTTAAATATACATTTATTAAATAAATATTTCCAAATAAAAAAACAAAAACAATCTGAAATTTTCAATTTCGATACTATATTTTTAAAACGATTTTAAATATACGAAAAATTCGGAAAACTCAGATTTGTTAACATAATATTGTAATTAATAATTATTTAAAAACATTTATTTTAATATATATTTAATTTTTAGGAAGGTAAAATGTTACTTTTTTTTAATTTTAATTAAATTGGTTCACTACACTACCAAGTACCGAAACATCTTTTCACATCGACAATGAAATTTTAGATTTATATGAGTAAAATATTATATTTTAAATTCTATAATAATGTCTTAATAAAATTTAATTTTTGTGTAAATTTATTAAATTTAAGTTATTAAAGGAATAACTCAATTTAATGGTGGTAATGATATAAAACTGCTATGATATAAAACTTTAGCAGATAACTTTTTAAACAGTGATTTGTATCCATCAGGATTTTGTAATTAACAGTATGTTTGTAACAAACAGTACTTTAACAGTAGAACTCTTAATTTTGATAGAAACTCTATCTATCCATCAACTAGTACTAGATTAACAAACTAATATGACTACTATATTTAGTATCGTTAATATTCACCATATGATCTAGAACCTATGAAATATTAATCGGAAATTTTAGCATGGATTGTTAGCTATACTAACTTCTGCCTTAGTCAACACATTCTTAATCACAAATCGAACCTGTGTACCAAATTTCATTGAAAACGGAAAATATTTACCATATAGTTTAGGTTTAGAACTTATGAAATAGTAATCGGAAATTTTAGCATGAACCCCCTTGTGCAAAATCATGATATCGCCCTATGAACCAAATTTCAATTTTCAGCGAAATCTATTTTCTGACTATCAAATCCATCAGCTGACTTTAGTTATTCCATAACTACTCGTCATAAAACTAGTTTAGCAAAAACAAAAGCAAATTAATAATAAAAATTAAAATAATTATTTTATCAAAAAAATTATCTTTAGCGATAATTTGAGGATGTCGTTATTACGTTATTGGAGATATTTCAATCCACTTATTGAAGAGATTGTTGTTATTGGACAGATTACAACCAACATATTGATCACGAAAGATCTTTGTATATTTATAAAATTCCTGAGTACTTGCTGTGAATTATGATATGGAGGCGTCTTCGGACCATATCTTTAATAAAATGACGAAGAAAATGTAATTACAGTGAAATTGAAAGGGATCGATAACGATTTTTTTATTTCTCTGAAATGTGGTTTTAACTTTTAACACAACGGCGCCACATGTCATAATGCTGCACAAACAATCAAGTTGTAGAACCAGCAATTCAGAATTCAGTGAATCAGGATTATTTCCAGAAATTGACTTGTAAATGTAAATTAGTCTCCAAGAAGTTGCAATCTAATCACTAATGCCGTTGGATTATTTTGTGTGGCTTATTTGAAGTCATTGGGTCTTGGGTCTACGCTACGATACGCATATAAACCACAAAGTAGTCATGAACTGAACGAACGTGAAGTACGGAGGATATATATACTGCCAGCCAAATGAAATCGAAAATTGTGGTTCGTTCATCTTCATCAACTTCGCTCCTACCCTACAACTACAATCGAAGCAGAAGTAGTTATTTAAATGATGATACTTTATAATAAAATAATTTCGATTCAATATTTTGTTTTATTTAATTAAATTCTCAAAAAAAAACTTATTATACATATATTTGTTGTTTCTAAACATATTTTCTCTCCATTGTGAACCAACCGTTAGTAATTCCAGCTTTCTATATATATTTCATTATCATTATGGCCGTATTTATATTACATATTCTATTACATTTACTACGAACTTTTTAATTTCAGCAGCAGAAAAAAAAATTAAAAACAACAATAACATTACATTACAACATCATTACTACATTACTGACAATAACAACAATATTGGAGAGAGACCCTGGCAAGATGAAACAAAGTACCGGCAAATTATATGAATTAATATAAGTGAAACAAATACAACACTATATAATATAATAATCTTTTACTATTTTCTAAAATAATCTATTACACATTTAAATACTTTTATATTATAATCTACTACACACATTATAATTTATACAGAGATTATATGCGCGCGCATTAATAATATGGCTGACATTGGCGACATATAAAAAAACATATATAAATATAAAAGGGTTGTTCGGTGAGTAAAGGTATATAAACTATTCAGAACTAAGTCAAGATACATATCGATGGCCCCGAATACAACTATAGTAAGTCAAAAACAGCGTTTTTCAGGAGAGCTAAAATACTTTCTGAAATCCTTAATACTTTTAGGAGAGCTAAAATACTTTCTGAAATCCTTAATACTGGAGCTAGGTTCTTGAAATAAAAAGCATTATTTGCCGAATTTAATTTCACATTGTTGCCCGAAAAAAAAAGAAAAAAAATTAATTATGGTGCTTAAAATAATAATTTTGTACTTACAAAATTTCAAAATTGCAACACAACTATTATAACTCAACTTGCCGTTTATTAAAATTACGCGATTATTATGTGTTATATTATTACAATAATTGTAATATCCAAAATTTAATGTAAGTAGACATACAAGCATTGTATTTTTAGGGCCTATTATGATATGTTAAATTGCGATATTTGTTTTTTATTCGATAAACATTGTAAGTATAGTTACATAAATGTTTTTAAAATTTCAATAACTACTAGTATTATTGTAAGTCAAATTACAATAGTTAATATTTTTGAATTTTTATTGTAACAGCACATATGATAGCTACTTCTAGTATGCTTAATGTTGTAACTATTCTTAACATATTTGTCTTCCCAACCAAATTATAGTAATTCAAAATACAATATTTGGATTCTAATTTTACAATATACCATATAAAACAACGGGTTAAAACTTAAGAACTAGGTGGAATAATATACTATAGAAAATTTATGTGTTTATGCGTATGGCTTATTCGGGTCTGTAGTAGCAGGGAAAACTTTTATAGTAAGTCGACATATGGTAGTTGTATTCGGGGCTATCGATATATATTAAGTTAAACGGCTAGGTTGTTCACAATTATTCCAATTTTTCTGTCTTAAAAACAACTTCTGGACTAAATGATTAAAACATATTTCTTCGAAATTTCTATAGAATTAGTTAAGTATATTTTTTCTTTATTTTGAAACGTTTTGAGTTTAAGTTCCTACAAAACCATCAAACAGGGCAAATGATATTTAATAAAAATATAATCAGAAGTATTATTTCGAATTTTGATGTTATTTACGATTAACAAACATTCTTCCATTCTTATATTTATCATGATTATATAACCAAATATAATAAATTAAATTTTTTTAATATATGGACGCCCAATAATTGATTTTATCCTTCGATTTGATAAGTTAAATAATAAACTCAGATTCATTACGTAGCTTCTTTCGATAACTATCGACCGCATTAGATAAGGTTTTGTTTTTAAATTATGTATTATTTTTAAATAGAAATAAACAATATAGAAAATAATAAATACATTATGAAAAAACTTTAATAAAATTAAAATGGTTTTTTTTTTTTTTTTTTTATCTATTTAGAAGTTACACAAATTTGTTGGTTTAATTAATTATTGTTATATTAACGTCCTTCATTTTGAAAAGTTTCATAATTTTATTCGATAAAGTTGAAAATAAGCGAACTCTAAACATAACAAATCGATAAATACTCTGTTACTAATACAGATTAAGAGACCAAAATGGAGATGGATCGAATATACTATCAGAAAAATAGCATATAGCATCACAAGAATGGCTCTAGAGTCTAGAGTGGAATCCCCAACGATCAAGAAGTCGAAGTCGCCTAAGAAAAAGCGATAAATACAACTAGGAAGATACAATCTCACATGGGAAAGTACTAAAACAACGAATCGAGTGTTGTGCCAAGTGGAGGAAAAAAACAGCCTGATCGACGCATTGTGCACCGCTCGATGATTGAATCGATGAATAATCCAAACAATTCCAACCAATGTGATATTTTCGATTCGATTTATAATCGTATCGAATACAAAGATAAACATTTATAGAACAGACAAAAACGCTATCAAACAGTTCTGAACAGTTTAGTGTAATTTATATTTTATAGTTGATGTTATCATCGAACAGCCCTCTCTAGTTAAAAATGAAACAAAAATAAAAATATATTGAAAAATAGAGAATTGAGTAAGGTACGGGCGTCTGTCTCATCTACTACAAAATAAAATTATTGTTGTTGGTTTTTTATATACACAAAAACACAATATTAAAAATGCTGTACTCTTTTCACTACAGTAGAAGCCAACACTAATAAAATTTATACATATGTTTACATACACTCACTCATCTACCAAAAAATTAGTACTACACTCATTTTCTTCATTTACAATTTTTATTCTCCACTGTGAAAACTGACAATAGTGGCCGCAGTTTAAATAAAAAATTATTTTTTAATGTAAAATATATTAAATTATTAATTAAATAAGCATTTATAAATTCATTTGTAAATAGCTTTTGTGTATAGTTAGTGATAAATTCGATTAAATAATAAAAACCAACAAAGTTTTATATTAATTATTTTTTTTTGTATAGAAATTCATTCTCAAATTTTGTATTTTAAATGTAAAAAAAAAATAAAAAATTAATTAATTTTCGGGATAGACTAGAAAAGAAACGCAACTACAAAACAGAGAAAGAAACAGAACAAAATCTAAAATTAAAAGAATATCATTGATTTGAGAATCCCAATAAGGTTTATATATATATTATATATATATAGAAAGTTAAATTTTTTCGGTTTTTAATAATAATAATTCTTAATATTTTCTGTTCCAACAAAAGTTTATGTAAAAATTCTGTAAATTAAAGCATTAAAATTTAGACGAAAAAAACGCGTTCTTCTTGTGTTCTTGCATTATAAAAAAAAAAGCAAAGAATAATAAAATAAAAGTGAAGAAATTAAGTGTATGTGTATTTGTGTGCGCAAATAATAAAAAAAAATTGTGGTTACAAAATTTTGATAATCAAAATTTTTCCTTTGCATTGTTCATATTAACAACATAACCACACTTTTAAAAAGAGGAACTTCTGTTTTGCAAAAATTAATGTTGAAAAATTTTTCGATTGTATAATTTTTGTAAAAAACACAGGACATTATCACGGAATTAAAGGTGCATATATATACAAAAAAAAAGAAAAAAAAATCATCAGCCGCATTGGATACCAACTACAAAATATTGTATTTAATTTCATTAATTTTTTTGGTGTAACAAACACAGAGAAAAGAACCTCCTGATTTTTTAGGCTGAATTTATTTTTTGTATATATTATCAGGGTATCAGGCATAGAACAGGGGCAGCCTGAATTTTTTGAAATAGTGTTCGTTCGTGTATTAAACATAAATAAAAATTCTATACATATTCTTCAATTCTTCTCTGCATAAATTGTTTTTATTTGAAGATATACAGAATTTGTCGTAGTGTTCGTTCATATTTTGTAAAAAAAAGAAAAATATTAAAAAGCTGTTATTGTATATACAAAATACAAAACAAAATTTTTTATATATGAACAAAATTCAACAAAATTATTGTGTAAAAATTCTAAATAATTAATGTAAATTAAAATTTTACATATTTCAACAAACATAAAATCACATAATTTTAATTAAAGAAAAGTATCGAAAATTCCACAGCATTGCACACAAACACACTTAATTATATTCTCATCAAAAATTTTCAACCACAGTGTTTATGTGTGTGTCGTACGAGTGAAAAAAAAATAAACATTTAAAAAAAAAAAAAAAATGTGTTTCTTTGCTGTATAAAAGAAGTTTTGTGTATGAATGTTTGTAACTTTTGTGTATATAAATAAAACAAAAAACTTACGTTTTTTAAACACATTATTTAATAAAAAAATATAAACAAAAAATTTTAAATTAATATTTTATATAAAAATTTCAATAAAAGAAAAAAATATTTGAGGTAATTACTTTTGTTACCGCGTCGTTAATTAACAAAAGTCTCAAATTTTGTAATATTCGCGTACAGAAGAAACTAATAATGTCAATGTGAAAAATAATTGATTTGCATAATAAATTTTATAAAACTTATTGGAAAAATTCGGACTTTTCGCTGCAGACTACAAAAACAAATAAAAATAAAAAGGAATATTTATTTCACATTAAAAAAAATAGGTAAGACCTAGATAAAATATTATTAATCAAAAGAAACTAATTCAAGTAATATTTAAGATTATTATTTCATTTCGTGAAGAATCGATAAATTGTAAAATAATCTTAATCAAAAGTTATCTAGTATTGTAATGTAATGCATCAAATTTAATGAATTCATCAAAATTTCTTAATTTATATTATATATATTTAGTATATCTACATTTTTTTAACTATCAATTTGTACAAACAAGTTCAACTATTAATAGGAACTGTCAAAAATTTTATAGTTACCACGATTAAATCAATAACCAAAATTTAAGGATTGTTTCGGCAAGATTCCATAAAATTGTTATTTAAATTAATTAATATTTTATATACATTGAATATAAATGTAAAGTAAAATTGGGTGTATGTACATTTTTTATTATTATAATAAAACTAATGAAAATGGTGAAGCTTTGCCGCCATTTATAACCTAACCTAAATTGAAATTTGAAATTTTGTTATTCATGGTTGATAGAGCTAACAATACGTCAGATTTTACTTCCCTTGAACTAATAAACTTTTGAGTCTGTAAAATAATTATATTTTTTTGTTTTATCTACAATTAGATATTTCGGAATATCTTTTTGTCATACCTAACGAATATATTGAAAACCTGCATAATGTATATTAGTATATTGTGATTTTGGGGTACGAATTAATTTTAGGGAACGTATTAATTAAAAGCTCATTTTTAAAAAAACTGACCTTACACAGTTTTGTACTGGAGGGTCCATAAATTAATAAACTTATCTGTTTTGTATATGAATAATTTTGTCCTTGATTCGGTTTTGTATATTTAATCAACCGTTTGATAGGAAAATGTTAGGGGCGTTCTTGTATATGGAGCCGTATTTTCGTAAGAGTGGAAATGAATCTGTCAAAACGCTTTAAAAATGAGAAATTTTACTCTTAATCATAATAACGGATAAAATTTATTTACAATTTTAAAAGTTTTTGAAAACTTTGAAACGAAAGATTTATATACACGTGCTACAGGCTACAGGTTCAAATTATGGATTTAGTATTAATTATTTGCTGGCTGATATACCTCGATATAGTATTTAAGGTTCTCCGATGATGTTCGAATGATCTGATCCGATCATGCTAGAAAATTAATTTTGTTGTTATAATTTTTGGAGGAAACAAATTTAAGAAATTATCATTTTCAATCAATTTAATCGTTATCCAAAAATTTTTTCGAATTTAATATAAATTATTGGGAATTGTATTTGCTGGTTAGTAAAGTTCGATTCGTTTCAAATTTGTCGTTTTCATATGTGATGGAAAATCGATTGAGTGGACACATAATACATAATACCAAATACGATTCAAATCAATTAGGATAGAATCGAATCTCAAGAGTTCGGAATGATTCAATTTTTACAAAACCAAAATGTCAAGAGAAATGAGATTTGACTGTTTCTAAGAAAATTATGTGTGATAAAAATAGATGACGAATATTTTGTAAAATAATTATATTTTGTTATCCAGAATTAATATAATAAACAAAATAAAAATTACATGAAAACCACACAAAATCGAAAAAAAAACTTCAAATTTACAAATTAAATCGATTGCAATCGATAATTAGCGTTCAAACTACTTAACCAACTGATTAGCTACTGTATCAAATTGATTCAAAACTAAACTGATCGATACATTGTAGCTCAAGCTTTAATGAATAATTCTTTTTTATTAAGTATACTTACTTATTAGGCGCTTTATTAAATTATCTAGAAACTAGAGGTTTCTAATTAATCGATATTTGAAAAAACCGGTAATTCGGTAAAAAAGACAACTTACCCGTAATTTACCGGATTTTTGTCAAAAGACGAACTATTTAGAAACTATGTAATATAACTGAAAGACACAATTTGTAAATCAGGATCAGTTACAGCATAGTTTACACGTCCATTTGTTGACTAGTTAAAAATAAATAAAAAAAAACAATGAAAAAAAGGATTTTCAATTACATATAGTAAATTAATTTATTGTACATTAACTTTAACATAAAATAGCGTGTAAAAAAAAAAAAAGAAACATGAAGAAACAGAATACTTCATTTATAAAATAAAAATAGTTAACTTAGACTCTTATCTTAGACTATAGGCTCAAGCATCACTTTTCCTGGAGCATAAATTGTTTTTGTTAATACTATTAATAAAAAATAATAACCGGTAAATTTAAACACAATTTTTAACCGGTTTTGCTATCCTTACCAGAAACTGTTTCGTCGATATTGATATTAAAAATTCATAATATAATACACTATGCTAATTATAGGTAGATAAATCACAATGTAATATTTAAAATATGACTATCCATAGTTTTACATTATTTCTAATTAATTTCTCTATGTACATAAACAATTGATTTTTTTTAATGTAAAAAAATATTGTTAATTGATATGTTTAGTCAGTTAGTGTCTAGCATATTTAATGATCTCATAAATTTTCAACAAAATTTTTAAGAAAAAATCTAGCATTGTTGGCTGCCATTCCTTCAAAATATTAAAAAAATTAAAAAGAAATCCTGAATAACAAATTTTGTTGAATAAAAAAAAAAATATTTAAAGAATCAGTTTAATTTTATTATATTGAATACAAGAAACTTTTATGTATTTTATTCATTACGAATGTTATTTTCACTTTTTTAGTGCCAAAAGAAATATTTTATAGAATATATACAGAATTTAACTTTTATGACTTTTTGTTAGCAAAATTATATTAAACAAAATTGATTCTGAATTTGAATTATAATTGTTTTTTCAACACAAACTATATTTTTTTCAAAGAAGTTATATATAATTTTTTCTATTCAAAAACAATCTTTAACGTTTTTAAATTACCTTGGAAGTTTTTAAAACAAATTCCAATTAAGAATAACAAAACTATACTATATATTAGAAAATGCTAATTTAGTTTAATTAATATAAGTATTATCTCAGTGTCAATTTGTATGATTTTCTAGTCTAGTATATTTTTTATAAATATTCTCGTAATAATAATAATACCGAATTTACAATTTACATAATTTTGTTATACACGAATTGTTATCATTTTATTGTTTTTATATTATCCCTCCATTAATAATAAGTTTGTGTAATCTAAGCAATTTAAAAAGAAAAACGTTCTAAAATCTAAAAGTATATATATATAACAAAAAGTAACAAGCATCAATATATCAATATGTATTTCCACTCTGCAATTTCAATTTAACAATATATTTTCAGTAAACTTTGGGCAGTCAGAGCCACGTTAAGTAATAAAATATATAAGCAAAAGTATTACGAACGAAAAGGATTTTTTACCATTTAAGAATATTGATTTTTTAATTTATTACAAATTTTTGAACCTTCCGAATACTGTGACTCGAAAATATACTGTAAATTTTTAATAGCTTATTATATTAAGCTTGGATTACAATATGTATATCGATCAGTTCACTTTCGAATCGATTTTTACACTTGGCGACTGTTTAAGTAGACTGAAGCCAAAGACATAGTAACCGATTGCAATCAAATAAATTTGTTAGTTTGACATTTTCTTTTCGTTTTTTTTTTTCAGGTTATTCATGTAATTATTATTTTTTTATTATATATATAATTCCGGATAATTTTGAATATATTCTCTATAAAATGTTCGTCACCCATTTTTATCACACATAATTTTCTTTGAAACAGTCAAATTTCATTTCTCTTGAAATTTGCTTCAGTTAGAATTCGTAAATGGATAAATTCTTAAATTTGAATAATCATAAAAGTGAATTTTAAAATATTGGTGCCTTAGTTCCATAATTAGTAGGAATGGAACAATCATGAACGCCGAATGGCAAAATAACTTAAGTTTACTTCAAACTAAGCTGTTTCGCTTCGTTTAAATTATCGTTACTCCTTATGTTATAATTTCTAAATAAAAATACAAAATCCTTCCTTTTAAACTAAATATCAATTTAAATTAGTTTTTTCAAGCTAAAAAAGATGTGATCGACAAAATTTATGGACCATATCTGTTATTCCGATGTGAATAACAATATAAGAATTTGTTGGCAATGAATTTTACATTTGTCGTTGAATAAACTATGCCTGACAATTTTTATTATTTACTATTATTACAAACAATGAAATGTGCTATTTAACAAAAGTGCGACAACATCTCTCTTTGTACGCATATTAATGTACGCTGTACATTCTTTCCGTCACACTAATGGATAGTCGTCAGCTCTGAATGTTAATCATTACACGGATTATATCCGAAGGATTTGTAAATAATGACACTTTAATCCAATTAAATCCATTTTTTTATCCAAGTGTCTCTTGTTATCTCTTAATAGCTTAATGATTCTCTACAATTTCTGAAGTAGCCTTAAAGTTTCCATTTTCTCAGAATAAACTTAATGATACTTTATCTTTAATTAAAAAAATATTGAATTACAATATCTATTTCATATTTTTTTTATATGTATATATTTAAATATTTACTAAAAGATTTTTTTCTTTTTATTCTAGGAATCAACACGTTGTCAATTATTATAATTATTGTAAAAAATTCATACAATTAAAATTAGCTGTTAATATAATATTAACATAATCTTGAAAATTGATTTTTAAAACGTCAAAATAGAGCTGCTAAACAACAATATTATCACTCATTCACATATGAAGTTACTTGGAGGCAGTGGTATAGACGATCGGAACGTAGTCAGGGAGGCTCCGGCACGTTCCCAAGATGATCCAGCTGTTGTTGGTTATGTATTTCAACGTCCACAACATCCCCACGAAGCTGAATTTTCACAATTCACCCAAAAACAACCAAGATGGGCAACTGGAGATGAGCATAACCTAGATGTAAGTGTAGAATTTGATTTAGGCTAATATTAATTTTAAAATATTTGGTATCGTATTGGTGCAAAATTTCGTTGATTTCTAAACATTGGTTTTTAAACAACAAATCAAACAAAATTATTCATTGAGACAGTGTTATAAATGTAATACTTAAATGAAGATCTTAACTTTACCTGTCATATACTCTTCTGCTAAGACAGAAGGGTATATCTCAGCAACACTGCTAAGACAACAATCAATAATTTGTAGTTAAAAGAATGGGTAAAACATTGGGAAACAACTTTAGATTGTTTAGTATCGACAAAATTCATACCAAAAATAATTAACGAACTATTTAACTATAAAGTTAACCAACTCCTAATCTTTGCCAGTTTTCTAACAGGCCGCTGTCGCCTTAACTACCACCTTAATAAGGTAGATATATCAATATCACCCTCTGCAAAATATGCGAGGTATTCAATGAAATAGTCGAACACATCCAATGTGATTGTGAAAATCTGGTAGTCATCAGACATAAAATCATTATTTCTAGTCTTTGAGTATAAGACCCTTAAAAATATTCTCAGATTTATCATAAACTAAAGTTTGTATAGAAGAACTGTAAAATAAAGGGTATACAAATAATGACCGCGCTGGTTACGTAACGGATCACATTTGCCCAGCTCTATTATTTATCTAATCTACTCTATCTAATACTTAAATAAAGAAAATCTTAAATACAAAAACCTTCAAAATATTAAATCCAATATAAATAATGTACAAGTAAAAGTTTTAAAATTATCATTAAATTTACCAGAAAAAGTCGATGTCTCCTAAAAATAAAAATATTTCCTTTTCTATAAATAAAAATCTTTGCTCCAGCAGAATCATTACACTACAAAAAAAAAAGTTAAATGTATTTTCTTTCTTTTAAATAGTAAATTCATTCCCGCAAAGGAATATATTTTTGGCTCAAATCCAATTACATACATACAAACACTATTTTAATCCAATTTTTTTGAATATAATATTTTAAAAATTGTTTCCTCAAAAATTGAAGATTATGTAAAAAAAATATATATATGTATATAGTTAAATTTTATTGAATTTTGACAATTATTTATTTATATTATATAAATTATATTAATTTTACAGAATCAAGACAAATGGAAATTCAATCCAATGAATTCAATTGCTCCGGGTGGTGGTGTTGGTCCAATTGGCAGTGGTATGGGTTGTATTGGTAATGGTGGAAATATGCCAATTGGTAATATACCAAATGGTGGAATGTCTGCTATTGGTCAAATGTCATCAATGCATCAACAACAACAACAACAACAACAGCAGCAGCAACAACAACAACAACAAATGATGTCAAAACATCCACAAATGTTAAATCATCATCAACAACCACCACATCCATCTCATCAACAAATGTCAAATCATTTGGGTCAATCAAATCATCTTAATTCGAATATTCTAAATCATGCTTTAAATAATTCAGCAGCGGCAGCTGTAGCTCATGCAGCTGGTTTGGCAATGCCAATGCAAACAATGCAAGGCAATATTTATGATCATATTAATATGAATGGAATGCCAAAACCAAATGATCAACAGCAACAGCAGCAACAACAACAGCAACAACAGCAGCAGCAGCAGCAACAACAACTCGTCTATTTGAGTGGACAACCACATTTGGGTATGCTAGCTCCTCAAAATCAATATATGAATGCTGCAAATCATAACACTGCATCGGTAAGTTTTAATATTTTTTTTATATCTACTTATATTTTAATATAAGAGCTCCCGCTATCAAATTTAGAATGAAATCTAAATCTAAATATTCTTTCATTTTTTCCAACGTTGACAAGTCAGTTAATAGTAAGCATTCTTTGCAAGGTGGCCATATAAGCAGATTTGTAGTTAGTGCAAATTCAATTTACAAAGCCCAGAGTTTTAATTCTATTTATATGTGCAACATATAAATGGAAAACAAAATTGACATGCATATTCTAACACAGGCCACACTAATGTAATATGGATCAGGAGTTGATTTAAGCCATTTTCCGTCTACCCGATATTCTGTAGCCTTGTCGTCTTTCTTCGTCAAGTGAATTTGTCTCATTTTAATTATCTTTAACCTGTTTACGAGGTTGTGGCATAACAGATGTGTCGTTTTTTTAATCTGAAAAGTGCGACTGATTTTTTGTTTTTTATGAACTTTGGTAGCATTCTTGTTTTTGTTCGTAAAATATGTTTTTATTTGTTTAATGCGCCGCTATTCTATTGTGATGGAATATGTGCTCCTTTTTTAGCCACGCTGTAAACAAATTCGTTACCATACACAAACCAACATGGGCAGATTGTAGCTTTATTACCTGTTTGTTTTGAAACACATTAATTAAGTTTCGGATTTATCTGGGACTCGCTTATTTCCTATTTTTTATTGTATTTATGTATATATGATGAAATTACTTGTAATGCTGACTTAGAATCTGACCAAGATGACAATATATTTTTCATTGTGGTAAATGTAATACTAATTTGTAATATACAAAGATTAAAATCATAATGGATCTGTATAAGTCATATTTGAAATAATGAAATAATTATTAAATTAATATTATTTTCGAAATTTTTATGGTTATATTGCTATGTTGAGATATATATTACAATAAACCAATATTTGTAATGTGGCGTTATTTGATAAGTAACTAAATTATCAATTGTCATGTGGATGTGGTCTAATTTCACTTTATTAGCTATCCTTAGTTCAATTTCGTAAAATGAAACAACACCGCATTGCAATTGTGACAAAAAAGTGAAGTATCACTAACTTCCATCTTCCATTTTCAAAGTTCGAAATCTTTAAAGCAAGCAGTCTAAGTAATTAAAATCATTTAACTTTAATAATTGATAATGCTTATTTATTAAAGAAATAATAGAAATTGTATTTTAATATTATATTTTCTTCTTAATTTTATTATACAATCAATTAGAATTTTTGCTAACAAAATTTCTAATTAATTACGAAATTAGTTTCATATTACAAATTCAAGAATTTTTTTTTTTTTATATTTAAAAAAATCTTCATTTTTTTTTTTTGTTGGGAAACTAAATTCCTGTCACTTTTTTTTATCATTTTCCATTTCAATTGCAGATGATAATACCATAAGGTTTTTTTTAAAAAAAAAATAAAATATCTAGAAATTCTATACAAAATAAACAAGAATTCTACAATACTTAAACATTTTGGATAAATTCTCCTGCCTCGTATCTCTCATTTTGTCCATCGTCGTCAAAGTTATGTAAAAAAAAAATATTATTGGAGATTTTCTCTCTGCCGTGTCTATATTATTATGTATATATATGTATAAATAAAAAGTGAACATGAAATAAATAATTTTTCCCTCATATAGCTATGCTATTGCTATACTTAAATCACCACAAGAAGTTCAAATCGCAGCAGACATCAGACAATAAACACAATACTAAAACCAAAAATTCTACTTACACTTTTACATTAGCTTTTCTGAATTCCTTATATCACAATTTTTTTTGTATACAAGAGTCGACAATTTGTGAGGCTCTACTAAAAAAAAACTGAACTAAAACACAAACTATTGTAAAATTTATAAAAAGCATATAATGTACAATTAGTAGGGTTTGTTTAGAGTATACTG
Organism: Rhamphomyia laevipes; assembly: GCA_963920725.1. Taxonomy (NCBI): domain Eukaryota; kingdom Metazoa; phylum Arthropoda; class Insecta; order Diptera; family Empididae; genus Rhamphomyia; species Rhamphomyia laevipes. The sequence continues at coordinate 43,687,859 of OY987257.1, read as the reverse complement.
GAATTAAAAGGACAATCTATTATATAGTATTACAAAATTTGTATTATATACGAAATATTTTTTAGGACTTTCTTACCACAAAGAAATATTTCTAATTAAAATATTCTTGTTATTTTTTTACATAAATGTACATAAGGTCGTATATATGCAGGACCGTCTTAACAAATTTAAGAACCCTGGACTAAACAAATGTTCGCAATTTATAAACGAACTTAAATTCATTCCAAAAATTGTAAAATTAAAAAACGGTAGCGTATGGATAGTGTACATTAGGTCTGAGTTTAATTCCAGACCGAGGTATCGATGTCGCTCTAATTTGACTCAACTTTAAATCAGTACCCAGTAATAAAATTTACAATATGGTAATTGTAGTTATAAGGCTGAGAAAAATACTAAGATACTTATGGTTCGGAATCCATTATAAAATTAGTTGGTCCAAATTGCAATAAATTTGTTACGAAACCTCTATCATTGAGGCCATATGCTGCCAAGAGGCGTAAACATGGAAAAATAACCCATTTAACTATTTGAATAAGTAGGGCCTGTGTAAATACCTCATATAATAGCTCATACACATGCCTTCTGTATTTTATGTTTATTAGACAACATATTATGGTACAATGGATTATGAGTTCAAATCTCGCAGAGATATTATATTATTAATACAATTTTATATTTTGAAATGACATTTTTATTAGTAATAAGCACAATTTTTATAAATTGACAGAATAATTGTATACTTAAAAAGCTTATTGCTCTTATAGAGCTTCTTTGTAAACAAAACAAGTTAAATAAAAAAAATAAAAACAACAATAAAAAACTTTTATGAGCTATCTTTTAATAAAAATATTTTTTATGCCTTTATACACTTTTTTAAAAAAAAAAACTAGGGCTCCTGTCCTACCCCCTTACACTATATATTTTTTTATGCTAAACTCATAGAAAATCATAATTTTCTTTACCTCTTATTTCATTTTCTTTCCCTTTCATTAAATTCGCCAGGCATTTCAAGTCGCAGGTCGTTACGCTTTTCGCTTTTAATCGATTTCCTTATTCTATCTTTGGTTGTAGTATATTTTTTTTTTCGTTATTAATTCGGAATTAAACATCTCAGTTCTATTAAATTTTTTTGATTTGAATTAGTTTACATAAATTGAAAAATTTAAAAATCAATATTCATTGTTACCACATGATACTTTAATCAATGGATTACTTTTGGCGAAATTTGATTATATGAGAAATTTTACTCTTGGAGTCTGAGTCGAGGGTTGGTTTAGCCTTTAGCGACTCTATACATCCATGTTTTCTACAATCAAAGTTTTATATAATAAATTTATGTAAAAGAATAATGATTAATACTGGGGGAGATATTCTAAGATCCACAACAATCAATCGTTACCGTATGCTTTCAACGAGATTGATTAAATCGTTGTGAATATTTAAAAACTGATTCTGACTAAAATATATTATAATAATTTGTTAAAATTTTTATATTTTCACTCTGTAACTCTGTAAGGCTAACTGATAAATCAAATTATCAGTTAGCTATATCGGACAAATTATACTACATTCTAATTCAAAGATTTCTTCTATCGACCACCTTTAATAACTTGTCTGATTTATAAAAATTGGTACCTTCAAAATATGTCTATCTCTAAATATGTTCCAAATTTTTAACGTAACAAACTAACAATATAACTTTAATATAAATCATCGTAGACCGTAGAGAATTGAAAGTTCCTTAAACTATCTTTAAACATATTTTAAAATTGTGGGAAATTATCACATTCTATACTTTTGAGAAATATATATAATATTTTTTTTTTTAAATATTTCTCTAATCTACGACTTTACTCAAATATAGCAAAGAAAAGTAACAAAACATATGAAAAGAAAAGTAACAAAAGTTTTAAGGGTTGAGACACCTTTTACGAAAGCGTACCAAAAAACTACAAGCAAAAATTATTCTGATTGTATTTATTCTAAATATGCAGAACCATATATTATGCGAATGAGAGGTTCTAGCTGAAAATCGACTACTACACACCACGGCAGTTACAGAATAACATAATCAATATTGTGCTTTACTATTTTATCGACAGTATGAATCTAAGCAGTGGATGCATAAGAAAGGGAAATTACAATAAGCAGTATGTGTGGCTGAAGTGATTAGGGCTAATAGTGAATTTTCCCGTAAAACAAATATAATCTAAACAGACAGTCAAACTGGAACGGAACGTAAATAATCGCTATTTTCGATGATTCGAGTACCTAAACCGAAACTAATTATAAAATATGAGTGAACTGTAACCAGAGCTACATTTTTATCGGTTAATTTTATTCTTTTTCTCTTTTCGTGTCATGTTTTTTTTAATTAAATAATGTTTTCGCTAACTCTTTCACACTGCGAGTTGAATTTTTTTTAATATTCTTGTAATAAAAAATCCACTAGAACAGAATTTCACTCGAAACAATATTGATTTGATACAGTACAAAATTGCTCATAGGAAAATGTAATGAGTTGCAAAACAGCTGGCGATAAGTTTAAATGTAAATGTTAATAACTGTCAACTATAAAATAAAAATAATTCTTATCTGTCGGGTATATGTTTTAGGTTCACAAATTTTACAATTAGTTTACGATCCCTGATTCTCTAAAATGAACCACAAAAAAAAAATTATAAAATAAACTTGAAAAAAAAAAATAAAAGAACGCAATTACTCTCCGGCCGGTAGCTTTTAATTTTTAAATTCTATGTTCGTTTTAGTATCCACTAAGTTCTCCATCAGACTAGCCACACAAATTATCGAATTTTAATGTGAAGAACTTGGAAACCTTTACAAAATATATAAAAAAAAACGTGATTATAAAAAGTAAAAAATAAAAATCTATTTTGTATTGAGAAAATTCTGTATTACGTCCTCCTAGGTCGTTTAATTGTAATTATATCTTAAGCCAAAAAAATGTGAAGAATAGTTGTAAAATATAAACCATTGGCACGGACAATTTTTTCATATTTTATAGTTTTTATTAATTTTATTAATAAATAATTTTATTTCAATTAATAAATAATAAAATTTATTTATAATGATGATCAGTTTCTCGGAATTTTGGTTATTTTGGTGTAAATTAATTAATTAACTAACGAAAGTTATAGAAAATTATAAAATATTAAAATTAAAGTTTTAAAATCAAATAAGGTAAAAAAAATATCGAAGAATTTTTTGTTTTGATAATATCAACTTTGATCATGAAATTACTTGAGGATTTTATATTTTCAACTGAAGATGTTGATGGTAGATGTAGACTGACACAGGAAATGGTACATAAAATATTATCATATATTTTACATTCATTTTTTTTTATATATTGGAATAAGTATTATTGATTTTTAAATTTTTCAATTTATGTAAACTAATTCAAATCAAAAAAATAAAAAACAAATAAGAAATCAATATTTTTTGTATATATGTAAATTTCATATTTTTTTTTTTAATATAATTCATTTACGAATATCTTATATGCTGAATAATTTTCCCTTTCATTAATATTTTCCAATCTACAATTATGAACTTTCGTACTCTTCCTTTGTATAAAATAGTTTGTAATATAACAAATTTAATCGTCAGTTTTTCATATTATGGATAAAACAATTCGGAAATTCCGATCTTGTCTGTCTATATTTCTGTAATCTATAGATTTATTTAATATACACCTAACCCTGGATTTACACTAGTTTATCGATTTGCACGGTTTCTGTTTAACATAAATGAAAAATGTGTGAAAATTCCATTTTCACTACATTATTTTTCAGTTTAACACCATTTCAATATAAAATATGGATTCGTATTACACGATTTCGTACTTTTGGGTAACAAATCTAACGTTTAAATCGACGTGACATAATAATATGACTTAAAGCTGGTCATTATAAGCTTCTTTCTAACCTGAAATTACCTCAAACTTCAATTTTTTTCTTAGAAGAAGAATTTCGAATTTCTATTATCTTTAATATAGTTTCTCTTAGATTTATCAGACCTTAGATTTATTTATTATTATTTATTTAAATGCAATTTTATCTCATTCTTTTTTAGTGCAAATAATGAAAATTTATCGTTCCGGTATGAAGAGTTTCTGTCTATCTGTTAACTTTTTGTTATTTGTTCATGAAATAAATTTGATATTAATAAAACTGATTTAGAAAATCAAAAAAATTAACAAATATAATTTAAACTTGACAGCGTTTTGTTTTTTTTAAATGGATTCAGTTTATATTTTTGATTATAATAAAAGTTATGAACTCTTATTTTACTTTTTTATGTCTGATATTGTCAAAAAAAAAAGTGTTTTGCAGAAACATTTTGATTTTTGATCAGATCTTTAAACACTTTTGTAATGTATCAGTGCAAAATGTTTTTAGATTTTCACTTTGTATATGTATATATGTCTGTCCGTATATCTGTTATCGCTTATTCTGGTTAAGTCAAACCAAACCTCAAAGTCTCTAAAACAATTCTTCGTACCTTCTAAATTCCAATCCCAAAAGCATTTTTGCTCACATTTTAGTGAAATAAACAATTATGTGACTCGGAATATTCAGGTGCCGACCACGACTCTCTTAGAGAAATATCAGTGGGCTTAATATTTAAAATTTCAAAAAGTGCTCGGATTAGATATAGATCCCCGTCAATTCATAATTGTAAATTATAAAAATTTTGTTTTCTACATATGTGCCAAATTATCCGATTTCTGTTTGGCAATAAATGGACTCATATCCATTAGTAAAATTTTATTTGTTTATAATAGATTTGTTCAAAAAAAGTTAAATTACATAAGCTTTTCTATTAAATCGTATAGACTGGTTTCTTTGAATTTCAAAAACAAGTTCAAAATTAACGTAAAGCTTAGAAATCAATCCATAATTGCAGAAATTAATCAAATTTAAACTTATTAATTTTTTTATTACGACTTTCAATTATTAGAACATTTTAAATCATTATATTATATATAATCTTTCATAATAAAAATATTAGGGGTGATTAAAAATAGAGTAACGAATCCGAAATTATGTAAAATAGTTTAAATTATATTTCTAGTTTTTATTATGTTACCCTGTCTTATGATTCTTCATAATTTTTTACCAACTGAATATTTTTATATTTGTATTTATTTTATATTTTCTGACTTATTAATTGTATATATATTTTAAAAACAAAACCAACTAAATTTAGTCGAAATATGACAAACTTTTTTTTCTTCTTTTTATTTATTCATTAAAATAATATTTAAATTAATAAATTAAAAAAAAAAAAACATAAAAGTTTTATTAAATATGTATAGATAGATAGATACATTTAAAAATATTGGTTCAACGACCTCCCTAGAGAACCTGAAAAGCTTGTCATATTAGAGTAATAAAATTAATATGAGTTATTGAATTTTATAAGCTATATCAAATTGTTATATAAATCCATATAAATTTAGACCACTTTAGGAGATGGCATTAGAAGTTACTTAGATAATCGCAGGATTTCTAGACCTTTTATTCCATATTCAGTACAGTGCAAATAGCGATTATATGAAAAATTTGATTTACAGCTGATTTGGTCTGTTATAATATAATTATTTTTGTAATTTTCTGTAAAAGCCAGATGAATTTTGTTCTTGAAAGCCTTAGTTAAACCAAAAAACAATTTCTTATGAGGCGATCAATCAACTGGACACCGAATAAAGTATAGCACTTAATGAAATTATATTAGCAATAGCCAGCCATTGTCAGCTCTTAAATATATATTTTAAAATGAAGAAATGTAATTTATTTATATATTTTATTTGTCCTTTCCTTTATTTCTCCTCCACCTTCATCTCCATCTCACTCTGTTAGTTGCAGCTGCCTTCAAACTATTTCATTTTCCTAGTTCCAGGATTTCCGATCGTCTCCAGGTGTGTTTTTTTCCCTTCAAAGAATCCACTCTAACGACATTCTTAATACAGTCAGTTCTTTTCCTGTTAATACTAGCAGGTATGTCCGATCCATTTCCACTTGCGTCTCTTAATTTGTTTCCAATTTCTTTTAATTTCTAACAAACAAAAAAACGTTTTAATTTATTCATAAACTTTATTTTTTCATAATTTTTACATAAATTTTCGTTTGAATTCAAAAAAACCCGAACTACAATTTTCTTACAATTGATGATTGTTTAGATAGAAAAACATAAACTGAAAATTTGAAATTGCTCTTAATTTTAATTCGCATAGCATAAATTTAAATATAATTTCAGTATTAAAAGAATTATTATAAATTCACCTTCCAATATAAAATAATTACAAAATCTTGGCCGACCTTGACTTAGCATCGTGCGCCGCTGTAAACAACAAAAAAAAAACTCTCAAAGTCAAGCATAAAATATTCATCGTCCAACCAGTTGTGTGTAGGCAAAAAAAAAAAGCTATTCCGGGCAAGCACCTTTTTAAATTGGCATATAAAAAGCTTTTTTTTTTAATATTTTAACTATGTATTCGTCACCTTAATGCAGAACTAGGCTAACTACATTTTTGGACAATTTCGTGATAATGTGTCCATTGAATTGTTATCTTATAAATTTTGATGTGTAAAGTGATTTATAAGTGTAAAGTGCTTAGTGCTGTTTATTTATGAATCACTTTACGCTTATAAATTACTCTACACACCAATATTAATAAAATTACAATTCAATGTACACAATATCGCGAAATTATTCAAAAGTGGACTTAGACTAGTTCTGCATTAATATGACATATTAATGTTAATTTTTTTTCTTCTTCATATTCACAATTTCCGATCAAATTAATTTATTTATGTATCCATAAAAAAAAAAAATTGATAAATAATTTTGTTCATGAAATATCGTCACGGCGTTATCATTAATTTGTATGAATATATTATTCGGTAATGTCAAATTTAATTTACAGACACATGCACAATCATAGCTAAATGAAAAACATGTGCAAGAAAGAAATCTTGAGATATTTTTTATGTTCTATTATTATTTGTGTATTGTTTTTAAAGAAAAATTTGTTGGGATAGGTAAATTATATTTGGATGTATTACAAAAATTTGGTTATTATTTTAAAATTTCAATTTCAAATAGTCTAATAACAAAATATTAATTGGAATTTGTTTTTGGTTTGTATTTGCCAATCACATCTTAAATTTTTCGTTTTCATTGTACATTTCAAGAAATATAAATAATGAAGAAATCGGAAAAATTATGCTGATAATAAGATATCCAAAATAAAAATTTAATAAAATTGTTATTGGTAAAAGAAATATGTATATTATTCTTAGTTTCAATAATTAGCAGATCATTATAAAAATGAATAAATTTCCTGACAATATATGTCGTTTAACAGCAAAGAGTTGGATACTATTTTCAAGTGTTATAATAATTCCGAAAAATGTACTTGTTTTAAACTAGGAGGAGCAGATACTTAGTTTTTGATGAATATAATATAATTTTCAACTACATCACTATAATAACCGTTGTGTCAAATTTTATGCTCTAGACTAGAACCTTAAATATTTAACCATGGACCCTCTATCTATCTAAAGCTATCGACAATTATTTATGTATCACAATAATCAAGCAATATGCCAAATTTCATACAAATTCGATAAGAACTACTATAAGATATTGTTGCTCACGTTTACAACCTCGAAGTGATTTGACATAAATTCATTTTATTTATCATTAATCAAAAATTTAATTATAATTAATGATGACTAATTGGTAACTGAACCAATAACTTATTTAGTAATACGGGACGAAAATCACGAAATTATGAGAACTTGTATAATGACATTTCCATAATTTAGAAAGCATGCCAAAATTCACGTATGCATTGTTGAAAACTGAAAATGGCATTAAAATATAAAATTATAAAATTTCACATCAATCTCTTGTAATTATCGTCCAATGTGATCAAATAAAGGACTTTCAATGAAAACTTATAACCTGCAGTATCATATCAAGTTGAAAAATAAAAAACAGGACAACAATATTTTATAAAATATTTAACATCCAAACCATTCACATCCAAACTAAACGCACTAATTTTAATAAATTAAACCAAACCATTTCGGATAATTTATTATATTCTGAATCAGTTTTCATTTTAAACCCATAAAAAATAACTTTTGCTAGCATAGATTAAAGTGTAGTACGGTAATTAAAAATATTGTAAAATAAAATTTTGTGGTATGTCGTAATGGTAATAAATTTCACACTTTTTATTTGTTTAATTTTCGTAACCTGTCATAGGTTATTAAAAATTTGTCATTTGGAATTATTTTTGCGCAAGTAAAAACTTTTATATAATTGCAATTTCCTCGATAATGTAGAATCGCATTTTCTTTGTATTGTTCTTGTTTTAAGTAGGAGTAACAATGATTTCGATTCCGTTACGGCAAGTTCGAATCGAAATTTTCAAATTAATTTTATATAGCATGCCGGATTCATAGACACAAAGAACGTTAAATATTAAATTGTTTTTAGGTGGAATGTAAAAATTAAAAATCAATTAAAATTGCTGTCATTATACTTTCATCCTTTTCTCTTCCGTAATTACAGATGTGAAGAACATTGATAGTGTAAAATGATATAAAGGCTCGCGTTATAGTATAAATAAGAGTTTCTTGTGGAATCTTCTATTCATAATATTTTATAATTGTATTTAATTTAATGACATCAAAATTTACATTAATTGTCAACAATATTCATAAAATTTATCATTTTTATTTTGAACAAGTCCTTAACTGAAACAGTATTAGTAGAATTACTTCGTTAGAAACAAATCTCGCAATAAATATATTAATAATTTAATTGCAAAGTTCAATCCTCTAAATTTATTCAATATTTGCGATGTGCTTGGAAGTGTGTTTCTTGTCCAACCACTAACCCATTCATTCATTCATTCATTGTGGATAACTATAAAATATCCTAGTATAGTAACGTTAACTACAGCTTCCAGAATCATGGACCTAAATAATGAAATGATGAAAAAACTATTATTCATCGGCAATTCAAAAAAAAAATTACCACATTAAATTACCATATTTGTCGTAAGGAATATTTTCCGCTGAAAATTTCCTTTGAATATAAATCAATTATGTATATTCGTCGCATATTAGATTTGATACTTAATGGGTTAGGTGCGTCTTATCTGCATTTCCGTCTCTTTACTGAGCTCCGCTAAGAATACTTCATACATTGAACCTTTAAAATTTCTTTCAAATATTTTTCCATAAATAGAATTTAATGGAAAAATCATAAAATATAGTTAAAATTTTACGATTAACAAAAAAAAAAAAAATTAACTTTAATTTTTTAAATTTAATAATTTACTAGAATAATTTGTATCCGTTGGGGACATAAACTCTTTGTCATAAAATATTTTCAATGAAACTATAAAATATAAAATCATTAAATAAGAAAAACCATTAATTTTATTGACAAGTTGCTTTTCACAAAGTTTAGATTTTGAATCACTTCGTGCATTTTTACGTATTTTCCGTGTTCCTGTGTCAGCACAGTCTTTATGCTGCCGATACATTGTACAACCTGGTTTAGTTTTTATAACACCGTAAAATAATAGATCAGCATAAGTTAACAAATGAAATAGCTAAGATACAGAGTGAAGGAAAATAAATATGACTAGAATATGTAAAATTGTGTATGGTAATAGTCCCAGTTTTGCTCTTCAAAATTTTTAGAGTGAGCTTCGTCTCCTCATATATTTTTTATTTGATAACTCAGAATGTTGTGCTAAGTGAACTTTTACATACAATTACATATCATTTACTTTAGTATCAAATTTTCGGTAACTGAATTGAAAAAGTACGTTTTAGTAAGAACTAACATAGTTTCGATGTATGAATTAATTACAAATATCATCGTTTATATTTAAAATTTAAGATAATTCAGATAAAGTTGTATCGGCTCTTACAACATAACTTCATTCTTGTCACTCTTTTATAACCTTTATATATACAATAATAAAAAAAAATCAAAACTAAAATAAATTAGGCTAATATTTCCCAAAACGTTTTATTTTGTTAATATTTTCGGAAAAAAACCAGACATGAAATTAATAAACTTATATAATATCCAAAACAAGACAGCATTTATTCTAAAAACATTTTCCGGTACAAAGAGAATTTAGTCAATTAAAGTTTGTAACGCAATAATATTACACACTTCACTAGGCAACTGCAACACTTCAAATACCCAATAATTTTTTTTTTATATTTTATTTCACTGTCACAGCAAAATTGGATGGTAATTTTTGATATAGTTTTTGTACAATAATTCAGCATGTCAAACTATTAATTTTTATTTATTTCATTTTTACGAAAAATATTTTTTTCATAGCCCTTTGAAGTTTGTTTTTATTTTTGTGGTAACAATTTCATTTTAAAAATAAAAAAAAATATTTTGTTTGTGTCTTTACTTTTCCCCCCAAGTATAATTTTCCAAGTAAAATAATCCCGTCAAATTCGTCTTTAACTTTCTAAAAAAAATGTTTCTCAGTTTGAAGCTGGAAAATATCATTTAGTTAATGTCAAAACTAAATGTCACGCTAAGCCACTGGTCATATTCAATTCTGGAAGTATAAGCAATTAAAATAAGTTTAACAGAAACCTCAATGTGTAGAGGATGTGGGGAAGAAGAGGAAATAATAGAATACTTCTTCTGCCAATGACCTGCGGTAATAAAATATTTAAACACTTGACCGCCATTCGTTGACAAGTGAGCAGGTTTGGAACCATTAAACACTTGGAATCATTGCGTTCATGAGAGAAGTGAAGTGGAATGTTGTGTTCTAGAGGTTACAGCAAACCATAATGCTAAGTGTACAACGTACCCTCGTGATCTGAGTGGAGGTTGTTGCATTTCCCTGTGTTCAAATTAACCAACCAATTGTTACACTATGCTCAAAAGTCCAATTTTTTAAAAAAAGTCCAATTTGTGCTGGCAAAAAGACTAAATTAACTTATAAAAAGATTAATTTGATTTGGTAAAAATGGTAATTTATAAAAATCTTACGTTTAAGAAACAATTTTGAATACCTATGATCACTATGACTTAAGTCCTTTAATTTTAATATTTATACATAGTAATAAAAATATTGGGATTGTGTTTTTCGGAAATTCGTTATAATTCCGAATATATTTATTTTAATTAAGTTTAAAAAAAAAATGTTGTCTACCGGAACTGTTTTATAAAATGGGAAAAATCACCCCTTTAGACTAATTTCAATATGATACTCTAAAACGGAATAGGAAAAGCATCAGGGTGATAATATAAAGTGAAGAATTATTTAATGTGATACGTTGTTTTTTATCCATTTCATTTCATTTTTTATATACATTAAATTATTAATTTATTATATATTTGTTAAAATAATATTCATAATAAATTTCACTAGTGGTTGTTATACCATCTAAACTTCTAAACAACAAATAAAAAAATCAATTTGGTTTCTACCTAAAGTTAATACCGGAATAATCTTTTATAATCGTAGCCTAACTAGCAAAAATTTGTTTTAAGTTTTGTATAAATAATTTAAAATTTTCAGTAATATTTAGTTTTATCATATAGTTTCTTTTTAAACGATTATTAATTTACGGATATCTAACAAGATTGTCTGCCATTATTATATTAATTAAGATACTATTTATAATAAAAAAAAATATTTTCTTTAAGAGTTTATTTTTAACATTTTTATCTTGAAGTGACCATTATTATTTTTTTAATAAGTTATAAAAGATTATTTTGAAAATTATTATGCTTATTGAAATTGAAAGTTTGTCATCATTTTATCATTGATTATTCTTTATGCACCCACCTACATCATAAATGTTTGGATATCACTTGGTTAGCAATGTCTAGGTTGGATACCACATGGTTGGAAATCAATTCAATTCTAATGTTTGGTCGAGAGATCTGGTCAACAGGCTTGATTGTATCATGAAAGATTTTAAGGTACACTGGCCTAAGTGAATGAGTCTTTCCCCAATACATTTCTTTCTATCTATCCATCTATTATTGTACACTAAAATCTTAGAACAAATTTATTCATCTTTTATGACATATTCAAAGTTTCACTAACCCACATAGAAACTGTAACATATGATGATTAAATTGATTGTTGTGATCTGTCGACTGTCGTTAATTAAATTTATTTCCATTTCCAATATTAAAATTAAATTTCGTTAAAATTAAATTTCATCTTAAATGATTTTCTATAATTAATTAATTAATTGTCAATAATAAAATAAAATCTTTACAATATTTTTAGATTACAACATCAACTGCAAAAAAATTATGGGAAAAAAATGATGTTAAAGGACCGATGAGTGTTGGTGGACCATTAAATCCATTGCATATTCCTGGTGTTGCTGATCATACATTATGGAAAGATTCAACATGGTCAACTCAAGGTGAAAATATTTTAAGTGCACCAAGACCAAGAACATTTGCTCAGCCAGCAGATTCAAATCAAAGCGGAAGTGTCGGCATATTAAGGTTTGTAATTTATATACTGAAATTAAAATATTAATATGTATATATAAACTTTTTGAAATATCTCAATTATAATGATTATGAGCTATAACATGGACTATAATGTGTAGCACTTAAGAAGTCAGGTGACGAAAAGTCATATCTATAGTTATGAAATAACTCCCAAGACTGAAAATCAAAACGGACCAAAAAAAAAATGTAATTACTCCGCAAGATTTTTTCCATGGCACCATATTTTTATATCGATTCGTTCAGTAACGTTCAAAATTTCGAAACGAATCGAATATAAAGAGTTTGGAATGATTGAATTTTTACGAATCCAAACTAAAGCAAATGTCAAGAGAAAGGAAATTTGACAATTTTAAAAAAACTATGTGTGGAGTGACAAACAAAATAGCATATGTCAGACATTCCTATCGAACGCAATCCCTATCAACATATGTACCACACCTATTGAAATATTTCCAAAATCTGCCTTAACTTACTAATTATGTGTACTTATATCACAAAAAAAAAATATTGGTGATCTAATCTACTTTAAAAATAACAAAAAAAAAGAAGGTTATAATTTCAGGGGTTGTGAATTTGTACACAGTGGCGGATCTACACATGTGCCACCCATAGGCAGTTTTATTAGATTACCTCATAAAATAAGCTGCTAATAATAATAGAGTGATTCATATATCTTTGTGATCCACCTCGATACTTTTAAGAACACTTTTACAAAACGGTTATGATTTGATATTTGATACGCTTTTGCTGATCATCCATCCTCTAGCAAGAGTAGAGAATGGGGAGGGATACAACTTTCCGAGATTCAGATAGACCCCAACCTATTCTACCTAATGTCCAAGATGTAATAAAATCTAGATTCTGCCGCCGTGAGCTCTTAATAATATTAACATTTTCTTCCAGTAAAATACCTTGCATTCAAATCGTCCTGTTAAATATTTAAAAATTTTGCTACCCTTAGTAATTCGCCGCTATAGGCAGGTGCCTAAAGTGCCTATTCGTAAATCCATGACTGCATATATAAATATCTACATAATAATATTGATTTTTTTCGGGGATATAATTATACATCTGGGAAATCGATTTTTTTGTGACCTAAATTCTATATTTAATTTAAAATCTTCAATTTAGGTAATAAAAGTTATAACAGTTTTTGTTTTTTGTTTTTAAATACTATCTTACAGCCCTAGAGATTCAACAAGTGGTTTAGGTGTTAAAATGGTGGAATATGTCTTAGGTGGATCACCAACAAATAAAGAAAGTCCATTATCTAGTCTGGAACCAAGATTGAGGGCATTGAAATTTGATGATGGTGACAAAGTAAGTAAACATTTTTTTTTTTGCACGCACAAATTTCAATTTTTAATAGGATAATAAAGCCAATTATATTAATATAATTTATTTCAATATTTTGACGTAGGTGAGGTCAAAATGCCTGGTGTACATAAAATTTTTATATATACTATTTTATTTCTAAAATGTTTAAGAATTTTATTAGATTTCCGTCTTAAAATTACCTAATCAATTTGTTTGAGTAATAAAATTTTTATTAAGGATATCTGAAATCGTGCAGGACATTTCAGTATGATTAAGATAATTTGGATATATTTTTTTTTTGTAGAATTATTGATGAATTTAATAATTTTTATCCAAATGATTAAATTTTCAAATAATTAAAATATAGGTATACATAAGTTATGAATATTTCGTATTCCGACTATAATTAATAATTTTTCAGTATATTATGTTTACAATTTCGGCTTAAGTTTAGTATATGCATGCCTAAGAAGCCACTGTTTAGTAATTGAATCTTTTATATCTTGCTATAAATTTTGGGATTTAAATACCTAATAATAGTCAACAATATCCATGGTTTTATGGAGGATCTTCCTTTTTTCTTGCTACTTGAGCTTCTGATAACTCTCGAAAGTGTGAAATATTATTACTTGTATTTTTTCCATGCAAAATATTTTCTGTAATGTTGCAGACAATGTCTACCAATTGTAATAAATTAATATAGCCACTGAGCAAATATTCTGAAATTCTTGTATGTAACTTTTTAAATCTGCTATTTTTACTTTCTAAAATCAAATAATATTTAAACGTTGGCTATCTTTAAAATAACTTCTCTGAAGAATTTTTAATATACATATGATTTACTTCTTGAATTATCTCGATGTTTGTCTGTTTTTGAAATCTTATTATTTCTTTAAATTTTCTTACGTTCTATTAAATTGTTTGTAATAGCTCAATATTTTTTTCATGGCTTTCATTTTATATATTCAATTACACTTCATTTCAACGTAATTTAAAAATTCTACAACACTTGTTTGGTTTGGTGGCTGTCAAATATGGTCCTATTTACACTTTAACCAAGTTGTATGAATTTAATTTTCACCACATTTTGTTCCTAACAGAGATGACAAAAATTAAGCTCTATGTATTCATATTTTGCTTCCATAATTTATTCATATATTGCTTCTATTAGATTTATATCAATACACGGAATTATTACCTATTAAGATCAATCAACGTCAGCTTAATGCTGAACTAGCTTAAGTTCACTTTTGGACAATTAGTGATATTGTATCCATTCAATTTTAATTTTATTAATATTGGTGTCTAGAGATTACAATACAATATACACAATATTGCGAAATTTTTCAAAAATTGACTTAGGTTAGTTTGCATTAAGGTGATGAATGATAATCGTATTAAAATTATTAATATTAAGTAATATTTACTATATAACACTTAGATATTAAATTTCGCAGTACACACAGACTTAGTCTAAACACTGAAGATCATAAAGGACACGTACATTAATTATTTTTAATACGAAAAATGCGTATTACGATACCAGTGCAGAACAATTTTTAGCATTTAGATCGTAAATTTTTACCATCCAATTCGTTAAAAGCGAAAAAAAAAATGATTCAATCCTAGAAAAATAGATGTCACCGAAAATAAAACAACTTGAACGCGTACCTACTTAGCTTTATATTTTCAAAATCGTATGAATAATAATTATTTAGTTTATAAAGTTGTTTTCGATATTTTTTACTTATATTTACCGTATTATAAAATACAAACTAAAATTATTAATTATTAAATAATTTTTATAATTAAAAAAAAAAATTACAGAATCACGATGACAAAGAAAAGGCAAATTCACCATTTGATTCCAATGGCCTTAAAAAGGACGATCAAGTGAATGTTAGTAATGGTGTTGTAAATGGAATCGATGAGGATAAAGGATTCAAGTAAGTTACTATATTATTTTTTAAATCAATTAAAAACTAAAAAAAAAAAATCTTAAAATCTTAATTTCGGATAAATCATTTTCGAAAAAATTGTATGTACATATTTCTGTATATTATAAATCTAACAATGCGCATGATAGCTAATGTTGTATTTCGATATAAAGTTTCATCATTGAGTCTTTTAGGTTCTTCGTTCTTTAATTAAATGTATGCCTCTTAAACTGAGAGAAAATATTCGTTGAAAAATAGGCAAATAATAATAAAAAAAAGAATCTATGTATCTTCAAAATTTATGTTAACGGCGATTTAAATTGAATTATATTTAAAAATTATATGGATACCAATAAAAGTGTATTTAATATTGTAAAGCGGAATTCAATTACCTTAAATAAATAGAAAATATAGACTTTTGTAAACTAAAACTATTGAAACCTTCTGGAAAACATTACTGAAGTTGCAACCCTAAATTCATTCGGGTAAAATATAATGATGAATGCATCCTTTTAGAAAATGGATGTAAATGTGTGACGTCCCTCAAGATTTAAATGAATTAAATTTTGAGATATTAAGAAACGTTAACTTAGTGGATATTAAGGCCCAAAAGCTATTAAAGTAGTGCGTATCAAGGTCGTCGTGTTACAGAAGATGTAATGAAAGATTCAAAAGTGTGAAGAACTAATATAAAAATATAACCTTAAAAGATTTACTTATCGTATTGGAATCATTGCTAACAAGTAGAACGTTAATCTAATGTCCACAATTATTTAACATTTCTTTTTGTTATTAAATCTGAAGCCAATTACCTACTACTCAAAAATAGATAATAAATTTTATAAATTATTTTAAAATTCAAAATCTCAATTCCTCATTGCATACAAAATTCTTCATTGCACAACTGTGAATATATTTGTAATGCAGATTTTGTATTTCATAGAAAATTTTTACCCATTTACAAATATATATATGAGTAGGCATTTATAGCTCCTGTTTTGCCATTAATTTTTTTTTTTCGTTAAGAACAAGTACTACCGCAGTACCGCATCGCCTCCACCATCATAATCATAAGTCTGGCATAAATATAGAGCTCTCTGGATTACTCAACAAAATTAAAAAAAAAAGAGTCAGGGCGGATAGCTAAATTTTGTTAATTTGTTATTATTATGTGATGCAATCTGAGAGAACGATGAACGAACGTTCAACTATGTGTATATTTTTAGTTAGTTAGTATTATCTTTAATACTGTCTGTATGACTTGTATGTATTGTATTTACATACTTTAGAAATAACTCACAGTTGTATTGAACGTTCATTTGAGAGAACCAATATATTATACATATTATATACACCACAGAACATAGTCAGTCAAGTAGAGCCGGAGATCCAAACAGTTTAAATATTAGGCACTCTTGAAATTACATTACACAAGATACAAAATCATACATTTTATGATTTTTCCGTCTCTCTTATTTTGGTCTAGCATGTGTTTAATAAAATTGTTTTTTTCCTGTATGTGTTACTTTTTTTTTGTTTATATTTATATCATCATCATACAGCTAATTACTTTTGCTAAAAAAAAGCATGTTTTTTCGCATGGCATTGACATTAGAACAACTTAACTGGTTTCTTCAAGGTTTTCGTTTTACTATCATCAACTATGTCGAGTTTTTTTTTTACTTAAGTAAAAGCCGCATCTAAATTAAGAGTGGTTTTTAAAAAAAGTAAATAAAATAAAAATGAGATATTAACTTAGTAAAGTTACACCAGTTTTACACCAAAGAAAGTTATATTTTATTAGTAATTATTTAAAGTAGATACAAAAATATCTTTTTGTATGTCTCTAATATCAGTTTACTCTTACTTTTATCTTTCGGTCTGTTATCACTTTATCAGTTTAATATGTTTGTCTGTCTGTCTGTCTATTTTTGCGATACTTCAAAAATTCAAATTAAACTAACTAACATATTTATAATTTTGAAATTCTTGATTCTTAATAATAGTGTAATCGTATAAGTTGTATGATATGATTTAATATAAAAAATCTAATTATTCCTTTAATAAAAAATCGACTATATAACTACAATATTACATTTATAATGTAATACCACAAAACGTAATATTTGTCTGTAGTTTGTCATATACATATGTAAATTATTACATACGACATTTTTTTGTAATCTTATTAAATAAAACATAAGATAAATTATTGCCTTAAGCTTCCTTCAATCGATAGAAAATCAATTACTAAACTTCATTTTACTTATACAGTAAATCCTATCTCCTTTCGTAATTGCCTTATGTAATTGGCTTAGCCAAAAATATTATTTAGATTTGTTTTAAAATACAAAACATTACGTACAAGAATTTTGATATACATTTTCAATTCCTGTTTTGGGTACTAATCAGAATTATATATAAAAAAATATCATATTTCTGTAGTTTTCTTGTATTATTTGTTTATACGACATAAGTCAATTTTCTTTTGATTTATTTTTCTTGTACAGTTTATCATAATTTTCTTGTTATGTTAAGAGTTAGATAATAATTATTTCCCAAACAAAACTTTATTGGGAAAATAGAAATATGTAATGTGCAGATGTAGATATACGTAATATGCCATCTGATAGGTCAAGATTTCCTGGTATGTCCGAAAATGTATAATTACAGAATGGTGGTAGCCATTTTGAAATTATGTAATATTGAATTTCACAGTACAAGCTTAAAGCCTCAGTTACTCTCAACAATCACAACGGCAACGTATTTCAACGAGCTGTCACCTGTCAACAAAACAATCAACCCGTATAAAATGTAATGGGAAATGGTAGTAGTAGATAAACTGAACGCAAACATTTACAATGCAGAAATTTCGCTGTCAGCTGTCGCAAACATTCAAAACGTAGAATTTTGACATTTCAATTTCATAAATTAAATAGAATATAATAACAGTTTGGTAAATAAATTATATCATGGCTTCGTTTGAAGATAAATTAGTAAATTTAGTTCAAGAAAATAGTATTTTATATGATAAATCTTGTAGAAGTTATGAAAATATTCAAAAAAAAGCTAAAATTTGAAAAAACATTGCTGAAATATTTAGAATATACTAAATAACTAAATAATTATTTAGAATTAAATCTGATTAAATCACTTGTTTTATGTCATCAACGAACACAACTTTGATAGTGCTATACGCCGTTGTAAATGTTGCGTTGAAAGTTGAAACGCGTTGCCGTTGTGATCGTTGAAAGTAACTACGGGGGAGGGGTAACAAAAACTGATTATGTGTTGTTAAAATTACAACTTAATTCTGATATAAAACCTGAAAAATGTTACAAAATGCACTTTTCACCAACAAAGTCGCTTTATATTTTTTATTTTGTTTTGAAATTAGAGTTGCTCCAATAATTTACTACAAAAAATATGTAGGTAAAATATTTTTTCTTTATGATAATTATTACCTTTTGAGTTAGTTATTGTCGTAAATATGTAAAATCATATTAATTGTTTTTATTGTACAGTTCCCTGAAAAAAAAAATCTAAATGTTATATAAACATTCTATAATTTCCTATATATGTAACCAACCAATCCTTCATTCTTCATATAATAATATTCTATAAAACGTTTTTTTTTTATCCTTCACAACGAACATTGAGGTTATTAGTTTTGTATTTATAAAATCCAGAATCCGCAGATGAAATTTCTAAGAAAATAAAAAATTATTTTGATTTAATTTTTTCACTAATAAATAGTTATGTTCTGTAGAGCAGAAGATACTTGATACTTTTAGTATAGACTATAGAGCATTTACAAATGTAAATAATAACATGAAATATGCAATAGTAAGCAGAATAAGCTAAGCTTAAATATTTAAACTTCAATTAGAAGAAATAATTTATGAATAATAATGAAATATTTAAGTTTGTGATATTGAAGTCACTAAAATTATTATTGTCAACATAAAATTGATATTTATCTTTGCAAATTTAATTTTATTAACTGATTTGAAGTTGATAAGACAATATTTTATAATGGAAACGAATCTTCTAAACGTTACGAATCTCTAATTCTGTCCAGATATTATGGAATATGTAATGTAACACAATCACACGATAAGTAATTTAAATGAGACAGTAATAAACCAAAATTTATAATCAAATTTAAGATTTTTAGACAAAATTATTGATAAATACAAATACAAATAAATAATGAACATTTAAAAAAATAATAAACTCATGGTGGATAAAATAAACCAAAGACACAAACGAAATTCACCACATTCCAATTAGTTGAGACATTAATAAAAATGAAACGAAACTTACGATCTACACTTATAACGAATGCACGAACCATTAATAATTATTACAACTTTCGGAATAAAGTTGAATTGAAACATATTTTCATTGGTGGATATTCCATTCCAAAATGATAATTAAATCAAAATTGTATTAAAATTAAATAAATATTTAAATTAACAATTTTTTTATTATTATTATTATTTTTTAAATTATTATTAAGAACCAATTAGCCCAAAGAGCACTTCAATATAATTTCAATTTAGTAATTATTTTTCTAGTCGTACACCTGGTTCTCGGCAACCATCACCAGCTGAGGAATCCTTACAACGTCCACCAACATTATTGGATCCACAAACACATGCTTTCCAACAACACCATGCCCAACAAATGTTTAACGCTCTAATGGATCCTCAAGGTGGTCATCAACAACAAATGAATTCATATCATCATCATCAAATGCCACCAATGAATCAATTACAACCACCTGTAATGAATGGTGTTAGCGGTATTCAAGTTCAGGTATAATATTTAAAGTGTAAAAATTTAACAAAAATTTTAATTTATTTTATTTTTTTATACATTTGTCATATTAGAGTCCAATGTTAAATCAAAATCAAGGACAAAATCAAGTAGACAATTCAGCAAATCTCCTGCAACAGCCGCAAAATTTTGACGTTCAGGTAAGATTTAAGTTAATATTTATTTTATGGGGAATTATGAAAATTTACAAAATGTAGATCAAAAATAAAATAAACTTAGAAGTTGGGAACATTGTGCTTTAAGGCTAATTCAGATTGTGTCGCTGTTAAAAATTAAATACTGTAATTTAAGGTTATAAAATTTTAATTGAAAAAAATTAGATACAAATTACTTTTTACAATCAATGCTACGATTATTTTAATTTTAATTGAAAGAGTCCACTGTAAAATGTAAACTTTGATAAACATTTTTAATGTTATAATTTCTTTACTAGTCCAGTTTATTATTCTGTTTATTACAGTATCACATAAATCGATAGAAAAATGATGGATACTTTTTAACAAAATAAATATAGATTTTAATTATATTTTAATTTATTCTGAAAGGATATTAATTGTAAAAAATTTCAATTTTTAAAATAGTTCTTCGACCAAAAGAAGAACAGTAAAAATTTATTAAATTTACTGTCTTTTTTGGGGAGAATTTTTTCTTAAAACTAGTACAAATTAATCGAAAAATCCTTAGTTGAAAATTGTTATCTGTTAATTGGTAGGACTACAATTTCAAATTAAGTCTAGTTTAAGGTAAATATTTTGTACATGCAGTTTACTTACCTGAAACAAATTTGCTGGTAAATGTATTTTGGTGAATTAGGTTTAAGTTTTCCATCAGGGCATACAATTTGAAAAAGTTAATCCCAAAAGTTGAAATCATTTGGGAGAAATGTCAGCCTTTGAAAAACAATATGATATTTTGTGAGAATTATTTTTACGTTGTATTACTTATTGAAGATGGAAGCAAAATTTCCAAATCTATTTAGTAGTCTCTTTTGTAGTATAGTTCAAAATGTATTAAGTTTTTACTTTGTTATCGCTTATAATCCGCATCTACAAATTTCAAACCAATGTCATTTTAAAGTTAAAATCTTTTGTAGATACTAAAGATAATAATCTCTGAAACCATCGTACTGTATAAGTCCCGCATCATTAATAAGTCTCCAATATGCTTTTTGTTGTTGTGAATAATCAAATATTTTTCATCGACTGGAATTAACTGATATGCCTTTAGACAAATCTTCGAATTTAAATATTTGATAGAAAAATAAAAAAGTGTGCGGATCCGTCAATCTAATGTATTTTAGATACATATTTTCCTAAACAGTAACAGTGTCGTTTTCGACATTATTATTATTACCTTACTAATTTCACTCTAGTGGTAACGAATTCATTATGAAAAAGTTTTCACAATTTCTGTTTATCTTCAAAAGTTTTAATTAAAAGTTGATATTATAATTGTTTTTTGAACTAATTAAAATTGAAATTAACAGATCTTGCTATTGTGGGATTTAAATTATGTTTTAATTGTGGGATTTAATCTCAATATTAAATCCCACAACCCACAAACCCAAATACACATACTTTAATAAAACCATAAATTACTAATATGGATTTATATATATTTCTTGGATTTATAGAAGTATGTGTACTTTATGCTTCTGGGATTTACAACTCCAAATAAAACTTCATACAATTTTTTTTATATAAGTTTTGATCTCTTCATTACATATGATTTTTGCTTTTACGGTACAGCAAAGCATATTCAATTATAAAAAATACCAAAAATAAAACAAAAAATGAATAAAACTATTTAATTTGTAATTTCTAATTTTCATTCATAATCTCAGCAGAATTTATTTAATATCATGAAATTTGTTAATTACAAAATTTCATCAAAAGATTTACATTTTATATTATAATTTACTTCTCTATATCTAAGCTAATATGCTATTATAGAAGATTTATTTTTAAAACAATAAACCTTTTTGAATTATATTTTGAATTTACAAAAATTTAAATTTATATATATTATTTGTGTTAAATTTTTTGAAATATGTATAGCTAATTAATCATAATAATTTTTAAATATATATAGAGCATAATTAGATTTTGTATAAAATGTCGTGGCAAATGTTGTTACTTATAATTCTAGACACGATTAAAAGTTACTCATTTTTATTTTGGCATTAGTTCAATATTTTATGAATGGACCGAAAGCAATGTGTCATATTTTTTTTCTGCTAGTGGATAATCGTTTAAAAATAATATTGAAATAATTAAAAATACTTAAGAAAAAGTGTCCATTTTATATTCAAACTTTACAAGTTTTATTATACATTTATAGTCGTCATTCATGAACATTTATTAATTTAAATGTGTGATAATCTTAAGTTAGCGTAGACTTAGGATGTCTTATTTGAATTTTTAGTTGTTGTGTTTTTTCTTATTAAATAACCATCTGAGAGCGAGTGAAACGTAAACGAACCACCGCAGAAGATATTTCTTCATTTATGAACAATTACGTTTTGAATTTCCTCATAAAAAATTCCAAATCTGCAAACATAAAAAAATTTTTTATCTGCCATGCATGTACCATCACGTGTTTCGTGATGGTGCTTGCTAACATATTTCCGTAGCTTTAGTGGGTCCATACCAAAAATTGTTGATGTATATTTTATGTGTTGTGAAGCATGTAGTATAATTATTACAGGTTTGTGACTATATTTTGAAGTTAGTAGTTTCAACGGCCCCGTATCAATATTTCAAGTTATATAAACTTCATTGTTGGTGTCTTACAAGATATGAATGTTTTGATGAAGCTGATTTTTGTTAATTGATATTATGACTTTTGTTAAATGAAAAAATACGTAATTTGCACGAAATTGATGAAAACTGTTTCGCTAAAAGTGGCCTTACTTATTGTAATAATATTTCATGAATTTGTAAAATATTTTCCGTTCTCAGATCTGTTTTTGATTAAACTAAATTTTAGTTCGCTTATTTGAAAAAAATATTTAACAGAATTTTTACGGTTGTAATATCGGTTGTAAATAAAGTTCAAATGTATTGACAACTAAGTTGAACAGTGTATGGACAGCATAAGAAATTGTATTATTGAATGTAAATGTTAGGAGTTATTAACAGATAAATTAACCCATAAAAATCCCGTCTTAAAATAACTACAAATGTTATGTAAAGTCTATTAGTTAATAAATATAAACCGGGGCCTTTTTAGCTATTCAATTTCAATAAAATCCTAATAATATAATAAATTTATTTAATATAGTTAATATATTAAATCTAAACTTAGATGAAAATATTACCTGAAATATTGATTTAATGTTTTTATTTTTATTTCGAATAATCATAATTCGTGTTCCGATGCCATATATCCCATTTTATTTTTATATAGTTACATTAATTTTAAGAACTTAAAATAGAAAAACAAATTATTATGTGTAGTGTAAGTAATATAAAAAAAAAATAGTTTCATTTCTGACATATATTTCACACGCTTAACTAAAATCTATATATATATATATATAAAAAAAAACTAAGCAAATAAACAAATAAATATTATATACATAAAAAACATATAAAAATAAAACTTATGTATAATAAAAAAATATGTAATAAGAAATAATAACAAAATGATTTTCTGAAGAAGTTTGAAAAGGATTTCGTGTCTGCTGACACTTAGTATCATTTTTCGAATGTGTCATGTTGCACGCTATATTCTTTTTCTATATTACTAAATTAAATATTCACTAATATTTTCATATTTTTGTTTTCGAAATATGTATGTATATATTAAGATTTTCAATTTCGGACTTTTATTTTTCTATTATGTTGTAGAACTTTGACTTTGACATAGAATTTTTTTTTTTTAAATTAAAATCTAGAAAATTTTAAATCTTACATTGTTGACCTAAATTTAATTCAGTATGAGTATTGATTCCTACCATGTAGAGCAGTGTTTAAAAAATTTGTTAATTATATTTTTTAAGTATCCAAATTTTGTGAAATTTTTCCCTTAACAGGATTTGGCTATGGGGACGGATGGAAATTTTGGGTATGACAAAGAATCAGATTAAGAACAGGAATCGGTTTACATTCCTCTTTAAAGTCATTCAAATTATAATTCCAAGGGAACACATGAGGTTTTAATTATTTCCATGTTTTGGTTGTTAAGGCATTAAACAAGAGTTTTTAAATTTCATTGTAAGATGAAAGTTGGGCTAAAGTGAATATTTGTGAATGTGGGCTGATCTTGGTGTATTGTATTATACGTAATAACTACGAATTTTACAATTTGGCCTGCGACTTCATTTGACTTTTTCACGATGAATTGGCTATATTAATAGTAGAGTTAAATGAGAAACTAAATTTTTCACTTCTAATTTCACAAATCTTAAATTTGTATACAAATTTAACTTCATAGCGAATTCGATACTAATCTTTAATTTCTTTGTCCTGCGGCTTCGTTTGACTTTTCCAGATAATTGGAAAGGTTATTTATAATTCAAAAAAAGTGAAACTATACCACAAGATAAATCACAATTTGAGGATCGAAATTATTTTAAACAAGGTTTAAAATTCAGTATTTGTCTAGGAGGCTGAAAAGCAGTTTTAGCTATAAGAATATATTATGAATCAACATTTTGAACATTCTATTTCGATTTTCGAATAATTTAATTTATATTTTTAATATTTAATTTATACATTTTATATTGGGATGAAGAAAAATTTGATATTGAGAGAGAGACCATGAACACTCAACTATCAGGCCAATAATATGTCATATAAACTGTGTGAAACACTGAAACTTATGACATAAAAAGTTCAGTTTTAGTATATTTTTTTCAATTTAAAACTTTTTCAAACATTTAATAATTAAAAATTTATGAATATTACATTGAGCGTCTTGTAATATAAGGTCCACAACTCATAGATTTTCTAATAACTTTACAATAAAAATGTTATTAAATCGTCGTTGAATATATTTTAATTTAATTGTTTTAATGTAAATTTATTTACTTATGGAGTCCGTAAATACAAGTCTTAATATTATAGCTAAAATAACAATTATGGAACCTTTTAAAGATAAAAATATTTCCTGAAATATATTTCTTTTCTTCATAATCCTTTTTCGGTTACTTTTTTTCGGTACTTGGAAAATATTTTTTTAATACTTCCTTTCTTCTGATGTAAAGACCAAAAATATTAGTTTTTAAGATATTTCTGTATTATTTAAGATCTCTTTGAAAATTATTTTATAATAATTGTTTAATTAGTTTTATAACTAGATTAACGAACAGTAAAAAATGGTAAAAGTTTTTATAAATATTTTAGAAAATGGAAATTTAATATATGTATAAAAGTTTAAAAAAAAAAAATCTTTAATTTGTTTTATTATAAATTCAAAGGAAAAATGAAAAGTTAATTTGGTTTTATACAATAAAATATATTAATTAAATCAATCAATAGAACGAAATTGCGGAATAATACTAAATATAATTTAAATTCATTAAATTAAGAGTATATTACAATAGGCGAACAGTGGCCGCAATGATTTGGGACACCGGTATCTACCTAGATCCTATCTAATCTAATCAAAATTTATATCCAACTTCAATTCAACTCGTCTCATAAGCTAGTTTTATGATGTAAGTAGATCGTGTCCTAAAATAAAAATTTCCAATTATATAAAATTATTGCCAATTATATAAACCGGCAAGTTTCTGGACGCCACTAACTGGATCTAAAACTAAACCACTGCTACTTAATAACAATAACTGTGGTCACAGGAGTGAGTGGTTTCAAAACGGGCTAATTGGGAGCTGATGTGTGGTTCGCCGCTTATACCAACCAAACAACCATATGAAGTGCATGCAGCACTTGATATATTGCTGAAATCTTTTACAATGCACTTAAATATAACATTTAATTTTTGTTTATTTGTAAAATTTCTATTTCACAAAAATTACAACCATACAAATTATCAATATTTCCGGCAATGACAGATGACAGAATTATCAATATTTTCGGCAACTGTTTCGGCAATGACATATCATATGACCAAATTAGTGTAATTACATATCTTACTCAATTAGTTACCATTATCTCGAAATCCAGACAATTTAAATCGGTTGATTTTCTTAGAGACCATGCCCTCAACTACTTGGTAGCTACTTGGCACATATTTTACCAAATACCATATTAAAAATACTAATATAAAATTTGAGATAAAATATTTTTTAATATAATTTTATATATTTTTGCTGTACCAACCAAATGAGTTTATGGTATATTTTCAGTGACAGCTTTGCTAAAATACGTATATAAACTACAACATATCACAATTATATATATATGTATATTTTTACTATTAGTTTGTCTTTCTTTGCTTCATGTTAAATGTAACAAGGATAAATGACACCCAAAAAATAGCAAAAAATTTATGAATTTATGCTGATTTATATTTACGTTTAAATGTCATATTAGTGTTTATAGAAAATTATTTCGAAACTTTGTTGTGAATAAATTTCTTTATTCACAACTGATGAATTGAAAGAATTATTGAAGATTAATATATTTTTACGTTTTACAAATTGAATATGAATTTTATTATAGCTATAGCCTAAAATTCTAAGTATGTTTTATTGGTCCTTCCAAATTTTAATAATATTTTTAATATAAGTTTTATAATTTTTTTGTAAATATTGTTATGATTTATTAAATCTGCATTTTAAATTTATGATATTTTTGAATAACTACAACCAAAACAAGGATATGTAAAAACTTGATTGATTGATTGATTATAGACGGGGAACCGCTGGGGATTCATGAATTAAGGTCAGAATTACGCTCATGTTAATCAAGACGGCGGCTGGCTGAACTAGCAAATTTTTTGACCGATATTGGTTTCCAACACAGAACCAAAGCATATTATGTCGCAGATACAGCGATAGGAACAGTTATACAAAAAATTGGATTTTAATCAGAAATGTTTTTTACTTTCATTTCAAATTACTGTAAATTCAATAGCTGATTTAGGTTGCTCTCTCTATAGCTTCAGTATTTTACAAATTATAATTTAATAATTGTTTGAAGTTATAAACACTTCTGATGATATTCAAGATGGACCCACTCAAATGATCTTTTTCTTAAGATCAGCCTTAAGAATCACTTAAAGTATTTGCGTACTGATCGGGAACACCCTGTATAATATAAATTCTATTAGAAAATAGCTAATTATTGTACAATATGCAAAAAATAAAATTAAAAACATTTTCGAGTAAAAACTCAAAAAAAAAAAAAAATAGAAGAAAATTCGTTTTTGAATCTAAATTTATGTTTTTTATATGGATATCATTTCGTGGTAAACGAACCAAAAACTTAAATATTATAGATTACTTTTTCCAACTTTTTTTTTTTCTTTTTTGGGACGAACTAATCTCTTCAAAATTTTCCTTCACAATATACGAAAACTTTACCAGGAGTAATTTAGTTTGAAGAATATTTGAATTGATATTTTATTTAAGAAGTAAAATACTTTTTTTTTATCCTTTTAAACTTTTTTGCGAACACAAAATTTAACATAAACTTTTTTCCTAGACTTAAAATTGTTGGTGTCTTTTTTTTGTACCTTTATCCTTTTTTTTTTAAAAAAAAAATGTTCAAATTTTAGCTACAAATTTAATTTTATATTATATTCTTTATTAAATTTATTTATCAATCTTTTTACAAGTTTGAAAACATCATTCCAGTCATCGGTTTAGTAAGGAGATTTACGTTAAATTTAAAAACATAATAAAAATTGTATATGAAATTAGGAGTTTGTTGATAGCAGAGTTGTTTAATAATGCAATTTAAAAAGTAATGGAGTAGCATTACAGGTTAATGCTAACAACTCGTGTAATACTTATCAAAAAGTAATTCTGGTCTTATTACTACATTTACTATACTGGTAATGACATTTTTGAATTACTTTACTGCTGCATTACAAATACTACATTTTTATTATGAAGTACTTTGAAGTATTTTGAAGTACTTTTTACTTCAAAGAATTACTTAAAAATATTTTGATACTATAATGAAGTACAGTGAATTACTGGAGTATTTAGTGTTAATTTTTAGTGTAGTATTTAGTGTAAATTAAGATTGTGCTACTAGAGATGAAATTCAAATGTTGGCACTCTAAAATGATTTCTACAATTACATAATTTTAAATTTATAATTCTCGTAAAGTATATTAAAAAATTTTATATTCATTATTAGCACATAACAAACTAATTAGTAATCGAGTATCTAATTCTCATCAATCTTAGAGCCAAGCTCTATCTTCTCGTAGTAAAGAAAATGGTGCCCGAAAAAGTGACCGATAATTTGTTTGGATCAGCGAAAACAAGCATAAGGAGAGATAATGTTAGTATGTTATGTTAAAGAGAAACATTATATATAGAAAGAAATTATCTTTTTATCCTTACGCTTGATTTCTTGCACTTTCTCACATGCTGAGAAATAATTTACTATCCGCAATGGATTAAGGTCTGATGTTTCCATCACCGAAACTAACTAACCAAAATGACTCCATAATTTATAAATTTTCCGGAACAGTATTTTTTCCTTAACACAATTTCCTTATGTTAAAAAAATGTATGGCTAATTTAATTCATTTTTTGCTATCTAGATCTAGATAATATCTTGTCTATTTAAATTTAATTTAAAAATTTGATACCTTAAAGTTGTTTTGATTTTATTAGTCTAAAATATATCGACAATAACCGATGGCTAAGTTTAACCAAAGCAGGAAAAGTTTTTTTTTTTTTAGTATTTCCTGTTTGGGGTTCTTAGTTCTTATACGATTGCCATATATAATTTATCAGAAAAAGGATGAAGTTTTTGACAAACACTGTGATTGATAGACTCATATTGTTTTGCAATATAAAAGGGAATTCGTCCATATATTTAGTAACATTAAAAGGATATATTTATATTTACATATTGTGGAGAATATTTGTTATTTTTATATAAACATAATTATTTATTTAGATTTTTATTCTAAATTCTTTTTTATATCGATATTAGGCTAACGTATTTCTGTCTTGAATAAATCTAAAGTAAAAATACATGATGATGTCGGTGTCCCCTGAAATTAATAAAAAAAAAATCATAATCAGATTTATTGTATTTTTTCTACCAAAATGTTTGTGGAAATTAACCAAAATTGATAATGATGACATTCAAATGGGAACTATATGTGAAATAAAATAGAACTATGGCTCTTAATTCAAGTTTCACCTTCTACCTCAAAATATATTTAATTAAACTTTAAATTTATAATTTATTATGGTACACTATCATTAATGAAATTGCATGTATC
Source organism: Rhamphomyia laevipes (assembly GCA_963920725.1). Lineage (NCBI taxonomy): Eukaryota > Metazoa > Arthropoda > Insecta > Diptera > Empididae > Rhamphomyia > Rhamphomyia laevipes. Next base: position 43,657,806 of record OY987257.1, on the reverse strand, counting down.
GTTTAATAACCAAATGGAACCAAGTTTTGTTTTGTATTGCTCGAAAATATTTCGGAAATTTTAAGTTTTCTATGAGTTACAAACACCATCGTATTATATTTAAATTTGAATCTAATTTATTTGTAGTTCTTTCTGAACTCATTCATTAAATCTTCAATCCCCTTGTCTTGTCTTGACGGTTGACGACAAAAAACTGTAAAAAGTTTCAATGAAAGAGTATAATTGAAGCCAATAAATTCATATGTTTATTTACACATGTTGTTTAAACAATATCTCTTTTCTATACCGTCACCATCATCTATCTATGCCGTCCGTCACCATCCACATGTATAGAAGAATGACCAAACGAAAAAATCGAGAAAATATAGTGCGGTTAGGGTTACGGTTAATAAGATTAGTTTACGGTTCAGCCAAAAAATATTGATTAATTCTTGGTTATGGTTACGGTCCTGTTCCAGTTCATATCTCTGGTTGACGACATATTAATAAATATAAAACGATCCCTTGATGTATACCGATTTTAAATTCTAACCTTACTTCAGTAGTATCTTATAATCAACTTAAGTACTGCTATTTCATTAGGATCAGAAGTTTCAGATTTCATCATTCTCCGAGGTTTCTATAACAAAGCGGATGCTAATAATGGTACCAGAAAATGACAATTATATACGTAAATCTCCTTTGTAAAAATACAACCAACTCTCTAGCTTATACGAGGGCTGATTGATAATTACGTGGACTACCTGTGATTCAGGTAATGCACAGGTATAAAGTAAGTATTTTTTACCTCTAAAATCATTTACTAGGCTATATATAAAATTTAAAGTCGATATCTTGTATACTTTCCATGTAACAGTCGTTTAAGTAAGTCAATCTCAGTGAATTTTTAAAAATGGATAAAAACGAATTTCGTGTGTTGATAAAACATTATTTTTTGAGGCAGAAAACAGCAAAGGAAACTAAAGAAAAGTTGAATAAATATTATGGTGAATCTGCACCTTCGAAATCAATGGTTTGCTGAGTTTAAAAGTGGCCGTACCAGCACAATTGATGAACAACGTTCTGGGCGTCCAAATGAAGTGACTACTCCAGAAATGGTCGATAAAATCCATGATATCGTAACTAGATGACCGAAGAGTGAAATTGCGGGAAATTGTTGACATCGTGAACATCTCATCGGAACGTGTTTTTAATATTTTACATCAATATTTGGATATGAAAAAGGTATCTGCAAGATGGCCACTGTTTTTTGGGATGCTCATGGTATAATCCATGTCGATTATTTACAAAAAGGAAAAACAATCACAGGACAATATTATGCAACATTATTGGATCGTTTGAATGAAGAGATTATAATAAAACGACCACATTTAGCAAAGAAAAAAGTTCTTTTTCATCAAGACAATGCACCAGTTCACAAATCAGGAATTGCAACAGCAAAATTATTAGAATTGAGATATGAATTGGTTCCTCATCCACCATATTCTCCAGATTTGGCCCCTTCTGACTTTTTCCTGTTTCCAAATATGAAAAAATGGCTTGCAGGAAAGAGATTTGGGTCAAATGCTGAGGTCATCGACGAAACAAATGGCTATTTTGAAGGGTTGGAGAAATCATATTTTTTGGAAGGCATCAAAAAACTGGAACATCGTCCTAAAAGGTGACTACGTTGAAAAATAAAAAAAAAAAACTGAAAAAAACTGTGTCTTCTGTGTCAGTCCACGTAATTATCAATCAGCCCTCGTATTTCTATTAGATTTCTTCAAATTTATTCGAAACATAAATAAAACTTTTAAATTTTGTAATTTATATAATTTCTAATTATTGTCATAATAAATTTATATAAATATCTTTAAAAATTATTCATAACATTTGTGATAAATGATCATTGGCTAGCACATTTTTATTATTTCGTGTTTTATCTTCTTTTTTTTTGTTAAAAAATTGCGCTATAAACGAAAAACATTGGCGAACATTGTTAAGAATTGACCTAATTAATTAAATTTTATCTGTTTGTTTATACCAAAAACTTTGTTATTATTAATGTCGGGCGATAACAAATAATAAATATTTCATAAAATTTAACACTTGAATTTTTTAAGTTTGTTGTCTACCTAAATAAACTCTGGCGCTTAAAATGAATAAACTTTTTTTTAAATAGTTAAATGATGATTAAAAATTCCTAAAAACCAGATAAAAAAAAATTCTCTTGTTTTCCCAGGATAAATAATTTTTAGTGATAAGAATATTTTCAATCTATACTGAAAATTAATGATTTCGAATTATGCTAATTCAGAGTTAAATATGCAAAAATATTTGCGTTTCTGTAGCATTTCAGAAAATGTTTATGGATTTTTTTAAGAATATTTAAAATAATTCCATTACAAACAAAATATATGGTTGATTCGAGTGGTGAGTCACAGTCTGACTGTCCAGAATTCCATGTTTCGATATAGCGCCGTCTTGCTACCACACATTCTCCTGAATCCTAATATGAATACTGTTATTTCATATACAACTTGTGGGTTAGTAGTGTACAGTTTCCGTAGGCCGTTTACGAGGCCGAATTATGTGATAATTAAGTAGAAATCTTTTTTTTCCAGTGTATGGATTAATTGCAAACAGTGTAGAGGCGAATTTTACAGAATACACTGTAAATCGACAATTGTTCATAAAATCTTAACTATTTACACAACTTCTTAAAAACTATTTTTAATTGTATGACCTTAACTCTGCATCGTTCATTAATAGAGAATCGTTTCTTAATTTTCCAATATTGGAGATGAAATATAATAAACGACAGAACACAGAAATATTTAACCTTAATTAACCTGAAGTAGATTTTTCCAAAACTGGTCAAATTGCAAATAATTTGTCTTGAGCATAATTCAAACAAATGCATTGACTTTCAAATAAAATTTGCTAATATTAATTATGATTGAAGAAAATTGAAGAACTGAAAAACTTTTGACCAGTTTTGTTTTTCATTTTTCATTTTTATATATTTACGCTACTTAAATTTCTGTATAATTTTAATTTTCTGTAATAAGAAATACAAAATTTAAAATGATATTTTAACTGCAAGAAGGTTTCACTATTTAAAATGTTTTCAAATTAAAGAAAGCATCGAAGCATATCAAAAAATTTCCAATTATCTATTTGAGTAGGTACCTAAGTTTTTATTAATTTTTCATTTTTGCTTTTTTCACAAAGGAAAACTACACCTTTTAAGTAATATTTGACCAACTATAGTTACGACTAATTGCAATTTTCATCTATTTGTAGTCATTATTCTTTCGAAGTATTTAATTATTATTAATTATATTGTGCTAAATAATTTCAATGAATTGAAATAAATAAAACAAATAAGTAAAATAATATAAAATAAAATGAATCGTGAAATAATTGAATATAAAATAAAATAATTATTTAACTAATATGAAATTTTTTAAAATCTAAAGCCTCTTGTACATTACACTTGAAAAAAGTCGTAATGAGTTTTTCATCTTTTTTTCTAGAAAAAAGATGAAAAGATGAAAAGAGACGGAATTAAAAATTTGATAGGAGTGATAGAGAACAAAATAGAGAATTCTCCCTAGCACACTTTAGTGAAATTCCGACAACTATTTTGACTTTTTCAATTTAAATCCCTTTAAGCACCATTCGGATTTAATTTTTCTGATTCCAAATTGATTTAAAATTGATTCAAAAATTTTAATATGAGAACACAATATTCTCTCAAATTACACATATACAAATACAACAATCATTTATAATATAATTCTCATACATGCAAACATAACAATATATCATAATATCATAATTAAGTTTTATATTTTCGTTGTTCTGTCGTCCTCGTGCACAGTACACAGTGTTAATTGTGTTTGTGTGCAGTAGCAGTTCTGTCGCCATAATTTATTTCCCATAAATTAAAAGTACGTAAATGTATATCTATTTAATTTAATCTTTTACTTAATTTTTGATTCTAATTTACCTCATTTTTTAATCAATTTTAGTTCATTATTAATTCAATTTTAGTTCATTTTTGTATCATAATTATTTCAATTTGGTATCAATTTAAGTTCAATTTGGATTCAAATTTAGTTCAATTTGGATTCAATTTTAGTTCATTTTTGTATCAGAATTAGTTCATAATTGAATCCAATTTGAATCGAAAATTTGTCTAATAATGGAACATCAGTTGAATCAAAATTGATTCCAAATTGAAACTCCAAGTTGATTCAAAATTGAACTCTGCCATATATAGCTGAGTTCATTTTTGAATCAATTTGGAATCCACTTGCTTAAAGGGATATGTATTTTGTATTACCTTTTTTAATATTTTGTAAAAATGCCATTTTTATTTTAGTTTATACTTTCAGTCAAATTCTGACAATTTTCACGCATACTACATACAATAAATTTATACTTAACGAATACACTCAATAAAAAAAGATGAAAAAGACAAACTGATTTGTCTTTTTTAAGTTTTCGTTGTCTTTTTCGACTTGTTTCGTTGTCTTTTTTTCAAAAAGTCAACGAAAAATTGGAAAAAAGACAACGAAGAAATGAAAAAAAGACGATGTTCCCTCTCTATCATGTACAAGGCATTTCTGTATTTTACATCTCTATTTGCTTTATCTTCCTAATTTCAAGTGTAATGTAGAAGAGGCTTAATTGTATCGTTTTAACAAAATGAAATTTGATTGCAATATAATTTGAAAACATGAAATATTTCATTCTGCACAGCAGAAATTTTAATTTGTATAAAAATATTCTATTAAAAATATTATTAAAATTGTATTTAATTTTATAAAACTTTCTAATTTCAGGTAAGCTTTGACGTTTTCATTACAGTCTTCTTAAATTAGTAAGTACCAAAAATTTGTTCAAAACAAAATATATTTTTCATTTAACACATTCGCTGACAACGAAAATTATTTGATCTTATATTAATTGGTTAAAATTGTTAGTTTTATTATGGTTGGTGCTGAATTTTAAATTGAATTTTTGTAATATTCGATAATTTTTCTAAATAGACTTGTATAGGCCAAGTGGTTCTATGTTCTACGGTGGTGGATACACTATATGGGTGTTCCACTTCATTATATAATTGTTGTGCAATTCTACAATACACTTACTTCAAATATAAATATCGTTTTTCTTATAAAAAACATTCATTAAATTTTGAAATTATTTAATATAAAACACGATTTTTTTTTAAAGTGAATTCTTGAAAACCATTAAATTACATTAAAAATTTGGAATTTAAATTTATTCACGATTTTGGATCACAATGTGTTTGTTTTTAATTCATAATTATAAATTAAAAGAAAATGATTCGTTTGCGAAGAATTGTATGTTAAGTAACTTCTTTGCTTTTGAACCGTGTTTAATTCACCTATATCACAATGAAGTTAATTTATACAATCGAGCACGGATTCATCAATAAAGATATATAAACAATTCGCTGATGATAGTCACTCGTAATTCATGCTGATTCTTAACTTCCAACTAATACATTCATTAACTTAGCCAATATTCTAATTACCATGTGACTGTTGACTCCAAAATAACATATCTATTATTCGCATAAACGATTCGTTTACGATATTTATTATTGTTCGCAATCGATTCGCTATATTCACAAAGTGAGATAATTATTGTCACTATTTCAAAATCCTAAAAATTGTAAATTCTGTATCCCAACAATATATTTTCCACTGTTGAAGAAAATATTGATGATAATTACTTTATTTTTTTCATTTATTTCCAAATGTCATTAATTACAATAGACAACAAATTTAAATTAAAAAAAATAAATAAATATTGTTAAAAAAAATCCTCTTTCAAGATATATAAATAAATATAATTTCCTTGAAATGTATGTCCTTAAATGAGCTTTTCCATATAGAAAATTTCTTTCAATTGTAATTTTATTTCAATAACTTTGAGAACATTTTGTCATCTGCTCCTTTCATCTCACTGTAATATAGAATTGCAAGTCATTTAACAATCGATTGACTAAGGAAATATAAATGTGATCTATGTGAATTTCTGTCTCGATTTCATTATTAGTTTATATTCGTTCTTCTATTTTCACCCTTTTTACATCAAAAACAAAAATCATTTTTTATATTATATATTAAAATTCAAAATTAATATTTCTTTTTTGCTCATTGCTGAAGTTGAATTCTATTTATATGAAAATATTTAGATATATTTTTATGCTATTCACCATTTTTTTGACAAAATAAATGAAATTTTAATATCTGGCACCAAAAAAAAAACACTTGCATTGTATTTGTGAATAGAGAAAATAAATTATATATTTACCAAAAATAAAAATAAAAACTGCTTCCTTTATGTAATAAATACTTTAAGCTTTTTATTGAAATTCTCCTATTTTTTGACGTCTGTCAACCGGGTTTTGAATCGTGATATTTTAAAAAGGGTACATTATTTCCCATTTAGATTATCTAACTTGTTCTACAATATTTTTTTACATTTTTCATTCTTGTATACAGAGTGGGTCATAACTTACCATGAAGTTTAATACTTTTTCGTTTATATACTTTAATAAATTTAAATTGTTTTTTAAATAAGTATTGAAAAATAATGTCACCTAAATGAATTTTTATAGAGTTGGTCAGAGAAATGAAAATGACTTTATTCATAATTTGATTATGAGTGATAAATTTGACTATTAATTAAATGGTTTTGTAACGAGCAGACTTCTAGAATTTGAGTTATTGAAAATCCGAAAACTATTCACCATCGTCAAATGCTTCTCGTAAGATGTACGGTTTGTTGTAGCATTACATCAGACAAGATTATTGGCCCGTACTTCTTCGAAAATGAAGATGGAAGTGCAGTAACAGAAACTGGAGAGCAATAGTGTTTGAAAATAAAAAATTTCACGTCCTACTGTTGTTTCATGTGGTTTCAGCAGGATAAAGCAATTTGAAGAGAGAATAATTTCCAGTTATTCGGATGCTAATTAACCACTGTAATTGCCAGATTTGACCACATCCGACTTTTTTCTTTAGGATTATCTCAAAAATGCTTGTAGTTAAAGCAAGCCAGAAACAATGTCTGAAAATTATTAAATATTTAAACCCCACAGTAAGTTATAGCACAACCTGTATTATTTAAAAGAAAAATATAATTTACACTTATCACGTATTTAATTTTCATATTAAGAGTTCACAAGATACCAAAAAAAAAAGCCATTTTTTAAAAAATTATTATATATTTAAATATATATAAAAATAATTTTCTGTCATAAATTTTACATATTATTATTTTCATTAAATATTTATTATTAAAATATTTTGTATTTATATATTAAAAATTTTTATATAACAAAAATTATTGTGTGACTGGAATTGAAAATAATTTTTATTCGTTGGTAAGTAATTTTTGAAATTAGTAAAGTACGAATACGTTTATTAAATTTAGTATCCATAAAAAAGATGAAATTATTTTGTGTCGCCAAGAAATAGTGAAAAAGACTCATTAAAAACGTTTTTAACCATGGATACAAATACAAGATATCCTTTCTAAACATATTTCGATGAAATATGATGAGACCAAGAATTCGTGATTAAAAGAATCTCTCTTCCCTCCATAACAAATGTCGACACTTTTTTAATAACTATAGCGTCTCTTGTCAATATATCAATACAAATTTTAAGAACTTAAAGCTACGCTTTTCAAAAAGGAGTTCCAGTAAACAAAAAATGTTTTCTTGTCAGAAAAGTATTTAATAGAATGCAAACTTTCTGCCTGGAAAACCTTTTGCTTGGTTTAGTCTTTTGACTGAAATACTTCTTTATTAATCAAATATCTAAGTAAACTGGAGAAAAGTCAATAAATCTATTTTTTTTGTAATGTTTTGCATTATGATTTCTCCTTTTTTGGATGGTATTCCTTGATCCTGTAATTAAACCAGATTCAAAAATGTTTAACTATGACAAACAGAATAAAAATTTTATACCCAATAATTATTTACTAAGAATATTATAATTTTACACTCAATATTTAAAAATGCCATAATTTAATTTATTACTTTTAATTACAAAAAAAAAAAAAAAACTATAAATTCTTTGGGGGATTTTCCACTCTACGCTTGATTTAAATGAACACAATTTTCTGTACTTTAACTCACAGTGTCATATTAAATTTTCCTTCTGTAATCATTTTCCAAAATTGAATTAAAAAACGCCACGATGAACAAAAATGAAATGTAATTTTTAAACAGAATTTTTTTTTTTAAATTTTTATACTTTCCTTTAAAAAAATATATATTTAAAACCGAATTAAATGCAACAGGATGAGATGATGTAATTTGGTTTTGTGTATCCCTGAGGGTTTTTGAGTATATTGAAATATTTTCTTGATCGTAGGTAAAAAATAGACATTTACAGAATATTTTTTATTTTTTTTAAAGTTGTCCTGTTTAAATTCGAAGATTTTTTTTTTTTTTTAAATTTAATACAAAATTTAATTTTGGCAATGTCGTGTTAGTACTAGCGAATGCCTTTTAGTTTGAATTTGAATTTTTGTACATAACCTTTTTTCTAATTTCACTACATCCTAAATCGAGCCTTCTTTGTCCTCCTCTGAAATCAATTCCAAAGCTTTGGAGGTTTCGTGATGATGGTTTGATCTTTAACATAATCGCTTCACCTTAGCACTTGCAGTTTCAGTTAGTTCAGTGGTTATTAAAAGAATCATTCCCCGGTAGGTCACCGCGTGGAGCTAGAACAAGCACTTTGTAAATAATTAAACAAATGCGACCGTCGGTCAGTAACCAATCAGAATTAACTTTGCCTGTTCAACCTAACACAGACTGGGCATATTAGTTCTTCCAAATAAAATTGTCCATCGAGCTGTCAAATTCAATTTTCTTAAATTTGTATTGCAAATTACAAACATTACATCACAAAATTTACAAACAATAATTTATTGCAACAAAATATTTGCAAATAATAACAATATTTGTTATTACAATTACAACACTCTTGACTACAAAGGGTTAAATGTTACATAAGAATTTAATGCCAGAAATATGCTAGTAATTATTATGAAATAAATGAAAATTTTTTATTTTTATTTTTTTTTAAATATTAATTATCTCATGTAAATAAATTTATTTAATATTTAATTTTGTTATCGATTTTTCACCACTTATACATTTCTGAATAAATACAAATTTATGTGTTTATACAGAGTGTACCATAAATGATATTATATAACAATGAAACTTAAAGGATGATGGGAATTATTTCTACAATTGCGTAACAATATTTTGTTAATTGATGCGTCCTTACATTTTGTCCATTCTATACAGTTTTGTTTTAACACATTTCGAATTAATGTTGTTGAAATTAGTTTGAATGAAGTAAATGAATTTTATGATCACACTGTATAAACCCAACTATAAAATTATTTAGTGAATTAATTGGTTTAAGTGAAAATTTTTGTTTTTGCTTTTTCATGTTCAGGTAATTTTATGCTTCGCTGTGCAATTAATCAATTTATAATTTTGTAGGTTTTCACACACATTCCTGTATATAATAAATATAAAAATAAATATACCAGATGTGTACTCGGTACTGAATTGTTTTATTATACTTTCGACTATAAAAGTTCTATTATTATAGAATAAACATAGAAATGATGATACTAAAAATATCATATAATCTCTTAAATACAGAAACCAAAGCTTGGCACTATTTTCTATCTTTAAATGTTAATAATTGTTACACATGTTCTCTAGAAATTGTTAGATTAAGTTAGATTTGAAAAGTAAGAGAATGTCACAGATAGTACTTATCACTGCAGTCATATATGGCTTCTAACCATACATCTCTCACTAAGCGTGTAGCTTGCGAGGTATGCAAGTCATCTGGAAATAAATACTTCATAGCTGTATAATATATTTTGACATTTCATCGTCGTGTTAAAATAATCTATATACCTGGTCTGTTGACAGTCCGATCGTGGGTAATAAGTAGATATTGTACGATTGCAGTAACTATCATTGTTCTGGCTTTCTAGCTGTTGAACAATTTGAAGAGACGTATTACTCCATTCTTTGATGATCCAAATATAAATAGTTTCAAGTTTCTTTGCTCTTCATGACATATTTCAATATATATGTTTTGAGAGTGGATAGTTTTTTCCTTTGCAGTGTCCTGCATGCAATACTATAAAATATGTCTAATCCAATAATTAGCTACTTCTTTCTTAAGATCAGCTTCTTCATTATCCTCGAAATCCACATGGACTAGTTGTACTATGACCTAGTAGACACCATGTATATTAGGTAATTTTAATTTTTACTATATATATTTATTTTTTGAATTTCTCTTTTGCATTCAAATTTTAATTTTTAAATATATTTTTAATTAATTCATACTCATGTCCGAAATAGATAAAAGTTTATTTTGTACTACAGTGTGCTCTATAAGAACGTATCTAAAACATAAAAGTTTTAAAACCGGGAATTTATATAATTTGATATGCAACATCTGTTAAATTTTTATTGATAAAGAATATCTTAGAATTATAATCTTTGAAAATTTAATTTAAATCGTTAATTTTTATTTAATTGAAATTAACGTATTGATAAAGCATTCATTCTTAATCGCTTAGATTTATTCCATAACCCAGTAGTTCCGTGATCTCATATATACTGTAATTTCCCTTCAGTCTTTCCTGTACAAAATTATGTTCAATATCAGAAATAAAATTTTGGTAATGATACATTTGTATATATAAAATTTAAATTATTGAAAAATGAAGCTACTTGTCAAACATACTGTTATAAATTTTGTATTCTAATTTATTACCAAGTTCATCATTAATCATACAATTTTATACATAATTTAATTGCCAAAAATATTGAAAATATAAAATCATTTTATACTTTGTAAAGTTCTATTACTCATATTTTATCTAATGAATTTGAATTATACATGATATTAATTTAATGGTCTGTCTTCTAGCTTAAAAAATATACAATCTATCAAACTTTTTACAAACTTTATCATAAAAATTTATGAAACTCACAAAATTTGATAGTTTTATTTATGTTATAAATTTTTTTTTTTAACATGTTTTAATAATTAAAATTTTAAATATTAAATTTTTTTCTTTTTTACCTTTATATCGATTAACTTTAAATTCCTTTAGTCCTTTATTTCAAGCTTTACATAAATATATTAAATTTATACCAATTTTCCTAAAAAAAAAAAAAAAAATCCATATGCATTTTCCAGGTGACTTCTTTTTAACCCACCGGATTGGATGAACCCATATTAAGATACATAAATAAAATGAAAATTCATCAAGTAACGGAAATTACATTTTTAATTTAATTTCTATTGATCGCTCAAAAGGAATAAATATATATACACATACATATTTTTTCTTATGTATATTTTATATTATTAATATACAGGATGTCACGCTTAGTATGACCCAAAATTATATGTCATATTCCAGGATTGATTCCATATAAAAAAAAATTGCAGTCGCTTTAAAATTTTTTTAAAATTAAAAGTGTAATATGTTTTACAGAAAATGTAATGAAATTTAACAAAAGTAGACTTGTTGGAAAAGTAATGAATCACTCTTCACATAAGTATCACCTCTAACATTACACATTTACTCATTCATTTAATATGACCTATTATTCTGTTACTGTATGTTCTTCTTTTGCTCTGCGAACTGCAGTTTGTTTGCATAATTTATAACAGTTCAACAGACTCATGCAATACCAACGCCTTCCTCTTTATTTAATGAACAGTTGCGTTTTGTATCTGTTCGCGTAACATATTGGTATATTAAAAAATTCCAAATAGTTCATATTTTCTATATTACTTAATGAAGCAATATTTGTTTACCAAAGCAAAACAAATAACTAACACACGGTGTTTACATACTGGAACTATCACTGTCACTAGCTTTACACGTCAACGACTTCGGAAAATCTGCGCTACCTTCTTTGAAGACATTACAGACATATAGTGATAGTACCAGTATGTAAACATCGATTTAATTGGTTGTAAAGTCCAGTCGTATTAATTTATATGTAGTACATATTCTAGCTGGGACACAGCATATTTTTTTTATAATTCCATTTCGTGTCGTTAAGGAAATGTACGGTTTTCGTAGGCCGTTTGTCTGGATGGTTTAATTAGTTAATGTATTAATTATTTGTAGTTGCAAATAATTTGTTCGATTGTTTCTTTTTTTGGTTGGTATCTATACAGGATGCCTAGTCCTGTGGTGTTCTCTGAACGGTCAGCCAGTATCTTTTTATAATTTTTTGTATGTTTGAATTGTTTTAAATTTCAATGAATGCTTAGACATCCTGTATATGATTTCAAGCTACAATTGTATATTAATATGTATATAGTTTGTGTAAGATTTTATTGAGATACATTTTGGTTTTTTTAATACAACACAACATAACAACCCCTTTTAGATAATTCCCTCGATAGAAAATATTTTTTTATATATGTATATAAAAAATATTTAAATTATTATAGAATTTTCATATTTTTTAAAATTATACATATTTTAAGAAGTTTAAGGAACTATGTGGGCAATAAGTTACAAAATATCTTAATCAAAAATTAAATTATCCTTTTAAAAGTGGGTGTTTGGTTGGATCCAATATAATTTTGGACCGAAATTTTAACAATTTTATTCTATAATAATAATAAAATATCAAGGATATAGTAAATAATGTCATATATTTGTAGAGCTATATTCAGTTGTGTAGGTTGTAGTGGCCCCAACAATTATTTTTTTACAATTGTAAATTATCTGTAATGAAAATATTTATTAACGAATGCCAATTTCTATAAAATAAAATAATTACGTTCACTTGAATTGGTTTGCTTCATGGTCGATTAACTTATTTACACTATACAGAAAATTGTGACGTATAGTCTTTAAATTCTTTAATGTGAAAATATTTAAATTAATAATTATTTAAGTGATACTTTTAAAACTTATCAGCATTATTGAAAATTGTCTACGATAATGACATTATTTTGATATGTCAGTTTCATTTATAATCATAGAAATGTAATTTTTATTTAAAAAAAAAATGTTTCCATTAAAAAGTTTAATTGTCAAAATTTTTCAAAGTTATAAACATGACTTTTTACATTTTATATACATGAGTTTTGAAATAGGAAAATTTTACTACTTGGAACTTGGAATATATAATTTAAACAAAAATATTATAAGTTCAAATATTTGGAAGAAAAAATATAGTTTCTTCAAAACTTGTGTCAAATGACGTAAAATCTATGAAACACTGACATTTTACATTTTTGACATTTAAAAAACAGTGCTGTATAATAATACAGTTCCGTAATGAAATTACTACAATTATTCCAATTAAGTGTATAACATCTCTTCGCAATAAAGTTATTTACATCCGTAACAGAAACTAAATTGAATCTTTCTAATTCCAGCACTGATTTTAACCAAATACAAATTGGTCTAAATAATAAATATTAAGTAAAAGGTTCCATTTTCAGTCTAAAATTAAATCTACATATAGGTCGTTATATAATACTAATAGCTTCAATAATTATATAAAATAGAACAATTAAAAGGATTCAATAAGTGACGGTGTCATAGGATTAGTGAGCTATGATCTGATGTATTAGGTGTTGGGTTCATTTCCAGACCGAGTCATGGATATCACTCTAAGATGACTCAGTTTTAAATGAGTAACAATATTTAATTATGATTTTCAGACTAAGAAACATAAATACAACAAATGTCTCACTATAAAAGCCATTAATTTAACCTATTGCAATTAAAAAGTTTCTTCACTATAAAGAAACTTAAGGTTCTGAATCCAAATAAAATTATTAGGTTGAAATATCAATAAAAATGTAACGAAAACATTGAGTGAGGTGAGGCCCTATTTATTTCTCTAGTTAGTCAAAGTACATTTCTGCATCTATTATTTTCTAGAAAATTACAAATTATTCAAAGCCATAAAACATATTGACATATCTAAATTAAGTTCCAAACGAAATATCATATTCACAGTTTATATAAGAATTAGGAATTATAATGTTTTGTTAACAGAAACCTATAAGATTGTTTTAATTAATATTATTTCTCATTTATAATATTATAAATTTGTTTCAAGAAATATGTTTTATAATAAATATTGATTTAAGACCATTAATTATTAATAAATCTTTATGGGTTCGTATCGTATTGACTTATAAAATATAATAAATTTTCCTGTTTAATAATATTCCCTAAAAAAAAAATTATCGTTATTAATTTATAAGTGTCATAAATAATTTATTTTAATTTAATGAAACAAAATTTATTTAAATTGTCATATAATTTTTATTATATTTTTCATATAAATTTATTATATATAAATTTGCTAATAGCATAAATAATCCTTTTTATTTTATTAATAAAAAAATAAATAAAAAATGATATTTAAAGGAAATAAAATAGTTTAATTAATTGAAAATAGTTTGACAGTATTTTAAATTACATTTCTTTTTTGAGAATAATTATATCAATATAAGTTATTTATAAAGTAAATTTAGTTAAATTTCTATTTATTTTATTTTTAATTTTTGAAATTGAAATAAATCTCAACTTGCGGGTTAAGAACTAAATTAACTCAAATGTGTTCCATGAATAATGGTTTTTAATATAAAGAATGGAATCAGAAATTGATGAAATTATATGAATTGTTATTTGATATTAGTAGAATAATTGTATTAAATAGTTAATTATACATATCTGTCATATTAATGTAAAATATAAATAAACGTATTAATTGTTTTAATTGGTTTTTGAAAATAATGATTTTAATATTTATACATAAAGGTAATTTATATTTATCGTCATAATATAAATTTGAATGAAAATTAACATTAGTGTAATTGAATTTTTTAAAATTTAAGTATATATAATAATTTTATTAATTTGATTATAATTTTTTGAATTCAGAAATTTTAACACTCACGCTGTCACGTCGGTCAAAAAGACCACACCTTATTGAACATAACGACCACATTAAAAATGAGTATAATTGTGTAATGCTTTTCCATGTCGAAGTGTTTGACAAAATAATTTTTATTTTGGTCAAATATTTTTAATTGACAACTTAATATTTGAAAACAATCGTGGCAGTTGTTATAGTTTTACATTTTTGTACGACCGACAATAGGTAAAGTTAAACCATTAACAAAATATCCTTAAAATAGTTTTTATTAATGAAGCGATGAGGATGTGATGGACAAATCACAATCTTTGCAGGAACCGTGATAAGGAGATTTCCTTGTGCATCGTGATCGTTCTTCCCTAAAGTCAAGGAAATTTCAAGAATTATCAGGATGAATTTCACGAATAGAGTACACAATCCTTAGATCTTATTTCAGACAACTCGACAAATACTCAGTATACAATTTAACTCAAGGCTCGATAATTCTTCAGTTTACGGTACCGCTAAGGACCCTCCTTGGTTCTATGTGTGACCTAAGGCCTCCGCTCTACACTAACTTAATCTTCTATAAATGAAAAAAAAAATCTTTTTTTTCATATGATATAAAAAGTTAGAAATGTTACTGAAACAATGTTGCTGAAAATAAAAATATTGCTTAATAAATATTTTGACTCTTCTCTCTTTATGATGATGATATCATTATTTTTTTATATCAACATTTGAAAAACATGCGCTTTTCACCAAAAATTATTTCCCCATATAATTTTTATAAAATATATGTAAAAAAAAATCTCCACAAAACAAATAACAAATTAAATTTTAAATAAATTCAAAAAATTTTAATTGTAAATTGAATAAAAAAGTATATTAATAAAAAGGATATTTAATATTAATTAAAATATAAAATAAAAATTAAATTAACTTATATTCATTTAACTAATATAATTATTTCGCAGTTAGTTAATAACCGGCTAATAGTAATGTCGCCGCCGCACCCTTAAGTTTTTTCATATATCATATATTTTGTATCGCAGATACAAACCCCATTTTTGTGATAGATTTTTATCTTACATATATATATAAACTTTGATAAAAGAACAACAACAATTTATTCAATACATACATATGTATATGGTGACAATATCTGTTACCGCACCCTAAAACTTCCTATAAATGTTATACATATATAAAAATATTATTAAAACATGACCAACATAACGAATATTTTTATATATCTTATTATAAATGAAATATTTATATTTTAAGCTGCGGAATTAAATAAAAATATTTCAAGAATTTTGATACATTTTTTTGGTCTTATTCAATTTGATGGTTTTGGCACTATCACAGGGTGTTATAAATGATTCTTACATCATTTCTTAATAATGTTCCTAACGAAATTCAACAATTTTCTTATGAAATTTCGTCTTAAACATTATTATTAGTTACTGATAACTAATAAAAAAAAATTTGAAATAGGTTTTATATTGTTGAACCTCAGTGTTAGATATTGTTCTAGCTAGTGGTAAAGTAATGTTTGATGGGAAGTTAAATTGCATTTATTTAGTTTAATATTAATTTTAATATTCTTTAAATATTGGATGAAGGGGTTCCGCGGAACACAGGTTGCAGAACACTATTCTACCAAAAAAAAAAAAAATATTTATAAAAATATGAATTGTAAATCGAAATCATAAAAGTATTTACACAATACATTCGCCTCCAGTTTTAATCCTGATTCTACAGGTTGTCCTTAACATAAAAGAAAATTCTCTAAATTTTCGGTGAGATTAAAATATTTCGTTTCTCCAATTTATCTAATAATAATCATAAAATCCTTTTGTGTTTTATGTATTTAATTGTCCTGTCGTCAAAAACAAACTTAAGAAGCTTAACGCAGTTTCTTTTCTAAATGATTCTCTTACGACTTACGTAAACAAAATGTTCAAAACTATTAAAAGTTTGTTGTTTTTTTCTTCTGATCATATTATAGTAGATCTATAAAAAAAAAACTTTCTATACATTTATTTTAAGCTCTCGTATAAAAGTTGTTAAGAAACACAAGTTGTAAATAAGAGTTTTCATTTATTTATGTATAGCAATAAAAAAATCAAAATTTTCTACATAAGAATAGATATTTTTTTTATGTTTTCAATTGTCAATTGTGGATACGTTACGTATATAAATATAGATACATATATAAAGATTTTATGTTTACAGAAAGATAAAATCGAGATTTGTTTAACACTTTCAGTGCATACGTTAAAAATTTAGTGCACATTTTTTTTTCTCCATTTTTAGTGGATGAAAATATATAATCGGTAAAAGTTAAATCTGATGTTTCGGTGTGATAGAAAGCTCAAATTATAATTCAAAATTTAACAAACATTTCAAAATATAATAGGAAATTAAACTAAATTTTTAAATTTATGTTCTTGGAAAAATTAATATTGTAAATTGTAACTTATACGGTGTTTAAATAAATACTAGCTAGCTGTTGTCTAATGTAAAGCCCTTCTGTTTTCAGCAAAGATGAGTCGTTAACGTTTAACGCCGGTGGCAGTGATAGCAATAGTGCGACATGTAAATTTATTCAATTTTAAAAATTATGGTTATCTAAATTTCATGGTAACGTAGTTTATGATGTTGTGATACTTTAGGTCTCGAATTAAATTCCGCTCGATAACAGCTTTAAATGAGTACCAGCAATAAAAATTAGAAATATGTAATTGTGATTTGTCATCAGCAAATGTCTCAATATTAAAACCACTAGTTTGTTTCCATTAGTTAGTTCACTATATAGAAATTTATTGGATTCGGAACTCATATAAAATTAGTAGGTCCAAATTGCATTATAATAAGTCACGGAAACTCTTTGAGAAAGCCAAGGCTCCATTTGGACTGAAATTTCACCCATTTGGTTAATTTTAGATCGTTTGTCGTTACATTTTTCGTTCTTTCTTAACACTGGACTTTTTGTAACCAACGTTCTGCCATAAAGTTTTAATTGATTCCATCATATATAATACAATATTTGGTGCCCGATGGTGAGTACGAAACCTAACGAACATTAAAAAATGTACTTTGTAGCGGGTTTACTCAAGTACTGAATGCTAATTCCAAATATAATGAAAAAACTATTTTGAAATATTTCAACTTTTATGAATTCAACCTTTCAGTTAGTTATTTTGTAATTTTTGATAAAATATTTGTGTTAGGTCAGGTTTTACTATACAATATAATTTGTATATTCATCTACATGACATCTTGAAACTATTTTTATTAAACTTCTTGTATATAAGTCCAGCAACATATTTTCTTGACATCAACAAAAAAATTACTGCCAAACAATATTTTTATTATATAAAATATTAGAACGTCAGATCATAAACCGGGACGGTCAATTTGTCGATTAAATATTCAAAAGCATAACTAAACTTTTATATTTAAAAATATGTAAAATATGAATTTCAAAAATTTATTAAACATTATTGAACATTTTATAAAATATTTTAGTTTTTGACATAATATTTTTAAATAAAGATCAAATTATTTCATGTTAAAGTTTTTAGTAATGCAATTTATTTGATTTTCTGATCGAAATCGATATATTTCATAAAAATTTTAAATAAGGAGAGACGTGGAATGGATAGAAATATAATTTTTGAAATTTATGTATAGTAGTAACACATCCACGACACGATAAGCGCAAAAAATAAATTTAAAGTACTAAAAAAGCAAAGATGCAAACCAAAAGAATTTCGGAATTATAAATTTAATTGATTGATTGTAGTGGGGATGGCTAAAACCCAGACTGATTAGGTCCGTTGTATTCCAGTCGTAGTTTACTTACGAGATCAGATTGGCAGTTTTTCAAGTTTTTCAATCTTCTACAAACCACGGAGAAACAGTGACATCGAATTGTCCTACTCTTAGCAGCGACAATCTCGCCGCGTGTAAATTGTAGCCAGTAGCAAGGACCGGTATACATTCAATCACCTTTGTAAGTAGAAACACTTTTTTTTGGCACATGCTTTACCCCAAAAACGTTTCGTATAGCACGTGCTGCTTTCCACCCATCCAACTCTTAAGAGTATGCTCCTTTTCGTTCCACATCGGATAGTAACCTTTTGGTTATTTATAGTGGGATACCTGTAAGTGTCTAGGATGCTGTTGGTTATCCCATTTTTTACCCAGTTTGTCTCCTTTTTCATTAATTGAAATTAAACTGTGGCTGGGGTGATCAGATTTATTATATTTAGACAACTCGTTAAAATTCTTTCTATGAGCTTAGATTTAGATGAAAATTATTAAAGTTTAGGTTCGCCTAATTGATTTTAATAGTGTTTTCGTTTTGGTTCGATTCTGGTTCGCCAAAATATAATAGATTCAATGATTGGGTTAATGGAATAGTTTCCATCCCTGCTAAAAAGTACTATAAAAATGTATTTATAATTTTGTCAACTATACATTTAATTAAATTATTTAAATTTTACAAATGTATGCTTCTGATAACAATTGTTTGTTCTTTTCCAATTTTTATAAAACAAATTTATCATAATTTTTTCCTAGAGTCAGTCTCTCTAGCATAAAGTTATAAAATTTAAATACCTAATATATTTAAAAAATATGTAATATTTAGGTAAATAGTGCTTAAATTTACAAATACGTGACTGATAATGTTTAGAACGTTTCTATCTTTATTTTAAAAAACAGATTTATTAGGATTTTATCTCTTATGTTTATGCTTTTCTGGTCTATATGTCCTCCTAAATTGTTGGTCGATTACACATTCGAAAACTGTAAGATTATATATAGAATTTCTGCAAGCAAGTCAAATATTGCTCCTGGTCAACGTTACTCATTCTATATCGGAATATGTTTCTCCAACTTTTAATTGCTATTCTCGTATTTCATTAAAATTAATAATAGATCTCAGGAAGGTCGCGTTCTCGCAGTTCATTTCATGTCTTGCCAGCTCTCAGATTTTCCTGCAATTCGCTTCTTATAATTCTGCACCATGTTGTGAATTCCACATGATGGTCTTCCAAAATTTCGGTGTCCTATACGAGTGATGTGATGTCCGCTGCATGTTTTCTCTACGTATATCCACCTTCATTTTCTTCTTTTTATTTCCACTTGAGTTTTTCGCCATAGTTCTTCGTTGGATAACCCTATTGGCCAGAATATTATCAGTATTCGTCTCAGACACTTATTGCTGAACATTTCGAGTTTTATCTGCTATTGTATATTTCCAAATGTTACAACCATTTAGAAGTACTGATTTTACACAGGCATTACTCGTAATCACTTTAGGCTATAGTGATGTCAAATAGATATTATTTTTGGTACTATATATTTAATTTTCATTCTATTTGTAGTGTAATAACAAACTTTTAAACTTTAAACTTTTCTTTCACAAAGTTTAATTTTTTTTTTTTTAACCTTAGCCGCCCCTGGTTAAAAAACCGATTCATTTTTATATAAAAATTCTTTTATATATCATTATTCTTAATTTATTAATTTTCCAATTTGATTTATTTTTTTAAAAAAAATTCTCTAGTTTATAAAAATTTTCTAGTTCTATATGCAAAGAATTACATGAAAACTTTTAATCAAATTTTTAAGATAATCTCTCATCTAAATTTTGTGGATTTAAAAGGATTTTCTTTTTCTACCGCATATATGATTACGAATCATGGAAGCCTTCTTTTTACCCAAAAGATTTGTAGTATTGGGTTTTTAATTTCGTTGGAGGTAATTAATTAGGTCGCTTCAGTAAATAATGAAAAATGTTTAAACTTTTTCTTTTCATGTTTTTGGGATACAATATCGAATTTTTTGAAAACCCAAAATCAAATTCATAATGCAAAACATATTTACCAAACATAAAAACATTTTTTATTTTTTCGTTGAAATTGAAATTTGAAAAAATCATGAATATTTTTCTTTCATATTCGTCCTGTCGCTTCGTATTTATATTATCCTTTTTTTTCTTTTTTGTATTTTGAAATATGAAAACGGAAAAATATATTTTTCCATATTACGTTTTTTTTTTTTATTTATTTCCCCAGAGAATTTATAACCCGGTAGATACAGGATCAGAGAGAGTAATATTAATATTATTTTTTCATTTGTATCCTTAGAGCTGTCGTCGTTGTTGTGTCGTTCTCGTCATATATTGGTCGGTCGTCGCTATAGGAAATAAAACTCATGCATAATTTAAATCCATATTATAAAATTTCAATGAATAAATTTTAACAACAAAAATCGTAACAAAAATAAAAAGGACTGATAAAAAAAAAAAAAAAAAATATATTTTTAATATTTATTTTTTGCTTTGTTAATTTATGAAATATGTATTTATTAATAAATAAAGAACATATAAAAATTATCAATTTACAATATTTTTTTTTCGAAAATATTGTATTTTAAATTTTTGAATACATATTTTTTTATGTAGGTTTTATATTATCCTTGGTAATAATAACTGAAGCCCTTTATAAAGGAATTATCGACCTTTTGGTCAATTTTCTTAGAAGCAAAAATATCTGCCAAAAATATATTATAATCTTTCAAAAGAAGAATAATAAATAAATATTTTCTGTATAAAGGTTTAAAAAACAAAATGAAATGTGACCGAAAAAAGGTTCAAATTGACATTTTTTTGTTAAAAAAGCCTAATTTACATTAGTATATTAATATTATTCTTGAAAGTAAAATATATATTCAAAATGTAAAAACCCTATAAGAACATTTTAACAACTGTAAACATAATTTCTAAAGTATTAAGAATTCGGGCACATAAATCTGGGCGGATCAAAACCTGAGACTTTGAATGGCTTGAAGTTCTGCTAACATTTTTAAAACCGCTGAATCTTAAAGTGAAACAGTAAATTTGAAAATTGATGTGCAGAATTCTACATTATATCGCAGCAAAAATAATTTAGAACACACGGTTTTAATATACAACTAATTACATTGAATTCTGCATTACATTCAAGCTATTTCTATTACAAATTCTTGCAATGTTACAATACAAAACGTTTAGACTAACAACTTACGGAAAGAAAATTTAGTTTTTGAAAATTCATGATTCTTTGACATCGAAATTAGACAATTGTAAAATAAGATATTTTAAAAAATCTTATAAATTAAACAGAAGATTGGAGTGTTTTGAAAAAAGTAGCCATTCATATCACTCTATCCAGATTCATACCGTTGGCTTTCTTTTAATTGTTTCTTTCTTATTATATTTCATGTAAAATAGAAATTTAGTTTATTACAAAATGCTGTATATTCACAGCAAACCATAAGAGCATAAATCCTTCAATATTCTTTGCACCTCAGGAGTAGGGGAGCCAAATGATTGGGAAATAGTCAAGTTGAAGAAGAAGGACACAACTTTAATAAATTGAAGAAAAAAAAATTGCTCATGTATTTTAAGTGTAAAAGTGTTAAGCTGCAGACATCGTTACACATCTATTTCCGATTCCGACATAAAGCATTTTGTTCTATAGTATTATTGGAAAGGAACTAAGTTAGTTTTTTTTTTCCATACGCCTTTTGGTTCTACTTTAAGCAGTTCTTCTAAACAACGATTCAAATTAAACTAAACTATTAAAATTAATGTGGTTTTCAATCATAAAATACTACATTTCAAAACTCAATATGTTTTTTCCGATTTTGACTGGAAATGATCCATGTTTTGTCCTGTTTTGAGTTGCCAATCAATCAAACAACAATTCGAATATGATTTGTACATTTCATCCTCTCGTGCTGCCTACTTCTGTACTGGCCAGAAACTTTTCGCAATTTCATTCCGAAACCAACCAAAATTTATCACTAAAAACCACAAACAGAAAATTTAATTAAAAGAAATTCTATTTTTTTTTTCTCAATAATGTTTCATATTTTCATCATCACAGATGAAAATAAAAAGATATCCGAAAGTTATGTTTGTACAAAATTAATTTCACAAATAATTGCATTATCATGCATTGCCCATATTTATTAATTTATGTCTGCTATTGACATATGTCAGAATTCATAACAAATATTAAAAAAAAAAAATATTTACTATTTTTGTGTGGTATATTATCGAAGTTTTGCATCGTAATAGAACAAAAATACAAAAAATAAATTTGAAATAATATACTAAAAAAAGAAAACTGTGCAAAATTGCGGTCAAAATATTTTCGACAATAGAAAATTTCTTTTTCTCTTGGAAAAATTAATTTAATTTAATTTTATATTATGTAATATCGCTTACCCAAAATAGCAACAAAAAAAATATTAAGTAGCAAAGTCTAACAAGAAAAATATCTCATTAAAAGAATTTTCCTTTTTTTTTATGCTTTAAATAATTTTCCTTATTTAAATAGATTAAAGCTAATTCCATTAAATATCATCCCAGATAGCAAGAATTTTTTTAATTGTCATATAAAAAAAACGACATTGTAATACAATATTAATTTAAAGAGGGACGCAATGAAAATGAAAAATTTTCTTTTAAAATATTAATTTTCCTAAAATTTATCTCGATTTTTTTTTCGTCTGCAAAAATATTAATGCAATTTTATTTATTCGCCTGGAATATTAAATTATATATCCCAACATAATTTGCCTACAATGAATAATAATAAAAAAAAAAAAATCAAATTAAAAATGGATTTGTTAAATTCATGGAAATAAAAAGGAAAATTTCAATTCGTTTTATAGTTAATCAATCAATTGGAGAAAATACAAAATAATTTTCTTTTTTCTTCTTTTTTTTTTTTTTATTATATTAAAAAAGCTCTCAAATATTTTTTTTGTTGTTGTTATATAGATTGAATTTTAGCCATACGTAACACCCTATACTGAAAATATTATAATATATTTACAGGGTGAGTTGATTGGGGGGAGTTGAGAGTTTGATAGATGAATGGGTGGGTGGTGAATTTGTATGAATAGTGGATCAAAATGCGAATGATATGAATTTTTAGTATATATAATTGAAAACGGATGAAAGCGTAATCTAAATTGGGGAATGAAATGTTAAAAACTAGTAGTCCTAGTACACAGAGCTGTTTATAGAAATTGATTCCTCTTATCCTTTTTAAGTGAAAAGGATACTCAATATATATATGTTTATATATATACATAAATGGGAAAAAAGTAATTGAGCAAATGAAATTTGAAAGGAAAATATATATTCGGTAACGTCTACAAAATATTATCGCCAGGAACAAAATGAAAAGAAATTGACTAAAACATTTGGTTTTAGATTTTTTTTTTTGTTTATAATATAGATAGATTTTAGTGAATTATTTTATTCGTATATATAATTGTAATCTGATTACCAAATATAGTAAAAAGCACTTAATTTTAAAAGTTTTGTAAATTGAGTGAAAATTTTTTATTTGGTTTGTAATTTTATTGGCGTATTTATTTTAGTATTTTTGTTATACTAAAAAAAATTGGGAATATTAAATGAAAATTGTTTATTAATTTTCATTTCGATTGTTATCTTCTTCCTATTTATATAATATATTAAAATTGTTAATGATTGAATTATGTATGATTAAATAAGTTAAATATATAATCAATAATGATGAGTGTAGAGTTGTAATTTGTAATCAATATAATATGAAGAATCATCTTTACTAATATATCTTCAATTCATTTACTCAGATGTAATGAGTTATATAATCCATTAAGTGAAAGGTTTTCATTATGAAATGTATTAACATTAATAAGATTATATTAGTTTAATTCTTGATACTTCAAAGATATTTAATATAATTGAATATTAGCAAATATCAGATCAATTGTACTTAAATTATAATCTAATATAATTCAATAAGATAAAGACTGTCTTGTATTTCCTAAAAATTTTGTATAATTGTGGCAAATCGAACAGCTAAAAAATTTGTAATAAGATTCAGTAGAGACTAAGAAGTATTAAAACCGGCAATAGTTTTTAAGAAATTAAATATAGGTTCATATATTTTGAGTATGTTTAAGATAAATTCTTTCTAAACCTTTTGCCCATAGGTACAAATACAAACTCAACCATATAAAATAGAACAAAGATTTTTTCTTGATGCAGAAAATATTTACGAAAGTTTAATTTTGTTACCAGTATTTTTATAGCTCAATATACTTTGTTATGATGGTTAACTCTGCCGACAATACTGTCTAAATGTATGTAAACAATGATTCCGGGCTCCAAAACAATCGTATAATTAGTCATTTACATCAGTATTATGTACGATAGCTACAATTCTGTGAGAAATTATGGCTTTAGCTTATTAATTATCCTGTCAGATAAGTCTAAAAGTCAAAATCTAAAATGTATTTGAATTAGAAACTTTACTTAAGGGATAATTCTATAACTGAAATATTTAAATATGGAAATGAAAGTTCGGTTCTTTGTCGAATTGCATTATACATAATTATAAGTTCATAATTTCAAATATCTCCAGAGAATTTGATGTGGACAAGATAAAAGATTAGCATTTCATTTAACTTTTTAATATTGTTTCTATCATGATGCTGTAAATATAACAGCATAGTTTAATGGTGGGACATAAAACTAGACAATTTGCTCTAAAATTGTTATGTCCACATGAATAATACTAAACTTTTTCCAATTCCTAATCACCATTTTTTTATTTTATACGTTATTATACTTATCTACATACAAAGTTTGGTCCTTATATACATAAGTTAATCTCTTTAGAGAAAACTTGATATTACCATCTATCCTTAATTCAATTGACATCAGAGCTAAATTACCAGGCTGTTTGTATTATTTGTGTATTGACGTATATACTAATTGAATAATACCGAACATATTTGACCATAACATAAAGCTGGATTAATTTAACCGCAGGAAAATTGTGAATTTATAATTTTAACTGAAAAAAAAGTACGATGATGATATCCTTCAATTGGATTTATTCACCGGTGATTAAATAAAATTCAAGTTTACTTCTATAAAACAGTCTATATACATATATAAAAAAAGGTAAAACTATTTCGAGATAATTTGTATTTTTTTTGTTGATTTTACATGAGTATTAGTTGATAACCAAAGAATATACACATTGACAAAACTCTTTTACAATATATACTATAATATTCAATATTTACGACTATAGTTGATATAGTGCAATTTAAATGAAGGATACGACACACCCTTCTGTACATTAGAGATCCTTTACAACAGGCAACAAAAAAAAATAAAACTTTTTTTTATATATATTTGTCCTGTTTCTGGGTGTGAACATAAATCGATTTTTATTATATCCTTTGGCATGTACTTTTATATATAATTGAATTTACAATTCTTGAGTTTGCCAATGCATTAAGAGTTTTTAATGCGACGAGTGGAATGTCATAGATTCATCAATATATGTTATTTTCAGTTATTTAACTAACAGGCAAACAAGATTTTTATTTTTAAATTACCTAAAAAAAATGTGCAGAAAATACCCAACGAAAAAATATGATTGAATGAATGACTGTAAATTACTTTTACAATTTCATATCAAAATTCTATTTTATTCAAACTGACAGTTAATGTAGTATTTCATAGTTAGAGCTGAATTTATAGATAATGGTTATGTCATACACAGCCAAAAATGGAATCAAGCAATTTTTGTTGAATTAAAAAAGAAATTTAATTTTATGAAGTAAAACATCCGATTACATTTTTTGTCGGGCCTATTGATAATTTATATGATTAAACTGTTGTAGCCAATACTATCAATATTTACGCTTTATATACCTGTAAGTAGTCTTACTTTTTCTTAATTCAATACTTTTCGTATTCTTTGTTCATGGAATACCACATTCAAGTTTGGATGCTGCTTTACCAGTTCATGATCTGTTTACTCATCCAGTAAAATTTTGGATTATGTAAAATTTGAATTATTCAATTCGAGTAACATATGTAAGTTTGGAGTATATTATTTCTCCATATAAACACAACTTTTAACTATGGGAAAGTTTATTTAATATAAAGAAGTTACTAATATCTAGAAACTGGTAGTTAGTAATATCAATATTATTAGTTCTGTAGACAGTATAATTATAGTACCAAAAAATGAGCGGTGGTTCATTTACCTAGTACTGTATATATATATATATAAAAAAAAATTACCAAATTGATTGACTTTTTAACCCACTTTTTTATATATAGAAACTTTCAAGAATACAATTTAAAATATAGTTTCATTTTTCCTCAACTAACATTATTTGATTTTTGGATAATTTTAAAAGCATTTTCAATTCTTTTGTATATAGTTTCAATTTCAATATAAAAAACCTTTAAGCATTTGAAGTTTTACTATCTTTTGTTGAACTAAAATATTTTCACCAGCTGCTTAATATTTTTGGCATTTTGCCATTCGATTAATGTTAC
This sequence comes from Rhamphomyia laevipes, assembly GCA_963920725.1. Lineage (NCBI taxonomy): Eukaryota > Metazoa > Arthropoda > Insecta > Diptera > Empididae > Rhamphomyia > Rhamphomyia laevipes. The sequence goes on along the minus strand of OY987257.1, from coordinate 43,630,375 downwards.
CATATTACCATAGGACTAAAACTCATATTACGATATTCTGATTGATGAAAATTGGTTTGAGTATTTCCAACAAGAAAATATCTTAATATATAGTGAAACTAAAACGATGACCTTCGTAGTTTTAAATTCTATTTATGTGGAACTTTAAAACAATTAAATGGAATATCTCCTCTTTTTTTCGACAAATGATCGCCCTCTACACTACCCTGAATGCTTAATTAGCTTGGTGATCGAAAGTATAAGTTATTTTAATACTTTTCAAATCCTTCTTTCCTTTTTTTTTTTTTGTTAAATATGTAAATATTGAGAAAATGTTCCCTACACAGGAAAGGTATGGCAGTTTAGTTGTTTAGGTAGAAAAGAATTATAGATAAAGGGCCGGGGCTTCAATTACAGAGTAAACATTATATTACAGTCCTAGTGGTGACTTTAATAATTATTTATCCATATTACTGGCGAAAAAAACTTCATACATAATTGAATTAATCTTATACAGAGAAAAATATTTTATATGTACAAATTATATAACAATCATCCAGAGTATCTCGATATTTCCACAACTAAATCTTTGTACTATTTTATCACGTTTTTATGCACAACTTTAGTTCACTACTATTCGTTGTTGCTAAGTTTTGTTTTTGTTGTCCTTCTGAATAATATTTATTTTTAGATATTAAAAAAAAATACAAACAACAAAATCAATAATAAATTTTCAGGTTTAATATTTAGTTTTTTAGTCATTAAATTTCTGTGGCAACATGTCAGAATAGCTTATGTCAAAAATATCAAATGTTTAAGAATTCAAGAGCGAATTTTCAATATGAAAATGGTTCTAAGAAAAGTTTAAATACAAATATCAAACAAATGTCGTACATATATTTGGTAAATTGGCGAATTTTATTTTAGTTTCTGTCAAAACTATAATGTAGTAAAAAAACTTATGTGGACCAAAAAGTTTGTGAAATTTTACTTTAGAAAAATATCTTATATTGAATTAAGTTAAGTTTGCAAATCATAACCAGTCACTTTCTGTATACACTTAATTACAACAAATTTTAGATTTAGCTACTTTTACACAAAAAAAAAAACACAATTTTGTATCCAACCATAGAACACCTAAATATAAACTATTACTTCAAAAGCATTTCTAATTAAAAATTATTATAGCTAAAATGCTTTTAAACATAATTAACAAAGTGTACAATAAGTATTAATAATGTAAATAGATCAAAAATATATTAGAAAGAAAAAAAATATTAATATGGAAAAATATAAATTTTCACTTAAGTCGAGTTAAGCCACTCTTACATATTGCCACATATTTATTAATATTATTTAAGCTGAAATTTTATCATAAAAAAAAAGTCCACTGTTATTATTAATAGAATTTTTATTTTAATATTGAAAATCCTGTCAATTAAACTATATTTCAATAAAGACATTTTCATATTTAAAGGATTTCATGGGATCCCCATACATAACAACGTTTTTTATAAAGCCTATTTATAAAAGCCCGTTTTCCAAAAAAAAATTCCTTGAAACTCGGAACGAACGACGATGACGCAGTGGAGACTGTGGTACCATTTGTTTCTAATATTTCGAAAGTATTATAAAATTATCCCAAAGAATTCGGGTGTGCAAATTAAAAAAACGGGCATTTGAAAAACGGGTTTTTAGAAACAGGCTATTAGAAAACGGGCATAAGTATCATATTTTCATTATTTGATAGTTGCCGTTTCATCTTGTATGTGCAACTGCATCAAATAATTTCACTTTTGAATTGAAATTGGGTCACAATCACAAATATATAAAAAGAAATTATTGAATTTTTTAAACTTTTCTAATCTGTAAAAAAATATCATTCATATTCAATCATTTTAATATAATTTTTTGAACGTTTGTCAATATTTCTCGTTTATATATTAAAATTTTATCCTTTATTAATCAACAAAATAGTTCAGATGCAAATATAGAATATAATAATATCAGGTCCAATAAATGTTAAATTGAAAATAGCAAAATATTAGAAAAAAAAAAGTACGTTTATTATAACATAGAAAACGTATTCAATTTAAATATTTAAATTACTTTGAACAATTACAATAAAAATCGAAACCAATTATTACAAACAAATGTCCTTATAATTTATATCATTTACTAGTCCTGGAGGGCATCAATTAATTGCTTAAAAAATGCATAATAAATTTTCCTGTTGATAGGTTAAAAATTTGAGTAAGTATTTCCTAATATAATATCCGAAAAATGGAAAACGATTACGCTCTTCATAAATGTAATTGAAGAGACCAATTTTTAACCTATCAGCTTAACTTACCAGCGCCAACTGATTGAGTATTTTGCAACAATATCTGACTAGCTTCGATTTAACATAAGGATAACGACTCCGCTACCAATGTAGATGAATACTCTACCACTGTTAATTAGTTACTTTTATTTTTCTTAGTTAAAATTTTGGTACTTGGTATAGTGAAAGCAAATATTTAAAATATGTCGTTTTATTGTAATTTGAACCTACTAACTTTATATTGATTCCGAACTAAAGATTCTTTATAGTTAATGGATTTTAATAGTGCGATATTTGTTGTCAAGCAAATGATCACAATTGGTCTTATAATCACAATTACATAATCCAAATTTTTGGTCAACTTAGATCGTTATCGATGCCTCGGTCTAGATTTGAACCTGGTACCTAATGCATCAAAGCATATCACAATTCAAAACAAAATCGTACTCGTACTCATTTAAAATCCTTCATTTGGTATCACATCGTTTTACATTCAACCTAAACAAGCTCCCATACAATCTTTAGGCACAGCTTAAGTAATTTTTGGAGCCACCTCTTTTTTTATCTCCTCGAAGTATATATATGTCAATTCCCTTCAATTCAGTAATGAACACAGTTGAGTGGTTTATTTTAATATGGCATGAATATAATGCTTGCAAAGACAATTTTTTTTATTTTGAACTGTGTTAAATGTTGCAAAAGAAATTTCTTTTTTGCTTATCTAACTTTAATGGCAATGACCTTAAATATAAAATTTACAATCCGCTAGCTTCGTACTTTAGAATTGCATTTAAATTTTATTTTCCAATTCTTTTAGTAACTATAATAGCAAAAATAACTCTATAAGGAAATGAAAAAAACATGATTTGCAAGTATAAAAACCAGATATTTTAATACTTTAAAAAAAAAATAGTAGTACTTTGTATACGGCATTATGCAATAGTAATACATAAATATTTTGATGTTGGTTACAGTTCTCTTATAAATATTATAGATAATTTAAATTCCTTAGTAGAAATTTAATTTTTATTTTATTTTTACAGTTGATTTGAATCTAATAATTGAATTCAAGATTGATTTTCTTGATATTTGCGTTTTTATTATTTAAAGAGAATTGTTGATGTTTAAATCATAACTGCAAACAAAAAAAAATGTGTTTTTTTTTATTCTTGAAATTCAGAATGTTTTACAAAAAAAAATTAATATAAATTCGAATTTTGGTTCAATAAATAATAAGAAAATGTTTCCATTCAGAAATTTCGTATTATATTTTACCTTGTTTTTCAGAATTGTGGGGTTTAGAAATCCTCACAATTTCAGAATTGAATTGTGAGGTTACAATTTATTGTTAATAATGTCTAGTCTTAAAATGTTACCTTCTTTTTTTGTACAGTATTTAAGAGCTTTTATTCAGCCTCATAATTAAAGTTACTACCTGGAAATGGAAGCTTCCTGCACTATGTCTTGCTCAAACAAAAAATGTTTAGGATTTTCGGAATTTTATTCCTTGACAACTTAAAGGAAGCAGGGCTGGATAAGTCCGGTTAGGTGGTTCGACACGCTCAAATAAAAAAAAAGATAGTCGACTGGACAGTAAAAAGGCCTTTTAATAAGAGTTCACTGCGTGGCGGTGAACACAACACGCAGCATCCTTATATCCTTTAAAACCTACCAACCAACCAAAGTTTCTTCAGTATATAAACTTATTATTCGAAAGCCATATTTAAATTTTCCTGCATTATAAACTGTTTTATTAATACTTGATCCTGGTAAAGATTATTTATTTTAAATTTCATAAATTTCGATTAATGTTTAGATTTTGGCATGAATTTAAACACGCTCCCAAAAATTAATTTTGTCTTACTCATTTATTTATTTGTCAATGTGGCCAATTATAATTGTAAAATGATTCCCAATATTAAGAACTAAATTCTAATTTTTATAATTTAAATGTAAATTGGAGTTTATCAAATTTGAATAACCAATTAAATATTATTTGTAAATTTATTTTAAAATAATATAGCATAGAAAATTTTATTACCTTTGAGAGAAATATGCAATCAGATTTTATGAATCTCTAATTTTATAATGTCTTTAACTATATTGAAAATATATATAAGATAAATCTGTTCAAATATAAAACAAAGACTGAAATTTTTAATAATTTTGTCGTCATATGTGAAAACAAATAAAATTTATAAGTTTTTGTATTGACACAGAACTAACTAACTACAAAATTGTAGAAATAATACTCAAAATATTAATATTAACATCCATACAAGAAATTTAACAGAGCCTAGTTACGAGATTTCCAAAAGTTTTTCAAATTGAAATATGTATACGCTTTGCTACATAGCTGACAGTTCTATTGTTTAGACGTTTAGAAGTTAATTTGTTCAGAGCTATAATTTCATTGAAAAAATTAACTTCCAAATTGTTCGCTTTTAATTTGTCAAACAATGTTAACGAATAAATTCTGGAGCTATTCGCCACTGTAAATATTATTTAAAACGCTTTGAATCTAATTTTAACTTCTGCGGGCATAAATGTTAGGTTATAGTGTTATAGTGTGTCGGCAGTAGTATAGAGTTCACTAGGTCCATAGCGGTACCATTTTCATGGATAACTAAACTAACTCATAGTATGAATTGATGGATTATCTAGTAAGTCGAAGGATTTCGTAATTCCAGCTAACTTGAAAAGCTTCTTGCTGCAATTCGAAACCTTTTTCAAAACTAGGTATTAAGGTTCTCCTAGAATAAAATCTCTAGCGACTTCCGGGCAGTGTCATAGAACGTGTTCTCGGATGCTTACCCTGAATGGCTGCAGTTTCTGCATTGATCACTTACGATAAAACAGTGTCCAATGAGGAATGAGGAGTCCGACTGATATTCTCCTTGCATTGCGATGCGAACTCGGTAGGGTAATAAGAGCTTATGTCTTCATACATAAATGAAATATGATTTCTCAAAGTTTCGAAGAGAATTTAATGGTTTTTTTTTTCAATATTGCATAAATAATTATGTAGAACTATTTAATAAGATCATTTAATAATTGATTTAAATGCAAATGTCGACAAATTCTTAATTGTAATTTAACGAATCAATGAAATTTAAAATATTTATACTAAAACATTTAAAAATGTCTTTTCCGTACCGATGTACATAATTTTTGTATTATTTAGGCCAGAAATATTAAATTTATTCCTTTAATAAGATTCTTATATACTACAGTCACATATCCTAGCTAAAAGTCAACTATAAAATAAAGGATCATCATATGTGTACACAATCCTATTTCAAAGATGTAAAATTATACAAGACAAAAAACAACAATTTCTTATCAAATTTATTCTGAACTATTTAAATTAATATTTTGAATTTATATTAAACATTATGTACGAAAATAGACATTCGGAGCAGCAGCATTGATATCAGAAAATTCTCTTTAAAAGTTTTTATAAAACTAAGAAGTAAAATTTTTGTTATGAACTTTAATGGAATTTATATTTAAATTTAAATATAGTATGATTTTATTAAATATGATGCAGAACTTGTATATATATATGATTTATACAGGGTGATTCAATTATGAATTCAGAGCAAACGTTAAATGGTTATGATCCAAAAAATAAATTTATTTATTACCAATTTCATTTTTTAGTTATATACTCATTTAACGATGAGTCAATCAAGACGATATCGATGCTTCGTTCTAAAGTTAATGCTTCACACAATAGCTCACTAGTATCATACATGCAAAAACTGAGACAGTCTTTATATTATAAAGTACGTGAGGATGAAATTCTGTGATTGCAATATCCGAATTTTGAAGAGTTACCAAAACTTTCGTAAGCGTAATCTTTTGTATTCAACCGAAAAGAATTTAAAACCAAAAATCTTCAAAAGTTATTATTTTTTATCGAATTTTTTACATCTATTTATATTTATACCGATCCTTGGTAACACATAGGCTCATTTTACGCCTATATTATTCAATCCACCCAATTTTATTTAACAAATTTCTGCTATATCTAATAAAAAAAAGTGTATATACATTTTATTTAAAAAATATGTAAAAGTTTTGGAAAATCTCAGAATTTCAAAATAATCTGAAAAAAAAAAAAAAAAATTCTTTCAAATTTGTTACAAATACACGAAGCTCATTTTTATAAATACGTACAAATGGAAACCTTGAAAAAAACCCATATATAAAATCAAATTCTAAAAAGAAAATGTAACAACAATTTTTATCATAGAATTTAAATCGATGAAAAACAAAAAATTTCCTTTGGATGAGTTTTGTTTTTCTGCTTTATATTATACGGAGACGTAAAAATATTCTCTCGTTTTTTTTTTAAGTAAGTATTCCTCTAAGTTACTATGGCTTCAGAGGACACGACTATATATTTTTCCATTCCTTTTTTTATATAGCGCAACAATTTTTATATTTTATTACAATAATGCAAGACATATAAAATTATTTAAATTGAAACACAGTCGAATTAAATTTATTTTAAGTATTATAAACTAGAAATTTATACTTGTTGACATTTCAAATATATTATGTACTATGCCTTTAAATAGGAAAGATTTTATTTGAATTTTCATATACATTTGTGTATTTATGTAATTCTATATAGTAAATCAGTTTTTTCAAGTTTTTGAAATTCCCTTTTTAGGTTTTTTTTATGTTTTGGTGCTTAGCCTCCTCAAAAAGGATTCGAGATATTTTATTGCAATTTGAACTTACAAATTTCATATGGATTCCGAACTATATATTTCTTTATATAGTGATTAAACATTTAATTTCATTTAAACTTAGAGCGACATCGAGTTGTGCTCGGGACCTAATGCATCAAAGCATAGCACACTACTCATAGACTAAGTGGCATTATTTGGTCTTTTCTCGGACGAAAATAGACACCGCATTAGTAGTATAAAGATTAGACAGTCGTAATTTATTTTCAGTTTTGGCTGTAATAATGTCGCGCTACAATTCAAAAATTTGTAATTATATATTATCCACATAGATATCAAAATGCAAATAGTTCAACAAGTAGCAAAGAATTATCTTGAATAATCAACAAACCTGTTACATAAAACAAGAGATCTACGAAGATTAAAAAGATTTCAACCATCAGACTTAAGTAGAAACTACATTCGAAAATTCTGCAACACACCGAATAAACTATTATATTTAATCCTTAAATTAGAGAAGTTTAACATTGATTTTTCTTTTGCATACTCTTTTATCACTTTGTGATTTTACTGAATGTTCTTTGGGATAGATCGTAAAATTAATAAGAGCTATAAAAAACAAATCTTTCAATAGATCTGCTTGATTTTTAGAATGTTTTTACAAGTGAACATCTTGATTTTCAAATGTTGGCAGTCAAAAAAAACTTCGAAAATATTTATTACGAACATTCTTTAAATCTGTAAAAAAATTATTCCATTATCATCGCACCTCGGACACAGTTAATTACAAAATCCTTCCCTTATTAATATTATATTTAAAAATCATAAATTCATATAATAATTATGACAATGATTTATTTATTTATATTCTTTGGTTATGTTCATCTTTAAAATATTATCAAAATGATTTTCTTATGATATTGAAACTTAATCCTCATGTTTACATCTTTCATACAATTTAACTCCTTTCAGTTTTCTCAAATTTTAATTCACAATATCTTGATGGGGTAAACCACAAAGTATACAAAATATTCTATTAAAAATAACAACAACCAGACAAAATTTTTGAGTTTCAACATTTCCATTTATATAACACTTATTTCAAGAGTTACTTAATTAAGTAACTTGTACCAATGGAAAAACATTTTACTAATCCAAGCACGAATTTCTTAAACTCATTCTGAAAAATCCAACCACCATCCTTTTAAGGATAGAATAGATATGGTCGGATCTATAGAAAAGACATAAAGTAAATTCTGTTAAAAAAAGAAATCATACTTTTTATATCCGATTGCATATTTATCTCAAGGTTTTTCCATCAGCGAAAGATGTATAAATACTGCAGAAAGATGATGATAATAGCTGTGGTGGTATATTTTAAATGGCTGCATCAAGATGAATATTAGAAAATTGTAGAAACAATTTCGCTACTGGCATTTTTCGAACATTATCCTTTTTAAGTATATGACTATATAAGTATGAGAAAAAAAAATATGACATGCGACATGCCGGAAGCACAAACATTGACGACAACAAAAATTATTCTCAATTTTAGTTGAAAGAAAATGTATGTTGTATACATAAATTAAATATCTATACACTAACTATACATTTATGCTTTTATTGGTATAGGAAAGTAGTCGATTTTGATGTTGGCGAAAAAAATTGTATATTTTTTTGAACGACAATAAAAATTTTCTTTGGCATAAGATTTTTACAAAGAATTACAATAAAAATTCTGTTCGTTTCGATTAATTATAAATTTAAGATTAGTGAGTTTAGTATTAAAGAAGAAGAAATAAAAGATTCTTAAAATTACAACATTAAAATTTTGAAAAAAAAGTTTCTAACATTGTTAAAATGTATTTGATTATATTTTCACAAAGCTCTGGAAAATCATTTAACATTTCGAAAATGAAATCAAAAGAATTCGCAAAACTATTGAGAATTTTATTATTGAATCATCATCATTGATTAAAATAGAGGGGAAGTTCCATCTTAACACTAATCATACAGCTGTTAACCATCCGATTTCTGGACTGAACATTAGCGATCAATTTTAATCGCTTTCTCCTTTCTCAATTAAAATTGTTGATTATTTTATATTCTTGAAAAAATGAATTAATATTTATATAATCATATTTTAAAAATGTCATTGCGTAATATAAAGGATAACTAATAAGGCAGGTTTCTGGGTTAAAACGAAGACCCAAATGTCCTGGAAACCAATAATCGTACATGAAAACTAAGCATAGAATTGAAGTATCATCCGCTTCCTCGAGGTTTTCTAGAAAGAAACTACCAAATTTCCTAAATCTTTTTTGTTACACTGATGGGCAATGACACAACAAATGTACCCTTATCTCCTCCTTCATACACCCACGACACGTGTTGGATGTAGTAAGACCTAATCTACTTGCACGCTTTTTCAGAATCGCATGTTCCGTGGTTAAACGTATATTGTTAGATTTGGCAAGTATGAAAAAGGCGACGTTGCCAACAAGAGATCCTTAAAAGGTTTACCTTTATTATTAGTTCCACAATATATTGGATTAAATTAAAGTTTAAATTCTTCTAAACTTCGAATATGTAAAGTGTTTCGTTGAGCAAATTGTTTTGAAATTATCATACATTCGAGTAAACAAATTCATATAACTTTAACATAACTTTTTCTGATTCTATTGACATAATTTTGAAAACATACAAATCTGCTTACAATAATGAAAGCAATACTTTGAAATATTTTTTATATTATATATTTCGTATTATAAATGAAGAAAATACAAGTTTTTTTCTGTGAAAACAAAAATTCGAGAAAATTAATATATTATCGAAGCAGGGAACATTTTATATAAAAATATTTGCAAGGACAATGGATGGAATTCTGCATATATGATTGACAACATCTAAGAAATACAATTTTGAAAATAAAGAATTTTGTAATATGTTCTTTTCCATTCTTTCCTTGGGGGTTTGATATTTTTTATTTTTTAAGATACTAAAGATAAGATTTCATTATTCTAATTTCGTATGCTTAGTAAAATTTTTGTGGAAAAATATATTAGTTTATATATTTTATGAATTATTCAAACTTAAATTATAGCTACAAAACAAAAATCACACAGCTTCCATTTTAGTAGAATATCAAGATGAGCACAAGTCCATTACTTAATAAAATATGAAAATAACATTATTAATTTCGTTACATTACGAGTACAATTATAATAACCAAAATATTCTTGAATTCCGTTCTATTAAAACGTTATTTTTTCGTTACATTATAAATTACATTTACAAATTTACTTAATTTTAACGAAATACAGTTTTTGTTACGTAATTAATAACTTTATCACGCTAATTCAAAATTCGGTTTACGGTACAAATAATGTTACGCATAATTTCGTTATATCATTACGGTAGAGTAACGTTATATAGAACTGCTTAATTATTCTTAAATTTTCTGTATCTGTGGTTCTATTGTACCTCGTAAATTAAAACCCTTTCCCAAGGCCAGTACTTCCAAAGAATAATATCAGCATTCGCAAAAGATGTGTTTAACCGATTCCTCTTCGTATTTGCACATTCTTATACATAAGTTGCTTGAAACTAGTTCAATTTTATGCAGACGTTTTTTCAGGTTATAGTGTATCTAGTAAGTAACTCAGTTGTTGTTCGCATTCATGTCATGAACCTGCGCATCCGTTGAGCTCAGTGAATAGGAATGAATTGTTTGGCAATCCTGTTTCCTTGAGTAAATCCTGTTTCCATATTTTTATTTTAAATTCTGCTATTTAATTCTTGGTAAATTTTAATTCTGCTCCTTTTATTAATATTGCTAAACGTTATAGTATTTTGTACTTAGATGTTAGATCCAAACAAATTGAGATAATTATTGTTTAAATATTGTTCTAAGAAAAAAATTCTCAAATAACAAGATTTTTGACAGATATTTCCGGTTCCCACTTGTCTTAAAGAAAAGTGATTACAGATAATTTATTTTTATCAAAATTCCAAATTTTGTTTTATTGCTTAACGATAGTATAACTAGAAAAATTACTGTGAAATTCAAATTTTTATTACTAAATGTATATTGTATCTACAAGTAGTTTAAACCTTTCCGCAATTTTCTCTTTTATGTCCGGTGATAGCAAAAAATTTCAAATTATCGAAATTATCTATGAATCAACCACCATACAAATAATAACGACATTATTTACCCCAAATGAATACATGCTTTTAGTATACATTATCAATGTGGTTTTGGTTTTAACTATAATTCAAAATATATATTTAGATACACATGTGCTTGGTACTATAATCGATATATATCTAAATTATATATATATATTATTTTATGCTTTTTAATTGTATTTGTATGTAATGTAAACACAATCGATAAGATAACCAAATATAGTCTTTAATTACAAACCATAATGGTATAAATAAAATATGGAAATTTATGTAGATTGCTAAGTCAATCTAATTGCACAATTGCCTAAAAATTTGTATACCATTCGGTACGAAAATTACTTATCATCATCATCATCATCAACGTTTTGATAAAGACTGATTTTGCATATACGGGCGAATTTTATTGACTCTTTGAAATATTAGGTCATTGTTGATAATAAAATTTAGGTTAATATATTATTTCGTCAGTTGATTTAGTTAAAAGAATCAATAATCAAAGCTAATAAGTTTAAAAATTATATACTTTTCAATTTTTTTTTATTTTTTTTAATTTTATATTACATATTTACTTTAACATTAAAACACGACAACAATTTTAAAACACGATTTCCTCTGTCAGTATTTATTATTGCTAACGTCGTCATTTTAAAATTATCTGGCTATTTTAGTACTGATAACGTCAGTAATTTAATCTCTGCATATGTTTATTTTGTTTACCGGTAGTACGCGGATATTACGTCTATCGTTTATAATAAGCAGCGAGTGCTGAACAATCAATACTGAATTACTATATACATTGAAAATATACTGAACTACGTTAATGAAAAAATTTACAAGCTTCTAGGGCTAGGGTTACAAACATTATTTTATTATTATACACGATAACATTATAGCCTGAAATGATTAAAGTTACTAGACATTCATTGTCATGGGCCTTATATTCAGGACACTCATTTTACTGATTATTACACAACAACACACGCAGTTTAAAGAATTGCTTGCAGTGTTAATAGTTACACACTTTGAAAGTTATAATAATTATTTAACAAAAAAATCGTCAAAATCTTATTTGGATTCGATAATTAAAGAAAGAATACTGAACGGAATTGTGTAATTCAAGATCTTAGATTAATTCATCCTTATAATTCTTGAAATTTTTAGAGAAGAAAACTTGTCCGAAGTAGCACGTTCATTTTCTTAACATAAGATGTTCAAGGATTTTTTCCAGTTCCTTGCTGTTTTTGCAAAGATTACTAATTGTAGTCGATAACTAAGCAGTGTCGGTCATGATAAATACTGCTTTTTTGCATTTCGTACTGGATAGTGTCAGAATGTAATTAGTTTTTTTTTCTTGTTATATGTACTAACATAAGTTTCGTGATAACTTTCCACCGTCTCTTTTACTGACCTTAGAAGAGCCTAGTTGTCCAAGATATTCTTCTGTGGTTGTATTGAGGGTAAGATATTTTCGGAACTCTCATTCTTGAATCTAGCACCTATCTTATCAGAAATTACAATTATTACATTAAATTTTCAAATGAACATAAGAAAAATGATTTCCTTTAGTAAAAATTTGTCCATATTCCATCTCAAAATAATCATCATAACGTTAATAAACAATACTCATAAAGAATCCTTTTTTCATCATATTATATATACAGTGAAACGTCAAAAACATTTAATTTTGTATAGGCAACAATGTCCTCGTCGTACAATTTTTATTTAGTTTATTTATATACTTTTTTATTTGTTGTAATACAACGATAGAAACCATGTTTGTTCCTTGGAGGTTTATTAAAAAAGTTTGTAGACAAATGAAATTGAGCAAAAACAAAAAAAAATCTGTTTATAAACCTGAGGGGTTTGTTTTAAGTGTATTTGAACGGATTATAATTAGTTTAATGACTGAAGGAGAGAAGTTTTTATTAGTGTATATTTAAAAAAAAAAAACAATCAAAATTTCTTTTCCTGATTGTATTTTTTTAATTAAAAAAATCATTTTTGTGATAATTATTATAAGACGATAACTTCAGGATTTTTATTATATAATAGTAAAGTGTCTAATATTATTGTTTACTACGCCCCTTAGGAGGATAACACTTACCTCTGAAGATTATTAAATATAGTTTTAAATATAATTTTCATATTTTATTTTCCTTTAATTGATGAATTAATTGAGAAAATTTTATTTTTATAGTTTGAATGAATGTTTTAATCCCTTTTTACGTTGGAAGAAATTAATTTTATAAAAATTATTAATTCTTTTTCTTTCAGAGTTTATTTTATAATAATCCATTGTATTTACGTTTCCATGTTAGATAAGCTGTGATAAAAATGTTTAATTTTAAACTGCTAATTTACAGATTCTGCACTAAATCCATATATGAAGTGAACTTGAATAAATATAATTAATATAGCAATTTACAGATTACCATTCTTTCAAAGTCCAGTTCTATATTTATGATAAAGCTGTGACTTCTTATACTATTGTAACCTTTTTTTTCATTAAACCCATTTGGACTGACTTCACATCTCCATCTGATTTCAGCTGCTATTTTTGCACCTTCCAATCAATGTAGTGTTATATTTTCCTAGTTCTCGAAGTATTTTACCTCTCCAAGTGTTCTTTGATCGACCACAACTTCTTGATCCTTGATTAGAATTCCACTCTATTGACATTTTTGTTATGCTTTCAGGCTTCTTTCTCAGGGTATGTCGGCTATTCCACGTCCACTTTCTTCATTTCATTTGCTTTACTATGGGTTCGTCTTTCCTCGCCTATTAGTTTCTAGACGTCTGTGTTGCTGATGGTGTTGCGCCACAATATTCTATATACAGACGATGAAAACCTGGTAACTCCTGGTTGATACTGGTTGATAATTTTGGTATATACACTTAATTTTTCTATGTATTTTTTTGTCCTTTATTCCTCTTGGGAGCTCGCTCAGGGTTTCCACAATGTATTGCTTCAGTTTCTGTAATCATTTTTTTTAAATTCACCATGTAGATGATAAGTCTACATTGGTATATCCTAAGACGGTAGGTCTGTCATCTTTCCGTTACTAAGAGTAACCTCCCGATTGAAAATTTCTTGTACTGGATTATAGATGGTGCTACATTACTTAAAAATAATTGGGATAAAACAATGATACTGTATTTCAGCAATATTAAATTATACGATTAACTTATTGAAATCATATATACATTTTCCACAGTTTACAAAATGATTCAGCGAGGAAGACAGACTGAAATTTATTTTACAAAAATTTCCAAAAAAAAGCATTTTTTGCTAAAAATTAATATCTAGGCTATAATAGGTTTATGTGTTGATACATATATAGAAATAGATTCGAAACATAAAAACATTAAAAGAAAAATTTAATAATAATAATAAAAAAAAAGTTGAAACATTTAATATACAACAACAACAACAGATATTAAAAAAAACACCACAATGTTTTCTTTTTTTTCATAACAACTGGTGTGCGATTAAAATGCTTGTTTTTAAATCCCCATCATATATGATGTCAGAGGGTGTGTTTACTTATATTGTACATATATAATGTTGGCTTATCATCATCATCATCATCATCCCCGTTGTGTGTTTTAGCCTGTTTTTGGTGCTTTGTTTAAATACTTTTCATCGTTCTGTTTTGATAACGACAACAACAATAGACATAGTTAGTGATGTTTCAAAAGTTTTTTTTTATTGATCTCTCTAAATTCTATTACACCCACACACTATGACACCTATCCTGCCCCGTTCCATAAATCTATTTAGTAATTTTATATACAGATAAATATCGGGTGTATCATAAAACCACTATATATAAAACTGTTTTCCATTACTGTCCTCTTTCGTTGCCCGAAGCTGTTTTTATTTTGTATCGGATATTGACACATTTTTTCTATATTTTCTGACAAATCGAATTTATGTATTCCAAAATGATAAAAAAAAAAAATGGTTCGTCGATTTTGTTGTCTATGTGATATTTTTTATGTCCACATTTTTAATATATCCAGCAAACAATTTTATCATACCTCTGGTATTATATAGAACTAATTTTTGAATTCACTTAAAGGTAATAGAACTATATATAATCAAATAAAATTGAAGTAGTTTTTATTAATAATATTCTGAAAGACTTATTATTAATTTGAGTATGTTCATATTTTATAAGTAAAATGATTTTCAGAAATGTCAATGAAGAATCGTATAACATATTCAGTTGTGTAGTTTTCGTATATTTTTGGTTTTTAATTGTTTTCCTTAATTCTATATGTACTTACGAGCTACCAACGGATTTACTTTTTCAGAGAAATGGTTGACAGACCCTTATAAATTACAAAACATGGAATGGAAGATTGTTGCAAGCCAGTGGCTGTGTATAGTAAACTCTAAACTTTCAAATGAACCTACTAATCATAGTAGAGTGCTTCATATTACCTTTACAGGCCAGACATATTTTGATTTAAACAAAATTATGGAGCCGGACTTAAATGTGAATGTTATAAATTAAGATTTTGACCTGGTGTTGTATATTGTCCATCTTACAGGAACAAACCTTAAATATTCTCGATAATTTGGTGCAATATTAATTTAATATCTCAATCCTTCAAACCCTTCCATTGAAGTTATGTGGTTAAGTAATCCGCTAAATAGCACAGAGATTGAGCTGTTGACCTGGTGCTAGAAAATTCGTCATAAATTAAGGATATTTTTTTGTAATACTAATAGTTACTATACAAAAAAGGTCTGAAATTCATTGTTGTAAAAAATTCATTGCAACAATAAAACAATTATAATAAAATTTTACCCGCATAAATATGTAGAACAGACATAGCCAAAAACAAGCATGCGGATCATCACGAATCACGTATTTTTATTTGGCCCTTTTTAAAAGTTTTTTGTTCTCCATCAGAAAGAGATTCAAGAAAAGTGCTTGTTACTTGATTTAATTAAAAATGTTACTAAACAAATATTATAATAAAATACTTGGTAACATTATAATTAGTGTTAAAATTTATATTTGGCCTCTCAGAAATGAATTAGACAAAAAAAGGCTCGGATGAAAATAGAAAATTCAGCAATAATTGGGAAGACAAGTATTTCTTTATAGATTGCCAAGAGACAATATCTGTATTTAAGAAATTTAATGTTTGAAGAAATCATAAAACGATGCACGTATAATCTACTAAAAATTGTTGGTTATCAAAAGGAGGCCCGCAGAATCATTTTGGTTGTCCATCTCTGGTGTAGACGGTAGAAAATCTTTCTGATATGATAAATTTTCACTTACTCATATAAATAACATAACCTTAATAATAATAATAATAATGTATTTGTGTCCACCACACAACCTTAATTTTATATGATATTTGCTCCCCGTATTTACTTTTATTAACATAATTATATTTTTATCCCATGAATTTGGCCTTTTTTCATACCCGCACTATAATAATAATAAAAAAAAGACACCAACAACGTAAAATGTAATGTACTTGATAAATACACCAGGAAATCCAGTAATGTACAATTAATTCTAATTAAAAAACATTTTAGTTGTTTAATTAAGAAATGGAACTTTATTTGTCATATTCTCATCCCTTACGCGCCAATCCCTCTAACTACTGGAGGGCTTTTTATTTGTCTTTTCTGACACTTTTCTTAGCATGCTTTTTTTTTTTTTTTGTTAATTTATTGAATTTTTTGTTTTGTTTTTGTTTTGTTGGGGGTTGTTTTTCTATTTCGGATGGGGTTCTTTTTTCATTTTTAAATAATTTCGTGTCAATAAAATCTGGAAAAAAAAACATGGGTTGAAATTATATAAAGAAATTAATTAAATTTGGATAATGTTTAAAAAATGGTTACGGAAAATCAACAAAATGAAGAAAAAAAAAATAAAATGTATAAATTTTATTTAAAGTTTTTAATTTAAATTTATGTTGTAAATATTTATGTAAGATTAGAAAATTAAATTAGTAATAAATTTTGTTGGGTTTTTTTTCCACCTCCAAGGACATTTTTCTCAATAATTTGCTATAGGACGTAAATCGCCTTACATAATGTTGTAACTAATGAAATTACGTAATGGAGAATAATATCACACTGTCAAATTCAATGGTCCAACAAAAATTAATTCACAAAAAAAAAATGTTAATTAAAAATTATTATTTTTTTTCGTATTATTTTCATTTTATCAAAATTTTAAATATTTTTGCAATTCTTGTTTTTTTTTTGTTTAAGGATATTTTTGAATTTATGTATTTTATTTTGATGGTAATACAAAAAGATTGAAATGTCTCCGTAGATAAGAATCTGAAAGACGCGAAATCTGACAACTTTGGGGATAACAAAAAAAAAGAAAATCTCATGACTGAGTAAAATATTAAAAAAAATAGAAATTATCTGAATCACACCATCATTGTATTCATTACTTAAATCATAATTGCTAGCATTGACTTCTTCCGGATCTTCCATAATAATTCTTATGCAAAATTTCTGATATGTAATTTGGTGAATATAGTTTGATTAATTTGAAATGAATCGGAATCCCCTCGAATGAAAGTCAAAATAAGTCACATTGTACCCTTTCATCGAAACCCAATACTTTTCCTGCAGAACATTGGGTTTATCTCACTTTTTTCATGAACCTAATCACTTTAGCTGTCTAAATATTACCTGCCTGAAGCATATCTCTTTAACACTTCATAATTCATGTTCTGCTTCCGCATACAAATATAATTGCAATAATATCGTAATCGTAATCAAATATTTGATATTAACAATTTTTAAATTTGTACAAAATTATAGATTTCAAGAAGGAATTCAAATTGTTATAATTTAATATTGTTTAAGTTGTTGAGTAAATACATTTTAATTACGATATAATGTTGCAAATTACCAAACATTCGATATTAATTCATTTTCAATATACATTTGTAATTCCGAGTAAAGCCCAATTACTGTCGGATAATTTAAGCCACATATAACAAATTTTTTACTATAACGTTTTGTTCACAAATGCCATTTTATGGAAAATTATTGCAAAACTGCTATTAATATGAAACTGTCATACTAAAGAACATTCCCTAGAGTAATTTGTAATAGCAAAAGGGACAAGTTACAAGCACAATGGAGTAAATTCTTTGCATCTCAATTTTAAATACATATATCAATCAATTCAATTGTGGTTTTTCCATTTAAACAGAAATTATAATATAAAATCATTGATTTTCACCGACATTTATATATAATATTCAAAGCAGTAAGTCAAAATTTTATATATATGTAAATACTATAAAAATACTTTAATTCTGAAAACAATGTTAAACCCTTTATAATTTAAATTAATTTTCATATTGTCATATAAATATATTCAACAACATATACACTTCACCCTCTTGATAAATTTTCATCTTCAATGCTTAAAATACAAGGAAAAGGAAAATTCGTTAAAATAAAACCCTTAGCACTTAATTTCATTACACAAAAATATTGTAAATATAATTTATAATCAAACTCCCACCGCAGCACGACAATCTAAATATTTTATATAATATATAAAATGAAAGTGAAAATCTGTTGCTAATTAGAAATTATTTTTATTGTTATTATCTTGCCACCATTTTAATGTTGTTTATCGTTTCTTTGAAAATATATACCCAAAAAATATAATTCTTATTACAAAAAACTGGTAATATGAACGAACACCAACCAAAATTTATATAGAAAAAAGGATCAACTTTTACAACGTCAAATTTTTATATATTTTGTGGAAATAGAAATTGTATATAGACAGTGAATCGTCCACAAAAATTTTATGTTATTTTACTAACTCTAATGACCGATATAGCAGTAAGAGCAGTAAGCTCTTAAGCTCAAGCTTAAGTTTGAAACTTAAGCTCAAGCTTAAGTTGGCTCTTCAATCCAAATTTTCATTAAGCTTATAGCTAAACCAAAAATTATGAATTATTGTGAATAATAATAGAAAATCATGTTATTGTGAATGAATATGAATCAGCTAATTTAAGAAAATAAGTTAAACCTCAAAATTCAAAATAAACAAAAAAAAAAAAAGTTAATCCAAAGTTTAAGTTCGGTAAATGCTTCTTAAGCTTTCACTGTGAAATCGGGCCATAACTAAACTAAAAAATATTTTTAACGAAAATATATAAAAACGAAAAAAAATATGAGAAATTTTCTATTTTTCATTTTGAAATAAAGCCACAAAAATATCTATGTATGTATTAAAAGAAAATTTTATACATAGATATTGAAAAGTATCTAATGACAAAATTTATTATTCTCGACAAGTAAAATTATTATATATTTTTAAATTATACATTTTTTATTTATTATTTATTTAAAAGGAAAGTAACCTAAATTCGATTAGTGAAATAAATTCATATGTAATTATAGTTTAAGTAAACTTTGGTTGGGAAAGTTTTTTTTTTGTTCACTTTGTACACCAGTGTTGCAAAACGAAAAAAAAATAACGTTACACATAGAACGAAATACTATTACATATTTATCGATTTCGTTATTCAAATATGTAACGAAAGAATTATTGATATCGTTATGTGATATTTAATAACATTGATTTTGTATGGATACCTTCAAAATCAATACGTAATCTCTTAAGGTGCCATTCTGCCATTATTCACAACAATTTTCTTGAAAATATTCAAAGAAAAGATTAAAAAGTAATCGATTTCCATAGTTTCGGTTAAACACTAATGAAGAAATGGGTAAAAAATCTATTTACAACACATTATTTTGCAATTCGGTTTCATTATAAGATGTGAAAAGTAGGATTTAGCATATATTTCGGCAAACTACAAGTACATATTCGTAAACAAATATGTAGAATATACTGGCCCAGAAGAATGGCAAATATTGAACTCTGGAGAATTACAGAACAAGAATGTATTATAAAACGAATACGAAGAAGAATTTGAAAATGGATAGGACATAGACTAAGACGATCATCAAATAGTTCAATCACAAGACAATCTTTTTTACATTTTCATTTCGTTATAGCATTACGTATGGAATAACGTTTTGTAACTCTGCTTTGTACACAAAGAAAAGAGATATATTTTTAACATAAATCGGAAAAATATAATTTCTTATTAAATATATGAAATGAAACAATTTCTAATGAATTTAAGTACATAATTATCGTATGTTTCCATATGTGTTTTCTTTTATATATAAACAATTAATATATTTTCCAAGAATTTTACGGTCCCTCATAAAAATGAAAATCAAAATAAACGATAGAAAATTTACACAAACATTAAATATAAAAATAAATTAAAATTAAAAAAATATAAAAAATTATTTCCCGTCTCCTTTTTGAATAAATGTTATGACATCGCTGTATTATTTATAGAAATAATTTTTAACATAAATATTTTTGTGTATTTAACACAGCTTATAAATAATTAAAAAATGTTTTTTTTTACATAATTTTTTATTATTTTAATAATAATATTCCAAGTTTTTCTCGACATTCTTAATTTTAAAACAGAAAAGAAATTTGAATATAATGAATGTCCTGAAAAGTATGCCTGTCGCCAGTACAAAAATTGGATATGGAATGTATACTAACTTCCATATTTTTGCTAGAATACATTATTCCAATATTTTTAGTAACAACAATTAGAAAATATTTAAATTATTGAAAAAAAAAAATAGAAAAATTGTCAAATTAATGTTAAATTTCCTTGTATACACTCGTACACCTGATAATTTTGTGTAAATCATATAAATTTATCGATGATGTGTCATCCAGAATTAAAGAATTTATTTAGTTAACACCTTACGACCTTACCATTTCACCTTACGAACAGTGGAACAGTGGTTTCAGAAAAAACTTAAAACGAAGTAAGCAATTTTTACAACTGAACTCAAAATTCTTAGTATTAAATTATATATTAATAAATAAAATTAATATCTAAAATAATTAAATTATACAAAATTTGTGTCAGAATATAATAAATGAGAATAATTAATTTATGTACGACTAATTTATTGGTTGTACAGTATTTGAAACCAATGTGGATCCTATTTCCACCGAAATAGATTCATGTTTATTATAATTTATTAGAAAAATAAATATTAAAAATTTTGGATTCTAGGCCTATTCCACTAGTCACAATTCACCTGACAGAAATCCACATTGCATTTCCACAATTCCAATTATTTAAAGCGAGCAGGAATGTGAGCAAATACTTTTGTTCACAAAAATTGATATGTACAATCAATAATTAATCATCTATTTATTCCATTACTTTTTATCGCGAAAATGCTAAGTTTTCTAGAAAAACGGATAACTTTAAGCTTATCCAAGAACAATATGTTCTTTTTTCAGTTTTGAACACTTAGATATTTGATCGCAACCAAAAGCATTTTTCCCAGTTCTTATAATTACAATTATTACATTATTGGAAATTTTTAGAACTTGTAGTTATTTAAAGCTGAATCAACTTATCGATGCATCGGTTTTTCGGAACCTAATGCATCACAGCATAGCACACTACCACTCGCGATAAATTTATATTTTCCAATAGAATTATTGTATCTACAAGTTAAATTGTGCTAGTTAAATTGTTTCCAAATGAAATTGGGACGGTAACGACAAATTGTAAATGAATTTTATGAAATACATATTTATAATATCTATTTACATGAAATTTTCATTATTTCTACTATAAAAACATAATATATATTTTAATTTAAATTACTCTTATATTCTGGTTAAAATATTAAATTATATTGCAAAAGAATTTTATTGCTTATTTTTACCACAGACAAACAACAAAAAAAAACTTATCTTTAATAACTTCATAAAATCCAATTCGTTAGTATAAAATAATATATATAATAATAACAATGAAAAATATCCAACTCTCTATCTATATCTGCAAATGTTGATAGAAATATTACTATCAAAGTCTGTTCTAACCCATGAATGTTTTCCTAGGTTCATTAGCCTCTTTTCTATATGAAAACAAAAAAAATAAAATAAGAAGATAGAAGAAATTTCTAAATGTTGTATTCCCTTCTAGCGAACACAAAAATTTAGATAGAAGAACCTGATACAAACTGAGATTTTGCCATGCCACTTTTATTTCGTTATATTTTTGTTTTCTTGTTATTTTTCACAATGATGAAAATTGTGAAAAAGAAAAACCAAAAAAAAAAAAAAAGAAAAAAATCTTCTATCTTTCCACTATATATAATAAATAAATGTACACTTATATGAAAAAATCTTTATACACTTTCTTCCTGCTCTAATGGTTTTCTGTTAAATATGGTCGACAACATTAAAATCGTATAGATAGGCCCCCAAAAGCAACAAGAAATATTATAAAGACTCAATAGCATAAATTTTTGAAAATCTTACTTTAAAAAAAAAAAAAGGTTTGCAAGAAAATTATTTAATTATATTATATATACGTATATAAATATAAATTTGTAATTTATTTTTGCGTTCATAATTTTCCTCTATGGGATTCGTTACGTTCTTCTTCTGTACAGTTATTCCATCACATATATCTAGTCTAGTTCAACTGGTTCTAGGGTTGTGTACAAAGTTAATTTCCTATAGTTAACCATTTTTTCAGAAAAATTAGAAGTAATATAAGTCTGTCCACATTTAGTGAAAAACAATTGAATTGAGTGAGAATTATCAAAATTTTCTTTATTGAGTAATTTTGTGTTATGAAATCATTTAACTCTAAAGAATATTTATTTACGTTTTGATAGAAATTATTTGAGATAATATGAAATTTTCACTAAAATAAGCGTGTAAAGATATAAATTTACACGGATTTTGTGTGTGTTGTCATTGTATAAAAACATCGAATATAGAAATTTTACTACGCCAATAAAATATACAAAAAAAAATTGTATAATATTTTGCCAATAAATGAGAAGCTGTGCCGAAATGAGCTAAGCAAGTTAGGAACGAACTTAGTAACAACTTAAAAAGGAAATTTCTACATTTAATTCACAATTTCTGGTGTAACCTTCATGATAATAAATTTCTAAACATTTTTTTATATAACAAAACCCGTAAAATACTCTGTAGATGGATGGTCTATCGATGGTGGATGTTTATGTCGAAAGAATACTCCGTATCTTAATTAATCAATTTAGTATTTCTAAGTGTCGAAAAGTCATTAATGGATATTTTAGAATTCGACAAAAGGAAAGGAATTTTTTGTGGAAGCTGTATGCTTTAGATAGATAGAGTATTTTCATATGAAAATACACTAAAGCACAGGCTCCAATTGATATGTGATGTTAAATCCTTTTTTTTTTATTAGTGGATGACAATTGATCAATGTTATTATTAAGAAATAACTTTAACGCTACGAAATTAATGAACGATCAGCACTAATATTGGCATTGAGATGTATAGCTAAATCTGTTTATTGGTATTCACAGCGAATTCAAATGAAATGTCCAATCCAATGATTGTTTAAACCTATACAATTATGGCCATCGATTTGACCAACTTCATTACTATTCTCTGTTTCAGTATCAGTCTCATTATCTGGGCAAGATACAATTATCATTAAAATGTCACTCTGTACATCCACTTGTAAAATAATATAATTATTTACTTGATCGTTGCCTAATGTATTCTGTTATTCGGTTCTGATATTACTAATATCGTCAGATTTATAGACATTTCAAAGAAATTTAATTTTTTTTTTGAAAAATTGATATTATCGTACTTTGTTTCATTACCATTAAAAGGTCAAATAACAAAGTTGCTTTTACAGTCTATATATACAATCTATATATTTTATAATTTCCAGATGCACGTAATTTGAAACTCTTACCTCTTGTATATATATGCCATGTGAACAAAACTACCTGAATAGAAAACTCGTTTATGAAACCGTAACATAAATTTTGAAATTATTTTGTATGCTTGTATCTTGTATGTTTGTATGTTGGATGTATTTATATGCTCAACAAAAAAAAATAATATTACACGTTTGTATACATCACAAATATGAGATAACTTTAAAGTGTTAAAAAATTCTATATAAATAGAGAGAGAGCAAAAGAGTAAAATTCTATATCTAAAAATGTTCACCTGCAAAATTTAACTTATTTTTTTTTTTTATATTAATGTCAATAACCTAAAACCTGGTCATCATAATTTCTGAGATATATTTCGTGTTTATAACATTGTTTCGAAACTATCAAAACCATGTGCGGAAATATTTAATTTTAATATATATATATAATGTTTTTATATGTATGTATGTGTGTGTTCCACATATATACAAATTAAATTCATCAAATGAAATAAATTTTATTTAACCGTGAAGAAGAAGTATACAAAAAAATCTATACCTTCAAACCTCTCAGTTCCCCCACAGCATAAAAAATGAATTATTTTAAAGTTTATTTCCCTTTTTTCTGCTTTGAACTTGACTTTTGTGAATGACCTCAAAAAATATATTATGTATATAGTATATGTATAACTTTAAATACTTCTGTGCAGCATTGTTGTATGTTGCACAAAACATAAAAAAAAAAAAGATTTTGATATTTTTTATTATATAATTTTTCATATAAATTTTAATATTTAAGAAGAAAAAATTGAAAATGATGATTTTCTCTATACAAATGTAAATTTTGTTTAAATAAAAAATTTCAAACTTTTACATAAAATAAAAAAAATTTCCTTATGCAAATATGTACATCCAAAAAAAAAAAACATAATTTCTTTTAAAAAGTACGCCAAGCGTAACGAAAATGAAGAATTTTTTTCTTGTTAATTTTATATATATAAATTTTTTTTTTTTTTTTGGATTTTACTGTGTGGAAAATATAAAGTGCCAAAAACTTATTTAATTAAAAGTTTCGTCATAACAAATAGATTCTCGATTATTATCCTGGCAAAATACAAATCCTTATTACGAAATACGAATATTATTTTTGTTGTATGTTGTATGTACTTACAACATTTTGGTTGTTTATATAGAATTGGGAATTTTACGCAAAATTTTGTATTATTGACTTGGCAATTAAAAGATGGATAATAAAAATGGAACGATTTTAAATTTTTGGTATATTTATAAATATTAAATGAATTTTTGTTTGGAAATTATTTTTATGGGATTTTTCTTTTGGTGAATATACAATAAAATAAATATTATTCAAAATTGAAGTTTTATATGATAAATCTGACAGATAAGTTAGTTGAGAGTAGAGGGTGTCTACTGTCAGTTCATATACTAAACATTAGCCCATTATTTTTACTAAGTTAGTATAGAACACCTCATTTGTTGCTATCATGCTGTAAGATATAAAAGATTTAAATACTTTGATCGTTATTTTTTGACTGGCATGGAGAAGACTGGCAGTTTAGTACTGTGCAGACTAATTGCGTTCATGAGAGATGTAAATTGGAATGAATAATTTTCTGTAGAGTAGAATAAACCATATTGGATAGTGTACAACGGATCCTCGAGATTTAGATGCTTGAACGGTTTTTGTTACCCCATCCTTTCCTTTAAAACTAAACAAACAACGATTTTACCATTTAATTGAAACAATGATAAATTATCGTTTTCTTCTCGAAAGTGTCATAAAAACTGGGAACGTCAAAACTTCTTCGATTGCTAATATTCTAAGTTTCTTCTGATGGTAAAACTTGACAGTCAATCAAAAAAATATTGAGTATATATTTGTGACACATAATTATTACCCATTTCTCTATAACAAAAATGATTTAAAAATTATTTTCCTGCGACAGTTTTCCTTATTTTGATGAAACACGCAGCCTTTTATAAAGACTCTATAAAATGAAAAGGAACTAAAATGTATTTTAGAATCATAAAATTGCTGAAGTCATAAAAATGGATTTTATATACGTCTGTAAACAGGAAATTTATCAATTGAAAATTAATAAAAGATTATTATTTTTTTATAAGTTTAGTGTATCAAAAGGACGAACTATTAAATTAAATGAAAAAAATTAATATTTTTAATAATATTCCAAATCACCAATGTTACAGTTTGTAGAATTTACTGACAGTTAAAGAATTGATTGGAATATAGCAGAATTATGAATTTCTACAAATAAATTCCCATATGGAAATTATCATATATATAGAAAACTGCATCAGCACCATATATCAAACGTGACACGTCAATAACATAAATATGCATCAAGTTTGTAATTTTAAATTAATGACTACATAACATTTTTTACAAAAATAGTTTGCTTTATATTTTAATTATTTATGGAGAAATTAGTTGGAAATTTATCATACAATCTAGAATTTTTCATCTAAAATATAAATTTAAATGTAAAGAATACTGTTCAGAAATTGAGATGGAAATATTGTATAAGAATAATTCGCAATATTTAATTAAAATTTACTCGTAGCTAATAAAGATATTAAATACTATAGAGGAGATTCTTATGTGTCCTCATAATATTATTACCACATTCACAATTTATATACATGATGTATGTACTTATAAAACAATTCACTTTCAATTAACTCAACCGCAACTCAACCAGATTTGTAATATTTAGATACAATTTCTTTTGAGGGGCATTACAAACCTCATCATTATAACGAGTCACAAAATCTCAATTTGACTTTTAGGAACCCTAGGTGGTCTTGATTAACAATTTGGTACTCTACTTCTCAACTTTATATTACACTAGAATGACTTTATTCTTCTTGTATACTTACTTGTAGATTTCCGTGCGAAATACGAAATACAACTGCATAATCTGAATATCTCTCTACTCTATTATGCCTTAGACCTCGTATATAAATTACAAGCTTTATTAGTTCAATGTTTCTCATGGTAATCTTGTGTAATGGAAAATTTATATTAAGATTTATTATTTTTTACAAATATCTTTACATAATTTTTCCATGAAAACTTAAATTTAATTTCACTTCCATTTTATTATTAAAGCTGTTTTGTTACATTTTGTTGTGTATATATATACATAATTGAATTAGGGCTCGCCCCACTAATAATTAATCTTGTTAAAAGCACTAAACTAATATTATTATAATTATTCAAATCCCCATTTCATTACAAGCATTATGAATTTTTAACTGTACGTATATTTCTGGGCAAGGTTTTTCACAAATATGAACATGTATTTGTGTAGTTTTTTTTTTTTGTTTACCCTGATTCAGTGTTTGCCAAACTATTTTCACTACAGGTCCTTATTGAGATTATAAAGTTTTAGCGGAACCTATATCTTAAATTTAGTATCATATTATAATATTGTTAACTATTAATGAATTAAGAAATTAAATATTAAAATGTAATTAGCTATTGGCCCTTATAATTGAATGACTCTCGCATCGCTTTGCCTCGATTTTGACATTTCGGTGTGATTATTGAACTCGACTGGACTCTCGCATCGCTTTGCCTCGATTTTGACATTTGGGTATGATTGCATTCTTAAAAATACTTGCAGGCTAGAATTTCAGCGAATAGTTGTATATATTCGGTATGATTGAACGCGCTATCGACTCGTCTAGAAATTTCAAATTTAATTCGACTAGCGACCAATACCGATTTGTCTGTCGAGGCAAATGTCTAGTCAAGTCGACATAAATCATAAGAGATATTCATTTTGTTAGAAAATGTAAGTTCCCGCGGTAACTATTCCGCAGTACCCCAAGTTCTATTTTGAGAAACTCTGATAATATTTTCACCAATACATACAGAATATTTTTATCCTTAATTCCATAGTCAAGTTCGTAATATATAGAAAATAGTTCTGAATGTAATCAAGAACGACAATTTTCTTTTTGGGTTTTTTACTAGCTTTTTGTCGTTATTTATATTTAATTTTCCTACCCTCTCCTCTCATGGGTATAATTTTTCCACGTATATTTTGCATAAATATTATATTTTATTTTTCGGCTCAAGTATACAATCATTATACTCTGATGACGACATCGGCGGCGTACATATAAAAAGGACATAAACTAATTAATTAATTAAATAAAAAAAAAATTGTATCATTTTTATTTAATTTTATTTTTATTTTATTTTTTTGCTTGTTGTTCGAGTGATAAAATATTTTTGATGCCAACTTATAGAATTTTTTTCTGTTTAACTTTTTATCCACCTAACCGAATAAATACTATAATTTGTAATTGGGGTTGGTTTGTTGTATTTATAATTCTTTATTTTTTTTTTGTAGTATTCACTACAGCCAATTTAATATCTTTAAGTGTTCTCACCTCTTAGAAAACAAAATGTCAATTTATTGTGGTAATTATTTAGCCTAAATACTAGAAAATTATAGTATTTTTTTTTACAAGGCAAAGATAAATTACTTAAAATGTAAATATTTATTATTGGGTATCTTCGTGAAAGTCCATACTAAAGTTTCACAATAATTTATTTTAACTTTAGGAAATTTAGTGACAGTTTAAGAAAATACAAAGAAGAAATTTTGAAAGTTCATGGTGGAAATATAAGTTTAATAAAGGCTAACAAAATTTGAGGATAATAATATTTCAATGCTTTTCAATGTTTGTCAAAATATCCCAATTTCTGTCAAAATTTCTCGATTTTTATCAAACTTTTTCAATTTCTGATAACGCTGGTACGTACACGTACACTTATCCCAATTTTTGCCAAACTTTCTCTATTTCTGTGAAAGTTGTCTAATTTCTGTCAATCTTTCCCAATTCCTTGAAAACGCTAGTAGTTTTAAAACGTAGACTGTCTCAAAAAGTTTGTCATTGTTAATTTCCTGAATACTTATTGTAAATATTTTATACCTTAATTTTAGATACTTTAACTTTTATATTAAATGACACTTTTTACACTAAAAAAAATTGAGTTAGCCTCATATGTATCTCAAATATTGTTTTCAGTCAATTGTAAGAATGTCCTACAAGGCCATATTAAGAAATTGTTTAAATTAATATTTAGTTATTCAGTAAATACATCTTAAAGGATACTTAAGAAAATTACTCGGTCCTTGTTAATATAAATTGAATATGAATTTTTGATTTTTAGGCTAAAATTCGCTGTTTGTTGACCGAAATATTTTTTTTTTTTATTTTTACAATAAATATGAATCTTTTAATATTTTTTGACCAAATTTTTATAGTTTTGGCAGCTAAAAACTTTGAAAATAATATAAATTGTATAAAAAAATTACTCTGTATATAGAAGAGGGGCAATAAAAAAATTATACTTGCCAAAAAAATAAAAATTATAATAGTTTTTAATATTACAATAATTATTTTTATAAACATTATTTCTTCAAATTATGTTATTAAATAATTTTCTGAAAATTTTTATGTTTTATTTAATATTTGAATAAAATAGACCTTTTATGTATATGAACATGAAATTTTTTTTACATATAATAATTTTCTTGGCATCAAAAATAATAAAAATTTATTCTGTCCCTGAAATTGAATTGTTATATGCCTTAATGATGGTTTTATTAGACAAAATTTTATAATAGTTTTATTGTCTGTTTCTATGTATCCGAAATTAAATAAATTAATTAAGACACAAGCCCAACTGAATTTAAGATTCTTAACATAAAGGTACAATTAAATTTGAAATTAATAAATTTTTCTAAAGGGACATTAAATAATGTGACATAAACGAATTACTTTTTAATTAGTATCAAAATATCTTAATGAAGAAAATTATGTTATATTATTAAATTTATTTATATGAAAACTTAATAGAGAAAATTAAAATGTGACAAATTATATTTTACATTTCAATTAAAATGTAATTTATTTTCCTTAGTTTCATATCATATCAAATTTGATTTATAATAGATTAATTTTTGAAAGTAGTCATATGAAATTGCCTCGTTAAGATCTGAACGGGGCAAGAAATACTATTCAAAATTTAAAAGATTTTTACGGAAATCCTTTTCCAAAAAGTCCTTTAATCAAATGACTAAAAAAAGTACTTTGATACAATCTCACATCCTCCACCAGCAGACATTTTGTTGTAATGTGATGGGGTGTTAGGACCAGGTTAGGATACAACGTCCAGTCGCCGAGGCATCAGACATCATACATCATTCACTCACTGCTGACGGAGGATGTAGAGTGTAGCAAATATTGATACCGTTTTGCTGCATAAATGTACGGACAGACGAAAATGAATTCACATTGAGGTTTTCTTGCTGATGCTCGAAAGTCCCTAGAGAACACTAATAATCAAAAAGATAATTTGTGAATTAATATATCAACAAAAAAAAATTATGGATCTTTAAAATTGAATAATGTCATAACATATTTTCATAAATCATAAATTTTTTATGTTTGTTTCGTTATTTTATTAATAATTATGTTATTTATTTTATATTTTAATAATATTTTGCCATAATAATAAAGAATTTGATTTCCTATCGAAAATGTATTGCATTAAAATGTATATTCATTTTTAATATAAATCAATGATGCCACCATCATCGGTGTGCGAATTCTTAAAAAAAATTACTCAAAAAGGTTGCCAAACGTGTATGATGTTAATTTATCGGATAATCCTGCGGATGTTTCGACTTTCATTTATCCAGAGAGAGGATATTAGTCTGATTAAATCGTGAGTCTGATTAAAATTTATCTTAGTATTAATTTGGTAACCTGGTACTAATTAATTAAATTAGTATTAATTTAGTAACTTTTAAATTAATGAAAATCGGAAAATTCATTATTAATAATCTGTTAATCGAGGATTTGTAATTTTTATTATCAATAAGTAACTGGATAAATACATAGATCACTTTGAAATTGAAGGATCTCAAGGATTGTATGTATACAAAAATGTTCTGGGTTATTTTTAATCATAGAAAGTCTAAAATAATTCTGAATATGGACAAAGCAACTGTCAGATTATACATGGAAATTATCATTCAGTCCAACATAAAAGATTAAGAAGACACGGGTAAATTGAAACCAGCTAAAATGATATCATTCATTAAAGAAATAGGACAGGTCCATACGCTGTCATAATGATGCAACATTTGACTGGTGGTTGCGTGGTACAACGAATTTTCTATTAAGTGGCCTAAGACTCCTTTAAAACCAACCAAGAACCAACAAAGATAATTATGATTCAAATAGTGACTTAATCTTAGATTGATCCAAACAAACTCAAAATATTATAAACTAATTATTTTTTATTTTTTCAAATTTAACTAAACACTTTTTCATATAATTTAAATGTTTTTTCAACGCTTAAATAATGACCGTGTTAAAAAATATTATAAATTTCTTTCTTCTATTATTTATTTGCACTCTTCATAATATTTATTTTTATCAAAATGATGACGACCATTGCACGCATTTTTATTTGGTATTTATATTAATATTTATTTATTATATTTGCGTACGTGCCAGGCTCGATATTTATTTATGTTGTACATATTTACATTTTTAATGGGTTAGATTTATTATTTATAGATATATAAATATATATATACATTTATATAGAAAAGACATTAGAACCAAATAAACTCGTCCTGTGTGACACTTTTGAAATTATATAACATAAAAATAATAAAATATATACGAACATTTCATTCTATTAAAAATTTACTATATAGGATATCATTCTGAAGGTTCATAAAACTTATTTCAATATTGTCATCGTATATAAAAAGTATAAATATTTGTTCTTTTTTTAATGGTAAAAAACATGAAAATATCTTAAAAAATACCGAGATTTAAATTGTTAATTCAAACGAAACGTCCAATAACCAGAAGCAAAATTTTTACGAAATTGTAATAAAAATAAATAAATATTAAATTAATGAGAGTTGACAAAGAAAAGGCCCAGCAGGACAAAATGAATATTTAAAATGTGAATTTCCTAAGTCCCTAATCAAATTTAACGTTTTGGAAATTTGCAAAAATTCTGACTTTAATATTTATATGTACATATATACATAAAATTTATTAATAGTTGGTTAAATGTAAAATTTCGAAATTCTTTGGTGAATTTGAAAAAAAATTATATTTTTATTTTAAACCCTAATTCGATATTTTAATTTGAAAGCCCATATGGATATGAATTTCAATTAATTACAACCAACAAAACTAATTTTATTTTCACACTTTATATATAATATAGAAAACCCTTTTTTTATTCGATTTGGTTTTAATATAAAATTTTTGAAAGGGAAACTTTAATAAGGGATCCAAAATTCATATTATTTTGAGAAGGCAATAAATTTCTTTAGAAAGCTATGATAATTAAAAGGAATAATAATAATTATATTAGTTTTATTTAGTTTCATTTTCCCCCCAACAAACTATGGGAAATAGTCGTGACTTCCATGGATGTAAACTTTCAAGAAATATTATATGAATAGCTAAGTTCCATCATGTTAATTAGTTCTTCATATTGTGTGATTTTGGGGGTACGAAAACCATAAAATAATAAATTTTGAATTGAGTCGTAATTTATATTCTTTTAATAACGTTGTCTACAATACAATGATAGAAATTTATAGTAACTTGAAACAGAAAACCTGGAAATCCGATTCTATAGAAAGGGAAAAATGTGGGCTAAAAGCTTACCCAGTACTGTAACGCTGTTACCAGGGCTGTTAATAAATCAATTCATTTCTACATAAGTTAATAGAATTGAAAATTAATGCAACAAAATCGAATATTTTTTTTAAAGAAACATATTTTTGTTGTGTTTTTTCATCTTTAAAGTTGTGGGACATTTTAAATGTTGTTTAAATGTGATATCGAAAAGAACTACCCTCATTTAGTCACACAATATTGTATATTGGTGTCGTCGTCCCATATGTTACTTGGAGTGTTAATATAACAATCTAGAAATTCTTTCATGTAAATTGTAGAGAAATGATATGAGATATTTTCTATTTTTTTTTTTTGTGTTGTATAAATAAATAAAATTATTGAGGATTCATAGAAGGAATTCCATGTACGTGCCTTGAATACTACGTACACGTGACAGAAAATGATATTAAATATAAAAGGGAATCGAATACGGAAAATAACAAAGTGGGTTAACCTTTTACGATATTTGGTTATAAAGTGTATCATCATATTTTTTTTATTTTAAACTAATAGACGTAGAATTTACAACTCTATTTATAAATTATAGTATTATTGTACATATACTAAATTCATAAATTTCGGTATGTTTTGATAATGTATAATTAAAAAAATAATATTTTAAAGCAATTTCTTCAATATTTTTAACAAATCTTAAAATTTTATTTAAATTACTACAAAATTCTCAGCTGTTCATCAAAATTAATTCGAACAAAATCGTATTCTTATCTACAAGAATCACTTAGATTCTGATTCAAAGGTAAATTTATTTTTCTTGTACTGCCAAGTTGCAATTATACAGATTATAATAATTTAATTTAATTTACTGAATATTTTCGTTATTTCAATATTTATTTTTCATAATACAAAACTTGTACAACAGAACTTTCAGATGTACCAATTTCAAGCTTTTTTTTGTTATTTTAAATATTAACGTCATAAATTGAAATTATGGTGACTGATCACTGTCAAAATGTCACGAATATTGATTCACTGTGATACTTTAACCAGTTTATTGTGTCCGTCTGTCAAATTTATTTGATTACTCATAATATTTTGAGTGTTTATTTCAGAAAAATTAATAAATGCTTGATGAATTATATATCGTCAGAAAAATATTATAATTTCCATCTAATCAGTTTCATATATTTTCATCAATACAATTCAAAAATTTTAATGATTTCGTTCCTAAATTTTTGCATTTCACAGCAGGTTTTTAAATATGAATGAAAATCTGTGGTAAAATTTTAAAATAATATATAGTCCACGCGGTGCGTAGCGTATTTCAAAACGTAACACCGAAAAAATCACAACGTTACCTTTTATGTAGTGAGTAGATTTTGACTAAACAACCACGTGAACGGTTTCATAGCGTAGTGTAGCAAATTTTGACAGATAATCTCCAGATTGACACACAAACAAACTGGTCATTCTACTTCCTATTAATACTGAATTTATTTTTGCTATATGAAGCTTAGACGTACGGCAGAATCCTACACATGTATTTGAGGCATATTTTACTTATCTTGTTGGAAATTTAAAATTAACAATTTGGAGGTTCGTTTATATAACATTCAAGCTTTGTTAATGAAAATTGTTTAATTTTTTAATTTAATAACTGATTTTTTATCAAAATTTAAAATTATTGACCGACTCCATTACATGTCAATTCTATTTAATTGAAATTTCAACATGAAGTGAACTTGAAGTTTTAGTTGGAATTGGACAGTTGGGACTATATGTCGAATTGGTATATGGGTCCAATCTCATTCTTTGATTAGTTAACAACATTAAAATACAATATTTTTTTTGCATTTCTTGCAAACCCCTTCATAAATAACATAAAATGGAAATTTTAGTGACGCATTTCACCTGTTATTTTTATTTTTAATTTCCATTTTTTTTCGTTTTTTTTTTAATACTTAATATTTTACCGTTGTATTATTTGTTATAATACTTCTATATGAAAAATAATGAAATGAAATAAAATTTTCTTGGCAAAAAGCCTTCTTCTAAAATGAATTTTTCAATTGTTAAACTTGTTGAAAGTTTAAACGTAAATATATAATATTAAAAAAAAAAAAAATGAGCTACTTCTGTTAAATGAAAATTTAATGAGGAAAAAATATAATAATTTTCCTTTACATTTTCATTATAATAAGCTTTTTTTTGAAGATGTTTGTTTTTTTTTTTTTTTTTGTAATATTGACATATCTCACATTTTTCTAAATGTTTATTTTTGTACGCTTTGAAGCGTGAATCATAAATACAAACTAATAGATACAAAAATATTTATAGTTTTAAAAATATATTTTCTTTTTGGCCATTTATAAGAATTCGACACGAAAAATATTGTCCAATTTTTTTCTATATACATTATAATCTCGCGCAATAAAAAACAGGTGCGATTTTTTTTTTTTTTTAATTTAGGTGCGGTTTTTAATATTAACTTTTTGTATAATTAGGCAACAAAACTTAGAAATTAAATTAAATTTTTTTTTGCATTTGAAATTTACGTTCTGATCTGTTTGGTATATGGAAATAATTTACGGTTTGCAACGCATCTAATAATAATTAAAATTTGTTGCACTTTTACTTTATGAAAAAATCACCCAACCACACACTAATTTGTAATCAAAATTTTGCTGGCCATTGATTTTAGTTTAAAAAAAAATTATTTTTCCTGATTTTATAAAAATATTTTTAAATCGCGCTTAGGTAAAACTGTGAAACGATTTTTCCTAACTTCTACAAGACTTTCTTTGTTGTAGCTAATCAAGATATGATATAATTTATTTAGGAAATTGTCATTTATTTCATGTAATTTATTTAAGTTTAGTTGATAAATATCTGCGTTGTCAATGTTTGCGATCAATTTTTCGAACTTCCTGCATTGTGAATGTCTGATACAAATACGTAAGGTCGAACTAAAATATTAGTTAAATAAAGCTGGATTTTGCGTCTGGTCTTAATTAATGTCTGTGATTGGTTTAAAAAAAAAATCAACAAATCAAAATACTGGTCTCATTTATTTCGCCTTAGGGACTCAGTTATTTCATCGAACTGTAGTGAAATATAATTTTAAGTACATTTACAAAAATTCTGACACTTGATAAGTTTTTTAAAAATTAAAATTTTATATTTAATAATTTCTTTTCTTCTTTTTTTTTTTTACAGGTAAGCTTATCAAAATTTCAAAGTGTTGTGGTCTCTTAGCAATTATGAATCTAATGAAATAAGTTCATTCCAATTGAAGACAAATTTGTGTATGTAATTTACTTTATTTACTTAACGAATTAATTGTATGGTTGATTTTACATCGAAATTAATGTCATTGATTGAAAATGCAAATAAAATGCTAAATAAATTTAAACTTGTTGCATTAAAGGACTTTAATTAAATAATTCCACAATAAAACTAAATTATAAAGAAAATTTTCTAATTATCGTCTAACACGTTAAAACACTACTTAGCGGAAGTTAAAGATTATGTAATATTTTAATCAGTTTTACATTCTTAAGGATAAGGACACGCGATAATCCGATAATGCTAACGAAATTGTTATGGATAATTCAGTTTTGCATACAAATTAATTAATTGTTTAAAATTATTTAAGGTGCCTCTCGATTCGTCTTTTTTTTATTAGCCTATATAACTTTATTTCGCCAATACGTGGAAAGAAGAGGCATGAAAGTCGGAGTATTTGGTATCTTCCATTTCCCTCTGGTGAAAAAAAATATGTGTCCTTTAATTGTGGACAAAAAAATGAACAAAATAATTCTTAATATTATTTTTATTTTAAATTTAAATTCTCTCATGGTAGCATTAAATATATTATTAATAAATAATTAAATTTATAATAATTGAATTTGTATCGGATCCAAAAAAATAAACATCTGACATGAAAAATGACTCGGCATAATTTTGACGACAGAAATAAATCCATCAGGAAAATACAAATTTTAATTTTTTGCAAGCATGGATGATTGAATCTTCCTTAGGGCCTGTGGTAAAATATTATTAAATTGAATTAATAAAACTGATTATTTCAACTTTTACAATTTTATTGGCTTTTTTATCAATATTAATTATTATTTAACAGAATTAATTTTTTTTTGTCGGCGATATAAAATTTTATTTAATTATATAATTTAATATTGCATTAATCTCGTCTCGATAGAGTTACTATCTGGAAATACGATACTTTAAAAGTTATATTGCAGAGAAAAAAATTATTACTTCTTCGGTTATTTTTCATTTTATCCATGTTATATTAGATGGGTTACTATATGATTTCCAATTATATCAGTGTTCTATCTAGTCTCTAATTATTTTGTTATCCTTAGTCATAATTAATTTATTAGCTAAAATATATTGATGTTTTATTAAATTATGTCTTATTAACGCCATTGTATGGTGAATTTTTTTCTAGTTATACCATTAGGCTTGTGTTTTTTCAGCATTGAATTATATCGTCCTAATTTTTTCTAATAATTATCAATGAGATCTTATCGTTAACTCATAGTTCCACCGACAACACTATTTATTCACTTGAAAAATCATATACTATTATCCTCCCAACCCAAAACCGGTAGCCGATAGGAATGTAAATATAATTGATTAATAATTTGGGAGCTGCCTTATTAATTGCTATTAATATTAATTGGAGTTTCACTTATACAATTAATTTAAATGTGAGTTTAAAACGTAGAGTTATCTGTTATTTTCAAATGCCCTTCGGTATCCTTTCAGGGGTAAAAATTGTCTTAAGTCGACTCTGTGCAACATTTTTGGACTTGCCGAAGATGTATTTACGTGCTTTGAGTTTTGAGAAAGTGAGATTTTGTATTGCAGATATATTCTTCAGAAGGTTTCTTTCACATTTACAAGGCCTATCGTATCGTCCACAGAACTTTCATATTTACAGAAAGTGCTGTAATCACTTCTGAAACGTGTTGTTAGATTAATTGACTGCATCGAAGATTTAGTAATATCTTCCCTGCAAGAATACAGTTCTCCTCATATTGCAAGTCTCAAGATTTATTTCTTAATTAAGTATGAAGTTTATTACCATCAAATTTCATAGAAAGTTTTTCTTTTTTGAACTGTGTTTTTCACTTACAATCATTTTTGGATGAGCTTATTATTTACAATAAATCGCAACAAAATGTCACTAAACCTATTTGAGGAGGCCAAGGCTCGATTTGGGCTGCAGTATCATTGTAAAATTTAATTTCTTCATGTTTTCATACAATTATAATAACTACTGAAAACAAAGAAAGAGTTTAAGCACTTCCGGTTCCGGATAAACAAAAATTTATTTAATTTTATCTTCATTTCTTTGTCCAAATTTCTTCGTTGTCATTGTTTAATATTTAATTCCAAATAAAAAGCTTACTTAAAATTCTTACATAATATTTTACTTTTAGAGTAACAGGCATACAGGTATAAAGTAAACGAATCAAACCGATATTGAATGTATCTATACATATACATAAATAAACCAACAACAACAAAAAACGTTTATATTATTTTACACATTCCGCATTTTGATTATATAAAAATTAGAAGCCATTGACTCTCTGGAATAAAAATGAATTAGTGGATATCATTTTATATTCCAGTTTTTTTACGGCTCGTTTGTGCTTATTTAAAAACGCGCAATCGTAGTCGTAGACGCGACAACAAAAATCATACTATTTTCCGCTAAAGCAAATTTTGTAATTGAATTTGTTTTTCCTCAATTTAGCTATTAAATTATTATATAGTATTAACTATATAATAGAATTATTATCATTTCTAGTAAACCTTTAAAGTGTCAAAATTGTCAATCTTTTGTTTCCTAATATCTGATTTAAAATCGACATTTCAGAGAAGAATTGTCATCCCAACGACCTCGTAAAATATCTACATAATTAATAAACTTTTAGTATACACTTAATTCCAATGACGATGATGATACCCACCCATGAAAATTCAATTAATAAATAACAAACAAATCAGCTGCGCGATATTAACACTATATATCTTCTGCTGAAGGTAAACCTTCTAAAATTATTAACTAATAAATTCATTGTTTTGATAATTTTACATATTATTTAAAAGCAATTTATTAGATAAATATTTATTGTTTAAATTTTGATTTACAAATGGCAAATTATGTGTAATTGAATTCATAATTTTTGTTTATCGTTTATGACAAACTAAACTGTTGGGCCTGTTGACACAAACGGAAGAATGGGTTGTGGTTATTCTGAACTTTGTGAGTCTCTCTTCAAATGATTATTTGTTTTCCGGTATATTTTTTTTTTAAATTTTATTCCATATCTTAAATACAATTACGCAGAGAACGCGCATTATAAAACATATATAATAAAATTATGTTATAACATAAATTCATGTCTATTATTACAGGATATGATATGCAAGCACAATTTTTTTTTATCACAAAATCTCATAATATGTGTATCCATTTTCATGATTTTAATAGTACGACAATAGCTCGAATCGGCTAACCATTCTATATAATGTTCCTCTTAGCTTGTATATATACATTAACATTCAAAGTTCGTTCACATTTTACGTTATAAACACGTACAACTTGTATACCTTACTATATTACCACTGGTTGCCTGGTCTTTATATGTTATTACTACGAATCCAACCTCATTTTATATCTAATTTTTATTTTTGTACTTTATATATTTTTGTTTTTATTTCTTTTTTTATATAAAACTTTCGTCATTTCTTTCATTTTACTCAGTTTATTTCTTTTTCATTTTAATTTATTTATGAACTTTGGTGTTTTTCCAATATTATTTTTTTTTTTTTTTTACCATTTATAAAATTTTCATTTTTCTAACTCTCTTCTTTCACAACATAATTTAAAAATTCATTTTTAACATTATACAAAATAATAATTGGTAAATTGAAAAAAAAAATATGAAAACTAAATAACAACACGCAACACATAGCCATACATTAAACAACAACAAAAACAAAACTACTCTAACACTTTACGGTCTACTGAGCCAGAAACTTTTATAAATCCTATGCTGCCTGCTTAACTACTTGCTTAGCTTAAACATATTATGCAAAAGTTGCCAACTAAACATATAATAAATTCAATAATTGTTTAGCAATATTTAATTTATTAACAATTAATAAAAAATCCTATACAACACGCGCAACTTTCAATAAAAATAACTTGTTGAGCCAAAAACAAAGTTCTAGCAACAAAATATTCTAGCAACTTGATAACAAAATCTTCTGCAACAAATTTAAAAAAAAAAAAAATCTCTCGTATTTTAAAAAGAAATGCGCACCGAGCAGAGCAGCGCAGCGCAATTCTCCCTCCAGTATTAACAAAATATTCATCTTCACAACTTGCATTGCATTATATTTGTATATTATACATACATTTTTTATGTTTAGATACATTTTGACTATTTGTAAATAAATGTAGACACACAGAGTGAAGTAAATAATGTAGTAGATTATTTTTCTCTTTGCGCGCCCTCTTTATCTGTGTGTGTGTGTTTGCACTAAATTTGATTTGATTTGAATTTTTGTTTTTTTTTTTTTGTGTGCGATTCTTTTTCCAATAAGGAAATCTCCAATTAGTTCGCAATGGAACTTCATTCATAGCGGTTGGAAGTATAGATTTTATTTTATTTTGTATAATTAGAAGCGCGTAAAAAATATATATATAAAAAAAAAATCATATAAAAAAATTAGTTTCTTAATTTTTTTTTTTTAGTTTAAATAAATTTATCTTGAAACTAAAAAAAGAAAAGTAAAAAAAATTAAAATTAAACAATTTTTATTTTAATTTTCAAATTTTCACAAATTAAATTCTTCCGAATTGAACCAATATAATTTTAGTGTATACTCATACGAATTTTTCTTTATCGGAATTTATCGTTATCGTACAAAATTCGATTTTTGTTATCACAGAATATTTACGGAAAACTACATGGAAGAGGAATATAACCTTAAAAATAAAAACCTGTATAAAAAAATATTTGATAAAAATCAAAATATTTATGTTGTTTTTGTTGGATTTTAACACAAATTAAAAAACAAGAAAAATTAATTAACAAAACTCAAAAAATATTAATAATAATAATTAATTAATTAATACATAATTGAAAATTTAAAAATATTATGTTAATAAAATAATTAAAATTCCTTTTAAAAGTGCTGTGATTATTATAGTTTATTATATACCACAAAAAAGAAAAAAATATTAATTAAATAAATTATATTTATATCATTAAACATAATTAAAATATTTAAACATAAATTTATATATTTAAAATATTTGAAATATAAAAATTATAATATTTTATTAAAAAATAACAAAAATGATAATAAAAATTATTAAAAATCCTTTAAAAATTTAATGAATTTCGCTCCTTGTGCTTTATTATAATTAAAAATCCAAAACTTAATTTTTATATATTTCATATCAAATAAAAAATTATTAAAAATTATTATTTATTTATTCTATTATTGTCAATTAATTTCACAATTCTCTTCACAAATATATAATATCTAAAAAAAATAATATAATTACGAATTTAAATAAATATCCTTCTTTAACAAGGATTTAAAAATAAAAAAAAATTTAAATTTAATATATATTTATATATAATAAAAAAAAAATGGTAGTTTTAGAAACTGCAGCCCTTTTGGGCGGACCATACGCCCAAGGGGCACCAGCTTTAAAAATGGTACAAAAACGTTATATTGGATTACATCAATGGTTGGGACCACTACGATCCAAAGAGCTTAAAGATCACATTGTAAGTTTTAATCATAAATTTTATCTAAAAAACACCAAACACAAAAAACCATCACAAAACGAAGAAACTTTTATGAAATTTAAAAAAAAAAAATATTTTATTTATATTAAATTATATTGAAAAAAAAAAAAAAATGATTTATTATTTTATTGTCGGTTCTTAGATTAATTAATAATTTAATGTGTTCCAATAAATTATTTTATAGATACGATTAAACACTAGAATATTTACAAATATGAAAGACTAGCAAGAAGAATAGTAAATTATTTATGTACTCCCTATTAAAGTGTCACTCGTATTAGTTAGTGTAATTATATTTTTTTTTTTTTTTGGAAAAAGTTTTCATAATTATATGGTACTCAAGTTTTGTTAAATAAAAAAAGCATTAATTACACCCCAATACGCAATAAATATCATGATTTGTTAATATGTATTTCTGTCAAATCGTGTAATTTGTAGTAATTTTTTTTATCAATTTTCTTAGTGATTCTACGTATTGCAATGAAATATTTCGAATAATTGTAAAATTTCTTGAAAAGTTTATAGTTATATATATGACAAGATAACACGCAGTCTTAATTACAGCAACCATACCGACTGATTTTAATTGTGTTTCTAATTACATATCTTTTTTTAGTTTAATTAATGACTGGAACAGTCATAATTTTTCTATTTCAACAAATAGTGTCAATTCTATTTCATGAAATGCCAATTTATTTCAAAATTTAACAATTTTCGTTAAATTTGGTTCGAATTCAAATAAATAATAAACCAATTTAGATTTTTTTACAATTGAAAGTTTTATGAAATATTTCCTTACCGCTCAAATAAGCTGGAAACGGATTAAATGTCACTTTCATATAGGAATATATGAAAGTGAGTAAACAGCAAATTCACGACGAACACAACGGAAATGACAAATTTGAAAAATAAAAATGTTTAAATTTTGATATAAATGTGATTTGAATAATAAAAAAAAATATTTAAACTGTCATCGACGGATTAAAATTAATCAATTTAGAAGAGTAAATGTGGAGATTTTGACAATTTAGAAGAGTAAATGTGGAGAATTTATATTGATAGAATATTCACAATCAATCTCTACAGCAAGTCCAAAAATGTGTAATATTTGAAAGAACTTATTCCACTATTCCAGTTTGTTCCATTTCATTACAGGAAGTTCTTTTCATTGTCGTAGGATGAAATATTATTCTTTTTCCAAGTAAAATAATTAAAATTATTTTCAAATTTTTGGTAA
Source organism: Rhamphomyia laevipes (assembly GCA_963920725.1). NCBI lineage: Eukaryota > Metazoa > Arthropoda > Insecta > Diptera > Empididae > Rhamphomyia > Rhamphomyia laevipes. Next base: position 43,587,514 of record OY987257.1, on the reverse strand, counting down.
TTTTCTGGATTCACTAATTTTTCTGCAAACTCTAAACATTAATTTAATTGACTTTCAAAATATAAACAATAATTATCTCGGTAGATTTTAATTTATAAATTTTTTAAAATAAATAAAACTTTTTAATCTTCCTCAACAAATTACACAAAAATTTACATAAAAATTAATCACGTTTGACATAATAAAATAAGAATTGAAAATTGCAATTTGTTTTGTATTATTATTATACAATTGAGGAGGTGTTGAATGTGACCTTCCTAAGTGGCACACTAAGAAACTATTTAAATTAATTTATGATGTTTTATAATGGGCGGGTATATGCTTTTAATATGAATTTCCATACATCATAATTGTAAATTTTAATTTATGTTCTGGATAAAACATTTACAAATTGAAGTTTTTAGATTATATAAACCCTTAAGTTTAGATTATATAAATATAAAGAATTATTTTACATATTAAACCAATTATATTGAATTTATATACAATTCGTAATTTGTTAAATGGTTTTTTACATATTAATTTTGTTGCATTAACGACTTTTGTGATTATCAAATTGGTTTCTATAAAAAAATCATTCACTTAAAAGATAAACGTTAAATAGGAAGCTTATTTGTGCATCTGCAGAATTATCAATCAATTGTTAATTCTCAAAACTTATACTGACAGCAACTGAAATTAATTTGAAGATTATTTTCAGATATTCACACAAAAAATTGACAATCAATTGGACGACTTGTCAATTTAATGTTAATTAAGTCATTTGTTATTTGGAAAAAGTGTTTTTGATGTGTTAATTGACCATTTCTTTTCGGCAGAATTTAATCGTGATATCACTATCAAATTTGTCTATTTAAAAAGCCAATACTCCTTAAAATTATATTGTTTTTTAATTAATTGAAAATCTTCGTTTTCGTGGATAATAAATTATCTTTATAAGACAAATACAATTTTTCCCATTTCATGTAAACTTTCAATTTAATTACTTGAGAAACTAAAATTCACTAAATAATAATTTCTAAACTCACATCTTCATTACAATAACAAATTCTGAAATATTATTTTTCTTATTCACTCGTTTTTGATGGTTCCACGACTACGAGTGTAATTTAAAAGGTGTGAAAAAAATGTTTTTTTTTTTTATGAATGAGTAGAAAAAGAAGATAATTAAATAAAAAAAATCTTAGTTTGATTCGATATAATAATAAAAAAAAAAATCTTTGATAATTTTAAAAACCAAGAATATTTTTTTTTTTCATATTTTGTACACTATTCATTTTTTCACAGACAAAAAAAATTATAATTTTTTTTTATACCAATATAAGAAATTCTTATAACACAAGTTTCAAGAAGATTCGAGGTCAACAAACCCTCCAATTTCCACATTTTTAACTATTATAGACCAAATTTGTGGTATTAATTTAACAATAAAAAATTCAACAAGTTTTAATTATACAGCGTAGGGTGGACAATAATTGATTGATGTAATATCATGCTATTTGTGATAGTAGTCGAAGAAAATAATGTTCTCTGCCATCATTTCGCATTAAAGAAGATCGTCTGTAACTCGAAATGGGGAACGAATTCACAAAAATGTCCATACATTTTTTGTTTCGTATACAACCACAAATTTCGTGGTATACTGTCGATCAACAAGTTAACCAGGTGCGATTCTTATCCAGCTTTCTAACAGGCCACTGTCGACTTAAGTATCACCATATAAAAGTAGATATATCAATACCACCTCTCTGCAAAAAATACTGTGGTCACCAGACATAAAATCTTTGACCAGGCGTTTCTAGAACATATAGAAACATTCAAGCTTTTAAAATTATACTGATTTTTATCAACAAACTAAAGTCGTTGTTAAGATACCACATGATCAACAATTTTCGATCAACAATTTTCTATCAATTTTCCCAGTCCTATTTATCGAATTTAATCTAATCTACTGGTCCACCCCACCCTGTATATAAAAACTGCGAAATGAATTTTGTGTTTGTTTCAAAGCTAAATTCAAACAATTTTTTTTCTATATTTTTGAATTTTAATTAAAATTTTCCTTAAGAATTTTAATTTTTCATTTAGTTTTTTTTTTTTTAATAAATTTTATTTTCATTGCAAGCATAACAAAAAAAGAATCTATTAAAAAATTGAATTTGTATCAAAAAATTTTGTGTTTTGTTAGTGGAATTATTTATTTAAGTTTATTACACTTTTTATTGTTAATTGCTTTAGTCATTAAAAAAATTGTTTTTTTTTTTTTAATATAATTTTATATTTCTAATAAATATATTAGAAAAATATTTTCTCTTTATATTAAGAAACAAATAACAAATATTTTTAATGACTTTTCAAGTGCTTCAAGCCTAATTAGTTAGCCCCACAATTATTATTAATAGATACTATAATTATTTTCATTTTTACTTAAGGAAAGTTTATCCAGACAAAAAAATATTTTATGGCTTTCTGATTTAAAATGGATTTGTGTAACAATTTAATTTAATTAACATATACAAAGAAAAGGAAAATTGGATAAGCAAAATTTGTTGTCCTTTGGATACAGTACTTAATTAAAAAAACAAAATTGCTGTTCAAAAATGTCTTGAAAAAAGTTGAACTATGTACAAAGAAATATAATCATTTTCCGATGAATTGTCTGGGCTACAAAAAGTTAATTAATATATAGCTGAATATATGTTAATTGCGGATATAATTAAGTTTTTAAAGTCAACTGAGATTGTCTTTTTAAGTTAAATGTATCGTCATTGATTCCCTTCTTTCATTCTCATTAATCCAATCCAGTGGCGTGCGTTATAAGATGCTGATAGTGCTTAGCACATCCCCATCAGCGCTATCGGTTCACCAATTATATTAGTTTTCTTACGAGATCTTTCAACACACTTTATTGTAAAATTCATCGCACTTCACTAATTCAATGCAAGTCAATTAATTTGTCCTCTTCATTTATTTATTATAGATCATAAAAGTCTGTTAATTGAAAAATTATCACAACGACGTGCGTATAACTAAATTTGGCAGCGTTTGAAATAAATTTTGAGCTAAAAATGGAGCATATTACATTTCCATTAAGTTATTTCTTTTCCTACGTCATCAAATACGTTTTCCCAGTAACAATTTATTATAAATCAATTATCCACAATTTAAGAATTTTAAATATTTCTTAATGTTTTCCAATTTATCGCAAACAGAAATTCAATATTCAAACTCGCGCATATAAAATAAATATGATTTAATTTAAAAAAAATAAATATATAATATAAGAATTTTTGCATTTTTAATGAAATTTAAAACAACCTGAAATATAATTTTATTTTAAATGCCATTTTTTTTTATATTCCTAAACAAATTAAATTCCATTTTGAAAACTATTTTTTGTGTTTATTTTCTAAAGAAATTTTCTTGTCTGCCATTTAAAAACAAAAATAATAATAAAAAAATTATATAATTTTAACTTGACGCCGAAAAATTATATTTTATATATTATTTACGAGGATGGAATGATAAGTCTGTAGAATATTTTATACATCTTTAATGTGTTATAGTGGGTGGAATAATGTTTAAATTAATTCGCAAGTCGCGAACAATCTGATTCATATTGTAATTTCTACTTCAACTTTGACTAATATGATTTAAAAGTAGAATTTTGTGTTTTGGTAGGTGAAAATCTTCCAAAAGTCTAGTAAAAGGCAAAACCTACTAAAAATTCTTAACTTAATTTACAAAAAATCTAACTTACCAGCTCAAAAGGTTTGATCTTCTTTAACATCCCAACATTAATTTTGGTAATCAAGTAAATTTGTTTTTCTTAAAAGAATTAAGTTTGTTTATTCATAATTCGCAACACTTAGCCAATTAATTACTTAACTTTGAAAAGAAATTTATAAAGGCAGTCCTACAACTGACAATACTTCTAGGAAAATCTATGGTATCTATGCCTGCAGCAATACTTTGAAAGTGTAGCTGAATCTCTTCCCTATCGTTCATCTAGAACACAATTCGTAAACTTTAAAGTCTCCCCTCGTATGAAAAGCTATTTCATTTTAAAATATATAAACGAACAAATATATTAGTAAAATGATCTTCTAACATTTTATTTCTCTCGACTAAATTCTTTCCAATAAAATATGCAGCAGCAAAATGCTTTCATATTAAACAGATGTATTGGAAAAAAAAAAAATTGTGAATTCCCATTACACACATAAAATTGCATCTTTAATGTAGCATATCGCACCTCTTCTATCTATCTATATAAATTCGATTCCTTTTTTTTTAATTTTTTATATTTTTTTTAGATCGATTTTTTTTTGCCATGTAATGCTTCTTTTTATTATTGTTGCCTTCGTAAAGAAATATTTTTAAAAGGAATATTATTGCAAATTCATATTTTATGCATATTATTTCCAAATGGCGTGAATGAATTGGGAATTCCATGGATCCATTGTATATAGTATATTATAGAAATGACGATTTTATGTACCAAATAAGATACAGATTTGAAATTTGAAATATGTCTTTTTGGTTCATAAAATTTGTGTTAAATTATTGTAATATTTTTGATATATTATTGTCTTTGGTGGGCAGGAAGAAGACTAAATATTTTCTTTAACAGGTTTTCGGTTATTTATGAAGATTCAGATTTTTTTAAATGGAAATCAAATTCATGAATGTAGATAAAAAAAATTATGATTGCATGTAATCTTATAAGTTTTCTTATTTGGAAATAAAGTTTAAAATTAATTTTTTATTCCTTATACAAACACAGGATGGAAATAATTGATAAAACTAACGGATGAAAGTGTACTCAAGTTCAACATACAAAAAAAAATCAAGTACCAATTTGTTGTGTTGGTTACTGGTACTTAAAAGTATACTTTTAACTTTGTATTTTTGTATTTTCAATGATATTTCAAAATAATCTGCATCTCAATTTTCAAGTCTTTTTTTATATTTAAGGGCTTAATTATTTGTTGTTGTTCAACATTTATATAGTTGCAAATCAACGAAATTTTGTATTGGTTAATTAATTATTGATTACCATCTCATATTGCATTTCAAGATGTTTAGCGTATTGAAATGCACACCCAATGGTGAGATGAAAAGTTAACTAGATACTTGATTACCATTTTCTTTGAGACACGAAATTGGAAATCCGCGACAAAGCATCGAGGACTATGGAAACGTATTTGAGGATACTAAAGATCGATACACAAGCACCACATAAAAGAATAATGCCAAAAATGTTGATATTAATTTACTAAGTTGAAAATTGATTCAAATCATTTAAAACAATTCTAAACAAATAACTACATCCTAATTGTCAAGTTTCTGATGAATCCGTATTATTAGAAAAGGACGACCAAGGTTCAGTTTAGAAAATTTGTGGAATTAAAGATCATGACATTAAGACTTGCGACATAAAAATGTCCTGGCTTCATGTATTTTTCGATATGAGTTCGCTCTTTCCATCACAGTGCAACGCTGACGAAATGAAACTGAATAATTTTTTTAAATATAGTTTTATGTCTCACTCAAGGCATCCCCGATAAACTGCATTACAGATAATGTAATAGAAATATCAACGTATAGAAAATTCGAGACTGGAATTAAAATTTCATTATTTTTAATAAAATTTCTGTTACTGAATACAAAAAAAAATCCATTTCTGTGCTAAATTCACCCATGAGACTAAAATTAATTCTATCAACTTTAACAAAATTATAATTTAAAAACACAAATATTTTCTTCTGTTTCATTTCTCTCTAAGCTAACAACAATTTTAGGGATATGGCACGTAGACAACATAAGAAATTTAAAAAAAAAAATGTTATTAAATACTTTTTTTTTTTTTCATGTCCTTTTTTCATTCGACTACACCCAAATATTTTACTTACTAACTTATTTTCAGTAAAAAAAAAAAAAAAAAATTAATCTATAGAAGGAAAAAAATAAAACCGCAAAAATCATTTTGCACTCTTTTGAACAAAAATCCTATTAGCCGCTTGTTAGCACCCCCCAATAAATGTAGTCCTTTTAGATGTGTATGTATATGTATATCATTTATTATCATCATCATCATCAGTTTCAAAAACCACACCAAAGGCCAACGAGAATTGATTCTTATATCCATGGCGGCTGCGACTAACCAAAAAAAAAATGTATTTATGAATAGGAAAGTTTTTAAAGTCGCGTACTGTCATTGTATAACAATTTAAAAAAAAAAAAAAAAATGTTTTGTTCATTGTCCTTGTGATTGTGTTTCGGACAGGGAATAGAGAATTTTGACTGTGCACCGATGTTTGTGATAAAGAGAATTAAACTACACTTGACAATGAAATTGGGAATATTAGTAGTAATTACATATTCAAAATTCCACTGAAACACAATGACGTTTCAAATTATTTATTTGATAGATTATATTTTTTTGGCCCGGCAAATTTAAAATTTATTAATGGAGTTCATAGTAAGATATTAAAAACGAATTAAAAATAAAATACTGGTAAAGACAAAATATTGATGTAAACAACAAAACATGGTGTGACTTCTATGGTTTAGTCAATTTTACATATTTTGTTATTTACAGTACTATGGTAAAATTAACGATATTTTCCTATGGCAATAACGATTACAATATTTGAGGCGAAGAAATTCATAGGGGCTCAAACCCACATGAAGCAAAATGGTATACAAAAAGTATGCATTTTTCAAATGTTACTTAAACCTCTATTTTGAGAATATTGATATATATATATATTCCAACTTTAACGGTTCCACTTCGGATTAGATAAAAATGAATCATAATGTACTGAGCCACAATAATTTTTTTAATAAATAACATAAAATAAAACCATTTATGAGCGTTGATGTAATTAGATTAAGAGTTTATGCGCAGATTAAACGAATTAAAGCAAATATTTATTTTTGGAATTAGATTACTTTGGTTCTGAGCCAGTAGTCCCTCGTTCAAATTCGAATCTTGTGTCGTGTAAAAATTTTAATTTTCTATGCTAACTACAATTTTTATTTAAATAATTTGTAAATTTAGCATATTTTACCAGAATTTATGAAAGTTCACTCGGCACATAATAAATTTTTGGTCCGCGTATATAGTTTTATCACCTCGTTTATTTATTCTGACTTCAGTATTTTGTGTTGTGGCCTTTGCACTTTTGAAAAATGTAGACAAAAAAAAAGAAAATATTTTTCTTTTTTCCAACTTTAAAGTTTTTTTTTCTATTATATTTTCTCGAAATTTTGAAGTCTCTTTACCTTCCTGTTAAAGCTCTAAATAATTTTTTTTGTCGTCAATTTTTGTTGTGTTGTTCCGACCGTACACACATTACTGTCGTCGTTGTTGTCCTTAAATATAGTATGTACGTATGTATAAGTTTGTGTACACTTTGAAAGGAACTCCTTAATGGTCCTTTAAGCGCCTTAGTTTTCTTTCTTTTGTATTATAACCTTTATATATAAAATATAAAGTGAGACTTTTCACGAAAGGAAAACTGTTGCAAAAAAAAATATTTTTCACATTTCTTTTTTTATTTTGTGAATTTTTCCCCCTCGTTTAACGCAACAAAAATAAATTGTTTGTTTGTGCCCTTAGTGGCGGCGGGGCAAATTGAGGGTAAATAAATAAAATGGTTAAAAAGACCGAAATAGAAAAGAAAAAAAAAAAGTTTGTACCATAAAAAATAAAATTGATAGAATCTATATCTAAAAGGAAATCAATTTGTATCGGTAATAATTATTTTGTCGATAAATGAACTTCAGCGTCGGGGTAAACATAATTGAGAAATCCAATTAAAAATAAGATTTTCGTACACAAATTAAAAGTATTACTTTGGTGATAGCTTGAAGTGGTTTTTGGGGGCTTTGACAAAAAAAAATGGAAATTTTTAAATATTTTTTTATTTTTGTGGATTTCACATAACAAATTATTGTATAAATTGAAAATTTATTGAAAATTTAATTATATAAAATGTTGAACAACTTCAAAAAGTTCAATTGTTGTAAATTCTTAAGTTAATGATTTTGTCGAATTCAAATTTCAGTCAATTGTATTAGCATAAATTTGGAGGAAACAAGCTGATGATGTGTACCAATTCTATAAAATATTCAGAGTTTTGAAATCCTTTTGAGCGCTCTTTGAAATTGTGCTTTTCATATGTAAAAATACTTAAAGCACAGCGTCCAGCACTGCTTATAACGTCACTCTGTATATGTGCACTAAGATTTGTTCGATATATACGACTGACGACTTACATCATCCAACATTGTATAACTCCTTTGGAAGTTGAGATTCAATAAATATAATTATTATATTCATCTATAAAACGTTAAACGACATTATAAACATGAAAATTCAGCAACTGAAAAATACCACATTCGCGAAAAAAGATTGTATATAGCTCAAACCAAATGCTCGAAGGTGCAATTATTATATTTCCACAATTTAGTATTGATGACATTCTTAATTATGAGTAAATCCTATTGATTCAAATCTAATAAATTCGTTAATTATAATTAAAATCAATGATTCAGAATAAAAGTATGGAAATTCAGTGAGTAATGGATAAGTTAACTTTGATTGACAGCAAAGTTTAACTCATACGTTTTGCTAGTTACTTCCTTGCGATCAATTACTAGAATTTCAGTTTACTAAACGTTCAAATATAAAAATTCTTATTGTTTTTATCAACAATAATTCATCAAATTATTTTAACAATTTTAAAAGATTTAATAAATTGAAACGAAAAACTGAAAAGTAATTTAAAGATTCCAACTAAATTATATAATTCATTTAACTTCTTAAATATAATCTTTCTATTGGTAACATAGCACCATTTTAATAGGTACCGAATTTGAAGAAAAACATTTCTCTACTCTTCAATTCATTACCAGAAATTCAAGATATTTTAATGACAATAAGAATTTCACGTTTAAACTTAATTTAAAACTTTTGATTAAAATTATTTTATGAACAAAATTTTAATTACCAATTCTATGTTTTTACCATTTTTTTTTAATATCATTTTCAAAATATATCACTAAAATTTATCAGGTTTGAAAAAGTTGAACGATTTATTTAAAAAGCAATGAATTTTGAAACTTTGACCTTGAAGTCAGAATACTATTTAATTTAACGTGTTTCTATTATAGAAATTTTGAAATTGAATGATGATCCATTTATTATTAGAAGGTCTTTCATCCACAATGATCGATGACACTATAGAAGAGTATGCATTTACAATTCTATTTCCGCATCTAATTACGATAAAACTATTTCGGAGTTTTGTGAAAATGGATCCTAGTTAGAAGTTAGAATTAATCAAGGATGTTACCAATTACAATCACTGTAAATATTAAAGTCAACGGAAAAACTATAGTAAATTCTAGATTAAATTTACAAATTTTCATATTTAAATTGATTTTGATATTACATTTAAAAATTGTCATTAAATTTTATATGACAAAATATTTGAATTTAATAAAGTTGTTCAAAACTTTTTCAAATATTCACTTGTGTACAAAAGTACGATAATTAAATTACATATTTTTCAACAATTCTTATATACAATCAGTCCAATTGAGTTCATTTTACTAATAAAATTTAACCATTTTAAGTGCATTTACAAATATATGCAATGCTTTCAAACAAATACTATATGAAAATTCCCATTTTTTTTTTTGTATTTTCCAATAATGATTTTCATTTAAGTATTATTTGATGTTTTTCCTGCATAGAACATTCTCTGCCCCGTAACAAAATTGGACACATTTAATTTACTAATCCTTTTAAATCTATTGGTGGAAAGGGATCTATATATCATTTTCTTTTTATCCTTATTCATCAATTGTGTGATCTCTCTTCATAGAAATTATTACAAAAGAAAATCCTTATAATATATGTGACGATAAAAAGATTTATTGCCAAATTGTGTATAAAAGTTGTTTAAAGCCATATGAAAATATATTTTTTTGGTGCATCGTACCATTTCTAGAGACTATGGTGCCATATCACATCTGTTTTAATGCTTTTGTTTAAATCCTTTATTATTAGTATATACTTTTTTTTTTTTTTTTAATAATTGTTCGTTGATTGTTGTCATAGAGGATATCCTAAAGTGGTTTTGTGGATATAATTTTTATTTGATGTGAGAGACTATTTTGTCGGACACAATACGCCACAATTGACAAATTTTGTCCACATCTCATCGATATATCGTTTACAATAAAACAAAAACAAAATTGATTATTTTTTTATTATACAAAACTTTTCCGTCATCATTTTTCTTATACAGTTGAATCTCTCTAACTCCAAATTTCTGGAAATTAAAATTAGAATTTATTATAATATTTCCGTCGTCCTTTATTTCAAAAATTTTTTAATACTGGAGAGCTAGAGTAATTCACGCCGCGCCACTCTGGAAAAATAAAATTCAAATATTGGAAATTTAATATTCCAAAGCGGTAAAACGGAAAAGTTGAAATCGGAACGCACTTTTCGCACGTTATTCTATTCAGGACAATTGAGATTATATTAAACCATCCATGATATTGATAATCCGTCACTCCACTCGATTATTCCATATTAGGCTGATGTCAGTTTCATTCACCGTAGAATTGATTTGACTGGACTAGTTCAAGTCCTCTCTCTTTTGCAAGCTTTCTTAAATATTATTATTATATTTTTCATGAAAAATAATAAGCAACACAATTTAAGAAAATGTATAAGAATTAAACCCTCCAGAATTCCGTTCTATACACATACGACAATTCAGAAGGGAAATTCTACTCCTCTTTGGTCAATATATGAAAATGCGTTATAAAGTTAAATAAAAATATTTGTTTTGATATTTAAAATATTTAAATCCTTTTTCCCTTTAGTTAAAAAAATATTTGTTCATTTAGTTCCCTTGTGATTTTGAGTTTAGAAGGATTTTACTGTATATATGGCTACATACAGGAAAGTATATATATATATTTAATATAGTAAAATACACTTTGGAATTTTTATATACTGTAAATATAATTTCAATTTCACATTTCGTGAAAGAAACAAAAACACGACAGGATAAAAAATATATTTATTAACAACTTCGTACAGTATAGTATCAACAAAAAAAGGATAAAACTTTTTTTTTTGTGGTTTTCACTTGAGTCAAAGTTAAAACAATTTGTGGTCTGAAAATCATAATAAAAAGGAATTTTTTTTTTGTTATTCTGTGTTTTTATTTTTGTTTTTCATATACTTTTGTATTATTGTGACTTGATGTAGGGATACCGAAGGATTATGATTAAAATGCTGAGGTCAAGGCATGATTTCATAATAATAAAATTTAATATTTATAGAATAAAATTAATTTTGTTCTATTTTAAATTGTGTAGGGAAAATGAAAACTATAATATAATATTTTGTTAAATATTACAATCACAATTATGTCGTGAGTGAAAAATCATTAAGCAAAAAATATCAAATAAAAATTTATATTACAAACTACTTAACCAGCGAGAAGAGGTAGAGGAAATATATTTTTATGATGAGATCAACATAAATCTACAGAATTTGTTTTGTTTTATGAATCGGGTTAACTAAACGTCAATTTTTCTTTTTTGTCATGATTAAATCTCAAATCACAATGAAACGTCGCGTTCACTTAATTACAATTCTCAGCGTTAACGGCAGATATACGATGATTTTTAGTAGAACGTTTATATTAAATTAAAAAGTAAAGACACCACGACAACTTTAGAAATTTCATTTCAACATTAAAAATAAATAAATTCATTCAACGAACAAAAGTCGACTTCGTAACTGAATTAACTATTGAGTAACTGAAATTAATATAAACCACTTTAGTAAAGTCAGCAGCAGCGGAATAAGTTAAACTCGCGCCGACCTATGCAAAATCGCAAAAATACGTTTGTTAAAGGAAATTTTATCGCAATCGTTTATAGCAATCGTTTTTTGAAAGGAAAATAATAAAAACCTAAATTTTAAAAAATATTTATATTGAAAAGTAAATGAAAAATTGTAAAGCTTGCCCTTATAATTATTAGAATGTCACTTTTTTTATTTCAAAATTGCAAAATTTATTAATGACTTCATTTAAAACTTAATGCTTAATTAATCAGAGAAAATTTATTAGAAGTGTAAATATGAAATCAGTATTTGTAATTGATAGTTTCCGATAGTAACAAGTTATCAACACAATCGTTGCTTTCATTCCAAACCATAAATTTCTTTATAGTGTAAGAAACATTTAATTGCAACAAGATAATCACTTTTTTTAATAGTGAGACATTTGTTGTAGCAGTAAACATTGATTTTGTGGAACATTGGGAGTAATACATTTGCTGTAAAATCGAAATTTCGACAATTGATGTCTTGGTCGGTGGTCTGGAGTTGAACCCGGGACCTAATATATCACAGCATAGCCTTCAAAGCCACTATCGCAATCAAATAAACAAAATACACAAAAATTACATGTCACAACAACATAAAAACTCATTTACATACAACATTAAAAATTATTAAATGTGGATTTTATTTTCGTATTTATAAAATTTTATATTTTTTTTTTTGTTACAGGTAGGTGAAAATGTACGTAAATATAAAGAAAAAATCATTTTTCATGACAAGGACATCAACTAAATAAAAATTATAATATACCCAAAAATCTAAATCTGAAATTATGTTTGGTAATGTAATAAGAAAATTTGAAATCGCTTTTAATATAATAATACTAATGAATAAACAAGCAAAAACCTAAACAAATTTACAAATTATTAAATACAAACTCTGATTATAATTTTAAATTTCGATTGTTTATACATTTTTATTCAAATTTAATTAAAAAGCAAATTACTTAATTTTTTTTTTAAATTAAATTTCCATAAAATGTTTATATAGCCACGATCAGCCATCAAAATATCGTGAAAATTTCATTAGGTTTATGGCGGAGATTGCGTGTGGCGGGATTTGATAAATATTGCTTAAAATAAAGCCCACGTAAACGACGGGCTAAAGTAAAATTGGAACCTTGAAAGAAAATTTTCGTTGTTTTTCTTGAATTTTAGAATTTATACTAAAAATAGAATTTATTAATTTTATAAATATAATTATATTTGTATTTTTCTATTCTAAATTATAATCTATATTAATTAATATGACCGGTAAGAATAATTAAATTTTATATATTTTTTTTGAAGAACTTATGCGCAGAAAGAAAAATTAAAATAGATTTCTCGAAATGTAATTAATAGCTAATGCTTACCAAATCGTATTCACAAAATAGAACAAGACGCAATTTTTATTAGATTAAAAAAACTTTAAATCGAAGATTGTAATAATCACGAATTTTGTTACAGTAGTTGTAATATGTTTATTGTAACCGTGTTTTTTTTAATTTCTCGAGACATTTAAATATATATTTCAATTTCAATATTTGAAAAAATTAATTATAAATATTGCACAGCAATTCTGCAATGGTAATTAATAGTTATAGATTTGGTTCCAGTAAATTTGATTTAGTCCCCTACCAAAATGCAATCACTAAAAATATTAATAAATCTTTCGTATTGTAGATTAATCTTAAATAAACTTTCGTTATTCAAATACATAATAGCAATTACATAAACTATAACTCTCAAAATATATAAAGGAGAAAGGACCTTTACGAGGGAAATGCATTAATACATGGCCCAAGACACGAGATTTATTTTTTGCTTATATATTCGTTTTCCAAAACAGCATAGAACTTAATGTCACAACTGACAAAATCAGCTGATATAATATTAAATAATTAGTAGCTATATAATTATAGCATTCATAAAAGTATCAATTACACAACAAATATAGAAAATTATAATTTGTTAAAAAATTGGTCGACAAAGACACAACTTTATCGTAACCGATACGACAATTTAGAATTTAAAATTGATACAAGTACAGACCCGATTGTACGTTACAATAAAATTTGTTAAGAAGGATCAACTTGACTTGGAAATGCTAGTAAAAACTAATATAATTTTAAATTTTATTTTATCAAATAATTTTAGTTATTAAATTTAATATTAAAGTATATTTTATTAATAAAAAATTTACCTTTAATAATCAAATTATTCTGTATTTTTCCAATGTCAGAAATTCGATAGAAAATGAACTATCATTTTGGTGTTTTATTATTATTTTTTGCAAAGATCCCATCCATCATGAATTCGATAATATTAAATATATTTTCAACACCCAATAAATCTTCAATCCATTTTCATATATAGAAAATGTAATTTATTATGTATTTTTCAATTACATGTCATTTTGTCTGGACATTCAATATATCACAAATATACAAAAATCGTCAGAAATTTATTATTATAGTTTGGTTTTTTCGTTATTGTTGTTGTTGAAATATGTCAGTAAAATTGGTAAAATTAAACAATAATTATTATTTTTTTATGATTTGCTAAAAATTTGTTGGCAGACATTTCAAAAAGCTAAATAAATTTTCAATATATTTACTAGATTGTCAAATTAAAATTATGTTGTTATGATTGTTTTTCTCTATTTCCTAAAAAATCATTTTTTTTATATATATTTAAGTAAAAAAACTAATTAAATTTTTTATAATATTTTTGTATATTGATGAAAAATTCTTTATAAATAATTTTTCTTTAATACAATTTCATAATTTCGGGGTGGCATCATGAAAACTTTTTTTTGACACCTTTGGTTCAATTTTTCTTATGTTTTTCTTGTGTCACATACAAATTCTAAAAATAATAATATTTTATGGATATAAAATTTTACGAAGAACCCGAAAATATTAAAATTTAAATATATTATTTATTTATTTTTTAAAAAAAACTTGGTGATTCAGTTTTAATTTTCAGACTTTAGTCTATTTAGTGTGTTGTTCATCATTCCTAAATGCAATTCTATAAATAAAATCCAAATCATAAACAACAAAAAATAAAATAATATTTGAAAAAAAAAAATACAAATACAATTCCACAAGATCGAGGAAAATATATAAAAAAAGAAAATTCACAAGATAATTTATAATGAAAAATTATTATATTGGTAAAATGTAGGTGACCACGATTAATATCACGGAAAATTTATTAATGTTCATATAGTTTCAAAAACACAAATTTATTAAAAAGTATTTATAAATTTAAAGTTTGTTAGTTGTACGTATAATTTTTATTCCTAATTTCAAAGTGGGGGAAACAGATAGTCCCACTACGAATTAATACGATGTTTCTAATAACGATTTATCGTTCCGGATCTTAGAATACCTGTCCAGCTTTAGTCGTAAACTATTCGTGTTGTAGACTTCAGCGTTTTGCAGCTACACATTGTACAATTTAGCTGTAGCTTTTTTTTCATGGCGGTGACCGCAAGTATTCTAGCATGATTTCCATATTATGTTCATTTTTTAAAGCTAGCGCTATCGTTTTGCGCTCACATTACGATTGGGCCTTAAAAAGAATTTTGTGGAATTCTTTTTTCTATTGTCAGGGCTAACTAATGGCTTTCTTGCATTATCGCTTTATCTTTTAAGCGGTTAAAAAGTGGCAAAAAAAAGTAACTATTGTAAACACTATTTAATAATTCGAAAAAATATGATTTTACTTTGAAATTAAATTTAATATTACCTTTGGACAAACCCACAATTTCCTCCATAATATTTTGTTTTTTGTTTGAAATTCAAATCTGACACTAATTAAATTTATTACTTTTACTTTTCTGAGGTGAAAAATAGCTTCTTCTTAGTTTTTTTTTAATTTATAGAATTTTTGTGTTCATATTTTTAGAAATACATTTTATTTTGTACGATATTTTAATTTCGTTCTCGGAATGAATTTTACAAAAATTAAAAAAAACACATGGACGATTTCAGTTGTCAATTCAATTTTTTTGAAATAAAACATTTATTTAATATTTATATTTAGTTTTTTTTTATGTTACATGATATTATTGTTTATCATATTTATATAGTTTGACATTAAAATGTAGGGTAAAAATCTGTAAAGTGTGGGCTTATTTTGATGACAGCGAAGTAATGGACATCCAAAATAATATTTTCTTCATCTTTATAGAAGATATCAAGAAATAAATACCAAATATGTGATTCAGTAATGTAAATAAATCTTAGACATTATTTGAAATTATTGTGTCTGTCTGCATAAGAATTTTTGTGCTTGCTGTGTAGAAAGTCTTTAGAAATAAATATTAAGCAACAGAGTTCCTTCAAGTGAAACGGAAGAAAACCAAAACAATGATTGGCTTCCTTACATATAAGACTAGGTGTGCAGGTTCTGTCAACACAAGAACAAAATGGTAGAGCACATGCTTTGTGTCGTTGGTGTCTAGAAGAATTCGACACCTTGAAAGCTATGTTATTAAGCTTTCAAAAGGTGACGGATTTCACTAAATCACCCAAGTGTTCTATAAATTTCTTTGAAAATTTTAAATGAATTTCCTTGGAATAAATTGTTCCTAGTATTTAAAGTTTTATAATTATACCTGAATAGGAAATGCTTATATGGCTTGTATCCGACTTTAATTATCCTACCTGCCCAGCGAATAATTATTGCATTTAATTAACAAAACATCAATATTACTTTGATTATATAGTATAGTTCTCATAAATATTTTCTCTAAGAATTTTGTAATTGTTTTGGAATTCATGGCACATACAAATTTTTATTTATAGAATTGCTATAATTAATTTCACCAAATTCAAATTACTTACATATAACAAATACAAAATAGTGAATTAACGTCCGATTTTATATCATGGATATTTTATGGGTAAAGAAAAAAATGCTTGTTCGTGCTTGCAAATAATATTGAATAATATTTACAATTCTATAGTAAATCTGGTATAAAAAAAATTCCATCGAAAACAATATTAAAAGCAATATTTTATAAAAAAAAATTAAATTTCACATATAATTCCAATAATTTAAATAATTTTAGAATATTGTCTACGTATATGTATATATAAGTTTGACAGATTTATAAGACTCCCACAACTCTAATAAAATGAGGCTAACATTTCTTCGTCATAAATATCTTATAAGACTTAGTTTTCATGTATACAGGCAGAAATTGTCATTAAAATATCATAAAACTGAATTTTCTTATACAAAAGATATAAAATTACTTGGTAGCGTTCTTCCTTTTTTATACACAATTTTCACATTTTATATGTGGACATTATTCCAAGCAAAATATGTAAAAAAAAAATTGAACATATTTAAACAAAATCTTTCGAGGACCTTGTTGATAATCGTGGAAGTAGCAAATAGTTAGTAGCTCTGGTAATTCTTAGAATTGTTCCCATAAAACTCGTCAAATTTACGATATTTTAATATTTTTAGTTTTGGATTCAGTTTTAAGAAGTCAGTGTACAAATCGTGCTGTCTAATCATAGTTGCGATCCATTTTACACTTTCTAACAAAAATTTATAAATAATTCTACTTCTTGCAAATTTATTGGTCAAATTTGTTATTTTTTTATATTTTATGTTGTTAAAAGAGACCTGCTACAATAATAGCAAAATACAAATCTGATTAAATAATATTTTTCAAATAATTTCGAACTAATCGGAGGCACAGAAGAACATAAATTACAGATACTATAAAGTATAATTCAAATTTTTGGAAATTTATTATCTTTTTTGAATAGTTTTATCTCATACTGTTTTATGTTATCTGAATATTCATATTTTCAAAAAATTTAAATATTTCAAAAATATTTTTACAATAGCATATAACACTTCCGGCTTGGCCTAGTGAATCAAGTTATTTCTTGATAATAACCACGTGTACTGCTCTTTCCTTGTAGATCAACTTGAAGTTACAAAAGAATCTGGCTTTTAATACATTCCATTCAATTATAAGTTAATATTCCGAAAACGCTATTAGAATATAAATTGTACTATAGCGAACTGTTCAAATCCAAATGATGCTTCGCTATTCTAATGCTGGCATCTTATCGTCATCAGTTAAAATATATGAAAT
The DNA here is from genome assembly GCA_963920725.1 of Rhamphomyia laevipes. Classification (NCBI taxonomy): domain Eukaryota; kingdom Metazoa; phylum Arthropoda; class Insecta; order Diptera; family Empididae; genus Rhamphomyia; species Rhamphomyia laevipes. The sequence continues at coordinate 43,569,456 of OY987257.1, read as the reverse complement.
CATATGGAATTAGTAAAAATTCTATTAATTCGTCGTAAAAATTGGATTAATTTATATTTTGACGGGATCGTTTCGACGAAACGACGGAGAGACTATCTGCGGTATAATACTAGTAATTTACTTCCAACAATTCAGCGTGGAAGTAAATTTAATTATTTTCTTTTGTTATTTGAGAAAAAAACTGTCGCCAAACACAAAATTATTGGAATCATTACGAATATTTCAAAATAGAAAACGACAATTACTTTATAAAGTTCTTTTAACAAACCTCGTAGTTTTATAATCATGATTTCTTTAACACCATCATCGGCTACATTAAAAAAATACACTGTCTTATATATATGTATATAAACGACAAAATAATTCACTGATAAGAAGATGTGTTAAAATGTTACTCTTAGATCCTGTTCGTACGATATCCTTTTTATCATACAAACAAAATACACACACAAATACATTAGATATTATTACATAAATGATATTCGCTTATATATATATATAATAAATGTACGATACATAAAAGATTATTAAAGAAACATATAATATTAAGGAAGTAAAAATATTACAGAGAATAATATCTGTCAGGACTCCAACGACGACGACGAAGAATTTTTCGAAGGATCTTTTTATTTTAGAATAAAACAAATTGCTTTTTTCTCTGTATACACGTTTTTTTTATAACGTTTAATTTTTTTTTTTTTTTAAATTCATGCATCGAATCCTGATACTGATATGACCATTTGTTATTCGGTATTAATATCACATTATGGTTTGAAGCAAAAAGGATATATAAAAAAAAAAAATATTTCATTAAAAAAAGATACCAACTTTATTGACGTGTGTGTTGTGATATTACAAAGTATAATAATATACAATGGTTGGCAGCGTATTAGCGTATATAATGTAGTGTCTAATAAATTTATTTTTGGTTTTCACGTTCTAATATTTATATTCGCACGTGATTTATACTCGCTACTCAAAAATTTTCCTTTAATATTTATTTGTTATAGATAAATATTTTTGGTAGTAAAAATATTCCGGCATCATTATAATAATAAATAAGGAATTTTCAAATAAATCGTCATAGCTTATAAAATAAAATAGGCTGTTACAAATATGTAGGGGAAAATCTATAGTCATGATGTAAAAAAAAATCATAAAATTCATATAGTAAGTAATTAGTAAGAATAGAATTTATCAAATTAAACATAATTTTATAATTAACTTATACTGTAGTTTCGAAATTCGAATTTATACTTTTCAGAGCACATACATTTTCGGAATTCATTTATTAAATTAACGGATATATGTTGGATTCAACCTCATAAGGGTTAGGTTAACCATAATAAATTTTCAACAAATTAACAAAACTTACTTAGTTTCTTATACAACCGAGTTTTCAATTTTTGAATATATGTATTATAAAATTTTAATATAATTTTTATGAAATTCTAATGGAATTGCTAAATTAAACTTAAATTCAAGTTTACATAGGTGAGTTACATTCAAGTTAGATAGGAAGTTCTGAAAATAACGCTTTCCTGCGTTATCACCTAGTAAACTTAAAAAATTTAAATAGTTAAAACTAAAGTTGTTCCAAAAGTATGACAGATTCGACCAGCTACATGTAAAAATATTCAGCTGTCTACATGTAAAAATATTAACTATCACAATGCTACTGTCATTGTTGCATTGATAGGTGTGTATGCGTAGTAGAAAGCTACTACATTATTCCCTCCGCTAATTCGAGACCTGTTAATTCGAAGCTAAATAATATCAAAATTTTAAATAAAATCATAAAATTAAGAAATCGTTGCTAAATTGAAAATAGCAGTTTGTTATAAAATAATGAATAAACCATTTATCAAAAGTAAAAATAGTGTAGAAACAAACGAATGATTGTCCTTCTTCTAAATATGTACTGTGTATCTAAATTTCTACTTTTGACAATATCAGCATTGAAATTGTCAGATTATCACAATGAGAGTACTAAATTATAAAATATATTTAATTGTGAGGATTTTACAAAGACCCACCCTGTTACATTCAAAATTATATTTAAACATTTAAAGACAAAAATATCTTCACAAAAAATGAATGTATAGGTCAAAAAAAATATGTCACATCAAGTAAAAAACACTGAAGAATATTTCGTAGTCATGACATTAAATAAATTGTAAAAAAAAAAAAAGTTTTTTTTTTCGAAAAAGAATTAATGTTTCTACAAGTTTTAAAGCTATTGAAATAACTGCGAGGAAGTGGAAATGATAAAAATACTATTCAATAAAAAAAATAGCAATTTCTGTAATACGCTTTATTATGACTTGCCATATCCCATAGCTAATAATAATGGAATTGTGTACAAAAAAAAACAAATTTGCTGATAATATGATTATTAAAACAGTGGGCGAACTTCTAGATTACAATTAAATTATATAAAACTAGAACATTTTATCAAAATATAATTTCCATGCATTGTGGAAATTGTGAAAGAATGAGTGCTATATTTTAAAGTTGCTGGTTGGAAATTATTATTAAAATTCTATGAAAATAGTTGGCATAAAAAAAATAGTAGAATGAAAATTGAATTTGATAAGAATTAAAATATTTTTAATATTATATTTTTTAAATTTTTATCTACTGAATGAATTCGTTATTTAAAATGATACGAAGTATAAATGGAAAACTCCCAGTTCTAAGAAAAAATTCAATTTAAAAGTAAATATTACTTCCGAGTAAAAATCCAGTTCCGAAAAGTTCTTCTATGGAAAAATCTTAGGTTGCAGAATTAAAAACCAATTCCGAATCTGAATGTGAAGTATTTGTTAAATAGAAAATTCTCAAATCCGAGAAAAAACCAGTTCCTTAAATGGAAAACTCTCAATTCGGAGTAAAAACTTTAGTTCATAGACTGATTATGTTCCCGTGTCACGCAGCCGCTTTGAAATATCAAAACAAAAATGATTAAAAAATTATTTGACGTTTCAAAGTGGCAGAGCTTTTCCGCGGAACAAAGCCAATTTTTTCTTTACTTTTTTTCACATTTCAAATCAGAAACGGCGATAGGGTTTCCAACCCAATTAGCTTGTAAATGGCATTGCACAGACACTCAAGTATTTTAAATTGACCCTATCACAATAGCTACAGAATTATTTGTTTTATATATGAAAAATAAATAATATTTAAAAATTAAAAATTTATTCAGTGATTTAAGTTATCACCTGATAATAAAACTAAAAAAAAAATTAAGATTTAAAATTTTCAAAATGAAAGATGACTTAATTTTATAATTATCTCATCCATAGACACAAAAGCGGATATTTAAATGTCAAAAAGTGTCAGGGCAATAAATTTATAAAAATAAAAAGAATCCTAAACAAAAACAAAAAACAAAATTTTATGTTGGCTAATGTTAATAAATTTCGGTTATTGTTTTTACACACCTGACAAAATTTTAAAGGTTATCATTTCTTGCTTTACTAGTTTGTCAACATTATTTTGTTATCGAAGATTGTGTCATCATCAATAGAACTTATAAAAGATACACACATAAAAATTATTTAAATTATAATCAAATTTGCATAACTTTTTCAATATTTCTTTTTGTCCGAACTCTTGTGGAATGCTAATTTTTCAGTTATTTTTATTATGCTCTTATGACTGGACGGTATTTTTTTAATCATTTTAACAGTTTTGAAAAAAAAAAATACATGTTTTTTTAATTCTATGTTTTAATCGACTTTGTAAGTTAAAATACAAAAAAAAATATTTGATGATATTGAGTATATTTTTTGGGCTATAGTGTGCCAAGGTTCTTAAAGTTAATAGACAGGTTAATATTATGTACAAGTTTTGAATATTAAAATTTAACCATTACAAAAGATTTGGGGGTGCCTGCCAACTTATTAAATACCAGAGATTTTTGCTTAAATATTTCAATTTACTCAAATTCAAATATAGACAAATTATTGAAAGTTTAGTAATAAAAATTTTAATAGCATAGATAAATACAATTATTTATAGGTAAAATCAGGTTTCTTCTATGCTTAAACTGGCTTCTCAGCAAAGTATCGTGATAGTTCCTCAAGAAATTTGAATTAACAAATTTGAATTCTTATCTTTGTAAAAAGTAGATTAATTATGTAATTTAATTTTTTATTTATCTTGCATAAAATTATTTTCCCACATAAAAAAATTCGAACTCAGCATATTCTGCAAAATGTAAATTTCGAAGTGAATTTCTGTACTAAAAAAAATTATTTACGATCTCAGAAGAAGTTTTTAAGTTACTTAATTTCAAATGCAAATTTGCATTTTAAAAATAATGCAAAAAATTATATTTTACATATAAAACATGTCGCGCAGCATAACTACATGTGCAGTAGTTTTATATTATTCGACTTTTTTGTTTACCAACAGTTGAATTATCTGATATATACTTTTAAAGTTTTCGAAAACAGTCTAAAACAAAAATATCTATTTTAAAATGCTCTCTAGACTAGATTAAGTATTTTAAATATTGCGCCATCTATTGGAAGAAATAAGTAAACAAATTCCAATAAAATAAATTATAAAAATCTTTTTAAACAAATTTGTAGTAGCATAATTATTCCACATATCGAACAAGACTTAAAATCTCACTCTATCAATAATTTAGGTTATCTTAAATAACGATTTGAAAAATTTTACAACGGACAGACCGACAGACACACAATAGCGTATTACGATTTTTCCTTCAAAAAGCCCTAAACATAATTTTATTTAAGTTCGAATTTTTGATTGTTGTATATAAACTTTTTATTATTAATTATGCTATAAGTTACACAATACATTAAATTTAAATATCTAAACTTAATTTGAATTTATATTAAATACGTAAATTTCCAAGGATTAGATTGAAAATTTGAATTTGACGACTTAAATAAATATTACATAATCGCAAATTAATTTAGAACAGATTTGTGAGTTTTTTAAAGTTTCTTGTGTCCAATTAAACAAGTTTTTCAAGTAGAAATGTATTAATAAATAAGTTATTTGAAATTGTGCGTTTTTTTAAAATGATAATAATTACATAATATTTACGCACCTGTTGCTTCAAAGTTGTCTTTAAATAAATATTGAAATTTAAAGGTAATATCTAAACAAAAATTTGAGGAAAATTTGTTTTTTTAAGCAAAATTTCTCATAATTTATGTGGTAAAGTTGGCTAACATTATTGCAAGAATTGCTATTAAATATCCTTATACCACCCGAAATATTTAATACTAAGTCCTACATTTTAGTAACGTCGATTTTAAAATAAAACCACATTCAGCTTATTTCTTGTTTTGACAGAATTCGATGGTATTCAGAAATATCTTAATTCTGCAATAAACAGTGTTTTAGTTACGATAATCTCTTCCGATTTTTCTTTATGAATAAGTTCATCAGTGACAATACTGTACAAATAAATAATCCTCCTTAATCATCATTCCAAGTAGTCAAGAAAATAATGTAAATAGATTTTTGAAATCTCTATAATATAAATCTCTAACTTCCTAAAAATCAGTTTCTGATTGTCGTGAATGAAATTTTTGAAAAAGGAATTATTCTTAGTTGTATGGGCTATACAAAGATCAAATGTTTATGTAAAATTCAAAGAAAAATTTAATACTCCATTTATGTATTTATGTATCCATTTTATATTGATAATTTTCTTCATTTTTTATGGATTAATAAAAATCATTTTTTTGAGATTAATACACAATTCTGATACCCAATTATAATTTTTATACTGCAGTCGGTTACCAAACAAATCAGATTATATAAATTTACCAAATTTTTAATGTGTAATTTCTGGTTTACACAATAATTTATAAATATAAATTACACAATTTAAAATCACCTATTTCATTAATATATCAATTTACAGTGGGTGAACTTGTAAAGTGGCAATATGTCAAAAACATGTACAATTGGTATTAGCTTTATTCAAACCACTTAACATCTGAATGTATTTTAAAAGTGGTTTACTATTTAGTTAGGCGTCATATTTCTGTGTATTGATTGGTTAGTTAATTATCCTTCCGGGGGACAAGGAATAAATTAAACAAAATTATTTTTATAGAAAAAATAAATTTAAATATTTAACATACAAAATTTCATGATAGGCCCAATAAATACAATCGCAATTATCATTAATCGAGTTTTATGGTATTTATTAATGTTTGTACGTTTGTAGTTTCATCCTTTTTCGAATTGTGTATCTACATCTACTGCACATCGATCCATTCTAGTTCTCTTATGAATCAGATATTCTACTTCTCTTATGAATCATAAAGTGAGGCAGAATTCACTTTACCTGCCGATGCCTCCCACATATTTGTCATAAAATAACATTACAAGTGTATCAGTCTTTTACAAAGTAAGAAGAAACTGTGGCACAAAAGATGCTACTAAGATTGTTCCTCCTCTTCGCAGCCCCAAGATGGCGAATACTTTTGATAATAATTTAGATAATGTTCCACACTCTTCCCAACCTAGAAAATATAAGAATTCAACAATTTGTTTTTTTTTTTATTTATTTTTTATTTATATTTTTTATTTTTTCATAACAAAATAAAAAATTAATTAAAAATTATCTGGATTTTAATAGAAAAAATATCCTTTTAAGGCCTAATACAGCTTTAAGCTATGTAAAGTAATATTTCATTCTAAATAAATAACAATAGAAACTGAATAAATAAAACATTTGCCAGGGAAAAGAAGTGATACACAATATCAATTTAATAATTTTTTTTTTATATAAATCCTTTTATACTTTTTCCCACTGTGAATTGTCCTCTTTTTATTTTAAAAAAAAATATATATTTTGCTATTCCATAGATAACTGAATGAATACGTAAAAGGCAAAAGTAAATAAAAATCATACGTAAAAAGGAAAACGTATAATTCTAGTTCTAGAATTATCACATCACACAGCCTTAAAATATAGAGAATCAAAAATTCTTATTTACTTAGATAAAATTTCTGAAACAACATTAAATTGAAGTTTTCAAAAAAAAGGACGCAAAACTCAATTTGTTATTATTTTGCTGAGGTGTAGGACGAATAAGAATAAAACTTTCCGATATAACGTAGCCTTTTTACCATTCCACTGAACAGAATTTAAGTCTCTAGGCCTGCATTTGTCATTATCTTAAAAGATGGATTTATTTTAAAACAATCAATTGCTACTCTAAATCACACCTCAACTCAAGTTAACCTACATGAAATATGAAGGAGAAAAACGCGCATAAATAATAATAAAGCCCGATTTGTTTGACTTATTTTCTGATTGCTCAGTGCAAATTTAAGGATAAGCATTCCTTAACGTGAGGTTTAAATTAAGCTACAGATGTATACATTAAAAAATTATTAGTAAAAAGTTATTAGAAATTAGCTCATATTCATATTACTCTAAGTCTAAGCTAAGGGCAACTTTAAATTTTGAGTGAGAAAACAAATGAGCTTAAGTAAACAGCCTTAAGATAAGACATACAATCGGTTTTATTAATCTCTCACTGTGAAATCGGGCATTAAAGAGATATTCTAAAGTGTGTTTTTGACTGATGGTATTTATGTAACACCTGTACGTCTAAGATGAACTAATTGTTATTTTCTGAATCTAATTTTGATTAGGTCTGATAATAATTTACATTTATAGCGTTATGACAGTTGCTTTTTTTCAAGCTAGTTTTCAGACTTTATATGAACTTAGAAAGAGAGAAAAAAAAATCATAGAAAAATTACACTAGAGTGAGTGATGCACTATAGAGCTCTTTATCAAAGCTTTATCGTAAATAGAAGCTACAAATTTGTTGCCAACTATGGATTTACCGTAAATTGAACGCGACAAAAAAGAAAAATAATCCAATTATATTCTTTTTAGCCTGTAGAAACTTTTTTTTTGACATTTCAGAAAATTATCACAAATTTTTGAAGGAATTCAAAAAATATAATTTAAAATAAATAATTTTTGAAATGTTAAACCTAAGTTTTTCTTATTTTTTTTTTTAATTCGTTCAAAAATTTATATTTATATTTATCAAATATATAAAAAATATATATATATTTTTTATATATATATTTTATTATTCAAAATTATACTATCTCTGTCTTGCAAAATCTATCTATCTCTTTTATTCCCGGCTAGGATTTATCGTAAAAAACTAGCCTAAAAAAAAGTAACTGTCATAACGCCATTACACATGACAGAATTATTATTTAAATAATAAACGTAGTTGCTAAATATTATTTCAATAAAAAGGTTCAAATTTAAAGCTCAATTGCTCCGCAAAATGCAGTTAATATTTTAAAACTACGTATAATTATTTACTTTTACTTATAAATATAGAAGAACATACTATAATTACGCAATATCGCTTTCCGTGTCGCATGGTGGTTGCCTATCGTTAAATAGATTTTTAATATTTATTAAAATTAATTTTTAATATCAAATCAATAGTGTTTCTAATGAAATTTTTTATTTTATGTGTTAAACGTCGTAATGAAAAAAATCAATATTGCATTTTTGATTGTTTGATGTTTTCTATTTTTAACTTAATATTTGTCTAATTTTATAACTTGCACAATATAAGATTAAAAATACGATTCACAAAACATGGACTTTGTTCTATTTTCGTTATACCTAGCCAATTAGAACATAATTGTTGATTTCCTATGTAAACTTGCTATGTATACAAATTGTTTATTTGTTATGTTTAACTTACCTGGATAAATGGGATTAGTATGCCGTTTGGTCAAAATCACATAAGTCGTTTTTTAACAACTTTTCAGGAAATTGTGTAATGCAGTTCGTAATAATTTTATATGAGTGATAAAATCCATTTGCTCAAATCCATATGTGTCAAACAAACTGACTTAGATGTTAATGGAAGAGGTGCAAAAAACAGTTTTTTTTTTTTTGCAAAAATTTACTTATCTGGTTTTGCCCAGACGACGTTGTATAGCAAACTGAGTGATGACACTATAATTATACATATATGTATAATATTTTGTGAACCGAATAAACTAAAATATTTTTCTAAAAACAAGCAAATTAATATTTTTATTTAATATTTGTTTACAAAATAACGATTCATTTTTCTAATAATAATGTAAATATTGACTAAAAGTTAATATCAAAATAATATTCTTACTATTCCAATATTTATTTTAAATTAACCCCACAAAATAATTTTTTTTTTAATATTATTGTTATCCTTGAAATTTATTTAAATTTGAAATTCAACATTTCGTCTCTAGTGTACTTCTATATATTTTTAATAATTTTATATTAATATCCTCTGTATAAAACAAATACATACACAAATATACAATTATATTTATACATATATATTTATAAATATTTCCATTTCACCGGACAATATTCAAATTAAACCAATAATAAATAATTCATATAAAATTATATAAAAATAATTTTTTTATGTTATCAAATTCACATAAAATTATAATAAATATTTGATAACTTGAATGTGTTCAATATTGTGTGGTATTATTATATTGTGAACATACCTTTCCATAAATTTATATATTTTATAATTTCACCCTTTTATAGAAAAAGGATTTTTCGTCGATTTTTTTTTTTTTTTTTTTTTGTGGATTCATGGAAATAACAATTCGTATACGACGAATTTATATATTATATAAGAAAATAGAATTATATTTATCTAAAAATATATATTACAAATAAACTTAATAACATAATTTTTTTTAGTAAAATATACAACAATAAATAACATTATATATTTTGAAACGTTTTGTCTGTCGGTCTGTTGTAGTGTCTGTTGATAGCGTGTTCGAAAGGTTTTAGAGTTTCGATATTAGTCAGAGGTTGCGAAGATGATAAGGAATCGTTGGAGCATTTTGAAGATTACAACTTGTGGGATGAGTTGATGTGGTGTAAGCCTGTAAGATTGTGCCGTCATCTTAAGGTGTACAACGGGCTACAGTGTGAGTGGTTATTCAGATCCTCCTCCTTACAATCCCACCAACCATGAGTCGAGGTAGACATAAATATAAATTTCCCATAATATATTTTTAATAAACTTCAAATAATAAAATGTAATGTTTGGACTCATCGTATTATATAGATAATAATGAGAAAAATGAAAGAGTTACAAAATATTGAAGCAGCTTAGTTTTTAAATCTTGGACGCTACAACTTAAAATATTTGAAATATTTATTGTTGAATATTTGAATTGAATGAACTGAAGAGACTAAAACTAGCTCCAGTACAATACTCACACACAAGATGAGCACAATATCTTAAAAAAAAATATAAAACCATATAAAATAAAATTGGAACATATAATCAAACTCATCAAAAGAGACATCAGAACCCTAACACACCCCATTACAAGATACAGTCCTTTGAACTACCATCTGAATAAAAATGAGTCTAGCTGAAACGGGACGTCTGCCGTCTCTGCCTAAATGACAAAGAAACGACATGACACATTCTCTGCAATTGCGAGGCAGTCGCTAGGAGTAAATAATGTATAAATAAACAATAAACATCGTAAGCTTCTATTAGGTTGTTGTACGGAATGAGCTTATAAACAAACAATAGATCGATAAGGTCACAGTGCTGTCTAGCGTTCCCAATTTTGAAAAAATATAATAATATTGTTCATAAATATATTTCATTTACCACAGCACCACCTACCGGATAAATAACACTTAACGAATAAACGAATTTAAAATACTTTATCTAGAAGATTTTTTAAATTATTCATTCAATTCAAAAGAGCACATTAATATAAAACTACTTCACAAGTAGTATTTCTGCGCGTTATGTATTTGACTTGTCAGTTTAAAAATTTCATATTTTTTATTATTATTAACCTTTTAAATTAGTTTGTTTGACTCACTCTGTGTTAACTCAAACCTGTTAGTTTGTTTTGATGGTGTGGTGGTGTATATACCAGAATGTATTTGTGTTAACAGAGCTACAAAAAAAACATCCTTTTTCTATTTTTTATATAAAATTTTATGCTATGGATTTTTTACCTGAAGGGATGATAATATTTTGCATAACAATAATTTCTGGTTAAACAAAATACCATGAGATAAAACTTTCAAAACATAGAAATATAAATTTTATAGGTAGTAGAATATGTGAAAAAAAAAAAGAATTTGTTTCAGGCACAATTTTCAGTTGTTATACATTTTATATATATTTATGATTTAATAAGGAATATTAAAGTAACGCACCCCGTTTTTATTTTGGGATATTTTCAACATTTATGATATTCCAAATATACAAAATATTTAGGGTAGAAATGGTTAAGCAAATTGAAAATGTGGTTATATATACTTTTAAGATTTCAAAAACTTTTCAAATTATTAAAGTAATTTTTATATACATATATGTATATATAGAGGAAATAGAATTATGAAGTATATAAATTAAAATTTATATTCTCGTGATGATGGCCATTTTGTACTATTCATCATTTCTCATTAATAATTTAATTCAGTTTTGATTATAATTGTTTTTTATTGATGTTTAAACACGTAGTATAAATAGCTCTGGAAGAACCCTTTTATCATTACCACGACAAAATATAAATTTTTATTTTCAAAACATTTTCAAGGATACTGATGATCATAGAGTTGCGGGCTCAGCCAGTCTCTGTGGTTTGTGTAACGTTAAGGTATAATGGACTTAATTCTGAACTTTGTGTATAAATCCCTTGTGGTTTCCATCTCCAGTCCAATGTTGCTGAAATTTTTTGAATTTTTAATTAAAAAACAAATTTTTTGAATTTTGAATTTTGGAAACACTCTTAAAGACGCTTCCAGGCATTTCCTATTCTATAGTACTCCACATACTACGAAAACTTCTAGTTTAGGAAACCAACCACCTCAGTCAGATGGTCAAAAATCCGTGCCCAGTTAACATTATAATATGTAATCTTCAGTTGACATAAAAACTATTATAAACTTATTTTTGAATTATTCAAATTCAAATAAACCAAAATTAATTAATCTGAAGCTACCTTTTTAACTAAATAATTTACTTGTTTTAATTTAAATTTTTAATGTTATATTTCAAATTATTACTGTGTTTATAGATAAAATACTCACTCCATAACTACAGAAAGTTAATTTTCAACACATAATTTAAGTAATCTTTAACCTTCACAATAATATCTACGTCATTATCCTTTTTATATAACTAGAAATTCTGAACTTGTATTTTTTACAAGTTCAAAAGTGCGGATGGATAACTATTATAATCTTTTTTGTTTGCCCTTTTTGTTGTTGTGTACCTTTTGACTAGTAGTTAAATTGGTAGTATATTTAAATATTACTATTCCAAAAACTAAATAAGCACATCAACACGGAAGTTGTTGAAAATCAAGGAAATTTTTGATAAGGGATTTATATTTTGCCAAAAGGATTTTGTTTATGTTTTTATTATTAAGACACTTGTTTATAAATAATTTAGTCCTTTTGTTAATTAACTTTTTTTTCTATATTTTCAAAAATTAATATGTTCACACTAACCTTTTTGTGTATTTTAATTAATTCTATTTAAATAAATGATTTTTGAAGAATTTTGAAGAATTTATGAATTATAAATCATAATAATTTTTTGAAGAAAAAAAATTTCCTTAATCTATTATTGGTTGATTCATGATTTTTTTTTAAAAAAATATATTTTTTTTTTTTTTTTTAAACATACTAAATTGAAAATCAGAAAATCTAATCCTTATCTGACAAATACAGGCTTAACCACAAAAAAAAACCCTAAACCATTAAAATGTTTTTTTTTTTTTTTGTATATTATATAAATACATAAAAATAATGTTGTGGTGAACTCTTGAGAGTCCTGACAGGAAAACAATTTTGCTAATATAATTGCGAATAAGAAAATAATTATATCAACTTAGGATCTTGTTTATAAAAAAATGGAAGAAATAATAAAATGTATAAGATTTTAAATATTTCAGTGCGAACTAACAGGACATTCGGTTACATTAGTATTTTTCAAACTTAAAAAGGACACGAAACTCAAGTTGTATTAAGTAACTGAGTATCTAATCCTAATCAGTCTTAAAAAGAAGTTGCCAAGAAAATGGTGCCTAAGAATGAAATTGATTATTTGTTTGGATCAGCGAAAACAAGCTTAAAGAGAGATTTTAGTTAGTAGATTGTAGATCTATTTAACAAAAGAGAAGTACACAATAAAAATAAGATAATATCTTTAAACGTTAAGCTTGGAATCTTTCATTTGCTTCACATCATGCTGAGAAAAAATTACTATCCGCAGTGGATTATAATCCTGATGTGCTGACACCTGTCAATTCGATTTAATATTATTTTGCTAGGGTGTATTGTGTATAGGACGAATAAGAATAAGACTTTACGATACAACAAATCCTTGTTACCATTCAAAAAACAAATAGATTTTCAGCGCTTTAGGCTCTATTAAATGGCTCCATTGTTGATTATCTTTGAAGAAGACGCAATTGATCAAAACTATCAATTGCCTCTCCTCTAAATCAAACTCATATTAACCTACGAAAATGTGGAAATAATGTCCATAAATAAAAATTTTAATTGTGACGTGCTGGTTTTTGGAAGTGAAATTTATAAATTTCCACTATTACCAGTGGAAATAGTCAGTTTATAATTTTACTTTATTCAGGATTATCTCGTTTCGTTACAATAATTAGTAATTAGTATGTAAATATAGTAAAACTTCTAATTACATATATAACAATTAAACCTCACCCACACGGCTTAAAAGATAAAATTTATATTTGAATATTACATAATGTTATCTTACCATTTCATTAATTGGTTTCCAAACAGAATTAATTACATTAATTCTGAGAAATTTAATTCTTAAATTCAGTTTTTTTTTCTTTTATTTATATTCTAATCTGAATATCCTAAACGACCTTCTACATAAAATTACAAAAAAAATGATCCAAAAATAGAAGTTAAATTTCATTCAGACATAAAGGAATTGCAGTCGAAAAAATCAAATTAACCAAAAAAACTTTGCCAATCAATAAATTCAGTCAAATTTTTCTTCAGATCTCATAAACCGTTTTTTTTTTGTTTTTGTACTGAATCTTACTCATAGAAAAGAAATTTCAATCATAAAATTGGTATGGACGAATGTGACTGAAATAACTATCGTTTTGTTGACATTTTATTATCGAAGTCGAAACATTAATGCTGCCATATAGTTATTTTTTTTAAAACTATTATTAAGAGCTACATTTTTCCAGTACAAGGACATTTCTAATTTTCCGAATTATTTGTCTGGTCTAACAACTATTTATATAAAATTAACTCGTATGTTTAATTGCTGTCAATTTTTGATAATGAATAGAGCATAGCTGGATGTAATTTACATAAGAAATTTATTACTTATCCTTTCATGTCTATTTAATTTATTTATATAATTTGTAGATGAAGTTCTCTATTATAAAAATGTTAAAGCATATGTTAAGCTGTAGGTAGACGATATGTATTAATTTTATATACAGGATGAGTTTGAAATATCTACACAATACACTACTGTATTCCTTGGTTATACTTAATCCACGAATTGATAATTAAATGGGCTTTACGACAAGTTTTTGAAATTTTCGTGAGTCAGTGCCATCAGTTGAATAATTGTATAAACTGTAATGGAATTGAGTTTAAAATGTTACGGATCAACGTGTGTACGGTTTGCACTTTGAACATCTTCATTATGAGTTCTTGTAGCTCTAAATTATTGTATGTAATAGCGAGTTATGATAAGTCTAATTTCGTTATTTTTTCATTAAAGATTTTTTGAGGTAGGGGGCAAATATTTCAAATTGATTTCTTTTTGTTTATATAAAAGAGAACAATTGCGTATCTTAACATTGAATCGTAAAATGGGGAGTATCACTTCAGAACCCGGTTTTCAAAAAACCGTAGTGTTTCAATTCAAACTCACCCTATATATTATATTATAAATACAAAGTATGTAATTCACAATGATAAGTGTCGATTTGGGAATTTTAAATTCCAATTTGATTCAGAAACGTTTCAAATATGTTCTAAATATTTAAATAATATAATATTTTATATACGAAAAGAAATTTTCATAATAAATTAAATATATCTATACATAATAAATATATAATTTTGTCAATAAAAGTCCTTTTTTTTTTTTGTCAATATTTACTTTTAGTGCAAGCACAATTGATTTTTCCATAATATACGATACCCCTATTATCACAACAACAACAAAAACTTTTTATTTAAGTTTGATATTATTCGGAGCAAAGTATACAGAAAGCTTGGGAAATGAAGAAAAAAAATTCAGTTCTGTTTTCTTTTCTACTTATTTTCTTAAGGCGAGCACACTTTAATGATTGATGATTCGTCATGGTCCAATGATGCGAGTTTTATACTTTACTTTTCTTTTACTTTTCCTGTCATATTTGACGGTATTATAATTTCTTGTTGATTTTTTTTTTTTATATACATATTTATTATTATTATTTTATATAAATAAAAGAGATGGGAACACACTTAATTTAATATTCTGATTGATTGACAGTATTTCTATACATTAATTTATTTTTTTATTTTATTTAAGAATGTTTTGTTAAAGAAAAAATGAATCGATTTTTATTTTAATACCAAATTCACGAATCAGCCAGAAAAAAAAGATGTAATACCGAAAACAATTTTATAATTTATGTTTTCATTTATTTTATTTATTTTTTAAGGTAAAGGTTAACATTCGGTAAATTATGCATGTTCGAATTTATAAGATTAATAATTACATTAAAATGATTTTCTTCATGTTGTTGTTATGATTGGTAATTTAGAAAATTTTGTTAACATGCAAATGATACATTTAAACTTGTTTATGTGTTAACTTAAGAATTAATATTGTAAAACTTTAGTTCATTCAAATAACTCGTTAACTGTGGGGGTATGTATTTCAAATTTTTTAAATAGATTGATTTGTTCACTTCAAAATTGGTATATTGTTTTTGTGTTATTTTAATTAGAAAGGTCAATCAAACGTTAAGATACTATTTGGCCTATAGATATTGTTCATTATAAGAAAAACAATATTTTCCCTAACTCAGAATCCAGTCAGCTTTTCTTGATGTTATCGAATCGATGGTGACAATCTATTCTTTTTTCATTCTTTTTTCATAGGACAGTCACAAAGTTGTTAAATACATCCAAGTCCAGTCATCCGAACATCTAAGACCCTGTATCTTATTGAGAGGCATATCATTCTTGTTTTATTAATATTCCATTTTAGCATTTTACAGAAGCCAGCTGTCTTTAAATGCTCGTTAAATAAAAATTTACAAAATTTTCTTATTTTTAATCATACATTTATAATGCACGTAATGCACCACCTTACAATACATTTGCCAAAAAAAATCAATCAATTTGCTTTTGTGGACTGTAAAAAAGTTTCTTTTTTTGATTGATTCAGAAAGCATAAAAGAAACTTTATAATAAATTCAAATTTTATAAACTAAGATTTATTTATCAATTTTATAAATTCATACTACCAAAACAAACGTTAACATTTAAGCAGAAATAAATATCATCAGTTACCAAAAAAAGTATATTTTAGGTGCCGATATTCATAAATTCATAACTATACAATAATCTATCTATATTCATATCGTATCTTATACCATCTCATAAAATTCAACTGTTGTGCTCTTGAACAATAAAATACATTTTTTTTTATTTTTATCTACTATTACCTAAACGTAACTACTAAAAATCGTAAGTCACGTCTAGACATCTTGTGTTTTATAAATGCTAGGTACAAAAAAAACCTGACCATAAAAAATACATATCTAATAACGTATAATAACATTTTTCAATTCAAATTCCAAATAATAATATAAAAATTGTATATTATTGTAAGTAATATAAAAAGAATCCAAAAATGTAAAATAATATTTTGTTGCATATAAAATACAAAAAATAAATTATTTAAAAAATAACACGCAAATCTTTTAGCTACTGAAATTTTGTACCTTTTGTTTAATACTGTAAGTATAAATACATGTAAACATATAAGCGTTCACATGCTATTGTATATGAAAATTTGGATGCAGAGTAAAATATATAATTCATAATAAAAATTTGGAAAACGAATGGGTTTGTTTTTAATATACATTTAAAGAAAATATAGTCACAATTGTAGAATCAATACCAATGAGGTTTGTTTTGACATTGGCAGTTCGACAAAGCCCTTGCGGCGGCCTATATCAAATCAAAAGCATAGCCCTTGCGGCGGCCTATATCAAATCAAAAGCAGTGCACGAATGTTACTTCGCACTGCAATATAATGTGTACAAACAGAAATGTTAATGAAGTTAATTATCATTATAAGTGGTACCGCTATAAACAATGTGTGGGCTATGCAAGACTCTGCTGCCACTATAACTTAATCTAAACTAACAAACAGGTTAATTCATTGGCTTGTGTAGGATCTTTTTAAGTTCTTTTCTTCATGGATTTAAGGAAATCGGAAAAATCTCATTATTAAGATATATTTCACATCATGAAACTATGTTGATTTACCAATAACTCCATCAACTTTTTCGTTTTATTGTCGGATATCAACTTGAAAAGCTACACTGTTTAGTTTATAAGGCTTAAAAAATAGTCGACAGATAATGAAAAGCTTATAATAGAATGAAATTTATTAGCTAAAAATATCAATATTGTAATTGAGATTCTTTCTTTGTTTTATCTTATGACAAGGTAGATGGGAAAATAGAGTCCAAGTACATAACTATGTATCTAACAAAAGAGTAATGGAAACTGAGACATTTTCAAAGCTGCTTGTATAAAATATTTACCATTATTTCTTTAAAACTTTTAATTATTATTTTGATTTGAATTTTTCGATTTTTAGCAACAGTGGAATTAGATGTGGATTCGTTGATCCGGGCAAGTTTGTAGAGTTTATTTCTGTCAAACGAATTTCAAAATATCAATACTGTTACTTCTATTTACTTTCAATTGTCAGATGAATTTTTAAATTGTAAATTATGTGAATAATATAATCTACATTCACCCTATACATCTTCAAGAGATGTTCTTAAATTAAAATGCTTCATTTATTATTTGTTATCATATTTTTGCTCTGGGTTCGTTATGTATAGAAACGCATATATTTATGTTCTTTTACTATTGTATGTCATATATTTTCACAATGACAATCACATAAGAACGTTTAGTATTTGTCATTTATGTCAGGCGGAGATGATAGTAATGATGTTATATTATCATTGGTTTTATGATTCAATTTTATAAATTAAAATATTACTGTTTCCAGTTCAACCAAATTGTTTATTTAAGTTTTGTTATGTTGTTAGGTGTTTATTGATCATTTGATAAATATTTGTTAATTAAAAACACCTGTTGTAGTACTAAATTGGATTGGAACTATAAATTAAATCATATAACGAAAAATCAAACACTCTAGTTTGGCCAGTGACCTTTTTTCTGTTTATTTTACTAAAATTATTCGTTTTTATGTTACTATTTTTATTTATTTATTTATCTTTTATTTACTTAATATATTTTCTTCTCATTTTTTATTGTAATTTTTATATTAAGTTAAAGAAATTGCCAAAATGTAACAAATTTCAACATAGAAAACCCAGCTAATTATCAAATTTGAGCATAGAAGAAACCAACTAAAATCAAATGTGAGGTTCGGTATAAACATCAAATTGTGGTAACAGTGTTGCCAAACGAAGATAATACAATTTAAATTTTACATTTCTGGTGCCCATAATTATTAATATTATTATTTTTTATCACTTTTTGTTAATGCGATATTAAAATCCCATAGCTAATGAAACACTCGATTAATTAAATAAAAAGATTTGTTGGACAAAGTTAATTGGGAAGAGGTGATGTTAAGATGATGTTGGTCACTAAAAAGATGTGATTTAATACCATTGGTCTATTTTTCGTGGGGCTATGATAAAATTTATGAGAATAATCCATAAGCAAGTGAAAACCAAATCTTATTTTCATAAGATAAAACTACAATTATGAAGAAATGTGAATTTCGTCAACATCAGGATGAATGTGTGTGAATATGCTCGTGGTCAACATTTGCCCGATATTATTTTTTATTGATATATGGCCAAGTTTAGAAAACAATCTTCCGAACAAAATATGAATTCAAAAGTTCTTATTGGTACACCCTGTACACCAACATAAGTAATTAAATAACTAAAATAATTACTGTTTTACTACTACACTTTTATTAATCTCAGAAAAAATAAAAAAAACAGTTTAAAAATTCTTAAAATTTCTTATTTATTAACTTTACACGGTCGTCGGTCCACATTATTATGTTAAATAGGTGTAATAAATTGCATAAACACAAAGTACATTGACATTTTTATATTGTATCTTTAACTGGATTTTATGTTTATGCTTTTTTGAGATTTTATATTTTGTTTACAGTTTATTTTATTTGTTCAGGTTGTTTAAATGTATTAAAAAAAAACAGTTATATAATAGGTCAGCATAACTGTAAAAATATATTTTTTTATATATGCTCTCTTTTATACACTGTAGGTATAGAAGGTAGGCGCATAAATATTGAAATTCTTCAATGTGTGAATTGTGTTTATTCTTTGTCCATGTTGTTTGTTGTTCACTTGATCTTCATTCTTCTTTTTTTTTTTTGTACCTATATAGAATTTTAAGTGCTCGAGGTTTTCAATAAATTTTGCTATGCGTGGCGAAGCGTACTACTAACTGTATTTTGAAGAATTTCAATTAAAATTCTGAACCAAATATAGACGAGCTGAAATCATTTTTCATAATAAACTTCTTACATATCGGGACTAATATTATAAAAAGCATTTTTTATTTGTTTGGGATAATTATTTTGTAATACTAAAGTTCGAATTATTAAAATCGTATTGTCAGGCCATCAGTAATGTAATGTTCCAAGTAAATTTTATATATTAATTTACATATGTATTTTAAAAAAGAATCATTTACCAAAATTATGGTGCGTTTTTGACTACGTTGCCGTTGTGAATGTTGAGAGTAACTGGGGCAATAATTTTTCGTTTTTACCCATACTTCATTCTATAATATTCAAAATAGTAGATTTCTTTAAGTAAACGGCTAAATAATTTCGTTACTGAGCAGTTGTATATGTTTTATAAACAATATTAATTTATTTTATTTATAAATTGAATATTTTTTGCACTGACTTATTATAAACTTAACCTTACCTTACCTTTCCAAAAATGTAACCCTTTTTTGAACAATTTGTATTATACTTTGCCAATAAGATTTTTCAAGTAATAGTAAAAATTCATTTTAAATATTTTTTACTGAGCAGTTGTCTTTCAGTTGAATTTAAATTTAATTATATTTTTTATTGACACTTACAAACTTTCCAAAATTTATATATCAAAAATTACTAATCAAATTAGAAAGTTTGTAAAGGACTAAAAAAAAATAAACTAAAAAGGACAACGAAATTTAATTTGGAACTTATAAAAATTTGTTCTTTTATATTTTATAAAAAAATAATACAATTTTTTTTATTATGATAAATAAATTTATTTTTCTTGTTGAAACATAGAAAACGAACTAAAATTTAATTAAAGAAGTATTAAAGATACGTGCTCTTCATTGCTGTTAATTTGCTGCCCTTTGATCTAATTCTAATAACTTTTGACCCTTTTAACAAATAAAATTTATATAGTTAATAAATATTAATTGATAAAAAGCTTTTTCGATATTTCTACTTCCCAAGTTTTTTTTTATTCTTATCTAATGGCGTTTAAAAGTTATCCGTTCAAAATATAAAGAAATTGATATTATTATATTGACAAAACTGATGTAGGGATACAATAATACATGATAGTATTACAAAGAGATTTTATTTTTATAGTAAAAATAATTCAGTTTTAACTTACACTAAAGTTGGATTGCTTTTAAAAAATTAGGTATAAGTAATAAAGTTAATAATATTATAAAATATCTTTTAGAAAAAAAAAAATGATATTTGTGTAAAATTTTACTTGCCATTCGTATCTAATTGAAATCTTTTTCGGTATCACAATTATATTTACAATTTTACATCACCAAATACAAATTCAATAAAAACCTTTACATTTATTTATGTTAAATGTAATACAAAAAATGTCGAATTATTATAATTACGTAAAATTACATTTAAAAATGTAATACATAAGATTTGTATAAATTTTATCTTTAAATATTGCTAAATGTTAAAGTCTCCATAAAATTTTAGTCTTTATATTACAGTGGATTTAAAGATATTTATGTAACATAAAACCGAAACATTTTTAAGCTTAATACAAATTTGAATTTCATAAAATTTTACTTACTATCAATAATAATTTTTATATTAATTTTTTTTATTTTTTATTTCTTTACAGGTAAGTTTCGAAACAACTTTATTTTACAATTTTGGTTCAGAGAAATTCCATATAATTAAACTAACAAGAACAAGCAATTTTAAGTATAAAAATATTATTAAATAAAGTTAAATTTCATTAAATTGTAGAAACATATTCAATATTTTTGGTGAATACAAGTCCTGGTTTGTGATTAATTAAACTCCTTTTCAAAGTAATTATTGACATATTACAGTACAGTTCTAACGATGTCTCAAAAAGTTGTTAGCTAATTTATTATATTTTGTAGATAAAATTTTAATTAAGGTTAAATTTATATACCAAACTTGTCCAGATTATATTTAGTATTTATAAATTATACTAGTACTTATGAGACTTCTAGGTTAGTAATACTAAAATCTTAATGTTATCCTCACTAGCTTCGTACATGTTATTAGGTTCTATTTAATATCAAGAAAACTGTTTGACGAGCCTAACTATAATTTAATAAATTCAATATTATAATGGTAAATAATTGCAAAAATATAAGTTTAGTTTATTAATTCAAAAGTAACTCTTTCTTACCTGACCCTTTATTTCCTTCTAATCGATTTTCCCTTCTTTAATATAAATATTTTTAATAATTTTTATAATAGCTTTCAATTTTCTAACAGTTTAATCAGCAGTAATTATATCCTACTAGCATTAATTAATTGATCGATCAAAAATATTTGAATTTGATCATAAATTATCACCACGACATGATGCGCCCTATTTTTTCATTAAAATCTATTTTACTATCAATTTCATACTATATTTTAATTTTAATTTTTGAAATTACACTTTGTTGTTCTTCTTTGCAATGGCGCTACTATCAAATCCAGTCTTAGCCTCCTCAAAGAGGTTTCTTTAAATTTTATTGCAATTTGTACCTACTAATTTTTATATGGATTCCGAACCATCAGTTTGTTTATAGTGAAGAAACAATTAATTGCAACAGTTTAATATCTCTTAATAGACATTTATTGTCTGCAAATGATCTCAACCGTTAGCATTTTCCCCAGTTTTTTAAATATCAGAATTAAATATTACAGATTTTATTACTGGTACTCATTTAAAGCTAAGTTAACGTAGATCGTTATTGATGATTCGGTTTGAAGTCTTATGCATAACATACTATACCACTATTGCCATCGAAATGTCACTAACTCTCCCAATATAATTATAATATTCTTCTAATTTATTAATATGAACTTAATTATCATAATCCTTATTTTAATTTTGTTATTATAGGATTTTACTTTTATCATGAATGAAATCAAGGTGGTCTGAATTGAATAAATTGATTTATATATAAAATTATAATCTTATTCATAATTAATTCGATATAACTGAACTTAAGTAATTAATTCGAACTGGGACTTAACAGAATAAATAAATTTATATATAGAATTCGCAAAACCTTGATTTCATTCATGATAAAATCCTATAATAAAAACAAAAATGAAGATAATAATCTTTAATATTCTTTCATTCATAATATTAATTAATTAGAAAAAGTTTTTCTTAAGGAATTTCAACATTTAAAACATTAATAAATTTTTTCAAGTTATTGATTTTCAATATTTCTATACGATTCTGATTAACAACTCGTTCGCAGCATTTTAATCGCGTAAACTAATCAAAATTTGTCATATTGCTTTCGTGTTGCAGAATATCTTTAGTTCAATGACGTCCCTGAAATAAACAAACTAATCGTTAGTAGGCAAATTGAAATAGTGGCGGCAAATCTTACAATTTAAAATTGTCAAAAGAAGATGACATTCAAAATTAGATTATTTAATTATTGAAAAATCGTCTTAAAACTTATCTACGTACATATTTAAATTTGCTTAAACCAAATTATATTTTTCAATCCTTATATTATTTATTCTTACAACAAAAACTGTGACTTTTTTGAATTTTTGGAAATTTTATCAAAAATATTTTAAATTCATTGAAAAACGTAAGTCAAATCCCTTAAATTCCATTGTTTTTTGAAAAAAAAGTCACATAAAAAGTCTAATACGCTTTATGTTGTATACGTACTCGAAATTTTTGCCCTTTAATAAATTTAGAAATTATATATACATATATATAAATGGTTAAGGTTAACGTTGAGGTTCCAAAAAGATATATATGTACTTTATTTTTATCAACTCTTTCACAAAAACTGACAGAACGATGCCAAAAGTCTGCTTTGATATGCTCCAACAATTTCTATTCTGTATTTAACTTTTGCTGTTTTTCTCCAATGATATATAAATAAAATAGAATGCCAGCCACAATATCGCATTAGATATACAACATATAAATTTTATTATAAAATCAAATCCAACTCCACAAAATATTTGGTTTGATTTTTCACCCTAAAATTTTATCCTGATGTTTTGGAAAATTTTTATGGAAAACACAATGATTTATGAGGATAATTCAGCTGTTGAAATGTAATATATGTTTAGTTTTTTGGTATTGTTTTGTGTATGTATGTATATATTTGACAATTGTGTAAATGAATGTGTGAATATCTTCCACATGGAAGGATTTTATTCAAAGAACATATATTTTCAAACCCTTTTACTT
Source organism: Rhamphomyia laevipes (assembly GCA_963920725.1). Classification (NCBI taxonomy): domain Eukaryota; kingdom Metazoa; phylum Arthropoda; class Insecta; order Diptera; family Empididae; genus Rhamphomyia; species Rhamphomyia laevipes. The sequence goes on along the minus strand of OY987257.1, from coordinate 43,545,390 downwards.
AAAATACAGCTTTGTCGAAATCAGATTTGTCTGTACATAAAGTGTAATGGTATTATTTTTTTCGTATGTCTCCTTAATAAATATCTGGTGTTTATTTTTGCAGAACTGTTGATAACAAAATTTATATATTTATTGATTTTTTTATTTTACAGTATATAATTACAATGAATAGATTTTTCTTTTACACAGTTAGTTGTTTAATAGCTTCTGACTGATTCAATTAAAAGAAACGAAAATATTAAAAAAATAATTTACTGAAATTTCCATTATATATTCTAAATACTGATAAGTTCCAATTTACACTTAACTTTTTTTCTTTTAAACATAAAGTTTGCATAGTTTAAAAAATCACGAAGATATTTATTAATGATGCTTAGTATCCAGTAGAAAATTCAAAAACTCATTCTGTCCATTAATAAAACAATCTGATTGGCCTTCTTTCTGGTCACTGTTGGATCGATAAACGTGATATTTATGCCAAAATTCCTATGGATTACGCTGAAACCACTAATGGGGATGAAACTATAGAACCCAAACTGGAATATTTATTATGTGTGTGCGATAAGGACGTGACATTATGCACGCTTACCTCTGTGGAGAATTATTATCTTCATAATGGTAAGTACAATTTTGTATAGGATTAGTGCTTACTTTTTAAACCTTATACAATGAATCACAATGGATCCATCCGGATCTCTCATGATGTGTGTTGACTACGGATCTCAACGCATTGTTTTTAACCTAACCTAATTATTATTAAACAGGTTACCACATATAAGTTTCGAAATTTCCAGATTATAGAATTTGGTTTATCGCACTTTACTGTATTTCCGTCCATAAAAGCTATTTTGATAGACTTTTCCTGGCGTTTTTAAGATTCCAATTTGTCAATCTGTACGTTGTACGTTGTCTGTTATCTATTATCTTTCGTATCTAGGAGAACTTCAAATCATTATCATTCGGACATTATAAGAAGCTAGTTGTTCCAACCAGATTTTCGTCCCAGATACCAGGAACTTTAACTTTGAAATAATCACTTGTCTGCTTTAGGATATCGACTGACTTAAACTGAAGATACCAGCCCTCGAATTCTTTGAAAAAAAATCATGGGGTTTCGTATTTATTTGAAAGAAATATAAAAGATCCTGAATTAGAAATTTGTGAAAAATTCTGAAAAATTCATCGGAAATCTGAAAATTAATTGTTTTGTGAAAAACAATTATAATAAATTTCAAACTTAATTGATTTTTCTAATTGTTATTTTAAATTCGAGGAATAAAATAATATTTAAATTGAAATAATTAATTTCCTTTCATTCTGTGAAAATGTCAGTAAAATTTTACTTGATAATTATTTTTTTATTTGATAACAGAAATTTTCTTTCTAGATTTTATTAAAATATGGTAATATTTTCGAGATGCATAATTACAGAAATAATAATTAAAATCTTAACAAAATTATTGTAAAAAATTACGTCTACAATATTGCTTCAATGTTGTTTAATCACGTTTAACATGATGGATTTATATTATAAAAATTGAATGGATTGCAGACTTTGAATGGATTGCAGACCGAGATAGTAAATTATATTTCAGATTAGAAAAAAAAAAAAAATAGCTGCCTACAATTGTGTTTTTTTTTTTTTGTTCAAAATATTTGATAGTGTAGATATAGAGAGGACACTGTCATGACTCGAATGTCACTGTTTCTCATACAATGTAAAATAAAATTTGGCTTTATATATCATACGAAACACAGCCAAATTCATGTTTTTTAGGGGGTATAAATTTACTTTTACAGATCATAAACCAAAATGGTGTATTCGTACCGTCCTTAACATTTGAATTTTCCATTTTTTATTAATTTTCGTATTTTTGTATATTAGAAAAAATATTAAATTGTAACGAAATAATTTTAATATCAACTTTTTGATGACACTTTTATTAAACAGCCAGAAGACTTCATTAAAATCAAATTTTCGTTATATTCGCAAAATGAAAAAAATGAAATGTCTTTAATTTTGAAGTTTTGAGACATTGTAAAAAACTATATACATTTATGTATATAAGTATAGTAATTCTATGGATGGTCTTCTTTATGTAACTCTAACTTTATTAACTTCGAAAATCATAAAAAGGTAAACTGAAATAAAAAAAAGTTAATTAATAGCATTTATTTTATAATTTTCTTGAAACTAATTATGACGCTAACCCTAAATTTTGATTTCTTAAAATTTTCTATTTCTTTGAAGTTTTTAATATGAAAAAGTTTTTCAATGCCTGAATTTTGCAAATTACATCACAGCAAATAAATTAACTATTGAAATATTAATTTTACAGAATATTAAATTATTTTGAAATATTTTCAACTTGTTTACTTTACCATCAAATAAAAAATAAGGAAAATTTAAGTGGAAAATATAATAATTTTAATCTTACAAATTCAAAATTAAATTATTTGTAAACAACTTTGGAAATATAAATATTTTTCTATTTATTTACATCAGTTAATTTTTACACCCATTTTTTTTATTTACTAATTTTAAAAAATAATAATAATAAATTTTAATTGCTAAAATTACTAAAAAATGTTGTTTTTCATTTGCTATATATACAAATTTCCAATCTGAATTTTGACATATTTCGTAGGTAAAAATATACATAAATTCGACCAATTAAATTACCCTATCAACCCAGTATAAATTTTAATAAATTTTGACAAGCTTTTTATAGTTAAAATATTTATTTACTGCTGCGTTGCACCAATTTCTCAACAAATTGATAGAAATTAAATATTTTGTGAGTACATGAAATATATTAAGGAATTTACATTCTAACATAAATCAAATTTTCAACCTGAATTGACATAAATATCTAAAGTTATTTTTTCAAATTTTACTCCAGATTTTAATCCTTATGGCATGTTTCATTTTTACTATTGGTTCTGATTTATATTCAGCGGCTATTCTCATCTTAAACGTCAGTATAACAGCAAAATAGTCATTCCAACAAGTTACACTCAAATATAGATATACCCAAAATATTGTTCGCACTACCTTCCATTGATGGAATACTAAAATTCTCCTAACGAAAGAATGAAACAAAAATATTTTGAGGAATTATAAAAACCATTTTTTGAAAAATAAAATATATTTTATTATTTCTGTATTTTTATTTAAAAACAATACATATGTCATCAAATTCAAAAAAAATATTTTCAATATGTAATTGGATGTCGATGAACAACCAAAATGGATCTCCAGATCTCTCGTAATGCGTGTTGACGCACCCTTTTTAACCTAACCAAATTATTATTAAACAAGTTATAATTTCCGAATAATATTGATGTGTAATCAATCACCACATATAAGTTTCAAAATTTTTCAGCTTATTGAAGTTACTTTATTACATATCTTTATTGGATTTGCGTCCATACAAATTTTAAGCTTCCACTTTGTCAATTCGTCTGTCATCGATTATTCTTCGGATTTAGAAGAACTTCAAACTATTGGCATTCGGAAATTGTATTAGATTAGATTTAGATTGTAATTCGGTGGTTAAACCAGTGGCGTTGAGATTCTAGTCTTTAAAAATTTTAAGTGAAAATTAATTTACAATCCGAAATAATCATTTGTACTTTTGGTCATAGAAAATTTTTGGAGCTTTATAATAAAATTTATTTGAAATGAAGCCGTGTTATTTTCAAACTACATATAAAAACAATCGCCTATAGTTTTTGGGCGTCCAATTATAGAACAAGACGTCTAGGCTCGTCGTTGTCTATAATTGGACGTAAAAAAAGCGGGGAAAATATAATAGACATATTCCTCTCTCCATCGAATGTGTACCCTATTTTGTTTTTAGTCGTTATTGACGCAGTATTTAAGAAGCCAAATTCTGTTTTTTTTATATATATATTTTTTCACCTTTTCTCATATGGGCACTTTAGTATTTATTTGTTCTCATACCGTTTCTGTCACTTTAAATGTTACGACCTTTTTACAGCCCAATCAAGTCTTACAATAAAATAACAATTTTAACAATTATAATAAGTACACAGAAAAGTATTTAATTTTTATTGTATTATTTATAATCTTTAATAATTATTTTAATATTTTTACATTAATTTCATTAAATTTTCTTTAATTGTAAATAAATATTATTCGAAGAATTTTTACATTTTTGTCGGACTCTTAGTGTTAACGAAAAAAGACTAAACTATTTTAATTAGAAGCTTGTGTGTACCCGCCAATAAAATATTTCTGATTTATTATACGATTATGACGCTAATTAAATATTCAGTTTTTGTGTCTAAAAACGTCAGTGTCATTAAAATATTTATAGTTGTAATTAAAATTTTAGTCTAATTAAAATTAAATTTTCATATATTTTCATTTTTTTTATTTAAATTATTTAGCATAACATAAATTTTAATTCTTTTAGTGCAAATTTTGATAATTTAATTTGAAAACAAAATATAATTTTATTTAATTAAGATTATTATCATATTAAATTTAAATAGATTGAGATAAATTCAATTAAGGATATTTAAATATTGAACTTACATAATTTCCTCTTTATTATAAATATGGTGGTTGTTGGATAAAACAATTTAAACTCACTAATTGTTATAGATTATGTCATTATTTTAAATAACTATTAACTGCCCTTTATGGTCTTTAGCGAAATTTTGTTACTGATAACACTTCCGTCCCCATTTTTCTGGCAATTTTTTTTTTTTTTAGTTTTTTGATTGAGAGCTTGAATTATTGGTTGGTTGAGATAAGTCTACGCACTGTAGACATCTCTAGTGTCGGAACAACCCTACTTCTCTAATAAATTTAATCATTACAGCCGAACTTATCCCACCTGTTTCTTTAAAAAAAAATCCAAAATTCCTGTTTATTGAACCGAATTCCTGTTCCTGTTTATTGGATCTACCGTGCACAGTACATGCGCCACTGAGTCACATCCTCTGCAAATAGTGGTCAATCTTAACCTTGCGTCTAATTATTACATTTCAGTGTAATTAAATCTAATTAAAGCAGGAATCGAAGTGCCACCATTATGTTAACAGATGTGTAAAATACATAGTTTCATACCTAACTAATTACAATGCTCAACTTGAACGGTGACAGTGTAATAGAAAAAGTTCTACTATCAGCGCTGGAACAAGACTTTGACACAAATACATATTTGACGGTGACACTATGATAACAGTTTTATGACCCAATTTCATCATAGCATACTTTCGTTATTACGAAATTTCAAAATTAATTTTTGTATCATAAAAACTTCAATATAATAAAAATTGATGATCCTACAAAAATTCGTTTGTCACTTAAATTCACTATACATATTTATCCATTTCTTTGATATTATTGCAACCAACAAGTCCTTTTTAAATTATTTTATTATAATTTGTGATTTCAACTATATTTAATTATTAATAATTGTGAAAATTTAATTATAGCATGATGTCACTACATAATAAAATTGATAGACTGCTGTGACTAATAATTAAGGCAAACATTTTCTAAATTGTCCATTTTCTTCAAACTATAGTGAATTAAAAATCTTTAAATTAGAACTAAATAAAAAATTATATTCTTATTCAAAATTCTATAAAATGGAAAATTATAATAACTAAAAAATATTTCTAATAACATAATCCATAAATCGTTGTTAATCCATTAATTCCAACAAAAAAAAAATGTTATTTCTGTTTTTATCGTTATGGTCTTGTCTTGACCATAATTGAATGTCTTATAATATTTGCAATTCATTCCAATTTCGAACTAGATTCTTTAATACTTAATACAAAAAAAAAATTATTCATAATTTTCCTTTAAAAGTGGGCTCGGATCCAATGTCGATGAATATAATATGTATTAAAATAATATTTTTCCCACACATACCAGATGAAGAGAAACCATAAAAAGAATTTTTATATATTTTTCATTTTCCATAATCATCAGGACATCATCAGAATAAAACTATATATAAATTTATATTTATAATGTACATATGTATATATTAAATAACATTGCAAATGATAGAAATTTTTATGCTCTATGTATATTTAATGCCTCCTTGACTGACATAAATAATATTCATTTCATTTAACCACCACCACACTTTATCAAAACTCTATGTAGAATAATAATATGTATTGTAAAGACAGATGGAGCCAATGCTTGTCATTTGGTGATCCGACAGGCATATAGACATAATATAATATTAAAATTAAGAACTATATAAAATATTTTTGTATTTTCCTATAATATTTATTACTCACCTTTTATCAAAACTTCCTATATATAATTTATATATGTCAACTTGAAGTAACCAGATACAGATTGTTTGTGTTGTCCTGTTGAGGCTTTTTTTATAATGGAAAATTGTGAAGGCTTCTTTACTTATTCAAAATTTGATATTGCTTTTGAGCCTACTCTGTATTCATATAATATTTTAATGAACAGAAAAATGAATTTCTGATATTTGACTTTAATGTAAATATCTTCAACATACATCATAACAAGTGTACACAGTGTCGTTTGATAGAGAATGTGGTCATGATACTTTAGTCCTGTGGAGCCCCTGTGAAGTATATAGAACATTAGAAAATATTATTCTCTAAATAACATGTAAGTTCAGTTCATTAAGAAAGTATATGGTGACCGAAATATTACAAATGATCAAATACGTAAATTAAATAATTATTTTATTTATTTTTCGAATAAGATAACAATTTGAAAAAAATTCCATTTGGTTGGTTGCCGCGTTATTTCCTGAATTCATCATGTAGAATTATAAAATTTAACGTTGAATTTTAATAAAACAAGGCTTCTAAAATATAATTTTAATTTCTTTGAATCTTAAATTCAGGAACAAAATGTAAACAAATCCGTTTTGTTGTAATTAAAATGCATTAGTAACAAATTTAACTTAAAGCATTCTATGAATTTTAAATTAATTAACTTAATAAACTCCATGACGAAGAAAATAACAATGGATGAATGTTGATATACTGTAAATAATTTATATTCTTCAGCGCAATGTTTAAGAATGAATATATAAAGTTTCACAATTTTTGTAGTTTTCTATTCTGAAACCATTATAGGAAAACAGACTACATGCAACGCAGTAATGAATGAACAAGAAAATTAATTAAACAAAAAAAAAAAGAAAAACTAAAATAATTTCCACAATTCTCCATTACGGAAAGAATAATTCAATACACAACTTCAAAGTATGATTTTATTTTTAGAATAAAGATTCTCCATCTCCTCCATCAGCTAAAAACATAAACTTTGGCTATAGATATAGGACTTATAGTTTGTGTTTCTTCGGTATTATGAAAATGTAATGAATAAATTAATATGCGAAATTCGTTCGCCTCTGTGTTCCTATTAAAGAAATAGACTGAATTTTTAATAAAATGATAATTAAGATTTTTATTTGTTTTCATCTAATGTTTTTTTTAGTCCGGTTTGGGATTTCAGGGAGTGTCAATATACTTTGAATGTTTTTATATATACGTATATATATTTAATATAACAAATTTTTATTAATGGAAAATTCTTTTAAAAGTTTATGCGCCTTTTTCCCATTTTAAGACAAAATGATAAATTTTTGCTTGCTAGAAGCATATTTGCTTGCTAGATGGGAGAAATATCATTATATTATTTGTCACTGCCATTCTTTTCACATAAAATCCATGACTTTTCTAGAGACCATCAAAATCATAAATAGTTGATTAAAATTGTAATTTTTTTCGATTATAATAAAGTCGAAAATTTATTGTGTTGTAAACCTGTAAGTTAGTGCAGGAAAGCTTATAGTAATTTATATTCACTAAACACACATTTTCCATGCTTCCAGCACTGCTCATATAGTGTCATTCTGTTCATAGCATTAGACTTGTTTAGATAGATTCGACTTTCGAATTGATATTTCGCTTTTAAATTTATTCGTTGTTATATGAAATAAATTTAATGTTTACAAATTGACGTTTATTTCAATGTTTGGTAACTTTTAACCTGAGTTCTGGAAAAATATTACAATTAAAACAACTTTGATTTTTAAATAAAATTTCTTTCGTATAAAAAACGTAATTTTGCTTCGTATCTAAGACGTTCTTTTTTTATAGATTATTTCTGAATAATTCTCGTAATAAATACTTATATTAAACATTTAAATGCTGTTTTAATACTGCTAGCCCATTAAGTTGAAATCTTTATCGAAATTATTATAAGGATTTTTGTTTTTCTGTGGTTAATCTCAATTCATCGCATATTTTAATATAAGATTTCAACATAAATATCAATATAAAAGATAATAAAATAAAACAATTCTACAATTATTAAAGTTCAAATTAAAGCTTCGTCCTAAATCCTTTATATTCTGCCATAATTTTGTTTTTTATTTAATTCTCTTACACATTATGTTAAATTAAGTGCTAATGTTACCAATAATTCTATTGTAATTTTAGATATTGTTTTGTGCGAGTTTAATTTCGCAACAAACTATAAAACTATTCTAAAAGCCAGACACTAAAATTGTATCTTTTTCAATGAGAATTAAAGGCTTTCATTTTTGTTATATCCGAATTTTATCAAAGGACAACAAACCAAAGTTAAAAACCTTTACTTTGACAAATATATTCCAAAAGAAAGCAGTTATTTGATTAAATCTGTTAAATTTCGTCTTTGAAATTATTGTTCATTTAATTTTCTAATGTGTATAGTCTTAGCAATAAATTACATTCTGCCTCAGCACACATGAACGGATATTAAAGGATGTTCGACGACGAATGTAATACATACATAGTTAAAATGGGTGGACTATAAGATGGAGAAATTGTGTAAATATCAATCATATTAAGAGGTTTACATTAGAAACTCATAAAAGTTTTTTTTTGTTTTTATGTTTATGTTTATATTTAGATTTGAGAGAAAGTGTTGATGAACTTGTGTGTGTTGTTCACCTATTGTTAATGGTGACGTTAAGTATTAAAAAAACAATAAATGATTACAACAGAACAGTAATGATAAGCAAAGAAACTACAAATGACCTTCATTATATAGAAGAGAAAATAAGAATTTTTATAAGTTATTGTTATTTGCATTGACATGTTCTTGTCAGAAAAATGCTTTAAAAGTCCGTTTTAAAATGATCTTATGTTACAAATATTGATCAAACCCTCTGAAATAATAAATTTACTATATTTAATATTAAGAGAATGATTAGTGGTTTATAATAATTCTAACAATAATAATCTGTTAACGATAAAGCGGATTAGTATCATTGTATACCATCATTAATACATACTAATATAACATTACCATTGCCATGTTAAGCAGGCCATTTTTACAAGTCCAATTTGGCTCAATTAGTAAATATTTCTCAATTTACTATGGGAATTCACAATTTATTTAATGTCGTCATACTGTCATTTATGAAAAATAATCATACCTGATTTTGTCATTCCTGATTCAGGCCTGACATCAGAACAAAAATGTCAGATCTGATTTAGCTATGATTTTGAAATACCCAAATTAGGTCTGACGTAATAACAAAAGTACAAGACCTGATTTAGATGTGATTTAAACCTAACTTTTCAAACTTGTTGTGGATGTGTGCATATCCTTAATAAAATCATTTAGCAGTAGGCATCCACATAAATCATTATTGCTATGATACTATGACGAATCATATGTGATATCATAACTCGATCAAGTCTAATTTTTTTTAATTGTAGACGCGTTAATTATAATTTGTATTTTCTATAATTTTTAAAAAAATTGTATAAATTTCATTTGTAATTATAAAATGTCCTTTTCAACAAATTTGACTTTGACAAAGACCAATTTGATTTGGATATCTTATAATTTGTTATATATAATATTTATTTTGAAGCTCTCAATTTCCTTTCATTTTTTAAATTGGAAAAATAAAAAATTATTAAATGAGCCAGAATTAATATCCACTTATTTAAAAATTCCCTTATTTATCTTAATTAATACTACTATAAATCATAAAATAAAATCTTATCTTAAATTATATATTAAAATAATTTTTGGTGTATAGTCAGATTTATGATACACCCTGTTTTAAATCTACAAACACACAGGCATAATATAAATACAGTGTGTCATTTCTTGGGAATTAAATAGCTTCAGGATATTTTCTTAAAATATTTTCATATATTCTCATAGTTTATTTATTTTTTATCTCATGCTTTTCATATTAAATGTGTTTTAATTGAAATTTTCCTTTTTCTTTAGCACAACATTATATAAAAACCAGTTGGATTTGTTGTTGTTATATATTTATATCTTATAGATATTTTTATGTTGATGAGTTTACATCAGAGTAAAAAAAAAATAACTATTTTATTCATATTTTTATGTTGATTTCAAAAAGAAAAACCAAATAAAAATTCCTTATTTCTAATTTTTTTTTATATATTAATGACAAAATCTACAATAACAGACAGAAATATAAATCATTTTAGAATGACGAGCTTTTCCAGATGAAAAACTAAGTAAATAATGAGTGGTTCTCGTTGTTACATTAAAATGAATTTTATTTTAAACTTTTACATTTTTTGCTGTTGGCAAATTTGTTTTTATGAAAATAGGTTGTGTTTTATGATTTGTAAAGATTTTGTAAAAAAATCAAGGAAATTTGAAAATTAAAATATAGTGTAAAAACAATAGAATTTAATGGATTTAAAAAAATTGGAATGATTTGATGATGCAACATAATTTTAGATAATCACTAAACACTAATGTTTCCTAAAAACAATTATCGTAAAATCTTGATAGCCGTCTAAGTTTATTGCTACAAATAATAATTAATTTATCGATGTTTGTTGTACATATAATTGGTCGAGTTAAATAATTAAAATACGATGAATTGTTCGTTAAATACATTTTCTTTTTAAAATACATAAACCTGGAATCACAGTGCCACCGTCAACGTCATCATCACGTTGATAGCTGTATAAAATACACAGCAGTGACGGTGTAGTAGAAAATGTCTACTATCTGCGCTGAAATATTACTAAAACTGTAGGTGAAGCATTAAGTAATAATTTTCACGAAAAAATAAGAAAACGGCAACTTTGAAAAATCCTTCCAACAACGCGTACAATGTATTTTAAAATTTAATGTCACCGTCGACGATCGCAGAGCATTGTAATTGACGGTCACGATTGCACTTTAATTCCAGCTTAATTACAAAATTGCTGTTGTTTCATTTCAAACTTCATAAAATTGCTAAATATTAATTTGGAATGGATTGGAGAGTAGAATCGTTGGGGATTAATGCACTAATTTGCGTATCCTTCATATTACATATGCTGTGGTGAGTAAGAACCAAAGCATCTACGTCACAGGTGCATGAAACAGCAAAAAAATTGTTCTGTTGTCTGGCGTTCGTCTTCGCATCATCTGCACATATTTACCTCGGATTGTCGTTTCTTAAATGTATGATCCTTCAGCATTGAGTGTCCTGTTAATAGTAACAAGTATTTCTTGTTGACTATTTCGTTTGGCACTCCTTTTTTTTTACTTTGTATTTCTTGTTGAAGTAGTCAAGTTTGGCACTCCTTTTTTTTACTTAAAAGTTAATTAAAATTTAACCTAAAATTTATTTTATTCAAATCAAAAATGCAATTATACATAAGTACTTTAAATTTGAATTAAAATATTAATATAAAATGACATTTTTGCCGCCTTCCCTAACTTCGTATTCAATTATTGGTTCTGTTTATTTTATAAATTTTTACACAATAATTTAATTTAACAAATTTTTGATAGACGAGATATACATAATAAATAAGTACCAAAACGAAAAAAAAAATTAAATTTACCACCTTTTTAAATAAAATTATACAAAAATTTTGCGCAGATCTGAAAGAAAACATTCTTGGAGACATATTTAAAATTTTCTATCTAATAAATTTCATATACGCTCCAAACAAATCTATATACAAATATGCTACATCTATACATAAACATATACGAATTATGTATAGATATAGAAATGTTTAGATATATTTCATCCAAGAAAAGTGCTTTGTGTACAGATAAAAGTTTAAATAAATTGAAAAAAGGAATTTGTTAAATTGAATTTTATTTATTTAGAATTCAAAAAAAAAAAAAAAAAATTTTATTATTTTGATGAATTTTCCCTTACACTTGAGTTTAAAGGAAAACATTCCTGCTTCAATTTACCATATCGTCCCAGTTTTTATTATTATTTATTTGTTTATGATTCAGGTTTCAGTTCAGGTTACATTTAAATTATTCTGTAAAAAAAAAACATCGTCATACAGATAAAATCAGTTGGAATTAGTGTAGAAGGAGTCTAAAAAAAAATCAGTATTACAAAACCATAAATTTTGGAATTGCTTTTATTTTAAAAACTACTGTACAACAGTAGTTGAAAGTTGTCCTACCGATTACTAAAAGGATATATTTCTGATATCAGAAGATTTTTAGAATACAGCAATGCAAAAGTAAAAATAATGGCGGTTAAATCTAACTAGAATTTCAGTAGTCTCACTCAACGACATCAGTTCTGTCAACTGTCATAATATGGAATAATTTATATTGATTGCCGAGTGAACTTTAGATTGATTTCTACTTTTATGGCGCCATATCGTCCTAACGTATCATATCATCTTTGAGGACTATCTTTACTATTAATCGTATTGAGCTTCACATCGCTTTTCTGTACCAAAAAAGAGTCTTCTTTTATATTACGAATTTGATACGTCTTCAAAATTTATAAACTGAACATTATCAAGCTTAATAATTTGAATATTGTTGGGATTCGTACGATTATTGAGTAGTTGATTATAAATCTCTGACTAAAGTGTATCTGCTAATCTGGGGGAAAATTATGCCTCTCTCTTCCAGCAAAAATATTGAAATAATTTACATTTTTTTGCCTAATTTTTTAATTTCATACCTTCGGAAACAAACAAAATATTATTGTCCTCGATAACTTATGAATAATTTAAAATTGTATATACAATTTATGTTAATAAGTATGTTTCCTTAGCTAATTTTAAAATGAACTTTAAAAAAATTGTTGTCCCGCAGTAATTGCTGTGAAATTGTGGGTAACTGAAATTTACAAAAGGAAAACAAAATGAAAATTTAATTTATGTCAACATAGCAGCAATATACAAGGACCTTATACAAATATTGTACTTTTTTCTTCCTTTTTTTTTTTTGAAGAATAAAAAAATCCACTTGTGACATAAAAAAAAAATAATAATCTAGCCAAAGAAATGGGAAAAGATTTTCCATAAAAAATTATTATATATATAAAAAGAAACAAAAAAAAAAAAACACTGAATCCGGAGACATAATCATTTCATCATTTTCGTCCTTTTTATATTATTTCTTTTACAATGGAGGAGGGGGGAGGTTGGTTAACGGACATAGGAGCCACTATAATCTACTTATATACGATAGAAATATTTATGTCGTCATTATTGTTGACGTTAAGCGTTTAATTTTTTTTGTTGTAGTAACAAATAGTTTTATATTTTTTCGTTTTTATATTCTTTTTTACATTCATTGTTTATGGTCCTTCTTTAATATTCAAGGAAAGGTGGGGATTTTATGTAAAATATTGGAGTATGTTAAATTTTATAATTTAGTCGCCCGTCAGAATTTCTAATAAATATAATACAGCAATCATAAAATGGACAAATTATGATGATGATGGTTGGTTTGATATGGCAGACTTTTATAAAGTTGTCACTTAAATAGGATAAATAATTTTTTTTAAAAAAAAAAAAAAAATTACAATATATTCTTATCACATGGACACACTTGAAACGAAGGACATTGCCATTATTATGACAAGGATAAAATAGGGAATTTATTTATTAAAAAAAAATATATTTGATTATTTAAATATTTTGTTTCGTAAAAAAAAAACTTATTTTCGGTCTGGGTCTATCACGATGAATAATAATAACACGATGTATTACTAAAAATTATTAATATTGAATTTCACAATTTTAATAATTGAATAAATAATATTTTCAAAAATTAAATGGTTTGCTTTGTAAATTGTGAATTTGTTGATAAATATATTAAATTTTTCAATAAATTCGAATAGTATTTGTAATTTCAAAATTAAGTAATTTTAAATGTTTGAGGATTACAAAATTTGCTCAAAAGAAAATTAACTTATTAGTGTAGCGTTACAGTTGCCGGGGAAAAATTATGGATATTTTAATTTTCTAAAGGGGAATAGTTATGTATATACACATCGCTTGGTCCGACGTATACGAACTCATACATGGGTATAAATAATATGAAAAAATAAGTCTCACTCATTTTTCAATTTTATTTGTCCGATTTTCAACTTTTCTGTGACAGATTTTTAACACATCAAATATGTCAAAATGAATTTGACAACCTACTTCGAAAAAAAATATTTGCTATGTATTACATTTACAATTCCGATTATGTAAATAGCGTGTCAACGAAACTGAATTAAAAAATTATCTTTTTCGATAACTACTTCCACGGAAATCGGTCGGAACGATGAATGCAGCATAAAAGTCGGATAAATGACGCCATCTTATGACATCTTATCGAAAATTATATTTTTTAAAAACCCAGATAATTTTCTTAAAATTGTAGTCATTATTACTGACAAAAAAATTATTGAACAAATAAAAATACAATGCAAAGGTTGCGAAGAGTAGGAGTTTTCCTTGCAGCACCTCCTATATCATTGTACACCGTAGATTACGACATTTAGAATTCCATTTTCTTAATAATCTGTTAGAAATGGGTGAAATATAACCTACCAAGCTGATCAAGATCATTAAACCCTGATGTGCTGTAAGATTAAATCATCCTCCTTACAAACCAACCAAATTACAATTAATTTACTCAGTTAACTCGTAAAACTACATTCCACAAAAGGTTCTTTTTATGGCAGCGCTTTTACAAAAAAAATTACGTCATCTATTGACAAAGCCATTCAAAATAGCTTGCGTTTTTATAATGTAGCTGGGTCTTTATTGAGTAGAGAGACATATGAAAATAATACTTTTGAAAAAGGTTGACAATCACAGCTCTTTGCTTTAATAAAATGTTACCAATTAAAAATATTTTTTTTTTTTTTTTGCAATAGCGATTTTTATATAATCCATAATGAGCACATAAATAGCTATATGCTATAGCTATACAGAAATATTTCAAATTTAAATAAATTAATAATGATTGTGTATGACAGCTGAATAATAAAAATAAGAACGAAAATAAAATGTACTTCTAATTTCGATTGATGTTGAGTATAAGTTGTCAAATATGAAAATTTAATTATATATTTATTAAAATATGCTTAATTTTGATTTGTTGATTTAAAATATAATTTTTCAAATATATTTCTCAAAAATCGATTTTTTAAAGCTATTCCAAAAAAATTAAAGTTTTGGTCCTAATAAATATTGTGTTTTAAATTTCCATATTGGAATTCAGATTGTTTTCATTTGCTGGATTTTGTTTTTATGATTTTCCACTCGAATCACATCCATTTTACAACGAACATCAGTATATGTATTTAATGATCTTCCAAATTTCGCTTAATATTACACTATGAACAGAATTTTCAATAATAAAGCCAGTAAGTTTATATTAATCAATTTGTTACTGTTTTCGCAAACCTATGTTTAAATAGTAAACGAACGACCTGCTTTTAAATATATCTGATAGTTATCAGAGCCAAATTAATATCTATATTTAAAACACAGTTTTTTTTATACCTAAAAACTCCAAACTTCTTATAAACTCTACAAATTTCATATTAATTAAATTATATATTTTTGACCTTTTGACGGGACACATTGAAATATAAATCGTCCAGTACTATGACAATGTACTAAATACCAGCATAATTAAAATTCAAAGCATATCGTACAAATATATATGATACTTTATTCAATTAAATAATCAACATTTGATACTTAGTTATATGTATATAAATGGTCGACATAATGTTAATTCAATCATTCTCTAAATAAATATTAAAAACTTTTTCAACAAGTATGATGAGTTTCATTCGTATTTATATACATAATTTTTATTTAACATTTTGTATTAAATTATTTCATTCACCCTTCAAACATATATAAAAAAAAAAATTTAGATTCTAAAATGATTTTTGATGAACCCAATTTTCATGTACACAAATGCCAATAAAATATTAAAATTTATACATAGTACCATATTCAATGTAATATAGTAAAGTTCATTTTAATTGCTCTTAATTTACTCTTATGGTTTATGGTAGACATATGTTGTCATGTATTGGATACATTTGAAGCAATAATAATAATATTCATTCAGAAATATACATATAATATTTGAACCTATGTTGATCTCTCGTTTAAATCAACCTACAATCAAATTGGCTGTTTTTGAATTATTGGATTTTCGGGCATAATTTTGGAAATGTTTTTTTTTTTATAAAAAATGTAAGATTTGATTGACGGGTAAATCTCGAAATTTGGACCACTTTTAAAATAAATGAATTATTTTATTAGTTTATGTGAGGGTCGGGAAGTCGGGATCTCGTTAACATCAGTCGATGATTCTCATTCAATAAACACAAGTATATTTATTTATTTATATATTACCAAAATCGGATTGAAAATAAGTTTAATTATTCAAAAATATCATTATAAACACACAAGGATTCGGGAAAAAAATATGGTAGGATTACTTAGGGTTTTTTCATTTCGGATGCCTATGATTTGAAGTCCATAGGTCCTTTCTAAAGATCCGAGAAACAAGCAATAAGTTTCATATATACGATATTTGTATTACCAAAAAGCATTACATAGGAAGATATCAAAACTTATATAAAAGATTTGAAGCTTAAATCCCACAAGCATGACAGCTTTTTTTTAAAAACACATACTTCCATAAAACCAAAATGTATTTATACATATATATAGTATTTTTTAGCTTTATTCATGTATATTTGTTTTTGGAAAAGTTGTGCTTGTTTGGTTTTGGTTGTGGGATTTAATCTTTAAATCTTCAGATTAAATCCCACAATAAAAACTTTTACATGAGTTTTGTTCTCTTTGTATTCATATTTTTTGGGTATTACAGAATCACATCCTGTAAAAAAACTAAAAAGAATTTAATTAATAAATAAACAATTTTTATTTACCTCATTTCATTAATAATTTTGCTCCCTAAGTTTTTATTATAATATTTTCATATAGGCCGCTAGTGAATAAACATCTCTAGAATTTAGTATTAAAATAATCAAGCGGACAAAACTAATAAAATATAATCAAACTCAATCAAGTTCAATTATTTCATATTGTTTTGTTGGTAGAGGGAAAATTTTTATGCTACATAAAAAAATTGTATCTTTGAAATAATATTTATGAATTTATGAAAAAATTAAAAAAATATTTCAATTTTGTAGTATGATTTTTTTTTTTTTGATTTGCCCTACCAAAAACACTGATTTATGCTATGGTGTAACAAGAGTTTTAAAGTGATTAATTGAAGACTTTAGGATTTATTCAAAATTTAATTTTTATTTCCTCTAAATGATGTCAGGTTCAGGTTTTCTTTATCTTTGGATACATTTTATATAAAGTCTCAGATTTGTGGAAAATAAAATTTTCTAAACAATTTTTTGAATTTAAAAGAATGAAAATAACTTTTAAACATATTTTCTTTTATTTTCCGCATATTCAAATTCTACAAAATAAAAAGATAAAAGAATTTTCCTTGAAAATATTCAACAAAACATTTTGTTCTCTATTCATCAGAAAAACTTTTCATCTTATGAAAATTATTTATAAAAATACTTAAAATATTTTCATCTTTACAAAAAGAAAAAAAAAGTTTGAATTTTTAAGCAGTAAAACATTAATGCTTAATTTTACAATTATGCCCCGTGTTTGGTATGACAGGTGAATAAATGGTTGAAGAAGAATTTTGATTGGTACGATTATTATTGTTGTTAGCTAATCAGAAAAAAAAGTTTCAGATTTCAATTTTTACATGAGAGATTCAGTAAAGAAAAGAGTATGTAATTTAAATATGTTAAGGGTTTAGAAGACAAAGGGCATTATAAAAAGTAGCTTCGAACCGATTTTATATAAGTTCGAGAAAGTAGGCCTTGCAAATGTAGTTTTAAAAAATTATTTTCAATACAATTAAACTCAAAGTCTACCAAATTTATTCCCGGTTTTGGCTTGCATAGACTAAGCAATGTTCTCGAATTGCTTATCGTATCAATCTATTTCTCGGCGAGCATACATTATCGGAATACGTGCACCCAAAGCACTTGAACTTCTTCAGAACCACATATCGATGGTTCAGAGCCATCTATATTTAAGATAAAACAGTGTCAAACTGATTTGAGTTCATTTTATTGAAATTTTCACTTAAAGATTAGTATGTACTTCGAATGAAATGAAATTTTAACGCGATCTCCAATGCTTTCCAAATTTTCCGCTGAAATAGCCTTAAAAATTTGTGAAAAATATTTTGAAAATAAAAATTATACAAGTTATTTGACATTTTAATATTTCAACATTTCAGTAATGTACATTTTCAATGTACATATACTGTAATTATACAGTGTTTTTAAATTAACGTAACATTTTATACTTTTCAAATTTCTATGGAAATAAACCACCAAAAAATATTAAATGTCAAAATTTCATCATGTGAAAAATATTTGGAGTCTTTTTACGTACCATCTGTTGATTGGAAAGCAAACTACATTTTGTTCATGACTATTTCACGCGTGTTGCATTTCATTTCACTCGAGCTGCATACTAAGCTTTACAAAATTTTGATAAAAATAATTTTGTTTTATCTTCATTTTAAAAATGTTATGACCCAAAATAATAATTTTTATTTAAAATTCGCGTATATATCAAATTATAAATTCATTTATATTTATATAAATAAATGTAAATAGAAATTTAAAAAAACAAAAAATTTGTGTACGAAATAAATATTTAAACAATTTGAAAAAAAAAATTAACTTTTGACTTTTCTACCTTTACTCTTGCCAAAAGGGACGTGGTTGTTATGTCTTATGTGTCGGTAGACCCTTTTCAACAATGAAAAGTAGCTCGGAAATATGTTCAAAACTCAAATTTATAATATTTTATGTGTAAATTTGTACCTAATATTTTATAAATATTAATATTTTTTAACTAGAAACAAATAACAAAAAACATTCCAAAAGGGAAATTATTACCGCACAAAAAAAAAAGAAAAAATTTCCCCAAAGATGAAAATAAATTAATTTTTATTTTAACTTTACTTAATTTTACTTTATATAACCGAAACATAAAAAATAACAATTTAGCTAAACAAAATTAAAAAATAATTTTTGGAAATGTTATGAAAAATGTTTGGACTTAAATAATTTTCAAAATTTAATAAATTTTATATATAAATATATTATAAAATTAAAATAATTTATATTTTCAATTTTCTCTTTCCAGGTAAGTTTCGAAGATTGTTCTTAACAAATTTATATTTCTTGTAATGGCGGAAAGTTATTGTAAGTTTTTGATTTTATTTTAATTATTCACAACTGACGGATGACCGCCAAAGTGTGTTATTAATTGAAGGATAATGTACTGAATAAGTTCAATTTAAAACCAGCAGAAAAATCGAAAGTTTTACATCCCCTAGAGATCTAGAATGTCAAACATAATTTTTTTTTTTTTATTTTTCGGAAAAATTTATTTCTCTGATCGCAATTAACAATATTGTCGCGATGCCTTCAGTTTTGTATGATCACCTTTCCGAGCTTTGTTTTAATTAATTTCTAAATTTATATCCTGCGCTTTTAAAAGTCTACAAAACCAATTATTGTATGCTGTCCTTCAAGTATAAAAATGATTTGTTCCATGGAGATGGAGGTTTTCTCGATATTCTTCATGTAAGTGATAATATGACACCTATGCGCACATAATTCAAGAAATAAAGATTTATGCATAAATATTTCATCTACATGAAAGTTAAACGTTCCGATTTTCCAGATTGAGTATATAATTTAACTATCTAGCCAGTCGGAAGGTTAGGCAAACCAACCAAAAAATTGTGTTAACTAATTAACATGAGTTAATTTATAATAGCATTTCCTGCTATCTAGGCCTAAATTTTTATACTTCTTAATTTTAAATTAATTTTATAATGTGTTCTAAAATCACGTGGAAATCTTGCTCAAAATCTTACGTAGAATTCGATCATAGAATCCCTGCTAACACCAGTTCACAAGAATAAAATGATATTTTATGGAATACTGTAAAAGATTCATTGGCAGCAATTATCTTAATCTGACTATTTCTTGAATTAATTGAAATAATTATCAGAAATTTTTAAAAAAAAACCTTAATTAATTTTCCTAGAAACATAATTTAAAATCATTTAATTTTTCTAGCTATAATGATCTTTGATAATTCAAGGTGCTTCAAATTTTCCAAATAAATTTTGTATTTTATATTCTTTTTAGATTTGGATATTTTTAGATTCATTTTATATATCCAGACTGTTGTTACACATATTTATGCCAATTTACTTGACAAATTAAATTTTTATCTTCTCATAACTTTAAAGCAATTTCAAAAGGGATATCTTTTTTATTATATAATGGGAATTAGAGAATTATCTAATTAAACTAATTATAATTTTCTAATTAAAGCAGAATTATGTTGTTTTATTTTATCATAAAATTAGTATATAATTCAAATCGTATAGATTTATATACCGAGAAAAAAATTGCTGTCATAAAAGGAATAATTAATTAACATAAGAAATTATAATTCCTTTATTGTCATCCGCAGAAATAAAGATTAAGAAAACAGAAAAAAAAAACAATCTTTTTACCTAGGTATAAAATCAATTTATATATAAATATAGAATTAAGTAGTAAATATACCTTTAATCTTCAAATAAAAAAAAACAGCTCAACTTACATCACAACAAACCCAGAATAATTTTTATATATATGAATAATTTATAATAATCTGTGAATTTTCTATTTCCATGTCAATGGAAATGTGTATACATTTATACGAAAATCAGAAAAATGTTGTCAATAAAATCTCGTTTTATCAAGAATAAATAAAGTACAATATAATTTTTTTTTTGTTCTAACCAACCATATTCGACCTATAAAAAATCTCTTGTTGTTGTTATCCTTCGACATCTATCTATCCTTTTACATCCAGAGCAACAAGAAATAAAAACAATTTCAAAGCAATATCTTCGGGTTTCTTGAATTTCAATGACCCTTTTGTGTTTTGTGATATAATTCCCTCCAGTTAATAAATAACTCTGACTGAGAACACGAATACGACGAACAAAATGCTATGTTAGGGCGAAATTATAAGAGTCCCACAATTCATGTTATTATATGGCCCCCCATCCATATACAAAAGCAACAAGCATGTTTATTTATTTCACAAAAATATACAACAATATTCAATTCTGTTTTATAACTCAAACCTTTATCAATTTCCACTCCACTCCCTTCATAATAATTTTGGTTTTTGAGTCAAGTGAAATGGAAATTCAAAGGTTTTGGGGGTGGATATGTTTTTATATCAGAAATTCGTATTTTTATTTGGTTGTCTTCAAAAAAAAAAATTTTTGTTGGCTCCTTGTATAAAAGAAATATAAAAACATTTTTTGTTTCGTAAATCACCTTATAAATATTCATCTACTACAATATTTTTGTATATAAATATTTTTGGAATATTACTTTGAAGAGCCATCTACAATCTCTGGAGAATTACTTTATTTTCGTTGGTTATTTTTATTTTATTTCTTTGTTGCTGCTGCCACATATTGCTTTCGGCGGCAAATTTGATAACTGAAAAAAATATAAAAAAAAAAAATTATTTGTAAAAATATAGTAGAAAAAATCATCCAAACATTCTGTCCACGTTCTCGTTTTGGTTGTTATTATATTCCAAAGTTGCTTACATATTTATGAATTATAAGGGATGAGAATTGTTTCCCTCTCGAGTCCTTTTCGGTCCAACGAAAATTTCTGTAATAAAATCAAAACAAAAATACAAACCCCACAAGCAATATTGATTTATTGCTGTTGGGGGGTTTTTTCGCATCGGTAGCGATTTAAGATTTAATTTAATCTTCACCATTTTTACTTTTATCCCATTTTAAAACTACTGTGATCATTTTGATAGTTTATTTATTTACTAGTGTTTCACAACAATAAATATTTCTCTAGTCAATTTTTTTACATATCGAAAGTGCTAACATCCATTTTTAAAATTAGTTTTTTTAGCAATTTAAATTCTAATAGTTCAAACAATTTAGACAGCACAAGAAACGCACAAGAATTTTCGGACTGGTTAAAGTCGACGTATACAAATATCCGTCGTTAACAACTCTTATCAGTTAGTCATTCACAACAGCAAGAACACAACTTTGATAGGGTCTCTAACGCTGTTGCTAATATTGCGTTCAAGCGTGTTGCCGTTAAAGCACTGGGTGTTTAGCAACTTCTTATTATTTTCCGAATCACATTTATGTCAATTTCAGTTAAACTACTTTTCAAACTTGGCAATTCATTAAAATCATTTCTTTTTCCATATCCGTTGTCCATCTATAGTTGAAATACGACTGTCGTCTACGTCGTGCTCTATATATTCCTATACATTTCAACTTTTGTTTCACATTGGATTCCGTCTACATTGCTTCCGTCGCGTCGACCTTCTAAAAATATAAATAATTATTAAAATTTCTTAAAATCGTTTGTAGATTATTTTTGTTAATTTTATGGAATGTTGAACGCGCCCATTCGATTATTTATTAGTTATAAATCTTTTAAATTTTGTGTTTTGAAAAGTACTGAATTTATAGAGATAGAATTAGATAAGTAACATAATAATTTCCGTAAATTTCTTGTTTAATTCCATGCCAGCCTTCTAATAGTATCACAATATATTAAAACGTTGTGTCCCCTGGAGAATATTATACCCATATTTTCTCTATTCAATATTTCTCTCCAATAAGGTGACTAATTCCTAAACCGCCCACGTTGTAAAATTATATTTCTCTAAAAATTATACTTAATTTATTTTCAAATATAACAAAAATAAAAGAAAATAATTTAATTTAAATTAATTGAAATTTTATTACTAATGGTTAACTGAAACTAAACTACGTTCTTCTGCTTTTAATTGGCAATTATTATAACTTGTAAATTATATTATGGTGCCAAATTTTATCACGGACTTGACCGTAAATTGTCATATTAAAATATATTTATAAAATGAGTGATGATAGATAACATATTCGTTTTCATACAAGACCAACACAATTTTTTTTCAAGTTGTTCAAATAAGAAATGTTGCTAATTTGCTGCTGATGCCTTGTATTAAATTTAATAATGTAATATTTATAAAATTATACATTCTTTTATGATTTATTCTTAATGATAAAAAATTGTAATACAGGTTGTCTTCGAATTTTCTTACCTATTGCATTGCATCAAATTATCAATGTTACCATAAAAATTGAAATATTTTGTAAATTTCCTTAACTTAAAATCATTTTTATCAAAGGTAAAAAAATGTGCGCTAAAATATCAGAGCAATATTTATTATATTTTTTTAAAAAAATATTGCTGATATTTACTATTTTGCAAGAGTGTCACTATAAAAAGTTTTGAGGAAAATGTCATTCAGGTGATAAAACCTAAATTCATTTTTACGACGTTCTAAATTCATTTTTACGACGAAAATAATGCTATACTACTTCCCTACGGTCATCACCTAGTTATAAAAGCTATTTGAAAACAAAATGTTTGGAACTAAAGTAATTCTAAAAGTATAACAGCTACATAGCAAAAACTGGTTCCAGAAGTTCTTTGTGCTTTGCATGTACAAAATTTAATATTACAATAGGTTAATGCTTACTCACTAAAAGCAACGACTTCTGAACTTCTGTTTCATATCTGAAGAAATAATCTTAATCGAACATCCACACATTATTCAACTGAATTAGCACTATACTAATTTTGGCTTGCTTTTTGTAATTACTTAGTAAAATGTAGTCACCTTTCATCAGAACAGGAAATAAGAATATAAAACGATTGGCGCAACGCTTTTGAGTTGTTAAAAATAAGCTTATAATTTGAATTAGCCATTTTTGTATGTCTCCAAACTTTTTAAATGGCCCTGTGTCATATATTTAGATATTCATAATTTAACATATAAAATTTGAAAATTTAATGAAAAGTTACATCACCTTGTACAACGAAATGATATTATATTTTGATAGACGGTATCAGAAATGAAACGTATGAAAAAAAATCTGAATATAAATTAATTGACATTCTTCCAAAGTAAACACAAATTTTACAAAATAAACATGAATGAACTTTCAATAAATTTTATTATTTATTTGACACAAAAGGGATGTGTATCTGTATCTATATGTATATTAAACATATTATAATATAAATTTTTGTGTTCTTTGTTGAACCTCATATATACCAACAAAAAAAACACACACACACAACTTTATATTTATAATGAAATATTGAATTAGATTATTCACAATCTATAGAATCTACTTTAAATAATGAAATGAAGTGCTTATCTCACCAAATGGCAACCACAAAATTATTTAAATTTTTGAATAAAACAATAAGGATATGAAAATTTGCATATACATATATAATTACATATACATATATAACTATTGCTATTGTTTATACACAAAATAGTAACTTTTTTTTTGATACCTAATGGAGATTTGATTAAAAAACAAGGATAAATAATCTATGTATCTGTGTGTTTATCCTTTGTAAAGGAAACAATAATAAAAAGTAATGATAATTAAAAAAGTGAAATTCTTCTTGTAATATTTTAATGAGTTTTTATTTTTGTATCTCTATATATATTAATTTATGTTGCTGCTACACATATATATAAATTTAATTATTTATTTATATAGTGTTATTAAATTTTATTTTGAAATCCTTTGAGGATAATTTTATTATATTTTTTGCTATTATAATATTTTTTTTTATGTTAATTAAATTTATTACGGCGACAAGTTTAAAATTTACTTTTCCAGGCATGACATTTTCTTTAGATATGTATTGTGTATATATAGAAAGGAATAAATATTATGTCAGCTAAAAACTCTTAACTTATTAAAAAAAAAGAATTTACATACACATTGACATGACATATTATATATACATTTACATTAAATCATTTAACCATAAAAATTATATTTAAAATGTTGTGATACAAAGTTGTTTTATATTAGGGAGGAGCAGGAATATTTTAATAATAAAAAGAAAATTTTATATTTTTTAAATCTTGGTTTCAGACAGATTAAAGAAGAATATATAAATAGAAAACATATGTTAAAAAGATACTCCTTAAATATAGCATTATTTTAAAATGTACCTGAAGAAAAACAAAATAGAAATTTCTTTAATTGTCTGTATAATATTTACTCACTACTTCACTGACTGTTTATCTCTCTATTGTCCGATTTCACAGTGAAAGCTTAAGGCTTTGCCAGAGCTTAAACATAGACTTAACAGGTCATTTTCAGAGTGAAGTTTTGAACGGTGCTGGAATTATATCAATTAGCACACGACTGAAGTAATTTTATTTCTTGGAATTTTTTTGAATTTGCAATTTTTCAGCACGAAAAACTGTGCAGAAGAGCTTAATAGCATTCAGGATTCAGCTTCAAAAAAGCTTCCGCTCAGCAAATAGCTTTGCTTCAGAGTCTGTACTGAATATATGTGCGCAGATTGCTAGCATATTAAAATAGACCAGCATAGCGAAGCTTCAGCTTCACTAGCTTCACTTTCAACGATATTACAATCTAATAGAGTGGCACAAACCAAAATCCTAAGGAAATAATTGGGATATTAGATACATAGATGCTATGTCTAATGTCTAGATACATAGATGCAAAAAGTATAAAAAAATCTTGTTCTTTACTTAAAACAGGGTATAACTTTAATTTTGTGTCTTTTCCAAAAAAGGAAAATTTAAAAAAGATTTATCCGGTTTTCCTTGAAACAAATAAAATATTTTCAAATAAGTAATTCCGACAATGAAATATTGCCGATGAAATATGCTAGATAATCTACTCTGGCATTCATTTCATTCATTGTATTAAATAATTTTTATTTTTATTCAAAAACCTTTCAATAAAATTTCAAAGCAAAAAAAAACTATAAAATATAAACATAAATTATTAACACTTCATTATGAAATTATTAACACTAATATGCATAAAATCGTTTATATCTTTTATGATTTTATATAATAACCGTGAAAACATATAAGAAAACAAAAAAAAACCTTTCATTTGAACCATTTAGTCCATAGTTCCATCGTCTTTGTTGCATTGCTTGTGCTTGTGCAGATTGCAGGAAAAAATAAAATTTTATTTTCATTTTTCATCAAAGTATATTATCATAAATATTATTTATGTTTATGCTCATTTGTTAATTCTGCTTCTCTATACTTTCATTCAGTATTATCTTAATCGGATTTTCAAAAATAAAACGCCATTCCAATCGTTGAATCATATTTCAAGGACTTTTTTGAGTTAAGAGAATTTCATGTTACGTTTAAAATGAATGTCATCCAGCTAAAAAGTGTTTTCGACGATGGAAATCTAAATTAATTACAAAATTTTACCCTTATTCTATGAAAAATGATTGAAATTACACCTAAAGTAGTTGAATGTCACTGCATATTAGCACCGGCTTTCATTGGTGAAATTCACCTTAAAATCATTTATTTTCTTTTTATTATAAATTTTCCCTTTCATGATATAATTTTTTTTTTTATTTTTTTTTTTTTTTTGTGCTTAAAGGTAGAAAGTTTTATGGTTAGGTACCTAAGCGTTTAGTAAAATGTCTGGGAACAAAAGGGTGCAACCAAGTGCAAGTTTTATTTTATTATTCTTTGTGGAGCTCTTAAGCACGCGATATTATGACAACAGAGGGAATTATTTCCGATGGTAATCTTTGTGTGTATTACTGATAGGGTGGTAAATCGTTTAGAATAGGAAATAATTTACAATGTTCAATTTTCAGGGTGGTGCTATTTGAAAATAAACGTTACCGAAACAATAATTTATCTATAGTAAATGTCATTATAAGAATGTATTTATCGAAATGTGAATTTGAGGCGTTAAATATTTAACCTAATTCCGGTATGTGTCGCAACATTGGAAACAATTAGGGCCAATTTTAATATTTACCCAACCACAATAAAAACAAAGCTTGTTAATATATTTCAACTATAAATTTTATTTAAATGACTAGATTATATAAAAGTATAGAACAAATGCATAAAGAATAATTAAATAAAATCAATGATTTTAAATTGCAATAAAATTTGAAAAGCGCAAAATCAGATAATAAATCAATTTTATTCGCTAAAACCACAAAATATTTAGAAGCTCATAGATAATATATAAATGCGTTCAAGATAAATATTTTAATTAATCTTTCAAGGTTTAGAATTTAAAGAAACCAATACAATTTATATTTCATAATCATAAATCACAGTCATAAATGTTATAACAGCAAATCAAATTTAATTTTAGTTTACTGCTTAATTTCTTACTTAAAAAATGGACTGAAAATCTACTTATATTTTCCTAAAATATAATATAGCCAAAATAATATTATATTTTTTTGTAAATGTAAACTTAATTATCAATTAATAATATATTGCCAATCATTAGCTATTTTAATTAAACCGTAGTCGTTAATCAAACATTTCATTCCCGAAAAATCAATTCCAGGACAATAAAATGTATAAATCTGAAGTAAAGCATCATTAGGGCTCAGATGTATCACAACAGCAATTCTGTGGGTTTCAAATATCAAATTATTTATTATTAGTTGTAGTAATATAAGTTTCATGGTGTGTACTATATCTTCTGCATCACATAAGCTACAATTTGTTTCCTTATACTACAATTGAGAATATAAATCCTCAATGACATTTTTTTAGTATGGTATTGAGGTTTCGTGACATTTTAATGTAATTTGAACCTACTAATTTTATATGAATTCCAAATTTCTAGTGAACATACTTTTTAATTGCAACAAAACTAATTGACTCTTAATAATTTGTCAGCACATTATCTTAACTTAATATTGTAAATGGTAATCATTTATTAAAACTGAGTCACCAACCCTAATGCATCACAACATAGCACAATACCACCGTCGTGTACATTATTTATTCAATAAAATGTATGAAATACAAATTTTGCATCAATGTAATTAGTGGTCAAATGTTGAAATATATACAATATCTGAAAATATAAATTGGCTAAAATCTTAAATAGCTAAGCTTTCAAATTAACTCATGGTTCTATCTAAGTATTAATTTTTTCTAACAATTTTTCAATATAAATTCAATTTGTAACGTTCATTAAAAATAAGTTTAGATATTTTTTAATATCCATTCGATTTAGTATTTATTCCAATGTAATGTAAATTAATTAAATTTTGTATTTTTCTTGAATATCGTAACGATTTGACAATTTGTTTTCCTTAAATATTCGAAAACAAATAAATTTTCCTTAAAACAAATAAATATATATATTTATGAAATCCTTTTTTTCCAAATAAATCCTTTATAATCTTTCGGCTTACTATATACAATATCATTAAAAAATATGTTTTATGATCTTTTACTTTCCAGTTATTAAATTTTTCATAATACAAATGCTTAAATAATCATATTTTTTGACATTTATGTAAGAAATATTTCTTTCTGACCTTTTTTTAACAAATATCCTTTTTTTGTTATTCTCTAATTAACATTGTTTATTTTTTATATATACATATATATTGTATAAATAAAATTATTAAATATTTCCGTATTTACTTAACGCCGCCCATCTAAATGAAACTATAAAAAACTGTCAAACTTGACAAGCCCAAAAGAATATGGTTAGTACCAAAAAAAAAAAAAAAAACAAGACAAAAGGTAATAACCGCATGATGACAAAAAAAAGGATTATAATAATTTACGATATTTATACATATTGAAAGACCATTTAAGCAACAAGGATTTTTATAGATAGTTTGTTCATTTATCTTAAAATAAATAATGTGGGTGTGTTTAAGAATAAATAATTTAAATAGTTTCCTTTGATGATATCCCTTTTTGTAAATATGTACACAAATACACAGACAAACAAAATACAACGAAAATATTTTATGCGGATGTATCGAAAAATGATAATTTTTTTACTTTATGCTTTTCTCATACCACACCCAAAAAATATTAAATGTTGAGTTGTTTCCATTTGTTTGTATATGTGTGCCTTTTAGTTAAACTGAAAGCTATAGAATTGTATGATATTTTTATAGCTAATTTAATGAAAATTTGCTTTATATAAATATGAATATTATTTTATAATTTCAATTTTTGATTATTAACTGTCAGTTCCACATAATCGTACCATCATTACAAGGTTTTTTTTTATAATTAAAATTGATAATTTGATAATTTTGTTTTTTCTCATTCTAATTTATAATAATTTCAATTGAAATTGAACGTCTGCCACTTAAAATAACGAGTAATATGACCCAGAAGGAACTATATAAGGCCCTAGTAAAATCAAACCGTTCCGCAGGAGTACCTAATACTAGTTCACTATAGAACATTGTTATTAAATTGATCTAGTCATTCCTTTGATTTGCACAACAAGAACTTATACACGTCTAATCATACATTGATCCTTCCAGTTTCCGTAAGAAATCTAAACATTTCGATTATTAATATTTTCGTAAAATATTCCACGCTCTGATAAATATCCTATAAGACTTCTACTAATTACTTGGACATTCGCATATCATATATACATCGACAGGTCAAAAAAGTAACTTACACCCCTAACAGAAATTAGATGTGGTCCATATATTACTCAACGAAGAAGATTTCTTTTCGTTTACTCAACGAACTATTTAATCATTTCTAAATCTGATGATTCGGAAATTTTAATCAATTCCATTTCCATAAGACTTAAAAATTATTGGTCATTAAATGTTTTTATGAACTTTTAAAATTTATATATCCAACATGCCCCTAAAATTCCAAATCTTGCAAATACAGTCATCTTATCTATTTTATACAATTTAATATATTTTGTGGAAATCCTGTTTGTGACACAAGAAAATATCCTTTTTTTATCATAATAATAATAACAAAAGCCAATACACAAAAGAGAGTCATTTCTTTCAATTATGCTTACATTCACCAAATAAACTATATGTCACAGCAATAAGTAGCTATAGAAGAATACTCTTTATTCATTTATAGTTCAGCAGTTTCTTATCACAGATTATAACTGGTTGCTCATAATGTTTTCTTTTTCATTTTCATTTTATTTTTTTTGAATAAACCTGTAACACAAATTTTCCCAATTTCCCAAAAAGGAAAATGAAATTGATAGTATTAGTATGTGGTGTTGATGTGTATATAAAGATAAAAAATCCTGATAAAAGATTACAAATTGCAAAGAGTTTTGATCATTTATTTTTTTTATTTAAGAAAATCAGTTTCGTTAGCTTTTTTTGTCATCACATCAAAGTTATTATTATTTTAATAGAAATAATATAAAATCCTTTTCTGATAGGTTATATGTGTAATCAGTCCATATTTTTCTGTTTGATTTCAGTACAGATTCTTTGATTTCTGTGTCCTAAGATTATTTTTCTTTGAGTTGTGAACTCCAAAATAAAAAAAAAAGGTTTTTTTTTTTGTTCAATATTTTTATATTAAATAACTGAATAAACTTAGGATTTCTATATAGTTGAATAGAAGTTTTTTCGGTTAAAGAGCTTTACGATGCTTCCACATATTTGTATCAATAATAATAAATGTCTAAAAACTATCCGATAAAATAAATCTTTTTAATATAAACGTTTTATCAAAATGTTATTTGTGCTTTACAGCTCATCAAAATTGCTTTAAACACATAAATGTCAAGGTACAGTGTTGTCTGAAGATATCAATTTGTCAGTACGTTAAGATAATAAATAGATTTCAGAATACGTTGTGGTAGAGATTTATTAAAATAAACTAAATGAAAGTATTTATAAATGTCTTTATAAAATTCGCATAAAAAATTTGAATTTAAAAAGGTATCTAAAGTTCTTGAGGTTTGAGATGTGATGACTGATAGCTAAATTTTTAAAAATTGGTATGGTAATTGTATATGGTTGTAATCATTACATCACAATGATTTCATCATAATAATTTAAATAAGAGTAAAATTTTATTTAATATAGAAGTATTTAATTTAAAGCTATTAGCGAAATATAAAAACAATTATACTAATTAAATATATTCAATGCAATCAAAATTGAATTAGTTGCTATGTTTTTTTTAACAAATTTTACAACAAACAATTCTTCTCTAAAATTTTAGATTTTGTATTATTTTAATTTATTCTTTAATATTTAATATGTTTTTCGACATTTTTATACTATTCCCGTCTGGTCTGTCTGACTGTCTGTTATTTCTTATACTGTGGATCTACAATGTCTATAGAAATATCAAACCAACGCCATTTAGAAGCTTAAAGTCTCTAGCAGATTCTACCATATTTTTATCTCCGGATCAGTGATACTTTTGAAGCTATCAAATAGTTTTATGTCAATAAATTTTGTTTAATAAAAACTCGTGTCTCATTCCAAAATATTAAGTTATACATATACTAGACCCGGCCTCCTTGGTACCTCTAACTGCTATTTTTGTGAATCAAAAGTAATTAATTAAACGATTTTTTTACTTGTGTGTTTTGGATGAGACAAGTCTTCAAATAACATTTATTTACACGCCAGATCCTACCAATACTAGAAAAATCAAGAAAAGATGTAAAAGAGGTACAAAAATGCCCGGATTAGACAGTACGTCTATTTAAGTTCACATTTTTAATATTAAAATTCAATATTATTTCAGATTTTTATTACATACACAAACCTACATCCCACATACGTAATTAATTATGTATGAATTCCATATCCGACTATGAAAAATATTATAGGTTAAATAGTTTTATAAATATTTAATATTTGATAATGAAATTTTAATTAGTATTTCATTAATAATTAATTTAAGTATGTAAACATGTTTTTATAAATAAAATATGCAAATAAATAGTAGAAAACATAATTTACTAAAATAATTTTATTTTTTATAAAGTAATTATAACTCTCACAATAATTTTAGTGAATATTATAACAACTAACACTAAATTTCAAAAAGTAATTTTAAATTATATCATCAAACCAAATAATATATAAAAAAAAACGATTTGTTTTATAGTTTGATCCATTAATATTAAAAATAACTAATTTATTTACAAATCATTATTTATTAATATATTCATAATTATTAAATAACCAGATTTCATTAAAATATTAACATTAATATATGAAAATTAATTTATTGAATATATTTATAATTAATATTATAAAGAGAATTGTTAATGAAATAATATTTTGCCAAATCATATTTTTCAGTTTTATAATATTAACAAAGTCAATAAAAGTTTATTATGTTAAAATTTTCGATGGTAATAATAAAATGTCGTCTAAAAATTTAGTATCTTTGGCGTTACATATGTTTTAAATTAAACATAGAAACACGATATTATGCTACACTACTAACATCTATTGGATTTCAAATGAATTTAATTTAACATAATTTCACTTTAACCAAATATGTTGAGTGAAATTTACCCCATGTTTAGAAGATCACAAATTATAAATGTTAGACTTATTAGGATTTGAAAGTGGAATAGATAAAATTTCTATATTTGGGCTTTGTTATTTATTGCCAATGGGAAATAGAAAACTGACATATTTATTTTATCAAAAATACTTTATTAATACTTTTGTATTTTAAGACGAAACAATAACTTATTATTCTTACCCTGAAATTATGCTAACTGCTCGCACTCTCACTGCTGATATTTTGAAATATCAATATAATAGATTATGGAAATACAGATGGAAATGAGCTGTTGGTTAAATTCGCTAGTGTTATTTAAAATTTGATTTTATTTGAACTGCTTTGAAATGTCTATTATCAAATAAGTTATACCGAACAGCTTTGAATTAACATTTCTTGTTCAAAATTTCAAGTAGCGTATGAAGAAATACTGATTTGAAATATAGTAAAACAAAACAAAATTTCAAAAATGTAACTAAAATTCAGTACCATCGGACCGAGGATTATATTGTCATGTAATTATAACCAACGAACTGCCGTTTGCAGACAGTGCCAGACACATTAGACGTTTAGAAATATCAACAGCATTGAGTATAACTTCAGTCTTATAAGTTCATAATTAGCAATTTTTTATACATCTTGGTGGATATTGGGTTTGTAAGTCATTGTCCAACTGGTTCATATCACTTACTACAAATGTACAAAACAAAAAACACCTGATTATTTCTTTTATCAATCGAACCCCACAAAATAGCTAAAAACATTCAGTGTTTCTATCTATCTATTAAATTGTACAAACTAATTAAGTCTTTATGGCACGTACTAAATTTATTATAAAAAAAACCCCAATTTTTTGATACGAGATCTAAAGACAAAATAATTTATTTAAATATTTGCTTTTAAACTTAGAGACGGAATTTTTTTATATAATACTTTGATGTTGAATTGTCAAAATAAAAATATCAAAATTATTATTATATTAAATAAAACTTAAAATAAACTGCGAATTTAATTATGTAATATTTAATTGTAGAAATTTTATCCTTTTTTTATTTACTCTTATAAAATAATAATTACAAAACTTTTGCAATTAGTAAAAAATTTATTTACATTTCAAAAATATTTTATATTATTTGTTAATAATTTTTAATATTAAAAAACATAAAAATTATCGGATAATAAACTAAATCTGAGGAGGGTTACTTTAATTATATTTAAAATTATATGTAAATCGACAAAAGTTTATTAATGGTAATAAAAATTTCTCAAATTATTATTATTTTTTTCTTTTTTAATTTGAAATAAATTTCTAAATATAATTATAAATTAGAGTCCATTGATGACCAAAGAAAAAGTAGATCCTAAACTAATCCAATCAATAAAGTGTGGTAATTCATTTTATTTCACTGCCATATGTTTAAAACTCTTATGACTTAAGTAAGTTCACATATTTCAAGCTATTTTAATTATCAAACAAACAATCATAAATATTTGATAAAAATCTCTATTTGCTATTGATTTCGAATATTCAATATATCTTCAACGAAGAAAGACCAAAATGGCGTAAGGTTTCCTTATTTCTTTCTTTAGAGAGACCGAAAGTTACTAAAATGTTCGTCTGACTCCAGATTAAAGTTGAACTCAGTTTGCTGTGACTGTTTCTGCATCTTCTCATGTGTGATTATGCTTTCATTTATAGTTATTAGAATTAGAGTATTGTGAATCTGCAGGTATTTAAGAAAATATGCTTTGGCATATTTCCTTAATTTGTTGAAGATTTTTTATGAAATGCAATTAATAATTTTTATATTTTTTTTATTCGGTTTTGAACCGAATTAAACCGAGTATACCAAATTTCTCTAAAGTCCAGATATATGATAGTTGGATTCCATTAAAGAATTTATCCGGATCTCCCGAAATTTGGAAATTTTCAATTCGACGCATTGGATGGGATCCATGCCATAGAAAATATAGACAATTTTTTATATATTCAAAAGCCATAATCTGGAATAACATAAAAATTACATTTTCTCTATATATTTACAATAAAAATAAAATATAAATTCTCTATAAACATAATGTGGAAAACATGTTTTACTAATTTCATATAAATGTATGTAATGCCTGTAATATAAATTTCTAATTCCAGTAAAAATAATTTAATTCTTATTTTTATATATATCATAAATAAATAAGGTAAAATTTCTCTAGCTTTCATTATAAATATGTACTATACTTGTCATTCGAAAACATATAAATTGAGAATTAAAGTTGAACGAAATTATATTATTTTACACTTTATGTTGAAAATGTAAAGCCGCTGATTATGAAAGTGGTTTAACTCCATTTATTTTTAATATAAATCTACGTGTTTATCATTTTATATAATTCGGTTAATAGCAAAACCTTATACTATTCAAATCGATATTGAAGGGTGTTGATTGTAAATTACTAATAAATAAAATTACAGGATGAGCTAAAAGTGCATGTGTGCAAAAATAAATTTTTATTTATTAAGTTTATTAGATTTTGTTGATTTTACACCAAAATGTAAAATTTAACTAATGTGCAGTGGACTTAAATTTTTAATATTTGAATTTTCAAATGGATCAATATTGCTAACTCAACGATCGTACCGAAATTATGAGCAATAAAGTTCATTACCATCTTAATGGCAATTTGAATAAACAGAATATACGATTTTAGGTTACTGCAATCCGCCAGTTCCTCACCAACGCAAATTACTTACTTTATAAGTACACAGTATGGTACAGATTTACATCGTGCCCTACTTTTTTGGAAATGAAGTTGACAATGCAGTGACAGTAAATGGGGCAGATACTATGATATAAAAAATAATTTGGTTCAATAGGATAGAGTCAGCGAACACACGGCCCGTAACAACATCTCCCTTCTAAGAGGCATTTTTGGAGAACGAATTGTTTTTAAAAAATCACTTAACTATACCTGTTTAACTACTCCTTGATTATTTCCTTCTATGTGGTTGCTTCAAATGGTTGGTGTTTGTAAAGAAGCATAGGTTAAAGCGCAGGTAAAAGTCCAACATCGAAGCTGAAATCAAGACATACTGTTATGCAAAACCTCCTTTTAAGGTCCAAATATGGGCTAATAGTATAAAATTCAAATTATATTGCAAACAAAAAGAAAATTAATGTACAAAAAAGTATTAAAATTTTCCATACATGTGTAACTTTTGGCCCACACTGTATTATTCTCTTCCTTTTCATACTGGGATATTTTCAATCAGATAATATAATATTGGAAGCAAAGTTTTACAAAATGTATTAATAATCTCTCACATTTCCACTTGTTGGCAACTTTATGACTTTCGACTAATCCATTCAAAACCATACGAAACATCAAATAAATCTAATAAAATAATATAGTAGAATAATATAGGAATCAAAGTTATATGATTTAATTTTAATGATATGAAGAACTCCTGATCACAATTTCAATAATTCATTTTGGCTGTTCTCTATAATGTATTACATTAACACCGTATCTTTGATATACAATAACACATAGTTTGTTGTTAGCAGTAGCAGTGGTTTTTAGCAACAATTTTATATATTAGTAGAATATTTTATTATAAAGTGCACTTGTGGCGTAATTATTGATAATTGATTAAAGTATATTTTCAAAATGTTGTTTTAATTAGTTTCCCTTTTAACTTTAATCAGTAGGGAAAAATTACAATATTTTATCATGCAGAATAAAATTATGCTTTGGAAAACTTAATAATATTATTTCTATGCTTTAGCTCTGATAAGAAGATTAATTTTTGAGGACATGGCACAATCAATGTTGCAACCATTCAACACACAATTTAAACGGATTTTAAATATTAAGTTTATTTCATAAAGTAAAAAAATGAGATAGAGACAGTGATTTTCCGCTGATTTTTGGCACAAAAGAAATAATCTCCTCAAATATGATACAAATTATGATAATGTATGAAAGAAAAACAATGTTACAAAGAAATTGTAATTAAATAATTTCGAATTGGCTATATCCCATCAAAAAATATAATGAGGAAATTGTGAAAATAAAAAGATACAGAATTATCGCATGTTTTTCCGCTAGCATAATCGTTGACACGATTTTCCCAGGGATTTGGAAAACATTTGTTAAAGTAAAAATAATAAATTTACAAATAATTCGTACTTAGAAATAGAAATTTAGTTTGGGTTATCAACAAAATAAGTTAAAAAATATAATAAAATTTCATATTACATACATAATGTCAATATATAAGGAAAGAAAATATTAGCTGAATGAATTTGAAATTCATCTTTTAGAGTCCTTTAAGAAAAAAAAATGTTATCATAAAGAGTTTTTAAATATTTATGATTACTTATGGTTAATTTGACCCCCTAACTAAACTTCCATTAAAACTTAATGATGATCAAACCAAAACTATGATTATATTTCTCTTTAATAAAAGTACCACACAGTATGTCAAAGTCATAATTTGTTTTTACTTTAATATTTTATGAATATAACTTTTGTAGGTTAAAATTCTAGAGCAGAGATCTCCAAATGAAAGGAAAACGTCCTTTAATTTATATATACAATATCTGAAATTTTGTTCACAATTCTAACAACAAAAATCAAATATTCATTTACAATATGATATGAATTTTATTTTTTACTCCTTCTGGGATTATCTTGGCATTATAAGAAAATATAAATATTTTTTATAATGTCGTCGTCTCTACTCTGATACTACTCTGAAATATAAAAACCATTTATTCTATATATAAAAATATTATAAAAACAAATCTTTATAATAGCATCGTTCTGCGTAACAAAAAATATGATTCTACTACTATAATTTGCCTTTGGAAGTCTCTAGGGATTGCGTTTTTATTCAATACATGAACAAAATTTAAGAAAAAAAAGGATTTTGTTGTTGCTGCTGTTGTAAATACGTAAATTAAAGTCCTTTTTTCATTCAAGAAGTTTTAAATCTATATATATATGAAATTGGATACACAATTGAAAATATTTAACTTTTGGGTTTTTATTTAGTATATTATATTTTGTGGCATTTTTGTGGTCAATTTTACCAAAACCCACTCAATTTTACTTCAAAATAAAAATTATAAAGGATATAATCCTTTCAGTTTATTGTTACTGGAATAAAAAATAAAAAAAAAAAATCTGTGTTAATAAGAAATTGTTTCTTGCCCGGTAGCAACGATATAAAACGTAGACCTTGGTAAAATATTTGTGGCATACCAAGAAAATCTCAATTTTCTTATATTTAGTATCTAATGTGGTATTCACAAAAGGGTCACTTTCAAGGTTTAGATATATGTATATATGTAAAATAAATGCTTTTTGATGTTTAAAATACAAAATTTTTAGTGGAAGTATTAAATTTAAATCCAAAGGAAAATCGGTCAAATAAATGAAATCATATGGGAAAAAATAAAAAAAAAATAGATGTAGACTGGAGTATAATTTGATTTATTATAGGTACAGAATTAGCCACCTAGAATAGAATCACAGTAAAGCTAATAATTCTTTAAAACTTATTTTGTAGATTTTTGAAAATTTAAAATCTTGTTCTAGTTTGTCTTCAATAAGTTATCTACCCATTAAACATATTGTATGGTGCATCTTAAATCTTTAATATAATATGTTCGACCAAAGGATAAAAAATTTCAAGAAATTTATGTATTTATTCTGTTCTTTTCTCAAATATACGATATAAAATAAAATATTATAGTTACAAGAGACAAAATCTTCATAAAAGAAGGCAATTAGTTTTGCATTTTGTAAATGCATTTTTAACTTTAAGAAAAGTTTTTTATGTTTAGCTCTTAATTCTTAAAAAGTGCATATCTAATTTCTGTTGAAATATACAAAAAAAAAAAAAACATATCAATAAAATAAATTCAAATTGTGTAAAATATTTTACATTTAAATTGCAAATGGTCTTCCGAAGAAAATTAGCATTAAAATCACATTCGGTGGGGAAAATGTAACCAACAAAATATATAAAAACAATATATAAATTTAAATCTTGCAAGTTTGCAAAAAAAAGTTTACTATGAAATAATGCAAAAGTATTGTAGCAAGCACTAACTATGAAAATATATTAAATATTTAGAAAATAAAGTGTTTGGCTAGATATACAGAATTGTTCTCACCAGGACAAAATAGCTGCTGATTAGAACGAATATTAAATGAAAATAAAATAACAATTTATTTATTTTTTTATAAAGTATACGTACCAGTTGTACAGCCGAATAAGTAAAGGTGATATTTAATCCAAAAATATGTAGTTGGACATGTAACGTTAACACCGGAGCATAAACACAAATTCATTAATGTAAACCATTGTTAGAGGGTAAACTGGTCTTTACTATTTCATTTTCTTTTAAATAATAATAATTATACTGACTGACATCATTGCACCGTATTTAGAGTGTCTCCAATCTACTTTTCAAATTGTAAAATAAAAATTTGCTACCAATTACGATAAGGTGAAAAAAATCAGTACAAAATGAG
The DNA here is from genome assembly GCA_963920725.1 of Rhamphomyia laevipes. Classification (NCBI taxonomy): domain Eukaryota; kingdom Metazoa; phylum Arthropoda; class Insecta; order Diptera; family Empididae; genus Rhamphomyia; species Rhamphomyia laevipes. The sequence continues at coordinate 43,506,021 of OY987257.1, read as the reverse complement.
GAAAATTTAACACTTTAAATTTGAGAAAAATAATAAAAAAAAAACTTGTTTAAAGAAATTTGTCAGATTTTCATTACAAAGACACTATAAATATAATATTAATGTTACTAGGGAAACATTTTTCTGGAATGATGTTTATAGACAGACTAAGAGCTATAGTAACGGATTTACTTTTGTTATTTCAGCAGTCATTTAAGAATGAGGTCGTAGACTCTTTTTAACTCAATAAATATGGAATTGAAGAACTGGCAAATTTGTTTAGAATGTGCTAATAACATGAGGAATCGGCGAATGTGAAGCACTAGCCCACACTCAATACAAAGGACTTGTCGCACCCACTCAAATATTTACTGTATTTCAAAAGTGCGACTGGTCTTGGTATGGGGTTATATGTCCACAGTCCACAGAATATGGCCGCTTAAACTGGCTTTAAATAGATTTTTTTTTAAAAAAAACTGGATTTTAGTTATATCAACTGAGCTGAAATTTTATTATACGATATTAAATGAATTAAAAAGATGCATCATTTAAATTACTATACTTTCAGACACTTACATCCCACAAGATTACAAATAAGATTTTTAGTAAGTGTGAGTAGAATAAGCAATGACTTTATATGCAATGCTATCTGTTAAATTTAGAGTTGCATATAATGTAAAGGCGCATAGTTGCCAAACTTTCACCATGTTTAAAATCTGCCTATTCATTCTCATGATTGCTGAAATAACTAAAGTAAGTCCGTTTACTAGCTCTTGCTACTAAATATAAAATAAATTTAGTATTACATTTCGTACATTTATTAAATATCTTAAATAATATCAACAATATACAACAATCAACTGAACATTTCTATTTTAATAATAACATTTTATATATTAGAAAATTATGGAAATAAAAATATGAAAATAAAATATTCTTGACATGTTTTTGCGTAAGTAAAGCGTATATAATAGTAATAGCGTATAATCTTCACACCCTACTTAACTTCATAAAATGTAATATATTAAAAAATTACAATTACTAAAATTTTATAGCTCACACTCTTTTTTTTCTAAGTGTTTGTTAGTTACTTATTGAAATGTCAACAGAAAAAAAAACATACTTCGTTCATTTCTTCGGCAGTTGGGGTGGATTTGTTTATAATTTCATAGAAAATTAAAGTTTATTTTGATATTTTTCATTGTATTATAGAAATTTTCTATACATTACACCCCCAATCGGCTTTAAATGTTTATAGTTTACAGCTATAGCTAGCTATCGTTTATTATTATATATAAAATTCTTCATTGTTGTAAATTGAACAACATGGCAATTCAAAAATTTGATATATACGCATTTAAAAAAATATAAAAACGTTGAGAAAATGTAGACCTCCCAATTGGTATTCATATATTTAAATATATAAATTTCAAATCGTTGTGTCAATATCAACTTAATAGATGTGCCTAGAATAATGAATGATCTATAATAATATAAAGAAAATTTATATTCTAGCAATAATTTTATTTAACCGATTTTCTTTTTTATTTCAATTTGAAGAGAAGGTTCACTTTTAAGAATATGATGTACTTAACCCAAAATAATGAATTTAACTGCAGTTCTATTCAAAATTCAGACACACCATTAGTAAAATGCAGTAGTATAATAGTACAAATAGCTTCCTAGACGATTCGCTTATTCTGCGGATTTACACGAATAGTAGAAACGTCAAACCAAAACCATTCGAAATTTAAAAATCTCTAGTTTATTTGGTCCTCAAATCTCTGATATACTTTATAAACCCACTTTCAAAATGATGGTTTGTGATTATTGATAAATTAACAATCTTCCATCTCATTTTGATGAGTATATCTTCCATCTAATTTTGGTAAAATAAAAATTGATATGCTTTGATGAAATTTTAACATACAATACTGATTTAGAAAAATTTGAAAGAAGTACGTACAAAACTGCCTGGATCAGAGATTGACTCGTCAATCTAACCTTACACATTTTTTTTAATGTATTACCACCTACAAAATATTTTGAATCAAAACGTAATTGTATCTTAAACGAAATATGTAAATATGTTTTTTTCACCTATCCTATAATTTACATTAGCTGAAAATTTCATAATTTTTAATTGAAAACTAAATACTTAAATTTACATAAAAAAAAATTGTCAAAGCCAAAATTATGCTCCAAAATTCTGTTTTTAAATGGCAAATATTTGGTTATCACAAATTTTAAAATATGAAAATTATTTATTTTACGTGATGTAATTTTCAGCTAAAGTACATTTTTAATAACTTTTTATACTTTTCCTTATTTACATTAAAACTTTACGTTATGATATTTTGTGGATCGAGTGTTAAATTGTGAATAAACAAATTATTATAATAAAGTGACACTATATCTGAAATATCCAGAAAATATTACCATTTATATCAACTCTCAGTATTTATTTTCACACTAATATTTGAAATAAAAATATTAAAATTTCAATTAAAATATTGGATAGTTAGTTGAATGTTACAATTCCATTTTTTATTTAATCAACATTTATAATTTCCTTGATTTTATTTTAATTTGAAATTTAAAAAATTGTTTATATTAATTTGTTAAAAATATAATAATAATATTTTGCAATTAATACTTAGCAGTTGCAATGGTTATAATGATTGTATTTATTCGTGTTTGGTTTTTCTTTTGCGGTTTTCCTGATATACTTATATTACATTCTTCTTCCTAGAAAATATTGTTCATATTTCAAAAACTAATAAAGTTTTCAGATCATCTTTTCAACTTAAAAGTAATTTTAATTTGAACTCATTAAGTATTTGAAAAATAATTAGTTAGTTTTTATAATAGTAAATAAATAATTAGGAAACAATTATGTATATATTAAAAATGGAAATGTTTCTTGATCTTTGGGATATTGAAGTATTTATAGAATTTCCCCTTGTTATAAAAGTCTATAAATGCACGTACAAACTGACGCTATGAGCGGTACTATTCTTCTAAAAAAAAATCCTAATATTTAGGTTCATTCACTGGAAAATATTGAGTATTTTATTTTAATTACAATAATATGAAACTTATAGAAGAAATTAAAATTTGGAAGGATGGAATTTAATATTGACAACACCTTAAATTTGGTGACATCACAACCAACTAAGTAAATTGTCCTTCAATTAATATGTTGTGGTATTGGTACAACGTACTTATTTACATTCAAGAAATTATTATTTTATTAATACATACCTATAATGGGTAAAATTTTCCACAAATATAAAATCTAAATTATATTAAATTTAATAAAACTTTTAACGATTTACTTTCATTTAATTTACAATTTACAAATTTGTTGTTTCCAATTAAGTAACACGAACGATTTTAATATTAAATTACTATATAGAGTTAATTCTGTTTATTAAAATTATTTTAATTATAATAAATAAAACTTCTTAGTAATTTATAATTTAATTGTAATTTGCCTCCATCCTCAATATTACATGGCTTCTTGATGCTTGATCCCTTTATTAAGTTAATAAATACATATATTTGCAAAAAAAATTGCTTAAACAAAGAATATTTCAAAGTTTGTGACATCAACAAATTGTAAATTTTTTTAAAAATAAGTTATATTTATTCGTTTTAAAGCTTCAGTTGTAATGTCATTTCGAACCGATAGCTTCAGCTCTGAAAATTTTTCAACAAATGAAAATCAATAAATACAAACTTAATGATCGCAGTTTCCGCCAAGAAAACCTATCGCCGAGATTGAACAATGTTGAGATAATTTTAATACAGCATTCAAAATATTGTTAAATATCTTGTCACATTTGAATACGTTCTAATGTTGGAGGCAAAATTTGTTAAAGTTTAATTAAATCTTATTCGAAATATACAGTCGTCCGTTGGCCAGATCTGCAATTGCATTTGTTTTGGCGGGTAAAATAAAAGTTAAAGCTAGCGCTATCGGTGTTCGCTTATATTCTGGTTGGACCTTTAGTTCTACCCAAATTTTCATTACATTTAAAATAAAGCATTTTTATAATAATTTTTAGCTATAATATAATTATTATATTTATTTTCCCCAAAAACTTTTTGTATATATATCACGCGAATAAACACTAAAATGAAAATATGATATAGGATTTTAGTAATTATATTTCTACATGTATTTATAAAACTGACAAAATTTCAGTTCCGAAATATAATTTATTGTTAATTTCATATGAGTATAAACTGAAAAAATAAAAATTTCCAATTCGAAGGATTATAAAATAAAAACTGAAAATATCGTCTCATTGCAGCTAAAGGAGCGTGTTTATTTTCATTTTATAAATATATAGACTACATAATATATTTATATATATACTTATAATATATTTACCATAGTAACATTATTTCTATATAATATTTTAGATATAATATTATTTTAAGAACTAAAAACTAATATAATATCCATAAACATAAGTTGCACGTAATTTCATAATTTAATTCCTTGGCACTTAAGTCGTCATGTAAACATAAAGCACTATTAGCCACCCCTTGTGACGACGTAACACATTATTTTTGTGTAAATTACTTTTAAGGACTAAAATAAGAATATTATTTTTGTATAGGTATTATTCATTAGGTGACATTTCTACAACAAACAAGAAAAAAGATTAATTACGAAGTATATATAATAAAATATAGTATAAGTAGAAGGGGTACTCGTTTAAAGTAAAGTTGACTACAAAGGAATAAATTTATATAATATGTTTAGGAAACTAATATTGTAACACCTAATCTTGTCTCTTTGGTGTGAATAAATTTAAATATACGGTATTAACATAATATTACATACAATATGGCAAAACTTTTATTTAACCTAATCATATGAAATTTATCTCTGACACGCTTTTCTGCTTAATTCATAAATGAACGACCAAATTTTTAAGCATCCGTATACACATGAAATATATTGATATGTATGTTAGTGTGTGTATTAAATTTTTCTTAAAATAAATAAAGGAACGAGTGTGAGGATTTTAAAATTATATTATATAATATAAATTTATTGATATTCATTAGTGTTGTCGTTTATACTCCGATTGGAGTATTTGTCCTTCCATGATCCCTGTACTCCACCAAATTATTAGGAATGATATTAATATTAAAAAACTTACAAAGTCTCATTTCCGAGCGAAACTTACGAAAATTGAAAGGGTTGTTACTGTAAAATTCTTTCAATGTTTGTTTAGTTTACATTGCGATATTTGTGCAGATTTTAATTCTTTATATGTATTTGGTCTTGATCCTTAACAAATTTTTATTGTATGTTTTAGTAAATTCGACAACAATATGGTGCTTAAAACTTCCTAGCTAATATTTATGTGAAGTAAGTAAATCATACCAAAAAAATCGCTTTAAAAAACTTTTCATTTCTCTAATTTACAACATTTTCTACTACCCTTAAAATATATAAAAAAAATACTCTTCAAAATGACAAAATACTCTCCAAATTTGTTTGAAAATACTACTCAGAAAAATTAAAACGGCAGCACTGATATTCATTTCTATGTTAAAAGGGGTGGTTATTAATGTAATGAAAATATTTCATAATTTAAATATTGTATAAAATTATCTTAATGTAAGATTTTCAGACACCCTGGATGTAATACCTAAATCAATGTTATATTATGAAATTTTTATAATTGTTCAATATGAAATTTAATTTGTTTAATTTTCTTCTATCTTTTTTTTTTTTTTTTTGTAAATCGAACTTATCGAAAAATGATTTTAGAATGTTTTAAAAAAAAATTGTGTCTAAAGATTCAGCTATATTACAAGAAGGTTAAATTAAACCCTGATCTTTTTCATAAACATATTTTATCAATTTCTTAAAGTTTTCCAATTACTGAAGGATACTTTTATTTTTTCCATTTTGACGTTGATAAATGGTTTTGTCTTTATAGAAAATACAAAATACTTTTTTGCTTATACTATAACAAAATTATAATAATTTTATTTTATCTTCGGTCGGACAAAAATAAACAGCAATTGCAACAAAATATATAGAAAATTTTGGTATTCATTCAATTAATCAACACTTGTTATGTCATAAATAATAAAATTAATATAATATAATTTTCTTTACATAATTCAGTAATTTTCCCTTAATCGATTTTCGAACATTTTTGAGGATTTAACACCTTTTAATATAAATTTGTTGTTATATAATTAGATTTAGTTATATATTTTAATAAATAAAATTATTGCTATAATTTATATTCATATTTACTACACTTTTTATCGAATTCTCATAACCCAACTACCAATCTTTGGCTATATTCGTAATTGGAACTGTCAAGTAATGTCATCATTGAATCGTCCTTGTTACAAAAATTTGTACAATGTAACAATTTTCTTTAGTTGTGCCAACTTAAATAATATAAAATCTTAATTTGAATATAAAAAAGGATGTACAGATCCAAAATGTTTCGATAAATAAAAAGAAATTATTATTGTTAGCCTACGCACACAATTTAAAATGAAGACATAGGGGCCGACGTCGCGGATAAATTCTGATTTATTTAATAATGTCAAACATAAAAACAAATTTGGAACAATTATTCCACAATAAACTAATAATTCTATAGATTCTGTATTTATTTCTTGGCTATATAAATATATTTCTTGGCTATAAAAACTTCAGAAAAAAATAAATTACAAAATTTTATTAAGTTATATTTCCTTAGCCTAGAACTTCTTAATGTTTTCATAGTTCAAACTATAGACAAAAATAAAAATGTCAAAAATATTTTTAATGATTTAGTTTCTATATCCAGCCAAGTATCCTCTTCAGTCCTTTATTTTAAGATTTTGATTAATCTATAAATATTGTGCAGATCCCTGGATCGTCGTGGATAAGCTAAGCTAATATTGTGATTATCCCTTCTCCGATACAGCAATAGATTTAAACTTATAATTTATAAAATTACAAATGGTTTGAAGTCCACATATTCGTTTCTATTATTTTATGGAATTACTACGCAGTATGAACAAATACTTCATACTGCGCAAATATTTGTAATCAAATTCTTCGAAACAGTAATAGTAATTCGGCCAAATTAAGTCCTAAAAATCGGATGAATGGAGTAGTCTATGGTTGTTTTTATTCGCATACAAAATCATAGAACGTTTTAATGATAAATAAATAATAAATTTATGTTGCAAGACCTATAATAATTAATTTAAAATATTCCATTTGAAAACTACTACTGGCCTTTAATGAGTATACTGGATACTACTAAATAAATTACGTGTTGCGGTTGCGGATCACATTTGAGAATATTATTTCATTGGAATGGTTACAGTTTCCTGACTTGGCAGCCAAAATATTTTTCAATATTCACCTTTAAAAGGAAAACATGTAGTAAATATAAATTAATGTTGACCCTTTCAGTAATGGATAAAAGTTATTTTTATTATGATATTTTTTTTCATATTTTTGTGATAAAAAAAGTCGAGACCAATCACGGTTAAAAATGATTTCATATATTGAGTTTGTACAGTGTTTATAATGCTGGTGTTAAATTTAATTAAATTGAAAAATAGTATATCTTTTACCACAGCGTTTGTTCCACAGTTTTGCCAATAAAAACTCATATTGTATATTGTATGGTTTTTTTATAGTTTAATAAAATTCTGTACATTACATACTCTTTAAAAGTATTTTTAACTATATGGCATATAAAAATCGATAAAACATATAATAAATAATGTATAAAAATAATTTAAGTTTTTTTTTTTATCTTGAATTACATAACATGCCATCATCATCATAGTACCACCATCGACCCATCATCATATTTCAGATTCAATTCACATTTTATGAACGGAAAAAACACCTTGTTTGTTCGGAAATGTGTTTTCCGAAGACGATGTCAATGGTCGTTTAGATATGCTGATGACATCATACGATAAATATCTTTTAATAGATTTTTATCCTGTTTTACACAATCGAAGAGGTATATTAAAAAAATGGATTTGCTGTAATAGTGATTGTGTTTTTTTTATTATTTCTCCATATCTGGAATTATACTATGGAAAAAAGCTTAACAAAAATTTTCTCTACTTATTTCTTTACAAATCATTTTTACATTTGAAGATAGTTTCTGTAAATTATTTCATTACAATTACAAAGTATACATAAAAGTTTAAGTTCATTAATTCGTTTGCTTTTGAATTAGTAATTCTAATTTGTTGGCCCTTCTTGGAAACTATATGATAATATCATATAATTCAACCAGATTTATTTTTGTAACTAAGTGTCAATAATTCAAACCCCACTTTCACGTTACGAAAAAATAGGTTTTCAAGAAAAAGACTGATGATTTGTTTGGCCCAGATATTGTTTGTAAGTCTATGTTTTGATCCATCTATTTGATCCACTAATTGCTAGTTACAAAAATCTTACAATTCAGTTGAATATTAAAAATATTAATTATACATTAAACTTAGTTTATATTTTTATTTATTTTTTACATATTTGACACATAGCTGCATTGGACAAAAACCACCATAGTTTGTCATACAAGGAGTTCCTGAAAAATTAGAGTATAAATTTGTATATTTATGAATTCGAATCGATAAGCTTTACTTACAGTTTGGTCGGCCAAATGAACCACAATTGAGCCATCTGGTCTCTCATATAATGCGTGTTTAACAAAGGATCTTCTTCTTTACCTAAACTAACTTACTAGCAATTTATTTTATACGTAAAATTATATATACATATAACGTAAATTTTTATTTTCTGGCATTCATTAACTTGAAACGAAGTAAACTTAAAGTTACAATAATATAATGAATCGCACTCATGATCTTGTAATGTATTATATCATAGTGTCCTTTTCGACAGCGCCTTAAACATATCACATAAATCGATTGGGACAATAAATGTCATGTGTTTTAAAATTAATAGTTTTCCTTTTGAATTATGTTTCAAAAATCATGTTCAAATAATATAAAAATTGACTTATACTTATTTATACGGTTTTATATGCTTTTCCACAAATTTTCCAAAATTTATTAGCAGACTTTAGCAATGTTCATATTTAAAACATTTTTAAAATATGTTACAAATTTACATTTTTTTTTTATCAAAAAACATTACATGAAGAATTTGTTTACAGACAAATAATAGTAATGTTAAACTATATAGCATAGAAAGAATGTAAACGAAATTTGTAAGGTTGTACAAAAAGTTATAAATTTTTATGTTTAACATTTAAAATAAAAATAGTATTTTAAAATTTGTTTATAAAATTAATTATATATATATATGTATCAGTAACATGCATATAAGTATGACTAATATACATAAAAAAATAATATGCACTCAGGCCAGAATTGGACTATTGTACACATCAAAACCAGATATGCTTTACACAACTCGTGACAGTTTACTGAGCCACTCAGTATTGATCGAATCTTACCATTCATTGGTATCAAAAACTGAAGCCATTTGTCCGAATGTTTTACGCTTCTCTTCAATTGTCGAATAAATAAATCAATTTTTATGAACATTTGTTTATGCATAACTTTAAAATATAACATTTAAAATTTTCGATCAACATGAATTTTGAATTACATAGTTTTCATTTGAAAAGTGTAGTTAAAAAATGGAAAATTAATTGCAAAAAAAAATATTATTTCATAAAACTTTTAATTCTCTGTGTTATTTATGTAATTAATTCCCTAAAGAATTAAAAATGTCGAAAATAAAATCATGAATTGCACAATTCAACTTTACAAAACAATATTTCTTAATAATTGTGAAATTTTTCACAATTCCTTGAATATGTCCTGTCTGTTTCTATTTTTGTCTCAGTTAGACGGAAATATCATTCTTCCTAAAAGGATATATACATATATATGTATGTATATTATATATTAATCATCTCTATATTTCTGTAGTGGTTCAACAATATAAATTATGAAAGATAAACAAATTGTTAATTTCCCCAGAAAGTAATTTAAAATTTGACTAAATTTAAGGAAATTTTCTTTTCTAATGTTGTATTATATTAGTTTTTTCATTCTTTTTTTAATTTTTCTTGTCATTTATTAAATTTTGTTTGTAAATGATTCAATTCCTTTTAATTTTTATATAATACTTGAATATTTTATTTCTTTAAAAACAAAATATTTGTTTTCCTTCTTTTATTTTGATTTCATAAAATCATTTCATTCAAGGATTACGTCTATAATATAAAAATTTAGGTCAAGCCATCTGTTGCTAATGTGTGTGCGGTTGTCTCCATTAACAGGAAAGAATATGAGAAATTTTAGAAAAGGAATTATCTTACATCATCCATTTTGAAAAACCATTTTTTTTTTTGTATTTAATAAGTTGTATCAACCAACAGTCTGTCATTCAGATACTTATGTCATAATTATTATTAAAAATTTGAATGGTAATCTAAAATTCTACAGAAGACAAATTTTTGCATCATACAATTTGTTCTGTACTTTATATAATTGCATATTACCCCTCCCTAACCATAAAGAAACTTCTGGATCAGTCAAGGCTAGATTTGGGCTATCACGAAACTTCTTTGAGAAAACCAAAGCTCGATTTAGTCTGTAGAGCCATTGAAAAGATTTTTTAATTTACTACAATTTTTGCATTTGCAGAAAAAGAAACTGTCTATTTAGTTTACTAACAAACCCTAAGTCCGGATATGGCACTATTATCTTACATTAACAGTTGAGGTGTCTAGACGCAATTCGACCCACTTTTAAATGCTAAAGAATCTTTGTTGTAAAGAAATATATAATGAACTTTTTTTTTAACCGTTTATTGTTAGCTTTTAAATATTTTTAGATTGTAAACATAAAGCCGCCACTTCCGCTACTACGTAACTACTCTAGTTCGTTTAGAAAACAATTAATTCAAATTGTACTCAAACAATTTTGTCAACCAAAAAAAAAAATTAACAATTTATTATATTTACAGAATATTTTATTTTTTAAATAATTTTTTTTTTTTTCATTTTTAATTCTTGAAACAAAAAGGAACAATTTCTTCGTGAAATTTTTCATATTAGATTTTATTTTATTTTATTATGATAAATTTGATAATTTTCATTCAATGTGCCCTCCAGTAAAACGACAAGTTTTATTTTACCACGATTTCTGGTCGACGATTTATCTCTAAAAACTCTTTTAAGTAAGCAAATTAATTTCTACATAATATTAAAAATCTTTATCTATTCATCCTTCCTGCGAATAATTTTAATTTACTTTAATTTTCGTTGCTATATATACCACAGTCGTCCTATAAATAGTATATTTCATAAATATAATCAAGAATTGCTCTGGTTTTTGTTTTTGACATTTCATACAACAAAAAAAAAACAATTTAGGAAACTTTAATGATTGGGGGCAAATAATGATAAATCTACAAAAAAAAATGTTTTTAAATATATTCAGGGACACGTAATTTTAAATATTTTTAATATATATTTATATAATTTTACTTTATTAGCATATAAAATAATAATTTATATTTTGTTTTTATATAGCAATTGTTTCGATCTCAAAATCCTGGATTAGCAGCAACAGCAAATTCTGCAGGTCAGCCAGGTGCACCAAATGGTGGTATGCCACCACAAGCTCTACAATTATCATCACAACAACAACAATTTTTAGCAGCACAACAAGGTGCTGCATATGCAGCAGCTGCACAACAAGCAGCAGCAGCTGCAGGACCATATGTTATTAATCCTGGCCAGGAAGCTGGTCCATATATGGGTTTAATAACAGCACAAATGCCACAATATTATGGTGTTGCACCATGGGGTGTTTATCCTGGTAATTTAATACCACAACAAGGATCACAACCTAGACGACCTCTAACACCATCTCAACAAGGAGCCGAAAATCAATCTTATCAGGTTTGTTATATTAAAATATAAAAAAATTATATAAATGTTTAATATGTAAATATACTTAAAAATATTGATTCAAAATCTGAAGAAAAATAATTTAAATAAAAAAAAAAAAACAAGTTTTAAAACTTATTGTAAAATTTTGTAAAATTTACTATAAAAATTTGTAAATTTTGTGTAAATTTACAAAAATGTTTGCTTTTATAATTGAATAATTTTTTAACAATTTGTAAAGGAAAAATATAAATACAGAATTATAGGATAATTAATTAATATATTTATTAGAAGTATTAATTTAATAGTTGGAAAAGCCAAATAAATCATAAATATTCAAAAAATTGTACAGTAACTATTTGGAAAATTAACGTTTAGTTAATTTTATTTTCGAAACCTACTAAATTTTAATATATTATTCTAGCTATCCGAAACTTTACTGTATTTTGAAATAAAAGTGTACAAAAAACTACATAAATATTTAAAAATCTCGTTTGTTAATTATAGACCTCCCCAACATGAAATTTTTGCTAGTTAAAATCATTTTTTTGAAAGTACAAGCTAAACAAACTGAAGCTTTGTATCGAGTTCGCTGTGAACTGAGATTTTCATACAAATTATAATATCAACTCACTTTTAATTAACTTTTTAATATAGTAAATAAAAACTACGAACTTCACAAATTTTTCACGATGAACTTCAATAGAAGCGGAATGTTGCATTTCTAATTTCACAATCTTAAATTTGTATGAAAATTTCAATTTACAGCGAACTCGATACTAAGTTTAAGTTTGTTTGACCTGCGGCTTGGTTTAACTTTGGCAGATAATTGGAAAGGTCTATTGATTAAAACCGACATATATGTATATATATACAAATATTTATAAACTCTTATAACCTGTACAAAAAATATAAATAAATAAATTTAACTCTTTCTTTATACGAAATTTTTTGCAACACATCAAAAGGTTATACCAGCATTTTTTGATCAAAGTGGTTCATTAGTAATGGGACCAAGAACAGGTACTCCAATGCGTTTAGTTAGTCCTGCACCAGTTTTAGTGCCACCAGGAGCTACACGGGCACCACCACAAGCCCCACAAATGTATCCACCACAGCCACAAACAGCCCAACAAAATATGTATTCCACACAGAATGGTTCTAGTGTTGGAGGTAGGTGAAAATAATAATAATAAAAAAAAATGTATGAATGTTTTAAATGGATGTGTGTGAATGTGTGTGTATGTGTATGTATATAGTATATTTCTGTAAATATTGACATAACATGCTAACCAATATAATTATATATTTCCATGTAAATTTATCTGAATCAAACTAAAAATAATTATATAATTTTGAATTTAATTTATAAATTTGTGTACAAATAAATAAATTTTATTTGATTTGTATTTGCATTACAAATACAAAATTATACATAAAATAAAAGTCTTAACAAACAGACAAAGGCACGATAAACAGAATTTATAAGGTAATATATTCCGAGTTTCTATTTTGGTTTTTACTGCGCATGTACGTCATCCGGCGACAACTATTTTGAAATATAACTGAAAGTTAATATAAATATTAAGAAAATTATGTTCGGATTCAAGTTAAAATACTTAGAATAATAAAATTTAGAAAATATTAACAGTTTTAAAATATATATAATATTAATAATTAAAATATATATAATATTAATAATAAAAATTGTGTTAATATTGTGTTAATACAATATAAAGATAAACAAAATTGTGTTTGGAGTCAGGTTAAAATATTTTGAATTATAAAATTTAGAAAACATTAACAGTATTAAAATATTTATAATATTAATAATTAATATAATAATATTAATAAACAAAATTGTGTTCAATTGTTCGATTGTGTTCAGTGGAGTGAGTTTAAAATAAAATACTTGAAATTATAAAATTTAGAAAACAGTAACAGTATTAAAATATATATAATATTAATAATTAAAGTAATAACTAAATTAAATTATGGTGGTTTGTGCTGTGTTTTGTTGTGATAGTCACAACAACAAAAAACTTAAAACATATATAAGTAATTGTGATGTGAAATTTTTTCGTTTTCCAAAAGGCGAAACGATGGCGAAAATTTGGGGAAACAAATGCCAAAGAAAGGATAAAATTAATCTAAAAACATCTTCTATCTGCTCTAAACATTTTAAACCAGAACATTATATACGTAATTTGCGGCATGAGTTGCTTAAATATTCGCTCAAATGTTCTAAAAAATTAAAACCAGATGCATTTCCTACAGAACATCTTCCATCTAGTGCTGTAGTAAAAAATCTTCCATCTACATCTACTAGCCAATGATGTGATAGTATTAATAAAAAAGAACATTAAATCAATGATTAGTGATTTATTAAAAGAACCTGAAGAAGTTTTAATTTAAGAAGTTTTAATTGAAGAAGTTGTTGAACCTTGTTTGGTTTTAAGTAAATCTGACAAAATGACAGACACCGAAGATTTAGAATGATGGTATTTATTTTGCACAACAATAAAATAACTTAAATTAAATATTAACATAATATTCTTACTTAGGTATATTATCAGAGTCAGCTAATGTAGAAGCAGAAAAAGAAAATAATATTAAAATGGATAAGATTTTGGATGACAGAGAAAATAGCTTTAGTCATCTTGAAGAATCGGCAATTACATCAGAATTACTCCAACCTTTGGCTGAAAAACTATCTGCAAACACATCACATCACGTCGACAATTTTCAAGCATTGTTAGATATGGAATACGAAACTTTAGAATATTTAGCTGGTTATATTTTAAAAAGATTTAAATTAAAATATCCAGTACAATTTGCTGGGGTTTGTAGTCCCCACAAAAAATTTATTCAGAAAATTGTTCTGGATATTTTAATTTAAATCTTATTTTCAAAAAATATTTTTCTCGAAAAATTAAAATGTTTAGAAGATATTTTTAATAATTATAATACTGAAAATAAATTAAAAATAGGTCAAAATTATATTAAAAATTAATGGAAGCATCGGAAAATATTGATCTGCATGCAGATATAAAAAAACTGTTTTTTCGATGTAAAATATTTTTTGAAATAAGAATTTTATATTCAGATTTACAAAAAATTTTTTTTAGTAATAACAGAAAATTAAATAAAACCATCAATTAAACTAATCTGTAAATTTATGTTTTTTTATTCTTCAAATATTTAAAAGGTTTTTTTTTGAGATTTTACAAGAAATCTATAATTAAATAATATGATATTTCATATATTTCCTTACAATTATTATTACTATAAATATAAAGTTGTCGCCGGCTGACGTCATAATGTGTGAAAGAGATAAAACATACATGCGCAATATATTACCTTATTAATTCTATATACCTTGAGACAAAGGCACAAAAATTTGTACTAAAAACAATTTAGAGTATGAAATAAAGCATAAAATTTATGTAATGATCAACATTACAATGTAATCTTTGTACGGGTTAATTTAGAAATACTTTTTATTGTATTATGTTATTATCAAATTTTATTCAAAATATTTGTAATGTGGTTGGTAATAATGAAAGGAATATTAAGGAAAATTATTTGAGAACTATCCTTTTTTAACCAAGGCAAGTGGCAAGATCAAGCCAAGTCAACAGCAATGGTGGTGGAAGAAAATTGTAGATTTTAAATTATAGAAACTATGTCTTATCGAGGTAAAATTACAGCTAGCGCTATCAATTTTCGCTCACATTACGATTGGACATTTATGATACCTTCAATAATTAACGTAAACCGGTAAAAAGAAGGCAAATGTGTACAACAGATCCTTTTGGAAAAAGATAATTCAAACCTAGCACCCAACCCAAACCGGTACAGTTGTTATTAAAAACGACTGGAAAATACTAAAGAAGCAATTATAGAAGTTAGAAGTAATTTTATTGTTTCATTTTATATCCGATTTTAACATAGGTTATTTAATATTCAGTTTCGCAGCTTTTTAATTATTTTACAATTATTGACATACTAAAAAAAAGGTCAGGATTAAATTATTTAAAGTATTTTCAATTAATGCTTTTGGTAAATGTCTAGAATTTATTAAACCGCAAATTCATAAAACTTTGTAATTATTTTAATACAATTTTAAGGCACTTTAATTCCTTTTTCAAGTTTCATTTTGCTAGACCAGTGATTCCCAAACTATGCATCGCGACACATCACTGTGTCGGCAAGTATTTGTAGATGTGTCGTAAAATTTTAAAAATATAACAGAACATTTTATAAAGGTGTTACAAACAAACGAGATCAATAATTATTTTCATACATTGTTTTTTACACCAATCATTTTCTTAGTTTTCTAAGAAAATTGTTGGTAATTTTTTTTATTTTAGAACGTAAGAAATTTTTTTATAAAGATGTGAAGATGTGAAGATTTGTGTTACAAATCCATTTATCATATCTTCATGAATGTATTAGGTTTTATTTTCCCTCACTCATCGTTAATGAATTTGATTGTGTTCGTAATCCTTTCGGTAATATATACAATAAATTCAAGTGTTAAATTGGTAGAACAAGAACAACTGATTACAATTCAGACCAACCAATGAAATTCATTTACAAAATTTCTGGATTAAATTTCGTAGAACTTGTCCAGAGATTGGTAACAAAGCTATTGATCTTCTTTTGGCGTTTACACGACATATTTGTGTAAAGTTGGATTTTCAACACTTACGAATATCAAAAATAAGCATTTTAATTTTAAGTGTTGAACAGGAAATGCAAGTATTGTCAGCAATTCGACACAGAGTTGAAAAATTGTGTGCAAAAAACAAGCACATTATTCTCATTAACTAATTTTTATATTATATTACCTATGTTATTTACAAATAAATTAAATAGGTATACCGTGCAATTGTTGAATAATATTTGAAACTTACTTGAATTTTATGCATTTAAGATATTTTTTAAAAAAAAAATTAACTGAGTGTCGCGATAGTAAATGAACAAAAAAGGTGTGTCGCCAATAAAAAAAGTTTGGGAATCACTGTGCTAGACCAACACCATTCGTATGCTAAAAGCATTTAAATATTAAATATAAGTACAGACGTTCCCGGTTTAGCGATTTGACTCATCAATATCTAATCTCGTTTCACATTTTTTTCATCAAATTATCTGTTTTGTATTTTTTAAATTAAAATTAAAATAATAATTCTAATACTACATTTTGTTTACATATTTTGTAAATAAACAAATTATTAAAACAATCTAATAATTAAAAAATATCAAAGGAAAATTGTAATTAAAAATTAATGCCAAATTATTATTTAATTTTTAACATTATACAAATTAAATTACATTATACTTCAAAGATAAATTTATTCAAAATATATATTCAACTCAACAAAAGAAAATGTTTTTTGGGACAGTTTTCAAAGTCTGTGTGACTGAAATTCAAAATAACGACGTTTTTTAGAACTACAATGAGCTGTCAAATATCGAAATTTGTACTTATTTTCGCTTCCAAAAAAAAAACCAAAACATTTTTACTATTCCAAATTTCAGTTTTCCAAAAAATGGAAACATTTTTGAGAAATTGTATATAAAACAGACCCAGTTCTATAATAGTTTTACAGGAAAAATGTCTTATCTAGGCTTGAATTATTTGCACAAAATGTCCAATTCAAATATTGTGTTGAAAATAATAAATTATACGAAATCTCTTCCGATTTCATGGTATTTGGGGCGATTAAGGTTAAGGAAGTATGAAAATATATTTATTTGGTGTCTTTTAAAAATCATTCTACCATTTTGAAACGCCAGTCCATATATGAAGAAAAAATATTACTATCTCATAAAGGAATTTCGATTTTGACGCTGTCCAATTATGAAAATTTTTGAATTCTGGGTTCACTTGTATAACTTATACTTTAAGTAGTCTAAATTTGTGGAATTTGTAATTAAATCAATCATTCAGTTATGTTAAAGTATTAACGAATATAATAATAGAACAAACTATAAGCTCAAATCCCCTGCAAAAGGAATCAATTTTTCGTAGTCATTTATTCGATAGATTGCCTTGCTGTTGTATAATTGTTCCCCTTCCCAGAACTTAATTATTTTAAAAACAGACAACAAACATAACAAATATTTCAGATGATGAAATTTATATTTGGAAATCAAATTTGTAACTTAAACTTGTAAGTAACAATATTTTTCCTTACATTAATATCGTTAATTGTACAGGGTGTTTTCTGGGAAGATTTTCTACATTGTTCTCGCTATCGGACCGACGAATTGAATGTTTAGAAAAAATACAGCTCTTTTTTTTACATTAATTTGACGTTGTTCATATTTTTTTTTTTTTGATTTTTTAATTTATACCTCTCGCCCAGAAATTTAGGGACTACTAAATTGTCGACTGCAAATTTGAAGTCGGACAGCGAAACGAGTTCAATCACACCGAATAATACAATGACCATTTTTTTGGCGATTTCAAGCATAGGCGAGTCTAGTCGACTTCAATCATTCATAAGGCACATTATTTCTGAATAACTTTAGTGAAAATTAATACAATTTGAATGTTGGGAATTACATACGGAAGATAATAAATATCAGCTAAATATCCGCTTGTTAGCCTCACAAAACGGGCTCTTTTTATAAAAAATTTCATCACATTCTCACACATTTCAACTGGTATTTTCATTAATTTCTTCACCAAAGTTTTGTTTAAGTGACTGAAGTGTTTATGGAGTAATGGAATACACCTTGCTCATGTTCATTTGCAAAATTCAATTACAAATAAATAAAAAATATTGTAAATTTACTGAAATTTGTTTAGTTTCTTTTTTTTTTTAATTTAATTTATATCATTTTCTGTTATCATAGTCGGCATTTGATAATATTTTTTTTATTTAATTTGATGTTTAGAAATAAAATAAAAAATTTAATCGATAAATGAATTTTGTCGCAAATTCACTCAGTATTTATTGACTTTAATTGCTTTTTAAATATATAGAATTACACAAAAGCTAACAACATTATTCAATTAATTTTTAAACAAATTTAATCAATTTTAATGTGAAAGAATATTTTTATAGTATAAATTTTAGTTATTTAATCGATTTTTTTTTTGATTGATTGATTGATTATATAGTTTTATTAATGTCATAATTATATTTGTTTGTTTGTGATTAAAATTTGATATCACCTTGAACAAATACACAAAAATATCTATTAAGCAATTAATCAATATTAGATTCTTGTTATAGATTCTATTTAAGTTTCTTGTTCAATCAATTAACGCGCTTCAATTCGTAATTTCAAAATATTAAATTCTAATTTGTATATTTCAATATGAATTGTATTTTTACTCTATGGATAAATTAATAAATATGAAACAATCTTAAAACGTTTGATCATTTTTAAAAAATTATGAAATTTATTTTCTTATTATCAATCATTTATTATAGTAAGTTAAAGCCGAGTCCAAATTAGTTGTGTCTCGCCTGTTTAAGCTCACCGTTGACCTATGGCTAAAGTAACAATCGGTGTTCCCACAATGTTGCATCAATATTAGCATTTATAAAATTACAATATTACTTATTGTATATGTATCTTGCATGTGGTAGTATTCGAAGCAAAAAAAATGTATGTCCCCATTTCGAGTTACAGCTCATTTTCTGCTTCGGTCTTCAAAAAAAAAATAGGATCATATATGAACCTATAGCTTCATAATGAATCAATGAATAAGTGTCGTTTTTATGTCATTATATTTGGTTATACAACAATGCCCTTTAAAACAAGCTATAAAAGATTTCTAAATTGTATATTGTTTGAAAAAATCAAGCGCAAAGTTGAAATTATCAAAAAAAAAACTGAAATAGTAAAATTGACACTTTATGAAGCTGTAACCCATATAATCTACTTATTTTTTTAGCTTTTAACAAGCTTTTCGAAAAAAAAATAATATTTCGTAAATATCATATAGACGTCCTGGTACTTTTACTGCCAGGTACTACGCTATTACTTTTAATGAAAATCAATAAATTTTGAATTTTCCTCCAATTAATCAATAACTTTTTTGAATTTTTAGCAGATTTGTGTTATAAAAAATTATTTGCTGTCGCTTCTTAGCTCATGAAAACCTTCTGAATATAATTTAATTTAATTGCTTTTCGATTGCAGCAACCTAGCAACATAATTTTTTGAATAGTTTAAAAATTAATTTTCTATGAGATATCTTACAGAGCTAATTTCTTACCTGCAGAGTTGCTTCTACTGTTAATTTATAAAATTTGATTAGAAACCAGAAAAATGTGTCAGCTTTTATTGATATTATGATGTCATATTGAATTTATTCTTTTACAGTCCAGAATATTCTTTATCAATGTTTAAAATATATTTAATAAAAATGAATATTGATGTGCGAATGATATTTGTGAAATATTTTTGTATATATGTAATTATCCTATACATACATATATAATTTATTTTAAATTATATAATTTGTAATATTATATATAAAGAAAATAATAATAACTTATCTTAGTACTATATAATATATTTATTGAAATTTAATTATTTATTTACTAATATAATACACAGGTGGCGGGTTATTTGCACCCCAAGCTTTTAGTGGAGGTCTTGGTACCTTGGGGAGCCCCGCGCATCCTTCAGGTACATATAATTTAACATTAACAAAAAATATAAGAGACTATAGATTTATTTTTTTTTTTTTGCTTTTATATATAAATTTAATTACATATAATTTTTGTAATCTAGTTAAATCTTAATTTTAATTTTGTATTATTCTTTTATTTCTATCCTTTATTAATTTTAATTCCTATTTTATTTTATATTGAAACTAATCTCATTAATCCTATTATATATACAATATTTATTCAGGATGCACCACCTGTAGTTTAACTGACATTTAACATTTTTAATGTTTTGTTACAGGATATTTTGTTATAAGGATATTTTTGGACTCTGTTTGTTTTGTGTTTTTTTTTTTTTTGTAGTTACATACATATAAACATAATCTATTCAACTGTAAAATTATGTAGATAAATTGCACATAAGCTAATAAATAACATAAGTCACCATAGAGCTCGTAGTTTTCCCCCTTTTTTTCATTTTTGATTGAATATAAAATTAGTTATGTAATCTGCATAGATTTTACGATCCAAAATAGATTAGATAATTTCGATTACTTTTTTTAACAAGAATTTTCTTGAATTGTTAAATTCAATCATTTTATATATTATATAAAAAAAAACTGGCATGTGGCACATAAGGCTCCACAATTCTGAACTCATTCGTTTCTTGTATTTTTCTAATTAAACAAAACCATCTCTTCTTCATTAAATTATAAATACAAATTTCCATTTAATGTTTATTTTTCCAGTCATTTGAACATGTCCAACAATTTTCTTCATGAATATATTCAACAGAAATATGTCGTACCATTTATACAGTATAAATTTGTGTACATTGCGTTTGTATGTGCATAGTTAGTTTGTAAATATTTTTTGCTGCTAAGTAATAAATTTTTTTTTTTTTTAAATTTTATTAAACAGAATTTAAAATTATATACTTTAATAAAATTTTGTATTTTAAAACTTTGCAAAGGATTTTAAAGGATTTCGTTGGACTGTTAAAAAAAATTCATTACTTTTAAATAAAATTCTTTAAGTCAATTTTTATTCGCAGTTGGCATTTGTTATTAGATTTTACCTTTTTATTTTAACTTAGGTCATTGTAATTGTAATAATATATTTGAAATGAACTAATTCATTCATTCCATTAATTTACGATACCCGACGACTATAATCTGATTAACTTCTACAATATTTTATAAAATAAATCTTGCGTGTCGTAATTGGAAATCTTTAAAATATGCTTCATTTAGTGCAAGTTGTGAGTGTTCCTGAAGCTTAGCGGAATTTTTTATTATCCTAGTAATCTAATGCACACATATATTTAAAGAATCCTTAATGCTAGCGGAAGCTTTTTTGAAGCTGAATCCTGGATGCTATTAAGCTCTTCTGTATACAGGTTTTCATGCTGAAAAATTGCAAATTCATTATATTATATATGGTTTCGCAATTCGGAAGTTTATTTTTTTTTAAAAAATGCTGTTTGAAAGTGAATATTTATTTAATAACATTTTAGTTTTTAGCAGATTTCCTTTGTGGGACCATAATCGTCTACTAATTGATAAAAAATGGGAGAAAATTTCTGAAGAATTAAAATATGAAAGTAATGTAGATTATAATATGCAACTTAAAACAAAAAAATTCGCTCAACTCTGAACACA
Organism: Rhamphomyia laevipes; assembly: GCA_963920725.1. Classification (NCBI taxonomy): domain Eukaryota; kingdom Metazoa; phylum Arthropoda; class Insecta; order Diptera; family Empididae; genus Rhamphomyia; species Rhamphomyia laevipes. The sequence continues at coordinate 43,483,797 of OY987257.1, read as the reverse complement.
CTAATCTTTATCCAAAGCGCGAAAAAGTACAACTTTCTAGCATATCACAGCTTCCAGTACAGCACAGCTTCCATTACCACCACTCATAGCTTCACTCTGAACGTGCCGTAAGAGGATTGCTAGCATATAATCAGCTTCCAGCATAGCACAGCTTCAGCACCGCTCATAACTTTACTCTGAACGTACACTAACTTTTACTTTTTTAGTGCATATTAGTTCGTTTTAATATTATAATCTACACCAAATGCGTCTATACATAAATAGGCAGGTTCTCATATAGTCTAAATTTACACTTTTAGAGTAATCTATCAAAACTATTTAAAACTGAGTAATTTTACGCATTACGCACGATACGAATAAAATTTACATACGCCCTCCACACTTTAAAGCCTTCTAGCAAGTTTGTCGAAATCCGTAATTTCGACGCTTAGAAAATCTGTCCACAGATGACCATCGAATTTTAACTTTAATAATATTTTATTTGGGATAGTCGCTTTTTAAAGTAATCATTAAAAAGTAAGATTTCAGTTTTGAAAATAATATTTTCAGGGGTGGCTCTACCATATAGGCAAAATAGGCGGTCGCCTAGGGCGCTAAACTGTTGTGGGCGCCAAAATTCGAGAGAAAAATAATAAGATACTGCTTACTACATAAATAACAACATATACTTTATATCTAAATGTGTTTCTTACCTCAGTACGCAAAATAAAAGTATAAAATAGAATATTTAAATTATGAAATTACTTATGTTACGAAACACTTTTGTTTTAAAACTGTGAACAATGTTTTTAAATAAATTTAATTTTAACAAAAACACTACCAAACGCCACTATAAATTTTTCCTAATAAATTTCCAGAAAATTTAAAATTCTGTGAAGTCATGGAAAAAATATTATTCCATTTTACATTTTTAATAATAAATAATTATATGTAATAATATTATTTTTAAACTATAATTTTTTTTACCCTAAATTCACTATAAGATCAATTTCATTGAGCAAAATTTTTTTTTTACATATCTGTTTTCATTGGTAGAGAGGGCGCCACAAAAAAGATTGCCTAGGGCGCGACATAAAAAAAAATATTTTCGAGCCACCCCTGAATATTTTTATTATGATTAGATTAAATTCGTTTCATAAATTAGTCATTGTGTCTCGATATCTTTAGCTTTACATAAATTCTCAATTAAATTTATGTCGTAAATAAATACCAAGCAAACAATCCTTTAAAAGTATTAGTTTAAGAATATTATTACATAAAAATACAAGAAATAATTTACATTAATACACTTTTTATGATGATAAATAATAGTAATAATTTATGTATATTCGGACATATCTTCTTTGATGACCAATATATACAATTTTTTACATTTACAAATAATTATTTTGTTTTACTTAAAAAAAATGTTTTATTTAGTAAATATAACTATTAAAAATATAAAAATAAAAATAATACCTAAATATTTTAATTTTCAATAGAAATTATTTATTCTTAAATAATATTTCTTTGATATTTATTATACCTGAATTTCCGGTTAAAAATAGTGTATAATTTACCTCTTTTCGTATCGATCTTGATGTTTGTCAATATTTTATTTTATAGACCAGAGGAATTCTATAAAAAACACAGGTACCACAAGAATTGGTAAAACCATTAATTACCTAATTATCTCATAAAATGCCTTTATATGTGGCGCACTTTTTTAAATTTTTTTGTATTTTTATACGATCTTTAGCGACCTAGTTGTAAAATAAAAATAGATAATTGCATTGTAGTTTATAAGATGGCACTTGTATCTTTTTATGTTTATTTTTCTGAATTTTTCCTTTTTAGCATATTTAACACACTCACAAAGAGAAGGAAAACAAAGAATTATTAGAGTATTATTATTATTGTACTAGAATTGTAGTAATATATTTTGTTACCTCTGTTTTTATTACTTTTGCCAAATCTAATTTCAATAAATGAATAAATATTATAATTCATCAGTCTGAAAAGTGATTTATTACAAAGAAGAACTAATAGTTATCCAAAATTTTAATAGACAACCGAAAAATTTTAATTTATTACAATTCAAAATGAATAATTATTTTGAAAATTCTAATTTTGCTGGTTATTTTGCTTGTAAGTTTAATTGTAATGTAATTATTTAGAATTTGTTTTATATTTTTATTTATTAATAATGTTTAAAGCATGTTGAATTATACACATATATATATATTTATAAAAATCATAAATTAAGATGTAACAATTTTTAATTTTGTTTTTCCTTTATTTTTTCTTCAGGTCTTGCCTTGAATACATCATCATTGACAGCACGTAGAGATTCATTTGATCGGAATACATCTGCCTTTAGTCCATCAATGGATTATAGTACAAGTGTTGCAACATCAGTATCGTCATCATTAGCTGGTCAACAACAACAGCAGCAGCAACAGCAACTTTTAACTGCCGCTGCACGTAAATGGCCCGGAAATTATGGCACATTGGGAACAGTAGGTGGTGCATCGGCAAGTCCAATTGGTGCACCAATAACACCGCCACCATCTGGTCTAATTACAAATCGTGCACCTGGTGCTGAAACAAAATATCGTAATGTTAATCATTTAACAACAGTTGGTTTATCAGCAGCAAATGCAATGTTCGGTTCAAATAGTTCATTATTTTCGAAACATTTACCAATGCCATCATCAGTTGGCGGTATACCACAACAGCAACAACAACAGCCACAATCAATAGCAGCATTTAATCCACACCAAGTTGGTTTACCAACTTCGGCAGCAGCAGCTGCTGCTGCTGCGGCGGCCGCTGCTGCAGCTACAGCAGCTGGTGGTACAGCTGCTGATCGTTCCAGATCACGGTTACTTGAAGATTTCCGAAATCAAAGATATCCAAATTTACAGTTACGAGATCTAACTAATCATATTGTTGAATTCTCACAGGATCAGCATGGTTCACGATTTATTCAACAGAAACTGGAACGTGCTACTGCAGCAGAAAAACAAATGGTTTTCAATGAAATATTAGGAGCAGCATATAGTTTAATGACAGATGTTTTTGGTAATTATGTAATACAGAAATTTTTTGAATTTGGTTCACCAGAACAAAAAGGTACATTGGCACAACAGGTCAGAGGACATGTACTACCATTAGCATTACAAATGTATGGCTGCCGAGTTATACAAAAAGCATTGGAAAGTATTTCAGCAGAACAACAACAAGAAATTGTTAAAGAATTAGATGGTCATGTATTAAAATGTGTCAAGGATCAGAATGGAAATCATGTTGTACAAAAGTGTATTGAATGTGTTGAACCAAGTGCTCTCCAATTTATAATAAATGCCTTTAAAGGACAAATATATTCCTTGAGTACACATCCATATGGTTGTCGAGTTATACAACGTATTTTGGAACATTGTACAGCTGAACAAACACAACCAATTTTAGATGAATTACACGATAATACAGAACAACTAATTCAAGATCAATATGGAAATTATGTTATTCAACATGTACTTGGTAAGTTTTACATTTTAAAAAACGCAACACTAAAATAAAAATTAATAAATATAAAAAAAAACAATTATTTTAAAGAACATGGTAAACCTGAGGATAAATCAATTTTAATTCTTGGTGTAAGAGGAAAAGTTTTAGTCTTGTCACAACATAAATTCGCATCAAATGTGGTTGAAAAATGTGTAACGCATGCAACACGTGCTGAACGAACTGGTTTAATTGATGAAATTTGTACTTTTAATGATAGGTAAATATCAAAATTAAAATAAATTTAATCTGTAATAATTAATTTTTTTTATTTTTTTCATATTATAGTGCTCTACATGTTATGATGAAAGATCAATATGCAAATTATGTCGTTCAGAAGATGATTGATGTATCAGAACCAACACAGTTAAAAAAACTAATGAACAAAATACGACCACATATGACTGCCCTAAGAAAATATACATATGGCAAACATATTAATGCGAAATTAGAAAAATTCTTTATGAAAGCATCACAACCCATTAGCGGCAGCTCAGGTGGAATTTGCCCAATTAGTACTACTACAGGTACTTTAACTACAACTGGTAATACAATTGTTGGTGGTGTTGCACCTGGAACACCAGTTATTGTATCACCTTCAGTATCTGTATCAATTGAAAATACAAATGGTGTAAATTCTGTTGTAACGGCACTTCAATCTAATGGCGGTGGCGGTAATAATGGCCTAGGACCAATTGGACCACCACCAACAAATGGAGTTTTGTAAAAAAAAAAAAAGTCAGCCGCAGGAAAAACAAAAATTTAAAACAAAAGTTAGCCTTTTTTTAGCATTTTATTAAAATGTTGTAACTAAAAAATAAGAATATAAAATATTTAGATGAAAAAAAAACTCATTAATTTATCAAGAACTGCATGAGAATTAAGTTATTTATAAAATAAAGTAGAAAGAAAGTTATTTTTTTTTTGAAAAAATATATTCAACACTTTTGACTGTTTATATTATATTATAGTTTTAGAAATTTTATTTTTTCATTTTGTTTTTATTTTATTTTTATTTTTTGTAAACACGATTTTATGAAAAGCATATTTATTATCAATATTCGAATGCAATTTTTGATAATATAATTTTCGTATCGGATTCTTTCGTTACTAAAATGTGAAACAAATAAAGAATCACTTCATAAGGATTTGAAATCTAAATATAATAATTGAGATAGATAATGAATGTATTTCTAATAGTTTAATTGAAGTAGATATGCTTTTTTTATGAAATTCATTTTTTTTATTGTTTTAAAACAGCATATTTATTATCATTTCTTAGCGGATTTTTATTCTTCGTAAAAGCACGCCTTCATAAAAGATTGATTCGAAATCTATATATATGATTGATTATTAAATTTTCTAATAATTTTTAGAAAGAAAAAAACTAAAAAAAGATATTGAGTATTGAATAATGTTATTTGCCGAAATGATTGAAATAGATATGCTTTTCTGTATTGTTTTAAGTTTCTTTTTTGTTCCCAATCGTATAAAAACGAATTCTTCATTTTTTTTATAAGTAAATTGTAGTATTTAAGAAATGTATAATTTAAAATAATAAAATAATTTATGCAAAAGAAAAAAAAAAGAAATAATATGAATATAAAAAAGAATTTGTTTTTATTTTCAATAGAGTTGCAAACCGAACGAATGAGACTACAAAAAATATATAAATATGTAAACCTTTTATTATTAATTTTAAGAATTTTTTTTTTCTTTATATATAAAAATAATGTCAAGAAATATTTTTAATTAAAAAATTTCTATTAATCTATTACAATTTATTAAAGAATGTCATATTTGGATAATCGAAACAAATACATAATTTGGATAGAAATTATTAAAAGTAGTAATTATTAAAAATATTCTGTTTACATTCTGTTTTCAGTAATTTTTAATATATTTTTGTTTTATTTGTACATTAAGTACATTTAAAATATAATTTCTGTTATTTAAAAAGTAACAAACTTTATTTGTCCCCCGTAATTTTATTACAATTATTTTTTACTTTATATTCTATTAACATTATATGTAATTACTTTTATTTTAAAGTCAATTTGTGTTCCATTTTTATATCACCCTGACTTTAGTATTTATAACAATTTCTCAAAACCGTTTGGTAATCAAAGAAAATAATTAAATTTTTAATATTATTATATAAATCTATATTACATATTTTTTAAATTTTGAAAATTTCTTTTCTTTCTTTTGAAATTATAGTTATTACTATATTATTATTTCATACAAATCAAAAAAAATTGCATGCTAAATTGTGTATTTTAACTGAGATAAATCTAAAAAAGTAGCACACTAATTTATTATTTTACTTGTTGCAATTAAGTTTTTCTATTTTATATAATAATATAATTGTAAAATAATCCAAATCCAACATAAATGATCCGGAAAATTAAAAATGAAATAAATTAAAACAACAATAAAAACTATAAAATTATTATAAATATTATAAATTATTATAACAAAACTGCCTGTATACATAAAAATAAAATCGTTATTATATAACAAATATTGTACAGATTTGTATAAAAATAAAAAAAAATCGCCTGTGTATTTTTTACCCTTTAAAATTAAATTTAATACGGGAATGTAAACTTTTTGAAATATAAAAAAATAAAATTTGTAAAAATATTTATTTGTAATTAAAAAATAAAAAAATAAAATAAATGACAAAAGGATCGTCAAAGTTATTTGAATTGATTTAAGAATATCACTTTTCATTTGTATATTTTTCTTTCAAAATTTTTTGGATAGTCACAAGTCGAAAGTGAGTCTGTGTATAAATATCAAAAATTTTAACTCAATATTTAGAAATAGTAATTTCACACAAAATTATTATTTCAAAAACTTGAGGCCCAGACCCCCTGAGATTATATAAATACTATCATTATATATTTATTTGTAATTCTATAATTTTATTGGTATATATTTTTTGAAAAATTAAACATTTAAAAAAAAAAAACACTTCTGTAGATAAATATGTAAAAATAATGTAAAATTATTGTAATATGTAATATAAAATTACCAAAAAATAATGTTAATTTTTTTTTAAAAAAAAAATAATTAAAAAAAAAATATTTATTAAATTTGTTATTTTTGTGCGCGAAACATTTTAAAATTACTTAAAAATAAATATTCAAAAAAAAAATAGTTATATTTTGATACGTTTTTATGCAACACAAAAATATTAAAAAAAAAATATAAAAAATAAATATAAAATTGTAAAATTGTGAAATATGTAAGTAAAAATATTTATATGAAATTTTATTTTAAAAATATATAATTTCATCCTTGTAAAATTGTGCAGTAGCTGATAAGGTCAAAATTTAAATATATACTTTAAAATATTATATTACCAATAAAATTTTTAGTTAAAATGATATTTTATAATTTTGCAATTATTGTAATTATTTTACAATAATTTAAAATATGCAAAAATTTAATGACTGCGTGTAAAAATTATATTTAACAAAAAATACTTGTAAAATATTTAAAGTACAGAAGTTTTTCAGAAGTTTTATCAATTAGTTCAGGATCGAATTAATCGATTCGTACAGTAGCTAAGTTAATAGACTCAACGAATCGATACTGAACTGATTGATACATTTCAGCCCAAACTTTATTGTAATTATCGAATGTTTTGTATTTAATAAAACAAAAAAATTTAACATACAGGAATCGTATTAGTGATATAAATAAAAACATTTTATATTATTTCATTCAAAATTAATAATTTTTTTGTAAATTATAAAAATAAATGTCTTGTATAGCTAAAATATGTTAGTAATGTACTAATTAAATTTTACCCGAATTGAAGCATAAAAAAATTAACAATTATTTAATAATGACGATCTTTTTAACATTCCTTGTACATTGAAACAAAAAATAAAATAAAAATATAAATCTGAAAGGAAATAAATTATTTAATAAATTATAAATTTATTTTAAATATTTTTTTTATGTAATTATGTGTATTATTTTTTGGTTGGCATGCATTATATAAATAAAAAATATCTTTTTTAAGCCAATTTTAAACCTAAAAAATTTGTATAAATTAATTAAAAAATAAACGATAAAAATAAAGATGTTTATAAAAAATGCTTTTTTGTATAAAAACTAAATAAAATCAATTCACATATATTTATACTTTACGATTTTTGTAAAAATTGTTGTACTATATAAAAAAAATAACATTAATGTGAATAGTTTTTTATTTTGAGAATTTTGTGTATTTCGAAAAAAAATTGAATAACTAAAACTGCGTTTAAATAATAATAATAATACATAATATAAAAATAAAAATGTTGGGAAACAAAATTTGACACCACATTTTTAATGAATTAATATTAATTTATATATTTTTAATTCATAAAATATTTATTAATCCTCTCATAGCATTCTGAATTTCATTTACTTTATATTATAAATATTGTATAATTTTTAAGTTTTTTAGTACTCGTTGTAATAACCATTATTTTTATAATGATAAATTTAATTACAAAAACAAATTAATCACCATAATATTATTAAATTTATAATAATACATAATAATAATTATAATAATTAATAAATACTTGGACTATATACAAGAATATTTTTAGAAAAATACCATAATATCTATTATAAAGAAAAAAATTAAAATTCATATTTAAATTGTAGACAAATAAAATGCAAAAAAAAAAAAAAAGTTTTCTGTTTATTTTTTTAAGCATTAATATTAAATACAAATATTTCAAAAAGAAAATTATTACTAAATATAATAAAAAGTACTTTTGTAGTTGTATAGTTTTTTTTTGGTAACATAGAAAGTTTAATCATACTGAACATATTAAAATACTTGTAATTGAATGTAAAAAATAAATTAATAAATGATCTTGAATTAAAAAATTAACAAAACACAAAATATTACACATTTATACACTTAAAAATGCAAATTTTTATAATTAAATACATCTTTTAATTTTAGTGTATGATTTTAAATAAAAAGACATTTTTGAAAAAATTAAATAAAAAATTCGAGTTGAAAAATTCGAAAATTTCAATTCTTTATTTTGACTATAAAAAATTTGATATTTAATGTTAATTTTTTTTTTATTTTGATTTTCTTAACATAGAATTACGATTAAACCAAAATAATTACAAAAATAAATAGAAACCTTTGCTAATTGTTCCGATAATAATTTTTGTTGCATGTAGTAATAATATTAATAAAAATGAATATTTCATTTAAAAAAAAAAGCAAATCAAAAATTTTCATATAAATTTTCATAATTAATAATAATCTTAGTATTAGAATTATTTTATAATTTTCTAATTATATTTAAGTTTGTATTTTAATGGAAAAACACAAACTATAATTTTAATGTCCCACGCATTATTGTATAAAAAATCATATTTTTATTGAAGAATAAACTTCTGACACGAGTTTTTCTTTATACTCTGAATTATTACAATAAAGCATAAATAAACTTTAGAAAAAAAAATCTTGTATCTTGTTTAATTATTAATTTAACCTTTTCTCCATTATTAATTATATTAGCTTGTCACTGTCCCAAATCACTCGGCAACTGCGGGCCTATTGTGCAAATTGTGATGTACCTTTAACTTATAACCCCTCACATGGCCAGTAATTTTAAAGAAGTAAACAAAAAAATACATTTACATTAAATTTATGCATACAATTTTATCGCAACACAAAAATACTAACATATTCAGCCAATATTATATGAAGTACAATAAACTCAAAAGATTATAAAATTAATTCTTGTTCCAATACAATTAGTTACCAACGATAATTGAAGTAAGCTGATACATATGGAAACGGCTTAGCTATAGAAACCATAAGGATTATACTGAGTCAGCCTAGTTACTCACAAAATTACATTAACAAAAAAATAAATCCTACTGCAAAAAGAACTGAAATGTATAAAATAACTCACTATGTCTACGTAACGTAACGCTATAAGCCCATACAGTACTAAGCCCATACAGTTCGAATCGCTTTGCACCAAATTGAGGGTTTGTTCAATAACAGTGAAATAAAAATAAGAAATAAGAAATCAAAATAATAAAATATTTATTATTTTTCTATATACGGTATATTTTTCTACACATTTTTGATTTACAATTGAAGTTTTAGAAATTCCTAAATATTTAGACTCAAATTTTGGACTTAACGCTTTGACGGACACAATTTTGTTCACGTGATTCAGCTATAGCTGAAACAATAGATCACATGATCAGCTCACTGCGATTGCAGTTGGTGTCTGTGAACGTGTTAAGAAATAGAATATACTTACATAATTCAGCAAAAACCTCCTGATATACAATATTACCGGTTACTGTGTCGCTGTTTTAATTTTTCCTTGTCTTGGTCTGGTCCTTCAACAATTTTAATTTTTAGAGCAGCGTTACTCTTAGAAGATAGCATTGTGTAAATTGGGCATGGTAAATGTAGGTTGAAGAAGAAGCCAATTTTATAAGTGTTTCGGCCTGTGATTTCTTTATTGATATTGCATTTGCATATATACAAGACGAAGTTGTATTTAGAGATATTCTTAAGATAGTTCGATGTATTTAGAGATATTCTTAAGATAGTTCGATGCATTTAGAGATATTCTTAAATATAATACTATAATACTATATAATACTTTCTTTTAAATAAGACAGATTTGGATTAAATATTGTTCACAATTTCATCTGTAATCGTCATCGTATTTGTTAGATCATGTTTTAACTGCATTGAAGGAAAAAGGTAAAATAAACATCATATTATATTTTGTTCTGTTTGATTTGTAAATTATTAACTAATCAGACTGGCAATTCATACAACATTATGATTTGAGAGATAGTTTCATTTTATATTATAATTATTTTATTTTCCATAGACAATTTCGAGTTACGATTAATCATTTCATAAAGCATTTTCATCAGCAAATTGCATTTTTTCGTTGTATTGTCGATATTGTAATTAAATGCTAGTTTCGGATCAAAAGTGGTACCAAGATATTTAAACGGATTCATTCTAAGAAATATACTTCCTATTAATAATGAGCGGATTCGATGGTAGATAACTTGCTTTTATTTTACACGACAAAAACATAGCTTGAGTTTATGTTACCATTTCATTCAATTACTGTAAAAACTCATTAATATATACTTTGAATTAATTAAATCTCTCAATAGGCACATCACATCTAAAATGGAATTGTCAGAAATATAAATATATTATAAATTCATTTCCGAATTGAAAATTTTTAAACTCATTTCCGAACTGAAAAATTATATATCTTTATATTTTAGGACTTTTCCAATTCTGTCCTTACTTCACTACACTAATAAAAATAAAATTTATCCTTAACTTTTACACAATATTTAGAATGAATCCAATTAAAAAAGTCAATAATGAATATGTACCAGCCGAAGGATCTGGGGTAATTAATTAATATTTATATATTATTATTTGAATATATATATTAATTTTTTTAATCCAAGTTAAATTATACAAACCACCGACAAATTCGAGATGGATTGAATATTTTAAACCAAAATCAACCGGATGTAATTTTACCAGGAAGAGTAAATATTTTCAACACTATAGTCCAAAATTCCGCAAATGTAACAGAAAACTACTTTAATAATTCCTTGATTGAAAAAAGTCGGTTTGAACATATGCAACAAAAAAAATATAATGCCGAAGAAATGTTGTTAAATAAAAGCTATTTGAAAATTGATCATCTTGAAAATATTTTAGAAAATGAAAAAGCATGTTTTAAAAAAAAATCTTTTCAAGTTGTTAATCATTTTGAAGCGCTTCTCAATAAAACACAAAATTTAAAGAATCAATTGGAAAGGGAAGATGCATTAATGACAAACAGATTCACTGAATTGAAACAGCAAATTAAAGCAATCCAAACAAGTTTCCATACTGATTTTACTAACAGTTTTGACAAGTTAATGCTAAACCAAAATACTTTTAAAAGCTCTTATACAAATACTGAAGCTATTAGACAAAATTCAGAAGATAATGAAATTATAGTTTGTACAAAAACTAATAAAAATAATAAAAACGCGAAAATTCTAAAAACGAAAGAAAATGACAAAAATAAATAAAATATTTTTATAAAATCTCATAAATAAAAAACTAAATTTCATATAATGTAAATGCATTCAAAAATAATTGTAAAATTAAGATCTTTAGCCAGCAATTTATAAGTTTCCAAATCCCACAGAAGATATTAATTAAATTTAGTATTTTATAGGGTTGTCATAACATAAAGTTTATGCTGAATGTTAAGTGCATAAACTTAAATAGTTTCTCTAATTTCAATAACTAACGTTAACGTTATTGATAAATAATAAGTATCAATCAATATTATAATTATCTTTACAAACTGCCATTAATTTTAAAAAGGTAGGTTACGGTAGGTTTTCCGGTTTTCAATTAAAGTTTTTCCAGGTGTTGTTGTCTAATTAATTTACAAACTTAAATACTATTAAAAATTATTCTGTAATATTTTAAAAGTTCAATATTCAGTACATGAATTGATCGCTACGCCTAGATCTTATTTTTCGACAAAAAATTGTACAGAAATTTAAACAATTTAAAATATTTAGGCAAATTTTAAATAACAATTAAAAATATAAAATTTACGAATTTTTAGAAGCTGTTTCACTTACAGTTTGATTACAAAAAATGTCTTATTGCCAACAAGACATATTAATTCGAAGTTATGCATATTTTGGACATTAAATATTTTCACTATTTCATTTCATGCCTATTTGAATCCCTTTTAAGTTTTAAGTTAAAAGTTTGAACTGGGGTGGTAAGGTTTAAAAATGTGACATTTATTACTTTCTGTTGATTTCAAAAGCGTTACGACCACCAGTGCGATAGCCTATAAAACGACTTCCATTAGTATTTCCAAATAGAATATTAAACGGTTTATTACATTTTATGAATCTGTGTTAAAACATGATAAATTTTTACTATACTATAAAAAATACTAAATTATTTAAAATTACACATTCAAATATTTAATTTAATTATGGTTTTAAATTATGAAGTTATTATTACTAGATTTGTAAAATATGTTACGTTTTTAAAGATTGTACTTATCACCACCTGGTTTCGTTGTTTCATTTACAATCCTAGATCTAACAGTTCAGATATATCTTCATATCCTAACCAAAAGTCTCTTCATGCGATCTTGAGGAATAACAATATCATGCTTCCTGATAACAATAAGTAAAAATAAAACTACCAAATTTAATTGTTTGAAAAAAGAGTGTTTTTTTATTATTAGTTTTTTTTTTCTTCAATTTACTCTGTTATTGTTCTGATTCGCAAAGCTTAAGCTTTCACGGTTTCAATTTTTTTTATATATATATTTTTATTAATATTTTTTGCAATTTTTTTTTCTTTTTGATTTAATTTTTTTTTTGAATCTCGTTTTTCTTCTTTTTCTTTTTTTTACAAAAGCCTCAGTTTTTATTATTATTTATAAAAACAAAAACAATAAAACAATTTTTTTAGTGAAATTAAATTTTCACTATTAATTTTACACAAATTATTTAAAAATCGAAACTAATATTTATATTAAATATGGGTATGGTATTCTATTTAATATTAAACAATATAATATTATAGTTCTATATATATTATGTATAAATTCTAAAAAAAATGTTTTCAGTTATTCCGAGCATTATAATTTAACAGAGTTATTAACTGCGGCTTCTTTTTTCAACTTTATTATAAACTAAACATTTTATGTATGTATGTAAATTTTATAATTTTTTTTTTTATATATATAATTTATAATTATACTACAAAACATATTCTGTAATGTTTCTTGTTTTTATGAAAAATATAAACAAAATATAGTTAAGTTTAAATGTTCACAATTTATATTAAAAGCGTTTAAATTTAATTTATGATATATTTTTCTTTCTTTTATTTGCATTAATATTTCGTATGTGGTGTTTTTTTTTTGTTTTAATTTATACAAAATTTAATTCACAAACTGTTAAAAAAAATTATTTTATGATAATAAACACAATTCATAAACTAATTAAAAAATAAGGTAAAATAAAATAAAATAACATGTTGTTTTTTTTTTTTTTTAGTTTCAGACTCTATAATATCAACGACGCCATGATCTGTCTTCTGATTCCTCATCCTCTTCTTCATCTTCTAAACGTAACTCTAAATTATCTGTTTCCATGTTTATATCATTCGTGATAGTTTTGTCAACTAGAATGGCACTAGTGCCATTATCATTTGATGATTGATTTGTTGGCAATTCTTTTAACAGTGTTGTTGGTGGTACTGGGGGTGTTGGTGGTGCCCATGAAATCTGAATAATAAAAATAAATAAATACAAACTATAGTCAACGATTGTTGAAATTATTAAGCTAATATCACATCAGATCACGAAATTGTATGAGGAACTTAGATCCAAAGTGATTTACATTTGGATTATTTCGTTTAATTGGTTGTAAATCTGTAATTGAATCTAATTACATTGATCACGACCACTAAAAATGATTACTTTTAGGATATACAATAAAATGTTGTTCTGATTCAATAAAATGGTTTTAAAAAAAGTTAACACTTGTCGATTGCGCAATAACTCTGTAACCATCTATTTTTCATACTCTTACTTTCGAGCTGTCATAAAATTGTAATAATCGAGAAATGAAATGCTTATTAATCTTAAATGAAAAAAATTTCGATAGTGATTTTCAATTAAAAATAATCATAAAAGTATTTTAATGATGTTATCACATCTCGATATTGTTTATGATGAAAATTAGATTTAGGCCGTTCGTATATTCGAAAAACTAATTTTATACAAATTCAATTATAATTTAAATATAAATATACATACTTGTAATTGCTTATCTTTGAACAAGCGTCCGCGAGCAACTGCTTGTTCAGCAGTAGATCTAGTTGAAAATGATAACAAAATTTGTGGAATCGATTTGTCAATTTCTTGTTTAGTAATTTCTCCAAAATGCTACAATTAAATATTTAATATGTTAGTAATATTACAAATAAAAAATTAATTTACAAAATAAAATATCAAACCTTGAAATGTCCCAAAATTTTATCACAATCATCTGTTGCAAAACCAGTAATTAGAAGAGTTTTTGGCCTACGATCAAAACTAGTTGCACCAAGTGGTGCAGCACGAATTCGATTATTAACTCTTGGACCACCACCAAGAACAATTTTACTACCATAATGTTTCTGATTAGAAACACCTAAACTGCGTTGTAAATTTTCTAAACGTTTTTGTATGGCAGTTGTGTCATTTCCTTCTTGTTGCTGATTAAATAATTCTAATTCAATGTCTAATAATTCTTTTTTCTGTTCTTCTTTAGTTTTTTTAGGTGGTGGTTGACTTTGAATTTGTGCTGCAATTTGAGCTTGTTCTGTAGACAATTCCTTATTAAGTTTGTCAATATTGCTTTGTAAATTTTTAATAGTATCGAGCATTTTTGGTCGCTGTGGATCTTGTTGGTCCATTCTTTCTAGTAATTCAACAGCAGATTTCATTTGTTTCAAATATTCTTGAATAAGTTCTCTTTTTCGTTTTCTCAAACCATGAGCTAATTGTACAACAGCTTTAGCTTGTTCTTCCTTCTTTTTTCGTATAATTGCATTTGTAGCAGTTGGTGGCATTGGACGATTATTTTTTAAACGCATTGACGACTGTTGAATATGTGTGGCAGCAATTATTGTTGTTGAATTTGTTGTAGCACCGCCAGCAGCAATAGTTGTACTAGCTGTAGTTGTTGTTGATGATGTTGTACCTGAAGCAGTAGTTCCTGCTGCTGACGATTGTGATGAATTTGTTATATTTGATGTTTTAGCCCCCTCCGCTGATGCTGCTGGTATAGGCACTGCTGTCATATTATTTATATGATACTGACTATTCTTACGACCATTAACAACATTATCTTCTTTACTAGTAACATTTTGAGTTAAACCATCTGGATTATTTCCAGGACTATGCCAAAAAACTTTAATAAATCTATTATTTAAAACAGCTTCAGTACTACGATAAGCTACATTTGCTTCGGCATGGGTAGAAAATGTTATAATTGCAGCTTCAGCGTCACCATCATATGAGATCTGAATGTTGACTATTTTTCCAAATTTCGAAAAATGATTATTCAAATGTGCAATTGTATTCATACCACGTGGAATTTTTCGTAATTCTAAGGAACAATTTTGTTGTGGATGTGTTCCACCAACACGGGGTCCCAGACGACTATTTATTGGTACTTTTCTCTTGGTAGGACCCTCTGCAATGGCAACAGTATCTTCAGGTTCATATCGTCGTTTGGATTGCATTAATGATATATCACCACCAGCATTAGCATCTACAACTGGTACAGATATTAATTCTCTTTGTAATGGTGTCGCAGCGGGATTAACACCAAATGGAAAAGGAGGACCAGCTGGACGAAACCCAACTGCTGGTGGTCGAGGATAAATACCAGGTGCACCACCACCGCCCGTTTTATGTGATGATGGAAAAGTACCTCTTGGTCCAGAGAATGGCCCACCACTATTTCCACCTCGGTTCCATAATTCAGGAGCATCTGGATTGTATTCGCGTAAATGTTGTGGCATATTCAACAAAGCTGGATTATTAATTCCTTCAAGAACAACAGGATTTACACCATGATCCCACGGACAAGTTTCACCACGAACACAATAACCTTTTTCATCAAAATCTCGACATCTTTGTCGTTTGCCGGAATTATTCACAGTTTCATTCGCTGTCGGTGATGTTGAACGTGAAATTTTCCTACGTTCTGGTGAACCTGATCGACTACGTGATGCTGAATGGCTTCTAGTTTGATTTTTACCAATACCGCCACCATGTCGTGGTGAACGATCTGCACCTATTCTACGATCTGAACGTCTTCTCTCAGTCGGTGGTGATTTATTTCGAAATTGCCGATTAAGTTTCTCACGTTCATTGGGCCGTCGATCTCTAGAGCGAGAACGACGTGCTGCACGTTCCATAGATCGTGACCGGGATCGTGATCGCGAACGCAATGAAACTCTACGGCGTCGTTGCTCTCTTGGATGATTTTCTTTATCGCATGCAGTTTTAATAGGACTTAAACTCAATGTATTGCTACTTAATGGTGAAATTACTACAGTCGAAGATGGTGTATTTAATGTGGCTTGGGTACCTTCGATTACACTACTAACTGTTGACGGAGTCGCTATAGTAGTTTCTTCTATTCCAATTGTAGTTGGAGTTCTAGCAGTTTGTATTTCTTTGGTTTTATTTTGTTGTTGTTGTTGAACTACTGGTGGTGTACATTCGCGTTCCAATAGCTCAGCAGAATTTGGAAGATCTACTGACATTACAGCAATATCATTATCAACTGGTTGATTGCTGATTGTTGCTAAATATTCTTCAGACGCTATGGCTTCAAATAATCGATCTACAAATCTTTTTGTTTCATCGGCTAAAAACACATCCAACTGTTCATTCATACTTTTCTTCAATTCTTTAATTGGTTTTTCTTTCTTCAACAGTGCAAAAACATATCTAGCCAAGGCAGATGGATCTGCATCACATCTGAAAAATCAATAAAAATATAAATAACTAAAATATAACATTAACAAATTCTTTTAAAAAATAATACAACTTTAGTATTTTATTTGTGTATTTAAATGATTTGTGTTAATGTCAAGACTTTACACGGAATTGTAAAAACATCGAACATAGGCGATTTTCCTCATTTTACTAAAATAATTACTAGTGATCTATCGATGAACTTCCTTGAGGAGAAAGTGAAAGATTAAAAAATTAAGAAACCCTAATTTATTTGTTCTTGAATTTAGAAAATATTAATATGTAACAATATCCAACAACAATAACGTTAGAAAATACGACAAAATATAACTCTAAAATAATTAAAATATAAAAAATAGTGTATCTACAAAAATAATAGTAACAAATGACAGGTATTGGAAACTATTAGATCTGCAAGTACTGAAAACTAAATAAAGTAATTTGATTAAATGAAATAGGCTGTCAAGAATTTTAAGATTTTTTATATTAACTTTCTGGAAAGCTATAAATGTTAAGGCTGAAGTCATAGTAAAAAAAAACAATTACCTATAATAAGCAATGTTAATTAATTAAATTTTATTAGAATATTGACAAGACATTTTTGGTAAAGTTAATTATAATAAATTTTCAACTGAGTTGAGTATGATATAAATTGACATTTTCAATTATATAAATACATACTGTCTAATTCTGCAGAGTGTGTATTGAGTATACAATTTAATACACTACATTTTTTCATCTTGCAAGTGGCTATAATAAAATGATGCTGTTGAAGAGTGTTTTCATTTATTGTGTTAATATCTTATTTTTATACACCATTTACAGTTTTTACATATGATCGTGATACGAAATGATTACACAATCTTAAATCTATAACAAACACGCTTAATTATTTATTTCTTGTGAAAACTGCACCAAAACTTAGCTTACAATTTTGCTTTCTATAAAATATAAGATATTTAATTCTAATTATAAATAAACTTACAATGGTTCCAATATTATAGTAAGCCAGCCCTTCAGAGCTTCCGGATTATTTATGATCATGATTAGTTAGTTTGTAAAGTACTGTTCCAATTTTAGGATTAGTTTATTCCTGAAATGAAAATACAAAGTAGGAGGTTAAAAATTATATATCGCTATTTTTATTAAAAATGTCCCACCCAGTGTGTCTTTCAAATAATATAATTTAATAATAAAAAAAAACATTTGGTACTGATAGTAATACTTTCGTTAGAATTTATTTATGGATAAAATGGGTGCTTGTTTGTCACCATATTGTAATTGGAATTGGAAAGTACCCTCATTTTACATTAGTCTTCTTAAATTTTAGATCACACCTAAAAAATTTGTTCAAAAACACTATTTTCAATTTTTAAAACTTTAACAATTTATTTATTTTTTACAATTTTCATGAAAAATAGTTTCGAGAAAAAAAAAACTCAAAATAAAAATGGAGAATACATTTTATTCACATTTTTCTAACATGATGTAACTTGCCTTAATTCTTTTCACTTTGGAGCTAAAATATTTAAAAACAATCAATTTTAACTTCTAAGAAATTAATTTATTAGAAAAAATAATTAATTATCCACTTTATTGTAAAATTTACGAATTTTCACAGCGCATAAAAATTATTTTAGTTAGACAAGTATAAATATCTCTGTCATATTATATTCACATAAGTCGTCATATCGACATTTTTTGTGTTCGACACTAATGGCGCTGGCGCTGGGATGACAAAATCCCAATCAACAAAATATATCAAATTCCATATGAATTGTTCTGTTGCCTATATCGTGTTTCTTTTTATACAAAATTTTTACTGGCGTATATTCTGCAATATTTATTCACCCATTCAACATTCATACGTTTTATAATAAATTCTTACGTTTGTTTCACCATATAAAATTTTAAGCAAACCGCATTTAGAGCTGTAGAAACCGGAAACAAATTAAAAAATACCAACAATTTTATATCTATTTATAATGGTTATAAAATGTAATATAATTATACACTATAGTTTTATTCTGAAAATTCTGCCATATTCTTGCGATCACAATAATGACAGCATCTGCGTTTTTTAAGGAACAAAAACTATACAGCTTGTAGGTACAAAACTATACTATTCTCAAAGCATATTTTTTGTGTTAATGCCAGTTTTTCTTATAAGAACTAGTATAAGCTGTCAAAAATCTTTCCCAATTCCCAGACTACCAGAATTGCATTGAAAATTTAGTAGTTCTTGCATCGAATTTTGGAATGTACAAAATTCAACATAAAGCATAAAGGTAAAATAATATTTTTTAATACAATTAACAGAAGTTTATTCACTAAGTTTATTAAAGAACACATTCATTAATGATGATGTGGATCTATTCTCGCGTTCTGGGAACTATACCAGATATAAATTGGTATAAAGAAAAATAATCTAAATCATCCCAATAGCATTACGTTTTCAATTAAAGTTGAATTTAGGGTTCCTTTAATACAATCCTCACATAAAACAACTCTATAATGATAATAATATTAGTCCCAATACCATTACGTTTTCAATTAAAGTTGAATTTAGGGTTCCTTTAATACAATCCTCACATAAAACAACTTTATAATGATATAATATTAGTCCCAATACCATTACGTTTTCAATTAAAGTTGAATTTAGGGATAATAATATTAGTTGTGATGTTTTCAACTCTGTAATAACGAGTTTTTCACTGTTTAAACTGAGATAACTCTATCTGTCTACGATAATACGATGTAATTTCGTATAAACGTAAGTTTCTTGTGGATCACATTTTTTAGGGGAAGTTCATAATAAAAACTTATAAACAATTCAATTTTTTTAAACTTTAATAAAATATATAAATTTACAATTTCTGTTTACAATTTGAAATATATTATGTAGGGGCACAAACTGACAAAAAAAACTGTCAAATGAAAACATTAAAATTTTATAGATTTACATATGCCTTCCAATTACCTGAAATGTAATAAGCAAATGAAAGTAAATTATTATTTATATTTTTAAATTAATTAATTTAATTATTACATTTTTTTTAAAGATTATATATAATCATTATTATTTGATTATTTTTTCTAACCAAATTGCATAGCGCGTTTGTTTTCAATTCAGTTATTTTTAGTTTAAATTAAAATGTTTAATTTATCTAACTACTAAATATTTCCAAGAAAAAAGTATTTACAAAAATGGTTATATAACATATATTATTATAATGTTTATATTTTACGAATTTCCTATTTAAAAAATTAAAGTTAATGACATAGTCCATAGTGTTTCTTCAGTATCCAGAAATATATGAAGCAATTTGTTTTTTTTTTTTTTGTTCACGAATAGTTATTTATTAATATAATTAAATAAATATATTGTTTTTGTGAGAGATTATTAAATATAATTTGCTTTGACTAACATTTTTCTAAAAATAAGAAAAAACGAAAAGAAATAATTTATATTATTGTTAAATCATATAAAAGTATTTTTTTTTAATATTTTATACTTATTTATAACTTTAATAAATTAGTCAAGTTTAAAAAGTTATTTTGTGATAAAATTAATATTAATATGAATATATATGTACATTATTATATTAAATTAAAAAAATATTTAACAAAACAATTAAAATCTATTATATATTTGGATATATCGACAAACTAAACATTCTTTTACTTAAATTATTAAAATCAAAATTAATTTATAGCTATTATTATTATATGAAACGAACCTTAAATATACAAGTAATAGTCCAGTTAGTCTCAACGTAAGTTGCGCAGACGCAGTTCAACGTACCTGAACAACAATTTTAATCAATATGGGTATGTATGGTAACAGTTAAACTCAACGCGAACATTCACAACGCAAGGCAGAAAATTAAATTTGACAGAAAAATTTATAAATTTTTATGAAAGTAATTATATCTTCGTTTGAAGAAAAATTATTTCAAATGGTGAAAGAATTTTACATATATATATAATATGCCAAACGCAGAAACTTTCGAGACTACCTACTACAGCGTTAACACAAGTGCTAATTGTTGCGTCTGAGTAACTTGGGTTAAGACTAACTCCCGGGTAAGGTTTTTTTTTATTGTTAATGTTAATTTAAATTTTTGCAACATTTAAAACACTAAAACTATATATTTTCATAAATTATGGTATTTTCTTTTAAATTTAATATAAATTTCTCATTTCATATCTCTTGTTCGTAATTTTGCTCTTGCATTTAAATATTCGGGATTAACATGACTATCCAACTGATCCTGTTCTTGGTGTGATGAGTTTTTCTTTTCAATTTTCTGCGCTCGTTCCATTATAACACGATTTAATTCATTTTTAAGTCCTGCTTCTGTATTATTGTCACGTTCACGTACATGTTGCTTCTGTTGTTGGTGATGTTGTTGTGCCAAAATCTGTCGTTCTTTTTGTTTTTCCATTGCTTTTTGTAATTCACTTTTTTGATTTAATACATTTCTTCCTCTAAAAAATATAGATAATTATTATTAAAAATATATATACTATTGTATAATTGTATCAATTTTAACTTACACTTTTTGATTAAATCGTAACTCACGGTGTAAATCTCGTCTATCGTTGGATTCTAAACATGGATTAATTAGTTTCTTTGGTAATATTAACCCATCTGGATCAGTTGTTACACCTCCAGGTTGCGGTGAAGACATCATCATGGTGTTATTTTCAAGTAATGATGAATCTTCTATCGCTTCTGATAAATAATTTTTATTGTCCTCTTCTATATATTTGTTGTTATCTTTACCTATGTAAATTTGAAATTGTTTTTTTTTTTTTAGATATTAGATAATTTATATACTAAATAATATTTTAGTTTATAATATAATGATAACATTTTATTTTATTAATCAATTTATTTTATTATTATCAAAAAAATTATGAATATGAATGCAGGCCAATCTATTTTCAACTTATACATATCGAATTGATGTCAACATTGTTTATCACAATAAGTTCATGTATTATATTACCTCGAAAGAAATATGTATACAGAGATTGGAAGAAAATAAAAGAAAAAATGAAAATGTAAAAAATTAGAAAAATCCTATCTATATTTTTATTTATTAGATTTTAAAATAAATTGTAATAAGTATACACTACTAAAATTGGTTCACAATAAACACAACTTGATCAATGAATTGGCTGTGTAGTAATACTAATGTATATCCTCCTAGGCTATATACATATTCAAAAATCCCAAATTAAATTTAAAAATTGCAAATCCTAATACAAAATTTCGATTTCATAAAATTTTGGTACATATTTAAATTTCAAAATCTGAGGATTATTATTTAATTTTTACAAAAAGCATCATTTTCAAAATCTGGATAACGTTACAATGTCATCAATTGAATTTTTATAATTGTATTTAAAACATTTTGTAACTAAATTTAATTGAACCAAACATATCAAATCATAAAGAAAGTAAAAAATAATCCATACGGAGGAGCCAATATTCCATTACAAGGTTTGTTGTTGGGTCTGCGTTACGCAAACATTTATATAAATGTTGTCTATACGAAGTACAATGTTATAATTATTGCTACTTTATATTTAATAACATTTTCTAAACTCGGGAATTTTGCACCGCGTATATTTTCGCAATGCGAAATAAATTTTAACGGTTTTATTATGATTTTAGGTTCCGGATTAGCACAACACGGAATTTTTCCATTGACAAATTTTTTAGGCACTACAGAATATTGGATCATTTCCAACACTAAGCAAATTTTGGTAAAGTATCATCACATTTTCGATAAGTTAATTAAAAATAATATAATTACATATATTAAAAATTATACCACAAATTTTTGTTAATTTCTTAAAATATTCCAAATAAATTACCTAATTCAAAAAAATTAATTCTATCCGAAACTGATGGATTCATTTTTATATTAAGTAGATAAAATTTGTATAAATTGAAAAACACTTAATTCATGCGATTATTCATTATAAAACTTCTATATAACTTCTAATAAAAACTGAACATAACTAAAGTAAAAAACTATAAAATTGAAATAATTTATAATTTTTCCTATTTTCTATAATTATTTTCAATTAAATAACAAATTCCTACATATTTGAATTTATTGCATAATTTTGCAATTGCGCATTAAAAATGTATGGTCAACGTGGTTCTTAAAAATTTAATATTATATATTTTAAATACTATTATAAATAAGTAGATAAATTTCACTTTTATTTTGTTAATTTGTCATTATTCCAATAAAAGTAAGAAACGGGTTCCAATTTAAATAGGAAAATAAATAGCCAACTTGTTACAATTTCTATATAAAGATATATAAAAATATGGAAAAACGAAGTTAACAAAAGCCTACATATTTTTAAATAGTTTTACAATAATTATTGGATATATATAAATATTCTATAATACAAAATAAAGAAAACTTACAAGGTTCTCGTTCGTGGGATTTACATTTATACATAAAAACATAATGCATAGATAGCTATAAGTTTTTACGTTCACGGTATTAGAAATTTGCCCAAGTTAGCAAAAAAATTGACTTGCAATTCTTTATGTTGTAACACTGACATGGAAATGAATTTATGGAAAGAATTACAATTACATATTGGTATATATTTTAAAAATATTATACATATACATATATAAACTGGGTGTCCTATTATATTAATTGCACCTACAATTTTATTATATGTAATTTTATAATAAATTACATGGTTTTAAATTAAAGGATTGGAAAATTATCAGTTTACCAGCGTTATCTAAGTTTTCTAGAAAGGAACTACCAAAATTTTGTAAAATATTTTATATTAGACCGAAGGGCAATGGCACAACGTCCATACACCCACGTCACGTGGAAGATGGAGTACGACCAATATCATTTTGTGCTTCCTGAGAACAGCAAGCCTCGTGAAAATTGCCTTATATATTCTGGCTGTTTGCCTTGTGCATTTGTATCTTGAATTTTTTGTGATTAGGAATCTCCAGAACATTTTTGTATATGAGTTCATTCCATTTTAATATGCTATATCTAAAGGCCCAATTACTTATTGAGCTTTGTATATTATAAACCTTTAAAGCGACATCAGTAGCACTAGCACCTTTTCGTTGCCAAATAAATTACATACATAGTTCTGACAAAATATCAAAAATTTGAAACCTGATGGAATGTTAGAGTTTTAAGAATTTATCAGATTTTGTCTAAGCTTTTGTTTTAGTATATGAGGAGTTTCGACGTTTTAAACTTAATAAAGTGGCATTTTTATGTAGTATATTAAATAATACACTTATGTATATATAAATGCAAATGCAAATAAATACTTATTGTTCAAAAAAGTTCATATATAGGCAACACTTTCAATATGTGAATAAAATTAACTAATTAAGGAAAATATAAATATTTGTATTTGCTCACCTAATATGACCAAAAAGATCCAAATTGTATACTTCTGTTCTGTTAATTAATTGTATATGATTCGAAATAATAAAAATTTATTTAGATATTCCAAAAAAAATAATTTCGATTTTACAGATCAGTCAGTAGTCGAAAAACAGAAATATATTATAATACGCAATATCAACAAATTGCGTAGATAAAGTTACCAAAAAAATTAAAATTTAACTAACTCTATTCGTACAATGCTATTACTTTATTATCTCTAGAAGAATAAGTTTATTTACAATAATCTAATAACATATTAAAATACCCAGCCAGGCGGTAATCAGTTTTTCTGAAAAAATCGAATTAACTATCGTATTTAAAAATGTGCCAGATATTGTAAAATTTAATGCATTTATTATCTTGATTCAGTGGCGATTACAGAGTTATAATTATTCTCCCTAACAATCTATTGCCTACGTAAAATGCTTTTCAGCAGCTGTTTTGTGTAATAATTGCATATTATTCATTTTATTTCCTTAGTAATAACAGCTACAGATATAATAAATTTGTGAAGATATCTTCAATTTAAAATTGATTCAAAATATCTTGCTGGGTAGTAAGAAGTTTATAATATAGTAATGAGAATTTTGTTACTTAGTAATAAAATTGTGACACAATTTAAAATAATATTATTATCAGAACTTTTTATTAAAAAATCCATATATAGACATTATAAATTTTAGAATGACAATTTTTGTTAAAATAATAAATTGAAAAATTGAGTAATTTATGATTTTAAAAATATTTATGTTTCCAGTATTTCGTTTACATATTTATTATTATAGTTTTACTAACTAAATTAATAATATGTTATAATGTAATTAAACTTTATTTATTAATAAATATATTATATTGTTATTATATTATAATAACTCAGGTATTTTAATTTTGTAAATTATATTATTATAAACAATTATTTATTTCTGTAATTAAATGACCTATACTTTTGTTGTTTTAACTAAATTTTTATTTGCTATAGTTTTGGAGTATTTAAAAGAAAATTTGGCCACGCATTTTTGTCGACAAAGCTGACTAAAATAAGCTAAGTTCCAGTTATGAATTATTTAAATCGAGAAGTAATACTGGACTGGGCTGATAGAACTGAAAAAAAAATGGATACTACTAATACAATATTGTACCATCACCCGGTACCAGTACGTAATGCTTTTGTACATTTACATACATATGAATTTCTTTTATACAAAAATAATTACAATTATAATTTGCATTAATTAGTGATACATACGTTTTATCTACACTACTTTTATTCAATGACTACTTTATCAACGATAACCCAGCAGTTAGAACAGCGGCATGACTGCGGCGAGTTTTCCTACATCCATATATTTTCTAACATTTCAATTTTGTTGCGGCGCGGCACGAACGTCGAGAGTAACTATAGCATAATTACACTGTGTAACTACGTTTCTTAATGAAATTTAGTTCAAAATTACAATAATTATAATTTTGATTATAAAGGTGTAATTCTGTTTACCTGTTGATGAAATTTAAAATCTGCAAACTTTTATAAATATTTAGTTGTAACTTGTAAGTACTGACATTCGAAAGGGTGTTCTATAATTGCAATATTTATTAACCGATTAAATTAACATAAATTTCATGTAAGGAAATAATTCCTTATATTAAAAATTTTGTAATATGACGATAAAGAAATGTGATCTACACAAAATTGAAGCTTTTGTATTTTGTACATATATATGAGAATACTGAAGATCAAATGGACAAATAGAATTTCGAATGTAGAAGTGTTAAGCAAAATGAAAACAGAACCATTAACAGTCAGAACAATCAAAGATCGTAAACACAACTAATTTGGACATATTTTGAGGAATAAAAAAAATATAAATTTTTACAAGTAGCGATCCTAGGCAAAATTGTAGACACGAATGGATAGGCACCTAAAGAAGATCAAGAATATTTATTTATAAAGACTATATATAATTACCAAAATCAGTCTTTTTTAATATTTCTTTTTTGTCCTCAAGTGCAATTTTTAAGGCCTTTGCTAATAAATCCTCAGTCTTTTCCTGTAAAATAGAAAAATAATAATTCAATTTTAAATTAACAATATTTATAGTTATTTAATATATATGTATAATTAAATTAATATTTTTATGAAAAACAATTTAATAAATAATTCTTATTGGTCGTTCATTTTATATTTTGCTTCAGATTTAGTGAGTATTTTTTCACTTAATATTGAAAAATTAACAAATTATTATTAGAAAATATATAAATATAATGTAAAATTTCACTTTCTCAATTACATATATGGAAGTCATCGCTCTATCAACCGAATTTATACAATAATATTATTTTAAATGCAAATATTTTTTATTATATTTTTCTCTTATGTTTTAAAATTATGTGAAAAAAAAATTAAATAAAAATGTACAAAAAACACGACAATTGACAATTTCCGGATTTTCTTTTTCATATATATATAATTTTACTATATTTTATGTTTACTTAACTTATCTTACAGCTACGTATATGTTATAAAAATCAAGTTGTGTGATAACAATTTAGTCAAAATGTTAATGCCTACAACTATTGTATGTAATACTATACAAGCAAATACGTTCAAAAAAACCTAAAGACATTTTATTTTACTTGAACTGGATTTCATTTATTTTCTTTTAATGATTTATTTCTAATTAACATTCAAAATACATGTCTTTTTGGTATAAATATTAAAAATGTATAGTAACGAATGAGAAAATAAATGCATTTTAATTTAATATTATATTATTGTAGAGACATTGTAGGACATAAATTAAAAAATATATATTTAGATTTTGTATAAAAATAATATGTATAATATTTACTAACAATTTGCGTGGAATAAAACGTATTTATTTTCTAGGATATAAACGTGTAAACTTTTAAAATTGTAGGTACTTTTGTACTACAGAGCGACAGTTATTACAGTTAATTTCCTGATCTAAAACGGTTGGAAACTACAAACTATCTCCATTTGAAAGCTAAAAGCATCTAGTTGACCTTTCGAATTTTTGGCTTCCGAATCCCTTTGGTAATAGTTGGCAAAATAGTTTTGTTGTGAATAATTAAACTATTTTCCATCCGATTTTAATGAAATAAACATTTGTGTTCTGAAGATGAGACATATAACACAACTGACATTAAGTTAAATGATATTAAGTTAAATAATTCTCTTGAACATCAAAATAGCCATAAATAATAATTTTCTATTCCATTTGGTGAATAAACACAGGTCATTGAATTTCATTTTATTAACTATGATGTCATTATCTGGCCAGCTTAGAAAGTCAAGGGATCCTAATGTTCGAATTTATATATTTGAATGAAGTATTATCTGGCCGAATTAGAGATTTATGTGGGTCAATCTGATCCCAGACTTTTGGAAGTTTTAATATTTTTAAATGTTTAAATTAAAATTATTCGATACTATTCGGAAATTTGAATATTATCTACCATAGAGTAGACAGTTTACTAATTTTTTTTTTAAATTAAGAACAATCACAAATTTAAGCTATTAAATTTTCAATTTGATAATATTATTTTAAATAATAATTTAATGCTATATAAAACTATACCACTTATGGCTATTTAAAGTATTTAATCATTTTTATTTATCAGGGTTCTTATATTGAAGCAATCAATAAAATATGATTTTCTCACATTACTTAAGCGGTCTTAGATTTGAAATTAATATTTTTATAATTTTTTATGGAACTCAATTGTTAATTACATATTTATACAATATTTCTATTTGTTTTTATTATTAACTATATTTTTTTTTTATAAATATTATATACCAATCTAAAAATACAATTGGACCCTAATACAAATGGACCTTAATTTCTAATCTTATCTTTCCATTAACAAAAAAATAATGTAAACATTTAAAAGTTATGCCTTATAATCAATTCGAAATCTAAACGTAATATTATTAAAACCGAAAAAGTCCGACACCACATAATTACAACATATTTTTTTTTATAATAAATTTATAAATTTGAAATATATTTGAATCTCTTTCAATTTAAAAGCTTTGGGATACAATGTATCGATCACTTCAGTTTCGATTCGTTCAGTAAAGTTTAAATTTGATGTCTTCATATATTTCATATGGAAATTGAGTGGACCTGAATCCTGAATGGAAACATAAGTATGATTGAAATCGAACAATTATGTGTGATGAAACATGGCTGACGAAGATTTTATAGAATATATTAAAAATTATCCGGAATTATATAATAAAGAAAATAAAAAAGACGAAAACTGACAATTTAATCGATTGCAATTGCAATAGATAACTATGCGTTTAGTCTATTTAACTAATCAATTGGCTAATATACTAATCGATTCGAAACTGATTGATACATTGCAGTTCAAGCTAATCAGTTTTGTTATAAATAATATAGTTTAATAAAGATTCTAAAAAATTATATAAAGTTATATAAAACTTTTTCGAATCTGTAGCAATTAGTTTGCATTTATTGAAATCATTTATTTTGAAAGCAATACTCATCAGTGATGTGTTCAAAATAATATTAATTTGTTATCAACATTCTACTTGCCAGTTACATTTTCTATTAAGTCACGATATCACCATCACTAAATGTAAAGGTATAAATCGTCCTTGGTGTTTCAGTGCACTTTGATATTTATACCTATAATTATTATTATTTTTTCTTTTATGTTTTTAACTAGACCTTTTCATGTGATGTTTGTTTTTATACTTGATAGCTTTTAGCTTTATAAATATGTAATATACAAACAAACAAACAAAGTAGAGATTTATTTATACGGATTTTCTTAAATCTGTATTATATGTACATACATATGTACAAATGTAGATATACATATTTATATAAATTGTGAAGATACGACGAGACGACAAAAATGTAAAAAAAATAATCATATTGTAAGGTCAATGGTAATTTTTCACTTTTTCATCTAAATTTTTGAATTTATTTTACAAAGAATTTTGATTTAACTAACCAAAAATATCTTTTATCAGCTATAATTTTTCTTTAATAAACTTTTATATGTTTATATTAAATTATCAAAAAACACAAAACTTTAACAAATATAATATTAACGTATTAAATTACGTATCAGACTTTCGTTTTCGTAAATGTTTATATAATAATATGATAATGTATTATGTATATATATATATAAATATATTTATATATGAAAGAACAAAAACAAATCTTTTTTAATGCACCCAACCTTGAAAATATACCACACGATTCCAAAACACTACGTTTTGATCCTTTTTATACCTTAGTATATATAATACTGTTCATATGTTTAAATACAATATTTACAAAAACGAATGGAGAAAATTTAAAATAAAATTTGTAACTGAGAGAGCTTTTTTTTTGTATTTGAAGCGCATGTTCGTTACAGCTTCCTAACTTTGTACCAACCAACTATCATCCTCCTGGGCTGATCAATAACAATAATAATAGGATTTCAAATTTCAATATTTTATAATTTGGTATATTTTTAATTAAAACTGATTAAAATATTTAGAAAATATGTAAAAAGTTTTAATATTTTTATTTCAGGTTTAATATCAAAGTTATAAATATAAAATGTATTGAAAATCTGAAAGGAAAATATTTTCAAAATAAATTTATCAATTTGAAGTAATCTTTCGAAGAATTATGAAGAAATATTTAGATTTTAATTCCATTCATTGTTAGTTAATTCAATGGTATAGCGACTGTTAGTTAAGCTTTAATGTTTTTTTTAACTGCTGTGTCTAGTCCTAGTCCATTAACATTTGTTAATTTCGTGATGGAAACATCAGAGCTTAATCCATTGCGAATATAGAACAATTATTTCTCAGCATGTGAGAAAGTTCTAGAAATCGATATCTTTCTTTTATGTTTCCTTTTAAAATATACATAATTAATAACAATATCTTTCCTTCCCTTATGCTTGTTTTCGCTTATCCAAGCAATATATTTGGTCTCTTATCGGTTAAATTATCGGTTTCTTTCTCAGATAGGTACCCATTGTTTTGGCAACGGAAATTTGGTGCTTGCATGTGTGTTCGCGGACTCATAAGGATTCGATACTGAATTAATAATTACTATTTGAAAACGAAACAATTTAACACTTTATTTGTTAAGAAACAATTTAACACTTTATTCGTTCTCTTGGTAACTACAAAACTGCTATGAACGATCTAGCCAGTAAACGTGTTAAGGTCATGGGACAAAATAAATCTAAAACATCTATACTAGAATTTACAAGAATTTGTGGTAACAAAACGGTGCTAAAGCGCATGGATAGTTTAGTTTCAACCACTAGAACCTAAACAGTCTGCTACGCGAACCAAGCAATCACCAGATTTAGGTCATTTATAATAATAACTAATTAGAACTGATAATTGATTAAACTAAAAATCTACTCTAATTTTAGAATTTTATTAATATATAATCGAAATTATTTCATTAAGCATAGAAAATTAGACAAAAATTGTGGTACAAAAAAAAACCATACACGCTGGTTATTTAATTTCGTTATTTATTTCGACATTAAAATTGTGCAAATTAAACAGTTGGTGGTGGGTTGGTTCAACCATTAATGTTTCATATTTTTATTCTTAAATTTCATCATCATATATTTAAATATATTACAGCAAAAATATACAATATTAAAATTTAATGACTCACTGTTATATGTATATTTTTAAATATAATTATTTATATAAGATTTTTATAATCTTCAGTAAGTTTCAGTATTGTAAACACTTTCGTATTTTATATATTTAATAATTTTTATATTAAAAGAATGTATCTATATAAACTGTTCTGAACTGATGTCATATTACAATATATTGAATTTTTCTTTAGAGAATATTTTAGTTATTCTAAGTAGCCTCTATTTTTATACTGGTATTCTGTGCTGTATCTGAATTTGGTCAGATGTTACAAAAACAACAAATAAAAAAAAGCTCCAGGTGAAGGTCACAAAATCCAAAATAGCAACAACCAGAACATATAGATACATAATGTTTTTATTGTTTTTGACGTCAAACGATTTATGTTATATGAACAAGCATTGTGAAGAAATTTAATTTTGTTTGGTACATTTTTAATTTAATAAA
This sequence comes from Rhamphomyia laevipes, assembly GCA_963920725.1. NCBI lineage: Eukaryota > Metazoa > Arthropoda > Insecta > Diptera > Empididae > Rhamphomyia > Rhamphomyia laevipes. The sequence goes on along the minus strand of OY987257.1, from coordinate 43,452,025 downwards.
TTATATTAATAGAATTTGATTATTTTCTTTTGTGAGATTATATTCTATTAAATTTTTTATGATTGTTGCCATTTTTATTAAAGCTAAATAGGATCTAATTGAATGCTAAACAATATGTAAGGGTGTAGTAGTTGGAATCTAAATTAAATGATTTTATAATAAAATTGTTTGTGAATAATAATAAGTTTTATATTTTATTGGCGATGAAATGAATTATTTTAGACCATTTGATTAGTATTTGAATTTTTATATAAAATAAATTACCATTCGTGCTAATAAATTGTGATCTATTTACATAATTTAGCTGACATTATGTATGTTTATATGCTTTAAGAAACAATGAAGGCATTTATAATATACAAAATAGTAATGCAATTTTACGTTAAATAAAACATATTTTTAAATTATTATTGAGTTACTATAATTTTATAATCTGATTTTACTAAACTAAGCTTTCATTAAAGTTGATAAAACTATAATAAATTAGATTTCCTAAAACTTAACTATTAATCTCTGGTTTATGACATCAAATATAATATGTTTCAAAAGTACATTTCGACTCGAGCTGGAACCCTACCTTCTGAATATATTCTAGTTCTACCGCTACTGCAAACACTAAAGAATATACTGCTATAACAAGACTCTAGCGGTGCCAAAAAAGTGTTGGAAGGATTTACATAATTGTACTATAACTAAATCTTTGTGGGGTACATACAATGAGAAAAAACGAAAGCGCTAATCATCCTACAGTAGTCGGAATTGTCAGTGGATGAAAAATACTTGATCCGTCGGCATACGTGTAGGTTTAGACTTATCGCAAGTAATTAAAGCAGTAATTGTAGCGATCCAGGGCAACAGAAACCCTGGAACACCTGGAGTTTCCGACCTGCTATTCGCTAGACATATAGGTATCATTCCAAATGAACCATACATAACTCTCATTGTAGAGAGCTACCCAGCTCTGAAGAGATCTGGAATTGCAGTATCAAAAAACTCATCAAGTTTGCCGCAATTACAAAATCCTTCCACTTACTAGAAAGCCCCTAGTAAAGTCTTCGTACTACGTACTTTATAACAGAAAGTTTTTATTAGACAGATTTTAATCAATTATCGGCGTTTTGTGTTTTATCGTATGATATCAGTTCAGATATGATATCAGTTCAGATAATAAACAATATAATAATAATTTCATTATAAAATTCGATTTTTTTTTTCAGTGTATATAGTATAACCTCAATATATTATATATAAATGTAAATTAACTTATAAAACACTTAAGTAAATAAGTATATTTTAATTTGTTTTCATTAAAAATTTGTTGTCAAAAAAATTAAAAATATTATTTGATTAATTTATTCTACGATGGTATTCCTACGCTATACAAATTCAGTGTATAAAAATTTATTATGTACAGCACAAAATTCAATAATAAAATGAATTCATTAAATTTAATTCCAAAATAAAATGCTATTACTATTAATAAAAACCAAAATTTTGGGACTGATTTCATAACAAGGAATTAAAGATACTTAACAGAATGTTTAGACAATCAAGAATTTGTTCCCTATGATCACAGTTCACTCTCATGGCCGATTTCACAATGAGAGCATAAGCTCAAGTTTAACTAACCGATTGTATAGCTTAAGATTGCAACTAAAACTCACTTGGTTCCTCAAGCAAAATTAGCTCTAACCATATAGCTAAACCAAAAAATTGATTTTTGTATACAAAAAGCTAAACGCTAAAGGTTTTAAAATAGATTCTTTCAATCAAACACGATTCTGTACTGAAGCTACCAAGCAATACCACGAAACTGATAACTATTTAAAATAAATCATTTCATTTTTAATGATTATTTTCGAAACTTGTGAGTCAATTATAAAAAGAGGGTATATAATAGCTTCACATTTATAAGTATTACATTTTAATATCTACTACCGATAAAAGGTTACTTTATCCTCTATAGATGCTAGGATTTAGGGTTCATATCTTTTTATTCATATTTTTTGTATAATTATAGTAAACATATTACATATATAATTTTTAGTTAAATGAATAGTGAAGAGTCAAGAGTCCCTAAACTGCTGAAAACTCCATTTCCAACATCACATGTGGTTTAGCTATGTAGATATTTCATTATTTCGAACTAAAACACAAGGTTAGGTACCTATAATATAATTTGGAAAGAAAAAATGATTCATTTTTTTTATGCCCTCGTCGTAAAATATAAAATTGAAACTGAACAAATGTTATCTTTAATCTCATCTTATTCTACTCTTTCTATATATGTAAATATCACTGAATAAATCTAGACAAATTCTACATTGAAGATGAAATTTTTAATTTGCTTCAGGGTTAATTCTCCTATCAAACATCATATATATATTTTTTTGATAATAGATTCTCAGATTATCACCGTGAAAAAAAGTGTTTATGTATAATAAATTTAAATGATAATTTAATGCTTTAAATGTTGTCTGGATTGATAGGAAATTGAATTATATTTGCAAAAATTTCAGAACGATTCTACCTATACAAACTTTAATGTGTAAGGTAGTATGGTACAGAAGTTATCATTCTAGGTATAAGTATAAAACTATAGCTACGATGATGATAAGGAAATTTAAATATGAAGCAAAAAAATAAATAATATTTAATGCAATATTGCACAAATTTATATCCGTAGGTAAAAATCATATTTTGTCAACACCAGGTAATAACATAAATGAGCAATGGTATGTCACCAATATAGAAACCACAAATAAAAAAATAATTGTATAACTTCCTGGAGGTAATAGAAAGAAAAATCAACAAGTTTTTCAACTATAATATATAAAATGTTGTTATGCTAGGTTTAGGCTATAGGTAGTTTTTTTAAAAAGTCGGTTTCCGGAAAGGTATATACGACATTATTGTCAAACATTTTTTTGGTTCAACCATTTATTATTGAATTATGTTATGAAAAATCCTAAAATTTATTAAAATATCTTGAGCTATAGAAGAAAAAATCTTTAATTTAGAGAATACAATTCTGTTCAATTGTTGTAACATGTTAGAATTATAATTATAAGAGTAGGTCCGGTCAACATTGTCTCAGAAACCCTGCGGCCACAACCTAAGGTACCCTAATTATTAATTGCATTTATCTATACATCCACTTCTTTATGTAAAATGTTGCTAAATTATCGTAAGTTCTGACTAGATGACTTCACTGTTGTAGATTTGTGAAAATGTCCCAAGTATAACTTTAAAAGTAAAAAATATTAAAAATAAAAATAGAAAATTATTTTGATTTTTGATTTTATAAGTTCATACCTATCAAAATAAGTACTTAGCTTATAATTCAGTTAAATTTAAGTTGATCTGTATTGCTTCAATTATCAAAAGGAGATTACATAGCCAACCACGGTGAAACGATCAATTGTCTGAGCTTATATATAGTTGTAAACTAATCTGAGGGTCAAACGGCAATAATGTTTGGACTGGATTTTAGAGTAGGACAGAACACCCGATTGAGATACTAGATAATTATATGTTTAATAATCTGTTACCTGCAAGAAGCTGCGAAATATGGAAATGAAATTAAGTAATAGAGGAAATAGTAATAAAGTTCTTTGTGGCACCTGTGGTTGTAACAAGTAACACTTACTTTGTTCCTAAATAGCTAATGCACAATTTTTGATTTGCCTAATAACACAAATATAAATTTTCCGGTCTAATAATCAACGAAGTAAATTAATTATTCATCATAATATGGACACAAAAATGAGATTAGTTTTATTTGCCTAGGTTAAAGGTTTATTAAATTTAATTAGGTATATTAAATAATATAAATTATATTTACTATCTCAACATAATTAATGAAATGAAAAAAAAAAACATAATTTATGATAATGTTTGGAATGATTTGTTTGTATGTATTTTTTTTTGTGATAACTATAATAAAACAAATATTATTATTGTATATAATTTATAAAAAGGAAATAAAAAATAATTGCATCAAAAAATAATAAATATTTTACTACAAAATTAATGAAAAATTAAAACCACTTTCATTTTGTTTGATTATAAAAAGAAGGCACAAGACATCAATTACTACTTTATTTATTCATCTAACACTTTCTTTTCCTCACATATTATTTTCCATTACATTTTGTAAATATCTACTATAATATACGTACAATATATGTACACAATATACTATGGCTGGCTGATGTATGAGATTTGTTCAAAATGATTTCATAGAATTGAGCATCATATTTCATATTAAATTATTATGTGAACTTTTTTGTTAACCCTTCTTTCTGTTCACATGCTAGTTTTTAGCAAATGTATCGTCGGCTCAGTATTGCTTTCTCATACGTGTCATTTGTTTGAACTCTGGAAAATCATAAACGTAAGTAAGTTAGGTTCCCGACCCAATTATTTACCACATGGGTATTACAGAGTAATGTATTTTATTCACGTAAAATATATTACAAAATTTTATGTTAACTGGTTATATACGTAACCAATATTGAAAACATTATTTTTTTTAAAATGCATATAATTTTTGTCGTATACGTGCGCTAAATTCTACGACAAATCAATTATAAAGTTATTGTTTTTTTTGGAATATACAACAAAAGTGATATCCATTATCTCCGTAACCGATACAAATTTTAAAAAACGGATAGCAGAAATAGAAAGAGGATGCTTAAAAACCTAAAGATCACCTATTAAGTTAAAATGGCTAATTTGGCGTATACGACAAACCCATACTGTGGCAACGGTATATACAAATATTATTTGTATACATACTTAATATTAATGTATGAATTTATGTATATAATAATAAAATTGCTACGCAGCATGTACATAGTTATGTTTATTTAATCCCAGACTGTATTAGAGAGATTCAAAGAAATATTGCGCGCTTTTTTTTATTTCATTAAAAAATTTTTTTTAAATACAATTATATATTATATGTAATCATTTATTTGTTCGTTTACTTAAAGTAGCTATTTTAATCTAAATTTTATATTTTTGTAATAGAACATTTGATATTGAATTGAAAATATAGTATAATCTTTTTATATACATATTTATAAACCATAAATTCTAATAATAATACAAAAAATCCATACAAAAATATGTTATATAAAAGAGCAGGTGATAATGGTTCATATTATAAAAATAATATTTATGATGATTTAATTTTATTTACAGATAAATTGTTTGTTTCTTTTACTTACGACTGAATCTTGTTTTTAATCCAATCCAGAAATGTAAAAATTACAAAGAATAAATAATATACATATTATTTATGCTCAGATAACCGGTTTTAAGATAAACAAAAATAAAACTCAAAGATACAAAACACTGTAAAGCGTAAATATATGTATGTATATAAACAAAAAATTCGCCGATAAACAAATCCTCTTTGCACTTTTGCCAATAAAAAACTCTATTTTAAAAATTGAAAATTGTAAAATTTATTAAAATATCATAAAATAAGAAAAATATCAAATTGAAATTTGCTTGTTTTTAGACGATAGGATAATTAATAAATCGTAAATTCGAAAATTTGAAAATTATAATTGAATTTTCTATTAAAAAACATTAATTTTTATTTCAACACAACGCAACGCAATATTAAAATAAATGGCAATATTGCCTACAAAGCAAATATTTATATACTTTAAATATATATTTTGTAATTTTTAATTACGTAAAATTAATTAAAAAAAAAAATAAACTGTGCAGAGTATATATATTTATATTATATTTATAATTAAACACAAGTTTTTATATAATAGATTATAATTTATAATACCACTCCGCACTGTGATTATGCTTTAAAAATTTTACCGATTAAAAACACACTCGACTGGTAGGAACGATCGAGTTGAACTAAAAAATAAAAACAAACTACAAATGAATAACAAACAATACGGTACGGAAATATAAAATTCGAAACATAATTCCACTCCAAAAAAAAAAAAATATTTTGAATGTTGAACAGAATTTTGATATATGGTATATGGTTACTTTACTTTACTTACTTTACTAGTTACTAAACGAAGCCAGGCAAAATCGAGAGAAAATTTATACTTGCAAAATAAACAGACTCCAGAGAGTAAAGACGAATTTCGAGGAAACAGCATTTATGTTTGTATATATATATCATCGTAATTATTAAATATTTTATGATAAATAATTATAATTTTATCAATTTTATTTTTGAATCATAAATTAACCCCACTAGGAAAATATAATCTACTATTTATGAGATTGCGTTTGTTACAATAATAACAATAATATGTTGCCTATGTCAATATAAAATACAAAATGAAATTGAGAGTGATTTAAAATTATGTTTTAAAATAACAAACTAAAACTAGATGTTTTGTGTTAACCCTTCAAAAAAAAGGATTTCTTAATACATACAATTGATTGTTTAACATTACATAAAATATTTAAAAGAACCAAATTTTTCTTTCATCAACAATTCAAGTTTGTTAGAGGTAAGAAAAGCATTTAAAATTTGTATAAACTAATTTTTTTTAAATACAAATTCCTAAATACAAATACAAAATCAGTAAACGTTACTGTAACGTAACGAAATAACCAAATTATAAAGTTATTTTATCATAATCATACTCGTACTCATAACCTTATTTCAAAAATTTCAATAACGTTATTTGTAATAATAACCTAATTATAATTTTCGGTATTCTGGTATCTTCGGTTACCGAAAATTTTGGTGGGTAACCACCAATATTACTAAAAATAGACCAACTTACTACTTACAGCAATAGCATAACAAAGATTTTAGTCGATCCTATCGATATTGTTATTTATTTAATGGTAGGCGTAAGTTCGTTTTGGCAAATCCACAGATTTATTAAGATATGTATTTTCTATATAATGAATAAAATATAATGTTAATTAACTGCTTTTTTTTTTTAAAATAGATTTATATCTATATCAACACTTTCGTAAAAATTTGGCATGATAATGTCAGAAACAAATTTAGTTTACTATTTTTTAAAATCTATATAATATCGTCATAGCATTTTATTTTTCTTCCTATATTCATATTGAATTAAAAAATACTATGAATACATTAATAAAATAGATATCTAAATATTAAACTAGATGGAGCTAACTATAAGATTGTACTAAATATTTTATCACTATTCGCTATAGTCAAATATCTGTAGATAAATATGTATTATATATTTCCATTTAAACTTTCATTATCCATAAAACTACTCAAAATAGCCAATAAACCATATTCTTATCAAACTGGAATTCATGATTAGATTAGCCTCTTTTATTTAGTTAGTATAAGCTCTGTTAAGTAAGTATTTATTTATTATATATTCAGTTTTATTATAATTAATATTCAAATCATTCTTCTGTAACCTGTAACAAAATATCATTATTAAGATTTTTACATACCAAAAAATCATTATTATCCTTTCTCAGGTACACTTCAAGTTCATTTGTTATATTAAGTTGCATTTCTGATTTTGAATGTCGTTTTAAGTTTAACAGTGTATTGTGATTAGATGGTAAGGCCTCAGTCTTTCCTCTATCTTCAGAAATATATAAATTATTTAGGCTTGATGTTAATTGTATATTATTATGTTGCGTATATTTTCCATTATTTATTTCTCTACCATGTTCCAAATATTTTATATTAGAAATTATTTCTTTTTCCGAATTATTATACTTGATTGAATTCATTTTTAAATATATTGTTTCAACTTTTCTATTTTTAATTCAAGAATTCATGAACATTTTTAATTCAAACTTAACTTTATTTGTACACTAAAAATGACTAATAATAAACACCGTATGATTCTTTTTTGTACTAATTGGGCGTTGTTAAAATCGATAATGTACAATCTGACAGTGACAGTTGCATCTTTCTTTATAAATCGCAAACATACAATTTTCGAAGACATACTAATTATAATATACTATATACATCGTCGAACTCAATTCGAAATACGATTACCGTTAATTTGAATTTAAAAATGTTACAAAAAGTATTACTTATATTAATACAAAATAAAAGCAATAAAAAAAAATTACGAACAAAAATATAAAATTATTTATTTATTGAAAATAACCTAGATAATAAAAGCAAAAAAAAAATTACTTATTATTTTATCATTGCTAATCCTAATAGAATTAATTATTTGTTTCTTCTTGTGAATGTGAAGTAATATGTTCAGTGTAGTCATAAACGTTACTAAAGTTTTGTCTACAAAATTGACAAATCAACAATTTTGTTGGGGTACTGTAAATACCAGAATGAGGAATTTTCTTTCTAACTTTAGTTGATGTTGGTGGTGGCATAGATTTGGATTGATTTCCGTTGTTAGAAGAAACTGAATCATCTGAACTTATTGAAATGCTAGCCAAAGTAGTCACTGCCTTAGATGTTTTTTTGTGTATGTCCAATGTCGACATAGGTTTACGGATATCCGAAGAATGTTCATTTATAAAAAGTTTTTTCTTCGTAGCTGCTGGAATTTTTAAACAATTATTTAATAAATGTAAATCCAGAGCCTTGGATATTGCAAATTTCTTATCGCAATATTTGCATTTACTTTCATTGTTTTTATTTGTTTGAAAAACTTTTTGCTCAGCTTTTTGTTTAACAACCGGCTTTAATGATGCTACAGAAACCGATGACGATCCTTGTTTATAGTTATCAATTATTGGCTTTATTTTTTTTGGACAATTTAAAAGAAGTTTTGACTGTCCAATATTTTTATGAATATCATTATTAACTAATGATTTATATATTGTTCTGCGAATGTTTTTATTTATTATACCTGGGCTATTTAGTGTAGTCTTGGATACTGAAAGTCTTGGTTGTCTTTTTGTGGTTGTATTGTCTTCCATATTTATTAATTTATGAGATACTGATTTTCTTATAGGAAATGTATAAGCAGCATAAATTGTTCGTCTTCTCTCTATTTTAAGCTTTGATGAATCTTTTGAATTTGCAAGTTTTTCAAAATTTAATCCTTTTTCTTGTCTTTTCTCATTTTTATCTAATACTTTTCCATTACTTGTTCCAGAAGCATTACAAATTATTGGAGATTCTACTTTTCTCGGTGATTTTTTTTCTGAAATTCTCGAAGGTCGATTTTTCTTTAAATTTGGTTCATTCGAAAAAATTTTCTTAAGTGTTGTCAGTTTTAGAGGTTTACCTACATTTTCATCAAATGTTGATTTGTCCTTGTTTTCAATATTTTTTGTTATTGAATGTTTAGATTCTTTTAATATATTTTCTTCAGGTAAAACGTCTAGTATATTTTGTTTGTTTAACAATTTTTTATTATTATTTTCTGTACTTATTTTAAGATTTCCAAGTTCAATATTCATTTCATTAATGGTTTTCGTACTTGGTGATTCACAACTATTGTTTACATTTTCTTTATTATCTAATCCTGCAAAACCTATTATTGGTAATAAAGAAACACCCAATGATGCATCACGTATTTTATGTATCGGCCTTGGTGAAAAATATTTAGTAGGAGTTGATGAGTGCATTTTATAATTAGTCGAAATGTTTTTGGGAATAGCTCGAATTTGAGGATCACCAGCTTTCTTTACAGTCAAAATTACATTTTCAGTTGTACAATTATGATCATTGGAATCATCCAAATCTATGATTATTTCTTCGCCTTCCAGTGTCTTGTCATCATATTGAGTACTGTTAAACGAAAAGTACATTGAAGAGGACTCGTCATTTCGCCCAATAACGGACTCATTTCCAATTGATTTTTTATTATTTTCCATACTCTAAAAATTAAATAAGAATTTTTTAATCAAATTAAAATTGTACTTTACTTTAAATGTCTACTCACATTTTTATTTGAGTAGATAGATATATATGTTAAATAGTTAATATTCAAAAAATAAGACGCTAAATCAACTACCAATACCAACTGACATATCATCAAATCTATATGTTCAAATCAAATTAAATAATTGGACTTGCCATTGCTATAGCTAATTTGAAATTTTAAAGATAATAACTTCACGAAGTATATCGTTCCTTTAAACTTGACAGCGAAGCTCGTCCGCAGTCTTTTTCGATTCTTTTGATTGATTTAGATCATATATTTTAAAGTCTCTAATTCAAAAGTTTTCGATGTTGTAAATTCTATAAATATATGCATTATCCTGCATTGAAGAGTAATGGTTCAATCAAGCTCGACTGACGACGGACGCGACGGACGCAACGGACGGACAATAAACGCATAAGAATTTTCGATGGAGCAAACTCGACGGATGAGACGGACTACATATTATTCAATGACAGTTTATAAACAATTTTTTTTTGTAAACAAAACTATGTACTTTTACTTTGAATTAATTTTTCACAACTTATAATTCACTCAAAAATTTTTTGGAATGTCATATAAATTTATTTTAATTCAAAATTTTGAAAAGTACCTATTTTATATCCGTCGTGCCCGTCGAAAGTTGAAATCGATCGAACTTTTGCGTCTTGCGTCCGTCGTGACTTTGCTCACTTTCATATATTCCTATAGATTTTAACTTTTTTCCGACATTTGAATCCGTCTCCGTTGCGTCCGTCGCATCGAGCTTGTTTGATGGGTAACGATAATCTTTTTTTTACAAATTAACGAATCTTCTTTCAGTAGGACGAGTATGAGAGTAGTTAAATTTTTGTAAACTGAACGAAATTCAGAGATGAATTTTATCGAATAATATAATTTGCGGCATATACGAATTTTGTTTGATTTGTTTTGGTTTTCATAAAAATAGTGAAAAATTGATTGCGTGTTGTATTTCTGCCCTGAAAGTATAGAATTTATTCCATAGTATATTTTTGGCGTTATATGTTTTTTACAAATTAAAAAATCATTAAATCCATCCCTGATTACATATCTATTAAAGGCACGTCACATATGAGCCAAAAAACACTACCAAAAAACCGACTTCTATATATAGTGTTGTATATGTATATAAGATGAATATATGCTTCTGTCAAAATTCTTACTTTCTTTGCATTTCCTTTCGCCGCATTTCTCTGGTTGTACAGGAATATCATTTTATAGTTTTAGACAGTTTTAGATTTATTAAAAAATAAAAAAACAGGTAATAGTAATAACTGCTCTTTAAAATTAAATATAGCTTTAATAAAACCAGAACTTATGAAAAGAATGATATAAGTTTGGGATTAGTGCCACGTTTTCTTGACCTGCGTTTTCCTAAGATTTTGTGATAAATCAATTTTTTTACTTCTAGAAAGAAAATGGCTTGTCACCTTGCTACTGAAACAGTTTGGACTGAGAAGTCTAAATACCACGATGCAGAAAAAAATTATTACGAACAAATTTCTCAAGTAAGTTACATTTTCTTCAAAATAGTCTTAACTCCACAATCGCTTTAAATTGTATGTTAGTAATTTGCTTGATTACAGAATATTTAATTAATATTTTAACGATACATAATTATATATATATACAAATTATATTATATAATTTCAAGCTGCTTAAAGGATCTTTAAATAAGAACAATAGTGAAAATTCTGTAGAAGTTGATCCATATAATAATACAAAAAAATCTTCTTCTGCAGAAGAGCCTAATGTCGGCATTTCTATACTATCTAAGGCAAAAAAGAATAAAAAAACCAAGACTAACGATGGTCTTTCAGTTTCTGAAAATCAAAATAAAAAGATAACTGTTGAACAGTCTATTGAAAAAAATTCAAACATAGATAATAATGAATCTATTGGGGAAGAAATAAAGTCAAAAAAGAAAAAGAACAAGAAGAAGTCTACCACAATTGGAGGCAATTCTTCAGATAAATTAAATGATAAAGCTAATTTACAGTGTAAAGATGAAAATAATCAATTGTGCGAACTCGAAAAGGATAAAGATAAAAAAACTAAACTAAATTTAAAAAATAAGGTTTAAACACAAAGTTTTAATAATTTTTTCTTTATAATTTTTATTTTAATACCTACCCATTTATTTGAATCTAATTTTATTATTAAAAATTATGTTTCTAATTTCTAATCGACAATTCATTATATTAGGGATCAGGATCTAACCCATGTACTCTTGTGTCCGAAATAGCTAAAGCCCGTCAGCATATAAAAAATTCATTAGAAAGGGTAAGGCTTAACAAAAATTATTATAAATGAAAAATGTTGTTTTCTGTAATACTTTTCTTATAAAATAAAATTTGTATCAAATGAATGTTTCTAAGGAATATTTAACTTTGATTATGTACGATTAATGTGATATTTTAAAAATAAATTAACAAACTGCATGACCAAATCAATTTAATAATTAAATTTTTGTTTTGGGCTTTTTTCAGATGGATGGAATAGCTGCTTTGGCTGCTTCTCCAGGAACAAGTGATGTTCTTGAGAGACTTGCTGCAGTCGAAAAAGAAAATGTCCGACTTCGGCAATGTAGGAAAATAAAAAACAAATTCATATTAATTTATAATATCGTCTCAATTTATATTTGTAGTGGTCGAAACCCTTAATAAATGTTGTTCTGATTCAGCTGGACGTTTAAAATCATTAGAACAAAAATTTGCATCATTAAATGTTCAATCAGGAAATTCTGGTGCAACAGCAGCCAAAGTCTCAACATCAAAGCAGGATGATGATGATGATGATGGTGTTGATCTTTTCGGATCTGACTCAGAAGTAGATTTTTTTTTATATTCTAATGATGTATTATAAAATTGTTCACATAATAGGGCGAAGATGCAGAGGCAGCAAAAGTACGCGAAGCACGTTTAGCAGCGTATGCTGCCAAAAAATCTACAAAACCAGCACTTATTGCTAAATCTAGTTTAGTTTTGGATGTGAAGCCATGGGATGATGAAACCGATTTAAAATTAATGGAAACCGAAATTCGTAAAATTACGTGTGATGGTTTATTATGGGGCGCATCAAAATTTATGCCTGTTGCTTTTGGTATTCAAAAATTAAGCATTAGTTGTGTTGTCGAAGATGATAAAGTTTCCATTGATTGGTTAACAGAAGAAATCGAGAAATTCGAAGATTTTGTACAGAGTGTAGATGTTGCAGCTTTTAATAAAATATAAAAAATCTGTAAAAAGTAATTTAATTTTACTCAAATATTTGTATGCATCTTTTAATATAAAATGTATATTACTAAATATTATCAATCATGAAAAGTTAAAATATGCAATTCATAATTATCTAAAATTATATTAACGGAAATTAATCATTTCAAATATTCAGTTTAATCATAATAAAAATCAATTCCTTAAATTTTAAAGTTCTAAAAACTAGTTTGAAATCAAATAGCATTATTGTAATTCTTAAAACCGATAATAATAAAGTAAAAACACAATATAAGGTTTGACTTTTAATTTAAAACAATTTTTGAATATGAGTGCGCAAGAAGAAATCCATGTGAAATATATTTATCTTTAGTGAACGTAGAAATACATTATGTATTAGTAATATTATGTGCTAAGGTGGACCCCTCAGAAATGCTGACTATAGTTAGCAAGACCATAGTATGTGGCAATATAGGTAGTTTATTTCATTGATTTACGAAAAGTGATCAATCACAAGATACTATTCTTACGAAAGTTGAATTACAGCATTACGAAAGTTAAGTTGTGGGACTTTCACAAATTAACGAATATATTGCCACATTTTTTCCACGGTCTTGCGAACTATTAAGTAATTTCGAAGTTTTACAAACGCACACACAAACAAATTTCATTTATAAAAAAAAAAACTTTCAATTGAAATAAACGAGTAATAATGGGGAAGACTGGGTACATTTAGCAGATATTGTAAATAAAGCATATACATTTATCGAAAACAGATTATTAATGAAGCTGTTTAAAAAAATAATTAAAATTAAATTTAAAATTGCTAATCTCACCACAAAACAATTTTTTTTAAAGATATAATTTACATAGACGATTAAATTTCACAATTGTTTAAAGAATTAATGAACTTTGTTCTTATATTATCGAGAAAAGTGAAATAAATATTAATATTGTTGTTAAACCATATAATTTACAAGTATAATAAGAAATTCTTACATTATGAAATAATTTATAAAATTATCCACTTCATTATTTAATCGGTGTAAAATAATCTGGAATATATGATTACGTGTCCAATTCATAAAGTGTTCGTATCCATTGGTTTAATTTTTAAGACGACTATTGAAATAACTTATCACATTTTTTATATTAATCCTTATCAAAGAATCCTAATTTATTTTAACAAAATTATATTTTTTATAAATCTATTTATTACAATAATATTATATTCTTTTCGTTTTTTATTAAGATAGAAGATTGGATTAATGTTTATACTTTCATTTAAACATTTACATTACATTAAAGAGGCCACAATACATTCAATTTTTTTTAATACAATTTTACGTATCTTTATTTCTTAGTTAATATAATATTTCAATTTTACAAATATGTAAATATTTTTAACGAATAATATAAATTTCGCCCAAATCTTTTGGAACCTAAAACCTAATATATTTTTTATGATACAATAGCAACGTACACAAATTTTATTAAAATGAAATATTTATTCAACTAAAAAATATATCTACATAACATTTTCTCAATTTGAAAAATTGTAATTCAAGAAATTTTAAATTATTTTATTAAATATAAGGATTTATATTCATAGTCAATTTTTTCACAATTAAAATCTAATGAAATAAATTACATTTGAAAAGTATATCATTAATACAATTTTGTCTTAAACTATTATTTATTTTGTTGTGTTCTATTTTTCGTATATACAATTTAAAAATATTGGCGATATATAATAGTTATAATTATTATATAATTACTTTCCGTTCTACTTTGAAAGAATTTTGTGTAAAATATTTTTTAATATAAATGTAGATGTAATTTTAAGTCTTTATTTAACAACCAGAGACTCTTTCAAATGGCGAACCATATGTGATCCAATGTCTCTTACATCAGGCCATTGACGTATCACAAATACAACAAGAAAGATGGAGAAAAATGTTGTTAGAACCCGAACTCTGTAAGGTGATTATAAAAAAATATATAAACAAATATAAGTTGTTAGCATAAGAATTACAATTACCTTGTTTTTAAGAAAGGCATTATAATACCAGCTGCAGTAGCTACCAATAATAATACAACTTGTAATATTGTTAATACTACATTGATTAATTTAACAACTAAAGCACGTGCATTTGAATTGTCAATTCCTTCAACAGTTACGTACTGTTGTTGCGATAAATGTTCCATTTTCACTATCTATACATAAGAAAAGTTAATGTTGTTTATTCAAATACGAGATTTCAAATATTATTAAAAAAATAAAAAATATTATACATAGTTTACAAAATTCCTCCTATATTTTTAATTTAAATAAGTTTTAAAAATATATGATTCAATATTTATAAATAGGACCGTAGAACTTTATTATTATATATAAAATTGGATTTAATAGTAATACACCAGCAATATTCATAATATTCAGCAAATTTGAACATTTACAAAATGTGTCAACATAATTTTCTTGGTATATTATGAATAACTTCTACTTTAATGAGTAGTAATTATTTTGAAACTTATATATGTGAGAAACTATAATGAAAGTATAATTACCCTAGTTTGACAATTTTCCAAAACTTCATTTACATCTCGGAGCCTTTCATCACTTTGATATTGAACTTTTTCTTCCATATCAGCAATAGTTTGCTTTAAATTTTCTACTTCGGTCTAAAATCTTATTATTTTATACTGGGATCACTTGAAATTAAAAATATATATTTACCTGATGCAATTCTGTTAAATCATTAATTTGTTCTTCTAGACGTTCAGCACGATACCTTTCACTTTCCAAATTTGTAGTCAAATCATGACATTCTTTCTGTGATGTCTAGAAATATTTTTTTACATATAATATAATTATTTCATGAAAACACACCGCACTCACCTCTAAACGATCAACTTTTTCTTTCAGTTTATCAAATTCTTCTTTACGCTCTTGCAATTCGGTTAAAAGAGTTTTTAAAATTATTTGGTATTGACTAGCTGCAGACTGACTTTTTCCAGAGCTATTAAAAAAATAAATTTTTAAATATTGTTATAATAATATTGTGCTTAAGTGTATAGCATACCCAGCCGGAATACTTTCACTTGTAACACTACTGATTCCACTGCCGTTATCACTATTAAATTTAGCACTTCCAGCACCACCTGTATTTCCAGAACCTGTTGATATTGTTTGTGGATTATTTATATTATTGTTTGGAGTTGATGAACCAACTACTTCTGAAGGATGTAAATTTAGGTTGTTAACCTCCGTTTCTAAAAAAAAAAGCATTAGAATTTTTCAGTTTTAATATATAATTTATTTACCTCCTATTTGATTTATATTGTCCGCACTTCCAAATTTATTTTTAATGAGATGTGCAAACTCTCGTGGTTTCGACATGACCGATCCAGAAAACCCAGAAATACCATCACGAATATTTCCGCCCACATTTCTGAAAATTTTAGAAGAATAATTAAACATTGGTTGCTTTTGATTTTATTGTAATATATTGTTTGAGCAGAAAAATCATTAGTAATAAAAACAAATATTTATTCTTCTAGGAACAAACAACAACAAATGAAATTAATAAAAGCTTCATATTACCTTAATCCTTGTCCAACATCTCGTAAAACTTCTCGTGGTTGTCGATGTAAACTTTTATTATCATGATTCTGGAAGTCCTTAACTCTTTTTGTGTAACTTTCCAATTTCTTTTGTAATTGAGCTATAGTATGTGCGCTTTTTTGGTTTTTCTTTTCAAAAACGGCCTAAATTAAACAAATTTTTATTTATTATTCGATTATATTTTTCTCTTATTACTTTAATTCTATGAAGTTGTTGTTTATCAGCACTTGCTGCCAATTTTAGATATTCATTAACATTATCTGAAAATAATATAAAACATTATTAAATTATTTCTTTGTACAAATACATTACTAACCATCTCTGGCAGTTTGTTCACGTCTAATTGATTCTTTTGTACATTGAATTTTAGTATTTAACCTATCAAGGGCTTGATCACTATTCGTTCTTTGACGGCGACTACGATGGGATTTATCCTTTTTATTATCAGATACAACTGATGGCTGATTACCGTCTACATCATCCGAAGCGAAAGATAAATAGTACATTTCTTCATTACCTATTTATTTTTCAATAATATATTCATTTTGAAACTTATTTTATAATTATTTTTTTTACTCATAGTACCAGATAAACGAGAATCGTCAAATGAACTCATGCCTTCAGCAGCCATTTCACTGTAGGTGAGTGCACCAGTACCAATTGCTTGATCAGATGCATGACTACGATTAAACTCACGACGACTTCTTTCCCGACTTCTACGGTTCGATGGACTTTGATTTCGAAATCGAAAGCCAGAAGAACTTGGAACACCATATTCAGTATTTTCCCTCTCTCTTGACACTATTGGATATTTCATTTTGTTAAATTTTGTTTTTGTTGATCAGTTTCAGTGAGTGCTTTTTTTTTTATTAAACAATAATATTTTATCGTCTTTGTGGTTTTTTTTTTTAATTTAACCAAAAAATTTAAAACAATAACATTAATTTATGAAAGCAAAATGAAAATATTAATCAAGAACGTGTTAATCAAAATAAACAAAAAAAAATAATAACATTAAACAAAATTAAAGAATTAAATAATTTGCAACATAAAATATAATAATTATATCTTTACTTTTAATCACAATTTATTTATTACTTTGATCGACAATAGAACTTCTTGGCGATGGTGATCTAGATGATATTTTAGATTTTAATTGAGCTTCGTTAAACACTTGAAGTGTGTCCATTCCTTAAAGACATTAGATAGTTTTATTTTGTATCTAAATAAAAGAAAAGAAAATATTTTTTAGAAAAAAATAATACATAAGTAATAGTTTTTCAAAATTATCGAATTAGTCATTTGATTTTGTGATAAATTTTTTATATATATATAATTTAACTTGAATACATTTTTGTCATACATTATAATACTATGAAGAAGAAATATTTTTTTTTGAAATTTTTGTGCTATTGATCCAGATATAAAAATTATACAAAATTTTAAAAAAATAGATAGTATTTATCTACACCTCTTATCAATTTTTTTTTTTTTTTAAATTACTTCACAAATTTATTTAATTTAATACGGAACCAAACTTAAATATTATCATATCAATAAAAAAACTATTCGGCTTTAACAAAATTGATGAATCATATAAGATAAAAAATATATTTATCATTGATAATCATATACATTTTTACTACAATGTTAAATAACAGTGGTTTTTTTTATATAAGTTTTATTCCTTGATTACAAGTATATAATAAATTAATATAATTTACTATAATACATTCACATAAAACTGAGGGCAAAGTTTAATCACTACATTATTGAATACATAATTAACTATTCAATGTTTTTCTTTATATAAATTTGAACAGATTGTTTATAAAATTAATATTCATAAATAATATTGATTACAAATATTTTTTGGGAAAAATATCATATTGAACAATCATTCAAAATTGGAAATTAGAAAAGTATAAAAATACTAATTTGGAGTCTAAGTAGCATTATTCTTTATGGGTGTGTGATTCAGTTGAAATATATTACAATATTGTAAAAAAAAAAACATAACTTTAATAGTCATAATTTATAATAAATAAAATCTTTAAGAGTGAGAAATAGAAGTTTACCCGCACTATAGTATTAATGACATTAACTATTATAATTTAATGAGAAACAAAAATAATTTGGTCTATTCAATAGTAACAAATTTTATTAAGTACAATTAACCTACTATACACTTAAAATTGATTAAATTAGATTGAGAACATAAAAAATGATAGTTCACTGGGGCGGAGTCTTAAAATTTTTCCATTTTACTTTATATTGTACTTCCTAGGTGTTTTTTATATTTTTATTATTTCTTAACAATCTATTTTTCTCTGAATTAAAATGAATGTAAATTATTTATATGAGTGTATACATAATACCTTAATTGTAGTATATTATATATAGAAAAATATAAATTTATCTATAAATAATGAAAATGAGAACTGAAAAAAAAATCTACACTGAACTTGCAGTTTGATCAGATTTAGTTAAGAACATATTCTAAATTGAAATTGTACCACTGATTACACTTACATTGTATTTTATTTGTTAATTGATTGATTCCTAAATACATATTTTAATAAAACTAACATGTATAAAGTTTTAATAAAAATTACTTTTAACAATTTAACGAATATATATAGGTATATAGTTTAAGTTTAATAGTTGCCGTTTTATTTATACATTTATTTGCTTTATGTATAAATGCACTGTAATTATTTTATTATCTTTATTTGAATTTGTTCGAAAACAATATGAAAATATAAATTACTATAATTTATATTTCACTGCTCGTGCTCGCTCTGATTAAAAAGACTCCGACGGTTATATATAATAATTGATAAAACTGAACTGAATTACTGAATGCAGAATTTTTGACATATTTATTTTACGCTGTTAATTTGGTAGAAAAAAAGGTAACGTTCGGAAAATCGTAAAATTTTTGATTACAATATCAATACAAATTCTCGGATGTTATACCGGTCAACATTAATTTGTGATATATAGTATGATTACAAATTAACGTTGTGTAATTTCGAAATCGCGGTTACGTTTTGTTTAAAAAAAAACTAATTTAAGATAAAGGTCAATTAAAAAACTTGTAAATAGTTCTTTAAAATTACTATAAATAGTCATAATTTAATCAGCTTATAAATTAACTATATATCAATGAAGCACTGATGATGATGACTTATTAGATACTACTAGATAGCTTAACGGAACGCGGAAGTTCGGCTCAACGCAAGTTACGCAGATGAACCAATTTGAACGTGTGTTAACATCATAGTAAGCAGTCTTAAAGTTTCAAGTGCGTTTCACATATATATATAGCATATGTGAAATATTAATTTATAGCTCCGATAAGATTTATCGTATAACATTTGGTTTTCTTTCACCATTTCAATTATTTTTCTTAGAAAGAAGACATAATTACTTTGATAATAATTCTCAAATTTCTGCGTTGCGTTAATTTTAACTGCTCTCATATACATATTATATTGGTTGCATTTTTTTGGGGCAAGGTAAACCGCACTTGCGCTGTTTGCATTAACATCTTATGCACTTCGCATCTAGACACCACTTTTCTTAATTATTGAAGTTTAGGCACATTGAACAACAACTCTTTTAGATTCTTTAACGCTGAACAACCTCTGTTTCTACTTCCATTTATTTTCACTGAAGCTAGTACATCAACGCTTCAAAATAATTGGAAGTAGAAGCAGAAGAAATTTTTGGTTTCATAGTATACGCCCTACATAATCAATCTTTCTAGCTTTTGTGTTGGTCATCAAATTCTTCAATAAATATCAAACGTTTCTATAGATGAAACACTATTATAGTTCCTTTAATAGTACGCGACCAGCCATAGAATTGGTTTTCCAACTCTGAATTGTCGTCTACATATTTTATAGAAATAATACTAGATTCAGAATGCTAATTCGAAACTTACAAAAAAAAAAAAAGGATATGAAAACAAGTTTCATTAATTTGGACTAGATTGCTAGTGAATAAAACGAAAATTTTAATCCAAGCCATAAAGCATAAAATATACTCATATACAGGCAACAGGCTTATAAATATACTTGTATATGGCTATGCTAAAATGTCTTTATAAGATATTTTTCATATTCATCAGAATTTGTTCTTTAAAAATCATATAATGTGAATTCTGGAGGTAATTTGCCCATAATATAGTTTTCATTTAATAAATTTGGTGATACAATCTAATTGCCAGTTACGTTAGTGTTTCATTGTGAGTTCAGCTTTACACTACAATTTTTTTTTGGGATTGTTAATTTTGAAGCGACACAGCGACAGCATACACGTTTACCAATCACAATTCGACAAATTGACACATCATTGAAATTATGAAAAAGATTGAAACATTGAAGAAAATTCAGTGCCGGCCGTTCCATATCACATATATACCATTCTTGCTTTTAGTTTTATTTCATTTAAAGATTATTTAAAAGGATTGACATTCCGCGTATTAACTTAAAGAATAAAAAGTTAAAGAACAAATATAAATAATTATGGTAATTTTTAAATAATTAGTTTTTATTATTATATTTAGAAATCATATTTTCAGTATATAGTATATAATGTATATTTCAGATTTTATCAATGAAGAATTATTTAATAGGGTTACTACTTATTGTAGCCTATACCACCGCTCTTAAAGAAGAAGACTGCGAAGGTAATTTTTTTATTTTTAACATTAAATTAATGATATAATTAAATTAATAATGATATAATTTTAGTATGTGTTAAAACTGTTAGAAAATTTGCTGAATCATTAAATGAAAAAACTAAAAAGGATACAAAATTAATTGAAGATGCATTTAAAAAGTATTGCAAAACATCTAAAAATAAGGAGGAACGATTCGTAAGTTGTAAAAATCTTACTAAAGTAAAATTATTAATGCTCGCTCGGTAAGCCTGCAGTGCAGACTTTCAGATTTTAAGGTCATTGACCTTCATAGTAAAAACACTAAGATTTATAAAATACGTCATTTGGATATTAAAACATTAATTAAATAATTATTTATACATTAATATCTCGTAATTTGAAAATTAAAATTTTACTTATTTTATATTATAACTAACAATAAGCTCAAAAAGTGAATGTTAAAGTGTAACTAGTGTATTTAGGAAGCATTTGCAATTCATAATTCAAATATATATATTATAAGAATGCTACTAAAGCATCCTATTTTTTACGATATAACAATTTATTATTCAAAAATTCCACTAAGATCATAATTTGTCATTTTATTAGTGTTATTATCTTGGAGGACTTGAAGATTCGGCAACTGGAATTTTAAGTGAAATGTCAAAACCAATTAGCTGGTCATTGCCGGCAGTGAAAATCTGTGAAAAATTAAAGAAAATGGATGCACAAATCTGTGATATACGTTATGAAAAACAAATAGACTTAAATTCGGTCGACTTAAAAAAACTGAAAGTGAGAGATCTTAAGAAAATTCTTAGTGATTGGGATGAAACGTGCGAAGGATGCTTAGAAAAAACCGATTTTATATCAAGAATAGAAGAGTTAAAACCAAAATACATGAAAAATGAACTATGAATTAATTTAATTGTATAAGTATTTTTTCTAAATAAATTATTTTTATTTAAAACAATTTTTGAATAAAACATCATATATAAATTTTTATTTTCAATGTTCTAATTTTATTTAATCGTATTAAGATTTAGATTTATTTTCTACAAATTAAATATATAAAAAAAACTTTACCTACCTAGAAGTAGCCTAAATCCCGATTTAGGAAACTGACGCTTTGTCAAAATTTTTATAAATATTATCATTCGCAATCTCTGATACGGACGCACTGAATTAACCGAATCAAAATGCAAAAGTCTTAAAATAGATTACCAAACTCATCCTTGGAAACGTAGAGCAATTTAAAAACCTCAATGTTCATTTGTAAAAGATATTTTGTATCCAGAAAATTCACGGTATTTATTTTGAAAATGTAAATATTAAAAATTTATTCTTTATTAAATCATTATTATTCTTTTATCATGTAACTTTTAAATATATTTTAATGAAACTTTATTCAGTATTTACATTAATTCATATTAAAATCCTTAAAATTGAACAAAACATAAAATTTTATCATATAACATAAAGTTTCAACGTTTCTGTACTAAAAAAACAAACGATTTTAGGAGAAATTATTTATTATGGCAATTAAAAAATTTATATATATGATTATTTACCAAATCAGTTATTAATTTTGTTAATGAGTATATATTTTTATTAATAATTTTAATAAACAATGAAATTTAATAAAATTTGTTAAAACACAAATAAATATTTTTGATAAATAATATTATAAAATATAAAAATAATATATTAATTTTTCTAAACTAAATAAATAGAAAAATTACATTTTTATTAGTGTTTAACTTTTTCAATATATTTTTTTTTTTTTTCAACTATATAAAAAAAATTTTTTTTGGTTTAGAAGTCTTGTCAACAAATTAAATTTAATATTTATATAGACACTCTTTTCTAAAGTTTTTCATTTCATTATATTCATTTTATTTGAATTTGTAGTTAATAAAAACCAGGAAAAATTGGTAGATACTCTTTTGAAATTATCTTCTGTATGGTTGTTTTCCATACATTCCCCGGTTATTGTCGGCCTGTAATATTGCGAATTGACTGTAAACAACACACCAGCAATATGTTAAAATAGCTAAAAGTATAACAATAATGAAAATAATTTATTAATTGATAATAATTTAAATTTTATTTTTAAATTTTAAAATGTAAAGTTCTTAAAATGTATGACAAATGCTTACCCACTGAAAGCAATCCAAATACAAGCCACAATATTCCAGTAATAACAAATTCATCAATGAAAAACATAACTGCAGTATAAATCACAGACACAAGAAGTCCAATAGCTATCATAATTCCCAGATAAACCCATGGTAACATACAATATTGATTACGCTATAAAAAAATTTGATATTTTAAAAATGTTTTTATTTGATTAAAACAAATTAATAAGTTTAATATTTCCGTTTGAGATAGAGTTTAGAGTAGAGCTATAGTTTTGACCGTATACAATTTAGAACTGACGAATCTTTTAAATTTAGGTAACATATTTACACATTTAATTCAATGAATCGATTTATTTCAAATTTAATAATCTCTCGAAACATCAATATAATAATTTTGAAATTATTAGAAAAGTTTTATGATTATTACATTAATATCACAAGAAATTTTAAAGACCAAAAACATATACACATTTATAACAAGTTTTAATAGATTTATGACAATTTTATTAATACAATACTTTAAATTAAAGTGTAATTTTAGTTTTAGGTGACCTAATAATTCGGTTTAATATCTGTTATACGTTATGTCAATACAAATATAAATATATAATAAAACCAATTAATTTATATTTTACAAATAATATAATATGTAAATGTGACTTATTATTATCACCAACCGAGATAAGTTGAGGTGAAAAATATAAAATTAATTGTATAAAGAAAAGCAAAAAAGAAAACATTCCCATATAATTAATCTTTAAACATTTCAAAATATTTTGTAAATGATATATGTGAAATTGAATTAATAATTATTGAAATTATGAATCTCTAAAAGTTACTCATTACGTGCTCTTCTTTGAGTTGATTTTTGCAAAATATTTATTTGGTTTGGTTTGCGGTCTTTATTTAAAATATAATTTAAATTATGAATTATATATTACAAAATTTACACGTAATAATAGATACAAACATATTTTTTTTATATACATATTTAAAAAATAATTCCGTATATAAAACTTAAAAAACAAGGATCGTTAATAAAATATTGTCAAATTTAAATTTTCTGTTACCTTAATAACACCCACGATCATAAGAGTTGATATCAAAATGGTCATGACTAAATTTATCACTAGAATAATTTTCACAATATTTGATGGTAACCAATCCAACACAATTGTTTTAAATTCAATTCGCGTTACAAACATTACAACTATTGATGCAATTGATAATATTATAGCCAACATTCCTGATATTATTGAACCTGTCCTTAAGGACTGACAACCACAACATGAATTAAATATAGGACCAGCCATTTTTATATTAATCTAACTAGAAATTTACAGCTCAAACATAAGAATCTATTATATAATAAAAAAAATTATAAATTTTATTATAAATTAAAAAAAAATTAAGATATACGAGGGCTGTTTCGTGATACTGCAACACTAGAAAAAGGCTTTATTTCAAGTATCTATAATGGTAAATTTCAGGAATAGCGTTTCGAATTGCTTCCACATCAAGTATCTTCACCATATTTACCCAGCCAGCGATTATTTCTGTTTCCAAACATGAAAAAATGAGTTGGGTAGAAAACGTTGAAATTAAAACTAATAATTATTAAATAGTATTATTTCGCTTGCATTAAATTATAGAAAAAACGTTGAAATAAGTGTATATAGAGCTGGAAGAAGACCATATTTAGAAATTAAATGTTTGTTTCTTATTTCTGCCTGCAATATCTCGAACAGCCCTTGTAGGTAGAATTTATGCTTTAATTACGATCTAAATAGTTTTATGCAAATCAAAATCTTTTCTCAGTTAACTTAAAATTCGTTATAGTCCTATAGAAATGCACTCAATATTTTAGTGATTTTAAAAACGTTAAACATACATTAGAGTAGAATACTTAATAGACAATTTTTAAAAAATATACATAGCTTAGCTCACTGAATGTTATATTATTGAGAATTATGAATAATAAAATTAAATGATCACCAAAAATTTATGCTTCAAAATAAAACAAATAGATTTTAAAGGTTTAAAATATAGTTATAGTATGTAGGTCTCTATAGTATAGAGGTATTTAATAAATATATTATGCTCGAAAAAAGTTGTATTTAAAATACTCTTCATTTATAAAAATAAATTACATTCAGATAAAATCTTAAGAAATAAATCGTCAATTAAATTTTTCATAAGAATATTTAGAAAAAATTGTTACTTTTTGTTGTCTGACTGGAACTACACAAACATTCTTTATATTTTGCATCAAAATATAATGATGTAATTTGCAATAATTTAGATCTACAACCTTTCGTGAGCTTTGGAACCCGTCAGGCTGATAATAATTTTTCAAGAAATCTTATTTTTGGAAACCCTTGTTGAAGTAAAATGCATCTTGTAATGGGATTCCCCGCGAATGGGTTCCTCGTTGTATATATTTTAAATGTGACTAAATTGTTTGTTTATTCCGTTCACAATCTTTAATTGCGGTATATATTGGTGCAGTTAATTAAAAATTAACATGTAATATGTGAATAGATGTTTTTCTTTTCATTATTACAAATTTAGGTTTTATTTTAATTTGTTTCAAATTTCAAATATTTTAATTTGTTTCAACATTTCTTCATATTTTTAAGGTATACAATATTATTTTCTTATTGAGTTATTTGATGATTTTTTTTTGGGTTCCACATAACACAGGTTGTAGAACACTGATTTACAAGATAAATGGTTTGTTTAACTATTATGGAAGAGTATATTTAATATATAAGTATATTATAGTCAATCTTTATATTTTAAAGTACATAAAGTATAATCGACATTAATCATCTGTAATCCAGTAATCAATAATAATATATTTATTTAATTTTCTAAGAAAAATATTCTATCATGTTTTATTTTAAATTAGAATTAATATATTGTGGAGACATATAAAAACCGGTTTTATATTCATGTAATTTAAACCCACATATTTTTTTATTTTTATATTGTATTTCCATATTATTTATAATCAAATATGTTCCATAAGAACTCATCATTCGAGTTTTATGATTTAAATAAAATAATTATTTAATGTTACAAAATTGTGCAAATAAAAATATATAGAGAAGAAAAAGAACATAAACTAAAGATCATTCTCTCATCTAGTACAAACAAGTTAAATGCGCATGTGATCATTAATTTATTTTTAAACTTTTTTTTTTTTGCTTTGTCGCGTCATAATTCTGAACATATATATATCTTTTATGTTTTATGTATATATAAATAATTAAATGAGAAACATTTAAATTAGGTTAAGGCCTTGGTTTTTCGGACAAAAAAATGTCAACTTTATGTTGTAAATTCGAGTACATATATAAACGTAAATTAAACACAGCAATTTTTACATTAGTATAAAAATATTAATAATTAATTTGCAACGAAGAATATATATTTTAAAAACAACTGATTATTTTGTGACCTCTTTTTGAATTGATAATATTTTTTAAATAATTTTATCTAAAACTGATTTTAATTGATGAACTTTATATTGTTTTTTTTTTTTGTTTAAAAATTGCGTAATTTAAGCACAAAAAATTTATTCTATCTTTTTTTATATATATATATATATTTATTATATTATTTTACTTATTTTGAAGTATAAAACAGAACTATTATTTACAAAATAGTGTTATATTTTTGCTGAATTATAGTTATGTATAATATTAACTAAATTTAATTAAACTCCGTAAATTAAATTCGTAACAATCTCCGCGATAGCTTTTCTGTTACTGAAAAGTCTATATATATACATATATATACGTACGTATATATATTTATTTGATTTCATATTTACGTTAATCCAAAAAGCTTTTTTTATTTTCTTAAGATCTATTATTTTAGCAAGATCTTTCTTACACAATTTGTTTTCCAGTTCACAAAAATAATTTTCCTGGAGAACTCATTATTACAGATACAAAGTATATAATAATTTAAAATTGTTTTATATATAAAGAAAAGCTATTTGCTAATTAAATAACGTAAACGAGAATTTTCGTTAGAAATAAAATTTAAAGATAAAAGATTTATGGGCATATTTTTCACAAATTGTATTAAATAAATATAGTGTTGGGCAAAAGTGATCCCTTTTGTAACCTCTGCGGTCATTATTGACCTATTGTGGTACCCTTTATCTTCAGTTCTTCTACAAACTTTCGTTTATTGATAAATCTGAGAACATTTTTGAAAGCTTTAGACATAAAGTCCACTTTGTTCTAGAAACTACAGGCTAAAGATTTTATGTCTGGTGAATAACAGATCTTCACAATCACATTTGATGTTATTGATATGTCTCACTTATTATGATGGTAGCTACATCGACCTTGGCCTGTTAAGAAGCCAAACAAGAGTCGCACTTAGTTACTTTGTTGTTAAGTATAGTTCGAGAGTTCTTTTTGGTGATATAGATACTATGATTTTTTTGGATAATAAATAACCTGGAGTTGTTTCCCAATTTTGTATCCTTTCTTTTGATAATCAGTTATTAATTGCTGTCTTAGAAGTACTGGTGGAAATACCGCAGAAGGGTGTAGGACAGATAAAGGTAAGAGTAAAATATCTGATCCGTTTGTAGAAAGTAGATTAACATTCTCATTATCCTCAATGTTGGAATGTCCTGGTACACACATTAGAGAGTGACTAAGTTTTTATTGCTTCTTTAAGAATTTGTAGGCAATCTCATATTAGTTTGGATTTCATATAGTATGAGTACAATGCTAAGATAGCTGCTTTACTGCCTGAGAGATGGATATAGTCTTCTTCAGATTTTCTCTTAAAAATGAACTATCCAAACCTTGGCTAAATTGTGAGAAAATTATATAAACTTTTTAAATCTGGTAATAATATTAGTAGAGATCTGCAGTCAGAATATGATACACTAGCTTTGACTTCACTATTAAGTCAAGCGAATCATACGAGTATATCATCATTTATCATCGATACCTAGACTTTTCGAAAAAATAATGTGATAAAATGACCACTTTCATTAACCCAATCCTTAACGAATAACAATATATAATCAATAGATTCACAGAGGGACAGACACCTTAATAGTCTTTTTAATAGTTTTTGTATCCGACGTGCTTTGTGGAATTGAAAAAGTACCATTGATTATGGAAAGTATTTCATCGGGTTGACCATGACACTGTTATTTCTAAACTTAGGAAAATTGGTTTAGCTGGCGTACTATGAAATTGGATCAAATGTTAGTAGGAAGTAGGACTCAATATGTTAAATTAAAAAGTTTTTATCGAAACATATACATACATATATGGATATATGTGTCATCAGTCATATGCATATCCCAGGAAATATACACTCGGTACTCTATTTTTTAATACATATTTCATATCGAATTAATCTGAAGTATTAAGTGATATAAATCACATACTGTCGACGCAGATGATCTAAAAAATTAAAACTACATTAACCCCCCATTAGATGCTGCTTTTCTGCAATTTAAACTACAAGATGTTGACAAATGATCTCAAAGAATACTCAATACTTGCACGAATGGTATTCTCAATATATTCTCAAAGAATATTTGCATTACACTGAATTCGCGATAAATTAACTAATTAATAGATTCTGCGCGACTTTCAACCAGCACCTCCTGCCCCAAAACTCAATCAAATAATCTAATCAGAAAAATAAATATGTATTTCCTACTACTATATAAAACTTTATGAATTTAAAATATTGTATATTTAAGTTTATTATCACACTGTTAAACTTAGTAACTAAAAGATGAAATGTACCTTGTTTCGTTAAATAAAAAAATAAAATTTATAAAATAAGTAATGTATATAGAAGTCTGTTCTTTGTTGGAAAATATATTGACTTCATTATAGATCTAATCAGTAATGCATAACGAATTTGGAAAAGGTTTGAGTTATTCTTGTTTAAGAAAAAAAAGATCTATAAAATAATTTAATAAATTTTGAATTCATTATCAAATCTACATAATTAATTTTCTTGCAATATCTTTTAGGAAACAAAAATTTGGATGAAATTACAAATAATTCATAACAGTTTTGTTATTTCATCGAACTTCATATTTGAATTTTCGGATTGCAAATGGGATGTTATTTTTGTTCGTATCTTAAAATATAGAAAATCAATGCAATTACTTTAAATTTAAATACTAAATAACATTTTAAATTTTAAGTTTAAGTCTATTCATTTTGTTGAAATAAATCAACCCAATTGTACCAAAGAATTAACAATTCCTTTTCTGCTTTTAATTCGTTAAATATTGAAAAAAATACTTAGGAATCCTTAGCAGTTTTTGTTTTTACAAATTTTATTATGGCCTACTCCAGACTTAGCAGCTTTTTCAAATTTAACTATGTCCCTAGAAATAAGAAAATCAAAATATGTACTAAAATTAAAATTTATTCAATAATTATTTTGGAAATTTTAATATATTTATTACCATATATATAGTTAAAAACACCGTAATTTACAATTTGTCTGTGATTTTATAAAACTAAAAAAAAAAACTGTAAAATCTGAAAGGAATAACAAAGATTATTTTATAATTGAATTCTTTGTATGCAAACCTAATTTAAAATAAGGTTTTAAAATTTATAATTAGAATTACATTTTATATTCTTATAATATATATAATTTTATATTAGTAGCACGCGCAGTATATTTTCTTTAAAATGTGAATAAAAATATAATTGGTTTCACTTAGTACCAACTCCTGAAGCAGATGCGGCAGCAATTTCTTCTTTCTTTTTTTGTTTATCTCTCATTAATTCAGCGTCACTGGAATTAAATTTGGCGTAATAATTATTTTAGCTATACCAAATCAAATAATAAATACCGTTGTTTGCGTTGGTCAACTGTTAAATTATCAGTTCGTTTTCCTTTGTTCACATCAGCCTGTTTTTTAGCAGCTTTTTGTCTTGCTAAATCTCTTTGATTACCTCCTAGAAAGTATATGTTATATGATAACTAATTCATGATAACTTATATGATAACTAATTAAGGTACACACTACGATAAATTGATTTGTCAGAATTACATTAAAAATGAATTTAATTTATCTTTTAAGGTTTCTTAATTGTCATGTATTGTAGATTCTTAATATAATTTGATTAATAATATTGATAACCCTTTAATTAATAGATTAAGAATCTTCATAGTTCCTAACTGGTTTTTGTCCGATTCATATGGGGTATAATTTCTGGATGTTATAAATTTTTTCTTGATCCTTTCCGAACATATAGTATATAATAAAATAGAAAATAATAACGAAATGTCGAAACACTAATAAACATAAAATTTGGGTTCATTTTCTAAATTATCGGTCAAACAAACAACACAAATAAAGGTCGTATGGGTATTTTTAGAAAACTATTTCCTATAAAAATTATGCAAAATGGTTCACGACTATAGAAAATACATGTCAATTGCCGAAATTTTTCCAAATAAATGTAATAAAAGTAATACTAAAAGAAATAACTTACGTGTCATTTTTTGAAATTAAATTCGATGAAAAATTAACAAATGTTTGGCAAAAACAAAAGTTTAAACACGGAACAAAATTTGATTTCTTTTACTTAATTTGATTTAGGCAGGTTTTCTTTACGTAGATTAAAATAGCTACATCGATGTGAAGTGAAATCTGAAATGTCAATTTCATATGTCTTAAACTTGCTCTCTCTCTCTACATGTAATATATGTCAGTTTTTTTTACATACGCCGATGCATATATTTTTAGACTCTATACCCACCCAATTAGCAAATCGAACTGCTTTTATAGCACATTTTCATATAAAAATCACATAGTACGTATTTTTTACTTAACAAAATAAATTACGAACACGAACTGCTTCTATTTCGTTTCTAACGAACTTAATGTTACTTCTAATTCTAAGCGCATAATGTTACTTTTATGTCATTTGTGGTTGAAATGAAACTATTTAGTTATCATATTTTTTAACCATTGTATATCCTATATGTAATTTTTTTATGTAATTATTTAATATTTTAATCAAAAATTTAAAAAAAATTTGTAATTTAAAAAATTACATAAAGAAATAATTGTTAAATAAACGAAACGCCTTAGTGAACCAAGAATAAGTATTGGATTCGAGGTTAACTTCGCCTGCGGTCCGTTACGATTTGCAATAATTGATATGTATTTTCTGTATAATGAATTAAAATTTGAAAAACATACTTTCAATATGTGGTTACGTTAAGAACAAAAGTTAGTGTAACCGGATAGTGTATAGAGCAACGAATTAGAAATATATGGAAGGAGCATAAAGTAAAATAAATGAAGCCTGTCTGGGTATATTCCTCTCTTTCTTAGCTCGTCAAATTGTCAAATTTTATATTTGACATGTCAGGGACAGATTAAGTTTTCGTCCAATTGAGGCTGGCTCCTAAATATATGCAAACATATAATTTAAATTGATTTATTATAATATTTGTATTATTTTCATGAATTTCATAAGTTTTAAAGAAATAAAATATAAGTTTTTTATGTTTTAAGTAAATGTTTTATTTAAATATATTATTTTAGAATTTTTATTGTAAATTGTATATTTATTAAAAAATAGAATCTTAATAAAACTTAGAACTATAGTGGAACTTAATAACTACAATTTATGAAATAAATTGAATTAATTTAGGGAACTGGATTAAGTTAGCAATAACTGGAAATACTTCTTCGTCATAATTTTCCGCACCAATTTTAACAAAATCTTCAATATTTTCTGTATTATAATTGTATTGCTGAAATTTAAAAATAAAAATTTATAAATATAGACAAATATTTTTAAAAATAACTAAATTTACTTACGTTTGAGATTGGCATAGCATTTTATGTTAAAAAATATTTATTTTGACCAAGCCTTTTCAGGTACTTGGGTTCAAAATGTGCAGAACATATTGTACTTCTTTCTCTAATATTTGGAGTCCCATACGGAGTACTAATATTATAAATCCACTTCTGTTTAACATCCTTATCAAGTGGAAATCTATATAAAAAAAAAAACAAATAAATTTACAATTAATCAAAATAAATTATTTTAACTTAATAATAATTTAAAAATAACTCTTTGAATAAAAGCCGACCCTGGCATACAAAATATTAGCTTATCTAACCTAACATAATTATCTGTATTGAATTTAAGAAAAATGTAAAATTATTAATAAAAAAAAATAGTTTTAGTAATTTTGTACAGGTATTCAGATAATTTATTATTTATTAGGAAAAATTCAGTGAAATAATTAACTAATTAAAATACTTGTGCATGGAAACCATTTTTTCAATATTTATATGTTTGGAACAATACACCTCTTTTTCCTTACACATAAATTATAATTTTCACTCATTTTTAGTCTCTTCATAGTTTTTTTTAATTATTTAATTTAACACTAATGTTTTTTAATTCAATAATATTTAATTTCACTAATTTTTTTAAAACACAACCGTTTGTTTACAAATTCTTAACCAAATTTATTTTGACAATTCGACGAGCTAAGAAAGAGAACTACCAATTTCTTGGCTTCATAAACACTTTTTCGATTTTATGAAAAATCGTGTGAACCAGAAAGAGATAGAAAATTTGTGCTCCTTCCATATATTTCTAATTCGTTGGTATAGAGTTAAATCCAGTGATGAGCTGTGTCCCGTTCGCACCGGTTGTATAGAACCAGTTGTTAAATTTTTAGTAGTTTATAAAACCGGTTGTTAATTAAGAATCAATAAATTCAAGAACTATAAATATTATGATAAATTTGAAAGAAAATTTAGGAATATTTGAAAAAAAAGTTAAAGAATGTTGTCGTCACCTACGTTTGCAGATATTCCTTTTCTCGAAAATAAAAAATTTGATAGTCTCCCAAAAAAAAAAAACTAATTGAAACAATAATTGATAAAATGAATACCCGAATGTTAAATTGTGGACATACGTATAAGAATGACATTTTTAAAAATGAAAAAAATAACGACATTGCCGAATTATTTAATTTACTTGAAGCAAGTGATTGGAATTTGGAAGAAGTTACTTGTGCGTGGATTGTCGGAGAAGAAAAATTGAAAAATCTAAATGAAATAATTAGGTATAAAATTCACATAAACGCGATTTCAGATATTATGTACAAAATGTAATTGATAGAAAAAACTCCGAAATAAAAACAATGTAATTGAAACAAAAAACTAAACACAAGAAAAAAGAGCTAATCCTTTCAGTTGAACATATTTCTTTCTAGTTTAATGAGTGTTAATATGATTATACCACCACTACCACTTGAATCATGAAATGCTGGATAATATGTTAAAACTTGGTTGAGAAATCACAATTCAGCTGATGATACCAGAATTAAGAATGCGAAAAAAAAAATATTAATGAATATAATGAAATCATTTGGAAATTATTAAAATAATTTTAAGAAATAGAAAAATCAATTCTATTAAAATAAAACGATATTTTATTAAAATAAAACGATTTTTGGTTTTTAGTTTTATAGAACCGGTTGTAAATGTTTGGTAGCTATTCACTGGTTAAATCCATAATATAGAATAAGATCATTCCATATCTAAAGAATGAAAAATAATTATTAATTTTAAAATAGTAAAAAGATTTTTTTTTAAACAGTCAAATTTAACAATGGGAATTATTTTTTTATGATTTTCAATTTCAGTTCTTTAATACTTTTCACTTTTATTTTTTTTAAGCTAAAAAATATTATTAAATCTTAGTCTTAGTATGAAATAGGCTTCATGTGTTTGGTAAACAAAGCAGTGGCGTAACAAAAAAAAACCTACATCAATTTCAAGTTTTATATTTTTACTCACATATTGAGTAGATTTGTAGAACAAACTAGTAATATTAGCCATTGTTATTACTGTAAGATAGAATATAAACTATTATATATTATTATATATGCATGAAATTGTGACAAAAAATTGTGAATATGTTACAACTACATGTACAAAATTAAGTTATATTATCTTCATAAAAGATTTTACGGAAGGTTTCATAAGCTTCATGAAAGAGTAACACAAAAACTGAATCTGGATCAAAGAAATGTTATTACGATAATTATTTTCGCGCGCTTGTATTTTACGTTTTATGCTTGGATATCAGCCACATCTTATTAAGATACTGGTATATATAATATCAAAAAAGCCTCTCGTCCTATATCTGTATAGGAGTGAATATAGTGTTTCTCTCTAGTAGTATTGATAATTAACATGTCGCCTTATATATTTAATTAATAACCTATTAATTTAATTCGCAAATTTATAGTTTTTTGCGTAGACTTTAAAGTAAGTATTTAAAAATTAAAATATATACATACCTACTTAAAACTTTAAAGCTAACATTACTTAATCGGAATCGATTTAAAAATTCTAAACAATATATGAATTTATTTATTCATGCATTAACGGAATAAAATAGAAATATGTTTCAATTGATTGCGTTTGTAGATTTGTTTTCAATTTCGGAAATTATAAACATAATAATTTTATAGATCGATAATATTCAAAAAGGGGTACACAAAACACAAGTCTTCAAATAACTAATTCAAGAATATTATGTTAAATGTTAAACCCAAAACCAGGTCAGACCCTTATTTTATATAATTACAAAATGAGAATGAATTATATTATATAATTTGTATAAATATAAAAGATTAGTGAAGTAAATTATTGTTGTATCTTGTCATAAGAATTAAAACTACTTGTATTTCTCTGTGATAAATAATATTTTTTTTTTGTAATTGTTTTGTTTATTACACCATACAGGATTAATTTATTAGCAACTAACTATCTTTCTACGCAACCTAATTTTTTGTAAATTACTTACGCAAACGCAACTTTTATGTAACATTGAAGCTGTGTATACTAAAAATATCTTTTGTTAATGTTAACATTTCAACAAAAAAAAAAATGTAATGTTAATTTCAATAAAAATTTAAAAAAATAATAACTAAAATCTTTTTACTTTTTTGTATATTTGGAACAAATATAGAACAATTATCATACAAAAATGTATGGGATTTTTGATTTTATAAATTTATAACATAATTTAAATTTATAAATGGTCAATTAACTTTCGTAAATAATTTTTTTTGCATAGGTACAAAATTATACATTATAAATAATTCAATGACAGTTTTGTATTAAGTTCTGAACTAAATTGAATTTATTGTGAGATGAGCTATTAATTTTTATAACAAAAAATTAATAAAATGTTTAAAAATCCGAATATAAAATCTTTACAAAATTATAAATTTCTATTTAATTTAGTAGTTATAAAGAGATAGGCAAGCAAGCATGAGACATTTAAAATTTTTCACCTGGCCCATCTAAAAAAAGGACTGCGGAGCTGCTCTGACCAATACATTGGTAGGCGTCCTGAAAGGTTGTTAAAATCATCAACTGGAAAGTTAATAAAACATCTATACAGACTTGGACTTAGACTATCAGAAAACCAACTGTGCAGATTATGTGAAGACGAAGACGAGAGGACAGAACACATATTATGTGAATGTGAAGCGCTAGAAAGAACACATATACGACACCGCGATATAGTTACATAACAACACCCTCAGAATCGTGGTCTATGTCACTCAAGCAGCTGTATTGTTTTATAGATAATGTGGGCCGGGATATAACGCATATAATTAGAAAAATGAAAGCACAATAAGCCGTGTAACTGCAGTGATTAGGGGTACTATATAGTGACGCCCCCTTTTAAAATCAAATCTTATCAAAGCTAGTAGTTATAAAATATAATTATATATTTACAAAATTGAATTACTAGAGTTAGTATGCAAAATTTGGGACTTAATATGTAATTTTGTTAATATATTCAAATTACATTCGCATTAAATGAAATTTAAATTAAAGAAAGTACATATACATTTTTTCGGTAATATTCATATTTAGCCATTTGCAATTCGATCTTTTGAAACTGTTCTATCGTTTTTTTTATAATATATACTATTAACAAAATTAATTGGAAAACAACGATTAAAAAAATTATAAGTGATTAAACATTATATATAACTAAGCTAAATTTTCCTCCTTAGTCAGTTATAGTTTAAATATCCATTCCAAAACACTAAAATATTATTAAAAAAAATTTATAATTTTGAATCTTGTACTATAAATTTAAATTGTAATTAGTTCTATTTTTAACTTAAAATTTCTTGTATAACTAAGTGAATCCTTTATATTGTGATTCCTTTCGAAAAAAATCTATGTCAAAATCTAATAAAAAGAATAAAAATCGATATTATTTATAGTGAAAGTTATTTTTCTTTCTAAACAAAATGAATTTTTTATCGTTTATATATTTTGGATTTTGGTTAATAAATTTTGGAGCAGAAATTTGCTGTTTGGATTATTTTACATCACCAGATTTTGACGATGATATTATATTTTCTAATCAGGAAAATAAAAGTAATAAAAATCAATCATTACAATTTGCAATAAATACAGGGTAGACAAGAAATAGTTGATTAACTATGCACCACGCTAATTGTGCTGGTATTCGACGAAAGAAAAATATATCGGCCCTTTCCGGATTCGGCCCTAGTTCGACTACTTACAGCGTTATGGGCAGGAAGATTGGTTGGATTCTTTTTATTTGGCACGTAGTAAAAGCGGGGGACATTTTTTCTGTAAAGCAATTATTTTCAGGTGGAGTTTAAATTTTTCAGGAGCGCGGTATTTTTAGAACATTTTTAATTTTTTTTTTGCCTATTTCAATTTGCGGGCTTGTAGTTTCCAAACAAAATATAAATCCGAAATCTTTTTAAATTGCTTTAATAACCTATTCCTATATAATGGTATATTCACCATACTTCTCCATCGAGCTATTTCTTGTCTACCCTGTATAACACTAAATACAACTATATAAGAGAGGGGCGATTTATTAATTTAATAGCTCTTTTATTAATGCAGTAAATAATTTAGATGTTTTTTTTTAAAATAATAAATAATATGCTGTCTAGTTTAGGATAGTAGTACTGCAAATTTAATATTTAATT
The DNA here is from genome assembly GCA_963920725.1 of Rhamphomyia laevipes. Taxonomy (NCBI): domain Eukaryota; kingdom Metazoa; phylum Arthropoda; class Insecta; order Diptera; family Empididae; genus Rhamphomyia; species Rhamphomyia laevipes. Next base: position 43,414,430 of record OY987257.1, on the reverse strand, counting down.
ATTTTTTGGTGTTAGTTCTGTTTCTAGTTTAAAGAGTTTAAAAAGCCTGTCGATTCGTTCAGTTAATTATTCAATATAATAATAAAAGTTTAATTATTTTTCTTAAATATGCTAATACTTTTGGATCTGTTGTAAATATAATTTAGCATTTCTGTGGGTTGAGTTTTACATGCTATATCCAAAGGTTTTACTTTATATTTTACTCGTTTCTTTTATTAATAGGGGAAAACAGGCGAGTAATGCTAATGCATATACAAATGTATAGTAACATTGTCGGAATTAAGTAGTTAAATTATTACAGATCCATTCCATTGAAATGGGTTATTTTAAAATCAGTATTTTTATTAGAATAATTAATATTCTGTAGTAGAATAATAGGTTACCAAAATGGACCAAAAACTTTTAAATTTAAAATATCTAGGAAGAGCTAAACGTGAGAATTAATTGTATAAAATTTTATAGTAAAATTAAAAAGATATTACGTCAAAAAAATTAAAAATATTCAATAGTATTATAGAAATATTATCGATTATTTGCAGCAGTATTCAAATTGAAAGAAAAGTTCAAACTAAAACAGTAAAACAATATGCATAATTTTAAAAAGCCATGAAATTGTATTTAATAAATTTTGCAAAGTTCTTGAATTTGACGTATGCATTTTGAGGTTTCGAGATAGCTGCTGGATTCTGAGGATTGGTTAGTGATGGAATTTTATGATATTCCATACGTTGAAACTGTTATGTACTACTATATACACCTCTATCATTATATTTTCTATCTTTTTTTTTTATATTTTTGGTAATAGTTTTATTTCTTAGATGTAACTTCGGAAATACAATATTACTTAATTGCTCTTTTATAGTGCAATTTTTTGCTTAATTTTAATTATTATTTATTTTAGGAGTGGCTCGACAACTTATAACGGGAACAGTACCAAGTGTATCTGGTTCAACGTGTATTTGTGTACCACCTGGAACATGTGCCAGCACCGGTTCAACAGATGGAAGTGGTCAAATAGACATACGAATTGTGACAAATGTAATTAAATTATATATCAATAATAGAAATGATATAACTATGTAATTTATTTTAAAAAAAATAGCCTGGAGCAACACCATCACCAACATTATCTCCTCAACAAGGATGTTCTTTTGGTTTGGTTGCATGTTGTCAAGTGGGACCATATCGTTGTGGCGTTAGATACCCATTTCCTGGAACCGGAAGTGTAACAACAGCTCCTGGACAAGCCCCATATGCCTCATATCCTTGGCAAGCAGCTATTTTAACTCTTGGAGACATTTATTTAGGATCTGGTGCACTTATTGATAATCGTCATGTCCTAACTGTTGCTCATAAAGTTTACAATGTTCCGTATGCACTAATTTATTAGATTTAGCACATATTATGTATAGAACTTATTTTTCACAGCATTAATTCTATTAAAGTTCGTTTGGGAGAGTGGGATGCATCTACAACAAATGAACCAATTCCTCCTCAAGATTTCGTCATTGCAAGAACTTTTATTCATCCAAGTTTCAATGCCACCAATCTTTTTAATGATATTGCTCTTTTGAGATTTGCGACTCCTGTAAATTTGGGTTCTACTCCCACAGTTGCAGCCGTTTGTTTACCACTTATGTCATTTGTTGGTTCAGTGTGTTATGTATCTGGTTGGGGAAAGAATGATTTTGGCCCAACTGGAACTTTTCAATCTGTTCAAAAACAAGTGGATGTATTAGTTAAAGGTGCAACGCAGTGTCAAAACGAATTAAGAGCAACACGGTTAGGTCAAACTTTTATTTTCAACGATACTAGTTTTATTTGTGCCGGAGGAGAAAACGGAAAGGATGCGTGCACTGTAATTATTTCAATATTATGTCTATTGAATTATATTAAATTAATACTTTATTATCTATAGGGTGACGGCGGTTCTCCTTTGGTATGTCTAAATAATGGCCGCTGGTTTGTTATAGGTCTCGTTGCTTGGGGTATTGGTTGTGCCGTTGGAGGTATACCTGGAGTTTATGTCAACGTTGCTTCGTATATTCCATGGATTTTAGCATCTATTAATACAGCATAGTTGAACTAGCTTTTTTTTCAAATTATGTAATATATTTCCAACAATAATATATATAAACCATAAAAATTTTAATATATTATTTTTATTTTAATTCGCTTTATTATAATTGGAATGGTTTTTTATATCTATATAAAGAAAAAAATAGAATAGCTTCAATTGTCATATAAATATTAGGTGAAAAAAACTTTTGAATATACATACATTTTAATATTAATAGAATCCAAGCCCATAGCCCAAAGAGTTTGAAATTGATTCTGCAAAATCGTAATAAGAAGTAGCAGATCAAGTTTAGAATTTCTACGAATAAAAAAAATAATGTTATAATAAGAAAATAAAACCGCCAAAATCGTAATTTTTATTTTAATCTGCCTACACCATTATTTTTATTTAAATTTCTAAATTTTAGTTAAAGTGTTTTTGAAACGTTAATTACTATTTGTTATTACAAAAAATTTATTATGATATAAATTCAGCAAAGCAACGCAGTGCGTTGCAGCCATGTAATTAGTTACATAGAAAACCCATTTGTTCTAAATAATATTTGCAGCAAAGGATGCCTCAACGCACCTAAAAAACGCACTTGTATTTGGGCCATAAAACACAGTTCAGAAAATAAAGTGCTTAAAAAGCTCGAAGTGCTATTGTCTGCTAAACAGCGTCTCTTAGTAATTTGGTTTTCAAATTTTCTGTAGGAAGAAAAATGGGATGAGATGGGGATGGAATATTCGCACTTTTGGAGACATTAATTTGAAGTTTTGTAATGTCAAAAAATAAAGTGTTTTTTTTAGGAACGGAACGAAGACAACAATGGTATTTATTGATATTTTTATTAAATTATAGTTGAAAAAATTGATAATATGTAAAATATTTAGGCATTTATCATCAATGATGTAGATATAAGTGCAGAACCTAAGGAACTTTTATTAGAGAAACATATAGAATATATTGCAAATCACGGTAATGATCAAAATGATTATGAATATTGCATGACAGAATTTTTACGTATGTCTGGTATATACTGGGGCGTAACTGCCTTAGATTTGCTTAAAGAACTACCAAGATTGGAAAAGCAATCAATACTATCTTTCATAAAGAAATGTCAATGTCCAATTACTGGAGGGATTTCACCTTGTGAATGTCATGATCCACACATACTATATACCTTGTCTGCAGTGCAAATTTTATGTATTTACGATGCACTGGATGAAATAGATATTCAAGGTGTTATCAAATATGTAGCATCTTTACAACAACCAGATGGAAGTTTTTTTGGTGATAAATGGGGTGAGGTTGACACACGATTTTCATTTTGTGCTGTTGCTATACTTACCCTCCTTGTAAGCTAAAAATATTTTTAGAATATAGTTTGTATTGAAATAATCTTTTGAATAATTAGAAATCCATGGATGTTATTAACATTCCAAAAGCTGTAGAATTTGTTCTATCATGTTGTAATGCAGATGGTGGATTTGGTTCAAAGCCGAACGCAGAATCACACGCTGGATTAATTTATTGCTGTGTAGGATTTTTATCAATAACACATCAATTGCATCGGTTGGATAGTGAAAAATTAGCTTGGTGGCTTTGTGAAAGACAATTGCCAAGTGGTGGATTAAATGGTAGACCAGAAAAATTACCTGATGTTTGCTATTCGTGGTGGGTTTTAGCTTCTTTAACAATAATGGGACGTCTGCATTGGATCAGCTCTGACAAATTGAAATCTTTTATTTTATCTTGTCAGGTAAATTTTAGAATTTAAAACTCAATATATATATATGTATATATTATAATTTAGGACTCGGAGACTGGTGGATTTAGTGACCGTACTGGTAATTTACCGGATATATTTCATACGCTTTTTGGACTAGGAGCACTCTCTCTGCTAGGTTATTCAAATTTAGAGAAAATTAATCCAACATTATGTATGCCGCAATATGTTTTAGAACGATTAAAAATAAATCCACAAATTATTTACTCTTAATAAATTTCTTTGATAAACTAGTTAATATCTCCGCTTTGATTGGGCACTATGAATGCGTTTGTTCTTTGTTATCAAATATGAAATAAAATTTTATGGTATAAAAAACATTTTAGTTAAGTAAATTATAACATTTGTATTTATTTTCTAGTCACGTTTATTAATTACGCACTTAGTGTTTTATACTTCTTTTTTATTAACTGCCGACAAAACAATTTCCTTTAACTTTTTTATTTACAAATATTCAGGTTTTTTCACAATATAATTTAAATGCCTCGTCGGACTGGTTTGGGAGCAAACAATATTTTAGCTGGCTTGCATAATTCAAGCTCAGTCCCAGGGCGAACAGATAGACATAAGATTATTTCAACTTGTGAAGCTTCAGTCCAAACACCATGTGATAATAATACAGTTGTACGAAGTCTCCAATTTGTTTCTATAATATATGTATATATATTAATTTTATTTGCGAAATTTAAGAAAATTAATATGTGTATTATACCCTCTTCCCCATTTTCTGTCATAATTCTTTTTAAATCTCGTATTCTCGGCACAACAGTGTGAACGTTCTGATCTGGATATTTGATTTTCAATCTTAGATCTTTTCTTTGATGTTCTTGAAGACTGTCAATTTCGGCTACAAATGGTAAAGCCGCAATTAATCCAGCTGTAACTTTAAGGATATTATCTAACGATCCAGATTGATTAGGTTCCAAAATTCGAGCAGTACACATTTTGATCTAAGAAATAAGTAAAATTTGAATAAAAGAGAAATTATGTACTTTTCAACTTTTTTACATTAACATTAATTTGAGGAGTTAAAATTGGTGGAGAATTTTGAACTATTGGTAATATTTCTCGAAAAACTCTACCAGGCTTAGGATCACTTAAATTAGCTAATTGATTTAAAATCGATATAGTAAATGCATCAGGTGTCATATCTTAAAAAAAAAAAAATTGAAATGAATAATATATATAAATACAATAAATACGAATAAATTTTTTTACTTGAATTTGAATGAAGAAAATTACTTATATCAGATGCGATATGTAACAGTAACTGACACGGTCCTAAAGCACTTTGTGAACGATCTTTTACTATCAAAACTAAATGCAATGCACTTGCTCTGAGACTTATTTCTTTAACAAGTAATAAATCATCGATTGTTAACCCAGAAAAAATATTTTGCAACCTACAAAAATTGTATATGGAATAATAGTGAATATTTATAAAATTGTAAAGTACTTTAAGCAGTTTTTCATCAGTTGTCCTAATGAAATTTTTGATGGTGTACGACTTTGCTGACCCAAGGTACAAATTTGTAATTGTTCCATTAATAATTGTGCACTAAGAAATGTTACCGTAAATTGTGCAGATCCTGACATAGCTGGATCAATTTCAGCCAAACGATTTAAATTACTTTGTGCAGCTTTTAACAAAGCAGATCTTGCTTTTGTAGCTGAATATGAAGATCGAATATTGTTTAATATAGTTTCTAAAAATTGAAAAGATCCAGTTGCACCGATAAACGTAAGTGGTCTTGAGCATCCGCCAATTGGTAAATGTGGCACAAAATTTGGCATTGTATCGCGAAGATAAGCATAATGTTTAACTGTCACATCCGGAAATAAACTAAGCATAGGTGCCATGTGTTCAGCTGCATTAAATAACATAATTAATATGCATATATCTACAAAAATATAAAAAAATTATAGCAAGAAAAGCAGAAATAATATTACAAAAATAAATATAATTTACATGAAGGATCCTCTACATCTCTTTCGGCGCTATCGAAGAAAGGATGATCTTGTAATAATTGTGGTGTAAGTGACATACATAGTTCTGAATGTTTTTGTCCAATTCGATGCATACAACCATACGCTGACAACTTATCTTGTGGATATTGTGCTAATACATTAAGTATTTTATGAACTACCATTAAGAGGCAGGATTGCGTAGAAACCTTACATGCACCCAACATTAAATGCAATCCTTCCCTAACCTCCACAGAATAATCTTCCAGGGAACTTAACATTATTTCTAATTGATCTTCTCGTAAAACAATATGCCGTGATATTGCCGTTAAACTATAAATAGCTTTAAGGCGAACATCTTCAATTTCATCATTGAACATATCAACAAGAAAATCAAGTGATTGTACAGCAAATGCAGGACTTGTTAAAGCTAATCGACACATTGAATCAACTGAAGCGGTACGTACTTCAAGAAATTCATCTTCCAATCCATGTACTAATGCCCCACAAGCACCCGATGCTATCAATGATACTGAATTTGTTTCAACTTGTTCTTTCGGTGCATCATCGGCCCATTTTTTACCACTTGACCATTCTCCACTAGCAAAATTATCTGAGGATCTTTCATGAAGGCTTTTCTTTCGCTAAAAAAAATGTTCGCAATAATTTTTATTACGTTTTACAAAATATATTGATTTTGGTTATTAATAAATATTTAGGTGTATAATCTTACTCTTAAATTGCTCATAAGTTTCTTATCTAATGTTTGATGTAAAAATTCTGGACCAACTTGTGACATGCCACCTAATAATTTAGCTGCTTGTGTTCTAACTTGCATAGAGAGATCACATAAAGCCGAACATACTTTACCAAATGCTGCATCAATTAATCTTATTTCACTGTCTGTCTCTGGCACTTTTATTATTCTGCAAGATAGTAAGTAAATGTAATTAACATAAAATTAATAGAAAATATAATTACATTTCTGGATGCATAATTCCTAAATTACATGCTAATTCTAATGCTTCTTTCCGAACACATTCATAATCATCTGATAATGCTGCTGTAGCCCTATCGAACAACACCGGAGGTAATCTGACTCCTCGATTGCCTAATGTCAAAATAGAGTGAAATGCTTGAGCTCGAACTCTTGAATCTTGTGAATCAGTATATTTCCCAATAAGTTCAAGAATATTTTTTTCTGCTTCCACAAGACTGGAGAATGCGCCTAAAATCAACAAAGCATGTCTTTGAACGTTATGACTTGGATTTTCTAATTGTTTTTCAGCATAAAATACACTTTTCGAAATATGTGTTCCAGGTAAAGTTTGATATGTTCCGATTTTATATAAACTATATAAGCCTTGTGATATTACTTTAGCCGACTTTTCAGAGAATAACCTTAAACAAATTTCGTCTATTAGATGAACTGCATTGCAAGTGCGATTGTTACAGAATTCAGCAAATAATGAAAAAACTTTAACTCGACAAGCAGACTCGGTTTCAGTTTTATAATATTCAATTAATTTTTTAACGCATTCAAATAAATCAGATTCATCATATTTTATACAGTCCGATATCCGTATAAGGATTTGTAAAGCTTCATTACTTGAAGCAACATTATCAAGCTGCGACGCAAGTGTTTCTACACGTATTACTATTGATTTTTTAGTAGTAATACGAATTTTTTTTAAAGGTTTAGAAGGTGCTGCTGTAAGCTATAAGCAAAAATTAAAATTACTACTTAAAATATAAAATAATTTACTATATTTACCTGTAAAACTTGACTGGATTCAGCCGGCAGCAACCGCTTTAATGGTAGAGCCATTTAGCTCAGTACTTGAAAAACAATTGTACAATTTGTATTTTTTGAAGACTGTTGAAATATGTGTTTCAGTTTCAATGTTTTAATTATTTATGATTTATAAACAATAATAAAATCTGCCGGATTATTTTCTATTTCTATATTTCTGATTTCTATAGAGATTAGAGTATATGGAGTATGTATATAGTAGAGGAAGCGAGTTGTCATGTCATTTGACAGTTTTCTTTTGCGACCCTCCAGTAAAATAATAAATGACTGCGTTCATAAGCAGCAATTGTCATTCAGTGAAGTGATGTGATGACACACCACTTATGCAAAAAGGAGTTTCGCCAAAATCGAAATAGAATTAATTTATATATTTCACAAAATAAACTAGGAAAACATAAACAATTAATAAATTGAAATCTAACAAAAATTATGATAAACAACAATTTATTAATATAACAACAATTTATTATTTGCTGATATGAAGCAGCAAATATGCACCGAAAAACGTCTTCGGTGAACGCTTGATGATTTTGTCATTTCTTGTAAGCGATGACAAGGGTTTGTGCCGATACTAGTGAACAGTAGTCAGAAGTGACACCTCAGAAATTTCTCTACATAAAAACTTTCGTTCTGGTCGACATTTTAAAATTATAGATTAATGAAAATGGAACTACAGAATATTTAAAATCTATTATAAAATCAAAAAACAGCACTGCAAAAAATGCATATCCGGTCAACATTTTGTCTTGAAAGTATTTAGCGTACATATATATTTAGTGTTTTTTTTTTTATAATGCTCTATATAAACTTTCTACTTGCAGCGCTTAAAGAACTCCACAGTAGTGTCTGTGGCATATATTTACAAAAATATTATTTGACAATGTTTATTGGGATGATCTTGACATTCATTTTTTTATTTGAACAATCAACCACCTGTGTTTTTGCTTTGGTATCGGTGGTTGACTTTTACCTGCTGAAAGCTGAGTGGTAAAAAGAAAGTTTTTACCTCTTCTGATTCTAATTTTAGTTTATTTTTTAGTTTTGCTTGCTTTGATAGCAGTTCATTATAAAATTCTTTTTGGTATATTTTATAATAGAATCAGAAAATTGAATTCGTGGCTTCTATTTTTATTTATTAATTTAATAAATGTTTTAAGTAAATTTTATTTATGTTCTGTTTATTTATATATAAAAATAGCATAATTATTAATAAATGTTCTAAGATAAAAACTCATATTACTGAATTTGTCTTTGTAAATTTTTGATTTATAAAAAAATAATTAACCTATTTAATTCTCACCTAAAAGTTTATACATACATTATTGTTTTAAGGTAAGTAGGACGACCGTATGGATGAATCAGTCATAATATTATTTGTAACGGTTTATATTAAATAGTTAATATATAATTATATATTATTATACATATTTTATAATGTCAAAACTATTATTTAATTGATATCAAAAAATTATAAATATTTTATACTTAATCCTAGTATGAGAAAAAAATAATATTGTTTGCATAGTTAACTCTAAGTTTACTTATTAATTGTATAAAACAAATTTAATATTAGTAGGTAGATTATTATGAAATTATTATAATTTTTTTTTAATTTGTAAGAAATTGAATAATATTATTTTTCTATCTTATATTAATTCGATTTAGTATATGATTATTATCTATTTATTAATTTAAATATGAATTTTAAGATTTCCTACTTGCTGAAACATGATTTTTATAAAAAAAATTGAAGATTAAACAGATAAGATATCAGAAATATTTTAGACATAACTTTTAATCTGTTACTTAAAAGCTGGCCTTTAAGTGGAATTCTATTTTTATAAACTTATAAAAAATTTAATTTGAAAATGAAATATTATTTTTATCGTTTTACCTCTTTGGTTAGTTGGCCAAACTTAAAAAATTTATAAGTACTATAGAACTACTATTTTTTTATAGGACTACGTTTAAATTGCTTATAAATTTAAGTATATATTCAGATTTTACATATGAATTCATAAATTTTCGTAATACCAGAATATACCTTATTTGTTTAGGAATATAAAATCATAATTAATTTTAAGAAGTTAATATATTTCAATACTTTCCAGCTAATGGATCGTTATAACAACTAAAGCCTTCGTAAACCGGCTGTGAATAAATTATTTATGAACAACCCCTCTTAATCAAATATTATTTAAAATAATTAACAGTTGTTCAAATCTCTTTTTTTCTTTCTTAAATTTAACAACAAAGTAATTTTATTTAGTTCATTATTTTTTTTCTCTACAATTTAATACACAAACAACAGATATAGAAATAATTAAATTAAAAGTTATGGTCAACTTTAAACTTTTATCAAATAATATTTATTTAGATTAACTTTAGTGTAGGAATAGCAGATCTCTTATCTAATATACATTATCACTTTATTTTGATTGTATATATGTTGAACAGATAATAATTTTTTTATTCAATATGTGTATCGATATCGAATTACATATTTATATATAATATATACATTTATATTTTTTATAGGAATTCAAGAATTTTGATTTCACGAAATAATATATCTTAACAGTTTGATTAAGTGTCTAGATATAGATAGATGTTTAACCCTTAATTTATTTATATATAATATAAAATATAATAATAATATACATTTTTATATATGTTTCAGTTTTTATACGTAATCAACAGCTAATATAATGGATGCAAACGTATTACCAAAACAAAAATCAGTTTTTATTACCTACATATTGTGGCTTTTTGGCGGATTTTTTGGTTTACATCATTTATATTTACATAGAGATCGACATGCATTTGTATGGTGGTGTACACTTGGTGGATATTTTGGAATAGGATGGTTATCTGAAATATTTAGTATACCAAAACTAGTACGAGATACTAATGAAGATCCAATATTTCTTGCAAAATTCGTAGAAAAACTAAAAAAATTCCCTAAACCACCTTTTTCGACAAATCGTTTTATTGGCGCAATTACAGTTGGTTACCTTTTTGGTCAACTAATAAATATTGCAATACCGCAAGAAGTTTTTGGTGGAATAGATTGGGGTTTCTTACATTGGCTTATCCCTTTTGCAATATCAGTTGGTAAGTTACAAATATCTTATTACTGATTATATAATTTAAGAAAATATGTATATTTTTAGGTGTTTGGACTGTAGGTAATATTGGACGTGAAAAAGGTGTATTCTGGCAGTGTTTATTAGGAGCTTATATTACTTATCCAATTCGTTACTATGTTTATGATGAAACTTACTGGTTCGTTGGAACAGTTTTTGTTTGTGCTCTAGTATTTGATTCATTTTCAAAAAAATGGCGTAGAGAACCACCAAAACGTAATGGTGTTTGTATTAGAACGTTAAAAATATCTGTAGCTGTTACAATTTATTTATCTTTATGGGGTTGTTATTTTGTATTCAATGGTAAAATAACAGATAATGATGGCGACGAAGTTCCTGTTCACGAAGCAATTAGTAACTTCTTAGCGTCACCTTGGTGGACAGATCTAAAACAAACTTTATATGACACTTATCAATATGGTCAACAACATGGATGGTACGAAACGTGGAAAGAAGTTTTTGAAATAATGGATGTAGATGGAGAGCGCAATGCATACAAGGTATATATTACCTTAATAATATAAAATTTATATACTTTATTTTTATAAAAATTTCAGACACTTAATGTCAGTGCGACGGCATCACAAACAGAAATAACAGCAGCATGGCGTAAATTATCTAGAGAAAATCATCCTGACAAGGTTAAAGATTCAAGTAAATATCGTGAGGCTCAAGAACACTTTATGGAAATACAACAAGCTTATGAAGTTTTGAGTAAAATTAAATCGAAACGAAGAGCCCGGAATAAGAAATTCAATGATGACTTATAACAACACAAAATTCTTAATAATACGAAAATGTTTCATTATTTTATTGGAGCATATTTTATTTATTTATTTTACATGAAAACATTCCATAATAGGATTACACAATAAATATAGTTTTTTTTTTTACAATTTTTTAACTTTTATTAAATAAAAAATCAAATATGACAACCAATTTCATAACACTTATTCAATTAGGTACATATATTATAAAAACAAATTGCAATTAATAAAGTCATTATCATAAATCTATATAAAAAAGGTATATAAAACAAGAATAAATGAAAATACTGGTTAAAATTGTTGAAAAATAATTTAGAATTTTTACTTTCTTAATTTTAATGTGCTTCACCTAATGAAATAATATTTATTTATAAATTTAGGATGTAAAACAGCAAACGATAATTTAATTTTTATATTTCATTTCTTACTCGACGTTTAGATATTACATATTTTTGTTGTGTTTGTTTTTTCATAAATTCTACCTCAGTTTGTTGTGTAATGATTAATCTAAAAAAAAAAAATTATCCATATCTTTTAATCGAGAAAATTACATTTTTATTAATCAATAATACTTTGGCACAGTTGCATTTTTTGCTAGATCAATAGATTGTAATGTTTCTGTAGGCACATCAGGTTTTGAACCGCATACTGATATATTATTTAGTGCAATATTACTTTTTAAATTAACAGTATTGTTATGGCAAATTTGTTTGTCTTTGATTGAACTTTTAAATGGAAGCATTTTATTTATTTTTGAAAAAATACTATCACTACGTTTAATATTATTTATATTTTTTGGATTGCATGGATGTGTTTTATTATTTGCAACATTTGGTTTTGAATTTCGAGCTTTGCTACATTTTTCTATCATTTCTGCGCATGATTCTCTGAAAATAAAATAAGTATATAAAAAAAAATTATTAGAAAATTATGTTAAGCTTTATTATAATTTTAAAATTTACCTTCCCGTAAATCTGGCCCATTCAGCTGCATTTAAACTACGACTGCTATCAGTTGCTACTGGTGATGCCCCTATCAGATTATAAATAAAAAGTAAAAGAGAATATGTAACATAAAAGCAAGTGCAAATAAATTAAATAATATTTTTTTTTGAATAATACTAGTTTTGAAGATAGTACATATTTTTGTTAGGTATACATCAAAATTTTTACAACTAATGCAAAACGCATATTTATAAAAAAGTCATGCAAAATTGTAAAGTTTTTTTTTTTTTTTTTTGATGAATAGTATAATTCATATAATGAAACATATGAGAGACATATTTGATATGTGCAATAGCTTTAATTAAATGTTATGTAATTACCAGCAAATAATAATAATTTTGCACATCTTGTTTTTCCTTGCAATGCAGCTTTCATCATTGGTGTAAAACCCCAACAATTTTTTGCATCAATTTGTATACTTCTACACCTCGTTAACAACATATTAACTATTTCAGACTGACCTAAAATGTGATAAAAAATTAAAAGATTTTTTTTTTTAATATGTATAGGTATACATATTAGTTATATGTATCAGTTCTAAGCCTTTTCTAACGTCATAATGGTTTTTAACTTTCAACATAAATTCAAATTTAATAAAATATTTATATGTATATTTTATATATTATGCTTACCACTCTGTGCAGCATAATGTAATGGCGTGTTTCCTTCATTATCACCAATATTTACATCAATTCCTTTCAATTGTAATAACAGATCCAAAAATTGTGTTAAATCTGTTGAACAAATATATGAAAGGGCTGTCTAAAAAATAAAAAAAAAAAAAAAATTTTAATAAATAACCAATTAAATTATTATAAAATACATTTAACATACCCTGCCACTTCGATCAGTTTTATTTAATACATCAGGTGTTATTCCATCATTTATAATTTCTTTAAAAATTAATTTCAAAATATAGCTATCTGCATCACGTGCTGCCCTTAAAAGTGTTGGTATTGATGGTTCCCTTTCTAAACTCATCTTAAAACAACCAAATCTAAACATAATATAAAAAATTTATAATTTATATAATTTTAGATTTATAATGTGCAATTTTTAATTTTTATAATTTAATAAAAATGATGGCAACAATTAATTTATTATTATTCATTGAATAAAAATTAATTATTATTTGCATACATATAGGAATTTAAAAAAACTATAATACAAATAATAATTAACTATTTTATTACAATATATATATGTATTAATTAAATAAAAATTAAACCTTGTATTAAATTAATTTTAAAAGTTTTATATGCGGTTAGAATATAAATTAATTTCGTGTTAATGTCTTTGCTCTCCAAATATAATGATTAGTTATTCAATAATAATAATTTTTTTTTTATTGAATTCAATAATGAACACCGAATATAAATTTTATTACAATTACTACGAACATCATCGGCGACATACTGTAATGCTCAATAGTTTTTTATTGTCACGTTTTATTTTTAATGTTATTTTATAAAATATTTCAAAGAAATTGAATGGAAAATAAAGCTGCTAATTAGGGGAGCAGATAACTCGTAGTTAGGTCTTCAACAGTGATTTACATCCAACAGTTTTTTTTTTAAATAAACAGAATGTTTTGTTACTTTATTTACTTATTACAGTATACTTTATTAAAAATTTCACATGTTTTAAGACACCTATAATTTATTTATTGATTTCCTAACCTTGATAGGAACTTGCTGAAATAGGCGACACCAAATTTTATTGGCACCGTAATTATATACTATCATGTGTGCTTAATTTCATTCAATTTAGATAATATAATTACTATATACTCTAGGAACAGTCTAAAACATGAAATATTAATCGTAAATTTTAGCATGTACCTACTGAACTCTTCGGAAACTAAGCTGCTAATATCTTAATTTTTTTCTATGAACTCGAAAACACATAGAAAAAGACCTCGAAAACGTAAAATCCATTTTTTTTACCATCAACTCCAATGTAACACTCATAGTTATTCGAACTACTCGTAAAATAATATCATAAATAAAAAATAAATGTTTTTTACTATCTTCACCTAGTTCAACCTCTACATTACCATAGGAGGAGCAGTTCCATCTCTTTTCCGAATTATATATCTTCTATTTCTATACAGAAAGAAGGTTAGCACAACAAATCAATTAAAAGTAGAAAATATTTAAAAACTGTAATACCATAAACAAGAAAAATTGTAAAAGTTCATAATTGCTCTAAAAATATTGTAAATTTAATTTCTGAAATGTAACTATATTTCAGAAATTAAATGTGGTACATAATAGTAAATATAAGAATATGTTAAAAAATTATATTAGATTGAAACCGACAATATTTATAGCAAGAATTCATTAAACCTAATATAATAAATTTCTTAATATAGAACAGTACAGATGGTTAGTATGTTAATAGTTATGAACGACGAGGGTTTAACTAGCGCATCGTATTTACACAGTATGTGATTCACCGTCTCATCATCGCCTTCACAAAATCTGCAAACTTGGTTCTGTAACAGCCGAAGTTTATGCGTTTATTTACTTTTCATAGTGTACTGTAAGGAAGCCTATCAGTGTCCTGCATTTCTTCCTATTCATTTTAAACATTTGCGCAGCTCATTGTTTGGAAGGGACAGGTATAAAATGAATATATTTGAATGTCTCATACATAGTTATACCTAATTTTGTTGCGATTAGTTCGTGCATAAAATATAAATATAACGTAGTTATAATTAATTATATTATTTTAGGAACAAGCCATATATTTAAAAGGTTTAATTGTTACCTTAAAAATTAAATATCTTTAGAAATATGGTATTATCCAAAGTTTTGTCACTTGTCAAACACAAAAATATTTTAAACTATTGTTTTTGTTTTTATTAAAATTATATCGTTACTAAATATTAATTATCTTATTTCTATTGCTAGTATAATGCAATATTATTGAAATATTTAAAAATTATATGCAAATCATAAAAATAAAATTGTTTACAATTAATTAAAAAGTTGCAAAACCAATTATAGAATTAATTATATTATTAATTATTTAATCAGCGGTTATTAATTAATTTATATTGTATAAAATATATATTTTCTAATTAAATTATTTTTCATATCAAACAGAATTTAATTTTATAGATGTATAAATACGAAGGATAAATGATGTCCTTTACCTAAATGCTATTTATTATATTTTCTTTAACGAAAAAAACAATATTCACCTGTTATCATCATAATTTTTTAATTATTCATAAAATATGATAACAAAATAATAGACTTAAATGTATAATTTTAGGAATGTTCTTCTACAAAAAGGTTACAATTTTATCTGCAGAAGTATTCCTTACCTGTTTAAATGGGTAAGCAATTCAAATTTCAGGCGATTTCGAATAACTTAACATATAAATTAGCAGATCGTACCTACTGCATATATTTCGAATGGGCAATACTAAATTTTGAAAATCATAAACTTATTCCACACTGTTTAAATTGGTATGGTATATAAAAAGAAGGGTTATAATAAGTTTTCTAAAGATAATTGTATGTCATTTTTTAAAATTGTACATCTTACTTAGGGTATAGTGGTGTCATCCTAAGGTTGATTTATTCTCTAAAACAGCATAATCTACTACTCAATATCCAATCTATACTGTCTTATATATAAATTGAAAGATTTTAATCCAAATGATTCGAGATATTTGATGATTTCAATTCATCTATTTTATAAAACTTATGTTCCTCAATATTAATATTTTACGATTTTATAATATATGGATATAAATAGTAAATACAAAAGTTAAAAATCCGCAATTTTCAAAAACAAAATCTCCATCTTCAAAATTTTTATATTTATAAATTATATTAATTACAGTACCTTCAGATACTTACAAATGAATTTTAACTAAAATCCAATTAAAATTTACGATTTCAATAAAAACCAAAACTAAAAGTTGTAATAAAACTTATTTATATTGCTCCCCTGACATTTTGTTTAGAAATTTAATATATTTAAATGATTTTCTTATCCAAAGATCTTATTTTTATATTTTACCAATTTTCTCGAATAAATTAAAACAAAAATAGTGCATCTTAAAAGAAAAAAAAAAACAAGAGAAAAAAATAATGAATAAAATTAAATTTCCAATAAAACAAGATGTTTCTAAAATTATAATATTACATATAATAATGTTCTGCAATGCTTAATTAGTAGATATATGCTATACATATTATATGTATAAATTATATAAATATATATTTAAATTTATTTTTAGCATTTTCGTTTGACCGTTTGAACTTTCAGGTTGTTTGCGTGTAAAAGTATATAGAATTAATTATAGAAGCAAAACGAGGAGATTTCTTCATTCAACAAGTTTTCACTTTTTTTGAAAAACATCATTGATCATTTTCAAAGAAATATAATAAAAATTAGATCAACATTATTTTTTTTTTTTTTTTGTAAAAACTAAATTATCTTCCTATATTGGTTTGTCAAATTTTTCTTATACAACATAGAATTTTTTAATTATTTGTAACATGTTTTGTAAAATCAGAACATTTCCTAGTAAATATTTCTAAATATTTTTAATTTTTCATATATAAATTAATACAGATATCTTTAAGTGTATAGCCTATAGCGGTTTTGATACAGTGAAAATTAGTTCTTATTCGAATAAGAATAATGTGATAGTTTCTACTTATTTTGTCTAAAGGTCTAACCTCTTCTCAATATCTTCAATATTAAATTGGCTGAATAAAAATTATCTTTGTTTAGGTCTTTTCTTAGTTTATGTTTATTGTTTTAAAAAAGCTTCTTTGAAATTACAAATTTTCTTCTTTGCAATGGCTTTACAGCCTAAACTGACCTCTTTAAAGAGAATTCGTGACAATATATTTGGAACTACTAATTTTATATGAATTCTGATCCATAAGCTTCGTTATAATGAAGAAACAAACATATTTAATTGCAACAAGCTAATGGCTTTGAATAGTGAGACATTTGATGTCAGCAAATTGTCTAAATCTTTAGCATTTTTCCCAGTCGTAAAATCACAATTACATATTGTATATTTTTATTACTGGTACTTATTTAAAGCTGATTCAACTTAGATTGATATCGATGTCTCTGTCTGGAATTACACCCGGACCCGGGACTTACTGCATTACAGCATTGCAAACTACGCCAACCGCCACATTATAAGTTTTTTATTGAAATTTACATTTTTAATTTGTTTTTATGGAATCTGTAACGCCAATTAAAATCTATTTTTTTTTTGTTTAAATGTAAATACATAAATATATTTTTCTTGGCTATAAATATTTTTTAAAGTTTTAAATTGAAAAATCGCAAAAGAACTATTTTTACTTTTTAATTATGACAATTATACTATACAACTTTACAGCGGTGTTTTAATGAAAATGTTTGTTAAAATATTATTTAGAATAAGAAGAAATAGTGTTTAATATAAAATTTATTTTGAATAGACGGGGGGCAATAATTTCACAATAATTTATGTGAAAGAGTTTCAGTAAAAAAAATTAAATATAGAATTTTGTATAAAAAGTTAAGTTTACGAAAAGTCGACTTATCGCCCTTTTACAGAAAATTAAAAAAATATAAGATCAAAGCGGATTGCAAGAGGTTGTGGCGTCATAGCAAAAGTACTCTGCGCCGGGCATACCAATATTTTGCCTACAAAATAAAATGGATTTTTAATATAATATTTTGTTATACTTATAATTAGTTTGTTTTGGTTTACAAAATTTATGCTGTCCTAAATTAGTTTTCTAAGTCAAATTTAAATATTTATACGAGCAATATATAAGCAAATCTAATTTATATTATTAACATTAATCAAGTATTATTAGTAGTATAACTGAAATTTTGACAAATATCTTATACTCGTATTTTACTATTCTTGAGCAGAATATATGGTATCTAATCTAAAAAGATTTTTTTTTAATTTGCATATGTATAACAGTGTACCCAACAATAAACATAAAAATATATTTTATTTGTAAAAATCGTTAGTAAGCAGTCAGCACTTTCTAAATTCTTGACAATTATATATAGAAAATCTCTTATTTATAAATCAAGTATCTTTCGATTTGAGATTTAAACGTAAAACATAATATAACTTTATTTTTATACATAATTCTTATCCATAATATTGAAAAAATGATTGAATTAATGAAATTAAATAGTAGTATCTTTAGAACATAAATTTATAGCCACGTCCCACCAGATTAGGTGTAGTAAATTTTATAGCTGAGTTAGTCTCAACGCAAGCGATGCAGACTAACAAAGTGCGTCAAAAAAAAAAAACAATTCAACCAATATAAAATATATGGGAACTCTACGTCTACGTGAACATATACAAAGCAACACAGAAATTCGATATACACGTTGACAACTAAATTTGATAGGTAGATTTATTAAGTAATTATGTCTTCGTTTAAAGAAAAATTAATTGAAATGGTAATAAATTTAAATTATATCATATATATATGTCATACGTACTAATAAAGCCATTGCAAATTTAAAACTACACTACGGCGTTAACGCATAACTTGCGTTGAGACTAACTGCCGGGTTAAAATTTAATAACGATTTTTTTAAGTTTAGTTTAACTAGTAACATATATGAGTTAAAAACAAATTTTCCATTGAAATGAAAATATAAATTATTAATTATATATTTATAGTTTTTATAGTTTTAACCGATATTTTATTTTTTATAAGTGAATGGTGTACATTATTACAATTACAAACTTTGATAGTGCCACAAGTAAAAATGTAATTTGAATAGAAGCTTAATATATAATTAGATCTTGAGATCAAAGTTTTAAAATTCATATTTTATTTACAATAATTGCAAACAGTGTATTTCAATTTTAATTATTTTATATTTATTTATATTTGCAATTAAATTATTTTATTTATTTTATGTATTGAAAATGCGTGCTACATAATAAATGTTAAATTAAATTCTTAAATAACAAATAAATGGACCTAGTTTGACTAGATTTTAAAGACCTTCAATTATAAATTATTTATACTGAAACTGAAATAGTCACTGTAAAGCACATTTCCAATTTTCAAACAAAATATTACAAATAGTAATATTAATTTTCAAAACATTCTGTTTTGCTTACTTATATTACTGGAACTGGTTATGCCTAAAATTTAAAAATGTGATAGAATGGATCTAAAAATTAGATTTCTTAATTATATCTTAAAAATTTTGCTAAAATTATAATTTCTTCTTCTATTTTGGCTACAAAACTGTGGAATATAATTTAAAAATTAACATTTAATCTATTTAATTTAAGTGACCGTCGGGTTACTATATCTATAACAATTTTTGAAGTATTCTGGGACAGAGGATCACTGGCGTAAAACTAAATTTACATAAAAAACTTTGATTTTAATTATTTTCTTTATCATTTTGTTCATATACAGGATAAAATAGCTTTAAAACTAGCAGAGATTCGGCATAGATGCCACACGTTATTACACAATACTAAAAATACTTTGTCTACGCGAATATGTTAACTGGCACGGACAAAACCGGGTAAATCCAAAACAGAACTAACAAATCTTTTTAAATATTTTGGTTTATTTTTGATATTTTTAAAATGTTATTCATTTTCATTAAAATGTATTATAGAAAAATACATGTACATGTAAAGGAAAATCAAATTAACATTTACAATAAATATTTTCTACAAATTCCGATGTGTTCTTTTTGATGTTTAATAATTTATGATTCTTTTAAGTTAAAAAGTTTTTCTATATTTTTAACTATTATAATTTCAACACAGAATTACAAAACCATCAGCGTTAAAAAAACAGATTTAAATTCAATATACATAATATAATTTCCAAAGTCGAAAACATTTCAAATTTGGACTTTTAACATATCTCCACAGCTATTCATTTACATTATCTACGTTACAATTTATAAATTTATATAATTACATAATATTATTTCCCGATATTATATTTTATATAAAAATACAATTAAAATTATATTTTTAAGTTTAAATTTAATAATTTTCAAACGAATACGAATATTAGTGATACAACTTATTTTCCATCAATTTCTTGAAATGTCAAAAGAAATCTGAATATTTACCCAAAAAGAAATATACAGACAAATAGAATCCAAAATTTTTAAATTATTTTTGGAAAGAAAACGTCTTAAGAATTATATTATAGAAACAATAAAAAAAATCTCTCGTCGTGAATGAATTTATTATATAATTTTAATCCACATTTACACAACTGCGATTAGCAAACTTTTCCGATAGCAGAAGTCCAATAATTATAGAGAAACATTTTTTAATAAAGCTGGAATCACAATGCCAGCTGCCCCCTCACCGTTGCGTTAATAGCTGTGTGTAATACAACTTTACAACTTTATGCTTAGGTATTAAAGTTGTAAAGTTGTGTACAAGTACAATGACCCATCAACGTTGGTAGTAGAAAAATATCTACTATCAGCGCTGGAACACGACTATGACACAAATACGAAGCCGCGTTTCTAATGATCTAGTTAGTAGAACACTTATTTTAAATTAAGAAGTAGCATTAAGTAGCATCAATTTAATATTTAACAAAAATAAAAGAAGGAAAACGAGTACAATCTGATTTAAAATTTAAGGTGGCACTATTATTCCGGTTTCAGGTTTTATTTTTGAGAATATACATGTAATTTATATACAAAATTCATGAAAGGTTCAATATTAATTTTTTCCGACGTGATAATTAATTAATATTTAGTTCTTAATTTTTGACGGAACACTTGTTGATAGCTTGGGAACCGCTGATCTACAACATAATTATAAATATATTTAATATCACAGTCAAAAACACAACTCGTTGTAATTGGGCCTTAAAAACGATATTTTATTATAAAATAATTGAAAACCAAAATTAAATAAACAGAAAAAATGTTTTCAAATAAACAAAAAAATTATTTAAAATTAACAATTAACAAATTACCATATGACAATGTAAAAATCTTTATTTTAAATTTACCGGATTTTTTAATTTTATTTTTTTAAAAAAACGGTTTTTCTTGTTTTTTTTTTTTTTTAATAATCTGTTTTATATTAAAAAATTAAAAAAAATTATCACTTATATTTTTTTCAAAATTTAAATTATATAATTTTATTTTTTCTACATATTAATTTATACCCAAAAAATAATGAATTGAATTTACAAGAAAAAAAAACATTTATAGACTAACCTCTTAACAACATCCGGCGACTTAAAACTGCGAAATAAAACTGCCGATTCTATAGGATCTTTTCGTTTTGTTACTAATATATTATTATTAATTTTCATTTCAGTTTCTCTTAAACGCATTCTCTTTAAACGTTGTATGAGATCGGCTAATGTTTGGTTATGATTTTCAGTTGAATGTAAATATGTTTCAATTCCACCAATTTCACTGGCTTGCGGAACGGAAGTACGTAATGGTTTTAAATAAAATATTTTACGATCACCTTTTTCTGATAACTTTAAGTCTTTACGTTTCTGTTTTAAAATATCTTCAAATATTCGATAACGTGAAAAGTATTCACAAATTGTTAAACTATCATGAATTTTATTTTTCTGATTTGATGATTTTATTGATGTTTCATTATTATTATTATTATTATTTAATATTACTAAATGTTTTACTCGTTGATTTATATAAGAATCAGTTGGTGATTTTGATAATGCCATTGAAATTGGTATCGTAAAATTTGATTTTGTCAAATTTCTTATATCATTATTATTATTATCTAATGGATTGATTTGATTACGATAATAATAATCATTTGTTTTTGTTGATGTTGATTCATTTGATAATTTTTTATATGATTTTAAAAATGTAACTGATGGTAATATACGAATACTAATTGGTTTATATGTTCGTTGAATGATTTTTTCATATGATGGAATTTTATTAGTTGATATAATATTAACAATTGATCGATTATTATTATATGATAGATTTTTAATATCTTTGATTTTATGTAAATTATTAGGTTCAGGTAAATCAAATCGGACTTTTCGACGGCTTTCATTATATTTTGCCATAGTTAATTTAATTATTTTTATATAACGTATTCATGCAAAACCTTGATCTATATATAAAAATTAGGCCATGTATCAATTATTATTGTTCTTATAGTTATTGTGTTAATAAATTTTGTTTAATCATTTTTATTTTGTGGCAGTGCATGTTAACAGAATATATAAAGTTAAGGTGTCAAGTTTACAAAATAATTTCATAATAATAGAACACTAAAATTTCAGTATAATAATCACGCAAACTTTTATCCTTTCTGTCACAAAATACTTTAAGTAGAACCGTAGAGCTATATAATTTTTTTTTAGTTTTGGTATATTTGATATGGTGTACTTATATTATCGTCTTTAGGTATATATTATTACACGGTGAAAGAAAAATGATTTTCTTTTTTCTTTATTTCTATTTACTATACTATATATTACATAGAATTATTATTAGTACGTGTTATAAATAATTTGCACGCTTTTTTACTATATAATATATTTATAATAAAATTTATATTTATACATAATCGTTTATGAATTTTGTTATATTTTTGCACATAATTTTTTAAATAAATATATTTAAGGATAACATTTTATTTGTATTATATTTGAATTAGTATACAATTTGTTGTTGGTGATATGGTAAATTTTCGATATATTTTGATTGCCTCTTAGCATTGATTCAATAATAGAATATAGTTCAATTTAAAATAGTTTAATGATTATTATTTATTAAAATTAGCTCACAAATATTTTATTTGAAATTATAAACCGTATAAATATTAAATTTTTAACGTAAAAGTAGTATATTAATTATAGATTAGGTCAGGTTATAGCGGCAGCAAAGTCTTGCATGGACCACTCTAGGTCCATAGACCACACTATGGTCCATAACTAACTCTGAGTATCTGTAGAGGGATTGTCTAGTAAGTTGAAGGATTTCGTGATTGCAGCAAATTTGAGGAATGTCCTGGTTCTGCAATTCTAGAGCTCTATTAAAGCTTGGTAGCGAAGTTCTACTAGAATATGACTTCTAGCTAGTACAAGGCAGTTTATAGTTAAAACTAGAAGGTGTTCAAGGATTTCAGCTTACATTGGATCGCTCCACTTTCTGTTCAGCTGGAGATTATGTACAATACCACAAAATATTTATATGTAATTAATATATATTTAACAAACGATTAAACTTTTACAAACGAAATTATTTATTAACAAAAAAAAAATGGTGCCTTTTACTTAATTCTGTTTAATATCTATAAATCATTGAATTTATCAATTTTTTGATAAATTGTTTGGAATCTATTATGTGATTCCTAAACTCCTTGGATTAACTTAATCACTTAATATAAAGATTTACGTATCCTAATCAATGATTAAAATTACTTAATAGGTAATTTGTTGTTTCATGAAATCCGACGGAGTGTATTATATAAAAGTTTCTTATTTTTATATTTTAATAACACTATAAATATTATATTATTATATTAAACAATTAAAAAATTTTACTAAACTTTTAGTTTTACTAAAATTAAAAACATTTCAATTAAATTTAACTATATATAAATAAATTCGATTATATCAGATATTAAATTATAAATATTTTATTAAATAGAACTTTCAGTAAAGCGCCGAATTTTTGATTTGTACATTGCAAAGGAAAATTCGTGTTAAACTGAGGTGGAAAAATTAATTTTATATGATGATGAACTAAACTATATTACATATATATAAATATATTTTGTAAATTCAGAAAATAAAACAATTTAATAGTAAAAATTCATGTATGAATAAAAGTTAGTATAAAGATTTTGTATATAGTTTTTACAGGTAAACACTATGTATAAGGACATCAATGTAGAACATTTCTACAACATATATAAAATTATAAAAACACTTTAGTTGCGTGATAAAGAAAATTCTTCAACACTTGTGTTTATGTTACTAAATGTTACTAAATATGTTGGTGTATTACAATAGGAAACTGTTACGAATATCTCTTTACACATACGATTATCATTTTCCAAATAAAATTATTTACTTTGCATTCCAGTTATTAATCCAAATTTAGATTTTACGATTCCAGCAAATCGATCAATACAATTGTTAATTGCTGATGATTAAAAATGCATTGTAATGTAATGGAAAGAAGATATTCATAGCTGAACTGAAATGGTAACAGTTTAGATAGGGAATTTAATGTGCTTCATAAAATGGTATAAACATATTTTTTTCTGATAAATTACCGATTAATGATAAAACTGTCGAATTTCATTAATCGGTCATAATATAATTTAAAATAGATTTTTGTAAAGTGTAAAAAAATAACATTTGTATTAACTATGATGATTAGAATATTAATTCTCAAATATGATTTGTTATAGTTTTTAAAGAAATCCATTAGTTATAGTATAATAAAGACGAGAACTATCAAAAATATTTTTTAATGTTTTCTATTTTAATAACATATTTTATAATACTGTAGAAGTTTAAACTTTAGTCATAAAGTGAAATAAACGAACGTATCGCAGAAGAAAAGCTCTATAGCTATAGGTACTTTTATTTTCTTGGAAATTATAAAGGTTTAAAGTTTAAAAAACTCCATGAATTACAGGAAGAACTATGTCCATTGAGACAATATTGTGCTACCCAACGAATATATTCTAATAATAAGATATTAATTCGATAAAATCCTGTTAATTCCAGAACAGAAATTCATATTGTAATTTTTTGTAAAATTCATACTACCGTATAATGTTGTGTTTTAATATATATTAATTTAATTTGCATATATTAAGGCGAAGCAATATTCAGCTTAGTTTACCATTTATTTATATATAGTAACAATAATTTTTATTTTTTGTCCATTACATAATATTCTCCCTCCAGAAAGCTTTAATATTATTGTTGCACTTGATAAGAATCGCATGTCCCGTGCCAATACACATGCATAATCTAGTCTAGATGTTGCCTTGTTAATTTCCGGAATTATCTTGGACTTTTATGATTATGAATACCCCAGAACGTTTTTGTATACACACAACCTTTCTGCTCATTCCATTTCAAAAAGTGATATATGTATCTCTTTCTGAGCTATTAATATATGCTATATTGTAAATTAGTAGCAATTTTTCGTGTCCAGTTAATCTGCTTTCTCATTACCTTATTTATATTAATAACCGGGCTCGCCAGAGAAGCTTTACGTTTTACAATTTACCAATTTTAAGTAAGTTGAGATATTAGTCAAGGATTTTAAGGCTACTTGGCAATCTGAACATATATTTATCCTCGTATCGGTAAAATTCATTAGGACCATAGTTTCTGCACTGAACGCAGCGATCTCAGCTTGTGGTGTGGTGTAAGGATTTAATCTTAACTTAACGTTAGATTTAAATTTAGATCGTTGGAGAAAATATCAGCACAACACCCAGTAGCAACTTTAAACCTGTACAAATCACGATAATATTTGAGCAATTCAAATTTAAAATAGGTTAAAGTATTTAAAAAAATAATCAATTCAATTTTTAAATATGAAAATCCAATATTAAGTATATCATCAATTGGAAAATCCAAACTATAATCAAAGCTAAGGGAAAAATCGAAACCATTGAGTCAAAATCAAATCAATTTAAAAAACATAAAAATAATTTTACAATTTAAACCATTTTATAATAAAATGACTGACTCGTTTATGTTTAACGATCAGAAAATACAAAAAAAAAAAACAATTATTAAAAAGTAACGAATTCCAGTTGTCAAACAACGAATCCGTCTAAAAATCACTCAACTCACTGTGAAAGAGAATATTCTCTATATATAAAAATATTACTTCAATTTCAGTGTTTAATATAAAAATTATGTTTTGACAGAGGGTTCTAATGCTGATAAACCTCCTAATCAGATACAACTTTACCTTATAAAAAAATTTATATTTATTGTTAAAGTAGTAAAATTTGAATTAGTGGTAGAGTTTTTTTTTATGATATTTACAAAATTTGTGCTGTTTGTGTTGTGTTTGTTATTGGTGGAATAATGTTGATCACGTTGATCACTAAAATTAAAATCATTCATCTCACCAGGTTAAGTGTAGGAATTCAGTATAAACTGAAACGTCGTGGAATTTGGATGGATTAAAAAAAATAAAACGATAATACGTAAAATTGTGTTAAATAAACATAAAAAAAAAAATCTCTGCGAGATTGGTGAGATTTATGCTAATTTAAAATCTGACAGACTAAATATAATTAATATACGACGAAAATTTTACTTTTTATTAATTTTATTCAAATATATTTTGATGTATATTTAAATTTTTTTATATTTACTTCTAAAATTTTTAATAATTTTCTGCGTATATTTTTTATTTTTAAATGAACACTCCTCTAAAGAAAATATTTTTTTTTGGTTTTTATTGTGGAAAGTTTTCTCATTTCTATTTTTAGTTAATAACTAACTATAATAATAAAAATATTATTTTTTTTTATAATTATTCTATAAAATTTATTTAGTGTGATGATTTTTAAGTGAATGAATTAATTTTAATATTATATATTATTTTTTTTGGATAACCACACATAATAAAATATAAAAAATAAATATTTATTTTAATTGTCGAGACATTAACCGACGATAAAAAGGTAAGAATTCCAACAATAAAAATTGTATTGAAAATATAAAAACAGGTCTTGCTTATTTTAACTCAATCTATACAGCATTATTGCATTTGGTGGTGCCTATGGTGCGTGCATTTTTGAGAATGTTTTTATGTATATAACATTTGACTCTATAGTGACTAGCATAACATTTTTATATATACATATATGTATATTCAAAACTAACGATCCATTATAATATATTTAATTTATGATTGAATATTTTGCAATGATTTCATATATCTATTTTGAGATTCAAAGTAAATATTGTTTTCTGTTGACATTGGAATTCATTAATTCATATAGAAATAATATTATATTTAAATATAACTAGAGACTAGTAGAAGAATTTTCATTTATTTTAATTATATTTAAAATTTAATTAATTATAGGGGTGTTGATGATCGGTCACTCTAATGTAAAATATTTATTTCGGCTAACCAACAATTTACAATTAACAGTATTAAAAATATTTGGTAAATATATCGTCAGCTGAATATTGGCTTGTACCATATTAATTTTTCTATATTTTTGGTTTAAAGGTAATTTGTGATTGATGCTATTAAAACGAAGTTTTTAATCAATAGAAACCTTAATTACAGTATTGTAATATTTTTTTTAAATAAATTTTATTTTGTGGTCCACCATTCGTGCCATCTTATAACTCCGAAATTAAAAGTTGTATAAAACTAAAAATTATTCTGAAGATTTCTTACCAATTTTGTAACTTTTGGAAAGTATAATAATATTTATGATATTTATACTTTCTTAACAAAAAATAATGTAAACTTTAAACATTTAAATATTCCAAACTATGAAAAGTGGGTATGGTACAAGCTAATATTCTGGCGACGATATATTTACCAAAAACCAAACCAGAAATATAAAAATTTCTCTCATAAAAGTATAATTTCACTTTTTATATACTAATATATTTCAATATTTTTGGATGTACCATGTAGAAAATCAAAATATTATGATGTCAAACCATAATTTGAGCATTTAAAATTTTTGGTATTTAAACATAGTAATTGGTAGATGAAAAAAAAATGAATTAATAATTCTATCTAAATCAGGGTTATTAGGCCATCACAGCAATTTTAAATATTGTAAACAATAGAATTATGTATATGAATAATCGAAACAAATATTTATATTATCTTCAATATTTATATAAATATAGTATAAATATAATTAAGCAATATCATTTTTATATTATTCTGGATAATGTATACAATTTTATTTTAAACACAATTTTTGTTGAGCTTGTATTAAAACATTTCTGTAAATTTATAAATATTATTTTAAGCAATGGCGTACTACATCCAAAAACGAACTTTGGGCTCCTCAAAAATGGTTCGTGAATTGCAAATTGAACCTATACTATAACCATAAGTTTATTTATAGTGAAGAAACATATTTAATTGCAACAAGCTAATGGCTTTTAGTTTTAATAGTGAAATATTTCTTGACAGCAAATCGTCTTAAGCATTTAAATTTTTTAAATCAGATTTTCAAAATTTATCTTTTCAAAATAATCTTAAAATTATTATTGATATTAATATTTTTATTCTATATTCAGATTCAAAAATTTTACGCTAATATAAATTGTGACATTATGTAAAATCGTAAAATGTAACCTCATCTCGGTGATTACGTAATCGATATAATATTTTACGGTGACAATAACAACAATGCTTTAGTAATATGAGAATTGATTTAGGAGAATTTGCACTTTATTGTATATGATTTGTTTTCGTGTTGTATTTGAACACCTTATGACTTAAATAATTTTTATATATATTTATCAAAAGTTGTTTAAAATTGCTGATTGAAAATATATATTTTTTTAAACGACAAAAATTTACACACATTTCTTATTAATAAAAATTATTAAAAAAATTTAAATATAGCATAATTTAATTAGAAATATTTTATGGCGGCAGTAGAAAAAATTATACAGTTTATTTAATCAAAATATTCATTACGTCTATTTTTTTTTTTGTTTTCTCATAGTTTATTTATTTTTCACATATGGCAAATAATTGAATAATTACAACCTCAACTAATACTCGGAGTTGAACACCAACAATTTGTATTACAATTATAATTATTTACTTCCAGAGAATGTTATAATGGATAAGATCTCGTAAAGATATAACTGCGTTAGCTGATTCTATAGGGTTTTACAAATCGAAGCTACTTTATATAATCTGGATGATCTATGATCTATCTCAGATATAGGGATTTAAAAAAATTTGATCAGAATGAATTAAAAAAAAAATCCAGTTCCGACTAACCCGATTATTGTTACTAAAGAAAATTTAATTTATATGCGTCTAAAATTTCCCAAAAACAACAATATATTTACCAGAGTATCAAATCCCAGATTGTAACTCTTCTCTAGTTGACATAAAGTTTATCTGATGTTTATCATTTTATGGTTGTTGTTTTGTGATAATGGAATAAACTTTAATTATTTTAAAATTTAATGATAATTATACACATATTAATATATAATATGTAGTTCATATGTAAAATTCTAAAAACACGATTGATTTTCAGTGATACATGAACAATTACACAAGAAATTGTGTCATAAATATGTTACGAATTAAACAGGACTTAATCCATAAGCTAAAGACAAATAAAAACTTTGTGTTTTTAGTTTTTATTATTAATGAAAGATTGCCTTAATTGTTTTCCTATATTATAATTATAGTAACTATTTTTTTTTTAAACATAAATCTTTATAATCTCAAAATGTAAATTTAAACATTTTTCTAAATACATTTTTTAAATTTTTACTTTCTAATATTTTATCCATAAAAATTTATTAAACATTCTCACTGACCGAATTTCAAAAAATTCAAAAATTATAAGCTTTCTATAATAAAAACTAATATATAGTAGAATATGAATACATTGTCCATATATAAAATATTTAAATAATCGGACGGAGATTAGTGAAAATATTATTTTTAGTTTCCCCGACAATGAAATACGAGTAAATATTGCATAATATTTATATTTATTCATTTTAAAAAAAAATATATATTTCTATAGAAAGTTTACCAATATAAATTCATATAATTTGATTGATTCTATTAGGAGAACGCAGCTAGTTTCGTCCACTTATACTAGAATTGAGCCGTCGTTAAAATGCTGATAGACGGTAAAACAAATCTCGTGAGGTTTCTCTCATGCATGCGTAAACAAACACCCATGAGCCATCATGAAACGACTATTTTTGGATCTCACATGAAAATATCATGGCTTTGCAACATGTTGGACAGACAAGAAACTTTCATGAAACAAGAAACTTCAAAAACTTACTGTCTTATATATGTATAACCGCCATGAGATTTGTCTCATTCAAGTGGATGAGACAAATTTCATGTCGTTTATCTTACCGTCTATGAACACTTTAAATCTTAACCCAGATGATTATACGTAAATGGTCCTTAATTACTTGGAATATCCATACATTTTATCAATGCTGATAGTTATTTTTAAATAAAGTTTAACGTCTTGTGGTTAGGTGGGGATTTCCGAATATGCGGAATCTCGTAGGAATATAAGGCGGATATTTATCCAGGTATAAGTAAAATGTAAAAAATAAAATTTATTGATTATTTTCAAATCAAACATTGTGGATTTCAAATAACAAAAATCTTCTGATAAGCTAGTTGTTAAACAAAACAAGAAATACATACAAATTATAACAAATAATATGCAAATTAAATAAAAAAAAAATAAAAAAAGAGAAAACAATTTCAAATAAATCTAAAATTTAAAGAATAACCACGTGATAAATATTTAAAGTTTTGTTAATTTTTTAAAAAAAATATGAAACTTTCAAAAAAGATAAGGTTTATATATGCACGCGGAATGCAGTTAAATTATAAAATATGTATATAAAATTATTTAAAAAATCGTTAAAATAAAATAAAATTGGTTTTTATGCATAATTATTAACTGAACTCACAAATTGGCATATTTATAAGGAAGACTTACATGTCTGCAAACTTATATATGTATGTCTATTTTATTAAATTTTTAAATCTGTATATTAATTTCATTCTTCCTAAATGTCTCAAAAGATTAGCTAAACAAGTTCTCACACTTACCAAAACTAAGCTACGTACAATAACTCACCCGTCCACTTTAAAACTAGGTTAAAAATAGGTAGATAATATAGACTGGACAAGATTTGCATTATGAGTGTCCATCATCTAATAAACAAAATGCAAAAACAATATTTTATAAACGTTCTCAAGCTTTTTGCGTTAGAGAAGAGGAAGTTCTCTAAGTTCCAATTATCTCAGAATAATTTGTGGTTGTCAACCACGACACTTTTGAAGAAACTTATGTATTCTAACAACCATTAATTTTAAATTATCGGAACACTTAGGTATAATAAAAAAAAAATCTCTAACGCATTTAAAAAATACATAATCGTTCCTAGATTTAAGAAATAGAAATTATAACTTTTAACTATAAGATTTATCTAGCACTAGCTTGTTGTTATTCGAATATTACATATATATTCTCAAAAACTTAAATGAACCTAATTAAGAATTCTATATATATTCAGCTGATGGACGCTAATATTCAACTTTATTTTTATGGTTTATCTTTCTATTACTTTTCAGTTTTCACAATTTGGGTTTAGTTTAATGTAGTTGCTGGTGTTACCTTACACTATGCCCCAATTTGTTTAATATATGTATCGCTTTATTTTAAAATCATAACTGTGTGTGTGCCCAACTGAATCCATGTCGTTCAAATCTGAATTTATGAATTTATAATTCACTCTGGTATCATTACCAACAACTATACTACTTTATATAATGTCAGTTGTAGTCCATATCATATTTGCTCTTCTGCTGTCCTATTAATTAAGTTAATAACTCAAATTATTTACATTTCTTCCAATGTTCACAAGTATATTTTGCTTCTAAGATATTTGACTGTGCACTATTTATGAAATTTGTACATTAACTTGCAATAATAGTTGTTAAACAAACTTCATGATATATGGTCATAAGATCGCAATTTTCCGATCAATTTACAATAATTATACAAACTTTTCAAACTTCTAATATTAATTTTGAATGTTAAAAACATTAACATAATAATGCTAATTGGTGAATATATAAAATACTTAATTTTTCATGTATATATAAATATATTTTATTTTTTATTTCATATTTTAATTTAATATATGGAAAATAAAAATACCTTTTACTCTGAATTGTTGCAAGTAGGTATATAATAAAATTATATTGGTAAATAATCAAATTAAACTTGTTGTTTATACTGTAAATATTTAGGAATCAATTTAAATATAAATTATAAGTTTTGTTATTATTAAAATTATCGTTTATATTCAAAATAAATTAAAATAAATACATTAATAATTAATATAATAAATACATTAATATTACATATTTGATATGCAAATTTACATAAAAAATACAATTAATTTAAAATAGATCAGAACCTTTTTTCATTATAGAAAACTAAAAGTATTTACATAAGTTAAAATTTTTAAATAAATTTTACAAATTTCTATTTTTTTACAAAACTCTTCCGGATTTTTTCATAAATGCTTCATTTTTTTTTAGGTATTTCTAAACAAATTAAAATAATTCCGGTTTAACTGTCAGATTTCGGCATATATGGACTGGCTATATGCTATCATCGTGTTGATAATTTTTTCGATAAATTCTTTGTTATTTTCATTGATTTTTGTAATATCAAATTATTGTATTCGCGACATTCTTCATAATTTCTTGCATGTAATAACAGTTAATCCCAAGGAAAGCAACACAGACGCGTTTTTACGTGCGTCAAAAAAAAATCAACCAATATTATATAATGTACGGGAACAGTTAAATTCAATGCGAACATAATCAACGCAATGCAGAAATTCGATAAATTTCCAACGCACATTGATAACTAAATTTGAAAAGACAAAATTTGATAGATTTATAAATTTTTATCAAATTCATTGTATGTCTTCGTATGAAGAAAAATTAATTGAAATGGTGAAAGTAAAATAAATATTATACGATAAATCTAGTATGTCATATGTCATATTAAAACTTTCAGACTGGCACCTACGCCGTTAGCACACGTTCTAGTTGTTGCGTCTGCGTTACTTGTGTTGAGACTAATTCCAGGGTAAGGATTTGTAATAACAACATAATTTATTTTATAGATCGTTAAAAATATGTCATGCAACGAACGTTGGTGCAAATGATGTCGGTGGTGGTTTATGAATTGTATCATATTTAAACACTACTTATTCATACTTTTTTAAAGTGTTACACAATCACATTGATATACACTCATTTAACATTTAACATACACTGTTATTTTACATACTATAATTTAATAATTATATAAACATTGAAGAACGAGTAGAATTGTAGAATTAATATATATGAAGAAAAATATTACTTCTAAACAATAATTGTACTATTTAATAATAAAGATTTTTTACATTTAACTTTACAGATGGGAAACATTTTATGTAAAAATCGAACGAATAAAACTGCAACAAGAACGAAAAGTCCAGTTGATCGGGTAATCCGGAATTTACAAGTATATTTTAACTAATTTAAATTTTTATTTCATATTTATTTATTTTACTTACAGATTTGCCCTCAAGGTATTGGAAAGAAGAAATATTTCTGGGAAAAGCATATGTATGCCAATTTTAAATACTAATATAAAATAATACAATACTATTTATAAATCATAAAATATATAATATTTTTAGCTTAGAAACATCACCTGCTAATTCACAAATGCCTAAAGACGATAAAGATGGCTGGCAGAACGCTGCACTTACTGTACCTAATAATGATCAAAATTCAAAAGAATTAGATCGTCCAGTAGCACCACCAAGAAAGAAACGCTCATCTAAATTACACAAAGATGAACCAATAAAAAATGGATTCGAAGATGTATTCTTAGGCGATAAAGATAATTTGAAAAGCAAAAGCTTATCAAATATTAATACCAATAATAATTATATACACATCAACAAGCCTAGCAGTCCAACTACAAATTCTTTATCTAAACTTAATACTAACAGTAACGATATGATTGAAACAAATAATAAAACTACAGCAACAACATTACCAAGAAAAATATCTAAAGTTGGTAATAAAAAATCTGATAAATTTTTTGGTGAAAACTTATCAGATTGCTTATCAGACGAAATTTTACCAACAACGGATAAGACTACTTTATTTGAAAAAAATTCTGTATCAGATAATCATGTAATAAAATCATCAGGAAACAATAATGAAGATAAAACGGATAATGTATTAGAAATAGTAAATTTAAATCATGAAAATGAAACTGTTACCGATGTTGGCATAGAGGACGAGGAATTACTTCGAAAAATTAATAAAGAAAAAGGAAAATTAATGTTTTCAATTGAAAAGCAAATAGATAAAACTGAAGAAGATGAAGAAAGATATAAGGGGGAAGTACCTGTTGAAGAGGAAATAATTGTACCAGTTAAAAAGATTTATAAACATATATGTGATGATGATCATGATTTACGTATGTGCTTGCATTTGCATAATAATATTGATAATATATCGACAAATTCATCAGGTCCTAAAAAACCACAACGAGATTTGGCCAAATATAAAAATTCATTGAATAAAAAAGATATTAAAGAATCTAGTCAAAAAGAAAACCAGTCATCAACAGAACTAAATAAAAATCAGATGAAATGTGACCATGGAACCCAAACTGGAAAAAGAGTTATTGATAACGAAGACCACAAAAATAAAACAGAAATAATGGATAATATAACGCAACAGGCAAAATTAGCAATTAATGATATTTTAAAATCAGCAGAAGCTGCAGTAGAACATCAAATAAACAATGAAGCAAACGAAAGAATTAATAAAGATGAAAGGGGAACTAAATCTGTAGAGAAAAAAGAAAACAATGTGGATAGTATTATATTGTCGGATGAGTTAATTATTCATAATAACGAAGATAATCATCAAAATACTATAAAATCACCACAAACATCTGATACGAATTTTAATCTTGTATCAACAGAATCAATAAGTCCAGAAATAAAAATAGATTACAATACTATTAGTAATAACATTTCGCCGGAGAGAAATGAAAGCCCAAAAACAGAAGATCAACTCGAAAATGAACTATCAAAATCTCAGCCATCGCCGAGACCAGTTCGTACTTCTGAGATTATCCCACCAAATCTATCTAACAGCGAAAAGATTTTTCGCAGATGTTTAAGTACACAGTCTTATCTTACTTCAGATTTAATAGAAAAGATTGCTCTTCAAGCTAACATTTTGTCATTGCCTGGTGGATTTTCTCCAGAAGATGCACTGCAATGTAATGATGGATCTGGTTTAGTATCTCCAAATTTTAAATTAGACCAAAAACGGTCTCTAAGTCCACAGATATCTACTATTGGTGACAAAATTGATATTGAAAAACCAATTCCGAAAATTGAATCTACAGAAAATGTAAATATTATCACTAATACAGAAAAATCTTCTTCTGATACAATCTTGAAGCTACAAGAAAAAAATGATAATAATGATACAAACTTAATTGAAAAAAATATAGACATAAAACCTAAAATAATAAACAATAATACTAATGGAAGTACAGCATTAAAACATCCACAGAGTAAAATTGAAAAACGTATAATTAGAACACCAAATCGCCAATTAAGCAAAGATAATTCATGTACTGTCGATAATGAATCGAAAAGAGACGTATCCGAAGCAATAAAAAGTTTTCTTAACAAGAAAGATTTAAGACCGCAAGAAATTTCTGAATTATTACAAGATGAATTTGGTGATTGTATTTTTCCGCAATGTTTACCACCAGAAGACAAATTAATAATTGAAGACCTTCAAAAGTCAATAAAAGAATCTAAAATAGAAAAATCTTTAACGCCAACAGAAACAAAACAGTCATTTAAATTTACAGAGAAAAAACACATAAAATCACCAGAAAAACATAAAATATCCAAAATACCAGTACTTACTAATAATAAAAGTTTAGAAAATCTTAACTTTAATGATAAAAGGAGACATAGTATTGATGATTTGAATGCATGGTTTTCACCTGAAAAAGATTTTCCTTTAAGAAAAAGAAAACGTGAAGCTAGTTTGCCAGGTTCTCTTGATAATGCTGAATTATTTAATGGAAAAATCAATCATGGTCATTTTCCTATAAAATCTATTCTAATTGAACAAGAAAATGAAGAAAATATCGAAAAATCAGCTAATAAATTAGTCGATGATATATTAAGCAAAGCGGAAAATAACATAAACAGCAAAGAAAATAAGCAAACAATTGCTCAAGAAGAAGAAATTCACTCAAATGTTAAAGATAATGGTGGGAATTCTGGTAAGTCTCATAAAGATATAAATGGCAATAGTAAAGATTTTCATATAGAACGGAAAAGTGATTCTACTGATGAAGACGATCACTCAGCTTTACTTAAATTTTTGGAACATGAAAAATTAAATAATTTGTAAGAGTTTCTAAAATATACAAATATATTATAAGTTTATTATATATATTAATTATTAAAATTTGTTGTTCTAAATTCAGGTGCTTAAATAAAAAAATTAACACATTCCACAAATTTAAATTTATATTTTTGTTTTTCATTTCTTTCATTGTTTTGGGTAGATTAGTAAAAATTACGGATAAAACTTTGGGGTTTTTTTCTAGAAGGCCATATATTAATATTAAATCAAAAATTCTGTAACATAATACCTGTTTTTTTGCTTCGGCTGGATCATGCGGTTTCCCTTTACAAAACGATAATACAATTACAAAATCTGCATATGGGTCTTGATCAGTTTAGTTATAGTTATTAGTTATTGTGATACGGATTTTTCTAATTGATTAAAATCGTTGTTGTGAGAATCGATTATCCGATTAATCGACGACAAAACTATTTTTTTTTAATTATTTGATTTTTAAATAATGCTTCAAAACTTTAATTGAAACTAAAGTTGTATATGAAAATATATAAATTAGTATAATTTAGCATGTTTTTCTTACTCAAAAATATATTTTCTTTGATTTTCATGGATATTATAATAAATAATTTGTATAGGCGAACACAACAAACGTTATATTTTTAAATAAATTTAGGGAATTCATTTTATTTATAATTATGAACATAAACTCACCAAAAAGGTGAGATAAATAATAGATATAAAATAGGAGATGTTAAGTATTATTTAAAATAATAATACTGTATCAATCAATATATATATGTAATAAATATAGCAGTTACAAAATATTCGATATATTGTAAAGAAAAGATCGATTCTTCCAATAATCGCAGCAGTAAGATCGAATAAAAACATAATTTTAAAGCAAAAAAGATCGATCTTCGAAATAATCGATTAAAAGCGAACATTCCTATCCTACTTAAACAATATTCTAAGTTTTAATTATTGATAAAATAAATTGTAATTAATAATATTTTTTATATAAAAAAAAAATCAAAACATATATTATTAAAAACCAATAAATATCACTTTATTTTCACTTTCAGTATTAAGACTTTTGACAGATTCTCATGTTTAACAGTCCCTGATAACCTTCTGAATACCTTTCCTATCTTAAATTATACGTTTCCTTAACGATTTATAACAGAACGGATATATGAACGATCTGTGAATGTATACGATATAGTATGTGAAGATGTCATCTTTTATGGACATAAATTTAAAAACAATAAAATCTAATTATAATTTATTTATTTTTTTTACAATCTTGTATTCAATATATTTAATATATTGAATTATTTTCAATAAATATATTTTCCAAATAAATAAATATTAGTTCCACACGATTTGAATAAAAAAAATTACCAAAGCGAAAACATACCGGTGGTTTGGTATGGGAAGTCGCTCAATGCTCAACAGTCGCGGCGAGACTGGCAATTCGCGGCGAGACTGGTTATTTTTCAGTTCATTTAAAATCTGCTGGGATACTTTAATATCGCGGCGGTGGCAGCCCTGTACTTTTTTGGACTGAAATGGAATTAAAATATCCGACTCGATAGTACTGTAAAGAGTGAAGTTGTATTCAATTCATTTTTTTCTTTGCTTTGCATTTTCTAACCTACCTTCTATAAATTTTCATATAAAAAAAATTGTTAATTTAAAGTAAATTATAAAAGGATATGGCTGCCTATCTTTGAGTTTTATAAATTATCTTCAGTGATTAATAAAGAAAAAAGTAATATAAATCATAATAATGACTCAATATTTACCACCAAATTTGTTAGCATTATTTGCTCCGCGAGATCCAATACCATTTCTGCCACCGTCAGATAAACTACCACATGAAAAGAAATCTAGAGGATATTTAGGTGTAGGAGCATTTTTAAATGGTTTCGAAGTAAGTAAAATAATTTTTAAATGTTTGTTAATTAATTAACATTTGTTCATAATTGTAGGATCCTAAGGACACACCGCCTCCGACTCGAGTAGAGACCCGTGAAGAAAGAGTTGAACGACGTCGAAGAGAAAAAGCTGAACAAGTTGCATATAAATTGGAAAGGGAAATAGCTACATGGGATCCAAATCAAATTAAGCAAGCAACCGAAGATCCTTTTAAAACATTATTTGTTGCTAGAATAGTATGTCGAAAAATTATATTATATTTAACCTATGTAATTAAAATTATTTAAATTACAGAATTATGATACATCGGAATCGAAACTACGCCGCGAATTCGAAGTATATGGACCAATTAAAAAGGTAACTAAAGCAAACAAATTTGTGTATATATAATTTGTTTATAATGTGATAGTTGATATTTAGAATGCCTATTTCTTATCAAATTAAGTGAAAAAATTGTGAAGCATTAATTATTAAGTCCTAAATGTAAAAATTTGTCTGTTCTTAGTAACAAGTAACTAAGTGAAAATCAAAATTATTAGATATAAATAAAATATTTAA
Organism: Rhamphomyia laevipes; assembly: GCA_963920725.1. Classification (NCBI taxonomy): domain Eukaryota; kingdom Metazoa; phylum Arthropoda; class Insecta; order Diptera; family Empididae; genus Rhamphomyia; species Rhamphomyia laevipes. The sequence goes on along the minus strand of OY987257.1, from coordinate 43,375,172 downwards.
AAATGAATGTTACTGGAATGGTCACTGTTTTGCCTTATTCTTAATTTGTTTGATGAAATTATATTTTAATAATAATAATGTTCAGTCATCAAGATGAAAAAAAAAAATTAAATTTTTTAAATTTTTCAGATTCTGCTCATACAAGATACAGATTCAGCTAAACCAAGAGGGTATGCATTCATTGAATATGAACATGAAAGAGACATGCACTGTGAGTAAAAATAACCTTGCAAAATCTGACAATCTAAAATATATATATTCACAGTAAAAAAAATTTTAGATTGAGAAATGAAAACTTTTGTTATATATGTATATATAAAAAAAACTAATGTAATGAATGTAAAAAACATTTTTGAAAAGTTTTCATTTTTTAATTTATAATTTTGTAAATCTCAGATTTTGTAGGAAAATTACAAAAATATATAATGATTGCTTAAAAGTTAGATACAAACTAATTCGCGTTTCTGTTTTCAATACAGTATGTTGCCACAGTGAATGATAAACCTGCAAAAATATCATCCGTTGTTGCTCTAATTGATAACCAAAATCATTATACAAGCTGTTTTGAACTATAAAAAAAAAGTAAACCAAAAGTAAAAATTTTAAATTGTTTGAACACAAGTTAAATATAGGTTTGTATGTGTTTGGTAAGAAAAACCATCCATACAAGATTTTTTTTTTTTTTAAATTACAATTCAAAGTAATAGTTTTTTAGAAAACTATTTTTAAAATTATTATTAACCTAGGGTGCACATCGTAATCATATAATTTCTAAATATTGGAAATAATGAAAGTGATACATATTTATTGGTAAAAGATAAACAAAAATTGGTAAAAAATTAAATGGTTTTTAGTAAGTCATGTTTTTGGGTTTCAATAAATTTTTGTATATTTTATAAAATAAAATATAAATTTAAGATTTCACACGAAAATATTAATTGAAAGGTAAAAAAAGGAGGCATTTGTAAGTTTTAGTAATTTTATTTAATTAATATTGAGAAGTTAAATTTTTATTATTAATTGGTATTAAATTTGCGCATTTATTACGTAAGTATTAAAGCGCACCAGGTAAAGTCCTGTGAGTTACCACATAATATATTTATATATATGTGTATAATTTATATATTTTTTTTGCAAAACTGAAACCATTTTCCTTCACATTTTCCACCATACAAACTTTTTGGAGATCATAATTAGTAAAATATATTTGAATGTGACTCCCTCTGTTGTCTGCCTTTCCCGTAAGTAAAATCGGGGTAGGTATTTTTTAATTCTTATAATTTTTTGTTATTTTCAACAGAAAAATAATTATATATTTATAAATACAGAAAATGTTTATGAAATATAAATTGATCACCTATTTTTGTTGGGTTGGTTTGTCGAGAATACAGAAAAACATTGGTATTTATTTACTAAAAGTTAGGACCTTCTGGTGGTTTGTAAAGAATAGCTATTCTTATAATTATATATATATATATATATAAATATATTGTATATAAATATATATATATATATAATATTCATATAGCAATCATAATTGAATTAGTCTTGTTAAAACAATACCCACTCTCAGACTTTGAATGCAATTTGTTCTTAAATGATTTTAGTTATGGAATTATTATTATTTGTGTCATATTTCCAATTCCAAATATTAATCAAATTTACTTCTTCTTTTTTGTGATCCCTGGAAAATAACTGACTGTTGATATATTACCATTCTTTCGGGTAAATACATTTTAATAATTACTATTAATTGATCCGAGGTATTTTATTACAATTTCGTATTTCTATATATTTTTATATATAGAAGATCCTATATTCATTCAATGTCTGTGATATTTGTGGTTAATGTGTAACAATTTCAATTCAATAATTTAAATTGCTATTTAGAAGAGCCTATTCTAAACAATAATTTTTACAATTATTTTTCTAAACATATTTACTTATACAATTAAATTTTCAGCTGCCTATAAGCATGCTGATGGTAAGAAAATTGATGGTAAACGTGTGCTTGTTGACGTTGAAAGAGCACGAACAGTAAAAGGATGGTTGCCTCGGCGATTAGGTATGAATATTTATTTCATTGTATAATTGCATTAAATATAATTCTTAATTAATTTTATTTAGGTGGTGGACTTGGTGGTACAAGACGTGGAGGATCAGATGTCAATATCAAACATTCCGGCCGCGAGGACAATGAGCGTGAACGGGAACGATATAGATTAGAGCGTGAAAGAGAAGATCGCCGTGACAGGGAAAGAGACAGTAAGAAAATATATATTATGACGGATATAATAGATTAAATGCTAAAAAAAATTTCTTACTATTTTTAAAAGGATTTGAAGTACGCCGACGATCAAGATCAAGAGAACGCGTTGTAGATAGAAGAGAAAGAGAAAGATCCCGTCACCGTAGTAGATCACGTGATAGGCGCATTAAACGCAGAAGTCGTGATCGAGATGAAGAGCCAGAGAGACGTGATCGTAGAGAAAAAGAACGCGAACGGGAAAAAGACAAAGATAAAGATAAAAAGAAGAAGCGCTCAAGATCTCGTGATCGTGTACTTGAACGGGAACGAGATCGATCTGAGAAGAAACGAGATAAAAGAGATCGCGATCGAGGTAGCGACAAAGAGAAAAAGGAAAGAAAACCAGAATTTCGGGAAGGAGAAATTAAAATCAAAGAAGAACCAATTGATGGTAAGTATTTTATTAAAATAAAAAATTGCGATTTTTTGGTACAAATACAAATTATTAACTGAATTTGTTCTAACAAATCAAATCGCTACATAAAATAAAAACTACATTATTTGTAAATTTTTGAGTTAACAGGGCCTCTGAATGTTAAGTTCATTTTAGTTGGTAGTATAATACTCAAACAGTAACTTAATACATTCATTTACACAATTTAACAAACAAAATACTTAATTTATCAAACAATTTCTATTTACAGATTATCCAGATTATCCAAATTCAATTAATAATTATCAACAAAATGCTGTTAAATATGAGGATGATGACGAACAAAAATACAGACCACCAGAAGACGAACGACAAAGAGAACGTGAAAATGGTGGTCAAAACTCATATAATACAGAAAATAATGCGGATAATAATCAAGGATGGTGGCGCTAAAAATACATATTTAATGTACTTTAATTATATAATATAAATATCAAAATTGATATTCTTAATTTTTTTATTACAAAGTATGTACATGTACAATGAATATAATTTAAAATAAAACCATTAGCTTAACCATTAGTTTTTTTCAGATGTTTTTTCTTTCAAATAAACAGTTACTTCGAAATTTTAATGAGTTTATGTCACCATCTTAATCAGGGAAATTTCATATTTACTTTATAAACACAATATATATTTCATTTATATTGTATTTAGAATCAATCCTATAATGTGCAATACTAAATAATTTTATTTTTCTGTATTTATTTGCTGATATATGGGTATATATAGCACCTAACTCACATGGACAGACACTAAAATGACACTCCTTAGCCTATTTTAACTCGTTAAACTTTGTTTTATAAATTTGCCTTTTAGAGATATGATACATCCATGCTTAAAATGTTATATGCTTACGCTTAGTGTTTCAAAGTATTATGTATAAAGGTTTAACGCACAACAGATATTTTAGGTCGCTTTATAACTACACCCCAAGAGATGAGATACAATATATATGGTTTTTATATCTATTTAGCTTTTATACAACAGGTATAAAAACCCTGATATTCCATACCTATTGGTTTGCGCTGAAACTGCAAGGAACTAATAATTCAACAAGTTTTTTTGCTGTGATCGTTCAAATGCTACAAATTTTCTTAACTCTGTCTGCACTGTGCAAGTTTCTACACAAAACACCATATAACATTGAAATAACTAAACAGTAGAGTTTAAAGTACCTAAATATTTAATGTCTTTCAAATTAATTTTTTTGTGTTCTACAAATTAATCAAATTTTTAAAACGGGATTGTCAGATCATCGAAGCATTTATACGTTTTAAGAATTTTGACAAATTCCCTCATTTATTTTTGTTTAATTATTAAATAATAAAGACATTTTTTTAATTTCACATTTATTTATATATTTATATTTCCATGTATCCCTAGGTTCTCAAAGCTCATCCATTTATTTGAATTATCTGATATATTAGAAAACAGAAATTAAAGGATACTCATGTTCATGATACAATGATTGTGTGGAATTTATGAAGAATCTATGCAGAAGCATGAATTCTCAAGCGGAATATATCTTGAATAGTTAACTACATGAAAATCAGCGAAGAAAATATAGATTTATATTTTTAAATCTATTTATACTAAACAATTGGCGTTGAAACTGAAATATAATCGAGCTTAGCAACAGCATAACATTCCTTATCCTACTCAATGTGTGATATACGTAATCTTATCTTGTTCTCACAATCTATACAGGTAATTGGTTTCTTCAGAAGCTGTTATTTGACCATTCTCGATGATAAGAAATCTCTTTGAAGTAATTGTGTCGAATCAATTACTAATTGTATTACAAAGACGCTGATATATATATATATTTTGAGCGTTGTATCCCACTTTCAGGAATTACTATACGAAAAACATGTTGAAAAAGTTGGACAGATAAACTAGTAGTTATATTATGTGCTTTGCAAAAGAAAGCAAAATCTTCGGATTATTGTTTCTGGTACAGCTACCACCCACCGGATATAGATTATTTTATGAAAAATATGTAATTACAATCCCTCTCATTAAATGATTTGAAAAAGATGAATAAAAAAATTTTTTTTTTGTTGCAAAAATGAAGGTAAAATTCTGTTTCCTTAGTAGATCCTTCTATTTTTTTCAGCTTTCGGGAGCCACTATATAAAAGTTTCAGAAGCACGGGTCTAGATGGGATAAAAAATTACTGTATGTTCTAGATCTAGACTAGCACACATCGAATTAACCAGAAATCTTCCGTACGAATTAAATTTCTAATATGTACAAACTTACTTCGAAAAAGTACATTAAATTTTCTGCAGATACGCCTACAACTAGAACTATAACTTATGTTCTCAAATCTTGTAAAACATCAATTTTTAAACAAAAACCACAATATGTTTTTTTTTTTTTAAATAATTCTCTCATCTAAAATGTACAAACTTTTTTTTATTTTCTAACAATACATATAATAATTAATAATATTAATAATAGTATAAAATTTACTTTAAAAATATTGAGTGTAATTTGAAACTCTTCTCTTTATTTTTGTTCAGACAAGTTGTACTGGTATTTTTTTATATTTTTTATTTCATTAAAGTGAAGAAGGCATATTGTTATCATCCTTGTCGCAATAATCTCAATTATTGTGACCAATTGAAACTGAATATAATATTACATGATAAAATTTATTTTTTGTGTAATTTGTTGTAGTATTAAATAATACAAAAGGATATATAGAAAATAAAATTGCAGATTTTTTCGTATTTGTTTTTCTTTTGTTATTTTTATTATTAAAATTTTTATTAAAATTTCATGTATTCGTTTCTATTTGTTCGTTGCCATCAACATTTTTTGATTTTTCAATATGTTTAGATGCCACTGATAATACTGCAGATGATGATGCAGTTGGAGGTGCTGCTTTCAAAATGTCACTATAACTTTCTCCTTCCATAGGATTATTTAATCTATTATTGTAATTTTTCATTTTTATTTCAGTATCTTCAATATTCCCTGTTGTACTACTAATATAATTTTCTTCATTTACAGTATTTATTATTGTTAAATTATCATTATTCAATAAATCATTTACTTCTTCTTCGGTTTTTAAATAGTCTACTGAATCAAATAATTCTCTGACATCGCGATCATCATCTTTACGCAATCGTCGAATAATCTGTAGAATATCATCAGATATTGGTTCTTTCCTTTTTTCTAATATGTGTATAAAAAAAACCAGTTTATTGTAAAATTTAAAATATGTTTTATAATATTTTTTTGTTTACCTTTAATATTAATCAAATGAGCTAAATTTTTGGCGACAAGTAATCTAATGTTTGGTACAGTATCATACGATAACTGTTTCATACTAGAGAATATTAAATGCAATAAATCTACTAAGGGATTTTCACATTTTATTAACTGAAATTAATATATATATATTTATTATATATTTATATAATAAAATAATGTTAAAAAAATAAATTTACTTTATAAAAAATAATCAAAAAAGTCTGTCGTTTTCTCCAACTATCACTTTTTGCAAATTCTTGAACCAAAAAATATTTTACAATTGCTTCACGTTGTTTTGCATTTGAAATTACTATTATTTCTGACATCTGTAATCCAAATACAAAAATATTTTTCTTTTATTATTTTTTATTTTAAATATATATATAAAAATAACGACTTACAGCATCAGCAGCAATTTCCCTTACACAACTGACCTTATCTTCAAGAAAGAAACCAGTTAAACTTGTCAAATATAAAAGACTATCGTGATTATTTATGGAATTATACATTTTAATTAATAGACAAATTTGTTTAGCTAAATCTTCTTTAATGCGCCAATTTGTTTTGCTATCAACTCGTAAGCAAACACCAATATTTGACAGAATTTCTTCATGTTTTGATTGATCTATTGCCTATGGTACATGAAAGAAAATATATAATATATTAAAATATTTATAATAAAAAATAAACTTAATTATTATAAGATTACCTTAAGAAAATTTGCAAAATTTCTAATTGCTTCAATTTTAACTTCATCTAGATCTTTAAAAAATCCTAAATAAATTGGTACTAAATCTCTTGTTGCAATCTTTTTGCCAAGTATTGTGGCCAACAAATCAATTGACGTTGCAATTGTTTTTCGAACTTTCCAATCGATATCATCACAAAGAAATTGCAATAACGATTTTAAAATATGCCAATTGCTGCAGAATAAATAAATGAAAAAATTATAGAATTATTTATAATCGAATAAACAAAAATAAAAAATAAAGTACTTTCGCAATCACTTCAGAACTTTCTTTAAATCATTATATTTTTTTATTCAGATAGTCTCATAATAATTATTGGTTTGTTCTCTATTGAATAATACTGTAATCAATGATTGTATCAGCAAAAAAATCATAATGAATTATTATTATCGTCTACTACATTACTAATTAACACATAATTTTTTCTTAATGTTTTATTAAATTTTAATATGAACCATAATGTAAACATAAAAATGAATTTTTAGAGGTTAGATTTGAAAATATAATCTACATTAAATTGCATTGTTCACATTCATAACCATGGCTGTGGAGTCGGAGTCCGGAGTCGCTAAACAAAATCGCGACTCCGACGCTGACTCCAATAGTAAAACTTCTCGGTATTGCACGTGCATGTACAAAATATTTAAAATTCAAAGAATTTTTCATATATTTGGCAACAATCAAAGAATTTTGAAACAATTCAAAGAATTTTTCAAAAATTTGTAAAAAAAAAAATTCTTCGCAATTGGCGATGCAATCAATTATAGATCAATAAGTAGATTTCAAGACCATGTTTATAAATATGTCTATATTCGTTTATAGCTTTGGAGTCGGAGTTGGACTCTGAAAATTTCAACGGTCGGAGTCGGAGTTGGTACTTTTTTTTACGACTCCACACCCCTGCTCATAACATTATAGAATGAATTAGCTACGTACGTATATGTACTTGTTAATATCAGCATTTAATAAAGATAAATAAAGTAATTAAGCCGGTCTATTTAAAATACTTGTCTCGTTCCAATTACTACGCACACTTTTGGCAAAATATATTTTTTGCGGTAGTAAGTGAACTAATTAAAATAAAAGTAAACTACGAAAAATAGAAACTACTTACCATTTACCAATGGTCAACACAACTGCCGGAAAGTTATAAGCACAATTAAGCTTAATTTCTTCTTCTTCATGAAGAACCATTGTAACATATGATTCTAAAATACCAACTGGAACAATATTCTGTTGAAAATTTGTTGGTGGCTTGAATTTTGACGATGTTGAAGTTTCTTTAACAATATCATTAATTCTATTTGCTTTATTTGATTTATAATTCATTAATCCTAGTAAATCATCAAAATCATGATTCTCAACAATTTTTGTATCTAATGGTAGTTCTGGATCAATATGCCAATATTTATATGAATTAAATTCATTGAATGCTGCTGAATCTTCATCGTCATCATCATCTGGATCACCGCAACTATTAAAACCGGTATCAATACTAGTACGATTTGAAATATCTTCATCTCCATCAATTGAAGAATTACAGCTATTACTATTTTTATCATCACATTTTTTTGTTGTTGAATCTGTAATATTATCAACTACAATTGTTGTATGCGGAGATGTAGACGGTGGTAGTACATTATTCTGCAATGATTCAAACATTTTCGACAGTTCTTCTTCCGTAATATTTGAAAAACCTGTATTACATAATGGTGTTTGTAATGAAAGTTGTTCTTGTTGTTGTTTATCATTGTTTTTACTTTGTACAACTAAAGATGGATTTTTTTGTGTGTGTAAATATACTGGATGCGATGGTTGTTGTTGTGGTTGCTCATTAATAGCTTTTTTTATTATTGATGATAAATCGGTGGGTGTATTTTTACGCCAAAAACTATGAGCCTGAACTAATAAACCAGTACGACGACGACCCTTTGTTTCTGATATATTTGAATTTTGATTAATATTATTGTTAATATGACCACTATTATTTATATTATTATTGTCACCAGTATTTGAAGTAGTCCATGAATCGCTTTTAAAATTTTCAGTTGGATTATTACAGCTAATTGTTGACTCAGTCGTTGATGACGATGATGATGCTGGTGTATCAGTAATATTACTACTAGAATTTGTTGTTTCATCATTTTTAAATAAGCCTAATGTTGATTCAAAAATATTCTGTAATTTATTATTGTTATTAGTAGAATTATTTTTATCATCTTCATATTCCCAAGCATTCCAAACATCAACATTTTTAAAAATGCTTCTCTTTAAATATACGGCATCATTTATTTGTTTCACTAATTTTGATTTACTTTCAATTATTAACTGTGCAATCTCTTCAGAACTTAAGGCTTCATCATTAAAATTTTGATTATTATTATTGGAAACTTTTGAATTTTCACCAAATTTTTTTTGAATATTTTCATCATTTTTATTTATTTTACTGTCTTTCTCACTATTAGCAGATGATGATAATATTTCATTATTACTGTTGTCACCATTAGCAAACATATATAAGTAATGTTCATAATTTGCTACTAATTGTGGATCTGAATGATCTCTAAATAAAATAAGATTAAAAATTAAAAGTTAAATAAGTTTGTGTAGTTAATTTTTAAAACATAATTTTATATAAGTGTGGATCAGAATGTCTGTTGTTTTATTCACAGGTTAAAAAAAATATATATCTAACAATCAAAAGTTACGGATTTACTCATAATTTTAAAGGTTTGATGAAATCCGTAATTTCGACTCTTAGAGAAATACTGCCAAATAAGTACAATGCAAATTTATTTAATTCCAAAATATTTTAGATAGTCTTTATTTACAAGGTTATTCAATTATTAATTATTAAGATAAAATTGTGATCCATCGACATTTGTTAACATAATATTTATGTATATTTAAAATCTGCTGGTTCAAAGAAAAATATTAAGAAATTAAAGTTAAGGATTCACAGAAAAAATATTAAGAAAATAAAATTGAGGATTTACTTATAGAGAAGAAAATGCTTAACTAATGTATATAATTGAATTTTTGATTATTTTTAAAGTTGTTTGTCTAAAAGGGTATAACAACTTAGAAAAAGTGAGATTTTTTTATGCTGTAGTTGAACATTATCTTCTTCTTCAGTTTCGTCATACGATTGAACTATCTATATCTATATGTAGATGATTTTTAATATAGCCCTAAAACGATAATACCTAGTTGTAGTATTTATGTGTACAATATATGAATTATAATTCAAGCAGGCTTACGTTATAATTATAATCTACTACTAATTAATGCGAGACAAAAATATTATTTTCGTAAATTTAATTTATATAGTAATTATTAATAAAAATAATAATAATAATAATAATAATGTGTTCCTTGCTTTATAAAGAAAATGTATCACTTATTTAAGTTTCTTTAAAAGTATATAAGAATTTACTATGTGTTCAATTCAAATATTTTATTCGAATATAGAAAGTACTAATTAGTAATATAAATAACAATTAAAATATTTATAAAAATAATTACCTAAAATCAGAATCAACCGGATTTGTTATATGTAACTCGCCATTGTAAGAATATGCCAAACCAGTTATACAAGGATCAGCAAATGATGATATTATTTGTCCAAGTACTTTAAATGTTGCACATATAACCCATTTATTACTATCCCTTGCCAATTTTAATACAATCGGTGCAATACGATTTTTTCTGCAGTCTAACGTACAAACAAGTGATATCAAAGCTATTGATTCAGCACATGCTTTTCGTACACCCCAAAATACATCTTCGCATAACGAAAAGAATGTTTCTAACTTAATATATTCAAATAATAAAAAAAAAGATGATAATTTTTTGTTTTATTTAGTTACATTTTAATTAAGTTTACCAATTTTGTTTCAGTAATATTTGTTCCCAGTACATAACTAATAGTTGGAAATATATTTGCACATGTTCTTCGTACACTATTTATTCGGGTTTTACACATATCAAGAAAATGTTTGAGAAAAAGTTCTTCAGTTTTTTGAGGTCCTATAATTGGTGCTATTCTTCCCATAAACTGAAATTTTTATGAAAAACCAAAAAAAATATGTATTAAAATATAATTAATTAAATTATATTTATATATAAAAATCTTTAAGAAAAATTGGAAATATTGTATTTATTTTCTTCTTAATATAAAATTGAATAATTTAACATTTTTTTTTGTATATGTTGAATATCGTCATTTATCCAAGCTCATCAAAGCTGGCTGTGATATGTGTTCAAACTGATTAAACATTTCACAACCACTTTGTGAGACTAGGCTAAAAGCAACACTAAAATAAAAACACAATTATAGAAATATACTTTTTTATTGAACGATATATAAATTACATATAGTAAAAAAAAAAGATGAATTAAAATATTTTCACGCTCCTCAAAGCTGGCTGTGATATGAATTATATAATACATTTCACAGCCACTCTGAGTGGCGAGATAATATTTTCTGTTGTTACCTATATTTTTAATAAATTTACACAAAATCACTAAAATTTGTAGAAAACTTCTTTAATAAAACTCGTCAAAATGGCTGTGATATGATTTCTTATAAATAAACACCGCACAACCATTTTTACGATTTCATTAAAGAAATATATTTTTTTTTTGAAGTTTTTGACATTCTAATAATTTAGTAATACCTCCTGACCTTTCCACCAATAAATTTTTGACAGACAAAGTCAGTTTTTTTTTTTGAAATCTGCAGGACAAACAATATTAAGCTTAGCACCGAGTTCGGTGTGAAGTGAAATTTTCTTACAAATAATTTAATAAAACTTTAACAGATAATTGCAAAGGTCTATTATTGCAGATATAAATTTCACCTTTAATTAAAAAAAAAAAACAATTATTCAACTTTTATATGCCACTATAAGAGTGAAATAAGAAGCAGAATTTTTCACTTCTAATTTCACAATCTTAAATTTGTATGAAAATTTCACGTTACTGCGAGCTCGATACTAAACTTAAGTTATGTTTGCTTGGACGGATTATACTTTTCTTTAAATTGCACTATTTTATAATTTAGTCAATATATTATTTTTTGTTGATGACAATAATTTCCCACAAAGCTCATCAAAATGGCTGTGATATGTGATTCAAATGATCAACATTTCACAACCAATTTGAGAGACATGTAAGAAAATTTCTTTTTAATATATATATTATATATAATTTGTAGAAAAAAAAATCATTTCACTCATTGTTTCTTATAATTTATCAGCAAAAAAATCACAAATGATGTAAATTGGAAAAAGTATTGCTCATCAAAGCTGGCTGTGATAGATTTAATTTAAAAATCACTAAAACAACCAAGTTTGATGCCAAAACAATTCCCATAGTTATATATATACGAACTTCATATATTATAAATATGTAATATAGTTTTGATAATAAATTTTAAAAAAAATATTTAATTACCGTAATTGCATTTATATTAAATTCTCCTAAGGTTTCATAATTAATTTTGTGTTCCGGACATATTATCGCTGGGCAAACTTTTTCTTCAATACGTTTCTTATCTAAAACATATTTTTCTAACAACAATTGTAAAGCCGAAAATGATTCCCGCCTCACCTATAATATTATAATGAAAATTTTGTTTCAATAAAAAATGTTGTTCAATTTTTATTAATTTTATTTTAAAAAAAAAAAAATGTTTATATTATTATTATTTTTACCTCACATTCTTCATCCTGTAAGTAATTTAATACAATTTGCAACAGGCGGTCGTATAAATAATGTTCGAGATCGGGACAAGCATGCTCGTGACATTGTAAAAACACGTAAGGAATTTGTTCAACTAAACTAGTTCTAACAATTGGCGCTGTAAATAGAAAAATATATATTAAATATTAATTTAATTAATTGAATTTATTTAAAATTAAATTTTAATTAAAAAAAAAAAACAATTGAAAAAAACAGTTAAAAAGAAAATACACTTTTTGATAATGTATAATCAGTGACACACCCTTAAAAATTATATTTTTTTTTTATATAATTTTCTGTATTCTTGATTGATATATATATATATATATATATATATATATTATATATACATATGTATATAGTTCAGTCGGTACTACTAAATAAATTTTCCCTCTGAGTCAAAGTTCAAAAGAAAATACATCAAAAAATTTGTATTTTCTTTAAATAAATACACGTTTTCATCACGTTTTACATACATTTTTTTTTTAATATTTTTATATTAAATTTTTTTTAAAAAAAATAAAATACAAAATTAAGAAAAATTGTTATATTTTTTATATACATCTCAGAAAAATATAAAATTATCGACCGATTAAAATATTTTGGATAGAAATTGTATATATGTGTATATACAAAATACAACAATATATAGTAGTTAATTAACATCATCCCAGTATATTTGAATCACCAGAGTAAGTAAAAAAAATGGTAGTTGATGGCTGCTGAAACTGGAGAAGAACCATTATAAAAGAATGGAGAGAATACGAAAATGACGAAGGTGCTGCTTAACAATCGGAAACTCAAATATTTTATACTTTATTGTAATGCTGCTTTTTTTTAAAATATATATAGAACAAATACATATAATTTAACTTAGAAAGACATTACATATTACACATAATATCTTATTTTGCTAGGATTACAATAATATTATTTTGTTATTTTGCAATCACTATTTTGATTCTACACATTTTGGGACAATATTTTTATAATTGAAAAATATTTGAAAAAGAAATGGTAATTGGTCAACAAAAATAGACCAAAATGCAACATGTTGTATAATTATAATATTTTACTCTAAAAACACACTCACTTTTTAATCATTCACAACAATTTTTAATGATATTTACAATTAATTTCTTATTTTAATTTTTTAATATTATACACAAAATTATATTTTTAATTATTTATGTATAATAAATTTATATTTTAATATATAATTATTATTTTTTTTAAAAAAAGGATTATTTTAAACAAGACAAGAGACCACCGCCCTCAACAACATCACCCTTAAAAAAACCAATTTATATTCTAGTATTATTGTTTTTATTATTTTTTTTTATAAAAATATATAGTATTAATTGTAATATACTGTAAGGAATACGTTTTTGAATCCATTTTTTTTTTTTGTAAATGCGGTACACACACAAACACACTTCCATTCAATGAATATATAAATAAATGTATATAAATACATATATAAATACTAAAAAAAAAAGGAAAAATAAAAAAGAAAGAAAAGAAAATTAATATCAATAATAATGAAATAGGCCAAGAGTAACGCAAGCAGAAAAATAAAATATATGTAATAAAAATGTAATGCGAGAGAAATTTTATAAATGTATTTGTGAAATTTATGTGGCGCAAAATCATCTCTTTTTTTTTAACTGACTATATTTTTCCTTCACCATTTTAGGGCCAAATCCATTATTAATTAAGACAAAATGGTGTATTTTATTTTAAACTGTTTTTTTTTATAATAATTTTATTTAATATTAATTATTATCGTACATATTAATTAATATTAAGGTTTTTGTAAAGATGAATAACAAACACTTTCTATATTAATAGCTCTACGTCTTGTGTAGCTTGGCTCATAAATGTTTCGGTTTCTACTTTATGAATACGAACTATGCGAAGTAAGAGTTCAGGATTGACAACCAATTCAAGGATTGGGCGTAATATGAAAGGATTAATACCAATAATAATATTAATATCAATAATATTAAAAGGATTAATATCTAAAACTGTGAATATTCAAGTTCATAAAGTTAAACCTACAACGTGTATAGAAAAGGTGGATATAGGAAGGGGTGGTTTAGTATAAAACAAAGAAATGTGTAACATGATGGATTTTGAGGAGTACCATAGGACTAAATATGTCATATGTGTATGGGTCCCTTTCGCATATTCACATCTGTTTATTCATTCATCCATGATTTCAACGAGCTATTAAAACTATTTTGCTGATTTCACGTATACGTAAAATAAAATTGAACTCTGCAGATGAAGACGTATTTGGAAAAAAACATTTGTGAATTATGCGACTAAATACGTTGTCGTGTCGTGTCCACTGATCTTTTCCATAGTATGTCCATATATTTTTTTTTACATTTAATTTAAATAAATCCGCCAACTATAATTGAAAAGCTAACCCCTAGATTCATAATGATATCAATGCAACTGAACCAAAGCAAAACGAAGCTGATAATTCAGTTGTTTTGTTATAGGGCCCATACACGACACATGCATGCATGCGCAATCACGTGACTGCGCATGCAGATTGACCGTGTATGGTGTTGATTGTGTGGTTGCACATGCTGATTGTGTGATTTCAAAAATTTTTGATATTTTTTTGTTTGTGCATGCATGCATGTATAATGTGTGGTGAAATAACTCATTTAAAATTTATTTTCGTGTGGTAAACTAGTAGCTAGTGTGTATAAAAAACTGCTGAAAGTTGTAAACATGAAATTTTGGAACGAATTCTTGGAACTATATAAAAGTTTTCCAGTTTTGTGGCTAGTGAAGGGATTATAAGCGATTATAATTGCAATACACGCAGCGTCTGACATGATTGAAATTTCAAATTAAATGAAGAATGTGCAATTTGCATGTGTCGTGTGTAGAGAAGCCATGATTGAGCAATCAATGATTGTACATGCATGCATGTGTGGTATATGGGCCCCATTAAGAACATTATTTTTTTTTTATTTACACAGAGTTCCAAATCAGATCCGGCGTAAAGTCGTAAAAGTTGTAACTTTAGTTTCTAGTTCAGTTGCGTTACGTTGCTGACTTTGCATTGTGAATGGAAGTACTATTTTCATTTATAATTTAACTTTATAACTTTAAATTCAGTTGCGTTAGGATTATGAATGCAGAATAATAGTTCAGAGCAGCGCGTCATTTAATGGACTATAAAGAAAATACATGTAGAGTTTTCAAAACTCAATGGATAATATAATAGTTACAATGTAATCCTATTATCTATTTAATTATTCAAACACGTTTAATTTACAAATATTTGTGTTTCTACGACAACCACCATTTAAATTAGTTAAAATGTGATTTGCTTTCCCATTATCATGGAATGGTTCTTTCTTTTACACATTTTATTGTTTTTTTTTCCTTTTTATTTTAAAATATTTTCTTGTTCTCTAGTGAGCATGGTTAGTACTACTAAACTATACTATCATTCGAATTTGTAAATATCCTTTTTCTCTCTTAGGCTGTTGTAAAGTAACAGAGCTAATAGGAAGCCATACAAAATACATAATAGTGTTTGTGTGGAATTTATCATTAAACGGGGATATTGGCATCGCTTCTATATTATAAATGTTTGTTCTGCACTGATGTTGTTGTTGTTATTAATTTTACGAGAAACCCTTACTGTTTTTGAAAAACGTATCTATTACACACACATACTTATTTATATATAAAAATATTTAACGAATTTTTTGTTTTGTTTAAAAAAAAAAATATCTACGCGTTACTCAGGTGAATTCATTTCCTTTCTTAAGTCCTTATTTATATTTTTTTTAAAAAAATCGCTTATAATCACTAAAACTATATTTTAAATAAAATTTTACATTTAAATTTTTTCTTATTTATGTACAATCGAAATATTTCTCTTGACGATTACAAAATTTATTATATATTTTAAATAGAATAGTGCCCTACCCAAAATTACAAACAAAAATATTTATGTATATCCATCACGATTAATACCAAAATCTTCTTCTAATAAAATATTATAATATTTTTTAAAGATTTTTTTATTATTTTTCAAAAACAACACTTCAAAAATCAAATTTTGGAAACTTTAAAAAATAATTTCGAATTTTATTTCAGAAACACCAGCAATCAGTGTAGTTTTTATAATCCCGGCAAAAAGGTCACTTGTGTAAGCAGTGATGCAAGAAACCAACTATAGAGGGTTGATTACATTCAAAGAGGAAGGATATTGTTAAAATATAATAACGAAAGATTTTTGAATTTCCATTAAAAAATTGTATATGTTTTATATTACAGAAAGAGGAAATCAAATATGTACAATTAAATAAAAAAGAAATTATAATAATAAAATAATAGATGCAATGATGAATTTCTGCATAGTTACACCACTGTCAAAATCTTAGATACATTTTATTTAAGATTATATTCTGATTGTCGAAACCGAAACACTGCAATTAAATTTTCTTAAGTTTCTTCTGTGTGACAGAAATAATAAATACTGACAGTTTAATTTTAAAATAAATAATTAAATACATATTTGAGGATTTTGAAAATAAAATATATAAACGAAATTAAAACCAAACACATAAATATATATATTAAAGAAACACGAATTATATTGATGTATGTATGTATTTTGGTGGAGAAAACTATAAGTGATAAAAGACTTGATTTAGAAAAAAATATGGGCGTGCGTCGTCGTTATCGTAAAAATAAGAAATTATAAAAGGAATATTCTGTAAATATTCTTTATTTAATTACTTTTCACAAATGTACTTACTATAATTTGAATCCTTAAACAAATTATTTAAAATATTAATTTATTTTTGACATTTTTATATGCATTCATATATTTGCACTCAAAATTTTTCACTTTAATTCAAATATTGTATTAGTAAATAAAATAGGTTTGCATTTTAAATTTAACAAAAATAAATCATTTTATGAATCAGCGCAAACTCAACTTTAGATAGGTTGGAGGAGGTTGTATAGTACAAAAAAAAAAATATTTTTCGATAATTTAAAAGTTGCCACTATGTGGCGTGTACATCGGTAAAAATATTTTAATTGTAAATATTACATTTCAAAGAATTGTTGATATTAAAAAAAAAAAGTTTTTTTCAAAAAAAAAAAAAAAAATTAAATCGAAAAAGATGTGAGTGTCAGAAAACTCAACTATTTTGAATTTTGACACTTATATCTTAAAAGCAAATACAATAAATCAGAAAAAATCTAAAGATGATATTGAAAAATCTAAACATCTAAACATCAATATTGAAAAATCTAAACATCAATATTGATGTTATTTAATTCGAAAAAGTTTAAGAAAAATATTTTAGGAGTTAGCTTTTTTAAATTGATTGAAAACATACAACTTTATACATAATATGCAATGCAATAAGTTATATTGCATCACAATTAAACTAAACAGTTTTTTGACAGTTCAGCGATATTAATAAAATACTTGATGTATGGTTTGCTGTAAAATCTGCCCACTTTGTGACCCGAAAAAGTTATAATCTATACGAAGATTTTTTTGTTAGTCATAGAAGACCTTTGTAATTGACAATCTCATGTTCTTGTATTGGAAAAATTCAAAGATTTCTGACGTCTAGAATAACAGACGAATTAATAATCTACCTAAAGACTGAATCGCAGAAGTTTGCTCAAAATAAGATTAAGTAACATAAGTAAATTATAAAACTGCCCATACATTATACAACTTGTTTCTCATTATACAACATGTTGACAACTTGGTGGTTATATCGTATGTAGGAATTTTTATATCATGTTGACATTTGACAACCATTTTGTTGAGTTCACAACTCGATTGAAGAAATATTTTAATTTAGGTGTGGCGTTAATAAATTTATAATTTCGTTCAGGAAGTCATGAAAAAAAAATATTAGTTTGGTTTCCCAATCAACAGATGGCGCAAAAAGATTCCAATTATGATTTCAATGAAATTAATTATTTTTCACGATGAAATTTTGAAATTTAATTTGTTTATTTCGATAAAAAATTGAAAATTATAAAATGCTACTTTAAGTAGTATATAATTTTGCAGTGTACAAAAATTAACTTGTCTAATTAATTCATTTACAAAATATTTTTCAAGGCTATTTCACCGGAGAATTTGTAGGATAGCGTTAACATTTAATTTCATTCGAGCTACATACAAAGCTTAAAAAACACAGAATGTTTCGTTGCTAACGCAGTGTCGTTAACCGAAGTGCTTAAGCATAGTAAATATTAAATAATAATCAAAATTTATAATTATTATTATTATCGACGAAACTTAGTCACGATTTTCCTTTTAAAAATTAATTAATTATCAACTTTTATACTATGTATACCTAACGACGACCGATTTTGAACAAAATTTATAGATTACACTCACATACCACATTTTTTGTCATTCATAAATTTTATTAATTATTTAATATATACATATTGGGAATGAGTAAAAAAAATTACATATTAAAGCAAATTTTACAAATTCCAAAGTGCAGTTAATAAAGAAATTTGTATAAAAATTGTCTATACCCTCAAATCAATTGAAAAAAAAAAAACAGTTTAATAGTCAGTCAAGTAATGTGCATAAATTCCATTTTGATGACGTCACTAATAATGAAACTCTTACTACCATTTTATATATATATATATATATATATGTATATTTTTTTTTTTACAAATCTATCTATAAAACCAGTCTCTCTCTCTCTCTTCGCCGCACCCAAAAAAAAACTTTTAATCATAAATATATAAAATACACATAAAAGATACTTTTATTTTGTGTTGTTTTATATGAGGACGAAACTGTGAGAATTTACAAAATAATAAAATAAAAAAAAAAAAAAATTCATTCATATAATTTTTGTTTTCAATTGTACACCGATTAAAATTTTAAACGACGATAGTGAATTTTTTTTTAGAGTAGTAAAATAAAAAAAAAAAATACAAATATATATAAAAAAAAAAAAATTATTTGCAAAACAAAAAATTTACATATACACTTAAAAGAAAAGTTGATTTTTTTATAATGGGCGGCCAGTAACGTTTTAAAATTATTGTATGTCTATTATTTATGTGGTGAATATAAAAAATATTGATTAATTAAAAAAAAAAATAGTAAAAAATTTCCCCAATAAGTAAAAAAAAAAAAAAAATTGAATGAAATAGAGTTAACTGCTGCATTCTGCATATCTACTCTACTCTAGGTTGATGAATTAAAAAAGAAAAGCTTTAGCAGACGTCACCTTGATTTGTATTGTATATTTACTAGAAATAAAAATAATCTGACAAATTATTGAATGAATTATATATTACCGATAACGCCCACTATTAAATGTACATTAATTAGATGCACTTAATCAAGATAATAAAGCATGAAAGTGCCCCTCGTTACATATTTAAAATCAGATGGCGCGATGATAGATTTAGAAAGGGGATGAGAACTATTAATTTTGTTTGCGTGCAAGTGTATTTTTCATTGTTTTAATATAATTAATAATTTATAATATTTTATTAGTAAGTGGTTTAATTAATCTGAAAATTGAAAATAAAAAAAAAAAAAAAAAATAGTCAAAAATAGGTTTAAATTAAACCCTAAAATTTTGCAGGGCTAATGGTTTTTTTAGATCAAGCTTATGTCAATGTTGTATAACGTTAAATCTAATGCAATGAATTATCTTGTTGCTTAAGCAATTTTATTATTAGTTTCATCTGAAACGATTGCTAATCGCGTTAAAATTTGAGTTGAAATTTAACTAACTTAAAGATGACTTTTACAACCTGAATTACATGTTGTATTAAATTAAATATGTATAAATATTATAAAAATAAACAAAATTCTTCAAGACTTGTCGTTTTTTTACATAAAATTTTATTATAAAGTATAATTTATGTTATGATAAAACCTTGAAATTTTTTCCTGGTTTAAAAGTAGAAATGATTCCAACATTTATTGCGGATAGGACACCAGCAGTTTACAGGCTACTGGAACAACATCCCACGCATTTCTCAAAAAAAAAAAAAAAAAGCTAAACCGAACTACGTACTTATAACTGATCTGTTCACAAGCTCATTGCACGATCACTTAAACAAAATCGAAAAGTCGTGTAATAGTCACTCGTCGGTTCTATTCGGATTATTAACTGACAAATATTTTAGTAGGGTAGGCACAGTAAATCTATTTAGGTTGCAGTGCAAGGAGGCGAAGTTTAGTACTTTTTCCTTAATGACTCCATAACTATCTACAGTTTACGATTGCTAAGTCCAGAAATTTCGTTCTTTTAGACATATAGCTCAAGATAAATTTATGAAATGTTCCAAACTGAGAGGGGGGAGCTACTTGTTTATAATGAAACTTATTACTGCCTTAGTAATTACTTCACATAAAAATTATGATAGTATTAAAATAATTCAAATTAAAAAAATATCTCAAAATAAACTACTCTGTTACTATATATATAATAAAAAAACATGTAATTTCTAATTATTATTAGACGGAATTTATATTATTTCAGACGATAAGAAAGTCTGTATTTTTTTTTCTTCTTATATTCTGTTTTTTTTTTATCCTATTTTCAGATATGCGCCAGTCGGTGACTGACCGGCCGGCATGTAAATATAATATATTTTTAGTTGTATGTACAAGCAAAAATTGTATATTTTGGTATCATTAGATTATTATTATAGAAGTTTTCATTTCAGTGAGAGGAGAAAAATAATTTTTTTTTTAAATTAATTATAATTTTCATCCATTTCAAATTGTTATATATATACTTAAAAATAATAATATTTATATAGAATCACTTACATTTATCTTCAGATACCATAAGAATTGCTGCTATAAAATCATGAATATGATTTAAAATATCCTCTAACGGTTGTTGCCTTAAGATATGTGACAGAGTGCGTGCAAATTCTTGTCTAGAATTATATAAAAAGAAAACAAATATTAATTTTATGTAAATAAAAATTCATTTTCACTAAAATATATTTATATATAATTGTAATTATGTTATAAATGTTTATAGGAAAAATTGTGAGAACAAAATATTAATAACAATCAACTAATTCTTGGTTCTTGCCTATCAATTAGCAGAAACATAACGTGAAGCTTTTTCTAATTAATTTTCTAATCTCATAATTATTATAAAATGAATTTTTAAAAATGTTGACAGGACATTTGAAGAAAGAAAACCCTTATATATAGCCCAGTTAGACTCAACGCGAACATTCACAAAACAAATAAATTCCATAATTTGAATTTTCAACGCACGTTAAGAACATGTTGAATACTAAATTTGACAGACAAATTTATAAATTTTTTATCAAATTAATTAGGTATGTCTTCATTTGAAGAAATTAATAATTAAAATTGTAAAAGAAATAAAAAAATATTTTATTAAGCATATTTATTAAGATTGAATTACTTATGAAATAATTTTTATGTGAATAATAATGTAGTACAGTAACAGCAAATATCGAAATATTTTAAGCTAAACAGGAAATAAAATATTTTGTATTTATAGCTAAATTAATAGAAATGGAATTTTGAGAAAATTGGAATTTTATATTCAGTCTTTTACTGCAAGTATTATTAGGATTTGTAGGACAACCTTATTAAGAGTTTAGCATAATATAATTTGTATTTCATTCATAATAAGATTCAGATTTATATTAAAAGCTTTTTATGTAGTTTGAGTGAAACGAAAATTTAGCGAGATCTCCAAACCTCTCCAAATTAGACAAGTTAATTTAATAATTTTAATATTTTGGCATTTCAAATGTTTGTTATGCACACTGTAATGTAAATTAAAATAAACTACCTTGTTTTGTAAATTAAAGATAAAGTAGCATTTTATACTGACCATCTCCAATTATTCAAAATTTCTATAAAAAAAAACATATACAAAAAAAAAATTAAATGTCAAAATTTCATCGTGAAATAATGTTCAGAACATTTAATTTCACGTGAAAAATACTTGTATGTATACTAATTGCCGCGCCATCTGTTGATTGGACAACAAACTACATATTTTCAAAACTCTTACACACGAGCTGCGTATTTACTACCCGTACGAAATTATTAATTTCTGATTTCCGAAATTAGATTTAAGTGTTATTTTACCATTAAATAGCAATATCTGCTACAAAATAACAAACATTCTAGTCTAAATATATTTACATATTTAGAAATAATAAAAATTTAAATTTATTATTAATTAATACTTCAAGTACCAAAAATAGCATATTTTTAAATTCTTGTCTAAAATATATATTTTTTAAACTTAAGTAAAATAAAATAACAGACATAAAATATGACTGGTCTGACTTTTTATATATACAACATATAATTATTTGTATGAATGCATATAACAATTCAATTCAATTGAAAAAAAAAATTAATTAAACTAATACATACAATAATTTTATAAGTGTATTCTCATAATGTATTTTTTAGATACATTTTAGCATAGCTATGCATGTGTGTATTATAAAAAACAACGCAACATACTTTTAAAGATGTGTTTGTAAGGGCAATGATCGACTGAAATTTCTTCAAACAACTGTGGCGTATCGTAGCCACAATTAGTAAACGACAAAACTACAATTTACTCCTATATATATTTATGCAGTTTCAATTTCGACGAAATATATTTAATTTTCATATTTATTCTAATACCCACCCAACTACAAAAAAAAAAACGAATGAAAAAATGTTAAAACAAAATGACAGACAGCACAGAGACCATTCATATTCATTTAGTGCGCAGCAGTACAATTAATAAATACTCCTATTATATTTATTATAAAAAATCAACTTATTTTGTTTATAATTTCAATAAATTTAATATTATACAAAATATAAGTAAAGAATAATCTGGAAAGTTCAGACTAAACTAAATATATGAAAAATTAAAAACAGGGAAAAATATATTTTTTATATTTTTTGAATAATTTAATTGATCAAATTAAAAAAAAAAAATCTTAAAAAGTCAGCATGTGCTTTTTTATGAAATTGTACTTCCGGTTGATACATATACACACGCACATAAAATGATCAAAAATATTTCATGACGGAGATCTGACAAAAATAAAAAATTATTAACGCACTAAAAAAAACTATAAAAATATCTTCGTTTTTATTGTAATATAAAATTAATTTCTAATGTTTAGTTTTTTTTATATATACATAACATAAAAACACACCAACAAACAAACATATACATATGCAACAGAAACACAACTACAAAGCAGAAATGGAATGAAAAATGAAATAAAAATAACGCAGAAAAAGATCTTTTTCCCACAAAACAAAAAATACCAATAAATTTTGATGGCGACAAGTAAAGTAGTAGTAGTTGGTAGGTAACATATTTTTTATGAACCCTCTGTTTCAAAGAAATTCTTTATGTTCCAGTGTCGGGCACTGCCCCAAAAAATAATCAAGACCTGAATTTAATTGAATATATTACATGAGTAAAACTAAAATTTATAATAAATTATTTTTTCATTAATACACTTTTGAAAGTGAAAACATAAATTTTCTTCCGCAACGTTGACGACAAGTACTATGTAGTGACGTTAAATTTTCTTCCGTAACGCTGACGACAACCGACAAGTACTTTTTTTACGCCATACATATCATTTATAACCCAGTTAGTCTCGATCGTAAACAAAATAACTCAGACGCGGTGCATCCTGCCTCAATGCGACGACATTCACAAGGCAACACAGAAATTTGAGAATTTGAATTTGCGACGTACTTTTGTAACTTATTTGAAATTTTGAAAAAAAAAAAAAAATATTATACGTTAAATTAAATCCAGTTGCCTCGCCGTATTCACAATGTCATATAAATGTCAAACATAGAAACTTTGAGACTACCTACTACGGCGTTAACGCAAATTCTAATTGAGTCTACGCAACTTACGTTGAAACTAACGGACAGGTAAATGTTATCTTTTTTAACAGATCACAGAACTTACTACGTTCACCTCCCATTATAATAAGCTTATTTGAATTTATATTACAATAAGATTAGATAGTAAAATAGATTTATTTATGCATTATGTTTTTTATTTCATATATTTTGCCTAGACTAGACGTTATATAATGTACCGTACACCGAAACCACGGAATGAAATGAATTAACTAATAAGAAAACCGATTGACAAACGAAAGAACGAAACTTATCCAATTTTTATATTAATAATATTATCTTTTGCCTTTTGGCATATATAATAAATACCAGGCCAAGATAAATATAATGAATTTATTTAGCTAGAATAAATATTATAAATTAATAATTTACAATCAACTTTCATGAATTTGTACATAAAAAAATGAGCAAATTGAAAAACTTTGTTGCGTCGTATTGATATCCGGCGAACTGATCCAACAATATTGGTCGACGTTTATGATGATGGCATTAAACTTGAAATTAGTGTATTTTTTTATATCTATACAGTTACAGTATGTACTTGTTTTTCGTTTTTCGTAATTTTATGAGTGACATACAAAAAAATCATTGATGAGATAGGCCTACAAAGTACAAACATAACACAAAACATAACCTTATAAATGTATTTTGTTATGTTAATAATGTGAATAAGTATGATTAACTTCGAAAAGGAAGTCAGTTTGTTTTATTGGAATTTTACACAATTTAAAAAAAAAAAAAAATATAAATAAACACATATACAATTCTCTTTAATATTTACTTCATAGTAGTGGTAATATATAGTATATTTTGTGTATGAATATAAATTTGTATATATACAAAAAGTATGAACCAACGTTGGAATTCTAAGAATTACGTTTTGGAATGGCTGGCTTGGTTTTTTTTTTTTTTTTTTTCAAAAAAATTGTTTTGATATTAAAGTATCTGAGAATTCCGAGTTTTGGGACGACGGACGACATTGTTGTAGTTGTTTGCAAAGAAATACAATTATTGTTACGAATAAGCGTACAAACAAAATAACAAATTCCTAAATATGGATTTAATTTCTTACATGGTAAATAAATGTTACCAAGTCAAAAATGCTAAAGCATCAATTATGCAAAGAAAAAAAAAACGAAACTATAAAAATAAGTTTGTAGATACTAATCATTAATCAACCGGACATAACTAAATTTGTTTAAGAAATAGATATTTATAAAATGTTTAATAAATAATATTAATAATAGTCAATTGTAATAATTTTATTGGTTTATTTAAATTGTATACGCATTTTTATTTTCCTTTCAATAATTTTACAATTTAATATATTGTATTTTTCATTAAGATTTTTAGTAATTCGGTTAATTACAAAAATAAATTTCAACACAAATCACTCACAATATACAAAATTTTATCTTGTTCTTGAAAAAAGTAAAAATACAGAGGGGCGGCGCAGGAATGTTGTACCATCGTACATAATGTATATATATATAAATAACAAATTTTTATATATATATATATATATATTATATATAATATTACAAAATGGCGGGCCAACAAACTATATTTCTTTCACACCCAAATAGTAGCAGAGAAGAAGATGGTAACTGTACTCTTTTTTTTATATAAATTTTTAATACTATATATTTTTACCATTTCTTCTTTACTTTATTTTATAATATAAATATTTTTGTATTTCCGTTTTTTTTTTTAAATTAACTACAAATTTGTATTATTGATTTTTATTTATAATTAGGCGGAAATTCGAGTTTTAATTATTGTTTGTGTAAAGCACATGTGATTTTTTTTTTATTTCAATTTAGTAAAAAAATTTTTAAATATCTATAAATATATATTTCTTTATAACTATCTGTGTGTAAGTAAAGATTAAATTCTTACAAAATATTTATACTTTAAATACGCACCAAAAAAAAATTTCTTATTAAGAAATTTAATTCCTGTATAATTCATTTTTATCACCCTTAAAATGATTTTTTCATTTTTTCAATTCTTTTTTTTTTATATATATTTTTAATCATTTTCATAATTTTTAAAATATAGTACATAAAATATATTTATTAAAATACTATATATAGTTTTTCTTTTCTGTTGCATTTTTAATTTTCACTACAATATAAATATTTAAACTTTAAAATTCTTTAAAGCGTCGTCGAATTTTTCTTTTTTTCGCGCAATTCTTTGGTTAATTTTTTTTTTTTATTAAAAAAAAGCCACCGCCGCCGCCGCCACGGAATATTTTAAAACGCTGCCGTTACCATTTATTTATTTCTCCAAACACCGATAGCAAGAACGCACAAAATTCAACTGATTTTTCATTTTCCCACCAAAGAATAATCTCTACTTTACTCGCTTGCGCACACTGAATTTTAACGTCGTATAATACATACCAATAAACATTTCTTATATAGAAAAAAAAATGCTAAATGGAATTTACAAATACTAACTAAAAAAGCGGCATCATTTTCAAAAAATAACAGAACTGCTTGTTGGGATATTATAAATAAAAAAAAGATAATAATTCCGATCTATATATATATATGCAAACAACAAATCCTATACTAATAATACTACATACATATGTAGTAAATGTACCGTCAGAATAGTACCCAACAAAAAAAAAACAATTCTTCTTTAAGTACGACGACCGACGGTATGTATTAGGTATGTTTGGATGTTAATTAAAATTATACATATCGAACAACCCAACCGACCTTAGTTTGTGAATAAAATTGTATATTGCATGTATTGTGTATCTACAGTAAATTTTTAAGTTTGATTGTGTTCGCTGATTATTTCAATTTTTATATAGTACTGCATATGTGTGGTGCTTTGTTTTATGCATATATATATATATATATATATTACATTTAGTTCCCATATATAAATCCCATTTCCAGAAATACACCGACAGATGCCACACAGAAGCACAGAGGGGACACATATAACTATGTACTACAAAACTGATGCTGATACGCTTCAAATTAAAATTGACTGTCGCTGCCAGACGACACCAGCACCAGCTACTTAATCACATTCTGATTATGTATATTATATTTATTTATGCTTATGCGACATGTCCATCCATAATATCCATACTCTTTTTCATTGTTTTTCTCTTATTTTTTAACCCAACTTTTACAAAAAATACATATTTATAAAAAGAAT
The DNA here is from genome assembly GCA_963920725.1 of Rhamphomyia laevipes. Classification (NCBI taxonomy): domain Eukaryota; kingdom Metazoa; phylum Arthropoda; class Insecta; order Diptera; family Empididae; genus Rhamphomyia; species Rhamphomyia laevipes. The sequence continues at coordinate 43,347,516 of OY987257.1, read as the reverse complement.
GAATTTATAATTTATTAGCTAGTTAAGCTACCTAGAATTAGACTAAACAAAATACAGAGGGGAACAACAAAAAAAATAACTCTAAAATATGATATTACTATTTTCTCAATTTTATTAATTTGATTAAATTGCTAATTAAAAAAATGTATGTATATACATAGTATTAAAATGTATATGCTATGTCCTATTTTAATTTAAATTAGGTTTGTCACAATATAAATGACTACCGAATGGCAAATGGCATGATGAAACAACAGTAGTTACTATAGAAATATATACGCAAAATAATTAAAATACATCAAATTTAGGTGAATGGTATTTATTACTAGGACCATCTTCCTGTAGATGTACCTAAAACTTAGGAGTTAGGAACACAAATTTTCAGAATCCAGTTAAAGTTTCAATCAGTAATAGTTATAAGATTAACTCTCAACGCAACATTGCGAAAAAAAATTGGTGAAATATATACAAAAGAATAGATAAATCTAGTCGAAGCTTTAAATTAATATTTCACATGCCATATGTCAAACGCATTTTGAAATTTTGCAACTGCCCACTACAGCGTTAACGCACGTTCTAATTGTTGCATCTGCGATTAACTCCCGAGTTAAGGTTTATTAAATTTAGTTTTTCAATATGTATATTCGGTTATTATATACAATATTTCAAAGTTCTTAGATTAATGTTAAATTGACAGTCGTTCTTTAAAAAGAACGAATAAAAACAAAAATTAATCAAGAACATAAGCAAAAAGAGACCGAAAATATAAATGCCAAAATAATACAGCCTTCACATGACGGTGCTCCAATTAGCGCGTTTTGTAACCACTTACGTGACCACCAGGCTTGACTAAGGTAGTTCGAACCATCTCCTGGCATTCAGAACCAGAACCCGAACCATATCTTAGTCGCTAGATCGTTAAGATTGGTTATATCCATTCTCGCCAAGTGTGACCTTGTGTGTGAGTTAATGCACAATATAGGAAAATAATAATTTTATTTCATTTGGATTAAGGCTCAAAACCTTTTATAGCAAATGGAACCATAAATAGAAACCTTTTTATAGCAATAGACTTAATTTATATATTAAATTAATAAAAAAATCGTTCTCGTATTTCTTTTTTTCATATAATAAACTTACCACACTGAAAGTAATAAAATCTATATTAACTCTAGCCAGCGTGGTGAGTTCACACAGAACCAAACCAATAGAGCTTAACTTAATATACTATAATAGGTAAATATATCATATTATTATATATGTAGATACATAATATATAATACAATTCACATCTACATCTATGTATTTAATTTATATGAATCTCTAAAATATATAAAAAATATATTGATAACTATGCAGACAAATAAAAGCTAAAATTCATAGCAACTTTATGAATGATTTTTTTTTTCAAAATCATTAACCTATCAAGTAATTTTTTTGTTTTTAAATAGTATTAATAATTAAAAATTATTGAAGAATAGAGTAAAGTGTAACTACAAAATTTATAAAAATAAAATTAACATGAACATCAAACTAAAAGCTTATGAAGATGTGCTTAAAGAAGAAGATATCGCCATCAATATTTTTTTTTTTTTATAAAAATAGTACAATGACTTCATAGTTTAAATAAATTTTATGTTAGTAGTCTAGTATTTTTTTTAAAATACATATACATATATATATATATAAGTATATAAAATTTAAAGATATTCCAACACAAATTTAAAGTATATACAGTACCGGCTCATCACAATTTTTCTAGCTATACTATTATATTAGCTAGAATCTATATTAGTGTATGATAATGTATGATAAGCTAGTAAGCTTTATTAATATGATGATTGTCTGGCCATGTCAAACTATATTTAGCAAGACCGTTTTTTTTAAAAAAATTCAAAATGTAAAATTGATTGTAAATTATTGAAGGATTTAAATTTAAAAATTCTGGTTGGACTTTAAAGATGGTATATATTAATATATTAAGTGGTATATTTAAATCTAAAATGAAATCAATGAAGAAATATGGTTTACTAAGTAAGAAATACTTTTCTGAAAAATATAAGTTTAAAACTTTAATTGAGCCTATAATATGAATGAGCTGTTGTAATGGATATGGACAAAAAAAAAAGATTTCGTTCAATTGGTTTTTTTTTTTGGATCCTCCAAATGTCAGATATTCTAAAAATTAAAAAAAAAGTGGTTAATAATAATAAAAATATCACTCACGTAAGAAAAGCTCTACTTACGCAAGTTTTGTTTTTAAAAAATCATTGGTGCGTATTATCACTTATTCTCCGAAACTATAGGAAACCTAGAAACTTCAAATCAACGCTTTATTAAAGCTTGAATTCTCTATTCTATCACCGCAGCCGCAATTCTCTAGTCTATCACTGCAGTCAACGTATTCTTCGTTAAAATTTTATACCAAAGTCCCCAGATTAGAAATTGATAGTCAATCTAACCTAACATTTTTTTATATATAGTATTTAAATTTAACTTTATTATCATATAATGGCAGAAGAGATTAATTTTCAGAAGTTTTGCAAGTGTTGAAATTTTTTATATTATATACAATTATTCTAATTTTTAAAATTATTAATTTTTTTGAATTTTATTTTCGAAAACTTTTATCTATCGAAAAGTATATATGTACATACAATACATCAGAAGGAATGAGACCAACCAATCTATAAATTTCTTATCTTTTCTAATGGTGGATTGGTTTTTTTATGTGTGTTAAAAGAGTGTAATGTATGATAACAAAATAAGTCACACAATCGCACGCCTATAAAGTATTATTTTCAAACTATTTTTATTATAAAAAAATATATAAATGTATTTTTTAATACACATTAAACTTATTACTATCATATTAACATTAAGACGAATACGCTACTTCAGCTTAGGTAAGAAAGATTACCTATTATTAGGAAGAAATTACGAATAGGAAGAAATTACGAATAATAATGTAAAAATCACGCTGAAGAGAACGGAAATATTTGTCATTTTTAAAGGCGTTCACGATGGAGCCTCTTACACTGGAGATACTATCATCGCGTTGTTGTGCGTTCCCGCTTTGTAATGTAAAAAAACGTCAAAAAACATAGAAATAAATTGTTTATACAATCATTTGATATTTCAATTCAAAGCGTTACAGAGTTCAACTCGAACGAATTTTTCTGCAGAACAAAGCGACATCCATATCATTATATCTACATTTTTTGACGCGCAGCATTAATCTGAAAAGCGTAACGATTACATTATTAATTACAGAGACTTGCGAGTTGTGAAAAAACTAGCTAATTTCTCTACATTTTCGAAAATGCCAGATTTGACGTTTTAATTAATAATAGTGCTAACTCTTTACATTATAAAATGTTTATCTTCAGTAATGTTTGTGGAAATTTGCGGGAAGTATACATGTATTCACTCTTCTGATAAGGTAAGTTAAGTAGGGTATGGACTTAAGGATTTAAATACGTTTTTTAAACTGTTTTATTGGAATAATTAGTATACGAATTAAATAGTAAAAATATATCAATAAAATTAAATTTTATAAAACATTACAACTTTTATAAAATATAAAGTTTAATGAGCTTATATTACACATGGCTGATAATGTAATAATTTAAATAATCCGTTTAATATCAAATAATATTACTAATTAATTTTGAGTATTATTCGAAATCTTCTCACAGAAATAATTAAAACCGTAACGAACTAAATTAATTTTTGTTTGCAAAAATTGAAGATATTTGCGTCAAAATGGCGGATTATAAAATTATATGTGTGAGTAGTCAGAAAGAAATCAAAATGTATTTATTTTTAAAAACTCGAAAATATAAAATTAAAGATTTTTAAGAAAATGAATAATCATGTACATTTTTTATAGTTTATATATAATTACTAAAATAAGAAATGTAACAATTATGAGTAGATTAAAAGCATAAACCCAACATTTTTTTAATAAAACGCTTAAAAATTTCAGTTTCAATCAAATAATAATGTAAGGAAAGTATTCCTTATTATGCACATAAATATAATAAAAAATATTAATTGTATTAGTAATATGCTTTTCTGATTTTCTGAACAAAAAGGTGTCCTTGACAATTTAAAGAAAACAATAAAATAAATATAAATTCACTAATCGGGATGATTTGAACTTAATAAACAAAATTATGATTGAAATAAAAATATTATCAATTACAAGAAAAAATTTCAAAACTTATTTAATTTCTCAACATAATGTTATCCACTGATATATGGGTTAGAAATGGGAAAAGCTCGCGATAGCTCGCAACTTAAGCCTGAACGCCAGTTGTACACACCAGTCGATAATTTCATTGATTTACCCACTTTCCTTATGCCACGAGCAAAAACCCACTGCCACATTAATACTTCCAGCCGCCGTCAAGTCATCCATTAGATAATATTCCAGGTACTTAAATCTTCTATTACTGATGGATGGACAGTGACAGTGACAAATTATTACTCTTTTTTTCACAATGACAACCCCTATACAGTATCAAACAGTGGACATGATCAATCGATTTGTATATATTTCCTCAATTAAATGTAACTATATTTACAATACGAGTGAACAATCTTGAAGTTACTTTATACACTCAATATTTCTTTTTCTTTTTAGCATTTTCCATTCCCCCGAATTTTGTGCAAATCACCCTGGCAGTGGCGAGTGTTCCGAATATAAATTTTTGATGTGCTCCAGTGATATAAGTAAATATATATAAGAAATTATTGATTTATAAAATTGTTCATTAACAATTTTCATTAATTTTCCTATCTAACTATAAGTTTAATAACAAAAAAATTCAATTCTAAATCAATACTATATGACCGATTTCACAGTGACAGCTTAAGCCTGCAAGAACTTATATGCTTCGGTTTAAATTATTTTTAACCTGCAGTTAAGCTTCATTTTTGACAGTTTTTATACATTGCAAATAAAAAATAAATACATAGGAAATATATATATGCAAATAGCAAAGTACATTATGAAAGTAAGTTTGTTTAGAAAAGTTATTAGAAAATAGCTTACGCTTTTCTTTTCCTCCGTTATTATAAATTAATATATATTTATATGTAAATTATACTAAAAAATTTCAATTTTACATTAATTTTTATGGTGCATTTTCATTCACAGTAACATTATTTTCAATTATCATTCACAATAATTCACATTTTATGATTTAGCTAAGTCTAATGCTAATTTTGATTGAGAAATTAACTAAGGTTAAGTTGCAGGCTTTAAACGACACAATCAGTTTAGTTAAGCTTAAGCTTAAACTCTCACTGTGAAATCGGACACTAAAGTTATTTTATTTTTATAGTTTTATACATTCTTGAATACAGATTATAAAATTTAAATCTTTTGTCACAAAATTGTTGTTGCATTATAAATACTATTAATAATTATTATGATGTTTGTTTGTGTTGTTTACGGATATATTTATTTATTTTGCATTAAGTATGAGTGAGTATTATTGATATAAATATTTTTGTGTTTAAAAACATTCCCGTTATGAATGTAAACTTTAAATCATTCATAAAAATATGACAAGAATTTCGTATATACAAAATATATATATTCATTTATAACTTTTATATATGTATTCAATTCACAATTTGTAATGATTATACATTATACTTGCATGCACATATTCTTAATGTAAAAATTTACAATGCAGATCTGATTTGGGTGGTCAGAGAATTGGTTAGCATAAAGCAAAAACATAATAACAGTATATATGTATATATATATACATATATATTATATGAATTTCACACCAGTTTTTAAAAATTCATAAAAAAATTATGCTTAAGAAAGCAATTCTAATCCATATTATAGGTATTCATGATTTTAAAATATAAAAAGATAATTACTACTTAAATCACTAGTTTTTATATACAAGAATAAGCAATATTTAATTTTTTTATAGTTTATCAAATCCAAAGCGGTGCATAAATGTTACTTGGCTATACAAAACCTGTTGGGAAACAGGAATTTAGAGCTCTGCTGGGTACCGGGAGTTATATCATGATATACATATTTATAATAATAATTATTTTCCCACAATGAATAATTGCAATTTATGTATTTTTAATAATAATAATTTTCTCACACAATTTTAATATTTTTAAATTAGAAAACTTTATCTACTTAAATATCATATTACTAAATTTAATTATAATTATGTTAAAACTAATATATAAATTCTGATAATAATTGTCACTAAGCTAAGCATAAAAATAATATCAAGTAGAGTTCTAATTATATTTAAATCTAACAAAAAGTTTAGTCTGATTCGAGATTTTAAATAAACAAGATCTAAAAAAGGAGAAACGTTTTTTATTTTACATCATACATAACTGGCGCAGTCGGTAATCTTGTTGCAAAGTTTTCTATCGAAGAGAACTTTTCTATTTTGATAGTTAGGCAACAAGTGAACACAGTGAACTTACGAACTATAAAATTTTTGTGGAAGTAAAATAAATGTTTAAATTTTTTTAAAAAAAAAAAAAGAAATATATAAAATAATTTTTTTACAAAATCGTTTATAAATAAAAAAAAAAAATATTATAAATTTTTATATAAACACAAAAAAAAAAAGTTTTTTAAAAAAAAATAAATAAAAAATATTCCAATATAAACAATAATATTAATAAAAGTGCTAAAATAATAAGTGCTAAGCAATCAAACTTCAAGACTCTACAAACTCATCAGAATTTGGTAACTTCGATCGTGATGTTTTCAACAGTTTTTCTGTGAGTAACAAAATTTTTATTAGCTATATTATTATCTAATGTCAGTTCCCTCTATATCCTCTGAATCATCCAAATCCTTCTGTGAAAACGGCAATAATTTAGAGCTAGATATAGATTTGATTACGAAAAATTTAAATATTTGTTCTTTGAATAATTTAAAAGATACTGGTATAATAAAAAGTAATAAAGAGAAAATGCCGGATCAAGAAAGTACAATTCCAAATTTTTTAAAAGTTCATGCTGAAACAATTCCAGAATTTGATGGAAATGTTAATGAACTGAATTTTTTTTTAGAAAGTATAGATAGTATTCTATTGCATTTTTATGATGTCAAAAATTTGAATAACTATCAAAATGTTGTAATTTACCGAACTATAATTAGTAAATTAAAAGGGCCTGCAAGAGAGGTTATTAATATTAGCTGTGCAAGTAATATAGAAGATATTAAAACTGAATTAACCAGAAATTTTAGTGACCCACGAAATGAAAGTTGTTTGTCTTTCGATTTAAATAATATGAGACAAAAATACAGTGAGTCTCCCAATCAATTTTATGATAGAATGCGTAAAATATTAAGCACTATCTCAAACTACCTGGCAATTCATGAAAAACAAATCGAAATACGTAAATTTAAGCAAAATATGTATAATGAGCAAGGATTGGTGGTATTTTTGGCAGGATTAAGAGAACCTTACGGCAGAATGGTTCGTACTAAAGAGCCTAAAACTTTGCTTGAAGCGATCAACTTTATTCAAAAAGAAGATAGCATCAGGTATATGCAAAATGCAAATTCAAGCTCAAATACAATTAATGTAAAGCGTAATTTTTCGAATAGAAACAATATTCCTTTCAATACTCAAAATCGAAATCCAAATTACCAATACCAATCACAACAAAATAATAACTTGAATCCTCAACAAAATCATTATTCAAATTTTTATTCTAATCAGGTAAAATCTCAAAACCCTAATGCTTTTCGAAACAATAATTTTTCACCAAATTCAAATTTACAATCTAACTCACCATCTAATACGCAATTTGCTAACTACCACCCACAACCTAATAGATACCCAACACACGAAGAAGTTTTTGGACAATCGCGTAGTGTAAGAAAACCAAACAATTTTCCAAATCAAAGCAAACCCACTCCTATGAGTATTAGCACTAGGCAAACTGGTGCTACGAATAGACCTTATACGTCAAACATGCGGTCTGAAGAAATTTATAATACTGAACAAAAATACGATCAAATTCCAAGCTCTGTGGAAACCAATTTTAACAATCACGAAGATGAATATGTAGAAGCTTTAAATTTTCAGGATTTTCACGCGGATCAAATCCAACCCCCGGAAACATAATAGAATTTAATAATTCATTCCATAAAAGACAACTTCCTTATATTTCGATTAGTAATCCCCCTTTAAAACTTTTAATTGATACAGGAGCAACCAAATCCTTTCTTGATCCTGAAATTATCGATAAATATTACTCTAAATTCAAAATTTCTGATCCCTTTATTGTTTCAACTTCTTTTGCTTCTTCAAAACATACAACTTCTGCTACCTTTCCACTTTTTTGTGAATTTAATGAAGATATAAATGTTAAATTTTATGCTTATAAATTTCATAATGTTTTTGACGGATTAATTGGAATTGACCTTATTCGATTACTTAATATTCAATTAGACTTCCAAAATTTACAAATGTCAACTTCAAATTCACAAATTCCTATACAGTTTCTTACAACAACTACAAATGTTCTTGTTGAAAAATTACTTCCTGGTAACACAATTTCAAAATTAAAAATACCTGTAACTACAGAATCCGGTGAAATATTAATTCCTTCACAAATAATTCAAAATTGTTTTATACCAGAAATCTTGACTAAATCTATAGATGGATTCGCAAATATTGAAATCCACAACAAATCGGCAGATAGTATAAATTTTACGTTATTATACCCAATAAAAAGTTTTCAACTTTCTAATAATTTTGAGTATTACCATTTAAGATGTGAAGAATTAAATAGTAAAAATACTGTTAAAAATGATATTGAAAATTTGATTCGCACTGATCATTTAAATTCTGAGGAAAAATCAGAAATAATTTCTATATGTAAAAAATATTCAGATATATTTCATACCGATGAAAATTCATTATCATTTACTAATCAAGTTAAGCATAAAATAAATACTAAAGATGAACTACCTGTTCATAAAAAAAATTATCGATATCCATTCGTTCACAAAGCAGAAGTTGAAAGGCAAATCCAAACAATGCTAGAACAAAATATTATAAGACCAAGTAATTCACCTTGGTCATCTCCTATTTGGATCGTACCAAAAAAAGCAGATGCATCTGGTAAAAAGAAATGGCGTATTGTTGTAGACTACCGCCATGTAAATGAAAAAACTATTGACGATCGATACCCCATACCCAACATATCAGATGTTCTTGATAAACTTGGTAAATGTAATTACTTTACTACCATAGACCTAGCGAGCGGTTTTCATCAAATTCAAATGCATCCTGATAGTATACAAAAAACCGCTTTTAATGTAGAAAATGGTAAATACGAATTTTTGAGAATGCCGTTTGGGCTGAAAAATGCTCCTTCTACATTTCAAAGGGTTATGGACAACATTTTAAGAGGGCTACAAAATGTCATATGTTTAGTTTATCTAGATGACATAATCGTTTTCTCTACATCACTCCAAGAACACATATGCAATCTTAAAAAAGTATTTCAACGGTTGCGTGAATCAAATTTTAAAATACAATTAGATAAGTCGGAATTTCTCAAAAAAGAAACTTCTTATTTGGGTCATATAATTACACCAGAAGGTATAAAACCGAATCCCGACAAAATTAAAGCAATAAATAACTATCCTATTCCAAAAACAACTAGAGAAATTAAAAGCTTTTTAGGGCTACTGGGCTATTATAGAAAATTTATCCCCGATTTTGCTAAAATAACTAAACCAATGACTCTATGCTTGAAAAAAGGTGCAAAAATAGATTATAACGCTGAATATATCCAAAGCTTTGAATCTTGTAAGGAACTTTTAATAAACGAACCAATTTTGCAATATCCAGATTTTTCAGTTCCTTTCAATTTGACAACTGACGCAAGCCAATTTGCTTTAGGTGCTGTCCTATCCCAAGGACCATTAGGTAGAGATAAACCAATAGGTTATGCTTCCCGAACACTTAATGAAGCTGAACAAAACTATAGTACTATTGAACGCGAACTTCTCAGTATTGTGTGGGCTACAAAATATTTCCGTCCATATTTATATGGTAAAAAATTCTATATTTATTCAGACCATAAACCTCTTCATTGGCTATTTTCAATAAAAGATCCAAATGCTCGACTTACGAGATGGCGTCTTAAGCTCGAAGAATTTGATTACTCGATCATATATAAAAAAGGTTCGCTTAATGCAAATGCCGACACACTTTCAAGAATTAAAATAAATGAAATTAATACTAATGATGAGCCATCAAATACAGACGCTTACTCAATCCAAGGTAATATTACTGAAAACCCCGATATTAACGATATTGATTCAGAATTAGACTATCCATCTGAAGAGGACGAAACTGTTCACTCAAGCTTAGAAAATCCAATTTTAGAACTAAATATTTCTGAAACACCAATTAATTTTTTTCAAAATCAATTTTTTTTTAAACTAGTCCTTCACTCTCCTAAATTACCAAAAATCGTTCGTTTATTCGGGACCAAAACTAGAACAATTATAGAAATATCTGAGAATAATTTTGAAAACGAAATAGTTAAAACTTTTAAAGAATTCACAACTCTTAATAAAACTTTTGCAGTTAATTTAGATAAAAAGAAATACATTCCTAGATTTTGTAATATACTTAAAGAAACTTTTACTAATTCGGCATTCAAAATAATACTTTGCAATGAAATTTTAGAAGATTTAAAAACACTAGAATCACAACAACAAATAATAAAATTATATCACAAAGGCAAAACCAATCATCGTGGAATAATCGAAACAGAATCACAGATAAAAAAGCAGTATTACTGGCCGAACATAAGAAGCACTGTATCAAATTTTATTAATAACTGTTCTTTATGTCAAATGATGAAATACGATCGTAATCCTCCAAACCAAAAATTTGAATTTTCACCAACACCTTCTAAACCGTTCGAAATCTTGCATGTCGATACTTTTACAATAAAAAATCAGAAATTTCTTACTATAATAGATGTTTTTTCAAAATACGCACAAGCTTATCCGTTAAATGCATTAACTGCAATTCATGTTGCGAAAGCGTTAATTATATTTATGACTCATCACGGATCCCCAATGTTAATAACCTTCGACAATGGTACTGAACTTAATAATAACATTATTAAAGATTTTACTGCTTTACATAAAATAGATACTCGCTATATAACACCTTTAAATCCAAATTCTAATAGCCCTATAGAAAGATTTCACTCAACAATTATAGAGCACTTAAGAATTATTAACGAAACAAAAAAAGAACTAAATATTCTAGATCAAATGCCATATGCTATTCTTGGGTATAATTACTCTATCCATTCAGCTACAAAACACCGTCCCATAGATATCATTAATGGTCATTTAGATTCTAATAATCCTTTTAATATAGATGTTAATAAAAACTCTTGTTCAAATTACATAAATCAACATAAAGAATATGCAAAAGAAATTTATAAGAATCTTAGTCAAAATATTTTAAGCCAAAAACAAAGCTATATACTAAACCGTAATGAAAATAGAGAAGATCCTATTTCGTATGAACCGGGTACTCTAGCTTACCATAAAACCAGAGCTCGTAACAAAATAAATCCACGTTTTAAACCTCATTTAATTGATTCTGAAAACAAGATAACTATTGAAACTTCTGGTAAAACTTATCACAAAAACAATTTAAAAAGACCGTTAAATAACCAAAAAACTATTCCTTTACATAATTCTGCTTGCCGTACCCGTAGTCCTGATGAATCGTGAAATTAAGTTAACAAATTTGGATTTAAATCCTGGAATTTTACCTTTTCAAATAGGCAACGCAAAACTAAAAGCCAGCTCTCATTCATTTATTCATTATTTTGATCTTAAACCGATTGAAGATGAGCTAATTAAAATTACACAACAATATCAATCTATCAAAGAAGAAATTATTAAAAAACGTAACGAATCCTACATTCATGAATTGCAAAATCTCAACAATTTAGTCCAATTTCAAATTAATCTAGTCAAAGAAAAACTTAATTCATTTCACTTTAATAAAAGAATAAAAAGAGGATTATTTAACGGAATCGGAAGTATTTTTAAAACTATAACAGGAAATTTAGATGCTGCTGATGGAAAACGTTATGACGAAGCTATCCGAAATCTACATTCCAATGAAGTCAATATTGTAAATACATTAGACAAACAAATTTCATTATCAACTAAAATTCTTGATGATTATAATGATACTTTAACTTTAATAAAACAAAACGAAAACTTGATTGCAGCTAAGCTTAACGACCTTCAAACAAACAACCAACAGTCATTCATTTCTTATGTGGCAACAAAAAATGCTTTAGACGAAATTAACTCAATTATTAATATAATGCTACATACTTTAAATAATTTGGATAATGCTATAACTTTCGCTAGACTTAAATTATTTCACGGTAGTATCTTGAAAATTGAAGATTTAAAATTTATTATTGGTAAATTACTTTCATTTTATACAACAAAAGAGTTGCTTTTCGGAAATGATTTCTCTAATATTCATAAATATTATGAAATAATTGAAGTCGAATCTTATTACTCTAATGATAGAATTGTTTTTATAATCCATTTCCCTATAATGTATCCCGAAATTTTTTCCTACTACCATCTTTTTCCTATACCTAATAAAAATAACACTGTCCTAATTCCTACCAAACCCTATCTGATAATTAGTAATAATAGTTACCAGTACGAAGATGATGAATGCAGAAACATCCATACAATATACTATTGCACACAAAAACAATCATTCAAAGAACCGAAAGAAAAAGACTGTGTGAATGAAATGCTTCAACTTCAAAATTCACACTCTGCAGTTTGCCAACCAATTCCTGTTGTGATACATCAAGAAATGATCGAAGAAATATCAGCTTCATATTATATTGCAGTCTTTCCAAAAGAAACAAAATTAAAATTAACTTGTACAAAAACAGATTTAACTACTCTTCAAGGGTCTTATTTGATTGAGTTACCTATTAATTGCAGTTTTCAAACACCTAATAATTTTTACATAAGCAAAGAAGAAACTATCATTGGACAGCCTCTCCTTTTACCATCAATAAAAACATTTAAAGCTCCTTTAGATCAAGATCAGCAACTAGAACTTCACGACATATCATTAAAACAAATACACAAACTTCAAAAGGAACAACAATTTATTCGCAGTACACTATTAAAAAACATTCCAACTTATTCATATTACGCATGGATCATCCCAACTAGTGGCCTTTTAATAACTATATTTATTATTGTGACTATCTATTTATGCAAAACAACACAATTCAAAATTAAGAAAACGTCATCAAAAGAAAAACCTAAACCTGCACATAGGACGAAAACAGAACAATATCACACTTATCCAACCGAAGATGAAGATGAGTAAATCAATCAGTCCCATGGGACTTCTCTTGGGATGGAGGAGTTATATCATGATATACATATTTATAATAATAATTATTTTCCCACAATGAATAATTGCAATTTATGTATTTTTAATAATAATAATTTTCTCACACAATTTTAATATTTTTAAATTAGAAAACTTTATCTACTTAAATATCATATTACTAAATTTAATTATAATTATGTTAAAACTAATATATAAATTCTGATAATAATTGTCACTAAGCTAAGCATAAAAATAATATCAAGTAGAGTTCTAATTATATTTAAATCTAACAAAAAGTTTAGTCTGATTCGAGATTTTAAATAAACAAGATCTAAAAAAGGAGAAACGTTTTTTATTTTACATCATACATAACTCGGGACGTTGTAATATTAAGGGCAACAAAGAGGCGAATGAAGTTGCTAGAACAGGAGCAAACCTCAAGCACGAACCCTCCCAACAGGTTTTACTACCATTACATACACTAAAGAATATATACTGGATAAATACCGAGTTTTGACCATAAAAAAAATCTCTTAATTCAAATCCAGATGAGTCAAGAATAGAATTAGACCAGTTCTTAATTATATATTTAAGATATATTTAAGAAAAAAATATTTAATTATTTAAGATTTTTTGGCAACAATTAAAAAGATGTTTTCCAACAGCAAGTAGGAATATTCTTCATATATATTTAATCTTAGCATCACTTATTATGGGAGGTTAAAAAACTGGTGGCAATAGTTTAATAAAAAATAGTTGGGCAGTAGAAGCTTACTTACTACATAACTATGAAAGAGATCTCGAATTGCCAACACCAGTAAACTCCTCAAATTTGCTTCAATTACAAAATCTTTCGATTCACTAGATAACCCCTCATTCATATTCAAAGTTAGTAATCCATGAAAGTCGTACCCAGTTTAGCACTGCCGCCACTATCCAAACTACCAAACCTAAGGTTTTATTTTCACAATTTTACTACTACAACAGAAAATTTTATGAAAAATTAATACGAAAATTTTAACTATACACCATAAGCTTTTTTAAACAGTGTTTCCTGATTTTGAACATTTATAAAAGAATATACATATGTGGAGAGCTATACTATGAAAAGCTACAAAATCACTCCAAACTGAATTTGTATCTGGTTTGGAAGAAAACCTATTGCAAATGCACAAAAGCTAGCGCAGCAAAATGAAGATTTATTTGGGGCAAAGAATTAATAAAATCACTCAAAATTTTTAATTTGTATTTGTGTCTAGTGTTTACATTATTTTATTATATATATTATTTTTAATGAAATTTTTAAAATAATAAAAAAATGCACTCGTAAAATCGTCTATATCTATACTTAAGCAAGCAACTTATTATAGATCTTTAGCTTCATATTACCTTGCATTGTTTTAATAATTTTGACTCAACTTTATATTCTATAATACTATATGAATTAACATTGGTAAAAAGATGTACCAATAAGATGTATATATAAATTGTAAATTCTTCTTTAACAATATTCTGTATTAGGTGCTTAGTGTACGCTGTAAAGTCGTCTTGAGATGGGCAAAATATGTATAATAAACTTATAAATCTATACGCATATAAATATTTTGTTTCCACTTCCACCCCAGACCACGTGTTTCGATGTGAAGTTCAA
Source organism: Rhamphomyia laevipes (assembly GCA_963920725.1). Lineage (NCBI taxonomy): Eukaryota > Metazoa > Arthropoda > Insecta > Diptera > Empididae > Rhamphomyia > Rhamphomyia laevipes. Next base: position 43,332,408 of record OY987257.1, on the reverse strand, counting down.
TGTTCTTATGGAATTTTGTTTTTTTTAGCGGTCGAGACTAAATCTTCTTTTATTTCTTTAGAAATATATAGAATTTATGTACGTATATATATTTTGAAACAAGTGATAAATTCTATTTGGATTATTGTATATAAAATTCTTGGAGCTAGATTTTCTTCTTCTTCTGATTCGTATATTATGCGTATGTATTTTTGTTTAATATTCATCTAAATTCCAGAGAAAAATAGGATGTAATATAACCTCATTATCCTTACCAATATTGGTATCAAAAATATTCATATTTTTTCCGTTAATTAATGTTTAAAAAAAAAAAATCTTAGTATAATTAATTAGAAGAGCCAAGGATATAAAATTGACCATCAATATTGAGTTGATTAGCAAAAAAATGTTGGAAGAGATATACTAGCGCAGTATTATTAACGAAACCGGACTTCGACAGGGTAATGTTGCTTCATAGCGTCAGAAACAGACAAAGAAATCCTGCAAAAGTAGTACGTTATATTGGACTGCAATGACTCTACAACAAGATAGAACATTGGACTGCAGCAGTAGGCAAGCAGATAGAAGGGTTGTGAACAATACACCAAGGTTTGCCAACATTATTTTGTTTCAGAAAAAAATAGAACCATATTGTTTCTACACCCTCCTTATTTTTAACTTCCACCTCAGAGGAGATTGACGATCACGTTTGATTTTCATGAAGAAAGGTATATATGTAAGTAACATTCTGAAGAAAATAGTATGTAATTTTTTCAATGACACTCTTGCAAAAAGTTTGCAGTATATTTTACAATAGTATTCTCTAACCAATATTTAGCAAACAAGTCTATTCCATAATTCTACACCATGCCATGCCATCAATAACTCCGCTTTATGGTTTTTAACAACAATGGAATATATGACTACTGATAAATTAAAAACTTCCTTCAAGCCTTTAATTTTAATGTTAGTATGTAAGTAGCATATAAAAAATGTTCTCTTCTTAAATTTAACTAATAATTAGCATCACTTATGGAAAATTAAAATTTTGGTGTAGGCAATAGTTTAATATAATTTAAGGTTTTATTTTCACTCTTTTAGACAAATTTATTATTAACAACTACAGCAGAAAATATTAAATTTTAATTCTAGAAAATAAATTTCTATCAGGTACTGTATATACATTGAATATGAAAAATTTAACTACTCTCTTTTTAAACAGTTTTTTTTTTACTGATTTTGGCCATTTATAGAAGAATGTATACATAAGTATGAAAAGTTACAAAATCAATCCAAACAGAGTTTGTACATGATGTTTAAGAAGACCAATTGCAAACGCACAAAAGCTACTGTAGCAAAAGGAAGATAAACAATCAATCAATACCTTCAACTTCAATAAAAGCAATAAAATCGCTCACTAATCCACCAAGGTTTCACAATTGTATATCCTCTCTCCTCTCTCTAATCCTCAGCAAGCAAGTTTATTCTATTATCTATTCTATTCTATTGCTATTCTATAACAAAACTCAAAATATTGTCGCTTTTATAAATATTTCAAAATTCAAGAGACGCTCACTTATCCTCTACTTTTCTACTACTATTTCTAATCGTTTTAAAAATTTAATTTTTGGTCTGCGTGTGTACACAGGATAAGCCCATTTTTTTTTTGTTTCTCTGATGTCTGAAACATATATAAAAAAAAACATAATATTCCGATAAAAATATCGTGATAGCATGTTAATTATCAATTTGCAATTTTCAGATACAGAGTTACTAGAACTTGCACTATTCCATTTTCAATGCGGATCAAAGAATTTAACTGTGAAGTTATACGGTTCAAAAATATGAAACCATATTGTTCCTAAAACAACGTCTTCGAGAGCAAAGAAATAAATAGAAGAATATATCGACGCAGAAAATATGAAATTGAAGAAAATATTATTATAACATTCAAAGAGCTACTGGATAAGTTTTATTTTAATCTTGTTAGGAATTTGTAAACTCGTTAACAAATCAATTTAAATTTTGTAGAAATTATTAGAATGTATAGAATAAAATGGAACACAAATTGTATTAATATATCTATATAATATTAATATTTTCCCGCCAAAAAATATAATCTACAAATTGAGTAAAAAGTATATATACATAATTCTAACAAGTATATATACAAAAGTTTTCAGTCACAACAATGTGTATACGTTAAAACTATAGGACATTTTTCGAATCCGTAATTTTGATTTTCAAACAAAATTTTAGATTCTCTGAATTGAATAGAATATAAGTAAAATAAAGCATAGTGTTACACTTACAAGAGTACCAGTACCAGAAATAAAATCAATTTTACTGTCAGTACCTGTTTGCAGTGTGCCAGCTAGAAGCGGAGATGAGCGATTGTCGTACCAAATGAAAGACTTGAATGAGTAGGGTATAAATCTACAATAAAGTTATAGGTTTTTAACCAGGGACGACTATGATTCCCAATAGTTGAATTTTAGAGATTGCGACCATTTCTGGACATAATAAAGCTGTTAAATCTAGACTGGTACGAAATTTAAGGCGAACCCATAATATGGCAACTGATTTTTATCTTTCATTCTAAAAAAAAATTACAAATGATCGTTAGTAGATCTTGGACTATCTACACTGCATCCTAGCATTACACTTTGAAATATACTTTCCTCTTAGCACCGCTCCGCGATTCTATTATTCAAGTCTCTTCTTCCATTAATGACCATGCCAGAAACTTCAGTAAATAAATTAAATTTATAAATTACTATTGGTTTCTGTACAAATAAATTATTAAAAAAATAAAATATTTTAATTTGACAAATTCCCAAAGAAATATGGGAATTCAAACCATAAAACATAATTAACATGCTATCACACTTTATATCCCGCCAAACCAACAATTGTGATTCATTCAAATTTGAACTTTATTTGCATTATAAAAATATAAATTTAAAATTAATAAATTTTAATTTTTTTTTAACATTAAATTTAAAAAGAAACACATTTCTTGTTAAAAAAAATAATATTGATCGCCAAATATACATTTAATAAATTAATAACATATTACAATACTATCCTTAACTATACAGAGCATCATATTATAGCTACAACTTGAAGCCGAGTCTGTAAACTATATCGTTGAATTTTATTCATCATTTGATGTACACCGATCTGATATTTCTTAGAATTTAAGGAAGAATTAATTTAATATTATATTATATCTGCCTTTCTATTTTTCACAAAGCATAAAATATAAAAAAAAAGGACTATTTGGAGAAAATATATATTTATATATATATATATATATATATATACATATGTATATCTTGAACTGATGAATTATACATATAAAGGTTAACAAAAAAGGTAAAAGATAAAAATTATATATATAACAACGAAACATTTTCAAATTAAATATACATCTACTTATAAAATGCTACACCGCTACTCGGCATACCTCTAACTCATTTCATTCTTTTTGTTGTTACTGGACATAGTATATACTAACAAATCATATATAGCTCTACAGTTTTAATACGGAGCCTGTTTTTTTTTTTATAAATTATTTTGTTTTGTTTATTCTTTTACCAAGAATGTGAAACAAAAAAAAAATCAAAACTCTTGCGAAGTTTGTAAAAATATCTGTAATGTTATTTATATAGGTATGCCAGATGCCACAATAATATTTGAACTGAATTTTCAGATTTTTATATTTTGCAAATTGCTATTTCAGAAAGTTTTAAAAAATGATCGGCTTAATTTTAAAAATGCATCTTTTAAATATATAAAATTCAAATTAATTATAAATATTTGAATATTTATAATTAAGAATGGTTCAAACTGACGAAAGGACAGTGAACCATTTGTAATATAACCATTACCATTTGTAATATAAAAAAATGTAAGTAAGCTAAAACGTACAAAAAAGATATTATATATTTTATTTCAAATAAAAATCTTGTTGTATATTTTTTCTTTGAGTGATCTTAAGTTTCTTTGAGTGATCTTAAGGACATCTCCTCTACAGTTAGTGGTGATTATTATGACTTAAGTTATTTTTGTTGGCAAAATTGCCAAAAAAAAAAAAAAAATAGGTACATATTAGAAAATTGTATGTTGGATAGAGAGGATAGAACAGAACGAATATTGCAATACTTTTTATACACATAATGAAAGGTGTTTCATTCTAACAAAAAAGCGATGTTATATGGACAAGATCATTTTTTTTCATATGGCTTCAAATTAGTTATAGTTTTTCAGCAGTTGATAGATTAATAATGTTTTCACTGCACATGATATATGATTTAGTGTAGTAATATCGTGTTCTCAAAATATATTTATAGAAATTGATCGAATGTTAATCCATTATTCTTATATATTAATTATAAACGAACTGAAAACGGAACGCTTGTGAACTGATTTAGCGAAGATGAAATAATACATAAAGTATTTTTGTGAATGTGTTGGTGAAAAGACGTGGTTCAGAAGCGGTTGGATTTGGGTTCGTTAAAAACGAATTCATATTTTTTTTCTTGAAGGAGTATTTTACAAAGTTGTCAACGCGACATCAGTGTGAGTCCAACCTTAACGTCTTTGGTTTTTTTATGTCATAATTATTTAAATTCAATACCTACAAAATAATATATAAAAATAATGTGATTAACATTTGATCAATTTCTAATAAATATATTTTAAATAAATATTGGAAAATTAAAATTTTATATACATACCTACTTAATAGTAATTTTTGCATATTACTTTTATGGAATCAAATCATAGGCTTATTGCTATTATACATTTGCACATGCAAAAAACATATAATTATAATTTATACTATTTAATATTATATAAAATTTTATTTTTCCAATATTTATTTAAATATATTATGATTTTAATACAGTTCTATATGATTTTTTATACCATACATTTTAATATAAGAAACTCAGAAAAAGCCTATAATTATTATAAGATATAGTGAAAAGGTATATTACAATTATACATATATGTATATATGATATGAATATATATTACTATCAAAGAAAATACCTGCCGATATTTGTTTCTCATTAAATAAAAATATCTTCAACTTTCAACATAGCCACATAAAATATGAGGAATTTACAAGAACAACAAAAAAATATGAATAACCAATATCGTAAACGGTATGGGCCAAAGTATATGAATGTTCTTTGGAATGCAGAGTGCAAAGAAAATTAAAGAATGTTGTTTTCGAACCAAATATATATACATACATATAATATATATATGTAATATTTATGTATAATTTTCATTTGCCAAGTTATAACAAAAAGAACATGAGTAGTAACTAAGGATAATTTTTCTGCTTTTAAATTTACAAACTTTATTTGTGCGGGCAACTAAAAGGAGAAGTTGTAAATAATAAATAAAATTTGGTATATTTAACCATAAAATAAGTAGTGACTGAAAGGAAGCGCCATAAATATTTTTTCCATACAAATTCGACTAAATAAAACCATTTTTTTTAACCGTTATCACTAAATTGAAATTTTCCCTTCGTAAAAAACTTATTAATATTTTTAATTTATTTTCAGACCGGGTCAAATTGCTGGGAACAAAATTTTTATTTGGTATTTGTTTTAACAAAAAAAAAATGTATTTCTTTGGTAATTTTTTTATTTAATTTGAGTGGCCTGCCAAGGGTGATTTAGTCCGAAAAAGTGGTTGGTTAAAAATAAAATGATAGATCTACTTGTTGACATTATCTTTACATAGATTTGTTTGATACATACATTAGCACGATATCTATACATTTATGTACATACAATCTAAGACAAACAAACTTATGTCAGATCTGGGTGTGATCAAAATGGATTCAAGAAGAATTTCATAACGTTTAAAATTTGTCAAAAAAGTTACAATAGGAACACAGTTATAAAATCGTAGAAAATACAGCCCAATAGAAGATTGGGTTACACTTTCTAAAGAAATTCTAAGATAATATCCCAAATATTTTAAGATCTACGTAAAAATTATATATTTGCTATTACATCTATTATAGATTTAACTAAATCCATTTATAGATGTAATTTTTAATCTTCATAGTCTGAAAAAGGCTAATACACCTGACCTGGGTAAGGGATTTCTGAACTCTCACGAAATCAGGAGTGTGGTCTTCAGAAACCTCTGCGCTATTACAGAAGCCTGAGCATTAACTGACCAAATATTAGTTATCTAGGCACAAAAGATATCTTTAGGTGTAGGGAGGAGTTTCGTACTTATGCCTTAACGATCCTTTAATTATCTAAGATAATCTAACTTTTAATCTTTTTAGATAAATAACTAATATTTATAACAAGTTCGTCTATTAATTAAGAAATGTTGAAGATATTATGATTCTGTTTTTAATACTGTCTAATTTAAATCACCCTATAAATGCTTATTTACGTTTGTATAAATAATATGGCAAATCAATGCATAGTACAAAAATTCCGTATCATTCATATATGCTATGCTCACATCCCTGAAGTAAAATACATGAAATGAAAACATCAATGCATCACTTACACATATAAAAGAGAAAAATAAGTTTCGCGCTAAAATTTTTAAATAAATGGACAAAATAACGTAAATAAAAACAAGATTAAAAGAAAAACATTTTTTGTTTTTTTCATATATTTGTAATACTTAAAACGTTCTTGTTTGTTTGTTATTTTTTGTTTTAGAAAAAGTGAAAGAGAAATAAAAAAAAACCAGTCACCACCGCATCATATCCGGTTATAATGTTGTGTAGGTAACTTCTACATCCAAACACAAAATTTATGCTGCATTAAAAATTCCACCGTAGTCTCTTATGGCTGGGCAATTGTAACAATGTTGCGTTACTATCTTGTTTTGACGGCGCGGAAGGTTAAAGAACCTTTATACATAAGATCCTTGAGAACTACGACGCGTTCAAGTTTTTTTTTTTAGTTGTGAACATTATTTTTCAAAATATATATACATATATTACAATTTTATTATAATTTCTTTAAATAAATTCTATTGTAAATGTTTTCATTAAATATATTGTAAATGATTCGGAACTCTTAAAGAATGCTTTACTAAAAAATCGTGAGATTATCCGATGAAAATTTACTTAATATGCAATTAAATATGAAAATTTTTAAGACTTCCACTTTTTATTATTATAGATTATTATTACATATTTTTTAATTCAACGTCATTTATTAGAAATCCAATAAAAATATAAGTTGAATATTTAAAAAATGAAATGTTTTTTATTAAAATTATAAAATACTTAAGAAAAATAAATAAAAGATATTATTTTATTGTTATATTTTCAACCTGTTTAACAAAATACAATTGGTGTTGTGTCTGTGAATAGCACCGTAATAACAAAATATATAACATGAAAAATAAAAAAATATTCCCATGATATAAAAACCGCATTTAAGGTCGTATCGTAAAAGAAAGAAGAGTTTTGTTGTCAGTCGAAAAAAGATTTATCATAAAAATATAAATATATAATTACATAAATGTGTGTTTGGAAAATATGATAGAAAAACAGACAAATGCATAAACACAGGAAAACATTGAAAAAGAAAATTTATAAGATATCGTATCGATAATAATAAAATTGAATGAATGAGTGAAATAGTTTTAATCAACGAATTAGAAATAAATATTTCATATGGAAGAAGCATAAGTTTTCCATCCCTTTTTAACATATAGTAAATTCCATATATCAAAAAATTTGTTTATGAAGACAAAAAAAAGTATATTTCTCTTTCTTCAGTTCGCCAAACTTTCAAAATCAAATCGTCTGCCGAATTCTGAAAAGCCCCATAGGAGGGAGGGCGCGATTATTTTTTACAACTTTCGCCATGCATTAACTTAATAACAACAGTGCATTGATGAAGTTAACTTCTTTTTGGCGATGAAGCACTACCAAGGACCAGTGTTATTCGATGCATGAAAATTTGGTCGTCAAAAAGAATTGTTCGCGTTGGATCTCACATAATTTGACAATAACTGAAAAAGAATCGTGTCATTGTTTGAAATAAATGGTAAAAAAAAATGATCGCCTCGAATTAATGGTTCGTCTGTCGTATAGTCCTGATTTGGCAGCCAATGACTTCCCGAACATTAAAAATAAATTGCGAGGTAAATGTTTTTCGACACCTGAAGAAGCCGGTTGATGTGTTTAAAATGCACATTTTGGAAGTATCTAAATGGAAGTGGAAAAATTGTATATATTTTCTAACGCTGAAATATAAAAGGCAATGCTCGTATGCATTTTTCACTTTTTTTACTGATAATATGTAAGTCTTTACTTTATAAAAATTAAAAAAAAACAAGCATGTACTTTTATTAGATCAATTTTAATTTACAATCAATTTTAATAAAAACTGAGTTGAGTACGGATCTTTGCAGTTACAAATTTGAATTTTTTCCAAAGATCTTCTTGATCAAATATTGATCATATATACTGTTTAAAATAATGTTTACAATTCGTCTGTCACAACTATTTAACAATGTTTGGATAACTTCAATAATAAAGAAAATGTCGAATTTGTTAGTTATATAAATAGTTATGTTACATACCTTTAGGCGTATTTTATAAATCGATTTATATAAATGAAATTTGATTTTTTTAATTTATAGAAACATAAATGAAACAATGAAATATTAGTGCGCAGTTGATAAAAATAATTATTTATTACTTTTACAAATCATTTTACCAATATGTAATTAATGTTTTTTTTTAAAGGTAGTTTGAAAAAATGCGTTAATTTATACAGTGCTACAGTAATTTATAATGTTTTCAATTTGAATAAAATATTTCCGATATTTATGAAAACATTTCAAAATTAAGCTCATATAATAGATAGTATCGGAATACGTTTAGAATTTAACATAATAACATATTAAACGTAACGGAAGCCTATTTTTTAATTAATTTAAAGACTTCCTTAAATTTAATATATGAGAGAAACGAGACGGTTTTATCTATTTTGAAAATCTGGAAGTATGCAACTCGTTTGCAATGCAAATGATGCTGGTGATGTTGATGACGACTTTGTGTAGACACACATTCGCCGCATTGGAGTGCCATAATTCATAAAATTATATTTCAATTAAAATTCATTATTTGTCATATTCCTATTTCAAAATATTATATTTGTCAATTTCATATTAATAACTATATTTCAATAATATTATATTTGTGGAATAGACATTTGGAAACGGCAACGACATCAAAAGTTGGAATCGAATGAACTTTATAACGGCACGAGTGGAACCACCGTCATAACGGCGACGAGTTTTGTCAGCTTTCAAATATTTCTATATATTTGAACTTTAAGATCTAAGTAAATGGCACAGATTTTCTAAAGGGCGAGACAGTCTACGACGGCGATATAACCACATTTATTGTAATGTTCTTGTATGCCAGCCAAACTAAATTTTATGTAATAATCTTGTATAATCTGAATCAGCGTATGAGCCTTTAAGAACCGAGTTATTTAAACAAACTGTATTATCATATCGCCTTAGAATAGAAAAGATAAATACTATAGAAATGATTAAGTTTCATTATAGAGTAAAGGGGTGCAGATCATATCATATACTTTGTTTGACAAAAAATATATTTATTACACTATTCAGCACAGCATCAGTATTTTGTGATAAAAAAAGATCGAACACACTTTTGTGATAACTGATCAAAAGAATAAAAATTAATATTATCAAAAAATTATTTTTATAAATTTCAAAATATTTGTGAACGTATTTTATTTTTATAATATATTAATAGGAACTTCAGCATTTGATGTTCTTATTTTATATAATAAATTGTTCGTCTAGAATTATTTTTAGATTATAAAATATTTTAAAAATAGAAATATTAAAGTTAGACAATATGTTATTTTATTAGGAAATATGGAATATTGTAGAGAAAAATAATTATTAGACTTTTTTTTTAAAAAAAAAAAAAATTGTGAAAAATGTTTACACAAATATAAAAATATTTGTGATTGTTATCCACGTGCCAGTAGCTTAGAACCATATTATAATTGTACACTTATAATAATAAGCTAATTTTGAAGAGATCTTTAATTATTTTTAAAATATTATTCTTTTAATATTTATTACAATTTAAATATAACTTATTTATATTACAATAAAGACTTTAAAAATAAGTAAACATCTCATTAAAAAATAACTAAATAACATATTTAAATTGGTCTAAAACTTTAATTAAAATTATAAAAAGGATTAAAAAAAATATCCTCACAAAAAATAATTAAATTTTTAAAAACTTAATCTTAATGCCACAGCAAATGAAATATGTATATATATAAAAAAATCATTATCAAAATTGTTTAGAAGAATAAAATATTACAAAGAAATAAATAAAACTAAGATTTATTCTAAGAAAGTAAAATTGAATTATAATAAGAAAATTTTCTAATATTTATAATATAGAATCAATTTTTAATAGTGGTATGTTCGTTGTACTGTGTAGTTCACAACATGTGAAAGGTGTGCACTGCACACCTTGCAAAAAACACTCAGGCACAAAACAAAGATATGTGAAAAATATATAATTATAATTTTCTTTTTATTTATTAAATTATTTGCAATTACATCGTAATCTTGCATTACACAATACTGAGATCATTAATTTGTAGTCAAAAAATTTAAATTTTAAAAATTGGATTACATATAAAAAAAAATTTCATTTCACGAGCTAAATTTGTTTTTAGCTATTCAAAAAAAAAAAAAAATAAAGATTTCATTTGTTGTTAATATTAACTAGCATTTTTTTAACTAGCATTTTTTGTGGTGGCACTGCCACTGCGCAGCGATATATTATCTTCTCTATTTTAGATATTTTAATTATTAAAAAATATATCAATTTATATGTATATATATAGGAATTAATACACTTTTCCTTTTATTCAATTATATTTATTTATTTTTGCAAACTCTATTATTTTACCAAATAAATTTATAGAACTATATATCTATTTTTATGAATAATATTGTATATACAAAAATACAATTTCTTCATAAAATCATATTTATAAAAATAGACGCAGACATAGACTATAAAATTAGCTAATTCTCTATAAATATATATAGTTTACAGTTTACATACAATGTATTTTTCATTAATTTTTTTTTTATTATTATTTTAAAATTTGTAAATGCATATTTTCAGTACTGCTATGTCATTAACGATATTAGTAAATATACTAAATAATTTGTTTATTAAAAGTATTATCATAAATTTTATTTACTTGAAATATATATTTATATTTATATAATTTTTATTTGAGAATTTTACTTACCGAGTTTCATAATTGGGATCCGTAGCATATTTGGTTAAAGTTTTTGATATATCACCGTCTATCAATATTTGATCTGGATTATCATTATCTCCATACGCAAACCCTAAAATTTAAAATTGAATAATTATGAGTTATTAATTTATTAAACTTAAAATTTAATTTTTTTTTTACTTATATATATTTTAAATTTGTATCATTCTTTCCATTTATTTAATTTTTAACAATTCAATAATTTTTATGATAATTATTTCAGTTATTAAATTTAATTTTCTAAACATAACCGGCATTGGTAGAGAACTAGGTGGATAATATTACATTGAAAGATTAATATTATTAAATTGTTTATCTGGTAGAGCATTATATCCGCATAAGACGAATGATAGTTCTTAATGAATAATATATTATGCAAATATGTATATAAAGTATTTTTTAAATGAATTTAAAACATTTGACTTTTAAGCATAGTTTAAAATGGCCGTATTCCTTTTCATTTAACTACGGCAACTTAACTTAACATCACCGGTAAAATGTAAATTTGTATATTATTTTTTGTTTTGAAAATGTAAATTTGTACATTTACATTTCAAAAGGAAAAGTAGACAGCTTATATTAATATTGCTACCACTATTTTATAGATAATAAACATAACTATTTAATGTAGAACATATTAGCAACTAAAATTTGTCATTATTATATAAAGATCAATTTATACAAATATAACACGATATTATCCAAAGTATACTGATAAAAAAAAAACATGTATGGCCAGTTTCATGATGGAAATCCCCACAGGCGGTACAACCCTTCAATCACCCAAAAAAAAAACTATATTTAGGTCAATAACTTCAGAATGGCTCAATAGATTAAACTGTTTATGGTGACACTAAATAGATATTCAAATTGCTTTTTAAACAAGCTACCTTGTCTAACTCACATTATTGTATTTTTTATGATAAAATTATTTATTATAAAAATAGTCTGCGTTCTCAGATATTTTTGTTACAATTCTCTTTTGCATATTTTCAGGCTGTTAATATTTTAAAATAATTTTGAATTTTTTATTAGATAATTCAGCCATAGTGGTATACTGTAAAATACTTTAATACGAAACACCCTGTATAAAAATTAATAATTCAATAGGAAACACGAAAAAATGCAAGTCAATACTACAAAAAACCACCATTTTTGTAAACTTTTAATTTTACTGAAATATATTATAGGCAAAAGCAAAAATTCATTATATTAGCAAAAATATAATTTGTATTGTAAATGTATTGTATGAATAATGTATTGCAATTATTCTAAAAATTGTAATTATCTACGATAAAGATGGGCTCCCAAAATATATAACACCAAAAAATTTGTTTATTAAAATATTTATAATTTGCTTTTATAATTAGTGTAAACCCGCTAATCTATTGAATATTTTGAAATAAATTATGTAATTAGGAATTTCGTTAAATATAGAAAAAAGAAGTTTTTAATATTGTTTCGTTATTGTTAGTAGGTTTTGCTTTTTTTGCATATCTAGTTGTAGTTTTTTTTCTTAAATAAAAACACAAATTATATTTAGGACCTAGTAGCTAAAATATCGTTTTTGATAGTAGGCCAGAACTTTGAGACCATCTACTACAGAAGATGTAAATGATTTATGAAAAAAAAAAAAATTGGCACAAGTAGTTGATAAAGTTATCTTAAAAAAAAGAGTTCAGTAAACACCATGACAAAAGACGAAATATCTAAAATGAAAAATATATAAATTACTATTTATTACTGGTACATTTATAGAAACAATATTTTTATTACTTTTTTAAAAACTCTTTTACACAAAGTTTTAAAACATTGATTTCATGCGACAATTTTTAAAAAATTCTATAGATTATTATTGCAGAAATAAGAATATTAATAAAAAATAATTTATACCAAGTCTATTATATGAATTTCTGGTTGTAGAACGTACTTTTTTGATGTTATGCAGCAATAACAAATAATGCTTTCCATTTACAAACAACATTTGGTGGTTAAAATCCTCAATAATAGATATTCCTTAAATTTCGAGCGAAATGATAGTCATGGAATATGTTAGGTGTAAGAGTAAGAGGTGTTGTAAATTGATGTATAACTATAATATAGCCAAATTTACAAGATTTTTTCAACAATTAAGAAGTATTTTTAAAATGATATCTAGTAATAATAAATATTCTATAGTTTCTTATAAATATTCTAATCGAACATATATTTATTTTCTATTCCGACATAGAATGATTACGATTTATGATAACAATTAGTAATCTTTATGGAATAGTAGTAAGATATATTTTGCATATAAATGCTTATATAATTATAATATAACTTTTTGGATAGAAAAACAATTAGGACTAGGTCTTTTAAATTACATATATGTCATCCTAATCCTAGAAATGTTTGGTATTTATATGTATGTATATGGTTGGTATGTATATAATATGATTACACCCTATTACTCTTTATGAAACCAGCCACTGTCGAATGTTAAAACTGTATTAAACACTTGTATAATTAATTATAAATTAAATAATAAATGTTTTGATTTTAGCTGAATGTTGAATTACAATTTGGTTCACTAAACTTAAAAGCCTTTCATATAGAAAACTCAATTTTACAAAGAAACGAAAAAAAAATCACATTGTTCAAGAATTTTTCATTACTGTACTAAATTATGATATTTTATATTACTTCTTCATCTGATATTATTTTGTAATACAGTTAAAGAAAACTAATTTTGTTTGTTCAATTTAAAGGGAAAATATTTTTTTTATAATCAATCAATAAAAATAGTTACCGATTTGCGTACGAAACATCTTGTGAAGCAGTTATTTATTATGCTATGTAATTTATCTGATTTAAATATAAATTTAATATTAAATATATATTTATCGCGCACTTTACAATGTAATATTTTTCACAATTTCAAACACCCACCACATGAAACAATTTAATAACATAATTATTTGTTTCTTATTTTTAAAGGGTAGCTCCGTTTAAAGATTATTTGTTTTTGATTTAAAGTTAGTGTATTAATCAAGTTAATACGGAGAAACAATATGGTGGTGAAAAATCACATTATAGGTTTTTTTGTATTTTAGACGAATGGACGACAAAAGACATAACCAAATTTTTTTCTAACTTGCAATGTAATATTTTTCTTCTTTAATTAAATATATTAAATACATTAATGTGGAAAGTAAATAAATTTTCTAGACTTACCACTCATTATTGTTGAAACTTTTACAAAATTTAATATTTTTAATTTTAGCCTTCCATTAATCAATTATAACCACTAACTACATACTAGTGCTGCATAACAACAGTTTCATAACGCAGCAACACGACACTTCAATTTCACCAATTTTTGTAAATCTTTAAATTCTTATATACGCGTATGGAGTTCCATATCTCATTAAACGCCATCTAGCAAAATTTATTATGAACGTAGCATTAACAGCACATTTTGTATTTATTATTACTACGTTGACTGCTTCACTCGTATAATTGCTGTAAACTGTAAATTGTTTTTTGTCGAAATTTCGAAATTTCACTCGCAATTCGAAGATTACAACACAAGAATTCGGACTATATTTATTACTTTGAAAATTGATTGCGTAAAATTGTACTACCTATAGTTACAGAAAAAAGCTGCAGCGGTAACTCGTACTCGTACATATTAATCTTACTTGCGGTTTACACCAGACTTTTTCTTAGACAGAACAAATGTTCTGTCTACGAAATGTCAAGTGTAAACCAGACAGGATTTCTGTCTCCACAGAAAAATCACGATTTTTCTCTAGACAACTTTTCACATTTTTTTGTAATTTTTTTTTTACATTTGTTAATTTGCAAATGGCGATATTTGATAAAAATGTTAGATTTGCTTCTGAAATTTAAAATTTAATTAGTTTGCGGTGATTATTTGAGAGTAAAAATTAGTTTACTACTAAATAAATAAAAGATATATATTAATTAAGGTGTGATATTATTAAAAATATTATTAAAAATATTTTTATTTTAATATTTTTATAGCTAATTGCTTTCTTGTTGATGACATGATTACAAATTAAATGTTACGCTGTGATTACACTAGCCATAAATTTCTGATAGAAATGTTAGACATTTCTATCTGATATTTTTTTTTGACAGGTAAAAAAAACACGCTGGCTATTTGATGTCAGACATTTCTATCAGGAATTTATGGCTAGTGTAATCACAGCGTTACCTTGGATCCTTGGGTGAAACTGCTACTGCGCCTCTATGCCGGCAAACCGCTTTGAAATGTTAAAAAAATGAAACATATTCGCGAGTTGCAGCAAACGACGCGACATTTGGTGAATAAAATAGGAACATTGAGAATGTGGGGATTGAGAACTGTCATTAAATATTTATCATTTATGTATGCAATGTAAAAGTAATAGGATTATTTATTAATTGTTAATGCAATGAAGAATTATTATCAGCCTGAGTTCAATAACCATACAAACTAGATACTTTTAACCTTTTAAACTTATATTTTGCCATATTAATATTTATTATAAAAACAAACAAATCAATACCACTAACGCATAAAATATAATATTATAAAGTAATTATTCTATGAAAACAATGAAAAATACTTTCACGATTTCACTTCGCAATACAATTTTTGCATGAAAATAAAAAAATCATTTCTCGTCAAAAAACAAATTTGACTGTTCTAAAGCGATAGCCGCCCCATCTAGAGTTGCTCCACTCGCGGATAAAAATATGTCAGTATTATCGAGGAATATAACTGCACCACGGAACCGCTTTGAATTGTCAAAAAAAATCGAAACATTACAATATATGCGAGTAAAGTGTGGACTACATAGTTTCGATTCGTTTCGAAAAATTCAAATTTGACGTCTCCATATATTTTGTATAGGAAATCGATTGAGTGGACACATAGGTCGAATCGGAACGAATCGAATGGAAAGAGTTTGGAACGATTGGAATTTTGCGAATCCAAACTGAAGGAAATGTCAAGAGAAATGAAATTTGACTGTTTCAAAAATAACAAAAACAAAATATATGTGGTTTAATCGATTGTGATCGGTAACTATGTGTTCAGTCTACTTAAACGTCGAATCAAATCGAATCGAAACTGAACTGATAGGAACAATGTAGCCTTTAATCGATAGCTGAACTGAAATAATAGAAACCATGTAGCCCAACCTTAATTAAAGCGGTGCTACTTTTTGTTCCGAGGAAAAGTTCGGGCGACTTTACTTTTCCTTTGCGCGGATTTGATTATATTGCAATGCAATTAGGATTGGCAAAATTCGGTGAAAGCATGACAACGAAGATTGAAAATAGTAAGTGCACGCACAGAGTGCCGCTATGAGCGGTGCTGTAGTGTATTTTTATATAAAAAGCAACAACAACCACACTACAGCACCGCTCATAGCGTCACTCTGTTCGTGCACTAAGCCAAAAAGATTTAGGTCTATAATCTATATGCTTTAATTTTTAATAAACCATTAAAATATGGACATCATTTTTAATTCTAATACAAAAATATTTATTTATAACTTACAAAACAATCTTAGAAAATAACAAAATTAAAAAGGAATTATATTTTAGGTTTACATAAATCATTTTCAATTGACAAATTTCTCATTCTACTAATAGGTTTCCTTCCTTGAATACGTTTAAGACGTTTAGCTGCTGTTTCTATCGAATCAGTAGCTGTATTTCGTCTACGTTTTAATGATTGAAATTCGTTATCTTCGTCGCTAGGATTTCTTGTTTTGGATATATATCCTGTTGATTGTAAATAAATTTTAGACAAAATATGTTCAGAATACAATAACACTAGAAACAATTACAAAATAAAGTATGTAGGCATGTATATATTTTATTACGTACGACCGATCAATTTAGAACACTTTTTGGACATTATAATTATTGAATTAATTTAAATTTGAATTAATAGAGTAATAGTACATAATTATATATTATTGTAAATATTTTCATTACGTAATTATTACTCTATTTTTTAGAAAAAATAAGGAGGAAAATAAAACAGTGTGGAAGATAAAATAGAAATTTCAATAAATAAATTCGGGCAATATAAATTGTCAAAACTGAAAGTGTCGGTTTTTATAAGTAATTTAGTTATGAATATTAATATATACATACCTGCAAATGATGCACATCTTTTTATAAATGATTGTGAATTATCTTTTTGCTCCGGTTTTTTAATAGCCGATTTATGTACCATAGAAGTAATCATAGACCATATCTTTCCACCAGTTGTTGCCTTATTATCAATAGTTTCAATTTGATTTGATTTACAGTGTTCATTAATATTATCAAAATTTGCGCTTGCATTTGTATAGTCGTCTGTAAATTCGTTTTCGCTTGTATTTGCATATTCGCTTTTATTAGCAAGCATTGACATTGGAGTATAAAACACGTCATCATCATCATTGACAGTGTTTACATGAATTGGTGTTTCAAAATCTATTGTTTTCTTTTTTTTCACTCCACCAACTTTCGGAGTGAATGTTACTGAATTTTGAACAGAACATGTTGATGATTTGTTATTTTCTTTTTCAACACTTACTTCTTGTAATTCAGTGGATGTTATTACTGAAATACTGCGACATGTTGTATATACAGACGATTTTGTTATAGATTTTATTAAAATTGATTCTGTAGTTTGTTTTGAAGAAATTGAAAAACTTTTTCTAGTACTTGTTTTTGAAGAGTCAAAATTATCAAAGG
This sequence comes from Rhamphomyia laevipes, assembly GCA_963920725.1. Classification (NCBI taxonomy): domain Eukaryota; kingdom Metazoa; phylum Arthropoda; class Insecta; order Diptera; family Empididae; genus Rhamphomyia; species Rhamphomyia laevipes. Next base: position 43,314,304 of record OY987257.1, on the reverse strand, counting down.
AATAACTTCTTTCAATTTTTTCACTCTGAACTCTACGCAAAGCTGGAGATGTTCGTAGATCTAATGGTGAACCTAACGCATTATAAATTTAAATCGTAAATTAGTTCTAACTTATGTTACGCATATTTAAAAATATAATACTGCTTAATAAGAACCTACCACTGTAATCGAAAATCTTTTTCGGTTTTAAATGCTCATTTTTCAAATTTTCCATTCCATGTTGTGTTATAGCTCGACGAATACTATTCGACATGATTTGTCGTAAAGGAGTAACTGGTTTTTTAATACCTAAATGATGTTTACTTATTCTGTCTGCTATTATATCCAGTTTCGGTGAAGTAGGTGTTCTACAACTACACATTATAAAATTGCAAATAAAGGCATTATTTAATCAATGTTACAAAATAATTATTGGTGGGCTAACTTCCAATTCACTTCCAGATGCATATATACTTGATACGTGATTTCCGGAAGAATCAAATACTGTTTCCTTTTGTTTGTGGATGACTGCTCCTTGCATTGGGGTTGATGTTGACCTTACTACTGTACCTTTATCATTTTCATTTCTCGATGGTACAGAATTATTAATAAATGAAATATTTTTTAATAAAGATAGGCTTTCTCCAATATAATCTTCGGATATCTTATTTCGTATTTTCCATTGAACTGTAACCATTGATGATGGAGTTAGTTCTTTATTATCTAATAAAGACTTCACTGTGGGTTGTGTGACTGAAGATGCTGTTATTTTATCGCTACACTTGGTTTTACTTTCTAAACAATTCGTAATATTCAGCATATCAGAGGTATTCACATAAACCTGTATCAATCAAATATTAATTAATTTTATTTATTATAAACAAAACATATAAAAGACCTTAGAGCATTTAATACAATGTAAAGGAAGATGATTTTCGGCAATATGATTTATTAATTTTATATCAATTGAGGACCGTAAGATAATTTTTTGATTGTGACAAATTGGACATGAACTGTCAGCATGTGAACTTTCCTCGTGTTTAAAACGGCACTTTAAACAACAAAACACCTTACCACAAACGCTACATTTCACCTAAAAAAAGTTGTTTTAAAATATTTCAAAACGTGAATTTTCTGTTTATATCGTACACTATTATGGACAATCATGTTACTTAACTATAACTTAAGTTATGCTACTAGCTACTAGAACCTACAATACAATCAATTTAATAGAAATACCAAATTGGTAAAAAATCAAAAAACCATATTTACAAATTTACCGTTTATAACAGGGCAAAGCAGCAAGAAGCAGCCAGCAATCAGCAATACACCTGACATGCACCCACAAAGCAAAAGCGTTTTTTGTTATCTTTTTATTTCCAGAAATATTATCCCTGCTGAAAAAATGTTCATTGATGACTGGATGCCATTTATGAGAATAGAAATTTAGTACTCTCTAGGGTCTAAGTTCTACAATAATGCTGTCATATAAATCTATTGATGGCAAAACACCTCCAATATTTATAACTTTTATATTCCTTTTCTGTATAAGCGTTACCCAGTAATCAATACTGACGGTTATCAAAAAATACATTTATTTATTGGATCGACTAAATTCTAGTTATAAAAAAAATATATATAATACATCATCATACATCAAATTAAGTAGTAAAAAATATCTTTAAACATTTTAGATTTGAAACTATAAGAATTTAAAATTAAGTATTTATCATTATAAATTTTAAACATACGCGACAAAGAAGAAAAAGCACCATAATTTGACAAATAATTTTTAATCATTAGTGGTTGAAAAACACGTACAGAACGTGACCGAATTCTTAATTTAACCTTAGACAGTAAGATACATGAATCTATCTCGCTATCTAGCAATTTATGCCCAAAACTAAAAGACAAATAGTCGCGTCTTTTCTCTAATGATGGCAAATCTATGAGGCGTAGTCTTTCAATATAAGGTGGAAGATTGAAATGATCGCTCCAGTTTAGATTTCTAAGATCAAAACGAAGAAATCTCTATTGCACACCTTCTTTGCGATTTTTATGAACTTCATAATATGAACTCCAGACTTGACATGCATATTCTAATAGAGGACGGACGAAAGATATAAAAAGTACTTTAATTACATATGGATCACAGAATCCACGAGACTGACGTTTTACAAATCCCAACAAAGAATTAGCTTTTTTCGATATATTAATATGTTCTACAAAAGTCAGTTTTGTATCAAGACATACGCCTAAGTCATTTGAAGAACTTGTCCTTTTTAAAATTGTATCATTTAGTTTATAATTAAATTTTTCAATCAGTAACTTACGTGTAAAAGTCATTACAAAGCATTTATCAATGTTTAAAATTAGGTGATTAATTTTACACCAGTAATATAAGTTATCTAAGTCTGATTGTAAATCAATACAATCCGAAATCGATTTGATAGCTTTGAAAATCTTTACATCATCCGCATAGATTAAAATATTTGGTTTTTAATCACACTTGATAGATAATTTATAAAAATAACAGTGGCTAGTGGCTGTGAAACTAACAGTTTTGTTCTAGCAACAAACTTCTTTTAGAAATTAAATCCTTTTAATAAAATTATTTAATATTTTTCTACAAATAACACTCACTATTTTTTACATTACTTTTTTTCAAAATGTTTTACATAGTAATTATATATAAATAATTCCATACGCTTCTTAGAGCAAGCTCAGAGATTAAAATAAAAACCTAGTCAATCTCTTATTTTGACAGTTTGGCGAGCTAAAAACAATGTATTGTAAAATTGACACAGATATTTAAATAAATAGTTAAATAATATTATTTACGATAAGTATCAGCATTATATTTAAAAATTTTGAAAAAATAAAATTTATATATACTGGTCTAAATACTTAGTGACTTTTCAAGTTAACCTTGGTTGTTTTAAATGATAATACGTACTTACATGTACCAAAATTTAAAATAAATATTTATTTAATTATTTTTATTTTCTCCATATTATTTATACAGAACAATAACCGTTCAAAAATTTTGGATTTGATTGCTAATTTTTTCCGCTTGAAGCGTGGAAATCGCTTTTACTCTTTTTTATTAGATGGCGCAGATGTATCGCGTCAGAGCTGCACTACTTTTATGTGGCGTTAAATAAATTTTATGTGGGACAAATAATTGGTAAAAAAATTCATAATGAATCATCCTCTCCAATAAATTATAAACGTCGTAAACGTATTATCATTAATTTTATATCTTTTGTTTATAACGTTGTATAAATACAAAAAGAAAAATAATGGGTAAAGGTTTTAATAACTATATGTGTAAAAAGTTTTTCCATCCAGCTTCAAGAGATAATTTGAAGAGAGTAAGTCAGATTGATTAATATTTTATAAATTAATTATTAATACATTATTTTTAGGTATGGATGGCAGAACAACAAGCTGAAGCATACAAGAAAAAACAAGAAGAGCTTCGTAATCAATATGAAAAAGAACAGGATCTTCACGATAATAAGGCAATGCTAAGTAGGGAAAGTAAGGATAAGTTAAGTATGAATTTTATGTATGAACCACCTCCAGGCGTGCGTAAGGAAAAAGAAGATGATGGATCTGAATACAAATTTGAATGGCAAAGAAAATATAATGCACCTCGTGAAAGTTACTGCAAAGGAGATACTGAAATTCGAGATCAACCTTTTGGTATTCAAGTTAGAAATGTTCGATGTATTAAGTGCCATAAATGGGGACATATAAACACAGATAAAGAATGTAATATGTATAGCATATCAATGAGTGAAGCTAAAAAAATTCATTCAGAAACTGAGGCAAATACAATTATGTCTAAAAGTTTATTGGAAGAACAGATGAAAGAAGATGGTTTGGCAATGAAAAAAACTGCTATGGCGCCAGAAATTACAAGAAAATGTTCACAATCAAGTTTCTTAACAACTGAAAAAACAGAAGAAGCTCTTTTGAGATCGTTATCAAAAGAACAAAAGAAAATATTATTAAAAAAGTTGGAGAAGTTAGAGACATTAAAAAAAAAGAATAACAAAAAAGTATCGAAAAAAAACGTAAAAAAATCATCTCGAAGAAGGTCCTCAAACTCACCTTCAGTAAGGTCAGAAAAAGCACATAAAAAGAATAAGAATCGACATCATAATTAACAGATAAAATATAGTGAATGTAGAAGTGAGCATTTCTACACTAATGGCTAATGCATTTACAATGCGTCCGCCCTATTTCAAAGACAATTTTATTTTTATACATTCATATTTAACTTTACTGCTCTGCCCACGTGCAATTCGTTTCAAAATAGATACAATCAATTTATCTTCATTGCGGTGCAGTTGTGAATTTAGAGTTTCAATCAATGTAGATTTAAAAAAAAAATACTTCATTTTATTACTAAATATACCTAGATGTTATGTTTAAATCGAACTTATATTAAAAACAAACAAAAAAATAGATAATTCAAAAACAACAATCTAGAAAATATTTTCTTAGATATTATCTTAATTCTAAATAAATAAAATCAAAGATTTAAAATATGGTTTGTTTTATTTATCATTATTTCAGAATTAAGCCTGGGCTACATTGTTTCGATTCGTTTCGAAAAGTTCAAATTTGACGTCTCCATATATTTTATATGGGAAATCGATTGAGTGGACACATAGGTCGAATCGAAAGAGTTTGGAACGATTGGAATTTTGCGAATCCAAACTGAACGAAATGTCAAGAGAAATGAAATTTGACTGTTTCAAAAATAACAAAAACAAAATATATGTGGTTTAATCGATTGCGATCGGTAACTATGTGTTCAGTCTACTTAACCGTCGAATCGAATCGAAACTGAACTGAACTGAAACTGATAGGAACAATGTAGCCCAGGCAAAACATAAATCCTTCCCAAAAAAATGTTTTATTTTCCAACCGCAAGTAGCGCTGCCATAATATACTGTGCAGTCGGCAAAAAACAAATTTTAAAATTTGTGGTTAAATATGTTATGCTACATATGGTAACATACTTATTGTTTGTTGTTTGAAATGAAAACTTTTTATCTTCTTGTATGTTCAGAGATTTTTTTTTAAATGAAACCGGCCCAACGAGCAAAAGCAAAGCCTATTAAATTTCTATTGATAAAACAAATTTATATTTAAATATATTTGGGATAAGTTTTAAATAATAAAGAAAGGGATTAACATGACATCCATAATTAAATTGCATGCTCTTTCGGGAGCAATGGACGAATCACCACCTTGCTACATTTTGCAAGTTGACGAAGTAAAAATATTGTTAGATTGCGGTTGGGATGAAAAATTTGATAGGAATTTTATTAAGGAACTGAAAAGGTAGTTATTTAATAATTTTATAAAAGTCATATGTTATAAATATTGTATTTAATATAGACATGTTCATACAATTGATGCAGTATTGCTATCTTATTCGGATCCATCCCACCTTGGAGCATTACCATATTTAGTTGGAAAATTGGGTCTTAATTGCCCTATTTATGCTACAATACCAGTATATAAAATGGGACAAATGTTTATGTACGATCTTTATATGTCACATTACAATATGTACGATTTTGATCTTTTTTCTCTTGATGATGTCGATGCTGCATTTGACAAAATTATACAATTAAAGTATAATCAAAGTGTTGCGATGAAAGGTTAATTCCAATTTTTCTATATTTAAAACATTCTGACTAATTTTATGGTGTAGGTAAAGGTTATGGTCTAACAATAACGCCGTTGCCTGCTGGTCATATGATTGGTGGTACAATTTGGAAAATAGTTAAAGTTGGTGAGGAAGACATTGTGTATGCGACTGATTTTAATCATAAAAAAGAACGTCATTTAAATGGTTGCGAACTAGAAAAATTACAGAGACCATCACTTCTAATAACGGATTGCTTAAATGCAAAATACCAACAAGCACGAAGGCGCGCCAGAGATGAAAAATTAATGACAAATATTTTGCAAACAATGCGAAATAATGGTAATGTCCTAGTAACAGTAGACACTGCTGGTCGAGTTTTAGAATTAACTCATATGTTGGATCAACTTTGGAAAAATAAAGAATCCGGCTTAATGGCATACTCAATAGCATTGCTAACTCATGTAAGTTACAACGTTGTGGAATTTGCAAAATCTCAGATAGAATGGATGAGCGATAAGTTAATGAAAAGTTTTGAAGGTGCTCGCAATAATCCATTTCAATTCAAACATATGCAACTATGCCATAATTTAACAGAATTATCTAAAATACCAAATCCTAAAGTTGTTTTAGCCAGTACACCTGATTTAGAAAGTGGATTCACTAGAGAATTATTTGTTCAATGGGCGTCAAATCCTAATAACAGCATTATAATTACATCAAGGTAAAAATCTGAAAGTATTGTTATGATATTATAAATATTTACTCAAACAGATCTTCTCCAGGCACTCTTGCAAGAGATTTATTAGATAATGGCGGGGATGGCCGCAAAATAGAATTAGATATTCGTAAACGTGTTGAATTGGAGGGTGCCGAATTAGAAGAACATTTAAGAACTCAAGGCGAAAAGTTTAACAGTTTGATTGTTAAACGGGCTATTGATGAAAATAGCTCCGATTCAGAATATGATCTTGAAATGGATATCATCACTGGTAAACATGACATTGTTGTCCGACCGGATGGGAGAGCTCATTTGGGATTCTTTAAATCGAGCCGGAAGCAACACGTTATGTTTCCATTTCATGAAGAAAAAATGAAATCTGACGAATATGGCGAAATAATAAATTTAGAAGAATATCGAATAGTTGAAACTGGCACCGATCAAGTAATGGAAGAAACTAAAGAAAATAATCAAGCAATTGGAGTTAAAGATATTAAAAAAGAAAAAACTGAAAAAGACGATGATCGTAAGATTAATTTTAGTAATTTAAAGAAAAAAAAAAATATTAAATTTTTTTTAGATATATTTACTTATGAAAGACCAACGAAATGTATTAGTAGTAGAAAACTGATAGAAATCAATGCTCAAATTCAATTTATAGACTTTGAAGGCAGATCTGATGGCGAATCAATGCTGAAAATTTTGTCTCAACTTAGGCCTAGACGTGTTATAATAGTTAGAGGTTCTGAGCAAGCAGCAAATACTGTTGCAAAGCATTGTGAATTAAATATTGGTGCTAGAGTTTTCACGCCCAATAAAGGAGAGGTAATAAACTTTTATTAATAATGAATTTAATAATTGATTTTTAAACATAACAGGTTGTAGATGCTACAACAGAAACGCATATATATCAAGTTCGTCTGACTGAAAATTTAGTTTCAATGTTACAATTTCAAAGAGGAAAAGATGCTGAAGTAGCATGGATTGATGCTAAAATAGGAATTAGAAGTAAATTCATTGATAATTTAACTGAATCATCAAATGAAATGGAAATAGATACAAATGAAGATGATAAAAAGATATTTACATTAGAACCACTAGAAGCTGATGATATACCTACCCATAAATCTGTTCTAATTAATGAATTGAAACTTTTTGATTTTAAACAAATCTTATCAAAAAGTAATATTAATTCAGAGTTTTCCAATGGTGTTCTATGGTGTAATAATGGTAATATAGCGATAAGAAGAGTTGACGCCGGAAAAGTCACGATTGAAGGTTGCCTTTGTGAAGATTATTATAAAATTCGTGAACTATTATATGAGCAATATGCTATAGTTTAAAAAAAAATAACATTTTGAAAATAAATATCTTTTACTTAAACAATAATTAGATATTTTTATTGTCTATATTATTTATACAAGAGAAATAACGTCGTTTTTGGTTAAATGAGGAATAAAATAAAGTTGGGTGACATGTGAAAGTAGTCTTAAAAAGAAATAAAAAAACCTCTAGATCTGAAGTTGGTTGAATGGGAATAGGATCGACGAAAAGTTTGGATGAGTAGGTTCCGAATCTTAAAAAATAAAGAAAATAGTGGATGGCACTTCTTATTTCTTGGTTGAATTAATTGATTGTGAAATATTTTATTAGTGTTATATAATTAAATTGTGCAATTGCAGAAGGGTACCCTAGTATAAGTATAATAATAGTTTATAAACTACCTAGCTTATTCTATATGTTCTCATGTTCTGGTTATGAAAATGACGTCAAAAAGATTGTTTTGTTTCACCAAAATTAAATTAAAAAATTTTTATTTGAGTTTTTTAAACTTAAATCGCAATAAATATAACTATAATATAAAACCAGTTTACAACTGAATTTAATTGCCATTAGTACTTAATATTCCATATTACTTTCTATTTTTTTTATATACATATATTACACATTCTGAATTGTTCCTTTAGATTTGTCATCATCTCGCGCTGTAAATGACGTTTCATGCAATGTTACGACTGCTTCCGTTGTAACATCATTAATTTCTTGTATTTGTTGATCCTTTGGTTGAATATTTGTATCATATAAGTTTTTTGACGGAGTTTGGGAACGGGACGGTGGGGCATTCGAAGAGCAATGTGATAAAGGACTGGAGTTTCGGGAACGTGGAAAATCTTCCAAAGGAATTTCCTCAGATCTAAAGTGTGGAGTTAAATAAAATATAGTCTATAATTCCACAATTATAAAAATTTTACCTTGGACGGATTCTCATTTGGTCTCCAAGTTTTGGTGATCGATTATCTGAAGGATCACGTGATGTTGTAGAGCATTTTAAATTAGGCGATTTTTCTCGAGTACTACTTGAATTTCGTCTATTTCGGGAGGAACTTGCATCTCTTGATCTAAAATAAAAACAGCTCTGATATAATGGCAAATATTTTATTGTTATACTTTACGAAACCTGTTTGGTATTATTTGAATACGACTAACACTTCTATTCGGTACGTTCTCTTTTCTTAAAGCCGCTGCAAAACCTGGAACACGATTTGCAGTTGAAAATAAGGGTCGATGCTCACGTGTCTTTTGATTTTCTAATACTCTGATATCCCCAGTGGTATATAATATAGAATCAACACCTTGAACTGGTATTTCTAAAAGTTGGGCTATTTGATACATTTTCTTCTGTCTGGCTTTACTACGGCCCTATTAAAATTTAATTATAGTGAATTTCAATATATTACAAAAATGGTGTAGAAAATAATAGAATAATAAATATTGACTAGTCTAATTTTCGTGATCACATTTTAAAAATTAAATTTAAACCAATATTATATTGTTAGTAGTGTTAGTGGATTGAATTTATATATATAAAAGAAACCTTAATCAGTCGTTGTTTAGCTGCCATACAACGAATATGATCATCGAAAAGAAATTTTGCTGATAAAATTGGCGTTCTATTATGAGTAACACCACCACGATGAACTGTTATATGCAAACACCGGGAATCTTCTTTATCACTAACAACCTCAATATCTTGTAGAAATCCAACAAATTTTGCAACTCCCCAGCCTAAACGCTTCGAATCCGGTTCAACTAATATAAATTGCATTGTGTCGATAACAAGAAATCGTCTGTTTTTTGTTGTATCCTTAGAAATTACAGTACATCCAATCAAATCACTATTATCTTTTAAAATATATTATTAATAATGATATAGAAAAATAAATATATTAAGTGTATACTTAAATCTAACACATTTTCAATTTCAACACAATTAGAATAATTTGTTAAAGGTAAAAGAGTTTCAATCTCGTTTAAAAAGCTTTGGCAAGTTTTTCTTAATAGAAAAAATACACGAATTGCCTTTCGAGCTTTTTCTACTTCTCCACAAGGTAACCGTCGTGTAAAATTAATTCCTGTTAAGGGAGTGCCAGTTGGATGAAGAAGAATATTTGCATCCATACACAAAAATTCAACATTCAAATTTGATGTTGACATTTCATGAAATTCATTCTCAAAAAGATCTAAAAATATATCTTCTGATTTATAAAAATTTCTTAAAATTGCCATTGCCTGATCTCTAGCTAGTAAAACTGTTATTTGTTGAGCTTCAGTTATGCAGCATTCACGAGTTTGTTGTTTTGTAAAAAGTACTAAAAGATTTAACGCAATTTCTAAAGTAACCAATCGAATACGACTTGCTGAAAAAGAAAGAATTAATATCTTTTTATATTTTACTTCAACATTATTTACTTACAAGATTGACTCGAATGTGTTATGATTTCTAATAATTTATCTATAAGAACTGTTCTATAATTTGCTGATGTATCTGTTGTGTTTTGTAAAACTTCGTCCAACCATTCCGGACTGCCACCTACATGATTTTACATATACATATTGTAGTGTAAATTAGAAAATTGATTTAAATGAAAAATAGACAAAAAAATATATTATGTATGTGTAATTTTAAAGATTTCTTTTTCAAATATAATACTATTATTTTTTTATATAAAAAAAAAAAAAATGTAAACACACATTAATTTAAAACAAAAAGTATAATAAAAAAAAGATTTCACTTATAATAACTTACCATCTGCTAATTTTGGTAAGCATTAATTATTACAAAGATAGCAATGACATAAATGGCAATATTTGTTGCTTATAAAATTTTATTACCTTTATTATTTCCAAGTGCATAAATCAAACAAAGTCCAATTAAAGCTAAATAATCATTTTCAGTAGCATCTAATGATGACAGTATCATATCAAAAAAGGGCCTAGTTATCGCAGGACCAGATTCTGTTTTTATTTTCTTTAATTTTTCTTTTTCTTCATCAGTAACATTGCTTTTCTCGTGTTCCCCGCTATCCGTAAGATCCGAAATTGATACTGACTGCGTAATACCTGTTACTGTTTCTAATGATTGTTCTAAACTTTCATGCGGTTGTCCAAAACCTAATGATACAGCATGTCGTTTATGGTTATAAGCATTTAAAATTTCGGCAGCTCCGTCTTTAAATACAGTGTGATCTGTATTTAATAAAACCCATGCTAAAGCATGTACTAATGGTCCATGATTAATTACCAAAAATACTAATGATAACAAAAATAGAGAAACAACACATGAAACCCGAGGATTATTTTGTTCTTGAACGTCAATATCGACAACTTTATTTAAAACTGTAGCTAAGTTTTTTGTAACGACAGCCATTGTTAGAGGTGGAGCTGGTGTCAATGAAAATATATACAATGGAACAAATAGTTTATGAAGTAAATGTTCTGTTAAAACTGCATTTAAATCTGATATATCTAAAAGAAGAATATCGTTTAAATAATGTAAATGATCGAGATGTTCAGCAACTAGATTGGACAGTTTATGCTGCGACTGATGGCTAAAAATCATATTATGAGTTATTAAGAAGTATTTTGTTATTTAAATTGCAAAAATACTCAGTATCATTCCGAACACACGCATCCAATTCTAATATATGTTTTCCAATAAACCATACCAAATTAGTAAAATATGGAGCAGCAGTCCTGTATTAAAATTAAAAACGAATTAACAGTCAACAATACTGCTATGTAACTAATTTATTTACTTATCGCGTATAAATTGTAACATGCTTGTATTTTGTACTCGATAAACGTTTAATGTTATTGTTCTTACTGCAATTCGTACCATCGATTCAGGATGATTAAAAAATTTAATAGCTTCAGTATACAATGGAAAATCATTTGTATGCTATAAAAATATATAAAGTATTAAAAAAATAAAACATATATAAATAAATTAACAAAAACCTCATTATAGAAGAAGTGAATTGTATGTATATTAAGCTTAAGACTTAGTGTTTTTAGGAATAAAATGTAATATCCCATTACGTCTTCATCAGAAAAATCAAATTTATGAACAATAATTGAGTTAACATGATTGTTACTTAATAAATAATCTAGAAATATAATAAAAAAAAACATAATTATATGTAAAACAGCTAATAATAAATTACTAACATAGAGAAGTTTCATTTCTAATATTTTCAAAAAGAATATTTAATGTTTGTAAAAGCTGTACACATACAAAACTGGAACCACCACTTTTTTGTCGCATTATATGAAGAAAATATGATAACATGTTTTTTTCGAGGAAGAAACTAAAACCATTTATCAAACTCAATACTCAAGAATAAAATATATTATAGTTGCTTACTCAAATACTGAAGAATCATGTTGGTCTCCCCATATTAATATTTCAGCTATACATCGTAAAGATTCAACAAGAAGACTTCGATTATTTTCTGATACCGTAGTATTTCGTTCTAGAACACTATATAAATATTTCAAATGATCCAGCGAAAGTCGATTTTTTGGACGATTCCAATTTGTACCAAACCAACTTCTACTTCTGAGCATAATTTAATGTTTACTGAAAAATGGCATATATTAATATTTATATTACTCCTTTACGATACTATAGAACACTGAAGAAATATGATAAATTTTATTATTCCTAGAGAAATAATGGATTGATTATAATTTCCTTCATTTAAACAATGCTTACATACGACAATATTCAATATTATTATTGTTTTAACTTTTAAAAGCTTTTTATTTATAAATAACAAATATGTAACTAACTTGAAAGAATTGAAAACATTCATAACACATAAATATAATTATAATTATATTATAGCAAGATAGCAGCAAGTGTGTAAACTTCAAAGCTGTCAGTTTATATAGTTCATAATTTTGACAATTTCACTTTTCAATTTGCGTGCGCGATACGTATACGTTCCGCTTGTTTAATTTGGAATATATTATTAACTCCCAAAGTTTTTGTTTTTAACTGCTGTGTTAAGAAGTTAATATAGCATATTTAAAAGTTTAGCTGATTTTCTTGTTGAAACATAAAAAAAAAAAATATAAAATAAAATTAAATTATTAATAAATTAAATTTTCCAAATATTACATTAATGATTAATGACTTTTAATATTTAATTTTGAAATAAAAATATGGTCATTTAAATTCCACTCACATATAATTAAATTGGAAACCGTTATATACGCGATATGGTACTGAAATTATAGTAAACAATGTAAAATCAATCAGTTGCTATACAAAAAACGAAACAAAAATATTATTAAAAGCTATACCTAAAGACAAATTAAATATAATTTTAGTTCTTTAACGCACCAGGCAATCGATTCTATACAAACTGGAACTTTCTAGCCTAACAGGCCAAAATCGAACCATAACTGACCAATGACCGATAGATACACTGTGGATTGTACTATAAAGTGTTCTTAGACGTTCATTCTATTTATGTAGACAGATGGTAATGGTGAGATGGCAAATCGAAAAGATTATTGATTATTATATGGTAATAAAGTAAAAGAACATATGTAAAATACACATGTACAATACTTACTATATATAGTTCAGATCAAGAGTATTATGAGTGGATTGTGTATATACAATGTTTTTTTATATTTAAAAAAACGCTTTTGATATAATTTATTGATATTACGAGTGCTCACCGTGTAACAGCATCTTTAAAAACAATATGTTTTGTAATACTACACCACACTACACAGTAACTAGTACCTGAAGTGAACGCTGCTGGACAGTAAATGAAAAGAATTTTTTTTTATCTTAAAATTAACTGGAGTGACAGATCGTGTTTTTCATATTTGCATTTGTGTTGACCGATAATATTAGAAATAGAAATGGACCTACATAAAATTACGTACTTACTTATAACTGGAGCTTCTAGAGGAATTGGAAAATGTATGGCTATAGAAATATGTAAAAAACTAAAATCTGGTTCTGTCGCAGTTTTAATTTCTCGTTCTGAACAAGGTCTTCTAGATACCAAAAATGAAATCTTATTGCACAGTAACGAAATAACTGTGCAAACTTTCTCATTGAACTTGAGTTGTGCTACATCTGAAGATTATGAAGAAGTTATACAAAAATCACTTCAAAACCGGAACATTAATGATTTTGAAAACGCCTTTATTGTACATAATGCAGGGTCAATCGGAGATGTCACTAAAAAAGCTAAAGAAACTGGGGATTTGTCCATTTGGACAGAATATTACAATCTAAATGTTTTTTCTGTCGCATCCTTAAATTCGCAATTTATGCATAATTTTAAATCAATAAAAAAATTGATTGTGAACATTACATCTAAATGTGGAATCGTTCCATATAAGAGTATGACATACTATTGTTCAGGAAAAGCAGCAAGAGAAATGTACTTTAGAGTTTTAGCGGAGGAAGAATCGGATGTAATAGTACTTAATTATTCTCCGGGTCCTGTAGAGACTGATATGACCGTGGATGTTCAAAAGAATTCTGTTGATAATGACATTAAAATGTACTTTACGAATCTTCGGGAAAAACAAGAAATATTGACACCAATTCAAACAACCACAAAGTTCTTAAACATTCTTGAAAAATTTGCATTCAAATCTGGCGACCACGTAGATTATTTTGATTAAAGTTTACTTATGCATTTATTTTAAATATTTAACACTAGCATTTGAATTTAAGAATGAAATTGTGGTGATAGGTACATGAAATTAAGCATTCCACAAAACTCGAGGACCGATACATGGTTTTATATACATTTGTAAATAGATATATATTTATTTTGAATATTTTGTAATAACTTTATTTAATAAACTATATTAAAAATTTATACATATTTTTGTTTGATAATTTCAATTCTCAATTTCATTTATCAACATTAGTTAAACACATCTTTATCGAAGTCGTTTTAAAGTTTTTAAAAACACATAATTATAATTTTTAGCTGTAGAAAAAGATCTAATTACTGATTTAACGGAAATATTGTTTTAACGGTTATTATCGAAAAATTATACAATAATTTACAGTGTAGTACGAAAACGTGACGAATATCTGGAGATTAGATTTCGATGTAGATTAAGATTTGGAAGCCGTTTTTATATATAAAAAATTAAAAGCTTAAAATAAAATTAAATATGTAACGGTATTAGTATTAGTCGATCTGATGGTATAGTTTTTCTTAAGCGGTGTTAAAATCATTTTAATTTTTTATATATTAGGGAACAAATTTACCTTTGCTGACGGCTAGGCTATATTGCTGCAACATGAGACACTGGCTCGCCTCGTCTCATTCGTCAAATAAGTCTCACGTAAATCTCATGTCTTTCTAACATGTTGGCTTGAAAAATAGAGCAGTTTTTTTAAAATAAAATAAAATTGATAAGTAAAAAAATAATGTAATTTGTTTGATATTTCTTTAGCAGTGGAGTTAGTGATGATAATGATAAAACATTACAGAGATTACAGTTTGCATTCATATTCAACAAGAATGTGGGGAAGTCTCATGAGACCTTAGAAGAGTAGAGGTCTCATACTCTAAGCATGAGACAAGATATTTTACTAAAAGATCGCTTTCGCCATTAAAAAGAATCGAACTGTTGATTCGATTCAATTGGGCAATCGATTCTTCTACAAAATATTAAAAATATATGAGGACTTCAAATTTAAATTTCCGCATACTATAACGTATAACCTATAACCGTATAGTCTCACCGTTTAAGAAGTCTGTGGTCTGCGCCATTTGGAATATCAGGAAAAAGTTGAAATGTAGAGATATATATGAAAGCAGATAAACTCGCCGCCGCCTGACTTCTATTTCAACTTCGCTTCTGTTTTGGAATGTCAAATTGACAAATAAAATTTGGCACAACTATTTTTATTAATTACTTTATATTAAAAAACAATAAATTATTAAACTTAATTGAATTTGTTAAGTATAATTAATATCAACTTCAATAAATAGTATTTGTTATGATTTATTTATGTTTATGATAATACATTGCAGCGAGTTTGTCTACTCAAAGTCCTATTCAGCGGCACCAACGATATTTTTGACAGTTTAAACAGTCATCGGCACACATGGCTATGTAGACTATGTATATCTGAAGCTATCTCAAGCATAAAGTCTTCCCCAAACCGACGCGAATTTTTTCAGCGGAAAAATCTGCGCGGAATTCGCGCGGAAATTCGCCTAATACCCCACACTGAGGCGAAAAAAAACGCGACTTAAACCTAAAAAAAAGTGTCATTAAATGAAAAAAATATTTGTAAACATAAAAGTTTTAGTTTTAAAGAAAAAAAAAATTATTAAAAGACGTACAATTTATAAGTAATAAAGAAGCTCAAATTTATAAAATATATAAACTTTTCCAATTTAAAAAAAATTAATTAATATAAATATTTTTTTTTACTAGTTCAAGATGCGGCAAAAAACATTTTGCATACCTTCAACAGCGACGACAATATGAATGACTAACTTCACAAATTTTCAATAATTTTTTTGACAATTGTTGCGAAAATTCATGTAAAATGCTGCATGCAGTGTTTTTTTTTGACAATTGTTGCGGAAAAAATCCCTATACAAACGCGCGGAAAAATTCGCTGCAAATTCGCGCGGAATTCGCGTTAGTGTGTGCATCCTCATAAGCCGCCATGTAAATAAATTGTGCGGAAAAATTCGCGCCGGTTTGAGGAAGCCTTATACTTGAGTTACATTGTCGCTTTCATTACGCACTCTAAACGCGTTCGAACGCGGTCTACAAAGAGAGTAGACACAATAGAAAACGTAGATGTGGTAAATATCAACTGTTTGTTTACATTTTTTTGACAGAAAAATATTATTTCTAAATTTAATTTTGTAAATTCTTAAATTCTTGAATTTTAATTAATAAAATACCTTTTGAAATTTTGAATTGAATTGAAATTTTTTTTAAATTTTTTTAAATTTTTCTATATTTTGACACTGCAACGCGCGATGAAAGCGAAAAAATTAAAAGTTGGCCAACTTTTACGTAGGCTACGTTTAGACTGCGTGCATTGTAACTACTCTCATACAACTCCATACATTTCAACTTTTTTGTGACAAATGCTACGTCTAGAATGCGTCTAGAAAGCGTCAATTGTAATCGCGGTATTAAATGAATTGACATCGACAGTCTTCAGACAAAGCACGCGACAGGCGACAATCTACAAGTCTACTACATTCATTACGCTACAGCTACGACACTACTGAACTGACTGATCGAATACATTTTATTCTAGAATCTAGCAATCTAGCTAGAAAATAAAGTTGTTATTGTTATACCATATACCATACATAAATTGCAGTTGTGAATTGTGAATCACAACTTTTGTGATGTAATAATAAAAATAATTATTCCATAGTTCGTTGAGTTGATGAAATTAGTTTAGATGCATTTGCATTAGTTCCTTTGTTCATAAACAAAAAAAAACTATATTTATTGTTTGTACCTGAATTGAATAATACAAATTTATATTTGTGGATTTAAATATATTCAATAAAAAATTTTGCAATCGAAGAAAAATAATTATACACATTGAATAAGTGCACATTTCTTCGTGTCCTAGTTATATTTTTAAAGGTATATTTAATGACTTTTGTTTAGATAGTATATTATATACAAGGTCAAGTTTAACATTTTCTATTTTCAGTATAATGTCATCAAAGTCATATTTTGATAGTGGAGATGAAAGCTCTTCAGGAAAACTTTCCCGAAAAGCTAAAGAATCGCCGTTTATGTTAGTTGGTATGAATCACAAAATTGAAAAAATGATGTAATATGTATATGTGTAATTTAAACGGAATTTAAATATCTTATTAATAATTTGAGTTTAATCATAGCACTTATCTCCTAGCTTTAATTTTTTACCTCCTATTAGGAGGTTGATTAAGTAATATAAAATATATATTTAGTTACATGAATGGGAAGGAAAATTTCCAATAAGTTTTATATGTGGTTTGGAAAAGTAGAAATTTTAAATCTTTAAAATGCATTTGTTCAAAAAAATTTAAGATTAATTTACTAAATATGTTATCTGAAATCAAATTCATGTTTTTTATTCTTTTTAGGACTTGCTGGCTGTGCGGCTGCCTGTGCTGTTGGAGCTTATAAATACAAGCACCGAGGAAATATGAGCACAAGTGTATTTTTAATGCAATTGCGTGTAGCTGCACAAGGAACTGTTGTCGGATGCCTAACACTTGGTTTAGCATATTCAATGGCAAATGAATATCTTTTTAACCCAAAAAAGTCGTAATAAATAGTACCAAATGTATATATAGCAAACTGTTATTTTCCGTATTTATTGTTGTGATAATTTTATTTTTTTAAATACTATCAAAATGTTCATGCAATTTTTTATACCAATCAGTCACAATTACATCTATATTGTTCGTTAAATTAATTAATAACCGTTCAGGAATTAAAGCAATATTAAATTCAGTTTAAAAGTGTATAGTTTACATAAAATTACTGAATTTTGTTTATAGCAAATTTAGTTTAAGCAGAAAGTGTGTAACAATTTCAAATATGTACAAAATTAAATTATAAATATTTTTTCAAGTGAATTTTTTGTGTATTGGAATAATATTTGAAATGAACATTTTGCTTTATTAATAAAAACAAGATATTAGAAAAATATCTGTAGATAAGTTTACTTTAATAAATGTGTAATTTGCATAAATTATTTTGGGGCAATATATTTATATTTTAGCAGCAATAAATGATAAATGAACTAGAATATTATAAAAACTTTTTTAATAATTTTTTTTTTTGAAAATCGTATAATCTAATTTACAAAATCAAAATTTACTTAATAAATACACAAAAAACATTTATAATTCAAATTAATTACTTAAATAAAAATTTTAAAGTGCAGGACGTTTTGCGGGAGAAGATCCTTCTGTTGGTGATGTTTCACTTGGTTTTTTCCGTTTAATTAAATGCGAAATATCGTTTGGTTTTGTAACTTTTTCAGAAATATTAGATGCTGTCGAGTTTTGTTTTTCTGGTGATGTATGAACAGGCAAAATAAAATTATGTATAGCTTCTCGTACCTTTTCCATACTCTATAAAATATCTTGTTATTTTTATACAAAATATTAATTCATTATAATCATATACCTGTTTTCTAGTTTCTTCAATTTCTGTAATTTTATCTAATATTTCTTGTTGAGTTTCTTCCATATCCTGAATATTTTCTTTATCTTTTTGAGATACATTTTCTTTGCTTCTTAGTTCTTCTATTTCATCGTTCAAAATATCACATGCAGTTTTGAAGGAGATTATTCCTTCTGGTGCCGCATCTTGTAACAAATATGTTAGCCCAATTTTGTAATTAACTTCAGCAATTGCTCGTCGATAAAGCTTAATTGGCAGTTCTTTATATATACATAAGGACTTTTCTAAAAAAAAATAATATAAAGTATAACAACAATAGCATTTTAATTAAGTAATACCATAATCGTTTCTAGCATCCTCTAGTACGTTATTTTCAAATTCAATATTTCCCAACTCTGTATGCACTTCAGCTAAATTAGGTAATGCACCCATTCCTTGTTTGGAGAATATTTTAGCTGCTAATTCTAATATTTCCCAAGCAATTTGTAAATTTGAAGCCTAAAAGAAATTTGAAATATTAAAATGATTTTTTGTATGTTTAATTATATAATTACGGCATCAGTTTCTTCTATTTCATCTTTGTCAACAATTTCTTTATTATCTTTTGATGTTCCAGGAACACAATCTGTAGCTGGTGATGCAGCATTTATTATCGAAGTATCCGCTTTTTCATTATCGTTACCAGATAAATTCTCATTTTTTTTTTCTTCAGCAGTAGTGTTATTTACGGTAACGTTTTCACTTTTTATATCTTCAGATTCTTCATCTTCTTCATCATCTTCAGATATATCTTCATTCGGAACATCTAATACTTTATTTTCCTCAACGGCTAAAATTATTAGACATTTTGCATACCTAAAAAATTGTATTATGAACTTTATAATTTTATTAACTACAAATATTAATTTATCACTAACAATAAATAAGGCATTCCCAATTCATCACACAATGGACCATTTAATTCTTCATATATAGTGCACACCTGACTAAGTTCATCAGCTGCTACATCGTATTGTTTTACCATATAATTACGACTACCGGAATTAAAAAGCCCTTTTGCAATACTTATTTTATCTGAATCGGTTTCCATGATCTCCGAACTATTTTCCTCAGACATTTGAATCTCTAAAAATATATTTCTAAAGCATTAATATATTGACAAAGAAATAGGTATTTTACAATTATTTATCTATTAAATTGACTACACCTGAAATTATATATTCAATATTGATTAACTTTACAATTGTATATTATTTATTAACACATGCGCAAGTTCGTAGCATATTATATTGGAGTGCAACATTGAAAAACTATTCATAATTGCTAAAATTTTATTTAAATAGTGTATTTCGTTCGTATATTCATTACAAATGCTTTTTATGTAATGCAAAATTGTTGTCAACCGAATCAAAAAGTAACAAGAAAATGTCATAAATATGATATTGCAACTAAATCGACTACATATTTTTTTTTTTAAGTAAAATATACAAAACATAAAAGAACTATATATACCTAATTTATTTGAAAGTGAGATTTATTCTATATTTGCCTAAATATTAATATTAAATTTATTACAAAAATAAAATGATATTATTACAACAATTAACATTTAATTTGTTATTGCATTTGAATGAAGTAATAAAGCCGGATATTACTTAAACTAAATTTCAAATGAACCAGTTAAGAAAAAAAGTTGTAATTTTTTCCCTCACTTAATACTTATTAATTTAATGTGTTATATATTGCAAGTAACAAAACAATGGTGTTACCATCATAATTCAAAAGAAATAGTTCTAAAATCAAATGCATTTATAAAGATTTATCTGCTTTTAAATTAGCTATACGATAGAGATTATCATGAATACTTAGATATTTATATTGAAGACATTCTGGTAAATAGTTAATTTGGTGTCTAATTCTATATATAATGTTAATGTGGTATTAAAATATTGATTAAATTATTAAAAAAGAGTTACGTATTAACTAAATAATTAAAAAAATGCATACACGTGTACAAACTACTCTTAGGAGTGAAAATACATCTAATGCTTGTTGTACTATGTGCACTTATCCCCAGCCATTGATTTTACTATTTTTAACTTTACTAATGACAACTAGTGCTACAGTTATGCTATCGGTAGCTATTATGACTGATCATTGGGAGCATGTAACATGGAATTCTTTACGATTATCTAATATTACAAATAATTCAATGGAAATGCTAGAATGGGTCTTTAATGGAAAGGTTGGAATATTACATCAAAAAAGTAAGTATTTAGTTTATGCGTTTTATAGATTTGATTATCATAAATTTTTTTTGATATCTATAAATTTTCTAGACACTGAAAAAAAATTACCACCAATATTTTTAGTTCCAATGCACGGTGGTATTTGGACACTATGTATTGATTTAACATCACTAGAAATGCTTTCATTAAAACGATACAAGAAATTTCCAATAAATATAGTTCCTTGTGTTAGTTACTTGGATAGTTCAATTGAAAATAAACGATATGAAGAAAATCGTAATGATTGGCGACAAAGTGAATTACAAACAAGCTTGCAACCCCATCTTAGTAATAATATTAAATTTTAAATTAATTTTGTACATGTTTTCTCTAAAAATATAACCATCTTTTGTAGGAATGCAGAATTTGTCAATTTCTTGCGCTTTAGTATGTCTTATAATTTTGGGTAGCGCAGCTTTAGTTGGAGCTTTTGGAGTATGTCAGAAGCAAATAAGTGCGATATTGATAACTGGAATAATGTATTTGTTAGCAGGTTAGCCAACCATATTCATTTAGGAAATAATTGTTAATATATAGTTTATTTTATAAGCATTGTTTGCCCTCTTCACGCTAATGATCATACATTACAAAAGACAACATGGTCGTCTAATATTAGAAAGTGATATTAAAAATAGTACAGTAGATGGCCTAGTAGGAATTAGGGGAGCTGTAAAAACACAACACCTTTTGGAAGCAAGAATAATAATTACATCGTGGAGTTTAGATTTAGGATGGGGCGGTGTGGTCCTATGCTCGATAACATCAATTATGTGGATATTGTTGTCAAAGATTCTTAGATATAATCCAATTTCAGCATTTCCCATCTAACAAATTAAACAATTACTCTCCCATTATGCTTTATATACCATCAAATAAGATAAATAAAAAATGCTTTACATTTAGAGTTTTAATTTTTTAGATAAGGTACCTTGTCTGTAAGTAAAACCATACCTGGATTTAGTTAATTCCTTGTCGTAATGACCGATTTTCAAAGAAAATAATTGAGTCTAGTAGCTTCTTAATTACTAAGAAAGGCAAAGATAACACCAAAATATTTCACTACCCACAACCCACTGCAAACAATGCAATATGCAAAGAATAAAAAATAGGCGCGAACTCGAACTGTACAGTTACAGTATAAGTATAACACGATAACACGATACGGATACACACGAAATAAAAATAGAGTTTTATTTTTTATTGTCTTTTCGATTTGAAATGTCAGTGGCAGCGGCTACTGCTATGCGGTATGCTATCTTCTTCTTATATGCTAGCTAAGCTAATGCTGTGATTACACTAGCCATAAATTCCTGATAGAAATGTTAGACATTTCTATCTGATATTTTTTTTTGACAAGTAAAAAAAACAGCGCTGGCTATTTAATGTCAGATATTTCTGTCTAACATTTCATTTTAATCATGTCGTCACCAAAAAAACAATTAGCTATAAAAATATTAAAATAAAAATATTTTTAATAATATAGTTGTTCATACCTCAATAATATGTATCTTTTATTTATTTAGTAGTAAACTATTTTTTTCCGCCAAATAATCACCCCAAAGTTATTAAATTTTAAATTTCAGGATAAAATATTACATTTTTATCAAATATCGCCATTTGCAAATTAACAAATGTCAAAAAAAATCTACAAAAAAAACTGAAAAGTTGTCTAGAGAAAAATCGTAATTTTTCTGTCGGGACAGAAATCCTGTCTGGTTTACACTTGACATTTCGTAGACAGAATATATGTTCTGTCTAAGAAAAAGTCTAGTGTAAACCACAAGTCAGTATCTGCATTCTGTTTTCTTTTTCTGTATCTGTATCTGTCTAACTTGCGGTTTACACTAGACTTTTTCTTAGACAGAACATATATTCTGTCTACGAAATGTCAAGTGTAAACCAGACAGGATTTCTGTCCCGACAGAAAAATCACGATTTTTCTCTAGACAACTTTTCAGATTTTTTTGCAGATTTTTTTTGACATTTCTTAATTTGCAAATGGCGATATTTGATAATAATGTTAGATTTGCTCCTGAAATTTAAAATTTAATTAGTTTGCGATGATTATTTGAGAGTAAAAATTAGTTTACTACTAAATAAATAAAAGATACATATTATTGAGGTGTGAGTGAACAACTATATTATTAAAAATATTTTTATTTTAATATTTTTATATCTAATTGTTTTCTTGGTGACGACATGATTAAAATGAAATGTTAGACAGAAATATCTGACATCAAATAGCCAGCGTGTTTTTTTTATCTGTCAAAAAAAAATATCAGATAAAATGTCTAACATTTCTATCAGGAATTTATGGCTAGTGTAACCACAGCGTAAGAAAAAGTCTAGTGTAAACCACAAGTCAGTATCTGCATTCTGTTTTCTTTTTCTGTATCTGTTCTGTATCCCTAACAAAAGGAATCAGTCAATCAGTGTTACCGCAGTTCTCAGTTATCGTATATTAAACTTATGGTGAATTCGTTCCTAAAAAAAATGTTGCCCGCATTCTGCATTTTTATCACAGGTCAGCATTTTTTCTGTTCGTTTCTCGAAAAAATGTTGAACTGAAAATAATTTCGTGTTCGTTTCTTAAAAATTCTGTCTATAAATGTAACATTTTTTGCATTTAAATTTTCGACGGTGCAGAATTTTTACCTCGCACAATACGGCAACATAATAAAAAAAAAATAAAAAAAAATTTCAAATGACAATTTGTGGATGATTTTCTAAACATAAAGAAAAAATAATAATGGAAGAAAATAACGCAGCAATTATTTGAGGGATAAATTTACCTAATTCTCAAGATAATTCTTCATCTTCATCTGATGATGAGATTTATAATACAATTAAAGACAGAGAATTATGTCATCGTGTTAAAAATTTATAAAAATTAAAAATATAAATTGAATTTATGTAATTTGTAAATTTTCAGGCAATATAATAAAATTAGAGAACCAAAACAAAATAATATAAATATAACATAAATTTAGCATTTATTATAAGTTCGAAAGTTAAAATTTTTTGTTAATTTGCATTAGAAAAATTAAGTATAAAAAATAATTATAAATTTATTTACTAAACAATTATTTTTATACTTTTTCTATTTTCTTAAAAGATAAATTTTAAATAAAAGCACTGAGAGTATAGTGATATATTTTGTAATTTATTTCCCAATATGGCAATCGCCATACACATTTGTTTCTTATTTCGGAAGCGTTTTAAAGGTCCAATACAATGTAAATATTAATAATATTTATCGAGCAATATTTTTGTATCCACTCTATACTAAAAAAAAAAGTTGCTTTTTTGGCAAATAAAATTAATATTACGTTCTATGTGTTTTCTTGATACTTGTACTGCACCTGTGGCTCTATTCCGGTAATTCCCAGGGAATTAGGAATTGGGAATTAGGAATTAGAAATCTCCTCGAAATATTTTTCCTGATTTTTTGTTCCTATTTCCCAAAAGTTTATTCCGGCAGGCAAGGAATTAATTCCTAAGGAAATAAGCTCCTTGCTTACATTTTTACTCTAAGGACGACACATTAAAAAATATTTTTATGTTGAATTCTTTAAAATATTGTTTTTACTTACTCGGGATACTGCTGGTTGCGACATAATTGTAATTTTATATTTTGTGAAATATTTTACAATTATTAAAAAAAAAAGTTGTAATAATAATATTTAATAATTGTAGAATATTGAAAAAAATATTTTACGAAATATAATTGTATTTAAATATAGAAAAATCTGTATTCCTTTTAATGGTTCAAACAAGCTCGACTGACGACGGACGCGACGGGCGCAACGGACGGACAATAAACGCATAAAATTTTTCGATCGAGCAAACTCGACGGTTGAGACGGACTACATATTCTTCAATGACAGTTTATAAACAATTTTTTTTTGTAAAAAAAACTATGTACTTATATTTTATATTAATTTTTCACAACTTATAATTCACTCAAAAAATTTTTGGAATGTCAAATAAATTTATTTTAATTCAAAATTTTGAAAAGTACCTATTTTATATCCGTCGTGTCCGTCGAAAGTTGAAATCGATTGAACTTTTGCGTCTTGCGTCCGTCGTGACTTTGGTCACTTTCATATATCCTATACATTTCAACTTTTTTTCGACATTTGAATCCGTCTCCGTTGCGTCCGTCTCGTCGAGCTTGTTTGAGGGGTAATGCAATTATTTACCTTTTCAAAATAGCTAAGCTATGGAGTTTTTTAAAGTTAAACTGCGCGAATTGGGAATTAAAGTTTCCCAGGAAACATTTTTTCCCGGTCGCCGGAATACACTTTGTGAAAAAATAATTCCAAAAACTGCGCGAATATGTCAAAAACTCCCAATTCCTAATTCCCTGGGAATTACCGGAATAGGGCCACTGAAGATGAAGGATAAATTGTAATTTGATTTTGCTCCATTATAGGATTTTCATCTTTAACTTGTATATATTCTAAATACTAAATTTAATTCTAAAATTTAAAATATAGTTAATATATTATATTACACACTCTACTCTACACAATTATAAATTATTTTACCTTCACAAAATTGTTCACCCATCGATATTTTGATTTTATAATAAAATATTTAATTCAATAATAAATATATACAAGGCAGTGTAGCAAACTTGAAAAAAAAAAATGTAAAATTTTTTCTGTTCGTTTGTAAAATGAAAAGAGTGCAAAACTCTGTAATTTGAAGGCAACACTGTAAAAATGTAACATTTTAAAATGCAGAATTTATTCTCTAGAAACGAATTCACCATTAAAAAAGAGCGAAACACAATAGTGCCTATCATAACTACCATTCTTGAGTATTTTGTGTAGTTTTCAGTTTTCATAATGTAGTAATGATCCACTGGACTGGACATCAAACAATGAAATAAATCCCCAATGAAAGAAGGTCTCAAAATATAATTATATAGTTTATTATTTTGTCGATGTCGCGGATACATTTTTTATGTGACCATTTCCATCAGCTAATTGCCATCCTTATCACAATTTTTCTTCATAAAAAAGTGAATGATTCTTTTTAATGTTTATAAAAAATAAGAATTTTTTATTGTATTTATTTTATTATAATAAATAGTATAAAAATATCCTCTGGACTGGAACAGAGGATATTTTTACCCTGCTAGGGATAGATGTTTCAGCTTTTATTTTTATATTTCTAAGCAATTAGGCGACCCTGCGGAGCCCCC
Organism: Rhamphomyia laevipes; assembly: GCA_963920725.1. Classification (NCBI taxonomy): domain Eukaryota; kingdom Metazoa; phylum Arthropoda; class Insecta; order Diptera; family Empididae; genus Rhamphomyia; species Rhamphomyia laevipes. Next base: position 43,287,926 of record OY987257.1, on the reverse strand, counting down.
AAAAGTGGGATAAGTTTAGCTTGTATATAAAAAAAGGTTTTTATTATAAAATGGTATATTTCTCAACGAAAACTGACAGATATCTTAAATAAATATTGTTCAGAACTTTACAACAACAATACGATAAAATTGGTGACAGGGACAATCTTGTACATCCTCACCCTGACCTAGAAATTTAAAAAAAGTATTTTAGGGTTGAGACTTTCAATAAAACAAATATTAAATCATAATTTCTAAAATATTGTAGCGTTTTTCATAGGTAATAAGAGCCACTATTTCTATTTATATTACCAAGTACATTTTGAATTCAAAGTAAACCATGAATAAAAAAATTAAACAATTTTTACAAAATTGTACTTCAATAGGAGGAAAAATTTGATGGTTTGTTTAATAGTATAAATTTAAAGGAAAAGAAATCCATTCGAAAATAGTACTACTTTGTGTATGTATGTATGTACCTAAATATTTAAGCCTGGGCTACATTGTTCCTATCAGTTCAGTTCAGTTTCGATTCGATTCGATTTCATTCGACGGTTAAGTAGAATGAACACATAAGTACCGATCGCAATCGATTAAACCACATATATTTTGTTTTTGTTATTTTTGAAACAGTCAAATTTCATTTCTCTTGACATTTCCTTCAGTTTAGATTCGCAAAATTCCAATCGTTCCAAACTCTTTCGATTCGATTCGTTCCGATTCGATCTATGTGTCCACTCAATCGATTTCCCATATAAAATATATGGAGACGTCAAATTTGAATTTTGCGAAACGAATCGAAACTGAACCGATCGAAACAATGTAGCCCAGGCTTTAGGGTCGTGGTCTCGTGGTTCAATATGTGGGTCGTGTACGTGTCGTTTCCATAATTTGTAGTATACGTGTAGTTTCCATAATTTGTAGTATATGCAAAGTCGGAGAAAGAAATTAGGAGACTACAAAAGACGACAAGACACACAACATAATTCACAAACCACAACCACAATCGCCAAGGCAGAAAATGTGGAAAAAAAGCCAAAAAGTAAAAATCTAAAAATTAGTAGAAATAGAAAAGAAAAGAAAGGAAAATCGAAGAGGAGAGTACACCGCTATTTAATTTAAATTAATTAAATTTGTTTGAAGTCATATCAAAAATCAGAAACTATACAGCATTAAATAAATATTCAGATATTAAAAATAATTAAGTAACGGGTTAAAAATAACAACTTTCTGAAACTGCAGATTTGTATAAAATAAATAATCAAAATGTCGTTCAAAGTACGTATACAATTATATAGATAGCTATACTCTACATAACTATTTTCTGTTACACATAAAATGACTATAGATAATTATTTAAATATTGATTTTTTTATATGATTTTGTTAAAAAAATACTTTTTTAGTTAAAATTTCTTTATTTAGTATTTATTGATTAAATATTTGTGTGTCAATATATACATATGTATTGAAAATAACTCAGAACCCGATTTGCGCGCGTTCTAGAATGAGATAGGAGGTATACCTGTGCAAAATTTGGTTTCACATGGCCAACCCGTTCACTAAATTTGTGGACAGCCAGGCAAAATAACACAAATTTCCCATAAAGACTGAAAATTCAGGGTATACCCAAAACGTGTAACAAAATTAGCATTATAACTAAAAAAAAAAAAAAAACGAATATATTATGAAATTATATTTTTTATGATATATTTTAATATAGATTTGAATAAACTTAAGTTACTCGTTCCTAAAAATGTTAAATTTGAATTATTTCTGTATTTTTTTACTCTAATTTAATGTAACAATGCAAATAACATTTGTATGTTTATAGCCAATTGATGCAAAACGTGATGAATTCCGTAAATATTTGGAGAGAACTGGAGTTTTAGAAGCAATGAGCAAAGTATTTATAAAGTTAATACACCATCCGGATAGACCTGAAAATGCAATTGATTATATTTGCGCCAACATGGGTAGTACTTTGCATCAAAGGGACCAAATTGAAAATCTTCAAAAAGATTTAGAAGAGTCGAAAGATGAAATTGCTCAACTTAAACAAATTATCGAAAATTTAAAATCCGAAAAGAAATTTAAATTAGCTAATGAACAAACTATTCAGCAACAACAAGAATCTGTAGAAGAATGTAATAACCGATATACTTTATCAAATTTTATATATAATTTAGAAAACCAAGTGACAAGCAGCAGTAAAGTTGGATCGAATTTATCAGAAAAAGATATTAATAACGAAACAATCGTATCAACGTCTAATGATGACACCTTTGCAGATGCTGATGTTAATGAAAAGAATGCAGAAATTAAAGATGTTGTACAAAAGAATGAGGTTGCATTGAATTTACCAGAAAAAGATAATAATAACGAATCAACCGTATCAACGTCTACTGATGACAAGCATGCAACTCCAGCAGATGTTAATGAAAAGAATACAGAAATTAAAGATAATGAACCAAAGAAGGAGGTTGCTATTGATGAAATTTCTAACGAAGAGTTATGTAAGAAAATTGAGGAAACTGTAAAATAAGATAATTATTCTATTATCTTGTAAATCATTCAGAAGTATAACTTTTGAAATGATTATCTTTTAGTCACTTTTGATCTTGATTTAAAAATCCTAGTTTCCTAGTCCATATGTTTGCGATTGAAGTTATTTTTTTTTTTGTTATAAAATAGACATAAGAGGACCGATAGATTCCGTCCTTTAAAAAGAAATGTTAATGTATCATTCCATTAAATTATTTTATTTTTAAAAATAATTTTTAATAAAAATTCATATGAATTATATTTACTGATGTTATTTAATATACATTAACATTTAAAATTGGTTTCCGAGAAAAAATTACTTGGATTATAATATTGTAGTTAAAATGAAGATTATAATAATATAGTTAAAATGAATAATATAATATTTTTATTGTTTTGGATTTTCGTAAGAATTATTTTACTTTTGAAAGAATATATCTGTTAAATATTATTTTTAATTAAAAATTATTTAAATAATATATAATATCAAATTGATATGAATTTATATAAATGTATTCAATAAATAGATACTATCTAATAACACAAAGTTTAATTTTGAAAGAATATATCGTTATATATATTATTTTTATTTTTAAATTCTTAGTGGTCCTCCATTCAATTTTTATAAGCTCATAATTAATTGAAATTCATTTGTGTTTACAAATATTTATATGTATATATATAATGTATACTTTGACAACTAAATATGTTTAAAAAATATGAAAAAAATCGTAAAATAAACAAAATGCTTACAATTATTTCATATTTCTAAAACATGAAGAATAACACATGATACATGAAGTTATCAAAATTTGAATGGAAAACCACTACTATATATAAATTAGTGATTTTCATAATATGAATATTGAAATCATATTAATTTATATACATAAATTATATTCAATCAATAAGAGGATTCTGTTTTGAATATTTTTAAGAATTCAAGTTAATTTATACTTTTCTTTTTATTTTGAGCACAATGTGAATGAATTTTGATTAAAAACTTGTGCCTTCTTCATACTGTGGTATAATAAAAAAAACTGCATAAAATTTCGAAATGTGTTTTTTTTCCCTTATTCGACAGAGATAATTTAACAATTTTAATTATTAATAAAACAGTAAAATAATAATACAAGAATAAATTTAATATTAATTCTTTTTATCCATTTTCCTTCATTATAATTATATTTTAATTTAACCCATATTCCACCTTTTATCTAGCAACAATTAGATTTGTACTCTTTGTTTTTCTTCATTTAGGAAATAATCTCTCATGTTTAGTAGTTCATTGCAAAATTCCGAATGCAAGTTTAAAACACTATTTAATTCGCCCCCATAATCTGAAGGTAAATGAGATTTTGGTATCCATTTGTTGTAAAATTCTTCATAGTCCATATTTGAATTGTGCGTAAAAATCTGGATAGAAATATTTTATTTAAAATTTTAATTAAACTATAAAAAAATAATTATTGGCTTACAATTTCTAATAGTTCCTTCTTTAAAAATGGTTTAATTAATGTTATAACTCGATTGAAAATTGAGTTGACATTAAACACATGTATTCGACAAACTTTAGCTGGCAGTCCATGTTGAAGATAATATAAAAATTTACGTAACGTTGAAATATTGGATCGGAATAAATGCATAAAGCCCACATGTTCCATATCATGAAGAAAAATAATTCCTGATGTTGGACCATATTTATAAAGAGCGGCATCTTTACATAAATTATTTTAAGAATATATTACCATAGTTCAATTTTGTTAGCTTAAAAATTAAATACCTATTGTCATACAATATGTTTTTACAGCATTATCAAACATATAATTGGAAGAAATTGAATTCATTAATTTGTGATATATAAAAATTGGTCCACCTTCTTTTATTGGTGGTATGACAAAATATGCTCTATAAAAACAACATTATTAATATATTAAACACAAAAATATAATTTATTCAATTTAACTGATTTTGAAGACACTGCTTGATTTTATCATCAATTGGATCTCGAATGCTAAAATGTTCAGGTATGATTTTTCTACTTTCGTAATAAATTTTAATTACTTTTACAGAATGTTCAATGGAAAAATTACAAGCATTATAAAATAGAAGAATCTTAACACAATACACAATGAGAATAATCAATATTTGTATATTTAATATTTATTAAATGTAAATACCTGTTTATCTGTTAAATTTTGTGGTACTGGAATTTTTTGTATTGCTTTCCGTAATAAGTCTAAATCTGATTGTTTTACATTTAATCGATTAATGGCTTGTTTTAAATCGTATTCTAAATCAGTAGACTCCATTCTAAAATAAATTATATAATTATCTAAATCAAAAATAAAAACTTTTTTAAATAAATATTATATAAAGAATATTCCGTAAATTAAACTATCATGAATAGTTAGTTGCAGGTATGGTTTGGCTAATTTGTAAAGTAAATAATAACTACATATAATAAACTTCTTCAGATATTATATGGAATTTAATTTACATGTACGTATTTTTACCCAATAAGTTCTAGTTGTGTTATAATATAAATCAAATAAAGAAATTGTAACAAAAACAAATTTTCAGTAGTGAATTTTTATTTTAGTTTAATTTTTTTTTTTTCACGCAGCATAAGTGTAAGAGAATAAAAAATATATTATGGAAAAAAGTGTATCGTCATAGAAAACATATGCGAAAATTTATTTTTAACTCTATAATTCAGTAATGATTCTGGTTCCTCAATTCCAATTGCCTCTTCTATTCACTTTTTTTTTTTCAGATATTCATATTCGTACTAATTTCTCATGTTAAATATATTTCCACATTTATCTATCTTTACATCTTAGTTTCCGTTTATTAACGATATTTTGCGTTTCTTTAACAATATTTTGCGTTTCTTTATTTTGCGTTTTTTCTTTACTATTATTCACAGAGACGGTGGAGCAAACTTACCAGCTCCAAAATCAGCAAGTTGATGTGAGGTACGTTTAACCACTAAAAATCAAGTACATTCTGCTATTATTTAGCACGTATAATGCAGGGTAGTAGTTGATATCATGACCGGACACTATTTAATAGGCAAGCATTCGATGACGCTGGTATTGACAATTAGCAATTTCAGCTGTGACTGCAGAAGAACAGGGACAACTTAATTCTTCTAGCTAATTTAAGACACCTAGACGTGGGTATTCGCCGAGGTGTAAGCAGGTATCCAATAAGTGGCACCACTAAGGACCCCCTGGTGGTCTGATATACGAAAGATGCTCTAACCTTATCTCCGAAGCTACTTTATTTTGATATTTAACCAGATTAGTGATGGCGTAATGTTCATAGTTCATCGTAATACCTTATAACATTTCATTGTGTATTATTTTTAAAGCCCAAGAACTTCACTGATTACGTTTTTCTCTCGCACGTTTAAATGCAGATGGCATTATACAATATACAATTTTAAAATTATGTTGAAAATAAAATAAAAATACTGTTTTGTATATAATTATTATATTGGTGACTGAACAAGAAAGTTCAAGATATGTTATTCAAATATGTTAATGATCCTTCAATTGAACTTTATAAAATGGAAATTTATTGATAGAAGAAATTAAAATATTAAAATGCAAATTTATAATATAATATGTAGTTCAAAATCCAATCCACAGGTAAGAAATAAAATAAAAATCACAAATAATTTATAAAAGGTAAAAGCTATATAATTAAAATACTAGCACATTTTATATTTTTTTAATAATAACAACATTTAATTATTCCTGTTAAATATTCCTATATACTCGAATACGAATATGATTTTCAACATTTTATTTTAATTAATATTAATTGAAAAATAACTTAAATGTATAAATAAAATATATTTTTGACAAAAATATGTAAATAAAAGTTAATTTACACATAATATTATTTAAATATTACTACAACAATTTAGTAACAAAAATTAAACAAAAATCAAATAATTTTCGGCATAATATCAAAAGACTTACTTAATTATTTATGTTATTCAAAAACTTACTCAGTATATACTTATTTTTATAATTATGTTTAAAAAGCTATTAAGAATAACCTTTAAAAATACAAATCTATTAAAATAATAATAATAATTAAATACTTTAAAAATAGTTTTGGTTTTACCTAAACTATATTTCAAAGTAAATAAAAATATTGACTAAACTTAACCAACTGTGATTTGTTTTTACTATAATGTTATCCGAAACATTTTCGTTGCATTCGAAGAAAATAGTTTTTACAAGTCGTTTTTAATACCCGGTTTCACAGTGAGAGCTGTCAAAGCTTAAACTTCAGTTTAAATTAATTTCTGGTTTCTCACTTTAATCTTAACTTTTCTTAAAATGAGATTTAACTTAAGCTTTAGATAGGCAGAGCATAACTTTTACTTTTGACACTTTATATTATTAGTTTATTCTCATAAACAGGAAGTAAATTCATATAGGTAAATTACACAAGCTAAGTTTAGTAAAAAGTTATTAGACAAAACCTAAATCCTGAATCTTTTTCTTTTTTATTAAAAATTTATACAAAAAATAAAATATACACGTATACTAACTCACAAAATCCAATATCACTCTCATTTTTATGGTTAATTTTTATTCACAATAACATTATTCTCTATTAAGAATTCACAATAATTCACATTTTTGGTTTAGTTATGCTTAGAGCAAATTTTGATTTATGAGCCAAAAGTTATCTTATTTTTTTAGGCTTAAGACACACAATCAGTTTAGTTAAGCTTGAGCTTAAACTCTCACTGTGAAATCAGACATTAAGTGTGTTTGTTTGTATGCTTTCTAAAACTTGTCATTTTGTTATATATAATTATTATTTAGATAATATTTTTAAAAGTATATGTATTCATTCAATCTTTTAACTTTAAAATATACTAAAGACATTTATTTAAATTGATTTTTTTTTTGTATTTCCAATAATATTAAATTTATATTGGTTTGTTTTATATTTTACTATATAATTTATATCATATTATTAGATTTTTAAATCTAACGATTCATCAAAATATAAAAAACAAAATTTTTATTTTCATAAAACTTTGAATTAGTCATACATTATAATAGTTTCGTTTTGTACCATTCTCAGCACCACATTTAATATAATAATTATTTCGTTTTCTTTTTATATAAAAGTTGGGATTACCATATTAGACCGCAACATAAAATCCCGAAAACCTCAAAAATATGAAATCCAGAATATATGAAAATAGCAAAAACCACGAAAAAAATGTCTGATATTTTTTTTTAAACTTAATTTATTTTACTTATCTTTTTATGTATGTTTTCTTCCATATTCATATGTTCCATGCCTATTATCAATAATTTCATAAAAGGTCAGTGTGGAGGTTTTAATGCTTCGACACAATTTTATGTTTTTGGTAGATTGTCTTCTAAAAATTTAGACATAAATTCATTATGTTTCGGGATACTTGAATCAGGTTATATCATGATGTTCGAAATTGACTGTTTCGGTAAAAAGAGATTCGGGCTTTCAATACCAGCCAATAAAAGTTGGTTGTTTTAGTTATTTTATAAACATATAAAATAAATATTTATAAAAGAATATGGTAGCGCAGTGTAGTTTGAAAAAATATAAGTTATAACATTATATCTTCAGTATTGTTACCTTGTGGTAAGTGCAAATATAATATTTAAACCTGTTGCCAGTCAATGTATAGCTCTCATAGTGTAAAAGTGAAAGTTATCTCTCATCTTTCCTGGTTACATTAAATAATATTATTATTACTTCAATAGTTTAATTGAATTATAGTTCAATTAATGTTTTATTATTTTGGTAATAATAATTATTGGAAAAAGTTATATATGTTAATAATTTCTAAAGGTGCTATTTAGTTAGTATTAATAAAAAATTAAAAAAAGAGTGTTAATATATTTGAAAATAAATCTTTTACTGACATTTCTTTTTTATTAGTATCTTTTCGCGAATTTTGATATAAAAAATAAAAAAAAAAAAAGAAAATAAAAACAATTGCAGAAAAATATACTTTCCCAGATCAAAAGTTACGTTATTAACGAAAACTTTCTAAAATAACTTACAGGTTTGTAAATATATACATATAATAAATTAAAAATATGAAAAATATCTTTCTTTATACTATAATTGTTTGTTTATCTTAATTTGAACTTTCCAGATTGGAATAAAAAATATATTAACTTTGGAAATTATAGATTCAAGTTCATATTTCTTTCTATATTCAAAAATTTAAATATTTATATTAATCGTAAATCTGGATTTATTTAATTACAATTTGTTTACAGTTTGGATTTAATATAATGCGTATTAATATCTATAATAAATAAATTTTAAAACAACAAAGTTAACATAATAATTATTTATAAATCAGCCTAATCTGCAATATAGATTTGAAAATTATCTATGTAATCAATCCATCAAAAATTCAGAACGGATTTAAAAATTGTTTAACAGTTTTCCCTCAGAATGTAATCAGAAGAATATTTAAGGTCCTTGGACATAGTTTTTATTTTTAATTAAATAAAAAACTACTTTCAATTTATAAATTATATTTCAATGACAAATATTTGTCTGGTCCAGTTTAAGGAATTAATGATTAGTTGTTACCACAAAAAGTTAAAATGAATGCAGAAGTTTACCATGAAATCATATCATATGTAATTAAAGTTTTATATTATTCCTGTACCAATTTATTATTATGCAGATTTAAATATAATATGCATAATTTATTTTAACATGATATTCGATAACATCTCAAGAGGTTCCTACTCCTAGTAAGATTTTCCTTAAATTATGATAATACATACTATAGAATTAATGAAATATGAACTCTTGATTAATATGTTATTGATCGAAAATTTTATTATTTACTTAACTTGTTTAAAGTTATAAAGTCGTCAAAATTAGCATTTTAATTTAATTCATTTTTAAATGTAAAAGAATAAAGCTAGCTGCCTATACATCGCATAACCTGATGGTTGTTTTTTTTTTTGTTATCCTTTTCAGGATAAAATTGTCTCAAACGTAAAAGAAAATTCTCAAAAAAGAGTTGGTTGAAAAATAAATATATTTTAGTATTATTTCAATAGAAACGTCATTTTGGTTGTACGACTTCCCATATATTATACAACTTACAACCATCAACCAACGCCCCTGCCCAAATATATTAAAATATTTTAATATTTATTCAATCGATTTGTTACTGTCAAAAATGGTTGTCAAAGTGTTGTTAGCACCCAGAAACGATACAAGTTAACCAAATTGTCAATACGTTGATAATCTGTTGTATAATGTATGGGCAGCATAAGAATTTAATTTAAAAAATATTTAAACACGAAAATTACGACTTAATTTAATTATATGCGGTCAAATTAAAAAATTAAAGAAAATAAATAAAAATAAACTTATATTTTTTACATAAACAAAAAATAAATATTATTTTTAAATTTATTTTAGATTGGCAAAAACGACAGCTTTTGAAAATGAATTTTTTATCCTATCCTTTTATAGATAATACAGAAACAATTATCATACCAATAGAGTTACAAACATCTGTGGATGAGATTTTTGATTGGTAAAAAATTAAATATTGTAGATCTAAAATAGCAATTATTTTAATAATAATTATTTTAGGATAAATTCTCAGTCTAGATTTCCAAAATTTTCTAAAAATTATGTGTATTTATTTCTGCACGCATGCCATGGAAATATTCCTGCCACTAAAAGATCATTGGTTCGGTATATACAAATTAGAGCTGCGTCTCCAGATATATTTGATAATCGAGACATTATGTTAGATGATATTCAATTTGTATATGATATGACGTAAGATCGAAATAAATAAATTTAATATTTTCATATTTGTTAATATTGTATATTAAATTGTTTGTAGTCATATGGTAGCACTTCCACATAAAACTCCAGAAGGATATAATATTCTTGTATACAGATTATCAGATTCAGATCCTTCAAAAATGCATTTTGGGAATGCAGTGAAAGCGTTCTGTATGTTTAATGATATAAGGATAAGCGAAGATTGTAAGTTAAAATGCATAAACAATAAATTATAAAAAATATATAAAAATTAAATAATAACCACCACAATTATAATATTTTAAATAATAAATTTATTGTTATCGTAGTAATAAATAAATTAATTCGCGGTAATATTTAAAATTATTTAAGGATGATTGTTATACCTGCAGAAAAGTATTTGTTGTAACACAGACATACCATTACCATTCTATATGATTTCTTAATAAGTTGTAATAAGTTGTAACTGAAAAGGTAATAATGCAAAAAACCAGTTGCAAGTTTCTGCAATTTTATATTTAATGTAATTATATTACAAGATAGCCTAAATCTACAACATATTAAAAACAAAAAAACATGGACATCTAAAAAAATTGTAAATTAGAGAAAAATTAAATTGTAAATTAAATTTGTGTTAGAAGTATTTTGATTAAAATAGCGTTGACTAATAGAATAATTTCGACTAAGATTCAGTATTTTGATAGTAATAGCTTATTAAATACTCAAACCACTTGTCGGACATACATAGTACATTTTGGCTTGTTTAGTTGTACTAAAAATATATGTAGCATTATTTTTTTTATAATGTTTTTATGGCATACTCAAACCACTATTTATCAAATATTCTACAAAAAATATATTTTCGATTCGTAAATTTGTATTGAAAATTAGGATCCGGAGCATTTCAGAATGTCGAAATTTCGAATGGGGAGATATTATATGATAAAGTAGTAATGTAATGTTCGCATTCTGGAAATTTTGACAAAATGGCTCTTCTTTAGTAAGGTATCGTGTAAGCAATTAGCTTTAGAATATGATAATGACGTCAGTGAACCATGAGGATGAGTTTAGTAGTGACATTGAGTTAGGGAAGCATGAAACCGGCCGTTAGCATATTCAAATTTTAAATAAAAGAATTATCTTTCGAATCATTTTTTTTTTATGTTTTAAATTTTAAAAATAATTTAGTTATACCATATACCTAATTACCTCTACTATAACGTATATATCAATAAACAAATTTATTATTAAATAAATCTAAAAAATATAATAATTTTTATTAAGTAATTACAGAAGGTTATGTGGTAGTATTCGATATGAAAGGTTTACGCTTAGGACATTTGGCACGTGTTCAATTAGGACCACTGAGAGCTTTTATGTCATATATCCAAGAAGCACATCCAGTACGTTTGAAAAGAATTTATGTAGTACATACATCATTTTTCATAAACCAAATAATGACATTAGTAAAACCACTAATAAGAGGTGAACTTATGTCATTACTTAAATTTACGTCTTTGGGTCCTTCTGATGTTTTACCTGTTGAACTTTTACCAGTGGTATGGATTTATATGATTTTTATTTGATGTTGTAAAATTTTAAGTTATACAATTTCAGGATTATGGGGGACCATTGGAGCGTTTAGAAAAAATACATAAACAACAGAGAATTTATATTGAAAAGAAATACCGCGAATGGTTAATTGATTCTGCTAAATTTAAAGAAATATCAAAGGAAGAACGCGAAAAAGATATAAATACAAATACAAAAAATATTATTACAAATAATTTTGATTCATTACAAATAGATTGAATAAAACGCCAAAGAAATACGGAATACAATATTCAATAAACTGGAAACTATACAGAGATATTATATCACAATAAAATATATTATAATATGTACAAAAATTGTAAATATTTAATTATTATGTTAATTATTTTCATGTTGTATTTTTACAAATATATATTATAAAATAAGTATATTAATATATTTCTAAAATAAATCATTTATAAAATGTTTAAAGGTTAAAAAAAACTATCTTTACTGATAATATAAATTATAAGGTAAGGAATAAGGAAAATATTATAAGAGGGGAAGCGGAAGATGATAATATATTAGATCCAAATTTCTTAACAGTTTACCTATAATTGGGTTAAATATATTTTGATTTTCTATCTATACATATAATAACATTGACTAGAGTGTGAGTAATAATAACTTACATGGACTAGAGTTATGAGGTATGAGTTAATTAATAACTAATAAGACTTATATTTCTTATATACATATATGATATTAATATTAGGTCCATATATTTACTTCAATATGACATTACAAGTAAATTCGGCAAACATCTCAATTTGAAGTTTTTTTATTTGACAATTTTCCTTGGATGATTTATAACTATTGAGGAAAATTGAGGTATAATGTATAATAACTGTAAGGTTAGAGGTATAGTGTACCATAAGTAATGTAATGTTTTTAATACAGAATAGTTTAAATATTGCGTATTACTCAAAACAAAATCGAGAATGGGTTTGCTCAGATATCGAATGTTAATCTGCTCAGTATATATTTAAATTCTTATCCATAAACTTATATACTTCTTGGTCTTTTGAAAGTAAACTGGAATTGAAATGCTGTAATATAATAACAATCGAATAGCTTTACGGAATAATATAAAAATAACAAAAAACGAATATCTTTATGGACTAAATTAAGTTTTCGTTTAATACTTCAAAAACGTGTACAGTTTGTTAGTACAGTTTATTTATTTATTGATGTGTACAGTTTGTTAGTACAGTTTCATTAACTTCGAATAAATGTGCACTCCTTTAAAGATTTTTGCCGTTTTAAAGGACACAAGCAAGAACTTTTACGTACCTAGGCACCAAGGACCTGTTGTACACAGCCGACAACGGTTGAGTTCTTTAAAAAAAACGTCAATGTATCCTACATTTTTCATGAAAGCCACAAATATATCCGGTTTTATTACTCTAGTCATATAATGATAATTTAATTATGCCACGATCCAAGGATTCATCTTCCTCGTAGAATTATGCGTCAGCCTAAACGTCGTCGTAATGTTTTCTTAGTAAAATATGTTCGTAAGTATGCCCGTAAGCATTCTTACTTTTTCTTTATTCATCATTATTATTAATATGATATAGGATACGAGATACGAACAAATAAAAACTAAAATTATAAATTTATTGTTATCTGTCTTTAATCGCTAATAAGGCGAATCGCTAATAAGGCTTTTTGATTTGAAGTATTGATCCCAACAGAATATATATAGCTATATATATTTAACAGAAAGGAGCATAACATAGTCTTTAAAACATTCGAAACATTCTTTAAATTACGATGTGTTAATATTTTTTTTTATACTTTCAACATAATATCCTTTATAAGCGCATGAATACGAGAGAATAGAAAGTATTGCACAGCAACATCTGGTACTGCTGTATTTCGTATCTATAATTATTTCTTCATTCAATTATTAAATTTCAATCAAAACGGTTTAAGTTTGCAGAAGGTTCTTTTTAAAAATGATATTAAATAAAACAATATTTAACAAGTATAAAGAATATCGAAAATACATAAATTTTTTGATTATTCTCATTTTTATAATTGGTTTTATATATTATTTGAGTGTTGATTATACGAAAATTTCTTGGATTACTACAGCTATTACTCGGATTATCTTAATTAAAATTCTTCCCTATTGGGATTGGACATATTTATACAATGAAAAGTGCTTAATTAAATCTAGAAGTGAAGAATTTAATAAAATTTTAAATAATGATTACATCTCAGATAACGCAGCTAATTGTGCTTTATGCCAAGATATTGGTATGTTTTAGATTATTAGTACTATATATCGTTAGTTTATCAGAAGTCATGTTTTAAATAAAATAAGGTTACAAATATTTAAAAAGTTTAATTTTTTAGAATTCATAAGTTTTCTTAAATTTTATAATAGAATAAAAATAATTTCTTAAAATTTGTAAATATTATGTAAAATAATTTAAATCTGTTTCTAACAAATTATATCTACAAAGAAGTACAGCGTGTTCACCGGAAAGGTTTCTACTTTGTTTCGTCACTAATTTGGTTAACATGAATTTTGCGTATTCATATTTGGCAGTCATGAAATATAAACGTGGCAAATTTATTATGGAAATATATTCGATAAACCTGTTTGCTGTGTTAATCGTAAAAAGTTTTTAACTACAATTTTTGGGTAGAAATAATGTGCCATCGCTTAGACCTTAGAGAATGATTTTGAACAGAGTGGCTCTATAGCAGATAAGTACAAGTCTGTATCTTTGCATCCAGTAAAATTGACAGTATGGTTTGATCTGGAGGAATAATTGGCCCTTACTTTTTTGAAGATGAACATGGCGTGTTACGGTAACTGTTGCTCGATAACTTTTTGAAGCCATAATTGGATGGTTTCGGTTCGACATAGTTCACATGTGGTTCCAACAAGACTTAAATAAAACAATCGCTACGAAAATAATGAATTACTGGTTGAAATGTGTGAAAAAGTGAGGAAAAATGTTATTAATACAGTCTGCATTTGTGAGGTTAACAGCTACGGAGAATAAGCTGCCATTGTTTTAATTTTGTTTTAATTTTCCATAAAGTTATATCAAAAATTATGTAGTAAACCTTCCCACATATATACAAGATATACATTCTTGTATATATGAATACCATCCCACATATATATAGGGTGTTCCCACATACATACAAGAATTTTGCAATATTTTAATATAAAATTTTGAAAATGTAATTAATTTATTTTTGGTTTTTAATTGCAGATAATATTGACGTTATCAATAATACAACATTTCATATCATTAAAGAGAATTATCTTCAAAAAGCAATTCCAGTAATAATTAAAAACTCATCACAATCAATTGAATTGGAAAATTTTATTTATAAAATATTAAATACAAAATATTTTTTTGATAATAATCCTTGTGATGTTGAAACAAATTTAATTTTGCCACGATATTTAAATTTAAAAAATATTTTAGATGAAATTTTAGATTATAAAAGAAAAAGTTCATGGTTTTTAAAAATGCGAAACTGTAATTCGGTAGCAGTGAAAGCATCTAGAAATTTTATTGCGAAACCATATTTTTATTCACAACATCTTGAACCATTTTATTCAAGTTGGATTATAATGTCAAATAATTACAAGAGCTATGAACGTAATCTAATTTTACATGGTTTAATAATTTTGCAACAAAAAAAAGGTGATATTATTGTTATTCTAACACCAAAGGATATTTGCTTCAACATATGCGAAAAACAGGAAATTCGTATAAAAGAAGGTGAATCATTGGTGTTTTTAACAGATCTATGGAGTTTTACATATATAATTGATGATTATCAAACTATATTAACAACAATATCTGAAACAATTTTATAAATTTTGAAATTTTGTAAATAAAATGCCACTTATTTTTGAAGTCGACTCGACATTCGCCTTGTCATTCGACTCGTCTCTCTTTTTAAAATCTCTCCGACAGCGAGTTCAATCATACCGAATATATTCGACGATTCGCTGAAAATATCACCCGCGTGTATTTTGGCCAGTTCAATCATACGGAATTGTCAAAAACGAAGCGAAGCGAGAGTCGAGTCGATTCCAATCATAAGGACCAATGTTTTGATTACCAAGTTCCTTTTTGACATTCTTTAATGTATAGTAGTATAGATAATAATAAGTTAATAAGAAGGTGAAATATTAAATATTCTGTGTAATTTTAAACTTTGTATTATTTGATATTAAATTTTTAGTACAGAGTAGTATACAAACAATCTATAATTAATATTATTATTAATTCAATTTTTATTGGCTTTTCAACCTTTAAGATTATATAAGGCCCAAAATTACAAAAATTACAGAGTTTTCTTAAATTATATTTTAAATTTATGCTCCTCTATAATTAATATTTATTGTTTTAAGAAATTGAATTTATAATACAATTAACAATAAATCAAAGTATTAATGAAAATAATATTGCACTCAAGTTTTTCTTTATATCAAAAAGTATAGTTTCCATAAGCTCCCAAAATTTGTGACAAAATTTCAGATTTTTATGACATCAGTAATATATTTTATGTTGCATACTATCAATTTAATAGCTGATCTCTCTAGGTGAATAGGTCCCAAGAAGAGAATAGCGATAAATAATATTTGACACCAAATTCTAAAAGTCAACGGTCTAAAATTTACAAGACTTATTTAACTGACCAGTCCAAGCACGGATATACAATTTTAAAATATTCAAACTGATTTTTGTATGTTTAATTTCGCCTAATATTCCAATCAAAAAAATAATTTCTTGTATATCAAGAAAGTTTGAAGATAAATTAGATGAAGATTATGTAATTGCAATGGTTTTGATTATTAAATAAAAATTAATTTACGCACTTACAGACAAATTTTCTTTAAAATTGCTTAAATGAAAACTGGTAAACGACTATTTACCAATTAATTGTGGTACCAATGAGATAATATTTATTTCATTTACATATTTTATTTTGACCATACTATTTTAATTTCTATTAAAGTTATATTTTGAAATTGTGGTTTATATTTGTAATCAAATATGGATTTATAATCAAAATTCAAACATTTACTTTAATCCCCCAGAAACTGAATTAACTTTGTCTTCTTGTCTTTTTGCAAAGACAACATTGTCTTTTTGCAAGTTAGTCACTTGTCGATGACTCACATTGCTCGATCCATTCTATACCTTTCTTGTGATCGATAACACTTTTGCAGATGTAATTGTATCTTCGTCAATCAAATCACTAGAATGTACAGTGACACAGGTCGTGTTTATTAAAAGCATACGGGGATCTTTCTGTAAAAATTGCACAGTTCTATGAACTACATCATTGTTATTCCGTATAATTTATACTAATAAAATACTTAACTATAGTTACCTGAACCAACAATTTGAACTTTTGGCTTTATGTGAACTCATAATTTCGTTAAACGAAAAATAGGAATAGCAGACATTAAAAATTTTAGTTTATAATTTAAATTAATTTAATATTTCATATGTTCTAATTCAAATTTCCCGCGCTAAATTATCTTATCAATTTTATTTTTTTAAACACGCCCATTTATTCTTAGTTAAAATTTAATTGCCGGTGTGTAAAGACGTTTCGTTGTTTAGTAGTGAAAATTAATAATTAAAATAATAATAATTAACAATCACCTTCCTAAAAGTTAATTAAATTACAAAATAAATATTTTTTAATAAAATTTAATCATAAAAATAATAAAAAATCTCGTATTTTCCTACTTTTTCGTAGATTTAAAATCGTTTCAAAAATGTGCATTAAAATTGAAAATTATTTGGTATTTTTGTGTAGAAAAATTAATTTATTGGAAATAAATTTAAAAAATATAAAAATGTAGTGTTAATTATAAAAAAAATATATATTTCAAAAAAAAAACATAATAATTAAAAATAAATAGTGTTTTTGAAAGTGAAATATATTATTGTGAAAGTTAATTAATTACGTGACATTTTTATATAAGTATATAATATATTCAGCCATTTTGAATCAGTTTTTTTTTGTCATATCAAAGGTAAATTACATTATATTTTAATATTCTAAATAATTTATAATGAAAATTTAATTATGAATTTTGGTAATTTCAATTTTAATCTTTTATTATGTTCTTATGATATCTTAAGATTTCCATATTTTTTATGTTCTTCCAATATTTTCAGTGTATGAAACAGTGTATGAAATAGTTTATATTGAAAATTTAATAAATGGTAATTTAATAACTAATTAATACAAATTAAATTTAATTACTTACATAAACAATTCCATATTCATAATTTTGATATAATATTTCATATATACTAAATATATACTAAAACATAAACACAAACTTTAAGGAGAATAACCAAAATATGCTCCCTCATTTAAAATCAAAAAAGAATTTAAATGATAATTGGTACACAGCTTGGATTCGTCATTGCATATGTGTTGGCTAAGGAAGCGGTTAGTTGCTTTAAGCATACAATTATTAAATTTTATCCGACCTGAATGAAATTTGGTAAACAGGTTGGATTCGTGATTACGCAGCTGTTGATCAAGCGGTTAGTAGCTCTAAGGGGTTCATGCTAAAATTTACGAACAATATTTCATATGATCTAGATCTAGATCATATTGTAAAAATTATACGAGTCTAATCAAATTTAGTACACATATTAGTTTTGTAATGTAGTTGGTGCCTATAAAATTTAGGGTTAGTAGTTTTAGTTGGTCCCTACAAGTTCTATAATATACATGATATAGATGCGTTAAAATATGAGTAAGTTTAAAATATAACTCATCCATTAAGTTGAGGGTGAAAACTCATCCATTAAGTTGTTATCAACAGAGATTCTATGAATAATATTACGCGATGTGTCGAATAGAAATTGATCATTAAATTGCTCAGTAGATAAGCGATCGGGATAATGATCAATAATTGACATGGCCAAAAGTTTACAAACGGTTTTATTAGTGGATGCCAATTCAGTTTCGAAGTGATCGAAATTAATAATAATTTCGTCAAAATGTGTATATTATTTATTGAATTGGCATTATTGAAATCATTAGAGAGTTAACTGAGCGATTTCAGTATCGACTTAACGTTTGTATCAACTATTTTTTCAAAAATATTAACTTTGACTGTATTAATGTTAATGTAGTTCCGAACTAGCGAATAATTTTAGCGAGTTTGTAAAAATTCACGTTGAATCAATTCTAATTTATCTTTGAAGCAAATCAATAATGATAAATCAATATTTAACAAATAAATCACAGTTCATCATCTGAGTATATTTGAGTTAATAATAATATTAATATTTTCCACATCATAAACATGTTTTAGAAGCAAATCAAATTTAAAATTTAAAATTTTAGAAAATAAGTCAAATGGTAGTCAGTCGGTTAAATAAAATTTTTTTCTTCGGGAAATTGACTGTGACTCAATAAAGTAAAAAAAGCAAGAATAAAGTTAAAAATTAAAAATTGTACTCACAAGTTATACACCAATACACTAAATAAACCAACAAATTCTCTTGAAAAATTAATATCGAGTTAAAATAAACAAAAACAGTAACGCTACGTCACTAAAATAGAAAAATGTTAGAAATTAGTTATTAATTAAGTAATAACTTTAATCTAATAAAATCACGTAGGACAATACAAACCCGATTGGGTAAAAATTTACAGTGTAATCTAAATTTTGAACTATGTACATTTAACAACTTTACTAAATTCATCTACGAAATTTTTCTTTTTTTGATTTTTAAGTTGATATTAATTGGAAATTAATAAATTTATTAATATTTTACAATTTAATAATAATTTTAGAATACATTCTTTAGTTACTTTACTTAATAAATTTATGAAATGAGTTTGGAATTATAAATTGTATATGTATAAAATATTTTTTATATACAAACACTTCGATACAGATAACACCAAATAAAGGCAAAATATGTAGTCTTCTGTTCAATTCAGTGTTTTTTGAGTTGGCCTAATAATAAAGGGAAAATATGATAGATAAAAAACAGATGTACTCAAATATTTCGTCATTCATCTCTTCTTATTTTTAATTGCTTCTGGTATTCTTTTTTTTCTACAAATCTATAACTGTGGTCCAAATTTCCAGAAAATATCTTTGTGCGATGACATGACAAGATCAGCAATGGAAGTGTGAAAAATATATATGTATAATACTGTTTGAAAACACAAAATATTTTTACGTTTTGACATTAAAGTTAAGTTAATAATAATTTCATTTTAATTTTATCTAGACTATAGCGCCTCTGTTGTACAAACTTTAAACGCTACAATTGATAATTGTTTGTTGTTGTAGTATATTTCTCATAAGATTGAGTGACGTTAAATTAAAATAAAGTTAATTGATATACAGATTATACTTACGTCTTAACTTAATATGGTAAATACAAAATCAATATTAATGGATAGTATATCAGTTTAAGTGTTTAAGAGCAGTTCATCTGTCAAAATTGCTACAATATGCTACAAAGGTGTTCACGTGGATCGTAGTTCAAAATCTACTCTTCTACGCTAACGTACTCATATTGTAGTGGATTCTATTAAGTGGAGTATAATAATTCGTTTCGTTATAGTTTTTTCGGTGTTCATCTGGCGGTTTTTGAAATATGCTGCACTACACTAATGTTCACGTGAACATTATAAATATGTAACTTATAACATATTAACATATTAATTAACATACGTTAATATTGTATATTAATTAACTTTTACCATACTTTTTGGATATTACTAAAAAGTATATATACAGAAAGAGACCAATATTTGAATGGACGCAAATTTGAAGAGTACATTTCACAAGCATGAAAGCTTTCTGTCAAATACTATTTGGCATTATGGAAGCATGTATGTTTGGTAAAAAGTTTATGCTTGTTTGTGGGTTGTGGAATTTAATTTAGAAATTTTAAGATTGTACCACAATAAACTTTTATATGAGTTTTGATCTCTTTCTGTACATACTTTTATCACCTGTAAAAAATTCAATTTTATAGATTAAAAACTAATTTGAGAGAGAAATATTATTTTTAATATTTTTTTTAATAGTTACATATATTTATTATCTTGAAATAATTTCATAGCAATATGTTCCATTTTTTTTTTATTTTTTAATTTATAATATTTCAGTTTTTTTTGTTTTTAATTTTAATTTTTTTTTATTATATTTTATTTTTCGGTGCTGTACATAATAACAATATTTTTTTTTTTTTGTTTTTTTATTTTCATCTTAAAACACATTTTTAATGAACTTAAAAATATCAACAAATTAATGTAAAGAATAAATTTAAATGATATTTTTTTTTTCAATATTTATTTAATCGATTAATAAGAAATCGATTATTATTTTTTTTTTTTTGTTTTTTTTTTTTATTTAGTTCACCGTAAAAAATATTTTTTATTTATATATTTTTATATTAATTTTATTTTATTAAATAACAAACAAATTAGAGACGTATATTTAAGAATTATATATATAAATATAGTTATGCAGAGAGAGAGAGAGAGAGATAGAGAAAGAAAATTTTTATTACATCAGTAAAGTTAATTTTTATAGTTTGACATTCTTAATTAAAATTATTATAAATATTTATTATTAATGTATATTTTATTTAATAAAAATAATATTTACGTCATGATTTCGTTTGTTACCATTTGTTACAGTTTAATTCATTTGTTACAGAAAGCGATCGACATGATTTGGTTTATTTATATCTGATACAATTTAATAGAATTTATCTTTTTTTTTTTTTGTATTTTTAAACTACATATTTTCAATTTTTTAATGAATATTTTTGTTTATTTTAAAAATTTCTGTTTTATTTATGCAAATTTTGATTTTGTGTATAGAGAGGAAAATAATTATAATAATTATTATTCTTTTTTGATAAATTTTTCAGACTGTTAAGGAATTTACTTTTAAATAATATTTACAAAAATATTTTGATTTTTTAATTTTTATTTGGTATTATTTCTGTAAAAGATATTATATAACCATCGTGAAATTGTAACTAGTAAAATATTTGTAATAAATATTAAATTAATAAGTTTTGTATTAAATTAATAACGAATTATATGAATATTTTTATTTTAATAATTTATACAAGAAATTCAAGAAAATTTATTGCGAGAGTGTTGAATGGCATTAGTTAGATTTTTTAATACAAAATTCTGCATACATATTTATAATATAAGTTTTAATTTAATGGCTATATGAAGATTTTCAAAAAAAAATATAAAAATCGATCTATATCAGCAGTACAACCGTTGGTTGTTTGATGGTTTATGTAGCAAGTAACATGTAATATTACGGCGGCACCACGTTAGCACCGTTTTGCTACCCATTCATGTAACTATTAAGGAAACTATATACGGCAGTTATTATAGATCCAACTCGTGGAATTCGGAAACATAAAACCATATATTTAATAAAATTAAATATTACTTTAATAATTATGATATTAAGTGTGTCACTTTAAATTAATATATGAATTTTATAATTTTAAATTTTGGAATTTGTTAAGAAATGGATTTTAAAAGAAGTTTTCGGTTTATTGAAATTTTTATACAAATCCTTGATTCGTGGTCACTTTAATGTCCTGGATTAACATTTTTTTTTTAGGTTTTATATGTTAATCAAATTATATTTTTTCCAATTCAATTTATGTACTTATGAATGATGAAATTTAGTCTGTACGGGTCTCTGATGGTAACAAAATTAATAAAATTATTTACTTCGACTCAAATTAGCATTCGTATTCTATGGTTTGATGTAATTTTGCTACTAGGCTTACGTAGTAAATTTGAAAATCATTGTAAAATTCCTTAATAAAAAAAATATTTAATTTTTTTTTTATCGCAATTAAAGATACATAAATTTTATAAACGAAAACTAAAATTATAAATATAGATAGTAGATAATAAATCAATTTTAATAAAGTTGCTAAATTATAATAATCTTTTTCAATTCAAATTATATTTATATGGAAATTAATAATAATATGTATATAAAATATAAAATTATATAATTTGAATAACTGCAAATATATGTATAAAATTAATTTAGATATTTATCGTTATTTACAAATAATATTGTTTTATATTTTATTTTATAGTTATATTTTTTTTAGATGATTTTCTTTTAATTATATTTTATTTCCAATTTTTGTATTAAAAATATATTATATAAAAGCGTAATTCATAATTATAGAAATATAGTTTGATTTGTGATTTATAGATCATCTCTTTTTAAATGCTTATAATTTATTCAAATACATCTTTGACTATATACATATGGACTGCTAGTAGCCAACTTCATTCATGTAACCAACATAAACTAGTGACCTGAATAGCACAGTGTCGGTTTGTAAAACTAAAAAAACACTGTCAAAATTGATAACGATTTAAAAAAATTATAAAAAAATATGTTTGTGGAACATTGCTATTAATGTCAATAAAATTAATATATAATAATATTATTTGTGATATTTATTTAGTGAAAATGGGGCGACGAATTTGTATTATAGAAGGATGTACTTCTGTGTAATACAAAATAAACATAATTATAAAATTAGTTTTTATTTATTAGTATATTTTTAATTAAATAATTTTAAAACTTTGATTTTTAAAACATTTGCTATATAAGACGAATTTTCTTTTAATGAATTTTTATATTAAAAAAGTCCGACCCATTTTTATATAGCCATTAGATTACAGCTATAAGTGTCCTAAATAATATAGGAAAACAATATTCTTTAAAACAGCACAATATGTGTTCATTTTGTTACATTAGAGAAAAATTGACAAAATATATTCATTATATGGGGCACTGAATTTATTTATAATGGAAATAATTTTAATTTAATTGTTTTAAATTTATTTATAATAAAAATATTTCAGAAATTTCAGAAAAATAATTAAAACAAAATCTAATATAGAGTAAACAGATAGTAATTCAATCTAGCGACAAGAATATGAAAATTAAACTTCCATTGTGTAGTCGCTAGGTGTCGCTAGGTTTAGTTATTTTACTGGCTACTGTGCTATTCACTGCGCCACTTTATCCTGGTTTCAGTTTTAGTTTTGGAAATATATGAAAATGACAACCAGTTATCAGTCCATATATATATAGTCAAAGAAATACATATATTTAAAATTATATTTAATGATTTTTTGTTTGTTAATGACAGTTTATTTTTTTTTAAAAAAAAATTATTACATTTAAAATAAATAAATAATTATAAAAAATTTTCTTCTCATCTCTACTTTTTTTTTTTACTCTTTCTTAAATATTTTCTTTTGCTATCAATTTTGTTAATGTCTATACATTTTTTTATTTAGTTTTTATATAATTATAGTGATATGTCCGCAAAACTATTTAATTATTCTCAAATTGAGATAACTTTATTTTAAACTATATAATTATAAAATGATTTGAATTATATACTTCTTCTTTTTTTTTAAATATATATAATAATCGTATATAGTTTTCCATTCCCTTTTTGTAATTAATGTTTTTATAGTAAATGTATTTAAATATTTAATAATTTTTTCTATGGTTTTTAATAATAACAATTCTATAAGCTTTAATGTCCTTGATTTGTATAATATATAAACATATATATTGATTATAAATATATATTTACTAATAATTTGATAAGTTATTATATAAATAAACCACAAATTTTAAGTACATTATAGAGATGATAGAAGACACAGGGTGATTGAGTTAAATTACCAAAAATTAATAAATATAAGGATTCGTATGTCGTATTAATTTTATCGTTTTGGGTTAGACTGTAAATATATATCAGTTATTTCGTATTTGGTGTATATAATTTTATTATTAAGGGAATTATATCTTCTAATTGAAATTGATGAATTGGAAAATTTATTCTGCGAATGTATTGGAAAACATTATTTAGGTTTGGAAAAAGTAGGAAAACAATTTTTAAATATGTCATTTTCGAACTCTCAAGATATTGAATATTATTGCATGTTAAGTAGTTAATGTTTATGAATTGCGTTTGATATGCAAGTTAAGTTCAGGAAATAGTTGATATTTTCAATAGAAATTTTATATTTTTTTGTTACAAAATTTAAAATTAAAAGTTATAGACACTATACACAAGAATTTTCATATTATTTCCAGTTCAATGAATTTTGGATGAGCAATAAATTTAATATAAAAGAGTGTTTCACTGTTGATAACGAAAAATAAATTCATTATTAATTTAATAGAAATAATAATATATGTGTTATAAGTTAGGAGAAAAAGCTAATTTACATCTGTAATGTTTAATATCAAAATATTAAATCAATAATTGTTAAAATATATGATTATTAACAGTTCTATAATTAAAAATTTGTGTGGAATTTCCAGTATTTTGAATCATTAATAATATTTTGAAAACTTGAGAAACTTTGATGGTTATCAATACTTTTGCAAAGTGAAAGTATACAGACTCTTGCGAATTTCATTCAAATATACAAACATTTGAAACTGAATAATAGGAAAGAAAATTAATGATATTTTACTATTAATGCTATGAAAAATTCAAACTACATATATATAAAATATCTTTAAATATAAAATTAGTAGTTTAGCATATTTGGAGGATGTTTGAAAGGTCAACGCAGATAATTTATTGGAAGACATGTAAGGGTTTAATTATAAAATAAATCCGTTCAGTTTTATTGTTAAATTTTAATGTCCTATATACGAAATTAGTTCTAAGAAAATATTTAAACGACACATCATACTCTAATAGGGTACATAATTATGACAGAGATCTTCCAAACGGTTGGGTAGACAAAATCGTTGATTTTATTTAAATTTCTTGAATAATCGTAAGTTAGATTAATTGTCATGAAAATATATTATTTATTAGATATATATTTTAGTTGATTTTTTCATTGAGGAAAGCTCAAAGGACATTTATTGGACAGTGTAGTGTAATTTCTTATGAAAAAAAAATTAAAGTTTACGAGAAAATTTAATTTGGTAACCTTTATTTTATGTAATAAGTATCCTTAAATGTGGTAAACGTAGATAAGTTCAAATACTCAAATCGGAACTATAGTTTGTTTGTGTCTTAAATGTGAACGAAATTAAATAAGGAAATAAAATATATAAATTGGTTTCCAGTTAAATTGTTTTCTATGAACCGGATTTGTTCTACTTTTTTACATATTTTCCACAATTTTTTACAATTTTGAATTTTTGATTATTACTTGAAAAAGAGTCGAGCTTCCATTTTTGTATTTCAAAGTCCAAAAAATTATCAATTAATAAGAAAGAAAGTTTTTACGTTTTTATATTGTCGCATATAGAACGTAATTATAATTACATAACAAGCAGACCTTTTATTAAATAGATATCAATTTCCACTGTATCTATATTTCAAGTGCCAACATATTAGAACCACGAAAATTATATATTTTGTGTTGTTAACAATATTTAAATTTATTGACAAAAAAAAATGTGTAAATTAAGTTGAATTTAAATTGACAAAAAAAAATGTAACTTTTCAACTATTTCAATTTGTATTCGATTTTTTTAATACATAATTCAAAATTTTCCAATACATCTTGCACGACACAATTTGGTATTTATCTTATAATAAATTATCAAATTACAAGTTTAACTGATATCAAAAATTATTTACCTAGAGATAGTTCATACGATTGAACTATCTATATGTAGATGATTATCGAGAAAAAATAATAAGGAAATAAAGTTTAAGATTTACTTGTAGAGAAGAAAATGCTCAACTTACTCTATAAAACAAATGAATTTTAGAAGTCTAACAGGATATACAATTTACGGAAACTAATGAGCTATTTCACTGTGAGAACTTAAGCCTTTGCCAGAGCTTAAACTGAGGTTGAATATATTTTCTGGTTTCTCAGTGTAACCTTAATGATAAGCCTTTCTAAGAGTGAGGTTTAAGTTATGCCGCAGATGGGTGGAGCTAAAGCTTCATTTTTGACACTTTTTATTATTAGTTTATTTACAAAATTAAGCTTAAGCTCTCACTTTGAAATCGAGCATAAGAATTTATTTTATACAGTATAGTTAACTATTTTCTTCTTTATAGTAAATCTTCAAATTTATTTTATATTTCATAGTTCGCCAAACGATTGGATGATTTTTGCTGATATTCAGAAAAAAATTTAAAATTTAAAACAATAAATTCAATAGATTATAATAAGTAGTCGTACTGTCATTAATTTTTTATACCAAATTTTATTAAACAATAATTATAATTACAAAATCACGAAACCTTTGAGAGTTTAACTCTGTCTCTAATATTATAGTCTCTAATATATAAATAAAGTGTAGTTTAATTTTAATGAAATTTTACCATCCTAGACATTCAAAATATTAAATCGTATCAAAGATCGTATAATGTATAAGATGTTCAATTATTCATTATTTTTGATCGTATGTAAATAAAATAAAATTATATTTATTCAACAAAATATACGTACATGATTTATTATTAAATATTAGAGAACAGAAAATAATAACTTTCAGAAATTATATATAAATAATTTTTTTTTTTAATAATTACATTAAGATATAGATTTAAATAAAAATTAATTAAATAAATATAATCATATTTTAATTAAATGAAATGCCCTCAAAGAATACAATTTGATATTAGAATTTGATAGACAATCTGATCATTTTTATATTAATTACCTATATATAAATAACATGATTTGTTTTAATTATAAAGTATAATTGAAAATATATAATCTAATTTAATATTTATATACTTAATTAAATTTTCCTTTTTTATAGATTTATATAAATTTTTTATTTTCTTTTTATTTTATTTGTTTTTATTTTATTATAATTTTTAACCGCAGGGACAAAATATTTTTTTTAATTTTTTAAGAGTCGCCAATAAAGCTTGGTATTTAGCTCGATTGTAATGAAACCTACAATCGCAGTACGTAGCTCGCGTGAAAAAGTCATGAAAAAATTGTAGTTTTTTTTAATCAACGGATGGCGGACAAAATTGTCCAACTATTTTTCACGTGAAATGATATTCTAAACATTATTTCATAATGAAATTTTGACATTTAATTTTCTTTTTGTTTATTTCGGTAGAAATTTGAAAAGTATATCATCAAAAAGAATATATATAAAGAGAACAAAACTTATAATTAAAATTTTTGTATGAAAAGTTATTTGGAAATTAAATCCCACAAACATAAAAGCTGCTTTTCAAATATGATACTTCCATAAAACCAAAAAAGTAATTTTACATATAAGTAATTTTTGGTTTTATCCTAGTATTTGAAACAGCTTTATGCTTGCGGATTGTGGGTTTTAATATTGAAATTTTCAGATTAAATCCCACAATTAAAACTTCTTTATGAATTTTGTTCTTCATCTAAACATACTTTTTTAAAAAATACTTTACTTTAATTTTAAAAACACCATCAAAATATTAACTAATTTTCTTTACCAAATATTTTTCATGGCTATTTCACCGGAGAAGTTGTAGAGCTGTAGAGACTGCATTAAAATTTCATTTCATTAGAGCTACATAGTAAGCTTAAATATTAAATATTTTTTAAAAATATTTCAGAATTTTAATGTGCCATTTTTTAATTTTTATGTATTATTTTTATGTTTTTTTATACATGTTTTATGTTGTATTTCTTTCATAAAGTTATATTTATATTATGTAAATAAAAAAATTAAAGCACTTAAGAGATTTTTTTTGTTTGTTTTTATTATTTATATCCAGAATGTAAATGAAAATATTTTTGATTACAAGCTTATATAATTTGTTACATGAGCCTTGAAAAAGCCTAAAAAGGTGTTTAGTAAAGTTTAAAGTATAAAGTGTGTTTTAAGTAATTAAAGTTTTGTAGAGTGTTTATGATTTTGAAATTGTACAAATATTTTATTTTATGTTTTATATATGTTATATGTTTAGTGTTGTTATATTTGTGTATATTTTAGGAATAATATTTTATTTTAAATTATGTGATTTTATTAATATTATTATGTGTGTAAATATAATTTATAATTATTATATATAGTTTTTTTTTATATATATAGAAATAGGCAAAATAAAATTATATAAAATAGATAATAAAATATACAGGGTGATCGCCAGCACATATATATGTAATAAAGCTAAATTTTTATAGAGAATAAATATTTGTGATTTAATATCATGAAAAATATTGGTCTCCAGACAGATATTATGTGGAAAATGTATTACAGAAAGTGGTACAATATGGACTAAAAACACGTCAAGCTTTATTGTTTTTTTTTTATCTATACGATTAGTTTAGTATATTTTAGATAGAGTTATTGTCGTTTTGAAAATGTACTCAGAATGTACTTGTATACATTATTGATAATTCAGAAATTTTGTACTACATTTTTCCATAATCATAAAGAAACCATCATCAAGAAAATTATGTTCTATATAAGTTTTTGTAAATATTTAACACACCCTGTAATATATATATATTTGATTTTCATAATTTTGAATAAAGAAAAATAATAGCCAAATAAATGCATTTTTTCATATACATATTTATGCTGTCCTGAAGCATAATTTTTTTTTTTTTAATATAATTATTAATTTGTATATTTTTGATATATTTTCATTTTTATGCAATTGAAAAATATAATTTTTTTTATACACATAATAGTTTTGTTTCTATTATTTAAAATGTTTGAATGTACATATATTATCAAAAAGAATGTATAGAAAGAGATTAAAACTCATATACAAATTTTATTTGTGGGATTTCTTCCCAAGATGTCAATATTAAATCCCAAAACCCGCAAGCATAAAGCTTTTTCAGATATACATTCAAACATATAACCGAAAAGTACTTATATGTATATATATACAAACTTTTTAATTTTATAGAAGTATGTGTATTTGAAAAAAGCTTTCTTTCTTGTGGGATTTAATCTTCAAATTTCTCTCCATACATAAACTTTTATATAAGTTTTGATCTCTTTCCATATATGATTTTTGATAGTATATATATATATATGTAATTTATGTGTGTATGATATTTTTATGTATGTGTTTTATGTATGTGTTAGTTTTTATATTGTTAATGTTTTTTTCTTTTTAGTAGTAGTTAGGGAATGGTATTATTGTGCTATGCAGATGTATATTATTGTATATAATAAATAAATGTATTTCAGAATGTAAAATTAACTTTAAATTATGTTTTTATGTTTTTTTTTTTTTTGTTATTTTGTTAAACAATTAATATTAAAATTAATTTTATAATACATACTTATTTAACATATTTATTTATTATTTTTTTTTTTTTTTTGTATTTTTTTTTTATTTTTTATTTTATTTTTGAGATTATAATACGTGATTATATTTAATAGTAATATTTAGCATTATTTATATATAATTAAATTATTTTATTTTATTTGTAAATATAAATGGTCAACGACAACAGCAGAAAATATGTGCGTAACAAAAATAACTAATAAATATATATTAATATATATTATTTTAATAATTTACATATTTAGAAATATTTATTGTATTTTGGTATATTGTTCATTCTATTTTATTATCAATTTGTTTATATATATTTTTAATAATTATACAATTTTTATAATAATAATAATAATAATAATTATAAAATTTGATAATATTATTAATATTATTATTATTATTAATATAATATATAACAAAATTTTGAATGGCAAATATGAACATTATTATTATTATTAATTTTACTAATTTTGATGGACTATTACTTGGCAAGGGTTATTTACCACCTAATCCAAATTTCATAAATAATAATTCTTTGCCTTTTGATAGCATATCACCACCAGGTGCTGCCATTTCTGTCATTTTTTGCATAAAATTAGGTCCTTGTCCTGGTTGTTGTTGTTGTTGACCAGGTTGTTGTTGTTGACCAGGTTGCTGTTGTTGACCAGGTTGTTGTTGTTGTTGTTGTTGTGATTGTTGCTGTTGTTGTTGTTGTTGCTGCTGTTGTTGTTGTCCACCGCCAAATAAACCACCAAAACCAGATTGTTGTTGGGGTTGTTGCTGTTGCTGTTGCTGCACCGGCTGCATACCTGTTTGGGGGACCACTTGCGGTACACCTTTAGCTGGTTGTTTACTACCAAATAGCCCTCCAGTAGCAGCCTGTGTAGCACCAGATAATAAGCTAGTTGCACCCGATAAAATTCCTCCAGATTGTGTTGTTGTTGGTGGTGGCGGTTGTTGCTGTTGCTGTTGTTGTTGTTGCTGTTGCATATTTGGTTGTTGCATCATACCAGGTTGTTGTTGCATCATACCAGTTTGTAAATTATGTTGCATCATACCAGGTTGTTGCATTAAATTACCTTGTTGCATCATACCATTTCCCTGTTGCATCATGCCACTTCCTTGTTGCATCATACCATTTCCTTGTTGCATCATACCATTTCCTTGTTGCATCATACCTGGTTGTTGTTGCTGTTGCTGAATTCCCATATTACCACCTATCCCGATCCCTCGGCCGATCATCCCTCCTTTCCCCGGCATCCCCTAAAAATCGCAACGTTTTAATATTTTAAGTTTATATGTAAACCCCACCGCCCCACTCTATGGTTATTTATATATATAAAAAAAATATTAGAGATTCAACTATAGATTTGAACTCTATAAATTTTTAGATAATGATTTAATAATTACTTTTTTTTTTAATTATTTTTTAAATGGATTGAATATGCAAAATTGTGTATTAATGTTTTGTTTTAGTGAACTCTGTATAAAATAATGTGTTAACAATTTAAAGGCCCACTTGATATTATGAACTTGACAAGATATCCTATAAAATATTAATATTCTTTTTACTATTTCTAAATTTTTTTTGTTATATGATGTTTGTTGTGTTGCAAAAAATTAATTTTCAAAAATATTATGTAAAATTATAATGTTTTTTAAGTTTATGTTGTGTAACTAGAGCTTAAAAGCCTATATAGGAAGAAATCAAAACTTAGATAAAACTTTATGTATGAAAAGTTTTTTGGAGATTAAATCCCACAACAATGCAAGTTTATTTTCTACTGCACATACTTACATAAAACCAAAAAGAATATACATATACAAATATAAGCACTTTTTTAGTTTTATTAAAGTATGTTTATTTGAAAAAAGCTTTATGCTTGTGGGTTGTGGGATTTAATCTTGAAATCTTCAGATTAAATTCCACAATAAAAACTTTTATATGAGTTTTGTTCTCTTACTATATATTCTTTTTGCTAGAACTAAAAGGAAGGGAAATGGTATATTGTAAATCTATTTATATTCAAGCTTTATGATTATATAGGGATATGCACATTTAAATATAAAAACTATAAACTTTAAAGGTTTTAAGCTACTTAAGAATTGGGATATATCTTTAATCAATTAATAATCAGTTAACTAAATTACTCGGGTGGACCGGTGTTAGGTCTAATAAAAGACAAGTTAAATAATGCAGCAAAAATGTATAATTAAATAATTAATTTTATTAAGATTATTATTATCATCTGAGATGATCCCTAGTATAGATACTATTTGAAATAATTCTTTTTCTTGTATTTTATAATTAAATGACAAGTGCATTATTCTAAGCATTTACTTTAAAAATTATAATGTTGCAAAATTTGCTTGCAAATTAAAAATGAAAAAGTAATTTTATTTACATGATTATAAATATAAAAAGAAACTAAACCATAGTTTAAGAAATTTTTAATTTTTTTTTAAAATTTATTGTTGCAAATATATAAGCAAGCTATACCAAAAAACAAAAAATATTATTAACAATTTAATCTTTAGATAGTTGAATATTTAAAATATTTGTTTCTACTGATTAGCTTATTCAATAATTTTTACTTTTTTATACTGAACTAACTTAGTATTAATGTGTTCAAGGATTTTTTTCTGATTATCAGGTGAAGCTTTTTTAAATTGGTGATTTACGTTCGAAAAGTTGGTGCTTCGCGTTCGAAAGTTTTGAATAAAATTGAAATGGAAATTAAATGGAAATTTCGGATGAAAGCTTAGAATTAAATGGGAATTTCGGACGAAAATTTAAAATTAAATTTAGGTGTCAGCGGAAATATTTATTATTCATCAAAATGGCAGCCTGTTGGTATTAATAACAGATATTTTGTTTATTTTCAAAAAATTATTGTGAATAATTATTCCATTTACCTATAGATTAGCTTACTATTAGTAACCAATGCGTATAAAAATTAAATTTTATAATTTGCATCACTTCATCTAACATTTGATTTTATAATATTATAGGTTTTATATTAAGATGGATATCACATTTCACATGCCAAAAGATATCTGATGTCTAAACATTTCGGGACACTTTAATTTCTGAATTAAAATATCATAGATTTTTTTTATGAATCCTACTTTCAATCCCTTATATGACACTTAAATATAGACAAATGACTAATTAAATGCTCCATGATGGTTATTAATACAAAAAATTATTATTATAGCTCCTCAAGATAAGGACAAATTCAGTTTTTTGCGCGAAGACTTAAAGATTAATAGGATCTTTACTATATAGTTATCAAGATCAAGATCTAGTCTAGACCATATTTATATAAAAATCCTAAATATAATTATTTTTGCCGTCATCTTTAGAAATTGTATTAAACTTGGATCCAACTATAACAAGAACTAGCCACAAAAATAAAATTAGTTTTTAAGTAATCGTGTAACCGTGTAAGTTTTAAGTAATCTGTATTTTCTCTAGTTCTTAATAGTTTGATCCAAAGTTTTACATTATATGTTTATGCCCTTCTTACAGCTATTATTTAAGATATTTTGGATTTGAGCTTCTTGTATTAAATTTCAAATTATATATATTTAGTTTAATAATATTATGTACTGAATAATTATCAAAAATGTATGGGTAAATTAATAAAATAGAAAGACTTTTTATTTTCATTCCTTTACCAATTTAGTTTATGTTTTGTATATTTTGTATAGAAATTGGACTTTTTTTTTTGTAATTTATTATTTGAAAAGTTTTGGTGTATATTAACAATTATTTAAATTTTTGGATACATAAATTGGTTTTTTTTTTTTTTATATTTAGTATATAGTTTTTAAAGCATTTTTTATAGGATCTATGGAATTTTGTTTAAAAATTCAATATAATATCAAATAATGAATTAATGTGTCTTTTTAGGTATATTTTATGTGATTTATATTTGCATATGCATTCCATTAAAAAGGTTACTTGAAAAAAAACTATATTTATATTTTAAAATTATGAGGAGTGGGCGGGTAGTTTGATAAGCAATATTTATTGGCCTTTAATTTGTTTAAATAAATAAATGAAAAAAAAAAATTAAATAAAATATAATTATTATTATATAAAAAAATTTGATAAAAAAAAGAAAAAACAAACTTAACTAAAGTGATTATATTTTTTGAAAAATTAAACTAGAACTTAACATCATTTTAAATTCAACCAAAAAGTATATGTAAAAGAAGAGATCAAAACGCTAATAAATATTTTTCTGTGGACACAAATTTCAATATATTATTAAATTCCACAAGCATGAAAGCTTTTTTTTTCAAATACACATACTTGCATCAAATATCTATTTTTGGAAAAAAAGGATTTTATGCTTGTGGATGGGATTTAATATTTCTATTTTAGTCCATAGAAAAAATATTTATTAGAGTTTTAATCTCTTTTTGTATATATACTCTTTGATTCTACACAACTTATTATAATTCATAAATTGTTATTATATTTTATACATTTGTACTATTTAAAATTAATATTAAATAATTCTTAAAATATAGAATTTCGTAAAGTAAAGCGTACATAAATTAATAAAATTTTCTTATTTATGTATATGTATATATAAAATGTTAATATGATATTTAAAGTGATGTTAAATTATTATGTTTTGTATTTATATTTATGATTAATAAATTTAATAATAAAAAATATAAAACAAAATATCATAAAATTAAATAAAATTTTGGAAAAATTTATATAAATATAGTTATAATGTCAATGATAGATAGCGTTAGATATATATATATATATATATATATACATAGATATATATATATATACATATACATATGTAATATTTAAGAAAAAAGTAGTTAATTGAATGAGATTATAGTTTTTGTATTAAATTTTATGTATATATTATGTAAAGTAAAGATTGAAAAAGTTTATAGTTAAAATTAATATGTATATATATAGTATTTTTTTCAAAAATTTTTTAAATTTATTGTTTTTATTATTAAGACTTTTACCGAAAATTTAAATACACAATAAAATTTAAGTTTTTTAAAAATTTATTTATATATTTTTTTTAATTTTTTTTTTGAAAAAAAAACTTCATTATAAGGCGAATATTAGCTACGAAAAAATAAACATTCATAGAGACAAGCATTAAGGATGAAAGATTTTTTTTTTTTTTTTTAATATACGATAAAAGAAAAATTCAAAATTATTGAAATTTAAATTTTAAGAAAATATCTCTTAAAATATTGAACTTTTCCTATATACGAAATATCTTTTTAATTTTTTTTTATTTATATTTCTTTTCTATGTTTTTACATGTGTTTGTAATTAATTATAAATTTTGATGTTTTTATTATTATATATATATATATATATATTAGATTATATATATGTTTAAAAGGATGTTAAACAAAAATCTAAATTCTACTATTTTTGTGAAAAACTTGCAAATAATATCAAACCAACATATATATTCCATTCATAATTCATGCAAATTTGTTAATGATATTAAGTAATTAAAATGATGGTTAACTGTTTAAAAGTAAATACCGAATTTAAATCTTTACAAGTGTTTTTAGAGCTTAATATTACATAGAATTTTATGTTTAATATTGGTGTTATTGTTATCCTTAATATTGGAATTAAAAATATCGCGGTTTGTTTAAAATAAATTAAAACATAAAATCTACATAATGAAAAAAAAAGTATTTTCAATGTTTTTTGTTATCTAATCTATAATATAATAAAGCGTATAAAATTTTGTTTTTTATATAATCAAAACGAGAAAAAAAAAATGATTTTTTAGTTAATAAAACTTTTACTTTACACAATATTGATTATTAAGCAAAAAAAATCCAGTTGGAAAATAAAAATACATCGATATAATCATAAGGACAAGGGGACAGCGCACTTTAATTTGTTTCACTTATTTTATTTTATTTTCAGAAAAATAAATATTTAATAAATATTGTATTATTAAATATTGAAATATGATCATATAAAATTTATAATTATGACTTTATAATTGTTAAAATTGAATTCGATCATTTTTGAAGTCTCTACTTTATAATTTTCATTTAAACATTTTTTTAAAGCTTGTCCAAGCTTTTAGAAATTGATAATTGAACTAATTAAGGAAACAATTAGTTGGAAAAATTAATAGACACAGAAATATCTTAATATTTATGATAAACTTTTTTATAATGTTTATTAATATAGTTATTTACAGTCCAATTTCCTATTACCTAGATTTATTTAATGCTTATATATAGTAATATATTTGTCAACTTATGACATACAGCAAT
This sequence comes from Rhamphomyia laevipes, assembly GCA_963920725.1. NCBI lineage: Eukaryota > Metazoa > Arthropoda > Insecta > Diptera > Empididae > Rhamphomyia > Rhamphomyia laevipes. The sequence goes on along the minus strand of OY987257.1, from coordinate 43,251,346 downwards.
TTAAAGAGTCCCAGGAATTGGATGAAATGTATATACTGTATATAGAAAAAAAAAATGCATACTTTTTATATCTCCAATCATTTTTCAAACACTAAATAACTACATTTTTGGTCAAATTTAGTTTTTTATGGAAATCGAATTAAAATAATATAATCTATCGATTCGTAAAGGTTTAAATCCACAAAAATAATATTATTCACAATAAATTGAATACATTCCAAATAATTAATTAAATAAAAATGTTCTTCAACATGTAGGAATGGGAACTATAGGACCTTTATTTCTAGAGACTTCAATTTTTGTATCATATGAAACTTGTAATATAGCTAATAATGTAGGTATACAGATTCAGATTTTGAAATTTATGAGAGTAAAAAAGTATATTGGCAAAATATTTTGTATACTAAAAAAAGTGTTTAATCTATTTTTAGATAACTTAGAACTTAGTTATTAATATTTAGATTTCTTTTCATTTTAAAATTTTCGAATTTGTATACGTTGCAAGTAAAGATGTCAAAAATAAAAATTTAGTGTTGGATATTAATAATTTGTTTCTAAGTGAACCAAATATTAGATAGTTTTATGTATTTATGTAAACTAAGATATTTATAAATTTCTGCTAATAAATATACGACAAATGATACACTGATACTTTAAGCACAATATTTTATTCAACTTGATTTGTATCACAATTAAAAATTAATATGTACTAGCAAAGAATATATAAAAACTAAGATAGAGCGCTCTTGCAAATGTTTGGTTTTTTTAAACACGGTTCTTCCTCTGATTATATCAAAAAGCATATATAGAAAGAAATCAAAACTTATATATAAAAGTTCTTGTATGGACGTAAATTTGGAGATTCAATCACGCAAGCATGACAGCGTTTTTTCAAATATACATACTTCAATAAAACCCAAAAGTATATATGTATATATGTAAGTACTTTTTGTTTTTATGCAAGTATATTGTATGTAGATTGTTGAATTTAATTTTGACCGAATCCTACAAGAAAAACTTTTATATGACTTTTGATCTCTTTTTATACATACATCTTTGCTATTTCTTTATTTGTTATTTCATTATGTTATAAGATAAGATATTCAAAAAAAAAAAATATGTTGTTTAGATGCGGATAGATAAAAATTTATAATAAAATTCTATATTGATGAATTATATAAACGATTTCATGTTTCAAGTAGTTAAAATTGAGAAATTATAACTTTTTTTTAATGAAAAACTAATAGATATAATTTGAATTAATTCTGGATAATTGTTATAATAACATTTATAATTATTGGCATTAAAATTGCTCTTTAATTTATTTAGCATACGAATTATTAATTAACTTATATAACAAATATTTAGGACCATTGACACTATAAATTTTTTTTTTATTAAATAAGTTTAATATTTAAAAAAATATAATAACTAAATTTACAAGGAATTATGTATAAAATATACAGAGATATCGAATCAAATATCAATTTAATTATGGAATTTTGAATTTTAATTAAGACTTTGTTTTTATTTTTAATTTTGTTGTTTTTTTTTCTCAATATATTTTTGATTTGTTGATTTTATTTATTTGATTCGAAAATTGATCTCTTTACTATAATCTCGACTTTTAATAACTAACAAATTGTTAAGATTACAAATTACTATAATAATTAATGAATAAATGTTATTAAATGCATTTTGAAAAAAAAAAAACAAAAAACAAAAATAAATAATTAAATAAATAAAAAATTAAATTATTTATAAATATAACTCTCAACTAGATATTAAATGTGTTTAGTGTGTTTTTTTGGTTGAGAAAATTATTATTAAACTAAAATGATTTTTATATCTTTTTTATAAAATATATTTTAATTTGTTTTTTTTTTTTTTTTTAAAAAATATTTTAATTGTAAAAAAAATGTGTTTATTTTTGATTTTTGATATCTTTCTTCAAATATTTATGGTTTTTTGAATGAATGTGAATTTTTAAAATTTCTATTTTAAATGGTGTTTTTTGAGAACACACTAATAAATAAGTGGGGCCAGGTGGGTGTTATTTATATTTAATTTTTCGTAAAGTGGTAAAAAGTTTTTTTTTTTTTTTTTTTTAAAGACGTATTTTAATTTAAAAAATAATAATAATTTTTTATTTTTTTGAAATCTTCAAACATTATTATATGACACACGTGTTTTAATTGTTTTTGAATAAAAATATAAAAAAAAGTGACAAAATTTTTAATATTTAATAATTATTTTCAGAAAGAATTATTGTAATTATAATTAGTTTAGTATTTTAGCAAATCCCAAAAAAAATTTTAAAAATCAAAAAAGAAATATTTGTAATTTAAAATACGCTTTTAAATGTTGTTTTTTTTTTTTTGCGATAGTTAGATAGAGTAGTTACCTGCGTTTGGTGATCGGGGGCAGGGTGGCCCGTGTTGTCTAACAGTGTAGGGGAAGTAGGGCGAGCATCTAGCAACAAACAACATGAAGATTTTGACATTTATCACAGCAGAGCAAATCACGAAAATTAAACATAAAAAAAAAAAAACAAAAAAAAAAAAATTTTAAAATAAAAATATCAAATTAAAATCAAATTAAATGTAAAATAAATAAAAAATAATAAAATATATATTTTCAAATAATATGTTTTTTTATGTGCTCGGCGGCAATTATTTTGTTTCCGTTTAATATAAAATTGAACTTGGCATTACATTTTATAGAGAATTGTTTTTTAGATATCTTTTTAGTTAGCATTATTATTATAAATATTTACAAAATTCAATTTTAATTTACAAAGTCAATCTACAATCAAATTTTAAAAAATATTTAATATATTATTAATTTTTAAATATAAATTTAATTTATAATTAATTCATTTTTGAGTTATTTAAAATTAGAAGTATTTTTTTACAAAATTATTTATGACTTGTTTTCACCAATTGATTTTAAGATACATTAGTAAATTCTGAAGACAGTTTGTTTTTAAGGGGCCTCTCGTTTAATCTTTGTTAAGATACCTTTTTTTCTCGCAAATTTGCGAAGAGAGATAGCACGAGAAAACTATTAAGGAGAGAGTCACATAAAATTTATAGCATTTTTGGTATTCCAGATAATCTGAATTTACATAATCTTATTGTTAAAGTAAATTATGTATACAGAAATTTTTTTTTTCGGTTTTAATATCAAATTTTACCATAAAAAAGATCATAGATAACTACCATAAAAATGTTGATAATTGAAATACAGCGACATCTATTAGCGTCTTTTCTCGGAGTTTAGGTGTTAAATTGTAAAAGTTCGTATCTCTCTATTTCTCATACGAATTGTTTGTTTTTTTTTTGAAATTCGTGAGTCATTAAAACTTAATGAAGAGGCTCCTTTATTCTCTGAAAAGCTAAACTACGCAAAAATTAGAAAATGTGCAATTTCTGGTGTCAGTACCGTAAAGCATTTTGCAATTAAATTTTTTAATTTGTTTTAAGCTCGATTTTTGTTAAAAAAATGAAATTAAAAAAAAACACATTACAGCAAAGAAGATTTATTTGTGTGGTGCATAGATTTTTTAAATTATTAATGATATTTGATTCATTTAAAATATGTTTTCATTGCGGGATTCGATATGAAAATTCATTCCCAACCTATTTTATAATTATTACCTATACTTGAAATTAGTAAATACAATTTAATTCCTACAAATCCCAGCCAGGACCAATTTTTAGCTTGTTGTGTATTAAAATTATTTAAATCGCTATTGGACAGGTAGCGCTTTCATATAACAAATATGCAATAGTTAGATACTCATGGGCCTTTTTGTCAATGCCGACCGACAAATTAATTAAATATTTTTCTAAATATTTATAAAAATTTCGATATTATTTCTTATTTCGAATATTAAATTTTTTTTATTCGTTTTTGTAACCAATGAATTTTAGCTTAATAGCAGCTGAGATAAAATCTAGATGTACATGAGAGAAAGAAGAACCACTGTCAGTTTGTTCAGTTTTTCTGACGAAAATAAATTAAGCAATCATCATCGCTAAATTGCGAAAGTCGGCTTGCAAAACAATTATTAGAGGTATAACATACAACATAATACTACCAACCATCACCGAAATGAAAGTATAACAGTTTTAATTGTTTGGAGACTTTGATCATGGGAAAAGCCAAGTAAGATATTTTATAGATTAATGCCAATAAGTGAGGAAAACGAAATGCAAAATTGATTTAATTCCCTGAACACCATAATAATATCTAGCGTCCTAACCAGCTTTTCCAATGCCCTGTGCAATATTCTTTTTAGTACAAATATGATATAATAAATGAGAATTAATTATTTAATTGCACTTTTTTGGCTTTCTTTTTAGCAAATTAATATCTTTATCTTAATAGATATTATAGAAAGATTGGATGACGTTATTTTTAAATTAATCACTAGGACTAGTTGGTCGTTATATGAGGTTATATTAACTTTTTTCTTTTTCCCCTACATTTTTATAGTTTGTGAGGTTATAATGTAATAATGTAAATTCAATTCACAGTTCCATTTACGACGGTGCTGATAATATCAGCTAATTATTATAAATTATCATTAATTTCAATAGTATCTAAAATCAATAGTAAAAAAAATTTTAAAATTTAAAAAAAAAAAATTATTATATCACCGATAGGAAATGGGCCCCTGATTGAAGACGACTCGACATTTTTTTTTAGTTTTAACCACATCTAATTAATAGTTTATGATTGCTTTTATAACTATGATCTTTCATTGCAAACTTTTAATATCATATTTTTTAATATCTATTCGACACTCGCCTCATTTCTCGTCTTGACTGACGAAAAATTTGGTATGATTGACGTTGACTCCTATTTAGGCCAGTCGAATGTTAATCGAGGCAGGGCGAGTCGACTTCAAGCATAAGGGCCATTATTTTTATATTAAATTATAATTAAATTTGTTTGGTTAGTGTCATAATTTGTATATAAAGTTGTGACATTTAAATTTAGTGTATTTTAATTTCAGTATATTAATGTATTATTTAAAATTATTAATTGTAAACTGACCAATTGTAATTAAAATTATAAATTCATTTAACATTTCTAATATATTTTTTTTTTTAGTAATATTACGATAACGATTTACGATATCATCTTCACGTGTTGTGCTAATTTTGCCGTATATGCCTATATAAATGTCTTTTTTTTGTTTTATATTTTATTTATTTTTTATTTTTTTAATTTTTTTTTTTATCTTATGTTTTATGTATTAACGATAAAATTATATATATAAATTTAGAAACACAATTTCATATATATAAATATATTAAAATTATAGGAAAGTGTGTTTTGTACATATTATTTTTATGATATATATATAAAAGATATAGATAGAGTTTTATATTTACTGGTGCGTATACACTTAAAAATTAACATTTAAAGCATCCGATTTACATTTTTAATTATTTGTATTGAAATTTTGAAATGTTGTATATAAGTACCAAAATATGTATATAATATATATATATAATAAATATATATAGTTTTTTTTTGTATATATAGTCAATAAGAAAAAAAATATATATAGTATAAGTTATTATTTTTTTTTTTTTTAAATATATTAGGAAAAAAAAAATCTTTTGCTTTGTAAAATTTATAAATTTTATTAAAGAATTTGTTTTTACCTAAATTTAAAATTTGTTTATAGTTTATTTTTTAATTTTAAGAATTTTACAAAATTATATATTAAAAAAAAAAAAATATTTATTAAAAATTATACGAAAAATAAGCAATTTAAAATATATATAAATATTTATTTATGTAGAATTTATTTAAACGCACTTTTCGTAATCATTTTTTGTGTTTTTATTTATTTGTTTGTTTTTTTTTTTTATATATAAAATTAATTAATATAAGTTTTGTTATAAATAGAATAAATGTATTTTAAATTGGTTTTGTATAGTATAGAGTCTTATTAGACATGGTTGTAGCTATTACATATTTTTAACCATACTGTTATAAACCGTGACTTAATCTATGTGTATCTGTTGTAAGATTTTGTACCCTTAATTTGATTTTCAGTTATATTTGACATTTGTTTTATTATTTATTTATCTTGTGTTCATACTTTCTTAAAAAAAAAATACGATAAAATCAGTAGCGGATTAAACAGATCCCAGAAAGACAAACACGAGAAAGTTCAGGATTTACTAAATAAAGAAGAAAATGCTCAAGTACTGCATTAAATAAATTTTAATATTCTCTAAGTTGCATAGACAAACAACTTTAAAAAATTCCAAAGTTAATTTATTTTATACAGTAAATGAGCATTTTCTTCTTAAATTTGCAGTAGTTGAGCATTTTCTTCTCTATAAGTAAATCCTCAACTTTCTAATCTTATTGGTTTTTTCTCGAAAAGTTTTGACAGTTCACTATACGATAGAACTATCTATATGATTTTTGATATTATCCATTGCATTCTCGGTTTACTTTTACTTAAGACGTATCTAAAAAAAAGTTATTATATTTAGAAAGTAAAAAAAAAAAAAAGGAAAAATAATCTCGATTAAAAAAACCGAAATAGTCACAGTCAAAACTGATAGGAGTCTATACTTAAAAACCAGATTTAATTAATACTTTTTGTTATAATTGTTTTTATAACTATGATTTTTCATTGCAAACTTTTAATATCATATTTTATAGATGTCGTTTTGAAAACATTGTATTATAGTACGGATGTTGTTATTTATTCTGTGCAGCATATTATTTATAAAATTCATTAATATATATATAAGAGTACTATATATATTATATATATTCTATTATATTATATTATACTTTATACATAAATATAATATCGTATATATAATATATTTATAAGAAGTTTTCTTTTTTCATAGCCGTATATTTAGTTTATATTATACATAAATAATTAAAGAATAAATTAAATATATAAAATTAAAAGAAAATAAATATTATATATTGAAAAGAAGATTAAATAAAAATAAAAGTGTAAATAATAAAATGAAATAAATTGTTTACATACCTTTTCTTGCTGGTGGTCCACGTTGATTCATTACACCGCCACCGGGTACCATATTATCACGTGGTGGCGGTGGAGGACCTCTTGCACCAGGTCCTTGACCCCGTCCTCTATTATTTATATTACGTTGAGCAGCGTTTGGTCCACCTGGTCCCATTTGATTATTATATTGTTCAGGGGCATCAGTCAAAAAGTTTGATGGAACTAAACCTCTAACACCATCTAATTCACCCATAAAGAAACCATCTTCATCCATATCGCCATAAACCAGTATTACTTCTCCAGTTTTAAAACTTAATTCAACTTGCTGGAAATATATCGTTAATAAAAATGTATTAAAAATGTATTTAATTTGAATAATAATTAATAATAATAATAAAGAAAACGAAATATAATAAAATCGAAGAAAAGAGTAGAAGAATTGAGTTAAAGTTGCTAAGTCCACGAGTTAATGTTGTTAATTATTATATTCCATTTTTCTAATTTTCTGAATTTAATTTTATAATGTATCTATACAAGCCCAAAAGTTTTCTTTGGTGAACGTCGCCGAAGCGAATTAAAGTCTCCAAAGAAAGCTTTCACTTATTAGTGGATTCATATGCTAAACGAGTTAAAACATTAACCAATGCAATTTTTGTTATAAGGGCTTTTTGCTGAATTGCAGAAATAGGCAACTAAGTAAATTGTTTTGTTAATTGGGGGTAATTATTGGTTATTAGTATTCTGACTTTGACTAAACAATTACCTCACAGTTTAGTAATAAAAATCACTAAAAAATAGTAAATCTGTAGCAAATAGCAATAACCAGAAGTAAAAATAAGGGTTGCTCACTAAATAAAGTATTTGAAAGTAATTGAAACAACGTATAAAGATAATAAATTGAAGATAAAAGTAGTAACTGTATGAGGAAAATTAATTTGAAGTTATATTTTCTTAATATTTCTTTATAATCATTTCGTACTGGACAAACTCCTTAAATTGTTACAGTATAGTAATACGAAAAAATAGTGCAATCCACAGTGAAAAACAAAAGACTTTTAAAAAATTTTCATTAAACTAAAAAGTAAACTTCACGAAATTAATTTACCTCTGCATCGACATTTGGACTTAATTCTTGCGGATCATAATCGTACATTGCAATCATACGTTTAACTGGCATATTTGCATAAATATCACCCCATCTATCTCGACTAACTCCACGAACACTTTGAGTCGTTGTTACCGGGCCAACTGGACCACCTTGAGCACCAGCTTGACTTTCGTCTATTTCTGTTACCATATTATGTGGTACATAACCACGTCGTCCACGTAGCTCACCCCAATAAAAACCATCAGGATCTTTATCACCATAAACCTATAAAATATAATGTGTATTGTAAGCATAATTATTTATTTGTAAAATTAATAAAAATATAATAATTACTTTAATAGTATCTCCTTCTTGAAACGGAAGCTCTTCTTCGCATCCATCTGGATTCGGACTCATTGTACTTGGATCATAATCAAACATAGCTACAAAGAAACGAGCTTTCTTTTGTTGTTGCTGTTGTTGAGATAATGGTCCTCTTTGTCCTGGTATTGGGCCTCGTTGATTTGCATTGCGTTGCATTTGTTGTTGTTGCTGTTGTTGTTGTTGTTGCTGTGATCCAGGAGCACCATAATAAGGTTGGTTTGGATTTTGTGGATTTGATGGTCGTACTTGATTCATTGATGCATTAATTTGTGGATTAATTTGTGGTTGTTGATTCAATTGTTGTTGATTTAATTGTTGTTGATTCAATTGTTGTTGATTCAATTGTTGTTGATTCATTTGTTGTTGATTCATTTGTTGTTGTTGCTGATTCAGTTGTTGTTGATTTAAATGTTGTTGATTTAATTGTTGTTGATTTAATTGTTGTTGATTCAATTGTTGTTGATTCATTTGTTGTTGAGGATTCATTTGTGTATTATTAGGATTTCTTTGACCGGGAGCATTTGGTTGATAACCCTAATTTATTTTAAATTATATTTATATTATAAAAATAATTTATATTTTTAATTAATTATTTATAATTTGTATATAATACTAAAAAGAAAATGAAAAACATAAGGAAAGTTTTTTTTTTTTTTTAGTAAATAGAAAGAAGAATAAAATAAAGATTTCGTGTAACAGCAAAATTAAATATATCTTTACAATATATTTATGAAAAACAAGAAATTAAGTGTGTGTTTTGCTGTATAGTTGTTTCAAGTATTTAGTGCACAAAGCTGCATTTCAATGTTGCTATTCAATTTATAATATTTAATAATAATAGTCTATTAGTTTCTTAACATATATCATCCATTTTAGTTATAAATGTATTTAATTGAATTTAATACATATATTTAGTTTGATATTTATTACATTACAAAATTATAAAAAAAAAAAAAATTATTGAGATAATCTTCCAACAAATAATTTATACTATTTAAGAGATGATAAATTAAAATTGTGTAATAACTTTGTAAAAATTTGAAAAGATAATTAATTTGTGTTTTGAAACCTTACCAAAAATTTCATTTTTATGGAAGTTGAAGCTACTCCTACTAACAAAACTATTTAATTTTAACATTTTTGAAGGCCGTTGTTACATAATTATTTGAACTACCAACATAACGTGCATTATATTTATTTGTTTTCTATTTGTAATAGTAATCAATTTCATATTTTCAATTACTTATTAAAACAAATATTTGACGCTGAAGATAAAGAAATTCTATTTTTATAAAGGTTATACGGTTCTACCAATAGGAACTTCTTTTTTGTTCAATAGGGTTGACAGTTCGGTCATTCCGTTTTTTTTACATATTAACACTAGAAGGTTGTCCATTTATTATAATGGATTGAACTTCGCTCGAAAATCTTATAAAAATAATTAAAATCCATTATGGAAATGGGTCGATTTTCTGACAAAGCTCATTTTAATTTGAACGGCTACGTTAACAAGCAAAATTGTTGCATTTGGGTTTCTGGCAGTTATTGAACACACATTATTACATCTCATTTCACTGTATGATACGCTCTATGAGCTGGAAATATCCGTATTATTTCGATAAATGCTGCTGTTACTATCAATGGTGTTCGCTACAGAGACCTGATAACCAATTTTTTATGTCCAATATTTGATAATTTGTTCTTTTTATTTAAACACTCTATTTATTTAACACATATTTCTTAGATGATTAATTTAGAGAAAAGATAATGTTAATTGAACATCATTGGACAATTGTTGGTTCAGCTTCACAAAGGTTTATAAGAATAATCCAGAAACAAAGGTTTATAAGGTTTATAAGAATAATCCAGAAACAATTCTGGACTTCAAAACCAATATCGAACGCGTCATTCATGATAGAGCAACAATTATGTAGGAATATGATATAAAATTTTCGCCATTTGCCCAAGATTATTTTTCGTTCATAAAACGACAAGTTTCTACAACATATTTCAATAAAGAATGTCAAATCTTTCGAACAAAAAATAGTTTTTAATTTTAGATTAAAAAAAAGTTCTTATTGATAGACCTCGTAGCTTTAACTAACATATTATATAAAAGTAAATAAAAAATTTATTTTAACGATGAGATAAGCTATCCAATATAAGAAAGTATATTACCTATCATTAGGTTAAATAAATTAGTACAAAGCTAGCATATCCAACAGCTAGTGCATATGAAAATATATTAATACTTTCTTGGTTGGGATGATTTTATCTGCCTTTTAATCTGTTATGTTATTTCATAATATGTTATAAAATTACAATTATTGTTATTTTAATTTTTAAACATTAGATAATCGGAAGCTAACAACGGATTTAATTTGTCTGATTCAGCAGTCATATGAATGAATAGGAATACTCTTACTAACTCACTAATTTGGAACGCGCAGATTCATGCATTTGATTTGAACTAATTGATACAAATGGTAAATGACGCTCAATACTCCATATATGCACTCTTCTGATCTGGCAGGGTGTTAGTGTCATTATTTTGGTCTGGTATTTTAAATTTATTCAACTTTTATATGCATTTAATATCGTTCTAAAATTTTAGCTCAGTTGTGGTAATTAAAATCCAATAATATTTTATTGAATACATTACTAAGATTGCCAGACTACTATTTCATGTTTTTAGTGAGATTAAATGGGTCGTCCTACTCATTCTTATAAGTGATAAAATGTTCAAAGTAAATCTAAACTGTTGCTAGTTCTTAGTCTACATAAGTAAATCTGTTGCTAGATCCTAGTGTATTGGATTTTATTGTTTATACAAAATGTAAATTTAAATAAACAGAAAAAGGAAAAGAAAACAACATTTTTAGATACGCTAAATCAATTTGAACTAAGATCTAGATTTATTTTAGAAATATCAAATAAATTTAGAAGAATTTTATATTCAAATTATTGGTAATTTCTGAGAAGATCTTTTTTTACTCTACTATGAGTAATTCTGTTTTGAAATATTTTCAGAAGAATTGTCCGAAAATGATATAAAACTTAGAATATTAAAAATCCAATATACTGTAACATCATTTTTCAATAACTCTATGGATATCTTGTAGAATTTTATAACGTAAGAAAAAATTATCTTATTCATAAAATATGTTGCCAGAGGTTTTATGACGTGGAATAAACCGTAATGCTTCGTCTATTCTCTGTACATCTTTTTGACTAATCTAATGAAAGTCTAGGCAAAATAAATACGATAAAGCTTTAGATAGTATAATAGGATTTAGAATAGAATTAGAAGATATTAAAGAAAACATCGATTAGAGTTTACAACAGCAAAGCCTTAGGAAAAAAGAATATTGCTTATGAGATAAACCATTTTTTATGGTTGATAATTTTGTTTTATCTTACCAATATATAAAAATTAATTTAAAAATAATATCTATTCCCTTCTTATTACCTTTAAGCCTGATAAAAATAATATATTTTTTAATTAATGTATGTATTTATTTTGGATCTATGACGTTATAATATTTTTGATCTACTGTTTAATTAATGATAATATTTCTATATTATAACAATTAATTTAAATAAAATGAAAATGTATAAATGTAGTGTAATTTTTATAAAACATGTTCACAGATATTTACTAGCATACTTAAAGGGAGCTCTCCATTAATTTTTTTTAAAAAAGTCGTAATGAATTTTTATTGCCCAACGAAATGTTAGATACTAACACATGTGCAATAGAGAGATATTGTATAAATGATTTTTAGAATTTATAAAAACTTTTTAGTATCTCATTTCCGAAAAAAGTCGTTGCCTCAATAAAAAAATGATCGGCTCGATGAAAAGACTTCACTAGATGTTGTTGTATAATTTAATCCAACCTATCAAGTTTTTTATGGTAAATGACATTGTTTATGGTAAAAGTATACATGTCAAAATTGAAAATAGTATTTATTTTTATTAAAAATATTATAATGAATTTCAAAGGAATTTTTACATTATATAAATTCGGATTATTCGGAATTCGGAATGAAATTGAATTCATTTACTGCATTACTTGTAATGACGTATACTTAAATGTTAATTACTCATTACAATATTAGTAATAACGTAATGCATTACATTAAATGTAATGAATTTTTTTAATTACTTTACTGCATTACAAATATTTTACATTTTTATGGTGAAGTACTTTCAAGTATTTTGAAGTACCTTCTTTACTTAGAAATACTTTGAGAAGTATTTGATACTTCATTAAAGTCATGTGAATTATTTTGAAGGACCATGAATAAAATGAATAATGTAAATAAATAATATATATTTTTTACATTGAGTTACTCAAATTAATTTTCTACTGTCAAATAAATATTAAATATAAAAATGTCATAACATTTATTGCTAGGATCGCGGAGTAGTCTTTCTTCAAATATATGACCAAGGAAAAAGTTTTAACAAAATTTAAAACTATTGCTTTACTTTATTAAATTTTAAATTAATTCCATTTAATTAAATGATTAACAAAATTTATAAGAACAAGATAATAATTAATAATTAATCGGAATATATATATTTTAAATTATATATAAATTTAAAGTTAAATTAAAATTTTCTGGCCTTATTTCGATATGATAAAGTAATAAATCACTGCATGTAGCACCTAAAAAATTAATTTAAAATAAATTTTATAATATAGTTACAAAAAATTCTAAAAGTTTTTGATATATCAAACACACAAAATTATATTACAATCAAAATACAGAACTAACTCCAACTACTCGAACATTTTTATTTATTTTTGGCTATAATGAATGCTGAGGAATTTGTTGGGTAAATCTAATTTTAAATATATGTAATTGAATTAAATTATATTATAATAATAATTTTAAATTACTTTTTTTTCAGTTATCCACATTAAAGCATTCGATTACACATTCTACTTTAAAATCTACGAATTTATAGCTACAAATTTAGGTCCTACTCCTACGTTGTTTAAATGTTATTTATAACATTTATTTTTATATTATAATTATATTTCCAAATAAAAAGTATAGTCTATTTTTTTTTTATAACACAAGGTTGTTAGTAGGAAATAATAAGGAGACTTACATTAACATTAGGCTTTGTAAAAAGGCCTCCGAACAGCCCCGTTGTCCATTTAGTAAACCCTGTATCAGTCTGTAGGTTTAAATTATAGTATATCAATTAAAATTTAAATATGTTTATAAAATTATGACATGTAAAGGTTTTGTGATTATTATTATTTATGTATTTATATTCGGTTTTTTATAATAAAAATCAATGTTTTTAGCTTCAAGCTTCAATTGAAAATAATTTTTGTATTTTTCTAAAAATTTCCTTTAAAATTTTTAACTAGCCATGCTATAATAGAGAGTGAATTATGTTTTTTTTTTTGAACATTATTTCTATAATATAATAAGTATAAAAAAACCAAAAAAAAACTAACCCCTTCAAACAAGCTCAACGCAACAGACGCAACGGAGACGGATTCAAATGTCAAACAATAGTTTAATAAATTGAAAGAAAATATACCACAGTGAGTAAAGTCATGACGAATACGACGTTAACGAAGGACGTATAACACGCATAAGTTCAATTGTTTTCAACTTTTGACGGACTACGGATATGAAATAGAAATGATTTTTATAAATTGACAAATTTGAAAAATAAAAAATTATATTCAACAAAAAAGTTTAACTGAAATTTACATAAATTGATATTTCAAGTATTTCAAGTCGACTTTAACCGATCGATAATTCTTATGCGTTTCTTGTCCATCCGTCTCGTTCGTTGTCAGTCGAGCTTGTTTGAACTATTAAAAATAAATATTTTATATCACAGTATTTTGCGGCGTAAAAAATCTTATCATTTTATATTACATACATACATTATATTAGTTATTAATTAAGAACATATTTAATTAATTTTATAGTATAGTATTTTTTATCTTATAAATATTTTCTTTAAATTTCAATTATTTTTATTAAGTGTTCAAAAATCATAATTGTGAGTTGAAAGAAAAGTGCTTACTTACACATTATTTTTTATTTATTTTTGTGAAATTATGTAATATATATATATATATTATGTATATATGTAAGTTTTTAATAATTTTAAGCGTATATATATTTTAAATAAATTGAGAAAAAATATACATAAAAAGCAATAAGCATAATTAATTTAAATAATAAAATAAAAGTAAAGAATAAAGAAGCTATTTAGTACTTTTTTTTTTATATAATATTTAATTTTTTTTTTAACTATATATAAATATTTATATGATTTTAATATTGAATTACCATTTGTTGACCTTGTTGTTGTTGTTGCTGTCCATGCATTTGCATTGGATATATTTCTTTATCACTTAAATTTTCTTCATGTTCAAGCATTTGTTGGGGATTCATTGGTCCACCCTGTTGTATTGGTCCTTGTATACGTTGATTACGCATATGTGGTGGTATATTATTTTGTGGAGCATTTCTTCTAGCTGAATTCCGAACAACGTCTTTGGAAATCATAATTATGAGTTAAATATAATATAATTTATAAAAATATATTCTAAATAAGTGTAAAATATATTAAACATTTGGAAACAAGAATTCATCTAAACATAACATTTTAAATCTCTAGCCGCAATATCAGCTAATGAGCTAATTAATTTCTTATCTTTGTATGTCGCTGTATAACTTATTCGCTAGTTATAGGTATAAAAAAATCGAAATAACTGGTATACTTAGATATATTGGAAGAAAGACAGTGACGGAGTTGTTGCGGTGGTGGGAAATTAATATAAAACATAAATAAATTAAAAAATAAATAAGGTTGTAACTAAAACAACTGCAATGTAAATCGAAAACTTTTAAAAATGTTGTGTTGCTTTGGCTTTGAGATTGTCAGAAGGGAGGATATAATTATCCCCTTACATCCGCTGTATCCGTCACAGGAAATGAACGCTACTTATGTGATAATTTGTTTCAAACAACATTTAATTTGATAAGATACCAGTGTCTTATCTGTTATATATAATAACATATAAAATTAATCTTTTTTCATAAGGTGTCAAATTTTACAGCATATATAACAATTTTGTTAAAGGTCATAAGTAAAACTGAAGAAAGATTTTTCGAAAATTCCACACGTCTGTTGTTTAATGTATGCAGAATAATGTGTTTTTTTGTTTATTTAGTGGAAACTTTTGTTTTAAAATGTACGAAGCCATTTTAATAGAAATTAACTTTAAATGTTATTGTACACTGAATATTTTATGAATATAGTGTACTATATCACAATCTGTACAATTAATAAATTAGTAATTATAAGAAAATATTTGTACACATTTTAGTTATTTAAGTTATATTACTTGGAATTGGCATTGGTGCACTGTCTCCTGATTGTGCATCGCGTGATTTTGTTCTAACTGTGACTGCTCTTGGATTCAGTCCAACTAATTTTCCTATATCTATAAGTGCATGGTCCCCCGTAGGAGAATCAACATCTGTGACTTTTTTTCCATCTGCGTATACTGCATACCCTGTTACAGGTCCTGATGACGGTGGCCTATTAACTGGCTGCCATGTTACCAGTAATGTTCCATCTTGTGGGCCAGCCTCAAGTTGTATATCCTAAAAAAACATATAATTTTTTTAATAATCTGTTTTTTTCTTCTAAATAAGCTTTATTCATATAATAAATATACCTGTGGTGGATCTGGCAGTCCTTTAGTTAAAGTACGAAAATCAGTATAAGCACCTGGTGCTTCTTCTGCTGCTGGACCTGGTGGGGGTGCTTGGCCTGGAGCTCTTAAATGTTTCGCTCGGACAGTAACACGATATTGTGTACTTGGAGCTAATCCAGTTATTGTATGACGATAAACTCCAGGTTTAAGCGTTCGTACTTCTACATTATTTACACATACTACATGCTGATGATTAGAATTGGCTGGAAGCCATGATATTACAGCAGATGAACACGTTATATGAGTTGCTCTAACAGCAGATGGTCCTAAATGTGCGGTATCCCGACCAATAATCATTGTGCAAGCAGCATCACGTGAAGTGCGTCTATTTTGCGTCACACTTCTAACGCTTATTCTATGTGGCTGTAATTAAGAAAACAGAAATAACATATTTTTCCTTTGAATATCAATTATAATTTTATTTATGTATTTCTTACTCTATTAGAATCAACTCCTTCGACTAAAGCTCTAGTTCTTTCATTTGCTTTTACAGTTACCTTAAGAACTCCATCAACATAAACATGATAGCTTTCAATATTATTATAACCTGGAGGTTCCGCTGGTGACCAACCAATAAGAACACTTTTATTTAATTGCCGCTCAAGCGTTAAGTGTTTTGGAGCAGGAACTGAAAAATTATATAGTAAAATTATAGTGAATTATATTTGTAAAATCAAAACTAAAGCTAAACTAAAGTAGTTTAATTTGAAGAAATTGAAAATAAAAATTTTGTTGACGCCAGTTTTTATTTGCATTTTTTATGACTGCACTTTATTGAAACGTTAGGTCACGAAGGTGATTTATACTCAAATCTAAAATGGTTTCTGTAGTAACAAATACCTTCTAATTGTTATAAATAAAAAGTCTTCACTAAAATATATTTTTTTTTAATATTTTATGTTCGTACACCATATCGAAAATTGGCGTCAAAATAAACTATTTTCTATTTAAAATTTTAATTGAAAAAGTTAGTATAGTATGCCAAGCTGAATTGAGAACAAAAACTTAATTATTCCAATGACTCGGCAATTGAAATCTGGTTATGAAATCCCGATTTTATTAATATTGGTGTTGGAACTGGGAACTGAAGTTCCTATATTCCTACATTTGCATGTATGTATATGGAAATTGCTGACATTAGAACTAACATTATGTTGATTAATTATGAAGATTTGAAAAAGGTTTATAAAATCAAATTTAAATAATAAAAACAATAAAACTAAACTATTATCAGCATCCTCCTCGGTTTGATCTGGTCCAAGATCTGTATGCATTTCACTAAGCCTTGCCATATCTTCGTGTGTATGTGTCAATAATGGATTATTAGGTGGTACGGGTGGCAGTGGAGCAGGTTCTAATTGTATTGGTACATCATCTGCGTCCCGTAATGTAGATAATACAGCTTGATGAAATTCTAATAGATCATCACCTTTATATAAATAATTAAATAATTTTTAAGTTTGCCTTCTAAGTTAAAATATATATTTAATATACCAATAAGCCTTTGAACATATGTAGCTGGTACAAGTCCTCGTCTTCCATCAAGAAGTTCTGCATCATAATAACCACCTTGAGGTTCACCATTTCCCCAAACTAACAAATAATCACCCTGACATAAAGAGAGTTCACCTTCAGATTCTCTAAAATATTATAATATAAAAATTTAGAAATATTTTATTTAATTTATTTTTTTTAAATTTAATTCACTCTGGCGGATCATAGGTGAAACGTGCTATAAAAACGCAGCATCTACCTTTTCCAGGAATATCTAACATATCTACAGTAGGTTCACCTGTTCCGTTTAATGCAAAACTGTGAACACGTGCTAAGAATTTAATTATATTATTAATAAAAAGAAATATAAAATTTGAAAATAAATTACTGTCTAAATCCAAAGGTCCATAACCAAAGCCACGTTGATTAATATGTGGCATATAGTTACTATTTACACCATCTGTATAACCATCCATTCCCCATGGTGGTATTGGAGAGCATGGTGAACTACGATTTCCATAACGATTAACAGTTAGATCTAAATCATCCATTGGTTTTAACTTAGCAGCTAAAATAGGATTAGTATATGTTTGATATGATGACGAATTTACACCATATGATGATGGTAAGGTCCCAATTAGACCAGCTGATATACCACTGCTCATTGGGTACATAGATGTGTTACCGCCACTCCCGAGAACTGAACCAGCACCAAGTACACCACTGATTGATGGGTGTGTATAAGATGGTACAACAGGAGCTCCGCTAAGACCTAATGTATAACTAGCTGATCCCGATGGAAGATTATATGAATTGTGAACTGACAGGACGGGCATTGTTGTGCTCTGAAATATGTATATGTATATTTAGGTTTGAATGTGTTGTTGTTTGATTGTTTGATGTTTTTTTTGTACATATTAAACTGTTTTATAGTAATACGTATCTATAATATAATTTTCGTTTCTTCAAAGTTCGTATGTGATCTCAAAGAAAAGTCTTAGTGCTTTCACTTAGTTAGTAGACGTGGATTTTTTAGTTAAAAATTAGTGGGTAAACTAAAATATAAATACTTAGGAAAAAGACCTGATTTTAGATAAACTTTTTAAAATATAATTTCATTTAAGTCACACTTATTGCACTTACAAGTTAAGAGACACATAAATTATATCTTAGATTTAAGTGTCTTTAATAAGGAAAACATTATTGCAACAACTTTAATTAAATTTTAAGCTATGAATTTGTAAAAATAGGATGCAATAAAAAGAAATCCAAAATATAATTTATCGGGATTCGAAATATTTCAGGAAGAGATTTAAATTAAAGTTGAATATTTTAAACTAAACTATTACCGAATGTTTAAAACATGAAATAATTTGTTAATTAATTATATGTATAAGGAAAGTTAACAACTTAGACATATATTTGATATATCTTTCAATTCAAGTAATATAATCTTCATTGCCAGCATAAAATTTATAATAAAATATTTTATAAAATTTGTAGTAAGATATTCGTTAGAATAATTCCAGATAAAGATACTATCAAATAAAGTCTAATTAACATAATTGAAGATAACATTGCAAATTATATAAAATGGGAAAAGGAACTAAAATGAAACTTTTCATTCCCAGTGTGGACTGTGGAGTTGCTTTGCTGAGACGAAGTTAAATGAAACTCACAAGGAATTAAAAGAAATATTGATTAAAAAAATAATAATTGATTTGTATTCCAAAAGTGTCAGATATTATTTAAAATGTTGAAAATGGATAGTTAAATAAAATTCATTTAAAAGACATAAGAACTATGGTTTTAAAACTATCATATTACACTAATATTTATTAAATATTAATTCTGAACTGCTAAATTAAACTTTACTGTTTGAACTGCCTATTTTTCTGGATCAATTCCACTACTAAACACAATTCTACTAAACACAATTCAACTGGACATAATTCCACTTTACAATATTCTACATGGAAAGAATTTAAAATCCACAATTCTACTAGGAAAATTTATGTATACATTTTTTTTCATATTGAAGGACATCGCTTATCGGGCGTATCGCGTATTGTATCGCGGAAATTTATCAACAAGCATGAAAAATTAAAAAACAATAAATATATGGATACGTTTTATTTTAACGTTTTAGCGCTTTTTACAGTCTGATAAAATGTTCCCGATATATATGCGCCATAAAAAAATAAATATTGTTACAGGTCATATACTCCTACGGAAACATGTTGCATGCAGAGGTTGTGAAGAGGAAGAGGAATCCCTTGAGCATCTCATATGACATTGCCCTGCAGTGCAACAACGGAGATTAAGGCACTTAAATCGTTATTTTCTAAACAACCTGTTACAAGCGGGTAAAAAGAAACCTGCCGACCTGATTAGGTTCATTAAGGAGGTGCGATGGGTTGATGCGCTATAGGAAAAATTCAGCCATCCACTGGGGTGTACAACAGGCCAAAATTGTGGCTTCAGTGCGTGAGGTTTCCGGATTCTCCTCCCAAGAAACCAACCAAAAATTAAATCGTGTAAACTAAATTCTTTCCAAGTGGAATTACGTCCATCGAAATTATGCCATGTAGAATTGTTGCATTAAAATTGTGTCTAATGGAATTTTGCGTATTGTAATAAGCTAAGAATCAAATTAATGAATGTTTTTTATTTTAACTTAGTTAAAATATTTTTTATTTTAACTTAGAATAGGGCTAGTTCCTAGTTATATAATTCTATTTAAATTATATTTACTTTAATTGTCATTTACAATAATCTATAATGTTTTATTTTTATATTTAAAGAAAAAATATAAAATATTATTTGTTATAGCAAAAAGAATGCATAGAAAGTGAACAAAACTCATATAGAAGTTTTTATTGTGGGATTTAATCTGTAAATGTAGACACAACACAAAAACTTTTATATAAGTTTTGGTCTCTTCCTACATATGCTTTTTGATTATAGGTTATAGGTATATTTTTTGATACTATTTAATGTTAACCATCGAAAATTTAACCTAGAAAATCATATAATTATTGGTGTAACATAAACATAAAATAATATAATATAAATTATTATTATACAATACAAAATTGTACATTTTTTTTAAAATTTATAAATATACTTTTATATATAATATATTTTTATTTTATTCAATATTTCATTTTATTTTCAATATATGTATAGTATTTTATTAATAAACGTTATTTTTTTCATGGAAATTTTATAAAGATATTTTTTTTTTTATATCACACCTGACTTAAAGGTGGCATGGTTGTTATTTGATGTGCTGCTGCTCTTCCAGGTAAAGGTGATACATGTACACCACTCATCATTTTATCAGTTGATGTTGTTGTGCCGCCACATAGTCCGGCAGCATCAATTGATGTTATTGCATGACTGCTGATGCTTGAGGTTATTCCCATTGAATTTTGTTGCATGCCAGATATACCAGAATTAATACCACCAGTAACATTTGAAATTCCAGTATTACCAGTTAATCCTCCAGTAATACCAGAAATTCCAGTTGTATAACCACTGTTAGTATTATAACTATGTAAACCAGTATGACCAGATCCAATTGTACTTTTATATGATCCAGATGGATTATAATTAATAGTATTACTCATAGATGTTGGTAAACCAGACATTATTGAATTTTGTAACATTGATGAATTTGTTGTTCTTGGATGTTCTAATTCCGCTAAAATTCGATTATCCTACAAAAATATATTTCATAATCAGTTTCATAACTGGTTAACTTATTTATCCTAATATTTAAAATAACAATATTTAAATTATTTTCAATTTATATCTGCACATTTTTTTTATAATTTATTAACAATTATTAAATTGAATAATTCTTCGCGTCCAATATTTATTTTACTTGAATTTTTTTTTAGTAAATTTTTATTTTTAATTAAGTATTTCTGCTCTGTCGAGAAAGAAAAAAATGAATAACTTATCAAAGTGGATAATTTGAAGGTTAGGATAATGACATTAATATCTATTTTAATAGTCACAATTTACTATGATCAGTTTAATAGGTTCTTAAATAAATGTTATATTATGTCAATAAATAAAATATATAGAGATATGCTTCATTTATTCTTATAAACTGTATCATATTCGATTGGCGATTGATTTGTCAAAATAACTCTTCATATATTAAACTCCATCAGATAATATAAAAAAATTTGGCAAATTTGATTGTGCAAAACTAATATTTAAGTTTTGCTAAATTTCCATTTTGTATTATTAAACCAAAAATTGTAATTCTTGAAAAATTTATTGTTGAAACTATTCAAGTCTTTTATATATTGACATGAAATTAAAAGCAGTTTAGATTTTAGTCAAATTAGTTGGCGAACACCCGAAAACTTAATATTTATTCTAAAATTTATTAATCAAAATAACAAATACAACTATGAACAATATTAAATAAATTATAAAGTCTACAACTAAACTAAAAGTAATTTATATAACTTTATATAAAATAAAAAGTAATAAAATAAATTAAAAATGAAGAAAATTAATTTAAAGTATGTAATGGTAAAATCATATTAGAAGTTATCCCTTACCCCCTTACTCATTATTTAAAAATCGGTACCATTTTCCAATTATGTAGCATAAATGACCCTGTAAAATGTGGTCAGTAATTTATAAAAAAAAATCAACATACATATGTAAATGCGCATGATGCTGGTAGCTAGTGCCAGATAAATAAATTACCCCCGGTGTGCGCAATCTGATGTAAATTAGGAATATACATTTTTAGTTCTGCAAAATCCAATAAATGGCTTGAAATATTTTAAAGTTATAATAAAGATTTTTTGTTGATGAAAATTATCAACAGATTTGGGAGAATTGAAAATTTAAATTTTGATTGAAAACAAAATGTATATTTACTGCTGATAAAAAATGATCACATTTGTAAAATAGTACATGCCACCAATATTGTGCAATAGCTTTAATGTAAAAGTTGTATTTGCAAAAAATTCCATTGTCGTTCCGAATTAACGTAGAAATGATAAATCTTTTATAGCTCGTTTTAATGGGCATTTAATTACCAATCTAATGACATATAAACTATACTTCTGTACTATTCTAAATTATGAAGAAGAAATGAGATCTGAATGCAGAAAAGATCTTCGAATACTACCACACATAGCGTGGTATATCATCGATAAACTATTTAATGTCGACTCTGTATAATATATCCCATTTAAATTAACCTTTTACGAGCGTAATTTAAAAAGACACCAATCACGCCGTTCCCACCATTGGTGAAATATGAAAAAGTTGAGCTAAGGTACAGGAAACATCCTTTTTTTACGTAATGATAGACAGTTCAATTAATTACATTTATTCATAGCCAAGTAATTTAAACGTTTGAAAATAATATACATATTGAAAGTAATTTTATAATATTTGTAGTTTTATATATAATATAAATAAATATTTTTTTTTAAATAAACTATAGCATAAAAATAAAACTTACAAAAGCAAAAATAATAGTAACTTTTTTAAAAAAAAATAATAAAAAATAAAAATAAAACAAAATAAAAAAAATCTAATACACATACGTTAGCAATTGATAAACGTGCCTGTTCAATCTTTGCCATTATCTTATCAATTTCAGAACCTTGACTGCTTTGATTTGATACTGCAAAAGTAACTGATGATATTCCAGATGTATTACTTGTTGATGATGCTGTAGCTGCTGTACGACCTGAATGCGATTTAAGTGCTGATGATAATTCCAATTGTAGCTCTTCACATCTTACAGTTTCCAATGCAGCCTAAATTGAAAATTTGTTTGTCGGCCATCCATTATTTTATTATATAATTTAATTAAATTGTTCCACTACTATATTTATATTATTTATAATAACTTTCAAACAATGTACAAGTCTAATATAAAATTTCATTCATAATTCAATATTTAAAAAGCAATATAAATTATAATTAAAAAAAAAAAGAACGGCAAGAATCGAAAACGATGTATAAAAAAAACATTTAAACTAGAATAATATCAAAAATCATAAAAATCCTAAATATTTTTGCAAACTCAAAATGAAAATGAAATTATTAATGAAAAAATTTTTATAATTGCAGAATGTTTATTGAAAATAAAAGAGATCGATACTAAAATTTGATAAATGCTTGTATAATAATACTATAAAATAGATTGTTATAGAATTTAACCCAGAAGCGTACGATGGTAGGGGTGATTGAATGTCTAACTCTCAATCCTGGATACGTCACTGTGTACATACGAAATAATGGAAAACTATTTTACTAAGAAATATAGAAATATAATTAATTATTGTTTCTTCAGATTATTTTGAAATTTGAGACACTTCAAAAGGGCTATTCATTTTTTTATTATAAATTATGATAGTTAATTTTGTGAAATGAAGGGAGCTTTAAAGATTAAAGATAATAAATAATTGAAATGTTTTTTTTAAAAATGAAAATCATATTGTCCAAAACTGCTACCAAACAAACTTTATTTTATTGTTAGTATGAGTCAGCAAAACGAATATAATTATAATTACTTTTTAAGTATAATAATAACTTTATATTTAAAATATAATTGAAAATTATTAAACCAAAAAAAGTTCAAATAACCTATATAATAATATTAACCATTATGGAAAGGAAATGTAAGCGTTATTTGTATGCACTCTTGTACTATAGTCCCTCTGCGCCACGCCAGTAGAAACTGTATTCTTAAGGTTTCATTTTGTATGTTATCGTTTAAATGTAAGCGTTATTTCTATCCATTCTTGTACTAGTCCTTTTGCACTAGTACAAAGTGTATTCTTTGTAAATAGTTTCATTTTGCCCAGGACAAGTTTTGCTCTCTGCAAAATGGGATAAAATGGGCCTAATATAATTTTTGATATTATTTATTTAATCATTTTTTTCTGTTTAAAGTTTTTTTTTTCTACAAAAGAATTTATTAGTCTTGTAAATAAATTTATTTATGTCAGGCAGCTAAAAATATATTTCCATGGTATTCTAAATTATATTATTGAAATATTTACAGAATTATACAATAATATTATTTATATATCGGAAAAAGAATTCTGTTATTACAAATATTATTAATAACGTAGGAAATAAATATCATAACACCTGAAAAAAAAATGAGGAAAGGTGTTAAATTGTATAATTCAGGATATATGGCTTTTATTTCGTATGAGAACCTATAGCGTTTTTGCTTTAGTGAACACCGATTTCACTGGTAATTGGAATAAAAAAAAACGTTTTGTAACCGGCAGAAGCTATTTAGTTCAATTCAATAAAAGCAAAGACTTTTAAGTTATATAACTGATTCAAATTTTATATATCTTATTATAAGATAAGAACTTTTTGAATTTCTCTCTATTCTATTTTCGTTGTGTCAAACTATACATAGAACATAGCACTTGACCTTTCAGTATATTGCAATTACAAAATTGCCTCTACGGCACCTAAACTTGTTTCTTATCCTTAGGGTTCTGTATTTTTTTAATTAGGTCCTACCAGAATATAATTGTAAGCTGATAACGATATTTATACTTAAATTTTATATTACTATAATTAATCGTACTGGAATTGTGGTTTGCTTATAATTTATGTTCTATTTACAGCATTATTAAATATTTAATAAACGATATCGAATTAATTTTTCATTTAAACTATAAACATATAAACCAAAAAAAAAAAACCATTATTTAAAAGTGTACTTGACTGTAACGTTTTGTAACTTTAGCGATGGTCTGTCACATAATGGATTCATTAAAACTATTATAATTCAATCGAAATAAATAAACACAATTATAGTTATAATTTTTATAACGCAGTTAAAGGATATAGATATTTTTTTTTTATATTTTTAGGTAATAAAAGGAATAATGTTTATAATCATTATATAAATTAGATATTTATAAAATAGATTCTATGGGAGTGTAGGATCGACTACATACAAATATTAATTTAATATTTTTAATAATTTATAATTAACAATAAGTTATATTTTTTTGAAAAAATAATATCATTTTCAAATTAAATTCGTCATTTTATAAATTATACACTTTCCAAACTTTCTCAAATACTTCTTGCTTGGATATCTATTTAGTGCCATATTATATTTTACAATTTACTTATATGTTTCTTAAAATGTCTACTGTCTATGTCATTAGTCTATGTATACTGAGCTCAATCCATTGCTTTAGTGAACATTTTTTTCAGAATGTAGAGAAAGTGGGTTGAGATCAAGGTTAAAGCAATGGATATTCTCTAACTAATCATATCTATCTTTCTGCGTGTTTTCACTAATCCATATCGATAACTCAGAAGCTTTTATTAAGCCGTTTTCTATGATAAGAAACGTTTTGTTTTGAATTAATTGTGAATTTAAATGCATTTATTGATGGAAAACTAAACTATATTACCGACTAGTTACCATGTAATACTTACAAAATAGCGGGGACAATAGAGTCCGGAGTGAAGTAGTCACCCTGAAATATTTACAAAATAGCAAAAGCTCAGTATACCTTACGACCGCGTCCCTAACTGGACACTAAAAGCTTGAGGATCATGTTATTACATACGGCGATGCAAGATAAAACAGACAAGTGAACATTGTTTGTGTCATTATCCCTGTACAAACGACGGAAATGCTTTGGTTATTACTAAATGAACAAACTGCATAAAGCGGGTATTCTGAGTTGGTATTCAATTATAGAATTCGATCGAATGAGTCATTAGTCGGGCCGACGTGAATGAACCTCTAGCAGTTCTCCTCTTCAATTCAATCCAATCCAAACTATAGTAGTAAATACATATAGTAAGAAATACAAATTGTCGTATATAAATCGAAAATTACTTTAATTCGTATTATTTATATTTAAAAATTTCATCAAATAATAAATATTATTTAATATTCTTAATCCATTGTTAATTTTCACAAAATTAATTTTAAATGTTGAAAGTTTTTATTTACGTACAAGCTGCCAGCTATAAGTGCATTGTTTCAATATAAATTTCCACTATAAATAAAGTACCAAGTCTACCATAATCCTTAAATAAGTTGAAATGATTCTCTATTTGATAAGAGAAAGCATTCGCTTGTGCATCAATTATAACTAATATAAGTGAAAATAACCTTAAAAAATTGACTGAATGAGGTGATACTGCACTGCATGATGAATTCTATTGCTACCACCAAGTCACGAATGACAAATGGGAAATTTAAATTTGATAAAAGATAAAATGACGAAATTAATCAATGATATATTTTACTATATCTAATATATTTTCTTACAACATTCAAATTATTATCTTTTTGTTATAAACATTTACATATAAGAATAATATATAAATATTATAGATAATATAATATAATATTATTGTAAAATATAGAATTTAATATCGATTCTAAAAAATTAATTAAACGGACATATATACATATATAACATTTTATAATTACAATTTACAATTAATTATACCTAAATATTGTATAATTTTAAAACATAAAAAGCAAAGCATATTATAATTTATAAATCATACATTTTAACATTGACAATTAATTATTATTTTTTAGAATTTATAAAACAATATCAAAACAGATAAATTTACATTAATTTCTTAACATAATTAATTATATACATGCGGGTAATTGTTTTAAATTCAACAATTTTTTAATTTTTTATTTTTTTTTGTTTTATTTTAACAATAATTACAATTAACTTTTTATTTAAAAAATTAATTAATTATAATAATATATTGCGATATTTAAATATATTTATATAAAGCATTTACCGAAGACGCATTCAGTTTGAAAAATTCGTAAATAAAATCGAAAGAATCTTATAACTTCAAAAATTCAATACATACTTTTGAATAAAATTAATAAATTAAAGGAATTATTTGGACTGTTTTTAATTTTCGATTTTATTTACTTCATCATTCATATTTCAAAATGGAGATGAGCGTTGCTTTAATCTAATGTAGGTACAATTTTATTAAATTCTAGGTTAAAGTTCACTGGAAATTCCTAGATCAACTGAAAACCAATACATTTCCTCCATAAATTTTAAGCCACATTCGACTGAAGAATTTGAAGTAGCCATAAATTTAAGAAAAATAACAAATATTTTGGTTATGATCAAATATACGCGGAAATGATATGAAAACAGACCCACCTTATAATACTATTAGAATTAGAATCAAAGTAAATGAATGGCTATAGTATAATCATCTTTAATAGTGTTTCGCGCAAATATAACTGGGGTGCGCCAAATACTTATTAGCAAGTTTCAAGTATTTGTCAATAAATGTATAAATGTCTTCGAAGAATCTGGTGGCCCAGAAAAATATCCAATGCAGAGTTATAACCAATAATAGATAGAAAAAAAAACTTTAGAATTGGAATCCACACAGTACCAGAAAAAATCATCGACAGAAAATATCTTGTAAAAGAACACCGAAAAATCTAACACATGAAAATCTTGGCGAGAAGTTAAAGCGGTTACAAATAATCGCAGCAAATTGAAATGTTTTACAGAGGTTCTATTCTCCATAAGGAGGTAAAAGAAATTAATAGTATTAATTAAATAGGTATTTTAATGAAGATCTACATTATCTTATTAACGTTAATTATTAATAATATCTTATTAACGTTAATTATTAATGAACATTTTATACGATCGTGGAAATTCTAGCTAATTTCCAGGTGGAAATCCGTGATTGATTTGTATTTGAAGATTTATTGATATTTCTGGAATTACCTGAATTGTCAAAAGATAAATCAGTTAGTATCCGTGCTTTTATTAGCTTTCAATAATATTCTAACTTGAGGTTTATAAAATTTAACAGACATTGTAAAAAACCCACCAGTAAAACAAGACAAAAATGTGCGAAATCGTTACATTAAGATATTACTTATAGATAGCATTTCCAATTCTAATTGATCTTTTTCCAAGCAGGACTCGTTTCAAGTAAAATTGGCCTTCTTCCATATGAAATTCATATTTTTATTATAGTAAGTAAATATTTTTAATCTATAGCTTGCAGAGCACAATTTAGTTAATGTAATAAAGCAATTCATCACAGAATAAAATACATTTTAAGGAAAACATCCGCAAAATCTAGAATTTTTCATCAAAAAATGCTTTAATTTTTAAAATAATTAATGATTTATATTCGAAAAATATATCACTATTTTTAATAAATTTGTTTAAAAAATGTGCGTTTAAAAATAACGTGCTATATTTTACATCTACGACTACAAAAACCAAGTGCTTTACTCAATTTAGAGCACTAATTTTAAGATATTAATATCTAAAAGTTATTTTTTTTTTGTTGGAATTTAGATTATTGCAAAAGAATTGAACAAACTGAATGTATCTTAATAATGCGTGTATATACAAATATGATTAATAATTAATAGCTTTATAGATAATTAATATTTAACACACCTTCTTTTCTAATTCACGCGCTTTAGATTGTAGATTTTCAATCGAATCATTATCAGATCTTCCAGATATACTTCTAAGTTGATGAAGAGCTTCCTGAAAAACATACCATGCCAACCCATTTTTAAATAATTTTTGTTATCTTTTTAATTTTTTTAATTTTTTTATTTATTAAATTTGTCAAAATTAATTCCAGTTTATTTTATATTACACATACACATATTATAATTATTAAAGGACAACATTTAAAATTGTAGTTTTATCAAAGTATTAATTTATATTTATAACATATTTTTATCAATTCTTTGTTATTATCAATTAAATGTACATAATAATTATGTTATTAAACTAACAATATATAGAAAACTTACCTGATGAGCTCGTTCTGCTTCGGTTCGACGGTTTTCAGCTTCACGTAATTGTAAACTGAGTGAGTCTAACATGGTGTCAGACACTCCCAGAGGGTCGTATGACATCGTCTATAATAAATATATATTGAATAAAAATTTAAATATTTGAATTATTAAAATATATCAAAATTAAATTAATGATATTTTTATAGTTTCGTTAATCAGAAAATTTATAAGAACAAATAATTTTTATTAATTTTAAAATTTATGATCGATACGTCGATATGTCAAAAAATAGGTTAGCGAGGTTAGCATATGTTACCGAATTCATCGATTTTAAAGTTTTTCAATGAATTTCTAAAAGTAAAAATATATTCAGAACGCTTAAATACGAAATGTTAACAATGATACCAAATAAAAATTTTCAAAACAAATTGCCATCGTACCGAATTTCGGGGTAGAATAATTTTATAATTGCTTAAAACTTTTTTAAAAAAAAGTAGATAAGATAATAAGATAAATATTAATAAAATGATAAGTTGGTTTTCTTTATTTAATTTATTTAGGTTATTAATAAAATAAATTAACAATAAATATCAGTATTAATTTTGGAAATTTACTTCAAGCTATTAAGTCATCTGTAACAGTTCTAGGTAATTTTTTATTATTATATTCATATGGTAATTTTAATTTACAGATGACAGACATAATGTTTAATGAAAAACCTAACATTTTATCGTAACTCTCAAAAATAAATTAATTGTAAAAATATGAATTATACTGTCCTTTGCTTAAAAAAGTCCTGGATAATGTAATTAAAGAAACTTGTATAATTAAACATATTTTGAGCAACTCAATAAAAGCAAATATGTTGTGCTCTACTAAAGGATACATTTACAAAATATTTCATTGTTAATATGTCAAATTCTAGGTTGGTCTTAGAATGTAAAACAATACTCTTAACACGTCTAATATCAGATCAGAGCCCCAGTGACATTATGGATATTTCTGGAAACGTGAAAGCAGATGAATCAGTTAGAAATGGAATTGAAGTTCCTATACCACAGTATGAGATTAGTTCTGTTTATTGCATAAAAAGGATCAATTATTAGAAATTTCAAGAAGAAATAAATAAATGTCTACTTTGTTACGAATATGCTGATTATTACTAAGGCTAACTTTGGCAACAATAATTAAAGTAAAGACTACTAAAAAACCTGTTCAATGTGTCGAGTCGACAGATGTCATTACCAAACAAATATTATAACTTAATTATTATTGTATAGAAATATTATAAGGGAATATGAATTTACATAAATTTGATTTAATAATAACTAATTTTATTTTTAAATCTACCCTCTATTTTGAATTATTTGGAAACATTTCAAAATATAAACATATAAACATATTATTTTTATGAACTATTCTATAGCAACAAGTGTGAAATAAAATTTTAAAATAATTTTAATAGTTTTTATGGACTATTCAAATTGATAAAGAAACTTTCTGAGTGCAATCTATAAAAATGTTTATAGAATTTCGTCATTCAATTCAAAAATAAAAACTCTTTATTATCATGTTTAGTATATATGTCAAAATCAATATAGATGTATTATCTATCTCGTATCTCTGGTATTTAACCAAAAATAAATAAAATTGATTTCTATTATACTATATGAATTTTTATACCTTAATTATTTTGTAATTATCCACTTTTCTCAGAATATACTACAACTGAAAATGTACGAAAATTATATTCTTTTAAACATGATTTTATATGA
This sequence comes from Rhamphomyia laevipes, assembly GCA_963920725.1. Classification (NCBI taxonomy): domain Eukaryota; kingdom Metazoa; phylum Arthropoda; class Insecta; order Diptera; family Empididae; genus Rhamphomyia; species Rhamphomyia laevipes. The sequence goes on along the minus strand of OY987257.1, from coordinate 43,219,987 downwards.
TTGCATATTTTCAAAAGGTATTAAAATATGCTCTTCATTAAGTTAAAGTTAGCCATCTACTTAGAAACATTTAATATTTCTTAGAAACAATTAAATTCTATTGTAATTCTATATTTTGTATATTTACAATATATATAATTATATTTTATCCCAGAAAAACTATTCCTGTTAAAAGGATCTAATGAAATATAAAACTAAGTGTTCTATATATTGGTGAATAATTCGAATATGTACAGGGTTTGCAAACCAAATTCAAACTTTTGCACATTAAATAAAATTATTTTTTTTACAAATCCGATTCACGTGCATATCAAATTATTCAAAAACATCCTTTTACAATCATATCCTTTCATTACAATACTGAAACCCCTTCTACAAACAGTAAGTCGAACAGAAAAAAGCATAAATTAATGATCTTTTTAGCAGAGACTATAGCGACTATATACTAACTCTTGGTAGTAAAACCATTGTAGTATTATAAAACTGTTTTTTTTTTTTTTACAATAATTTTATGATTATAAAAAGATTAATGTTTTTTTTTTAATAATTTGATAATATTGGTAAATTTGATTTACAAAAGATTGAATATTATGTTCAAACCACGTAAAATACTCTCTTTTATATATGTCATCTATATTTGGAAACCTATATTCATAATGATATTATGAATCTAGTTCATAATCCTAGATTCATAATGATATTAATGCAATTGAGCTCAAAGCTCAAAGACGATGAGACGATTTTAATAGTTTTTAATCACAATGTAGCTAGTTGTTTTATTTAGACATTTAGAGTGTTATTTATTATTTTTAAATATACTGAGTACCAAATCATTGGCAACTGACATAAATTATAATTTATACAAATTTAAATTATCTTCCAAATTGTTTCTGAAAAAATATATAATAAATTATATATATAATTATTTATATAATTATTATTTTGACATTTCACAATTTTTATAATCGTAAAAGTTGAATGTTAACCAACTTTAGTTTAGAGTTCAGTTACATTTATGTTGCAAACTGCATTTGTATTGTGAAGTGCTATTTTTATTATAGTTATTTAAAACTTTGAGTTCAATTGCGTTAACTTTGTATTATGAATCCAGCGTAACAAAAAACAATGTTAATTTTGATTTTATATTTATAAATTTGTGTTATATTTAAAGTGCTTGCGATTATTATGCTCCCAAAAAAAAAAAAAACGAAATTAGAATCATATTTATACTTTTATATTAAAATTTGGCATCCTATATAAAATTGGACATCCTAATAAGCGTTCCATATAATATCCATTGATCTTCTAAAATGAAAGGTATACATATGAATATAAATATGTTAATTATCAAAATATTTAGCAAATTATTTAAAAAAATTCTTAATACCTTTTATAATATTATAAAAATTGAACCATTTTTTTTATTATATATACATAATATAAAGTGTTGGTGATGGTGTTTTTATTTTTCACTTTCACACAACATAAATCTTCATAACATTTTAGATTTAGATATATAGAAAAATTATGGACTTCAAAAAGCTTTATTGATGGTGTAATATTAAAACTATGCAATATAAATTATTTTACAAGTATGTATAGTATAGTATTGTAAAATATATGTTTTATTTATACATTAGTAAAGGTATACACTTTTATAACGAAGGAAATTATGAATGATTTTCAAAAAAAAAAAAAACAGCAGCTTCTAATAATCAGTATCTAAAAAAATAAATAAATAATTACCAATTGTAAAATATACTAAAAATATAGTATTTCTTTAGTTTATTTAGTAACTACATTGAAATTACACATAATAATTTTAAAGACAATTGAATTTTTTAGTATATATAGTAAACTTAATACGAGTATTAAAATTTTGATAAAAAAAAAATTATTTAACTTCAAAAAGCTTTATTCATTGTTGGAAAATTACAAATGTAAAAAATAATACATTTATAAGATACATTTCCCCTGGAAAATTTCCTTGCAATGTATTTTACATAAATTAATGTTAAAAGCTAGTGCAAAAGCTTTCAGGATTTTAATATATATATAATTTAAGTAATGACGAAAAAAAATTAAGCTATTTTTGCGTAAAAAAGCTTAAAAAAATGATTTTTTTTTCATCATATTTTTTCACATATTATATATAGAAATTATATGTTTTAATACAAAAAAAAAAATGCTAAAAATTTTCATGAAAAACTTTATGATTCATATTTTTTTTTGGGTTTATAGCAAATTATAACAATTGAGATCCGTTTAAATCCTACTTTAATAATATCACAATTTTTATTAAATCATTTTTATACAATTTTATTCATTCACCTTTTTGAAATATTCAGATATAATTTTTCTTTCCTCTTCTCTATTTTTATTTAACTAGGTCACCACTTTATAAAACCAAAAAATTTTATTTAAACCATTTTATCCAAATATTTTAGTTATTATATTTTTGAAAAAACAAAATTAAAAACCAAAAAAAAAAAAAAAAAAATAATTATATATTAAAATACAATAATTTTTTGTAATTTTCTGTATCTGAGAACATCGATTTTGTTCAACTTTTGAGATACAATTTTTAATTCGCCCACTAACTTTTTTTTTTTTTAATTTTTCTATATTCACTATTATCACAATTTGAAGAAAAAGTTGATTTTTATATTATATATATTAAATATATAATTTATGTTTCATTATTTATGCTAAAAAGTATTTTTTTCTAGCATTATTTTATAATAAAATTCTTAATTAAATATTTTTATAAATTTTGCAATAAAATTTACACAAAAAAAAAAAAGACCCGCTCGCCCCAAAAATGGGTCGAATACTATATGTACTTATGGCGACGGCCGTCAAAGTTTACTCAGTACATCGATTTTAGGGGTGAAAATGAATTTTTATATTCCATATAATCTAAACAAGAAAAAGGTAAATTTTATGATTGTGTGGATAATATGGAATATGCATTGGAAATTGTGGATAACTTGTTTTTTATTTTTTATTGTATATTCACAGAAAATATGTATTAGTATGAAAGTTTCTATGTAGTGACAAGATAAGATAACATAAATTTTCATAATTTTTTTTGTTTTTGAAACAATTTTGCTTATAGACATAAGGATTTTTTGTATGATATTATTTTAAAAATATTATAATTACTTTTGCAAATAATGGATGCTATTTATTATATTTTATATATATAATATTTCATACTGGCCATAATTCTGAACCAAACTTATTTTAATTATATTTTTTGTATTTATTACATTTGTATGTTAATATAACTAAGAGATAAATAAAAATATTTGAAACGAAAGCTTCTAGAACGAAAATATTTACAACTGCGCCTGTTTCCTTTTGATATGTGGAATCTAAATATATATTAATTCCACATAATGAATTTATTGTTTCATCTGACGAGGTATTCCGGTGTATTAGTGACATCTGGAATTTAATGATTAGACTGAAGATTCGACCATTCCTATTGTGAACTATTTTACTACTTGCACGGTTCCAAGATGTAGTTAAGAGAAGTTATTCCAAGCGAAGTATTGTTATTCCAAGCGAAGTTATTGAACACCGGATAAATTTTACCATCCATAAAGCAAAGCCTCAGTAGTTGACATGGTCGTATCCAGTGGAATCGAATTGTCACCTCTAATCTTAAAATTAGCTTTGATAGATTTTATTTTAATATTATAATTATATTGTTAAATCCTACATAATTATTGCTTTTTATATGTTCTGTTGATATACTTTGTACATATAACAGCACCAAGTTCCCAGAAAATCAAAATTTCAACAAAAAGCAAAATAGTTCATCAAAATAATATAATAAATGTTACTGGTGAAACCACCAGCATTAATTTAGTGCAATGAAGATATTTTTACCAACTATTTTGTAATGTAACATTTCTATAGTTATAGTGTCTCTTTTGTATAGATTACAAATTTTCTATGTCTCATTTTTTATATTATTTATAAATCGTTATTTTATGTTACACTTAATATATAATAATTGTTATTAAAAAGTTGTCATAGCACGAGAACAAAATAAGTCCATCAAAAATTCAGAGTTGGATCATCCAACTCTGAATTTTAGAGTTGGATGAATGGTAAACGAAAAAGTTGATCGACTTTTTTTTTTCAAATCAACCTAGAACAATGGTATAAACATTTGGAACATTTTGAACCAGGAAGAATTTAATACTTTGTATGTACAGGAAGATTTACTCTGAATCGCAATAAATACTAGAATATAATAAAATTTATGTAATCAAATCAATAAAGAATAAATAAACTCTCCGATTTAACTAAAGTTAAAGTAGAAGAATATGATTCTAGCAGCCGGAGTTACTATTGCTGTAGGGTAGGTGGTAATCAAGACAAAAATTGAATTGAGTTAGGTAATCAAGACAAAAATTGAATTGAGTATAAATTACATTCTACAATTCTACTAAATTCTATTTAAATAAATATATTTGCGGGTATAATAAATTATATACGCATATATCATTTTCGTGCCCTCTGTTGGTACATAGTGCAAATAATTTTTATGACAATTTTATATTTTAATGTTAGTACTTCCTCTCACTATGGCAATAAAATTGATATTGTTATATCAATATTTTACTCAACGTATTAATGAGAATCAACAAAAATTTAAATTTATAAATAAAATGTTTGATCTGTATTCTGAAACTGAACTTGATAAAATACGATCACTAGGAAAATTTTATGAAACCATTCCAGGTAAACTATATTTGTATTGTGAATTTAATTTATATATATTTTGATTTTCATAATTATTGTACTTACTTTATAGATTATTATGATATCCATCACTTATCGAAAAATGAATTCAATAACACATTAGAAAGATTAAAGGAAACATCAAATAAATTGAAAAACAAACCGATATCTATAGATATTACAAATAGAGAAAAGAAAAAATTTCAAATAGATTCGTCAAAAGAAACAATTGGAAATATTTGCTCTGAAAGGAATTCGTATAATATATCTTTTACACCTAGTACATCAGTTCCGAAAATATTAAAAACACGTAATGAAAATTCACGACGGTAAACTATTTTATTGTTATCAAATAAATAAATATTTTTCCAAAAACAAAAAAATAATAAATTTTATTTTATGAATATTTTGCAAAGGAAAACATCGAATCGTAGTAAAATAAAAAAATCATATTCATTAAGTCAGCTTTACGATGATATTGAACAATTAAATTTAAGTAATGAATGGAACTCCCCAAAATCATCAAATTCGAAAGATCTACAAAACAACATAATATTTCCTGAAAAGCCTAGTAAAACCAACAAAATTAAGTAAATTTTTTATCTTTTATATTTTTGTTTAACTGCACTACATCTTTAAAACTCTTTAGAAAAAACGTATCAGCTGAAGATAATAAAATCTCTGATAAAAATATTTTGAGAAAATATTGTACTAATCCGAATCTAAAGAAGAAACGCAACAAGCCGCAAATAAATAATACCAATAAATTTTTATTTTTGGGATTAAATATTCAAAAACGCCCAGAAAAAGGAGATAATATAGTGGTACGTATATATTTGGTTTTAAATATTTGTTTTCCTTTATTACTCCACCTGGGAGCAAGGGCTTTCACTTGGCATCTCCATCTCACTCGGTTAGTTGCTGCTGTTCTTACACTATTCCATGTGAGATTACATTTTCCTAGTTCCAGGAGTACTCATCGTCTCCTGGTGTTCTTGCGACGACCTCTTGATGTTTTACCTTGAGGATTCCATTCTAACGTCATTCTAGTAATGTTGTCGGCTTCAGGTTTTTCCTGATAGTATGTCCCATCCACTTCCACTTGCGTCTCATAATCTGTTTCACAATTGGTTCCTTCCTTGTAATTTCTAACAGATTCATGTTGTTGATGGTGTTTGGCAAGAATATACCACATATGGTACGGAGACATTTTGAAATACATATAACATATATGTACTGTATGATAAATTTAAATATATTATAAATCAATTCCTCCAGTCCACACGTTCATCCAGATTATTTTTTTTTTTCAAGAAAATAATTGATTACTATTTCTTTATTTATTTTCCTGTTCGATTATAAAAGGTACTTTTTAAATTGTAATAAGAGAAATTATGTAGTACAACGTGATGTACTACACCAGTGGTTTCAACATTTTATGGTAATCGTTCTCCTTGGCATAATTTGAAATTCTACGTACTACCCTTAGAGTAAATATTTACTCTAAGGTACTACCACACCCCTAAATATTTTTTAAGTTTATATTAAGAAAAACGATTATATATAAAGAAATTTATTAAATGTATAGTTAAAAAAAAGTAATTCGAATTATTAAAATAATTTAGCGAAAACATTGTTGCTGTTTATCGTCGTTGTTGCTGGTATATGGGAATGGGAAACTGAAAATACCATGAATATGGAAAGTAAAAGCTTTTAGGTGAAGTTTGTCTAAAAAAAATGTTTAGAACTGCTGTTCTATTCTAAAATTATTACAAAATCAGCCAGTTTCGCGGAAATGTTATAAAAATAATAAAAAAAACTATTATTATTCTATTTATTAGTCGGTGCTCCACATATCCCAGAGGAGTGATCCACGTAAACCATGGGGTCCATGGATCACCTGGAAGAATCACAGTAACCACACTATTACAATATTACTTTATTCAAATTGTAAGCAAATGTTTTATGTTTCACATTTGAAATTGCTATTGTAAACTACCTTTTAGTAAAGTTTTACAGTTTTATTTTGATTATCTATCCACCAGGAAGATTACAGATAGTAGTCATTCATCAAAAACGATTTATTGAAATACGGAAACCCAGCAGAATACTGAATGTACCAATTATTAAATATATATAAAATATAAATAGTTCTAGTACTTTGTCTTTAAAAGTTACTAAATGAAAATCATATTGGTTCTTTTAGCAGTCAAGAAAATGATTAGGCAGACTCGTATAAACTCATTAAACATGAAATTGAATGTCTGGCACCCTGACCCCGTCATTGCGTTTAGAAAACCATAATTTACAGTTTTAAAATGATGCATTCTCAAATTTAATATCGTACAAAAAATTTCGGCTCAGTTTGATATTAACTAAATTCCGTTTAATTTTTTTTTTGGAAAGCCAGAGTTTTTAATATATGTAACGGCGCAGCTCAGCCTAGCTGCCTACTTTAAAATAACCAAAGTAAATCCGCTGATAGCACTTAGTCTTAAGCATTATATAATAAATATTTCGAAGGATATTAGTTATTCAATTTAAATTTTTATAATTAAATTTAATATATATATTTTTTAGAAAGAAATTTCAAATAGCACAGCACCATCTCCTATGTATCCAGCTGCTAGATTAAACTTAGCAGCAACTCTTAGAGCAGAAATATCACATAAAAAAAGACACGAATTAAATAATACTACCGCAAATTATCATCCAAAAAAAAGCCAATGTAGTAAATTCGATTGGGAAGTAAGAAAAAGTCCAGGTTGGAAGTCATTAACTTATTGGTAGGTCTTAAAATATATAATTAGATATTAGATATGAAATGAAAGATATTTTATTTTTATCTATTTTAAAGTGAATCGAATAAGGATGATTTATTATATAGATTGGAAACAAGAAAAGCAGAACAAAATTTACAGAAACAAGAATATAAAAATAATATGGAATTAATGCGACAGCGAGTAAAATCAGCTCCATTATTATTAGAAGGAATGACATATTGGAATTCACGTTTTCATAATAAATTTGCTCATACCTATGGAAGTGAAAAACAGAGTCGCTTGAGCGTAAGATGTAAATACTTAAAAAATAATAAGAATAATGATGCAAAATATATAGAAAATAATAATCAAAATGTAGACAGCGATGATCTAAGCAGTGAAGACCGAGCTCTTCTGTAATATATTACAAATGATTATTTTGTAAATTGAAAGACATTATAATTACATATTAGAACGGTCATATTTATGTATATGTTTTTAAAATTATAATAAATTAAATAATGCAATTTCATCTATTAAGTTTATTAATAAAATATTGTTCTAAATATATATATATATGTATAAACATTATTGTATCTATTTACTTATCTATTTGTTACATCAATTTATTTTTTATTATATGTTGTATAAATTTTATAAAATTTCATTTTACTAAAACTATATGAAAATAAAAAGTTGTATATATAGGCAATACCCAAAAAGAAATCTAATTTCTAATATAAATAACAATTTATAAAAAAATAATACGGAATAGTCAAAATGTAGTTATAAAAAAGGACGGATTAGTTAGAAATGTATAGTGTAATATACAAATATTCTACGTTAACAACTTGTGCATCTAACTGTTTTTTATATCAATAGTTTAACTTTTTTTTTGTCAATACAAAATGAGCATTTTCAGAAGACATTGTAAAATCACATAATTTACCGCACCAGTCTTGATTTTTGATTCTTTCTTTATCTAATATTAACGTTTAACTTTTAATAGTAATAAATACAATTTACTTTTAAATTATATGCTTTAAAAAATGATACTCATAAAAATATTTGACTATATCAATTCGGCTACGACATCATCTTGCTCACGAATCGGTGCTTGGAATGTAGAACCAGTAAATTCATAAGTCTTGGGGGAAAAAATGAGAAAATGAACCATTTTTTTGGAAACAATTAAATATAATATAACTTACCGATGGTACTCTATTATTTCTTAAAGTTGCATAATCGGCTATTTCACTTATTTGTCCATCATTTCTTGGTTGAATAGTTGCGTAAGTATTATCGATTGGATTTATATTTTCAAATGAATCCTTTCGCTGTAATAAAGTCTATAAGAAAATATAAAACTATAAACATCATATTAACTTAAAATTTATTTAAATTGCTTTTACTGGAATTGGATCAGAATTTGACATTGGTTCTGGCTCCGAAAAAACTTGCATTGTTAATTCTTGTTCTTCGTATAATTTCAATTTTCTAAAATAAAATAAAATAAAACAATATTTATTAAAATAATAAATATATCAAATTTATACTGTTCTATCCACAATGGATTTTCTGTTGTATTTAAATCCTCAATGATTTGTTTTTTAATCAAGGCTTTCTCTTTTCTTTTTCTCTCCATTGGAATTGTCAGGTTCCTATAACAATTTAATATCAATTATATTTAAGATTGCAAATAACAAAAAAAAAATCACAACACACCAATGTTTTAAGCAACAACATAAAACAAAAAAGCTAATAATTCCAACAAATAAAACAATTATTAATGCAGCCAAACCTGCGAGTGCTAAATCAAATTCTTCTTGTACAGTTATAATATGTGCAGGAACCACATTTTCAATTGCAAAGCCAGCATAATAATCCTTAAAAAGTAATAAATTCAAATTTAATGTAATATATTTTAGAGTTATTATATATAATTCAGCTTTGCCACTAGTTTCTCTTTATGAATCCCGGAATAATAATAATATAAATTGTACACCACATTTAATAAAATATTAAAAAACTTATTACTATTTACAGCTTTGTAACTAAACACACACAATCTAAAATTTCTGTTTGATTTCATATCATTTTTCAAAGAAAAAAAATAATTATATATTTTTTTTTTGTATTTTACTGCGCAAAGTGATGCTAATCTCATATTAAAGGCATCAAGGAAAAAAAAGTAATTAGAAAATTTGGCACAAATTAAATTAGATCAAGGTTTTTAATTATTATCATAAAATTAAACTTACTCTAAGATAATCATAGTTGGCATCTATAATTTTCAAAATATCATCAACTGGTACGATTTGTTGACTATTTTGATCGACAGCATGGAAGAAAAGATCACACCAATCCATTCTAATTCGACCTACCGAATCAACATGATATCGAATATCATCTACAATAATATTATGTTGAGTTGCATTTCTTAGCTCAGATACAATATTATCTTGTTCTTTATATACTTCAGAAGGAGATCTAGATAAAATTACACGAACAAGTTGCGAAGATTCAAAAATCCAGATCTAAAAGTAATTCAAATTAATATTAATGTGGTAATATAAATTATACATACGTAAACTTTGGCTTTGGAATATCTTTGAGGTGGTTGTGTTTCTTTTGCTAAGACATCTAGCTCAAAACGATCTTGATTATATTCGGCAACAAACGCAGCTGTTTTTATTTTACCATCACTAGATATTGCTGTAAAATAAATCTTTTATTGAAAATGTTTGAAAAAATAAATTTAATATTTTGATTTTATTTGGGTTATTTTGTTCAGTTGTAATACAATATCGATATTCAATTTTATTGTAAATAAGATTTTTCTGAAGATTTTAGAGGACGCAATATTTATTACATACCGCAAATAAAAAATGGAAACACCCTAACAAAATACTTACTAAAAGGACTAGGAACCAAAGAGCCCGCCAATTTCGTTGATCCTAATTTGTAGAGAGTTGTTGTTGCAATAATATATTCAATTTTTGAATTTTCTCCATAATCTTTATCTGTAGCATTAACTATAGCAACAAATCCATTTATTGTCGATTTAGCATTAATTCCAGCATAATATATCTAAAATAAAATTAAAAATAATAAATGTAATTTAAGGTTAAAATAATTAATCCTTAATTACAGATCTCTCAAAAATTGGTTCATTATCATTAACATCTAATACAGTTACGCCAACTTTAGCTATTGAAGCATCGCGATCTAATGTTTTAATTGAAAATGAAGCTCTCTCAGTTTCTGATATGTGTAAATCTTTTTTGGAGCTTGCCAATATATACAACATAAAATAATCAGTGGTTTCTCTGCAAAAAACGAAATGTATTTATTACTTGAAAATTATTTTATTTATTGAAAAAAATATTTAACTACCTATCTAAAGATTTATTTGTAAAAATATCGCCATTGGTTTTATCTAAATAAAAAGCTCCATCTTCATTACCTAGGAGCATGTAATAATAAATTTCTTTAAGTTGTTTGCTTTTAGTAACAGCTTGAACTTTCCCAATTCGTACGTCACGCCCACTATTTTCATTTATTGAAATTTTATAGGGATTCATAGATTCTGGAAATTCTGGACGATTTTCATTGCCATCAATTAATATGACTGTTAACAAACGTAATACTTCAAATTCAGTAGGGGAACCTTGATCTCTAGCAACTAGAATTAAATTATATTTGGAATTTATTTTCCGTTGTAATTCTGTTTTGGTTCGCAATTCTCCTGTTATTTTATCAATAATAAAATTATCATTTTCCTGGACATTTTCATTATTAACCTGATTGAAAAGTATTTTAATATAAAATATGTAAATAATTTCTAACGTAAGAATAAAAAAAAAAAAAAAACCTGTAAATAATACGATAATTTTCCATTGTCACCAGTATCGTTATCAACCGCTCTAATGGTCATTATTAAATAATTTGTACTAACAGAATCCTAAGATTATTAAAACAATTTTCAAAAAATTAAATTATTAAAAAAAAAATTTAAAATAGTAAAACCAAATTTTACCCCTGGAATTTCAACAGTGGAATTTGAAGAAGATGGAATTAGAAAATATGGTCTGAATTGATTTATTCCTTGTATTTCAATATTTACATTTGCAGTACTCATATGCGGTCCTGAACCTTGATTGTCACGAGCTTCTACCAAAAGACTATAATTTCCTAAAAAAAAAAATACATAAATAAAATATATTTTTTATAGATGAAATTAGTTAATACCTTTTTTCCCTTGAAGGCTTTGCAATGGATAAATAATACCACTCAAAGGATCTAATTTGAATAAATTTTCTTCGTTACCAGTCTTAAAAAAATACCTTATTTCACCAAAAACTCCGTCATCTAAATCATTAGCCTTTACCTATATTTTCAATAAAAACAATTTGGTTCATTGTAAAATTAAGTGTACTTTAAAGTTTGTACAAACCTGTAGTAAAGCAGCTGGAGGATCAAGAGGTGCATTATCCGCTACCTTCGAAGAATATTCATTTTGTAAAAATATAGGTTCATTATCATTAATATCTAATACATTTACAAATATCTAAAATTAGAAATATATTACAAAAATATAACATTATTTATTTCATAGATATTTAGATTAAATTTGTTATACTTTTGCAGTCGCGGATTTTTGCTGGGTATTTGCTGCTTTGTCTATTGCTAATACACTTAATGTTATTCTAGATGATTCTTCGTGATCTAATATACTTGAATTTGCTACAACTATGCTTCCGGTATAAGAGTCAATTAGAAAATATTTACTATTTTCACCGATTAAAGAATATGTAATTTCACCAAATGAACCTATAATATATTATTTGATAAATTTTAAATTAGTATTTGTGGAATGTGTCTCAGACCAAATCAAGATATTTATTAATTATAAATAATAGTACAGTACCTAAATGCCGCTATCTAACAGCATTTAGGTTCAGTGCTGTTATTTAAATCTACTCTAAATCATTGAAATAAATCCGTTTTATAACTTTATTTTTTTTTAATAAATTAAGTAAAAGAAATTATATTTTTACATAAATATTTAATAAGTTATACTACCTAAATCGTTGTCCTTAGCTTCAACTTTTCCAACTACTGTTCCTTTAGGAGAGTTCTCAGTTATATTGAAATTGAATTCGTTTTGTTCAAAGTATGGCTCATTGTCGTTAATATTTAAAACATTTACAATTATTTCAGCTGTAGATGTTAATTGAGGTATACCAGTATCAGTGACAGTTGCCATAAATTTGATTTCTTTTATACTTTCATAGTCAATTCTCGATATGGTTTTTATGACACCAGTAGATTTATTGATTTCAAAATACGGTGATGATATATTATATTCTCCGATTGGTGACTCTTGGTCGTTTGCTTGAAGAGTTGTCAAAACCGTACCAATTGGTTGTTCCTCCATGATTTGTAGTTTTATAGTAGGATCATCGGTTGTCCATGGCGGTAGAAATTTCTATAAGAAATAGTATAACAATATATATATGTACTTCAATAAATTTTACTGAATTTTTAATTACCGGTGGTATTTCATTGACATCAACTATAGATATAATTAAATTTCCTTTACCCTGCTGTATTGTTGGCGCTGTACTATCAGTTACCAAAACAGTGTATTGTATAACCTAGAAAAATAACTTTATTTTTTTAAAGAAACGCAAATAATAAATAGATTTGTTATTACTGCATAATCTTTTCTATCTAGTTTCTTATTAACAGTTACTTTTCCATCTCTATTTATCGAAAAAGTATCTCTAAAGCGTTCAACGTCTTTGATTTCATTTCCATCTTCATTTACAGCTGTAATTGGTTCTGTTGCAGCAAATTCAAGAGAATTAAATGAAGCTACATCTGGGTCTAATGCAACTAATGTATGTACAACAGTACCAATTGGTGTGTCCTCTCTTACCTTAATAATTAAATTTTTTAATAAAATTGTTTTTAACACTTCTTGTGTTATTAAAATTATATTTGATAAAAACAGCCTACCTCAGCCCTCTGTGTTTTTGGTGTGAAGTATGGATCTTTATCGTTACTATTGGTAATTAAAACTGTTAGGGTAGTTGTGCCCGATAAGCTTGGAGTTCCTAAATACAAATAATTTTGATGTATATTTATCGAATATTCCAATAAATAATTACCTGAATCTGTTGCCAATACTTCAATTTGATACGTATTTCTACGATCATAATCTAATTTATTGGAGACGAAAATTTTTCCAGTATTTTCTTCAATTCGAAAATCGTCAAAACTGCCTTGTTGAAAGCGATATCTAAAATTTAAAATATATTTATAAAATAAATAATATTTAAATTTTTATAAAATACTTTATGATTGCATTTATTCCACTATCTAAATCTTCAGCCTGTAGTTGATCAACAAAAACACCTTGAAATATAAAATAATATATTTTATATAATTAGAAAGAGCTTAAAATTAAAATACCAATTTCTGAATTTTCCATAATGGATGCAGAATAAATTTTATTTAAAAATTGAGGAGCATGATTATTAACATCACGAATTGTGATGTTAACAAGGCAATTGGTTGAAAATAGTCCATCACTTGCCTTAAATAAAAAATAAGTATTTAGAGTGATATATTTATATAAACAGTTACCATTGTTTTTTTAAATATACTAAATATTAATAAACAAATATTAGTTACCTCGACATTAAAAAATAAATTATCTGTTTTTAAATGTGTAACATCTACAGTAGCATTTGGTCTTATAGTTATCTGGCCAGATTTGTTATCAATGTTAAATAAATTATTGATAACCTCATTTCCAATGATTCTGTTCAAAATTGTAGTTATTTTCCTTATATATATTAAATTTGTACAAAAAAATTGTTACCTGTAACTAATGTCGGAAATTGTGTCAACATCTCTAGCTTTAATGATTAAAGGTGAATCAAATGTATAAACTCCTTCATCAACTGATGCTCTATAAAATGGACTCTCACATACAGGCGGTGAATCATTCGAATCAAGCACAGATATCTTTAAAGATACAACGGCTGATTGTCCTTTTCCGTCATCATCTGTAGCCTTAAAAAAAGAACACAATATGTTTAAAATTCTAACTTATCTTGCTTGATTAATTTACTTTGTAAGACAAGAAATAAACCGTTTCGGTTTCGTAATCCAGACATTTTTTATTGCTCGTCGTAGTTGTAGATGATACGAATTTATTTTCCAGATTATTCTCGTCTGGTGTGGCAACTAAATATTCTAAACCTGATTCAGTATTAATTTCAATACTAATTAAGCCAGTTTCACCATTTGTTGTTACATTGAAATTGTTGATCCTGTTTACTTCATTATGTTGTCTCTTTTTTCTATCTACCACATTCTTCAGCAAATTACAATTAGCTAAAGTTATAGCTCCCGTAGTTTCATTTACATTGAATAATTCAGATCCTGTTCCTGATAAACTGTAACGTATTCCGGCACTACCATAACTACCAGAATCCATATCTTTTGCTGTTATAGTTGTAATTGGGTGTCCAAATTCTGCATCTTCTATATATGTATGTAATAAAAATGATTGTAATGAAAATTATATTTGTATACAAGAATTAATATAATTTCGTGAAAAATATTTGCCAAAATAACATTTTCAACAATTCCCGGAAAAAATAAATTATTAAAAATTTAATATCTAGTTATTTCCAAAATAACTTCTTATTTATTTACAATTGATTTAATATTATTTCTGTATATCTTGTTTAATGAGTATTTCAATTAGCGAACGCTAATCTGAAAAAAAAAGCATTTTTTTCAGATTACACTACGAAAAACAGTGTTATCTAACCATAACTATCAATAATTTGAACGCTAAAACTAAATTTAGCATTACATTCAAAATTCAATATTGAAAATAAATTCAAACAGGATGATACAAAAAAATCACTCTGAATGACTGCGCTGATAATAATTTACCTGAAACTAACGCTAAATATGAATCTTGTTCAAATACAGGTTTATTGTCATTAGCATCTATCACTGATATAGTTACAGTAGCTGTAGATGATAATTTGTTTTCTGTGTTTGTTTCTTCGGCAATAACCTTTAAAAATATTGTATAAGAAATAAATTTATTTTATTGAATTCTATATTATTATTTACCAAAATTATAAATTTTCTCTGATTTGGATTTTCATAGTCTAATGATTCATTTGCAACCCTAATATTGACTTGAGAATAACCTCGAACTAATTTCGGTTCTACTTCAAACGCACCAGAAACATCATTTAAACGTAAAGAAAAAATTGAATTTATACCCTAAATAAAAAAAGATTTATTTTTTATATACAATTTTCAAATATACATATATATAATAATTTACCACATCCTTATCAGTAACATTCATATTTAAAGCTAATGGAGTGCCCGGTGGTGTATTTTCTAAGATATGAACTTGATATTCTTTTTTATTAAATAATGGAGGAGAGTCATTTACATCTCTTATTGTTATTGATGCTTCTGTTGTAGCTGTTGTCATATTTGTTGTTTCTGGTACACCATCAACAACTTCTCTTGCCTTTAAATGATATAAAATTATATATGGTTAACTATTGTGTTCTGTCACAAAATATTACTCTTATTAGAAGCTTAATTAAGCCTGTAGCATCTGAAAGAGCCTCCTTATCCAATGGTTTAGCAGTTCTCAATTCACCCGTTTTGTAATCCAAAAGAAAATAATCCATAGGGTCTGAAAATAAATTCTTATATCATTTAAATTTAAGGAGACAAATATTATTTAAAATAATTACTTTTTAACAAATCGTAAACAATTTTTCTTGGTTCTCCAGTATCACCATCTCTTGCTTGAATTTTAAGAACCATCGTACCAATGGGACTATCTTCATCGACAACCGCTGATAATGAACCATAAAATATTGGTGGCTTATTTTGTACGTCTTTTATTCGTATTTCAAATGTTGTATTAGAAGAATGTGTACCATCCTAATATATTCCAAAATTATTTAATTTTATTATTTGTTAAATATATTATTATTTATTTTATTAACAAGAGAATACAACTTACATTGGCCTGAACTTTGAAATGATAAATGGTTCGTTTGTTATAATTTAGAGTTGCATTTAGTATAAGATTTGCTTTTAACAAGTTCTGATTACTTTCAATAATTTGAAATAAAAATCTATACAATAAATATATAATTATATATTAAAATTATAATGTGTATATATGAAATGAAATATACTTTTGACAAATATCTCCACCTTCTAATTCAGATACACAGTTTATATCTAAAGTTTCGCCTACCGTATCAACATCTGTTACAACAATTTTATCAAATATTGTAATTCCTATTGGTGAATTTTCTAAAACCTCAATTTCATATGGCACCTAAATAAATTATTGTGATTAATACATTTTAATAAAAAACCATTTATATATTATATATAATATATGTATATATACATTTTGAAATACAGGTGGATTATCATTCTCATCTAGTACAATTACACTCACTGGCACTTGGACATCATTGTCAATATTAATTGAATACGAATCGTTTAATTTATCTTTAATAGATACTAAAAATTTCAAGACCTCTTCTTGCTGTAAATAGAATTTTATTTATTCATTATACTAAATCTTATTATGTATTTTATTTATGTATGAAATAGTCCCTGCCTCATAATCTAAAGGTTTCACCACTGTTACATTCCCTGTCACGGGATCCACTTTAAAATGATCTGTTCCGATTACATTAAATGTGACATTACTACCTTCTGGATCATAACCAGCCAAAGTATACACCACAGTTCCAACAGGTGTGCCTTCAGATAATGCCAAATCATTCATTACTTGAGTAAATACTGGAGGAAGATTTGCATGACCTAAAATTCATACATTTAAATAACTGTTATAGTTTTTTTCTATTATTACTAACTTTGACTTATTGCAATAACAAGTAGAAATAAAATGTTCCAAGACTGCATTATATCGGAATTTTGTCTAACGAAATTGTTAAAAATCAAGTTATTTAATTAATACCAGTTTATATTTTGTATTTTTGGGTATATGGATTTGTTTTTCTACTGTCTTGATATTAACATAACAATTAACAATTAAATACTATTCAATTATAATTAACATATATTATGTAAAACTTTTTTTCATATTATAAGGTATAATTAGTATAGTATACTTTAATTTGCACTCAATTTACAGATATTTAATATTATAATACATACTTTATATTAAATTTATAAAACATTAAACAAATATAGTAGAATTAAAAATCACATCGAGCAAATAATTTCTTTCTCAGTCTATAAAGATATGAAGATATAATTTCTATTTTGTTTTAAAAGCAGTAAAAGTATGACATAAACTAAACGCATACAATATACAACAAATCAAAACCAAACCACGAACGAATGAGGAAATGAAGTAGTTTTGTATCGCTCTGTCCCCAATCCACATACAAATACAAAAAGATTTGTCATTCTTTGTGGTTTTGTAGTGATGTAGTATAGAGATAAAAACAACAAAATAACGCAACGTAACGTACTATGGACATTACCAACTTGATTATACGTCAACAACAAGATGTATTCTTTATTTAAAACTTTATAAAAATAATAAATGTATACAATATCATAGCTTCTTCGAATGAACTCGGTGAACTTTTACAAGCATCACAAAGTATTTTTTTTTATCACAGTACAACACTTTTTCCGGATATTACATTTTATATTAATGAGACAATATTTGGTTCTACATTAGATTGTCTTTGGTTTTACTCAATTACAGCTTTACCCAAGATTTAAAAATTTTAGGAGTGCCTGGTATTGATTTAAAAACTCACAACAGAATTCATAATAGAATATACGTTTAATATAATGTTTTTTTTAATATAAAACTTTCAACAATTGTAATCAATTATAACGAACAATATTTTCGTAATTACAAGAATAACATTTTTCGCATAACAAAATTTTTGCGAAACAATGTTTGGAACATTACATATTTACTTTGGAAGTTATATTATGGAGACTTTTATAAAAGTCGACCATACGACCTTAGCATACGACTACTTTTAGTAATCTTTAACAGTTCTTACCGACAAACGTACCACTTCGCGGATTGTTAACTTATCTTATCGTAAGCCAATAGCTAAATTTTATATGGATATTTTTATATTGATTAACTGAAGCAGCTGATGGTTTAAGAAATAAAAAACAATGAATTTGAAAGGCGCGAAAGGAAAAACATATGTTTTAAACAACACAGGTATTTGGTTATTTTTTGTCTACTTTATTTGACATATTATTTGTTTTTATTCATAACGCAGTTTGAAAATAAAAAAAAAAAATTTTTTATTAATAAAGTGATTCTTGAAAACAAAAATGCCTCATGGTAATCGTAAAGTACCATTCAGTTGCAAACGAAAAAAAGAACAAATTATCTTAAAACGACAAATAAATAAATCAAATTTGCTTCTACGAAGAAAGTCAACTGATGATTCTGATGAAGATGGCCAATATGAATATGGCAAGCTTTTTTCTAATGTTAAGAGTCTAAATAAACAGCCAGCAAAAGACACAAATCGGAATCCAAATAGGTATAATCTACAGTTCCATGAGGAAACTAAAAAAGAATTGCAACAAATGAGAAAAGCTGCTCGTTTACCATTTCAAAAACTCCATGATGATTGTATGGAAATTGATGATCATTATTTTCATACTTATGATTTTCCTAAACGACCAAAATGGCATCACAATATGTCCAAAGAAGAACTAAGTCGCAATGAAAATCGTTACTTTAAAGAATACGTAGATGAATTGATGAAAATTCATCAAGCAAATAATTCTAATACAAGTGTATTTGAATTAAATATAGAGACATGGAGGCAATTATGGCGTGTTATTGAAATGTCTGATATTTTAATGATTTTAGTAGATGCACGATGTCCTAGTTTAATGTTTCCACCTGATTTGTTCGATTATTTGGAAAATAAATTAAAAAAAAATATTATTTTAATATTGAATAAAGTAGATTTAATTTCACCAGAATCTGTTTTAGCATGGAAAAATTATTTTACCGAAAAATATAAAGGAATCCATGTTGTTTATTTTGCATCGTACACAAGATCAGCTCAACAAGTTCGTAAATATTATCAAAAACAGAAAAGTTTAGTTTGTTGGGAGAGTATAAGAAAAATTTGTGAAATTTGTAAAGAAATTGTTAGTGGTCATGATATTGATTTGACAAGTTGGGAACAAAAAATTCTAGAAGATTCACAAATGAATGATTATGAAAAATTGAAAATAGATCATAATCATGTAGAAGAATCTGCAGCAATTTCAACAGAATATGATGAAACTTGCACAAAATTTAAAAATGGTATTTTAACTATTGGTTGTATAGGATTCCCAAATGTTGGTAAATCATCATTAATAAATTCATTAAAAGGCAAAAAGGTTGTTAGTGTTAGTAAGACACCAGGTCATACAAAACATTTTCAAACTATATTTCTAACCGAAAATGTAAAACTTTGTGATTCACCTGGTTTGGTGTTTCCATCAAATACACCAAAATATTTACAAGTATTAATCGGTAGCTTTCCAATAGCCCAATTAAAAGAACCGAATCGTTCCTTGATGTATGTTGGGGAACGTATTGATTTACCAAAACTTTTAAATATAAATTTACCACCGGATTTTGATGAATGGTCAGCTGTAGCTGTATGTGAAGCGTGGTGTTTAAAACGTGGATTTTTCACAGCGAAAGCGTCAAGACCAGATCATTATAGAGCAGCTAATTATTTGTTACGAATGATATTAGAAGGTAAAATTGTACTACAATTTTTTCCAACTGGATTTAACCAGAACAAAGAAGAATTGTTTAAAAAAACGGTTGAATTGGATGATATACGAAGAATTCAAGGTTGCGAAAAAGAAAATATTGAAAATCTAAATTCTTCTGATGATAGTGAAAATGAAGATGATGATGTTACTAGAGCAGAAACAGAGTCAGATAATAATGAGTATAATAATGTTCGCAGTGAGACAGGTACTCCCAGTACAAGTCAGGGTATCAAAAAACAAAATTTCTTTGATTTGTTGGAATCTGATTGAGTTTAATAAAAATTATGTTACGCTATTAAAAATATTATTCTTAAATTTTAACTTTATTTCTTTCACTTGTTGTTAACTCTTTAGTTATGTATATTAATTTTTTATAACAAAATTAATTTAACTCAAATATTTGATAAAATTTTAACAAAATAAAATCTTGTTATCAATGCAGCACAATTCTCAGGATTAATATAATATGTTGAATAATGTAGTAGTTTTCCGAATATCCACCCTTGGAAACATTACGTAAAGAAAATTAATTTGTAGTGTAACTCCACATAAAAATAAATATGTACATATAATTTTTAAAATGTTTAAATATATTTTAATGCATAGTTTTTATTTAGTTTTCATTTAATAAATCATAATTACAATTTAATTTAAATATTCTTAAAAATATTATATTTATTAAATAAATTTCTAAATTTTATCTCAAAATTTCTTGGCCTTAGTTTTGATAAAATACATATATGAAAACATATTTCGATTATTAGTTAGCTTATTAATTAACATAAATGATAAAATTTCGGTATTTTATTTAATTATAACTAATCAAACTAAAATTTTAATATGAATTGTAATCTATTTCCACTGTCCAATGGTTTTATTAATTTTTATCAAAATCTTAGTAAATGGAATGAAATGAGCAAATTAGTAGTTAATATTGAAAACGATATTATATATGTATCTAATAAATTTTTGTTAATTTATCGTCAATATTGCAGAATTGTGAAATATTCAAAATCAGTTATGTAGTTAACAAGTTTATGTATTCAATTTGGACTGCATACAAACTACATTTATTTTCAGTCTACATTCTAGTACATAATTAAAAATAAAATATATATTTCACCATAATATTGTATTTATACAAGCTATTCCCATAAAATTAATATTTAATGAAACCAATATTACATTTATATCCATAAAAAACAACGCTTTATTTCAAATAGTATTCATCCAGATATTTTTTAACTTATTAATTATATATTTTCATTAACTTTAAAATGTAAAATAATAAGATAATTTTAATAGCAAGAACTATAACTCAAAGATGTATATTAAATTTATCCTAACAAGTTTTAATTAAAAATAATATCCGATTGTCCATTTGCCAAGTGGATAATTTTCCGAGTAGAAATAAACTTTTTTCGGTTAATAAACCGGATATCATAAAGTAAATTTGAAAGAATAACATAAAATAATATGTATACTTAATTATTGGTTTGTTGCTATACAATGCTTTTAGCCCATACTTTTAGGCATAAATTATGCATTTAATATTATTGTTAAAACCGTAAATAAATTAAAAATAAATCATTCTCAGTCATAATATAAAAAATTATGTAACAATAATAAAAGTTTAAAGCAAAAAATACTAAAATTTAAGCTAAATTCTAAAGTTCAACATTTTTTAAATTAGAACCAGATGAAATTGGTAAATCAACTGGTGGTATAAATGTACCAATTGGTTGTACAGCTGCTCTTATTTCAGATAATTTCGTCATTTCTAATTTTAATTTATCTAATATAGCATAATTTGGTTGATTTATGGCAGCTTTACTTTGTAGTACAGTAATTTCTTGTTCTTCTTGTTTCTTTTCTTTAAAGCTTTTTACTGAATTATTACCATATAATCGAAGTAATGATCCCCAAGTTTTAATGTGTGGATGAAGAATCTGCAAAAATGAATATGTATTTTAATCTATTTATATGCGGTGAAATATATATATGTATATATATATATATTATTTACTTGTAAAATGGCTTGTGATGCTAATTGTTTGCCTTCTTTTTTATTTTTACAAACTACTTTGGCTGTATGCTTACCAACAGTCATTGTAAATTCATTACGTTTATGTTTAGTTGTATTAATTTCGTAATTAATTTGTACATCACCTAAACCGAAATTACGTTGCAGACATGTCAAAAGAATTGCATGTGGTGACGGTTCTGTTGTTTTATTACAAAATTCAGCTACTCGCGGATCTTCAATTTTAATATCGTCAAAAACCTTTGAGAACATTTTAAAAAATAAAAATAATGTAATTTATAAAACTCTTATTTTAAAAAAAATATATATCGTCATCACTTTTACTAATTTAAATTTTAAATTAAATACTACTATTAGTGAAATATTTCAAACTTACTGATAAATCTTTAAAGTTATTTTTCACCGAATTATCCTGTTTATTACCAGTAATTTTATCTTTCATTTCTGGTATTAAAATTTCTAATGTTTCTCTAGCTGCTTCAGATTTAGCTTGTTTTTTACTGGTACCATAACCAGTACCATATTTTAACTCATTAATTGCAACTGTTGCTGAATATGGTGTTGCTGCATTTTCTAATTCTTTAAACTCATATGTTGGTTGTTTTTTCAATGCATGCTGAACATATTCATGTAAAATACAAACATAACTTTTACCATTCGGATTCATAATCCATTCTTTACGTGCTCTTGATATACTACTGGTTGTACCACCATTCGTACTATTATTTACTTCAGGATCAGCAGCTAAAACTGGAAATTTAATAAGTTTTGTACCAGCTGGTAATGTGGGACGTTGTAAACATTTTATATTTTTACGATTTTTCGTAAATTTACGACGTGCAGACCAAGATCTAAAAAAAAAAAAAAGATTAATCTAAAAATATTCAGACATTTTTTATTAAAAAAATTAACGTTACTTAAATCGCATAACACGTATTGTTTTAAAGTTAAATAATTTCCGACAATATTCATTAACTTGTTGTGGTGATAACGATTGAATTTCTAAATTTTCTTTAACTGTTTCAATTCGGGCATTTGGAATTTTCAGTCCTAATGGTCTATTTAAAATTAGAGTTTCTGTTACACCATTTGTTATTATTTTTTCATTATTATTTTCTATAGGATTTTGACTATTATCATCATTGTTTGAATTCAACAATAGCTCAGCATTTCTAGCTAATTCAATTTTTTTCTTCTCATCATCTTCACGTTCTAAAGCTTTTCGATAGCCTAAACATGGTATTGAACTAAGAGGTATTTCATGTTTCTATATAAGGAGATTTTTGTAAATTTGATAACTATATTTGTGAAGGCATTGCAATAAATTTTAACTTACTCGTACAGAAGCTGGTCCCAAAAAATATGGTCGTGATACTGAACAAACACGAGATTGTTTGTGTAAATAAAGTGGCATACCGCTATTATGTGTTACTTCTACCCAACCTTCTGGTAAAACTTCAAAATGATTATGCCCTTTTTCTATAAAATGGTATTTTAGTTAAGAAATAAAAAAAAATTAGTTTATCTATGAAATATAATTTACCATCTAATACAGTTTTAAGTCTATCAACATATTGATTAAGTTTCTTTTTATTTTTTAAGTCTTCTGGTAAGCCTTCATCTAGTAAATTTTCTAATTCGTTCTCATCTAACTCCAATCCAGATGAGTTATCACCTTCGCTTTCAGCTAGATTTTTTTTATTTTTTTTTTTTATTTATAGTTTCATTAATACAAAATATATTATTTTCTAGAATTTTAATAATACGAAATATTTACCCTCCTCTACTTCAGAACAAGATTCATGAACTTCATCAAGAACTTGGAATTCTCTTAATTGTTCATGCAAAGCTATTCCTGGCTCTTCTACTTTAGTTTTTTTATTAATTTCTATAATACTTTCTGTGCTGTCTTCATTTTGATTATCTAATCGAATCCTTTTGCTTGCTGGAAAATCATTTTCCTTTTCCATTTTTTTTTTTCTATTTTATAGTATACTAAAAATTTCACTAATATGTTCACTTTCAAATTGAAATAGTATTGATTTTACTGGTTAATCATTTTTCCAAAAAAAAAAAAATTTTTGGTACTCTGTGAAAAAAATGCTGGTGTTTTTATATACATTGTTGGTGTAGATTAAAGTTTTCTACAAAATAACCAATACTGATTAAATCCAACTCATATTTTTTACAAAAAAAAATTGGATGGTCATATTGGTTATCGTAGAAAACCTAATTTATGCATTTAAATAAAATTATTTAAATGATAAAAAATATGCAAAAGTTGAAAAAGCAAAAAATATATATCAAATAATCGAGACGAATTGGAAGTTTCCTTTATTATGAGTTCTTTTTAATGTACCAAAAGAATCCAAAGTAAAAGAACTTCTTTACAATAGCAAGTTGAATTAAAATATCAATTTTTAGCTTATATTTCGATTTTTAGCTGATTTTAAATTATTTAAAAAAAATTGAATTACTTTTGCTATCGATTTTTGCAGTAATGCTATGAAAAATGAAACAATGAAAGTGACCCGGTAAAAGTGACAGACAAAGACAAGACCTAAAAACTCACAATAAATGTTGACCTGTGATCGAGTATCGAAAATACGAGAATCGATATACGTTAATGCTAATGTCGATTTCCATTCTCGAATGGAAAATTTCTGTATTTAAAAATGCAATATTCTAACAATTAATTAAAATACAAACTCCAAACATCATTTCAGTTTTGCAATAAAATGGTAAACAACAGATAAACCATTCAACACTTTTTTCATAGTTTCTACAGTTTCTTAAATTGTATGTATATTTTTATGTTGTCGCCATTTACAGAAGTTAAAAACTTGCATCTTTGGTTCTACAGAATTTTTAGAATGTGAAAAATTACGCCCAGATCAAAATATTATAGAATCTTCGTTTATGATTAATTTTGGCTAATATAATTGTAAATTGTTTATAGTATACTGTCTTTAACACCATGGTGTAAGAAAGTTACTCCATGTTTTAACACCATGTTGATTATACTTTCATATACCTTAATTATATTTTTATATAACTTATAATTCTTGTAATTGTTTGTTATTTTTGGCAATGTAATTGCAACTTTCCTTAGGTATAGTCGTATAGAATAGAGTATACAATATCTATAATATAGACATTTATATCTAGTGTAGAGCGTAAGTAACTTTGACCTTACAGATAGTAGCTGGTATAATATTTTATATTTGAATTTAGGTATTGTATAGTCGTATTCGTATAGTATATAATGCATAATATTTATATACTTATAAAAACTAGGTGGTATATTTTCATGATATTTTTTTAGATATGAAATTCTCTTAAGGACTAATGAATGAAGAAGGTAGCATACGAGGAGATACCCAAATCTTCATGTATTATTACTACAACTATAAGATAATTGGCGCAAAGTGCATTAGTTGATTAGTAGCCATTCTTGTTGAAAGGGTATATTTTGCTTTCTATTCAGAAGCCATTATTGTACCGCGATGTATGTTATTATAAAATCTACAATCTCTTAAACGAGATATAATAGCTAACGATTCTAACATGACGAGGTAATTAAAGCTACAAAAAAGATTTTTCTGCGCCGTGTTAATAAGCTCTAGATCTAGATCTAGATCTAAAAGATACCAAATAGAAAATTGAAAATAATGTTAATATAAAAAATGTTACGGCATATAGTAATAAATATTTTAGAAATACCTGTTCAAATTAAGCATAATTTTACTACAAATAAGAATTATAATATAATATATTATTACTACATATATTAATTATTTTAAATAATATTCTTATGTGGAATTATTTTCCAGATTGTACTTAAGAAGGTGGAATATATTATCACCTTACATTTTATGCAACTACTAAATATTATATAAAATTTCATATTTCAAAACATCATATGACCTTCAATATAATTTTTGGCACAAAATAATCCAGCTCATAATTGCTTAACAGATTAACATCACAAATTGGACCACTCTGTGTAATGTAGCGAAAATTTAAAATTTTCTGGTGCTAACAATAACAATTGTATTGGATAACCCCCAGTCCTCAGTAGAATATATTTTTGCTCACAATTACGTTTTTATATATACAGAATAAATCAAAATAAATTATTTTAAAAAAGCTATTTAATTAACCAATATTTATTTAACTCTATAACACTCAGTATTACCTTACCGTATTACCTATTAATTAAAATGAAATTATTTTAATTTAAATAAATTGCATTTTAATCATTAGTATATTTTATTTAGTTTGGAAATTATCGTTCACTTCTATAATAGCAAAATTCTTACAATTATTTTAATACACAATGATACCATCTTCGGTTGTAATTAAATCACTTATTTATGAAATATTTATATTTCTACTATTATTTTCGTCAATTTTAACCAAATATCTATTATAGATAGCTATAAATATGACAAAAAATATACAAGTTTATTTGTTGAATTTGTGACAATAATTATGTGTTACTTTTTAAAAATTATATAATAAATATATCAACTTTATAAAAATAAATTAAATTTTGTGTTTTATTCATATTTAATAAAAAATTACAAAATTATATATTTTAATCTAAACTTTTTCCATAACATGAATATAGAATGCTGGTGTCTTAATAATATCCAATGATTTAAAATCACCATAAATATTATGTTTTGATTTTGTTCCAAATATTTCTTTTAATATTAATGAAAAAACATTTAACATATGAGGATAATATGATAAACGGAATTCACTGATGTCATTATCAACTTCAATTTGATAGTCCATTGTTACCATGGCTGGTTTACCACAATAAAATAAAACAGAAGTTTTGATATCGGCTGTATGTTGAGTCTAAATTAAATATTTTTTTAGTTTTATAGTTTCTAAATATAAATTCAAATATTAAAAAATTATCTCACATTATAATATAAACTTTTAGCTGGCGTTGCTCCTGTTTCTAAAATATTATCATAATTTCTATGATCAATTAATAAAAGACCACCAGGTTTGATACATTTTTCAAAATTTTTTATAGCTTGTTTCTGTTCGCGTTGATCACCAAAAGAATCCATCATATGTGCAAATGAGTTACCCAAACAAATAACAGCATCGAAACCTTCACCAATAACTGGTTTAATATCATCATATAATGTTAGCCAGTTTGCTTCTTGAATTATCCAATTATCAAATGCTGGTTCTTTGCGTCGGTTCCATCTTTCTTGTAGAGCATATTTTAACATTTTATCGGATGCATCAATTGATACGACTTCAAAACCTTCTTCAATTAACATAATGGAATCAACACTATAGATTTATTCAGAAAAAAAAATAGTTAATAAAAATTATTGTGCTAAACACAATATTCAGAGCTTTACTTCTGAATGCTTCAAATAAATGTTTTGTATATAACAATCGATTGACTAATAATCTAATGTGGGCAGTATAGATTTTTACGACATATATGCTATGCTATATTCATATATTTTTCGATATAAATTGTTATACATATATATTTCTTAAAATATATCAACTTTATATATATACAATTTTAAAATTGATGTACGTCTAGACTAAAAACCTCATTTTATGACCTTCTTTTAAATATTTTTTCTTGAACATTAATCAAATTAGCTGTGCAGATATATTATGATATATTTTCTCAGAGTTCATTGCATTTTACTTTTGAATTTGAAATTTACACTTACCCAGTTCCACAGGCTACGTCTAACAATCTTTTACAACCTTTCTTTTTTAACATATCAACTAAGAAATTTTTGTAATTATCTGTTCTGGATCTTTTATCTCCAATAAAAATTTGCCAAACTTTAGCAGCTCTACCATCAGCATATTGATCACGTACACCTTCAGCAGATATACCTTCTGAACGAGCATGAAAAACACTATCAGCAGTATTAGGCATTTTTTTTTAAAAATGATTTAATATTTAATGATATAATATTTTGCGAACTGTTCTTGGCAAATTTTCACTGAACACTGACTACAAATTTGGTCTAATAGCAAATCTTATTTAATTTTATTAATGTTATTGAGCCTTTTTAAGTGCCTTATCTTATCTATACTGGATGACAAAATGACTCTTGACAATGACCTTAAAATCAAAGCGAAAATATTATTTAAAACTTTAGGAAATGATTATTATTATTTAAATTCCGATAGATCAGAAAGTTTCTCAAAGTTTTCAGTGCGGCAAACCCCATATTATTAATAGCTAAATAAGGAACGTACAAAAAACTTGTATTGATAAATAAGAAATAAGTGTACAAAAAACTTATATATTATTTATTGAAAAACTAACGAAATATGTAATAAATCGGTAAATTATTCAACAAAATCTGTTTTTGAGAAGCTCTGGGTTTTTTTTTAAATAAGTAAAACGTTTTATTACAATTTCATCTAATCAAATAGTTTAATTTATGGTTTTAGTAAAAAAATTGTGAAAGAATGAATATTTCAAAAATATTAAGTCAAAGGTTTATTCAACAACATGAATTATTATGTTGATTGATAATGATATAAAATTGTTTTTGTTTTTTTCTTCTTCAAAATAATTTTTATTTCGCATTTTAATGAATAAATTAAAATGTAATTAATGATTAATTATTTTATAATTTAGTAAATTTTTAATCCAGATTAATCTCTATGGGTATTTATGAACTTTTTACGAGCCATTGTACGTTATATTTTGCATATTCATATAGCTAAAGCTAAAGAGCGTATCTCTACAATGAAAATATCCAAAGCAACTAAAATATATTTAAATATACATATATATTTTTGGTATACATAATGAAATTCTTGATAAATAATAATAAATAATAACCTATGTATTTTTTTCCAGTTCGCAACAAATAAAATTTGACATTGCATAATAATGTGCAAATAAGTTCGTGTTTAATATTCAATATTTTGGAATAATAGCTGATAAACAACTTATTAACAGCATAAATATTGATAACAGTTTTCGTGCTATAAAGTTCGTTGACTGCGTATTTTATAGTTAACCTTAATTTCTTTCTAATAATAAACCAATTGCAAAACATTTTTAAACATTGCAAAAATATTTATATATATAAATCTTATTTTTTTTTAAAATGGAGCTACACAATTAAATTACTATATTTCGGACAAAAAATATATATTTATTTTTTTAGCGTGATTTTTTTTATATGAATGAACTAAAAAGTTAAACATCTTTGAAATTTTAATAGAATATAATTTAATCTTCAAATTTTTATCACTATTCAAAAACTGCATTAATAGTAAGAAAATTTTCATTTATCAAATGATTTCAAGTGATTTGGGATAATTTATTTGATATATTTTTTTTTTGCTACTAGCACCAATCGTGTTTACTTACAAATTGAAAAAATAACATATATTTTATATAATTCTTTTTATTATTACAATTATTATAAAATAACAAAAAAAAATGTATTTCTACTATTTACAGCGTTATTAATTAGTTGTTATAACTAGCTTCTTTATTATTATTTATTCTTATAAAAGAATAATTTAAAATTAACATTTATCTTGTCTGTATGTTTTACTAAAAATAATTGTTGAGAATTAAAAACAAAATGATAATTTCGAAATCAAGCAAAGATAGTTAATAAAACAGACAAAGAAGATATTTTTTTTTTTATAATTTACATTAATATTTTGAAAAAGAGATTTTTCTGAATATTTTTTTTAAAGAAAATTATTGAAGTAATAAAATAACTACATGAAACTAGTAATAATTAGAAATGCTTTTATTTTGTATTATACCGGAAGTTATTACTTATAAATCTTATAAGTCTTGTATTTTTTTTTAAATATTTTTTATATATATTATCTAATTATATAAAATATTTTTTTTTTTAATATAATTCAGTTAAATTTTATGGTTGACGTTTGCCGAAAATCAAAATCCAGTTTGTGAAATTTTTTTTAACTTAAACAAAATTTTCATTATAATTATATTAGTTGAAATGAAATTTAAATTGGAACGGTGATCCATGCTGGAAATGTGCAAATGGACTACCACCACCTCTAAATCCATTTTGACCACTTTCGGGATCTAATGGATCTTCACCCATATCAAATTGTTTACGTTTCTCTGGATCTGTAAGTACTTCTTTGGCCGCAGCAACATCAATAAATTTCTTTTCAGCAATTTTCTTTTCATCTCCTTGAAAATTATCTGGATGCCATTTTTGTGCTGCTTTTCTATATGCTTTAACAATTTCCTGTTTTGTTGCTGATTTTTTAACATTTAATATTTTATAATAATCTCTACGCTCTGATTGTTTCTGTACACGTTTTGCTTTTTCTAAACCTTCTTTGGCACGTTGATTATGTTCATCGATTTCTAATGCTGCATGATAATCATGTATAGCATCATCGTACATTTCTGTTCCTAAATATGCCTCAGCACGATCACAATAGATGCCAGCATCCTTTTGAATCTCTAATGCTTCACGGCACTGACCAATTGCTTGTGCATATTGTTCATCTTTTGTGTAACATGTACATAAAAGTTGTTTTGCATTGAATATAATCATTTGAATATCTTTTTCATTTTTTAGAACAATTTCTGCTGATGATATACAATCTGAATATTGTTTATTTTCTAAATATTGTTCAGCATTAGTTAAAGCTTTATCAATTTTTTTCAATTTTTTATAAAGTGGAAAACAATCTTTATGTTCTGGATCAAATTTTAAACATTCACGAATTTCTTTAAGAGCACTACTGGCATGACCAATTTGATATAATAATAAAGCTATACGATAATAGCCTTCAGTTGAATCTTGGCTTAATTTATTAACAGAACGTAAGTCTGAAATAGCTGATAGAAGATCATTTTCTTTCATATAACATTCAGCTCTTGTTTTTCGGAATTCCGTTGACCATGGTGATATTTCCAAAAGTTGCGTTAATAAGACAATTGCTGATTTGTAATCACTATTATCAAGTACATCTTGGATCATATCCCATTGTTCTATGGCTGGTTGTAAACGATTATAATGTTCACGAACTTGATGATTGTAAGGATCATCATTTAACTGAAATTTCAAATATAACAATTATTTTGGTTGTCTGTTTCAGTGAAGCAAAGTTAAAAATTATTAACTTACAATTGCGACAAAATCTATGGCTGCATTTTGATAGTCACCAGATTTCATAAAACCGGTACCTCTTTGAATTCTGGCAGCTGTGAAATCTGGTTTTAATTCTAAAACTTTACTAAAATCAGCTAATGCAAAACGAGTTTTGCCTAATGCTAAAAAGACTGTGCCTCTTTTAAATAGTGTTAAATAATTTCTAGGATCACCCTCTGAAACAAAAAATTACAAAATATTTTTTAAAAAAACTTAAAATTTGTATTTGAGATTTTCTTTATTACTCAACAACTTACCTACTGCTGCATGATAATGTATCAAAGCATCCGATAATTGACCTTTTGCTAAAAGTTCTCTCCCTATTTCTAAATGATTTTCTATTTCTGCTTGTGTGGCTGTTTCAGCTCCTAAAATATAAAAAAATAACATAAATCGACATAATTTGTTGTCCTATTTTTATTTTTAAATTTGTAAGCATTTTTATTTGTTTTATTATTTATTTAAATTTAAACAAAAACCTAATATTTAATTACCATCTGTTTAATAAAAAAAATATTGACTAATTATTGCACTTTTGTTAATTAAAAGATTAAAAATCAAATACGTGTTTAGTTTTAGAAACACCACGTATATATTTGTTTTTAAAATTTTTATCTATGTACATATTTTAAATATGGTCATAAATGTGTGGGTTCCTCGTTCCTGGAAGGTCAAGGTAAACTCAAATTTATATTTTTAAAAAATAGTTAATTTTAGTAATTTTTTAGTAAATATTTTCTATCAGTTTATTAATTTAATTATAAATTTAAAACAAAACAAGATTTTCCAAATTGTAAAACAGAGAAAGTTGGATTATGAAATAGAAAATGTTATATTTCAACGAAAATTCGTTGTAGTGGTGAATTATTTAATAATTTATAAATAACACTTACCATCTATTAATAATTCTAATAATAAAAGTAAAATACATGCGGCAATTTTCTTATCACCAAACTGAGTAAAATCACTAGCCAACAATGTCATTATGAAATTTTAGATTTAAATTTTGTCAAATAAATAATTAAGAAATAATTACAATCTTTTATAATACAGAGTAAATGATATTTGTACGTTCATTAATTAATATGTTTTAATCATTTTTTTATTGGATATTTATTTATATTTTGATTATTTTTGATACAATAGAAATATTACTACAAATATATATCAGTCTGACAAGATTATTTATAATTTTAAATGTCACACGTCAAAAGATGTGGTCTTCTGTTATTGGTTAAAATATTTGACATTCTATAAAATATATTACTTCCTGAATATCTTTTTTAAGTATATGATTTAAATAAATATTTCCCGGGCAACCAAATATTGCCAGTGGACAACATAGTCGAAGAGAATTTCGTTGCGGTCATTATTAGGATATTAAATTTATTGAACGTATACGTAAAATAAAAAAGTTTTTTTTTTTTATAAAAGTCTAAAAGTTTAATGAATTTATAATCCGTTATTTGTAAACAATTAATATAAATCCTTTGCTGCCGTAGACTGGAAGTTTAACGTCTTTTATAATGATTTCAAGACTACCAAATTTTAAACTTTTCGTTGTAAAACCTAAAATGGACCGCAGAGCTACTTAAAGCTAAAATTGTTTTTGTGTTCATAACATCGACACTTATGGCCCAAATACATGTGCGTTTTTCAGGTGCGTTGTGCGTTTTGCTGCAAATATTATTTAGAACAAATGGGTTTTCTATGTAACTAATTACATGGCTGCAACGCACTGCGTTGCGCCGAAGCAAGATATCTTTATTTCTAAATTTTGCTGCACGCTTTAAAGCACCAAAAAAACGCACATCTATTTGTAATAGCGACTTGCTATATTTGTTGAAAATTGGGTTTACTTAACATAAATAAAAAATGTGGATAGCACATCGTTCAACTATATAAAAAATTTAGGAGTTTAATTCTTTTCAAATCAAAATTTCAAATTTGTTTTAAAAAATTAATACTGCTCGATATTATCCGTTTTAGTTAGTGTCTTTAGTTCGAATTCTAAGCATACTAATGTATGATTTTAATTCGTTATATGTGGTAGCTTTAATTCGAATTCAAAATACGTTTTAATATGTGCTTAAAGCAAAGTGTTGCTCTTAAGATGCAGTCGCGTCACGTCGCAGACGTTGTATTATGTTGCGCCCATATTTAATCCTTTTTATGTGCTTGCTTAAATTCGAATTCAAATCGGAATATTGTAGGGTGACATTAATTCTTATTTTAGACGACTTTGATTCATATACAGTAGGGGTACAGTCAAACTGCTGCCGTAAAAGCCGTTCAGCATATAAAATGCTAAGCTTAATCTGCTGCACGAGTCTTTGGCTAAAAAATCTTACATCGAACAATATCTTTAAAAAGTAAGTAAAGGTTGACTTGACAGTTGACAGTCCACAAAAAAACACCGGTAGAAATTTTCAGAAATTTTTGATCCAATTCATCTTCACCTCATCCAATTGTTTCAACTTTTGGTACCGAAACCGAATTAGAATTAAAATTTGAAAAATTTGAAGAAAAAAAAAATGCCTCCAAAAAAAGACACAAAAGGTGGTGCCAAAGATAAAGGTGCAAAATCTGGAAAAGGTGATAAAAGTGCTGAAGATAAAGGTAAACCAAGATAATTCTAATTTATCTTCCTACATTATTGCAATTATTTAAATTTTAGGATTATATAAATTTAAATTTTTAAAATTTTATTATATGTTTAAATCATCAAGGAAAAGAAAAGAAAGGTGGTAATGCAGTCCAAGTGAGACATATTCTTTGTGAAAAACAAAGTAAAATATCAGAAGCCATGGAAAAATTAAAAGCTGGACAAAAATTCCCCGACGTTGCGGCTGCATATAGTGAAGATAAAGCACGTCAAGGTGGAAATTTAGGTTGGCAAATACGTGGTGCTATGGTAGGTCCATTTCAAGATGCTGCGTTTGCTTTGCCTGTTTCTACTGTAGCTAGTCCAGTTTATACAGATCCTCCAATTAAAACAAAATTTGGTTATCATATTATAATGGTTGAAGGAAAGAAATAAAATTTTATAAAAAAAAAACTAATAATTATTAATTAATAATAATAATTAATACCCATTTTTGCATTTAGATTTAAATTATAAATTTTTTATTCTATTTACAAAACAATGAAATTTTGACATTTATCATTTATCAATGTAAATTTTTCATTCTAAAAAAAAATTGTGAGTTAATTCCCAGCAAGATATTTGGATTCGGAATCACTTTTTGAGCTAATGTTGAAACTGTTTGCCTAGTAGTTAAATTTCTGAAGAATTTTATCACTGGAATATAAATAAGCTTGCTATTTTGTTATATTATTAAGGAATTAAAATCATAATTTATTGTAATATATTCAAGCTGTAATTTATCCTAATTTATAATTGGAATATTAA
Organism: Rhamphomyia laevipes; assembly: GCA_963920725.1. Taxonomy (NCBI): domain Eukaryota; kingdom Metazoa; phylum Arthropoda; class Insecta; order Diptera; family Empididae; genus Rhamphomyia; species Rhamphomyia laevipes. Next base: position 43,184,944 of record OY987257.1, on the reverse strand, counting down.
CAACTACTTTAAAATTAGGATAATGTTCAAAATTCTATTCCATTTAACAATATCTTAGAGATTACGAAAACAATTATACATACTTCCGGCGTATATTGGCCTATTTCATGGGATTAATTATATTTTTTAAACATTTTGCGTGGAGAATTCATCAAATAATCAAACAATTACAATAATCAATGTAAAAATCCGTAATCAAATTGTAAAACAATTAAAAATGGTGCAATGGAAAAATATGATATATAATACATTCTGCCTGGGTCTAGCGATAGCATTTGCTCTTTACTAAAAATAAAAAATACACAATTTAAAATTGACTCTCATTTTCAATATACTAGACAGTTTTCGTTCAACAACAGCTGATGACAGCTGAGTTGTTCCGATTGTGGTGATAAATAAGTGAAAAATTAAAATATAAATTAAAAAATTACGTGAGAATGATATATATTAGTTTAAGAAATATTTAAAGTTTATTTTAATTCTTTATGGGATTATGGGTAAGTTTAAAATAAATAAATTGTTAAACAAAAATAGTTTAAAACGTTAAATGAATTATAAATATGAAATTCTTATGCACTGTGAAATTGAAAATTATTAATATATATAATAGATAGGGATATAGGTTATTTTTGTTTGTGTCAATTTAAAAATAGATTCGGGTGAAGATTCACTGCTAAACCAGGATGGCAGCCCTCAGATGGATCAACATCCGTTCAGTCCAATATTGTCACGCTCTACATCACCAGTAAAAATTATTCCAGCATCAGCAGGTGGAATTATAGATGTTTCTGCTGAATCTAATAATGAACCAAATCTAAATATATCCGTGGTGATTGAAAATACTGAAGATTATTTATTGCGTACACTTAAGGAGGGTAGTGAACCTTCTCGGATCTATAAAGCTAATGGAACAACGGGTGGTACTCAAAACATTGGAAATACTCTTAACAGAACAGATGAACTATTTACTATATCAATGACTAATTTAAATGATAGAGACATTAATGAAATGGATACTGATATGTGAGTAATTTTAAAATAAAACAAGTAAAAATATAATGTAATTCACATGTAAGGAATAAAAGGGTTTTATTGTTATGACATTATAATCAACTGAGAATTCAAAATATAGTTATCGCCTGTTGACATTTTTTCTTCCGGTATTTTATTTCTGAAGTGAAACATGTATACGTGATTAGTAGTAATTGCTATCAATTTTACTTACCTATACATTTGTACCTACTCTTAGTAAATTTAACGCGAATTCATCGCAAACTTTTTGTGATGTGGAAAAATAATGATTCAGACATTTTTTACCCACAAAAACATGATTTTTTATTATCAATATAATATACAATATAAATTATATATATATATATTTTTAAAGAAATTTTATTTCTATTTTTATGACAAGTGGAAAATACTTATTAATATTTTTGTATAATTTTGTCTTGATTTAACTAATGAGTTTTTTGGACTTGTGATGAAATTCTTATGAATTACTCTATAATTCATTTAAGAAACAGTTTTTATTATTTACTTTGTTAAAAAGTATTTTTTTTTCAATATAAATATTTTTTTTTATATATATTTATAATAAAATTTCTTCATATATATGCTAATAACCATCATAATATTTTTAATTAAATATTAAATATAGATAAACTCAAAATTTTATTATATGCTAAATATTAAAATAACTGATAGCGAGTATTGAGTCTACTTTATTTCCTTTTTACAATTATGAATTAATATTAATGAAAATATATAATATTTTTAATTTATTATATGTACATATAGCATTTGTGGAGATACTAAAATGTATTCAATTTCGTTTCAATGAATTTTAACTGAATATTTTTGTAAACCTATAGCTTTTAAATTAATTAGTCAGGCTTGTCAGGCTATACATAAAAAAGTTAATTATTTTACCATTTGGGGATATGAATAACACAGTTAGTAAATTGGATTTGATGAATGTGCTGAAAAAAAAATTAATATTTTTCACCGTGACAGTACATCTGTATACAGAGTTAAAAAAAATGGAACATTTTGTAGGGCTATACAGGATGGGCCAACTTGTACTGACTGATATTCACGAAGAATCTTTATTGTCGCTATCTCGGAGTACGCCGTGGCTCCTTTCTACTGAAACCCTTTCTCAGGGTTATTTTAAACTACTGGACGTAGTTTAAAATTTTCTACCATTGTTTGGTATATCGCCCCAGATATGGTTTGTGATTGTTCATCGTCATCTACAAAAATCATCTTCAGCGCCATCTTCGTGGACTAATGACTCTATTTGCCATAATTCCACACAAAACAGTGCATATAACAGGGTGTAATTGTCTTTTAAATGCTCTCGTACCCCAAATTCGGCAGTTTGCAGTTATTTTCAAACTATAGTTATCACACATAAAATTTAATAAAATTCGTTATAATATGAAGGTAAAGAATTTTAAAACAATTAAAGACGCAAAGTTTATAAATTTATAGAAACAGTCAGTCCAAGTTGGCCCGTCCTGTGCTATTAATATTTTGATATTTCATCTAAATAATTAATCGCTGTAATAAAAGTTCGCTTAATAAAGCAACGATGTTTCATAAAATCTCTGTCTCTTCGTCTGACAATATAAAAAGATTACCGCCGACTTACATATGCCAACTTCGGCACGCGAGCCTTATATTTGTTATTGCTGATGTATATACACTGTAATTAATTAATTTTTTTTTTTGTTAACAGGTTTAACTAATTAATTTACATAATAATAATGGCGCAAAAAAACATAAACAAAATATTTTAATAGCTTTTTCACATTCGTTTTTTTTTCATTATTATTGATCCTTGCCTGAACGCCAACTCGATGTGGCAAAAACAAAATTTATAATATGTAATATAATTAAACTTGTTTAGAAAAAAAATATGAAAATAATATTGTTAATAATTACAATCACAACTGAACTTTAATCTGAACCAATAATTATATTTTGAAACCATTTTTTTTTGTACAAATCTTTGCTTTAAATATTTTAATATTATTTATAATTATATATGTATTGTTGGAAATAGAAAAAAATATGCTTTAATTGTAATTTATTTAATATATTGCCTTATTCCTTATCAAAGAATTTGGTTTCGCATTAATAAATATTTTTTTTTGCCGTATAAAATGAAATAGAATACGATTATAGAGTATAAATTATAAAATGTGGCGTAAACCAATCAATTTTTAGTAGTTTCATATGTACGAGCTTTCTTAATTGCCGATAGTTAAAATAAATATATTTGCTTTGCCGCCCCTGAAAATATCCTTCACCTTTTCAAAGCAATTTTTTTTTTAATAGCAAGTAATAATAATCTTCATAATTTAACCATTTTATATTCTTGATACTCCTTTATTTACTACTATACAAGTTTGGTATATATAGGAATTTTCCCTTTTTATTCTTCTTCTTATCGTACGCTCCATGAGGTTAGGCATCATTGATTTAATTTATCTATGGTAGATAATTGGAACCATTCTGTTAAATTATTCACCCACAAAATCCTTTTTCTACCTCTGCTTCTTCTACCTATTATTTTTTCTTGAGGTATAGTCGATATTTATTATTTCTCATAATATGTTTGTTTATAAATATTGTTCTATGTTAATTCTCTACATAACTTCTTCGTTTGTGACATGTTCTCCCCAGGATATTCAGTTTTCTTCATATCATTTTTGTTCAATGTACAAGCTTCCAAACTATAAAAAAGAATCGGTCAAATATAAAACTTTAACATGCCAATGTTTAGTTGTAAATTTATCTCGCTCTTGCAAAACAGATGTTACATTATTTCAAATACTGATCTAGCATATTTAATTGTAAAATTTTGTTCTGTTTGCTGCTTCCTGTTTTATAAATGTTCCTAAATATTTTGTTTTGTTCACTGTTTCGATTAATTTATTCTTCAATGTTAACTTGTGAATTCTACTTGGATTATTACCAATCACCACATATTTGATTTTATTGCTATTTATTTTCAAACCATAGTAATCGCAGTTTAAATTTAATTCTTCTAACATAAAATGTAGATCCGTTGCATTTTCAGCTAGTATAACCGCATTAAGTGCAAATTTATTAACTTTTACAAGTTCACTATTGACTATAATACATGGTATTGATAGATATTTTCAAAATCTCTTCGTCGTAAGCTTTAAACAGTACCAGTGAGAGTATATAGTCCTGTCGTATTTTTTGATAGCGACGAGGTCTGTGATATATCTGTCATACCATCTGTGATATTAATAGTTTTAATATTGTTTTTGTTTTAATTCAATATCACAACGGAGATGGATTAATTAAAATAATATTAGATTAATATTTTAAGCTAATTATTTATATTCTATATGATCGATTTGTGAATTAATACATAGTTAAAATAAATTAGCTCTGTTTAAGACTTTTAGTTTTTATTTTAAAACAATATTACTGAGAATAACATAATCAGTGATCCTTCGCAAAAATGTGTCATCAGTACCTATGCTAGTATAGTTTCTACATCTATTATCATAATTTTGAGTATAACTATCCTCTAGCCTAGTCTATGGAGTGTCGTCCGCTAAGCCAGGTGATATCTAACACATTTGTTCCATTAGGTGCCCCTTTATTATATCGAACTTCGACCACCTCCACCATCTTAGTTCTTAAATTCAGTCATATTTTATCGTTCTTATTTTGTTAATCGGTTTTAAAAGTTTGGGTTTTGCATCAGCAATTCATTCAAATTTAGCAAATTTCTTTTGTAGTTTATAATATCATCTAATAAAATCTTTTATTCAGCATTTATATATACAAAAAATAAAAAAAATATAATTAATATTATTTAGAAATGAACCACTTGCAATGGAAAACAATCCTAATAAAATTGGCCAAAACTCAAATACACTACGATATTTTTTAAATAATAATGTAACGGATAATAAATTAGCATTAGATATTGACGGTGCACCAAATCCTTTTGGAGAAAATCCAGCTTTAAGTAATTCACTTTATATGAGAGACGGAATACGTTCGGTTGATTATGTATTAGCATGGCAATGTAATGACAATAACCAAATTGAATTAGCAAATTCAGAGAAAAGGAAAGTTTATGAAGAGAATCTCATTAATCAAGGACTCGAAATTGAAAGAGAACAATTCGAAGATGGTTTATATTTTGTTAAGGTAAAATAAAGTCTATATCACTATATCTGTTATGTAATATTATTTTTTAAATTATAGATTCATGCACCGTTGGACGTTCTCCGAAGATATGCAGAAATCTTAAAACTAAGGATGCCAATGAAAGAGGTAATATTATAAAATAAATTATAATTAATTCGGGTAATAAAATATTTTTTTTTTTCGGGAAATAAATTAAAAGTTATTATGAAAGATAAAATTTAACGAATTAATTATTTTTTATGAGAATTACTTTTTTTTAGTCTTTATGTAAAATACATAGAAATGAACGATTGAGTAGATTTAATAGTGCAGCCCAATATATTTCCGAAAAGGTTAGAAAATAAATTTATGGTTTTTATTAAATTTTGTTAATTTTTATTTATGATTTTAATTTTAATTTTAATTTATATGATTTATTAGTTTTGCTTTTAATTTGATTACATTTTACGTTTTCATTTAGATAAATTTTGCTTTTATAGTACTTGCTTTCTTCCGCAGAATAAACTTTTATGCGTGAAAATAAAAAGACAGGTAGAAGAAAATTAAAACTTAAATAATATTTTAAATGTATATACATATTAAGATTTGAAACCTCTTTAGTAGATAAAGCAAAATTTTACAACAGAATGAAAAAACTAAATATATATAAAAAAAACTTTTAAAAAGGCTTCAATTCAAATTATATGAATGGTGTATATTTTAGACCGAATAGTACCAATATTTTTTTTTTCTAAATCTTGCTACTTACGAGGTTTCACATCTTTATTGACGATTTATTTTATTTCCTCTTATGTATTCATCAATTAAATTTCAGGACTTATTTTGAGTTGGAAACTTACTAAAATTATGATAACAAGGATCTAACACTCAAAATTAGTCAAAAAAAAAATGTTAACAATAATGATGACTGTAAGTTTACTAATTCATAATCTGCTCAAAAATCATTTTTGCTTAATTGGGTATAATTTTTTTGTAATTAAACCGTGTGAAAGTAATTATATTAAAATTTAAATTCATAGTTAAATAAAATAAAAATAATAAAAACTTCATATTTGAATGTTGTTACATCAATTCATTCCCCTAATTTGACAGATTCCTGGTTTTAGTGGCGTTAAAAATACCACAAACAATTTATACTCTCAATTGAAGGGTTTCGGTTCATCCATTCTCACAAAAATTTTAGTAGATGAACAACATTTTCCTAGAAGATCTCATCGTTTTACAGCAATTTATAGTCGAGACAAGGAATATTTGTAATTCAATTATTTTTGTGCTATATTTTTGGTGCTTTATATCATTTTAAATATTTTTATAGATTTGATTTACATCAAGATAATTTCTTTACTGCTGCTGTACGATCAAGAATTGTTCAATTTATTATTGATAGACAGAAATTTTCAGCTGGTAATGATGATTTCGCTTTTGGAATAGAAAGACTTGTGTCTGTAGGAGCATATATAGCAGGATATCCTTTGCATGATGTATAAATAAATTTTTTTATTCGATTTAAAATTTATAATAACTTATTCTGCTAATAGGGAGAATTGACTGAACCTGGTAGTATGCGATATCGATTATATAATGAATGGGCTGCTGTTAAAAAATGGTATCGATATCAACCACTAGATTACATTAAAGAATATTTTGGAGTAAAAATAGGTAAAATCTTACAAAATGAATTTACTATAGAGTCAATAATTTATTTTTTTCTTATAGGTCTATATTTCGCATGGCTAGGTTTTTATACATACATGCTTCTATTGGCCTCAATTGTGGGAATATTTTGTTTTTTATATTCATGGTTATCATTAGAATATGATATTCCTACGTAAATGTTTAATATACTTCACAAATTTTCCATTTTAAGTACTATATAATTATATTTCCATAGAAATCAAATTTGTTCTGGTGAGGCAGAATTTAAAATGTGTCCATTATGTGATGATTGGTGTGATTATTGGAATCTGAAAGAAACTTGTTTTTACTCACGAATAACATACCTCATTGACAATCCATCAACTGTATTTTTTGCTATATTTATGTCCTTTTGGGCTACACTTTTTCTAGAACTTTGGAAACGTTATTCAGCTGAAATAACACATCGCTGGGATTTGACTGGTTTTGATGTACATGAAGAGCATCCACGGCCACAATATTTAGCACGTTTAGCAAATGTACGAAAAATGCGTATAGATTATGTAACAAATACAAAGGAACCACAGCCACCATTTTGGCGAATGAAATTGCCAGCAACAGTTTTTAGTTTTTCAATTGTCCTATTACTTATAATGTTAGCATTTGCTGCCGTTGTTGCTGTAGTTATTTATCGAATGTCTATTTTGGCTGCGTTGACAGTTTATGGTCCACATGTAAATACTTCTAGTGCTATAATGATAACAACGGGTACAGCTGCTAGTATAAATTTATGTATAATCTTTCTTTTTAATTATGTGAGTATTTAAAAAAAAAAAATATATTTCAAAATTAATTTAAATTGATTTTTTTCAGCTCTATACTTATTTAGCACAATATTTGACTGAATTAGAATTATTGAGAACACAAACAGAATTTGACGATTCACTAACATTGAAAATATATATGCTACAATTTGTAAATTATTATGCTTCTATATTTTATATAGCGTTTTTTAAGGGAAAATTTGTTGGACATCCAGGAAAATATAATCGATTTTTTGAGTATAGACAAGAAGAAGTATATAATTTATAATATATTTTATGTTAAACTTATAATTTAATAAAATCATATTTATTTGTTTGTAGTGTTCATCGGGTGGTTGTTTAACTGAGCTTTGTATTCAATTGGCAATCATTATGATTGGAAAACAAGCTATGAATTCAATACTTGAAATGATAATGCCAATATTTTGGAAATGGGTAAATGTAATGAGAGTGAAAGTTTTGAATAGATCTCGAAATAAAACCAAAAAAAAACATAAAGGTGAACGCTGGTTACGTGATTTAAAATTAGTGGAATGGGGACCAAGAAGTTTATTTCCAGAATATTTGGAAATGAGTAAATTAAATGAAATTTTATATTAAACTTTTTAAACATAAATAAAACTTTAATTTGACAATTATTTTTCAGTTTTGCAATATGGTTTTGTGACAATTTTTGTAAGTGCCTTTCCTTTGGCACCGTTCTTTGCGCTCTTAAATAATATTTTAGAAATGCGGTTAGATGCCAAAAAACTGTTAACATATTATCGACGTCCTGTTTCTCAAAGAGTGAAAGATATTGGTGTTTGGTATAGAATTTTAGATAGTATTGGAAAGTTAAGTGTAATTACTAATGTGAGTCGATGTTATCAATTCAAAATATGTAAGAATTTATTGTGATTATGAGTTTAATTTTTATAGGGTTTTATTATTGCGTTCACTTCTGATTTTATACCACGCCTTGTATTCTTGTATAGCGAATCTAAAGACGGAACAATGAGTAAATATTTGGAATATACTTTAGCAACTTTTAATATAACAGAATTACAAAAGCCACCAAGAAATTCAACTCATGTAATTGAACTTTGTAGGTTAGTATTTTTTTTTTAAATTGTAATCTATTCAAATAGCAATAATTTTGTATAATTTCTATTTAGATATTCTGATTTTCGATCCCCACATACTGAACCAACACCCCAACGTTATATTTTAACGAGTGAATATTATGTAATATTAGCTTGTCGTCTGGCATTTGTAGTTCTATTTGAAGTAACTATTTTCATTGATATTTCAATACCATAACAAAAAAATTATTTTATCATATTTTTATTCCTTCAGAATTTGGTTGCTCTTGTTATGATTGTTGTACGTTGGTGTATACCAGATATGAGTACAGAATTACGTGATCAAATACGCCGTGAAGCCTATATAACCAATGAGATTATAATTAAACAAGAAACATTAAGAGCCAGAGCAGGTAATAAAATAATTATCATTATGCATATCCCCAATCATTTGACATTCCATATTTTTATTTTATATTTTTATAATTTATTTTCATTTTACCAATTGCATCACATATTTCCTTCGTAAACCCTTCGTTAATGCACAAAAAAAAGAACGTGCTGAACGCGATTGTAGTGTTGATTCCGTTTCCATTGAACCGAATTTGAATTTTATAAAAATGGAGAAATTAATGACCGGCAATTTATCTCAATCTGAGTTGGATTTAGTTTTGCACGGCCCGGAAGATCCTATAGTGCCTGGGCGATACCCACAATCTGGACAACGTCCTAATATTACACTTGATACAGCTGATACTGGACCGGTATCAGTTTAAATATTTTAATTTATTATATATTTTTTATTTAAAATATTACATGAAAATATTTAACGAGACTTAAGTTTTATGTTAAACGGTTTTACTCAGTTGCCAAATAATTTAAGAATTATAGTTAAATTTAACGGTTTTATAACTATTTAACAAACAATATTTTAATTTTTAAGTATAAATATTTTTAATCTAAGTAAATTCAAAATTTATTTCTTTAATTTAAATTAATTTTTAAATGACACTATTAAGTTAATCAATCAATAAAATATATTTTATTAGGTATTGTAATAATTTTTACAATTTTCCTAAATTTGTTAAGAGAAAAGAAAAACTCATAGTTATATTAAATTTTTTTCACAAATAAAGTGTGCATACTAAAATCTCTAGTTTAACTTAATCTCTAAAGTGATTACTACCTCAGTGATTACTAAAAGCTTTCGTTAACCTGACATAAATTTAGTAGTTTGCTACATATTTTTAACGTACAATAAGTAAACTAAAACCGAAAATATTAAATAATAACATACTTTACTGCACTTTTGGTTTGCAGAGTGTAAAACGTGTAATTGTAGTAAAGTAACTCTACATTATTAATAAAAGTTTTTCCCATCAGAAAAAATGTGGTGTATTGTTTATTGTAAAAGTATGCTCACTTTTCCTATGAAAAGAATTTGTTATTAGTTAGTATTCTAGACAAATTTAGATTTGTATTATAAATTTTTAATTTCTATATGAATCAATATTAAATGAATAAACGAAAAATTAAATTTGAAATAGGTAATCAACTAAATTACCTCGAGTTCATTTTGCCTTAATCTTTTATATAAAAAATCACTGCACAATATTAAGTTTTTTATTTCTTTAAGATTTACTGGTTAATTTTACTTTTGTAGCTGGTTTTTTCCTAATATATTTAATTAATTATTTTTTTTATATATTACTTTGAATATTTTTATTAAATTAACATTTATAGTATAACCAAAAATAATAGAAAATATATATTTTAATTAGTTGGTTGTGAAGTAATTTATATTATAATTAAATTTTATTGGAATGATTTAAATTATTTACAATTGTATATTCATTTCAAATCATTAAGTTTTATAGTTATTATATGTTTTTAAATCTTAAAGCTTCTTCATTTCAATGCTAAATAATATTGAAATATATTTTTTGTGTCTTAATTTATTCTTATAAAAATGCTACGAAAATGCTAAATTAGTTTTTATATTAAAATTAATTATAAAATAGATTCCTATATTTTTGAATCTCATATAATATTAATATTTTTGAATCTTATAATATTTGTGAATGTTGGAAATCTCCTAATATTTTTTTTTAAATATGTTTTAAGTTTGGAAATTAATATAAAAAATTAGTTAAAAGACTTATAATTTATTATAAATTGAAATTTATTAATTTTTATTTGTATATTAAATAAATAATAATAATAAAAAAACATTTATATATTGTCGTAACAAAAAAAATAATTGTAGTTTTATTTATGAAAGTTCTAATTTATTAATTTATTGTAATAATGAATTGTAATTTCGTCTTTTAATCTTTCAGTTTATCTTTTTCAGCAGTATGTCATTAAATGTAAACGATACGATGATAATTTAGATTAATACATAAACAATTAAAAATATAATTTGTTCTAAACTTTCAATATTTGAAAGCCATCAAAGAGCAAAGTAAGTATTTAGTAAATTTATCAGTTACATGAAAAAATTGTAATTGTAACAGATAGTTCATCACATAAAATCAATCCTAATAAATACTTTCTTTCCATTATACTTTCTTTCCTTCTAGTATTTATTCTTTTTAGTTAAAATAATCAAAATAAATTATATTATAATGTAGATAATATTGTTTATTGTTTCATATTTATAATTTAAATTGAATTTTAATATAAGTAAAGTTTAATTTGATATTGTCGTAATCAAATATTGTTTACCAACAGCTAAATATTCCTATATAATTTTCAACAGATTATATGTGCGGTACCCGGTACGTATAAATGATTAGCAAAACAACAAGGAAAGAAATTTTAAGATTTAGTACATCGAACGTTTGTAGTTATATTCTGTTGAAGATGCGCTGTTACTTAAAGACTGCTACTGTAGTATACAATACTCTGATGTAGTTACACATCAACACACATGTCCAACATCCTGTCCTAATACTCGTAATTTATATGAATGATAAGATATATGATTATATGTGAATGTGAGCAACCGTTAATTATTTTCTTTAAAATATATTTATATTTTTTATTCAGAAATATAAAAAAATATATTATTTAATATGGACTTAACTTTATTTAACCCCACCCCTGAAATATACATATAGAGTCATTTTATGCGCGAAAATCAATTTTTAAAAATACGCCACTATAGGTTCAGGAATGATACAGGATATCTCATCCCAATTTGGTTTCAAGTTTAGAGTCATCAATATCCGTTCTCTCTTTTTCTGCAACAAATAGTACACGATCAGACAGACAGTATTTATAGTCATCACTCTAAAAACCTCGAAACAAGTGGACAACAACAGGGAACATCAAAATATGTGGACACTTGGAATATGGTCTAATAACTGGTGAAATAGCATCTTTTATTAGCTTATACGGATTCATAATTAATCCAGTGTAATAATAAATTGTTTTTTTTTAATAAAAAAAATGTAGTGCCATGGGGTTAATATATTTTATATGATTCAATTTTATTATTATTCAGAAATTTTGTAAGTTTATGGTTTTGTTTGAATAAATTTCAATTTAAAATAATTTTATATATTTTTTTTGTTTTACTTTATTGGTTTACAAAATAATTGATAAGTTAATATAATTTTTTTTAATTGAATTGTTAATTAAATATTGAGCTTGTTTATTATTGAAATGGTAATTTAATAAATATGGAAATTTTAGAATTGGAAAAATTATTATTATAAAATAAGTCATACTAGCCGAATTTATTGTGTTTTTGGTTTTGTTTTTATTGCAAAGATATAAAGATGTTAAAATAGAGAACGCCTAAATATTTAACTGATTTATTACATAGTAATTATTTAATAATATATTTAATTAAATATTACTTATTTTAAAAACAATTAATATAAATATTAAATAATTTGTGTTACTTAAATCTAGCTTTTCTCCACAATTAAATTTGGAATTATACTTTCTTTAAGATTACTTATATATTCACTCTTTAATGGAACTTCTTCATCTTTTAACAATCTCTTTGGTATAAAACGTTGAATACACGGTGGCATTAAATTAATATCTAATTTTTTGTTTTCATCACTTTCAAGTAAATGACTAAGAGGTACACCAATAAGCCAAACTAAAAATGCCCCCATAAAATTATACCAGAAAAATGCAACTCGAAAAATTGGTATAGATTCTTCCTCTAATGGCATACTAAAAAATATATGAAAATAATTTTAAAGTGTAATTATAAAAATACATTTACGTACATAAAAGTTCTGGGATTTGTGACTGTTATATTAAATTCATCACATCCTTCAATTGTTGTTTCTATTGGCTGGTATTTATATCGACCAGCTGCTATTTGAAGTTGTGTTCCAATTACTAGAATTGCCATTGTTATTATACTAAATATTGTACCATAAAATGCAGCCTAAAATTATGTGTGTAAAATTTAATTAAAATATAAATGTAATAATTTTTAATTTAATTTACTTTAGCATGAGCTTTTGGATATAACATGCCAAATAAAAAAACTCCGGCAACAGCACCTTGTGTCATGCCAGTAATCGAGCTAGCAATTTGTAATATTGATGAAAATTTTTCAACTAAAAATCCACCAATTATACAATAAATTCCATTAATTACAACCAATATTTTCATTATAAAATTTGCTCGACTTTCTGTATGCTTAATAAATGGTTTAATATAATCAAAATAAACTAAAGCACCGAGAGTATTTAAATTAGCTGACATTGTACTGCAAAAGTAAAATAATTTAAAATTTAAGTTTGTTTTAAATCGTATTAAATCATATCAACCTTAATGCTGCACTAAAAACACATGATATAAATATACCCGGAATTCCTTTTAAATGTCCAATAACATCTTGTACGAAAAATGGCATCAATTTGTCATGTTTTTCCACAATCTAAAAATGCATCGAATTAGATAATATTTTTTATGGGATTAATTAAGTTATTATATAATTAAAAGATAAAAATTAAAACTATATCATATTTACTCCGGCTTTAACTGGATCACATAAATAATATCTGGAAAACATTACAATACCAGTCAAACAATTCAAACTCATCATAATAAGAAATCCAATTGCAAATATACACAATGATCTAAAAATATATTATTAATTATTACATAAATACAAATAAATTAATTTTATTGTTTGCAACCTTCTGGCGAGTGATAATGATGGCAAAGAAACAATTCTTTGAACACAACATTGATGTACACCTAAATGACTTATCCACATAATAAATCCACCCAGAAAACAATTCCAAAATGTACCACGAGTAGTAAGATCAAGATTAAAACTATATAATAATAAAAAAATATGTTATCTATCCATTGTGTATATATAATTAATGTATATTATTTACTTGAACATGTCAAATCTACCTCCAGCATTGGCTCGATAAAATACTTCACTAATTCCACCGACTTTTAAAATAGCCAGTACAGCGACTAAACTTACTGATCCAATCATAACTATTGCCTGAATAACATCAGTCCAAACAACTGCCTTAATTCCACCCTAATCATATTTATAGATTTATTAAAAATACTTGTAAGTTTTTAATAAAAACATTACCAACATCGTGTAGAATATGCAAACCGAACAAACCACAGCATTAATTATATGAATATTAATTCCAGTAACTAAAATCAAATAATAATATATTAAATAATTTATAATAATTAATAATTAAAAAATTTCCACTAACCTTGTGAAAATGCCAAAGATGGAAGAAATGGATAGATTGGTATCATTAGGTAAACTTTAAATACAAAAGCAAAAGTTATAATTCGTCTAGTTCTTTTATCAAATCGCATTTCCAGATACTGTAAAACGTAAATTATTATTTTGTTATATTAAAGATATGCAAAACAAAAATTTAGTTAAAATGTAGAGGATTAGAATCTTAAATTTGTAAATACATTATACAAATATTTACTATATAATTTAAATAATTAAATACATTTTTGTTATTCTTAACAAATTTTAAAGAGCGTTGACACATTTTTATGATATGGCAGAAATGTTATTAATAAGTTAACAATTGAGCTACAAGTTGACAAATTGAGCTACACAAATTTATTTTTAAGGTTTTAAAGGATTTTATTCACCTTTAAAAGTATACTTTTAAAATTTGTCAATACTGCAGATTATTAAGAGTTAATTTAAATGGATGACGATTAAATAATTTAATTATATTTTTTAAAATTATTTCAAAATATTTTTTTTTGCGAATGAAAATAAATACATACATACATAATTCGAATTAGTTGAAAACTCATTATTGGGAATTAATATATTATTTTTTTTGCATGCCAATTCCCACCAATGACTATAGGCCTATAAATACTATAGTATAGACATATAGGTTATTATATTGTACCTTTAGACACATTATTTTTCTGTAGCACTTAATATGGAAGTAAACCTAACTTACAAGAATAGATAATTAAATAACTTATGAATTATTCATTGGGAAATATTTGAAATTTATGTATTAAAAAAACTGTACCAGACCTGTGATGCGGTAGTAATCTCTTAATACAGTTTTTATTTATAATTATTCTCCAACTTACCTCGTAACAATTTGATATATTATTATTATAAAAAACTGGTACAATAATATAAACCAATACTGGCAGTACAGCGACCATTGATAAAACCAACCAAAAATATGTTGTACCAAATGCAAAAATTTCCGAAGGAATAGTCATAATTGCTATTGCAGACATCTGACTATTAAATATAATTATATTAATTTATAATAATTATGTATAGTACAAAACTAAAATTTACCTTGCAACCAATGATATAGCAATTGGTAAAATTTTCATTTTCCTTCCACCCATTAAATATTCTTCGGTGGTGTCTTCACTTTTTGAAAAAAATCCATAATAAGCACCAATTGCAGCTGATACACCCAATAAAATTATAAAAAATGTATAATCAACAGAATTAAAAGCAAACTTTGTATAATCGAAAGTGTTATTTTGTTCATTTTGTATCACAGATTCAGTCACTACGGAGGCCACCATTATTATTCTGGTATTAAAACTATTCCTAACTCACTGCGTGAACTTATCACGAAGATGTAACAAATTCAAATGCTAATATGATTCAAATGTTTCTTTTTTAAATTTACGTAGTATACTACACATTTCAAGATCAGAAAAATGATTATTGAAATTAATCTTTCTTATCAATTTTAAAAAAGAGATAATTTTATTATTACTTATTGTACTTACTACACAGGGTATGATAATATTGAAATTTTCTGTACCCTGAGTATCTTAAGTTATATGAACTAGATAAAAATTTTGATGTCAGTTTTGATTTATATTTTGGTAAATAATAACTAATATAAATATAATATATGGTAATGAGTTTCAATTTATGAGAATATAAGTCTAAATAAATATTTTAGTATTATTTGAATATAGTTAAAGCATTTTCATATTTTGTGATAATAATTAAGTATTAAATTTGTAATTGTAAGTAAGAATTTTGATTGCAGAATTTAGAAGAATTCATTTCACAGTTTATTTCTGAAAAAATTGTGTGAATTTAATAATTGCAGTATTTATTATATTAGGTCTCTTTATATAGAGACCTAAGACAAAACTTTTTACCCTATTAACAAGATGCATTGAATATCTTTATTTTATTTTACATATAACTGCGTTGCGAACAGAATTGATTTTCTTATATGCAAATTCTAAAAAAACTAGCTCAGTTTCAACAAAGCCATATCCTCGTACAATAGAAGATATTTATTATTCTAAAATTTTCATATTCGCATACAAACTATGTCCACATTTCTGGAACTGTTCAATTTTTTAACATTAAATTCTAATAATTCTGTTATTGTAATTAGAGCATTATTAATTTTAAATAATTTGAAAATATCAAGATATTTTTAATTTATATGAATTTAATATTCAATAACATATTTTTAAATTAATTATTTTCTTTAAAATATATTTAAAAAATTTTTTTTAGAAATGTAAAAAAAATTATTATTTAACTATGGACTTAGCTTTATTTAACCCCACCCCTGAAATATACATATATTTATAGTAATTTTTTGCGCAATAATCAATTTTTAAAAATGCGCCACTATAGATTCAGGAATGATGCAGAATATCTCATCTCAATTTGGATTCAAGTTTCGAGTCGTCAATATCCGGTCTCTCTTTTTCTGAAACAAAGAGTAGACGGTCAGAGACAGAAAGCATTTGTAGCCTTGCAACTAAAAAACATTGCAACAAGTGACAATAACAGGGTATATCATAATATGTGGAGCATACAAACTTGGAATATGGTCTAATAACGTGTGAAATAGCATCTTTTATAAGTTTATACAGAATACAGACGTTTATTAAATAATACAGTGTAATAATAAATTGATTTTTTCATAAGAAAAATATATTGATTTAATTTAATTATATCTAAATTTTATTCTATAATCGTTCGGGTTCAATTGTATCGAACAATCTTCTCTCATTAAGAAATAGTAATAGTTTCTATTATTTTGTAATATCTTAGCATATTAAATAATTTTTCCGAATTATTTTGAGACCTCTATGCTAACATATAAATCAAACGCAATTTGACATTATTTCAGATATTCGACAATATTTTCATAATATTAAAAGGAAATCCTTTTCAAAAGATCGCTGTCCGTGGTTATATTACCAAGTTTCTGGAAGAATTCTTTTATCATACCCGTCCATAAAAAAGGAAATTAGTATCTAAAAGCCTATAGCCAAGTTATACTATATAATACATAAACTTTTTGAGAATGATGTTTATGAGACTCTCTGCTATCACTATAAATCGTTGATTTATTCTAAACAACAGGGTAGATCTACGACCTGCAATTTAACGGAATTTGTTTCTAACAGTCTAAAGAGATTGGTCTTGACATGATGCTATTATTACTAATTTTAGTAAAGCATTTCGTAAAAGATTATTCTTTCTAAAGTTTAAGTTCTAGGTTTTGCTCGTTTTTTTCTTCTGCTGGTTTGAATCGTAAATACAGGATATTATTTACAGCTATGTCAGGAGTGCCTTAGGGCAGCAACTTTGGTCCACTAATTTTTATTTTATCCATAAACGACTTAATTGTTAATTATAAATAAATCGGAATCTAATTTTATGTGGATTATATGACAATTTCTCAGTTAATATCATCTTCCTCAGATAGTATTGTCCTTCAGGCGGATTTAAATAAGCTAACTTTCTCAGGTCGCCATTTTATTGGACAGATATATAGCTTGAGTCTGATATTAGTGTGGATTAGGTACTTAATTGCTAATTAGTAATGGCAAGAGGTTAATTTTTGTTCATAATTAAATTATTATTATTCAGAAATGTTGTAAGCTTATGATGTCAAATTTTGGAATGGAAAATATTATTATTATAAAAAAAGTTAAATTAGGATAATTTATCGGATTTTAGTTTTGGTTTTATTGTAAATATAAAGAGGTTAAAATAGAAAATATCTAATACCTTAAAGGTCTAATACCTTTAATTATAAGTTAATTTTATAATTTCCAACAACCATTGATTTTTTATAAGATAGTAATTGTTTAATTACATATTTTAATATTAATTGGTAATTAATTAAATATTACTTATTTTAAAACAATTAATATAAATATTAAATAATGTGTGTTACTTATATCTATTTTTTTTCCACAATTAAATTTGGAATTATACTTTCTTTAAGATTACTTATATATTCACTCTTTAATGGAACTTCTTCATCTTTTAACAATCTCTTTGGTATAAAACGTTGAATACACGGTGGCATTAAATAATTAAATTAATATCTAATTTTTTGTTTTCATCACTTTCAAGTAAATGACTAAGAGGTACACCAATAAGCCAAACTAAAAATGCCCCCATAAAATTATACCAGAAAAATGCAACTCGAAAAATTGGTATAGATTCTTCCTCTAATGGCATACTAAAAAATATATGAAAATAATTTTAAAGTGTAATTATAAAAATACATTTACGTACATAAAAGTTCTGGGATTTGTGACTGTTATATTAAATTCATCACATCCTTCAATTGTTGTTTCTATTGGCTGGTATTTATATCGACCAGCTGCTATTTGAAGTTGTGTTCCAATTACTAGAATTGCCATTGTTATTATACTAAATATTGTACCATAAAATGCAGCCTAAAATTATGTGTGTAAAATTTAATTAAAACATAAATGTAATAAAATTTAATTTAATTTACTTTAGCATGAGCTTTAGGATATAACATGCCGAATAAAAAAACTCCGGCAATAGCACCTTGTGTTATGCCAGTAATCGAGCTATTAATTTGTAATATTGATGAAAATTTTTCAACTAAAAATCCACCAATTATACAATAAATTCCATTAATTACAACTAATATTTTCATAATTAAATTTGCTCGACTTTCTGTATGCTTAATAAATGGTTTAATATAATCAAAATAAACCAAAGCACCGAGAGTATTTAAATTAGCAGACATTGTACTGCAAAAGTAAAATAATTTAAAATTTAAGTTGGTTTTAAATCGTATTAAATCATATCAACCTTAATGCTGCACTAAAAACACATGATATAAATATACCCGGAATTCCTTTTAAATGTCCAATAACATCTTGTACGAAAAATGGCATCAATTTGTCATATTTTTCCAAAATCTAAAAATGCAAAAATTTAATCATTACGGATTAGTATGCTTTTTCAAGGTTTTCAAGGTCGGAGACTCCAACAAAGGAAGAAAAAGTGTGCGTCTGCGAAATTCGCATGTGCGCAGCATTATCTTCTAGAACCGTTTGTCAAATTTTAAAGAAATTTGGGATACAGGTTCATCGGAACTTCGTCTTGATACACGTTAAAGATGGAATCAATAATTTCAGTGTGACCATGTTAGAATTTTCCATTTGTGGTCATGTTTTTTAGCTCTACGGAAAATAATTTCAAAAAAATGTATTCTAAAATTTGAATGAAATTTGGTACGCAGGTTGATTTCATGATTGCGTAAGTTCCTATAGGGGTAGAGGGTAGAGGTTAGCAAGTTTCATGCTACAATTTATATATATTTCATAAGTGCAATGTTCTACAACTACGTCATACAATAACATTATTACCCGATTTAAATGACATTTCATACACAGGTTGATTTTGTCATCTAATTGGTCTTTCTGAAATTTAGAGTCTGTAGTTTCAGTGGGTTCGGAATTCGGAAAAGTTAGTTTCCGAAGAATATTTGATTAATGTAATTAATATCCGATTTCAAAAAAATATACACAGGTAGGGTTCGTCATCTAGTTCCTTGGGATCGATTATTTCAGTGGGTCCATATAAAAATTATATAAAATACATTATTGGTCTGTTAAAAGATGTGAAATTTTTAAAAAAGCATAAGTTGGAACTCTTAATTACAAATCTATGTGGTTTTTTTAAAGGTAAAAGGTAAAAATTGTATTTACTCCGGCTTTAACTGGATCACATAAATAATATCTGGAATACATTACAATACCAGTTAAACAATTCAAACTCGTCATAAGGAGAAATCCAATTGTAAATATACACAATGATCTAAAAATATATTATTAATTATTACATAAATACAAATAAATTAATTTTATTGTTTGCAACCTTCTGGCGAGTGATAATGATGGCAAAGAAACAATTCTTTGAACACAACATTGATGTACACCTAAATGACTTATACCCACAATAAATCCACCCAGAAAACAATTCCAAAATGTACCACGAGTAGTAAGATCAAGATTAAAACTATATAATATAAAAAAAATATGATATCATGATTGCGTAAGATATGATATAATTAAGGCATATTATTTACTTAAACATGTCAAATCTACCTCCAGCATTGGCTCGATAAAATACTTCACTAATTCCACCGACTTTTAAAATAGCCAGTACAGCGACTAAACTTACTGATCCAATCATAACTATTGCCTGAATAACATCAGTCCAAACAACTGCCTTAATTCCACCCTAATCATATTTATAGATTTATTAAAAATACTTGTAAGTTTTTATTTAATAAAAAAATTACCAACATCGTGTAGAAAATGCAAACCGAACAAACTACAGCATTAATTATATGAATATTAATTCCAGTTACTAAAATGAAATAATAAAATAATAATATAATAAATATTTATAATAATTAATAATTAAACAATTTCCACTAACCTTGTGAAAATGCCAAAGATGGTAAAAATGGATAAATTGGTATCATAAGGTAAACTTTAAATAAAAAAGCAAAAGTTATAATTCGTCTAGTTCTTTTATCAAATCGCATTTCCAGATACTAAAAAACGTAAATTATTATTTTATTATATTAAAGATATGCAAAACAAAAATTTGGTTAAAATTAAAGGATTAGAAACTTAAATTTGTAAATATACATTAAATAAATATTTACTATATGATTTAAATAATCAAATAAAATTTTGTTATTTTTATCAAAAATGTTAAGATCATTGACATATTTTTATGATATGGCAGAAATGTAATTTATTATATCCTCATAATTATTTATGTAAACAAGCTGTGACTTGTGACGTATTAATAATAAAACTATAATCCATATACTACCCCTCTCGCCATGATATTACTAAAAGTATGTTATATTTTTAATAATATTGTTGACATTTATCTATAATTAGAACATTTTCGTAAATATAATTATTCCAACATTTTGTTCTACTATAGTGAAAATGATAATTACCAATTCTTGACAGACAGGATATTATATTTAGAGCTGATCACTTCAGACTTTTCCTTTTGCATTTAAGTAATAATAATAAATCCTTTAAGGATTTTTGTAAGATTGTACAATAAAGATTAACTTAAATTATTGCCAATCCTTTTAAAATTTTTAATTATATTTCTTAAAATTTTTTAAAATACATTATTCGAATAAAACTCCATTATTAAAATTATTTGAAAAATCATTATTCGGAATTAATATAGACTATAGGCCTATAAATACTATAGGATACGCATATATGTAGTTGTATTGTACCTTTAGAAACATTAATTTCTGTAACACTTAATATGGAACTAAAACTAACGTACAAGAATAGTTAATTAAATAACTTATGAATGATCCACTGGAAAATATTTGAAATTTCTGTGTTAAAAACTGTCAAAGGTTTTTTAATACAGTATTGTTTTTTATTTAAAATTGTTCTCCAACTTACCTCGTAACAATTTGATATATTATTATTATAAAAAACTGGTACAATAATATAAACTAATACTGGCAGTACAGCAAGCATTGATAGAACGACCCATAAATATGTTGTACCAAATGCAAAAATCTCCGAAGGAATAGTAATAATTGCAATAGCAGACATTTGACTATTAAATATAATTATATTTATTTTTAACAATTATATATATTACAAAATTAAAATTTACCTTGCAACCAATGATATTGCAATTGGTAAAATTTTCATTTTCCTTCCACCCATTAAATATTCTTCGGTGGTGTTTTCACTTTTTGCAAAAAATCCATAATAAGCACCAATTGCAGCTGATACACCCAATAAAATTATAAAAAATGTATAATCAACAGAATTAAAAACAAATTTTGTATAATCGAAAGTGTTATTTTGTTCATTTTGTATCACAGATTCAGTCACTACGGAGGCCACCATTATTATTCTGGTATTAAAACTATTCCTAATTCACTGAGTGAACTTATCACGAAGATGTAACAAATTCAAATGCTAATATGATTCAAATGTTTCTTTTTTAAATTTACTTAGTATACTACACACATTTGAAGATCAGAAAAACGATTATTAAAATTAATCTTTCTTATCTTATTTTCACCAATTTTTATTATTAATTTATGTTAAAACAAATGTCAGCAGCAGCACCTAAGTTTATATAATTTTAATTCTTAATATTATTATAGTGATTCCGTAGGGTGCACTTCAATGTATGTAAAACTGTAGGATTCAAACTATTTATTTTTTAATTTGTTCAATTTTATTTTCTATTTTTCTAATTTAATCAATACAGTTTTTACTCAATTGAATTTTCACTGTATTACAAACAGCACAAAGTTAGTGAAAAATACATGAGAAAAATGTTATTGAATATTTGGTAAATATTTTAAATATTATATTATTTAGTAAATTTTTTTTATATATTATCGTGGATCAAAGACAAAAAACCCCAAACCCCACGTAAGCATAGATATTATCAAATCCAAAATAAATAAATAAATCTACGTCAAATAAATCTAAGCGAAGACAAAAACCAATATACCATTCTCCAAGAAAATGTAAAATATATGTAACTAAATTAATAACTTAATTTGCATATATAAAGGCGGAAATAATTGTACCTATTAATAGGATCTTGGAATAACTACACAATCCTTAAGAAAGATTTAAGTATGTATAAAAAATAAATGCAGCTACGATTATGACACAAAATCTTTACAATAAATGAAAAGAAAGTAATTGCACAACATAATAAAAAAAAAGAAGCATATTAAATGAATTTAAAAAGAAGGAATTGAAAGAAGCTAAGTATGGAAATGAAAAAATCACAGCGGATAAAGTTGAATATAAAAAACGGTTACGATCCAATCAGGATCTCGCAGACAATTACATGAAAATAAATACATATAATTGGTCACATATGATGTAAGAATGCTTAAAAACAATTTAAGATGTATCACTATTAAATAAATTTAATTTTGATACCGACCACAGAATAGTTACAAGATTTTGTTATTCACCCAAACAATGAAAGACATACCATAAAACGCATCAACAATATTAGAATTGAATAATGAACTTAGAAGCAATTATAGAAAATTATATAATAGAATTAATAAAGCAGCCGTCAAACATATAATCAGTATTTGCAAAATGCTTGTTTAAAAGAATCAAAGGTATTGTAGATTAAAATCAACCAATAGAACAAGTTGCATTTCGATCTGGATATTCGAACATCATATGACTATCTTCACAGTTCACATAATAAACCAATTATTCGAGAAAATAACACAAATTAAATGACAAATTAGTAGATATATATAATTTAATTATAATAATTAATTAACTGAAAAAAATTTCATAATTTTCTTAATATATCTGCCCTGCTTTTTTTATTTCTAAATTATAAGACCCAGTAGTTACACTTCTTACTAGTAATTTTAGGTTGTTTCTAATATTCGTTTTAATTTAAATGTAAGTTAATTTATAAAATTAAAGTGTCATAAGTAAAGATTAAGATTTAACCAGTTTAAGTTAAACTCCATTTTAATTAAAGCTAATTTTAAACTTTTCACTAAGGTAAACCGAAGTTTAAAATCTGGTAAGGCTTCCTTTTTGGAGCAACACAAATTTCATAATCTTGTTTTGTTAGTCAAAAATAGAGTCCTTTACAATTAATATCAAAATTGAGTGGAATGAAATTTATTAATATGTGCAGCAAGCATGATAAATAATGAATTCCAAATGACATTATTTTAAATTTGAGTTGAGTTAGATTTAAATATATTTCAATTTCTTCTGTTGGTCCTTTTAGTAAAAAATAACAGATTTATTAAGGAACTTCTAAAGTCTAGACCTAGACGATCAATATTTATGTACAATAATTGGTATGATCAAACGAATAATTAAAAATATTGTTTCAATATTCAGTTTGCCGTAATATATCATCCACTGCAATTATAAAATTTTGAAAATTTATAAATGAAACATTAATAAATTAACTATTGCCTTACCATGCTGTATAAGTAAAAAAAATAAACGCAATTTGGTAT
Source organism: Rhamphomyia laevipes (assembly GCA_963920725.1). Taxonomy (NCBI): domain Eukaryota; kingdom Metazoa; phylum Arthropoda; class Insecta; order Diptera; family Empididae; genus Rhamphomyia; species Rhamphomyia laevipes. Next base: position 43,160,383 of record OY987257.1, on the reverse strand, counting down.
ATATATAATAGAAAGATCCAAGTATAACCATGAAAACCGATTAACACATTAGTTGCCAGTTGCCAATGTTAGTCGTATTCGTATATATATCTGATACCATGGCCAACATACTTTAGTATGAACTTTGACAATTTTGTAGGAAGATAATTAAATTACCAGTAAAAAGAATTGTGATTTGCTTTTGTTATGGTATAAACAAATATTGTATTGGGGACATTTTAAATAATTTGTCAACGAAAAAAACTTACCCAATTTCCAACCTAGACGATCAAATTACATTGTGCAAGGGGGGAGGGACCCCTTTAACCAAATTTTGTATTGAAAATATCTTTGTCTATAACCAGTCATCCTCTACAGTAAAATTAATACATTCATGGTTCTATAAATTATATATTACTGTATATTAACATATTTTCAACTTTATATATTTATTATCTGAAACTATGTGCAAATTAAAAAATTATATACTTAGCTCTATCATAATTTAATATTTTCTTATTATTCTAATTTCTAATAATATTTGTTAAATTCTAACCGATAATTGGCCAATAATTTGAATTGTTTACAAAACAACATTAACCTACGCATAACTGGCATAACATAAGAAATATCTTTAAAGCTTTAAGAAAGCTTTTAAATAAAGATATTATTTTTGTCTGAATATAAATATGATGTATAAAAAATTTAACAAAAATGAAAAAGGACACCTACGCAATTATACTTTTTCATGCAAACACGCCTCCTTGACGTCATAAAAAGTTTAAAAAAAAATATTTTTTGTTGCATATCTTTTCTGAATTAACAATTATCATTGCGATAGATAAATTTAATATTTTATATTAATAAAATTCTTTTGTAGGTGTTATAAATTTAACTGAGGTTATATTAAATTTTATTTCTAAGCAAAAAATAATTGAGTTTTCATTGGCTTATTTATTTAGTTCGACGCACAGATTCAAATTAAAGGTTATTTCCGATTCAATATGAAATTATTAAAAATTTCTTATCTTATATCAATATTTTATGAATGAAATCTATATAAAAATTCGTTGATTTTTTATGTTTTATTAATACCATATGTTGATTATTTTGCATTAATTATAATTTATTTATGATGTCCAATAAAATTTTAGGGATTTTTATATCCCAGGGGGATTAAATAATTAAATTATTTTTTTTATTGTTGATTGCGTCACTTTAATTTAATTAATTTAATATTTCATTTTATGGTATTGTACAATAGATATAATATGCAATTTATTAATAAAATTCATTACATTTTATTGCATATTTAAATTATTGTATGTTATTATCGGTGCGATGTAATAAATAAGTGGAATTATATCCTACAGAAATTGGAATAAAATCCAAAATTTAGTATTAAATATATATAATATTTTAAGATGGAAGGTGTGAATAAGTTTCACATCTAATTTTGCATGACAAATAACTCTCTAGCTAGATGGTCATTTACCACATTCAAAATGGAAAAATCGAAAGTTATCTGGAAAATAACTACGGTGGTAAAACTATGAAAGAATTTTTTTTAATGCTTTTCCTGAGAAATATTTGCAAAGTTTCAGGGTAAAAACGGATACATTTTTTTTGTTTTCAAAGTTAATATTATACTTTATATTACATTTAATAATTTATTCCATTGTTTACTCTGTTTACTTCATATCTTAAAATATATATAGAAAGGTATGTCGACGAGATGTAATTATTTTTTTTTTCAGAGATTTTGTATTTTTTTATCTATTTCAGAATTTAAATATGTACGTAGTTTTTCGCCCGGTGTCCAATGTTCCTTATCTTTCTGGACACAAACCAAAAATGATTATAAATCTTCCGCCTTCTCTACGAGGGTCAACAAGCGTAAAAAACTTCTTAAAATTGTTGTCGAACATTTCTAATTTTGTCTAAACCAAAATATGTTGGTAAACCTAAGTGGATCACAACGAGGAACTAACATTCTATCATTATTAGCCGGTTTTTTAATCTTTACAGGGTTGTAACTTTCGCATTTTTTAATTCTAACTTTATGCGGGAAATAATTCCATTTTAAATTTGTAGTTATTGTTATTGTCCACCAAAATAGCACAGTGTAATATAAATATTTTCTATATTTTCAATAGATTATTAATAAACATATCAAAAACTCCTTGGTATATTGGTACCATTTTCCAGCCCAAATCGAGCTTTGAAAGAAGTTTTGTGACATTTTATTGCAGTTTGGACATATTAATTTTAATAGGGTTTCCGAACCATAAGTTTCCTTATAGCGACGAAACATTTAATTACAACAAGCTTTTAATAGTAATACATTTGTTGTCAGGAAATGGATCTCAACCATTAGCATTTATTTCTCAGTCTTAAAATCACAATTACATATAACAAATTTTATTACTGCTACTCATATAAATGCTACACAAAGTTCAAAATTAATATTCTTAATAAAAAAATTAATAAAATTAATTTAATATTTTCATTACTAAATTTGTTATTTAAAGAATTTACCTACACTTATTTTTAATCTTTAAAAACATATAATTTTTATGTTTGTAAACAAAACAATTTTTTTTTTTTATTTTATTATTGTATTGTAATTCATTTTATTATGACTAAAGATATTTTCGTAATCACTTCCTTTTATTTACTTTTTTACAGTCATTTTAGAAAGGTGTTTAATCACTTTACTTTTTGTTAGATGTAAATGACCTGAAAAAAGTTTTATCAAATCCTTTTTTTTTTTGTTGTATATCAGAGTATATTTAATAAGCTTATTAAAAGTCAAAGCAATTTAATTTAATACCCAGTGATTATATGGAAAATAACCTAAAGACTTTAAGTTGTTTTCATAAAAAATAAAAGTGTTATGGGAATATTTATATAGTAGAGCTAAACTGAAACTTACAAAATGTATAAAAGTGAAATAATTTTAATATATTAGAGATAGAATGGGATTAAATAAAAAATATGATTTAAATATTTGTCTCATAACCAAAATCTATAATACAGAAATTCCGATTTTTCTTATGGAATTGATATACCTATATAACTTTTTCATAGCTAAAAGCTAAAACCTATTACATAACTATTTCATAGAATCCAGAACGTAATTAAAAATCTATACGATCTATTAGATTGCCTAATTAATTATTAAGAGAGTTAAAAAAACTCATCGAATAATTTTAAATCTATGAATTATTAACATTTGAATTTGAAAATTGTACTAAAGATATTATGATCCAAAGGAAAAAGATATTTATATCAGGAAATGTGGAATTTCGGTTTTAAATGGTCAATTCTGAATTTATTTATGATTTATATATCATATATATAAATCAACATATCCAAAACTTGTTCATGAAGACAAATATATAGAATTTATCCATAGTCCAAATAGTTATATTTATCTTCTATAATGACAAGTATTGCAGTATATTTTCATAGTTAACACTATAGTTTTAAAATATATAAATCCATAGAAATTCATATAAAAAAGTATGTATCTTTTCAAAGTGTACAAAAATCATTAATTTTCTTTGACTTTTCATAAATGAAATTATGAACGAAATTGAATAACGATGATTTTATGCGGTGAAGAGCTTCCATTACTTTTAAATACATAATATAAGAGTTAAACCTCATCACGATCTGATTCAAGCTTCATTTAACTAACATCTTGTTTCCTTCAGTTTACAGAAAATAAAACTTTGTTTTAGTTCCAACTTGAGAAATCTATAATTTTCTTGTCAAATAAATTATTTTAATATTTTATTGCAATTATAATTTTTTTTATTATAAATAATATTCTTAACAAATTATTTTATTTTGCATATAACTCAAAACATAAAATTAAATAAAACAAACATATTTTTTGTTGTTGTTGTTAAAGAGAAATAAGTTTAATGTTACAAATATTATACAAAACAAAACAAATATTATACATGGATAAAAAAAAGTTATCATCTTCATTTATAATTCCTTTGAAATGGTAAAACTTTTAGCATTTATTCACTAGCCGGGCAAGGATGAAAAGTTAAAAAAGTATTGTACCCACGTTTAATATCATTGTGTATATACTATATAGTAAAAATATGATTAGTTAACTTTGAAAACATGAAAAATTTTAATGAACCTGAATAACTTTAAATTTGTATACCATATTAATGTTAAATAATAAAATGTAATATTTTGTAAATAATTTTAGAGATATGAATAAATAAATAATATATAAAATTTTAAAATATAAAATGCACGCAAGTAAATTATAATTAAAAAAAGCTGCTAACTTGGAGTGAATAGATAACTCGTAGTGTCGTAGTTAATGTGCAACATTGATTACTTCTGTACCAAACAAGATCTGTTAAGATATGAATAATGAATGTATTTTTTAAAATTTGGATTTCAATAAAGAAGAAAGGAAATCTAAGGATCACAAATGATATCACAAAATAAAACGTCAAATTTAATTAAAATCGAATAATAACCAATACATGATACATGTTTGCTTTGGTTTTATTAAAATCGTACTTTTACGTTTTTTGCAGATTCGTTATCTACGATATTAAAAACGTATAAAAAAATATAATGAATCCATTGCAACACTCATAGTTTTTCTAACTAGTCGTACATTTTGGTCCAGTATAAATCGACATAGTCATTAACAAACTTTATCAACGTGCCGTATCGTGAAAAATTATGTAAGACTATAAGCGACATTGATAAAGTCCTTTAACGTCGTAGGATATAGAAACCTGTTTTTACGGATTTATTCCAGGGACTTATGCTGTACTTATTCTGACAATAATTAATGCTAGGTACCCACTTTAATGTAAGTTAAAAATTATTTTTATTATAATTGTATCAAAATTGTTAATTTAGAAAGCCAAAATTTGATGCCAAAACACTCTTTAGTTACTCCTGTCTACATTTTATATAGAAAATTTACTTGCTAACATTCGAATATATAAAGGTGCAACAGGGCTAATAACTTATCAAACATTTTCAACAACAATATTCTTATGTTTTATACAATTGTAATAAGAACTGTTTTCTAAAGTTAAAATTCAGGCGATTCTTGAATTATTAATTTGTATTATTAAAAACTTGTTACAAATCAGTAAATTAATTGAAAGTGGTTATATATGTACCTATAGCTAAATAATTCTATAATTCTATTTTATTCTTGGCATTTTTACTTCAAAATTATTATTTTAGGGCATTAAATAGACTTCTATTAATTACATTTTCACTGAAACAAATTATTACATTTATTACATGATATAGTAAAGTAGTTTCACGAAATGTTTTTATCTAGTGAAAATATTTTATTTCGTTGTTGTGTAAAATTACACTACATTTCCTAATTTTCCTAAACTAAATCAAAGATGCGTCTTAGACAGACCTGAAAGTTCTAATGGCCAATCGAGCCTTAAAAGCCTCCAAATTAAGTTTTCAATATTAAAGTTGTATTAGTGAATCGTATATGAACTAACCTATTTTAACAATATAATTTCAATATAACGATATTGAAAATTGAAATTATATGGCTGAATTGCAGAAATGTAATCTAATTAAAATGGAGTAATTGAATCGATTGATTGTAATTCATATTCTTGCATTGACAAATTAACTTCCCTTATTTCTGCTCGTGGTTAATTGCTAATGGTCTACTATTGTTTTCTTTTTTACTAGTATAAAAAGTAGTGTAAAATAATTAAAAGGGTAAATTTATGGAAAGATAAAAAAGCTGCCAAGTTGGAAGAGTGCTTCATATATCTTGTGTTCAATCACCCTTTTGTGGCATATATTCGCATCCCTTTAAATTATACCTCTGTAAAATAGCGGGGGTTGAGGTTAGAGGGTTGATTTTTTCGGTAAAGTTGTAAGACTATATTATTAAAAAACTAATTTCTCAGTTTTTAAATCTACCCCTGCAAAGAGGGGGTGTAACTTATTTTATAAACACCCCCTCTTTGCAACGTGAAAGGGGTTGGGGGTGGGGGGGTTAATTTCCATATAATTTCGAAATACTTTTACCCTTTCTACCTTATGTAGAAAGTACAATATCCTAGTTTAAATATAGAGGATTTTATAGCTATTTTAAATTTCCAAAATTCAAATTTCAAAGCCCCATAAAAACGTGGGGCTGCATCCGATACCCCCCATTTTTTAAAAATTTAATTAGATAGTGTGTATGTACGTACTGAGGAAATGGCATTAAAATCCCATAATATATAAGCAGTGTTTTTTCGTGTGCATAAAAAGGGGTGTGTTCGACCCCTTTTTTCAGGGGGTTGCAATTGACTTATTTGAAAATGCACCCCACCACGACATATTTCCAATATTTGTTTACATTTCTTTAAAATTTTGTCAAAATCGGAATTGGTTTACTACTATTTCTAAGCATTGCAAAAAGAGCATTTTTACCCTGCGTACGGCGTACGGCGTACGGCGGACACAGAAATTTTTATCACGGATTCGGATTCCTTGATGTCGAAAATGGATAAATCAATTAAAATCTCAATTTTTTTTTTTTTTTTTTTGCATCCCCACCGCAAAGCTTCATATATCTTTAAATATATGAAGCAAAAAAGTTTCAATATTTAACATTTTCGAAAAAATTATTACATATAAGAATAAAAATTTTCAAATGTTGGAAAAGTAAATTAAACTAAGGTCGGATGGACTTGTATATGTTATGGAAAATTAATTTGCAAACAGAAAACATTTTTAGAAAATATACTTCTAGATATATTAGAATTATTGTTTGTAAATTATATTTTTTAAATTTATTTCCTTGATGTTACCATTTTATATCTGTTAAAAGTTGGAACTGCAAGTTTAAATATAGACACAAACATAATATGAAATTAATAAATATAACCTTGAAAAGGTGTCACAAGTTCTTTTTAATCTTGTACCACTGCAAAATTATTTAAATCAAGGATATTCTTCTATTTTTAAAGTGTCCTTTACAAAATATTATATAAAAAAAAAAAATTGTCTACTCTACCTTGTCGTTGTTGTAAAAATGATTTTTTTTTTTAAATTACTTTTTAAAAGTTATAAGGAGACTATTTATACAGAAGGTAAATAAAATATAGAATATTAATTTTAAAATTTTTACATTAATGAATTTTGATATAGAAAAATTGCCTAAAAAATATCAAAATGTTCTTTAAATTTTAATATAATAATTAAATATTTTTTTTTGTTGTTATTGTTTATCTTTTAATTTACATAAAATTCATAGGTAAAATGTAATTCCATTCTTTGTTTTTATTTATCAACATCATTAAATTATTTGTATTTCAAAATGTTTGATGTTACGAAAAAAAAAATTCCTTTTCCTTTGAGATTACTTTAGAGTACTACTCTTATATACCTATAAAAGTCCAACATTATTCTTTATGAAATGTGAGTATATTACCATATAAATAATATACTTTAATATGACATTACCATATGTAGATGAAAATATATATACAAAACGTTCAAATTTATATCTTACTTTTAAAAATTTATGTTTTGTTATTTTAAAAATAATCTAAGAATAAAGGTTTTTTTTTCTTAAAAGAATATAAAAAAAATTGTAAATTTTTAACCTATATTTTAAAAAGGATATTATAAATTATACGGTAGTAATAAAATCTTATATGAACTTTTACTTTAAATAAATCGGATTAGTTAAATGAACTCTTTATTAAATATAAACAACAAATTGGAACCTTAGATTACATTACTTGCATCTAATATATTGTAATAAGTTTTGTGGTTGTTAAGAAAAAATAAATAACTTTCACATTCTTATAGTTTATGTGTACATTTTGGTTAGCGGTCACTTCATTAGACCAGCAATATTCTGTGGAGTCTCAAACCGCTGATGCAACATAAAACCATCCATTGGGAAAAGGTAAAACATTGCTATTTTTTCATACCAGCACCATCAGATAAGCGAGCAACAGACCTGTTTCAAATGAATATGAAGATCATACTAAGCCTAATGAGTATGTACTTTTTAAAGTGTTACTTTAAAAAACACCCATTATCAGACTAGGTATACAGATTCTATCAACTCAAAGATGAAATGGAGAAACATATACTACGTACCTGTAATTAAATGATGGCCCGGCGGCTTTCACCCCTTGAAAATTACATTATTGATCGTTCAGATACATCACCAAAGTAATTTTGTTTCATCAACAATGCTGGTTAAACAGTCACGTATGATAAAAAAAGGTTATTACAATAAGGCATATGGATGCAGTTATTATGAATGTCTCTGTAGCCCTTCAAGACTCCTAAATCTAAAGTAATTTAACCTAGTCTATATGTGTATTTTGACAAACTAAAAATTAGATAAATTTAATTGTAAATACATACAAAATTTACGTAAATAAGTAAAAAACCTTGAAATTTGCTCTTATAATTGAATACTCAGAAGAATATACGTATGAACATGAACATACTTAATGAATTTACATTCAAAAATCAAGTCACGTTTTTAAACTGAACATGAATATTGGTAAGTGAACTGTTAAAAGACTTTATTTAACAATATTTCTTATAGAAACTTTTCAATTTCTTATAAAAATATGTTATATATTTCACGAATACTTCATTTAAATAAATTTTAGTTATAATATATAAATATACCTTTATTTTATTGATAATTATTTGTAATTTTTATTTCCCTTTTTATATTCAACCCTCCACCAACGAAAAAAAATTATAACAACAACCAGACCACCTGTGAAATTTATTTAAAGTATTCTGTTCTTATATATTGACATTTTAAGGATAATTTAATCGTAAATATTTATACTTAAATTTTTATGTAAAACATTCAAAAATCTAATTATTTATATCCATGAATTAATAATTTAATTCTCAATATTCTTATCTAAATTGTTTTCCTGAAGCAACAATTATTGTCAAACTTGTATAGGCTTTGAATTAATAAAAGCTCTTTTTTTAACATACCAATACCACCAAAAAAACACAATCAAAATCAAACATGTTTGAATTCTATTTACAACTTCTTCTGTTATATCAAACAAGTTCAACTAAATTAAATGGTCGGTTGTGAATTGTGAATGGAGATCCTTCCTATATCTATGGCATCCACGTGAATTATCCTTTCAGTTGTTGCATTATTGCCGGCGCTTAAAGATCGCCTACATAAAGAAAAAAATAATCATAAAAATTATATTCAATAAAATTTATTTATTAATAAAAATTTCTTAATTTAAATTTAATTTACAAAATAAATAAAATATTTTTTTTTTTACTTAAACAGAAAACGATGAAGTTTACATGAATTTTTAATTCTAATTTTATTTAGATAAAAAGAAAATTTAAAAATTTTATTTATTGTGATTTTTATATATACGGTATATAAAAAATTAGTGGTTTTTTTTTGTTTGTTTTTTTGCTAAGTGAATTTTTTCATAAAATTGAAATAAAATCGAAAAAATTTTGTTGTATAAAGGGAAATTAATATAGAAGGTAAAAAAACATAGATTTTACATATTTTATTCATAAATTATACTTGGTTGTTTTTGAATTACTTTATTAAAACTTTTATATATATAATAATATTTTTTATTCTCAATTGGGTAATAAATTTTAATTAGAATCTTTGTATCTTTTGTACTTTACATATTACATGCGTAATTGATAAAGAATTCGCGTATGAAATTTTAAAAGATTTTTGTTGAATAAAATCACATAATTATAAGTTTCGTGATAAATATAATTTTGTATTACAGTTTTACGTGATCAATTTATACTGATAATTAATATATTTCTGAATCATATATATATCATCTAACTACATTTATGTAAAATTATGTTTTCATAATTAGGCCTTGAACAAAATAACAAGAGTTGGATTTTTAGAATTTAGATTACATATTACATGTACCTTTGACAATTTTTAAAAATATTGTAAATTAATTTATGAATAATTGAAATTATTTTTGGAAACATTTATACGGTATATAAAAGGTCTACCAATGAGAACTTTTCACTTGGGTTTAAATTAGCTATGTTGACAGTTCTGAAATTCATTTTTTTACATATTCGCAGTATCGTCCATTTATTATAATGTATTCAATTTCGCTCGAAATAATTAAAATTTATTATGAAAATGGGTCGATCTGAAAACAACATTTAATCTGTGAAAAGAACAAATATTTTTTTCTGACAAAGCAAATTTTCATTAGAATAGCTACATTAAGAATCAGAATTGTCGCATTTGGACCTTTGAACATCCAAGAGCAGTTGTTGTGCAACTATAACTATATTATATACAAGTCGTATCACTGTATGGTAGACTGGAGGCATCATTGGTCGTGAAAAGGTTACTGTCGTGAAAAGGTTATGTTAAATGCGTCTTAACAACATTTTATTTGGGCTATGTAAAAGATTAAGTTTATGAGAATAATCCACAAAAGATTCAAGACCTCAAATCTAATATTGAACGCGTCATTCATCATGAGATAGAGCTACAATATCCAATATTGAATTCGTTCTCAGGATCAATGCCTGTCAGCCTGCTGGTGGTGCCCATTTATCCGATATTGTATTTGTCATTCACAAGTGTCTACAATAAATTATAAAAATAATGTAAAGTCTTTTCTTCAAGTCCCTGTATAATCTGAATTTTTATTCCTTACTAGCCATACATAATTATAATTATTATATCCCATAGCAAGTAATGTATTAAATTTAATCTAGAAATTTGAATTTTAAAATTCTTTTGAAAATTTAGTAACTTCACATTTTGAAAAAAACTTTAGATTTTCTTAATTACATTTTAATCCTCATCATATTAACCATAATAATAATATTTCTTATTTTGTAATGATATTAATTAAATTGATCTATTTAGCCACAGGTAAATATAATATACTGACCATATATGTGTCAAAGGGATTTATAAATGCTAGATGTAAATTCTCTTTGTACTTTATATAATTTTGCATATTTCTAATATATCAAAATCATATTATGTTAAACGAAAGCCATTTTCAAACTGCCAAAAAAGCAAATAATTATGTGAGGTTTATTAATAAATAATTGTATAAATATAATTACATAAAGTTTTATTAAAGTTAAAATATTTTAATGAAATGTATTAAACAATCGCTTTTTCAATGGAAATTTTTTACATTTTATTAATATGTCATTACATTTTGGTATCGTATTTTTGATCTGAAATATCATAAATTTAAATGAATCATCTTGAAATTTACGTAACCCCGATGACATATCATTTTTTTTTTGCAACATAACTTAATTTTATACAAAATCTTGTATTCGTTTTTTATACGGATAGAAAGGAAGTGTTGAGATATCTTTAATGTAATTTATTTTGACAATTTTCACATTGATAATTTTTGGTATTCATCAAATCTTTATGACAAAACTACAAAGATGTAAAATTCGATTTGTTCTAGAAGTAATCTGAATCTGAAATGATGCACTTAATTTCAATATAAATTTGCTAAATTAAAAGGATATAACAAAAATTTCCATGCTATTTTTATTGCATAAAAATTTGATATCGAATATATTATTACCAATTTCAATTTAAATTACCTTATTATTATGTAATTTTCAATAGATTATTATTTATGTGGGCTAATTACAAGGACATCAAATGTGATAGATTTTAGGTTTTTAACCATTGTATTTAGTAATAGTTTTATTATGAATTTTTGTCATTTAGTTGAAATGATATCCTTGTATGTTGTATGTAAACTCTATGTAATGCGATTATTATCAAGGATCTTTTCTGCCTGTTCTTTGTACATAAATATATTGCCTATTTTCCTAGCTTAGTACATATTTTAAATCAGCTAATATAATATTGAATATGCATTTCAAATATTAAAATAATCAGTTTTTTTATTTGTAACATTTTTGAATTAATATGTATATTAAAAAATTTGTAACATATTTAAATTATATTAAAATATGAAATTACTATGTAACATTTTTGATCGAAAAATTGAAAATTTGATAACTTATAAATAAATTCGGAAATTAATACCTAAATTTCCAATCATTGCAATTTCCACAAAAACTAAATTAAAGATTTCTTTTTTGTATTCTTACGCTTACAAATCAGGAAAACAGATAATTTTTTGTGAGTTTTCGTTTTCTGTTGGAAAATTTTATAAGTGAATTTATTTCAAAACTTTAAATAATTTTTCTTTAAGATTTTCCTCTTTAAGATTTTGTATTATAATTTAAATTTAAAAGAAATTATTTAAAATATTTCGCTATCTCTGCATAGATGAAGTTTTCTAAAAAGTACTGCACATCAATTATATTAAATTTTGTAATATTATTTAGCCAGTAGGTTAAATATATAATTTAATATAAAAGTAATTTTTACCACAAAATTTATAATCATAAACTTTTGAATAAGAAATTAATGCTTTAATAAATAATCTTTATGGTATACAAAAAGAAAATAATTTCGGTGAAAATAAATTGTAAATTTTTTTTTTTATAAATTTCTAAATTTGTAGTTAATTTTGTCTTTTTCTACTAAATTTTACTAATTTATTGGTTTTTAAAAATTAAATAATATTTTACTAGAAATTCTAATAAATATTATTTATAATGTTTATGGATGGAAGTTCCACCAAAGCAATTACACATTATAGTTCAAATTATACTTTAGTGTTGTAGCTATAACACTTTTCCTTTTTTGATATAACTTTTTAATAATACTATAGCTTGATATTGATCTATTTGTTTTTAAACTATTTACTACATAATATTTAAACTATTTACTAATGTTACAAGAGTATTAGGTATTCAATTCGTTATCAAGTTTGCTGGCTATTTGTATTATTAAACTGACAAATATACACTTACAACTTGAGAGTAATATTGGTTCAATCGTTTTTTATTTGAAAATAAAAGCAATCAAATTGTACTAGATTTATTATGATCATATTAAATACTATTTTATAACATGAGTACTTTTTAGCATAAGAAAAACAGGGGATGAAACATATAGAAATCCTACACCAAATTTAGAAACCATTTCTTTGGAGTTAGTCAAATATAATTTTTTTTTATCCACAAAATATAATTAATAGGGAAATACAATAGTTTCTATCACTGGTAAATCGTCGCATTTTTTTGTGGCAGTTTTCTAAATCATTAATCCATCTTTTTAACTTCTTTTGTCCGCCTCTTGGATATTATTATTTTGTAGTTTTGCTATATGACAAGACTTGAAAATTAAATCGAAAATTAATTGCTGCTTATAGATTTGTCTTCTTTTCATGAAAAAGGGATTATTCATTAGCTGATAAGTGTCGATATTGTTAGTATATTTGGTTATCTGAAATTACCTGTGATTTTACGTGATTTTTTTCATATATCAATGAATAAATATCATTGATCAAAGTGTCTATTGTTTTTTTTTTAATTATAATAATGAAAATATTATTTATAAATTGTAAACTGAGGTAATTTGAGAACTAATTGTATATTATTTATAAGGTAAATATGTAGAATTAGTGTTTATTAGTTAGCAGAATTACATTTAATTAAATATGTATTTAAGTATATGTATTTAACAAATAAGATTTGTTTAGCTCTTTTGGTGGACGTAGTATATAAAGTTTGAAAATAAATCAGCAAAGAATAATTTAGGAACATTTAACTTTCGAATGGCGTTTCTCCGAAGTTTCTAACTCTTCTAGATCCATCGAATAGTAATGATAACACACGAACATGGAAACCCACAACACAATGTATGAAAAATGTTTTTAATGTTAGGATATAGGATATAGGTTAATGTTGACATTAGTTTGACAGTAGAATGACGCATCCAAGTTCGAAAAGATTGTAGCAAGGTACTCCGACAGCATTTGGAAATTTTGTGTACATATATAGTTACTAGAGTACTATTAGATATTAGTACAGAGCTTATAGAAAATTAATACAAATTTGAGTTAGTGGGTACTTCCTACTCTTAGTTCTTTCTTTTTATAACATCAGATAATAACTTGTCAAAAGTTATGATTCACGATTCTGTTAAAACTATTTTGCAATTATGTATAATATATCTTGTTTAAAATTTTAACAACAAATATGATGACATCAACTGCTCTGCCGCCACTGTATAAAATAATGTTGAACCCTTTCGTTGAAATTAAATTCTATATTAATGGTTGTGTGTTCTGCTAATTGTTAGAATTTATGAGTATTTCTACTTTCAATCCTTTCAATATTTTGGTGAAATGGTGTCATTTCATATCCTAAGAGAAAAATATAAACAAAGTTAACATTTTCATTAATAACAAAACATATTTTAAAAACATGTACGACTCCAAAAATATAAAAATAAAAAATAATTTAGTAAAACTGAACTGTACGAACCTCTCATTTTGTCTACAATATATATATATTTATGTAACACGAAATGACAATTTTATGTATTTTTAATAATGTTTCTTGGTAATAATTTTATTACAGATCTTTTTCGGTATTTTAGTAAAATTTCGCTATGACTGTAACATTTTATATGAGAGCAAAAAGTTTTTTTTTTTATCAAATTATACCTGATTAAAAAAATAGTACTTCACTTTACAAAGTAACGAAATGTGTCTAAGAAATTACATTTTTATTTACCTTGGAAGGAAGTTTCAAAAAGCAAATTCTAAATGAAGCCTTTAAGAAAGCATATACAAGAATACGTCTATTGCCGGATGTGCTAATGAAATCTATATAAAAATTTATCATGTCATAAATTTTTTGGTATGATATTTCAATGCTAGGCTTCCTGTAGAAAGTTACTTCTTTAGACTTCCTGCTAAGGCAGATATTAATTGAATTTCTTGCATTAATATAATTGCTATTTTCACTTCTGTGTGTTGTTATCAGGCAACATAACTGAAAAGAGGATCTAAAATTTTTATCTGTCATCGTACAGAATTCGGAAAGTAAAAATTAATATAAAATTCGGTAAAAATATTCAAACAACGACAATATTAGATGATTCAAATTGGAATTTAAAAATTTATGTAAATGATTTTTATTCTTTTGTAGAATATGTGGAAATTGGTAACAAAAAACATTACATATTTAATTGTCAAATATTGTAAGTGGAGTTATTTATATCCTTGTTTTATGTTGACTTTGATTACTTATGTAGGTTATTAGTCGTAAATAAAAATATATAAAATTTTAGGTAAAATTTTCTCAAATGTCATTATACCATAAAATTCTATTATTCAAATGTGGATGTGTGTTCAATCAAATAACCAATAAGGACATTATATTATCCCTAAAATAAAATTATATCCTCAGAATATGTTATATAATTCAAAAACAAAAAAAAAACCTTAATGTCTTTAAAAAATTCAATAAATTAATTTTATTTTTTTCATTGTTAAAGTGAATGTTTATTGAAGCAATCTTTAATGTTTTAAATTTTTCACGTATGTAATCGTTAAACATACATTCTAAATATCATACATAGAAGATTTTCATCAATAAATCTTTAAAAATAATAAATTTTCATTATTATTACAATATCATTTTCTAAAAGATCCATTCCATTCTTATGGTATTGATAGCAATATGGGCCATATAGAAAACCTTAAACACACATCAAAATACTTAAATACATATAATGATATTGCTCCAATGAACAGAACTTTGTCCAATTTCTTTGAAAATTCCTTAATGTTATTTTTTTAGTTCTTAAAATTATATTAAATTGTTTATGTATGAATCAATGTGTGTGACTATCAAAGGAACAACCTGACGAGTAATTCGATATACAATTTTCTTAGGTGTCATTTTAAGATTAATCATTTGAACAAACTTTTTTTTTGTATGAGATATATGAACTATGAAGGGCCGCCGGATATAATCAGCTGTTTTATAAAGTGAGTGAAATGGTGAAGATTTTTTTCGGTTTATAGCTCAATTTTTTTTATTATTATTTATATAGAACAGTAAAATCTTAAAATAGATTTAAAAGATATCATAAGTTTCAGTCACATACGAAATTATATATAAATATAATTTACAAGATCATATTTTTTTTGGAAATTTATTCTGAAATATGTTTTTTTAGGATTACATTTTGATGAGGTCTTGTTCACTTAAATTGTTATCGTTTTATAAGTGTTTTTATAGGTTTCTTTTTAGTTATCCTGAATATAATATATCTTTAGGATTGTGAAATTATCCTTATTACAAACAGATTATATTAACTGAAAATAACCCATAGTTTTATAAATAAAATAAAATTATATTAAGTGTTACCATAATCATCAATTCATGTTTGAAACAAATAAATGAAATTAATACAAATTGATATAATCCAAATTTTCATTTGTACATGAATGTCCTTTAGGTGGGCTTTTCCAAATAATGAACATTTTGTAAAAATTAACATAAAAATGACACTTATGATAAATTTTATATAATTTTGTTGTTATATTTTAATCAGTATTTTATAATCATTTGTTTTTGGTTTTGCCTATGGTGATTTTGTCCTTTTACTTATCAAATCCTTTTTTAAACCATTATAATCGGTCATATATATTTCATAAAATATGAATATGATACCAAAAGTTATTTACTTTTTTTTTAATAAGAAAATAACTTTGGATTTAAGATATTTGAAGATTTATGTCAAAGAGTTAAATATGATTTTTTTTCTTGAAATTTTATCTAATTTTATATAAGACAAAAGTAAAACTCCTGCTGATTTAATTTTACTTTATATTATGTTATGATTATATGATGAGTTAGTTAGACTTAGCAGGTGCTAAAATATCTTATGATTATATTTTTAATATTTATATAAAAAATAAAATAAATCCACTATAAAATAAATCTACTATATGCATAACAATTTTACTTAAACTTTTTAACGAACAGATAAATTTATATAGGGTGTTAGTAAATGTGGCTTACATGTGTGTCAAGTATTTTCCGATCAGTTCATTTTAAGACACACACAATACAAAACAAAAAAAAAAGAACCATGGACAATTTCAGAAAATTTGCAACATTGAATAAAAGTAGATATTTTAATAATTTTGTAAATGAAAATCTAAAGTTTTCCATAAATTTGTCCATGAATCAAATTATCATGAAAATTACATTTTTCAACGCTGATCACTATTCTATATTGAAATTTTTTTTGAAGTGGATACTTGGAATTTTTGAAGTAAAATGTTCTTTTTGAAACCCACCAAATCGTTATATCAGAAAATTCATTAATAATTTAATACGCATTGAAAGTTCTTGAGTTGAAAATTCAATTTTCAATCTTATCAGACACACAATTGAAAACTAAAACCATACCAAAACTGAGAAAAAAATATTTTTTTTTAAACCAAATTTGCCTCTATTATATGAATTATTAATTACATTAATTTTAATTTATCATCATCATCGTGTCTCAACAAACCTGACCTTGTCAAGAGTACTTCTGCTGCTGTTAACCAGTTTATGGCATCAATGTCTCTCAGGTTCTTGTCAATTCCGTTTCTCTAATGTAGTTTTGGTCTCCCTGCTCTTCACTCTTCTTGTTGACTTTCGTGATAACTATAAACATTTTTTTAACTGTTTCTTATGACATCTGAGTCTGACTTATATCTTATATATCCAGCGTACTGCAGCCTTTTTAGTTTTATGTTGGTAACCATTTTCTTTGTAAATATTTACAACTCATTGTTATATTATATTCTCCATACCAAAAATCTTGCAGACCAAAATTTTTAAGTAGGATTCTTCGTTCCAATTACCCTAACATATTTCCAATTGGTTTATTACTTATCTTCCAAATCTTCGAAACGAATGCTAGAACCGGAAAAATTAGTGTTTTATATAACGTGCTCTTATATAAAACACTAAATTATATTAGTTGATTAGAATAACGTTAATTTATAATATTATATAATATTTTCTTATATTAGCATAAAATTATATTTTAAAATTTTGTGATAAATGTAATCAAGCAAAAAGTGAGTGCTATATATAAATTTGTGACACCCAGTATATTGAAATTCCCCCAAGTGTAATACCAAAATTTTTGTGTAATGAAAATTATTGTAATAATTTTGTAACCAAAAACTTTAAACAACAAACGAAAATTATATATGTATGAAACTTTTTATTTTAAATAAATCGCCTCAAGGATATTCGAGGTAAATTTTCTATATATTATTTTCATTTGTATACTTATACATAATAAATTTCATTCTTAATAGAAAAAATGGTTTGAATCATTATTATCATTATTAATAAAATGTTGTGAATTTATGTTTAAATTTTGTGATGATTATAATTTTAATTTAAAGAATTTTCATTCTTGTTAAATTTCTAACTAGTAGTTTAGCAAAATCTTTAATAATATGTTTAAGAATTTCATATTACATTTAGGATTTGTATAATACGTAAATAGTTATAAGTATCTCAAGAATAGAGATTTCAAATTAATCGTTTTTACAATAATCGGTTAGTCGATTACTCTTTTTACCAACTAATCGGTTAATCGATTAATCGGTTATATTCAAAAAACGGAAGCCTGAATTTATACCACAATTCAAATTTAATTTTTATTGAAGTAGAATTTTTTAAAAAAAAGAGCATTTAACGTATCAGTATTCATAAACGATTTCTAATTTTGGTTATAAAATTTCCGGAAATAGAAAACACTCGTTCACTATTTGTCGAATTTTGAAAAAAAAAAATTGAAATTTTTTGTAACTATGTTAAACTAAAAAATAGAGTAGAGAGTAAATGGAATTTCCTTCATTTCTTCAGACGGTTAAGATATAATCGGAGATAATCGTTAAATTTTTTACGATTAATCGATTAATCGAAATGATTGGAAAATCATCGATTATTGATTAACCGATTAATCGGAATGAAATCTCTACTCAAGAATTAATGATTGTTGAAATGTAGATAATTATATATATCTAGTTTTTGTTCATTGACCGCTCTAATTAAGGACATTAAGCATCAGCTTAATCAAAGCTCTAAGGCAAATCAATTTGGTACTAAAAAAGTTTATAAAATATTTTGAAAACAAATATATTTATTTAATTTTTTTTTGTATATATCTTTAGCTACTATTAAAATTATTTTTCATAAATAAATTTTATTCAAATTAATAAAAATTTAAAAGCATAAACACTTGGCTTATGAAATTCAAAGATATATTTCCATACTTATGCATTCAATTTTGTGATTCTTAAATAAAATTGAAGAAAATTCTGAGTTTCTTATATTTAAATTCTTTATTTTTTGTTTTTTAACATCAATAAATAAACATTGAATTTAAATTTAACGAATAAAATTTTCTATCATCATATTATTTTAATATGTTATATAAACAAAAAAGTTTTTATATTTTATATCAATGTTGTATATTATTCTATATTATCTATAATTTCTCTACCACCATGTCCTTATTTTATTCTTTAAGGATAATTTTTCTTTATCATTTTGTTTACTTTAAAAAAATAAAAGTAGGAGCAAGGATATAAATATAAGAAAATATATGTAACCATAGACTTGATGTATTGTCATGAAGAATAGGAAAAAAAATTCGTTGGTAAAATATAACAAAATATTAAATTTTATGTTACCTTATTTGTATACGAATTTTTATTGAAACGAAATATTATTATGGAAATTATGATTATTATTGCTTAAGTGAACGTTCAGAGAGTGACGCTATGAGCTGTGCTTAATTTTGTTCGCACTATGAGCAATTCGTATTCGCAAAGTAATGCTTTTAGTTACGCGAAAAGTTGTGTTTATAAACTTGCATAATTTAATTTAAAGTTAAACTTGCATAATTTAATCAACATTACTTTCGTTTTTTTTGATTCTATAGAAATTTCTTGTCACTTTTTATCAATTATTAGACGATTGTGTAATTTAATTTCTTTGGTTTCAGAACGGAATTCTAGTAATTAAATCTTCACTTATTAAATCTTCAATTTCAAACACCAAAAAAAAAAAAAAAAACTTCAAAATTGCGAAACCTTTTGCGATAATGCATATTATCGCAGAAGAGTTTAATTGCATTTATTTTCAAAATCAGCTTTCTTCACCAAACAGCATAATTCAACTGTGTGCATAGTCCTAGCATAGGTGGCTAGGATATAAAAAGCTTCCAGCTATACTTTACTATAGTAACCTTCGCTATACTTTACTATGTCACAAATGTTCGAGTTTCTATGAATATTATGTACAAAGATTGGTTGAGTGAGTTTGTGAGCTTCCAACTCTTCACAGGTTCTAGATGTCTATACACTATACTAAAATTCGATTGTATGATTTTTTTAAGCATTTGTTAAACCCTCAATTTAGATTTATTCAGATTAGATTTATTTATAATTTTACATTTACATTTAATTAAATATTCATATAATAAAGAATACCAAAATTTTATAAAGAATATTTTTTTTAAATGTTTCCTTTTAATTTCAAAATTATTAATTGGAATTTACAAAAATTGTCATTAAAGCAATTATTACCTATTGTAATTAATTTTAAGGCTACAAGTTCGAATAGTTCGAATAACTAACAAGTCTTCAATTTCGCATATAATCAGTTCTGCTTGCTGGGCCCGATCAGTTCTACTATTCTTTTACTATAGAACGTCATTTATTTCCAGTTTTTAATTGAATTTTTGATATAATAGAGATGCAAAATTTAATAGTAAATCTAATAAATTTTAAATATTAAAAGAATTCATTTTAAAAACATATCATTTTTATTTTCATAACAATCTTTAACTTGTTGTTATAGTTTTTCTGTGTATATATGGAAAATGTAAATTTTCTTCCACAAACATTTAGTAGTAAAATTCAAAACTTTTGTTTTTACAATATGAAGAACACTGTATATTTAGTGCTTAGTCGTTTAGTGTATATTTAAATTCATATATATGTACTATAATAAATGTTAAACATAAAAAATATAATTTATTCAAAAATAAAAACTAAATAGATATAATAATTAGAAATGAAATCTTCTAGCATTTTAATATTACCAAGTTTTTCAGAAAATTTTGTATAGATTATTTTCTTTTTGCATTTTCTTTCACAATAGAACTCGATGTTACATAAATCAAATAAAATAACATGTAGTTGGGAAAAAACTCATGTGTTCTAACTACCGAAATAAAAATATCGCACGGTTTTTAATTTTTGACACTCGGTTTTGGTTGGTTTCTAAAAATGTAATTTATTGTTATTTACATTTGTAATAATTTCATTAAAATTTTTCAAGAAATTTGAATAAAGTTTTAATCACAAAAATTGGATTAAAGAAACTCCTTAAATTGATAATAGATTTATTACTGAATAAAAATCAGTCTGATATGGATATACAAATACAAGTGTAAAAAAATGACTTTTCGAGACACTTAAGACATTTGAGAAATTATTTGAAAACTTAGATTTTCTAAAATATAAGAATTAGAATAAAAAGAACTTCAAATATGAAAAGCGTAGCACGAAACTATGAAAATGCGTTTAAAGTTTAAACATATGAAACTTGAAAACTAGAGGTAGACTAATTGAGTCTTCCGCCGACTATGTTTCAGAGGCAATGAAGATATTGGCAAAACTTATATTTAATAATCTTATTCACAATTAAAACCAAAACAGAAGGTTTTATATCCTTTTATCTAAAACGTTCAAAGAAGAACTTCTGGAGTGAACCAATTAACTGTATGGATTAGTGAGAAGAATCATAAAGATAGATATGATTAGTATACACATTTCTTTAAGTTTGCTCTCAATGCACTTTCTCAACAAGTTGAAAAAATTGTTTATTATCCGAAATGGATTAAGGTCAGTACATATAGACATACAATTATGAATTATCGGCCAAATATTGAAAAGGTCGTTTCTCTAGCTAGACCCTATAGAACTTTAATTGATTATAAGATGTGAATACTAACCGTATGTGTGTATGTCATAAACTATATAAAACTATAGTTCGTTATAGTTGTTCAACCCACTTGAACAAATTTCAAATCCTTTAGACTTGATCCGCAAATATAATCAATTTTTACGTAGCATTTTCCTAATTTATCACAACTAACTTTTCTTGAATCCAATTACAAATATTATAAGTTTTTACTAATGCACTGAACATAAAAAAGAATATTGGCAGCTAGACTCTTATAACTTGTTTATTTTACTTTGTAAATCAATTCGCGCTTATTGAATTTTACAATAATTTTATATAAGCTTTATTTATTTTTTTGCTCTCTAAATTTTATATAGTTATCCTTTTGTGACCCATATTTTCCTATACATTACGGTTCATAAATAGAATTTCCCATTTAATAATTCTTTTTAAAAATATCTAACTTTTAAATGTTATTTTTCCATGTCTTTACTTTCTATTAACGTTTGGTATTTTTTTTTTTCTCAATTCTAAAAAAATTTTTTTTTTACTTTTTATTTAACAAGTTCCAATAATTTATTCAATCATAGTGAATCAACAAGTTGAATAAATACTCGTGTATATACAAAAATAATGAAATAAAATATTTAAATCGTATGTAAGGTGCACATAAAGTTTGATTTGAAAGAACTGTTGAGTGGTTCTGGTTATCAGCGAATTTAACTGAAATATAACTGAAATTTTAATGTATAAAGATATTCACTGGGTACACTTGGGTTCCTTTTAAAATTAGTTTCTGTACAATATCGATTTGTATTTTTTATTTATTTATTTATATTAATATTTTATACAATCATGAATAAAAGTATTCCTTTTATATCTTCAAAAGAATATCAAAATAATATCTTTATATTTAAAAGATTACATACTCTTAACATATCATTACTCAATGAAATATTCAAAACACATATTCCCATCATCATACGCAAAATAACCAAACCATTACAATTTTCGGAAAATATTTACAAAAAAAAAAAACATTCTCTATTATTATATCCTTTTTTTATAAGGATGTACATAATATTTTTATTGGTATCAATTTTATTATTTAGAGCCTACCTACGATGACAATTCACAAGTTAAACAGAATGACAAAAATTTCTTCTATATAACCCGCACTACTTCACTTCTCGATTAAAGGTGAATGTCAAGGATTGTATATTCAAGTAATTCAGATAATTTTTTTTTGTTATATTTTGGTGTGTGATTTTGTATTCTAGAGTGGTTGGGTAAATATTTGAAAAACTTTTCGCTGACAGGCTTTGTGAAATGGTTTTTCGTGAATAAAATTATGTTATATAAAACAGACAAGTGGTGGTTTTTATTTGAGAATTGGCTAATAATATAATAAAATTAATTTTGAATAAAATTGGTTTTTATTTTATAGATTCCGATTTGAAATTTATTTTTTATTTAATAAAAATTTAGTATTATTTTGTAATAAACTCAAACTTCGATATGTGCAGATTTAAGTAATTGGTTTCAAAAAAAGACAACGCAAATGCGAAGATATTAGTTCAGTTTTGGGTTTCATTTATTAGGCAGTTAAGATTTAATATATAAATAGGATATCTAATATTTTAGCGAAGGGCTTAGTGGAAAATCAAGGCATAGGCAAATCAAGAAATATTTTGTAGTAATTATCCCAACAAAAATTATACAGCAATATAAAATACAATTCTTTTTAAAAATTCACCTGCTTAAATTAATGTTTAAAATATTCTAGATTCAATTTGTATGTATACGAAAAAAATATAATTAATAAAATCTAATAAATTATAAATAATATAATTCGATGAGTTTTTACGTTTTGAAGTTATATGCAAAACGCAACGAACCTACCCAAAAATTTAATCTTCTGTATTTAAGAATTTGTATTGTCATTTCATTACTACAGTCTAATTGAAAACCGGCAGAAATTAGTGGATTTCATAAAAGAGGTAGGATATTGTATCTTAATAACGATGACACATCGTCGTCTGGCGTACAACGAGTTCTTGTGGACTACTATTGGAGATTCTAGTGTCCATGTAATTAACCATGTAAGGAGAATTCCAAGTGACTTCATGACGAAACAATGAAATACGTTCTTGCTGTTCGTATTTCATTGTTTCGTATTCATTGTTAGAATACTTTTAGTTTTATTTGCGCACAGATTGATTTAGCCCCTGACATTTGAAATATAGGCACTTTCATCTTTCATGTAAACATCATTTGGTCTTCATTTACGTAAAAAATCATATAGCTTTTTTTTAAATAAAAATTTGGAAACTTATATACGGAGTTCATTTTATTTTACCTTTCTAAATATAAATATTTCTTAATAAATTTTTTGTTTTTATCTTTGCTTTATACAAATTTATCATTAAAAGTCGATATTTTTGTACTAATAAAATTGTTGTGGACATTTTGTTGATGGTTTTAATTTAATTTTGTTTAGTTTTTTTTTTTTATTTTTTATTGACAAAAATTATAAAAACGTCGTTTTTGTTTATTTAATATATTTCATCCACATTTCATCCAATCCTTTATAATTATAAGACAGGATATTGAATTAATTATTTTGATTATAAATTTTTTACAGAATTATCTTAAAATTAATATATTTATTATCTATAATATTAAAACAATAATGAAATTTATTACTTGCCTATGGCTATTTTATTAAATTTAAATTATAACCCCATAATTTTAGCTTTATATAAGTAATATAAAAATTGTTATTATATTAATGTATCATTTAATTAGATCTTCTATATATTTTATATTTTACGGACATTTTTATAAAAATTAAAGTATTTAAACCAAGGAAAAACTACATGTCTATTTTATGGATTCAGTATAAAATAAGAAATTTTTCTTTTCACCTTGTTGATTTTATAATTGTTTTCATATTCTTTTACTATAATTTTTCATTATTTTTTTTAGACTAATTAAATGGCAAAAAATATCTACATTGTACTGATATCATTGTGTGCAACTTCAATATTTTCAACTACATTAGCTGGAACAGGCGAATCTAATGGAAGAACATCAAATGGAATTCAAAATCATATTGGATTTATGGTACAATATAAATATAATATTTTCATTATACATAAAATTACACCATTTATAAAAATTTTAATTATAGTAAAATAAATAAGAATATTTTTCGAGGCGCTACAATTAAAATTTATTTTAAATAATCTTAATTGTATAAATTATTTAACTTTTTGCCATTTTATAAAATTTTACTTAGCAAACTTTTGGGCATAACAGTTATCATATTTTTTGGGAAATCATAAAACTTAAGAAATCTTTAGATTTGTTTCAACTAATTTTAGCATAATAGTTTCTTAAACAATTATAAACAAAATTGGCTTTTATGATTGAAGTCTACTTGATTCTCGCACCGCCTCGATTTACACATTTGGTATGATTGAACTCAGGTAAACATTAGTCGACAAGAGTTACTGCGTATCGTCGAATATATGCGGTATGACTGAACTAGCTGTCGACTCAATTGCTATGGACGATTTAATCGTTTACAAATTTTTAGGGGTGAGGTACAAATTTAAGGAAAAAATTGAAAATGTTGTCTCTTTTTTTAACGTTCGACTCGCCTAATAGCGAATCGGCTTCTTTCAGACCTTCGCGAGAATCGAGGTGAAAGTCAATAGCGAGGCGAATGTCAAGTCCACTTCAATCGTAAGAAACATGATTTTAAAGATCTTGAACCAGCACCGATGCTTGTGGAGATAAAATTTATAATTTAAGTGTATTTAAATATCACTATCACGCAACATTTGGCTACGTCCTCTAGCTAAGTGAAAATCAGTGCTAAGATATGAAAATTAGCTTTAAATGAAAATAACTTCCTTGATATAATGTAATTCCGAAGTTTCTAGTTATATATTTCTTCATATTCTAAATTAATTTCAAAATATAATATATAATTTAATTTAAAGGGCTCGCGAGGTAAACGTGATATAAGTCATGTTGAAAATAAACAAAGTAGAACACAAGAAGAATCTAATTTTGAAGAAGAATCAACTGCACAACCATTTAAAGATGCTGGCAATTTAATTGAAAACGATAGAAATGACCGTACCGATAAAGATATATACTTAAGGTAAAGTATTGTTTAAATTTAAAGAATATACTATTTTTAATATTCTTGTAACCAGCCGCAAGAAAGAAGCAATTTAACAATTAAATTAATTGATAAAGTTTATTTTTCTTTTTTATATATATTTTCATTATTACTATTTTGTATTTTATTTAATATATTAGAAATCTTCCACAATTATCAATTTTTAAACGTACTCCTCCTGGCTTTATGGGTATGAGAGGTAAAAAGGATTTTGAATACTCAGATTATAGTCGTTCTGATGATGAATACGATTTTGATCCCGAAGGTCCACGTACAAAGAAAATTTTTCTGCAAGGAATAAATCGTGGATTACTGTATAACAGTTTAATACCAAAACGTGCACCATCGGGATTTGTTGGTATGCGTGGTAAAAAGGCATTTGAAAATAATAAACGTGTAACACCAACATCAGGTTTTTATGGTAAAGGACTTTTATTGTTTATGTTTTATAATATTAAATTGAATAATTATTTTAATTACATCCTTTTTATATGTATATATATATTTTTTTTTTTTGTAAAGGAGTTCGTGGAAAAAAATCATATCTTGATAATGATTTGATATACGATCAACTGGAGAATCTTTTACAAGCTAGGTCAGATTTGTATGATGAATATGAACAAATGAAACGAAATGAAAAACAAGGTTTTTATGGTATGCGTGGAAGACGTAATAATAATTTAGATTTTTATGATAATGATGTGTTTGATAAACGAGCAACAATTGGATTTATGGGAATGCGTGGCCGAAGATTTTTTAATGATGAAGGATATGGTGATGATGATATTGAATCAGTAAAACGACAACCATCAAGTGGATTTTTTGGTATGCGAGGTAAAAAGGATTTTATTGTAAATGAACCAGAAGATGAACAACGACAACTAGAAAAAAGAGCAGCATTAGCACAATTCTTTGGGACTAGAGGCAAAAAACAACCATTTGTAAGATTAGCTATTATTTTAAGATTTTATAGCTATAAATTGTATATAAATTATTCATGTTATAATATAGAATTCGGGTTTCTTTGGTATGCGTGGTAAAAAACAACCATTTGAATTTCGTGGTAAATTTGTTGGGGTTCGTGGTAAAAAAGATGGTCATGATGATGGTGATAATTCATTACAGCGATTAGAATTAGAATTGAATGATGATTTTCCAGATAATGTCAAAAGAACACCAAATGGATTTATGGGTATGCGCGGTAAAAAAGGATCAGTAAGAGGTAAATGGATAAAAAATTTAATATATTTATATCAGTAAAAAAATGCGTTAAATATAAATTGTATTATATTATACAAAATTTAAATGTTTCATATTTTAAATTGACCTCATTATTTCTGTTTAAATTGTTTTTATTTTTATTCTGTGCAAAAACAAAAACGGTTAAATATATCGTCAGCTGAATATTGTCTTGTACCATGTCTATTTCAATAATTTTGGTTTAAGGCAATTTATGATTAGAGGTTTTTAATCTATAAAATCCTTTATTTAGCTACTACAAGCCGGTATATATTTTAAAAGTTATAGCTACTACTGATTTACAATAAAAAAATTGTAATATTTATAAATTCCAGTTTTCTTTGTTTCTGGAATAAAGACCTATACATTTTTCCTAATTTTTCACCAATATTTTGGAAATTTTTAATATTTCTAATAAATTAGACTTGGTACAGTATTGTAATTTATAATAAATATATTTTATTTATAGTGTAGCATTTCCATTCGTGTTATCTACTCTGAAATTAAAAGTTGTAGTGTTGTAGAAAATTGTTGTGAAGATTTCAATTTTGTAACTTATGTAAAGGTTGCAATAAAGGTTTGAATATTTATACTTATTATTTATAAAAAATATTGTAAACTTTAAACTCTTAAATACACTAAACTATGAAAGTGGACATGGTACAAGCCAAAATTCTGGTGACGATATATGTCTACAAATACATAAATACATATATAATGTTTACATTAATTTTTAGACAACATATTTTACCTGTGTTGTTATATTTCTTATGAGAGCATAACAAACACTTTATGATGAGTCGTAAAAAAGCTTTTTCCTGTTCCTTTAGGCATAATGACTACATTTTTAATTTACAATCTTTCTAAAGAGCTTTAACAAGTTTGCCTCATTGTAATGTTGGGATTTTTTTTTATTTGGTTTGTTTATTTTTATACGAATTTTAAACTGAAACAAAAACAAAATAATGTCAAAAAAAAAAAAAGAAAAAAAAAGGATTTGTTGGTAAAACGTTGGTAAAATCCTTGATAATGTTGTTTCTAATTCTAATTAGACAGTTGTGTACAAAGTCAGACATAAATATAAAAAATAAAAATTATTGTTATACATATATACAAGAATTCCATTAAAATACTTTCCAAATATATAAACACATCTATACATACATAAAATATAAATGTAAAATAAATTCCAACACAATTATCAGTGTGAAATGGTCCTTAAACCTGAAGGCATACAAAATATACTTTACATCATATTCCTTTACTACCAGCAAAAAAAAAAAAATAACGACAAAAAGTTGATCCTTAAAATCACTGTTTTAAATCAGTAATGCAAACTTTGAGGTTAGTTAATTTTGTATATACAAAGTTTTCTTTAATCACCTTGGTTGTATTTTTGTGAACTTCAATGACGTCACATAGTATATATTAAATGAAATATATTACATTATGTATATACGGAGTAACATTGAATGAAACATTAATGAGATGAAAATGAATTTCTTTAACAGGTCTTCAAATTTGTTATATTATATTGTAAATTTTAGTGAGAGTTTTATTTTATTTTTTAACAAGACATTAAATTTAAATCTTCTCCTTAACAAAGTTTCTTCATAATTTATGATTAATTTTTAATCCTGTCATTGGTGACATAAAAACTTTAAGGTGAATTTATGCATAAATTTGATTATATATTATATTACATAAATTTAAAAAAAGTGATTGTTTTAATTTTGAGGGAAATTAAACGTAAAAGCGAAAGGACGAGAACAGCAAGATTTTCATTAATTGGATATATTTATAATTAATCATATAAATAAAATGTTTTGGTACATTTTTAAATAGTAAAACTTTTAATAGGAATATAATAGAATATGGTACAGAGAATTATCACCCAAAACTCATTCGGGATTTTATACCCATATAAAGTTGGTATAAACGCTGAAATTTTTTACAAAAACGTTGCAATAGGGAGTCATTTACAAATTTTCTAAATGTTGATTGGAATTCAAGACGGTGGGCGTTATTTTCCATTTAAATGCGTATTAAGGCACGAATGAGTCATGGATTATTATTACCTACATATGGGCTTGTAGTAGTCGAAATTGTAGTCGAAACTAAATTTCAAGCTTTTTTCGCTGATATATTCCCAAATAATTAACGTTTGAATTGGATAGTTCGAATTATCTGATTTCTTCCTATATACTGCTATGTGTTTTAAAAATTTGGTGGATTAAAATAATTTTGTTGGGTTAAAAACTTTTGACGAGATCCAGTACTTAAAAAATACATGTACAAGATGTGATTTTGAACCAGTTCTGTTGTCCCATATCATTTATTCATATAATTATAATGAATTTTCAACCGTTTGGTGCTTGAGTGAGCCGTTTTTATATAATATTTTATTATATATGCTGCATATTTAACATATGTCTAATATAGTAGTCAATAGTTCTTGTTATAAATATTATCAATAACGGTTCCAAATTAGGACTACAGCTATGGTTCATAAAATATGTAGAAGTTAATTCAGTTAATTCAATAATAATATCACGAAATGTGGTATTGTCTCTTAATAGATATAATCTAAAGGCTTTTGTCAGAAATCTGACAGGACACTTCTGACAGGACAAAATGTTATAAACGCTTTGTCTTTTGAAGCTGGATCTCTGTTTTAGTTGTCACATATTTTACGATTATATCCAAATCTTATGAGATTATAGCTAAGGTAATCATCAGTTTATTAGTTTGGAAGATGTGAAACTGGATTCTGTAAGAGGGACATTATCTGTTCTTTATAATAAAGAGATACATATAGTAGTACGCCTATAGTGATTGTATGAAAAAGCGAGCACAACTTACTTTTTAACTAACTAAATCCGTTTTTAAGGTTTTCTAGCGGCTACTTTATAGGTAAAACCTACTTTCTAATTCCGTTTTTAAGGCTTTCCCGCGGTTACTTTTAAAATTCACAGGAGTTAGATGTTTGAACAGATTTATCGTCCTACTTATTTTATGGTAGAATTCGATAATTAAATAAATATGCAGTACACAATTCTCATTATAAACACTAACTGTCAGTAAATTTATCCTTTTTACACTTAATATAATATAATATTTATAAATTTTCTTATATTTATTTATATTAATAAAAATACAATTTTTATTTCGATTTCAGATACCACAGAATAAAATTATTTATATAAATTCAATTTATTTTAAATATACATTTACATATAAATATATATATATATTTATTAAAGAAAAGGTACATATTTTTAATATTAAAATTTTCATTTAAAATATGTATATATAAATAAATAAATGTCTACATAAAAAAATAATTATTTTATAAAAAAAAATAAAAACTTTAGAAAATTTACACGTTCCTCTTAATCGATACATAAAATATCAAAAATCATATAAAAAAATCAAAATAAACTAAAATTAATCAAATTGTGATGAGTGTCCAAAAATATCCTATTTAGAAAAAAAAATTCTTTTAAATAATTTTATTACAAATTAATTAATATACAAAAAAAATAAATTTAATATATTATGGCTGGAAATATATTAAATTTAATTTTTAACTTACTATACAAAATTTATTAAAATTTCTTATATTTATAAAAAAAAAATTAATTTCACTTAAAAATTGTATATTTTTTAAAAGAAATCCTTTGCATAAATTATAATTATACACAAATATTAAATATAAATATAAAAATTATTTAAAAAGTGATAAAAAAAGAAATATTTTAAAGCATAATTAAAAAAATTATTATTATTTCTTTATGTATAAATTGTAATTTGTATAGGCAAATTTTAAAAAATAAAAAAAAATTATTAAAAATTACCATTAAAAAATATATATATGTAAAAATAAAATTAATCAAAAAATAAATGTAAAATATTAAAATTTATTTATTTACATCAAAAAATTATTTCAAATACATATATTAAATTAAATTGTTATTCAACAAAAATAATTAAATCAAATATAAAATATTTGTAAATTATTATTTCTATAATATGCAAATTAAATATATATATATATAAAAATTTTATTAAAATCTTTTAAATATAAATTATATGTAAAAAAAAAAAACAAAAAACAAAATTAACTTATTACCTGTATTTATCTTAATTGAACAGAAACAATTTTAACTAAACTTCAAATATAGGACATATCAAAATGATTTTAATGTTTTTAATTAAATTCGCAGTGCTATACAAACAAACAAAAATAAATAAATATAATTATAAAAATAAAATTATTATAAATAATAAAAAATTGTTATTTTTTCTGGCAAATATAATTTCACCCTTAACAAGGTAAGTACTTACTTCCGCCATTTCCGGTTCTTATGTAGTACTTCGTTTCGTTTTCTTAGAAAATTAGAAATCGTGATTTTTTTTTTTTTTTTTTTTGGAAATTTAAATCTTTAAAATATAATTCAGTAAATTTAAATTATAAACAATTTAAGAGATATAAGATTAAGTATGTTTTCAGATAGCCAAAGGGCCTTAAAATCCTTGCAGAATATCTTAATATACTCAAAATTGGTAAATATATGTAAAACTAATCTTAATCTATTAGCAAACCATAATAATGTAAACTTCTATAGACACCACCATTGTATGATAGATAAATATGAAAAAGCAGATGAACCAGCACGAAAAGGTGCAACTGATGTCATCTTAGAGGTTTATAAAATATGTTACCACCTTCCGATAAAGATTAAAAGCTCAATAAGTAATTGGGACATCAAATTTGAATGTTCCAGAACGGTTGTCCCCAGCACTGTCCAAGATAATGTGTTATGTTATCCTACGAAAAAAGAAAATATCGCAACTGTTTCAGTCTAAAAATTTGTTTTAATATCACGTCCATGTTATGAAAAATGTGCAGGAACATTAATACAGTAGTTTGTGTCTCCTGAAATTTTCTTACAAACGGACTTATGAAGTGTCCGTCACCCACTAACGAGGGTATATTTCTTAAATCCACTTCTTTATCCACATAAAAGAACTGAACTGACATACAATTAAGAGGAGATTATGTCGTATCCTTCCCCTTCGTCAAATCCTATATAATTGTAATGTTGAAATATACAAAATAAATATTTAACATAATTTAAAAACCAAATAAATATTTAATCATAAATAAATACAGAATTCGTTCCCATAATTGTACTGACTAAATTAGTTATTAATTAATTTGTTTCGTATAATTGTTTTTAGAATATTGTTTTGAGGATACCAGGCGATTAGACGCAACAAAGTGTAGGAAAATTAAATTGAAAAATTAATTCGGAAAATTAGATAGATTAGAAAATCAAAAATAGATGTAAATATGTTACAACCAGATATGAATTAAATTTGTGTTTTGCTTTAAAGAACAATCAATTTTTTTATGACAAATTATAAAATAAATTATGTATTAAAGTTATATTGCTCCACCCATCGCAATCGGAAGGTCCTTTGTAAGGCTACTGGTTAAGCCCTCACCACATCAAGGTGGAACTCCGCATGGAGGAAGAAATCATTAATATTTTTAATAATTATTGGGCATCTAAATAATATTATTATTTTGTCGACAAATATTTTTTTAAAGTTATTAAAATTTAACGAAAATTAAACGAAAATTTTTAATACACTTTTATTGAAACGTGCCGCAATTCTATTTAATAATCGTTCTTAAAAAAATAGAAATTTATTAAGAGCGAATTAAACTAAATAAAAAAAATTAGAAAATGGAAAAGTTTTTTTTTCAATGAAAAGAATAACAATTTAATTAAATAAAAAAAATATATATTTTAACTTGAAATTCATTATTTATATAAAAAAATGTAATTTGTAAAGAAAATAAAGCAATTCTGTCCTTATTGCCTAAACTGCTTTATAAAATGGAAATCCGGAACTATGATTACAACCAAAAATCAATTAAATTTAAATTCATAAAAATTATGGTTATTAAAAATAAACATTCGAAATAGAAAAAAAAAAAACAGTGGTGCAACACAAAAAAATATAACGTTACACTTTTTTTTAACAACGAAATAATATTTTTTTCCAATTTCGTTATTCAAATATGTGAAGAAAATATTACTGATATCGTTATGTTAAAATTATATTTTTGTAACGAAAATCAAATTGATTGCGTTATCGTTACGTTTGTTTTATATAGTTTTGATAAATAAATCTAATTCAATTCGTTATTTTGTTTTAACGTTACAGAAAATTTCCTAGGAATTAAAAAGGTTTGCTATGAAGCAATTATATTTAATATTTACTAAATACACTGGTATATATTTAAATACTATTTAAGTATAGAATTTGCTGAGAGTATGCTTTAAAAATTCTGATAATCGCAACAACAAAATATATGGGAAATCATTAACCAAATTTTGATTTTTATTATTGTGGGAAATTGTAATTTACCTTGAGCTGTTTATAAATTGTATAATAGACTGAATACTATTATAAATAAATATATAAGAATAATGAAAAGGACAAATTTGATCACATAAAGATCGATTTTATTTATTTACTTAAATCAATCAACATTTATTCCCTTAAGGTATATAAACAATTTACCAAAAACAGACCCAAAACAATCTATAATTTTTATTTTTTTTAAAAAAACTATATATTCCAAAGAGTCCTCATGTATGATGTCCTTTTCCAATGCTTACTTACCTAATCAAACAGCCTAAAAAACATATTTAACCTATACAAAACGGGATTAATTTTTAAAGTTTTTTTTTTTTTTTTAAATGTAAACATGTTATAAATAAGTTGATTTATGCGAAAAGAATCCGAAACGTGATTAGAAATTTTGAATTTTTCCTTAAATAAAAATAAATAAAAATTATTTTCTATTTTTATATTACATAATAAAAATGCTTATGTATATTTAAATTAGATTTAATAGTAGAAAAACCTTTAAAACCAAATGTTTGTTATACACACTTTTAATTCAGAATGTTACTTTTTATATAGTTAACTATTTCTTAGTATATTCAGTAAGTTGACAAGTGAGTAGATCTAGACAGGAGCAGCCTTAATTAAGTAAAAAAAAACTTAATAATTTACAAATGTACAATGGACCTCTATACTTTTCATTAATATGAAAAAAACCTTTTGCTTAAATATAGTGCAGTAGAATGGCTTTTATTATAGTTCTAAATCTTAATTAAAGTAAATATACTTGAACATTTATTATATTTACCACTTGCACCACATAGCAAAATTAACTTATATCATAGACACTTATGTGTCTATGCTTATATTTAATTATCGTTCTATGTAAAATATACAATACATTTTAAAGTATATATATTTTGATTTTGAAAGCATTACATTTCGAACGCAGTTTTTGACCAACTGTCTTTTACCACCGAAAAAATCGAATATCACTAAAAAGGATCTACATTTCTAAGTAAAATTATAGACAAATTGCAAGCAGAAAAACCGAAAATAATAAATATGTATATCATTTATAAATATGGAATAAGTTAAAACAAATTATTTCTTACACCTAAAGATATGCAATCAGCATTATAACCTGAAGCACACTGGTTTGCAGATATTTTCCAATAATGTTTTCACTTTTCAATGTCACAAAACTAATAATAATTAATGTTAATTGATTTGTAATTGAGAGTAATTGAGTATCTCATCATCATCAATCTATAGAACAGAAGCTCCATATTTCCATATTTACAAGAAAATGGGTACCTGGTGAAAAGACATTGATAATTTTGTTATGGTTAGGATCAGCGAAATCAAAGGAAATATATTGTTAATATGGCTATGTTAGAAGGAAACATATAAATAAGGAAAATATTTTTTATCCTTAAACTTGATTTCTTTTTCATATGCAAGAAATCAATTTTACTATCCGCAATGGAGTAAGTTCTAATGTTAATATCACCGATACAAAAATAAATATATAATGATTATAAAAACAAAAAATTATTAATAGAACAAGGCTACACAGTTCTGAAAAGAATGCTACCACCTAAGAACGTCGCTACTTGACAATTGAAGCTATTAGAAATAGAACGAAACTAAGTTTAAGAACTAAAGTAGTTCTAAAAGTATGACAGGTTTAGTTGCATACAAAAAAAATCGCTAAGGAAAAATTTAAAGTTTAGTTCCAACATAAAAAAAATCACACACACACACAAATGAACAGGTTACCACTAGGTTAAGGCTTTTTTGAATAGAACGCCTGTTAATACAAGTCGTCTTAAAATTTAAAAATATAATAAAAATAATAACCGGAATTGTAGGTCCAGCGATTGATAGTTATGCAAAGCAAAGTTCTATAAACTAAGAATATTAAAATTTAGTGTCCAGGTATCATTTGACATAAATTTCCTTAAACTGATTTTGTCCTTAAAAATTACAACTGCATTATTTCAACCTAGCTAAATTCAGTTTTTTTATTAATATTTTCATAGATTTTGTGGCACTACTTGTCATAAGTCTTGAAGCATCTTTGTCTTTGTCATATCTAATCTAATATGTATTTTTGATATGTTTTCATAGTAAAAATGGCCAAATTTTGTAATATTTGTATCTTAAAACTATAATTTGTTCAATACTTTTTTAAATTATTGGTTAGCACTGGTAAGGGAATATTATAAGGCTACATTGGCACATAAAAAAAGATATTTTTCCTTTCAACAATCGTATATAGATAAATTCTATAGCTTCATTATAATGTAAATATCCTTCAAATTTAGAATAATATAAATATATAAAAATTGTCTCTTTAAAAATTTAATAAATTTTAATTTTATTAATAGAAATTTCTTTAATATTTTTACCTTTTTCAAAGGAAAGTGTTTTAGGTAATATATGTTACTAGAGTATAGTTAATAGTATTATAGGCTTATTTTTTCAGAACTGTATAGCCAAAAGCTAGTTGTCTAGTAACCTGTTAATTTGATTGTTTTTCCCTTTTTGTTATTTTCACTTTCTAATAAACTTTAGTTACTAGGTGACTACAGAGAGAAATGGTAGCGTTGTTTTCGATGATGGAAACATCAGTGCTAAATTCACTAGGGATATTATATTTTTTCTCAGTATGTGGAAAAAAGGCAAGGATCTAGGCTTAAAAATATTATCATTTTTTTTTATTATGTTCTTCACTTGTGTTAATAGACCTTTTAACAAAATCTCGCGCTAAGCTTGTTTTCGGTGATCGAAACAAATAATAGGTTACAATCTGAAGACTTCATTTTTTTGGGAAACATAAAGTTGGTAATTACTTCTAGGACTGATTAGGTTAGGATTACATACTAGATTAATAATTATCAATAATAGCTTAAGAGCATTTCAATTTATTTGTATGCATAATTATACTAGTTTAGCTATAAATCAATAATAAACTGTTGGTAACTATAGATTACAAATGATAAGTAATAGAAATGTAGAATTATATAAGTAATTTCTTCTTACAAATACTTTACTGTGTATTAATTTTTCCAAATTTATTTATACATTCCCATAAAGAGGGATAAATATATCTACTTTCTATAGACATAACCACCTGCCGTACGACCAAGAAGAGGCTGCCGTCCAAAACGGTCTAACCCACTAATTGGGGTTATCGTCATGTTGTATAGAACCAACCAAACTAGGTTCAATAATTTAAATCTAATTGTATTGTACAATAAAGAGAAATTTATCATTAACATAAAAATGTTTAAATCAATTTTTAAAACATATAATGTCACATTTAATTTATGCAAAATAAAAAAACAAGTTTTAATTTAATTTTTTTTTCCAATTTAATTTAAGATAAATAAATTGTTGTTATTCAATGCAATATTATAATACATATTAGTTATTAGTTAGGGAGCTAACAGCACATACGATGTCATTTCATTAAAAATATCTAGACGCATATTTTTTGGACCTTTATGTAATTCAGAGTATACAATATTGGGTGTCTTTCAGCATAGTGCCCAAACAAAAAAATTAAATCACAAATTCTGGGTATTTGGTATAATTTTGCACAGACTTGGCTGTGTAATCTTCAAATAGATGTCGATAAAATTTTATAAAAATTATTTAATTATTATATTAGTTGAAAGATTAATCATTTTGAAGATTACGGGATAACCACCAAAATGATTAACTTTATTAGAGATAATTTATCTATACTATACATTTTCACCAAATCAGAGCATACTGAATTATTGTATGATCAATTAGTGTTATAGATTTTAAATGAATTATGCTATTTCATTTTACAAATTAGTTAATTATGTGACAAGAACTCATTTTTGGAATTTGATTATTTTTTTCTAAATTATGTTTTTTTCCAGATAGTAATTTAAAATTTGTTCATTATTATATGATTTATAGTAAGGTCATATTTTTTTTTTTTTGCCATACCCTAACTTCATCATATTCGAATTCATGTATAAAACACTTATTAAAATATAATAATGTAAATTAATTAAATCGTTGTCAGCTCTTAGTCTATTTATATGTCTGCTGTTAATTTATATTATAATTTCTCCAAATAAAAAATGGACAAATATAAGTTAAAATATAATTTAAAAACCAGTTCAATATTTTTGAAAAAGAAACCAGAAAACATGTTGTTGCGAAAGTTTTAGAATACATACAAATATCTAGAATCTAATATAATTTTATCATCAGATTTTTACCATATTAAAGTAATAAATTTTATATTTTAAAATGTATTAATATTCTAACTAGCATACAAATTTAATTGAAAAAAGCATGTAAAAATAAATAATATATAATCATTATTAGTCATACTATACGAATTAAATGGATAATTATAAAAACATTAATATTGTGTATACACTTCAGTAAAATTGCTATACAATCTGATAATAATTTTGTATAATGACCGACAAGTCTATTTACATTTAGGTAATCTAAGTACGGCGTATTCCGGCTAAATGAAATGCGTTTCGATATTAATTTGAGTTATAATTTCTTTCTAGACATAATTAAAGAGAAATCAACATAAATTAGTTATTTATAGTGTTTTGATTATATTTTACATAATATCTGCAATAAAAACTACACAACTGGTTTTTTTTTATGTAATCAATCTCGTAAAACAAAATTGTATTGTACAGAAGAAATGATAACAACAGGTAACAAAATGTATACCTTCAAAAAATTAATTCCCAAAACTTTCAAAATTAACTTTCACCGATTTTTTTTTTGTTATTGTCATTAATAACAATCTTCAAAATATTTTATGTTTAATTTGTTTTCTTTTGATAAATTTTCCACTGTTAAATCGTTAAATGATAAAGATATAAGCAAAATAATAAAAAAAAAAAATATTTATCAAAAATATTTTATTTAAATTAGAAGTTTTATAACACACATGACCCGTCAAATATTTTTTTTTTAATTTTATTTAAATTAATGATGGTTTATTTTAAACAGACTTTCTCGTACAATTAATTTTCTATTCCATCCGTTTTTTTTTGTCCTACACCATTTTTAGAGAATTTATAAATTTTTTTTATGTATGCACCTAATTTTATTAATTTTAATTTGTTTTTTTTTTGTTTTTTAATTATATTTTTGGATCACTTGGTGTAATTTTAACAATTTTTAATGATTCCTCCCAGATTTTTTTAGCTTTGTCCATATCTTGTGCAGCTGCTGATAATGTATGTTCTTTACAATCCATATAATATTTACCAGAAACACCTTCTAATTCTTCAGATGTAGCTAAATGTATTGTTGTTTGGGCACCTTGTTTTGGTGTTTTAAAGAAACCTTTTGTTAATGCCATCATTGGATAATTAAGTGGAAATGGTACATTACGCCATATACCAGAATCAATCATACCAGGATGTAAGAAATTAACAGAAACACCAGTACCTTCTAAACGTTTAGCTAGCTCACGGGCAAAATAAATATTTGCATATTTTGATACATAATAAAGATATGCAGCTGGAAATTGTCCAATTGGATTTAATTTATTTACATTAACTGATGCTAAACGATATAATTCAGATGCAACAATAACAATTCGACTTGGTACATTTGCTTTCATTTTTTCAATTAATAAATGTGTTAATAAAAATGGTCCATAATGATTTGTAGCCATTGTTAATTCAATACCATCTTCACTATTTTTACCTTTAAATGCTAATGCCATACCAGCATTATGTATAAGTACATCAATTTTATTTTCAGTTTTTATAATATCAGCAGCAAATTCTCTTATTGATTTTAATGAACCCAAATCTAATTTCTTGACAATTAAATTTTTATTACCAGTTTCATCGCTAATTTCTTTTCGTGCTGCTTCAGCAGTTTCTAAATTTCGACATGCCATAATTACACGAGCACCTCGTTTAGCTAAATCTCTAGTTGTTTCTTTACCAATACCACCATTTGCACCAGTTATTAGAACAGTTTTACCTATTATATAAGTAAATTTTTTTTTTAATTTTAAAAAAAATATTAATTATATTTTAATTGTAATTCTTTAATAAATAAAATAATTAATATCAATAAATAATTTAATTTTTTTTTTTTTTTCAAATTTACCTTCCATTTTTGTAGTATTCTTGCACTTGCCACAACTAATTGCCACGTAAAGTCTGAGCACTAATAAAATAGTTACAATACCAACTCCTAATGTTGCTGCTATTATTTGAAGACAAGATGTACAGATCTCTAAATTCATATTTCTCGTACAGAATTTTCTGTTTTTTTATATAGCTATTCTGTTTGTTTAGAGCACTTGTTAAGATTTTATTTTATATTTTGGAGAGAGGAAGGGATTTATAAACCTGTACAAACATTTTGAAAATAAAGAATATATAATAATGAAAACCTTGGTAAATACACAACAAAAAGAAAAATTCAATTTATGAAATGAAATTATATATATTTTCTTGTTTTCACATCAATACATTAAAATATCTTTAAAATTTTCTCAATTATCTTTTTGTTACCTTTTTAACACAACCTTTGGATGTTGTTTATATCTCGCGCATTAAACACTAAATATATATGAAACTTGTTTTCACGGATATAGATTTGATTATGTATATATAAAAATATATATCTTATTCGAAGAACATATATAATAATATTATATAAAAAGAATTCAATGTTAAAAACAGAGCAAACTTGACTTTGTTGGTGATCAACAAACGTCCAATGAAATACTAAATAAATAACAAGTAAACTTACTAGGTAAGTTACCTGCCGATATACTTCGTAATAAAAATTAAAAAAAAGTTAGTATAATTAGTAATATGGGTGGAAGATAGTAGAAGAAGAGTAATGAAGAAGAAAAAAAAAACTTTCAGAGAAATAAAAGAGAAAATAAATGTTTTTATTTGACTGAATTTATAAAATCATATTTTATAACTTTGTGAATAATTTCATATTGTATCTTGTATCTATGATACTACATGGGCGTATTTATTAACAGGAAAATGTAGGCAATTGCCTAAGGTTGCCATTCAAAAAAGAGTGCTTCAAATTTTTGCAATATATTTCATAAAACTTTTTTCTATTACTAAAATCAAAATTTAAGATATTTAAGAAATCTGTAGTTAAATTATGTAGGTAATAAAAAGAAACATTATAAAAAAAAATCATTTACTTAATTAATTTTAATTCAAAAAAATGTTCTAAAGGTAAAATTTTTGCTTTAAATGAACGATCCATTAAAAATCTTTCTAATACTAGATGATCTGTATCTGTATTTCTGTATTTTGTACGAAAACTGAGCGGTAATATTTATAGCAATACAACAACTGGCATCTTAGAAGCCAAGCTCAAAGTATTATCATTATTTAAATTAATGGAATTGAAAGCGCTTTTATTATAACATTTTAGAAATCCTTTGGATCGGTTGCGGTTTAATGTCGCAATAATTTAAAATTACAATTAATAGAAATTGATTTGTCGATTGTTGTTAACATACAAATCATTGATTGTATTTGTTGAACATCAATTTTCTTAATAATTTTAAAGCGCTTAAACTACGGGCTACGGGCGGTAAAAATACAGATGTGACACTGTAAAAAAATTCCGATATATATGTACTTATTTTTTAAATAAATATCAATATGTGTAAATTTCATCGTCAATTTAATTTAATTTTTTTTTTTGTTGATTATATAATATATAACTATATCCTATATGACACTTTATGTGAAAATAAATTTAAACATAAATTTATAAAATTTAAAATTAGAGTTTGTTATTTTCAATTTGAATTTTATATCAAATTCAAACATATATAACAGTTTGTATTACCTATATATTTTGTTAATCTATTATTCTAGAATAGAATAAATACATTTTTTTATAAAATACATTCTATAAGATTTGAATTGCATATTTTTAGGTGAAATTAAAAAAAACATATATTTTAAGGCACATTATAATTACATTTATTTGGAAAATTATTTAAAATAAATAATGAAATACAAATTAAAATAAATTTAAAAAAAAAAAGAAAAATATTGAATCCAATTAAAAAATATTGAAAAGAACATCTGTTT
The DNA here is from genome assembly GCA_963920725.1 of Rhamphomyia laevipes. Classification (NCBI taxonomy): domain Eukaryota; kingdom Metazoa; phylum Arthropoda; class Insecta; order Diptera; family Empididae; genus Rhamphomyia; species Rhamphomyia laevipes. Next base: position 43,118,455 of record OY987257.1, on the reverse strand, counting down.
CGGATATTTCTTATTTATTACATATGCATATATACATATATTGATTGATATTAAATCAAATAAACAATTATTTTTCAATTCGATGATTGCCAATCAATTTTTATTCGAACGAATTAAAAAAGAAATCGTTTGTTTGATTTAAAAATTGAAAATAGTATATCAGAAAAAGTTGTAAATCCAATTGTTTACAGCCTACATAAAACATAAATGGTTAAATTGTCACATTTGTTTGATTTATCAGGGATTTAATGATGTAGCCAGCTAATTTACTTTCGATAATTTAGTATGTGCGAACAAAAAAAAAAACGAATATGCGAGTGAAAGACCTAGTTTTTTCGGACACTTCATTCTAACGAAATTCAATAGAAAAATAATTTTCTTGAAATATACTTAGATAAGAGGATTAATGAAATTGATAGACATTATAATATATAAAAAAAAGGAAAAGCTGTAACGAGCATAAGTATTTAAATAAATATTGTTAAACTTCGTCAGGTTTTATTTATTGTTGTATGTTGTTGTTATACGTTACAGTCATATTTGATTGAAGTTGAGTTTTCAACTTCAAATATTATTTATAAATATTGTTATAAATTTCTAAATTACACTCGGTGTAGAATTATTTGCATTCAAATATTATTTATAAATAATGTTATATACTACACAATTGAATTAAAACTACTGTTGAACATAATAATTGTTAATTGCAAAAAATAAACAAAATTTCAATTGGAGATCCACGTTAAACCTGAATTTTATATTAAATTGCTAAAATTTTTTATATTTATAATTAAATTAAATATATAATTTTAATTTTTAATTCAATAATATTTATTTCAATAATATTTCTATAGTTAATTATTATTTATACTTTGAATAACATAATTATAAATTTCAAATTTAAATAAAATATTATTTTATTATAATTTCATTTATCTAAAAAAAAATGTATAATTATATTTTATTATATAATTAAAATTACAATGTTTTTATATTAATAATTTCATCACAATAATATTTGACATCATCATAAAGACAAGAAAATGGAAACTAAATTATAAACTAAAGTATATATAATTAAAAAAAAAAAACAATACTAAAAAACAACATCAAAATAAATTTTTGGAATCTCATTACAAAAAAATACCATACTTATATAAATAATTTAATGAATTGGTATAACACCAGCACCAACACCACCACCATGAGCACACATTGGTGATACAAATGTCCATTGATTAGTTTCCGGATCATAAACCTCAACAGTTGATAAATTTGATTCACCATCATAACCGCCAATTGCCCATAATTTACCCATATTTGCAGCCAAAGCAACACGACTACGTTTGACATTCATCGATGCAACTAATTTCCATGTATCAGTATTTGGATCATAAACTTCAACCGAACGTAAAAATGAATTGCCATCATAACCACCACAAGCATATAATTTACCATTTAATGTGGCAACACCCAAGCGACATCTACGATTTAACATTGGTTTAACTTTAATCCAAATATCCTCTCCAGGATCATAACGTTCAACCGAATCAAATATTGAAAGACCATCATGTCCACCCAATGCATAAACAAAACCACCAAGTGGTGCTACACCACCAGCTGATCTATATTTCATCATTGGAGCAACCTAAACCAAAATACAATTATTTTCAAATTTCAATTTCAGTGTTTGATTATTTAATTACAGTTTTCCAAGTATCAGTTTTTGGACAATAACATTCAACAGTACTGAGAGAAGTAACACCATCATAACCACCACAAACATAAACATGACCATCAAGAGCAGCCACTCCAACAGCACTAAGATTTGTTAATAAAATTTTATTTTATATGTAAAAATTTGGGTTTGTTACCTTCGTTTACATAACATTGTTCTGCCCTGTGACCATTTTTTAGCTTTTGGATCATAAACCTCAACGGTAGATAATCTTTCTGAACCATTAAAACCACCAAAGGCATAAAGTTTGCCACCGGTTACAGCAACACCAACTCGAGATCTTAACATAGACATTTGTTCACCCATTTTCCAATCTTTAGTCACTGGATCATAAATTTCAACTGTACTGACTGATTCACCATTTTTAGTTAGTCCACCGACAGCATAAATTTGTCCAATTATATAATCAGAGCATCTGGCTCGAGTTCTTAAATATTATTAAATTTAATAATCAATCTAGATATACTGGACAAAGTTTTTAAAATTAATTTGCTAACCTTGATCCTTGTACCAAACCCCGTCTTTCTGGCATCAAATGAAAATCTTTAGCTTCATCCAATAAATCACGACATTGGTGTGATGTTCTTATTAAATCTTCAATAGCAACCCGATCAGCAAGGTATTGTGGCGATAGTAATGGCAAACGAACTTTAGCTAATACTTGCGGTAACATTGAAGAACGTTTTTCTTCGTCATATTTAACCCAACGCATTGCTGCCTCAAAAATATTTTCTTCAGTTGGTACATTGAGCTCATCTTTTCTAATAATGTCAATTAATTCTTCAAAGCTTAATGCCAAAAATTCATCAGAAAGTGATACTTTTGAGAAATAAAGATGAATATATTTGTCGGCAGCGGAAACTAATTGGGGGCAACCTAATGAATCAGCAAAATGACGAATTCCCAAAACATTATGGGGATGAAATCTATAATAGATATTTTGTTGTATTTTACATTCAATACTTTGTTGTTTTTTTTATTTATGCTTACCTTTCAATTAAGAAATCAGCACAAGCATCCCTGACTTTATTTAATTGTAGGAAAGATGCACCCACCATTAAACCTTGAACATTTTGACTATCAATTCGGACTGATCCACTGTAAGCGAAATTTATTAAAATTTCCAAAGAACTGAAATGGTAAATATTTAGAACGAACATTATGAATAAATGAGAAATAACTTACGATGGTTCAATTTCTTTCATTGTAATTTCCTTTATACGACTTTCAGCCATATTGTGAGTAAACATTGCATAAAAATATGGTATTGTCGCTGCTAATACAATTCTATGAGCAGAAAAAGACTGATCTTCCACCTAACAATTAAATATAAACAAAATGAATCATTACTGATAATAGTATTATCAGTATCACTAATATATTTACTTTAAGTGTTACATCGCACAATTTTCCTTGCCGTCGGATTTCTATAAAAAAATATATATTAAGTGACTATTGAAAATTGTATAAAATATTTACCTTTCATAAGAGGAAAACTTTCACTGAATAAATCATCTTGTTTAAAAATAACATATTTTTCGTCATCAGCACCATTCTCAAGTAATTCCATGTTTTTTTTTATTTATTTACATAAATAATTTTAGAGAATTTATAAACCCAAAATTGGAAAATTTAGTATATATATATTATTTCATTCTGACACTGACATTTCTTTGATTGGCTGATTATTTGATTACATATATATATATATACATATATTTCTTCAAATTCTAAAGTACGAAACAGAATATTTGAATTTGATTAGGTTTACTGTTTTTTCTGTAGCGAATTCCATATCATATTAGCAAATCCATTTGTTTTTAAACATATTTTAATAATTGATATCAAAATTTAATATTTTTAGTATTACATAAATTAATATTAATTATTCATAAATTATTATAATTTCAAAGTTAAAGTTATTTGGTAAACTTAAATTATTATTTTTAAATATAATTCTTTTAAAATAAATGTGCGAAAATGTCCTATATCTTTATTTAAATCAGAGATGGGTAATGTCGAAAACTGTACCTATCGACATACTTTCACATATTTCTCCCCCGAATTTTTCAAAAAAAATTATAATTATTTTTATTTCAGACATCAAACTGAAATTTAGTTATTTTGAAAGATTGCCTCACACCAAGTTTATATATTTACACACTCTTCTACCTTTTTCGACAGTTTTCTATACTTTTCTATATTATTCGATTTTTTTAAAACTGTACAATTTTCCACCGCTTTTGTTGATTTACAGTTTCCTTAACTTTATGGTTTTAAATTTATCTTCTACAATTCTACATTAATTAAAGTTTTTCTTTCATTGAGTTTCCAAGAAAGTTCGTAATTTTTTTGTTCATTACGAATAGACATTTGTTCACCCATTTTCCAATCTATAATATAAGTATAGTAAATTATAAAATGAAGCAAATATCCTATTTTTTCCATAACGGAAAAATAATAGTGAAAGGTTGATTTCAAGAATAGCATTTTTGGGATAAAGTAGAAATTTATGACTATAACGTAATATGTAAAAGGAAATATAAGGGAATCATTTAAATTATTGACAATATCGTAACAAGGAAATAAATGATAGAAATTGATTGCGTATAAAACGCAATAAGTAATTTAGTATTTGTTTTTTTTTTTTGTAATGTAATGACTGAGAAATATTTGATTAAAATATTTTAGATCCCTTTGTATAATTTCACAAATACTTACTTATATAGATTAAATTTGCTATCTTCTATCTATATAATAGAATGAAAAATAAGTAATATGTTCCACAGAAACAGAAGATACGATACTTTTGCTTCCATTGCTTCTTTATCCTAATCCTAAACATGTAAATACTGCTTTTAGCACCTACAATTTTCGTAAATTTTGCTAATTGGTTAACGACAGCTGTCAAATCGGCCAACATAATTATTATATTTTCAAATCAAACGGACTTTTTACTTTTTCAGTCAAGTCAGTCAGATTCAGCAGATTAGTCATTTTACAATTGAATAACTCAGTGTGTGTGCCGTTCTTCCAGTTGCATTTTGATATACTCCAATTACAGTCTACAGTAGTTTAGTTGTTAAAAGAAATAATTTTAAATTTTTTTGTTTAATTTAACTGCTGCTCAAAATAAATTAAAGGGAATTATTTTGCTAATAATACAAATTTTATTAACTAAGATAAAGGTAAGTGATAAATTTAACAAATCTTGAAAATCCACAGACAAGTTGAAAAAACTTCCCTAAAAATTAAATCGATAAAATATTTTTGTTGGGGTTGTTTGGTTAGTACTGGTGCGCAGTTTTTTTTGGGGATGGGGAATGGCTTTGTCATTATATTTTTTTAACATACAAATTAAAATATAAAAATTGTCTGCTAAGTTATAGACATGCGATATGATTTCATATGTAGACTTGTAAATTGATTGTTTTTATTTCAATATTTGTTCTGGAAGCGCCAAAATATTTTTTAGAAAAATGCTCATCTTCCTCAAGGCTTTTAAAAAATTAAAACCAACAATAAAAACCAGTTTTCTACATATTAATATATGTAATATATATATAAATTAACAGTAGTTTGTTTTGAAATTAAAAGTTCGTTTCATATTTAAATTATATTACCATTTTAAAATATATTTTTTTTTGTAAAAATATACCTATATCAGTGAGGGCGTTAAAAGTGAAAAATTAATGCGATCATCATAAAAATATATAATTTCTACAAAAATATAAATTAAATGTGTAATTCCAATAATAGGTATATACAAATTACATGTGTAAACTTATCAATTGATGGATATCTTAATATTATTCTATTTTTATATTATTTTTATTATCTAATCGTTTATTTAAAATTGACTGGTTGTTCACCAAATAAATTATTTTTATTGACTAGAAAAAACATAACAAAATGAGGAAATAACGCGTTCTACAAATGTTGTTAAAAATGTTTGCTGTAAGGGAAAATACTATTCACAGGAAATAATGTGTTGTTTAATATGGAAACAAAACAAATTAAGTATAGTAACTAAATTAGAAACTAAAGCCACAACAAGAGAAAATGTTTTTTTATGGTTAAACTGAGTTATTACATTAAATCATATTTTTTTGTATTATTACATTTATAACTATTACAATAAAAAATAGACTTTTCACAATTTCAAATGGCTAACATACGCCCCAATTAGTAGACTCCACTTAACTAGTACAGCATTCCAAATTAAATCTTGATATACATTATATTAATTTAGATAATTGAATTTTAGAAATAAATGAATTACAAATTATTAATGTGAGCCAATAAAGAGGAGGCAATCAAAATATTAAAGAAACATTAATTTTGGGTTTTCGGAACCAAAAAAAACTAAATTGTTGTAGTCCACATTGTATTTAATTCAATATGTGCTATTTTTCATTTAGTTAATCAAATTTTTATTAGCAATTCTTAAAAAACATTGGAAAGAATGAAGTAGTATAAACACTCAGATTTGCGGATAACAAACCATAATTTTTAGGTATAATTACTACTAAATATTTTGACTAAATTAATCCAATTAATGCTAATGCCACACTTTGGGAAATTTAAATTTTACTATCTGTACCCTTTAAACTACCAATTACAAGATCCTATTAACAATTATGTGTAAGAGAAGAAATATTATGTGTATTTATTTATTTATTTTTCAAAACTTATAATTGTTCATTATTTTTCAATACAAATTGAAGGAAACTTATTTCACGATATTCGTTATGATTTATAACGATTTTGTTCGAGAATTCCAATTTTTTTTATAATCATCATTATTATAACTCCTAAAGAATGCCTTCTCATCTTCAAGACTGACGTAAAGGTCACTTAGGTTGTGTTTCATATTTAACATAGATTTATTTCATTTTAAATTGATAATAGTGTGAAATTTGTATAATTTTGCAATGTCGTTGCCAGCTGTAGTGACTGCCTTTTTTTTACAACATTAAATAAAGAGCACCTTCAAATAAAGTGAAATAATCTTTAATATTTTTTCTTTTAAAATATAAGAATTTTGTCTACTTGAGATATGCAATTGATTGTTATTATGTCAATATGTTTGTTCTGGAAGCTTCAAAATACTCATCTTTCTCAAGGTTATTCAAAATATTAAAGAAAGACAACCAAAAACCAGTTTTCTATATATTAATATAAATAAATTAACAGTAGTTTGTTTTGAAATTTCACATGTAAAAAGATTATCATTTAAAATTCATGTAAAAATGTATATCTTATGAGGGCGTTAAAAATGATAAAATAATGCGATCATCATAAAAAAATATAATCATTTCTCCAATAATGTAAAAATTCAGTATTCAAAACATCAATTGATGGATATCTTAAAAAAAATCTATTTTTATATTATTATTATCTAATCGTTTATTAATCATTCACCAAATAAATTTGTGTGTAGATAGACTAGAAAATAGAAATAAAAAATGAGGAAATAACGCGCTCAACATATCGTCGCCTGAATATGGGTTTGTACCATATCCACTTTTCATAGTTTGGAGTGTTTAAGAGTTTAAAGCTTAATTATTTTTATAAAACCTTTATTGAAACTTTTACCATAACTTTTATATAAGCTACAAAATTGGTTAGAAATCTTCACAAACTTTTAATTTCAGATTTATTAGATATCACGAATAGACATGCTACACTATAAAATAAAATAATTTTATTATAAATTACAATTGAAACAGTACCAAGTTCAATTAGAAATATTTGCGCGTTATTTTTGTTGCTCTTACAGAAAATGAATTTTAAAATTTATATAACTAGTTTCAACTTACATTAGGACATGAGTCAAAACAATATTAAAAATTTTCTAAATTAATGGACTAAATTAAATTCTAAATTAATGAAAATTAAACTCATTATACCGGCTTGTGGTAGCTAAATTGAGAGTTTTATATATTAAAAAGTAAAAACCTCTTTTTAATGCCTTTAATCACAAAATACCGTATACCCAAAATATGGAAAAATGGAAATTTTACAAACCAATATTCAGCCGATGTAATTTGAAAATTAGGGTAAAGAAGGGAGAAATAGTAATTCACAGGAAATATAATGTGTTGTTTAATATGGAAACAAAACAAATTAAATTGTTTTTTTTTATTTAGCATAGCAAAATTATAAGTATAGTAACTAAATTAGAAACTGTAAAGCCACAACAAGAGAAAATTTATTTTTATGGTTAAATCATATTTTTTTTTTTTAAAAAAACTATGTGTACCTATTATAACTATATTATAATAAAAAAGAGAAATAATTTCTTTTTCATTCTATCATTTATTATGATTCACTGAAATGAATCGTTTTGTTATATTTTCATATAAATTAAGTTTCTGCGCAGTGGACTGACTTTTTACATTTATACTTTAAAAATTTCTGACGGCCCAAATATAAAAAGACGTATACGTAGTAAAATGATGGATAAATTTAGTGAGGTCGATGTACTTACATGTTTTTTTTTATTACTGTGGTTTTTGTAGTATGTAATTTTTATTTTTAAAATGAGCACACAATATACTCTGTCTATGGATTAATTCAATAATTATTATACATAGAATGTTAAAAATGTGGAATTAAATTTTCTATACGAACAGGCTGTTTACCTTTATGGTTTTCTAAAGAAAAATAATTAGGAAATTGAGATTTTGTACGAATCTAGTAAAACATATTGGCTATAAAAATCAGTATACCTCTTACACAAACACTACCGGTTTAAGATATTGTAGGCTCCTGGGTGTCCAGTCCAGACAATTTTATGTGAAACACCCCAGACAATTTAATTGATCGGTCTTAAAAATAATATTTAAACTTGTTTACATAATTTTAGAGTCTCAGTGATTTATGGCTGAAATCAACTTACCAGATGTAGAATTTTTTTCGCTTTTTGATAATATCAAAAATATTTTAAACTACATAAATTTTGTGTTAATTTTTCTTTGAAAATTTTTATCGGAAAAGGGGTGACAATGCAATTTTTTTAATAACAAATAAGTAATTCATTGTTTATATTTCCTTAGCAAGCTATATTAGATGATTATATTGACAATTTTTTCAACTGAATCATATTTTTTATTATTAGAGATGTTTGAGTTTCAATAAAGTTATGAAATTTCTTGAAATTTGGTGGAAGTTTTACTAAATAAAACTATGCAACTATTCGTTATTGGTATTTTTACTTTGTAATGTTGAAATTAGATATTAAATCTTTTCGATACAATTGTATAAAAGTATTTAGTGGCTTCAACTTTAAAACCGTATTTGATTTGATTCATTAACCGCTTCTATATGTGTTTGAGTTTGAACAAATTTTCCAACTCAATTTATTGAGAGCATATATAATAAAGCAGAGATTGAACAATATTCTTGTTCAACATTGAAGTTGTGTGCTTGATATGAAACAGGCCATTAACTGACTTTAGCTGAGCTGTCAGACCAAGATTCACTTAGAAAAATGTTCGAATTAAATAATTAAATATTTGAAAGAAGTGGTCGAAGTAAAAAACTTCATAAAATCTCAAATTTTTATTATTAAGATTGGATATTATTAATATATACATATATTATAATGTTAAGAAAGTTAAATTGTTAAACGTTTATAGTAATAAAGTATTACCTTTCTTCAGACTAATGCGAATGCCTAGGTATTTGTATTAATTATGATGTCGTTTTTAATTTTAACTATCTTGGGTTGATGCTGTTTCTACCTGAATTAAGATTTTTTACAATAATTATTATTTTGGGTTTATAGATAAAATATAATTACCTGAATATTTAATAGTTCCCTTTAATTAAGTGAAAGATAATTATTTTTAAATGGAGCCGCCTAGAATTTATACCTAATTCTATATATTAAGGAAAATGATATTTTGGTATAAAAGGACGATACATTTAAATTAAATTAATCAGTTATTATTTAGCGGCCTAAGGAAAAGTAGTGTTTTAATATTTAAATTGTGATTTTTACATTGGTAAATTTTACTCAATACATAATTTTCAATTTTATAACGTAGTTGAAGTATCGGTCGATTAAAAGTAAATATTAAATTATATATTTTATTAGATAATAGTAGTAATTATAAGAAATGTGGCCTTTTTTCTTGTTTTTTTTTTATTTATAAACAAATATTTTTAATATTAATACGCGATTTCTAATCTCACAGCACAATACTTTTATTTATTGTTATAATTAAGTTAATCGATTTTATCTTTAAAGTTGCATTGTTTTATAGACTGTGGTAAAGTTAGTTAATTTTCTATTTTTTTTCTCTTGATAGTGAAATTACTTAAATTGTTGTAATCTGTTAAATATTTTCATTGCTTTCTAATTTTCATTAGGTCGGTTGATTTCCATTTACGACAGTATAATTTAATTTGTAAATAAAATTAGTCACTTGAATCATGAATTTCAGGTTTATATTTTTTTTAATTAATATTTTTTTTTTTACTAAACTTCTTAATATTATTGATTATAATAATGAGATTGTATATTGAAACTTGAAAGAAATATTTCTGCAAACGAATTTAAAATTATTGTGTGAGAAAAAAACATTCTGATAAATAAAAAGGGGAAAGTAAAAATATATATATTTTAATTCCATTTGTTTAAAAATGAAAAAGGGAATAATAAGTTTAATTTGATTTAGACACGCACCCGAATTACATTTTGCGGCATGCAAATTTTTCGATAAATTATATATATATTTTTTTTAAATATTTCTCAATTCAAATCGGTTTTTCTATAGTAGTATACAAAACGAATATATCATATTTAATTAGTTGCAGTTATTGTTAACAATTTTGTTTTTAATCACAAGAATCGATTAACATGTACAATAACATGTACAATAATTTCCATTAAAATATTTTTTATTTTTTGTATAATTTGCTTATTATTCTATAATTTTTTCTTTCTTTCTTTCATTTTCAGGACCAATTTAAATCTTAAAAGCCAAATCTATATATACAAATTTTGGTATCAAATTCTTTTCAAATTTCTACAAATAATTAATAACAATTTGAAATTATGTCTGCATCATCAGAAATAAATTGTGGCATTGATAGTCACGCACGACCATCAAGTCGTGTATTAAAACCACCAGGTGGTGGACATTCAAATATATTTGCTGAACCAGATAATCAAGCACCAAAAGCAAGACCAAAATATAATCAACAAAATTCATCAAATTTAAATAGTTGCATGAATACAACCGATCCAAACGAAGTTATTGCAAAAATAACTGAAACATCTGAACAATCATCATCAGCAAATGAACAACAAACTGAACCATCAGCTGGTAAATCATCTGGTTCTAGTGGTGGATTTTTTAGTAATGGTATTGTAGGAACATCTACAAATGACGGTAACCAACAAAATGGAAGAGGTCGTGTACCACCTGGTGGTTTTTCTTCTGGATTATGGTAAATTCTTCCAAAAAAAAAAAAAAAAAAACAATTTCCAAAATTCATAAAAATATATTTGTGAGAAATTTCCTGCCTCGCCTGATAATTGCAACATCCGAGGATTTAGGGAAATTAAATATAATTATATATTCAAATTAAAAATATTTTGTGTCGTTTGCATAAAAAGCTTTTGTCCGTTTGCTTTTTATATTTCATAAAAACAATTTTAATATATTTATTACTATTTTTTTTTCACATTGTCAGATACGAAAAATATCGTTTTTAATTTTTTTATTTTAAGAATTATTTTAGTATTTTTTTTTGTGTCTTAATTTATTTAATTGCGAAAATATTCGTACTTATTTCAGAAAAACCGAATTGAATTTATATTATTAACGAATACAAAGAATATTATTTAAATTGTAATTTATAAAAATATATATAAAAAAAATAATAATTTGTAAAACTAATTAAAATTTATTTCATAATCGTCTTGTAACAAAAATTAATATTTTTACCAATTTGTATTCCATTCTTTTTGATATATATAATATTTGTTATATAAATGCTAGTTGCTATAATATTTAACTTTAATTTTTTTTTGTATTCGAAATGAAAAATTGTTCTTACATATTCATTTTGTCAATTTTTATAATAAAAATAATTGAATATGTCAATTTTATAATAAATTGAAGCTGTCTTGACAGATTTATGCAAAAAAAAAATGCATTTTTTTTTGCGCTAACTAATATAATTTTGTCTTTATTTATTTTTAATGTTAAATGAAAAAGATATTAATTCCAATTTACTGTTTCCATCAGTTCGGCTCCATAAATCGTTTCCAAAATTCTAAAAGCTATTAATTCTTTTTATTAAGTTATAAAAATATATATTTATTGGATTGGAGACTTAATATTTCTAAGAAATTAAAACTCTGAAAATGGTATTTAATTATAACTTTTCATTATACATAGACAGGAATAAATGCAATCCACTTTAATTATGACACAACAAATGGATAATAAATCTTAATCTTAAGTTCGATAATTTAAGTTTAACACAATTATTTTGATTTTCCGAACAAAGTTGTTAAATCTTTATTGTATGAAATTTTTATTACACTTTTTAATTAATCTTCAGTACTTCTGAAATTGCTAAAATTTAATTCTTCATGGTTAACTTAATTAATTTAGTATACTATTTTTCTTGATTATTCATTCGGTAATTAATACCTCTTAAACACTGATAAGATTGAAGTAGAAACACACCCATATTTACGGATAGCATAATATAATTTTTAGGTGTAATTACTAATGAATATTTTGACCAAATTATTCCAGTTAATGCTAGTGAAGCGCTTTGTTGAATTGATATTAATTCAGCTGGACGATTTCGTACATCATCTAAACCAGCAATTACAAGTCCCTGACAAACAATTTCAAGAAAATGGAAATTCAAATAAAACATTAAAATAATGATTAAAAAGATCTTATACCCATTTTACAACTGGACCCCAGAAAAAAACAGTTTTTGGCCCTAAAATATACAAAAAAAAAAAAAAAAACCAAAAAAAAATTGAGAAAAGGATATATAATATTAACCTGCAGGGTGTATCCAAAGTGGTCGTAAAGCTCCAGGTACAAATTTATCAGCAACTCTAATTATTGTATTATAAATTTTGGAATTACTTTTGGGAGTGCCGTTTCCATTCCCAGAATTTGTCATTGCTTTTTTAGAAATAAAATGATACACTACATAAAAATTAGTTTAAAAAAGTATGAGATAAATATTTGCATAGAAATTTTATAATGTAAAATATTCAGAAATTTCTGACAATATGTCGAAATCTTTTTGTTTTTTAAATCTTATGAATTTGAAGGTATTTTTTTTAATGTAAAAAGATTGCTTTGGAAACAATTTACAGACGAAACTAAGTATTAAATAATTGAAAGAAATAATGTTAAACTAAATCTGAATTTTAGTTTAAACTATATTCGCTATCCAGGCACACAGAATATTAAATTAGTGGACAGCTGGATAAACTCCAAAAAGAGATATGAAAAATTGTGAAAACCGGTGTAAAAGTAAATTATGCGAATAAGTTCTACTGGGAAATTTACTTGTGTTATTTTATTCATTTACTTATAAGCTTTCCAAACTGGAAATTAATGTATTTAAGAAGCTCTGCTCGATTTGGAGAATTTTGGAAATAGGTGAGATAATTTGTAGGATATAATGTTATCCATTTATTGAATCAACTAAGTACTAGTTAAATATCTATATAAGTACATAAATTATCTTTAAACAATTTAGTTTAAATTTGAACAAAGTGACATAGAATAAAAAGCACCATAGTTAGACAGGATGTTGAATTAATTATAAATGTTGAATTAATTATATATATGGTAGATAACAGTCAAATACATTGCGTAAAATAAACAGTGAAACACATTTTTAAATCAACTTAATATATTCTCGTAATATAAAAATAAACCATTTATTTTAACAAATATATTTTCATTTTACATAATTCACAATTTAGTTTCAATAACACAATTTTGTTCTCCTATTTTTCTAATAATTCAGAAAAATATTATTAGCCAAATGCTAAGAATATAATATGATGAATAAGGTACATGATTATAGTTTCACTTATAATTAATATAATAATTAAAAATAACAATTACAGTTTTTGTTCTAAATTCGATATTCTAAATTTAAAAGTCGCTATTTAATTAATAATAGATAATATATAAATTCTATTTAGTTCGAAAATACTACGAAAACCGTATTTAGTTCAATAATCGTTTTATAATATATTTAATTTTTGTGCTTATATATTTAAAATTAAAAATAATTCCGTGATAATATTAACAATTACGTAATTATTTATTATTTAACTATTCGATTTATTTAAATTTATAAATTTGATATTAGTGTGAATTGTTTTAATTTTTGGATGCGGGTGTTGTTTCAGCGGCTGCTGCTAATGCTTTTACGTCTAATTGATGTTTATATGCTCTACCCAATTGAATGCATTGAATGATTGCAACAAAAACATTTACAGAAAATAACCCATAATTTTTGGGAATAATTACTAATGAATAACGTGACCAAATAATACCAGTTGCTGCTAAAGCACTACATTGTGGTACTGATAAATTTTCAGCTGGGCGTGATAAATCGCTCAGGCCAGCAATTACAAGACTCTAAAAATATATAAAAAAGTAAATTACAAATTCAAATTTATGAAATTGATAAAAATAATTTAAAATTTATTAATAAACAAATATTCAATTATCTTTTTAATTAAAATATGAATGCTTTTAAGTATAAGACGTAATAGTAATAGTATTGCCAATAAAGTAAATAATTTTATTTTTATTAATTTTGAATAACTCTTAAAAAAGTGAATAATCTTTTATATACTATCCAATTTACTTTTAAAGCTTTTGCTTTTGGAATTTTTAAAATTTACTTTTCAAATATTAGACAGAAATACTATCTAATTTTTAGTTTCTCTGATTCTAAAATAATTTTATAAATTAAAATTCCAACTAACCAGTTGGAAATGAAATTTACATGATATCGGTTTGGATTATTGTATGTATGAAACCTTACACAAAATATTGGTTTTCAAAAATCTATAAAAATATTATGAAATACAAATTTTATAGATAATTGAAATAAATAAGCGTTTAATGAAGTAATGTGTACTTATATCATTCACCCAACTACTAAAATTAAATACAAACATTATATAATGTTTTTACAATTACTATGCAATTTAAGTTATTATTATTATCTTATCAGATTAAAACCCCTATGCGTTATTATCAATTATTAAAACATTATGTTTTTTAAGTATAGTATAAAAAAGAATAATTTCAGATACAATTTTGTAGTTTTAAAATAAAATATTTTGTGTATTTGTAAAATATAAATAAAAATAAACGTGTAAATAAAATTTCGATTATAAAAATAGAAAAATAAACTTACAATAAATGATTTCAAGTTTGTATTGTGTATAAGACGATGCTAAATATTTGATTATTGTGATATCTATTTTTATCACAACACGACAACAAAAAAAGCACATCGGAAATCGTAAACAGTAGAAATTCTTATTTAATTCAAAGCTGCCACAATATATTTATAATCTTGAAATCAAATTTGAAGTTCGTGGGCACATAATCACAAAGATTTGCAAATAAACTTGACAAACCAGAAACTTAAACAGCCTTCACCTTGATTTGTTTTATATATGTTATACGAAGAACTTTAGCTCTTGTATTATTTTTTTGATGGGGTTGGTTATGTAATCACTGTATATATTCTAGATACGTAATAATACGGAAATTCATGCATTGTATGGAGATTAAAATATATATAACTTACCCATTTAAAAACAGGTGCCCAAAAGAAAACTGTTTTCGGTCCTAATAAAATAAAATAGAGTAAAACACTAATTTTATAAAATATTTAATAATTTAAATTATTCACCAGCTGGGTGATTCCATAAGGGTCGTAATTTATCGGGTACAATTTTATCTGCAACTGTAATAATTCCATTGTAAACTTTTGTTGGTAAAGCTACAGTTTTTGTGGCACCTGATATTGGTGCTGTTGGTGGTGGTGGTGGTGGTACAGTAGCTGACATATTATGTTTAATCTTTTAGTATTTCCTGTAAATTTTACACTAATTACTGTTGGTCCACTCAATGTTTACTTCGGCTATTTATTCTTGCACTTTTAGATTAAAATTTAATTATAAATTGTTATAATTTTTAATATGTCCAATAATCCAATCTCACCTATTATTCGACGATAATGAGTTTTGTATCGTACTTGAGTTGTTGAGTTGGAATGGATGGCAAGTCAATGTATTTATATGTAGGTAGTGTAGTGTGTATGTGTAAACGTAAAAATAGCAATGAATGTCAGTCAGTGTGTCAAAGTTTATAGCAAAGCTTCTAAATCAAAAGCTTTAATAAAAAAAAAAAATAACCAAAAAATTTAAAACTTTATGGTTATGGTATAAAGCGCCATCTACTTTAATACGAATACAAATAAGAATTTCCGGAAGAGTGCGTAAAATATTTCCCATATTTTCACCAATTTGGAATTTTTTTAAAATTTCTAAACTATGATAACGATATAAAAAAATTAAAGAACTTTTAAGGATTTTACTAAACGAAATGATTAAAAGAATATTAACTTTCAAATATGTATTAACAAATCTAACAATAATTATTTTTTTATGTTATAATTCTAATATTTGCGATGATATTTTTAAAAATGGTTTTCGGCAATGCAATTAACAAAATGTTAGCAAATGGGTTAGTTGGTTTACGTTTGTGTGAAATTGGTGAAATATAAATTAAATCTAGCATAACTATGCTATAACGTTTTTATTGGCGAAATATGCTAACTTATCCAATTTCTAGTGGTGTAAGCTAAGGTAGGTTTTTATAGTAATTATATATGTGTACTTGCTATCAAATAGCATTTTCTTTCAAACTACATTATGATAGTATAATGCATACTTTAAAATCTTGAAACTAATCGGCTGTAGAGATTAGAGATAGTTTAAATTTAAATTATTAGGAAAATTTAAGAAATGAACATTAAATTAGATGCCAACGTTTTATCTGATTAAATTTGTGATACCTTTATTGAAATAACATTTAAAATATTTCAACATTTCATTAATGCAAATTCTATTTTCGGTGCTCCTTACTCTTTTTATGAAATGATTAAAAGATTAATATCGAAGTCTCGTCGTATAAATTATATTAATTTTTAAACAAATTATTTCAAATATATTTTCTTAATTTTTTTTTTTTCGCGAAAAATGAAAATATTAAACTAAATGATTAAGGACAAATATTTTCCAAATCTGAATTCTAATTTAAAAAAATAATTAATCGTTTCTGGTACATTTATAAATAATTCGTTAAACGTATATATTTCCCTTGCAAAAGCCTAAAGTTAGTAAATACTTTTAGTAGTACTTTTTTTTATTGTACCTAAATTTTAGCATTTACTTGATTGTTATACAATCGGGCCCATTGACACAATAATATAAACGGAGCTATTATATCTGACAAAATTATATATTATATATTCAAAAAGATTCTAATACGATAATATTTTTTTGAATTTTTACTAATTCTCTGTGGTAGTTATTAAATTTAAATATCCTTTCACGGGTAAGGGTAGGTTATGAAGCTAACGAGATATTATGTATGAGTAAACATTGAATAAAACGTGTCCTTGCATAAAATTCCTACATTTAAATATATACATATTTTGTGTACGCAGCCAACAAAACACTATAATATTAAAAAAAAGGTTGGTTATAATAATTGTTACCCAAAAATGAAAAAAATAAAATATAAAAATTAACTTTAATATTTTCATTTTTCCTCTAAAAAAAATTGAAGCAAAATATTTGAAGTTAAGCTTGGGTTACAATGTATTGATCAGTTCAGAATTCAGTATCGCTTCGTTCAGGAAAGTTCAAATTTGATATCTTAAATTTGAGTGGACATATATAGGTACGGTTGAAATCGATCCGAAATTAATTCAATAGTAAGATTTTAGAATTATTGAACTTTTACGAATCCAAATCTAAACTGAAGCAAATATTATGAGCAAATATTATGGCTGACATCATTTAATAGTGAATATTAACAGTAATAATATAATAAAGAAAATAAATATTACATGAAAACAAAAAAAAAAAGCTAATAAATTTCATTGATCACAATCGATAACTTAAGTATAACTATATGTTCAGTTTACTTAACTAGTCGATTGGTTACTGTACGAATCGATTTTAAACTGAACTTATCGCTACATTGTAGCCCAAGCTTAATTTATTTAAAAATTTATGTAATGTATGTATAACTGACGAATATGATATAAATCTTTTCATGACCTACAAAATGTTGTTTCATAATACTAAATTCTATAATGGTTAGTTTAAAAATAAATTTCTCATTAAGTAAAAGTCGATAAAATTATGATTTAAAATGAAAAATTGTAAATTTTAAAGAGTATACAACAAAAAAAGATATTCTATTAAATCTGAAAACCTTCTTCATTTACGTACGCTTTTACTAAAGGTGAGATATAAAAGTAATTTGTGTATTTAAACTTTATATGCCATATGAGAGTCAAGCCATATTATGAAAAGGGTTCATTAATTTTAAAAAAAAAAAATACAAATATTTATAATTTTATATTATTAAATGGGGGAAAATTTACTGTGGTAAGAAATAAAAAAGAAAATTATATGGAAGGGTTTGAAAATGGAAACTAAATGAATTTTTCATATATATAATGTAAATTATATTTTTAATGAGAATATTTTTTAATGGTTTGTAATTGAAGAGTTATTTTTTTATAAAAAATTGTATCAATGTAATATTAAACAAAACTTTTTGAAATTGTTGCAAACATTTTTGTTGAAGTAATTAAATTTATTCATTTTTAAACATTTTTATTTATAGATATTAATTTGTGACCTACTAATAATTTTTTCATTTATATTATTTTTAAATAATATTTTTTAAACTATATTAAATCCAGGATTTAGAAATTTGGACATCAATCTCTTCTTAAGTTATCGATGTCATATTCCAAATAAAAGTTCTATCATAAAATCTGATTTCAATAACACAATAATATCTTGGACAACAAATTTCTAGCTCAGTCAGCGAGAGAGGGTGGAACAACAATGTACTGGGACAAGAACAAAGCCTTGAGTATCTTCTGTGCCACTACCCAGCAGTCACAAGAAGAAGAACACGCCAACCGTTCTTCCCTAAACTCGAGGAAATTTCAAAAATCACTATCAGGATGATTTTGAATGTCGAGAATAACACACAATTCATCCAGCTTCATTCAGATGACTCGATGAATACACAGGACCCATGTCCATGGATTCTTTACCCATGGATTCATAACACTCCAGTTGCGGTTACGTTAAGGACCCTGCATTTAATGTTTTTTGAACCGGGTTTTAGGGTTCCGCCTACGATTCAACATACTCCAATTTCCAACTCAACTTCTCATTTCGCATAGTTTGTATAGTTTGTGATTCAATGTCTTTGGATTCAATCAAAATTTAAATGATTTCCATAACCCTGATAATTAAATCATAATCCATAAACGGATGCTTTTACTACTGTAGAATATAATAAAAAATTAACTTAACTTTTATAAACTTGATTATTTTAACGTTATTGAATTTATATTTTAAAATCATATCATCATTTATATAAAAAGTTTTGGTTTTTCCTTTTCTAAGGTTGATTTTAATTAAAACTTTGCATTAAATATTTTTCTATTTTTTTGTAGAATTTTTGCGTTTGTTCCACTTTACGAATAGCATTAATTGCATTTTTGAAAAAAATTGTTGAGTAAAAAAAAGGAGAGATACAAATGAAATGAATATTTTTTTTTGAATCCAAGTTCGTTAACACGTTACATGAAATTTTAGATGTTTTTTGATATTTGCCTTATTATGGGCTATTTTTTTTCTCTATGTTTTAAAATATTCCAGAGGAGATAAAGATATGCAGATTAAGTATGTATATTTTTTTATAAATTCATTTTTGTAATTCAGTCAGCCAAAACCAAAATTTATTTCCACATCATATTCTGGTAATTCTCTATAGTTTAATCGCATCGATCGGCAAACTTTTTTTAGAAACGGGCCAAAATGATATTTTAAAAATTTGAAATAAACCAATAACCAAAAATTTCTAATATGAATTTAATATTCAGTCCAACGTCGAGTTACACATAATTTTTGGGTCTTAAACAAAATGTTATCAGCTTCAGAATCGGCCAATAAAGTTGTAATGTCATTAGGTCGATAATTAAATGCTTCTTAAAACGACTATAATAATTTTTGGATTTATATGTTGCTTGGAAAGTTCTTGTGCTTTCAGTACGTGCCCAATAAAACAAAACCAACGTAACGCCTGAGATTTGATTTTTACTGTAACATGTAAAAGAAAATTATACGGGTGAGTTTGAAATATGAACAATAACCCAGTAAGTAAAACACAATTAATCAAATTCAATTATCCCTGGAGGGTTCACTCTGTCAACAAGTATGGGTAAAAATTACAACATAATATTCCGTTGCGATACGATTCTAAAAAAAAAAATTCTGATCATAATAAATCATGGGATGGATTTCGAAATGTAAATGTGATTTGTTTTTAATTAATAATTAGTAGATCACACAATAAAGCAAGAAGAACCGGATATGGCCCGCGGGCCGCAGATTGTCAACTGCTATGGAAAGATTTTATATGAATATGAATAGAGAACGAATTTGGTTGAATTTAAACCATTTTTATAATCCCAATCAATTTTATTTTTTTGTTTAAATAAAAAATGTTGAATATAATTTAGTTTTAATTTTTTTTGTATCCTGTAACTTGGCGTAAAGCTTAACGAACAAAATCCTAATTACATGTACAATAATCTTCAGATATTTAGATTTCAAAGACTATACAGATTTCTTGCTATCATCTGTAGGCAAAATAATAATAATAATTATTATTATGCTTTGATAAAAATAGGAAAGAAAAAAATTATCTGTAAAATGATAAGAAGTAAATTTTTTTTGCGAATATATTAAAATGTTTTTTATTTTATTTGTTTTTGTAAGGATTAAATTGATTTTATAGTTCAATGTATAATTTTAAATATATAAAATGTAAACAGAAGTTTTAGATTAACAGATTCACGTATAAATTAAAAGTGCATTTTCTGTAATATTAAATTGAGAATATTATGATATCATTCTAATATTTATAGTTATTATTTCAGAACTTTAAATGATTTTTTTAACTTTCATATGTAAAACGAAATATTTCTGGAATAAATTAGAGGTTTTTTGTAGGTAGATGAGCAATCTATCAGGACTTTATTCTTTTGATTGAATTCGGAATGTGACCAAATGCAATAAAAGTAAATTTATCGCCTACAGTTTTACTTTGTTATATGGTAGACGAGAATCATTTTGCTCTGTTACAGTTTTTTGTTAAAAGTATGGATTTGAAAAAAATATTTTTTTTGGTTCTATATTAAAATTCCGAACACTAAAACCTTCAACAGAGCAAAATTATTATCGTCTACCATATAACAAAGAACAGTATTTTTCTTATTGTCTAGAGGTAGAACTAAACCTAGAGTATTTCTAAAATGGAGGTGTTTTGTCCATAATATTCATAATCTACATGAAATCGACATGGAAGAAGTCGCTGACACCCCAGGAGCAGGACAATACTCCAAGAAATTGGAAAATGTAGTATCTTACAAAATAGCAGCTGCAACCAAAGTAAAATGGAGATATCAAGTAGAAGCCCTATGATCCTATGACAGATAATGAAAAAAATATTGGATTAACTCAACAATTCTGCAATAGAAAGTTTTTATTTTTTGTTAGTGTTGATGGTTTCCGTGTTTCTTACGGAATCCCGTCGTACCATCCTGGATGGCCGTAATGAATAAAGCAAGCGATTAACTTATATTTCATCCATATGTAAATTCAATTATTTGTTACCATCGCTGATTTTCAGCTCAGTAATTCCTTAGGAAAAGCAGGATACATTAGATCCACATGAATGTCATGCGATACTTTAAAAACTCTTTCGGAACATATTCAAGAAAAATATAATACTGGATAAAGTTTGGTATTAATCTTATACAATATACGATTATCATGAAGGGTAGTCAAAGAATATTTTTAACATTTACTTGATGTAAGTGGTTTTTAAAAAAAGATATTTAATTCCAAACACTAAAAAGAATTTTCAATAAAACAACATTAGAAATTCTATATAATATAATGTATATATAACTGTTTTATCGAAACAGCTGGAGCTAAGAGATTCCACATTGCTGATTTCTTATATTTTATATTCTATTAAGAACTATTATTATACGATAATCCTTCTCAGCTCTGCAATTCATTTAATATATATTACATTACAGTTTTCTTTGGTTATCAATTGTTTGTAGGATAAAACTTTATTTTATTTCGTTACCCAGGTAAAAAAAAAACAGAAAAAGAAAATCAGATTGTTACAGGTTAAATAGATTTTTGTGGAAACCAAAACCAAGAAATACAAAAAAAAAGTGGCCGCTAAGTAGTACAAGTAATAGAAAACACGAAATGCTCTCTTTACTAACCTATAGCCAGCAATGTTTCATTCGTGTATATAAATCTTCTTTTTTTTGGCATTTAATAGCCTTACAAGGATCTGTTTCCTTTTCCTTTGAGAATATTTATATTGTAAAATAATTTAATTTTTTTTTTGTTTGGTACACTAAACAGATTCAAACCATATCTAAAATTTTTGCTAATAGTTTCTTTCCTGTGTGGATGCAATTTACATTTTCAGATTTATATAGTTGTGTGCAGTATAGTTTATCTATTTTCGAAAATAATATTCTTAAGAGGTCACATGCCAAAATCACTTTGCCAGCGTTTTTTTTTTGGTAACTTTATATAACCATATTTCCACTCTGTTTCTTATCTATATTATTTAGTTGTAAGGTTACTTGAGGTTTTCTCTACAATTTTTGTTTGGTTTTTTGGAATTTAGTTTTTGCTCCATGAAATGTATACAAAGTTTTTAGTGTTTGTGTAATGGCTGATTTGTGTTTATTAATGTTAAATAATTATAAATTATTTGCTATAGAATAGAAGAGGATAACATTCAATTTATATTTTCTTGGGAAAATATTAAATTGTATCTTTTTTTCCAAACGTGAATTGTAATTTTATTTTTCATTGTAAATATGACATTATGAAAGCACAAATTATGAAAATTTATTAGTAATAAAAACTACAAAAAGATATTTTGTTTAAGTTATTTAAAAACAATCATTCTTCTTGTACAGATTTAATGAAAATTAAATGTATTACAGTTACAGGATATTTTAATCCTTTTTGGCATATGATTGATATTCTAGTAAATCATATTTAAGTATGAAGTTTTTCGTGTTCTTTTTATGTTACAATTATGCGGTAGAAATCATTTTACATCCATCGCTGGATTGAACTTCTGGTGCGAGGTCAATCATACCACAGTCATGTAAAAAGACTCCGTCTAGAATCTATTCGTTTGAGAATTGAGACATTATAGAAAAATGGTCTCATATTAATTATTATTTAATATAGATATTAAAATGTTTGGGAACAGTGTATAGACTACCAATTATTTGTAATTAGTTATGAAATCTCTTGCTTAGTACTTACTATTTCCAATTTGGTACGATATCTTTACAAATAAAATCGTTTAATTTTTCTTTTGATCAATTTCACAAAAATTTAAATTATAAAAACTGATAAATTCATATAAAATTTATTTCAAATAGCTATCATATAAAAATTATAAGAGTAATATAGAATTGAATCTAAATTAATAATCTATTTAATATAAAAGTAAATATTTTCAATTTAGATGGTTATAAAATCTTTTTATAAATTTTGATTTTGCTTATATTTTTATTTTTTGTTACATTTCTTAAATATTTTTTCTATAATTCTGTGACTAAATTATCTGAAGACATAATTTCGAAAACTATATCGAAACTAGAAGTGGATACACTTATCTCCCATAAAGTAAAATAAAGTTATGATAACTAAAATGTAATTATGTAATATGTAATTTTAGTTTTTCTTTTTAACAAGTACACATTTTCAAAAATTAATTTCATTATTCTATGATTTCTTTTGAATTTATTTAATACCAATTTTACTTGCTCCTTTTTACTTTATGGTATATACATATGTAATATTATTTATTATATGATGTTAATTTTGGTTTTCATCGTACACTAATATCCTTTATGTAACTTTTTATAATGATCTCATTACTTTACGAAATTTAATATAAAATAACGAAAAAATTAATATTAGTAATAATAAGTTTAAAAGGAGAATTAATTAAATTCAGAATACATTTTTAAGAATGGAGACGACTTTAGCGTGCTATGCTGTCATGCATTAGATCAACCTACGGGTTAATTTCTATTGCTCTGATATCGCTCTAAATTAACTGAGTTTATGAGAACCAATTACAAAAATCTAATAAAAACACCATTTATACTGACAACAAATGTCACACTATTAAGAGCCATTGGTTTGTTGCAAATTGAAAGTTTCTTCGCTAAAAAGGAAATAATAATTAAATTTGGAAATAAAAGTGGTGTTTTGAGAAACGAGCTAACATTGAGTTGAAATTAAGCTGAAATATGTAGCGCACATATATTACTACTACCTAACTACTGCTGAATATAATAAATTCCTGAAATTCTGAAAGTGCATTCTGTAAACTTAAAATAAAAACGATATTGAAGGCAATTCTCATGAAAAAGGACTACCGAATAAGCAAGAATAGCAATAGTGAATGAAGATGCGGAAAATGTATTGAGATCATTAATAGCAAAATAATTAGAGTAAAAACCTCAAACAACTTTCGACAATTGTAGATATAGTCAAATGTCAAACTTACGTGTAAGAAATAGTTGAAGAGAATTGATAATGAAATACATATATACAAAATCAAACAAGAAATGTCAAATGAAAGTGAAAAAATTTAATAAGATAGCCAACTTATATAAAGTCTATAGTAAGGTAAAAAAATAAATTAAATTAAATTATTATTAAAAAGAATGTTTTTATTACACATTGGTTTGTTAAATAGTTTGGGAACTAGCGTTACAGTTCATATGGAAATGGTGTGATTTACGTCATAAGGAGATTAATAATTATATTCTTCCTTCATGGTAATATTATCTCATCTGTTAGCATAACAAGTACAGGATGCCTGTTTTGTTTGTTTAATCCTTTCATACTTTTCTTCTCTCCTTATTTTGTAGGTATATTTATTTGTAGTAGGCTAACCCATAAGTTAGTTGGTAAACACAGTACGCGAGTAGTAGATAGAGATTTGTAATAAATGTTCTCAAAGTGTTTATTTCTACACTAAGTAAAGAAATGTTTCAAATAAAATACAATAAAATTTATTTATATCTAAAATATTGAAAAATATGATTTATAATTGTTTTCAATTTCAAAATATTCTAGAATTTTATTATTTAAACATTTTTCGACCATCATAAATTTTATTAATTCAAAAGTAAATATATATTTAAATTTTATTTTTTATTCACTATTTTTTTGTATATTCTCTGGAAAAAGCAATAAATTAAAGCATATATAAATCTTTTTATATTTACATACATAAAATTCATATATGTATCAAATATTTATTATAAATAGTGGTATATCCTGCGATATTATTTTGTATACTATCAAATATCATCTACATATAGATGGTTCAAACGTATGGCGAATTGCAAAACCTAAAATAAAGATTAGGATTTACTTATAGAGAAAAATATGTTCAACAACTGCATAAAATAAATTCGTATGCCCTATTTTTACAACGAGAGTTTAACGACAAGCTTCTTAACTATATACATTAATAATAAAAAGTGACAACAGTGAAGTTTAAGGAACGATTATCTTTAAAGTTGCTTTAACAAACTAGAAAATAAGTTAAACCGAAGTTTAATGTCTGACATAGGGAGAAATCTCTAAGTTCTATATCCTTTTTTACATTCTCTAAGTTGTATATCACAGTTTGTCGATTGAACTATCTATATGTAGATAATTTTTGAAAATATGTTGTAAATGTATGTATAGAGAGAATTATAATTTTTTAGAGGCGATATCATTTGTAGTTAAATATTTTGATTTTCATTGCTATTTCAAATAAATGGGTTGGTTGTCTACCAGAGCATAATATTATCTATAAATACTATATATATAATAAATAGAACAGTATGAGATGAGAGTAGAATAATAATAATTATGCTTTTTAAAAGCTAAAGCTGAGAGGTGTGCAAATAACATTTAATTATGATGACAGCTTTTAAATTCATTTTATATGGTTGCTTTACTGACATGAATTATAATATGGGAAAATATTGCCTGGAAGGATAATAATTATTATTTAAATAGTATTAGAAATTTATTAAAATGTATGTTTGGACGAATTTTGTGCATTTTGAATATAAAATAATTATATAATTTTAAATGTGGAATAAAGCTAAATCGATCTAATTATAGTCTATTGTGTAAGCGTTGATTAGTAACTTTGCGTATGTATTTAGGGCTTTGCTTACAGGAAGGTTCTAACATATTTAAGAGCTATTTGTTTACAAAAAATTAAGAGCTATGTCGTCTTTTTTCATATATTATATAAACTTATATTTTCTTTACTAAAATAATTGAATTATTTAATTTCGATTACACCTCTAAAGAAGACGGTAGATAATTTTGAATCTTTTGCAAAGATTCAAAATTATCTACCAAGCATAATAAAATATTTTTGTGAGATAGGTTGGAGTGGAGCTAATTATTTGAATATTCTGCTATAATATCATTTTCATATATTTTTATTTGTTGAAAAAATAGAAAGTAAAATTGTATTATATGTTTCTGTATATTATTACTTATGTAGTTATATATTATAATAAATTTTAATTTTCCAACCCATAGAATTCTATTACGATACGACGATTTCAAGATATTTATCTATTTAAAATTGAGTTGTATAAAACTGGAGATAGTCTATTTACCTAGTCATCTGCTAAACACAATATTGGTTTAATATATAACAAGTTGACAACAAAATCATACAAATGATTTATTAAGTTAAGGAAATTACATTAAAATCAATTTATCAATAAAATATGAAATTTTTTGTATATATAATTCTCAATTATTATAATATATTGAGACAGCATAAAATATTTAGACAAAATATAAACCTATCAATCATAATTTAATAGAGAATTGACAATTAAGAATTCTTTTGGAGTAAATCACAATTTTTGCATACAAATTAAATAAAGTTTAGTTGTATATAGTTACCTGTAAAACTTAAATTCAACAAACAGGTCACTTTATGACGGAAACGAGAAATAAAACTCGATACATTGGAGGCTTTCATGAAATAAATAAGATAGGCTGAAGTTTTTTGAATAAAAAGGTAGTGTATAACGGGTCCTTGTGGCCTAGATACATAAAGATCCTTGAGGTTTCCCTGAATTCAAATTCACCAAAGTTGTAGAATCACATGAATTTTTTTTAAATTATTTATTAAATATTCAGAAATTTATAAAATCCCTTTTAAATTCAACCAAATATTTAGCAAATCCAAATAACAAATAAAACAAAAAACTTTAATATTTTTTTAGTTAAAATTTATAAAAGTTAAATTTTTGTTCAACTTTTATTATTGACCACAAGATAAATTTTGCTTGCAGTGTTCAATAATCTATAAATATTTGATATTTTTCTATTCAATTAAAGTAGTTTGAGGAAAAAATAAAATTCACATTTCACTTTTCATTTTTTTTTTTTAGCAAAGTGATTTTAAAAATAAATAATTTTATCATCTGACAAATGACATAAACACTACCACCAAAATATCTGGCTCCATATTCGATTAAGGTTTATTTTATAGAGCCAACAACGTTTCTTGTTTTTTTTTACATACTTTTTAGTTTTAGGATAAATTCAGAATGTCCATATCAATATTTAGATAAACTCTATTCAGTTGTGTGTTTGTATTATAAATTTATTTATGGGTATAAATATTAGGTCAGTTTTAGAGTCATCATTTCTGGGATGATATTCACCTGAGGACATGAATATTTTTCATATTAATCTTTATATATGCAATTTTTTTTGTATACACATAGTTTAACTCTTAAAATATTTATATTTATACAAATACTGGGTGTCTTTAAATATACAATAATATGGTTTTCAGTTTTATAAATTCTTAATGTTCTCTTTTAAGGTAATCTTATGTAGGTAAAGTTATTTGTACATTATACAATAAAATGATTTCAGATTAAATTGTATGAATTATTTAATATAAATTTTTGCAAATAAGAATACCTTGTTATTTATACATATAGAATTTCACATATAATACACTAAAAAAAACCAAATTATTTGAATTTCCCAGGAGTAATTTTGAACACGACAACCTAAGAAATAAGGATAAAAATAAACCAATTTTGATATAGAATTTAGTTATAAAATTTATAGATTTTTTGAAGGATTTTATATTTTTTACTTATATAATATTATGTTAAAATAAAACCTAGTTAAATCCGAAGAGAATTAAAATTAACAAAAATGTTATGACAAATATTTTTATGAAAAATAGTTAAATATTAATAAAAAAATTGTTAAAAACATGAAAATATCTACATAAATAAATTTTTCTGGTTTATAGATATTTTCAAGGCAAGAATTTAATAAATTGTTACAGTCCAAATGAAATTTCAAAAATATATTTAAAACTATTATATAGGATTTAAAGTTTAATCGAATAAGTTATTTAGGTATAGGCCAAGAGCTGACATTGATCTGTTTTTTATTTAAACATTACTTTATTCTTTATACCCCAAATAGTCTCAACATTCATAACGAAAACGAGGTTAAGCGCTTAAAAAAACTTTAACCCTTATAAAATGTTATGGAGTAGATAAACTCAACGCAAATATTCACAACGCTGAAAGTTCGAAAAATGCAAAAATTGAGCGCAAACATTCACAACGAAGAAATCTGACAACTAAAATTTAAAAATGGCATGGAATATAATAGCAATAGGCTAAATAAATTATGAAGATAAATTAATTTATAAATTATAAATTAATAAGAAAATACTATTTTATTTTATAACTCTTGCAGGTAAAAGTTATAAAAAGAAGTTGAGATATGGAAAGAAATTGCTGGAATATTTATAACTGCTAAATAATTATTTACAATGCTTTTTTAGTATTATAAAAATGCTGATTAAAATCACCTGTTTTATGTTATTAATACAAAAACACAAATTTGAGAGTTCGTATAAATATTGCGTTTTATAATATTAAAATGTTGCGTTGTAAACCAGCGCCAATGCGCCAATGAATGTTGACATCAAAGGGAGGTTTTGGTCAATCTTCAATATAGGCGTCACCTTAAACCTTATGATTAACATGGACTCTTACATTGGAGATTATTACATTGATTTCGACTCTTACGTTGGAGATTATTAAATTGATTTACATTATGCGCAATGTTGAAATTTGAACTTTCAAGGCGACGTATACAATTAAAGTAGCTTAAAGTAGCATAATGCCCTCATTTTAGACTGACTTTTCGAATATAACATACTAAAGATAAATGGCAAAGAATATAAATTTAAGTTATTTCTCTAAGCAAATGAAAATAAAGGGAATTAAACAGTGATGCGATTCAACATTGTTAAGGTGTGAACTACGAATATATGGGGAACTTAAAACCAACGACTGGTAATAGATGAATTTTGTTAAATTGCTTACATAATATAGACTCCGATATGACTTCTGTTATTTTTTGCTGTTTACTTGAAGAAGGTATATATGTTAATAACTGGTACATTTACCAACAGAGGTTTATTAAATTAAATATAGGTTTCGAAACCAACCACCGGGTAGAAAGTACAGAGGATCTTACATTCACGTAATAAGAGTTACACGTTTATGGAAATAACGTTGCCAGCTCTCATTCTAACTATATTACATTTATTATTTTCAAGTTAAACACGTAATAATATTATTTTTGTGGGCTTTGATTGACGTACTTTAAGGGTGGCAATTATTGTTCTATATATAAAGTAGTTTTCCTAGATATATACATACAAAAACAAAAATTCTTCCTTTTCTGTTTTGATTGTGTCATTTTCCAAATGTGATTAAACGATTTCTTTTTACTATCTTATGTAGTTGAGTTGTGTATGTATTAAAAGGTGAACACCAAAGTATACTTTTAAAAGGTGGGAAATGTTTTTTATGGGACAACAGGATATTTTTTATAAAACATAGAAATTCTTTTAAAGGATAATAGTGTAAAAAAAAGATTGATATTTTTATTTCATATTTGGTATATACTTTTTTTTAATATCTTAAATTATATTATGAATGAAATATTGAATAAAAAAATCTGTTTTTGTGTAGAATAGTGTGAAGTGTAACTAAACAAATTTTACTTCTTAATTTTAAGCTACAAAATGGAAATTGTATTTTACATAGTTTATTAAATTATATAATGTTGTAAAGAAATTATATGATAATTTCTCATGTAATTTAAAATGAGTGTATAAATAAAGTAAATTGTAGTGCTGTTAATTGGAGATATAAATAAGAATTAAATCCTTATAATTTCACTTGAATTTAATTTTTTTTATGAAAATCATAATACTAATTTGTATTTATAGATTTTTATTGGTTGCTTGGCGATAGAGTGACTAGTTAATGGCTTATAGTTTTTTTTAATATTTATAGTATAAATTATATAGAATCTAGTGTGAATATGTTTCTTACTAATTTGTTGGTCTGAACCATCAAGTATTTGTTAAACTTAGAGCTAAACCGAAAAATGTGAATTATATTTTAAAAGATAAAAAAATAATAATTATGAATTGAGTTGGCTGATAAATTGTTTATATCTGAATTTGGTTTTTACTTATGTTTACAATGTTTAAATATTAACACTAACATGGGCGCCCGCATTATTTTTTCTTTTAAAAGCAAGTTACCTTACCCCTTACCCAATGGACGCCTTTATGGACACTATACTTTCTGGTGTTTTCATAAGCTTAAGCTATACTCATCTGTCAATTAAGTTAAATTTTATATTTTACATCTGTACCAATGAATATTATCAAATTTCATATAATTTAATAAATGTGATTATTAATTTAAATTGAAATTTAAAATTAAATGAATTTATTAATAAAAAAAAACTTTTTATAAATTTTACAAGTTTACTATTTAATACAAAAATTTATGAAATATTTGTAAAATTACTATTTACATTATTCAAAAAATGTTTTGTTTGTATAAAAATTTCATTTTAAATATCAAAATTAAATTGTGAAATTCTTGGTTTTGTCTGGAATCATATAAAATAAATGTGCACATGGTATTTTTAAGTTATTTTATTTAACTTTTTAAAATTATTTTACAATTTCACCAGAAAGAA
This sequence comes from Rhamphomyia laevipes, assembly GCA_963920725.1. Classification (NCBI taxonomy): domain Eukaryota; kingdom Metazoa; phylum Arthropoda; class Insecta; order Diptera; family Empididae; genus Rhamphomyia; species Rhamphomyia laevipes. The sequence goes on along the minus strand of OY987257.1, from coordinate 43,087,142 downwards.
AATAACTTTTATTACATGTATATAAAACATAAATAATAAAGACAATATTGCCCCAACAGCTTAACAACTAAAACAAAATAACTGACAACTTTTGGTGTGAATATAATACTATTTTTATTATTTTTTTTTTTAACACATCAATTTTTATTTTTACCTTTTTTTATCAACCTTCTTCTAATAAAGTTCCTTAGACATAATTTTTTAAAGATTGTAGAAATTTTTTTATCATCGTCATAGAAAAGTATGTTTCGGTTTCTGGTATGTTTTGGATACGAATACCTCTTGTATTTGTTAGGAATTTTAAGAATTTGGTAATCATTTTTATTAAGATTTTATAAAAATTTATTCACTTAAAATGGTTTATAAATGTTTTTAATAAAACCAAAGTTATTTTTTGATAAAAGTAATAATGATTTTGTGGCAATTTCTTAATAGATAGCTATATTAAAACGTTAACTTCAGTTTTAAAGTATTGCGAGAGACTAGTTGACATTATAATTTTGATTCTGTTTCTCGTTCGTCCCTCTATTAGTTAAATTCTCAACAATATCCACCAATTTTATTTACAAACAAGTTATATGTTCCACCTAAAATCTTTATGATTCCTGTATTGGAAAACTTTTATAATGAGCCACAGATGATAAAACATCTAAAATACAATGAAGAATTTTAGGGATTTTTAATGAATATTTAATGGTAAAACAATCGAGCTATAGGTACCAGCAAGATGTATTCTGAATTCTGACAACCATCAATTGGAACGAAAATTTATAATTTATGGTTGTCAGAATACACAACTTCACCCACAAACTATTCTGAGAAAATAAATTCAACTTCCTCTCATATAACGCAAAACACTTAACAACGTTTATAAAATAGTTCTTGCATTTCGTTTATTTGTTGATTGCAAACCAGGATTAAACCTTGCGTATGAGTATAGTATAGTACTGAATACCTCCCTCCCTAGTGTATAAGAATTCGGTAGAAGTATCAGTTCAAAAATAAGTGCTAATAAATAGAAGGATAAAATACTGATTAATGATGTATTAAATCATTCTTCCCCATGACGATGAAACTTTTTCCATATTTAGTGATTTCTCAAGAATTAATCAATGAAAAATGATTTTTCAGACAATGTATTAAATAGAAAGTGAGCATGGCTGACATTTCTTTTAAATTTAATATTATTTTCTTACTGATTTTCTATGCACTGACATCTCTCTATTTATATTTTTTAAATTTACTAATTAAAAATAAGTTTTTTTTTATAGTTTTAATATTTTTTTTAAACCCAAGTTGATATAAGTCACTCACTTTACATCTAGCTATTGGCGCCTATGACATGAGCAATCATTAATATCCTTAAACCCTTCATTTATAGTGTAGTACTATTTGTAAAACTAGTTTTTTACCGCCATTTTTTAAGTTAATATGTAATTTTTCTTCCAAACACTTTGCTACCTGATTATTACTCCTTTGTCTACTGTAGTCGGAGATGCTCCGATTTTTATATTGTTACCAGATTTTAATATGTATACATAATATATAATTAAAGCTGTCTAGTTTGGTTGAGATTCATCCATCAATTTGAATTAATGAAATTAAAATGCATAGTAATTTATGATCCTTTAAAACTGAAATGTGATTAATTCTTCATGAAAAATATTATATACGAGTATGTATATATTAAAAAATTTTCAATTTATCAAAATATCCACTTAAACTTTACAAAAGGATAAATCTATATATAAATTAAATATTTTTTTTTTTAACTTTGTTGCAAAAATTTCAAAAACTAATAATACAAAAGGATCTCTAACTCTTTGAAAAACTGTACCGCAAAAGGATAAAATTGTGGTTTTTGTGAAATATAAAAAGAAAAATATTGAAACCATTCATTCACAAAATATATTTTATTTATTTATTAAAAAAAAAATTAGTCCTTTTAGTTATATATATATTTGTTGTATGCGTATATATTTTATATATATGCATAATGTATATAGAAGTATTATCTTAACTTGTTGTATATAAGTCCTTTTTTCAACTGTCGATTATATTTTTTTTATATCCAATTGAAATTTATTCATAAGGAAATTTCCACATTTTATTATATTTATGTAACTCCTTTTTTTATTTAAAAAAAACATTTTTTTTTATATATTATTATTTTGGTATCTCTGATGATGTAGGTTAAATCATATATGACCAGACTTGTTGTTCATAGAGTATATGGCAAACCTCTATAAATATCGATAAGTCTACATATAATGTATATAAATATTTACTTTTACATGCGGATAAGTTTTTTTTATATTTATTTTTATAAAAGTGGAACGTAGACGTTACAAAAATAATATTAAATATTCAACAAGGACCTCTAAAAATATGAATTGCCTGCAATTTAGAGTGTGTATGATGTAAATAAATTTTAAAGGGAATAATTAAATTTAAATTAATATGAAATATATTTACAATATTCTATAATATAAACTTTGATATTGTAAATTTTTCTATTCAAAAATATTTAGTGTCAATTAGTTTTATTGTGGGGAGGGTTCCAGAATGAAAAGTGACCAAAATAGGTGATTAACCCAATGCCACTTTGTATATTGGCAAAACGTGAACGTCCGACGTACGAAGAGCAAAACTCTTGCTAGGTCAAAAACACAAACACTTGCGGTGGCGGTTGTGACGGGACACTGTTCACTGAACGAACACCTCCACATGATAGGACTAGTTACATGCAAGAAATGATGCGATGAGTATGATTTCGCTAAGCACTACTTATGCAAAACAATTCGAATACTAGGTAGAGACGTTCTAGATACTACCAAACTAATGTCCCTGGACTTAGCAAAGATGATGAACTTTATTAAAAGAACTAGCCGTATTGGGGAAGTGTATACCATATGTTCAGTAAGATCTAAGAGGGCTCAGTGTAGGTAAACCGATCAGAAGAACCAGTTAACGAGTGAGAAATAAATCGAGCTAAATAAATAAGTGAAAAATTCATCTGATGGCTACGTGAGGTGGTACAATGGGTCTAAAGAGCCTGAATGCCTACACTTCTTCTGCTCAGCTTCATTCATTTGCTAATATTGTACAATATTAGCACTGTTGTCCTGACTGAGTATAATAACCAATTTTTTTTTGCATATATCGTGTAAAGATACCTTTAATAAAATCTTTTTTTTTATAAATTTAAAATTAAATTTCTATAATAATATCATCTCTATATAATAATATTCTATGGTCTTCTAAAATACTTTAACCGATTATAATATCATAATAGAATAATAGTATAGCAAAATAAATTCTGACAAAAAAAAGGAGTAAAATCCTCGAGGGATTAAGTCTTTTGTAAAATTATAAAAAAAAAGTAGAATGAATTATAAATTTTATAATATCCTGTTGCTTTAGTATATAGTTTAGTATTTCTATGTTATTAAACGACGAGATTGTTGAAATTTGCAAGAAAATTTATATAAAATTTTTCTTTAAATTTTCACAAAAATTTATTAATTTTTTTTTTGTTTTTTTTTTCAGGAAAAATATTCGCTTCTGTACCCAAGTAGCAAATGTTTGGATTTTTGGGAAACATATTAAAGTAAACTATTTAATAAATCAACGAAAAAACAAAGGTAAGAAAATGAAAATATAGTTTTGAAAAAATGTATTTAATGTTGTTCCATAGAGAAAATAAAAATATATTTATTAATACTCGTATGTAGCAATTTTAATGTTTGTTGTTTTTGAAGTGTACAAAAAATAAAAAAACCATTAAATTTACTTTGTTTCATACAAAATTATTATTTATATCTAGATATTATTAACTATAAAATAATGCCATCAAAAGTAATGGCTTTGTCGATAAACACAAAAATTACAAAATGCAATATTTTCAATTCATTAAGGAAATCCGCCATTAATATTTTTTAAAAGTCGTAATGATTTTTTTTGTGAATCGAATTGATTACGAATTGAAAGATTCGAAAGATTCGGCTCATAATCTGTATATGCGATAGAGAGGACAATACTAAAAATTATAATAACGAATTTTTGTATTTATGAATACTTTTGTCAATAGATAAAACATGTACAAAATTCTACATACGTCGCAGCTAATTTAGAACACCCGGTTTTTATATAACCATACATGGAATTCTGCACTGAATGCAGGTGATGCACGTCATTTTCATTTCGAATTTCATTGTGCAGCGACAATATTACATAAAACATTCACACTAACAAGTAACGAAAATAATCTTTACATTTCTGATTTTTGAAATTGAAATATATGCCAATTGGTGAATATCGAAATTATAAATTAAATAGAAAATTGTAGTGTTAAAGAAATTAATTAGAAAGTTATTGTGCTTATTAAATCTCATGATTTATTTATAATTAATTACAAAAACATTTATATAATTTTTAATATGATATGTTCACAAATTTTCTTTAATTTGCAAAAATAAATTATGCTCATTTATTTTAATTGCAGAGCTGTTTGCATTGCTGCATACATGTATTTCCCGAATTAACATTATTATTATAGCTACCATCTTTTTTATAGTAATAATAATAGTTATGGTAAAATTGATAATAAAAGTAATTTTTATTAATCTTTTAATTTATAATTTTATTATAAAAGAATTTTCAGATTATTTAAATTCCGATTATTCGAAATTTGTTACCACTCTTAAATACATTTTTTATGCAATCTCTTTCTCAACATTGGTGAACATAACTATTAAAATTTGATTTAAAATTTAAATTTATAATTTATTTCCAAATTCGTATTATTTCTCAAAATTAAATTTTTAAAATGTAATATCTAATAATTATTTAGAGTAATTGTAAATATTCCAAATTTACACGAAATATTTAATTAATTCACAAATATTATTCATTCAAATATAAAATATGTAATATTAAAATTTTCGTGTAACAATTCTGGATAAAAAATTTATAAATATAAAATTGAAATTGTTACTAAATAATCTTATGAACGTGTACAAAACGTACAAAATTGTTTGAATAAACTTTTAAGTTTTACTCTAAAACTGACAATGATTTTAATATTTTTGAAATTGAACTTATATAAAAAAAAAAATACTGGCATTTCAATAATTTAACTGACAATAATTTTAATCTTCTATATGCAACTGTCTATGTCTATATGCAGTTCTCTAGAGTCTAGAAAGGATGAACATCATTCGAATATTATGAACATAATATTTTATTGCATTTTTGAAAAATTCATGATACTCAATTTTATTGTGATAGAAAGATATATTAATATTTTGTGTGATATAATCGATAATAATAAATAATTTACTATAAAATATTTTTATTTTTATATCCGTTTCATTTTGGTACAGAAACAATTTTAAGGATATATTTGGTTATGTATATGTGTATAAGTAATATTATATTTTTTAGAAATTCACATATGTCATAAAATAATGCATGGCAATTTATTTGAAAATGCAATTTTGTGTTTATTTTATTTTTTTTGCATATTTTTATTTTACATATTGCACTATAAAAATAAAAGTGGATTTTCGTTTATGACAAAAATGTCAAATTTGTGTTGGTCCTTTTTTTTTTGGTTATTATTTGTATCATGATATATTTTTTTTTATATAAAGAATGTAATATAAATGTGTATATATTTTGTAAAAGATTTAAGGATCAAGTGAAAACTAAAATAATGATAAAAATAAATATTATGAAAATTATTTTATTGTTTTGAATAACTGAAAATGGATCAAAAATAATAAATTTTATTAATGTAACTATTAAAAGGAATTTATTTAAATATACATTTATATTTTGTGATTTATATACAAATTTTTGGATATGAATAATTTGAAAAATTAAAATTAAAAGTCCACATATTTTATATTGAATTTATCAGATATAAATAATGGCCCAGTGGAGTGTTATGTATATTTTACTGATGGGCTCGCATTGTTAGACCATTATAAATATTATTAACGAAAATTAATTGTAAGTTAGATTTAAACTATAGTCTGCAGTTGTACCATAGAGCAGTGGTTCTTAACATTTTCGGGATTGCGGAGTACATTAAATTATATGAAATTTTCCCGGAGCACTAGAACTAATTAATATTGAATCCAGTAAGTTAGATTATTTACGAAAATATATAAAATTTTGTTATATATATTTTCAAGAGACGCAAATTTCTCAACGTTCTTAACCATGTAAACCAAGTACCACACAAATTCAAGGATAGGTATATGATGTAATAATGTAACATTTATTAATATTTCGTTTTACTTTCGTTTCCGTGTTGTTTTCGCAGAGCACTTGTTACAAGGTTGCGGAACACAAATAATCGGCGGACCACCGGCTAAGAACCACTGCTATAGACTATAGTCAGATAAACAATATATTTGTAAAATAAATTACAACTTTCGTAAGAAAGACAAAGCAAAGATGTAGATAAAAAGGTATATTTCATAAGTCATATATATCCATAACAAACTAATAATAAAAACGTGCTAAAAAAATCCAAACTTAATATTCTTTCTGCGTAATTCTTGTCCTTTGCGTTTCTACTATTTTCAATAGTCACTAGATGTTTCCTGAGGATAAATATAACGTATTGAAACGTATCTCTTACGAGCGCACAACATCAAACCATTGTAAATAACTGGCCCAACCGCTAATATTCTTTTTCTAATTTGCAAGTTCTACAAAATATTAGCACAATTCACCTACTGAATGAACAGATATATTTACTGCCTGTAAATATTAGCAATAAAAAAGTACAGAACCTGAAAAATGTTCAAGGTTTGTTATCCGTAGTATAATAAATGAAAATTTATATTTGATCCTATTTGATATATCTGGCATATTCATATATACAAATCAGATTTATGGAACGTGTTTTTTTAATTTATTAGCGTTTACTTTTAATTTTTGTTTACTTTTAACTTGTCAGGAACTTGTAATAGACTGGAATTTAAAAATTTGTTGACCAATATATAAACACAACACACGAGTCAATATTATTTGGACCGGCTCGAATATGTTATTGATTATTCAGATTGGAATTTATTCAAAAGCATTAAAGCAAAACTTCTCTTATTATAACCAATGCGAATTGAATACACAACCGTCAAACTTTCTTAAGTATAATAATTAAATTTTAAATTTTGTGGAATTCGTTCGATTAGCTTAGATAGACATTTTAAATTCGAATTTGCTTAAATATGAAGATTAAATATTGATGATTTAGACTAAAATTACATAATTTATTTGAATTTAGCTTCTATATTATTAATAGAATTGCAAAACTTTTTGGTTATATTATATATAGACTATTTAATTAAATAACTATACTTGCATACTGAGGTTAACAAATACTGAATATATTTATAGCTAAATGACTTTCCAGATTATACACTGAAATATGGTGGAATATAGAGTTAATTGAACTTTTATTATGAAAATATTCTAACGTATATTAATAATAAATTTACGATTAATTGTTCCAAATTAAGATATTATTAAAATCAGTAAACATTTTATTAAAAAATTTAAATATTTCTAGATTTCAAATAATAATATCTACTTTTAGTAACTTTCAATTTCCTAAAAAGTGTCATGATCTGTTCAGATTTTAAAACTAATATAATTTATTATAATGTTAACTATAAAATAAATATTAAAAAATTATTTGAATCGTCAAAAAATTTATTACAAATTTTCGGTGAATTGCAACTGTAAATTTGTAGGGTGATAATTACTTAAACTAAACTAAATATTCATACTGAAAAAATAACAAAATATATATGACAAAATGAAATTTATTAATAACAAATTGGTTTATCACCAAAAATTGTACACTTACAAACATTATTTTGAATTTTGACAACATACACTTACACACAGGATAACTTACACCGGTGGCACTTTAAACATGATTTCTGGGAAAATGTAATTGTAGTACTGTTACTGTACAACCGAATCGTTAAAAACTATATTTTCAATATTTGGTTGATTGGTTTTAAAAGAGTGGGAAGTACGACTTCACTATGCACACAGGCTACAGAAAAGTAATCTCATTGTACACTCCTTCAGTCGAACACTGCATCATTATTACAGCGTGTCAACCAATTACACTTTTTTATTGCGAGATTCATATTGCAGAGGTTGTATTAAAATATTTTTATACTTTCGTTATCTTGCTCAAATCTTTGTGCCCAGTCTTATGCACTTTATTTGTGGCAAGAATATGTTATTAAATTAATTAGCAAAAAATCGTCAACTTTATATATAAAAAAATTCCAAAAAAACTGTGGATTTCCTAAGAAATTAACTAATTAAATTATTAAAATATTAATTAAAATTTTATTTAAATTTTACAAATAATTGCGTTGAACTTCCAAAACGTGTTTAAAATATATATATAAAAAAGTTGAACTTAATATATTTTGCGTTTATAATTTTGTAGAACTTTGCAATGCTATATAAATGATGCTCCAAAGATCTGCAACCTCTGCAGCTCGAGACTGGTCAATCCTAATCGTGCAGCATGTAAAAAATACAATCAGTATACAATCCTGCAGTTGCTTTGCTTTAGTCATTGATAGTAAAATACCTGTTTTCTTAGCGACGGGAGTGCTCTATCACAGTTTTGTGTTAGAACAACCATTATAACAATCCATCTGAGATTGTTTGTTTGTTTTGTCCATTTATTCGCGAGGATGTTTTCCAAGTGGTAATCTATTAGACAGTTCTTCAGGGAATTTACATTGACTCCGCCTTTTGCCAGCTATCACATTTCCTGCGTTCAAACAATCACCTCATGACCAAAGGATTTTGAGTTCATGACTATTTACTATTGCATTCAGATTTGACCAGATTAAATTTAAACTTGTTTTTTAAAAATAATGCATTTATGATAATATAAATTTTCGTACGGCCTATAGTAGCTTCACATGATAATTTACTACATTTTGTAAACAAGTTATATATGTGGCAGGCAATAGTATAACCATAGTGAACTTGATTGTTACTTTTTCATTAAATGCATTAAATATCAATTATAAAAAAACTACGTCAAATAACTCCTTTCAAGATCAAGTTAATTAAAATAAAATTTTGCGTATAATTTAGCTGATTTTGATTATTAATTATCATATTTAATATCTTGTTTTTGACAAAATTCAACATAATTCTTATTTTTTTATGATTTACTTTCACAATATCAAAAAAAAAATCATTAATAATATACAAAAATGACGTCAATTCTATTTGCCAAAAAGCATCTAAAATACGTAAATCTTAAGAAACCAAAAATAATATATACAAATATTTTAATAGTTTTATCATAAAAATAATTAATTAATTTTTTTTTTAATATTTATACTATTTAATCTGGTTTTTACCGGCTAAAAAGTGTTATTTGCAGGAAACAATAATTTTAAAATTTTAAAATTCACACCTAAAGATATGCAATATTTAATTTATATTTACACAATCAACAAAAAACGATTGATTTTCTATATAAATATATAAGAAATATCAAGTAATTTCTCTTGTACGAAATATATACATATATATAAATAAAAAAAAATTTCCTGAATGAAATATACAAATATTATGAATAATAAAAAAAAAAACCAGATTATAGATCGAAGACCGTTAGTATAAAGATCTACTTAAATTTAGCACGCCAGTTTATATCAAACCGTTGTCGCGTGAACGGATATTTTTTAAGAAAATTTTTTAATTCAATTTTTTTTTTGTTGAATTTTTCGTATATATTACAATTTAATTGAAGGACGAATTTGTTTATTTTTATTTAAATTATTTATGTTATTTAAAAATATATATTTAAAATAAAATCGAGTACAGGTGCCAAAAAAAATATTGTTGTTGTTTTTTTGGGGAAATGACAAAAATTATTGTGTGTTTTTATAAAAATAAATAAAAAATTAAAAATTTTCATTTCTATAATTAAAGCACGCGATCAAAGATTTTCTTATAAAAATATCGTTAATTTTTATAAAAATATTAACATATATATAAAATTTTTGGAAGAAATTTTAAATTTCTTTGTTTTTTATTAAAAAAAATTTAATACTGTATATAAACAAAAAATAATTCACAAAAAAAAAAAAAAGGATTTACAATTTTGTTGTCATAAAAATAGAATATTTTTATTTATTAAAATATATATATATATATACATATATATATATTTAACACGTGATTATTTATTTATATAAATTTTACAATTAATTAAGTGTTTTTGTTGTTATTTTGTATATATTGATGTGTAATTGAACAAATTTTGTATGTATATAAATTTATATATATTTATATATGTCACAATTATATAGTTCAATTACAAGAAATTGACAGTCTTTGTCATAGATTACCAAAAAAAAAAAAAAAAAACTAATAAAGTTTAAGGGTAAGAATTTCATTTTCTAATTTTTATAAATTTTAAATTGATTTGAAATGGTATACTCGACTAATTAACCGAAAACAGTTGACCGATTACACAAATAATAATCGAATACTGAATTTACCGAATACAAAAAATTAAGGTGGATTTACATATGTGATGTTTTCTCATCGCGACTGCTCGTGGTACTAAATATTTGAATAAACGATTTACATAAATAATATGACGTTTTGTCGTGTCCCTATTGAATGTATACATAGATTTTTAAAAAATAAAAAAGATATTAAAAATAACATTGAGGTTAAATTAAGTAACCCACAGCGAAAAAAAAACGTTTACGGAATTTCAAATTATTGTGGGATTAAAAGATTGATTTCAACAACGAAATGAAGAAATGAAACAATACATCATAACCTAAAATTTCATAAATAAAGGTTTGCCTTCATGACATTTAATAGATAAAAACGTTGGTACACAATAACAAAATAGTTATTTATATGTAAAGTCTACAACGAAGTAGTTTGAGTTCGTTTAGCTCTGTACCAACTACGAAAAACAGCTGCGACTTTACTTTTTGATTGGTTGAAAGCAAAAATAAAATCGCGGCGACAAGATAACGTCGCGTATGTAAATCTTCCTTTATTCCCGGGTTGGTCTCAATGCAAGTTACGCAGACGCAACAATTAGAACATGTGTTAACTCCATAGTAGGCAGTTTCAAAGCTTCAATAGTGTTGGACATATAAATGACATATTTGAAATATTTAGAGCCTCTTTACACTAAAAGATTTTTCAGACGATTTTTCATACGACCAGTATAAATTTATACTAGTCGTCTGAAAAATTTTTTAGTGTAAAGAGGCTCTAATTTATAGCTCCGATTAGATTTATCGTATAATATTTAGTTTTCTTTCACCATTTATATAAATTTTTCTTCAAATTATCCAATTTCTACATTGCGAAAGTTCGCGTTGAGTTTAACTACTCCCATACATTTTATATTGGTTGAATTTTTTTTGAAGCATGTTACACCGCGTCTACCATGTTTACATTGAGACTAACTATAACTAGGTTATTAATTTAGCATGAAATTATAAATTTTACAAATGCAAAAATGTATGCATTTTATTTTGTAAATTATGTGTTTATATTTTGTAAATTAACACTTGGTAAATTCTAAATTCGGTAAATTGTGAATTCGTTCAACTGTACATTCGGTTAAATGAGCCTTCCCAAATCATCAAAAATATATCAAAAATTTAATTGATTCTGATGGTGTTGTTTAGATTAGATGATGGTTTTTAATTATTTCGATGGATATACAATTTAATTAAAAATGATGAATTTTTTAGTTATATATTTTAAATGTTTGTTGTCTACTGAATGGTGTAATTAACAATTTTCAACAATGAATTAAGAATAAATTTTAAATAATTTGAACTTTTGTTGATCTTGTTTACATAATATAAATTACAATTAATATAAATTTTGAAAACTAAAAACAAAATTATGATTTAATGTTAAATGTAAAATTTCGTTTCTTGTGTATTGGTTAAGAAATTAGTTAAAGAATTTTCTTTTGCAGATATAACTAGGTCTTTTCAGAATGAACCAGATAATTTTTTTATTAATTAATATTAAAATCCGGTTTTGGATCATTTTAGTTGTATAAGATTGTGATTTTCATATTAATAAGTTGTGCAAGATTAAATTTTAATATTGTTAAATGATTTCATAAATTAATAATTATTGTCTTTAAATTGCTCTTGGTTAAATTTATATCTCAAATAAAATATTTAATTCAAAATAATTAATATTGATAATTAATTTTTCAATATTGAAAAGCGAAAAGTTTGACGAACTTTAAATTTTTTCATTTATACATGAATAAAATAATTGATTATTTTGCTGATTTTTATGCTTATTTGGCCATATAGTAACTAATTCATTTTTATTTTCATATAAATTTTATAAAATATTTTAATAAATACGATTTTATAATTAACGCCAATTTATAAACAAAGACTAATTTAAACATTTTTATGAAAATTTTACTAATTTTTTGTTTTGTTTTATAAAATTTATTATTAAATATAGTTAAATTTAGGGAAAAAACCTTTAACATTTTATTAGGGCTTTTATAAAGTAGAAATTTGTTACATATTAACAGAGTAACCTAATAATAAAATTATCTGTTAATTTTTTTTGACAGTTCGACAGTTTTTAGATATTGGGTACATTTATTAGTATTTCTTATATGTATTTATAACTTTTTATGATTTTTTTTTACAATATAAATAATTTTGAAAAATGTATATGTACTTTAAAAATATGTGAGTGTCGTATCTATCTAATATATTTCATTGAACACACCTTAATCTTAATCTCACTGTAACATTTGAATATTGACATATCTTGAGGGAGATTAGGTTAGGTTAGTGGCGGCCAGGGCTTCACAATGTTAACACTAAATCCATAGTGGTATCACTTTCATGGATAACTAACTCTTAGTATGTGTTGAAGGATTGCCTAGTAAGTGGATAAATTTCGTAATTGCAGCAAATTTGAGAAATTTCCTAGTGCTGTAAATCGAGACGTCTTTCAGATCTAAGGTTCTTCAGGAAGAAGACGTTTACGACTAGCGAGTGCTTGACTGCGGCATATAAGGTATTCTAGGGTTTCAGCTTACCCTGGAACGATGCAGTTTCTTCATTGTCACTTACGACTAAGTCCAAGAGTACACGTATTCTTGTATCCACAAATGAGGAGGGCGACTGCTGTCATGCATTGCGAGCACAGTAAGGTGATTAACACTGTCGTTGTTTTCTCTTTGTAGGTACCTCACATAATTTTAGTTATTCCTTCCAGCACTTTTTCTGACTGCGCTAGAGTCTTGTTATCCAGTATTTTATTTATTGTTTATACCTTGAGCTAATATCATATAATTTTTAAATCTTTTGGAAACTTGTAACTAATATTTCAATTCTAACTAACTTTTATTAGGTGTAGATCTAAGAATACTCAGAGTTTGTTCATATTTGTGATTTAAAAGTTCAAAATTCGGATCATATTCATTTACTGGAGACAAAAAGATGCCTAATTAAAAAACATAAATGAATATATATTGTGACAGAGAAATCATAACATATGGAACGTAAAAGCTTTAAAAAAATAGATTATGCTGCAAAGCTCTTCAACTTGTCCGGGTGATATTGCTATATTGACATTTTTTAGACACTAATATCTTTTGTCCGTCCTTTTGTAAATATTTTCAAATTTTTTCAATTAATAACTCATTCAATGGCTGAAAATTCATGTAGGATTTATCCAAATACGATAAATATTCAAAACTTGCTGTGACGCGTATATTTTTTTTATAGAAATAATTGAAATGTTCATTAAAATTGATATAGTATCAATCGATCTTTCAGTTCAGTTCAAAATTGTCCTACCAAATTGCGTAAATTACCTATGTCCAATTTTGCAAAAGCTAAATACCAGATTTTATTTGATATATAATTTAAATAAACCAGAAATATCCAGTATTTAATTATATACAAATTAATTTCAATTTTAACGATTTCAAATTTATTAATTATGCTAAAGAATATAAAACAAAAATATTTAAATTTTTTTCAATAATTTTTAATTTGATTTTAGGGAAATCTGTAAAACTCTTAATAAATTCTGCAAATTTAAAACATTCAGCATTAAGAAACTAATCGGTTTGAACTTATGCTGGAATTTAAAGTGGTCTTGTAAAAACAAAACGTGATTTTGTAAAGCAATTGAATTTTTAAAGTTAATTTTTATTTTCATAATAATCTGAACATTCTGAATTTCGTATCGGTCGTTGAAGCTTCTCGCATTCTCTAAAACTCTTTGTGTATTTTTTTTTAATATTAAATTCAAGTATCAATTATTTAAAGCTGGTTTTGTAGATTTTGAATCATTTTTTATCGATTATAATATTTTATTTTTAAACGTGTACGGAACTGGTACTTAATTCTGGATCTGTAGTTATAAAAACTACATTTATGCGATCTGAAATAAAGTGTTTTTTTTTTTTTTTTATAAAAGTGCATAAGACAAATTAAATAATTCAAAAAATTCGTCGCATGTAATAATTTTTAAGTTTGTCTATATAAATAATTTATATAATTTAAAAAATAATGCTATAAAAAATTTTGCTGATTGTCGGATATATTTAGGAAAATTTTGTTGTACGTGGAAAGGTAAAAAAATAAATATAATAAAATTTGATTTACATATTTTTTTTAATTATTTGGGAACATATAAATAAATGGACGATTTCATAGTGAAAGCTTAAGCAACTAAACCGATTGTGTAGCTTAAGCCTGCAATTTAAGTTCACTGGTTTTCTTAATTTAATTTTTTCCTAAGCTTTGCTAAACCAAAAAATGTGAATTATTGTGAAAGATAATATTATTGTGAATAAAAATGTACCATAAAAATTAATGTAACTTTGAAATTTTTGAGTTAGTGTACGTGTTTATTTTTTGTGCCTATGTATAAAAAAATAAATTTATAATATGGACGAAAAAAACATAGCATTAAGTTAAAAAGATTTCTAATTTATTTTTACTAATAACTTTTAAGTGTATATGGATTTATTCATCTTTTAGCTTGCATTGAAAAACCAGAAAATTCGTTAAAAAACTGAAACCTAAGATCTGTAAAAGGCTTTTGCTTCCACTGTGAAATCTGCCATTATTATTAATGATATGATGGTCCAAAC
Source organism: Rhamphomyia laevipes (assembly GCA_963920725.1). Lineage (NCBI taxonomy): Eukaryota > Metazoa > Arthropoda > Insecta > Diptera > Empididae > Rhamphomyia > Rhamphomyia laevipes. The sequence continues at coordinate 43,071,934 of OY987257.1, read as the reverse complement.
TTTGAATGAATATAATTTGTCAAATATATTAATAATATTATTTGAATTGCATATCACTTGGGTTGGGTTGCTGGATTACCATCATTTATAAAGTTCTTATACTTGTAATTCTCAATTCCTTTTTTATAAATTTTTATATGAGAAGTTCTTGAAAAATCGGATATTTACGACAAGTCAATTTTTAATCTGGGCACTTTTGTACTTAATACTTTTTAGTAACAAACATTTATTCTACAAGCGTATAAAGAAAGCATCAACAATTATGTGACCAGTGGGGGACCAACTAGAACTTGTAGTTATAAATGGCGGACAATGGGACAATAACGGATTGTAGTCGGAACAGACTGATGGAAAGATGGAAAAAGTGGAAAAAGTAAAACCTCAACGAATTTTGTGCTAATAAACAAATATCTAAAAATTATAATTTTTAAATACACCGTAGAAATGTTTTACGACAAACGAAATACAATTTATACTAAAAAATCATATTTTTCTGCGCAACGGAATTATAATTTCTTTTTGTGAAAATAAAAACATTATTAATTATATATTTATATTTCCTCCTTAATAAATGTACGTTGAATTTCACTTTGACACAAGGAAATATTTCAGATTATAATCATTCGTTTACCCTACCCTATTTTAATATATTTTTGGCTCCACATATTTTTAATCTTTTCAATATTGCAGACAAAATATAAATATTAGTAGTTAAAAAAAAAACAATAATATTTAATGTTCAAAAAAGATTGATGAAAATAAATATATCTATTAAGTTTTGGCACGTTTCACTATTTTTCAGGTGGAATCGTAAACGTAAATGTCTGCAATATAATAAAATTGAGGATATTTACATTGAAAATTTGAATTAATGTGTGAAATTTTTACGACAGCAGGCTTTTCTGTATAAATCGAAATTGATTACCTTGGCAATTTGATTTTCAAATTACTATATTAGATTAATCTGTTTAGATATCTTAAATTAATATTTGTTCAGACTGTTTCGATCTTGATATAGATCTGGATATAGTTTGAACGCCACTAATTCTTCTGTGAACTGTCAAAAATAAGTTAAAACATAAAATTATGGCCTTTATGACTGAAGTCAATACGCCACTCGGTATGTTTTAGACTATTTGTATTTATATCCTTATTTGATAGTACTCTTCAGTTCATTTTCAGTAAGGTCTTTAAGTACGTTTGCTAAAATGGCGTTAAACTGTTCGTAGGCTCTTAAACTATAAAATTTTTACGCTGAAGGTCAGTAATCTTTAGTATAACATAAATTCTAAATTAGATAATTTTGTATAAAATTTTAATTAATTTTGTACAACACGCCATAATTATGTTAAATAATAAAAAATATATATATTTATGGCAGCTGGATATTTTTGACAGTTTTAATCAGAAAATGGTCTTAAATTATTAGTTAGTTATTTGTTTTTCAATATTTAAAAATTAATTCTAGGTATAATTAATATAAATTATTAAATTTTTTTAGATTTTCTTAGTAACCAAAAGTCAGAGTCTCTTTTAGTCCATTTGGGTAAATAAAATATGAAACTTGTTCGTCGTATTAATTATAATAATTTGATATAAATATGTTTTTGCATAATTTTTTTGGTGTTGTTGTTGTTGAATGGATATTAAACTGGAATTTTAATTTTAGATTATTCGACAATTTTTTAATTAAATGTGATTATTATTCGTATCTTCGCAGTTAATAATATTTTAATTATTATATTTGGCATATATTCTAGAAAATATATTATAAAACTAATAATTTTATAACATTTAGGAATACATTTCGTAGAATGTTTGTTATATTGATTCTTCTGAAGATATTTAACTAAAATAGTATGAATTTTTCATATCCAAAATGTATTAAATTTTATTCGTTATATATTTCTATAACACCAAATTTACAAATTAAATTCATACTTGCGGTTCGAGGAACAAACCAAAGATCGAAAGTTAATGGCATTGACTCGTGTAACGGTTAGATAACGTAGTGATTGCATTCCGGAAAATAGGAATGATTAGTAGAAATGAATCAATAATAAAAATATAGATAGACAATTACTTTGTCGAAAAATATCTTCTTTTACTTGCAAATTGTAATTTTCCATATTTTTTATATCTTTTTGACTTGTAAATTCATTGCCAAATATTTTTTTTATATTTGTAATGTATAGAAAAAATATAGTATTACAAAAAAATAATAATAACATACATGAAATTTCTATGATTCATTATTAATTTTAATTAGCTACATTAACAAGTAGAACGAATTGATTAGATTATCTAATGCAGTAGGAAAGCTAAATATCAAAATAATTCTAAAGTAAAATTCAAATTACCATAAAATTTGTTTTAATCGGTCTAGGTTCGTTACTTGCAATATTAATGATACGATTTTTACTTAAAATATTTTCAGGGTCGCTGAAAGTTTGAACCCCTTGAGTGGGAATAATTAATATTTAAGACAAATAAAGTCTCTGATATTATTATAATTTTGGAATAAAATATGTCAATAATTAGATTTAAAACATATTTCTCGATAATTTGAGAAATATTTAATATTCCTCTATGTATTTTGAAACGTTTGTATTTAATCACATTTCTGAATATGTTTTTATTGTGTAAATAGTGTTTAATGTTATTTTGTTTTTGTATATTATCTGTTAAAAAGTTATGAAGCTTTTAAATTATTTGCTTTTTGTGTCCTTATATATTGTAAATTTAAATTGTATTTAATTACTTTTTAAACATTTAATTTTATTATTTTATTATATGTGGTTATAAAATACTGTAATTGTTTATAATTGATCAATATTAAACATTTTATCTGTGTTTTTATTATTTATTACAGATTTAACAAATTTCATTATTATCTAATATGATTATTTAAATTTTATATGATTTTATAGTTTACATAGAAAATATTCCACCAAATAAATGATAAAATATTTAATATAATCATTTTTTAATAATAAATATACAATGTTTCAGAATTATCAATTAATTCTTAACTGCCGGAATACTGTACCATAATTCTTATGTGGGAGAAATAATTTGAAAATCGTATTTGTTGTCCAATAGAAATAGCATACCGTATAACATTTAATTTAAAAATTAAAAGTTTGGTGACAAAATCCAAACTTTCAAAATCCAAATATGCTTTTTTCAGAAGGATTGTATACAGTCAAAAATTTAATAATTATTTCTGAAAAAATCAAAAAACACATTTTAATTAGTGTCAGTGGACGAAGCACGTAAGACAAATTTTTAATTTTTTGTAAAAATTTTCGTCAAAATAATAATTTTTAAAATAATCAATAAATGCATTAAAATGATAATTATTATACAAAATTTATATATTTACAAAATTTCAATTATACAAAATTCCAAATACAAAAAGTTTTGAACAAATTTCTTTTAAAATATTGGCAATATTCCTAATATTCGGACTATTTCATAGCTTAATATTAAAATCTCTTAATAAATTATCATTAATTTTAATATATTCAAATTTCTATATTTTACACATCCAATAATATTAAAAAAAAAAAAAGCGATATGACCAATACCAAACTTTCCCATTACATATTATTTCAATGGTCATAACTTAGAAATAAATTATCATTTAATTATAATATTAGAAAATTTTATTGCTACATTTTGACGTATTTCATCTCCTTTCGAACTAATAATAAATTTTACAATTATCGCTTCAAGTAAACGTTCCTTTACATTTGAGTGAGCTATAGTTAATTTCCAATATGTTTTCATGGAGAGCAATTAATAATCATAAATTTGAAGTTCTTCAGAGAATTAATTCCTTTGCTTAGACGTTATCATATTCCCCCTTATTCTAGATCTGTCAAATGTGGATTTCGCATGAAAACAATACTTTCCTTTCATTGGAATTCGGATACTAAATATATGAAAATTAAAATTTCTTGATTTCTTATGTTCACTATCATTAAGGGTGAATATAGAAACCAAAATTTTTTATTAAATTCCAAAGGAATAAAATTATTATTTTCATTCGAAATTACATTAAATATTATATTAAAAAATGATTTGTAGATATTTTATTATCAACATTTTTTTTTTGATGAGCTATTTAATTTAATTGTTTTGAATTTTTGTGCTTTTTTTTATGGTTTCACTGTGTAAATATGTTTTAGTTTTATATTTGTTTCTTCATATATTTAAGTATAAAAAGAAAATATAAATATTTGAATAAACAAAAATGTAAGTAGCTTTATTTAAAACAAAATTTATCTTTAAAATTAAATAAATATAATTTTTTTTTTTTTTATTATATTTTTTTCTCTAGCTCAACTGTCAAAGCTGTATACAATCTATACAAAAAAAAAACCTAACCTACCTCAGTAACAGAATACAATAATAATAAAAAAAATATAAATATAAATAAATAAAAAATGACTGTAATGGATTTTGATAATATTTTAGGGAAATGTGGTGATTTTAATCGCTATCAATTTCTACTACTTGCACTATTTGGCCTTATAAATATATTAGTTTCTATGCATTATTTTACCCAGACAATAATTAGTTTTGTACCAAATCATTGGTAAGGAAATCATATATAATTAATTTATTATAATAATAATTAATTTTTCTTATATCATTTGCGATTAGGTGTTACCATGAAAGTTTAGAAAATAAAACATTCAATGAAATTCGGGATATTTATGCAAAATTTGACAATCCATCATGTACACGACTTGAAACAATAACTGGTAATGAAGTTATTGTTAGTCAAGAAAAATGTGATAATTGGATTTATCAATATGATTTTGGATATGAAAGTATGAACACAGAGGTATAATATTTTTGGGCAACAGTCAAAATTATATCGTCGACTTAGTATTGGTTTGTCGTATGTGTCTGGTCGATCTCTGGAAAATGCATTTTAATGTTAAAGAAAGAAATGGAGTGATAGAAATGGCTTTCTTAAACTTAAGGTTTCCCACCCAATTAATTTAATAATTATTGCTTATTTACCACCGAACGGGGTTGTCGTATACGACAACTATTGAACAGTTTCTTTTTTTTTGTTCATACATGTACGATAATCTAATATGAAAATGAATATCCTTAAAAAAGCAAATTACATTAATTTACTCCACAGAGTAATGCATTGTTTTGGAGGGTAATCAATCACGTAAAAAATATATAATGTATGCAATTTTTGTTTCGCAAACCATAAATTGGGATGAAAGACAAATCAATATTAAAATGCATATACGACTAAAGTGATATCCTGTATCTCCATAATTATTACGAAAATTAAAAAATGGATAGCATAAATAGAAAAAAGATGATTTAAAAACCTATAGATCACTTTTTACGTTAAAATGGCTAATTCGGGATATGCGCCAAATCAATACTGAGCCAACGATATATTGAGACAAATTGTCATTTTAGTTGTTTTGTGAAAGGAAAAATCATATAATAATTTTTTTTCCAGCTTAATTGGGTTTGTGATTCTGCATGGAAAGCCCGTGTTGGTCAATCAATGTTTTTTGTTGGTTCGGTATTTGGGACATTATTTTATGGTTTATTATCTGATAAATATGGACGTCTTCCAGCTTTAATTTTATCGAATTTATGTGGATTTCTTGGTGATTTTTCAACAATATTTACAACAGATGTAATAACATTTTCTGTATGTCGTTTAATATCAGGATTAGCAGCTGATTCAAATTTCTATTTAATGTATATTTTAGGTGAGCTTAAAACCAATTATATAATTTACATTTTATATTAATAATTATAATTATTCTACATGAATAAAAATTCAGTCTTAGAATATTTACGTCCATCTATGCGAACTCTTGGATTAAATCTTAGTATTGGATTATTTTATTGTTTGGGTTTAATATTTACACCATGGTTAGCTGTTGTAGCTGGTAATTGGAAATATTATTTAGCAACAACATCAATACCAATTTTATCTGTGATCACATTTTATCCATTAATATCGGAAAGTGCTCAATGGCTTGTAACACGTGATAATATTGATGGGGCAATTTTAAGGCTGAAACGTGTTGCCAAATTTAATGGTAAATCTGTTAATGAATCTGATTTTGAAGAATTTAAGAATTTTTGTGCGAAACAAAAATCAAAACAAGCAACAGAAAAAAGATCAAATTTATTTGATATGTTTAGGACACCAAGGCTACGTAAACATACTTTTATATTATTCTTTAAATCGTAAGTACATTCCATAAATCAATTTTTATTATTAACCTTTAGGTTTTAAAATTTTTTTTTTCAGTATGGTAATAACATTATGCTTTGATGTTGTATCACGTAATGTTGAAGGTTTAGGTTTATCACCATTTGTTATGTTCTCATTAAGTTCTTTGGCTGTATTACCATCAAGTATATTTGTAATATTGTTACAGGATAAAATTGGCCGTAAAGCAATGGCATCATCATCACTTTTAATTGGTGGTATTTTTACTGTAATGGCTGGTGTTACAATTGCATATCAAAGAGAAAATCATAATGTTGTTTTATTGGTGTCATTACAAATTATAGCCAGATTTGGTGCTGCTATTTCATATGAATCTGGTGCACAATATGCAACTGAATTAATACCGACATGTGTTCGTGGTCAAGGTGTTGCTGCTGTTCATGTAGCTGGATTTGCAGCATCATTTTTAAGTTCATATATATTATTATTGGGTTCATATTTTAAGGCGATGCCATCAATTATTTTGGGTATATTATTTTTTTCTGGTTCATTTGTATGTTTAATGTTACCAGAAACTCTAAATAGGTATATAAATCATCTAAATAGGTAGATGATTAATTTCAATGATTTTAATATTTTATTTTGTATTTAGAACTCTTCCAAAAACCCTTGAAGAAGGTGAAGAATTTGGCAGAGATGATCGTATGTTTGATTTTCCTTGTATACCAAGGAAAGATAAAAAAATTGAAGCCGAAGATCAGCATGAAACAAGCCATTTATAAAGATAATTTGAATAGTACAAATATACTAAAAATATATATATAATTTATTTAGTAACGTGTAAATATTTAATATTATATTTATATAGTAATTTTGTTAAAAAAAATGTTTTTTTTTTTTAATTAAAACTAAATTGTTCAATTTAAATTACATTTTCTTCCAGTCTATAATTTGTAAATATGTAATATATTTAAATTTTTTTTTCTTATTTACATTAAATATTTATGTAATAATTAAGTTTTTAATAAAAAAAAAAAAAAAAAATTATGATTATATTTTTTCGCAAGTTTTGTAAATGCAGTTTTAATTTTACTTTACTAAAAATATAGAACAGAACCTTTAAGTGTGAAGTGTTTATCTTTAGCGATAAGATTTTTATGATGGGAAAAATTTTATATTTAAATATGAAAATTTATTTTAGTTTTATTGTGTTTTTTTTATTTATATATATATATATATATAAGCAAATAAGTTATATTAAGAATATATAAATAAAGTAATTAATCTTTAATTATACAATTAAGATTTATCCATTCATTGTTAGTAACAGGGGTTTATAAACGTATAGTTCTAGTCCTGACGCCAAGCTAGTAAAAAATAAACTAATTTAAATAAAAATAAGATTTATTTTACTAATAAAAATGAAATAGGTTTAAGCTGTTAAAATACATTATATAAGATTATGATAAATTGTATATAAGTCCATTATGTAGATTAATATTACGATATTATAAGTAATAAGTAGCATGTATTATAGAACCAATGCATCTTTTCATCTGTGTTTGTAGATTATTTCCCGAAATGACATTGAGTAGTGAGATAAGATAAGTAAACTTTACCCAAAATTCTTTAACTTATATACTTAGGCATTTTAGTTCCTATGATGGTTCCTATGAAGAGCAACTTTAATATTAGAAAATAAAGACTAAAGTAGAACTCTTACTTTTGGAACTGCGAACAAAAAATTTAAAAATAAGATTTAAAATTCGTTTGGCCAACGCTGAACTTACCAGTACTTACTTATACCACTTCTAATTTATTCCTATGTCATCAAGTTTGGAAATTAAATTTTATTCAAAATCATCACTGGATTTTTGTCAATTTTGGTTATATTACATTAGATATTTTTGTTATCTATTTCACCTCAATTATTGAAAATGGTTTATCGTTTTAAAGTTTTAATAATTTATATCATTATCAATCCAAAGAAACTACACAATTTCTTCTGTTAATTGAATTCATTCACAATAAGTTTCTGGTAAGGATAGATATAAAGTAATTATTATGAAATTTGAATATTTTGTATTTAAATTATTAAAAACACCGCCGTTCGGATAAGGGTTAAATTGGAAAATTTTAAATATACGCTGAAACAGAAGTTTTAGTAAATAACTCTGTTAATGAATTTGTGAATCTAAAAAGTTTTGAATTCTAAACTTTTTTTAAATAAATCTTTTTAATTTGCAAAAACATATTTACTATTGTAAATATCAATTAATGTGAAGATATATAAAGCAGAAAGCAGAATTTTATCTTCATATTCACATTATGTTGCGTATGTTATTTTTATTTTTATCGAATTGCAAGGTGACAGGGGAGTAACTGTCAACCCTTACCTGTTAATCTAAGTTTTATAATGTTTTGTTTTTTAAAAAATTTCATTTTATTTTTATTTCACTGATTTGTATTAAGTAGTTGTGCCTAATTAGTAATATTTTTTGTTTATGCCAACATTATAGCTTAATCCGGTTAATCCACTTAATCCACTGTTGATTTGATAATAAATTTTTTCTTGGCATGTGGAGAAAGTACAAGGATCCAAGTTTAAAAATATTATCTTTTTTTTATTGTGTTCTTCACTTTTGTTAAAAGACCTTCCAACAAAGTCTCATTTTTAGCTTGTTTTCGCTGATATAAACAAATATGTAATCAGAATCAGTTTCATTCTTAACACCCACTTTTATTGCCAACGTGAAGTTGGTGCTTAGGTCTAAGATTGATTAGGGATACTCGATTACTAATGTAAAAATTAATTAACTCAATCAAGTTTAAAGTTTTAACAAAATATAATAAAATATAATTTACATATGTGTAATAATATATAATATTAGCGTACTAAACTATCACAACAAAAATTTCAAAATTTCGTATTCAACTTTATAAATTATTAGATAAAATATTCGTTAGTTAGTTACTAGTCGAATACGCGAATAGTCGAAAATATTAGAAATTATTTTGTTAATTTTTTTTTTTTTTTTTAAATAAAATAATTAGTTACTAATTGTTTTACTAATTTCGGGGTATATAAGAGTTAAAAAAAAGGTCGAAGAAGTCTGTACTTTTTTTTATGAAAATAGCAAATAAATTTTAGTATTTTATGTAAATACTAAAGAGTAAAAATTTGAAATTTTCAAGTTCAAGATAAAATATATGCACACAAAAAGATTTATTTTATCTAATTCTTTTAAGTAGTCAGCTGGTAAAAATATTAAAAAAAAAATTAAATAAAAATATTTTAATTTGAACTTAACTAATTATAAATTTGATATTTAGAAAGTTATAGTTAGTTTTTTACGAACATTTGTAATTTAAATTTTGTTTTCTTAAAGTTCTTTAGTCTTTATACTATTTTTAATTTAAATGGTTGTATTTTATATAAAAATAATTTGAATTTATATTAATTATTCTTTGTATTATCAAGAATATTCGATAATATAATTAGAATTTCAAATAAAACAGTTCAATTTATATAAAAGTTATATGAAATTGGTAAATTAAATTATAAATAATAAAATTTGTATGAATTTATTGGATTTATATTACAAAATTACCATTTAGCATAAAATAAAGACATATTTTTAATCAGTTATATAATTAAATTTAGTTGCTGAATCATTGGCCTAAGTATATCACCTGATTTACAAAACAGTGTATAAATTGTAACTTAATTTCAAATATTGTAAATTTCTAATCAAAAATTGTAATTAAACTAAGAATTTGTGTGATAAATTTATTGAGTGATATCACAATTTTTATGCAGAAATCAATAAAATTAAAATATATCTTTTATCCATCGCTACATACAAACATAAATATATATCTAATTAATATCCAATAAAAGAACATATAAAAAAAATTATAATTTTTATAATTAAAATACACGTGATTTTAATTTACAAAAGATTCGAAACAAGTTTTATCAAAATTATATTTCAAAATTGTTTTGCAATAAATACTCATAAAACGTGTTCGAAGTCGTGTATCAGTAATTAAGGTCTTTCACCCAACAAAAATTTCGGAAATTTTTAAATTATATTTTGTTAAAATCTAGTTTTACTGTGCCATCAGAGACTAACGCAGAAATATAATTTAAAAAATAATTAAAATACTTTTTATGAATTTATCTTTTGATTATTTGCATTTTTTTTTTAGGTGTAACATATAACAACAGAAGAACAACAGCGACGGCGATAAGAAATTCGGATATGCATTTGATACCATCAATCAAATATATACAACAAATAGTCATAAAAATTTCTAGGGAATTTAATAAAATCGTAGAAGAGTGAATAAGTCGATAACAAATTTATATTAAATATTAGATAATTAAATTGTTTATTTCTGGTAACAGTTTGGAAATTTATAGTATAATTTTCAAATAACTAAATTACAAATTTAGTATAAATAATTATTTTATCTTAAATACGTAAAAAGAAACACTATTTAAAAAAAAAATGGATTTTGAGAGAATTTTAGAAAAATGTGGAAACTTTAGTAGATATCAATTATTTCTTTTGGGACTTTTTGGATTTATTAATTTGATGGTATCAATGCACTATTTTTCTCAGACTATTATCAGTTTTGTACCTGATCACTGGTAAGTAATTGATTATATATTTTTAAAAAAAATGTAGTTAACTCATTGTGCTCGGCACCAATTCATAGATCATCGATATAAATTCTTTAGCAAACGTGTTTGTTATGTAACAATATATAGTGTAGTTTACAAAACTTTCATGAATTAGATCATTTTTAATTTCAAATAAGTATCAGTTATAAATTTTATCGTTCTGTCATGCTGGGTTTCATTTCTTCACTATACTTTGGGGTTAATATAAAATTGTTGGCGCAGATGCAGACGACAGCAAGTTAGATAAGCCGAGAGCAGCATTCGGATGATTACAATCAGTATGGCAAAGATCACAAATTTCTAGACGGATTAAACTCAGAACATTTACCGACGGCATGTGTAAAGTCAACCCTGACATATAACGCTGAAACCTGGTTAATATCGAACACAAGTTTCAGATTTTCATCAACAAGAGTGTGTGATTTTCATCAACACCATCAGCAACATAGACCTCTGTCAAATAATATGAGAGGAACTTATACTGACGCAAATTAAATGAAGAATGGAAGCAGATCACTAGAGTGAAAATTATCAAGAATCAAAAAGACATGGTCGACCAAAGACAAACAATGCTCTGAGAATTAGGAAAATGTAACTTTCCATGGGAAGACGCAAAAACAGATGCGGTAAATAGATTAAGATAGAGATGCCAAGTGGAAACCATAAGCTCCCATTTGACATGGAAAATATATATATATTAAATTAGTAAGACGAAACTGCATTGCAAGCAATATCATGAAGTTTATATTAAATAACAAGAAAAATCATCTGCTGAATGAATATAAGAAAGAAAAAATAAACTAATCTAAGAAAAAATAAATTAATTTTTGTAGATCTAATACTGACACAATTTGGATTAAGAATAGATAGGATAAAAATAGATAAGATATTTGTACGAATTTGAATATTTTTGTGGCAGTAGTAATCGTTTTTGATTGTATTATTAGAATCAAAGTTATGGTGGCGTTCAGTTACTTCTTTTAGTCGTATGATGGCAAAGGGTTAAATTTCCAGATTTTGTTAATGAAAAAATTGATTACTAGAATGAATTGTTATATATAATTTATTCTATACTATCTCATGATATATATTTCTTCTTTTTACAATTTATCACGAAATTACTTCACTATATTTTATATTATCTTCATAGTTAAATGCAATTTGTTTTTTTTTTTTAGATTTTATCTCTATATCAAATATATATTTATTTTATTACTGTTTTTCTTTATGTTCTAAAAATTAGGTGTCACCATGAAAAACTAGAAAATTTATCATTTCACCAGATAAAAGAGATTTATAGTAAATTTGATCATCCATCATGTACAAAATTGATAGATGTAGTTGATGGTGTTGGAATTCCTAGCAATGAGTTCTGTGACAGGTGGATTTATAATTATGAATATGGATATCGTAGTATGACAACAGAGGTTAGTTCACAATTTATACAAAAAAAATATATTTTATATGTTATAAATTATAAATAAAAAGATATAAAATGTTGAAAATAAGTTGCTCTATTAAAATTTTTGTTAGGACGATTCTAATGTAATTTTTTTTTTAAATATTATTATTAATATTTTCTTCTTTTTTTTACATTTCAGTTAAATTGGGTATGTGAATCGGCATTTAAATCAACAATTGGACAATCATTATTTTTTGTTGGTTCTGTTGTTGGAACATTAGTTTTTGGTGTTATGTCTGATCGAATTGGCCGATTGCCTGTTATAATTTTATCAAATTTATGCGGTGTAATTGGTGATTTTGGTACAACGTTTACAGTATCAGTTCCAATGTTTTCAATATGTCGTTTTGTATCAGGTTTAGCAGCTGATACAAATTATTATTTAATGTACATAATGGGTAAGTAACAATGAATTATTTTCATCCCAGCGAATTAAAAATTGAAAATAATCTTTTATATTTAGTGCTGGAATATTTGAGGCCTTCAATGCGGACATTTGGTTTGAATTTATGTGCTGGTATTTTTTATTGTTTTGGTTTGGTAGTAGCACCATGGATAGCAGTTGCTATGGGCGATTGGAAATTTTATTTAATGACAGCTTCTCTGCCATTAATAAGTGTAGTTATATTTTATTTTATAATGGCAGAAAGTGCACAGTGGATGGTAACACAAAATAATTTTGATGGCGCAATAACAGCATTAAAAAGAGTAGCTAAATTTAATGGTAGAACTGTAAGCGATGATGTTTTTAAAGAATTCGAAGAATATTATATGAAAAAAATTGAACAAGGTACAAGTACTTTTAATGAAAATTCTACATTTATTGGTATGCTGCGTACACCACGACTTAGAAAATTAACTTTGATATTGCTGTTCAAATCGTAATTATATAATATATATTTAAATAGTATAAATTAGGAAAAGTTTATTTATTTTTAAAATAAATTATATATTTCAGAATGGTTATAACCTTATGCTATGATGTAGTGTCAAGGAATGTCGAAGGAATGGGATTGTCACCATTTATAATGTTTTCACTTAGCTCTTTAGCAGTATTACCAGCTGCAATGACAATGATTTTATTACAAGATCGAATTGGACGAAAAGGAATGGCTTCCGGTTCATTATTAGTTGGTGGTATCTTTACTACAGCTACTGGTGTTATTATTGCTTATCAGCAAGAGAATCATAATGCAACACTTTTAGCTGCAATGTTATTTATTGCCCGTTATGGTGTATCAATATCATATGAATCGGGTGCTCAATATGCAACTGAATTAATACCAACATGTGTTCGTGGTCAAGGTGTTGCTGTTGTACATACAGCAGGTTATGCTATATCATTTTTAAGTGCTTACATTATATTTTTAGCGAAATTCTTTAAACCATTACCATCAATAATATTAACAGTTTTACTATTAATGGGATCATTTTTATGTTTGCTATTACCAGAAACATTAAATAGGTAAATTAATTTTTTTTTGTGTTATTTTATATTTTATATATTTATAATTTTATTTATTATATTAGAGCACTACCGAATTCATTGGCCGAGGGTGAAGTATTTGGTATTGGTGAAAAAATGTTTGATTTTCCATGTATAAATAGGAAACGACGTGATTCTGAAACATCAAATAGTTTGGAAAAAGAAACATATCGAAAATATGATGAAAATGATATGAAACTTGAACACAAATTTTAATTATTATTAAGAAAAGAATTAAAATGAAAAATAATCTTAGTGAAAATGATCAAAAAATATTTTTTTTTAATATAATATATTTACATAAAATAGAAAAATACAAACTTTGCGAGCGTTTGTATTTTATTAATTAAATATCTTAATAAAAGAATTTAATCAACAATTTAAATATATATTAAAATCAAAATAAATCAAGTGATATTCTCGTTTAGTGATGTAAGGATATTAATAAAAAATAAAAGAAACTATTACAAATAAGCGTACATCAAAAATATTAGTATTCCAAAATAAAATATTATATTTTTTCAGTATATATAAATAAAATAAAAACTTTTTTTTGTAAATTATTACAATCTTGTAGAAATTAAGAGAATAATAAAAGTGCTTCCGCTTTAATATATTAATTTATTTTCGTCTAGAAATAGATTTCTCGATTTTTTTTTGTAAATTTTTAAGTAAGTTTTTACAGCATTCTATAAATAATTCCAACTTTTAAGAGGTATATGACATCATATTTTCGTTATATTAAATTCAAAAATTATAGAAGTGCAAATATCACAATTATCAAAGAAATCAAGTCCTTGATATTATTATAAAGAATAAAAACATTTAGTAATAGCAAAAACATAAGGAGTACTATTTACATGTAGCAGCATGAAAAGGACGATTTTAAGCCTGTAAAATACTTTACATATTCTTTGCCCATATAAGTATTTTTTAGTTACTAATTGACTGCCTGATCATACTCAATCCCAAAAAATAATTTTGGCTACTGAAAAAATAAAGACCCGAAAAAGGAACGGATTATATTTGCTTAAATCATCGAAACCAGTGATAAAGGAATCAATTGTAAACTCTACAAAATAGTATATCTTATCTTTAATTCTAGCTTCTTGTACGTTCTCTCAATACTGAGAAAAAATTCACTATCTGCAGTAGATGGATTAAGCTCTAATGTTTCTAACAGCAAACCAATAAATATTAGTATAGTTAGACACAAACTGCTTAGTACATAACTGAGGCAAATGCAACGTAACTTATTATTACGTTGATCAATTTATAGTATAAAAGTTTTAAAAATTTTTTTTTTAATTTTTCGGCATAAAATTATAAGTATTTGAAATAACATTTTAAATAAGATTTTAAATATTCGTGGATTATTTACTGCATTTTATTAAATTACATATACATTTTTTTTGGTATACCCTCTAACAAGCTTAAAGAATTTAGAGTGATACGGTGATTTAGAATGATTATCTCGATGTTATTCGAGATAATCAGTTTGAATACGTTTTTAACGAAAATTAGCAATTTTATATGCAAATTGTTGATCAACACAAATCTAAATAGTCGTACAAATGTAATAAAGTATAAAGAGAAGAAAAAATTGATTGCTGTTTTGTTTATATTTTGGACAATTATTTGATGCTGATTATCTAGATCTAGACGTATTCTTTCTTATAGCATATTCACACTTACATTCTATACCCTGGTTATGGGCGTCTATACCCCTGGTATAAAAAATCGTGTTCACACTGAAAATACTTAATATATTTTGACATTAAGTTTGAAAATCAGCTGGTATTGAAAATAAAATAATTGCAAAAAAAAAAAATTCAAATTAAAATTAATGATTCTAATAATACTTTGCTAAAATTGAAAATAAAACAATAATATCATAGGTGCTTTGATTGACAAGATTGACAATTGTTGTGTAGGGGTGTTAAAATTCATTGAAATATGATCAATAATATCGAAATATTGCAAATGAATTGATATTTTCTTATACCTTGTTCAGTTAATCCCTCAT
Organism: Rhamphomyia laevipes; assembly: GCA_963920725.1. Taxonomy (NCBI): domain Eukaryota; kingdom Metazoa; phylum Arthropoda; class Insecta; order Diptera; family Empididae; genus Rhamphomyia; species Rhamphomyia laevipes. The sequence goes on along the minus strand of OY987257.1, from coordinate 43,056,035 downwards.
TTCGAAGTGGGTATACGGATATTACAATATAGAATGACACATTTTTTGTATGGAAAAATAAATCAATATCATGTTTATATTATGATATAGCTCTATAACCAGGGTATAGATTCAAGTGTGAACATGCTATTATGTACAGAATATTCTATTAAACTTATTATGTGGAGTCAAGGTAACCAACCATAAAGACCAATCGTTTTACTTCCTATTTTATTAGAAAATATACGATATATTTATATATATATTTCAAATGCGCTATTCAAACAATCTACTATGGCGTTAACGCACGTTCTCTTGGCGTTAACGCACGTTAACTTGCGTTAAACTAACTCCCGGGTTAATATTTCTGATATAATAGTAAAGAGGAGCACTTTAATACCAATTCGGAAAAGAAATACCAATTATTTAAAAAAAATGAATAAGGCTCCTTGCCCTTAAAAAGTATAAATCGTCATTTATTACAATATTTTTTTAAAGGATTTAATTTTTAGATTCTTATCTGGAAAAATTTTAATACAAAAACTTTTGAGACTTTCCGTATTTGGTAAAAAATTCAATCTACAATCAATTATTACAATTTGCATCGATTGCCTTACAAAAAAATCACTTAGTAGGAAACAATAATATAATACTAATAATTAACAGATTGAGATTGGCCTTGATACCAATTCGAATATGTAATAACGACTATAATAATTCTGATTACATTCTTACGGTTGACATTAATATCAATAAATATTTAATGCAGGTATGTAAAATAACCAATTGAATTCCATTCTTCATATCTAATTTATATAAATTCACCAGTCAAATAGAACTATATACTATATACTATTAAAAAAATAAATAAAAATAGTTTAAAAGTTTTGTTATAATATTCAAACACCTTCGTTAGTATTGCACCACATTCCCACATTTTTATTTGCATTCCCCGTGGTAAGTAATTTTACATTTATATTCAAAAATATAAGCTTATTATATTATTTTAATTATATTTTTATTGGACTATCAAATTGATTTTATCATACTCTGGATCTGGATAATTCTGGATAATTTATTCAAATTTATTTTATTAATATTTAACTTATAAGCTAATCAGCTTCTTAATCTCAATATTGAAATCAACTAAAATAAAAATTCGTATTGAAATTATTATTCGATTTCCAGGTAATGCATCGTACACTAACTTTTGACCAGATGCAAAAATTTTTTGGAAATTGATATTTTCAATTTGAAAACATTTAAATCCTTCAAAATCTCAAACTTATAAGCAAATCTTTTTAAGTGTCAAGTGTGGTAAAAATGGAAATTGAAAAAACAAAACAATTTTTATTTATATTTCTGAATATCCCGAAAATGAAAAATACAATTTTGCATTTTAGACAGTTACATAATATGATTTAAAAATTTATATTTTAGATAAATAATTTGATTAAAAACTATCTTTATGTTTGTATCTATTCTTATTCATATCATATTATGAAATATTACATTAATATTAGTATATTTTTATACTACAGTAACAAAAATGTAAAATTGTATTGACGGGTCTAATGTCCGTAGTGTTAGCAAAGCTTTATAATAGTAGAAGATATATAAAATATAACTATTCGAAAATTTACATTTTGTTCACATGAAAAACATGATAAAGTTTGATATATTACTAACGTAAAACGTAAAACACTTAAGTATTGTATAAGAACTCTTAAAGATAAAACGTATGAGAAGTATTGGAATTGTAAAAGTTCAATTAACATTACTTTCCTTACATTTCTTACGAAAATAGTAAAAATCATATTCAAAATTATTCAAAAATTATATTTTGTTTCATTTCATTATAAATAATATTATTGACAAAACATTTTTTACATTTCTTACATTAGTTATAATTAAAATTCCAAAAACATTTCTCACCATCTTTACTACCCTAACGTTTTTTATATTTCTACGTTAGTTATAAATTGGATTTTAAAGCAATAACAAATTAGATTGATTTTAAAGTGAATTTGAGTAATACACCCGAAATGCCAACATATAGCTTTAATATAAATTAGCTGTTTAGCTAATTCTGTGCTTTTTATAACTAGCTTTCTAGCTAACTTAGCTACAGTGTTTATTAAAAATATTTTTGTTTTTGAAGAATATTATGAATTATAATTTCTGGTTTTTAAAAAATAAATTACCACCTCTTAAAACGTATTGGAAATCTAGAATTTTAATATATTATTATAAAGAAAAAGAAATTTTATTTTTTTCAGTATTTAAGTAACTATGAAGGATTAAACATCTGACTCTAAAATTAGATATAAAACGTGGATTTATTAATTAAAATAAAATAACGTATAAATTAAATAATTTGAAAACAAGTTTTTATAGACCCCAGTGAATAATTAAAAATTTTAACTGACAAAATTTTTAAATTAAATTTATTTGGTTAATCAAAAACAGAAAACTTGGAAGAAAATAAAAATAAATGTGTTTCAGTAAAAAAATGTACAAAAAAGTTTTTAATTTTCAATGAATTTTTAATATAGTTTCAAATTTACCAAAAACTTTATTTAACGAATCAACCTGAAATTTATCAAGAAATTTTTTTTGATTTTGTATAGAATTAATTATGTAAATAGTAAAATTAAAAAGTCTTCAATGTTTTCAAATGTTGATGAGCAATTTAACGTCTTTCAACTAATTTTGATAATTAAAATTTTTATTAACTAATATTTTTTTTTGGATCCAAATTTGATAAATTTTCATAATTTATTTCAATCTTTAATATTTTAATAATTAGCATATATAACGAAAAATATTAATTTTTAACATTGAGAATTAAAAATTATCATTTTTATGGTATTGTTAAAAGGAGATTTAATCTTTGAAATTTCTTGTTATTGCAATTAAATTAAAATAATTTATGACGTATTGGGTTTTTTTTTTATGAAATAATTTAAAATTTGTTTTGAAAATTCTGAGAATTCATCTAAATTTAGCATTTTTTCGTTGAAAGCATGCCATTTAAAAATGTAAATATATTTTATTTAAAAATTAACTTGGTGATGACTTTCCAAAAGTTCAAATATATTAAAATCAAGTTTTAAATCATTCGTAAAAATTTCTTTTTGGTAGTTTTTGTAAACTTACTTTGAATGTCATGCATGTGCTTAAGTGATTGGAAGTCATGCATGTACCTAAAGCTAAGCGATTATATCAAACAAGTTTTGATTATTTGAATATTATTCTTATTTATTAAACAAGATTTTTAATCATTTATTATTATTATTTTTATCAATAATAAAAACAAAATTAAAAATTCTGGATATAAAAATGATTCAGAAAAAATGAAAAATATGTAGCTAAAATTTATAAATTTATTTAGGTGTAAACAACTTTACTAAAAAAACACTAGAAAATTAAATTATAATTTATAATTCAAAATATTTAATTAATTGCGGTTATAAACATTAAGAAGAAAGAGTTAAAACAGATTTTAGAGGGCGATAATAAAAATCACAATCAAGAATCAATGCATGTGATATTCGGCAGTATTTAGAATAAAAAAAAAATTAAAAATGGATTTTGATAAAGTTTTAGAAAAATGTGGAAATTTTGGTAGATATCAAATATTCCTTTTAGCGTTATATGGATTTGTAAGTGTAATGGTATCAATGCATTATTTTTCACAAACAATTATCAGTTTTGTTCCAGAGCATTGGTAAGCATTAAATATTATCTATAATACTAATTTTTTTTCAATTATAATTCTAGCAGGAGAGCTAGCTACGAATTTACACTTTGGTAATTTTATCAATTAGTATTCAGACTCTTATGAAGTCAATAAACAGTGAATAATATATTGCTGTGGATACCAGCCTCCCAATTAGTCAGATCGATTACCCAGTTAACTCGATTAAAAGACTTTTAAAAAACTATGGCTGGTAGAACAGAATAGGGTCGCGTTGAATAGTTGTCTCCACACAAAGCTGTTCTGGAGTAACCCCAATGCTAAACAATCGAGAATCATTCTAAATATGACCAAACCCATGCTCAGACTGTACAAAGGAATAGTTACAGGACATTTACACTGTTACGTAAACAAAACATGCCGTGCGACTAAGACTGACAATGGAAACCGTTTGTAAAGGCTGTGGTGAGAATGACGAGTCAATTGAACAGCTTTTATGTCACTGTCCTTCTCTGTGTAATAAAAGATTAAAATTTATCGGTTTTTATTTTGCAGAAGATTTGATAGATGTAAGCAAGGAGAAGCCTGCTCACCTGATAAACTTTATTAAAGAATGGGATGGCACGGTTCGTGGTGAATATGGGTAACGTTTCGTAAGGGGGTAGAACGGATCGAACTGTCAAGGTACGAGATTTGGCTGCTTCCATTCCAAACTTTCTTAAACTAACTAAACAACCAATGATAGATTTGGCAACATTGCGAACTTGACTAGTAAAAACTCTAAATTTCAGATCAAGTAGCTTGCATTTAGAATCATTGGTAAAATAGTTAAAACCTATGATACATTGAATAACATTACATATATGCGTTCTGTCGTACTCGCGCGTTTTGGTATACTAGTCTCACACTTATTAAGGATATTGTAAACTTAAACTTTTTGTTTACAAGGTTTGCAATTTGTAGTCGCGTAGAATTTCCAGGAGTTTAATTTCATGTTTAATGAATTCATAAGAGTTTGTGAATAATCAATTTTATCGAGTGTTAAATTAACCAAAGTAAATTTGTTGCTAGCTCTTTAGTCGATTAGAATTATAAATATGTATATTTTATTAATTATTAAATTATTTATAAATACACTTTAACGAAATTAAATTATTTATGAATTATTATTTAAATATATTTTGCAATATTTTACATTTGAATATTTTAGGTGTCATCATCACAAATTAGAAAATTTATCATTTGATCAAATAAGAGAAACATACAAAAATTTTGAGAATCCATCATGTACAAAATTGATAGATATAGTTGATGGTGTTGGTGGAATAGCTAGCAATGAGGAATGTGACAGGTGGATTTATAATTATGAATATGGATATCGTAGTATGACAACAGACGTAAATTCTTGTCATGTAATTTTGATTACTATTTTTTTTTATAATTTTTTTTTCTACTTATAGTTAAATTGGGTATGTGGTTCGGCCTTTAAATCAACAATTGGACAATCATTTTTTTTTGTCGGTTCAGTTATTGGTACTCTAATCTATGGAATTTTATCAGATAGAGTTGGCCGATTACCTATAATAATAGTAGCAAATTTATCTGGAGTAATTGGTGATTTTGGAACATCTTTCGCCACATCAGTTCCAATGTTTTCAATGTGTCGTTTTGTATCAGGTTTAGCAGCTGATACAAATTATTATTTAATGTACATAATGGGTTAGTAATAATGAATTATATTCATCCCAGCGAATTAAAAATTGAAAATAATCTTTTCTATTTAGTGCTGGAATATTTGAGGCCTTCAATGCGTACATTTGGTTTGAATTTATGTGCTGGTATTTTTTATTGTTTTGGGTTGGTTAGTGCACCTTGGTTAGCTGTTGTTATGGGCGATTGGAAATATTATTTAATGACAGCTTCCTTGCCATTGACACTTGTAATTATATTTTATTTTATAATGGCAGAGAGTGCCCAGTGGTTAGTAACACAAAATAATTTTGATGGTGCAATAACAGCATTAAAAAGAGTAGCTAGATTTAATGGAAAATCAGTGAGTGATGAAGTGTTTAGAGAATTTAAAGAATTTTATACATTAAAATCAGGTAAAGGTGCCGATACATATGGAGAAAAAGCGACTTTCCTGGGAATGCTTAGAACACCTCGACTTAGGAAACTAACTTTTATTTTGCTTTTTAAATCGTAAATGATGAAAACAATTTTTAAATATAAAAATTACAGATTTTATTAAGTTTTTTTTTTTTTTTTAGAATGGTTATAACACTTTGTTATGATGTGGTCTCAAGAAATGTCGAAGGCATGGGATTATCACCATTTGTAATGTTTTCAATGAGTTCATTAGCAGTTTTTCCAGCAAATATTGTAATGATTTTGTTACAAGATCGAATAGGACGCAAAGGAATGGCATCAGCAGCATTGCTAGTTGGTGGAATATTTACAACTGCCACGGGTGTTATAATAGCTTATCAGAAAGAAAATCAAAATGCATTACTTTTAGCATCAATGCATTGTATAGCTCGTTTTGGTGTTTCAATATCTTATGGGTCTGGTTGCCAATATGCTACCGAATTAATACCAACTTGTGTTCGTGGTCAAGGAGTTTCAGTTGTGCATATGGTTGGTTATGCTATATCCTTTTTAAGCGTTTATATTATATATTTAGCGAAATTTTTTAAACCATTACCATCATTGTTATTGACGATTTTACTATTTATGGGAGCATTTTTATGTTTGTTTTTGCCAGAAACATTAAATAGGTAAATTGATATATTAAATTTTAGATTTCTTTTTTTAAGTAAATTATTTATTAATCTTTATTATAACAAATAATTCAAGGACACTACCAAATACTTTAGCTGAGGGTGAAGTTTTTGGTGTTGGTGACAAATTATTCGATTTCCCATGCATTAACAGAAAACGAAAAGATTCAATGTCAGTGTTCGAATCTCCAAATAACGTTGGCTTGGAAACAGCTATAAATCATCATAAGAAAGTATCAGTTTTAGAAACTCAACCAAAAGAAACATATCGAAAATTTAATGAAAGTGATAATTTTGATAAAGAAAGATTTTGATTTTGTAAGGAAATGGAGAAGAATTGTCGTTAAATATTTAGGAAGTTATTATATTTATATTGTAATTTTGAATAAATTTGTTTAAAACTTATTTTCAATATAAAAGAATATTATTTAATTTTCATTATAACCTTAGTTCAAACAAAAATTATAAACTCCTACTTCTATATCCATTATTAAATTTACAAATTAAGGAGCAAATTTTGAATAGCATTAAATCCATTTTATCTTGTCATCTCTAGAAAAATAAGACTTAAATTCAGAATTTGTCATGCAATTTTTTCTAGGAAATATTGGGGGGTTTCAACTATCATCTTTACAAACTTGAGTCTGCGGTGGTGAGATGTTCAGGCAAACTTTCTGTAATTGCAAAGAAGACAACGAATACTTGGTACCTATATTCTGGCACTAAGAATGTTTCCTGGGTGTAATTATAACATTAATACACCCAGGAAACATGAAGTGACTAAACAACAACTGTGGTTCTATTTCTGGGCAATTGATGCCCAATTCTGTTTTAACCCTTTCGAGACTTGATGGGGCATATATATCCCACTGATCACGTGATCAATTGTTTCAGCTTTAGCTAAAGCTGAAACACGTGAAAAAGAATCCGGTTTGAAAGGGTTAAATGTATACTCTAATATCTAACGTCAAAATTTGGACATTTTTAGGCTGTTACAGTCTAACCTTAACTAAAAGAACTAACCGGCTTGGGGATCTTAGTGAGCTCAGTGCCGGTGAACCGATCTGAAGCTCCAGCTACCGACTTCGAAACCAACGGAGCTAACTAAAGAGAAAATGTCTGGTCGGTGCTTTGGTGTGTAAACAGCAAACCATCTGAACCAGTCTCAAGTGAATGCTACGTGAGGTAGTACAATTGACTAAAAGCGCCTAAGTGCCTACAGCTCTGCTGGCGTGAGCACGCGCACACAGATTCATTCATTCAATCTATCCAAATACAAGTTGTCCTAAAAAATATTATTTCTACGTTTTATTTTAAATTATGTGCGATTAAATCCATTTCGTGTATTACTTCATCACATCCCTGTACATAAACCACAATATTCCAAAAGTAGTGCCAAAAAAAAAAACTCTTTAGAGAAATTGTTTGTAATTGGACACTGGGGAAAAACGAGTTACACAAAAATAAAATGTGTTCGTAAAGGAAAAAAACTGACGTGTTAACAAGAGAGTAGCATATTTTTATAACACTTTAAAGAGAATAAAAAAAAAATATTTTTGAATAAAAAAAATGGTTTCCCTCAATTTAATAAATTATTAAAATGGTTTTTGCCAAAAGAAAATAGTACTGGCCAGTTCCTTTTTTGTTGTTGTATTTGCTACTGGTGAAAAGTGATGAAGTGGAAAGGTAAAGAATCTCAGAAAGCACTTAATTGTGTGTATAAAAACGTCATGAATGAGTGACTTTTGGGATTCCAAAAAAATAAAAAAGAAAAAATTGTGTTGAACCAAAAGTTACAAAAATTGAACTGGCGGAATAATGTTTACAACTTTATTCACTTAAATAAAATCTCAAGGCTTTTTAAATTTATTAAGTTAACATGATTTTTTATGGGAGATTTTTTTTTTTTTTTTAGTATTTCCAGGATTTTTAAAAACTTCTTGAACAAATAAGCAAAATAAAAAAGATTTAAAAAATATTTTAAATTTATTTTATAATATTATTTAATATAGAATTTATAACACCAGAGGTGAGCAATCGATTTATACAATTTATTATATCATTGTTGCAGTTTTGGCCATTGGGGGACAAAAGTACTCATCCATTTTCCCTACAACAAAAGATTTTCTCATTTTTGTCGTCATTCTTATATCATTGAACAATAACATTTCAGTATAGTTTTTATTTTCAGTATTTTAAAAATTATACACAACAAACTAAAAGAAAATGCACAACAACGTTATATATATTTTTCCCTTTATATCCTTAACGAAAAGAAAATGTGGAAAACATGTATATTGATTCAAAAAGAGTAAAATAAAAAAATAAAAATCTTTTCTTAACTTACACAATCCTGCTTAATCCTAGCAAAGAAAACAAAAAAACACAGGAATATTCTACTCTGTTGGAACTGATAGAATTTTATAACCAACAACTTGAAAATATTTAAAGAAAATATGAAATATTTTTCTTGTATACAAAACCAAAAAAAAGAGAAAGAAAACCATGATTTTCTAAGCTAACAACTTGAATTTATAAGCAAAATATTGTATACGATTATACAATATTGTCTTCACACTCAACCATACATTATGCTACAGATTGTTGCAAAAATATACAGAAAAATCACAGCTACCAAAATTTTTTTTTTAAAAAAAGGAAAAAGAAAGCTATTTTTAACTTAACAAATTTGTAGTAGTTTCATATCCGTGAGATCTTTTTAGTGCGACAATATCATCAGCTTTAAACATTTATTATCCTATATAACGAAACGTAGACAAGTTTGATCAATCAATTGGCACAAAGATACTGGGTGAGAATATGCTGGATTCCAAGACTACGCAGCATTGAAGGTAATGAAATTGCGGATTCATTCGCTCGGAAAGGTGTGGAAACATCCCTCGAGTATACTAACATGAAGGTTAGCTGTCCAATTGAATCCATTTTAGAATTAGCAGCTTAAAAATTGTCAACGACACTTGGGATCAATATCATCAGTGCCGTCAAACCAATAAGACGTACTGCAAGATTGATCGCAGCCCTTTCAAAATTAATTATTCTCTAATCAATCGGTAAGTAGAATTTTTCATCGGATTAGTGCTTAGTTTTTGAACCTCACATATAGAATTGGAATTACATAGCAACTACAATTACATATAACGATTTCTCGTTATAATTCCCAACTAATGTGTAAGTTTAAATCAATTTCAAAAACCATATGAGTAAATATTTTCATATAGTTTTATTTCCTTCCTGTGAAGTTATTTCATTGAACTTTATTTTACATTACAGCTGTAAAAAATATAATTAAATTTAATGATATATTAACCAAAATGGCAAACACTTGAATTAAAATAATTAATTTTATTAAATTATGCATAATCGTTGATCACCAATGTAGACGTCGGATTGAAATTTTGTCGCGTACTTGCGTACTGCAATATTACACAGAGGGGCATCAATATAACAGTCTCCAATAGGCGAAAGCTTAAATAATTAATTTTCATATTTTCAAAGTTATGTTTGAAGTTTTGAGACGTCGTTTCAAGCCGTCGAATATCAGAAATGTAGGTCTAATGAACATTTAATATTTTTAATTGCAAGTTTCCTTTAAAAAACACGTTTAGTTAAACAGAGCTGCTAATAAAGCTGTTATACGTCAAATGAAATATGAATTTTCTGCCAAATGAAAAATGATTACCTGTTGATTCTAAATTATTCTACTTTTCTAACGCAAAGAATAATATCAAAATATAAGAAAAATTATGTTCTGAAATAACGAGTAAAAATAGTTTACAAAGTATTGTTGGACAGACAGACACGACAGATGAAATAGAATTAGCATAAAAAGCATTTAATTTTATTTACCAGAGCAAAAAAAAAAAAGTAGAAAAATTTATTTAAATGAAAATATTGTATAAAAAGAATTTACAAAATGATAAATTTTTTTCACCAAATATGGTGAACAACAAAATTATATTTTTACTCATAAATTTAGAGCATATTAAACTATCTATATTATTCGTAGGAATTTAACCCTAAGAATACCTATTTTCTAAATTTTAAAATAATGATTAGTTAATGATTTATTTCAATATTTTATTTTATCTGTATTAAACATTGTACGTTAAGTTATTTTTGCACTATCTTTATGTAGCGTATTTGATTTCAACTTATTTACAGATCAAAGTTGAGTTGTGTATAATTTGAAACTGTACTGTTTAGCGCTTTCGACATTTCCATGTAACTACTTAACATAGTTTAATATTGCTTATACAGTAAATTAAATTATTTTTTACATAGTCAAACATAGTTATGGTATGTATATCAAAAAGCGTTCTACAATTCACGAAAACAGTAAGGAGACAGCATTTAATATTGAATTGATATTGAAAAAAAATAATATTCTGAATATTGAAATAAATTAATTTATTCTGAAGCTTTAAACTTTGCTAAAAAAATGTCTACTTTAATATTTTGGAAAACTAAAAATTAAAACTAACTTGAAAAAAGTAAAAATTTAAAGATAACTTGAAAATTGTAAATAAAAATAAAATAAATACAAAAAATAAAATAAATGAATGGCTAAATTCAGAAATGCTAAAATACTGAAAATGTGCTCAAGGCTTGAAAAACAACTCATACCGTTTCATACACGAAATCCTTGATATGGTCAAGCTGAAGAAACATCTATACATTAAAGTGGGCTACATAATTCATATGCAAATATTCGAAAACGATGAAGAATTGTCTAATCTTAATTCAGACCGTACACGTACACGGCTTTATGGATCCATCGTCGAACTATCGTCGATAAAAACTGATTTTACTTCCTTAAAAATACTGGTTTTGGGAGGCAATTTTAACTTTAAGGGTTAAAGTTGTGAGCCTGTCACTATGGCGGAATTGATTTGGGGCACTAATTGATAATTTTATTTTAATAAACACCTTTCCATTCACACTAATAAAAATAAATTTAAATTTGTATAATGGAATTATTTTTATGGTTTTCTGAGAAAATAAAAATTAATCAAATTATAATCAATTTAGCACTTAGTATAATTATATTAAACATAACTTTACCATCAGTTTATTTATTGATTGATATTTAATTACAAAATTCTGATAAATATTCCGATATATTTAGTAAACCACAAAATAAATTTGCAAAAAAAAAAAAAAAAAATAACCAAAATGAATATAATAAACAATTAACTTAAAATCAGATTGACCGAAAAATAATTAAAATCATTTCATAATTCAATTTGGAAATTTAGTGTTTTTATATTATAATATATAAAATTTCATTAATAATTATCTAAAAATTAAAGTATTAAATTGAAATTTATATAGAAATGTTTTTATAAATTCGTAAATTTCTACAATTTCCATTTGAAAAATTGCAATTAAAAAAATATTGGGTTACCAAAAAAAAATATATATTTTTTATTGAATTAATGACCACCAGATGTTTTGATTCACAGAAATTCTAGGAATTTCATGTTTGAAAATTTATTTAGTTTGGAGTAGTTTTTTAGATTACAATTACAAATCAATATTATTTTTCACGAAAACTTCAATATTTCAGTTTAGATTATATTTTTTTATTGAAATAAAAATTTCAAATAAATATTGAAGTAGTTTGTTTGTTAGATTTGAAAAATTTAATTAATTTTAAATATTTCCGCTAATTATGGCACTAACTATTTATTTTAAAGGTTAGTGGAAATATTATAGCAAAAAATATGTATAGGAAGAGATCAAAACTCATATAAAAGTTTTAATTGTGGGATTTAATCTCAATATTTCAACATTAAATCCCAATAAACCAGAAGCATAAAGCTTTCTTCAAATACATATAGTACTTGAATACAACCAAAAAGCACATTATCATGTAACATATCTATAAATACTTTTTGGTTGTGTATTTGAAAAAAAGCTTTCATATGCTTGTGAAATCAATCTGTAAATTTCAATCCATGCAAATTTTTTGGTCTCTTTTTGAATATTCTTCTTGCTATCAGACGCAAAACATAAACATGATTCGCCACTGTGCGCTGTGCGGTATCACTGAGTGAGTCTATTACGTATTTGAATGATTAGTCATTTTGTCATGTTTTTAGTACCATTTTCAAGTCCATACAAAAGATTTGTAATATAATAAGAAATTGTATTTAAAAAAATTAAATTGTCTGATAATCTGATAACTCTGGGTGAATAATTTCTTATCCAAAAACTGAACTTAAAACGATCAATATCAAATTATTTCATTGATATTTTTTGATTGAAGAAATTTAAAAAAGGATCAATTCCTTTAGAAAATTGAAATATATAGAGAAGTTTTTCAACAAATTTTGAATATATTTTATAAATTCACTTTTCACTACAATCTGTCGTCAGTCCATCAACTCTTCAATTTATTTTCGCAAAATTATTCATGGGAAGGGCATGGTCGATATAATATAAAATAAATTATTTGGCCGCAGTATTTTCTTCTGATGTTCTGTCGAAATTTTATGATTTTTATACTAACCAAAATTTTCTAATTTTCTAATTAATTTTAAATACTTTAAAGACCAGACCAAAATTCATTATAAATTTAAGATGATTCCGTCTATAACCAAGTTTATTTATCAATTTCATTTATATCGCATTTTTTTTTATAGTTAAATTGAAAGTGTACTTTAGCATAAGTTTGAACTTAAAAATTTTAGCTTTCATAAAAAATAAAATAAATAATTTTGAATTTGATGTTTATTTGCTATGAAATGGATATTTCTAGATAGATATCTTCTGTATTTATCTATTCTTTTTTATTGTATATTTATATTTATTTGAATTAGAGTAGAACAAAAATAGGAAATTTAAATCGCAATTGGAAATATATATATTTTAAAATGTTCAAATAGCATTTTAAAAGGATAAGTAATATAGGAAAGAAAACTATATAAAAAAGATATTTTATTACGAGTAGTTAAAATAACTATGAGTGTTGCAATGGAGTCAAACTCAATAACAATCGATTTTTGCTCATATAAGTTTTTCGAGGTCGAAGTCTATGATTCTGCAACAAAAAAACATCCGTATACCCAATAACATCTCCTAGAACTGTATGCTGTTAATGAAATTTTGCACATGGGTCCATTTTCATTTCTTTTTTATTATTGCTCGAATAAGGTTTAAATCAGTTGGTAAAACTTAATATGTTCTTAAAGCATGTATAATAATATAATTATTATCTGATTTGAATAAAACTTTGATAAACAGGATGATTTTCTGATGTTGTTGGTGTCTGTAATATTTGGTCACTAGCTTCAATGAGTCCATGTTAAAAATTTTTATAGAATATTTCAATGTTCTATAACATACATTAATTGTTACACATTTTGAATGACATTTGACATACATATTAGTTTCGTCATCCAGTTGGTAATACAGAAATTTGGAATCAGTTTGAGTGGGTCCATGACAATCAAACATATCTGCTATTTAGTTGACGAAGTGAATGAAGTGAAATTAAATTTGCTAAAGATGTTGATTTCTAACATAATTACGAGTTATCTGCTCCCCTAGGTTAGCTATTTTTTTATTTAATATATTAAAGTTTAGTAAGAGACCATTAAAAAAAAATAGTATCTGAAAAAATTTAACATTTTGTTAATGCTTTTATTGTAAAATGAAAATTCGTTTTTCAAATTTGTTAATTGTTTTCTTTTTACAAAAATGTTTTTTTTTTTAAAGGATTCCATTTTTAAGAAAAAACATAAATATTTAAATTTATTGACATTTTCAATAAGATATAATATAATTTTAAAATGATATTTATTTATAAATGGGTTTATAAATTTACTATATTTTCCCAAAATGTTTATTTATATAATTCAAATTAAATTATTTACATAATTCTTAATGATACCTCATTCATTTATAATTTTTTGATTATATTTTCTGGCATTTTAACTCTCGATTAGCCCGTTCAAATAGGAAAAAAAAAAAACAATTTTAAAACTTTTTTAATAAAAATTATATATTTAAATTATATTTATATATGTATATGTATATTATCATGAGATCGGCAATGGCAGAAATTTGAATGAACCACATTTACACCATATAGCATACCATATAATCCGATTCATATGATATACTCTATAATATTATATCTACTTATCTGTCTGCTAAGGATAATGTTCAAGGGAATTTGTATATGTATGTATATAATATAAAATATATAAAGGACACAAATAATAAACAAGTTTTTCTTTAAAGTGAATATTTTATGACTTTCAGACTTATTTTTCAGGCCAAAATAACAAAAAAACGAAACAAAAACAAAAATTTCTTATAAGGGATATCAATTTAATGTTATACATATAATAATGTACTAAAAGTATAATATTAAGGATATTACGTTATATAGTGTTAAATAGTGTTTGGCTCATATATTTAATAATGTAAATTTTAACATTTATTTTCAAAAAAAAATTTAAAACTATATTCTATAGTGTAACCTGATGGGAAAAGTATGCCTGGAATTGATAAAGTTTCAAATGAACACCATAAAATTTATTTAATGGATAAATTTATTGGAATGGGCATATTTTACGGAATGAAACTTTATTATATGGCAGCAAAAAAAGGATAAAAATATATATTTTTTTTATATAAATTAATTAAAAAAAAATTCTTGTTTTAAATATGTAAATTTTTGTTGGGTTTATGTAACAAATAAATTATTACATAATAGATATTAATTATAATTTAGTAACAGAAATTGTATAGGGAAGAAGATTTTGTATAAAATGTAAAATTAGTATTGCCAATTAAGATAATTTATATTGAGTTAGTTACATTTTACACTTTCTTACATTTCCGTTAACTGAATTTAACCAAAATCTAATCAATCTTAATATAAAACTATATGTAAATATGAAATTTGGTTTTGGAATTCTTATTATATTTCTGAGCGTACACAAACTTTGACCACAGAACTATAAAAATTACTTTAAGTTTAATGTTATTTAAAAATATGAAATAATTAATTATTATGTAATTATTATTAGTATGAGTATGTAAACATCAAGTATGAACGAATCCTGCTTATTTAAATTCACATATTGGCAATAATATAATTACCACCGACGTAACAATTTTAAATATTGTACGATTATATTCCGATAATTTTTTAATACATCAGTTTATATTCGAGTCACAAATCGATTTGTATTTGTATCCGATATATCAAATTTATCGGATAAAAATACATTTTTTTTATAATCATATAGAAGAAAATGTATTTCAGATGCCACTGAAAGCGAACCTGAAAGTATTTCAGATGCCACTAAAACGGAATCTAAAAGACTGAGCTCTGAGCTGATAAAACCCTACAACAATGGCTAGCTTTTCATAAAGGGAAACTTTAAAATACATTTGGTGTGTGCCGAGCGAAACAGTTTACTGAAAGCAAACCTGAGGAACTCATACAAAAACTACAAAGTATATTTGGTAATTACCAAGCGAAGCAGTTACAAATATGGCGATCACTCACCCCATAGAAATCAAGATTAAGCTTTTAAAATACTTCAATCCGAGATTCTACAATGGTGTGAGAATACTCACACCATTATTAGAAATTAATTAATTTTACCTTACAATTGAAACTATTCATTTTATAATTTCTTAAAATTTATTACAAAAAAAAAAACATTTGATTTTCTTAAAAAGTAGTTTAATAATATTTGGAATTATCTTCTAACTTAACAGATGACTTAGATTTTCTTCTTTCGAAACATAAAAAATTATAAAATCTTTCATTTTTTCCAAATTCTTTTACATTTTCTAATCTATTTGATTGAGTTCTATACGTAAATAATAAATTTTATATTTAATGATAACAATATTATAAATTTCACTGACCTGTTCTGAGTTTCTGGTAATAATAAAATTAAACCAAATCCAATAAAAGAAAATGATCCCAAAATTAAAGTAGGTAAAAATGGATAAAATGTTTGTAAATATAAAATGTGTGGACTAAAAAATGTAAAACCAAATGATAACATTCGAATAATTACAATTCCTTGATTATTCATAAAAGCTTCCATTAATTCAACATTTTGTTGTTCACCTGATATATAAGCAACTGTAATACCAAATCGACCGATAATAGCCAAAACCGCTAATAAATTTTCCGCTGAAAAATTAATTGTGTATAATAAATCATTTTGTCTAAATATATAATATTAACTTGTATATATCCTTAAATAGCCTATAATACCAACAGTTAAAGTAAAAATTCCACATATTAAAAATCCTATAGCTCCTGTTCCTTTTGTACCAATTTTCTGATGAAGAAAAATTATAATAATATTTGCTGGTAGAATTGTCAGGGCACTTAATGAAAAAATGATAAAAGACTGATAATCAAAACCCTGAATATTTCGTGAAAGGCCATCATAACAAAGTGTTACAATAATTCTAAAAATAAATTCAATTTAAATATCATTAAATGAAATTTAAATAATTTAATGAAAATAATAATAACTAACGATTTAATAATTAATATTAAGATTGTTCTTCTCAGATATGATGTCTTAAATAATGACAAAAAGTTGCCTGTTTCAATTGTCAAATTATTTTCCTGGTTTTCACAACATTTTGTTAAAAAATCCTTAAATACTGAATCTTCAACAGTTTTTCCATTTATTTTTGCAATCGATTGCAATGCATCAACAGCTTTATTAAATTTGTTATTAGCAATTAGCCATTCAATGCTTTCTGGTACACAAAATTTAAAAAATGGTACTACTATCATTGGTAATGATATTGATAATAGAAATATTTTCCAATTACCAACAAGTACAGCAATCCATGGTGTTAACATTGCACCAATACAATAAAATACACCAATACAGCATCTTAATATTGGAAATTTTTTCGATGCTTGAATATATTCTGAAACTTAATGATTCCACGTATTAGTAATCTATAAAAAATTTATATTTGTATTACCTTCAAAGCTTACCAAGAATAAGCATCATATGACAATTTGTATTAATTGCTAATCCAGCAATAAAACGTGATATTGAGAAAGTCCAAAAACTTTTTGAAAAAATCGTTAATAGATTACCGGTCATAGCTATGACATTAGATATAATTAAAACTGGCAGATTTCCTTTTACACAAAAAATGTATAAGATTAATCATGAAAATTATATTTATATATATAATTATTTTAAATTAAAATTACCAACTTTTTCAGATATTATAAAGAATAATAAAGTACCAATAGCGGCACCAATAAAAAACATTGATTGACCTAAATTTGATTTACATGCCATATCACAAACCCAATTAAGCTAAAAAAATATATTTATAAAAAAAATCAATTTCATTAATATTTATTCTATTTATGGAATATTATAATAAATACATCACTGATAATACTACGGTATCCGAAATCATAAAAATACATCCATTTTTTACAATGTTCACTACCGGAATTTGTAATTTTCGTACATGAAAGTTTTTCAGTATCTTCATAAAAATCATCAATTTCAATTGAACTCATATTATCGAAATTATAATCATCACACCTTTAAAAAAGTATCAACAAATATATATAAATAAATAAAAAATATGTAATTAGCATAAGTTAAGGTGGTGTAAACACTGTAGCAAAGATATTGAATTTCTTAATTTCTTAAAAATTTTAAATACAATTCCAATTTCTTAATATTATTTATTATCAAAATAATATTTTTTAATATAATATTTGTGGTGCTAACCATTATGATAATAAATAATAAATGAAATAGTGACAAAATTGGACCATTGTGGATTGTGCTTAATTTGAATTGTTATAGAGAATATCAAATAAACAAATAATTTATATTTAAGCTTGAGCGTTGCTTATTCATATATATAAAAAAATAGATTTAAAAAGCGTTTTTAACATTATTTATATATCTCAATTATTGCAGTCTTATTTCTACCGACAATTGACTAGCCTCTTTATGTCAATAGTTATAATTAAATTTTTTATTTTTTTCTCGTAAATATTGAGTCATTTTTGTGCCAATATCTACAAACTTACAAATTAATTTTATTAGATAAAAACTTACCAAAATTCTGGAACAAATGTAATTATTGTCTGCGCATAATAATGCATCGATGATAATAAATTAATTATACAAAATAATGAAAGCATTAAGAATTGATGACGATTAAAATCACCACATTTTTCTAAAATATTTTCAATTTCGATCATTTTGTACGAGTAGTTTTTTTTAAATATTATTTAAAATTATAAAATAATTTTTAGATAAATTATATTAAAAATTTTCTTTTTCACTTTTGAAGCACTCCATATTCTAAGAGTTTTAAATTTATTATATTTATATTAAATATAATTTAATTATAATATTTTGATAACTTTATAACTTAAATTAAATTTTTGTAAACTGAGTTTAATAATAATAATTATTATAAATTTTTTGCATATTTTGGTATGCAAATTATCTATTTTATCTCCCCGCTTTTCAAGTATGAGAATAGAATTAATTATATTGAAAATTTTTATTATGCTCTCATATTTATGGTTGGTGTTATTTAAAAATTTCACATGGTTCTAGTTAAATACAAAACACTTGTATTTTTTTTTTATTTTACGTGATGAATGGAAAACTTTATAATATTTATATAGTTACAATTTTTTTTTCATAGATGTCGTTTCTTTTTGAATAATGCCTAAAGTAATGCAATATTTATTAATAATTTGAAATAACATTAATCTGTTAAATGGAAAATTATATTATAAGATCAAGGATATATGAATAATGTTGTATACAAGAGCACGTAATATAATTAATAAGAATATGTGAATTTGAACTATAAATAACACAAAGAGACTATTTCCTGTATATTCTGTATTTATACAATAAATTCTTCAAAATATTAGTAGCTTATAATTTGAATTTGAAGCCATTGTAACCATTGGATTTAATTTGCAAAAATATAATTAAAAAAAATTTACAATTTTACGAAACAAAATTAGACTACCCTAACTGCAATTCTGTTTTGTTACATCCAATACTAATTTTGATAATATTTAAAAGTTATTGCTCGGGTTTTGTATGATTATTTATATTATCAAATCTTTTTAAATTCATATAAACTTAATAAATACTTTTGGAGCAGATCATGAAAATTTATTTGATTACCGAATTCTAGTAAGTTACCTGGTTTTTTAAACAAAGAAGGTTATATACAGTTTGAGTAAGCCTCAAGTTGGTGGCTAAATTTATATCAAGCCATCTATGCCACCACTTTAATGAACGCGTGATCAGGTTGGCAGGTTATATCCCGCTTCTAGCAGCACGTGTATTCCTGAAAACGTTTCGAATGAATTTCGTAACGTAAATGTCATTTTGGTATTCCTGAAAACGTATCGATTGTTTAACGAATCGATAGATTCTGTAATTGATTTTTTTAACGTTTCGATCGAAAATTTTAACGTCAACAATTTTGTTAACGTTATTTATTTATTTCACAATTAAAAATTTATGAAATTAAAATAAACAATTTTTTGGCTCTTTAAAAAAATATAAGTGATTTATGTTTATAATATATTATGTATATTATACACAAATATATAAAATATATTTATACATACATGAAAAAATATAAACTAAAATTTGTAATATAATAGGTTATAGGTCTAAAACAACAAAATGAAATTTTGAATTAATGAACATAAAGATTTGGCCAGTGGATTCCTCACAACCAAAAATGGTCGAGATAGAAAAATGGAGAATTTTATGTGACCAACTATCACTACCACTAATATCGTAAAATAATTCTATGCTAGAGAACATTTTTAATTTATAAGTATTTTTATGTGGTTCATTAATGGCGGATTTATATTATTTATATATTTCTATTTCAAAATTATAATATATTATTTATTTTTTTATTTTTTAAAAAAAAAATTGACAATTAATTATGATTTATTTCTGTGAAGATAGCAAATTTTTAAGGCTACAACGGCAATCTTGTTTAACGTTTACGAACGTTTTCTATAATTGAACGTTTACAAACGAACATAAATCAAATATACGTTTCGATTGGAAAAACGTTACGTTTTCAGGAATACACGTGCAGGTTATTTAGAATGTGGCATTCTAAATGTTATAATCTTCTTCCACTTTACAACCTCTGCGGATAGAAGCTGTGGTCAGTACTAACCGTACAGCATATTTTCGCAAGATGATGCGTCCGGTGACAATATATTTCAATTTCAATAATGGTATTGATAAATTACTCAGTTTATGTAAGAGCTTCTTATGATATGGTCTATGTTTCAACTGTTCTCTATATAAGAGAACAGGATAAATATGATTTTAAATATGTTGAATATTTACTTAAATACATAAACACAAGTAGTAAAATAACGATTCACAATTTCCAAAACTATAATATTATTAAGAATAAAATGGCAACATTAAATCTTACGAATCGTTTTAAGGATTTGCTACTAAAATTTTACTTTTATTGTTTAAAATTATTTATATCTATAAACAGTTCACCATATGACAAATAAAAGACTAAATCTGAATTCAGATATTATTAATTTGTAAACCTTTAATCACAATAGAAAATGTTTTGTATATCTTTGGTTTGAAAACTTATTATAATTAACAAAAAAATTAACTATTCTTAAATATAATTGGAATTTGGTAAGGTTATAGTTGATGTTGTTCTTTTATTTTCAAAGCAAGCAAATTGAAACATTTTCTCATTTTTACCAAACTGTTCAGCTTGTTCCAGAGTAACTGGTAAAGTTCTATAACAAAAAAATTCAATAAATAAAATACTTGTATAAATAAAATTTATATAATTTACCGATTTAATGTTTCTGGTAACATTAAACATAATATAGCTCCCATCATTGATAGAATACCTAATATTAGAGCTGGTAAATATGGAAGATATATTTGTAGAAATAAAATATATGAGCTAAAAAATGTAAAAGCATATCCGGCAACATGAACAGCAGCAACACCTTGGCCACGAACAGATGTTGGTATTAATTCTGTAGCATACTGTGCTGCAGAATTATATGCCACTGTAACACCAAAACGACCAATTATCGATAATGTAACCAAAGCATAAGCATCTATGAAAAAAAAAATTATAATTTATATTTTGATATACTAATTCGTATTGAAAATTTACTATTAGTTTGCTGATAAGCAATAATTACACCTGTTGTTGCTGTAAAAATTCCACTTACAAAAAGTGAACTTGATGCCATTGCTTTTCTACCAATTTTATCCTGCAGAAGTATTAATAAAACACAAGCCGGTAAAATTGCCGTTGCACTTAAAGAGAACATTATAAATGGTGAAATACCTAATCCTTGTACATTTCTTGATATTGCATCATAGCATAATGTTATCACCATACTAATAATAATTATTTAATTTATTTAATATTCATTTTAAATGAAATAATTTCCATTTTTTATTTAACTTACGATTTAAAAAATAAAATTAATGTTTTTTTTCTTAATCTTGGTGTTCGAAAAAGTCCTAACATATTTGGATTACTTTTCGTTACTGCCATACTCTTAGAACATTTTTCTATAAATTCAACATAAACTGTTTCATCTACATTTATACCATTCACTTTAGCAACTTTCTTTAAACATTTAACAGCTTTATCATATTGTTTTGTTGTTATTAACCATTGAGGACTTTCAGCAACAAAAAAATAAAATACTGGAAGTATAAATGTTGGTAATGCTGTCACAAAAAGAAACATTTTCCAATTTCCAACTGCAACAGCAATCCATGGTGTAATCGCAGAACCGAGACAATAAAAAAAACCAATGCACATACTAAGACCATAAGTTCGCATTGATGGTCTGAGATATTCCAGAACTATTTTTTGTAAATTAAAAAAAAAAAAAAAATTTGATTCATTATTTTAAAATATATACAAAAAAATTATTAATTTCAAGGAAATCGGAAGGATAGCAGCAACAACTTTGACTCTATTTTGAATATAATGGGAATAATTAACTTTTATAAAAAAAGGCATTAAAAAGTTGTGTTAATATTTATAAGAAACATTCTTTAATAGCTATTTCCCGATTCATAATTAACTAGAATTCTGAATGCAATTATTCTAAATTACAATTAACGAGTCATTACAATTTACACTTCCTTATTAAAATTTTAAAGTTACAATTGTTGATTTCTGAAAATTAGGAGTTAAGATACACAAAATTCTTTAGTTTTCATTGTAATAATTTTGAATGATAACTTTTATATAACCACTACGAAATTCGCAGCAATTTTAAATATTTACTTAAACTTACCAAGGATATACATCATAACAAAATTACTGTCAGTTGATAATCCAGAAATAAATCGACATATGGAAAATATTGGTACTGTATTAGCAAATATTGTTAATATATTACCAAGCATTGCAAACACATATGATATAATTAAAACTGGTAGTCTACCTAAGGCATATAACAAATAATATTAATATAATTTAACATTTAAATGTAATGTACCAATATGATCTGACAAAATTCCTAATAATAATGTTCCAATCATTGAACCAATAAAATACATTGATTGACCCAAAGTCGATTTCCATGCCGAATCGCACACCCAATTTAACTAAAATATAAATTAAAAATATTGCATTGTAATGTCAATTTGGAGAAAATATATAAATATAATTTGCTTACATCACTTATCATACTATGATATCCATAATCATAATTATATATCCATTTTGTGCATATCTCAGTGCTGTTCAATTTAATGCACGAAGGATTTTCAACATCATTTAATACTAACTTAATTTCTTTAATACTTAAATTCCCCAAACTTTCGTCATAGCACCTACACAAAATAACAATATAAAAATTCCATTTTTATTTTAATTATAATCATAAATTTCTTATGCGATTTTAAATGAATTTACTTTAAACTTGCACATTATATTTTGAAATAGTTTACCAATGTTCTGGAACAAAACTGATTATCGTCTGAGAATAATAGTGTACAGATGATAATATATTAATGACACAAAACAGTGACAATAGTATAAATTGGTAACGATTAAAGTCGCCACATTTCGCCAACATATTATCAATTTCCAACATTATGTTAAAGTCAACAGCGTGGTCAAGTTGACGATGATTACCATAGATTGAAATTTTGCTTTAGATTTTGTTCTGTTTAAAAATAAAATAAAAAACAAATTAACTTTAATTATAACACTTTTAAGAAAATTAAATAAATTTACCTGTAAGTGTATCTAAAATGAATTTAATATTTTGTGGATTTTAATTATGTAATTTGTTTATTAAAAAAACATTATTTTTAATAATTAAATAATTAAATTTGTTTATACTTTCTTGAAATTGTCAGAGTAATAATTTTATTTCTGGTTACTAGTATGAAAATAGTTTTATTAAAATTTTATATGTCACAAATTTCAGGAAATTAAATACAATTTTATTTAATTTAATTTATAATAATATCAAAATTTATTTATTTATTAATTTCAAGCTGTGTCCTTCCTCGGTTAAATAAAAACAAATCAACAATTAAAAGAATTTGGTTATAATTTTAAAATCCAAAATCGAATTAACAAAAACTCTTTTTATTTTTTATTGCCACTTTAATTGGAAATTGGAAATTTCGTGACTGAAAAACATATGTTTTGAAAGATTGTTATTTTTTGTACTTATTATATCTTATGTAATAAAAACAGAACAGAAACAAACAACTGAAAAATATTTATCAGAACTGACTAGATATAATTAAAAAAAAATATAATAATTTACATATTTAAAATATTTTTTTGGTTAGTTTTTGATGGACTCACTTTTTTTTAAAAGAAATGCCCTTGAACTTGATTTCAATATAGTAAAATCTTTGTCCTTAGAATTTTCTCAGAAATATGGCGCAAAGCCATTTTTATAAAATCTTGTTGACTTCTATTTCAAATCATTTTTAAAATTAAGTATTTTGTAGAATTTAAAAGCTAATCAAAATGATTTCTTCTATATATATTTAATAAAAATTCAAATATTTTTTATCAATATAATTAAAATTTACCAATAAAATAACAAAATTATTGACCTCGCTTTATCTATTATCACCCAGAATATTTGTTAATTTAATATATAAGACAATGATAATGTTAACAACACTTGACAAATTCCGAAAAATTACTAATCATGCGTAATTTTAATCAAATTGATCAAATTAATTTTTTTTGTCAAAATGATTAGAATTTTTAATAAAAATTACGAAAACAATTTATATTTTAATCAATTTATGTGACAATTATATTAGGTATAACCAGGCAATCACATTTACACTGTTCACTTTAAAATATTTGATAAATCAGTACAACTAGAAACTTTCATATCTTTTAAGATACTGAACATTAAATATATAAAATTTTTATAAAATTTTATTTATATAAATCATATATAATTTAATAACGTAGTGCACAATCACATCCGAACTGCAAATTAAATAATTTCTTTTAAATTAATAAAATTAATTGAATGAGATTTTAAAAACAAATGCGCACGCAGTTTATAAATAATTACAATTTTGTATACAAAACAATTTTCATTATGTCAAAGCTCATCTGGCGGATTATAATCACCACCAGCGTAGCGTGTTATATTTATGTTCTATATAGTTGAAAGCTTCTTCTTTTACAAAATATTAACACCCCCGAAAGGAAGCTTATAATATAATGTATATATATAATTAAATTTATCTTTTCATTATTTAGGGGTGGCGAGGGCAACGTTAATGTATTTTTAGGGTTCACAAAAAATTATAAATCAAAATTGAATTAAATTTTATGTTCAGTGTAATTTCAACAAAAAATTAAATATTAGAAATTATAGAGATGAGTTTAATTTAATTTAATTTGTCATTTTATATACTCGTATAGTTGGAAAAATAAAATAATTATATATAAATTATTATCAATTTTCGAATTTATAAATTGCACAATTTAATTTGTAAAAATATCGAATTAATAACTATTAATTTTTTTATTATTTCCGTAATTTAATTAAAAATAACGAAAAATTAATTTATATATAACAAAAATTAAAAAATTAATTATATCTTCATTATATTCTACTATATTAAAATGTTATCTTCTTCTTCAATGCTTTATAGTGTTTTTTTCCCTCGTCAATATATTTACTACATTTGATACGATCTTGAGCCAGTTTTGTATGCCCAGATTTTGTAGATTATCCTCCTAGAATCTTCTTCTTCTCGGTCTTCCTATGCTATTACCAAATCATTCATTATCATTTTCTGCATTCTGATACCTGATATACCAGATATATCTCCTCCTGTGCCCACTGTATTCTTTGTTCATATCTTCTGCGATATGAACCATATATAATTTTACGTTCTAATACAACTAAGTTGTTCATTTTTACAGCTGCTCTGCACCATGTTTGACACCCGTACGCAGCACTGGTTTAATTACTGTGTTTGTTAATTATGATGATAAATATTATCATGTATTAGTTTCTAATATTTTATATTACGAATTTTAATTCATTTTGTTTAAAATAAATGTACTTATATCCATATAAAGCTCAATTGAATTGCATAAATAAACTGTAAAACTAATAGTTTAACCTCCAAATATTTGAAATACTGGTCACTTTTAATAGTAATGTAATGAATATCCAACTATCATGAAAGATTTTTCATTCCAAAAAATATGTTCTATAGCTATTCTTTAAAAGGATTTATTTGTAATAACTAAAATAAAGATGAACCATTCAACTTGAGAAGTTTGATGCTGGAAAAGGTTTATGTGGGTTTGTATTAAACTGTTGACAGATACGGTTTGTTGCTTCAGTAGGTCCATGCAAAAAAATGAAATTATGTTGAATTTATTTATAATTTGTTGTAGATATTGTTCTTCATCTTGTAAATTTTGACTCTATGATAAAATATCGAAATTATATTCCAGGTGTCCAAGAATCAATAAGAGCATAGTAATTATTATAATATTTTAATGATTTTGATATACATACATGTTGGTTTTGTATTGCAACATGTTGATAGCACTTTAAGCCAATATGTTCTCCCAATATGTTTCTGCAACATTTTGATGAGACATTCAATGAAATTTACCACAGGTTAATTTTTTGATATTTGGTGGCCAGTAGTTTCATTGGCCCTATATTAAAATTCAGAATTATATAAATTATATTCTTGTTGTCTTCTGGAATTTTTAAAAAACAAGGGTAATAAATATTATTAGCAGTTTTTTTTTTGCATTTTCAAAATTTCATTCAAATCGCTTATCAAAAATGTAAAATTTATAACAAATGCCATACTTAAATTGTTTTCATATTATTAATATTAATTGTAATTGCATGTTATATATTGCATGCTGATTATAAAAACCTTATTATATTTCTAATCGATCATATCACACAATTATACCGTAACACAATAAGCTATGTTTACTGTCTATAATGAAAAAAAAAAAAATATAATAGTACTATAATTATTTATCCGTGGTAAGACAAGTAATTATTGAGTGTATATTTTGAAAATACCGATACTTTCAGTTAATTCTCATTAATATTAGTATTACTCTACCTAGCGTCTAGCCAAATTAAAATATTTCTTGTCCACTTTTAATGCTTTTAAACTAAAATTATCTTTTAAAACATTATTTGATGTGATTGGCAAAAAAATAATCAAAATTCTAAGTCCAGGTATCTTCTACAACCAATATACAGTCACTTTTTATCTGATCACTTATATTTCTATATGCAATATATTTTTTAGTTATAGATAGAGTATTTATTCTCAATGCTTACTGTGAATGAATGCAATAACACTCAACTATGAGTGATAACTAAATTATTTATTAATTGCCTAAAAGTATGCTTTTTACAATACTATACAAATTTAAAATACTTTCAAAAAAATACTGAAAACCAAAATATTTTATGTCTACAAAGTTATTAAGCATTAAATTTTTAATTAAAAGAATTCAAATATGTATTATGTAAATTAACGGCAAGATCGATCCGATTCAGAAAACGAATGTACTATCAATAAATAAATGGGGCCACAAATAGCTTAACATTTACCCTATTAAAGTATAATAGCTCTACACTTATTTAATAGTAGCAATGGCGCTATAAAATAGGTAATAATGAGAAACATTCTGATAGGTGAACGAAATTAGATAGCTGCCAAATTGTCAAATCCAGTAATAGTAAAAATTAGAATTCTAGATAATGTTATTTTCAGAAATTGAAAATTATGCTGCAGAGTTAAGTGCAGATTGAATTAAAGTAGTGACGAGTGAATAAAGACACATGGTGCACCACAGATGTTAAGTATTCTAACTAACTTGACTTGGAATAGTATCAATCGGCTACTTCCATTTCGTTAAATACGAAGTAATAGAATAATGAAAACTATAAAGAGAGGTAGATATAAAAAATTCGATGAAATCATTTTTCTAAAAATTTAATCAATCAACAAGAATGCAGTGAACACCAAATATCATTTTAAATTCATCTGAATTACAATAAAAGGTACTTGTTTAACATTAATTTTATATTTCTTAAATAATGTAATTACCAAGCCTTTAAAATATAATTAAATGAATTATAAATTTATATGAAATTTTATTTAAAATATCACTTTCGACACTATACAAGATACACTTCAATATTAACAGAATAATTGTTTCATTAAAAACTAATAATTTGAAATTGTTGCATAATACAAAAAATTTGCATTGACGATGAAACAAAAGATTCATAGGTCAAAATAATGTTTTGATGAAAGCATATTTAACTCTGCCGGAACCGAATTATTTAAAAATTGCGGTCAGAAGATAATTTATCTTTTCTTTTCATTGTTTCTGTTTTATTCTTTCTTATTTAACATTTTCATATTTTCTGTTTGTAAATTTATAATTTTTATTTTATTATATAAAAATTTGAAAATTCTTTGGAATAGTTGGTTTGAAATCTGAGCCAGACCTTGTAATAAGTTTAATCTACGACAAAAATATTACCGGGAGAGTGAAGGGTGGATACTGGGTGTAGATTTATACCGAAGATACTTGTACATTTGAACGTATAGTATAGATCAAAACTTTAGATATTATAGATTAACCATTATTTTAATAATCTCCTACAGAAGATTTTTCGAAAAACCCACTAGAGGTAATCCTTAGATTCATTATGGAAACTGGATGAATGAATTAAGTACTTGTATTGTAATGGGATTATTTGTTTCTGCATATAATTAACTAAGTCTATATCAGTCTCAAAAAATATTTTAAATTAAACTGTGAACCGTTCATCTCTTTAAACAATCATCAGAAATAATCTCGATATTAACTATATGTATCGAAGCCATTTAATTTTTTTGATGCAAATTCCGTAATATTTTTAATCGGTTCAAATAATTCAAATAAACTTTTAAATTGTTCTCTGTAATTATTCCACAAAATACAAAAAGGTTTATAATAATTTTATGTAATAAAATCCCCAGTAAAGAACCAAAGTCAATAAATAAAGTTATTGAAAATTTCCTTTAAAATGTTAGTTAAAGTTTGTGATGTGAATCCAAAATTGTGTAACATTTATTTTATTAATTGGTAACTATTATGAATATTATGTAATTGAAAACTTGTTGACTATATATTTAATCGGTCCATTAAAATAGTTTTTATTCTAGTATATATAATAATTTCCATGTGCAATAATTGAAAATTGAAATACTTTTATAAATTAGTTTTATAAATTGCACTTTTCATAATTAATTATTGGTTAAATGCTACCGATTTTTCCCAGCCATTTATTTACATTATAAATTATTTATATAAATAATTATATATATTTAATTTGATACTTATAGTATTATTATGCGTTTACTTATTGCCATTTAAAGTAGATAAATTGAGCATACAAATTATACAAGTTCAACATTATATGAAATTTACCGCCTTCTTTACGTTTTTAGCATTTTAACCAATAAATTCTCTAGATTACGTAACAAAATATTTATGTTTATTATTGTTTTTTTTTTAATGTTTATTTAGTTTTTACGTACATAGATTTTTATGTTTTTGCTCATTGTATATAATTCGAAATATTGTTTTGTTTTTATATACAAACCAACCTCTAATAAATAATGACGCAGTAATGTATGTGACATGATTATTAGTATTACCTTTATATACGTCGATGGTGTACTCTATAGTGTAGTCGTTGGTGTAGAAAGGTCAAGTTTAAATTTTTATGTAATTTTTATTATTTTATATTATATTTCCATATAGAATTAAATCAGTTGTAAGTATTAGATTTTATTATTTAATTTATATATGCATTTATATAATTAAAAATATTATTAAATTCTTACTTTTGATTTCAAATACTTTAGATATTTTTATTTATTTAGAAATGGCTTGTCAAATATTATGTAATAAAGGTAAGAAACTATATGTTTAAGAAAATGGTTGTCATCTGAAGATATTAAAATTTAATATGAATATCTTAAAATATTCAAAATTTCAAAAATAATCCAAATTTGTTATCTTTTTAAAAACTATATTTTCTTAATTAGAGTTGGACCAACATTTGTGGAGCATAGCATAGAGAAAAGCAGTGGTTCTTAACCTTTTTTTACTCGCGGCCCACAAAATATTTCAAAATTTGTTTGTGACCCCCATTTTTTTAATAATAATTTATATTTATTGAATTACCTATAATAAATTCATTTTTTTATTATTCTTTTAGCCTACTACTAAGTCAACAACAAGTTTATTCTTGTATACATTTGTTTTTACACAGAATTACTTAGAATTAGAATATTTTTCTTAAAATTACTTTGGGGTAAAGAATTAAATACTGCGTTGTAGTAAGTAGCATATTTTCATTTATTTCGTCTGTAGTAACAAAGTTATGCATCAATTTTCTTTTTATTGTATTCTGAAGGAAATTTTGCAAAATTTGGCATCAAGTGGGACGCGCCCCTCCCGTTAAGAATCCTCCCGTAAAGGATAAATATGCTCACATCTTTCACAAAACTAATTTTTAAAAGGAATTTCGTATACAATGGATTTTTCAATGGAGGTTATCAAAAACTGTTTAATATTTTAGTATAACTGGTTGAATCAAGAAAACATGAATTACTCGCAATCGCAAAGCATAGTAAGTAATTCGAGTGAAATGAAATTTTAATGCGATCTCCAATGCTCTCCAAAGTCTCCACTGAAATATCCCTGATAAATTATATATTTTGTAGAAAAATTAAACAAGATCAATGCACACTGTAATTAAAAAATGCTGTTTAGTTTTAATTAAAGATAATTTAGAATTTTATACTGACCTGTCATCTATTTAAATTTCTATCGAAATAAAAAAAAGGAAAAGTGAAATATCAAAATTTCAACGTGAAAAATAACTGGACACTTTTCGCTCGCCATCTGTCCATTGAAAACAAAAATACATTTTTCCATGACTTTTTCACCCGAGCTGCGAGTTCTTATTCTTCAACGAAATTATAAGCGAAATTTTTCATTTCTGATTTCACGAAGTTAATTTTATATCGAAATTGAATTTATAGCTAAAAATTGCAGATGGGAAAAAAATAAATTACTAAATAAGTAATGATCGTTACAAGAAATTTGTATTTATTTTTTATTAAAATTTGCCTGAGTCGCCCTCGAGCCGCTACTGCGCTCAGTTCTATGGTTAATTCCTATATAAATCTTACTATCCCTTCAATAAACAAATTTTCACTATTTATAACAATAACAATCCTAATGTTAAAGTCGTGATTGATTGATTATACAACAGTTTAATTATCTTAAGTATATAACAATTTTTTTTTTGTAATAATGACTTCAAACAACAACAAAAAACATTCATTTTCTAACAGTTTTTGTTTTGGTTTTTGAAAAGCTAAAGAAAAACAAAAATTTGCTTGTTATGTGAGAGTCTTAAAGTATATATATTGAAAAATTTTCATGAAAATAAAATCTATTTTCTATAGATATATAATAGGAAAAACTTTTATACAAATAAATTAAACTTTGATTTAAGTATATAAATAAAGTGTAAAGTTGAAGATAATTTTCAAGATTCAACGGGTACAAAATAAGCTCATCTTCAATTTTGCTTCTTTCGTATTTTCACGCTTTTTTTTAGCTGTGATTATTATAAGAAAATTCGACACTCATCATTTTGTAGAGTGTTGAATAGAACAATTTGTGGAGGTAATTTTTTTTTTGCTATATTATGTGATTAATAGCGATGAATAAAATTTCGTGCTGGGTCAAAGAGCATGGGATATAAAAAGATTTGTCAATGAACTAATTATATGTAAATAGTTATAAAATGTGTATAAAGAAATTTTTTTATTAAACATTATGAAGATATTTTTAAATTTTGAATTAAACATTCTTTTCAGTACTGCCTGCATAATTTTCCCCGAATTCAAATGTAATTTAATTTTCGTTTAGTTGCGAACTAAAGATGTAAATTGAAACTATTTTGCAAATGAAATGAAGTTTTTTTAAAACAATTTTTGAAATCAAATGATAAGAAAAACAAAACCAATATAAATTAAATAAAGTCTTTGTTAAAGACTATTTCCCATATACTACGCTTACGACCGGTTTCCCGATATTTATATTAATCGTAGATTACTAAATTAACGATTAAAATTTAACCAGCGATTCACAAACATATTTATAAGCAAATAAAGTGTTCTGTTTTATATCATAATATCGAAGAATTTATTAGTTTCTTAAGCAATTGAATCTGTGATTATATATTTAAACGCTAATTTTTTTTAAATATTTTAATAGCTGAAAAATTGTACTTAAATTTGTACTAATCGGTGAATAAAATTTTTCTTAACTACTCGTAATACATAATAAGAAATTTGATGATTCGTGAAACCGATCGATAAAAATTATTTATTTATAATTTGATTTAAGCTTGTTTTACATATCCGCCGATTTTTGTATTCGACGAAAATTAAAGCTGCTCCGATTTTTTGTGCCAACCATGAGATAAATCAACTTCAATTTTTTCGAAACGGCCGATACACATTTAATACATTATATAATAAAAATTGATTTTGAATTTTGACAGCTAAACTATTTACATTACAGTTTTATTTAATGTCTGTGTATTTCTGAAATTCAGCATAAATGCAAATCGGTATGCAGAATAATTAGTCTTCGGCGGACAAATTTTGCCTGATGAACTCAAAAATTGTCAGAAATGTAGAACTACCTTAAGTCTCCCAAAATTAATGTGTAGTTTTATTAAATAGCCTACATTTACATTACAAAATCTATTATAAATAAATCTTTATTCTGGGTATATAATTTCACCCAATTTACACTCTAAATATAATGGAATTTTTTTATTCTTAAAATTTTGTTTTAATTCCGATTCCTTATCTGATTTATACATATATATAAAAAACTTATTATAAAAAACCGGATATTTTTTGCTAGACAGACCGGTATAGGTTGGATTAATATTTTAAATACAACGAAGGGAATACAAAAAATATAAAAAATTAATTATAACATTGAAATTATAACAAAACTATTCAGGGCTGTTTTTTTTTGTTGATACCATTACATAGTTAAGTGAGAAGTTAAAAGATTGCTGACCTTATTGTATACATAGAGATTAAATGGCAATAAAAAAATGTTGGAAAACTGCTTTTGTTTTTATGATGCCATTTACCATATTGTATTATAATAAAAAGATATTCCAAAATTGCCAAGATGAATAGTTTATGAAATTGTCTGCAAATGGTGGGTGTTTTCAGTTCTAAATAATATATATCTGCTACAATTGTTTCGGTTTTATATAAATATATAATATGAAAAATAGTTTAATCTGGATTTTAAAAGATTATGTAATTATTATTTTTTTAATTTGAAGAAAACCAGTTTTTAATTTTAGGTTATTGAGATATTCCGGTAAGGATTATGATGACTTTAAGTATTAATTTGAAATGATTGAATGATATTTAATTATTGGGTATATAAAATAATCAAAGTAAACATATTTATAAGATTTAGAATATGCATATAGAAAAAATCGTTAATTTGAATTTAGTAAAAAATTGAATTATAATTAATTACTTCTTGTATAAATATTAATTATTTTTTAGATTTTCGACCAGAACAGGTTAAAAGAAAAAGGACATCATTTAATATGAAATATATCTGCAAATACAAATAAATAAAATTACCATATTCACAATTTTTAAACCTAAATTAGCAGCCTGCACTTTAAAATCACAAAATGATATAAATAAAATTACCATTAGCTATATTAGCTGGACCCCAAAATATGACCAATGTCTTGGAATTTGTTTGCAAGAAAATACTCCACTGTAGATGGAATATTACTAATTTACTTTCGTTTTCACTCTCAGCAATTATTGTCTTTTGGCAGACACAGTAATCTGCAATTATGATAATATGGATGCGATTTATGGTAAATGTTTAGTTTCAAATTTAATCGCCTCTATTGTTTTCATTAAAATTAATAAGAAATTAATGCATTTAGCTTTTAATCCTTCTGTAAAATATCTCTCGCATTTCAATGAAAATTTGAATTTATGTAATCTAATATTCAATTATTTAACCTACCACTGTTGACACACTATAAAGAATTACACATAATATGCAATTAAAAATCGTCTTCTGGTAGGAGTAACAATTTGCAATTTGGAAAATGGAAAAATATTTCTTGTTTAGATAATGGAATTTCTTAAAATATTAAATTGTTGAATAAATTTTGTATTCAGTATTTTTAATTATATTAAATTTATTATAACAATATAATTTTATTTGTCCTAGAAATTTTATTAATTGTTTTAATAATCATTAAGAATGTGCGTAAAAATTTGCGTAAACAGAAAATTAATAATCAGAAGAAACTGCAGTGCCGGATTTACTTGTCTCTGTGGCATTCTTAGACAGTGTTTGTTAATTGGTTTTTGGTGATCATTACGCTATTATTAAATTCATACAAATTGACAGCTGATCTTATCTTTAACTAAAATTTTAAACGAATTTACTGATTATTAATATTGAATCTTAAGATTATATTTATATTTTAAATAAGAAACGACATTTTGTCATAAAATATTCATTTTATATAAGCTTATAATTTTCACCATTTTGAAAAATCCTTTTAGATTAATATTTAATAAAATTATTTTAAAATTCAAATATTTTGTCCTTTTGTAATAGATGTAATTATAGTTACCCTATGTTTTCGTCCCAATTTCAAGTTGATGCCCCTAAATAATTGCCTAAGTTTGAATATCAACTGATGCGGCTATGGTTTGCAGTTTTTTCAAGTAGGAAAATGTCGTATTGAATTTAGATCAATGAATTTGTTGATCATGAAACAATTATTTGAAGGTGAACTATAAAGTCTAATAAACAAATTGTTGAAGGTATACACAAAAAAAGGCATATAGCATACAAGATTTCAAGGTATGCTCTTCAATATATTAATTTTATAATACATATTATAAAATTATATAATAAAATATTAAAAATGTAAAATTTGAAATTAATTTATAAGACTCTTAAGTTGACACTTAATAACTGCATTGATAAAATGAAAAAAATTGGTGTCATAAAAATATGAAATTCTTAAATATCAATTTTTCAGGTTAATTGACCACCAAGAACTTGAGATTTAACACCATTGGCCTATATCTTGTGAGGCTATGTGAAAAATATAGTTTATAAGAATAATCCACAAACAATTCAAGACCTATAGAACGCCGAATTCATGAGATAGAGCCACACACAATTATGCAAAAATGTGATTATAAATTTCGTCCACAGGATCATTATCTGTCAAGGTGGTAGCTATTTGCATCATCTATCTAGTCTCTACAGCAAATTTCAATAAAGAATGAAAAAATCTTTTGAAGAAAATGTGTATTTAATTAAATAATTATTATTAGTAAAGGTAGACTCTATAAATCTAAATTGAACTAGATGTCTTCAAATAAAATATGGAGGTGTATATGCTCTCATTATTTAATATATCCCTGTTTCGTATAAGTCTATAATTTTTAATTTCCATCTATATTTACCGATAAAATATCCCTTTAACGTGAAATACTAATTAATACTTTTACACATACATAAATATATATTTAATTTCCTTGTAATATGGAAAGTAAATGTAGTGGATTGAAGATGGATGGTAATAATTTCTTAGAAATTTGCACGATAAGAAATTATAGAATTATTCTGACATTATACATTACTGAGATTAATTTGCTCTAGGTTAAATTTTCAAGAATTTATTGAGGTGAAAGGTTTTAATAAGCAGATTAAATAACACAAAATTATATAGTACGATTTATAGAGGATGTATATAGCCTTTAATTATTTATCTTAAAGAGGAGATAATTAGGAATATTACTTTCATTAATAATAATTAGGTAATTGAAATTTATTTGCACTGTCAACTTTATTGTTAGTTTATAAATTAATTGGCAATAATTTACTGAGATTTTCAATTTAAATATAATTTATTTTTTTATATATAGTTTCTAAATGTGTACAAATATAAATTTATATGATGAGTTCATAGAATAATTATGGAGTTGTGATGGAGTGGATAATAAAAATAAAAAATTATAAAATTTGTTTACGTTTTCGATAGTGGCATACAACGACACAAGATATCGGATAATGTTAATCAATCTTATTTGAATGGAATATGGTGACATTATCCATTTGTTTCTGTTCGTAAAATTATAGAATAATAATACATTACTCTGAACATTTTTACTACACCGACTTTTGGGCTACCCTTAGTTTAGCAAGTTTTTTTTATTGCTAGTTTAATTGACAAAATAAGTAATGGCCTTATCATTAAATAGCAGAAACTTTAAATGAATTTAATTTGTATATTTTTTTTTGTGAACGTTTATGAAAAAATTTGCATTCTTATTATTTATTTTAAAATTGCATTAAATGCCGCCTTAAATATTATAATGCATCTCTAAAAATGAGTCACAAAAAATTATCTTAAAAACCCACTATATTTATTTGAAAACTCCATAAATTCTGTACGTTTAAATTGTTAAGTAAGTTGTACGCATAAATCAAATTTGTTGAAAAAAATAAATAATTAGGTAAAAATAAAATTTAATATTGTATAACTAATTATCCAATACAAGTTAATTAAATAATTCATTCACTACGCATTTCCTTGCAAATATTAAAACAAAAAATTTGTAATCAAAATAGAATTTACGTTGGTTTTCCAATTACATATCAATTGAAATATTCTGTATAAAGAGTTGTAATAATTGTAATGTCACTGTTTTGTTAAACAGTAAAGTTATGTAATATAAAAATTTTCATAATTTGAAATTTTTCTTATTAATATTTTATTAATTTTCATTATAAAGATAAACAATTCTCAAAAGATATTTCAATTCAGATTTAACCATTTAATTATTGCAATTAAATCATAAATATTAAAAAGTGGATCACTGATACTTTTCAGTGCCGGCAAAATTATTATTACAGCAAAAAACCACTTTAATATCGATATAAAAAAAAATTAAAGCTAAAGCAATCCACATTTATTAAAATTGCAAATCAATCAAGGGGCGAATCACTTATTTTGCTCTGATACTTTCTTAGAATAGTATATACAATAAAACTCGTGACAGAAAAACAAGTTATTAAAAGTATGCAAGCCAAAGACAAGTCAATTGTTAAAATAAATCAATACGAATTTTGTATTTAACTCCTAAAGATATTGAATTTCCAATTATTAGATTATTCTTATAAATGGTCGATCGGCGAGTACGTCAAAATGCTAGACATCCCACAACTTCATTTGCAACTGCATCCCACAACTTCATTTGCAACTGTCTTGGTAACTACTACCTTAACGAATTAAAGATCTAGCCAGCAAATGAGCTACGAAAATCGTACATTTCTTTTTCAGTATTAGATACATTTCAAATTTCCTCATCCATGCTATTTAAATTGAAAATCAGTTCACTTGGTATAATTGGCATTACCTAATTATTACAAATTAAAATTAATATAAATATTTAGAAATAAGTTAAAAAAATGTGAAGTGTTCAACACCTTGGATTGATTTTAAAATTTACTTGCTTGGAATTTTCACCGCCTTGATTGCGTGTTCTTGAAATATTGTTTTGGTGCAATAACGATAATATTAATTATACTTTAAATAAATAAACAGATCATTTACTGCGTCCCTGCCTTATTATCAGTTTAAAATATGAAATTCTCAAGTAATGGACTGGACACATGAATCTTACGATAATATTCAAATAACCCAAATAAAATCATTATTTTTTTATTTTTTCACCTTGAAAGAAAGGAGATTAAATTTCATTTATTATTTATTTGTCATTGGAGCAGAATCTTGAGACTGGATCAGTATGTAAAGCATAAAGTAAATAAACATTGAATTTAATTTATCTCTTATATACTTTTCATGTAATACCCAAATAAATAACAAATAAATTTTCATCAAGAGGTTATTTTTTATGGAGGCGTTGCAGTTGCGAACGAACGATTACATATTCTTATAATATTAAATGCCATTTATCATTAGTAACTATGCAGGTAAAACTTACACATTGGTCAGTAATTTGACAAAACAGATCGATTTTTAATATACCGGCAATTAAAATTGGTTGGTAATGAAGCTATTAAAATTTTGTATAATTTACCAGAAAAATTTATGTTATTTTACTGGACATTAAAAACAAGAGTTTCAAATTTTTGTGAAAATCAATTTATAATTAGAATTTTTTTATTGACACAGTTTAAATTAAATATAATTTTCCTATAATAATTTCATATAATAATTACATATTTCTTAATTGCATCAGTAATGATTTTTATATATTCCTTTATTTTTCTTTTATATCAATTTTCTACTTCTATTTATAATTAAATATTATAATAAATATTAATTGACAATCAATTGAATATAATAAATTAATTACATTTTTACTAGCATAAATCCCTAAATAATTGTTAATGAAATATGTCGTCCAACTGTTCGGGAACAGGTACTAAAATATAAAAATACTTGCACCAAAAATAACCTTGCTATAAATTTTAAATTAACCATCAAATTAAAATTATGTAAACGAAAAATAAAAATTGTTTTTATCGGTGTTTGGTGAAGGGCTTCTCGATGATCTGGTTTTTGTTGTTGTGCTGTTTTACTAATCAAACTTAAATGTCTATAGGGTATAAGTAAATGAACGATACAAGGTGATTACTGTAGGGCAAAACAAGAATCACATTATAAATATTTCCGCATTTTATAGTTTCACAGATGTTTTTAAAGTATAAAGAACGTAGTTGATAAGTTTAATGAAAATGTATAATGGCAAAAATTCAATTGAATTACCCTGTGTATTGAACGTTACCCTGTGTATTGAACATAATTGAAATTATATTATTGTATTCCAAAAATTTATCCAGGGACAGGATATTTTTTTTAAATTTTCCTTTCATTTTTGATCCAATTTTTTTTTGATAAGATAAAGAAGGATGACCTTCAAAATATTTCTTTATGAAATTGAATTTTTGTTTTGTAATAATTTTTGAATGATATTTTTTAAGAAGGTTTTTTAAAAAGTGGATTAATATATTTTTTTTTTTATTAATTTCGGTAACATTAAATTTTGTATTTCTTTGAAGAAAATCTATAGTTATATGAATGGAAAATAACGAAAAAAAAGGTTTATAGAAATACAGACCAGAATATAAATAGATATTTGTGGAAAATTCAATGAAAATCTTAATAAATGATCAAATTTGCGTATTTAAAATAGAAATAATATTGAAATGACGTTAAATTCAAATATGCAGCACTATACACTAAAATGATATTGAATATTTCAGGAAAATATTCCCAATTTATTATATTATAAAAATACAATATTTTAGCGTGGAATTTAAAAAAATATATTTAAATTTTGAATTAAATTAAATTTTGCTATATACACTTTTTATATGTGGATAGATGTAGAACAGTATTCCATTTACGAGCATTATGATACTATATCCTTTAAATTATACAAGAACTTTCTTAATTAATGGTTTCTTTAAATTTTGTAATGAATATCATATAACTCATTTTGAGGGTCCTTTCTGAAGAGCTTATTCTATTAAATATTAAATATTATTAATTTAAAATCATTCAAGCCGAAATTCACGACACCAAACTGTGTTTCCAAGAGGTCGCTAAATCATTTATATTCTCTTGGACAGCAAAGCAAAAATTCGGGATTTATAATCATATATAAAATCCGATTCAAACTTGTACCCTTATATCTCTGGAGAACTCAAACGGAGTCGCCCTCATTTGGGTGCCGGGACATTCGGTCTCAGTTGGTATCTTCAAAATCGCTATCGACAGAAAATAAAAAAGCGTTACGTTTTTAAGGTTACCACTCTAGTTTACTAATTATGTGCAGTTTATTGATTTGTCAAGAATTAAATGATCCATCAAACTCTTCATTAACGATTAATTGAAATCGAAAAATCTTTTATATTACCAATATACTCTATAGAGTATATTACTCTAAATAACTATTAAATATGCAAGAACGATAGAATTATCTTGAGTATATTGTACCAACAAGCTTAAGTTTCGAACAATATTCTTTATTAGGAAATAAACTATTTTGAATATTGCAGTCATATAAAAATATTATAGTTTTAAAATACATATTTCAAATTACATTAAATAAATCTAATTCCAAAGACATTACATAAAATTTAATTCCTAATTTACAACAAAATTATTTTGACTATAATTCTTAAATATCGCATAAAAATAATTTGTTCTTTTTTTTACAAAATTAGCAATATAATTTTAAGGTGCTCCGTTTTGCATTATTGTGGTATTCTTTACATCGTAACTACTGCAAGCATAACAGATGCAATAATAATGATTTAACAACAGCTGGTTTATCCCCCTGAATTTATTTGATTGATTTTGTTGTGTTTTTTTTTTTTTTAAGAGGGAGTCTCTATGAAGGCATACACCAATAGTTTAATCGCAGCCTAAAATAATGCTTTTTTTTTGGGTATAAAAGCTCAAGTTAATGTTCGATTTAGGCACAGTTGGATTATACCTTCTTTCCATTTAACAGTATTATTCAGTTAAAGTAATATTTTAATTAATTATTAAAAAATGGCATTCAAGGTGTGTAAAAATTATAAGAATAAAAAATTACAAATTTTTTTTTTTTTTTGTGTTAAAATCATTAATTCAAATTGAAGTCGTTTGGATTAATTAACTTGAAATTTATTAATATAATTTATAATTAAGTGGTTTTTAAGTGAAATTGAAAATTGATAATTTTTTTAAATTAATATTTAAAAAAAAATTATTTCATAATCAGTAGTTGCACTGATAATTTTCATGCAGTGAATATTTCCAATTCTATAGTTTAAAATCTTCTAATAATTACGATATTTAAATTATATTATTTCAAGTTTTTTGTGAAATTTATTAATAAAATTAAAAATTTTATTTGCTTAACAAATTCTTTTTTATATCTCTTAAGCTCATATGTTTCTGTGCTTTCGTCGCTGTTGCACGTGCTGGTCTTCCTTATGCAGCTCCTTTAGCTTATGCTGCTGCTCCAGCTCATGTAGCATATTCAGCTCCAGCTCATGTTGCTTATGCTGCTCCAGGTTAGTAATCTAATAAAATTTAAATTGTCTAATTTGTATTAACATTTTTTTTTTGTTTTCGTATTATAGTCGCTAAAGTTGCCGTTGCTGAACCATACAATACAAACCCACAATATTCATTCTCTTATGATGTTCAAGATGGTTTAACTGGTGACTCTAAATCAGCTCATGAATCACGTAACGGAGATGTTGTAGAAGGTAGCTACTCATTGACCGATCCAGATGGTACCAGACGTACTGTTGATTATACTGCTGATGCCCATAACGGTTTCAATGCTGTTGTCCGTAAAGAACCATTAGTACAAAAAACAATTGTTGCTGCTGCACCAGTCGCTAAAGTTGCATATGCCGCTGCTCCAGTTCATTATGCTGCTCCAGCTCAATTAGCTTATTCTGCACCAGCTCATGTAGCATATTCTGCTCCAGCTCATGTAGCATATTCTGCTCCAGCTCAATTAGCTTATTCTGCACCAGCTTACACTAAAATTGCTGCTCCATTAGCATATGCTGGTCATGGTTATGCTGCACATGGTTATGCTGCACCAGCTGCACATTATTTACATTAGTTATTATCAACACACACACACATACACTTTTTGCACAGGAAAAACCCAGCTTTGTAGGATAACCAATATGTAAATTTTACTCTATAGTCTTGACTACTTGTTAATGCCATTATTTTTTGTATTATTACTTCTTGTCTGAATGATTTTTTCTTGAATTTTCAACATCTTAGTTTTTCATGTGAACAATTTACTTTGTATTAAATAATTTATAATTCTTTTATATAAAAAAAAAAAAAATATTGTTTTTGAATAAGAAACATTGAAATAAAAATGAAAAATTTGTAAAGTATTCTAGTGAATTCATTATTTTAATACTCTTGTTTAATAGTCAAAATCAGTTAAACATTAATCTAATTACAGATAAATTTATTATTAATCGAATATTTTATTAGTCAACATTTTGCAAGAGCAAATATTCAAGAAATCAACTAAATCTGAGCTCAAACTCCAATATTTTATATATATTTATAACTTTGTACTGGATGGTTCGTTTTACGACGTCAGGATTCATTCGTGGCTTAATTTACAGGATAACATTTTGGAAGAATGTATAAAATGTACACAGGATATTTAAAAATACAAAATCTTTTCAGTTGTAATCAATATTAAATCATTAATTCTAAAAACATGAAGATTCAGTAATCAAGCTCAGCTTATTTCATAGGTAACTGATTAGCTAAAATATGCATTCATACCATTGAATCAATAGGTTACCACTTGCTTCAGGTTTCACAGTTCACAGTTCGTAATCTATTGACTCAGCATAAATGTTTAAATTTAGATCAATAGTATAGAGCCCAGAATCAAAGCATAATGTTAAAATATTAATAAATACTTACTTGCATTGATTTTCCATTGTTGGCTTACAGTGGCAATCCTTTAGGACTATGAATTGTTCATAGTGATTTGTTTGGTATAAAATCATTAACTTAAATATAAATTGCAATAAATTGTAAAGGATAAAATTCATTAACGTTCGAAATTTCTTGCTATATTTTACTTCAGTTAATTATTTATGTAGACATCCTTGATATCCTTATATTTGATTATCGACAGAAGATCCTAAATCTCATATTGTTTCTATGTATTAGAAAGCAATCGCAAATCATTGTTAGAGGCGGATAATATTATTTTGTAGTTAAAATTTCATTAGACATGATTTATTGATGATTTACGTTATAATAAAAATATGTTTGAGTACATCATTAAATATTATTAAAAAGGATTTAGCGTAATTACAATATTTTAATTATCAATCAATAAAAGTCTATGATCCACCAGGAAACTTAAGATATGATTGGCACCCTGGATGAAGAATGTTTTTGTCTTGAATGAATTTGGTTATTAAGGCTATTACCACACAAACTTTGATTGATTATGAACTGTTAGATATTCATCATCTATTTTTACAACTTACATTATATAATTCGTTCATTTATTTGGCATATAATATCTTTTATCTAACGCTAGAAATATCCTTAATCATAAAATGAAATAATTACAAATACAATTTAATCTTGTAATCAAATATTGTTTTTATTAGTTTAGTTAATAATATATTTTATTTATATAATTATAGATGGTATTTTTTTGGTAATTATTTTGGTATAATTTTGTAGTTTAATATTTTATAATATTTTTATAATAATTATAATTTTAATATATTATAAATTTAATAGTAAATGCATAATGCCAAAAATTTACATGCTTCAAAATTATTAAAAACTAACTTAAAATAGAAGAAAAATAGAAGAAAAATAATTTTTAATTTTAAATTAATTATTTTCGATTAATATAAAAAGTGATAAATAATTATAAATTGATAAATGAAGAAAAACTCCAATATTTATTTCCTTATTAAAGTTACAATTTTTATGTTTAAATTTAATATTTATTACAATATTTATATTTTATTTAAAATTATTATTGGTGGTTAGTTTTATTATAATTTTTGTATTAAAAATTCAATTTTTAGTGTTCCAAAAATTAATGAAATTCATCTTAAGAAGGATGCTTTTTAATATTAATAATATACAATTTTATTTGAAATGAATTTTGATATGAACATAATTTATAAAGCTTACCAATTAAATTTCATTTATTATAAAAATCAGAAATTGCATATTTTTAGGCATTTCATAAAATTGGATTTTGTATGTATAAATATTAAAATGATAAAATTATGATAATTTTATTGAAGAAATATGGAAGAGTTTGTTGATTGCCTTTACAAATTTTGTAATATTTAATATATAAAATCATAAAAATATAAATTTATGTTTATAATTAAATTAAGATAATGATTTTAATAACAATTTTTTTTTAAAATTAATATTTAAAATATTCAATTATTTTCTAATTATATAATGTTGTATTATAAATGGTTTAAAGATTAATTTATTTATTAATAATTAATATAATGTTTTCTTAGAAAATTGTTTATATTTCAAATAGCGATATGTAAAATTCTACCATTTTTATTTCTGCTTGTATATAATGATTAATTTTTAATAATAATATCTTGGTTTAATTTATGTTAATTATCATTTCGGATAGATTTTTTTTTTTTGATAATTTTTGTTTAGCATTGTATAAGTTTTTTTTTTTTTTAAATGTTAAGTGATATAATTTTTTTTGTAAAATTTTATATAAAACCATTTTAAAAGGTTTATTATAAGAAACAATTTAATTTGTAGATAGATTCGTTTTATTCGATATTCTTTTTTTTTTTTTGGGATATGTAAAAATTTAATGTATATAAATTTACTTTTAATTTATATACTTATATTTAGATATTAATAATATATTTTATAATCAGTGATTATGTTTTTAGTATATTTGAATAAATAAATCAGTGGATAAAATTCGTATTAAGATTATGAAAATATTTTAAGGTAAATATGAAATAAAATGTTTGGATTGGATATGTTATAATATTTCT
Organism: Rhamphomyia laevipes; assembly: GCA_963920725.1. Classification (NCBI taxonomy): domain Eukaryota; kingdom Metazoa; phylum Arthropoda; class Insecta; order Diptera; family Empididae; genus Rhamphomyia; species Rhamphomyia laevipes. Next base: position 43,011,218 of record OY987257.1, on the reverse strand, counting down.
TAAATTTGTGTCTGGATATTAATTAATGTAAAGCTACTTACTTCATTACTAGTAAAACTTGGTCCAGAGAAGATAAATAATAATCTAAAATAATATGTAAAGATATTATTTGATATTTATTATTCAGTATAATTTCGTTTAGATAGGATATTTTTTTTATAGTTTCTACATATTTTTAAAATAAAAAGTATTAATTTCAGAGTTTTATATCCAAAGGAACGTATTATATACAGATATTGTGTACGATTCATAGCTAATACACAGAACATGACTTTTTTCAAATTGATTCTGTAATTCCGTAGTAACGAATTTAGGTTTATGCAATTTTATTGTGATTGTAAAGTTGTTGTAATTTTATTTATACAATAAGTTGTAGAGTCAATGAATTTATAAGTTTATTCATTCGAATATATAAAAAGCAAATATTTTTAATTAAATTCACTTTATATAGTAAGATTATAAGATAGAGCGTGGAGGCCATATAGGTAGATGTAATGCAACATTTATTTCAATATATATATATAATTCATTATAATAAATTTACATAGCTATATTTTCATTAAGGTTTTTGGTAATATATTTTACGAAACTGTAATGATTAATCTTGCTAAGAATATTTTGTCCTAACAAGATTTAAAATATAAATTTTAAATATAATTTGATATGTTACACAGTTTAAATCTGTGGTGGAGTTGGCATGGAACATTTGGTCATGGCAAGATCATAAGTGCAAAAATTTAATTTTTATACATATTATCAAAAATTATATATAGAAAAAGAAACAAGTCTTATAAAAGTTTAATTGTGGGTTTCAATCTCAAGATTTCAAAATTAAATCCCACAACCCACAAGCATATATAAAGCTTTTTCAAATACACACACTTGAATAAAACCAAATATTACTTTATATACTTTCTCATTTTATGGTAGGTTGGGTGGGGTCAAGAATTTAGTCGCTGCGTAGCTTATGCATCCTCAAAAATATTGAATTATTATCAACCATTTTGAGAATGTATGTATATACGAACAATAAAAAAAAAATTACAATTAAAATTTTTGCAGCCTATCGTTGCCCACTGTTGTACTCTGAGTTTTAATCCGACAGATTGCGCTGCTTTTGCTGCAAATCTTAATTAATGACCAACTGCAAAAACTGAGCAACGACTGAATTCTTGACTGCACCCTATAACTATTTGAAAAAAATATTCCATGCTTGTGGGATTTGATTTCTAAATTTGCGCTTATACAAAAACTTTTATATAAGTTTTGATCTCTTCCTATATATGTAAGCTTTTTTCTATATAGTAGGGAATTATTACTTGGTAACATCCGATGAACACTTTTTTTGATCAAAATTGGACAATAAAATGTCTGATAACTGGAAACCAAGATGATCAGGATATATTTTTTGGTCCAAATATTTAACTTGTTTCGATCAACAGGGAACATTATTACAAATAAACATAAATATAGAATTTAAAAAATTTCATTAGCTAAGTGATTCTTAATCGATGCTTTGCTACCTTGAACCAGGTACTTCGCAATTCCAAAAATGTTAAGAACCACTAATTGAAATGAAAATAAAAAATGTTACTATCGATTTTATTTATAAAAAGACTAGGCCGAATAATTTTAATATTTAAATATTTTTTATGCTCAAATGTAATAGTTTCGTAGCCAGAGCTTAAAATCGTACTAATTTTTCCGGGAAGGTGTATACAATTTTTCAATAATAATAATTTTCTTATTGAAGGTTTCAAAGAAAAAAAAAAAACTATCACAGAAGAAATACGAAATAATTTTAAAGAAAATTTTTATTAATTTCCATAAAATTTTATAATTTTTTCGAATTTTTATTCCACTGATTTTATTTATAATAATATTAATGTAAGAAAAATTAAAAAATATTATAGTACGAAAAATAGGAAATTGAATGTTTATCATATAAAAAATTAATTTTTATTAGCACATTTGGTCTCAACATATTTTATGTTTTAGAATATTTTACATATTCTACAAGGATAAAAGACATTTTTTTTTGTATAGGATATGAAGAAGGGAATATTAAAGTTTACCTAAATAATTAATTATGTATTTAATTTATTTATTTATATAATTTTGATATTTCATATAATAATTATAATTTCTTTTAGTTTAAATTCTTTCATTATTATTATTTTCATTTAACAAATATTTTCCATTTATTTTTATATTTTGTTTGCTAATTTATTTTTTGAATTATAATATTCTCAATTATATTATAGGTTTTGATAAGATTTAATTAATAACTTTTATCATGTAATAACAAATTTTCAATTTTTAATCTATTAATATTTAATATCGTCTTTGTTTTGTGTAATTTTATTTATATTTTAATAACTTTATTAGCAGATAATATTTCAGTTTTCAACAAATTTTATTTAATACAGAAGTATCGCAAATTTAATTAAATTATTTTAAATTTCATTGTCGTCGAAAATTTTAATATGTATTTCTATAATTTTAATTAGTGTAATACATTTTTAATTTATATATAGCTAAGTACTTACGTTTTTTTTTTCGAAATTTCTTCATTTCAATTTTTTAACGAATTTTCAAAAGATTTACAATAAATGAAAAAAAAAAAGAAAACTATAAAAAATAAAAAATAAAAAAAGGATATCTTTTTTTTTTAATAAACATATATATTTTTTTTTTGTTTTTTCATAATAATATTTTGCACAAAATAAAATATTTTTGATAGTTAAAAACTAAAAACTTTAATAAAATTATAATATTATATCTTTAACAAATAAAATTATTAACTAAATGATAATATATTTATAAATCCCATTTAACTTAATTATTTAAGGTTAATCATAATATATATAAAAAAAAAATTAAAGAAAAATTAGATTAAAATATTAGAAAATGTTATTATAAATTTATTTTATAATAATCTTAATAAAAAATAATTAATTTTCTTTGCAATTATCCAAATTTTTTATAGTGTTTTCAGGACAATTTCCAGCACTATTATTGTGTTCAATTTCCTGTTCAGTAATCACTGTTACTAGTTCTTCAACTGCACGTCCAATATCATCTAATTTATGTTAAAAAAAAATTAAATAAATTACTTGAAATTAATTTATATATAATTAAAATCATAAAATTTGAATTTACGGGCAAATTAAATCCAATTAAATTCAATTAAATAATAAAATCAAAATGTTGGTTTAAATAATAAATTGATACAGGAAAAATATCGCTTACAGGTAAACTGATCGTACGCTCTGAGTGAAAATAGTTTCTATTCTATGATTTCAAGGAAAATTATGTAAAGTTATAGAAACTTGATTGTCGGCTGCTATTGTCAGACGATAAAATGTCCAGAACGAATTAATATTCAATTATGTCATGTCTAATTTATTTTCCAAATCCTTACGTGTATATTATCTGATTCAAATATCACTAAACAAGTGTTGAATTTACATATTTTTGTTGCAGTGGTTATTCACTCAAGTACCACCAGTACGCACCAGTAAAAATCCCATTTAATTTGGTTATCTACCAATCTCAATATCTGCACAAGCAAATGCAGTTTTTGAAATTGGTTTGCTGAAAATTTACCCGGTAAAACCATTTTAAAAGTTTGCATATGTGTCAGGCTGTCAGGCTTATATTTAACATAATATCAAATGTAGACCTAATAGTATTGTTGTACAATTTTTTATAATATTAATTATAATTTTTTTTTCTAGAATTAAATTCGCCATAATTATTTATGTGGGCTTATAATCTCAGTATTTTAATTGAATTTATTTGCAGAATTTTCCAAACATGTAAACGTACAAATTTTTTTTTTAAGTTATTAAAATGTTTCTTTTTTTTTTTACAATGTTAAAATCTGTGTAAGTTTAAAAAAACATCCCATAAAAAATCATTACGGAAATCATTTATATTATTTGTTCCTTAACTTTGGATAAATAGTAAACAGAGCAAGTAGCCTTGTATATAGCCCATCACGATTGTGACTAAATAAGTGTTAAAATCACATTAAAAAATAATTAACAAACCAAAAGAAACAGAAATTTTCTATAATTAAAAATCTAATGAATTTTCAGTCCTGTTCATCCACATTCAAATTTTTTTTTTTTTTATTTTTCACATTTTCTTATGGTCAAAAGGCATCATCATCATCATCATCAGTAGAACACTACCAACACGAAAGAAACTCCCAATGGCCAACATAATTTTCATTATTATTATTATTCATCCTAAAGGTATCGCATAAAAAAAATTCTACTAACGTTAAAAAAGTATACACCGCTTTTAATATAAGCACGGCATCAGTAGCAGAGTATAATACATTTTTATATAATGTATTTAAAAAAAAAACACAAAAAAATAATAAAGAACACCAAAAAGTATGCAAAGCTCATATAATAAAAATCTGTTAAAATTACCATTTTTTTAGATTCGTCCTTTTTTTTGTATGATGTTTATGAAAGCAGCAGGGAAGATAGTATTAGTGAGAAGGAAAAAAAAATAGACAGCGAATAAATATGTTAATTGTGTTTTTGTTAACAGTTGTTTAGTAAAATACACACAATAATCATCACAACACACACCACACGTACACACAACCAAACAAAAATAAAAATAATAATGAAAAAAAATAAAAAAAATTTTGAACGACAGGATTTCATATAACTGTGCCTTTTTTTTAGCTTATGAGATCATAAGGATATCTAAAGGATAATTTGGTCAAGGATAAGATATATAAAAACGGGACGAGAATTAAAAATTAGGCATTATAATTAACAGTGAAATAAAATATACAAAAAACAGAAAAGAAATGAGAGAAACAAAATTCCTTTATGGTGGAAATTAAAAAAAAAAAAAAAAAAAAAAAAAAAAAAAACAGTTTTTAATTAACACCCGGAAAAGTTTAGGGATATATAAAAAAGAATTAACGAAAAAAAGGTTAAACAAAGTGTTGCAAGGATTTCAAAATAAAGAGAACTTATTTATTTTAAGTTGTTAATTAGCTAGAATTATTTTCTGATGTTACGATTTGTATTTTTATAATAATTTGCAGAAAAACGACACAACAGATGGTGTTTTAAAATCCATCAATGGATTAAATAGTTCAAAGAAATTTTTGTCAAAAGTACAATTGCGCTATACTAATTGCAGTGGACAAAATATTCCCGAACATTCTGAACAATATTAATCACAACCGAAAATTGAATATGAACGTATTAAAATTTACAATATACATCCAATATGAAGTTCAATATAATTTGAATGATGAGTTAGTTGTATTATATTTATATAAGTAATCTTGATTTTTTAATTATTTGATATTACAAAGTATGAAAGTTTTCTGTGAAACCACTTTTGATGCATTACTTATTTAGCATATTTTCAGGTCAAATTAACGATTTTACAATTGTTAAAAACGATTGTAAAATCGTTAACTTGAGCTGAAAATGCTATAAATTCATTTCATAATGAATTGGATTTATATCAAGTAATATTCAAGATAATTCAAGCAAGAATATTTTTCTCAATATAAAAAACATATTTCAATATTATCAAAATACAATTGAGTAAATTCCTTAATTAGTAATGCTGGGGATACTTTCGTTGCGCCGCTATGTCGTTGCAGCTTTGAAATGTTAAAAAAAAGTTGAAACATAGAAATATCAATGAAAAAATAAATTGTTTATAAAATTATTTGACATTTCAAAGTTGAACGCGAACGACCTCTTCCGCAGAAAATGCACGGCACCGCCAAGTGGCATGTTGAATTTTACTCTCATATATTTCTATATGTTTCAACTTGTTCGTAGTTGAAACAGCGGAGCGAGCGGCGAGAGTATCTCCAGGGTTAGTGTATTGATTTTAACTTTCAACTTCAAGTGATATCGCTTAGCTTTCTCACCCGAAAATTAAATGATAAACAAATAAATAAATGATATTATTAAATTATATTTAATTAAAAATACATTAATAATTGTTAATGAACACAAAATAACGCACTCACACAAACACATAATATTCAATAATTTATACTCAAAAAATTTACCAGCCATATGCAGTAGGCTAGAATGTGGTGGCGGAGGTGGTCTGCCATCATCACCAATTATATGAGTTCCACAGTTTATTTTATTATGTCCAATCATTTCACCACTTACATTATTTCCATTACCACCACCTCCAGTATTACCACCAATTCCAATTGATTTTGCACCATTATGAATATTTTCACCACCACCATGTGTTAGGTTAGGTGGAGGCATACCACCACCAATTCCATCTTAATATATTATATATGAAATTTACACAAATATACGACATTTGGAATTAACAATCATTATTGGAGTTGGGTTTGGATACGAGTGCATGAGTGAAAGAGATTGAAAAATAAAAAAACATTATTTAATGATTCACCATTACGACAAATCAAATGATCAAAATTTTACTACATGTATTTAGTAAATCAATTGATTAATAAAAATTATTTATAATTCAGGTACAATAAGAGTGTCATCCCGACAATTGAAAATTTAACTTACTTGTATTTTGTTCGTAATGTCCATTTTGTTGCATTTTCGCTGGTGATTCTGTATTTAGTTGTGAAGCAGTAACTGATCTTGTTTGTAATGTTTTCTGAGCAGATCCATTTGGTTCGTCTAAAAGTTGTCGTAAACGTTGCAGTTGTGCTTCTAGTTGTCTATTATGATCTTCAAGAATTTGCATACGGGCTTCAAGTCGTCCCTTGTGTTGTCGAAGGAGTTTTGCTTCCGCCATCATATCCTAAATTATATGAACATATTATATAAGACAACAATTTAAATATAAATAACTAAATATTGATTACCTGTCCTTGTCCACCAGGTGGTATACCACTATTTTGTGTTTCATCTGGTGTTGTACTTGGCGTTTGTTTTAATCTTAATCGTTCGTATTCAGCTTGTAAAGTTGCATTCTCTTCTTCCAAATCATGAATAATTGCTTCCAATTCTTCACGTTGGTCTGCATCCATTGCTGTCATAACTTGAACTGGTGATTTTGGTCCAGTACCATTATTTGGTAATGCCTGACAATATTGAGCAATCAATTGATGTTCATCATCACTGTCCGGTGTTGAATTAGAACCAGTTCCATATTCAACTTGTGCCAATCGTGAAGCATACATTTCGAGACGGGAATGCATATCATTTTGTAAAGTATGTGTGGTATGTTGCGGACTTGGAGCTGGACTTTCCAAAGCATCACCTAATTATAACAATAAAAATCACAGAAATTGTAAAAATTATTAAAATTAATCAAATTTATATTAATCTTTACCTTCAAGGACACTTTGAACTGGTAAATAACCAACTCTAGGATGTTTCTTAAAATATTTTCTACTCTTGAATTTATTTTTTAAAGCACGTGTAAAGTCACGAACATCCTCAGTAGATGTTGTCTAACAATAAAAAAAAGAAAAATTTAAAATAATTTTTTTTTAAGGATTTCTAATTTATAATTATATACCGTTGTACAATATTCATGCATTGGATGACTAAGTTTATGATTCTTTGCATTACGTCCAAAAAAGAAACATTTCTGGCACATATCAAAATTGAAACATTTTAAACATCGATACCGGAATCCAATTATCGGATATTCTTTACAAATATTACATTTTGCCTGTAAATTATGAAAGAAAATTATATAAATAAATCAATGAAATGATAAATAAAATATAAAATAATAATCACTTGTCACTTTGTCATTTATTAAAGATTTTCTATATTAATATTTATATGTTATATAATTTTTACCTGATGTTTTGCAGCTTCCGCAGCTGCCAATCTATGTAAAACTGGTAACCAAACTAAGCTTTGTGGTTCATGTTGAAGCCAGCCAAGGAAATGTTGAGCTTCAATACTAATTTCTTGATTTCCGCCATCTTGTACTATAACAAAAAAATTATATTACATTAATAAATGCTGATAATTTTATTAACTTACTATAAAAAATATAAATTCTTACACGCTTTATATAAAGATTCATTTAATAATTTAGAGAATTATGTGTAAAACACGTAAAAACATCTTTCTAACTAACGTTATTATCTTTGAAATTATAATGATAAAAATAAATAAACCTTAACAATGATATCTAAAAAAATAAATCACATATAATTTTCCCCTTCATATTTATATCTATTTTTATCTTTAACTTTAATTCAAAACATTTAACATCAATTTTACTGACATTTTTGACAACAATTTGGGATATTTGACTCTCTTTTTCATAGTCTTGACCTTATAGAGAGCCTTTTACACATTAAAAAAGTTTTTTTTTTCTTGATAAAATCCAAAAAGACTGTGAAAAAATGTATAAAATGATTCAAGCAAAAAAATGACATCCGTAAGGATTACAATTTTTCTGCGTCTCCAATTCCAAAAAAAAAAAAAATTATATTTTTTTATCCTCCTGTTAATCACCACAATCATAACGAAGAACAATATAAGAAAATTCTGTTTTTTGTGTTTTCTTTTCTCGTTCTATGACAGGATTTTAAGATCCGTTTTGAAACTATATAAGAAAATATATATGAAATAATTCAGTCACGTTCACGTTCTCAACTATGCGATATAACAAAAACGAAATATTCTTTTTTTAATACTGATAAATCTTTAAGAAACTTGAGTCGAAAAAAATTCCCAAAAAGTTTTTTTTTAAAAAACTAAAATAAAAAAAAATGTTTCAATTATTTTTCTTTTTAAGAACTTCTAACTTAAAATATCTTAATATGAAGAAATAATTTTCGTTCTTGCTCCTCATTAGAAAAATTGAAGAATAATTTATAGAAAATAAGACAAAAATTAATTTGATAATCATACCATCTTGTGTAATTCCTGCCCTTTCCAGACAAGAACGTACAGATGGTTCAATATTAGATCCACCAAAGGCTGCCACTTCGCCAAGTTGTCGTGGAACCTGTAAATAAGGAAAAGTATTAATTGATTATGCGCTATAAATAAAACATAAATGTAAAGAAATTAATTAATTAAAAAATATATAAGTAATTCAATGATTCTGCTACGTTTAGGAGGATGATATGGAATTGAAGAAAGTGACGGATAGAGATTTGTCGAGGTGTAATAAGTCAATTATACAGCTTAATCAATTACCAGTATTTACATCCACTTACAGATTTCGTTAATCATTATGGGAACATCGAAGTAAAGTTTAGCACGAATTACTTGGTAATCACTTTAAGTCTTTTATATTCAGTCAATTCTCTGAATAATATTATCATTCTATTAATGTGCCTCGGTAGTTCAAAACTGTGAAGGATCCAATACTCTTACTTTCTTATTTATTTGTTGATATAGTTCACTACTAGAGTGAAGAATTACGTATAGCAGAACCTATTTTATGAGCATCTAAATTTGTATAGGAAATTTAGTTTGCGGCAAGTGTTCATCAATCTAATATCAAAATTATATTATTACATCAAACTCAGTTAATGTATAATAAATAATATTTTATGTAATTGAATGAATGTCTTATAGCAATATCTAAAAATGAACCTAAAAATTTAATGATACCCTGAGCCAATTTTATTATTTGGTATCAGTGGTGTCAACTAATTAAACGTTTACTCTTCACTGTCCTCTTCGAATTAGCGCCGTTCAATTTTGATCTCTTTATATATGTATAATTTGAAAATGAATTCTATTAATTGAATTCCCAGATATTCATCCATGAAATACTAAAGAACAATGTAAATAAACTTATTTGTTGATCCATTTCATACATTGATAGACTAGCAATGGCCATGAAAAACTTGAATATATTTTCTTTCGTTTTTTTTTTCTTCAAACATTGCTAATCGTAAATTCCCATTTTCTTTTGACGGTTATCAATCCACAAAGATATTTTAAAAGACAAAGTTTTTAAAGTGAATTAAATCGCTTGGTTAAATTTCACACCCCCTAAAAGAATCTTATTGTTTTCTCGTCCGCAAATAATCCTTTTTCTTAGAAATAAAGCCCTTAAAAAAGGGTGTAAAATATATCCAAAAGATCGTGCTCTATAAATTAGGAATGTCGTGTTCAAAAAAAAAAAAAAAACACTTTGTTAACCAATTTCATTTCGCTTATTTAAACGTGATACTGATTGGATTTGTGAAACCACACCAACCAACCAAAAAAATAAAATATGATATAACAAAAAGGATTCAATGGTTAACTGAAGAAATATATTTATTATCCGTTTTTTTTCTTTGGTATCGTATTTAATTTTCTTTTTAACGGAAAGAAACTTGAATAAGGGTTTAATACTTACTTGAATTTATGTGTATTTATTTAACAAGGATATTTATTCCTTAAGGTTAATAATGTTAGATGAGATGTCAAAGTTTTTGTTAGTTTAATTTTTTGAATGAAGGGAATTATAAAACCAATACAGAAAAAAATTATAATTTTTTTTCGAAGATTTATTCGTATTTGGTTTAACAAAAAAGTAAATCCCTATTTTTTCTTAATATACAACAGGACACTTAGACAAAAGAATAAAATATTTTTATTTACCTGTATACAATCGTGCAATAATAATCCCAATTTTCTTTGGTCAACTTTTCTTTCAGGATCAGCAATTAGTCTAAATAGATAACGATATTTTTCTTCTAAATGTCCTTTACATAGTAAAATTAATCCAACCTAAAAAAGAAAACATTAATTTAGTATTTTTTATATTTTATTTAAGGATTTCGTCCTTTTTTTTTTTTGTTGATAAATCTTTGGATATATATTTATACCTTAAAACTCAATACTCTAATTTGTCCAGTTCTTTGGGAATCATAAACATTTAGTATCCAATTAATTGCTAAATCAAGCATTAATGGTAAATCAACTTGATCAATTGTTACATATAAGGAATGTAAAACTGTTGTCATATCGGGTATATCAATGATTTTATCATTTTGTGCACGTAAACCATGACGATCAAATGAATCAATAGCTACAGACATTGGGATACGATCCAAAGCTATTAAATAAAAAAAAAATGTGAAAATTTAATTTAAGGATATTTTTAATATTTGTGATTTTTTTTATTATATGTAATGATTTTTACCTAAATATTTTTGTACTGAACGTAATTTTAATGCTGTACGATATGCTGAAAATCTAACTTCATTTAAATCAGCTAATGATTTCATAAGTTCAATCATTTCAGGATGGTCCCAATGGGTTGTTTCACGTTCATGACTATTTTAAATAGAACAATTTAGAATTTTGTGAAAGTTTAAATGATGACATAAGACTTACTCAATATAGTAAGGCACATTGGCAGCTGTCGTTGCACGTTCCCATGGTGGTTTAACACTTTGTCCTAAATTTGGTAATGGTCCAATAGTACCACTATTTGATGTATTTCGGCCATCATCATTATTACCAATAGACTGATTTGCACCAGAATTAATTAAAACTTTTTGTCGCTCATCCATGGCAATGTGAAGTAGTTTCATTCTAATTAATGGAAACCAAACAATTTATTTAAAAAAATTTAAATTTTAATTATTTTGTTTGAACGATTTGAATAATTGTTTGAAAAATATAATTATATTTTACTAATTTCCTTCAAAATAATCTAAGAAAATTCAGTAAATTCACAAAAAGAATATTATCGCAACTAGTCTAATTGTAGTGAAATACATCTTATAAAATTATTGAGTATAAGAAATGTAAATATCCTGGAGGTTCTTAATTAAAATTCGAAAGTTGATATTGTTAATAGTGTAACAAATATTCAAAAATAAAAGTTTTTTTTTGTATTTGAATATGTTAAGACGTAATTAAAATTTGCACAAAAACAAAAGCATGACAACAATCCAATTTATTTGAAATGGAATAAGAACATAAAGAATAAAAGTCAATTTATGCAAGGAGGGAATTTCTTCATCCAGAAAGGATAATGAATTAACATCCAAAAGAAAATTATACAAAAAACTGATATGAAAATTTACAATTCAATTTTGTAAAATTATATAATCCTTCTAAGGTGGATGTTAAGTTGTTATATTATGTATCAACCCATCGGTGTGTCCCAATTTTGTGAGGTTGACCTCGTAAATAACTAAAAAACTTCTTCCACTATTTTTGAATTCAATGCAGATACAATAAAATTGTATTTTTGAATAATTAGTTTGAGGGAAATAAATCTGTGTTTGTGAGCATTTGTATGAAATATAAGCAATTATTATTCTTATGATAAATATATTATTTTACAATGAAACAGGGTTAAGAGTAAGGAATTGATGAATCTCAGCAAAAAATTAGAATCATACATAATTTCCTTAAATATTATTCATTTTCTCTTGTTGGTTTGATTTTTTTTTCAAAGAAAAATGACTGAACGCTTTAACAAATGCAAATTGTCCGCTTTAGGTGCATTCCTTTATCCGTTCCACTTTTGTGTTTTCAAAAATTAATATTTGTTATATTGTATAGAGACAGAGTTGTACATATTTATATAAATGCTTAAATCTTCATCATCCATAAAGCGGAAACAAGGATATACTTTAGGATATGGAAAGAGTACATATAGAAATGTTCAGATCGGATAGTAATTTCATTAAATGATACTTCAGTTTTGTTTGTTTGTTCCTTAAGGGGGAAAATCATCTTATATAATAATATTTTAAAAGGATATATATCATGACATTTTAGCTATATATCTATATATAGTGCTATAGTATACTTCGTCATCATCCGCATCAGAAATTGAAAAGAGATGAAAATTTAAGGATATATTTATTCTATTTGTATATTGGGTTTACCGCGGAGGTAAGTATTTTAAGTGCATGGATTCATAGTTTACTAGCATAAATAGAATGTATAAATTTAATCCAGGTTAACTTTTAGTTTAGTATATCAGTGATGGCAATGAATTAATTAAAATGATTATTTCTACAGTTGTTGTTTACCTTGTATTCAAATCTTTTAATTTTGATATAGACATGGATATCTACCAGTTGTTGTTATTTTACGAAAATAGGTCGATAATGTAAATTAGAATTCAATTAACTTCTCTAAAGTTTCGTTATATTCTATTCCCCAAGTTATCGAGAACTAACTTTAATTTTAATATGCATTTCTGAATCATAAGTTCTTTTTATAGTGAATAAACTTTTTCAAGAACAACTGAATGAACTATGGTAATAGTTAAAGTTTTGGTGTAAATCGTCAACCATTTTCAACTTTATGATATTGTACGTCATTATGAGTAGTTATCAATCTTTAAATCATTTTATTATCTGATTATTGCATTCAATTATATGAACTTACCTTGTATTCAAATCTTCTAATTTTGACAGACATGGATTTGGTACAAGTACATGATTTGCTGTAAAGAATCCTTGTTGTTCATTACAATCATCTAATAGTGCTCCAGCTGTTGTCATTTTATCACGTAACCGTTGTAAATGTTGCATATTTTCGGATGCTTCATTTGAACTTGTTGGTGTTGTCCATGTTGTTGTTGTTGTTTCAGCTGATGCAACACGAGAACTTAAGTCTTCTAATGTTTTTTGGAATTGTCGCATTTTCTGAAAAACAAAAAAAAAAAAAAATTGTAGAGAAAATGTTTACATATTTAAAAATGTTATTAATGCGCAAATAAATTACAATAAATTTTCTTTAAGAATTTAATGTTGGTATATATTTAAAAAATAAATCAAATTTTCAGTAAATATATAAAATATAAAAAATAAACTCCTAATAGCACTAGACATTTTTTTTTGCATACTATGAGACATTCAAAGAGATTTTTTTTATTGCCTTCAACTACAGACTTTAAGTACACCCGCTCCTAAGATTTTTTGTTTATTTACTAAGGGTTCACAGTATTTTTTTTTTGCAAACAGATTTACGCTTTAAAAGGAAATCCAACAAAAAAAAAAATTATCAGAAAGATCATTGGAAAAAGGTTAAGGCATATTGTTTGGATAACAAATTTACTTGAGAATGGAAACAACAAAAATATTCGAATGTTGGTAAAATAAATATTTACGTATTTATTTAAGATATTAAAAAAAAAATATTTTTATTTATATTTTTTTATTTAAATGTGATAATTTTGATAAAATATTTATTTAAGGAAATTTTCAAAGTATTAAAAAGTAAATGTAAAAAGTTGAAATTTATATTTTTTTTTATATTGCATTCAAATAAATGGGAAAACTATTATAGCAGATTCTTTTAACAGAAAAGTGGATACCACTTTTTTGTTAGACACGAACCATACCACATTTTTGTGTGGCATTACTATTAAAAAAAATGTTTGTTATATTTTAAATAATATTGAATTGAGATTAAGTTTTTATGAAATATCCTGATGTGAAAAATGATGAGCACTGTGCAATAGCACACTTTACAATTCTCTATGCTACTGCAATTTCCTTCTTAGTGTGGTATGTATAGGAAGACGCTACACTTTATTTATGATAAGAATTTGTTATTATTTACACAATCCTAGACAAATACACCTGAAAATTTGAAATAAAGGGTTTCATCTTTTTTATAAAGCAACATTGAAAACTATCACAATTGTTTTTTAGCTTAACTTAAATTTCAATTTACTTGAACAAAACAATCATTTGTCAATAAATTTTTTATTTCTATTTGATAAAGTAAACAATGTAAATAAAATGTTTTACTTTGTCAACTAAAAAAAAAAAGTTACCTAAATCTATAAACACATAAAATATATAACAAAGAAATTCTTTATAAAAAAAACTAGAAAATCCACTGACTTTTTATTGGAATTTCTCATTTTCTTGATGTTTTCATTTTTCTGGCACTTTCAAACTCGATTGACAAATAAAATAATAAACTTTAAAATCAACCTTTAGGTTATGTTTTTTTTTCTTCATATTATGATCCTTTCCACTTACTATTACACCCATTTCAAATATGACGCCGGTTGAATAAAAATAAAAACCAAGAGAATTTTTATATATTTTCAAAAAGAAAAATTATGGAACTTTTCTAAGTGTTTGGAAATTATTGTGTTAGAATTTTTCTTTTATGTTTTCTTTAAAAGTATACTTAGTCCTAGAGCGACTGCCATTAACTTTTACTTAGTTTACTTCTAATCGTTTGATATTTAATTTTCATAATTTTGCTAGTTCATGTACTGTAAAATGGGTCAAAATTTTGGTATATATTATACTCCAGAAGTAAATAAAAAGTTAATCCAATATTAATTAAGTCATCTGAGTCAATTTAAATTAAATATGAATAGGTAGGTATTTAGTAACCGAATATGATAGGTCCCAGTGAATCGCAAAAACCTCAACCATATAGTAAATAAATTTATTGTAAATGTTTAATATAAGGCCAAACATTTACAATAAATTAGGTAACTGACTAAGAAATTTAGTAGAATCGTATCATTTGTTCGAATATTATTGAACGTTGTCCAATAAAATATTTATTTGCCTTCTTAAACAACTATCAACATTTAAATTAATATAATTTTATTTTTTGCATAATTTTAGGCATTTACAATTTTTCAAATAAAATTTTACTTTGTGTCAATATGAACCGCACGCCACTGGCATATAGTATTTAATAAATTAGTCAGCCCTCCTTTTTGATAAAAAATACAGTATGTAATAGAATATATTTTAAAGTAACCCCGTTTTACGGTATAATATCTTCATATGTAAGTTGTTATGAAATAATAAACTTGTAATAAACTTATTCCTTTTGTATTTCACATATAGTTAAACTTTCTATAGTAAAAAGGACTTTTATGGAAGAAAATAGCCAATGAATTTCATATTTGCATTTTCACACTCATATAAAACAATTGCCCCCAAGGCCCCAAGGATTAGTCTTTAAGAAAATTATTTTAATATAATAATGAAAACAAATAAATAAAACATTTTCTTTTTTTTTATTTTATAAATTTTCTGGAAACTGTTATTATTATTATATAGAAATACTTTAGCAAACGAATTGATTGAGGAATTTTCCTTATATACCATAAACATTTTAAAATAATAAAAGAATTTAACTTATAAAGTTTTCTTTATAACTTGTGGGCATGATATGTTTCTTATACAAACATGGAAAAGTATTATAGAAAATAAGTTTAAATAAATTTTGGAATTTTTAAATTTCTTATTATAATTATTTTTTTTTGTGAACATATTTAAAATTATTTTAAATTGAATTAAATAAACACACAAGTAAAGCTATTAATATACAAAGAAGAAATATTTCAGATTGTTCACAAAACTTAACTAAAATAACTGGAGAAAATTTCTAAAGATTTTTCACCAGAAAATGGTGAAAATTACCTAGAAATTTATTTGTTTTATACAATTTTAAGGAATTTCTATTAAGTTATGTATATATAATTGTTATTTGTGAGTGTATTCTGTGTCGATATGTTTGAATAAGGAAAAACTTTTCCAAGAAAATTATTTTATCTAAGAATTTGGTTTTTCGTATAAGTTTTTAAAATAATATAATATTTTTTTTGTTCGTGGAAAGACGAGCGTTTAGATATCCAAAACTTTTTAGTATGTGGAGAATTGAAATGAATAACAGTAAAGGAAATTATTGTAGAATTTCTTAGCGAAAAGGATGTTAAAATAAAACTAAATAAAAGTATTTAAAAAAAAAAGACTTCAAATCATATAAATTTTGCCATTAAATTATTTTATTGTTTTAGATTCAGGTTGAGGCGATAAAATGTTATGTTTAGGATAGGAATTTATGCAAAGAATTTTTACCGCGTATCCGTTGTGGGTTAAGAAATTTTTTAAAATTTATTATACATATATATTTAAGCTAATATAGAATTTAAATATAAATAATTATCAAATGAATTGTTTTCAAATTAAATAGAATAAACACTTTAGATAATTCTATTTTTAATGAAGAATTTAACAATGCTATATTATTTGGATGCAGTTTTTAATCATATATTATCAAGCAAAATTAGTTTAGTTCGAAATCTTGGGAAAAGTTTTTAAATAACTTTAAAAATTAATATTTTAGTTTGAAATACTATTAATTTAAATAAATTTGTATATTGCAAATACAAAACATAATATTGACATAATATTGTTGTTGGATGACATTTTTAGCACATTCTGTCAAAACTATAGATCTTCAATAAAAAACAATCTGTCTGGTTTGTATAGTTGAAGATGTATTATTAATTGTGAGACAATTTAAATTAAACCATTAAACTCTAATATGTTGTGAACTGAAATGTAATTGAAAAATAAAAAAGGCTGAACAACTAATAATGATAATAATGTTGTGAAAAAATTTATCAAGGTTATTAACTAGTAAACACTAGTTTTAAATAAATAAACGTTTTACTTTGCAGACATTATCCGCATATATAAATAAAATATTATGGTTTCTTTAATTTAGATTCCGAACCATAAGCATCTTTAGTGAAGAAACTTTTAATTGTAACAAGCTAATGGCTTTTAATAGTGAAACATTTGTTGTTAAATTTTTTTTAAATCGCAATTTAATATTGCGATGCCTCGGTCTGTTGTTTAAACCTATACCTAATACCAAATACATCACAGAGCATAAGTAAACTACTATACTACGCAACCGCCACTTATCGATATTCCATATAAAATATGATATTTATATAGAAAAGTTAATAGATGCTCATTTTTAGGTTGTCTACAGTGATATCACAAATCACTGAATGAAAACACAATATTTTTGCATTTTTAAAAAATGTTAAATATGATGACACACGTAAAATATTGCAATTATATAAAGAAAAATAACAACAATTAAGCGTTCGGCATATTCTCGAAAGTAGGAAGACAAGTGTGAAATTCAACACCATTTGAAAAACAAGAAAAACTTGCAAAACAACATAAAATTGAAAGAAAAAAACATTCCATACCTTTAGCATTTGTATATTTAAATTTATTTATACTACATTTATTATATAAAAATTGTTTTTGTCATGAGCCCTTACATTGTAAACAATATCTAGATTGTAGAGAATGAATGATTTTTACATAGTATTTTATGCACTTGTTTTGCCATACATATATTTAAACAAAAAAAGTTTTGTAGACAATATTAATCTATTCTTTCAAACATCATCTCGGCACTTTTAACTGTAGGTTATACAAAAACTGGTCCTATTTTTTTATTACGAAATCAGGAACTTTATCAGTATTGAAGCAAAAAAGAATATGGTGCCAGTGTAATCAAACTTTATTTTTGGGTTCAGAGATTAGTGAAATATCAAACATGACTGTAAGACAAATGTTTTTTTTTACCAATGTTTAACCAAACCGACTTTTTACAGTCCAATTCCTTAGATCAGGTAATAAAGTATTCGTTGCTAATCATTTTCAAATAACCCTTAAATTTTTCGACTTTATTCCCGTCTTTGAAACTCAACTATCTAAAAAAAAAATAATTTTATCTAATTTGGTATTTGGTATTATCTAATTAAATTAATTTTTTTTATATCATGCATCCAGATATTTAAAAAAGCTGGTAAAAGTTATTAAATTGATCTGACTTTGGTCTGCATTGTCGTCAATTAAATCGGTTATAATTATTTTTATAAATGTTTGTAATTATTCAATTAATGCCCCCAAACAAAAATAATTGAATTGCGGTTTTGGTATTCCAGTTTTGGTAATTTCTCTATAATTATGTATAGTTCATATGGTCAATAATCAACTTTTTATATAGTAATAGCGTACTGGCGTCGCCACCGTTTAATTAAATTATATTTATGGCTTAAAAATTGTTAATGATAATGTTTTGTGCGGCGCAGCAAGTTACTACAAAATATTATGTTTTTTGTCCAATGCAAAAAAAAAAAAAATTTGCATCACGAAATTATGTATGTAATATAAATAGGAGTAAAATTGATTTTCCAAGTAAACTAAAATAGCAATACAAGAAGTCATTAACAACAATATTTATGATGCTAGTTAACGCTGGAAAAGTAGAAAAAATAATTACATAAACATAAATACATGTTCAACATGTACAAGATTCATAAGTTTTAGAACATTATACTTTTAAAAGGATGTTTTTTTAGACACTGAAAAAAAGCACGTTTGAAGATTTGTAAATGATTTTTGTGATAATGCTGTGGTAGATCACGCCGAAGCCGAACGTTAAACTGTAGATTAATTGTTAATTTGCTGAATTTATACAGAATTGTAAATTTTAAAATTATGTACTCATAAAATGACACACTTTGCCATATAATTAAATTGGCGTAGTGATACTTAACATAAATTCGATCTTAATTAATTTCAATTTAGTGAAATCAATTTTTTATAAAAATATTGAATATTATCATATAATTTGGTATTATTTTTAATTAATAAATTATCAAAACAATATTTGTCGCAATATTATTTTTATAATCATTTTTTTGAGAATAATATTTCCTAATACTGTCGCTTTTTTCTTAAACCAAGGATCAAAACTAAAATACTAATCAGAAGTAATAAAATTCTTATTTGAAGCGAAGTTATTTTTGTTTTTTCGATATTTTCAAAAAATAACTAACTTTACATAGCAAAATTACAACAGCAAAATCCATTTATACAAATTATTCAAACAAATATTAATTTTTAACAGTGTATACAAAAAACTATTTTCCATTTTATTGCAGACAATATTCGAGGTCGTTTTGGTGCCACAGTATTTTTTTTTTTTTTGCTATCTTTGGACCTATTAGTCATGATGTGAGAATTTGACGCCCAAAAATATATATCAACAACGAACCGATTTACGTTTTTCACTTATTCAACTCTTTTGCTATAGTAAATGTATCGTCATCGTGAGCTGCTGTATACGCTGCTGTACAGCCTATAATATTTATTAAAATTTCAAGATTATTATTTCTTTTCATCGTGTTTGATAAATTTTTAAATATTTATAGTTTTTTTTTATTATATGCTTTAAACATAATGTAACTTGCTTATTGAAGCGTACGACCGGCTTTACTGTAATGTGGATCTCCCCGGTGAAGTTATGTTGGCGCATATAACATAAAATTATATATATAAAAAAAGTATATATGTATACACACTGAATAAAATAAACTATAATCCCGAATTAGCCTCGAAAATAAAGTATGATGATTTGTTAGCGTAACGAAAACTTTGGATTTGGTTTGTTTTTATTTTGTATATTTTTTTATTAATGGTCTGCGTTTTTTTTTTTTGGAAAAAAAAATATTGACGTTTAATTTTTTTTTAATCTTGAAATGATAAAAAGAATTTTTATTTTTTATTTTCTATCATTAATTTTTATATATTTAGTTAAATATTAGCGACAGATTTTTCTTATTGAAATTATGTTAAAATTAATTGCTGACCAAAATTATTATATATAAAGGAAACATTTCAAATTATTTAGTTTGAAAATTTTAGGTCGTTTAAGTATAAAATTGGATAGCAAGTTTATTCAACTTACTTTTAGAACGATTTAAAATGGGAACCTTTATAAGGTGTTAAAAATGTGTTATCCTGTTATCTAATGTTAATACAATTATATAACCAAACCATAGGTTTATTTTAAGTAGAATTTAATAAGTCTAAAAATGATTATTAATTCTACAATGTTAAATTCGTAATTTGATCGAACGTTCTCGACTTTAAAAATTATTTATTCCCAAAATATTGAATTGGCCGAATAATTATATTTTTTGAATTTACCATATTTTGCTTTTAAGCCTACGTATTTTAAAAATATCGTAATTTAAAAATATATTTCCGGTCATTTAAAAAATCTTTTTTGCTAATCCAATTACGAATGATTTTTAAAAATTATTAATAAAAAATAAATATATAAATATTTTTTTTTCTGAATTTATAATTTGTAAATTTTTTATGTTCGTCTGTTATATTCATTATTACCAGTCCAATAAACTCACAATTTGTAAAATATTTATATAAAAAATATTTCAAGATCATCAATTCGTTGTTAAAAATTTCAATTAAACTGAAAGTTTTTGTTGTGTCGCTTATCAATTATACTTTCGAATTACTTAAAAAAATAAATAAAATAAAAAATAATGTCACCCCATAAAAAATATCAAAATTGAACCAGTTGGCACACTACGCCAAGTAGTTGGCACACTACGCCAATCAGAAATATCATTAATTATACAATTTCTTTATTTGGGCCAAATTTATGTTTCCCATCCAAATAATAAATGTATATAGATACATACAGATTCACGGAGACAAGGAAAATTTGAATTGAAAAAAATCATTTCTTTCTTTATTAATTATGCTTTCAATTTGTAAACACAGTATAAAGAAACAAACTAATTGAGACTACGAAAAATCAATGAAAAACCAATAGAAAATTGATTAAAAACAAAACAAAAAAAAAGCATAATGAATGAAAATACAAATAATCATTCGTTTTTAGATAAATTAATTGATACAATTAATTCATGTATTTTTCGTTTTTTTTTGATAATAATTTTCCAACATTTTTTTTGTTGTTCACATCAAAAATACGTATATGAAAAATGATTATCTTTATTGGAAATAATAATAATCATCATCATTATAACTCCCTCCATTTTGATTACTATCAAACTTATATGGTCATCTGTGTTAGTTTGTTGTAATGTAATTTGTTTTTGTTGTTATATTACATTATTTTGATTGTGCCTGGGAAAATTGGAAAATCTATGATAATATTTTACTAGAAAATAAAAATAAAAAAAAAAAAACTAAACAGATTAATCCAAGAAAACAGCATCTGTTTTAGACGTTTGTTTCTCATCTTTAAGTATGACGGCGGATATCTTTGATAATCAGTAAAATTATTTTATTTTATCAAAAATACTTTTTTAAAGCATTTATAAATTTTGATTTCTTATAGAAATTTAATATACAATTTTTATATATAGTAAGTTCATATTGATAGAATGTAGTTGGGTAACAGCCGGAATTAATTATAAAAATGTTGATTATTTTTTTCATTAAAAGAAATTATTATTATTTTTCTGACATTAAGCAATAATTTTTCGGCACAAATTTTCTTAAAATAATAAAGATTTTATTTAAAATAAAATTTATGGATGGTAAAATATAAATATTTGTTGAATTTAAATTATATTATTATATAATATTAAATAATTCTTATAGAAATATTTTGATATTTATACGTATACAATGAAAATATCAAAATTAAAATCAAAATAAATTTGAATTAAAGGGTGAAAAATTAATTTTAATTTACAAAAGGATATTTTTCAATAGGAATACGATTCAAGGAAAATGGAGACATTTCAAATTATAAATAATATTTTGTATAAAATTATAGTTGAAATTTTTTTAAATTTGGCCCAGGATATTTTAGAAATTTAAGGCTATGAACCACTACATCAAATATAACAAATTTTGTGATCAAATTTCTGTTTTAAAGACTTATCCATTCATGTAAGTTAAAAGTTTAAAATTTTAAATAAATCCTAGTATTTCTTTGAAGAAATAAGAAACAATAACGGCTTTGCACATGATACGCGAACTGCGAATTCCGAACAAATGAATTATTCCATGTTTAATTAAATTTTTTTAAACAATTTTCTTAAAATTTTTTTTTACTATTTAATTAAATTTATGAAAATAAATAATTTTAATTTTTCTTCTGCAAATTGGAATATCTGGTCGCGAACTATCAAATCATTATTCGCAGTCCACTCGCATTCCACATTGTTACGAATAAAAAATTTGCACGTTTTAACCTCAATTTTTTTTTTTTTTATGGAATATTCATAATTCGCAGTTCGCGTTTCATGTGAAAGAAATGTCAAAATTTGTGAATATTCGCAGTTCGCGTTTCATGTGCAAAGTCCTTACCTCCTGGTTTAGCGACTTTATAAATTACGATTTTCAACATTATTTGATTGTTTGTCACAGCATATTCTCATTAATCGTTTCATGTAGATTACAGAGGATAGTATTCTATTAAACCGTGAAGATTTAAATCTATGTTTAGAATAAGCATAATTTTTACAAATTTCTTGGGCATGGTGGAAATCTATGCACTATTTATGATATAAGAGCTTAACGGAATATGATAAAACTATAGAAGTTCTATTACTTAATCCTTGTGTAACTTAGTAATTACTTGATCTTTAACATTTCACACTGTCTATTATTTCTGCTGCTGAATTAATTATATTTAAAAAAAAAATCTTTTTGAATTGTTCTCCAGCATGTAAAAAAACGATTTAGATATTAAATTCTTTTGGAAACATACTTTTAATCGAATATCTTACGAATAATAACAATTGTTATTGAAATGCAATTAATTTTTAATGTACATTCTAAAATATCTAAAAATAATAATAATTAATTGTATTATAATTTATTTTTTCAAAAACATTTGAAAAAATATAAATTATTTTCGCACGAATATAATAAATCTTGTTAACTCATGTTATTCTAGTTACATTTTTAATTTCCGCCCTAGTTATATAAAATATTTATACTTTTTCTATTTTCCTTTACTAAATATATTGCAAACAGGAAATATCCTTACCACTAAACAACATTTCTTCGGATTGAACATAAAGATATGTTATTATATGAAAAAAAAACTGAGAATCATTAAATTGTCATTTTTTTTCTTTTTATAGTTTTTCTTTAGAATTTTGTAATAAATTTAATTCGTTTTAGAGAAAAACCAATATTACGAAATATAAATCAATAGTGAATCAAAGACTTGGTCCTTGAAAACATAAAAAATAAAAACAACGAGAAACTGTTTAACCCTTTAGATTCAGAAAATTCTTGAATTTTATTAACGGATATGAATACATATTTTTATAATGGTGCAATGAAGTTTAAGTTCAGAAAAATGAGAACAAAAATCAATTTAAAATTTCACATATTTCACAGAGTTTATGACATTCTGTAATTGATTTATACTCTTTTTATATGAATTCAGAAGAACAGATTTCTTTACAAAGTCGAATAAATTTTAATTGCAACGAACTATAATTGCTTGATGTCGACAAATGTTGCCTGGCGTCTACACTATTCCCAGCCTTGAAATTACCTTAATTAGGTACTGCATTATTTATTACTTGTACTCATTCATCAAAACCGAAATGTGAACTTAGAATTAGAACATTGTCTCTCAATCCTAGAGACATTACTAGAGTTATTTTTAAGCGAGGGATGCATATACAATTTATTTATTTTTAGAGAACATATAAAACACAATAACCCATTTTTTAAGTGATAAATTTAGGAAATTTTTTAATTAATTTTCAATCTCGAACAACATTAAATGCAACATATAATTCCCAATCGGATCGAAGGGTTAAAAATATACGTGGAACATTAAAAACTAAACAAACATACAATACAATCTCATATAGAAAAAAAACTACGTAATAACAAATTGTGTAGAAATAAATTGCCAACAAAATAACCAACAGGATATAATAAAATAAAAAAATCTTTTGGGTAAAGGATATTTTTTTTTGTATTTTACACAAATAAAACAACACAAATAACCATGTATCCCTGTAGCAATTGTTATGATAACAAAAAAAAACAATATCTAATTTTCCTTGATATTCGATTTCTACTATTTTTTTTTATGTTTCTTGATGTTTGTTTATATATCGTTTACCAAAAAAGGATAACAGCAAAAAATAATAATATATTTTACAATAAATGTCTCCAAATCTTCTCCCATTAAAATTTTCCTTTATTTTTATAGTACAAGCCATGATATTAGTTTTGTTTATTGAAGGATATTTGATAACTATTTTCCGACTTAAAAAGAGAAAGGTTAAAAGTGTCCTTTTTTTATCTACATATCAATTATTCGTTAAAATTTTATATTTGTTTTTATCTTACCACAAATATAATTTTACTGATATGATGACCACCAGACTTAGTACCAAAATATCTGTCATTTATGGGGTGAAGGATAATGGAAATTTATCCATCGAATGAATGGATAGTCCTTAAAAGTTAAAACTATTATAGAAGATAAAATATAAAGACTTAATTGAAAAATTAATATTTTAATAATTATAAATGTATTTTCTTTAAAGTATATAACCAAAAATAAATTTTAATTATACTCCTAAAAAACACTACAAAAAGTAAGGAGATAACAATTTTCATCTTATAAGTGAAATCATAATTTAGATTACGCTCCTCAGCTTCGGTTTAACCAAAAAAAGCTTTTCAATAAATTTTAACTCGAACTACGATGTTTTTAGAATATTGCATTTGAAAATCTGGTATCCTTTTTATGACTTTATATGTATAACTATAACTAATCAAAATAAATACAGGGTGTTTAACATACAATTTTCATAAGTGTACCATTAATTATAGGATTGTTAGCATTTTCAAAATTTTGTTAATTAGGTAACCATATTTTATGTAATTACATAATTGTAGCCAATTTTAAAATGGCTACCATTAAATATTTTTTTCATGGATATGCCCGGACGATGATACACCCGGTATTTTATCACCATATATGCATCCTTTTTAACAGTGTGTGCGTAAGTTAAATATATTTAGTATGTAGTACTTTCATTTTAATTATTTTATGGAAAATTTCAGTTTTTTTTTTACCAAAGCATATTATATATTCATAAAAAAAAAAGCTGCCAAGTTGGAAGAGTGCTTCATATATCTTGTGTTCAATCACCCTTTTGTGGCATATATTCGCATCCCTTTAAATTATACCCCTGTAAAATAGCGGGGGTTGAGGTTAGAGGGTTGATTTTTTCGGTAAAGATTTAAGACTATATTATTAAGAACCTAATTTCTCAGTTTTAAAATCTACCCCTCCGCAGAGGAGTAGTAAGTTATTTTATAAACACACCCCCTTATCAAAGGGGGCGGGTGGTAACAAAATGAATTTATTTAGAATGAATCTAATCTGATAGACCTAAGTTAAAAGTTAAACCATCCCATCTCTTATAGTTTAGTTTTTATGGACTTTTAAATCTTAAAAAAATCAAATTTAAATAGAAAATGTATGAATTTTCAAAATGTTTACTTTGTCCCCCCTGTAAAAAAGCGGGGATTGAGGTTAGAGGGTTGATTTTTTCGGTAAAGATGTAAGACTATATTATTAACAAAGTATTTTCTCAGTTTTTAAATCTACCCCTGCACAGAGGGGGTGTAACATATTTTATAAACACCATCCCTTTGCAACCTGAAAGGGGTGAGGGGGTTAATTTCCATATAATTTCGAATTCCTTTTACCCTCTCTACCTTATGTAAAAAGTACAATATCCTAGTTTAAATATAGAGGATTTTATTGCTATTTTAAATTTCCAAAATTCAAATTTCAAAGCCCCATAAAAACGTGGGGCTACGTCTGATACCCCCCATTTTTTAAAAATTTAATTAGATAGTATGTATGTACGTACTGAGGAAACGGCATTAAAATCCCATAATATATAAGCAGTGTTTTTTCGTGTGCATAAAAAGGGGTGTGTTCGACCCCTTTTTTAAGGGGGTTGCAATTGACTTATTTGAAAATGCACTCCACCACGACATACTTCCAATATTTGTTTACATTTATGTAAAATTTTGTCCAAATCGGAACTGGTTTACTACTATTTCTAAGCATTGCAAAAAGAGCATTTTTACCCTGCGTACGGCGTACGGCGTACGGCGTACGGCGTACACGTACGGCGTACGGCGTACGGCGGACACAGAAATTTTTATTGCGGATTCGGATTCCCTGATATCGAAAATGGATAAATCCATTAAAACCTCAATTTTTTTTTTTTTTTTTTTGCATCCCCACGGGAAAGCTTCATATATCTTTAGATATATGAAGCAAAATGGAAGAAACATATAAAAAATTATCTTCAAAGTCTACTAAAACTTAATTCATAAATGGAAAATTTTATGAATCGTTAAAGCAAAAAAAAAATTTATATATTCCCTGCAGAAATTTTTTAATTAGATACCATAAAAAAAGGCGAACATGCAATTCCCTCTGATTTTTATAAAAAAAAAAAAATGGTTCATTTTATTCCCATTTTAATGATAATGATTCAGTAGTTTTTTAATGTTCTTATATTATGCAAAAATAAATATCATAAAAATCACTACTTGGATAAAAAATATAAAATGTGATTAAGGAGATAATAATTTTCATTAAATTTAAATCAATATTTTTATAACATTTTGTGGTAATAGTTGATTTGGGAACTGTTTCTGTATATTCTTTTTTATTAGAAAATTGTATTACAATGAATTCTTAATTTTAAAAATTTAAATATCAGCAATTCTCTTTAATAAATTTAAATTATTTTTGCATTTGTTATGTCATCAGCAATTAACTGCTGACTATGTAAAAGTTCTTTATTTGAATAATAAAAAAAAATCATAAATTATGTAATATTTTTATGTATTATGTGCAATATGCGGAAAGAAACTTGGAATGTTATTCTAAAAACGTTAATTGTGCAAATAATAGCCGTAAAAGATTAAAATATTGATTATGAATAATTATGATTCATAATTAGTAGGAAATATAGATTATAGATTTTTCATGTGAACCAGAATTTTTCCTAATCATAGATCCCCGCAGTTTACTCATTATTGATAATTAAATGATACACTTAATGCTATTCCTGATTTCTATACATTAATTTTTAATTAATTATGTCATATTACTACACATGAAACTTGTTTACAAAACAGAAACTGTCAAAGAACGAAACGATTTATCTAAATCTAAATAATATAATAAATTGTCATTAAAGGAATCTAGTGGAATCTGTTAAATTCAATCAATGTGAATAATTTTGACAGCAGTCTTGTTTAGGATAAAACACATTTATTGCCGATAAACGATAAAAGGGGAATAACACTAAATTATTTCCTCTAATTGCTATAACAATTCAGAAATCGAGTTTCCAATGGAGCTCAAGTATCTAATCCGGACTAAGCTGTATCGTTTTTACTCGTACATTATTAATTTGATCCAAAATTACAAAATGGACACTGTCTTATCTAACATTTTACGATAATAACCAAAAGCTGAATTAAAAATATTAATAATTGTTGATATTTTTTTAAAAGGCAAAGCGTTTATAATAAAAATATAATAAATTCAGGCTCAAAATTAAATTATACACACCTACTTTAAAAAATTCGTCACGATTTCTTTAAATTATTTAACAATCTTGTTAACAATCCTTTTAATAGTCAAAACCGATAAAAAAAAATATTATATAAATTTATCCTTACACAAAATTCTACATGCAAAAAAAAATATTTTTTTAAAAATAATAAATTCTTTTTTCATGTCATCCAGAGAATTAAGTCCACCTACAACAATCATATTGTATTTCATAAATTTTCATCGTTTTAAAATTCCCTTGGCTTCTTAATTAAATCTTTGTGTAAGTAAAAATTTTTACAAGTTCTCTGATGTCTGGTGTAAAGTAGATAAAAAAAAAACACATATCCAGAAAAAAGGTACATGGCTCCATAAAAAAAAAGAAATGGTTATTTTATATAAATATTATTTCTGTTTTTGAATGTCCTAAAATAGAAGTACAAAAAAATAATAATAATAATTTTCCAGGCTACTTATAATTCTAACCGCGAATATGATAAATGATAAAGGCACGCACTGGTGGCGATTATATTAAAATTGTGGAGAAGTAAAAAAGTCTTGTTCCAATGGTGTACACTCTTTCACCCTTGAAAATTGTATTTATCTTATTCTTTTTTGAATAATTATTCGTTTATGCCTTAATATTTTATGATTTCTGAATTTTATGCTTCTAAATTCAAAGAACTCAAAATAGAAAATGTTATATTTAGATAGACGAGTCAATCTTTAATTCGGGTAATGTTGTACTTTTTAGCAAATCTTTAAACTTGAAGACTCCTGTAGATCGGATTTTTGAATATCAGTTAATTCCAGTTTATAACTTGGTTCATCCCAAGCATATTTCACCAAAATCGTATGGAAAATAATTGAATTATTCACAAAAACATTTTGGGGACTTTTGGATATGGGGTTTAGAAAATACCAAGCAATCGGGAATCACAACCTTGGAGAATTAACTATAGACGTTTAGTTGATTCAAGTTTCTAGCCCTTATAAATCCGTAGAACAAGTGATAAGAAATGAACGGACCGACAGACAAACGAACAAATTGAAAACTTAAGATATTTTGTACTGGTACAAAAGTGTCTTAATATTCAAGGTGTTCTAGCAAAGAAATAACTAAAAATTATCATAAGACATATAAAAAAAATATGCACATATGTTAAAATCTCACATAAACTATACAAATAGGCCCAGAAGCAGAAGGTGAATTGTCGAAATGTTGTATAAGTGAATTTGTGGGATTTTTATTTATTATTCAGCAATGTACATATTTTTTATGTTATTTGATTTCATGTTTTTCCTATGTGTCCTTTTTCTGTATTGTATACTTCAAAAACAAAATAAAAAATATTTTGGTATAATTCGAAACCTTTCATTTGACATATTTTGTTATTTTGGATAAATTTAAATATTTTTGATGAAAAAATATTGAATTTATCATTTGTTTCGTAACTAAATTGAAATATTTCTACCAGTGACAAATCACTGAAATAATGTCATAAAAATGTTTGTACACAAATGAAAAAAAATAAACGTAGGAAAATATTTGTTACCTTTTTGTAGAGATTGACTCCGAAATAATATTAATAAAGGGAAGGCTTCATAACAAGAATATCATTTTATATTATGGTTTTTTTTTTTGAGGAAGTCCGATATTCTGTACGTCTGTTCGGACAGTATTTTTATACTCAATTACCGTCTTGTCTTTTACATAAATTCAAATTAAATTTGTTATTTTTTTTCCATAAAACTGAATATATCAGTGCTGCATATCAAATCTACTAGTGTCTTCTTAAGTATTATCGAATTTATTTTACAAATTCTTCTTATCTTAAAATGATTTTCATGCTTTTCTTGTCTTTATCTTATTCCAGAATTCTATATCTATTTTTTTTTTTTTATATATATTTTGTCTTTTACACAATTTTATTTTCGTTGACCCAATTTTATAAATTCATCAAATATGTGCTTGTGTACGAGTCGTAATACTACATACATTGGACAGAACATTCTATCCGAATATCGTTGGTGATTTTGTCTAGATATATTATTTAAAATTACTTTTACAAAAAGACATAAATCAATTTTAATTGATCTGTCAATGAAAATTGAAAATTAGATGCTATTGGGAATTTGGTAAATATTCAATAAGAATTATTATAAAAATAAAACTTGGACAAAGAAAATATAAAATTTATTAAAAAATGTTGAAATGAATTGGTTTTTATTATGAAATTATATAAATTTTACAGGACTTTTGTGTATAATTTAGAGACAAGAAGTGTAAAAGATTTAAAAATTGAAATTTTGACAGAAAATTTATGCTAAATTAATTTTAAAATTTTATATTTTTGGTATTCGAAATATAGAAGGAAAATATTATTGTGTAAAAGATAAAAATAATTAAATTACAATAAATTAAATACATTTAATACCATTCAAAAAATTGTCAAGATATTATAATTGGTTAGTTGGATAACATAATTTGAATGTCAAGATTTTAATAAAATTATTAAAGAAATATAATGTCGAAAATAAATTTATTAAAGTTCAAACAGTGAAATGGGCTTACGATTACATGTCACGATATTTGTACCAGAAGATATTATCTAAACTGGGGTAGCGAATTTATGATTCGGAATTTAGTTAGTTTAATACCATATTTTATACTGTAATTATTATGATTTTATTTAGTTAAGTTGGTAGCTTGTTATAGGCAGTGAATATAATTATTAGTTTTAGCCAGGGAGGGTTCAATCAATTTGTAATGTGCGGTACGTAAACTGATTTACTATATATACAAATAGTTGGGTACGCAAAATGCAAGGGTATCAACATCAACATTTTTTAAGTAAAAATTTAAAAATTTAGCTTAAATTTCTACAAATTTCATCGATTTTTTATCTAAATGTTTTATATTTCAGAAAGTAAGTATTATTTATATATTTCCATAATCCATGATAAATTTATTCAAAAATATATTTTGCTATATTTAAAAATTCTACACTATAATTTTAATGTTTTTATTTTTAATTCCTAAATTTTTCTATTTCAAATATACTATAATTTATGATAAAACTTTTCATATTTTTATATTTGGAAAAAATACACTAATTTCCATACCAGGATTTTTTTTTATTTTAAACTTTATTCATAGTGTTCGTTCTATTATTCATTATCTTTTTTTATATATGCATTTATAAAAATTATTTTTTTTATTTTGTTTAACCATTTCGCGACAGCTTAAATATAATATTATCAACAATGATTTTTATTCGGTCGTTAAGTGACCGAAATAGTGAAATTTGGATATGAAAATGTTACA
Source organism: Rhamphomyia laevipes (assembly GCA_963920725.1). NCBI lineage: Eukaryota > Metazoa > Arthropoda > Insecta > Diptera > Empididae > Rhamphomyia > Rhamphomyia laevipes. The sequence continues at coordinate 42,979,718 of OY987257.1, read as the reverse complement.
AATGTTCCATTATGTATATTTCAGATTGATTTGGAATATATCCGGATCAAGAAATATCACTGGGCACTGGAACTACATCAAGCTATGGCTAAGCATTTCACAAATATTGAAGCAGGTGTTAAGAAATACCAAAATTGAACAACTGGTTCAACAATTTTCTATATTTTTCAAAATAATCCCAATAATCGCGAAATGGTTAACTTAAATATTATTTTCCCTTATTCAATTTCAACTTTTTTTTTAAATATAAAAAGCTATACAAAAACATCATGTAAACAACCAACTGCGAAAAAAATATCTCCTTTTTACATGGATGCAGAAACCTAGAAATCTCCATAAAATATGGACAAAAAAGGTACCAAAAAATTACAATTCTGTCTTGCAGCATTTTCACATAAACTTTAAAACTTTATGATCTTTCAGGTAAAAAAACATTATTTATTTTTTTTTATTTTTGTGTTTTACAAAACTTTTTATTTTGTTGAACTTTTTTCTTTTTGTATGAAAAGTAAACTGAATACAAAAAAAAAAGGACAAACGAAAAATTATTGTTCATTTTTAATTTTTAAAACGCTCCCACTTAAATTACTGTATATATAAGGATAAAAGAAATAATAATAACTGCGTCAAATAAGAAAAAATTCGCAGGTATTGCTAAACTTTTAAAAACTAAGTACACAAAAAAAAAATATAATGAAATTTTCGTTAAAAAAACTAAAGTTTGTAACAAAAAAAAGGATAAATTAACAGTATAAAAAAAGTAAAATTGTTACATAAAAGAGTATTTAAAAATAATTTTACTTAAATGAATTGGGAAAATTAATTCGTATACCCATTCAAAGTAAACTTATTCATCATAAGTTTACGAAAATAAACTTGAACCTTTTGAAATATTATACCAATTGATCCTAAAACTTAGTCCGAGTTAACAAGTTTTCTAATTTTGATAGTTTTTTGTTTATACCAAAATTGTTGATTACAAAATTGGCTAGGTACAAAATAAAATCACGATTAAATATATCTATAGATACAGTTTAGAAGTTCGGCATCTACATTAGTAAAATTAACACTTTATTAAAGCTAAGTTAGAATTAATCAATTTATGTTACTTCTTTATTGAAAATTAAAAACATAGAACCAAATAAGTGCCAAGGAATTGCTGATTTGTTGAAAATTCTATACATCGAATTAGTTATATATTTATTCATAGTTTTAAGTACCAATAAAGACAGCATATTTTTGATGAGATGTACACGCTGTATACTTATGACACAGCAAAAATAATTTATTGGAAATATTTGACTGATACGATGTTAAATCTGAGTCTAGTCACCTTTATTCCAATCTTTCGGATAGTAGTGATAAAATTTAATATTTCAATTTTGAATATTGTTCTCCAAAATTTATGTAACACTTATGAACTGAAATATTTGAATAATCTGTATATTATCCACTTCAAAATCACAATAATCTGCATTGAGTGAGTGAAATTGCGAAAATACAAAAAAAAAAAAAACGAACAACTTGTAAAAAAAACTTTATAAAAAAAGTTTTTTCATAATATTTTTTCCATAAATTTGAAATTATGCACAAAAAAAAATTAAATTTAAGGATATTTTATTTATTTTTTATGAAAAAATCTACCTTAATCATAAGGAAAATCATTGCGTATATCCATCCATATGAAGGTCAAAAATTAATAAGTTTAAAATTCCTGAGTCAGACCTTTGTAGTGAATATTCAGCAACAAAAAAACGCAAAATTTGGCCTTTAAATTGCTCTGTATATGTTCCTCCTCTTCGGATATGTAAATAATTTATTCTAACCAAAAAAGGGCATAAATTTATGTCAATGAGAGTCAAGAGCATGTGTCGACATTAGAACATGATTTGAATATTCTGTATTATATATAAATATATTTTTCTTCGAAAACCCCAAAAATTATTTTGTATTTTTTATTATTAGGTGTATAAAGTATGCTTCTATTCCGAAAAAAAAAAATTAGATATTTTATGTTAAAAAAGGTCAAAATATCAAGTTTATAAATATAAATCAAAAATTGGAATTTGACACAATTTGTATGTCCTGCGGAAATTATGTTTCAATTATTAAAATAATATTCTTTAACAAGGACTTTTTCTATATATTTATATATTTTTTTTATTTGGTTAGTCTTTTTATTTTATTTTGATGATTTTACGTAAAAAAAAACAAAAATAAATTTTGAAAAAGTTGCAAAAAAAAATATATTTGTTGTTGTTGTTGTATTTGGAAGTTATAAAGTTTATTAAAATTTGAGTGAGGTATAAATTTATTCAAATGACATATAAACTTGGATTTTTCTTGAAGAACTTTTTTTTAATATTTTTGTCTTTAATTAAATTTTTTGTAACATAATTTTATTTATTATTATTAATAATATTATGGAGAAAGTAAAAATTTTCTTTAAAAAAACAAATTTCTCTTTTTTTAAAATTAATGATATTTTTTTGACAGGATCTTGTACATGATTAAGCTTTTACGAAGAAAATTATAATTGAATAATTTCATATTAACGTGCAAAACGTGTGATCAACATTTCGATACAAAATTAATTTTAATAACAAATTCTATTCACAACAAAATGTGTAATATTTAATAATATCGTACATTTTAAAATATACAAAGAGTTTACTATTTCTTTGGTACAGGGGGAGTGGGAGTCAATTATCATACAGCGGTTACTTGGAAATACCAGAAAAAAAAATTAAATGACGAAACTTTTTCACTGATATCTATTTCATTGCAGAATTTATAGAAATTTGGAAATCGCATTAAAATTTCATTTCATTTAAGCAGCATACTAAGCTTTACAGTACAAAATTGATCAATTATTTAAATATTTATTTTCTTCCTTGCATATTACAGCTTTTTACTGATATTAACTTATATTGCCGCACTTTATCACTTGCAAAATCATCATATTTATAAAAAGAACCACGAGAAACGTTTATGTGTTAAATATGGTAAACTTCTATGCCATAATCTATTCACGATAAAAAATATTCGGTAAAGCGTAAAGCTCGTAAACAACTTTGCTACAGTACAAATATTTCGACAGTTTCTCGCTTACATTGTGTTTTACATAGAGTGGCTCACTTTATTTGTGGAAATAATTTGCTATAAATATTATATAATTATGGGAATTTCAATTTTATTTATTTTGTTTATAATATTTTCTAGTTTAAAATATTTTTTTTTTATCACATTATAATAATAACATAATTTTTTTAAGAGTTTAGCTTCTCCTCAACTATAAACAAAACACTTAATTTAATTTTCCATATTTAAACTATAAAATTTAACTAAGGTCATAAAAGAATTTTATGTATTATTTGGATTGCATTACTCATGATGACTGTAAATTTCATTTATAAATAAAAAATAAACTCTGATAAGATTAAAGTTAATCTCTTAAAATTCTAAACAATCGGCTTCTTTGTTAGTTATAGTTCATTAAAATATCTCTAAATACATAAAAGTATTTATATATAAATATGTTAATAATAATTTTCATAAGAATAACAAACCTCATTTTCACAGCGTAACATTTCTACAACTTGTAAAAACATTAATTCAGCTTCATTTTTTGGATCACAAATCATACTATTATTATCAAATAAAGTTATATCACCGCCAGTACATTCTGTATATGATAAATCATCTGAATCATAATGAATATCATCATAATCATATTGATCTTCGCGGTTCTCATCTTCAGCTTCGGTAACATTAAAACTAATTGTACTGCTACAATTTTGATTTTTAACAGATTTTATTAAACATTCATCTGTTAAGACGCTATTGTGATTACCATTACTACAACCACCACTACTACTACCACCAGCACTATGACCTTCTAAGCCATTACAACTATCAAGACTATTTCGTCCATTTAGAATATACGACTGATGATGATGATGAGATGTTTGGATATGATTTTGTGTTAAACAATCATTAGTATCGGTATCATCAAAACTGTTACTAACCATTGATTTAGTTGATGTTGACATATTCGATGTCGAATAAATGGTACTGTGTGATTTTTCCATAGGTGAGAAGAGACGCATTTTGATAAATTTATTCACTTTTTCACTTTTTTCTTTTTTGTATATTAAATAATTTTAGTTAATTTAATTAAATGTTTCCAATTATATTATCATTTTTGTTGTGTTTATTATCAATAAATTAGCAAAACTATCCTTGAAAAGTTTATATTATTAATTTTTAACTGATGTGATGATTGCAAAAAAGAAATTGTTTAATCTATTTTTCTATGAAAATGGATCAAATTTTCATTTTCATAGAAAATTAAGACTTTATTATTTTTAGAATTATCGCTATTTTTAATAGTATTCGCAAATCTAATCGCTTTGAAAAACTTAAATTATAAAATTGTCAAAATTAAATTATATTAATTTGGAAAACTTAGGAAATCGCTTTAAAATTTCATTTAATTCAAGCAGCAATTTAATTCAAATTTCATTTAATACTAAGTTTTACTGTACAAAATGGATCAATTATGGTTTGCATGTTATGTAATAACATAGGAAATACACCAATACTAACAACTTTTATAACAATTTTTCGTTAAAATCATAAAAATTCAAATTCAGTATATCAACCTACAACCACGACACTGTCATAAATGCATTTTACACTCACATCAATTCATCTTCTTTATTCGATAAATATAAAAATAATAAAGTAAAAAATTTTTATATATAATTTTTTAATGATATTTAAAGCCACTTAAAGTTAATAAAATGCACAAATACACATCACTGTGAAAGGAAGCTGGTGATGTATAAATTGATGGCAGTAATAAATAAATTTTGAATAGCCAATTTTTGTATATAAATAGCTATCAGAAGATATGACACAGTACACACTTAATTTATGAACTGGACGCAGAAATAAATTGAAAAATATTGTAATATAATTATTTATATAGAATATTTCAAATGTATTAGTTATAGTACTATATAAAAAATTCTAAAGAAAAATTATTGAGTTTTTCATTTTAATTTAATAATAATAATAAAAAATTATAAGATAAGGTAAAAAAAGTGCGGGTAATTTTTTATCTATGGATTTATACCGATCAAGGTTTTACAGAAATAATGAACTTATTAAGGTAAATATTTAATTATGTTATTATGTATTCAGAATTAGTATGGAAAAGTAGTGAACAAAATTGATTGTTTATAAGCTTATTTTTAAGCTTATTATCATTTTGTGTGTTATCTGATACCAAAATAATATCACTTTTACTCTGGTTCTCAGTTTAAGTTTAAATGTGTAAATTATCAATCATTGCAAAAATAAGGTATTTTTTTAGATTACATAGAAATATATTCTGCATTACCCTATCAAATCTGATTATTTGATATTTGGGAAAGACGCATAACTCTTTTGGACTGATGGCGTAGAAATAGTTTATATTGAATAGTGAAACAAATGAAAAACAAATTGAGATTTCATAAATTGCAACTTTCTATAAATTAATATAATTGCGTGAAAGTTGTTGTTGATAGTATAGAAAATTAGTTATGTAAATGTCATTCCAATTATTAAAGTTAAAGTATAATTGTGTTTCTCGGCTCAAACTTTTGCCCTGACACAAAACATATGCTGCAGGATTGAGGGATTTCAAGTAATCTTTGGAAACTCTTTAAAAGTGTGAGATAATTTTACTAGTTACGAATAAAATTAACTTACACTTTTAAATGTTTTTGACAAGTTTGTCGAAATCAATAATTTCGACGCTTACCGAAACCGGTCATAGATGCTGAGCTGGGTTTTAACAATTTACAATTATATTCTGTGTAATTAAATTAAATATATACTGTCATTATAAACTTCTAAATTTGATTTCTCATAAAAATGATTTCTACCCAGCTCTTATTAAATCTTTTATAAGAAAAAAACAATAAATTTATTTTTGATAAGTTTTTTGCTTTTTGGTAATAAATTTCATATTTATTGTAAGAATTATTATCCATAAACAGATTAAAGCAATATGTCCAAACATAATGTAGTCATATACACAACAGTTCAAAATATTAGTTCTTCTTAATCATATAAAATCTTGATGTAAGGCGCTTCACTGGAGCTTATTTGATCGGATTTTGTTAATAACGAAATTTTTCCTAATTTCTTATAGTTGTTGATGCGTAAAGACTTAATAATGTCAAGGAAAAAGGATAAAAAAAATACTAGTGAAAAATTGCCATTTTATTATATAATATACAACATATTATTGTCATCACACTTTATCATCATAAGTATAAAATGGATTTGCTGAAGGGTATTACATATAAACCGTATATAAAGAGGAATTTTTATCAAACTAAATTTTATTAAGTGCTATCGAAATATTTTTTGGTAGCTGAATTAAATAAATCCAAAGTAAACTGAAATTTTCTTTTTAAATTCTTTAAGTTATAAAACTTTGTAAATTCCAATTCAAAATCAATATTACGTCAACAAGAAGAACTCCTATGATAAGTAGTAAAAAAAATTGAATTTTATTTTATTAATAAATGTTTTACGAATAGTATGAAATACTATGAAGTCTGGTGATGGGTTGAATGGTCAAAAAAAAAAGTTCGCTCAAAATTTTTTTCTAGGCGTTTCCGAGGTCGGGGAGTCCGAAAATGCAAAAAAAAAAAAGTGTCCGGGGGACGCGTACGCGTACGCTTTTTATGTGCGCAGCAACATCTCCTAGAACCGCTTGTCCGATTTTAATGAAATTTGGCACACAGGCTCTAACATACCTCGCGCAGGTGCCGGTACAAGATGAGATCGATCCTTTCAGTGGGACCATGTTAGATTTCCCCATTTATGTGGCAACCTACGTGTTTTTGTTCTACGGGAAAATGTAAAAAAAAATTTCATGTCTCAGATTTGGATGAAATTTAAAACATAGGTTGGTATCATGATTGTCCACAAGCCTACCAAGATACAGGTCTGTAACTTCAGGGGGTCCCTGGTAAAATTTCCGATTAAAAATTCGTATACTCTAGAGCATATAGTAATTTTTATCTAATTAGCATAAATTTTGGTACATATGATAGTTTCCGTATGTACTTGGTGTCTGTAAAATTTGAAGTCAATACTTCAGTGGGTCCATGTAAAAATCCGTAATTACTTTTCATAAGTTCAACTATCTATATCTACAGTACCTTTCACCCAATTTCAATGATATTGAACACACAGTTTCATTTAGTTATCTATTTGATACTCCACAAATTTGTAGTTGGTAGGTACAGTACGTTCATGGGAAACTAATATATGAGCAACTTAGTTTCCGAAGAATATTTTCTTTATGCTCTACAGCTTGTAATTATTATCCGATTTCAATGAAATTTGATACACAGGTTGAGTTCATGATTCTACATTGGTTGACCAAATCACAGGTTAGTGGGATTAGGGGGTCCATGTTAAATTTCCGATTTAATTTTTAATTTTTTTTTTTTCATATGTTCTACAGCATATAGTAATTGTTAACCGATTTCAAAGATATTTTATATGTAGGCTAATTTTGGGATCTAGTTGGCTCTCCTGAAATTTGGGGACCTTCAGGGGGTTCCTAGAAAACAGTTTTAGTTTCCGAATTTTATATAATTACGTGTTTTATAGCATGTAATTATTATCTGATTTTAATGAAATTTGGTACAAAGGTAGACCTTCTGATTATGCATGTGTTGGCCATGTAAGAAGTTAATACCTTCAGGGGGTCCATGCTAAAATTTCCGATTAATATTTCATATGTTCTAGAACATATGGTAAATATTATTCAATTTCAATGAAATTTTGTACACAGGTTGGATTCGTGATTACGCATGTGTAGACTAAGGTAGAAGTTAGTAGCCTGAGGGGGTCCATGCTAAAATTTCCGATTAATATTTCATATGTTCTAGAACATATGGTAAATATTATTCAATTTCAATGAAATTTTGTACACAGGTTGGATTCGTGATTACGCATGTGTAGACTAAGGTAGAAGTTAGTAGCCTGAGGGGGTCCATGCTTAAATTTCCGATTAATATTTCATATGTTCTAGAACATATGGTAAATATTATTCAATTTCAATGAAATTTTGTACACAGGTTGGATTCGTGATTACGCATGTGTAGACTAAGGTAGAAGTTAGTAGCCTGAGGGGGTCCATGCTTAAATTTCCGATTAATATTTCATATGTTCTAGAACATATAGTAAATATTATTCAATTTCAATGAAATTTTGTACACAGGTTGGATTCGTGATTACGCATGTGTAGACTAAGGTAGAAGTTAGTAGCCTGAGGGGGTCCATGCTAAAATTTCCGATTAATATTTCATATGTTCTAGAACATATGGTAAATATTATTCAATTTCAATGAAATTTTGTACACAGGTTGGATTCGTGATTACGCATGTGTAGACTAAGGTAGAAGTTAGTAGCCTGAGGGGGTCCATGCTTAAATTTCCGATTAATATTTCATATGTTCTAGAACATATGGTAAATATTATTCAATTTCAATGAAATTTTGTACACAGGTTGGATTCGTGATTACGCATATTTATACTTATTATAGTTATTTTAATAATATTATTTATTATTTAACAAATAAAAATATAAAATTAAATCAATAAATAATAAAGATGAGCAATTTTTGAAGAAACCACTGTTTGTTACAAAGATAATGTTAATTACAAAAAACTTTTGGACATAAATCGCTGTTAAACAACATACTATGAGTTATCTGCTCCCCCTAGTTAGCAGCTTTTTTTAAAGTTTTATGGTGCAGATTCTTATAGCGTTCTCCATGCGAATTATAGAAAATTAGTTATCATCAGCAATTCTTTAAATTCACTTTTAGGTCATTTTTTCAGTGTTCAAATTTCAAAGAACGTCGTGAATTATTATTCTTTTTTGTTTGCGGAACCGGAAAAAATATACATATCAATCAGAATTAAAAAAATTGTCACATTTTTTTCATTAAACGCAATTTCGAAATTTTATATAAATATTTTTCTTTTGAAATTAATCCGGACATGAAAAATGAAAACATAAAAGTAGGCAAAAAAATATTAAATTAAAATAATAAAAAAAAATGTCATAAATTTTAAAAATATCTTTATTTAAATATGCATTTGTACACAGGCCATAAAGAAATAACTTTATAACTGCTCTTGACGAATGTGCGAATGGAGAAAACTGTGGTATAAATTAACTAAACAAAAATTCTAGTTGTATAGTACATGAAATATATGAAAAAAAAGAAAAGAAAATGCAGTACAAGTGTAAGATTTGCTTTTCCTTTGACACCTAAACACTATATTATTGAGAGTAATATAATATTAATGATTTTTATGAAGGTATAATTAGAATAAAGAGTTCTTAATGGAATTATTTGTTGTCATATGGCTCATGATAGTATAATTTACTTTACAAAATGTTCATACGATTAAGGAGGACCAAATATATTTGGACTTGTATAATTGAAAATGACTCCTATCATAAACAGAACAATTATTTGGAATAAATATTAATTTATTACCAAAATTTATTTAAAGAAATTATGCCTTCAGCAAGAAAAGTTATGACTATTTTCATAGTATGAAACAATGAGTAATGCAGAATATATTTTTTATAAAAAAAAAATTAAATGTTTGCAATAATTGATAAACCGGCATCAAATACACTTTATCAAGGATAAAAATTCAATATTTTATTTTGGTATCAGATACAAAAACATTATCCAGTCTACAAATAAGTTTATGGACAATCAGTTCTTGAATAGAGATGATTTCACGGGGGATTAAAAATTCAATCACTTCAATCAGTTTTAAAATGTGACTATATAACACAACAAATTTCGTTACATGTCTATCCATGCAGCAATTAATATATTCACTTACGAACATTCAAGATTGGTTCTGATCTTCTGCGACAGTAAATTAACTTATGGTAATACTACACATAATTATTATAGATAATTTATCATTTATTTTGAAATTTCTGAATTAAGGAAATTACCAAGACTGTTTTATAGATTTAAAAATACTAAAGCTGAAAATTTTGTTTATGTGAGATAAACATTATTCATTAAATTAAATTGGTATGACCTCAATTCTTAGCATACAAATAATAAGACATAACAAAAATTCATTTCCTAAAAATCAAATTATCATAAACGAAGATTATTTATAAGTATATACAAAAAAAAAAAAAAAAAAAATTAATGTCAAGTAAAATATTTAGACAAACGCTCTCAAAACAAAATCCAAATAAATTTCTAATTTATTCCAACCAAATTTTTGTTCTATAATCTTTTCTTAGGGAAATATTGCAGCCATGTGTGATCGACTAAATCATCAACAAGTTTTCATTTTTTCTTATATAGTAAATTTGTTTATTTAAAATTATGTACTATTTTTTTGTTGTATATATTCAATTTAAATAAATTTAAAATATTTCTGTAAATATACAAATCATCATCAACTTTGGTTGGGTAACCAAAATAAGATATATACTACAAAATTTACCAGGAGAATTACCTTATTTTTTTAAAGGTATTTTTTGTGTTTTTCATCCTAAAAATAGACTTTTTCCTGTTTATATTTATTTGAAGTTTTAAAAGTAAATAACTATAAACTCAGAGAAACTAACATACAGAGCCAAACAAATAAAATTATGTTACAATACAAATTTTCATTGTTGCGGAAGGATATTATTAAGAGTACCTATATCCTAATGGGATTTGTAAATATATATATATTAAAAATTTATATATACATAAAAAAAATTTAGTTTCAATACTTTTTTTCTATTTTTAATCTCTTATCATAAGGATACTTTTTTTTTTGTTAGTTAGTTTCAGTTGTGGTTAAAGTCCTTTGAGAATTACCTTAACTCTAGATGTGGTTGAACACAAAATATAAAAAATATATACCGTATATGTATAAGGAGTAAAAAGTAAATAATATTTTGTTTCAAATTATGTGGGTTTCGGGATAGTTTTTATTGAAATAGGAACACAGAAGAACACTTGTTGACTACATAGAAAATTGAAAATCCTTTATTTTGCCAAAATAATAATAAAAAAAAGGATTTCAATTCTTATTTTACCTTTCATCCGGTATTGTTTCGATAGCTTTGTATATTTTTAATTATATTCGTGTAAGTATATAGGGTTTTATGGTTGACGGTCGAAATGGTATTTCTATGACCTAAAAACAAAATAAAATAATGATTACTAAAAAAAATTATCATCTTATTCCTTACTAATATCCTTAAATATAAAATATATTGACAAAAGGGAATATATACATATATAAGAGAGTGAAATAATTATAATAAAACTGGACAAATTAAATAATTTCTGTATGAAAACTTTTTAATCCCCAAAAAGATTATTTTTTAATGTGAATTATAATTAAAAGGATCTTATCATAATTATTTTAGAATTTCACTTAACATAGTTTAATATTTTTAATTACTAATTAATTTTTATTTTACCAGAAATTTTTAATATAGAACTTTACATTAATGTAAAATTGGAAATAATAAAGTAAAATTATTGAACAGAAATATCACTTCAATAGTTTTAACCTATTTATCAATGATACCAGAAGCATTTAATTATTATCTCTATATTATTGACAATTAGTATAAGTAATATCATTAATTTCGTAATTAGATTTTGTAGTTATAGTTACAGAGCAAAACTATATTACATTTGTATTAATTGTTGTCGAGTTTCATTTCACTATATAATACCAAAATCCTGAACATTACAAATTCTGAACATTTTTGAAGCAACAATTTCGTTTTTTTTTTATTTTGTCTGTTTTGTAGCCGCATAGATAAATGTACTTAGATTATTGTGGGATTAAAGTTTTTTTTATATGTTTTGTATTTATTTTTAACAGATTTTTTAATATAGATAAGATCAAAAAATTTAATGTTAATGTTGTAGAAAATCTGTAACAGGTTGTAAAAGTAATCAAGGTAAATGTTTTTTTAAATGTTATTTTGAATGTTCTGTTGAATATTAAGTTGGAAATTTTTTGCAAATTATAAATTATATATGAAATTTAATGGTAGTTTTTTTAAGGAAATATCAGACATTGAATTTACGAAATGTTGTATTGAAAATTGGAAATACTAATTTTAAATAAACTCTTATTTAGAATATGGCAAACTTGTAGTGTCATACATAGAAGAATTATGGAAATTTAGTGTACTATTTAGAAACATTAAAAATATACATAAAGTCAATTGAGAATATGAATTGGTCTACAGTCTAGCTTTCAGTATACATACAGTACATTTCATATTATGAAAGTTGTCTGGCTGATTAGTCGCACAATTTTTTTTATAAATTATTGCATATAATTGACAGTAAATTGTTGATTTTACAGTGTACATCCACCACTGGCTAAATATCTCTGATTAACATATGAATAACAAATCGTTCACTTAATTGGAATATCAGATTTAAATAAATATGAAATTAATTTAATTTCTGGTTTAAAAATAAACTGTAGCTTAATTTCATTCCTGTTTGAAATTTATAATTTTTTACTAAACCAAAAAACCAAATATCAATAATAATAATAATATTTCTATAAAATTAAAATTTTCATATCGATAAAAAATATTTCTATAATATTCTAAAATTTAACACAGCCAATATCATTATTATATCTAGAAATAAATTAATTGGCTTCAAGCCTTCTCAAATTACAAGACAGCAGAATATACGAAAAAAAAATATTTCGCCAGCTTGTTAAAGAATGTACAAGAAAGAAACACAATCATAAGAAAAAATTGTGGGTGTAATGGAATTTTCTTGTCACATACAAAACAGTCTAATATAAAAATTTCTCCTTTTCCGTACATTTTTTTTTAAATTAAAAACTATCTCAAAATGATATATACAAAAAAAAATTATATTAAGATTTATTGGATTGATAGAAAATTAATTTATTTCTCAAATAAAAAAAAAAATTGGTTTGTCTGGCTGCAAGCCAATTAGAATAATTTCGCGTTGAACATAGATAAAAATTATATTAATGTTTCGAATAACTAACAAGAAAATAATCCGTTTAATAAATTTATCTTTTAAAATGGTTTTTTGGAAAGTTTAATGAATTTAATCGAAAAATTGTCTTTAAGTAATAAATATATGAATATGAAGATATTAAAAATTTGTATTTTATCATTTTAAATTAAAATGTTATAAAGTTATAGCTCTATCAAAAACGCTTTGAATTAGTTTCTCTAAGTTATACCTAATGTTTCCTAAAAATAATTTTTTAACATTTTCAAACAATTTAACATTTATAAAGAGGTTAAGTATATGTTCAGATAGCCAAGCGGCCTTCAAATATTTGGTTAATATCTCAACATACACGAAACTGGTAAATTTATGTAAAGCCAATCTTAATCTTTTAGCAGACCATAATAATGATAAACTCCTATTGTATGATAGAATGTAGTGAAAGATGGGATGAACTAGCACGTAAAGGTGCTACGGATATCTCTTTAGAGATGTTTATACAATATGTTACCCACAGATACAGATCGAAAGCTCAATAAATAAATGAGCCACAATAAAGCACTTCGAAATGGAATGAACAGAAGGTTGTAAGTAACAAAAATGTCCTGGGGTATTATTCCCAACCACGAAGTCCAAGATAATTTTAAAAATTATTGTCCTTATTTTAACTAGTTTTATAGATTTTTCACCTTCGACATAGAGGAGGCACTGTGGTCAAATTGGTCATAAAAAAAATGAATGTTTCTCAATTTAAAACTGGAAAAGAACTCAACTTTGTTAAAAAGATGATTAGAAGATCAGAAATTAACTCCTAGTGCCAAATTAAATGATTACATAATTTGTATCCATAGTTAAATTGTAATAATGATTCTTAGTGTAACTTGAACAGTTTTCCAAAACTCTTACTATACATTCATAATATGTTAAATCAATTTTGGATTAGTCATTTTGCCTAGACATAACAAAAATAGAAATATTATGACATTTCTTATAGAAACCATTTCAAAATTCCTAATTAGATTTCTAAAGACAAGCCAAATTTACATTTTTCAACTCTGCAAAAAAAAAAAAATTTTGTTATTATAAAACTCATATTTCATAATTTTGAAATTTAAGTATATTTGTAAATGTAATTCTTAAAATTTCTGACAAAAATAGAATAATAAATTATGTACAAATTATAATTTATCACTTTAAAACATTCACAAAATTATATTTTCCGCCAATTTCAATCCATAAAAAACAGTTAGCTCATTCAAATTGAATAATAACAATTTTTTTTTTTTTTTGTATTTCAATTAATTTTTTATTACTGTTTTCACATATTATATGAACAGAGCCATTAAATCCATCAGATTGAAGATATATTTTATGCGCAAATATCTTAACGAAAATGCTGTGCAAATTTTTATTTTTTCATAAAAATTATTACATTTTTTGTTACTGAATTGTTACTAAAAAAGCCAAGTGCAATGAACTTGAAGTAATAATAAATAATTTTTTTTTATGTGGTTTTTTAATGTGTAGTGGCAATGAAATATATTCAAAAAATATTTTTTGTTATAATTTGTGGTGGAAATAACAAAAAAAAATTAATAAAAAAAAAATTTTTTTTTGGGTATAATGTTAAAAATATCTTCGAGGCATACCAATTTCAATATTTTTATGCTAAGCTTTAATTTTTTTGCATAAAAAATTTAATCGAAGAAATGATATGTTAAGAAAAGATAAAACTCTTTAATTTTTCTGGTTTAACATTTGTGATTTGTTTTTTAAAAAAGTATGTCGCAATTCCGTACAGTTGGAGTTTAATATATTGTCAGCCTTTTTTTGCAGGAACACTAATTCATTAAGCTAAGTTTGAGTACATTGTAGTTTTAATTGAATTCAAATTGCTTTCTGGAGCTTAAAATAGTTTATATCAAATTAGTAGAAAGTTCCAAAATACTAAAATATAAATTAGAAGCTTATGGAAACAACAGAAAAACGAAATTATTCTATATAATTATTTAGTAACTTAACTACCGAAAGATATAATTCCCAATTAAGTATTTCAAAAAGTAATTGAAGTACATTTTGAGTAATTAACAATAACAGTTCACCATCAAAGTATTAAAAATCAATCAAAGTTTTTTATCATTGTGACTCACAACAATGTTTTTTTTATTAAGTGTAATTTGTAAAAAAAAGTATTTTTAATTCTTTAATTTAAATACTTTTTCATGGTATATTTAAAATAACTTTCATTAAATCGTGGAAGTATTTTATATTTAAAATACTTTTAGAAAGGTGCATTGACTTTGTGGATTTAAAACATAAAAGTATTCATAATTTAGAATTTAGAATTATTTTTTACATTAGCTTATTCACGAAAATGTAACTCTTCAAAAACCGAAAAAGTTTTCGGTATGAAATGTACGAGTTTGTTGTTGTTTTCTAATGACATTTTCCCTTTTGACTTATTCCATTTTTTTTTTTTTTTTGCAATTTCATTTTTAATCTTAAAACCCGTGGATTTGTTAGAATTCTAAAGTTACAAAATTTATACTGGGCCACAAATAAATCTATTTTATGATGTACGACAACATTCATATTTTCATTATAAATTTCCTCCATAAAAGAAAATTTTAACAATTTTCCTAACAATCAACATTTTTTACTTAATTTATTTTTTCTAAACTATTCAAAATATTTGAAATTTTTGTCGAAATTTTAAATACCATCTTATTTATAAAAAAAAAATTGTATACCTTTCACAACAAAATAGAAACTTTGATTATTTATATGATCGTATATATTTAAACAAGAAACTGTTGACAAGTAGTGAAACTTGAGATTGTTATGTTTAAAAATAATATAAAAAAATTTACTCTTTAAAAAAATAAACTAACTTTAATAATAGTCAAGTGTTCACTCTTCCGTTGCATAATCCTTGACGAAATTGTAAGTTTTTTTTTTTGTGTTGTTTGTCTTACTAGCTATATAATGTCTGTAAATAAATCTGCTGTCACCGACACACTTGAGCTCTAATCCAATTAAAATATATATTTATATATACATAGAATAGACAAAAAGAAAATTACAAATTGTTAGAAAAACTGATTTTTTCTTTTTATTGTGTTTATTTGTACGGGGTTGATTTTTTTTTTTTTTGATTTTCTTAAAAGGACATCGCACTTTTGAAATCAATAAACTATCACACAGAAAACACTTCAAACTAAGGACAATATTTCAATTTGCGACCATATATTATTATTATATTTTCTATACATTTATATATGATACATATTAGTATCAACAACAGTTATATATATGTTATCATAATTTTATGCTCGAATAAACAACTGAAAAGGACATTTTCTTATATAAAAGAAGAAACCTTTTTTTTCCGTATAAGCAAAAAATAAAAAAATAAAAAAACAATCAACAAAAAAAAGGACTTACAAGTCTATAAATAAATAAAGGAGAACTGAAATAACAACTTTAATGTGTTGTTCTCTGGTCGTTTGTGTTAAAAAACATTTTGTGAACAAAAGATTAAAACGTTCTTATATTATGTCATAGTTGGTGATGTTATCGTTTAACAAAGTCAATTGCGTATATAAGATGAATACCATGTATAAAAGATACATAGTTTTTATTTTTGAATTTTCATCATATTTGATGTCCTCCCTATATCATATCTCATATTTGTATCTTTGTAGTCTTTGTACAAGTATTAACAAAGATGCCCACATAAAACATGAAAATTTCGATATAATGTATATAGCATTTCCAAGTCAAATTAATCTTTTTCCAAATCAAATTGATCCATTTCCAAATCATATATTGATCCAGGAAATATTATATTAAAATGATTGATCAATTGAAAGACCAATTAGAAAAAGACCAACTTGATTGATTTGGAAAATGGCAAATTTTCATGGAAACTTCAATTTGATTGGGAATAAAACTAATTTGACTTGGAAATGCTATACGTAATATACATTTATAATACGTAGTTGTTATACAAAAAGAATATAAAGTAAAAGGAATACATCATTTAAAAGACATACAAGGATGAATACTATAATAAAATGCCGGTTGGTATAGATCGGCATATAAAAGTTAAATTAAATATCAAAGATGATTGTTGTAAATATATAATATATATGTACAGAGAGAGATAGGTAGCTTCTTTGATTGAATATAAATAATATTATAGATAAATAAAATCAAAATTTTATCTATATTTGGCCAATATAATAAGTGCATCACAAAAAAGCTTATTGAATTCTGATATAGAATTTAATTTAATTATACGGGTTTATATATACACAGTAGGATATTAATAGGATAACAGAAATGCTATTAAACTAAATTGTTTGATCGATGCTTTATACCACAGGGAATATGCATATAAAAACAAAAAAATTCAGTAGATTGACTGAATTGAATTGTTATACATAGTACAGAGAGAATTTACCTTGAATGCATTCGAATTTGAATTTACCTTTAATGCTTACGAAGGTTTTGTTTTGCAGAAAGCAATACCGAACTGGCTACATTAAAAAAGTCTGTTATATTTGAATTCAAAATTAATATTTTTAAGATTGCCAATATTTTGGCTATAAATGAACCTATAAATGAACTCTTTAGATATCGTTAACATAAAAACACTCTCCATATGTACCCAAAAATTTATATTTACTTGTATGCAAATATAGTAAATATGTTTTGTGTTCTATAATTGATAACAGAAATATCGAAAATACATAAAATATTTAAGATATTACAATACTGACAAGATTCACAATGTCTGTTCAATTAAAATGAATTTAATGTTGATATATAGGTTAATGGTCGAAATACTTTGAATAATAGATTATTTTTTATGGTCCACTAAATTCTTTTGAATTAAAAAATAATAATAAACAAGGACATTTAAAAAGGATAAATATTTTAAACTTAATTATATACAAGGTTTTAATTTACTACTACTAAACTGATTGTTTATACAAACGTTTTCAACGGAGAAGAGATCATAATTTATATGATACTTTTTAGTAACATTATTTAAATGTGAATTTTATTGTAAGTTTCCTTAAAATAAGTTTTCCAATTTTCTCACCCTTAGAATAAGAATTTTCTTAATCTTTTTAACATTAATTTAGTTTGTCTAACGAAAAACTCCTTTCCTATTAAAGATTTTAATTCATTTTTACGGAAAAACTTTTAAAACCATAAAATAAATTCATTCATCCGTTTAGCCATTTAAATTTCTTTAATGTTTTCCACTCTATCGCGTCATTTATTTTGAAAATATTAAATCACAAAAATTTATAAGAAAATAATGTTTTTTTTTTTATTGCTGGCTGGTACACATAAATAAAATCTTTATGTAAACTTGATTTTTGAAAATGCCTTTTAATAAAATATATCACAATATTCTTGATTACATATTTTGGCCATTAAGTATTTATATATTTACTAAATCAACATTTATATATATTTATATATTTACTAAATCAACATTTTGTAAAGACACCCAATGGAGAATATCTTATGTTTTCATATCTACTACTATACTAAGTTAATACTATCTCTCTTAACAAATTCATATATTTATACAACAATTAACCGCTTTTAGCAAATATAAATTATATCTTTAATACAAATATGAATCAGTTTATAATGATAGTCCACAATTTAGATAAAATACATAACTCTATAAATAGATTAAAATAATTTGTTACAAATTCCAATCTCGAAAACTTCAAACTAATAAATATATCGGAATTGGTATAATTATGTAGGACATGATAATTGAGATCGAAATTTAGAAAATGATAGATAATAAATTTTATTGAATTGCAATCATTATAGAGACTCACAGATTTAAGAGATACATTTTAGGAGCTTCAATTATACATGAATTTCCTGATTGAAATAAATTCTGCATCACAAAAATATCTCTAGATATATTTTTGGTGATATACTTGGATATTAAAAGTATTGGACGGACTACACAAAATTAGATTTAAAAAAAATGTATAAATTTAGTTAAGCTATTATTAATGAATGGTTTACGGTTTACCCAAATGGTTTTGCTTACCAACCACCACTTGAAAGAAGGCCAAATTACAAAAATTATAATTATGTAAATATATAAAAAAAATAATGTTAATTGCAAAGATAAGATTCGTTTTTTTACAAAAGTTTTTAAAAATCCAATTTCTGATCGCCAAAATAATTAAAATAATTATTACAAGATTTTTATGTATCAATTGAGATTAAAATAAAGGATACAATTTTCAGATTTATTTTAATTATAAATTCAGTATTTAAAAAAGAAACAAAAAATTGGAAAAATTTCATTACATAAAAAACCACTTTAAAAAATTGGCAAAAATTTAAATTTCTTTTTTTTTTGGACACAAAAATTTAAAAAAAAAATTGCTTTTCCTGTTTTGCTGTTGCTGGAACAAATTGTATTGAGGCGGAAAATAAATGTTATTGTAAAAGTTCGATACGATTGACTTTTTTGAGTGTGCGGGGTTGGATGATGAATAATGTTAAAAAAAATACAAACTGTTTAAGCCAAACCCATTAAAAAACATTTCATTTTTTATTGATATTTTAATTGCTAAGAAAATCAATTGATTACAACACAAGAAAATTCTATTAAGGTGTAATCAACTGTTACAGAGGCCGTAATTAAATCAGAACATTTTATTATTAGTGAATTTTTTAGACATGCAATGAAAAAATTGTAATCTGGACTGGATAGTGCTAATTTATGCATATATGAATTAAAAGAACCAAAAAATAACTGTCCGAATTACACTTCTAATTTAAATATATTCCCGTAGAGATTTGAAGAAAAGTTGAAGCTAATGGGTCCAATATAGAACGTAAACGGATGTAATGGAAAAGGATTCAAAGTATCAAGTGGAATCAAAAGACATCACACAAGAAAAACACGGAAACGGATTAATAACCTTCAGCTTATAACCCGTTAACAGGACATACATAAACGGCTACTATGAATAATTGTAAATTAATTGTATGGAAATTTGTCAACATATTTCCGGAAGTGATGCAAGTTAGTTCTTTTCATTAGGTAAGTCCATGTCTAAAGTATTGTTTTTTATAAAATTCTGTATAAGAACGTTTTATTGAATTGTACTTCAACTTTCTTTTTTTTTTGTTCTGATTAATTTCTTCGGTTATTTTATATTTAATTCCGTACGCTATACTAAATTTAAACATCTGTTTTTTACACCCTCATATTTAAATCGAATTAAAAACACTAAGTGCACTCACTCACAATTTTCATTCAATTTTACCTTTCTTTATACTCGTATACAAAATTTACAGCAGTACCGCTTCAATTTTGTTTTCTATTTTATTTTATTGCTTTTGTTTAGGAAGCTATTTTATGGATGCATATTGAATTTTAATTTCCGCAAAATTTTCTGTTATATTATATTATTTAAAAATAAAAAATAAAAAAATTATTTTGTACACCATTGAGCCGAGAAGAAAAGTAGAGTAAAAAATAATAAAAAACAAAAAAAAAATCAATCACAAAAATTACACGCCCAATGGTTTTGCTTAAGCACTTCACAATTATTTTTATTTTTTTTTTTGGTTACCAATTTTTACAATGGTGACCAGCTAGAGTGAGAGAACAAAAGCAAATAAAATTCTCCGGTTTAATTTCAATGATGAATAATGGAAAAGTGTAAAGTCAAAATGAAAATGCATTGAAAGCATAACTAAATAAATAATATAAAAAAAAAATTCATGTTCCACAAGTATGTTTTATGGTCTAGTAGTTGACATAATGGTTTCCGATAACGAAAGTGTAATTGTAAACTTTGTAAACAAACAATATTATACAGAAAGTATTAAAAGTTTGTAATTTCATTTCACTGTCACTTGTCAGGGAATGTTAGTCTGGAAACCAAAGTAAAATTTAACTATATAAATGTCAGATAATACAGCAATTTGACAGATCGCTTACAGTATTTTGAAAGATCGCTTTTGACAGTATTTTGATATATGTCTATAGATTACAAATATATAAGTCAATTTTAAAAGTCTGCTTTACATAACTTGACAAGACCAATTTTTTGAATAATATAATTTTTGGCAAATTACCATAATTTCGTAAAAGCTTCCATAAATTTGTATTGCTTCCAAAATATTTCAAATTTTACAAATATAATTTTTAACAAAACTTTGATTTTTATTATTTCGAATGGTAAACTTAATTATGGACCTGAGAAATTTATTTTAACAATTTTTATATAATGCTTTATTTTTCCAAAAGATTTATTTTTATTAATTTTTGTTTAAGTAAATTTGCTCTTATTTTTAACCAATAAAGTGAACACACTTGCTTCCTCCATATATAAAAAAAATATATTCAATAGTTATTGTTGGTTCAGTAATCGATATACCTCGTCCCCGTCCCCCCCAACCTTTAACAATTTTAGTTGAAAGAACATTTGAGAACATTCACATCACATTCTAAAATTATTATTGATACTTGGACCAAGGGGAAATTATTATAATATTGAGTTTTTTTTTTGTAGACCGCAAAATATTCAAGGGAAATTAGTGTCGGTGGCGCTTGATTGAAAATCATTTATTAGGACAGATGGTTTACTTAACAAGAGAATGAAAAGTATTCCAAGGGCGAACTAATATAGGGTGCAGTATAACAGCATCAATAAATATAGAAAAATTAAGTAAGTTTTTAAAAGTTCATTTTTGTTGTGTATGTTTTAGAATTACATAATAAAAATCTATATGTAAACAAATGTATAATTTGAAAAATTTAATTTATTGATAGTTAAATACATAAATTCTTTTGGGTAATTTGTTCAAAGTGCTAGAATTTTTAGAAGATAATAGGACAGACGACGTCGGAAAGTAAATAGACTTAAAATAGTGGTTTGTATATCAAAGACAAGCTATTTTTTATGATTAGAAATTAAAAGAATTTTTATTTGTGTACAAAGAATTACTTGATAATGTCAACAATTTTTATTAATGATGGTTTGTTAGAAAGCATTAGACAAAAATATCTTAAAATTAAAATTGATAACAGATCAATTTCGAATGCATGTCTTCAAAATTAGATGGATAATTATCCACAAATAAGAACTGTAATATTTAAAAGTATAACTAATGGTTGAAATTAGTAAAAAAAACATTAGAATAAACCACATGGCTGCAATGATCGACACTGTTATATGTCCCTCCATTAATGCTAAGCCTAACCTAATAAACAGTATGCCATTTCAAGACATTAAAGGGTGCGCCTGAATACTTGACATTAACTTGGAATATGTTTTGTTTCTCTTTGAAACTTTGAAAGTTTTAAATTTCTAAATGTCAATTACAGAAATTTTTGCAAATCATTTTGGATTCCAAATTGCTTTTAATGATTTTAATGATACATCACAGAAAATTTCCAGAGGCGTTATTCTCCTATCACACAATTGATTTAGATATCTTAACATTTTCAAAAATCATTTCTGCATAAGTAGTTTTGCTGTTGTTTATTAGTGTGCTAATAAAGAAGCCGATAAATATTTACCAAGAAAGATGATCAATTGATTAATAGAAAATATTAAAATTAAATTTAGTTTTTCAAGAAATGCTTGCAGATTTTAATGTAGAAAATTTGAAATAGCTATTAAAATTCTTATTAAACTGACAGAAAAGTACTCAAAATTACATTTTAATTACACTTAATTTTTCGTAGTTAAATATTATGAAATTTATCATCAATTTCCTATAATCAAGATCAATTTACTTTTTTAGCTAGATTTAGTGTTGTTAAGTAATAAATATCTTCATTCAAGATAATTATATTATATTTTAATTTGGTCAAAATCATTTTATGTTTCATTTTTATATTACATATTTTTCAACTGTCTCAAATTAAATCTTTAAATCCAATTTTGATATTACATTTATATCTTCTTGTATACTTCAAAATAATACCACAGACAAAAAATTACAAATTATTATAAAAATAACAATATAAATATCCTAAAAAAAATCTCTGCTTTTTTCTTAGGCTAAATTAATATGATGTTGAATCCTTAAGAAGTAAATTATTTGTATATAAAGATTTACAAAAAAATTATTTAGACACGACATGCATGCAAAAAAGATAAATGAAGAGTTTTTATTTATGATATTTAAAAAAAAAGAAAATTTAACAATTTTCTGTTTTGTGGAATTATTTTCCACCAAAACCTCTAAACATAAACATTTAATTTATTAGTAAAATGGTAAAATAAATTTAAGTGAAAACTGGAAAATGAATTACATAATATCATTCATTCTTGAATTCTTGAAAATTTCGTTTTATTTTAAGAAAATGGTGAAACCATATAAAAGTTACATTGGAAAATTCTGCTATTTCAATTATAATGATTGAATTAAATTAATGTTAATTTTCTAGATTATTTTTAAAGCAAGGAATGGTCAAGGTGATGAATTCTTCGCAGAGCTATGAAAAAGAAGAAAGATATTTAATTCGGTATAATTATTTATTTAATTACGAAAATATTCAAATTTATCTATAATGCTTTTCAACAAACCCCATCATTTTTTTTATATATAATTTAACTCAGATTATTTTATTAAATAAAAGCTTAATGTGATTTTTACTTATTAAATTTCGTTTTTCTCTCAATTCAAAATCCGACAGAAAACACAATTATTATTAAGGATATTTATACATTAGAATTATTATAACAATGTTAAGATTTTCTATATTACATACATATATAAATATAAATACAAATATACATATATAAAGCTTGATTAATGATGGTTTTATTTTATACTAATAAATGTAATGGGTGGGGGGTGGTAGTGATATATGTGTATACAAAGAAATATAATATTTTTTGAAGGATATATAAGATTTTGCCTCTTTTTTTTTCTTTTTTGCTGTAGAAAGTTGAAAAATGATGATGAACCCATCAAAATGAACGTAATTGTAATGTGTTTTGAATAGAAAATATGCCATAAAATTTGGATGGGAATTTTTTTGCTCAGAATTAGTTTATTTTTGTTCAAGTATTTTGTATTTACATCATCGAAAAAGTTTATGTGTAATCATATTATCTAAGATTTCTACATTTCTCGAGCTCTTTTGGATTCATTGTCCGATAGAATTTTTAGCTTGACAGACGGGAAATGATGTCTGCCCTCTGCCTAATTCATGTGTATCTTCTATAAAAAGAGAAAGAACAAACTTTGTATTTAAATTTGCGAAAGCTCATTATATCGGACAAGCATAAAGCGAGATGAAAGGTATAAATAATGTCCTGAAGAGAAGCATCTATCGAAAAATTTTAGATAAGAATTAAAAATAATTTTAATAATACCATCATTAATGCAAGGACCGCCAAGTTCTTTTGAGGTGTTAAAAATTATCAGGTCTCATATATCATCTTAACTAAAGGTAAAGGTTATTGAGTCATTGAGTGTCAAATGATATAGAGATGGTAGAAAATCACTTATTAGGTGAATTTTTAAATAATTTTATAAAAAATATAAAAGGATTTTTTTTCTGAACAAAAAAAATTGGAAACTGATTTTCCTTAAACAAATTTATTATTTGTGGTAAATAAAAAAAATATATTTTTTTATTATTTTGTAATATTTTTAATTACGTGGATAAGATTTTTGTGTGTGTGTTTGAATTTGGATACACATGAAAGGATAAATTTATTAAATGCGGAAATTAAATGGAAATTATTTTAAATTTCCAATTTTTGATTTGTTAAGATTAATAATAAAGAAAATATAATTTGTATAATATTGGAAACATAAAATTGACAGAATTTGAAAAATTGTTAAAGAATTTTTTTTTGTTATTTAAATAAACTCTGATTGTTTGCTATATAATTCTCGTTATAAAAATTTTTATATACATGGAATATTTTAAAGGTAGCAAAGGTGTCAAAGGACTTTGTTCTTGACATAATAGTGTCTCGAATAAATAAAAGAACCTAACAAACAAGGGCGGCAAATGCAATGTTTGACTACTGCATTTTTTAGTCCTGCATCAAAATATTACAGACATCAAACAGCATACGCGACATAACATAACTATAACTAATTGTTTGTGTAAATATTTAAATGCATCAATAAATAAGTAAATAAGTTTGCGATGAAATATATTTATATTAGAAAAACAATTTCTTTCTCTAGAAAATTAAAGGTGATAAAAGACATAAAACTGGATGGAAATCAGACAAAAATTTTGGTAGGCAAAGAAGGCAAAGAGTTGTTTATTTTTAAACTGACATAATGAATTATTAAATATAAAAAGTTTAATTTATGAAAATAAAAACATGCAGAGTACAAGTAAATTTGCAATGTATTAACTCATTTTGCAATATTCTGTTCATTTTAAAAGACTGTAAAACGAACTTTCATTCGTATCTTAATTTGCGTTACTATTAAGAAGACAGCAAAATGTTTCTAAACATTTAATATTTTCAATCAATTTTTGTATTCCATAATAAGGAAAATATTGTATATCAGAGATCCTTTGCCAGATTTGCAAGTCTGTCATTTTATCCATTGTAGGAAAAATACAAATGTATAGAAATTTCGTTTTAATTTGAATCTTTGAAAATTAATTTTAAGAAGAATTCTTTTAAAAATTAATATCGCTCATACTCAGTCCAATATTTGAATATTAAGACAATGAGTTTCCCAGTAATTTGTGCCGACACTGTTTGAGGATTTTTTTTTTAATATCTAATTTCCTTTAAACTGAGTTTCCGAATACTTTACGTCGATAACGACATCCGATACCTAAAGTTGTTTTCTAAGGAAGTAAATTAAAAACTCAAATCGAACTTTTTTGCTTCCCATGTGTTCTATCATTTTGGTAGGATATCTAATACTTAATCGAACGATATAATGACATCATCATTTTAGGATACAAATGTCACTGTCGTGTTTTATAATATGTACAATAACATATCATACTTTAGAAATTAACCAAGTTAAACTATCTGAAAAAAATAATGATCCTTATAAAGTTTCTTACAATTTTTACGCGGTTCGAAAGACAAATATTGCTAAACAGTAAAGTTAATCTAAAAATTATGATTTTTATTCTTCGAGGTATAAATTGTATAAATTACAATACACCGATTAAATTATCTATATTATTTCTTATCCTGAAGTGAGAATGTAATTACTTTGACACTATGCAATTAATTATATATATTAAAATTCCATTGAAATGGCGAAAATATTTCATCAAAATTCTTGAAAAAAAAAACCAAATTTATTGGTTTTATCTTGGGTTTTTTGTTCAATTCGCGAAAATTATGATTTTATTTTTTGTAGAATAAATTAATGATTTAACGAAAAAAAATATTATGGAATTTTATTTAACAAAAATCTTTTATTATTTGTCTGAATTTGAAAATCAAAAATATTATAGAAAAATTCCTATTTATTTCTTTTTTTTTTGCAAATCACATCAGTTTAAATATTAAATTATCCTCCGCAATGTAATTTATCCAAATAAAAAGATTCTTTAAATCCTTCTCTCGTCATACACATCTGTTTCGCATATTTTATAATATTTATAATAGTATAGAGCCACAAAACAAAAGTCTAACGAATTCCACGATTTATAACCAAATGATTGGGGAATTTTATTATAATAATATATTTAAAAATACGAAAAAGAATTCTTTATTTCATATATAGTAGATTTATATATTTTAATTCCTTTAGGGGTTGCTGATGAAGATATCGCATTTATGATTTTGTTGGTATTAAAAATTGATATCGCACTTATGAAATTCCACTGTTAAAAACTTTATTTCAAATATTTATGTATGCTTGCTTTTCAATGTTCAATTTATTTGCGCAAATTCCTTAACGCTTTTTTTTTATTTTAAATAATATTAAATTATATATTTTAGTTATAATCCTTGAGTTTTTTTTAAAAAAAAAAGGATAATATTATTACACATACACATAAACACAATAGAATTATCACCTTAAAATAATATTTTAACACTTTCGTTTAAGAAATTCAATAATAATTAATGAAACATTCTTTTTTTTTAAAAGAAAACTTTACGAATATGTTTACGAAAAGAGAATTTATTCAAAATTAAAGTTGTATCAAATCAACCACATTCGTTATTCGTAGTGTACTTAAATTTACAATATCGAACTGAACTTGCCGAGTCGCCGAATTGAACTGAATTCAAAGAATTTAAAAGATATATAAAAAAAACTGCTGCAATTATCACAAACATATGTGTGCACTCAAAATTTATATATGCTCCACAAACCTGTATATATATAAAAATGCGGTGTTGTTAATAAATAAGTCACTGAAAAAAATAAAAATAAAGGGAGAACTCAACTAAATATTGAAACATAAAAATAAAAAAATGTTGAGAGAATTACGTTCCACAACACATAGAAAACAGAGTGAACACTGAAATTGAACAGTGAACTGAACTGTCTGAAGATACATTATTTATATAATCATGTCCACAAAAAAAATTTAAATTTTAAAGAGCAAATAAAAATTAATTTAGAATTTTTATGTTCGTTTTATGTTTATTTATGTTTTGATTATGTTTTTAAAGAAGAGATACAGTTCCATTTATTCAGCAGATTAATTAAAATGGACCAAAAACACAAAAATGTAAATATTTTTTATAATTTTATACGTTCATTTTTTTTTATTTTTTTTGTTGCTTTAATTTATTTATGATTATTTCAGGAATTATTTGCAAGAATGTATGGATTGAGTAATTTAGTTCATATTTAAAAAAATAATGATTATTTTTTTAGTTTATGTATGAATTTTAGGATCCTAAAATATTTATTTTTCCTTAAATAAATTATTTGTATTTTGTAGATTTCTGTAGTCATCATATAAAAATTCATGGATTTGATCAGCCATAAAAATACCACTGATAAAATTGGGGAAATCAAAAAAATTAAAATTTTTTCTTCTCAAGTTTTTGGTAACTAAAGTTTAGTTTTGGTACCTCAATTAATCAGCCCATACAAAATCACTGCAATTTACTATATCAATTTTCGATATAAAACTATTTGGAGCTCTTTCTGCTGGATCAATAACAGAAATTCTGTCACAATTTTCATGTAAACATTTTTGTTAATGAAGGGTCAATTATTAATTTCTGGTGAATATTTATTAAACTTCAGTGAACATTTCAATACATTTAAACAATTTCGAGAAAAAACATTAACGAAATTAAATTAAAGTTTAAATTCTGTTGAATTGTTTTTATATTCATTAAATTAATAGCAACACTGACCAGAAGGACTGGGGCTTCTTCGTGATAGTGTTGACAAAAATGAACCAGTATTTAAAATACCATAAGATTAAAGGTAAATTTTTAGATAAATTTATTGCTAAATTAAATCTAACATAATACAAAATAAAACATTATGAAAAACATAAATCGTTTGGCGGAAACTGCCTAACAAAATAACATTTTATCTCACTAATATTATACATTTTGTTTTTGGTGGTAGTTTAACATATAAAATGTGGAAATGTTATTTGCAGTATTTGGGTGATTCACGCGTCTGTCGTTGCTGTGGCCTCGAAACAATACATAAAAAACGTTCAAATTTAAAATATTATATTAACATATATCAGCATCAATGTTTTTTCAGCACAATAATTTGAACGAAACACAAAATCAAAAAAAAAACTATCTGAGGATTAGACAATCACGGTGAATGGTCAGATAGACTAAATTAAAATGGACACAGACTAAATTCACTAAAAAAAAAAACTTTAAAATAAATAGTTAACAAAAAAAAAACAATATCTCGTAAAAAAAAAGGTTTTCGATTTAGGTAAAATATTTAAAAGATCTAAAAAAAAAAAATTAATTCGCACCACGTTGGACAGCATAAATAAAATCCTCGCCAGAGGCAAAATATAAAAATGTTAAGGTTTTTTTTTACTTTTTTTGAATATAATTGAATTTAAAATTTGTTAAAAATAAAACAGATAAACTTTAATATAAAAGCTTTTACTTATGTATTGGGGTTTGCAATTTAAATATTTTAGGTCACAAATTTTGATTTTGCATAATATTAAAGAGATTTATAAAATTTGATAACAGAAGGCTTAATTCCATTAAAGTTTTTTTCGGCTTATAGTTTTGATTTTAAACGAATGTTTTTTAAATCGTAATAGCATTATAAAAAGTTAATACAATAACGAGAGAGATGACACCTGTGTAAATCTAAAGTGTAAAAGTTAAACCGAAAAATAATTTGACATGATGTCAGTGTTATTTCTAATTAGATTTTAAAAATTGAATTATAGAAAATTTTGATTAATTTCTGATTTTGCAATGAGCTTGTTATCCGATTTAAAAAATATATAACAAAAACACAATTTAAATAATCTTTGAACAAATTTAACATTTGACTGACCCGAACTCATTTAATAAATCAATATTCTTCCAATTTAATAAATTACAGTTGATTATAAATTTAAGGAAATGAACCACCTCAACTATGTGTTTTATGATACACAAGCAATATAAAGCAATAAACTATGACTTAGTATACATTAATTTTACAGTCGTTACTGTACTATGTAATACTTAGATAAACAATTAATTATTTGCTCAGACAGTTGCAAAAAGGCGCTTGCAAAGGTGTCTCTTTAGTGAAAGTTAGTGAAAGAATGTAGGTCAAATCTTAATGGACTAGCTAATAGTAACGATCTTAAAATTCTCTTATCTCCACGGAATAGTTTGATCGAAGGAAAGGAGAAGGCGGATGAACTGGCAAGAAACTTGGCAAGTGACAACTCCTTGGAATCTTAATTAATATGTTATTCTATAGCTGACGCCAAAACTCTTCTGGATATATGGACTATACGAACGAATACATTCAGATGGACTGATTGAACGTTTGTCTTAACACTAAATTGTTCTGGAGCACTCCGGACACTAAGAAAACAAGAATTATTTTATTAATGAATAAGGCAACAGCCAGACTGTATACGGGTATTGTCACGGCACATATACTCCTACGGAAACATGCTGCACTGTTGAGACTGACTACGGTCTCGACATGCAGAGGTTGTGAAGAGGAAGAGGAATCCATGGAGCATCTCCTATGTCATTGTCCTGCAATGCATTGCAACAACGGAGATTAAGGTACTTAGATCGTTATTTTCTAAACAATCTGACGTTTGTCTAATTAATTATCAGCATTCCTATTTTCTTAAATTCCTTTTGACGATATTTTTTTATCTATAGCTCTATCGGAATTTTAGTATAGATCCATTCATCCTAGTCTACATTTATTTTTAAATCTAATGCTTCTATAAAAAATACGAGGTTTAAACCTTCATTCTTCCCTTATGGATTTTAAGACATTTTTGTTTTAAAGTTTGATTCTTCCAAAACTTACCACTTTATTAAGGTGTTAATCAAATTATAATGAAATCTTTCACTTACCTGCAAAGAAAAAAAAAATATTTATTATTTATTGAATCCAAATTTAAAAAATATTAAATTTTTTCCT
This sequence comes from Rhamphomyia laevipes, assembly GCA_963920725.1. Lineage (NCBI taxonomy): Eukaryota > Metazoa > Arthropoda > Insecta > Diptera > Empididae > Rhamphomyia > Rhamphomyia laevipes. The sequence continues at coordinate 42,949,030 of OY987257.1, read as the reverse complement.
ATAAAACAACAGGAAATAAAGTATGAAAATAATAATAATAAAAAAAAAAAATTTATAAAATTTTATTCAATTCATTTGCCTTAGTTTCAAGACTCATTAAATTTCAATTTCCAGAAACAAGCCACACCAACTATTCATCCGGTATATTAAAAATAAAAAATACTTCTAAGAGATTACAATATTATGTTACCTAAATAATTTTATCGTCTGACATTTTCCCTTATTCTAAAGCAAAAACAAAAAAACACAAAAAAAATTTATAAAAATCCCTCAGAAAGATTGAGGATCACGAAAAACTACCACCACGAACAAATCCTTACAAACAAATAAAAAAAATATTCGTTTGTAGGGATTTCTTTATTTTTTCGTTTGGTTGCAGAAAAAAATTATATATTTTGAAAATCACATTTTGGAATTACATTAAAAATCTTCACATTTACAAAAGGAGCTTCGTTAACAAAAAAAGAAGTATTCTTTCCCTTCCGTTTTTTTTATATTTATAATATTTTTTTTTCAGTTGTTACACTTTGCCCTCAAACTGTATATAAAAATTATGAGAATGCAACGAACCAGCCAGGAAAGACTTAAGACCAAAATAAATGGAATAGAAGAAAACATAGCCATGAGCTACCATTACAACAATTTTTTTTTGTTTTACGAATAAATTATTATAATAATGTACTTTCCGTTACCCAGACAAAGTTAAAGGAGAAGAGAAAAAGGATTAAATTTCCGTGGACAGTTAAAAATAAAATAAGATTTATGAATTTCACCATAATTATTGAAAGAATATATTTTATTTATGAGTAGATAAAAGTGTGTTTTAATGTAGTGCATGTAGTGTGTTTTAATGTAGGCTATTGTTTTACAGGATTTTTATATTCTCAGTCGTGAGACCAATTTTGATACATGGATTATATATTTCACAGTAAAAACATCATCGACTTAAATACTCGATCATATTTCTTGTTCAGAGTAGAACAATTTTTTAAGATATATCAACAAAAATTTATGGAAATCATTGGTTTCTTTAACGCCTCATTGATATCGTTTGGATGAAACACAACAAAAAATTCCCAAAACCTCTAATAGGCATTGTACCAATGGACTCTATAAATCATAGTCTTAATGTATTTAATGAATATATTCTTAAATTGTTCCTCATAGAAGTGAATTTAAAAAGATGCATGGATAGTAAGAACAGAACAAAAATTAACAAAATTAATTGAAGGGTTAAAAAAATTGTACAAATTTAATTCAGAGCAGATTATTGTCTTCAATACCTGCGGAAATGGTCCCTTTAAAAACCATGAAAATGTATTATATACAAAACTATGACGAGTCATAGCTTATGGACTTTATGACTTTTGTCTTCTCTAGAAATTAATTTTGAAAATAAAACTGGGCTTTATAGATTAAGTGTATTAAAAATGAAGGGTAGGTTAGAATTGAAACAATTCTATTTTCATTTTGTTTCTAAATATCATAATTATCTTCATATTTATGATACCTATTAGAACAAGTAGAAATGTTCACCAAACTAGCGAACATTGGTCAAAAGATGATAGCTGGATTCGATTAAAACTTCTGTAAATTTGGACTTAAATGTCGTAATTTTTTTTGCAAACTTTAAAATTTGTTATTAAAGAATTAAACCAAGTCATTTAAAGTAATTAATGTTATTAAATTATTTAAATCCCTATCAAACCAGAATTTGATTATAAATAATATGGTTTTAATTTTGACATAAAACAATTTATTTAACAGCTCCACTATTAGTAACTTATATTAATATATAATTTCTATAAAATAAATTCCAAACAATAAAATGCTCTGCAATAATATATATAATTTTATCTACTTTTCACTTAAACCACAATTTCCTTTCAACACGTCGAAATTTTATCCATATTCATTATTTCACCTCTATATAAAAAGAGAATTTTTCGATATAAAACTTTTAAACGATCCTTGTATGTCGTCCATCGTCATCATTATCGTTGTCGTACTCATTCACACCGGTCTTATCAGCATTAAAAAAGGAATCACCAGCAATTAATTAAACATAAGAGAGAATAGTATAAAAAAAAAATTATTTCGATACTGTTTTTTTTTCTTTCTTAAGATATTAACTAGCTTTAGACATTTAAGCTATCTTTCTATATCATTTGCTGCGTTGTGTTTGTCCTATAATAGTGCAATTTTACCAAGTTGATTTTATGGTTAAATTTGTAATTCTTTTATATAGGATTTTTCGTATAGATTTTCATTTGATAGTATAGAGGCAGAGAAATAGAATTAAGTAAATTTTGAACAGAATTTAACTTGTCTTGTTTCTAGCATTCGGTAGTTAAGAGCACATTTATGATAGGAATAGCTTAAACCACATGCAATCTATATATTTTTTTTGTAAATTAATGGGAATAAATTATGAAACTGAGTGATAAAGGATAAGTGGACAAGTTTTATTTTTTGTAATGTTCTGGTATTTTTTTTTCAATTTATGTAAAGAAGAATATTTTTACTTGTTTAACGAAATATGTTAAAATATTTAATGAAACTAATAATTTTAAATAAATTAATATTTTTTATACATATTCTGATTTATGTATATGCTTTAATTTTCCCGTATATTAAAGTGGTTGTTTTAATGTTAAAATATATTCAAATTAAATTTCAAATTATAAGTAAATTTTCGACTATTACAATTATTTTTTATGAACCTATCTTATTAATTGCTAATTAGGCATATATTTATGTGTTAACTGGACGAATGGCATCATTAAATTAATATTAGTAATATCAAAATTAGAATTCAGAGTCCAAAAACACAGTAAATACAACGAATTCCAAGTATATCTAGCTATTATCTGGCGATTCATACAGACTTTTACAGAAATTTTGGGAATTCTGTAAATACCTCGGGCAGATTAACTTCCTAATTTCAATGTGATGCATTATTTAGATATTATTAACAAAATTATTTGACCTTTAGGTCCATACCATAATTATATACGACTCTTGAATATAGATTAACTCAAATTTCTTTGGTAATAATACTGAAAGAAACAAACGTTGGTGTAACCTAGAATTAGCGGATGACTTTCCTACTAACTAAAATATTTGTTTTACCTATTTCTCAACAATAATTTATTGATTTATTTCCATAAATGCTACTATACTAAAGTCATAAACTAGCAAAAATCAACTAACTGAAATAAAACAAAATGAATTATTCTTTCCTAAAAATACTCTCAATAAAAAACATATTACACTAAGAAGGTAAGAAAACTTAATGTAAACATTTACATAAATATCATAAATTTCAATAATTTTAAAATATCAATTTTTATAGTATATTATTAAATATTGAAATTTATCTATTTCTATTTATGGATTTAAAGTTTATCTTCAAAAACACTTTCCAGTACGAGCATATATATAAAAAAAAAACTTGATAACTTTGCCATATTTCCTTTTTTTTTTTGTGTTGCGTGAATCCTTATATATGACTTAATACTTTAATAAAAATATATATACAAAAAAAATCGAATATGAAATGTGACAAAAAAAAATCTTTAAAGTTGCCATTTTGTGAAATCAAGTCACGTTCTTTAAACTATTTTTTCCGATTTTTATATTTTCTATTATATTTTTTTAGTCACGTGAAAGGTGCCCCAAGGATATTTCTTAAAATATTTGTAAATCAAGGAAATTTTTTCAAAAATTGTATAAATGTATAACTTAAAAATTGGGTTAAATTTAAATTTTAGTAACTGTAATTTTGCCTAAATTATGTTTACAACAATTCTTATTACGTCACAATTTAAATTATACTACACTAATTTACCAAGAATTAATCAAATAATTAATTTTATTATTAATTATAATTTAATTGTTGGTGTCGCCAAAAAAAATATTCTTTTTTAAAAATAAATGGATACAAATTATAAAAACAAACCAAGAAAATGTTTAAATATTTACGAATTTCATAGCTAAGACTTGCGCGCACCCACAATTTAAATAAGGAATGAATCATAATACAAAAACCAACAAAACTTATTATGAGCAAATATTTGATTACAGAATTTGTATATAGTTGGGAATGAACAAGAAATTATAAACCAGTCAAGTCAGACATTCACCTTTTAGGGAATTTTGTATATAAAAGACAAATATTTCTAGGGAATGATTTTTTTTTTTTTTTTTTGTATCTTTATGGTATGTCTTTATAATTTTCAAATGCAGGTAAAATATACAATTTACAGAATAAAATACATAATCAAAAAAATTCGTCACACTTCAGAACTATAGATGAGGACGTATCGTGTTAGTCTAGAGAGGAAAACAGGGAACATGAAGAAATCTATAAATATACAAACTAATCAGCAGAATAAAAGCTGAAGTTGATTTAACACATTAAAGTTCAGAGTAAGGTTTGGTTCGAGAATAATAAATGCAATAGCGTAAATATAAAGCAGAATCAAAGATTGACAAATAATACCAAAATAAAAAAAAACTTATATAGACAAGAGTTGATTGACAAATTTATGTGAAATCACAATTATGATATGAAATTTTTGAAATGTAAATTAGAATACTAGGAATTTTAAATTTTTTTGAAAGAGTTTCGACAAAATTGACATGTACTCTAATATTTTTTATATATGAAAAATTGGTTGGGTACAATATTTGCATATTGCACATTATATATAACTGGTGCAGTACGGATATGACGTAGTTGTGGCACTTAATGCGAGGTTACTTTATCAAGCGAGTAAATTTTAATTTCCGTGCTAAATTTTGTGGTAATCTTTTAGTTTAGCGAATTATTACCTTTGAATATAGAAACTTAAGAGAGTTTACTTGAGTTCAGCATTGTCCATTATTTATATTGCCATTAAATCCAGTGCCTGTGACAACCGAAAAGTCAAAGAAAACGAACTAAATTTTACTTTTCCTAACTAAAAAAATTGAATAATTTGAATCCCGAGTTATTATTTCAAAAAAATTATATACCATTTGAATTTCTGTCAATAAAAAGCAAATTGACTGAACGACAAAATGAATTCTATACGAAGATTATTTTAAACAATAAAATAATAAAAAATATGCTAGGAAAGCGTTTCGAGGTTTGTGTAATTTCTTTTTAAACAGTAATTGACTTTTGACAAATTTATGTGAAATAAATATTGTTTTTAATTGGTTTAAGTTAATTATGTTATTGCTAATATCGAAGAATCTTAAAAATGGATCTTTGTGTCTTAGAAGTTCCATAGAATCACACAAAATTCAAATTTATAATATTTATCGAATTTATTTATACATTTTTAAAGTTTTTAGGAAAATGGAACAAAATTAGATTCATTAAAATTTTCAATTTTGTTTAACTATTAAAGTTTTTTGAATAAATGATAAAACAACTTCCAATTTTCACAATCCTAATGTAAATCTTTTTGGAGGAACCCAACTTTGTCTCAAATTCTACTATTAAGTCTCCTTCTTTGTTAAAGAAATCTGAAGATACGGTATTGAAAGCAGCATTCAACGTACAATACTTCCAAGTAAAATGAGCCAATTTTTTTCAGTGAATTTTTACGAGGTGTAAGAAACAATTTGTCAATTCTAATATTAATTTTGTTTTCAAATTTAAATATACATTTAAAAAAAAATTATCATATATTTAAGTAAATATATAAGTAATTAAAATATTAAAGAAAATCACATTCCGCGGTGCTTAATCTTCTTTCACACTGCTTTAATGACATTTTCATAAATAACGTTTTCAAAAAAAAAAATTGTATTTTTGTTTGTTGTTTTGGAGAAAGTTCGTATTACTTCAACAAAAATAATTTATATTAATTTATGCTTTAATTTTGAATAATCGGAGATTAAAGAGATTTATAAATAAATTAAATTAAATTAAATTTATTAATATACACAATATAAATAATATTATGATAATTTAAATGTTAATACATTTGACACTTTTATTAGCCGGATTTGTTGTCATAATTTGATATGATATACATAAATAATACGATTAGCAAGCAGAGTTGTTAAATAATCCATTAAAAAAGCAATGCAGTATTATTAAATTGTAATTAAAATTTTTAATAAATTACCTTTTTACAAGTAATCTTTACTGAAAATTTTCAAGTACGAAATTACCAGCTAATACTGGAGTAATGTATTACTTTAACTGCATTAAAAGTAATGCATTGCTTTACTGCAATCCAGTAATAAATTCCGTAATTAATTTGAAATATTTTTTGCATTACTCTGTATTTTAATAAAGTATAAACTAGTTCATTATAATTATAAAGTAATTATAGTACTTCATTGAATTACTAATTATTGTGTTAGTACTTCAAAGTACTTCATTGAAGTACAGAGTAATGCCAAAAATACATCAAATTAATTACAGAATTTAAATAATTACTGGAATGCAGTAAAGTAATGCATTACTTTTAATATGGTTGAAATAATCCATTACTGAAATATTAGATTATAGGGTATTTTTGTTTTTTCAGTATTACAATACCGGACTGCATTAAAGTAATTCAAATGAAGTAACTACTAATTGAGTAATAATGTTGTTATATATGTACATAACCAAAATACTGCATTATTTACCAACTCTGACGATCAGTAGATTTCAACTTACATTTAGGGTAGAATTGATTTTAGTACAATTACTCGAATTTATTATTAATTTGTTGGATGAATATGAATTATTGTCAATATTTATCTACAAAATAACTTATAATTTTTTGAAAATGTAAATTCAATAAATTACTATGTCAAAAAAAGTCAATTTAATGATATATTCTCATATTCCCTGAGATATAAGTTCATTGACATTTGTATTTATCACTAAGTTCACGCTATGAATCAATCAAAATCAAAAATTTAATGTAAATATATTTTATGAATTTATCTTCACAATTCCAACCAACAAGAAGATAGCAGAAAAGTATCATTAAATGTATATTCAACGATTATTGAATAACAAAATAATAAGATATGAATCAAAATAATTTAATAACAATAAAAATATTTATAAATATTGTACCGCGTCAAGGTCGTGACCATCCCATTTTTTTTTCTTCATATTGTTGTACTCTTAAAAAGCGTTACAGGCGTTTTAAAAGTGACTATAAATAAAATCCGAGATAATGGATATTAAATGTTAAATATATTTACGTTAATTTTGCTATGATTATTAAAATGTTGATTTTAATAATTAATTGGTCAGTGACCTTATTAAAATTTAGTATGAAATTTAAATAGATTTTGCGAAATCAAAGAATACTTTAAGAAAAAAATAAAAAATGCTAAAATAATGATCAAATTTAAATTAATCCAAAATGGATTTTCACTTTTTTTTTTTGACCATATTTTTTATATATGTAAATAGTTTAATATTTGAGGTGTTAGTAATAGCGCCGCCACGCCGCTGCGTATACCCATTACCCAAACAGTGAAAGTCAAAGAGAAGTCGTAAATACAAATATAAATATATTTATAACAAAAGATTTAAAAGAAAGAATTGTAATGTTAATGAAAAAAAGCATAAAATATTCATAAAAAAAAAACAGTTTAGATCATATGATCAACATGTATAAAATATGCAAAAAATGCTAATTTTTTTAATCCGAAATGTCATTTAGTAAATCAGTGTTCCTTAAACTTTTATAAAATAATTATTGTAACATAAATTAAAATTACTTTTATGCCTGACCCAGAATGACGCGGCAAAATGTCGCGTCGCTTTTGAAATTTCGAATTTTGAAGCGTATAAAGTCAAAAGCGACGCAATGAGTTTTTTTCAAACCACATTGAAAAAATTGTAAACAATTTATTTAATGGTAAAAATTAAATAAATTCTAATATCTATGGATATTGTGTCATTATAAATTAAAATAATTGTAAACAATATTAATTGACATGATTGAATTTAAAAAATTTTAATAAATAAATTTATTGACACATTCGAAATTAAAATTTATACGCGGCAAGCGGCAAAAGTAGAAAGTAGGTCTACTCAAGCGGGTCGGCAAAATTGCCGCATCAACGCGACGCTTCATTGTGGGCAATTTCATATATGCCTATACATTCTACTTTTGAAGCGTTGTTGTCAAACGCGACGCGACAGCTTGCCGCGTCATTCTGGTTCTAACATTACGTTTTAATTAGGAATATAATTTAGCATAATTTGTATCTGTATGTAATAAATTTGAAAAATGTATTGAACATTTTTTATACGTCCAGTTTCACGATTATTACAATAAGAATAAACATAGATTATTGATTATTGTAAATCGTAAGATTTACGAATGTTACGAAATAAAAACTACATGAACACCATAAAAAAAGACGAAAGCAAAACTTCATACTGTCAAATTTAATCGGTTGCGATTGATAATTATGTGATCTGTATACTTAGCCTGTCGTTTATCTACTGTACGAAACTGAGCTGATCATAAATAATTCAAGTATATAATAAATGTTAAACAAATTTTAACTGCAAATCTAATTTAATGAATTTTTCTAATTAGGTGAAAAAATGAAATTGACAGAGACCATGCAACCCGAACGGATACCCAAAATACTCTTTGAGAAACATTGGTTTAATCGAGAAAAGATAACTAAGATATCGCTGACTATATGAAATTATTATTCAAATGATCATGCTGTTCTCATATTTCCAAAAATTCATAGTATATCCGCTGTTTATTAAAATAATGACTGTACAAACAATTTTTTTTTTAAAAAAATCATATTAAACATCAAATTGTCATTCAAACAGCAAAAAGATATTTTGATTTTTTCAAACAAATGAAAATAAAACTGAAAAAAATTGAGTTATTTTTTTTTTTTTTTTTTAAGTTTTGTAAATTTGTCACGAATTCATTCTATTTTGTTATGAATATTACAAAGTTTTGTAATATAAAACTAACAACAATTTTCTAATAAAAATACAAATTTTGGACACATTGAATATTTGTCATTTATTCGTTCCATGATGTGTTTCGGAAAATTGTCTGTAATGTTAATCTGAACACCCACAACCGCTAAAAAATAACCAGGAGAAATAAACTATATAGTACAATAATATTTATTGTGCCTCGTAATCGGAGGTCAGGCAAAATTTAACAACTTTTATTTAACTTATTGTAATCAGGGAGAATAGAAATATTAAGTTAAATTTTACACCGTGGACATCACGTAAAAAAATAATAATTTGTCAAACAAAAAATTTATTGCATATTGCATTTTTTTTATAATGCTATAGTCGCGAGGTTGTTTTTCTGTAATAATTCAATTATGATGTTCATTGCTATAGAGTGGTAGAGATTACTAATTGATAATATCCCTTGTTTCAGCTTGAATTCGTATAGTACATATTAAGTGTCGCCAACATAAAATAAAGATATAATTTGTTTGAATTATAAATGATCCAATAAATTGAAGAATTCAAAAATTACATAATTACTATGTTCTTAATAGGTCAAGAAATATTTGTAATTTTAATTATTAAAATTCTAGATTTAACTTAGGAATATATTTATTTTTTTAAAACGGACGTAAAATTCTAATGCACCCAGTAGGAATTAGTTTTGACATACTTTATTCTATTCAAATTTTCTCTATACAAATACATTTAGATGACCAAAATGTCTTAATTCCCACTCTAAAGCTAAACTGTCGCCTGAGTTATAATAAAAAAAAAAAACTTTGTACTGACAGTTCCTGGCGTCTCATAAAATTTGTATATTTTCGTCTTGTGTAAATAAATAACTTTTGGCCAGACCATCAAAAGGATTAAATTTAAATAAAATAAAATTTGTGGTCATAAATGCTATTTCAAACACGTTTGAATTTAATAATAGTTCGCGGATTCGAAATTGAAGATTATTTATGATAATAAAATGCATAAATTTAAAAAAAAAAAATCAATGCTGTTTTTACTTTTTGTCATTTTGTATTAATGATATAGCGCCTGCTCAATTTGTTTTACTTGCTGTTAAATTGCATTCGGCCACACGGTATCTATAACTATGCGGGAGTTTAGTATATATGTTAGTGGGAGAAGAATTTATATGACAATCACAGCCACAGGGTAAATAGCATAAAATTAAGCAGCAGGTATAAATTAATATTGTAATGAAATAAAAAATAAATTGAAAATATATTCACATATATTTAGAGATGAAAATGGCATGTAAAATGATATTTTATGTATTTTCTCTGTTTCTAAAAATGTGAAGTTAAATTCTTCTCACATATATGCTTTTGCAGATAAATTACATATATACATTTATTCATTTGTCAAAAATATTAATTTTATGAGCTGTAAACTGAATAGAGAATAAATTTGTTAAAATCTTACAAAGTAGTTCTAGTTCCACTTTTTGAACTAATTTACATATATATATTTTTATTCTTATGGAAATGAACTTCCATAACGATGTATTTTTACACAAAGGATTTAGTAACTTTTAAGAAATACCTACGACAATAAATCGGCTTAATTGAAAACTTAGAAACAAATATCAGCTCAGAAAACAAAATGTTAATTAAAGATTAAAAGTTATTATTATAATAATCAAAATACTGGTATTAAAAAAGTTTTCCTTATTATCACAAAGAAAACTTACCGAAATACATACAAGTTTCTAATGTCAGTCAGTCGATTTCTAATGTCAGTCTAATAAAGCTTAATGTAGTAATGATAACTTTAAAAATTTCAAATTACAAATTTTGATAACCTCTGAAAAATTAATTATAATTTTAATTAGTCGAATTTAGTTTAGTTTAATTAAAATGGGAGAAATATTCGCTGTTCCAAATAGTGATCTAATGCACGGACTAGAGCATTATTTAGTAGGCCATTGGTGGCTGGCTATTCAAGATTCTAAACCTTCTTCACGGACAGTCACATAACTGATATCCACTACCGATATCCCGATTCTTTGAGTTGAGGTAAAATCCAATCTATGCGAGATCTTATCTAATTGATATTTACCTGTCATGATACCTAACATAAGACGCAAATATCTTTAATTTACAAACAGGGTCGGTCAACTCTTGTTTTATTAATATTCCTAATCGGGACAAATAGTCAACCCTAAACTTGGTAATATATCATTGAATCTAGTTAATATTTCTGAAATTTTATTATCCAGAATGAAGATAATTATTTCAGATTTCACCATTTACCTGTTTTGTTTTGCAAAATTTCTTATATACAAACATCACACAATAGTTCAATTCGTGATATTACATTTTTAACCTTACTCAGCAATCCCAAATTTCAAATAAAATTTTCGCTTTTAGTATTTCAAATATTTTCAGTTTTTTTTTTTTTTTTTTTTTTCATTTTTTTTTTTACATAATTTGAAAACTTTTTCCATTTACATTATTTAAGTTCATATCTATAATTTTATAGATATAATCAAATATTCTGAAAATTTAATTGGCTATACACAAAACATTTTCAACACAACAAAAAACCCACAAACAAATTGAAAACAAATTTCTAGAAAACATATAAACAAATTTATTATTTAAATAAATTAAAACCATAAAATTATATATCCTTCAAGTTATCCTTTTGGGGGGCAGAGGACGAGATAATAATATATATATATATATAAATATATTTTGTGAACATTTAATAGTTTTATTCGGTTAAAAAAAAAATTGAATTCGAAACTTTATCTCACAAGCACAAAATTTATCTCTAAGTGGACGAAATTGTAAAAAGCAGAATTTTGAAATTAGATCTTGTCGTACTCATTTATACTGACCAATTTAAAATTTAACTAAAATTTACCATTAAAAAAAAGTGTTTAAATTGTAGAACAAATTATACTAAAAATAAAAAAAATATAATTTATCAAAAAACCTTTACTCTGGGATGGTAATTTAAGGATTTTGTGCGAATAAACTTCATTATAAATGAAATTTTGGGTTCTTTGGTTAAAAATTGTGAAAATGAACATATCTATGCTAAAAATTTATATATACATATTAAAACTTGATTTTTTTTACTGTATGTAATTAGCAAAACATTTGTATATCAGTTAGAATTTTTTATTTTTGTTGGGAAGAAAAATAAATGTCTAAAATTTCTCATAAAATTAGAATTTTCAAATAAATATTTAGATTTTAGTTATTTTTTTATAGGATGAATTATGTATGAATGGGTGTAGTCAATGTGTCGAAATGGTAGTGTGCTTCACTGCAATGCATTAAGTCTCGGGTTCAAGTCCAGCGGGAGACATCGATGTCGCTCTAAGTTGACTGAGTTTTAAATGATTATAACAATTAAATTTACTGATAAGAAATTTACTGATTCAGTTGAAACTTGTATGGGTGTAGAGTAGAACAAGATATTTACGCAAAATTTTCTGCACAGTACAAATTGTTGGGAAGGTCGAGTAATAGGCAAATATGGATCTTCATCAACACTAGCAATATTTTTTTCTGTACGTGCATTTCTTTATCTTGTTGTTGTTGTTGCACGCAGTAGAGAAAATATTGTCCGAAACTTACAATTCAACGAATATTATAGATAATTCAACATATAATCTGCTCTGATGGACGATTATGTAAACCATAAATTTCACGAAGTGCTCTATAAGTTCGGCGAATAGAACACTGATTTTGAAAATAAATTTCAACAATTTGTAAAAGTTGTTGCGGCGTGAGTCTTTCCACGATAATTTGCCACTGCTTACTGACTAGAAATTCAAAACAAAATGCCATATACTATCTGTTAAATGACAGTTATCCCTATTAAAAATTCTATCATTCCAAAAAAAAAAAAACACATTTTCTATATTTATATAAACAAATCAGTAAAAATATTTTAAGTCAGCCTGTATACAAATTATTTATTCACATCACAACTGTAGAATTCAAATTTCTTTGGTAAAAATTGTAAGAAGATATATACTAAATTTTTGTCAAAGTTATAAAACCACTTTTTTTTTTTAATGTCCAAAGTGGTGTAGTTTTCATTTAACGGACATACAGGACATATTATCAGTTATATATACACAAACTTTATGTATTTAACATTGTTATTGTTGAAAATGCATTCAGTCATATTTAAACAAACCCTGGACATTAATTAAATAATTCATTTATTTTACCCATCATACACAAAATTCCATTAAAATGTTTACATGTATAAAAATTTCATTTATTTAAAGGACATAGATATACACACAACCAAAAGTATATCGTTATAGAATTGTGTTTAATTAATATTCATTTTTAAGGATAGTTTTTGGTACCAAAAAGCTTACAATTTGTTAGAACATACGAAAAAAAATATGAAGTATACCTGCATGTTTTCGATTAGCTAGTAAAATATTCAATAGTAAATATAGTTTCAATGTTGTACGACCTTGGTATATGTCAGTATATGTATGTCTACTAATATGGTATAATAACGTTATTTAAAATAATTCGTTTCTCATCATAACGTTAGGGTTCAACATAACAATAACGAAATACTATTCAAAAAATTAAATAGTTTTTTGAAGGACACTATTTTTAATTTTATATTTATAACTTTATAAATTTTAAAACAATTTTTTTTAGCTTTCTAATTTTTTGGTTATTCTGTATATCCGTTCAGAATATCCGTTCGTTCCGATACTAAATTAATACCAGAATAATTTTGTTTATTATATAATTAAAATTAAAATTTGTAATTAAGAATAATAAAAGTTCACCAATATTGAAAATCAAAACACAGCTTTAAAAAGCTAATATAGTAAAATTTATATTCAACTATCTTTATGTCAAATAAAATGTTAGATCCTGTATTGTAGAGGTAATTCAAAGTAAAACAAACTAAAACCAAACATATTTTACATATCGGCCACTAGATGCCGTGGCAAATTGTTTTAAAATTATTTGTTAACATTCGCGTAAAAACTTGTTAAAAACTTATTAAAACAAATTCAACTACCGGTAAGAGCTCATACATATACAAGTTCTGTACCAGTAGTTTAACTTCCCACGAACTTTGTATTTTTATGAAAATGAACAACGGAAATATGGTTAAAGTTAATGTAGTAGAAAAAGAAAAATTAGAATTACAGTACACAAACATAATCCCAAAAATAAAAAGCTAGTTATTAAAAGTCCTATAAAATAAATGAATCCTTTGTTTTTTACATAAAACATAAAAAAAAATCTATATTATTTTTCATTTCAATTATTTAACTTGAAATTTGAATCTTTTCTTGGACAAAAAGGAAAACTTTATGTATATGTACAAAAAAAAAATAATAATAATAAAAAATAAAAATTTTTAATAACCAGGAAACTGACCAACGACGTTTTTTTTTTAAAAAAAAAAAAAAGGATTATTTTTTAAGTACTTAAATTTTTCCATTGCGCGCATACTTAACAAAGCAACCACTACAAAGAAAAAACTGGGAATTAAAGTACTTTCAACCCTTATGTTTATTAAAAAGTTTGTTATTTTAGTGTTATGGGGATGGAGGAGTAGATTTTATAAAAATATTTCAGGGATTTTTGTAGAATTGTTCTGTGTTGACTCGGATATCCTATTGCACTATACGTAAACTTTTTTTTCTGGTTTTTGGTTGACTAATTTTTTGAACAGGCTTCACAAACGGAAGTTTTTTTTTCTATGGTTTTGTTTTGAAATTGGTATTTTTTTAGGAAAAGTATAAAAATAAAAATTAAATAAAAAATGTGATGAAAAGTTTTCACTTTTTCTTATTTTTTTTTTTTTTTTTGTTTATTAAGGAAGTTAGAAAGAAAAATTGGTTTGAATTGAAAATTGTTATTTTTTATAGGTTTAATAATTAAAATTTTGAAATTTTAAATATTTCAAATACAAAAATGTAAAAATTAAAAATGTATAAAAATAATAAAATTGTGTTCAAAAATGATTGCATACCTTTAGGTGGATATAATATAATATAAATAATTTATAAATTGCTCCACATCCAGAGTCGAAGTTATTTTTATTTACTATAATCACTCTTCTATATCTCTATTGTATTGAGTAATCGCTCGTAGATATTAAGCAGTCTCTAGTTGCTTTTCCTGAATGACTACTACTCGATTCCGTAACTTATTCCAGTATTTCCGATATTATTATTGCTTTTTAATAAAAACTGTATATTTTTACTAGTAAATGTTCACTAAATTTGATCAACGTTATGTGAAATTATTTTAATAATTGCATTTAGTTACTAGTATACTCAAGATTCTACGTTACGCTGCATTGCAAAATGTGTTTATTTTTGTACTTTTAAAATGATTCTAGCTTGATAAATATTTAAATGTAATACAATTTACTGATAAAACAATAAATAATTAAATTTTAAATTTTATAGTTTTAAAATATAAATTTTAATTGATATAAGATTTTATTCAAAGTTTCGGTTATTATGTGAAATGTAGACAAAAAATATATTGAATTTTTTGAAAAACTTAACAAGCATTTGAATTGCATAATAATGTTGTACTATTGCCATTAAAAAAGCTCATAATACTGAAACTATTGCAAGGCAATACATGAAGCTTTAATTATTTTTCTTTAATAATTAAGACTACCACAGCATAGAACTATAACTGCAGTTACAATATGCCAGGTGACAACTAATAAATTTTTTTTTTTTTTGTAAAATTACTTTAATTTAACTCCATGAAATTACGTGGCACATCAACATTTTCATTTTTGACAGTTTGCAGACACGAATTTCTTTTCCAGTTTTTTATTTATATCCGGATAAAATATTTCTTCCAAAACTTCCAAATCCTAATACATACTTAAATTCCAAACTTTACTATAAACATTTTAAGAAATATGACAAAATTTCATCTAAATATTTTTATAAGTATTTTTTTTTTTTTTTGCTAAAAACTTTATGACTTTTAAAAATAGTCGGCTTCCATACAACCAGATCTGAAAATTAAAAATAAACAGACAGGAAAGATAAACTTCTGTTCGGCAAAAGATAAGAAATTGAAAGCAGCAACATTGTTTACCTTAATAACAAAACATATACAGAAGATATTTTCAAAAACTTTTCTCATCTTCATGTTGACTAAAAAAAAAATCGATGGATATACATTTTCACAGAACACAGTGTTGGGAATTTTTGTGGATTTTTAATATAGATTTTAGAATTAACACCAAAATTCAAGGATATACAATTGAAATTTTTTTTTGTACATAAGCTTTTAGATTATGCTTTTCTATGTACTCGTTATTACATTAAAAATTTAAAATATATTTACAGCGGTTAACTTGAAAACTTTAATCAATTATCATTAACATTAACATTACATTAACCACTTAATATTTTCAAAATAAACGATTTTATTTAATAACCAGTTCAAGTATATGAAAGTTAATCGATTTAAAAAATGAATTATTATATTTTATTCCTAACGTAACCGTTTTATACATAACCGATTGAATTTACACAATAAACTATTATAGTATAAACCTTCCCCATGACACAACCAATAATTATTAATCATTCATACTTTAAAACGAGTATCCACTAACGAAACCTAAACCGCATATATCATGTAACCGGTTATTGTAACAATATTAAATTAATCGGTAACCAGAATTTATAACAAAACTATGTAATCGGTTGTTAAATTTTCCCATCACACAACCGAAAATTGTTTTATCATTCATACTTTAAAAGCAGAATCCACTAACGAAACCCAAACCGCATATCATATAACCGGTTATTGTAATAACATTAATTCACTTAATAACAAAACTATATAATCGGTTGCCAAATATTCTCATAGGGAAATGATTTCCTAAAAACTAACTCTTAAAACCAATAAATTACAATTTCATTTAAAACTAACACAATTAATGCAAATTTCCTAAGTAAACAAAAAAACTTCTTTCAATAGTATTAGTATAGAATTATCTTTACACACACACATACAAAAATTGAAAATTCCTACAAAAAAAAAGGATTATTATTGCATAATATTCTGACGAGAAAATGAATTTTATGTAAATCTTTTTGGCAAATATAATAGAAAATTCCGGAACAAAGAAACAATTTAATACAATTAGAAATAGTTTTAGTGGAAATCTAATAAAATGGTAAAATGTATTTAAAGTTTTGGTAATTAAGTCTTACCTCTCTAACCATACAAAATTCATTCATTAGGAACAAAACTTTTGAATTTTGTTTACACAATATTGAAAATATTTTTATTTTACAAAATTATAAGGTAAATCAGAAATCAGGTAGGTAATACACATATGCTCTCAAGTTTATCGTTATAATAATTTTTACCACAACAATTATATAAATGTATAGATTAAAATATTCATAATAATTTACTAAATATTATAATAATAAAAATCACAAAATTTACTCAAAGATTTACAGAAATTAATTTTAGGAAAAAAAATATTTTAAATTATTGAAAGGATATCTAAGAGTAACATTTATGTATATGATCAATGACTGATAAAATTGAAATTAATCGAGTATGCAAATTGAATATTTATTTAAACCACAATATATTTTATGTTTTTTTTTAACATATTTATATTAAGTTTATATGTTGTTGTTAAAAGCAAATATGGATTTTCATCAGACAGATAAAACATTGTATGCATAACGTATAACTTTAATATTCTATAGGAAAATTTACATTGTCGTTTGTTTTTCTTGATTTATCCTTTTGTTAGTTTGGTTGTGATATGATTGGATTATATGAATTTTCCATACTAATTTAATTTATATCAACATTAATGTTATTTTAAAGAAATTCATAATAAATTGTTTTAGTTTAATACGTATATATATAAATATCCTTGATATGAGAAAATGGAAGAATTTAGGTAAAGAAGGAATGCAGTTATTTCTACCACTGAGTGTGTAATCCCTAAAAAGAAAGCTGAACAGTTAGGTTGATAATAAAGCATAATAAACGAAAAACAAGCAAAATATGTTACCAAAAAAAACTGTGGAAGTTTAATAATTAGAATTCGCTCTCAGAGATTCAGCTTTCAAAATTCGATTTAAGTAGCTATAAAACCTGTTTAGATAAATGCAATTTATATCACAGATATTTTTGCGTCATTTACGTTTCAGTTATAGTGGTTTTTATTTCATGGAAGGATTGCAAATTTCAAGATTTATCAGAAATCCTAAATCAACCTGATTGACCAAGAGATGCTACATTTACTTATATAAAGATATTTTAGGAGAATATACAATTAACTCAATGCGTAAATGCATGTCCATGCAAAAACCTCTTTCCAGTCTTCACCTTAATACATCAAATTTGAAAGAAATATATTAATATAATTAAAGTTTATTCCAACTTAAAATAATAATATCAATAAATAATTCGTATTATCTACAAATTAATGAATTTAATTATCGACTGGATCAAAATTTAATCCATATAACTACCCCCGAAAACTTAAACACACATTTAGTCCAATTTTTTTTACTTGTTTAATTAATTGGACATTCTCTCTACTTGTTTCCTATATTCACACATTCATATATACATAATAAAACAAAAGAAGAATTAATATTAACCCAATAATGAATCATCAACCAATTTCCTATCAATAAAAATAACCAATAATTGTTTTATTTTATTTATGTTCATTTATGTAACAAAACGAAAAAAAAATTTCAGATAACCCAAAAATTTTATGTCGTTTTCTTTTATGTATATTTAATATGAAAACTGAAACGAGCACGTTTTACGTTTTAATTAATGAAATAGTTTTTTTTTTATTTAACTTTTATAACTTTGGCTACATTCAAGATTCAACCTACAATAATTTATCTGGGATAACCACATACAGAAAAAGAACAGATAGAAATAACAAAAAGTCATAATCTAATGGTAATCAAGAAGATTTAATTTAAAGTCATTTGGAAATAAATCATGAATATTGGAAAATGTTATTAGTTTAAGTTCAATTTATTTCTATTATACTTGAAATTAAATTTCCTTGAAAACTTTTAGTTCTTTTGTAGTGAGTGGCTCGTCTGGCATCTTATTTAAAGTTCAACAATTTTAAAATGTAATTTAACTTCTTAATTGATACTTTTATAAAGAAAAATGGACTTCCTTCTAAAGCTGCCACGCAAGGACATAGCTAGAACTAAAGCTGCGTATACGGGGGACCGGCCAATCGGTGAACATGCGGCCAGACTTGCCAATCATGTCGCAACTGTAAAGTACCGCATTTTCAAGTGCCCTGCACAGGCCAGAGCCAACTCTTTCGGTAGTCTTTACCTTAGCGAACTCAACGACCTAGCCAAGAAGGAACCCAGAAACCAGGTACGCTTCTGGAATAGCACGAGGTTAAACTAAACTTCCTCTTTCCACCGCGTAACCTAGCTTGGTTTCATCAGTATGAGTGGTAGAAAAATGGTGCATATGCACTAATTGGAGCCGCCGGGCATGTTGCTGGAGACTCGTAACTTAAACCAAACAACCAACAGTTTTATTAAAATATATAAAGGGCAAGGTGAGCCATTTTATTCAACAATTTATTCAACGGGTGTATTCAACAATTAACATTTTATCCGCGTAGTAAATTCACAATATTAATAATTTTACTATATCAATATTCATTTCTTTAAAAGTTGTATATAGTGAACGATTACGATATTTTAATTGAGAGTTACACCCTCCAACCTCCAAGTTTCAGTTAATGGTTATCGGTTATGGGGTTAAATTATATGTGTTAACATAGACATTTATAATTGATTAATTTACTTATCTACAATAAAAGAGTAATTAGTACCGGAAATACAATAGATATATAGTAGCTTCATATACTCAAAAACCGATTCAAAGTGTGACATCACTTTTTTATATTAATAGTGAACAGAAAAATTTTTGTTTTCTCATCATTTCAAATTATGTTTTAGTCCTTTATCTTCTATTATTACATTGACAATGAAAATCAGCATAAAATTACATAAATATGAAATTCCGAAATCGAGAGCCTGAAAATATCATTCAAATTACAAAACCCCAAAACCCATTTTATTTTTACTATTCCGCTAAAACTGATATTTAAATTAGTAAAGTAGATATGTATATCCACTTTAATTTAGGGTTGATTTTCATGATTTCCCAGCGTAGCAAAACGATATTTATCTATATTTTCTTTTATAGGGTATATACCTCACCTGTACAAGTAAATCTAATTTAATTTGTAATTAAAAAAAAAACTTACCGTCATATATTCATCTAATCGATGTTTCCAATGATCAGATCTATCAATTAAATTATTCCATTGTTCTGATAATTTTGCAACTTCTCGACGAATACTTCTTGTTAATTCACGATTTTGTTCTTCTGTTGATGGATACCTTGACTCTGAATCATGAGCTATAAAATAAAATAAAAAAAACAACAATTACATTGTGATCTATATATAAATATTGTGCCAGTTATTTAATTGGTAGAATGACGGAATGAGTAATTAAACATTTAACAAGTTAATTTAATTTTTATCTTGAAACGATAAAATAAAAATTGTTATAAAAAGTTATTTAAAATAAATTGAAATTAATTTTTATTCGAAGGCTAATAGGTTGTTATTTTTGTTTGGAAGGGAGACAGACGACAAATATTCACAAAATAACTTTATATAGAAAACTCGCGTAAATAAATAATTACTTAGTGTTATCCACCATCCCTTTCGATTCTAGTTAGTGTTGATCTTTTTATTTATATAGATATAGTGAAATACATACCTTCAGTGTCACTGGTATCTGAAACAGGTGGTTCACTAGAAACATATTGACGTCCATTCAGTAAATTACTTTCAACAACAGGACGTTTATCCTCTAATTGGCGTCGGAAAGCCTTGTGATCGTCCTAGAGAAATAAAAAAAAAAACATTAATTGAAAATATATTTTATAGTAATAAATTAAAACTCACAAAAATAAACAAAAATATAAAATTTATACTGTGTAAAGGACAACAGGATTTAATGGAAATCTATCCTTCAGTCAATTTGTAAATTGTATAAACAGAAAAAAATATATATATATATATATTTTCTGGATATTAAAATGTGTACATAATTGCTTAACCCCATTTTAATTGGCTTAAATAAAGATCTTAATTAACTCTATCCCATCAGGTATGAGAAATTTAACCTTTTTTTTTTTTTTTTTTGTTACTGGATGGTTTTATTTGTGGGTGAAAGAATGGTTCAGAGTTAAAGATTTTCTTGTATTTGGTTGGGTGAGGTTATTCTGTATACTTTTATATAATTTCGGTAAAGAATTTCAGGTATTTTTAATGGAATTCGATTTTTTAGGAAACATAGAGAAGACAGTTAGTCAGGATATTTAATTGAAAATGGTGTGAAAAAGGTTGATTTTAAGGATTTGTGTAATATAATATAAAGTATTATTATAATTTTAAATTATATATAGAAAATATTTAAATTAGTTAAGTGCTTGTTAAATGTGAAATTTGATTATGTAACCTTAAAAATTAGTTAATTTAAGATTATAAATTATATAATAAAAATAGTAATTAATTTTTAAATTTTTTATATTTCAATTTTATTTATTTTCTATATGCCAATACAATCCCTGAAATTAGCAATGACTTAATTACGATTACGATTAATAGCAATTCAACTTTTCGAAAAGTAGAAATATCCTTTTAGGGAAAATAATAGTAGGTATACGTCAAATTTTTATAAGGACCTTGGCAAATCACAAACAAATTGAAAATATGTATTAAACATATTGTGGAACTTGTGCTCTTTAAAAACAACATAAATTTAGAACCCATTCAAAATATAACTCTGTACATAAACGGTTCGCTAAAAGTGAAAAGTCTAAGAGTACATCAATAAATACGTTTTTTAATTCCATTTCTGATGTAATAAACGTTGTATTTAGCAAATTGTATGTAAAAACGCTTGCAAGGACGAAATCGCCTGCAAATTCCAACACTGCGCCACATTTAAATAGTAAAAACTATACAACTTACAAAAACTGCAAATCATATTAAAATTATTACAAACTTATAAATATGTATCCAAATATATGGCTCCGTATAGTTCCAATTTTCATAGTAAATTTATCAATGATGCACATTAAATTCCGATAAATTTACCACATGCGCTCATAAAATTCAAATTAGAATTTGATACGGTTTCTAACCAGTAAATAATAAATGTTTTGTATAACCGATTAACTATAATAAATTTTTACATATTTAGTCAATAATTTGTATATAATTTAAATACATTTATAATATTGAATCAATTCACTAATTGTATATGAAAATAATTTTAACTATAATAGAATCATTATTTTAATAGAAATTTTTTGACAGGATTATCTATATACTCACTGTCAAAAACTAAATAAACAATATATATATATATATATATATATATATATATATATATATATATTTTATATACCTTAAGGAACTTTTCTAATTGAAACAAATTACTCAAAAAAAAAAGTTATTTTAATTACATTTTAATGGACTTGTCCAAATATGAACACGATTTATGCATTATCAGAAATACTGGAAAATGCTTTTAACATTTTTAATATATAATTCTATTTCTATATATATAAATAAATAAATAAATACAAACGATTTTTTTTTTCAATTGACTGTTATACAACTATAAAGAAGGATATAATATACAATTTTTATATTTCATTTCATTTTATGGCGAATTTTCTAAATAATAAATCAGCCGAAATGAAAAATATTATAGTTCATGTCATAATTGTTTCTCACTTAAGTAATGAAAGTATAAATCAATATTTTTATATAAATATAGATATTTTGAGTTAATTAATGTCAGTTATTTAATACTTTGAGTACTAAGATCAGATATAAAAACATATGAGAAACTACGTAGATGAATCCATATTAATACTTTCCAGTTTAATTAAATTGATATAATACTTTCATTAATGAATACATTTTTTACAAGTTCAATTTAAAATAGTAGATCTATTTAAAAAGTCAAGATTTCTGAGCACCTTTAAAAATTGATATAAATAAATTAAATATTGTAATTGTAAAAGAAATTCATATTAATTAAAATACTTGAATTTAACTATTTCCGTAGCACTTTTTATAATATTATTTATATTTATGTTTTTGACAAAAAAAATAAAATATTAATATATTTACATTTTTTCCTTCAAAAATAAAATTCCCTTTATAACCCGATTTTTCTCATAAATCATAAAAAAAAAATCATATCCAATGCATAAGTGCGTCTATTTTTAGAATGATCCTTAAGTGGAAAATTTCAAATACATTATTATTGAAAAAAAGAAAAAAATGCCTTTTTGAATTCCACTTGGTATGGTAATTCACTAAAGTGGTTAATAAAATGAGCAAAAAGGTTATTTCGAAAAAAAAAAATATTTATTGGTAATATATTTTGTATATGCCTACATATATAACATATATAATAATATTTTATTCAAGGACTTTTAATGCCCACCACCAATATTCCAATACTTGACACTATTATATTACTATATAAATTATTTGAATTTTGCTACCAAGCCATCCCCGTCTTTATCTAAACATTATTGGTGGTAGAAGGGAATAATCTGATAGTTTGCTGTATCTGCAAAAGCATAAAAACAGTGTATTCTTTTTAGTGCAAAATTTGTGGTCATTATTACGAGTATATAATATTTAT
The DNA here is from genome assembly GCA_963920725.1 of Rhamphomyia laevipes. Taxonomy (NCBI): domain Eukaryota; kingdom Metazoa; phylum Arthropoda; class Insecta; order Diptera; family Empididae; genus Rhamphomyia; species Rhamphomyia laevipes. The sequence continues at coordinate 42,925,283 of OY987257.1, read as the reverse complement.
GATTTTTTTTTTTTAGTATCCTTAGAAAGATTTTATATTGGTAATATTTTTTATTTTTTTGAATATGAATTATATTTTTGTAATATTTTTTCCCCAAGAACATTATATTTTTTATGAAGTTTCTCTCTCGGCACTATAAATATTCGATTTATATGTTATTCCCGTCGTCATCGTCATTTCGAAATGAAAAAAAAAGAAATTGTAGAAAATAAAGGATATATGATTTCTCATATGGCCAAAAGCAATAAAAAAGTTATGAGATGACCATTATACATATTTATTTTTATTTTTTCGTTAAAAATATTTAATACCGTTATATGTATATATGTTTTCTTTCCTAAGGATACATTTTCACGGATTTAGATAAATTCTTTTTTTCTATTCTGGACGACTATTTAATACAGAAAATTGCACCAGGAAAAATAATTCTGAATTACAAAAGAATATTGTGATATGATAAAATTTTTATAGTTTTCCATTTTTAAGGGTTGTGAAAATTTGATTTTTTTTTTATTGATTTTTTTTAAATGAACGAATAAAATAAGTTAGATAATATTTCTAATTTATTTGATTTTCAGAATGTATTTGACACTATAAGTAAATGCTTTTAACAATTTGGAATTCATTCGTATTTTGTTCTTAAGGTTTAGTTTAGTTTAGATGGTATTATATTTATTAAATTATCTGGACAATATTGACAAAATAAATTGTAACCAAGACAGACCGAACAAAATTTTATAAATACTACTCTTTTTTGTAGTACGAACCATTATCAGTATCACTAATCACTAATCATTTATTACTTTGCATATCAAATATTTCATTGTAAAAAATTACAGTATACAGAAAAACATATTAAATGTTAGCTGAACTAGGAGGCATGTAACAAAATTAATTTTGTTAATTTTTTGACCATCTTCTAGGAATTTTTGAGAAATCTATGTTGGCGGTAATTAAGCATTGTTCTAATTATATTTAAATAATTCAAATAGCTGTATATAATTAGCTTCGTAAATATCGTTAGCTAACCAGTTTCAGTAACATGTAAAAGCCACCTTAAGTAACTGACAAGGGGAAAATGCTATAAACAACTTCCTCTAATTATCCCCCATATGAAATATCCTATAGAATCTAGAATCCCTAAGAAGGTACATGAATGATTTGTAAAAACTAAAAACGAATACTCTTAAGAGCCGAAAGTCAAATTAACTAGATTACTAGATGGTAATTCAAGTTTGGATCTGGCAGCCAACACAAAATGTCAACCATCCATCAAAATATAGCCACAAACTTGATGCTAAATGGAATAATTGATGAAACACTATTAAAAATTTTACTAAAACAAAAATTTTAATCAAAAAATGAATTTTAGATCTTATATAATATTAATTGAGTAAAGGTTTAAAGTAAATCCTTGATGACAAGAGTACCAAATTTGCTGATTTTACATAAATTATTGACAATACTTTAAAAACCATAATAATATTTATCTAAAATATTTCTTAGCTAAATTTACATTTTGATAATTATTTTAACAAGAATTGTAAATTTTTAAGTATTTTATGTCCAATAATTATATAAAATTAAATAAACACTTTCAATTTATTATCATTTTGTGCTATAATTCATCAAAGTTAATAAATAAAACATGAATTTTAACTTACAAAGCTTATTATTATTTGTATCCTTTAATTATTATTTGAACAACAAAAAGCACTTGACAAATATTTTGAAAGCAACGGTTCATGAAACCCAAACAGAAAACAAAACTTTTATATCTCAAATCCTTTTTTTTTTTTAATTTTTTTTTTTTTTTTTTTTTGTGATTCTATTCTACCTTTTCGTTTCGACTAATGTTGCTTTTGTGTCATATATTTATATATAATCTCGAATTTGTGTTATTTTAGTTGGAAAAACAGCCTCTTTGTAAGGGGTTAAGGACATTTTATAAGAAAGAATAATAGAAACAAAAGAAAAGTTTATTAGCACTTGAACTTATCTTCCCCATCATCCACCATCCTTTTTTTGAAAGCAATTAGTTTTTTGTTCTTTTTTTGCTTTTTTTGAATTGTTTCAAGGTATAATTGTAACAAAATGATAGTTATACAGAATGAAATGTTGAAAAATCAAAATTTCTTTAAAATAAGAAATTTAAAAAAAAAAAAGTTTTACTGAAATAAAAATTACATACCCGCCCAGAACATTATTAAATTTTATACACGATTTACTTTAAAATAATTACGAAAAATATTAAAGTATGTACATTAAATTATTTTTGTACCTTGTAACATGTCCGACGACGATTCATCCTTCATTAAAAAAAAAATATATATTTTTATTACCATATATAAAACCACAAAAATTGTGTGATAAAAATAAATAATTTATAGAAATCGTGCAATTTTGTTTTTAGTATATATACGAGTAAATACATAAAAGAATTTTAAATGAATATAAACAATTTATGTTAGAGCTGTGAACCATAGTTAAAAATAGGAAGGAATTTGTAAAATTTTAAATTCAAATAGCTTTATATAATTAACATTGGAAATATCGTTAGCTAACCAGTTTCAGTAAAAGATAAAATGCAACTTACGTAACTGGCAAATGGAAGATGCTATATAAACAACTTCCTCTAATTAACCAACACATCCCCCCCCCCCCACTCGTTATGATATATACTAGAGATTCACCAAGAAGTACATGAATGATTTGTAAAAACTAGAAACGAATATTATTAGCTGGACAGAATTAAACTACTCCGACAGTATAAAAATGTTTTTGTTCGAACTACGTTCAGAAATTCTGAAAATATACTAAAAACGCTCTAACAACAATTAACAAACTAACTAAAATTAAGTACAGAATCAATATGTAAATAGTGTGCAGGAACTTTGCCAACATGTTTCTGTACAAAATGGAATATGAAATTAGCTTATAGTTTTCGTTTGAACAGGCTAACGAAAGCATTAAATTCGGAAGTGTGGGGATGGATCGATGTCAACGATTGAAGAAAATTTATAATCAATTTAATTTTGTAATCATCACTACAAAGAAAGTTATGACTATAGGAACCAAGATCAAAAGTTGATTACTTTAAGATTATAATATTGAAAAAAGGATAAAAGGATCTTAAGAAATATTGTGAATATCGTGCAGTAATGATTTTCAAAACTCTGTTTAGTATTTCCATATAATAATGTAAATAAATAAAATACAATTCGAAAGCATATTTCAAATATATTTCGAAAATTTGTCGCAATAGAATTAACTCCAAAATATTCAAAAATTTAACTTAGATTTCTAGCTTTGTTTATTTTTCAATAAATTTATATATGTGACAGTAACAAAAATTATAGCTTGCACTAAATTTTATTGGAACATATTGTTCTTTTTCATATATATATACTTATTTTAAATAAAAATAATTTTTATTTTATCATTTTTCCACTCTGCTATTTTTCCAACAAAATATCCTGTGTAAAAAACGCATATATACACACTTATATTTTATATACTATAAATGATGACGACAACATTTGTCCGCACACTAATTTTTTGGTGGTTAAAATTAATGTATTCATACTGTCTGGATTTCACAGAGTTTATATATAGAAACTACAAAATGCAAAAGAAAAAAATATGTAATATTATTAAATATTTAATTTTAATTTCAATGTGAATTTGAGGTTAAATTAGTTGGCACTTTTTTGGTTATGGTTTTTCTTCTTTTTTTTTTGTTATTATTGTTGGTAATATATTTGAATATTTGTGGCCAATTTTATGACAAAATAAATGTAAATCAATATAACAAAAAGCATACAAATAAAAAAAAAATTAAATTTAAATCCATGATTAAACACATAATTTTATATATATATATTTTTAAATTTAAAAAAAAAAAACGCTTTAATTCATAAATATTACATAATAAATCTTAAATATAATTTCTGTACAGAATAAAATTTACCAAATTTGTAAATTTTCCATTTAAAGATTATACCCTGAAGACATCACTTTCACAGCAACAAAATCAAACATAAATTCTTTCTAATTTCCTACCGTGTATACCAACCAGTACATATATAAAAACATACCAAAAAAAATAAAAGGAAATCTCATTTTATCTACTTTATTAAATCTCGATTAAATTTTAACCAGACAACAAAAATTCTCCTTAAATTAAGCAGACATTTCTCCTTCCACATATTTATCCAAACCAAAAAGCATTTTGCCACAAAGAAAATTACTCAAGAAATGCCCTCACAAAAAAAAGAGGAAGCACAATTTTTGCGATATTTCATTTTTAATCCGCTCCACCAACTGAATTACACATGTAAAAAGAAATCATTTCCTTTTTTTACGCCCATACCAAAAAACTTACACCCGCTGAACATAAACCGACACCAGAGCGGAACAAATGCTTTAAACGAATTGTATTCATAATAATTTTTTTTTTTTTTTTGTAACAAAAGGATCGAGAAAAAGAATCCTGAAATCAAGAAGTTTAAAAATCTAGTAACAAAAGAATATTTATGGGAAGTGTTTGAACGGGGGTGAATGTATACCATTTAAACACCCCCAAATCGACAGGAAAATTGAAAGAAAATTGTTGTTTTTTCATTTTTTTTTTTTTTTGTTCTTTTGGTTCTTTTGGTTCTGCCTATAAAAATTTCCATCTCCACAGAGTAAAACTGTATTAGAGTTAAGAAAAATAATAAAAAAAATCAGATCCTGAATATTATTATAACAACGAATTTTAGTATAGAAATGATTTGTAGTCGTTTAAATACGATTTTCCATATTTTATGCCTTGTGGCATATATTGTCAAAATTGATAGAATACTAACTAAGATTTTGGTGTGATCAATTTATTTTCTTTCGCCTTGAATCTAAAATATTTTTCGGGTATTGTTAAATAAGTTAATTTCGTTCCCTGTACAACACGATTTAGAAGACAGCTAACAAATTTTTCGTAGTAAATTATTTATTTATCTTGAGTCTAGAAATGGCCTATTTTGATGATTATCAACCCTTTTTGTAAATTTTGACAAAACTCTAAGATTTCATTGTATGTACAAAGAAAATAGTTAGTTAGTTGTTCAACTCTTAATGCCTGCGTATTTATATTTACATCTTAAGATCAATCATAGTTTTGGAACCAAAATTGTTCAGAATCGAGATAGAATTTTCCAAATTCAAGCAGTTATTTTTCCAGTGTAAGCTTTTTTAATCCGAACGGTATACATATTTCAAAACAAAAAATTATAATATTATATTTGTTACGGAAATAATCTATCTACCAGGCACTGTATTAATTTTGAAGTAATAATTCTAACTAGATAAAGAATGTAGCAATTTGTATATAATCATATCAGAATAATATGATTTTTTTTTTCAAAGGACTGATTTAAATAATTTTTTTTATCAACATATACACATCATTAAAAATAGCATAGAAAATGAACAAAATGTGACTATAAAAACGTTTAAATACAAATTATATTAAATTTTCATTCATTTTTTTTTATAGATATATAGAAGAAAAAAAATCGTTGCAAAACATTTTATTAAAAATAAAATGAAAATTGAATTTTTTATAGAGATTTTATTATATTTAAAACTAGCTTTAGAATATAAATGGAATAAAACTTTTCAATTATACTTGTTAGTTTTGAAAATTGATTAAAAAGGATGAAGCCTGCTAGTTGTTTCATATAGTAAAATACTTTTTCGAGTATAATTTTGTAACGTATCCTGACATGCTATTTGACATAAGGCCATACATCTAAAGAATTAATATTCACTCGAGTGATTATTGTGAAAAAAAATCGTAATTTTTTTACAAACGCTCGAGGGACTCATAAAGCCATTACATTGTTTTATGTAGAGAATGGCTTTATGCCATGGTACTATTTTCTGGAATATTTTAAAACAATTCCTCTAGTAACGAAAATTTAAAGCTGATGGGGAATAGAAATTGATAATTAGAACCGCCTTAGTAAATGATTTTTAAATTTACGTGAAATATTACAAAATTTACTTAATTAAATAACAATTTCAAAATATTACAATAGACGGAAAATCGGTAACAAAAACATTCATAAATAAATGAAATTCCCAATAAATAAAAATCGGATTTCTTTTATTGAATCCTGAGTTTCATTTCAAATAAAAACAAATTTGTAATATTTTTTTTTCTATAAATCAGAAGTTCAATTTTTTATGTAATTAAAATAATTTTTTTTCTGTACGTTATTTAACAGCCCATAATAAATATTTAAATTGTTCCAATAAAACGTATACATTTATCGATAACAACATTCTTTGACTCAAAACTCATTACTTTTATATAATTTTTCTGAAAAACTTTATTTACATTTTCATACAATGTTGGTTGTTGTTATTATTATTTTCGCAATAATCTATTGGTAACTTGATATGGAAATAAATGAATTTGTGAAAAGGATATAAAAATCGTATATCAATATTTAAAAAAAAACATTTTATACAAACAAAAATGTATAAATACAACAATTTCACGATACATTTTCGATACAACTAAATAATAATCGATATTTCGCAATTTCACATAAATATATTAGTTGGCGATGGTTATAAGAGTGATAATGATCAATTTATACAATGAGCTCACCCAGGTTGTTGTAATTAATTGAAAATGTGTGATAAATAAGCTTCACCACATTAAATTAATATGAACACGTATGTATTTGCAAATCGGGGAAATTTTTCCATTCCATATTATTAGAAAAACTTTAGTTACACGCTAAAATAACATCATCCTATAAAAGTTATCCAGACAATATTAAATGTAAATTCTATGTTTATGTATAAAACAAGGTATATATATATACATATATATATGTATGTATAGTAGAGATAATAAAAATTAATTATAACTATTCGTTATACAGATTTATTGTAAAAATATTCAATGGACAAGGACGTGAAAATATTTAAATCCTAACAATAATATAAATCAATTTCTAATTTATAATCTAGAAATGACATTAACTTTTTGTAGTTGGAATTTATTTTAAAAATTTAAAAGCTTGAACTATAATTTATTGACTAAAATATTTTGTATAAATATTTCATTTGCAATACAAGTACGAATTTTAAACTAATTTCGATTTTTTTAAAGAAAAATAATAGAAAAATGGTGAGTACGTGAAATGAAGATTAAACAGAATGAAATCAAGATTATGATGAATACTATAAGATCAACATTGTTCTAGCGAGCCCATATTAAATTGTAATGATTATAATTTTAATGTTATATTATAAAGGCTGTTTAAATTTTTTTGAAAGTTACACAAAAAGTTCAAGTGGACTCAAAAAATAAAGCAAGATTCCATCAGTAGGAAGGAAATATTATGATTCAAATAGAATTTTGTTGATCAATTATATTCAGAAAGATAAAACTATTAACTTCGAATAGTATACAAGCTTGTTGGAGGAAAAAAAATTATAAAAAGTCCTGGTATAAATGTAAAGATCTTTTAACGTTTAATATGTCTTAAATTTATGTAACTACATAAGAGAGTCTCTAAACGTTTTAAAATTACCCTCAGATGGCACATTTTACTGCAAATAATTCACGAGGATGAACACTCTCCTTATTTATTGTTAATACGTAAAGCTTTATATATTGTATGGCACAAAAGTAGCACCATGATCTCAAATTGAAGTTTTGCATTGTAAGATTTTGATGTTGCAATAGTTTTTTCCTTGAAATATTACAAAACCGAACCATTAAATGTTGGAAGAAGTTTTTGTAATGTAGTTTTAAATATTATGGTCACGCTCAAGATTTTTAAGATTATGTTAAGTTGGTGCGATAATATATTTCTGGATTATACATACTTTTCTTCAATCTATTCATCGTAAAATTTATACTGCGAGTCGCGCAAGTTTATTAGTTGTTAATATAACCTACCGAGAAATGGCGAACCTTTGTTTTTCTAACATAACTGAAAAAACCAGTTATTTTAATATACATGAAAATATTATATGTACAAATAATAGGCGCGGGCCAAGAATATAATTTTGGTATGGCCTCAGGAAAATGTTGGTATCAATATATTTAACAAATATTTACATAAAAATAATACTAAGATTGCTATAACAAAGTTAACTTTGTTTGTTTTTTTTTTTATAAAATAAAGATTTTTCGAAAAATAATTCTCTTAATAATAAATTTTAATTCTCCTAAAAGTATGCATAAATTTTATATAAATTTAATTTTAATCTATCTTCTTTCTATTTCTATTATATCCATCATAAATTTTCAACACATCTCAACATAAAATATTACTTACTACTGAGATACTGAGAAACTGTGTCCACTTATAGCTATAGAAGTAGCACTCAGTTATTGGTATAATAATGCTAATGCATGAAAATCCTTTTTAATTAATACCAATAAAAAAAAATATGACTAGAATTGTGAATATTTTCTTATCTCTTGTGTATTTAATAAAAAAAAATATACAATATTAATTTATTAAGTATTACACCGAAACAATCTCATTTTCATTATATTGAGGCGGAATATAGTTAACACAAAATTTTAATGTTACCAGGTTGCTTAAAAGCACAATTCAGCAATTATATAAAGTGGACTCTGGGTAGTTTCTTTTTTTTATTACTGTAATAATTACGAATTTATCTACACGATGAGATTCATAACTAAAGTATTATTTTGGGAATTAAAAATGTTATAGATAAAAATGTAAAATATTAAAAATTGTTAACAATTTGTTATCAAAAATTTGCATTGGGAATATAATTTCTAGAAACTAGATAATTTTTGAATATTTTATCTTTATAATTAAAATAATGCAATTTTTCATTAATAATTTCATTAAAAATTAAAAAGATTTTTTTTTTTTATGCTGGCTCTATTATAATATGAAAAATAAAATAGTGATACTAAATAATTTTAATAATTGTCAATTTCACCCAAAAATTTAATAAAAAATTTAATTATTGTTTCATTAATTAAAAATGAACTTTAATATTATTAGATTAAAAGTATTTTATATTTTGTACAAAAAATAGTATTTTAAAAAACCAACAAAATCCTATAGAAAAAAAGAAATTTTCATTTCTCGAATTAATTCAAGTTTTATCTAGAGTTTATGTCTAATTTGTAATTTTTATCCTTCAGTTATTTGTACTCTGTCCAGTTGGAGAAAATCTACAATATTCTTTATAATTTAATATTATAAAGGATTCAGTTAAGTTTTCTTTGTTTCTATTGTTTGCTTTAAAACAAAATTAAGTTTCTTTAATTAGTGTAGTAAAAAAGGATGTATGCTTTCAAATACATATATATATATGTAATAAGTATGAGAGATATCCAGATAAAATTGGAACTCTTTTGAAATTGGATTTTTAAAGAAATATGTTATATAATTATATAAAGATATTTTATTTTTTTAAATTTAAATTATAGTGTGTATCACAATATTATAAGAATTTTCATCGGAAAATTCGTATTCCCGGAATTCTCACTTAACGTACCGAAACTAGTTTTCCATTTGAAATATAGAATATTTTATAGTGTTACATTTTTATCACTGGTATAGTTTTTTATGAAAATTTAATTTCAAAGTATAATATTGATAAAGTGATAGTCCATTACCAACTTCAAGCTATCCATCCGATAAATATTATTAAAATAAAAGCAAAATTTTGTGCAAAATATGGTAGATAAAAAATTCAACGGATCTGTCAAACGTACAATATAAATGAATTTAATTTAAACTAAATAGAAAATTACCAGATGATGAAAATCTATTTAATTTCAATTCTATACACTCTTAAGTATTTCAAATACTTTATAAATATTATTTAAAGTAACAAAAAGGATTTCAAATTTATATAAATGTATTATGTACTTGACATACTCAATAGCATGATATTTATACTCGTATATACTATTTGCTATTTGCACGAGTTGTAAGTAAAATTAAATAATTGCTCAATTGTTTTTATATTATTTACTTTATTTTCGGTACATTAAAGCAAAAGGACTATTTAAAAAAAAAATACTTTTATTGAATTTTCTAAATGTTCTGAAAATTTTATTGAATTTTCTAAAATATGTCTACGTAAAACATTTATAGATAGATTTACACAAAAATTAAAGTGAATTTCTACCACAATTCCCACAAAGAAGTCAATCAATCATGGAATTAATTTATAGTAGTGCATCCGAAATTTCTCAAAAACTAAATTGATTTTAATTAAAAAACACACAATTTTTTTTTTTTAAATCAAATAAATCCAAATGATATCCGGTTTTTTTTTTTTATTAAATTGTCTGCATATATAAAGACTTACCAATTGTTTTTGTAAACTGGCTGCATCACCACGTACAGGACTCAAACCTAAAGTTGATAATTCTGTATCTTTACGTATTACCCATTCGGTTAATTCTCGTAGGGATAATAAAAGTGCATTCCAATGTTCCGAATTCGATTCAAGTCTATTTCTGTAAATTATACAAATAAGAAAAACACAATGAAGATTAATTTTAAACTTGTCTAAGGATAAAATATAGGAAATATTAATACAAAGAAGAAAGAAAAAAAAAGCTGAAAATAATTTTCCAATTAAGAACAGAATTGAGTAAACTTTTCCTTGTACAAATTTAATTTTTATTTTATATTTTTATCAAAATTTATTTGTTTCTATAACCAATTCTCAGAATACTCGTACATAATACTTAAGTACAGAAAAGGTGATCATCCTTAAACATTGAAATGTAAATAATATTTAAGGATATATAAGTTTCATTATAATAGAGATAGAGGGAAAAAGTAAATTTTCAATAATATCGTTGTTATCTAAATGAGGCAGAAGAATAACAAGAGTTAAAATTATGTAGTTTTAAAAAGTTTTCAGATGAAACGATGCCAGAACTTTGTTTTTGACGATAAATTCTTAAATGTTTAAAATTAATTTAAAACTGAAATTTAAAAAAAAAATATGTGATGTTGGTCTGCACAGAAATTACCGAACTTTCTTTAATTAAATTTTAGAATAAGAATTGATAACTTTATATTTAATTGAAGTTATTTAAGTTATTTATATTGAATATTTATAGATAACTAATTTAAAATGAGTATCCGGTCAGTTACAAGATTATAACCAAAACAATAAATCTTAAAAAACATATCGATTCCGAAACTGCATATGAATTGATCAACAAAAAGGGGATAAAATTGACTCAACTCGCTCTATCTAAATCGTTTATTTAAATGCAATAAATTATAAATTTAGAATAAATATTAAGCTGGCAAATGCTTTTCTGCAATTAGCCAGAAACTCTTTTAATTTCTTTTAAAAATATGTTATATATTTTTCTAGCTGGTAATTCTGTAGCCTTAAATTTTATTGAATCAAAATTTTAAGATATATTAAAACAATTATTTTTAATTCGAATTTGTTCGAAATTGTGATAATTAATTACAATTCATTTGCAAAATACTTGCTGTAATGGAAACAAAAATCTAAATTTTCAGTTTAGGTTTATAGTGATTTCTTTGGTTGTTATCTATAGTTATCTATTTAAATGAACAAATTAGCTTCAGTGACCTCAAAAAATATTAAAATATTTAAAATCAAGTGGAAGAAAGGTTCAAATTATTATCTGAAAGTTCAGGATAGACGTTAGCTTCTTTTTTCTTACGTCGTACCTATGGGTCCTCTTTTTAATAATGGAAGTCCTTTTTACTACTAAGATTTGAGTCCTACTAAAATTTGAGTCAATTTATGGAATGAACCAATTACCTAATTTCAAAAGGTGCCATACATATTTTACCATATCAATATTATATTAGCAATATAATTTTCATCGGAATAGGTTATTCTAAATTTTGTTGACATTGAACCACGCTTATATACATAATATATTTGTTACCATATGTAAAAAAAATATTCAGATTGTTATAAAGTTTTAAGTAATTTTTCATCTCAAAGCAACCACAAAAAAAAACTATTTCTTTTTTCTACATTATTTACTAACTTGTTAAGAACATTATTACATATTTGCAAGTTAGGTAACCATCGTAGTGCTTGATTTTTACTACTATGAGTTTATTAGGATTTTTTCTAGACGTGACTTTCGTATTTTATGAGATATCGTTTTAAAGGATTACGTAAATCTCATTATTATATGCTTTTAATAAAAAAAACGAAAAAATAATCAGGGAATATTAAATTATACAAAAATGAAATAACAATGGACTTTAAAAATTAATTTAATTTTAGATTGAAGAAAATTTCTCTTTGTATGGTTATGCCTGAAGGACTATCGTTACGTATATGAAATGTTTTGGAATGAAAAAATCACTCCGGAAATCTAAACTATATCCTATTTCAAAATTTTGTACAGATAACAGAGGAGATATTATTCAACTCACTAGGCGGAAGAATTATTAATTTATTTCCGTTAAAGTTTTTTTTTATATATATAGATCAAGGAATGACAGTTTTTTTGTATATTTTTAAATAATATTTTACGGCTACAAAATTCTGTTAATTTTACAGATATTTTTCTTAATATATGAATCAATAAATTATCAAAAATAATTTGAATTTGAATCTATCTGACACTCTGAATCAGTTATTAACTAATTGGTTCATTTTAGTAATTTCTTGGTGATCATTTAATAATTCTTTACATAATGTAACTTTATTACATTCTTTATTAAAGCTTTACCATTTAATTAACAAAACGTTACTTAAAATTCCAATTTCGGTTAGCAATTTAACTTTTTAAATATATACTTTCTTCAAATAATTATTTGACTTCCAAAACTTTCAGTGCTTATGTTAGCCAATAGGAATTGTTGTTAATTTGTTTTAACTTAGCCAATAGGAAACAATATTTTTTCCACTTGAACATGAACTAATTATACATAATTATTTTCTAAATATGTGAGAAGTGCTAAATAAAAAACTGAACTAATTTATTTAAAAATACTATAAATACGTAAATACAATTACGTAAGAAAAATCATTTTCATTTTAAAACAATAAAAATAATAAAAAAAAAATATTATATATTTCAAAATCATAATTCTAATGGTAATTTAATTCAATTACTAAAAAACTTTTCCAATTCAGTTTATTTATTTTTTATTTATTTTTTTGTTTTAAATCCTGATATTCATTTTTTTTTGTTCTGTTTTGAATTTTCCGGAAATTTTCTTTACCTACTGTTTACTCTTTTTTTTTTATTCTGTTTTGTTAGGTGAAATAAATATTTATGAAAATCCTTTTTCAAACTTTCTTCTGGCACAAACAAACAAACAAAAAAAAGCCAAGAAACTTTAGATTTTATAATAAATAATAATAATTTTTTGTGTTCACAATAATAAAAAATTTCCTATGCAACAAGAAAACTTTGATTTACCTCTACACCACCAGCAGAAAAAAACAAAAGAAAAATATAAACAGAAAGTTAATCAGAAAATTATGTATATAAAAATATATTTAAAAAAAAATTTTTTTAACCCTTTCTTTCATCCCTATAACCAAACGGTACAAAGTAAAGAAAATATATAAAAAATGATTATAATTTTCCAAATATATTTTGTAAAAATTCGATGTAAATCAGAAACAGTATAAATTAGTGTGTTACAGTCCTTTCCTTGACAGACACAATTGTATTCAATTTATCACGTAATCCTTGCATGTTCTGTACTACTAAAATAGTAACTACAGCGAGCTATATGATAACGAAAATACAAAAATATCCTTGTACTTACAATAAAAAAAAATTTGTATTTTTTGTTATAGTAATTTCCATTTCAAGTAGATACTTATATATATGATCATTATGCAACCGAAATCTGTAAAATGCACTTTCTTTCTAACAAAAATAAAATTATAAAAAATATCCTTGTTTTTTTTATTATATTAATATCTTTGTGGCATGCAACAATAACAGGATTTTTTAAAAAAAGGAAGAAGAATATATGAAAAAAAAAAAATTTAAAATACGATGAAAGTTATGAAGATGCACATGAAATATATTTTTGGCAAAGGATACGATATGGAAAAAAAAAAATTATAATTTTATTTAAAAATTCCAAGGATATATTATTTGTGGTTGTACTTTTAACTAAAGTATATTATATTATAAATTTTCATCCTTATAATAATTTAGGGTTTCTTGTTGTTGTTACAGATACAAGTCAATATTTTGAAATATTAATGGGAAAAAAAGGTTTATAGTTAAAATGTGTAAATTTCATAAAAATTTTCTTACAGATTTCATTTTTTTATATTTTTATATTTACGCAAAATTATAATTCAGGAGGAAGCCATATTTTTCTTGCCAAATATATGATAAATATTATATAAATATTGGTTTGGAAGTTGTTGGTTACAATTTAATGCAGTGTCATTAAGCTTAGTACGCTAGTCAAATGAAATGAAATTTTCATATAAATTTAACCTCGTGAAATCAGAAATGAAAAATTTCACTTCTGATTTCGCTGAAGTGGTACGCAGTTAAGGCCTGTACGGAAGTCGAGTGAAATGGAATTTTCATACAAATTTTACATCGTGAAATCAGAAATGAAAATTTACGCTTATGATTTCGCTCTGGTCGTACGCAGGTCGCGTGAAAAAGTTGTGATAAAAAATGATTTTTTTTTTTATAACAGATGGAGCACAAAAAGTCTACAATTATTTTTCATAGCGAAATAATGTTCTGAACATTATTTCACGATGAAATTGTGACATTTACGTTTTTTTTTTTCAATAATTTAAATTTGATTTTTAAATTTGCTCAAATTTGATTTTTAAGTCAAATTTAATTTTAAAAAAAATTATAAACATAAGCAAACATTTGAATTATCAAAATATTAGAATGTCAAATTAACCTGTCTATTTTTCACAACTTTTTCACGACTATTTCACCGGAGACTTTGGAGAGCTTTGGAGATTGCGTTAAAATTTCACTTCATTTCACTAGCGTACTAAGCTTAATACATAATATAAAATTTCCATGTCAAATCGTATTTGTATTTGAAAATAAATGTTTCGCAATTTAATGGACTTGAAAAATAGAAACATAATATTTTCCAAGGGCATTGCAACACTAATAGTTATTTCATAACTATTCGTAAAAAGTTTTAAATTTGAGTTACACAAATTTAATTAAATCGTTTACAGAAAGAAAATCATCCTAAAAATTATTATTAATTCCGAAAGATCACTAATTATCTAATTTACAAGATCCTACCTAAAAAATAGTATGTATTAAAATCGAAATTTCCAAAAATTTCGAATTGAAGTGTGATGACGAAGACCTAAATTTATATCTTACGAATATTAATATCGCAGTTCATTCTTGGGTGGTCAATATAGTCAAAATTGGCAATTTTCAACCGTTGGTGGGTGGAATACGTTAAAAAAATAGAGTTCTGTTCTTAGTGTAACTACTCTCGAAATATGATTTAAATCACATGAGTATGACCTATTATATTTCCAAACATTATTGTTGTGCAAAGTGCGAACACCCTACACCAGATATCCCTGGGAGGAGTAAACGTCTGACATCGTAATTAATTTTTATTATATTTAGTATTGTCACATTAGAGAAAATGTTAAGATGTTCTTAAGCGTTACAGACAGTATCATTTCAAATACAACCATGCAAAGCTTACAAGCATTTATCAACAAACAACAAGTAACCATTATTTATCAAAGAAAATTATATTCGTATTATTAATAATGTGTTTCTTTTGGAAAATGATTCTAATTTGTTGAAAAAACAAATAAATGGAATGAAGGTGACGATGGATATCAGATTTCTGGATAACTTTTGTTGCACCAACAAGAATGATATTCAATCTTCTAAAGACACTTAGAACTAAGAAAATGTAATCACACAAATGGGAAAATACATAAGCCCGGCGGGAATGAATTAAATTTTCATGTTAAGTCCCCTCAAAATATATAATCAATTATGCCTAAGAGGTTAAATATATCCACCAATAAATTTTACAAGTTTTAAACACCTAATAAATTCTACTACTACAAAAAAAAACTTTCAATTGTTTACATTCAAATATGCAAAATTTAATAATGAAAATCACAAAAAATCCCATAAAATTTCGTCATAAACTAATCTACAAAGTAAAAGTAAAATTTACAAAACAATTTCCTAAATAATTTTCTTAAGAATTAAAAAAGTTTTAAAAGCTTTTCCCCCGTGAAATTCCATTTTCATTCAATTTATCCCAAGATTATATTTCTATAAAGGCAAAAAAAAAAATGATATTGCTCAGTTTAATTAACTTAAATAATTTATAAAAGTCAGTCAGTTTTGATTATTATATTTTACATTTTTCAGGCGTGCACAAACAAATCACAACTAAAGCAAAGAAAAAAAAATGTACCGCTTTTATTATTATAAGCAAGGATAAAACTTTTCCATTTAAAAATATAAAAAAAAAATTAATATTAAAATATTTAACTTCTTTTTTCTATTAATTTAATAATAGAAAATGATATCATAAAAGTAAGATTTTTAAGAAGCAAAATCCTTTTCTTTACTAGACAAGAATTGTCTATTTAGTATAATGGGTGAATATATGGTAAATGGCGTCTGTACACATTGGCGGATTGGAATTAACTTTACAGACATTCTAATTTAATAAATATCGTTTTAGCATAAGCACAGTAGTCGCAAGAAATATTGCAAAATATTAATAAATGGACTTCCAAGAAAATTTTTTAATTATACAAGCTTAAATTTCGTCAAAAACTTAAAACTTTGGTTGTATAATTTCATTCTTTGGTCCAAAATTTAATGTAAGCTTTGATTAAAATGACATTTACTCTAAGTGGAAGATGAACAAAACTCAGTGACATGCGATTGTTCTGAGAACACCTCAACATATTGAATATATTTATATGAGAAAAAAAAAAACAAGTTTAGGAATAAAAAATATTTTGCTTTATTTTAGGTTCCTTACAATTTGAGGTCCGTAAGTTCATATGGTTTCTCAAATATATTAGATATAAGAGAACTTTACTTCAATTAGCCTTTCTGGAAAATCCCTAAATCCGTGATTGAATGTTAATAAAACCTTCAGAATACTCCGTTCTAAAAGTCAACGCACGACATTGAGCTTAAAATTGAATATCAGATAAAAACTTTTAAAACTTAAAAATTACGATAAACATAAATAAAAGATTATTTTCTTCTTTTCATTCACAATATAGTTAAGATTTCGGTTTAGCTAAGCTTAACTTAATAACAGGTAATAAGTAAAACTCTGAAAAAGCGACGTACTTAGATTAAACTGCCACTGGAAAACCAGCGATATTATAAATTTGAAAATTGATTTTCCTGCTAAATATAGCACATAAATTTTTTTGCACTAATTGATCCTTAGTAGTGGTTCTTAGCCTATAATATGAGGATACACCAAAATTCTAATAAATTTCATATTCATTACTTTTTAACAAATTAATTATTATGAAATTAATTAGACTTTTTGTTTAACAATATTCTTTAGAAGTCTTGAATTCTACAAATTACATTAATGCATTAGTTCTTACTAATGGTGTTCTGGTTTGGAAACCAATTCTGAAATTCGGTCGAATGAGTGGCTGGGCCAGCCAGTCACCACGGAGTGTGTAACGTGGAGGATATACATGCGGTACAATGTGGATAATCGTGACCTATGTGAATGAAGTCCTGGCGGTTCTCCTCTTCAATTTAATCCACTCCAACATAATTGAATTTTAGCATATTTAATATAATATCTTAGGCTATACGTTAAAAATTGTTCAACAAAAGAAATATGCGGTGACTAGACACAATGTAAGTTTATTTATCAAATATTCACCCAACATACAATAAAATTTGAAATATCCTTTACTCACTATATGATTAAAATTTAAACCTATTCAGTTAACCTTCTGCTTATAAACAAATACAATAACAACAACAACAACAAAAACTGATAATAATAAAATTAAGAATATTCTTTGAAAACAATAAAAAAACAATCAAAAAATAATCAAGACACAATAAAAAAAAGTCCTTGTTAAATACGCATAACAAGATGCCCTCCCAACCCTGACTATATTTAACACCAAATTTTACACAAAAAGAGGAAAAAAAGTTGATGACAAAAGTTGCGCAATATATATTTTATTTAAGTAAGAAATTCTAAAAGTTTTGCTTTGTTAGCGGCGGGGGAGAGAAATGTAAATAGACAAAATTTACCAAACGACAAAGTTTATTTTCTGTTGTCATACAACAAAAGTTTTTTTTTAATATTTTTCTTATACTTAATTTACAGGATTTTATAGATGCAAAAAAAAACTTACCTGATTGCAATACTTTTTGCTTTTAAATGATTCCATCTTTGATTCATTTCATCCAATCGTCGTTGTAACATAACAGCATCTTCTTGTGATGTTAAGGAACCAAGTAATTTTCGACCTGTACCATCGAGACGATCATAAACAACACGATGAGTTTCAATTTCTGATTGAAGATCCTGTAATAAAAGAAAATTTTACATTTAATTTGTTTTCAATAACTTTTCTTTCATAATTTTTAATAAATAAATTTGTTATTTCAATTTGTTTTACATTTCGAACTATTTAGGAAGTAGAAACTATTTTTTTGACAGTTTTCATAATTTTTATGAAACCATTAAACATTTTTTTTATATTTTCTGTAATATGTCACTAAAACTGTTCTGTAGTATCTGTAGATTTGTAGTATTCTTTCCACAGAGAATTATAGTGTACAAGGTTATGTCTGATTTCAAATTCGCTCTGTAGAGGTTGTGAGATGGGGGAGGAATAACTAAAACACGTTGGCACTGGTCTTTCAGTGCCATGACGATAGCTAGAGTGATACTTTTTAATTGATCTAATAGCGCCAGATAAAATAAAAGTAGTCAATGTAATTTAAATCAAAAAAGTGTAAGCCATCGATAAAAAGTAATAATAAGCTTATTGCTAGCTTTAATGCGAATGAATGCCGATCCAGCCCAACCAAAATCAATCATGTCTCTAAAGTATGTCTTTGATTACGACATTCGTCTAAACCTAAACGATGGATCCGAAACCACTCCAATGTTCTTAGTTTGTATTCACACGCCGGGAAACATGTAGCATATTGAAAATTAATTAAATTACCAACATCTAGCATTAAAATGTTGCTAACTTGAAGTTAATAATCGCATAATTTATCGTTATTAATAAAATACAATATTTGATGACCAAAAATTATCTGTGTAAGATTTCTTACAATGTTTATACAGTTTTATAAGTACGCAATGTTAAGGATAGCCAAGTGTTAGCAAAAAGATCAATGTTAGCAGAAAGTATTTTAATTAAAATAATTTTACGTTTGCTTTTTATTTAGCTTCTTTTTCTCGGAAAAAAAAGGTTCCATTTTTTTATTGTGATTATAATAGGAAGAAATTAAGAGTATTTTTTTTTAAATGGCACAGAGGCACATAGTCAAAAGAAATATTTTTGAAAAGAAAATCACGTCTTGAATGAATATTCACATTTTATATTTTAACATCGTTCATTTTCTTTTTTTTTTGTTATCCTTAGAATTATTTTATATATAATATCAATGTGTAGTTTCATAAAATGTCATGGAAATTTTATATTTGCTAAAAAAAAATTGCAATTCCTGAAGCATATTTTCCCTGAAGAGCTATTGAAAAGGGGCGATAAGTTTTTCTATAGTAAAAAAAAATTAAATTTAATGACTAAATTTAATATTAAACTTTTTTGATAATCGATATAAAAAAAAATGTTTTTGATTGCAACAGTTTTCAATATAGAAATATTGCTATCAAATTTGATATTTCCATTACACAAAAAAAAGTGAAGAAAAATCAATAACCAACTCGTTTATAACAAAAGTACGAAAAAAAAGTCAATCAAGAGAAAATTTCTGAATGGTCAAATGTTAAAAAATTATGAAAAAATTGGGTTATTTCAACTTTAAATACAAACTTTTTGTCCAACAAAAAAATGGTCAAAACTAAGAAATTTTATATTTCAAGTTTGAATGCAGAAATATTGAGACTTTAGGTATGATGATCAGCAGCAAAAAATGATGAAAAAAGTTTAATATTTCAACTTTTAATACATTTTTATAGAATTATATAATTTCCATAAGGACTTTTATCTTAGAATTTGATCTATCAAAACTTGTCGTTATTAAATTTCACAAAAAAAAAAAAATGTTTGGATTGATTTTAAAAAACATAAATAGATTTCCGAAAATAGCTAAAAAATATTATCACTTTTAATAATCAAATTCAATCAATAAAAAAAAACTTAGGTAGCCCAAAACTCGGAGTTTGTTAAAACACGCATTGTTTAAATTTAAATAACACTAAAAGTAAACTTTCAAGACTTTAAACAGGAAATCATAAATGGACACAATTGCTGCGCAAGTGATTTATTTTGTCATTTTTGGAGTCTCTACTGTCGGAAATATTCTGAAAAATTGATTTCACCAATTTCCATTTTTTCAATTTATCTTACACATTTCATTTCATTTATATTTATTCTATTTTTTCAAAATCAAAAATTTCAGTTTGAATAATTTAGAAAGTGTTATAAATTGCATATCTTTAGGCATATTTTAATTTTATTTATAAAATTATGTTAACAAAAAATATTAATTGAAAAATTATTTAATTTAAACCGAAATATAGTTCGAAAATGTAAACAAGATTTTAAAATTCCTTAAATATTATTTAGCATAATTGTATGTATGTTTTTAGATACATATATGTACATCGTCCAATATGCAACCCTTTTATTTAGGTATGAATTTAATGATAAAAATAAGAACTCTCTGCATATTTTTATAATGTGTATAACAAGGATAATTTGCATATAGTATGGAATATATGGAGCAATATAATAAAATAATGTTTTGCATATAATTTTCTTCTTCTAAATAACAACAACCTAGAAAGAACAGATTTTTTTTTTTTTTTTTTTAGTTTTTTGGAACTTTGCAACGAGTGCAAAAAGGGTAAAAACTAGTACACTAAACTATAATATAGAGAAAACCAGTAAACTAATGAAGATTTTAAGAGTTCTACACCTGTTTACATATAAAATTCCTAGTAGTTATCGTATAAATACCAATTAAGTATTCAGTGCTGCACTGCACTATCATTATATACCACTTTATATTTAACAATATGGTTGCTTTTATATGGTTTGAAAATGAATTTAATTTTATGAAGATATATATTTTTTTAAAAAAAGCATTTAGTAAAATTGTTTAGAAGATTGTATGGAATTCTGTACTATATTGGCCTTTTTTTGTTTGTTTGTATGTTGAGAAGGATGTGATTACGATCTGCGTAATTTTAAGATTGAAAAATGAACTAAACGCCGAAACACAAAAAATATTTTGTAAAATCTCAGGTTATCCACGTTTTTACTTTATGGAGCTTTCTACAACGTGCGTAAAGTGCAAAGAACAACTAAACACAATTGGTCTATCAGCGGACAAGTGTGTAAGCTATGTCAACACGTGTACGAAACGGCGGAAGACATTATATGTGGCTAAGAGTCATCGATGTCTATCTAGACGAATTTAACAACTCAAAGACTATGTTGTCGCACCTTAAAAAAAATGGCGATTATGACTGTATAGTTTCATCAAAAGTACGGGCTTTATTAGTGATGAATAATTAGAAAAGATATCACAATAAGCCAAATGGCTGCATTGATTATGACAGTCTGTAGACCATCCTTACTCTCAACCTAACCTAAAACCTAACCAAACTATTTCTAATTAAAAAGAACTACAGCTGTTTAATATAATAGGTATTTCTTTCAGCTACTTGTAAATAATTTTTCAATTCATCCAAAATTGAAATTACAAAGGTTCCAAAATGCAAACATAGTGGTCACTATATATTAGTTAATAAGGGCTAAAATTAAATTTACAGAATAAAATCGATTTATTTATAAAAATGAACATTAAATTTATGAATTTAAAAGGTTTTTTTTTATTACAAACACATTAAATTTAAATTGGTTATCGTTACATCGTTTCAGCTGAATAAACTATGTGAAATATAAATATAGACATTATTATTACTTTATATAATTGGAAATGGTCCAAAAAAATAAATATTTATTACAATAAATTTCAAATATATTATGGTTAATTTGTAAGGCATTTTTTATTTATTTTCGTTAGTTGTGTCGAATTTATCCAAAATTGTCTCAGATGAAATAAGAACTATACCACAACAATACTAATAACCCTGTTTTTATAAACAATAGTAGAGTGCAGATTACACCAAATGTGTATAAGCATTTTACTCAAAATTTATTTGTTGGCCATAAACAAGCATAATTTATCTAATTGATTTCATTTTATGTTTATTTAAATACATGAGTATAAATCTTAATAAGTTTTTTCTTTCCAATATTTACTATAAATTCATTTGGTAATATAAAAGTTAATATTACAAATATTAAAAGCTAAATCATAGTTTCTTTCTAATTAAATATAATTTTGTATAATTGTTTTAATTTACCTCTCAAATAAGCAAATACCAAATAAAAAACGTATATCCTTAATTCTAAAAATGCTCATGCAAATAAAAATTTCATATATTATTCAGTAAAAAGAGTTTAATTTAATATTTTATTATGTTTAAAAGTTTAAAATTTCATTTAAATAAATGTGGTAAACTTTAGCGAAACGTGCTTATCCTAAGCAGAACATAATAACATGTACAACCATAAATATTGATCTTTTAATTAAATAAATTAACCTTAAAAGTTTTGCTTCTTTGGATTTGGAAGTCTGTAGAGTTTACTTAATTTGTTGTGGATGTGGTGGTAAAAATAAAATGAATGTAATTAAAACGCTTTTTACGAGAATCTCGTTATACAAATGAAGCTTATAAAATATGGTTATTTATTGTCTGGAATTGAACATATGTAATAGGGTTATTGAACAAACCTTCTATATATTATATCAGCATTGAATAGTGAAATAAATATTTTAGAAGAAGATTTTTCAACACCCGTTCACAAATTTGGTGGTACTTTCCTCGTTAAAATCCTATTTTAAAAATGAACTTATCTATAAAATTGATCAGTTTTGTAGAATATCTGAGTATTTAGAGGGTAAAATTTGGTTTCGAATTGTCAATTCTTTCCGCCTGTATTTTAGGGATAAAATAAGCGGATAACCAAATAGCATCACCAACGTAAACACAAATTTGAAATAGGATTTGGAACAGTCGAAAACAACATTTGCATGAATAATTATTTACCGGTTAATAAGATGATATATTAACAATAAAGTAGCCAGTAATATTGAGGAAATGCACAGTACGTAGAGCATAATCTCTATCTGTATCAAAATCCTTTCAGTTTTTTGAATCAGAAGATTTATTTTACAAGTCTGAAACATAATTGAAAACAAAGACTAAAGTAGATCTATAAAACTAAATTATATTCCCAGTCATCAGGTAAATCCAAAGATAACAAATCAGTTTATTTTTGTTTTTGTATAATTCTGCATAAGAAACATAATTAAAATTATAATATTCCTTTTGTCTAAATTTCAAATATTTGGCTAAAATAATAACTATACAAATGTAGATTTTATCAGTCCGATCTTTAAAATTGTGGGCATATAGTTACTATGAAACGTGATGATTCTTTTTCATAATATTTTAGTTTTAAATTGAATTTACTACCAAATTTCTTCCTTTTGACTCTTTTGAGATGAATACTAGATAAATATTTCATATTTTATATATTTTTTATTATTATTATCATTATTATTATTATTATTTTTTATTCTTTTTAATTTTACCAATTATAATGAATATATTCTTTTTATACGGGTTGGGATTTATGACAGAATATTTCTTTTTTTTTCACAAAAGAACAAAATAAACAAAACCATTTTATTGCTTCAGGCGTCAAAATAAAAGTGTTAACAAAGGATTCGTAACCTCATTTTTGGAAAGTTGTATTTTTTTATTTTATTTTTTATACTTAAATAAGGACATGACATTTTATACAATTCATCAAGGATTAAAAGTAATTTTAATTCTGAGTTATGATGGCGTGAAACAAAAACACATGGTCATATATACATACACACACAGACATTTTATAAATTAATTGAAGGAAAATAACAAAAAAAAAACGGAAGTTCAGTTGCCATCAGCTTTAATGATTATATGTTGATTAAATATGGTAGAAATGTTGCAGCACTTAAAAGTAAAACAAAAATTTGAATGCATCGAAAAATTCTCATCGTTGATATGGTCAACTTCTATATAAAATTAGGTTGCAGCATCCGCTTACCAATATGCAATTAAGCTTAGCAACATTTATAAGTTCTGGATTCTGGAAGTTGTTCAGTCAGTCGACCTGAACAGAATAAATGTTCTATTTACTTGGCATTTCGATAATGTAATAAAATTGGTTTCAATGGAGCTATTAAACGTAATGATCGTGGGCGATGAACTTTGGCACTAAAAAATATATTTAAAATTTGAGTATCAAATTAAATTAAAAAAACCTTATATGTCTGATAAACATAGCTGAATAAAATAGAAACTATGACCTCAAAAATAATTAATTTAAAAAGGAATTTAGTCAATTAGTTTAAAAATATTTTCAATTTCAAGTGATTTCTTGTTCAATGTGCTACTAGTTACAGAACTAAGTGCTCCATCATAAAAATAATTTTTTCATATTTTATTAATTGCTATAATTTATCACGATTTGAAGGAAGTAATTAAAAATGTTTGTAAAATATATTTATAAAATAACAACGAAGTGTTCTTGAACTATATTTTTGTCCTGGACTTTTTTTTTTTATTTCTATGTATAACGAGTTTGATAGTATATGTATTTGTATTTATGTGTTAGTATTTCAAAAATTTTATAATCGTAATTAATCGCGTGGTTTTGTTTTTTTAAAGTATAATAAATTTATTTTTAAATGTTTAAATGAAACTTGTATTAAAATTGAAGGAAAACTATTTAAAAATTTATCTGATAATCGTATTTAAGAAACCCTTTATGAGAAGATAGATCTAATTTTATATGGTAAAGATTTCAATCACAAATTTTCGGAGAAAAAATAATAAAATTTCAGCTTTAGCGTTTGATTTATTACTGGACTTTATTATTATTTAGCTTACAAATTAGTTTAACTTATTTTTAAACTATTTCTATGTCCGGCTACATATGAGTATCAATGATAAATATAAGATTTGTGAAAAAATTGAATTGCTCCTTCTGATATCTAAAAATCAGCATTAACTTAGTGCGAGCTAAGCGATGATATCAAAAGAACTATATAGACGATGAATTCACCAAAGTGATAGCACTAGAGGAGACTAGTATAAAAATCTCGAAAATCTTAATTTTTGGTAGACGATTTTTCATTCCGTTTTTTATAGAGAAAACCACACAGTTTTCAGGATCTTATCACAAATATTTATAACGATTACATGAAATGAAATATAGAAGGTTTACTACATAAACAATTATAAAAACAAAAAATTTATGTAATTATGGAAAATAATCTTTATTTATTAATTGTATTTTATCCTCTTCTGCAACTAACAAAAAAAAACGTATACAATTTTACTCAAAATTAATTAAAAATCTTGTTTTCGTAAAATATTCAACAACAAATCCAAAAACAACAAAAACCAACAGGAACAAATTACCACGACATTTTTCAAGCTTAAAAACTCAAGTACACAATGAATATTTGTGAACCATCCCACTAACTCAGACAATTTTTTTTTCACTTTTCTATATTTGAATTTTTTGGTAAATTTTTTTCCACCCTATATTATAGAAGAAAAAAAGGAAAACCAGAGCAATAAAAAGGCCCATCAGTTAAAATGTTCCATAATTTGTCAAACATTCTTCTACTCTCTACTTATACCAACGACGTTTTAAATATTTCTAATATAAATGTGCTCTGACTTGAAGTGGTTTTTGTGGTAGTTAAAGCTTAAAAAATTATTATATATTTTTTTGCCAACAATTTATTGGGAATTTATTTAGAATTTCGTTAGAGGCAGGCGGGTATAGTCAGTATTTTCAGTCAAAATATAATTTTTCTTGCTTTTTCCCATCATAATCTTTATCAGAGTGAAAAAAAAAATGTGGTACAATGATTAACGATTTTTTTTTATTTGTATTGCTGTTGCCGATTTTTTTTTTTACACTTTGCTATAATATCCTTTGTATCCAATACCACATTAAAAATAAAAAAAATCATTTCTAAAAAGGACCAAAAAAAAATGTTACACTGAATTTAGTTTATCATCTGCAGAGAAACGATATGAGAAAATTCTCATTCAGTATTTTTTTTTTTGTATCGTCCTTGGTGTTGGTATTGCTAAAAGTTACATGCATTGTTATATATGTGTGCATAATATTTATAGAATTGTGTTTAACAAACAAAAAAAAAAAATGTGTATTATTAATAAATAACAAGGACGACGATAAAGAAGATAATCACTATCGCTCAGTGGGTTTTTATTTTACTGAAATAAATTTGTATTTTTAAATCCCGGTATGAAATTATTATTATAAAGAAAAAAAATTTTAATTTTTTTTTTTTCAGTGAACAAAAATAAGTATCAATGAATTATTCATGTTTGCTTAATTTTGTATATTAATTTTATTTTGAGTATGATAAAATATGGGTTTTTGTACGGTCATCATCCAGAAGAAATGGGATAATAAATATATAATATGGAAAAGAAGTATTGTATAAGAAATGGCATTGAAAACATGAATTGAAACAATGATGAACTAATTGGTATGCTTAGAACACTGACAGGGTAATTAGTGGTTACCCAAAACCATTGGATATTGAATCTAACTGCGGCGTTACCGAAGAAAATAATCAGATTAGATTATTGGATGCTAAAACATAATTTTGGGAACCGAGTGGGTGAAAGATTACCGAAACTATTGGGTGCTAAATATTACGCGGTTCCAGAAGTTAATAACCGCATTAGATGACGGTATACATTATTAAATTTGCGATTAATGAATTATATCAATTAGGTTCTAACCAGCTGTACATCGGTTGTACAGACCTTTTGCTGTCAACACAATTCGATTTTATATTCATATAAAGAAGCTTTTTGAAGATTTTTGAAATTCTGGTATATTTGTTATCATACAGTAAAGTTATACTTATAAATACGGTTAAGACCAAGAATTAGATTTAATTATAATCACTTGAATTCCTATTTTTATGAATAAACATAGAAATTCTACAACTAATCACACCTTTATGCATGCACGTGCAATTTCTCACCAAGTAATTTTACTGTCTGTTTACAGATGTAAAACTACACGGAAAAAAACAGATAAGCCTTTTTTTATTGGCCACACGTTGAAACGTTCAAACTTTACTTCATGAATATAACCCATAAGTTTCAAAGAAACACTTGTCTTTTCTCACACTATATATACTTCTCTAATCCTATTATCAAACAAAGGTGTTTCAATAATCTAGGATCGACCGTCACTTTATAAATAATCTTTATAAAAATATATATATAGAACTAATAAGTCCTTAAAAAATTTCATCCATTTTTATTTTTTTTGTTAACGAAAAAATATCAGTCATCGGATCTATTCAATTTTTATCTATGTACTTATTTTTTTTTAAAAAAAAAAACTTCAATAAATTAAATAAACATAATAATTTCACTTCATTATAATTTTTTTAAACAATATATTTATTATTAATCATCATCATCATCTATAAAAGAAGAATTACATAAAAAAAATTCTAATTAATTACTTTGTAAAGAATGTCATCATTATTTTTTGACACCTAAAAGTATGTAATTCCACTTTT
The DNA here is from genome assembly GCA_963920725.1 of Rhamphomyia laevipes. NCBI lineage: Eukaryota > Metazoa > Arthropoda > Insecta > Diptera > Empididae > Rhamphomyia > Rhamphomyia laevipes. Next base: position 42,897,328 of record OY987257.1, on the reverse strand, counting down.
ATTAAAGACGCAGTAAAAAAAAGTTTCCCAGCTAAATTGAAAATTTCATAATTTTCCAGAAATAATTTAAACATTTTCCGAAAAAAAAAAACATATTTTTTACTTGATGTTCTTTTGAAACTTTATTTTTGGGGTTTTATGGGGGCTAAAGTATAATATTTTATATAATGTACAATCAAGTTGTAATGATGGAGTCGACGACTTTGTACTGAAATTCTGTATAATTATCATGATAAATGAAACGATATTTCATTTCCATTCATTTAATTTTAATCGCATTTTGAATGATGCCGAAAACTATTAAATTAAAAGGGAAAATCATGAAATGTTCACATTAAAAGAAATTTCTAATGTATTTTTGTTAAAAATATTTCATACTACGATGAACATTATTGCTCATGGTTGGCTGGGACATTTTTATACGTTTTATAAATGCACTAATAAAACCTGATAGAAAATCTACGGTGGTTCTAGTGCTCAGATTCAAAAAAAAAAGAATTACTGATTATTTGCTTTGTTATTAATAACCATTTCAAAACTGACAATAGACCAGACCATGATGTAGTCAGAAGCAATATAACCTCAATATGCATCATAAAAGATCAATATGTGTAGCTTAAAAGTTATGTATATCACTCTTTATAAAGAACATGAAGCCGTGAAGATTACATTTTGAAATAACCACACCAAATCATGGGAATGAGTATGAAAATCGTAAAGCGAATTCCAAACAATAAAATTCTAGTAAATGCTGAGTAGCTTGATTGAATACCCGACGGTTAGGTTTAGATACTATATGTTAGAGATGAATGCATGAGAATGAGATATTACATCACAAGAATCTCATTTGCCAGATTTACTATAAAAGTTTTAGCAAATATTCCTTTCTCATTTTTAAATTAAAACTAATAGCTACATAGTACTAAGACCATCCAATATATTCTGATTACAAAAAGGAAATTACATCCTATTTAAAAAAAAAAAAAAAAGAATAATTAAATTCTGAAGAGGATAATTTTCAGTCAAATACAAGATTTATTTTCCATTTAAAAGTCCTTTAATTTTTGGGAAACTTGGGAATATCATAAATTATTAAAAATGGAATCAATTATCTATCACCCACCATAATAATCAATAATTTTGCATAACATAATATTAAGAAGCAGGAGCTTTCACTTCAATGAATATAATTCCTTTCATCGTACAATTTTTTTTGTATTTCTCATTTATTTTAATTCGACTTTTCATTGAGTATGCTTCCTTGTTCTCAATAAACACTGAACTAACAACAAAGAATTTCATTTTAATAAGCGATGTCAACAAAAATTTTATGACGTTGGCCAAGAGTACGTATAGATTCTCTTTTATCTTGAATGAAATATATAGACAAGAAAGATTTTATATTGATTGTACGGATGCAATATATTCATAGAACTGTGTTTTAAGAAAGAGGGGACCAATCATTTGGGGTCAACAAATGTTTCAGTAGTAAGTCATTAGTTTGCTTAAAATTAATCAAAGAACTTTTAGATTATTTTGAAATTAATGTTTATCATTTTAATTAAATATCAATTTACAATTATTAATTACATAATTAAAATCTGTCATTTTAATTAAATTTATTTATAAGTGCAGAATTTAATCAATAAAAAAGGTTTCTGGTATGTAAAACCATTGTTAATTAATTGTTATATAGATTTTATTAAAATTGGAAATGTAATTGTCGATTGACAGCGGTAGTATTTCATGACATAACTTCAATTATTGTTAACAATGGAGGCAGGCAACGTGATGCAATTATATAAAAGGATTTCATAATATATTAAATTATTATGATTATGATTACATATATAATAGATTTTCATAAACAACTGACCTTTTTCATGCAATTCTACATAATCATAACCTATTTTATAACCGGCACAAAAATTTAATACCAAACAAAAAATACTAAAAAATAATCCTAGATTTCCTTATATAAATTTCATATATCCTGTACAATAGAAAACTAGATACGAGATAATATATCATAGCATCAGGAAAATTATTATTATCAAGAGCAGCTAATTAAGAATAAATTTATTAACTTAATTAGCGTTATTACAAGATTGAATGAATTATAAGAGGACAAAGAAAATTTGTAGAAATAACAATGAAAAAAATTCCAATTTATATTCTTTTTACATAACAAATTCATTACATTTTCACAAAAATATCAAGAAAATCTGGCATTTATAATTAAGAAAAAGAAAAAAAATATGGAATTAAATAATAAATGTTTATGATATTTAGGAAATAATTATATCCAGATGTTTTTATGTTATCAAAGTTTTTCTCTTTTTTTTGGATGAAAGAATAGTAATAGGAAGGATTATAATTTAAGATTTAAAGAAGATCAAATTCAACATTCATTTACATTCAGAATTTTCGTTAAAATACCAAAAATTTCAATGACCATGATTTTTTTAAATATTAAGATTTCTTGAAAAAGTATAATTTATTATCTTAATTAGACGTTACATGAAGAGTTATTCAATTCCAAACCGAAGCTTCTTAAGTATAAATGAGCCACTAATAAAATGTACATTTTATTTAGCTGATTTTTTTGCAATCTGTTTTGCAATCAATGTTTCTTCATATAAAATTATTATGGCAAATATAAATAAAGAAACCTATACAATAAGAAAGAGCATTCCTCTCATTAATTCTATTTCTTTTAAACTAACTACCCTTGCAGCTCCAAATGTTTTAAAATATAAATCAGCTGATGAAAAAAATAGCTTGAAAATCGAATTTGTTTACAATAATAATAAATAGCTATGTGTAATATGAGTAAAAGTAATTTTCAACAATAATTTCTACCCCAACCTCCAATTTTGTTACTTCAGTCTTAGAAGCCATTAAAATTTCAATATTGACGTATAATATCTCAAAAAAAAAATAAACACTCAACTTTAAATCCTTTAAGAAGCAAACCATATCGTACCTTTTTTTATTCTTTTTATTTAAGTTATTTACAATTGTCTTTAAAAATTTTATTATATTTTGAGAATCTTGATATATTTGGTATTTCAAATAAATTATTTCCTAAAGTTTTTGTTTCATATTAACATTTTGGGTGATAGAAGAAATGTTAAATTGATATTTGATCGAGGAATATTTTATCGAAAATATAGCTAATTTCATTATAAGTTAGGAAATTAGTAAAAACTTGATACAATTTAGACTTAGACTTCGGGGAAGAACTTAATTTATTAAATACTTTTATTAATTATCCTTTATTTAATAAAGAAACTACCATCAAGTCCAAATATGGTTATATAGTTTGTCATCAAAATTTCTACTTATTATCCACATCACAGGTTTTGGTACTTCAATTTCGACGGATATGCAAGCCTAACATTGATATAATGTCAACCACTGGCACTGAATAACAATTGATATATTTTTAAAAACAAAGTGTTAACTTGAAAATTTAATATCCAGACAAAAAGTCTTTAGACATTCGATATTTTATCTTTGTACTGGACTGTGTTTTTGAATAAAAATCAACATAATAAATTTTCACGAAATAAACAAGAACAACAACAACAAAAAACATACAATCCAAAATAAATTCACATATATAAACCTAGATAAATTGCTTTCGAAGAATTTATAAAAAAATATAAAATCAGGACGGCGATATATATACTAGTAAAAAATTACTTGTATTTTACGTGTGAAATGTTTAACTAAACTACTTAAGCTTTTTCATTGTGATATTTATACTATACCTTGTCTGGGTATACCCAAATTTCACAAACACATACATACATATTGGTACTCTGGTTAAAAGGATCAAATCACAAAAAAAAAAATCAGCAATGTTTTAAAAGCGTTAATAATCACATATAGAAAATCTTTTTTTGACTTTCATCCCAGAGGTTGGATAAAAGTTCAAAAATTCGTTATTTTATCACCAGAAAATCTCTCTTAAAAAAAATAAAACCAACAAAATATTTTTTTGGTACCTTTATTTAAATTTTGTTGTTTATTATTAAATATTTTTATCATCAATTTAACGAAATAATATTTTTATTAAAAATAAAAAATTTTAACTTCGTGTATTGTGGCTTCTTCAACTTCATATTAGCATTGAAAATATTAAAATTCTATTTTTGCATTAAAATATAATTAAAAAGTATTAAAAATTAAACTTATCATTCTAAAAAAAGAAAAGAAATCAATAAATTTCAACTAACTGAAGTCATCTTTTGAGTTAATTAGATAATTATTTTAATAGGTCAACAAATCTGATTTATTTAATGTATAAATATCTAAATTTAATATAAATCTTTGGAATTAGTTAACACTACCAAACGCAAAATGTATTCGTCACAATTCCACGTCGAACCGCAATGTAGGCCTACGCAAATTTAATATTGGCCAATGAGTTGTTTCAAGTAGAAAAGTTTCCAAGTAAAATTGTGCCCAGTGAAATTTAATCTAGTGGAATTGTTCTAGCTGAATCGGTCGGAAACGGTTCTATTAGATGAAAACCAGCAAATAGAAGAATATTCAAAATTAACAATCGTACAAGATATAATTATATAATGTCAATTTAATTTTGGTTTCGGACTGGGAGTTTTAATTGCTCTTCAAAACTGAAGATGCAATTATCTATACGCAGGTTTTTGTCACTATCGATTAACATTGCTATACATAACCCACTATCTACTCAACGCAAGTGATCATAGTAAGAAAACTTATAAGATTTTCCTGAACGTTTTAGCTTATACATACCGTTGGTTTACAAGCAAAATTCACTAAGCCAATAAACATAGTTTTTATTAAATCGACTATTGACTATTGACTTAGTCCTTAGTGCAATAAATGTGCGCCTAACAACCGTTAAAATATCAGGTTGAGAGCATAAAGTGTTTTGCCAGCATAAAGTTGGCATTATAAAATATAAAAAACTAAAAACGTGGAAAATGTACTTAGTGAGTTTTGCTTGTAAACCAACGATATAAATAATATCGAATGAGATTTTTTCTGATTTATAATAATTTTCAGAAAAATTTCATTATACTTCAACAAGACCGACAATCAGCTTTTACTGAAACTCCTATAATCCTTACAAAAAATTTCATTTATACTGTGGGCAAAAAAAAATTGTGATGGGGTAGAAAGGAAAATACTATTAATATTAATTAATATCATTAAAATGATCCCATATAAACATACCAATATACAAATATTAATGCTATTATCATAACAATTACCCCATGTTGGTATTTATATATGCTTTTATTTAATTTAGACGTGTTATCTTTGACTAGGGAATTTAGGTGAAATATTTTTGAATACACTTGTATAAAGGAAACTATATGTATTTTATAAGTCCATATTAAGGATATCATTTAGAAACTATATACATATATGTTCTGAGAAAACCTTGAAAAATAATTTCAGGATTTTATATATACATTTGTATCCCAAAAAAAATATCCTATAAACATCCTTGATATATAAAAGATACGATAAATTTGTTTTACTTAGCTTTACATTAATTATTTTCATTCAACTACCCCTCCACATATTACAATCCTAAAAAATCCTTTCAAACAAAAAAAAATAGGCAATTAATGATCAAACCAATACCCACATATAAAAATATTAACAGACAGACAATCATTCGTCCTTAATGTCCACTATGGAAAGTGGGGTTAATATTGTTCAAAGTTAATTGACAGTAAAGTATATTTAGGGTTTGATTATATTTAATTGAAAGGATCTATTATATGTGTGTTTTAGGGTGCTCTATAGCGAATGTGTCAATATCTATGACAGTTTATTTAATATAAAAATTGTTGAAAATTATAGAAAGGATCACAAGTGTCAGAACCTTTTAACTAAAAAGGCGTATACATTTAGATAATCATAATGATGAGCAATGAATGCCAAATAAATAATTATTTTTTAATAGGATTTTCAATAACTTTCAAGGGGTTTTTATTTTTATGTTGGAAAATTAAATTTACATAATTTTTTTTTTTTTTTGTTACATTTCGATTTACAAGGATGTTCTGTGTATGAAGAGTTTATGAGATGAGAATTACTAACTAAACTTAATTAAAATTTATTCAAATCAATAATCAATAGCATAATTTAAATATATATTTAGTTTTTAAATTAAAAGTTGTAATGTATTTTACAATCTAAATAGAAATTAAGATCTACATTTCAAAAAGCATTTTCGATTTATTTACATTGATATAAATATATAATTATATGTCCATATTGGTACAATTTCTATTGCAATACACATCCTTGATATGTAACGCAATTGAATAATGTAAATCAAGGCTAAAAATGTAATTTATCATATACGATTAAGAATTGGAATTAAAATTCTATAAATTATTAATCTTAACGAAGTCGAACATAGTCATAATAATTTGTCAGAGGACATAAGGGTATTTAAGATAAATTAAAGTTAGCTATAGCTCAATTACTACATCTAACGAACTATAAAACTCCATGTTATTATGTGGCTCTTTTTAATGTACATCTATAGCTACAGCACAAAATGGAATACATTCGTAATGGATAAATTATTATTTGTCAGGACACGGGACTCTGTAAACTATGGAATATGATTTGTCAACGTCAAACTATCCGTACTAAAAAAAATTGTTTAGTAATCTTGATGTATGGGTTTTTGATAGTTCCATTATAACCGGGAAGTACAAGCATAAATAAGCCCGAAATATAGCCACACAAATTAAAAATCTATCTACATATAATTTACGAAAACTCATTTTCGATATAGCTATTTAATCTTATTTTCAATTAATCAAAGATTATCTTTACAAATTTTCTTATCCACAAAGAAATTTCTTCTTTTATATAATATATAAATAATTTTATCAAAAGATTGAAATTTAATATTTAAATTAGACAAAAATCGTAAAGCAAAAAAATAAAAAATAATATAACAAATTTTATAAATAATATTTGAATTTCTATAATCAAACAAAATAATAAATTCGCCTTGAGTTGAAAATTCGTCATGAACCAATACAAAAGCAAAAGAGATCACAAAAATGAACATAAAGTAATCACACATAAAGGTTCATACTTCACTAATAATATACCCCCATCGTTCTTATGCAAATTAAGGACGTTTTTAATATTTAAATTAAATTTTGATATTTTCTTTATTTTTGATCCCTTTTTGTAAGAATATTTTCCAAGAAAAAAAAAATGCAAAATTATAAGAAATTTTTGTTCTATGTTTTTATTTGAATATTAAAAGTAAAATGTAAATTTCCTTATTTTTTGGTAAGGCAAATTTAATCATCAATCATTTTGTCAAGGATATTTTTTCTTATTTTTTTTTTTTTTTGTTTGTAAAATTTATCTTCTTTTTGTGTTATTCCGTTGTCTAATTCAACGAGATATAAAGTATTTCAGGTTAACATGTTATCTTTAAGAAAAATGACAATTTAATTGTAGTTTATATAAAAAAAGAGTAGAAAAAAGGATGTGAATATTGCACAATCATTTCAGATGTAATTATAATTCTTTTATACATTGCGACACTATTAATTTTGTTTGTCCCTTCCGATGCTCTGTAAGCAAACTACTTAATGGTCTATTTATTTTTAACTCGTTTTATCGAGCAAAAATTATAGCTAGTTGTAGCCAAATGCATTGAATTACATTAATTTTGAATTATATCTAAATTTAAACATTAACTCTAAACATTATCCTTGTTTATTATGTCATTTATGGCTCAGGGTGTGAGCTTCTGTATTGAATATAAAATTTAGAAAATTGAGCTATACCAAAATACCTTCAATTACCAAATCATAATAATTAATGTTCTCTTCCATTTTTTTTTTAAATTATACTGAATATAATTTGGTGATATAGAAAAGAAGTTAATGATTTTTTTCAAAAAAGTTAGACATTTGTGAAAGTATTTGACAAATTTGATATTAAACGAAAATATCCTGCTTTAAATTTATCTTTTTTTTATACATTTTCTTGAAAACATTATTAAAACCAATTCTAATTTTCCAAAACACATTTTTGCAATGGTAAAAATATGATGTAGACACAAAACTATAGAGAAAACATAAATTTTCATACCAAAAAAAAAAACGCATAGATACACAAATATCATAGGCACATGACATTACTGATTTCTGTGTCTGTTACATTCCAACTTGGATTCTAAAAAGTAGAACATCACAGAATATTTATACATATATGAAAAGAAACTTTGTGCAAATTTATATCTTTTATAACTTTGATACAAATACAGACAAAATAAAAAAACATATAGAAATTTACTGAGGGCATCCCTGAAAATTGCTGCAGGTGCAAATATTTTTAATGATACTTTACAATATTTTTATAGAGTCGAGTATGTATTTGTATAAAAATGAAAAGAATAAGAGTATAGACTGCACTGAATTATATCAAGTGAATAATTATGTCGTTGAAAATTGATATCTTTTTCATTTTCCCCATGTGAAATGTCTGGGTGTATATAAAGTTTCATTCGTTTTTTTTTTTTTTGTGATCAATTTTAATAAATAATTATTATTATTTTTTTTTGGTACAGTACCTGAAAATGTTTTGCATTACGTATTATAGCTGATAGATGATTACGTAAATACGCTACAATTGAAGTAACGACGTATTAACCTAATTTTATTTCATTACATTACAGGATAATTTAGTCTACGTGTGTAGCACAGCGCGGCACTGTGTATATATTTATTACATTTAGTTCATGATCTTTTTATACACTAACCAAGGAACTTACAAGTTGTTGCAAGTTGCAATATTAAATTAAATTGCAAATTAATTTAAGTATTATTTATTTATATCTTGTTTCTGCCAGCATTTTGCATTAAATATTTTAAATAATTTTAAGAATTTGCTATGCAAAAAACAAGTTAAATGAAACATTTACGAAATGTTTTATTGCTGTTTTTAATTAAAAATATGAATATGCAAAATATATTTATGTTTAGAATAAAACCCAGAATTTGAACAAGTGTTAAAGTTAAAGTTTGAAGATAGTTAAAACATTATTTTTAAATTATATTTGTCCACTGACATTAAATTAATTCGGATTTTCTAGTAATTGTATTTTTTTCATTCACCAATAATTTGATCTGATGCTAGAGATTTAGCACAGTCGCACAGCGTGTGTATGTCACAAATTAGGGATGTCGTCCGTCGTTTCTTAAGTTTTTTAATTAAGTAATCCCTTTATTTATATAAACGCAATCTAGCTTCACTTAGTTTAAAACGGCCAGTACTTATCCCTATGAGTGACCAACAAACCAATTATACTAATTTAAATGGTATCCCTTCAATAAGACCCAAAACGTATATGTAAATAAGAAATTTTACCATGTTATACGATAAAATCATTGTCAGCTTTCTGTCTACATAAGAAATCGAAATTTTCATTTATCATATCACAAATTAATTTATTGAAATTTTTGTTAACATTTTGAGTAGAAAATTATCAACCTAAAAACTAAAAAAGTTATAAAACTTCCTTTAAATTTCACTAGCTCTTATACAAAGAGACATTAGACTTAGGATTACCAAATTTTTTACTTGCCATAATATTTTTAATTTAGCTAGCATCCTTTTTTCTGTCAGTTTGACTTCCATTATCTTCAGCCGACCGTAATACTAAATATAGGAACAGGTAAATTAGTTTCTCGCCTTAATGGTCTTTAGATCCTTTTCCTAACAAAAGATTATATTATTATATGGCTAATTGAATAGTTTTTGCCTTCCCATTTTTCTTGTATTTTTTTTCTTTTTTACTTCGTAAAGGAATGTTTACTTATATCATAAAAAGGATATTCTGTGTGAAAAAAAGCGAAAAATAAACTTAAATGAAGCCGAGAAGTTTTCCTTTGGGACAGTCCTTCTTAGCCTACGTAAATTCAAATAAATTACATTGGGGTATAGTTAAAAAAAAAAAAATTTGGTTGGAAGTTTTTCTGTGTATTTTTTGTTAGTCTTATTTATTGCCTCAATTCCAAAAAAAAAAAAATATTTCTTTCTATTTTTAGATTTGTTTTATATAGTTTTGAATTAATTCTGGTGTTGTAGGCACAATTACAATAAATATTACACAGACTTTGAGGTTGGTTTTTGTTATTCGTCTCGAAGTAAATAAAAGGTCATTGGGGACATGTATTTTTTCGTGGTTTTTAATATTATAATTTTAACTTGAGAATAATATATATTTTCCAAAATATTGAAGAGTTTTGTAACAATTTCTCTTGGGGGAAATTTTCATATTAATTTTTGTTTAGTTTAGTTTTTTTTATTTTTATTAAATCGAATTTTCATTTTTATTATATTTTGTGTTTTGGCATGTGAGTTTAATCATTTTGATTGAAATATTTATATTAACTAACGATAAAAGAACAATAAATTTTGAAAATGTTTTCTGTTTACATTATAGTAGATCAAAATTTATATCAGAAATAAAGAAAATTCATAAATATGTCAAATGAAAATATGTAGTTCAATTTTAGAATTTGTTTAGTTGGAATTATTTGTATATTTTTGTTAAAGTTTTGTAATGTTTGATATAAAATTTTGTTTAAAGCATAATTTCTTTACTATATACTGAAATTATGTAAGGTCTAAATATGAAGTTCTATTCTATCAGATTAGATTAATTTAATGTCATTAAATTGAAGTGTAGCCAATTCCACAACTGAAACAAACACATTGTGTTTTAGTTGCTGTGGACAGTAAATATCCATGATTCTATAAAATGTGATAGATAAATCATGGAACTTTTCACCTGGGTTTTGTTATACATCGCCCAGACAATTATTTCGTATCGCAAAATAATAATCATCTTTTTTTCATAATCGATAATTATAGTTCCCTTTTTATTTCATAGTCCTGTCTATTGTTGTATTTGTTACAAAGATTACTAACTCCAGTCTCACAATCACCGAACATTATTTTTTGATTAAATTACTTACCGGACAGAACTATCGTCTATCTTCTCTGTGCGGTATAAACGCCACTTGCGTCAATATATTATAACTTTTAGACTTGTGGAATTTTTAGACTGGTCGATTTTTTAATTTAACTCAAAATTTCGAGATGTCCAAACCAGATTCCATACTATTCGGATTATAATGCTGTTTGCAAAATTTATTTAATTTATATAAATTCAATAAATAGTAAATTTATTTATTTAGTTATGTTATATATTAAAATATTTTCCCTTTGGCTACACAAATTTTAATTAATATCTTACTAAGTAATGTCAAAATTAGTCACATTAAATAAATTTCAAAAAAAAATATTAACAATCACAAATAAATATTTCAAATTAAAATTACAGAAATATTCATTCGTTTATAAATTAATTATTAATTAGATTATTGGACAAATATTCAAAAATAAATTCCAAAAAGTTAAATCATTTGGAAAATAATATAAGTATAAAGAACACCGAATTAAATAAATTTTATTTGTTCAGATTAATATAGTGTAATAATTTATAAATTAAATTTATTTTTTGTATATATACAATATTTATTTAAGTAATGTGAACTTTAAAAGCAATCAAAATTTATGGAAAATAGATTTTATTAAACTGGGTGCTGAATATAAATTGGTAATAAAAATTTATATATATATACAGAAATAAAGTGTTAACAGGAAAATTCCTAAAAATTTATATAAACGACAGAAATTTAATTTGGTAAACAAGTGCTCTTGATTTTTCAAACTCCACAAAACATTATTCTTAAAATCCAACTACCGAAGCCAAAAAATAAAAAAAATAATTTATGTATTTATTGCTAAACATAAATTATGCACGGAAATTTATGCAATTTATATAATAGTTATAAAAAGTTTGGTTAATCCAGATTTAATTAATTAATAAATTTTAATAGCATCCAAAAAAACAAACTATTTTCTTCCATATACATAATAAAAACATTAAATATGTATGTATATATAAAATTTTCTCATTTCGGAAATGTTTTTACCACCCAACTCATTCACAAATCTCCCACCGATAAATAACCTTTATCGTTGTCACTATATATACAATATTGTTATTCCCTTATGAGTTTTATGTAATATTTAAATAACAAAACTGTTTAGTTATTAAATCTCATCATAAGCTAAGTTCTTCATATATTTTTCATGAATTTGTTATCCACCGAACAAAAGAATTTAATGGTGGCAAAAAGTTTTTTTAGTGATTGTATGTGTTTTGTGGTGAGTTAGTTGGTTTTTCTTCATATATTGGTATGGAAATTAAAATAATGAAAATTTTTAATTTATACAAACGCAATAACAAACAAATAAGGATTTCGGAGTCAGTATATAGTTAAAGAGTATATAAAAATTAACGAGATTCATTTATTTGTTTTTGCACAGTGTATAAGTTTTCAAAATATTGTAGAAAGCACTAAATATTGCCCATCTAAACTAAGATAATATAATTAGCAATTAATTCTTTTAATATGCGTTTGTTATATAATCAGAATAAATTTTAGAAAATATGAATTTTTGTTAAGGTTTTTGGAAATAAGAGGCGTTGATTCTGAACAGTTCCAATTGCAAGGATTTTTGATCCTACTGCAATAGATATTTCAGATATAATTACATAAATAAAATTATATGTTTTTCAAAATGATGTTAATACAATTATTAATTACGAAATTCAAAAGTTGTAAGCCGGGCACCTAATCAAATATATTAAAAAATGTTTTAATCTTTATATTTTTCCTTTCAACAGTCTCTGTACAACAGCTTTCTAGACAATAAACGAGTTTTATTTTATAATTTTATTATGGGATGTAAGCCTACTATCAACAAGGCACCGAAAAACTTAACTTTTCGAATATATTTGATATAGACTAGGTAGCAAAGCGACTCTCATATACTATTCGATCGAAACTTGTCTGGGACTACCTTCAAGCTCTTATAACCCTAGCAAACTCGAACAAAGTTACACTTATTTAAAGTCACTTGCAAGAAAAGGATCGGAGCAAACATTCACTACTATCATTCTGTAGTATCCCATGGGCCACGGCAGAATTGGACATCAAAATTTAGATGGATGTACAAATGAAAAAACACTGGAACTCCACACAGGATAACAGAGTTTCCAAACTGTTTATAACTATTCACTCAGACCAAAGGCTCCTTGTAATGATACAGAGTACGAACAATAGCGCAGTGATTCGGGCACATGGTACCTACCTAGACGCTATCTAATCTAATCTCATCTAGTGGACACTAGTGCATTTCAGTTGAATTATTAAATACAAATACATATAGATATTCAACAGTCCTGTTAATGCCGAGAGTTAATTTTTTTTTTTAATATTACCACCTGTCTCCATTATAAATGGAACGTTACTAAATGGAAAGTTACAAATTACTGTCAAAATTATATTTTAGAGTTAAGATTTCAAAGAAAACTAGTTCTATCTAATCGTCAATGTCGTCGAAAAAATGTGTATATTAGCTGCTTGGCAAAGCATTATGTATAAATTTATAGAATAATGACAATTAGACCTACAATTGCTGCCATTATCAAAATGATATTAAATACTGATCAATCCCGATTTGCAATCAAATCTCTAGAAATATGAATTTAATTTCTATTAGGCTTTCAAAAAATGTTAAAGCATAATTTTAATAATTATTTAAATTAAAAACTCAAATCAATACAATCCAAACCAATAAAAATCTATAAGAAAACCAAAAAAAAAATTATGATAAAATCATAATAATTTTACAATTCAATAAAAGTAAATTTATTTAAATCCAAAAAGAAATCTCAGATCTCCAAAATAAAATACAATATATTTTAAGATAAAGGATTTTTCATAAAAGAAAACTACACATCAATTCAATGATTTTATAGTTTACCCAAGTTCTCTAATCTTTAAAATTCAATTTATGTCATCCTTTTAATCTAATACTATCTAACTGAAACTGTTATACATTATGTTATATGTATAAAGGATATAATGTAACCGAAAAATGTCCAGTTTTTTTTTAGACTATTATTTTATTATTTTTGATTTTTTTTAAAAAAAAAGATTATTTGCAGATTTTATTATCAATATTTCCATTTAATTTTTTTTTATTTGTGTGTATTTTTTTAAGAAACGATCAAAAAAAGGAAATTTTTGGTAAATTTCCATGGAAATCGAAAAAGAATTGAAAAGATATAATAAAAATAATGTTTCTATATCTTTTCTACCAATAAACAAATCCATAGCATTTCCTTTTCTTTTGTAAAAACCAAAAATAATATATATATGTGTATATATATTTGATGCAAAATATCCTTTTTTTTAACCTTATGTTCTTATATATGATTTCATTTTTATAAACCAAAGAAAAATAAAAACGAGACTCGATTTGTCGAAAATAAATTTCGTATGGTAAGGAGTGGATAAATAAAGGAAAACTTAAGAACGATTTAGATTTATATTTCCAAAGAAAACAGATATTTCGTCTAAATATGGGATAGAGAAAAATCAAAATTTATTTACTATACATAATAATAAATAGGCAAGAGTGAACCATATAGATATAGTTTTAGATGCGTGGGACCGACCAAATGTTTACCTTTTTATAAATCTATATAGTTTTTTTATTTATATTTTATTTTTGAAATCTTCAGAATTGAAATCATTTTTGTTTTTTATCGTTTAATGGAATACGATACATCAATAATTTTATGGTATATATTAGAGGGAGATGAATTATGTTAGTTTTTCAGCTAAAAATTTAAAAAAGTATGATTTTTTTATCTTCAGAAAATGAATAAAAAACCACCCAGACGAACATCAGTTTAGTAGTTTCATATTTGGAAGGGCTTTTTTATAGCATTGACAGTTGGTGGTACAGTGATTCTAGTTATAATTAATTAAACAACTAACGACAACTTATTCTACTCATTATTATCTGTCGAATTTTATTATCGTTGAACATTTATCGTTTAAAATTACGTTTTTGCAATTCAATATGTAGTTTTCACATAGTGTCGGAGTTCAGAGTGTAATTTACTATAATAGTCTTTAATATCTTGTTCTATATACTATTAATACTAAATACCATAATTTTGATATTACAGCCAACAGAATAAATAGAACTCTTTCTTAAGGTACCCACTTCTTTTTAAGTCATTGAAAGCTGCAATAATTCGTGGTCTATCCAAAAAAAATTATAAACGGATAGACAAACGGACACAAATATAT
This sequence comes from Rhamphomyia laevipes, assembly GCA_963920725.1. Taxonomy (NCBI): domain Eukaryota; kingdom Metazoa; phylum Arthropoda; class Insecta; order Diptera; family Empididae; genus Rhamphomyia; species Rhamphomyia laevipes. The sequence goes on along the minus strand of OY987257.1, from coordinate 42,882,032 downwards.
TTATAAAAGAAATTTATTTAATTTTATATTCTAACCAATATTTTTTTATAAATAAAATATATATGAAGTAAATATTTTTGGTATTAGTGGGTACATATATGAAAATTTTGATAATTTTTCACTTTTTTCAAACATAAAAAATTATATGAAAAGTTAAAAATTAATGAACACAATTTTTATATATAAACCTTGTACAAACCTTGTACAAAGATTAGATAGAGTGTTTTTTTTTTTTTTGGAAAATAAATTTACCTCAACAGATCTCACGTTATGTAAGTGTATTTTTTGAAGAAATATTTTATTGACTCAAAGTATAGTAAAAAAAAAAAATCGGGAAATTTCTCATAATACAAATTAAATAAAATCAATATATTTTCCTATACAATGTTGAACGTGACATAGGAAAAGAATTATATATCAAAATCACAAAAAAATAACTCATGTCAATTAAAATAATTAATCAATTTAGAATAATTTTAGACTACATAATAATTTGATTTGATTTTAAAATTAATGTTTACAAAATGTCTATCACAATATCCGCCCCCCATACGAACATAATTTTAATTTGATAATTTTTCAACTTATATACTTATATAATCAAACGCAAATTATAATCGAACCCAAAATTCAATCATCATTAATTTTATTGTCAGAAAGCGTCATAGGAAATATTTTATTCATATAATTTACATTTGCGATGGTGTTTACAACTCATACCATATTTCGTCCACCAATTGGTAGGATTAAATCAAATTAATGCAACGAAATATAATTTCATAAATTCATATTTTTGGTTGGTCAAATTAATAATTTTTCTTAGGTTTAAGAATTTTGTAATTTTCCCGAAAAAAAATATAAGAGTCAATAAGCGATTTCCAATTTTGCAAATAAATTGTATAAATTCAAATCCAGTTAATTCAATCGAGAATCTTACTACATCGCAAGGAAGAATTCTTTAACTTTGACGAGTTCTTTAACATGGAATTTGTGATGAATCAAATTAGTTATCTTCATAGTTGCATTCAAATGAACCGAAATTCTTTAATTTTGTTGGATGAAAGCGCCTTCGTAATGTCAAATATGAAGCAGTTAGAAGGGCCTACTTAGATGCTAAGAGGTTAAACTAGTATATGACTGTAAAATCGAACAATCTAAACTAGTTTCTAATAAATATATCCAGACAAGAAAGGACATTAAATGGGGCAACCTTTCTAAATTTATTTTTTTCCAGTTATCCATTCCAGAAGAATGAAAATTATTCGGCTCGAAAAGAAAATTGAAAATTTATATTTCATTTATAAATTATTATATTGTAAAAAATTTATAGTACAACAATATTAAGTAGCTAGTATTTTATTTTTGTTAAATTTTGCAGAATGAACAAGCAAATTGAACTTTTAGTATTTCGTCCCTTTAGTATTATTATATTTTTATCTTAAAAACTAAAATAATATATCCAAAGTTTTCGACTCGCATTTTCAAACCAAACAAAAGAATAACTCTAACAACTTTTTTGTTTTTTATAAATTATCATAGGCCAAACCACAAAACACAATCTTTGGGATTTGTTATTAAAAACAAAACTATTTTTTTTTTATATTTTTATATTTTACAAAAATATATATCACAATTCTACTGAGGATACACTAACAGAAAACAGCCCAATGTGAACTTAATTCATAGGAGAATTTTTGTGTTCTTTTAGGAGGACAACTATGATTTTAATTTATATTGTATAAATATATATATTTAAGGAAACTTTTTTTTTCCTCGAAAAGTATGCTATATATTTAGGTATGTAACTAAGTAATGTGGTTCTATTGCGAGCACCCAGGCTGCTGCAGGGTTTAATAAAAAAAATATTTTTTTTTTTAGAAAATAAAAATAAAATTATACATTTATAACAAAAGCAATAAGTAAACAAACAATTTGTGGGTTGTTTTTAGTTTCTGTATGGTGTGTGTTTATGTGTGTATAGTGTGTAAAAGGACATAGATAACTAAAAAGGGTACAGGGTATAATATGGCTAGACTGCATTAAAACTAAACTTTTATGGTAAAATAAGATAAATTGAACTTCCGCAATAAAATAAAAAAAAAAAAAAACAAGAACAAAACTATAAAATTCGTATTTTAGGAAGTTGTATATATTTTTGGTTATGCATCCGCTTTTATTTTAAAAACACATAAAATTTATTATATAAGTTTTATTAGTGTGGATTTTAAAAGTTTTGCAGTATACCTTTAAAATAATGGCTTTAAAAATTCACTTATTTATTTAATTTCGTATAATTACACAAAATTTTATATAATTGAAAAAATGATAATTTTAAAATATGTCTGGCCAAGTGGAATTGTATCCTAGTAAAATTGAATCTAAATGAAATTCGCGTATAGTGGAATCAGCCGCTATCGGACCAAACAAATAACTTTAAAATCGATTAACTAATACCAACATGGAATATAAATAAAACTATTTGAGGTTTGAAAAATCAGTATTTTAATATAAATTGAAAGAATAATTCGTCACGTTTAAATCTTTTATAATTTCAAAATTTAAGAAATTTTAATTTAAATATTAATCTGCAAACAACAAACCTCAAAAATTTCCTGTTTCGTTGCAGTTTCTTTTTCTAAACGACAAAATATGGAATCAATTTATAGCTAAATTGCAGAATAATCGAACTAAGTACAATAAAATAGTAGAGGAAATTATATTAAAAACAGATTTGAAGATATTACTTCATGTTTCTTTGTCATGAACCATGAACTTATCAAACATCCCACATGCAAGTATATTACAATATTAAATATCTTGCATATAAAATTCCATTATTGAATAAGTATTACACGGAATAACTATTTTACCCTCTAAGGACAACTAATATTCTTTGTATAATCAACTAAACTTCATCCAAAAGTTATCCTTGTATAATATTTTATAAGATTATTTATAAAATTATAAATGTCATCGTATTTTTTTACCTGATGTAGTTGTGGATAAATTCAATAATAATTTTCCCAGGGATGATATAAAAATGACTTGTCAATATTTTGTGCTAAACATTATATTTATTTATAAATTACAAAATAAGAACTAAGTAAGTAAATCTAGTAAAAAAAACTCAAATTTTCTGAAAAATCATTTTACAAAACAAAGATTTTCCGGTTTGGGAAAACAAGGATTTTTTTTTTGACTATTTTTACTTGATTTACCTTTTTAATGAAACATTGTTACTAAATTGTTCATGTCATTTAGAACAAGTTATTTATTGTCTAGTAATTGTCAGTTATCTGTAAAATGTCATTTTATTCAGGTGACATTTTTGTATAGATTTTTGTATAGATTTAATGACAAATCAAAATATAAAAGAAAACTGATAAGGAAAGTACTTTTAACTATTTGCTTTTAGTGTTATATTATGATCATTCAATACAACACCAGAGAAGAAACCTAAATTGTTATTAAAAATTACTTGATGTTACAGTGCCACCTGAGAGATGTGTATATCAAGAACAACTCTAGCCTGACAAAGATTTTTAAAATGGCAAATCACTCAATCAGTCGCACAAAATGCGATACATTACAAAAATGTTATGATGATTATAATGGGCAACCGGGCCATATAAAATACGACTACGAATAGGAAACTGTTGAGGAAGCATAATCAACAATGGTTACTATGTATGGCCTTATATTCAATACAATATTTTATTTGGGAGGAAAAAGAACTAGTAGTAACAAATTATTATGAATATGACAACAAGTAAGACATTATATTATTTCTATAGCTTCAAATCCCTAATATACATATATAGACACCTCTGAATTCAAATTCATTTTCTGAACATTATCTAATTGATACAATTAAAATATTGGAAAATCATTCATTCACAAAAATCCTGATAACAAATAAATCATATCTTTTACCCACATTTTGTCCATTACATTTTGACCATATATCCAAAACAAATAAATTGATCGAAAAACAAAAATCTTTAAAATAGTTTCTTTTTTTTTAACAATGATTCAATTGTTTTCCAGGAGCATAAATATCTACCGATATAATTTCTTTTGTAAAAAAAAACAACAACTATATGTATAAAAAAAATCCTAAGAAGTGAAAGGTCCTTGGCATAATACAACAGAAAACAACAAATGAGAAAAAAAAACTTTAGAAATTTTCTTATTTTAAACTTTTCAAGTATGTTGACATACTAGAGCATAAATACAAAGTATTGCCAAAATGAATGCGTGTTGTATTTTTCATTTTTTCAGTTTTATTTTTTTGCCTTCATGCTTGAAAACAAAAACAATCAAGGAGCAAGGACTTTAAGTGCTCATAGCAATATATGTATATAAAATAATAATAATAATGTAAAAAATTACCCTAGTACACAAATAATGTTAGTATGTATATACATTTAGAAAATAACAAATAAAAAATACTACTAACAAAATAATTTTTTTTATATATTCTCTAACAAAAATGACACACTTTTTTTGTACCTGCCACTTGTTAAGCAGAAGAAATGTCGCCATTATTTTTTTTATTTTTTTTTTTGAAGACTTCATAATTATAAAAAGAAAATTGCCAAAGAAAAAGTTGGGAAATTTAAAGAAATTTAAATGAAAAGAAATTATATTTAACTATATATGTACATATATATATCTATGTATATATGGATATTAGGTTTTTGAAATGAGCTTTATAGAAGAAGATTCTTTTGTACTGTACATCAATATTTTTAAATTTTAATTTTTTAAAGTTTAAAATATTTTAGTAATATTTAATTAATACATAAAATTAATACCGACAAAAATTAGAACGATGGTAGATAATAACTGTCATTAAATATTAAATATCTGAAATAAAATGTTCAACATTTTTTTTTTTGACAGTTCTCATAGCTTTCCCTTGATACCAAATTTTATCCAAATCTGAGATATACAATTTTATGAAAATTTTCCATAGAGCAAAAACACAAGGTCTCCACATAAATGGGTAATTTTAATATGGTCCCACTAAAAGTATCGATATAGTCCCACTGAAAGTATCGATGTCATCTTGTACGGACATCAGGATGAAGCTTGTATGTAACTGTGTGCCAAAGCGGTTCTAGGAGATGTTTCTGCACACATGGATATTTTATTTATGCGTATGCCGGACACTTTTTTATTGCATTTTCGAACTCTTCGACCTCGAAAATGTCCATAAAGAAAGTTTCAGCCAAATCAATTCAAATGCCATCAAGTCAAATGCAACATTCGTAGTTATTTTAACTACTCATAAAATAATTAGAACTAACTTATAAACATGTAAAATGTAAATGATTAATATATTTATAATCAAGCTATCAAGAACATAATTAAATTATCAGCTTTAGTTTAAATAAATGATATTAGCAGGTGTGATTAACATGTATAGATTCAAAATTCCAAGTATTTATTTTTTATTTAAAATGTTATTAAACCAAGGAAAAACCTGTAATTTAATTCTATAATTTTATAAAAAAAACTGCCTATATAAATTACAATAGTTTACCACTTCATTTGTCATTAATATAGCATTATTTATTAAGTAAGCAAATTAAATCTGAAGGATTTTTATTTTTAATATCTTAGTTAATACAATATATAATAACATTCCTTTCTTTGTGTTAACAAAAACGACATTAATGCTCTTTTATTTGTATTAACTGCTGACAAATAAATAATTAATTTACAAAATTATAATAATATTTCTACTGACATCCCCGGGGAGCTACAGTACCATTCATTTTTTAATTTAATAAATATACCGTGTCCATATATTTAGATATGATTTATTTATAAAGACATATTTTTTTAATCAATATAGTTTTTATTATTTTACAAAATTTGGTGGTTACTACACGTGGTATAACAGCAGTAACTTCATCATAATGATAACTTCGCAAATATTTTATAAAATGTGTAACTAAAAATGCACGGAATTTAGTACAAAATTTAAAATAAAAATAGTTTTGATTGTTAAAAACTTTATGGTTCAAACCTATTTCACTGGTAATGAGATTTTTAAACTTCAGCAATGAATATTATTGTAATATACCAGTAGTGTGGTATATATTTAATAAAAATTAATTAAATGAAAGCTAAAAAATTATGTACTCAAAATATATTCAGAAAAATTTAAAAAAAACTAAGAAAATATTCAAAATCTGACAAAAAAATCTCAATATATAACCATGAAAAATTTTTTTGAAATATTATAAAAATCTAAGAAAATTATCAAAAAGGTGAAATATTTTATTTAATTTACCTTATTTGACTATTTGATTCAAAATGGCTGAATTTAAAAAATACGTGAACTTTATTTTCACAACCACAATAAAAAAATATATTAATTTTCATCTTTATATATTATATTTTTATAGTTTCCAATATGTTAATATTAATTTTGCAATTTATATAAATGTTAAAATTCAAATATTTTAAATTTATATTTTCATTCAAATATTTTTATCCACTCACATAAAAACGTATAAATTTTAAATTTCTAAAAATATTAATTTTAAAACAATTTGAAATGCTTGAAAATATAAAAAAATTTAAGATTTTTTGATCATTTTTAATTGAATAATAATTTAAAAACATTTTCTTATAATTTTATTATTGTTTACGGATGTAAAAAGTAAATTTTTAGTTATAATTTAATTTCTTTAACTAAATACCGGAACAACTTATTACACCGACAATTAAATTTCAACTAACTAAAACAGAGGCGTGACTAATTAAATATATATAAAAATTGGTGCGAAAATGATTGATATTTTGAATAGCCCGCGAAATTTGAATTTGCAAAAATGTCATTAAATTTAAATGTAAGAAAAATAAAATATTAATAATAAATAAATTAAAAATTATTTATTTAAAATTTATAAATGTCTTAAGAGTTTCCAAAAATAGGGTTCCTACTCGTAATAATAATTATAATTAATAATAATTATAATTACCTCATTTTCGATTCTAATTACTTCATTTTTGAAACTAAATTTTTGATTCTATTTTAGTTCATATTTGTACAGAATAAGTTCAATTTGGATTGAATTTTAGTTAATTTTAGTATCAAAATTAGTTAATCTTTGATTCAAAATTGAATCAAAAAGTTGAATCCAATATTGTCTAATAAGGAAACATCAGTTGAATCAAAATTGTTTCCGAATTGTAATATAAAGTTGATTCAAAATTGAACTATATATAACTCAAGTTTACTATGGAATCAATTTGGAATCCACTTACTTGAAGGATTTTCTTATGTGATCCAGTTCCATCTGTACTTCACGAATATGAACAATCACACCACGACTTCGGTATTTTATCAAAAATATGTCATGTACCGAATGTGATAAGAAGTTAGTGACAGAATGAATGCACACATTTTCGTCGATGAATAATATTGTACAAGTGATTGGTTCAAAAGCGTTTCCACTAATTAATACGCATTTTATATTTAAACAAAACGGATGTGAGTAATTTGATTCATATTTCTAATGTTCTTTTTATATAAAATATGTTCTTAAACAGATAACGAAGTCCTTACTCTGAATTCATGTGGATTATTTTAATACAATCAATCTATCGTCGAAATTTATTGAAATCAATATTGTAGTTGAATGCTTTATAACCATATAATCAAGATATTTACAAAGTATTTTAAATCTTAGTTTTACAAATTGTTTGTTATTGCTAGTATATTTACCTGGCTTGAGTTAGGGTTATAAGAATTGTATATACTTTGGAACAAACATTATAATAAAAACTACGAATTTTTTTTTCTGTTATATGTAGTTATATTTAAATTATATACTTTAAAAAGAACTAATTTAATCCAGAATTTAGATATAATTATAAGAAACTGTAAAAGCAATAATAAAGTTATATATAATTTATAAATATTTATATATCGATTACTATAAATCTATTATATTTTTTCTATATATACTGTACAACAAAAACTTGTAAAATATCTAATATCTTTGAAAACAAAACTCTCAACTCATTTATATAAACGTTTAGGACAAATCTTTATAATGTACACTCCACATATCCATTTTATAAATCGATATATGAATATTTAATTAGAAAAACTATCTTGTAAGTGACATCAAATTTTCAATTTTCACAACAACTACAAAAAAAAACACTATTCTAAGATGGATATAAAACTTTTATTCGTTACGAGAGGAATAATATCGGATTTTGGTTAAATCAAAGGAACAGCCAGCAGCATATTATCTGGGTTTATTAACATAATTGAATTTTGTAAATTCATATATTTATGTACAACTTGAAAAACTAAATGCATTAAAAATTAATTATTTATATGTACAATTCAAAAATATAGTTTATTTGAACTGTAAAGTTTTATAAATGTGTTTGTCAAAGTATCTAACATTACATATATCAAAAATGGTTAGTGAAATCTTAGCCAATAATTAAAATGACTAATATAGTCTATCGCTTAAAAAGTTAAGCGAGAATGTAATGGATAATATGTATAGTAATAATGCGCGGGAGTTTTTGTCACAGTTTCTTTTATCGTAAAACGCGACAATTTACAAAAAAGAATTGGAAATTTATTCTTTTTATACGCTATTCTTTTATGCGCTACTGTTTTTTAAGAAATTATCATATTTAAATTTATATAACATGAGGTAAACCATAATTGCAGCCTGATGTTCACACGAGATATTAACATTGGTTAAAAAATTGTATATGATTTTTTTTTAGCTAGAACTAGCTAGTATCTAAATATTTCAGAAATATGTGCCCCTTTCCAAAATGCTCGTATAAAAGTCAAAGTTTAAATAAAATTTATGAAATACATATATATATAAAAAGAAAAACACTTTGTTAACATTCTATTAATGGTTCGTCTATCAGTTTTATGTAAGATATCGCATAATATTATCAAATTTTTTTCTCTTTCTTCAAAACACTGCATTTTAAATATTCTATATATTCTTAAAAAATATTATTTCTTGTTAAGATCCTTGACAAGGACTATATATTTTCTCACAGGATAAGAACAAAAAAAAAATAATACTGATATATAACAACTATCTTCTGTAGATATTTCAAAAAGTTTAAAAATAAAAAAAATTATGGTATAACAGAAACTATATGTAAATATACGAGGACTGTTTGAAAAGTTTTGAAAGCGGCTCCGAGAATCTAATGGAAAAAATAAAAAATCGTACAGTGATAAAAATTTTAGTTTTACTAGATTTATCAACAGATGGTAAAAAATATTAAAAGGATCTACTTCGTGATTTCCAACTGAATATTTTAAAATATGGTCGAGTTTTGAGGCATTGAAGACAATTCAACAATTCAAGCAGTGGACGTCCGAAAAATCGCCAGGAAACGGCGTTGATTAATTATCTTAAGAAAGTTAAACAATTTACTCACAATTGAAGTACGAATAACTTGATGAACGAATTACACGAAGTACGAATGACTTGATGTACGAATTACACGAAGTACGAATTACTTGACCATCCAACACATTTGGCTCCTTCGGACTACTAGCTATTCTGGTAAGCGTTTTTCGTCCAATCGAGATGCAATTGATGTTGCAAATGGTTATTGTAGAAGCCTTGATACAAATCCTTATAAAACATGGTAGCAAAACGTTATACTAAGTGTATTGTGCTTGCCGGAGTCTATGAAAAAATAAAGTAATTTTTAACCAACAAAATTCTTTATTACTTTTTGGCTTTCCAAAATTTTCAAACAGCTCTCGTACATATTTATATACAGAGTTCTAAAAACATGCATGAAAATTTCATATATTATCCTTTATAAGCGCAATATTTTTCCTCTCTACTTATATATAGGAAAACGTTCTATGCAAATTTATTTAAGATTCTTGATGTTGTTGTTATTTTTTTTTGTTTTGTTTAATATGTTTTTTAGAGATTCGTTTAAGGAAATTTATATTTGATAAACAAGTCCAAAAAGTCAAAGAGTTTAACTAAAACCTTCAAGTTAAATCGGTGGCGTTTAACAACATAAAAAATGTTTCATGAAATTTAATACTATTTATGTAGCTACTAGAAATTGGGGGAGAAATTTATGTTTTATAAAAGGAATTTAAGTTGCATATTGCGGGCGGTGGTTTACATATAGAAAGATGCAATGAATTTTTATTTTGCATAATTTATGAAAAGAAAATTATCCAAAAAGAAAATATTGTATACAAAAAAGGAGACTATAACCAAAAATTATTAAGACATTCAAATATGACTCTTTGAATATGTATTTTCAGGGGGTGAAAGTTAAACGTGGAGTTTTTATACAGATATAAATAAAACTTTATCATAACATTATTTTTCTAATAGTTTTTTAGGCTATTCATAACTTATGAGATAGTTTAACAATTTCAAAAAAAAAAAAAATAACTAGATATTTTCTAGAAGATTTTTTTATTATTTTCAATTATAATAATGACAGAAGACAGAGTTTATTACGTTTAACAACGTATAATAGAAAACTAGCACATTCAAGTCAACTTTGTCCATCCAATTTTTCGATACATTTTTCAATGTCTTGACACTCTGCAGTCATTTTGTTTATTTTTGGGACAATATCTGTAATGTATGTAAGTATGCATAACTGTCTATCAACATATCCAAATCATTCATTTTTTAAAACTAAACTAAAGTTTATTATTGCCCACAGCAAATAGAAAAGGATTAATGGCATTAATATTACTCCCTTAAAGAGGCATGTAAGATAATGACTTTATTTTTCATTTGAAGTGATATTTGTTATTATTCACGATGTTAAGAAATGTCATAATATAGACAATATTAAATTTTATTTATTCGACAGTTCATAAGCTATATGTTTTTAAAGAAATTAGCCTTTAATTATTTATTTTCATAATCCAGACTTGGTTGAGGGAAATATTGGTGAAAAAAAAATCTGAAAACTTGACTATAAACTACCACCGAAATTTTAAATGAAAATACATCCGAGAAATAGACTAAAACAACAAAATGAAATACATAATTCAATATAGTTTCACGGCCTTATCCTAACAGATTGAAGTCATAGACATCTAACCACATTTAAGGAAACAGCGATCAAATTTTCGTCGATTTTTCATAGGTTTAGATTCAATCATTTTTTCGTTATGACAAATTGATGTTCGTATCTGAACAAAAATTATAAAAATTATCACTGAAGAAGATTTTTGCGGATTTATTCCATACCAGTGATTCGATACCATCGTCGGTAAGAGATACCGGTAGCCTGACACACACACCAACGCTCCTATGGTAATTACACATTGTGGTGTTCTCTAAGTGAGGCTGGCGCGTAGTTTTATATTAGTGACGAACATATCAGCCTGACAGGTTTATAACAAATCTGGTCAGTAAATAATTGATATTATGTCAAGTCAGACTGACAAGTACATATCAACTTAGGCCTGTCGTAGGTACTGACGTGTTTGCTATATTATGTTTTACTTTAACTTTACCATTTCATTGTCAACAAATTACGTACGCGTTGGGACCATTGGGACTGGCACTAATATCACTTGTGTGTGTACCTACAAACCATTAAAATATACCCTCTAAAAATATCCTATATAAAATATTCAATTGTGATTTTGGCAGAGAAAAAAGAACATCAATTTGAATATAAAATAGTTTGACATAAAATTTACATAAAAACTATGATTTTATTTTAGGTTATTACAAATAATATAAAATTGTAAAATGGTAGTACACAGATACATAATTTATTATTATAAAATCTTTTGTATATTAAATATAGGAAATAAAAGTTCATAAATGCAAATTATATTATATTAAATTTTCCAATAAAATTACTCATTTACGCAATTTCTGTTCAAAAATTTTATCGAAGTCATATTCAATTATATTTTATTTTATAAAATGGAAATATATATTGAAAAATTGTATTAACATTTTTCATTCATTTTATATTAAAAGTCGATAATAAAATAGTAAATAATTTTATAAATGCATGTTGAGGAGCTTGTTCAAAAATTGATAAAATAAAATACGACTAAAAAGAATATGTTTAAAATTAATGTCTGAGTTGTTATGCTAAAATAGACTATGTTTAAATCTACTAAATAAATTAGTTTTTAAAGAAAATAACATGTCACTACTTGTATCAGAACTAATTGTACAGTAGTTTTATATTAATAGGCTTTTTAAAATGCGTACGGTCGAAAATTTGCAAGATTTTAAAAACAGTCTAAAAGTAAATCAAATATTTTAAATATAGTTTACAATTAGTTCAAATATATTGGAATATGAATTGATGATGGATGTAGATAAATAAAATATATAAGAACCTTTTCGAATAAGACAATCGGCATTTTAATAAACTGTTTATTTTTGAGATTTACTAAATTATATTTTATACTAATCTTTACCTTTTAAAACTGACGTTTATCATCAATACTGATGAATATTTATTTGTTAACTATCTGTTTGTGCAGTGTTACCAAATCATATGACAATAACTTGAAATTTAACTAATGTGAAATAACGATTTGAAAATTTTTACAACGAACAGACAGATGTTAACTTAACCGAAATATCCTAAAAAGGGAATAAAAAATATTTTTGATAAAGTATCGTAAATTATAAACAGGCTATTACTTTCGACACCGATCTCCAATAATTCAAAAAATATTTCTGAAATATGCTAAAAGATAAAAATTATATTTATAAACCTTTTGCCTTCTTATATATTATTTATTTCATATTTTAATTTTTTTGTATATTCTTTTGAAGGGTTTTAATAAAAAATGGAAATTTAATTTTCTTTTATCAAATAAGCTTAACCTTTCAAAAATTATAAAATGTTTCAAAAATAAAAAACAATTGAAATGATTGATTATATATGTTATTGTTTCGTAATAAATCAAATATAAATTTAAATTAATTCATATTCGACAATTTATGAAAAAAAAACATTTTCTAAAACAAATATTATTATATAAGATTTATGATAATTTAATTTAATATTCAAAAAGTTTAAATTTATGAAATTTTTCTATTTATATATATAATAATATTGTTATGAAATCAAATATATACGACGACGAAACAAAAAATAGTTTTATTTTATTATAATAGAGAGATTTAATAAATATTTTTTGGAATAAAATTGCTTTAATTTCCAAAAGACATTTAAGGATTTTCTAGTTTCCGTACAAAACTTTTATTTATTTATTTATATACCAATTGTAAAGATTTTCTAGTCTTCAATTGTGAATTTTTATAATCATATTTGTATAAATACAAGGTGTTGCAAACATTTATAGAATATATTTCGCTACTACAAAAAACTCTTAGAATTCAATAAAATAAGTCTATAGTTAGAAACTCTTTAATCTAGAAACGGAATATTCGTCATATAGTTAGTTAATATCACAGATACACAATGGCAAACCATTCATTCTTATGCCTATTCGTATCATAGACTTTATTTGCGTCTATTCAATTTTACTGCCTAAAATGGAATAATAAATAATACTGTATAGCAACATTTCCAGGGAGTGACAGTGTTGTAGCGGTAGTGTACTTAGTGTACGATACCGAGACATAAATGGCGTAATAAGTTGATTCTAAGTTTTAAATGATTATCAGGATACCAGTAATCAAATTTGCAATAATTAAGTGTAATTGTGATTTTAAGACTAGGAAAAGTTTTAACTTTGGATTCAATTTTTTTCCAGAAAGGTTTTGTAACAAATATTGATCTTTAAATAGCTCAGCGTAAAAAAAATTATATTCGATGTATAATGACCCAGGCGTATCCTTCAACACCCTGTATTTATATATATTGTGATTTCATTTATTAATAATTAACTTATTAAAGGACAAACTGGAAGTAATCCTTAAAACATAATTTTGTAAAAAGTTCTTTTTTTAATATTTGTTTTGATAAACTTAAATCCCTGAAAAATAACAATAATCCTATTTATTCCGAAAAACACCTGATACATTAATTTTATAAATATAAATTCATAATAAAGTCTTAGTTATTTATTTTGATATTATACTGGAATTGAAGACAATTCCCGACGCCACATGTTCGGTGTCATTTATAAAACTTATGTTGGATGATCGTGGTAGTTAATGTCAGTTTGAAATCAAAAACGTCAAGCTGACGAAACAATATTTTAAAATCACATCAAAATAGTTTTAAGTTAAAAAAAATAAGAATTCCTTTACTAATTATCCGGTATAAAGTTTGAAACACATAGAATAGTTGATGTTTTATGTGACGCGACGGTTATTGATCAAATGTTAAGAAATAATATTCATTGTTTCAAAATTTACAATGTAACTCTGGTTATGTTGTAAAAAAAAGAATGATAATCTTTATTTTAGCTAACAGAATATTATGGATTAACCTGGCAAGGATTACATTTTACATTTTTCGTTTGTGCATTACAGACGTAATTATTATATATTTTAAAATCATTACACCCAGTATTCTATAGCAATTAAACGTAAATAATTCTTCTTCAAAAATTTAATTTAAAATTTTTACCCAGCTAATAAATAATTACTAAATCATAACAATTATTTATTGTAATTTTTGTAACTAATTATAACTAAATTTTTGCTCTTCAAGACTTGTAAAATTAATTATAAATTTTTGGTTTTGATTGTGTTTTTATCGTTGAAATATAAATTAGAAACTTTCATTTCAAATCCGTCAATATTATTCGTAGCGTTTACGCTTTAAACTACAGAAAGTATTAAAATTAAGTTAACCGATCAAAATTAAGTTAACGTTGAGATACTGATTGTGTTTCTCGATTAAAGTGTCGTTCAGTTAAGTTCAAAATTGACGTCTTCATATATTTTGTATAGGAAATGGATTGAGTGGACACATAGTCGAATCGGAACGAATCGAATCAAAAGAGTTTCGAACGAATGGAATTTTGCGAATCCAAACTTTGCGAATCCAAAGAAGAATGAAATTTGAGTTTAAAAAAAAAAATGTGATTTAATCGATTGCAATCGATAGCTATGTGTTCAGTCTACTTAACCAGTCAAATCAAATCGAAACTGAACTGAACTGATAGAAACTATGTAGTCCAGCTTTAAAGAAGAGTTTCGAATCCACAGCAAATCTATAATATACCAGGCGATATGACAAAATGATTTCTATATAAATCATTTCGTAATTTTGATTTGACTACTAGACAAAATGACTTTTTCGAAAATAGCGATTTATTTTTATCAAAATTAATTAGACTCACGGGATTTTGTAGACTACCTTGAAGTGATTTTTTAATTATTTGCAATTATCATTATGAGTTTAAACAAAAAATTTCCATTACCATTTTTCTTAAATTAGAAACATAATGCCTACATCAGCGTCAACATAACTTTGACAGCTTATCTTTATCCTCATTTCTTAACTTTCAAAATATGTCTGTATCATTATTTTCAACTACATAATATATTCATATTTTTATGATCCCTTAAAAAAAATTAAAATTTAATTGTTATAAAAAATTCATTTTAATGTGTCAATTTTACCATATTTTTCTCCTAACATTTTGTAAGATCTTTCGACATATTTGACTTAAGTTTATTTTATTTAATAAAAAAAATAAAAAATTCATCCCATAATAAATTATTTATAACCACAAAAAAAAAAGTATCACAGTATAAAGGACAAAAAGGTGAATAAATAAATATATCATTATATGCGTAAAGGATCTAAATCTGGACATATTCATACTCTTATTTAGGGTAATTTATATATACATATTTTTTTTATATGTATTTTTTTCACGCAAATTTTTAAAAAGGATTTCAGGTTGAAAGCTTATGCATTTCGGTTTACAACCAAACCAAAAAAAAATAAAGGACACAATATGTGTGTAAAACAACGTAAGGTGATCGATTCTTATTTGACAAGGGTATTTTCTTTTTCTACTAAAGAGAGTATCCTTTTTTTTTTACTTTATCTAAATTATATTAAAATAATACAAGGACACAAAAATTGTTTTTTTGTTGGTTGTGCATGAAAAGGATATTTTGAACTTTTTATGAGTAAGGCTAAAATAGATGGATTTTAAAGAGTCAATCACAAGGATTTACGAAATAAAAAATTTACTTTAATGTTTGGTTTTCTTTTAATAGTGTAATCAATCTCCTTTTTTCTGTTTGTTGTTGGTTTCGTAATAGAAAAGTTTTTACGTTTTGAATATAAATGTAATTTAGGAAAAAAATAAAATTAAAATGTTAATCAAAATTTTAAAATTTATTTAGATACTTTAATGGTCGATTTATCTTCTTTTGTTATTCTAAAGCATATAATATAAATTTAATAAATCCTTTTGAGTAATAATGTAATAAATTTAAAATTTTGAATATAAAAATATAATTATATATGAGTAATTTTTGGAAACTATATAATTAAATTTCATTGTTATAAAGTTTTAATAAAAAAATTAGCAAATATTTGATCTCTTAACAGATTGAACTATGTACGATTTCACAGTACGAGCTTATGCTCAAGCTTAACTAAATCAATTATGTGGCTTAAACCCTTAAACCTGCAACTTAATGTCAATTGGTTTCTCAGACAAAATTTGTCCATAGTTTATTAGATAAACCAAAAATTGTGAATTTTTGTAAATGTTAATAATGAAAATGATGTTATTGTGAATTAGAATGAACTATAAAAATTTATGTCACATTAGAATTTTTGAATAAGTGAACATGTACATTTCCTATTTTGTTTGAGTTTTATATATAAAAATATAAAGTTATCATATGTTGGAAAAGAAGCGTAGGTGCGTAGGTTATTGTAATTTCATTATTTTTCTAGTAATTTTTAAAATATATTTTCTATTTGTGTGTATAAAATATAAACTCATAATAAAAAGTGTCAAAATTTAATTTTTAGTCGTACCTATCTGCAGCTTAAATTAAACCTCACTTAAAGATAGAATTAAAGTTAAGCTTGCACTGAGAAACCAGAAAAAAAGTTAAACCTAGGCTTAAACTCTGGCAAAAGATTAAGCTCTCAATGGGAAATCGGTGCTGCAATTCGAGACCTTTTTAGAGCTGCATAGTAAGGTTCTCCTAGAATAATACTTCTATGTCTAGCGAGTACCGGGCAGTTGCATAGAAAAAGTTTTAGGATTTGAACTTGCCCTGAATCACTGCAGTTTTTTCTTTGACCACTTACGTTTAGTCTATGTCTACGCGCATGCTTGCCGATCAAGTAGATTATTAATATTTTCATATTTCAGATTACGAATTATTGAATATTATACAGATTATTAACACAAATTCCATCTAGCGGATAAAAAAATAAAACATTTACAATGTATAAAAGAATTCATAGAATCGAGTGCTAAATTAATGACAATTCTTTTATCTAATTTTGCAAAAAAAAAAAGAAGCATAAAATAAATAAATATAAAAATCATGAAATATGTTTGACAAACCTTTTAACAATAAACATTATTAAATCCTTCACATTCAATAAAATATTATTATTATTATTTTATTTGATCACCGAAATACCCAAAGCTACAAAACAGAAAACTCTGAACACACCCAATAAGCCACGCATTCGAAAAAAATGATATCAAATAACATTCAGAATTCAGATAGATAAATTTATTTAAATAATAAAAAAAATCATTTTTTTTTTTTTTATATATTTTTGCTGAAACAGCACAAAATATGTCAAAAATTTTGGAAACATGTTTACATATTTTATATAAATTGAGTGCAATATCGTTTTGTATTTGAGTAAAATGTTTGAAGAGTACGAGTATGATATCAAAAAAGTGACATAATTGAAGGGTATATTTTTGTGATTTTGTATAAAAAAAAATTTTGTAAATGGAAATGTTGGGAAATTCTCTTGTTGTTGTTGTTTTTTTTTTTTTTTTGCCTGTAGGATATTACAGGATATTGTATTTGGTATAAAGTGTTATACTGTAATAACAACATAAATATTTTTGTTTTTGTCTCGTTTATGATGTTTTTTTTAACATATATAAATAACATCAAAAAGGCAATTTTATGGATCAGAATAACACACAAAGAATCAAAAAAAAAAAATTGATTATTTAATAAAATATTATTTGATTATTTTTGGTTATTGTAGAAATAATTTTTTATGACTTTTTGAGGTTACAATAAAAACAAACATAAATTCTCCCTCTTATAAAGATATTTTTGAAAAATGTTTAAATATTATTAAATATTTTTCCATAAAAAATTGTGATTTGACCACTAATTGAGGTTAAGAAGGTCGTGGACCAATTTTATAGCGATATTCATTTCACTAGTTATCTTTTTCAAAATTATGCCATTACATGATCAATAAAACTTCACTTTCCTTGAAGACGTTTTCATGTTTATCAACACACTAAGAAAGTTAAATTCAATGTTTGTAGCAGACAATTTCACAAACGTAAACCATTTTTTGCTAGTTAACATATTACTTCCCTGAGTGAAATTGAATTAATTTCCTCTTAAGAGACGAGCTAAAATTTATTCATTACTTCTGTTCAAGATATCGAGTGCATAAATTCATATATAACGACACTATATGAAAAATAGTCAAAATATGGTTTCAGGATAACCTCAAAAAATAATAAACTGTCAAAAAAAAATGTAAAATTTTACTCGATAAGAATATTTCCTATGCTAAATTCGGATTGTAAAAAACATATAATTAATTTATTTTATATCAAATATATTTTTTAAGAATATTTTACTTAAAAATAACTTTCAGAAAAATTTAAATTTGTATTTTTACTTTTTAAAAGTTTTGAAAAAAAAAATTGTCTTATATGTTTTGCATCTGCAAATGACAAAAAAAAAAGTCAGTAAAAGTGACATATTTAATATAAAAATTATTATATAAATGTATTTTATGTGATATTTCATGTCCCAAAAATCTGCTTAATGTTGAATTCGAAAATTATGTATGTGTATTAAAAAAGTTAGATAACATTAAAAATTTAAAATTAAATTTATAATAAATTAAAAATTTGACAATATTCTGTAAATGTTTGTAAAGATAGAGAGTATATTCATATATGTAACATAAAATAACACACGAAATACCGAAATACATAATAAAATTGAACACGAGAAAAGTTTATTCAAATAGGAATACTTTCAAGGTAATAGAAAGTTGACATATATTAAGGTATGTCCACTTCTGAAATTCATTACATTATTTTAATTGAAACTTTTGCAACTAAATGACATTAAAATGTAACCTAAAATTCAAACAATTAAGCTGGCAATTTAGGGTTAAAGTAAAATATAAATTATTCGTGAGTTGAATTGTCATGCTCTTTTCTGATAGGATCACAACTCTGCTTGTACCTGGATATACAATTCGCAAATATTATCTATTCAAATTACTTTCATTCGAGTCTCGAAACGAAAATTCGTGCAGAGTTACATGACACATTTAATTGACTACATACACAATGCAAGTAAAGTAAAGTCTTCGCCTTAATCGTTATTCTATTAAACTTGAAAATTTAGTGGAGTTGATAGACAATAAAGTGAAATGAAAATGTTTTTGATAAAATGGTAGCCAAAATGACTAGACTTGGTTGGCAACAGCACGATGACTTTTAAATTATAATTATATTTTTATTATTCACTTTGCTATCGAAATTATTTGCCATTGCCACTATTATAATTAAAATTGTCACTACAAACAGTGTTTTATAATCAGAAATTTGAAATATTTACGAAACTATAGAATTAAAATTTAATGAAACCATATTCAATTTAGAAATGAAATATTTAAAATAAAATTTATTATATTTTTGAATCATTAGTAAAAATTGTCTTTTCTCAAATTCAAAAAACTTATTAAATTATTTAAAAGAAAGTTTTAAACAATTTGCAACTATTACCGCAAAAAAAAAAAAGAAACAATATTCAAAATTAAAATTGAAATTTAACAAAACTAATTTTCATTCAACAAAAATCATTTTAAATGCATTTTAATACATAAAATTATTATTTTTTTAAATGCATTTTTGAATTATATTTTATTTTTTATTAAACACCGGTAGTACTAACACATTTACACTATGCAAGGAAAATTGAAAATAAAATGAAAACTTGTTAAATGTTTGTACGCCGCACTTGTCTATATAAATGCAGTTTATGAAAATGAAAAACGTGCTAATAACATCTCTTAACTTAGTTTTTTTGTTTGTTTGTGTGTGTCTTAAAAAATCTGTTTAACACACAGTGACACAGTGGATATAAAATCTAGAAAATATTTATATATGTATGTGTGTATAGTTGATATTATGATGTGTGCAGTTGGCAATTTGTTAGAAAAAGTTTTCTTACGTGTTCATAAGGATATACAAAAAAAGAATCCTTTTTTAATATTATCTTAACGAAAAAAAAAAAAACAGAAAAAGAAGAAGTAGGTAAATGTCCTCGTAAATTGTTAAATATAAAAAGTTTAACTAAAAGTTTATTATGCTGATAGAAAAATGATTGTATAGAAAACAGATTTATATAATAATTTTTTATTTGCTAAGGATTTTTTTTTTTTTTTTCAAATTTATTTTAGTCATTAATAAGCTGACAACAAAGGAATAGATTAGATAACGGAAGGATGTCGGGTTCAAAAATAGCCCATAATTATTTATTTATTGAGAGTAAATATATTTGAAAATTAGTTTTAAAATCGGTTATATATACGATTCTTGTGATTCTAGCATTTTAAAATAACAAAAAGGTTGTTCAAATGCATCCCGATCATGAGATGAATATCGTTTCTCTACCGATTAATCTATAAACCACAACTGGATCTTCTCTACATTTCGTCAAGTATTTACTAGATCCAGCCACCGACTAAACTATAAAAACACTTTACATTTTATCCTATTTATATTTAAGATAAAACTAGATTTCGTCAAGGTCAGGATTCATAAGAACAATTTAATTAATAACAGAAAAACCCATAAAACCCAATTGTAAACCAAAAATATCAGTAAACTGATGCTATTTTGAAATTATTTAAGATGTCTTTGTATCATATTTTTAAATCACAAACGTCTGAAGAATTATATCAACTTTTATAAAAAATTTAGGTTAATTATCTCACCTATTTTTTATAAATCCAGTTAAGTACATTATTCTAAAATAAAGTTGTCGTAGGGATTTTCACTTACCTGGAAAAAAAGAGAAATATAATTTTAATTAGAATTATTT
Organism: Rhamphomyia laevipes; assembly: GCA_963920725.1. Lineage (NCBI taxonomy): Eukaryota > Metazoa > Arthropoda > Insecta > Diptera > Empididae > Rhamphomyia > Rhamphomyia laevipes. Next base: position 42,860,739 of record OY987257.1, on the reverse strand, counting down.
ATATTTAAATATTTTAATTTATTTTTTTTAATAAAAATTGAAAAAACAACAATTAATATTAAAAATGAAGGCATGCACAAAATTAATTATTCCGAATTGGAACAACATATTCAAGTATGTTCATCAATTAAATATTTTTACTAGCCCATTTTGAATGTTAATGCTAACTTAAACCCGATTTTAAACTCCTCAATAAATATATTTTACAGCTTTTTAAATCGGCAACTAACTAATCATATCAACTATATTCTCCCAAAATCCAATTTGCGCTTAATTAACCAAGCTTTAACTGTGATTAATCAATATAGTGCTGTCACCTGGTGTGATCCTTAAAAAATATATTTCTATAATTTCAATTTCAAGTTTAAAGAATTTTAAAGCCTCAAAATAATAAAGCATATTTTCCTAATTTGTGCACAGGACAAAATTTAGAATTACAACAATGTATAAGGACCAACCATCTTAAGTGTCGGCTACTAGTTTCGATCGGTTCTGTTTCGATTAATTTAGTAAAGTTCAAATTTGATGTCTTCATATATTTTAAATGGGAGGGAAATCGATTGAGTGGACATATTGGTCGAATTGGAGCGAATCGAATTGAATCAAAAGAGTTTGGAACGATTGGAATTTTGCGAATCCAAACTTAAGGAAATCTCAAGAGGAATGAAATTTGACAGTTTAAAAAAAAAAAATGTGTGATTTAATCGATTGCAATCTACTTAGCCAATCGAATCGAATCGTATCGAAACTGAACTGATTAACACTATGTAGCCCAGCCTTTCTGCAACAAAAGTTCAATTTCTGAGAAGCCATGCCGCCATCATTACAAATTGTTCGTGACTTATAATTCATTATGAATGTTTAAATTACGCAATAGTTATTTCACAGGCTGATATTTATAATTACTATATAATCAGGAGGTGTAGCAAAGTTGAAAATCATTTTTGGAGGAGTTGATGTGATTACGAACATTGTGTATAAAAATGGAATTTGGTAAACAGAATTTTAACACTTTCGATAACAATCCACGAATAGTAGGAATACAAATTGGTCCTACGTTTTAAAATTGTACTGATATTACTGATCAGCTTACATAACATAATAATATAAATAATTTCCGAAATCAAAATATTAAATTTCATTAAAAAAAAATTATAAGCAAATCAACGAAAATCAATAAAAGATATCGTCATTCTCATTCAGTCAGTCCCATTTCAAAAGGAAATCAGTAGATAATTTTATAAATTTAATTTTCCTCATTTTCAGTTAATTTAATTCAAGGACGACTTATTTCGATCCGCCACTTTTCATTTATTATAAATACCATTCACTACTAATTTTTTATTTCTATTTCTATTTTTTTATTTTTTTTTTGTCATACCCTATGTAAGCAAGCTGTCAACGTTTCGTTGCTTCTTGCTGTTATTTTTTTTTTTAAATAAATATTTTAACGACACAAATTCTCAATTTAGAAATCCTTGTAAATTAGATTTTTTCGTATCTATTTTATATACATACTACAATAGAAGCATATTTTTTTCCTGGTTTATAACCTATTTTTCCTTAAGTCTAATGTAAATGCGGGAAATTGAAGTAAATTATTTTTAAGGATCAAAATAAGGAACAACAGCAGGAAACAAGGATACAAAGACCTCTGTTATTTTTCATTTAGAAAATATTATTTGTGTCATTTTTTTTTTTTGGTCATTAATTTTTAAAATGGCAGCTTTAAAAGGTGTCTTCAAAAATTTTTTTGGACAGCATTAAAATGACTATGCCAAATTGAATATGTGCGCGCCTTTACAGATTATGGATTTAACGAAGGACGAAATTTTTTTTATTATTAACAAGAATAATAAAAATATGTAATTTAAAAATAAATATGTAAAATTTTTGGATGGTTTTTTCGGACAATAAGGACTATTAAAAGCACAGTCAATTTCCTGGATGAAATTTACAAAACTATGAAGTATTATATTTTTACATGTTATCATCTTTTTGTATAAAAATGTCGTGTAAGGAATTTAACATTAGAGAATATAAAAATAAAATAAATTATAATTTGCAATGACGTGAAGGAAAAATAATCATGTACTGAAAAATATGAAAATTGTCACATAATTTTGAGTAGATGATTTTTGAAATTTTTATTTCATTTAATGTCCTGCTGATATTTCGTTTATACTTTCTTCAATTAAGATTTTACAATAATAATTTAAATTAATCAAATTAAAATTTAGTAAGTAGAATTCGCTTATTAACAAAAACTGTCAGAAATAAACTTAAGGAATTTGCAATCTTGCTTAAATTTAAGCATTTTTATGGATCTAGATTTAAATAATAAATTAGTTTAATCAATTTTTATGTAAATAATTAAGAAGAATTATATATATAAACATTAAAGAAGTTTTTATTTTGTATAATAATAATTATCATTACTTAGATTTTATGTCCTTCAAAAATTATATTTGTTTACTTTAATATTGTATATATATTTTTTTATATCCACTTTTACAGCACATAAACTCGGTATATATTCCCGCCTGAATAAGAAAAATATATGAGAATAATATCCTTTTACATATACAATACAAAATGTATGTCTAATATATAACCAAAAAAAAAAACAAAAAAAAAGGATTATTTTTATAAGTATTTGTCATCAGTGCCTAATATCCTTATACACATTTATATGATTATTATTATTATTAATATTTTAACCCCAACAAATTTACTGTATGTATTATACATTTATGAGAAACAGTAGATGACAAATTTTACATTTAAATATAGTGTAGTCCTTATCAGGGATATTATAACTGAAGTGTCATATATGTATATATACATAAATGAATTTAATATTTAAATAGCAGGAGTAATAATAATAATAAAAATGCGTATACTAGTTTGAATAAGCGTAGACTATACGTACAAAAAAGATATATGCTTCTTGAAACAGTTTAAATTTTCATTATTTATAGCTTCAGTTTAATGTCATATTAGCCAACCTTTTTACCACTATAAGGCGGTAATGAATGTCGCTAACATTCCGAATTCCGACGTGCCATAAAATAGAATTTCTAATCATTTGAATGTTATCTAAATTTCCATTCATCAAAGTAATCTGGATTGACTAATTTGATAAGTATTGAATTAATTATAAATGGTATTATAAGCAAATTTGAAGCAAAAATCATTTTTCTTGTCACTCTTTTTCGGCCCACTTATGAAAAATGATAATATTTCATACAACGTTAAATTATTTAAATCAAAATATCTTTATATGTAAAGGTACGACAAAATATAAACTGTCAGAATTATAACTATCTTTTCAGTTCGAAATAGCAACAGAATTTTTCTCGGAACAGTAAACAGAATTATTATAACCATGCTTTTCAACTCGTAACAGTAAACACATTTTTCAAAATTTACATGTTAAAAAAATTTTATTTTTACAAATGTATGTAATATTCAGAGATTTTATTATTATGCATATCAATTCGTTTTTCATAGATATACAAAGCATAAATATTTGGTTTTTACGAGCTACGAGGGCTGATTGATAATTACGTGGACTACCTGTGATTCAGGTAATGCACAGGTATAAAGTAAGTATTTTTTACCTCTAAAATCATTTACTAGGCTATATATAAAATTTAAAGTCGATATCTTGTATACTTTCCATGTAACAGTCGTTTAAGTAAGTCAATCTCAGTGAATTTTTAAAAATGGATAAAAACGAATTTCATGTGTTGATAAAACATTATTTTTTGAGGCAGAAAACAGCAAAGGAAACTAAAGAAAAGTTGGATAAATATTATGGTGAATCTGCACCTTCGAAATCAATGGTTTGCAAGTGGTTTGCTGAGTTTAAAAGTGGCCGTACCAGCACAATTGATGAACAACGTTCTGGGCGTCCAAATGAAGTGACTACTCCAGAAATGGTCGATAAAATCCATGATATCGTACTAGATGACCGAAGAGTGAAATTGCGGGAAATTGTTGACATCGTGAACATCTCATCGGAACGTGTTTTTAATATTTTAAATCAATATTTGGATATGAAAAAGGTATCTGCAAGATGGGTGCCGCGTTTGCTTACAATTGATCAAAAACGCAATCGTGTGACAACATCAAAGCAAGTTTTGGAGTTATTACAACGTAATCCAGTCGATTTTTGGCGTCGATTCATAACCGTTGATGAAACATGGATACACTAATACACACCAGAGACAAAAGAACAATCAAAACAGTGGATTTCTACAGGTGAAAAGGCTCCAAAGAAGGCAAAAACAGTTCCATCAGCTGGCAAGATTATGGCCACTGTTTTTTGGGATGCTCATGGTATAATCCACGTCGATTATTTACAAAAAGGAAAAACAATCACAGGACAATATTATGCAACATTATTGGATCGTTTGAATGAAGAGATTATAATAAAACGACCACATTTAGCAAAGAAAAAAGTTCTTTTTCATCAACACAATGCACCAGTTCACAAATCAGGAATTGCAACAGCAAAATTATTAGAATTGAGATATGAATTGGTTCCTCATCCACCATATTCTCCAGATTTGGCCCCTTCTGACTTTTTCCTGTTTCCAAATATGAAAAAATGGCTTGCAGGAAAGAGATTTGGGTCAAATGCTGAGGTCATCGATGAAACAAATGGCTATTTTGAAGGGTTGGAGAAATCATATTTTTTGGAAGGCATCAAAAAACTGGAACATCGTCTAACTAAGTGTATCGTCCTAAAAGGTGACTACGTTGAAAAATAAAAAAAAAAAAACTGAAAAAAACTGTGTCTTCTGTGTCAGTCCACGTAATTATCAATCAGCCCTCGTATATGACTGTCAGAATAAAATAATTTATATATACAAAAATGTCCACATTGATTTATGTAATATAGTTTCTGTTGTTGTTGTTGTCGTGAAGAGAGTTTATGCAATTTCCGAAACGTGGTATGAATACATATCGATATTAACTTCCTCTTACTCGTTACACTATACGGTATGATGCTTTTACAAACAAAAAAAATTGTTAAAATTAATTAATCTATAATATTTGTTATATGTATATAAATATTATTGCATATTATTCTAATTATGTATATGTATTTAATAAATAAGATATTTGTTCAGAACAAAAATAATATTGTAAATGTTTTTAAAAGGATTCAATATTAATCAATTTTCTTGATTTATTTGTGCTACTTCCATAAATATTTTGTTTAAATATGATTTGTTTTGTTATTAGCACAGTATAATATTTAAAAAAAAAATAGTAGAAGTTTACATAGATAGACTGCTAACAGTGCTGCCTGAACTTGTTTATAGTTGTTACAAACTGGAATTTAATTCGTATTATATTTAAGCAGGTACAATTTCGGTAACAATTTCAAAGATTTAAAAAAACGGGTTGTTAATGTGATTAGACACTGTTTGACCCATTCTTTATTTTATCGCTACATATGAGTAGTAACTATTAGGGTAGTAGCTATATAATTTTGCCGCTCTACGATTTTGAAATTTATTATGAGAGACACTTCAATAAGAGACGTTATTTGACAGTTCATGATATTTCATAAATTGAGAAATGAATGCAATGTTGGCCAAATGAAAATCTTACTTATATAAATATTCCTGATTATACAAATTGATTAATTCTAAAATTAACTACAGCTACATAAATTGATCAATTTTAAATATATTTTCTGATTGTAGTTAGACTAAATCTCTCGTGCCAGTACAGTACCAACACTAGACAATTATTCCAGCCAGTATAAGACAACTACTGAATTATTTAAACCTTTACTTAAAAATATAAATTAATTTCTTCAATTCAATCCATTTCCATTATAAATATCAAAATTTTCATTTTATTTTACAATTTTCTACAGCACCAAATATTATAAAAAAAAAAACAGCTACACATTATTAATGGTTGGAACGAAAACTTACTTATTTTCTTAATCAAAATAAAAAATTCTTCATATTCAAATTTAATTATATTCAACTCAGACCCAATTACAAAGTTCTTAAATCCTATTTTATTTTTTGCTTATTTTTTTGACCCTTTTTAACTCCATTTTATATAATTTTATTTTTCTTTCCGGATTTTCTATATTACGATTCTTTCAATTCAAATTATCTTTGTGATTTTCTTTCCTACAATTTAATTATATATGTATATATACAAAATTATATTTTCCAATATATAAAAACTTTTATAATTTCATATAATTTAAAATACTTAGTAAAATTATGCACTTTCAAATAAAAACTTATTAATACTCGTAATTATTATTGTTTCATTAATAATTATTATTATTATTACTCCGCTTTGAATTTACTTTTTATACCAGATTAAATCTTCCAAAACTAATTCTTAAATTTAACTTCTTATCGTACCGAATCCACAGTTCTTTTTTTTCTAGCTAAAATATGTATATGCTAAAATTTTGTAAAATTTTCAATTTTCTATTCTTATACATTTTGGGAATAAATTGGTTTTTCATATTCTCTGGGAAAACGGAAAAAAAAACTTTTTACACAAAACTACATCTATTTTAATTAATATTTTTTCTTCCCGGTTAGTAAAGTATATTAAAATTTCATAAATTAAAAATCGTAAAAAAATAAAAAATTTAGTAAATGCTCTTACAACTTAAACAGACAAAATTCATTTTCTTTCAATAAAATTATAATTTTCATTTAATCTTGCATTAAAATATCAAAATATATCCTGGTGGAATAAATGAACTTTATAGCAAATTTATTTCACAAAAATAACGTTTAACTACACCAGAGACAACGACATATTGTGTGTTCAGAATGATGTTTTATATCCTAACACCTAACCTATCATTTTGAAAATCAACCCAAAAATTTTGAAAGTATATTTTAATTTTCATTTGATATTATTGACCGTGTTTACTATAAGTGTCGAAATCGAAACCTCGGTCAAACAAAAAAAGTAGAGTAAATTTTGTTCGTAATTACGAGTGAAATTGCCCATACTTTTAAAGAGTCCCTAATGAAATTGCTGATACTTTTAAAGGGTCCCTAATTTCGTAAATTTGAAGAATCCGGCAGCATATCTCATTATTTATGAAAGGTTTATTTATATTTATTTAGGATGATATGTTATTATGAAAAATGAACCAAATTTTAGACGATATTTCACTTTCTTCGTAATATTTCATTTGTTTTCCAGTAAGATTTTTTTTTACATCCTGATAACAGATGATCTATGATCATCGTAGCAAGACTAGATAAAATAAATTAGTGTATACACTAATTCAGGAAGCCATTTTTAAATATAACCATTGATAAAGAACAGTATAACCAAAAATAATAATAGCACATTACTAAACCTTCGTTTTTACAAATTATGAAAGGTTGAGACAATTTAAGATAAGTTACGCATTTTCCTGAAGCAGATCCACTTTTTAAATGTTGCTTCCCCGTACTGTAGTCAAAAGAACGTATTTGTCAGTATGTGTAGTGTTTTCATAATGTACACTATTTTTTTATGAAAAGAATTTGCTATTAATAAATTTCTTGGGTGCTATGAACCTACAACTATATACTATTAATTAAAAAAGCACATTGGTTCCAACGACGATGATTCCCTGCCATATACAATATACATGAACAAAATATCCGTGACATTAATCTTTCAGCCTATTATACACGATATTAAATTCACCCTATATAAAATTATTATTTAATCTAGATGAGTTTCATTTTTTTTTAATATATATTTTTAAATAAATTAATAATTATTAATTTTAATATAGTTTCTTTTTTATGTTATTCTGATAGAACATCAATAAAAATGACAATTATTTAAGGTTATTATAATATTGAGAGCTGTTGTGTGGTAAGCGACATGTGCTAATTAAACTGCCAATATCGTTCTAATTTAATTATTGTTGTCGTCGTGTCATATTTACTCATATATTTATTGGGTTTATTTAGTTATATATATAATCACTGATAGCCATCATTTCGTTGGTAAAATTTTCAATTTAATATTTATTTTAATTGATAAAAAAAAACTATATTTTATAATTAGATTACAGAACTGAACATTACTTGAATGTACTGTACGTATAAAAAAAATATTTATAACTAATATGAAATATATTGATAATTATTGAATATTTAATTAATTTAAGAATATAATTAAATAAATGTTCGCTATTTATTATTGATTTTATAGTGAATATAATATAAAATTATAATTTTAAACTTCATTTATGACTATACAAAACATTTTTAATAAAAAATTCAATATTTAAAAATAATAAATTTTTATTATTATATATTATTTTTTATTCGTATTTCAATTATTTAATTGAATATTCAATAATTTATAAAACCAAATTAATATATAATTCAAAATTAATATTAAATCGACTAAAATATAGAACTAAATTTTGAAATATGCCCTGAATAGTTTATGTAATCAGCTTTATTAGCAGAAATATGATTTATTTTAGAAAAAGTAAGATTGGATGATCAATTCAAAACTCGGAACTATTTTGACATATGTTTTATATCTATTAACAGCGCGCTAAAAGATATGAACACAATCGCGGCTGCTTGTAAGTCGTAGTCTTCCCAGAAAACTACAATTTTAATAAATAATCTACAATAAGTAAAACGGATACTTATAGTTTTAGTTTAACTTTATATAAAGACCTTTAAACGAGTTGGCGGTGGTGTACTATGATGTGATGCATTACGTCCCGGGTTCAACTTCAGAACAAGACTGTTGACTCAGTTGAGTACAGTAACAAAATTGGCTCTATCTGATTTGATGAGTGGGGGAATATTTGACGGTTGAGACCATTTGCTGAGAACAAAAGCCATTAGCTTGTTCAAATTAAAACTATAAAGAAACTTTTGGTTCTGAATCCCCATTTAATTAATTGGTCCAAATTGTAGTTAATTAAAAAATGAAATATTGATTGTTTTTAAATAATTCGTAGTTCGTTTCAACAAAGACTTATGTTATATAATTCGAAATTTAGATAGGGAAATGAAACTTGTACCCCAAAAAAAATTTTTTAGACAAACTAGATTTCAAAGCTACCCAATTTCATTGAAACCGTATAATAAATTTATACTCTAATTCTAATATAAAGCTAATTTTACGAACTATTGTTTTAAGTTATATTTCTTTTTTTTTTTTAGGTTAGGAGTTACTTTGTTAGGACTTATTTTATGGAGCAGATTCTATCCTAACCTATTGACTAATTGTGAAAAAATATATTATTCGAATATCAATAATATAAGCAACTTTAATACGTAATAGTTATGTTCTTAATGAATTTCAAATTGAAATATCTTCACTACATTGAATAGTATTAAAAAAAATCAATATTTTATAAATTTTTATAAGTTTATATTTTCTATACATATGTAAATAATTTGTTTATTTTGAAATGTCGTTTTATCTAAAAATATTTATCAAATAATTGGCAGTTACATCCGCTAAATATTTACAATATTTTTAAAATAATTTGTTGATTCTAATATAAAAATGATTATTTGATATTTTGTATTATAATGTCTGGCTTATATTACTGATGATGATGATACTGATAAAAAAGTTGACATGGGTTTTATTGTTAAATTTAGATTGACAAGGAGACAAATTATTTATTTTATAATTTAATAATTTTTTAAACAACGCATTATATTTAACCATTATAGAATATGTGATTCAGTCTGTTAATATATGACTGATTTTGAATTTCACAGAGAAATGTATGCTTTTAATTATACAGGAAATTACTTAGATTTATAAATGTCATAAATTTTGCAAGAAACCAAATATACCAATATTTAAGTGGGGATATGATCTAAACGCCGTTTACAACTAGAAATCATTTCAACTTTAAAATCGTCAATTTAACTGATTCCATAAAAGTTCATATATTTTAATACTGAACTTACGGCGGTGCCGAGACGATTATCACTACTTATCACGATTATCACTACTATTTAAAGTAGGAATTATTTATTAAAGCGGATTTTTTCAGACTCAGAATCTCGGAAAGGTCATTTTGGAAAGCTTTCGTTTGGTTTGGTTAATATAATACTAGTTATATTAAATTTTCTGACATTCCGACTACAAGAACATAACTGAAAATTATTTGAAAATTTTGTGAAAATGCAAATGTGGTACGTATTTTTTTTTTTTTTTTTTTTTTCAAATTGTACGTTTTTCAAATTGCACCCACATAATAGAAATGAAAGGTTAATAAATTTGTAGTATTACAAATGGATTTATTCTACTAAGCCTCTAAATTAAAAGTATGTTTATTATGAAAAAAACATTTCATTAATAAATTCATAAACATAAACTTTTCTTAGTTCTTTCCCGAAAATGTCCAACTCGTTTATTAATTTTCATAAAGTATCTACAGTATCTTAAGCTACATTATCTTCAATATTATCTCTTCTTCGAAATATTTTATATGATATTCTTAATAATATTCAATATAAAAACATTTTACACATAAGTAAATTTTGGTACATAATCTTAGGAGTAATCTTTTTAAATTATATGTGCTAAGCTATTATGTAAAACTATAATCCTTTTAGGATTTTATTCCTGAATTAAGTAAATATATATACAGGATGGGTCTAACTCATCGTGGGGTTTAAAAATTTAATAACTATTTAATTTATATAAAAAAATGTGTTTTAAACTAAATAAATATGAATTTCAACTAATTGCCATTTCCAGAGTTGGCCAGAATTGAAAGTGACTTAGTTCAAATCTAATTGTTCTAAACAAGCAAAACTGAAGGTTTTTGGGTATACTGAAAATCCAAGATCCAAGATTTTTAAAAGAGAATTATTTCCCCAGATTTGACGGCACTCGTCCACATTCTTTGGGGTTATCTCAAAGAACGCGTTGCATATAATCAATCCCGAAACAATGCCCGACCTCAATGCCAACATTAAAGCAGAAACTCAAGCGCTACAGCCAGAAACTTTGAACAATGTTATCAAACATGAAATATATTTTATAACAAAAAACTTATTAATTTTTAAAACCGCACGCGTGAGTTATGGTGCGTCCTGTAGTTATATTTGTTGGCCATTAATTTTTATTTTCTATAAATTCATAAAATTAAATTATATCGACTCGATTTCTTAGCTAAAAACAGAATACTTTAAAATTCTTATCCCAAGTTTAAGATATGCACAAAAAAAAAAAAAAAAAAATCCTTAAATTTTAAAAACTATTTTTATTTTCTACATCAATAAGTTTTCATATGGAATTTTATGCTTATTTTCGCTTTAGGATAAAATTGAATTAAATTTATATCAATTCCAGATAAATATTATCTTCCTCTTGACTAACAACTTGTAACATATTTTAGATTTGTTTGTATATTTATAACTCCTTTTTCTTCTTCTTTTTTATTTGGGTTGAAACAAATATAACAACCACGACGCCTCTATGTAATCAAAAAACCTCCCTACTAAATTCTTGATAGAAATAAAAAATTTATTTTGGAATTTCAAATATTAAAATATTTATAATAAAAGGAAAATATAACGATAAAAATAAAAACACCAAAAATTGTAAACATTTTATGCTAAAAAACAATAGAAACTGTGAAACTATTTAGGTGAGTAATATTATTTTAAAATAGAAATTTTACTACAGATATAAATTGAACTAATTTACATCATTTGCGTACGTAAAAATGTATTTATATATGTATATATATTTCGTTTACTACTGGAGTAAATATTTTATTATGCATTTAGATTTTGAAATGGAATTAGGGAGGTTTGGTTACAAAATAAAAAACATTTAGTCCCAATGGTAAAGGTTTAGATTGAAACATTGTCAAATTGAATTAAATTTGTTACTCTGTAAAATGATTGAATCGCAAGAAAAATTACTTAAGTAAAAAAAAACTTAATGACCACAAGAAATATCATTATTTTGTTATGTGGGGGCGACCTAATAAAATTTCTATAAAATTGCGCTATGATTTCTACAAAATTAATTGAATTAAGACAGTGCGGGACAATATTTTTCTGATGATGAAAATTCAAATAGAAATAATATAAATTGACAGTTTATGTAACGACGATTGGAACTTAATGTTTAGGGAATATTTTAGATTTGAAGTGATTTTTTATTATTAGATAAATTTTTTTTATATACCCTAATTTCGAATTCAAGTGTTATTTCAGATTATATTTTATTCATTTATTCAAAATGGTCAAAAACGAACAATGTTCAAGAATAATTTTATAAAAACAAAGTTATATTTAAATAAAAGTCATAATTCGAAATGTGTTTTTTTACTGGTATCAAGTAATAATAAATTATTATTGTTTTTATTTTATTTTATTTTCGCTTTAATTGAGTTTATGCAATTCACTTTAAATATGGCTTAGAGTCTAAGCCTTAGAAGACAAATATAATTTCATGCACTATCGGAACATACTAATTGTCATTCAGAATGAATTCACTTATAATTTTGTTAATAATTTTAATTGTGTTGCAAATTTTTGAAGTATTTTTGTGCAAAAATTCGCTCTTCTTTAAAAATTAGTTAAAGACTACTACATTTTGTAATATTGAAATTCTATATTCAAAACAAACCGCTCTAAACGAATGCCAGATTAAATTTAGTCATTTAATCATTTTACAAATGAAATTAAACCATAGTAAAGTCATTCATCCGTCGTAAATATCATGGAGACGAGTCATCACTATTCCGGTTGTCATATTCAAAACCACCGCAATTAGGTTCCCTATTAGGCTGGGAATGTGCAATTCGGGCGTCTGATAAGCTCAATCATGCCTTTCATTTTCCCCAAGACATTTCGATCTTTAATAAAGTGCGACCCTTTCTCCACATCCACTCTGGGAAGATTCACTTTCTATATTTATCCACCTGATATGGAAAAATATAGTAAATAAAAACAGATCCAATAAATTCCTAATTCACTTCTTTAAGATACATATAAAAAAAATACACTGCAGAATAATAACTTAAATTATTATAAACATTTTGTGCATTTTATACTCTGCATAATACGATATTAAGGATAATATATAAATTTCAGACTACATAATTTCACATTAAAGAAACAAATTGTCCTGCAAAATGTAATTCGTTCATGTGCAACCAAAAATTTTTTTTTTTTTTTATTTTGTAAAAACAAATAATTAATATTTACAATATTAATTACAGAAATTACATTTTTTTGTAATATTTAAATTTTTAATTTACAAAAGCACAAAAAAGAAATTAATGAAAATTTAAAATATTAATTATAATTTATACAACACCATTTTAACATTTTCATATTAATAATATGTATAAATATGTAAAAAAAATTCTCCTAGCATTCCACCAATTCATTCCGACCTATCAGTTTTCTCTATATATAATTAAGATTGTTATATAAACCTTTTGCATAAAATATCAAGTTGATATAACCACTGAAATTGAGGATTAATTTCCTGCCATAAATAACAATTAAAGTGTTAATCCGAATACATATTAAAAGGTAATATATATAGTATATATAAGTACATACGTAAACACTACATTTATATATAATATCAGTCACCATAATACCCTAAGGAGTTTGTATAAGCTTTTGAAAATTATATAAAAAATAAACTAATTGTATGTACATTCATATGAATGATGATTACTCTGGTTATAAGAAGGAATTTTAGGTGTTTTTATTATTAACAAAGGAGGCGGGTACAGAGAGGTGACAAATTCTATCACAATTATAATTGTGGTTTTGTTATACCAGCTGTGACACTGAAAGCATGATCATGTTTTTTTAAATATCTACCATTACACCCCCGTTAATGAAGACGAATGAATTATAAAATTATAATAATTATTAAAAAAAAAAAAAATGTAAACCCCGTATACAAGTTTCCATAAAATGATTATTTCGTTCTAAAAAAATAGCTTAAATGAAAAATTTTACATAGAAAAATACACATAATGCAAACCTTGTTCTCCTTGCTCACCTGACTGAAACGTTCTTGACTATCAAGTATATCAATAAACAAACGCATCCGATCATCCAATATTTGGAATCCATTACGTGGTTGCATTAATAAATTTTGTACAGCTTCTCGAATTGAACTTGGTGTAGTACTACAAGAACTATCTGCAGAATTATCATATCCACCACCACAACCATTATTTTGTTGTTGTTGTTGTAATTGTTGTGAAGTTTGCCTCAAAGCATCCGAACATTTACGTAAATAATCTAAGGAACCACTTGTTTTATATTGTTCAGCCATTTGATGGAAATTATCAAGAATTTGATTATAATCTGTTACAGATGGTGTTATATGATTACCAGTTGAAACTTGAAGTGGCAATGTTTTTGGATTTATAGCTATATTTTTACTTGGACTTAATGCCTCTAAATCCTGACTCATAATCCGAAGATTATCGGAAATTTGATGGAAACTTGCCGATGTTGTCATACTGTGTCCAAATGGTGTATTTTCCAAATTCGTTGATTTTGGTCGAACCGGAATTGGTGCAATTAGATCTTTAGGTTTTGTAATTGATGGTAAACAATCTTTTAATGATTGTTTGCTATCTGATTCTGGAATATGATTTGATCGAATCGCATCGAGAAATTGTCGTAGCTGATCAGATGGTGTACGTATTTCAGGATTGGTTTGATCGGTTGAATAACTTGGACCACAAGAATTTGAAGAAGTAGTTGGAAGATTTTGTATTGGCCGCTGATGTATTGATTTTGGTGTTGGTTTATCCTCAGGGATAACTGGTTGCGGTATAGTATTTGTATCAGGGCGCATTGAACTTCTAATACTGTCTAAAAATACTTTCAATTGATGTGATGGAGTTTGAGCTTCATTAGATGCGGCACCACTACTAATGTTAGAACTATGTTGATCTAATTCACCACTCATATTTGTAAAACTTCCAGTTGATTGTGACATGGACATATGCGGTTGTTGATGGTGATACTGATGCTTTCCAGCATTTCCTGTATTATGGTGTTGTTGTTGTTTACTTTCTTGTTGTTGACGTTTTAATTCTGATAAGAGTTTAGCTTGTTCAGAATATTTTCGTACGCTTTCAGTAATGGTGCGCAGTTGTTCGGAATATATACGCAATTGATTTTCTAGGAATGCTTGATCTGGTATTGTACCATATGCATATGACAATGGACGATCCGGTTTTCTTTTATGCGGTAAAGTTCCACTATTATTCAAATTCATATTGCAATTTTGGCCACTACTATCTATACTACTTCCACATCCTGAATCCGAAATATTTCCAGTACTTCCATTTTCCATTCCTACTCCACCAACCGCACCAACTGTAGTATTGAAACCAGATGATGGTGGTCGATTGATGGTGCCATGAAATGTCATTGAATGTCTCATTCCAATACCAGAAACAGGACCCATTCCATTCGAAGCACACATTAAAGATTTTTGAGCTGTAATTGATGATGGTACAGTGACAGAAGCTGGATTACCTAATCCTGAAACTGGTCGTGAATTTTGTTTTAAAATTTGACCATTAACATTATTGCAAGCCCCAGACATTTCCATTACGGGTTGTGATAGACGGCGACTTGGAATTGGTGGGGGTTTATAGCTTTTCTCTATTCCATTACAACGATCTATACTGCGTGGCCGTTGGTTTACAAGTTGGCCATTAACAATTATATTAGGTGATTGGACACCAGCAGATGTTGTAGTCGATGAGTTTTGTAATGGACGTGGTACACTTTGTGATCGTCTTGGTACAACAGGATGAAGTGGATTTTGCTGATGCTGACCAACGGATGAATTCTCAGCATGTAAAATCGGAGATGGTGGCGTATATAAAGGAACTTGATTCAATCGTCCGGGACTATTACGGAACTGATTATAAAGTGATGCATAAATTGCTTCTTTTTCATTTTGTAGTTTACGTTGCTGTTGTTGCATCATGCCTTGTTGATGATGTTGTCTAGCTGCTAGTAAACGTTGTTGATGTTGTTGTAATTGTTGTTGGGCTGTGTAAATCGTTGCTTTGATATCGTTGTTTAAATCAGTTAACGGTGACGTCACTGGAATACTATGCGGACGGGTTTTTGGACGTAATTTATGTGGATCGGCATATTCTGGTTCAGGAAACTTTCCAATTGGATTGTTTGATATACTATTAATAGTAGAATTTGTATTAGTTATCACATTTTTGTTATTAGTTTGTTGTTGCTGGTAAGAATTGGCATTTAAATGATTTTTAATATCACTAATACTATTACCATGATTTTCTGTTAATTGTTTTGGTGGAACAATATCAGAATTGTTAGCACCACTACTAACAAATGGATTATTAATATGTAATGATATATTTTTTTCTTCAATTCTTAATTCACTGCCACCATTTAATTGAATTTTACGATTCATACCAGAGGCGGCTATTTCTGGATGATTAAATGTTTGATTTGGTTGTTGCTGATGATGTTGGTATATATTTCCAAGATTTTCATTTACAATACTACCATTATTTCTTGAAGATTCTGGCATTAGAATATTATGCATTCTATAACCATTTATTAATTTACCATTAGGATTATTATTATTGGTCGCTAAATTAGCTGTAGCTTGATTTGAAATTGGTACTTGTTGATTTAAAACTTTTCTATGCTGTTGTTCTTTCAATTGTTGACTATCATTTTGTTGATTTCCAATAATCATATTACTGCCACTTATACAATTATTAGTGGCATTGTCATTTATACCATTTTTTAAATGTATTGTAGATGAAGTCATGATTGTTTCTACTTATTAAAATTATAATGTAATTTTAATTGCTTTTAAGTAATTTTCCTTTTTATTTGTTATATAAAACTATTATTAGACATACATATATATGCACATTTTAAATGGTCATATGAAAATTTATTAAAACATTATAGCGTATGATGT
Source organism: Rhamphomyia laevipes (assembly GCA_963920725.1). Classification (NCBI taxonomy): domain Eukaryota; kingdom Metazoa; phylum Arthropoda; class Insecta; order Diptera; family Empididae; genus Rhamphomyia; species Rhamphomyia laevipes. The sequence continues at coordinate 42,843,747 of OY987257.1, read as the reverse complement.
TAAAACACAAATAAATTATTGATTTTAAATACATTTTATGTACTCAGCAATAAAAATAGACACATTGAAGATAAAATCACTTAAAAACACCATTTTTATTATAATATTTTAAATTTTTCACTTAATCCTTTTATCTTTCTCTGATTATTTTTCAATAATTTTTTTACTAATTTTAATTATTAAGTATGTATTAATATTTTTTTAATAATTGAGATTGAAATAATTAGTTAAGTATTTACTATTTAAATTTAATATAAAAAATTATATAATTTAAAATTGTTGCTATTTTTAGAAAATAATAGAAATTATAAAAATATTTTCAAATTTGACATTTTGAATAAAAAACAAAATTTACAATATTGATAATAACCAAAAGTTTAATACAGAATTTCAGAAAATTAGATAAGGAATTATTAAATTTTTAACTAACCTATATTAATTTCAAAAATTAAACAGAAAATGTCCTTAAAAATTAAAAACCATATCTATAGAATTAAGAAGATTTAACGATAACGTCTTAATTCGTCATTTGACACAGAAAATTAAAATTTTAAATTTTAAATCTGGACATTATTTCAAAAAGTCAAAATATTTTATAAATATGATTGACAAGACCTTCCGGCCGGGTAACTTGAAAATGTATAATTTGAAAAAAAGAAACTAATTTTTCCGGGAGCTAATTTTTTTATCAGGATTATTATTATTACATTAAACTACTTTTTTTTGTTACAAAATGATTAATAAAAATTTGGATACGTATTTAATTTAATTAGAAAATATTACATTAAATATCTTCAGTTTTGTATAATTTTTTATAAATTTCTAATTTAAATTTTGTTTTAATTTATAAGAAATGTGGATTTCAAACGACTTTACATCTAAGTATATATTCTTCACATTTTCGATTTTCGAGTGCAGCATAGAAAAACATATAATTTGGTAATATCCATGTATTCACTAAGCAAAATTATGAGGCTCTATAGAAATATTTTATATTCGTGAAAAAAACTTCAGTAATTGCGAACTAATCTGAAGACATAAGAGATCATGTAATATTCATGTAAATTTTGTAGAGAAACTACAGTTTATTCAATTAGTTTTAATAACCATGAATAAAATAATATCTAAATTCTAAATTTCCTTTGAAATATTGAAATGAAATGAAATGTTTTTTTAAAAATATTGTTCATATTAATTTTGATAACGAATTGGACTTGGTGTTTTATAGAATTTGTGAATACTTTCCATTACAGTATATGATGATATATTTATAATAGTTCATTATTTAAATTTTTTTTGATACCGGATATAATAAAATCCGGACAAAATGTTGTAAAATAGCTTCAACGCACACAAAATTTAATTAATAAAATTTGATCAACACTGAAGCCTTTTTTATGTAAATTCAGATATTCACAGTATAGAAAATTGTATTGTTATCAAGAAGAAATTTATAGTGGAAAACACTCTGAAGTATTTTTATCTTTATGATATTCACAAAGGATATGACATATGACTTATATGAATTGAAGAATCCTGTATAGTTTTATAGTTCCTGTAGTTCCTGTATAGTTTTAAATTAGAAATTTCTTTAATCACAAACGGATCAATTTTTAAAGATAATTATTTATATTATAGCGAATATGATTGATTAGTTCAAAAATAATAGGTTAAAAATACATGTATTAAACATTGATACATTACGGAGTAATTTAATTACAGAATTACACAAATATAAACTGTAGCAAAGTCAAAAATTAATTTGAACATTTTAAATATTTTGTGTAAACATTATTGAGATAAGTTGAACTATCCACAATTTAATCCCAGTCAATCTACCAATTTTCAGTTGCATACATAAACTTAAGGCTTAATTTTAACTATATTTCCGCACTTGGAATACGTTCATATTATCGGTAGAATTATATAGTTATCAACAAATAATGTCGTACAATTAAAATCCGCAGTTCCAATAATATTAATCTTTTCTTCACTCGTAAACCAAGGTCTAAAAATGTAATATTTTTCACTTCTTTCTACCAACTTTTACTTTCTTAAACAATCGGTAATCATGTTGTATACACTCTTACTTATATCAGAAAAAATTTAAAGTTTAAATGTAGGACTTGATCTTCTTATAGCGGGGACCGAAACTGGCTCTAGACAATTTTGAATAAGAAATTTATTTGGATGTCTAACTTTACATATTAAAGGGTTACAAAGCCGGATTTCAATAATTGAAACGAAAATTTGCTAATATAATTTTCGCTATTTAAACTAATACCGTATACGAATTAATTGAAAAGGACGAAAATTCATATTTGACACAGAAACGTCCGCACATGATATCACAGAAATTAATTAAATTATTTTGAGGGAAAAAAATGTGGTTTTGTCCATAAAGAACAAGTACCTATTAACTTAACATTTTTTATAATTTACTTAAAAAATACTATTAAATATTACCAAAAAAAAAAAAAAAACACAAACACAAAATTGAACTAATCTTTTGGAAAATTAATTTCGTAAGTGAAAATTCTAAACTATAATAAATTCGCATCGTAAAAGTCAATCATTCAGAAATTACATAAAATCGATCTTTGCGGTAAAAGTCTATGTTTTTTCGGTATTATTTCAGTTTTATATAAATAAAATTATACAAGTCCTTCAAAAATGTTTTTAGTCATATTATGACCAAAAATTTACTTTCCCATTTCTGTAGGTAATTTCATTCATTGTTTTAATAGGCTTCCTCCCGCCAGGACTAATTTTAACTTAAATTCAATATTTTTAAATTATTTCATTACATTCCTTAGAAGTTATAATTTTCGCCAGACAAATCGTTCCTGCTTAAAATATATACAAAACGCTTAAGGGAACTTCAAAAGAGGAAAATTAATCATAAAAAAAGAAATTGAATATAGAAAAGTTTTTTTTTGCCTAAATAACAATACGCTAATTTGTATACAGAATTTATAAAGTAATTAGTTCTTAGTTAGAAAACTAATTAATAAAATCCTTTGTTTAAATTAAAAACAGCAACAATTTTTAAATATAAATTAAAATATTTTTTTTTTAAATTTAAATTAAAAATTAAATTTTAATTACTTTTTAGCACTACTATTTCTTCTTAATTAAAATTTCACTTATTTATTTTATTTTAAATATTTAAGCTTTTCAAACATTTTTTTTCATATCCTTTTCAATATTTTTTTTTATATTTATTTACTTTTTCTCACAATTTAAAATGATTTAACCCAAAAACCGAATAACCGCATTTCGTAACCCGAAACCGATTGTCTGTCTAACACCAAATATTTTATTATTTATTTAAAGAAATATCCTTTTTTATTTTTATATATGTATATATATGTAAATAAATCGAATCGTTTCCGTATAATGAAATAATTTTTCTGATGTTGCTTTTAGCATATCAGCGCGTAAACTAAATAAGAAAAACAGATGAAATATGAAATGGCGCCTCTAAACCCCAAAATATAAGCACTTTACTTGATCAACGTATCCCTCTCTCTCATAAAATTTTTTATTGTAATAATATATATATTTTTTTGTTATAGAAATTAATACACAAATACTTTTACGATTTCTGGTGGTCCATATAAATGGTAACACACTAACATAGTGCGAAAGGACTCTTACTAAACAGCATCGTTTTATATTAAGGAATAAAGAACAACAACTACAAAAAAAATGTGCATTTATAAAATACAGAGTCGCATTTTCCGAACAAATACACAGAAATAAAATTAATTTTCATATTTTTAGAACAAAGAGAGAAAATTAATGAAAATTTCTCAGAAAATGTGCGCAGGACCATTCACAAATATGGAAAACTTATCGAGTTTAGCAGAAAATATGATAATTTTTTTAGTGCTGAGAAATATTTATTTGCCGGCGATTGTTCCGGTAGTTCACGATGCATATATTTTGTCGGTGAAATTATAAATTACTGAAGCGCGCGTGTCTGTTTTGATACAATTTTCTCAAAAGAAAACAGACAATTTTATTATAAGTAAATTTTTGTTAACCAATTCCACGTGTTTGGTATTCATAGATATAATTTTCAGTTGAAATTAAGAGTTTCAAGTGGTTGGATCTGTCGAATCGCCAGTGAAATTTTATTTTTTTTTTTTATTAAAGTACGTATTTCCGGTGATGTTTTTTTTATTTTTATTATTATTTTTTGTAAATTTTATAATTGAAATGAAATTGTAATTTGTATTAGGAAAATGATACTTAAAAATAATAAAACTAAGTGTAAATTAAGAATTTAATTGTAAATTATAGAAAATGGAAAAATGAAGATCGAATAAAGATAAAGCACTTAAAATATATTAATATATTTGTGATACTAATAACCCTTCAGTCCTTGGTAACGTCATCTATTCCAGACATGTAAAAATAGAGATAAATACTTACAACAAAATCCAAAATATCAATTTGAATCCGAATCCGACTAAAGTGCATTTGAATTTTTGTATTCATTTGAACAAACTACTATTTAAAAGAATTTAAAAATAATTAATATCATTTTGTAATGTGGGTTTGCTTAGCAGAATCAGAAAAGGAGACTATTCAATTCGGTAAGGTAACAATAAATTGAAGTTATTAATCGTATGAACATGAAGTTCTCTTTCATCTAAAATGTTTATGTTGAAAACTGGAAAACGTTACTTTAATATATTTTTTTGATAGGTTATTTCGGTGGAAAATTTTATAATTTTGAATTGCTACGAAATTGAGATTAGGCGTAAAGAAGTTCTCGACAAGAGGTACAACATGATGATCTTATAATATATATAAATCTGTAGATTTTCTATAATTTATACTGGCGATATGGGAAATGAGGAACATTTTCGACAGATTTAAATACCAGGTTTTATATGAAAAGTCTTTCGAAATTCTCAAATCCCCAGATAGCCATTGGTCGTTTAGAGATGAAATAAGTCGAATTTCTAAAAATTTATAAATTAATTATCAGAAATTAATTATAAAAAATAATAATTTAATTATTGATTGTATATTCCAGGAATAATTATACAAAGCAGATACAACTTCGACTATTGATTTTTCGGATTATTATTTTGTAAATGCAAATAAATTAAAAAACTTAAATACATTTTATTATATAAAATTTTGTAAACGAAATATAAATCTTAAATTTTAAACCTAATTTGACATACATAATGACAGACAAAGGTTAACCATGGTTAAAATAAAATTTTCAATTAAATATTAAATAGTTTAAAAATATATTTAAGAAAATGTATAAATATGCAAATATATTTTGTTTAGTACAATATTACGTTATACTGCGTAGTGTTAATAAAATAAATTACAAAAAAGTTCCAGTGCAAAAAAAAGATATGCTCTTATTCAAATTTGATAATGACAGGTAATGTAATGCAAGCGATACGAAGCCTGTCAGTTATATTTATATATGTCAAGAACATTTTTAATGTCTATTATTTCATTAATATTTTGCATATTGCTATGTTAATATTTTATTTTACACTGTCAAATTAACACATTGAATACCAGGCCGATTTCTGGCGGGAGTGCAAAAAGTGCCCTTGCACGTGAGCGGCCAAGCTTAGTGGGGCCGCTGAATTATTGATATATATAATAAATGGTATAATATATATTTAAAATTCACTATCTTAAATGGGTATATGCTGAAATTTGAATTAATATTTCATAAGTTCAATTCTATAACTATGCCATACAGTAATTGCTACCTAATTTTTGGAATGACATTTCACACACAGTGTGTTTTTGTGATATAGTTAGTTCTCCTGAAATATCATCAGGTTAATTTCCGAAGTATATTTGATAAACGTTCTAAACTAAAGTATGAAATTTGGTACTCATACACAGGTTGAGAGCGTAATAAAGTTCATGTAATAAAATTTAGTTTAAGTTTTAGTGGGTCGCTATTAAAAATACATGATTGGTGTTTTTTTTAAAGCTGTGAAATTTTTAACAAAACAGTGTTTACTTTTTACTTTTTTATACGGTACTACCATTACACTAATGATATTAAACAAGTTTTGTAAAAACGAGCAGCGATATTGTTTTTGCATCTAAGCGGCCTAAAACCTAGGAACAATACCATCACATGACATAAAGACTAATATTATATTACATAACATTTGATATGCAATTGTGGTTACTATAATATCTCAACATAAATATCACCTTTTAGTGAAATATGTGTATTAAAAGTAGAAACCAAAGATTTAATCAAGAAATTCAAACTGTTTACCAGATTATACAAGACAAGACCATTTTCTGAACATGATCGTACCGGGCTGAGGTGATTTACGATTGTAATTGTATAATATTTAGAAACAGAAAAAGAATCTTTTTATAGAATTTTTTATTACCAAAATATATTTTTGGCTGTAAAAAGGTTTGAAAATTTTTCTTAAATCGCGTCACTCAATATTTACATTTACATATAAATTTCTAAAAACGACAAGCAAAATAAAATTGTACCTAGGACTTAAAATATACTTGAGGACAAAATATCAAATACATTAAAATGGAATTGAAAAAAATATATATGGTAATGATTACAAAAATCAATAAATTCTATTTATATTTATAGTAGGTAATTTGAAATTTAAATTTATCTTCTGTAAAGTATACAAGCAATTATAATATAAATATAAAAAGTTTTTATATTCTTGCACTTAATAAATAGTATGACCTAAGACCTAAGTCATGTTAGTATAATTTTAAAAATAATTCTATTTATCTTCATATTTTTTAGGTCAAATTTCAAATTAGTTCAAATAAATAAGATGAAATCAGGCAATCAAATTTTATATTTAAATATAAAATAGTTTTTGCTAAAGCTTTATGCAATTGCAATGAAAGTATTGTCACTTATATATTTCTCTTTAAATCCATTTAACCAATTTATTAAGCTACATTTCGCCAAATACATTACTATTACTTTCACAAGAATTGGCTTGTGAAAGAATCTTTTCCACGATAAAATATATAAAAAAAGAGATTAACATTCAAAGAAAACTTGGAATGTTTTATACTAAGTAAGAAAGATATCTTAATAAATCTGTGATCGGAAAAATAACTCCTAATTTAGCAGTAAGAACTGCACTGTTATAGTCCAAAGAAAATAGCATTTACAAAGGGGAAAAAAAATTTATATTTTATTAGTGACCAATCATCATTTAGCAGAATTAAAGGTAGTAAAAGAGTATTTTTCAAATATCTCGAAATCTGTACCAAATATCAAAAAAATGTTTTAGACAAAAGTTAAAGCTGATAAAATTATAGACAATTTAGTTTTATTTTTTTTTTAAATTGATTTAATGTTGAACAAGACTAAATTCTGCAATTTATTATTAATTATTTTAACTCATTTAATAACCAGTAAAACTTTGCATTTCTGAACGTGGTAAGAACAATTCAGCGTAAACTTAAGTGTACCTAATAACAAGTATAAAATTATATTTATGGCTAATGTATTTAAAACTATAGCCGGTCATGATTACAGGCTCCATATATTGAATTTTCCATAACTACTCCCCCTAATATAATAAAATTTTCAGCTAAACTTTGCCATCGTTTAAGATATTTAAAACAAAAATCTCCCAATGCTCAATTTCAGATTGAATCTTTCGTAAACGCACACAAAATTCGTAAAATTCTTTCTCTAATTGGAGGTTAAATATACTTTCGTTAATATAAATTACATTTTTAATCAATAAATAACCATTTTCATTATTCAAACGAAATACTCATATTTTTCTGACTCTGTTCCCAGAAGTAGACTGAACAGGTTCAATCTTTTTCTTTAATGTATAAACCGGACAGATTCAATCCCTACATCGAGATTTTGCTTATAATAATATACATAAAAATATATTAAGTAAATTATTTGATATAAAATTTTGAATAAAAACTAAAAAAAAACTCTCATGTTTAGATATAAAAACTATTTTATAATTTTAAAACATCAACACTGCACTCTATAACACTTTTAATTTCAAAAGTTTTACAATTTTATTCGCGTTTTTATTGATTTTCTGTTATGGAAATTTAAAGCATTTATTAAATCTTGGAAAAACGTTGAATTTATGGCAACGGCAACGGCAACGTATGACAGGAAACCCGCACGAGCCCGGTCGAGGAAGATTAATAATTTCAGAGCAGGACCTACCTTTTACTTCAAGTTCATCGATAATCAAGTTTAACTGTCCGACAATTACAGTCACACTTGTCCACAGATGAAAATATTTTTGTATATGACTAAACCATCAGGAATAGACTACACGAAAACGTTTGAGATGTCCAGCGATACGATATGGAAATAAATACGCCATGGAAAAATACTTTGGTATACGAGAAATATTTTATGCGAATGGAAATTGTTTAATCCGAAATGTTCCACATAAACTGCAATAATAGTTCATATTCAATTATTTTTTCTTGCAAAAGCTCTTTATATCATATTTTCCTCAAGCCACAGAATTTCATTATAAATTCACCTTTTTTTGAAACAAAAGCACTCATAATAAAATTTCAAAAAACTATTAAATTGTACTAAAATTTTAGTACAATTATTCAATTTTCTTCTCACACTATTTAGTAAAATTTCAATTCCAATTCATTCCTATTTTTATAAGGACTTTACTGATACATAAACCAAAATATATAATAAAACTCTCCACTATTATTGAAACATAAACTCTCCACTTACCTTAAGTACTACGGGATTTCGTTCTATTTCTGCTTCAGCATTTTCACATAAGGATTCTGTTTCAGATAAGAATGCCAAAAACTAAAATTTTCAAAATATTATTTTATTTTATTAAAATATTCAAGATAAAAACGTTTCAAAATTAATTACCTGTTCCATAGATCTATCAAATGATTGTAAATTATGAACTGCAGCATGTAATAATTTACCACGATTTATAACACCATTATTTAAATTATTATATCTAAACATTAAATTTAAATTTTTAAAATATTAATTTTAAAAAATTAATAAAAATTTACCTTTGATTTACTGATTCGGTCATTCTTTTTATCCGTGATGTATCATCGGTTGGATAAACTGCTATCAACTTTTGGGTCAACCCATTAAAAAGTTCAATTTGATGTTTGTACTGTGGCAATTCAGCATGAAATGACTGCAACAGGTAGGAGAAAATATACAGAAAAAAAATGTTATAAATAAATAATAGTAAAATGAAATTTACAACTTTTATTTTATAAGGATAAAGTTTTCGTTTTAAATTAATGGAGTATAATTATTTCAATTTGTAGTAAATAATTTAAAATTTGGTGTATATTATGAAAATTATAAAAAATTGACTTTTCAATTGGAATAAAACTGATTTTATTCTGCTACAAATGCAAAAATTAATTTCAATTAAATTTAAGGATTAATTGAAAAATTTAATATTAATTACAAACATTTTAATTATTCTGTATCAAAAATGAATAAAATTCAATTAAGGAAATGTATTTTATTTTTAATATTATTTCAACCAACTAATTAAATGATGATGAAAATTATTAATTTAATAATTCCGTGGATATTAAAATATTTAATTATTATATGATGGAGCAATGCATTTTAAATAATGAGATCTTTATGAAATTGTTATTAAAAAAGGAAAGTAAAAAGATAATTAATTACCTTCTGTTCCTTTTGTTGTGCCTCAAGGACATCAGCTGTTGTTGCAACCGATCCCATACGCTCAGTTCTGTTTTCCATACGTGCCAGCCATGTTTCAATTTCTAAACGTTTACTCTCATATCTAAAATAAAATAAAATTATGGTTTAAAATAAAAACGATTTAAATTTCAATTTTCTATTTGAAAAATTAAAACAAAAGTATAAAAGAAAAATTATTAATATGCGCCGGTAAGTATTATACAGAGTAGTGATACGCAAACATATTTTGGTAAGACTTTTTGTAAACTATGCGTTAAGTATGGGCATATAGAAATAGTATTTTTGATGGCCTCGAAAGTTACAATCTGCTAGTGAGCTGTGATATATAAAAGTTCTCGTCTAGGGTAACATAAATATTGAATTTCATCCTTTCAAATATACCCGACAGATGTATTCGTATTTAACCAAACCTAATTTTGGTTAGAATTGTAATTCTGAATTAATATATCTTAGAGACACCCAATAATACTAAAACCACAGCTTAGTTCATTTAACCATTCTTAAATTATTTGTTAAAATTGGAAAATCAATTATAGTTTGAAACTCAAATTTTAGGAAACAAAAAAATTGGTGACAGTTTTTCCTATTAATTTATCATTTTTCTGTATTACACTTAGTTTTTGGAATTAATTATTAAAGAATAAATAATTATCGATAAAATGAGAATGTAATAAGAAAATTTATCTTTATTACATTTTCTATTAATATACCAAAACAAATACCATTAAACAATATTATGTTATATGTACCTTTGTGAGTCCCCAAGCATATTTTTAAGTTGTGCTGCTCGTTGCATGACACATTGCGATGTTTCATCCCAATGTTCTCGTAAACGTGTAACTGAAATGATAAAAAGAACAACATTTTATTATTTGTAGCAATTATCTAAATTTTAAATAGTATTATATACAACAATTCAATAAATAATTATGTAAAGCTTCTTTCTTAGTAATAATGGAGGATATATTTGCTCCTTCAAAATTTTTATATACGTATTTTATACAATTCCAACAAAAAAAAAGACAATTTTTTTAATATTTAATATTATATTAATAATTTACCTAATACAATTTTTTATCAATCTGTCAAATTGTAAATCTGACAAGAAAAATGCAAAAGTTATTTTATTTTCCTTATTAAACATGTGACATGCTTTAACTACATAAAGTTAATGAGTACGAGGTAATTAAGGCGAGTAAAAAATATAATTTATTTATTTAGGTAATACATCTAAACAAAAAAGTTTATTAATAAGAACTTGTTCGGATAGTACGAACGTCATACTAATAATTTCTTGGGCAAACTGGAGATCCATTACGTTATTTTTAACATTAAACTAGGGGCTATCATCATTTTATACATTTTGTAAATTTTGGACACTCAGCATAGACTTTACTTACCCATCCGTTGTCCGAAAGGAAATAAGTTGAAGAGGTTTAGATCGCGGAAGTCAATTAAAGTTAACTAAATCCAATATTTGGGAATATAGTTTATGTTAAATATAAAAAAACAATCGTGCAATTAGTGCAACATGAATTATTGAAATATGTTACCATTACATAAGTATATTTCTATAGCAAAATACATTAAAAAAAAAAAAAACTCGATTTTAATTAGTTTAATTGAAAATATTAAGATGTTATTAATTATAGCATTCGAATTGTTAGAAAGCTTGATTGTTAAAGAAACTATAATATTTTACCTTTCAGACACTGTCGAATATTATCCAAATCAGCTGAACAGTGTGGTGCAATTTTAAAAAATCCTTTTTAATATTATAGAATTAATTTGGAAAAATTGAATATTGTTTTTATAAAAATAGAATTAGCTTAGTAAATAATTAAATGTACATTAAATTGTTACATCAAAAATATATTATTTTCATAATTAATTTTTAGGTTACTGAAAATAACCTAATTATAGATATATAATTACAATTTACCAATATTTTGAATAAAGGTAATATTTATAGAATTTAAAAATATTATAAATATATAAAATGATTTTATAGTATAATACATTAAAAGATTTTCTATTAACACAAATGTATACGTTAAAATATTCCCCATTTTATTCAGATATTTTATGATTATAATCACAATATTTTGTTGATCATGAAAAAGTAGTAAACCATTTGAATGAGGCCAAGGCTCTATAATGATATTTTGTTGAACAGTTGAACAAATAAAATAGAACATAGTAAATCTGAATATTGTGTATGTAGGAAATTCTTATCATAATATCACTTACTATACTATAGAAAGTAATATATATGAGAAAAAAGTGCATTACTTTGGTTCAGTTAAACGAAATGTCATGATTGTGAAATAAATTATAAGAAAACTTTTTAGAAATTTGAATAACGATGATATTCTGATTGGAATTCTTATACACAAGCTTAAAAATATAATGAAAAATTATCAATTCCACAGTATTGAAAATATTATTGATAAAGAAATTTTTAATTAAAGAAATTCCATATTTTTCAAAATAGTTAAATCAGTTTCTAATAAATTCTCTATGTGCACTTCTTATAACAGGAAGTTTACAATAAAAATTTAATGCATTTTTCATTAAATTTTCATTATACATTTTTATTTTAGTATAAAATACATAACATAAATATATAAGGTTTTCAATAAATATAAAAAGATCCTTGATTTTATACGACAACCAAAGCGCGTTATATAGTTTGGTTTTATAAGATTCACTGTACTATTTGTAGCAATTTACAGTGAACGTATTACTAATTGAAACATATTAAAATGCTTAAGGCGATTTTATCTCTTAATTCATAATGTAAACATTAATAATATCAAAAAATTATAAAAATATTGGTAGTACCAAAATTGACCAGTACGAATTATGATAAAACACAATATTTTTACTAATCGTTTACTGTTTTTATCATTAAGCTGCGATGCAAAAGTTCATATTTAAAAGATTACCGAAGAATTTTTATTATCAAAATTATGAAAATCCTGTACAAAAATAATATATGAATTAATGTAAAGTAGTTCAGAAATTTTCACTAAACTTTTCGTAATTAATTACAAAAATGTCAATAATATAAACAAATATTAAATTCACTGCTGTTCGAAAATATTATTCCTAATAATTGAAAGACAGTCCATATAAAAACTGTTAAAACGGAAACGATATAAGTTCAAAAGTTATGTAAGATCTAGAAAATATCAACTATATACAAATATTTTCATAGGAAATTAATAAAAAATAAAGTTTAATCAGTAAGTATATAAGTCATACGTATATACTTATAATAAATCCTTAAAGAGAAGGACTGTTTTCATTAGATTTCCAAACTTATAGTTTTGTACAAAACTTATTTCTAATAAATATATAGAAAAAAATGTAATACATTAAATTTCGGAAATATTTATTAATAGGGTTATATTTTCTTATTGATATTTGATTTATAAATGGGGACAATGAAATTACTGAAATAATTCGTTATTTATGTAAAAAAATTTAGTCACAATCATAACAACAAATATATAAAAAGCAGTACTGTCATTAAAAGAACTGTCATGTCTATTTAATTATGCTTCTGGTTATGTTGGTTATGTTGTGTGTATATATAACGACAGCAATGATATAATAGTAGAAACAAGAACAACAGTAAAAATGAGGGTTGTAAATGAAAATTAAAAAAACCAAAAAATTATAGAGGGGTTAAGAAAAAATAGTAATTTAAGATAACATAAATAGTCAGTCAAGTCCCCTTTTTTTAATATTAGCGAAAATGAAAGAAAATAATTTTGTTTATAACAACCTAATAATAATTAATGCACGTTAGTACTTCGATATGATTTTTTTCAGATTTTCTTTTATACATTAATGATTTTTTCTCATGATAATAATGGGTAATTAATGGCAGCCAACAGCAATAATTTGTGCAACTATAAAACGTAAATAAAACAAGAGAAATGACAGAAAGTAGTATTATTTTCCAAAAAATATTATATGTATAATGATTATTTCAGAAGTGGTGAAAGTTATATATATTTTAGTAGTGTTTATTTTGAAAGTAATGTAAATTTAAATAGCATGTAGAGATTCTCTACTGAGGAATTTTTATATCTAACTTATAAACATTTTCAACTTTATCAAACTCCGTGCTCACAAAAATTTAGATTTATTTTTGTTGTGGTCATAAATCTAATTACTAAGTGGTCCGAACAAAACATTATTCGTTAAACATTTTTTGATTCCTATAATCTTTTCTATGTAAAACTTTTATCTGAAGTCAAAAAATGTCTAGCCTAAAAGAACCACATATAATGTTTTGGTCGTAACCAATTTATAACTTACGGACCCAGTTTGCAAACAAACTGACAACATTTATTTATCATCATTTATCATTTATTTATTTATATAATCAATCAACCGACCTTGCTCTCACTGATTACAAAAATTAAGATTTATAATACTTAACAAGTCAACTTTTCTAGAGAAGACTTAACTTGCAAAATTCAGGCCAACTCGAAATGTTTAGAAAACACTAAATTTAAATATGCTCCAAACGAAGTGCGAAAATTTTTATTAATGGAATCTTTTATTTTATTTTGCCTTAACTTCAAAGCAAAATATTAATCCCATGCGAAATCTATTATATATTAATACTCGGGCTTGTTTTTTTTTTTTTGTACTGTAACATAAAATGACATTTTATCTTATAGCGAAATACCTAAAAAATGACATGAGTTTTAAATTTCTGATTAGACATGAATATAGTAAATATGTTAATATATTTTTTCATTCCTACGTTCAAAGAATTTCTATATGGGTACAACTTTTATTTAAATGTGAATAACTCTACACATTTTTTAAACTATTTTTAATATATTTCCTCAAAGAACACAAATTTTAGTGAAAGAATTGGTAGAGCAGAGCTAGTAAATTTTGAATTTTAACAGGGTGGATTTTGCAGCTTATTTTGAAAAGTCAAAAAAAAATCGGTACTCGGAAAACATCACAATTCTTAGGGTACAAAGTACAACAATGTTTTGTCTATTTGAAGAATTTTATTGGTATAGTTTGGTATAATAACAACATTAGTTGTACCCATGTCAAAACATAATTGAAACAACAAAGTGAAAAATGACATTCAAAAATTAAAACCTTGATCAATTCAAAAATTTAATTATTCGAAATTGGAAATTTCATAGTTTAAAACGTAACATATGAAAATAACGATTGTATGGAAAAAAGTAAAAGCTCTTGTATTATTATTAGCAAAAAAGATAAAAATATTTGATTTTGTTACAATTTGCTTAATCCTTATTAAAAAAAATGCATTTTAGGTTTTCTATAAATATGTATAATCATTTCAATTTTTTGCGCTGTTAAGATTCTTTTTTGTATACAATTTTAGCAATGTTAAAATTGATGTTGCATTTTATTTAAAAAATTTATCAGTCATACTTTTTTAAAACTATACAAATTATTATTGATAGTCTTTCTAAAAAATATATTCATCTTCTTTTTGTACTATTCGTATCAAATAATTATCATTAAATCAGTTTTTTGACGAAAACTTTTATATTACCCTATGTAATTTCATTATTATAATGACATTTTTAGGTCATTTTTTGAATATTAGTTAAGGACTAGAGTAAAAGGAAAAGTCTGTTACTATAATACAAACTGACGTTATATATTAAATATGAGTTAATATAATGAAGATAATAAAATATCGTTACAATATATTTTTCGTAGTGTAACGTAAATTTCTTTAATATTCCAGAAAAAAAAATTATACAATTAATTCGACACACCAAAACCTTATACGAATATAACTATTACAAAGTAGATCTGCCGAATATCCTTATTAAAAATCAGTTCAAATTATCTAGAATTTAAAGCATAATTTCCCCCAAAGGCAGGTAATATGTACAACTCGTTAAGTATTTTATTTTGGAAACAAAACTTTATGTTAAATAAAAAATTCTAGTAATATTTTGTAAAACCATAATTTCAACAAATAATTCAAATTATGTAAAAATATTTAAGGTAATTTTTTTTGTGAAAAACTTATTTCATAGAGTATTTCTGTAGGATACAAACAGTGATTGAAATAAAATAGGAATATGTGTAAATATACTTCACTATAATTTGAAAGTTTTGAAGAGAAAAGCTCTAAATTTGTTGCTTTATTATCTATAGAAAGAACTAGAAAATTTTGACCACTCGGCGAAAGACAGGTCAGTAATTATCTAAGATAAATTAATAAGCTTATTCAAATATCCGCTTCTGTATGAAATACATACTTGAATCTGGAGTAATCTTGTTAAAGTTAAAAAATTAATATATAGAAAACTTAAATATCTGCCAGCCCTGTAGTTTCAGCAGTTCACGGAATCAGACTAAAATCTGGCGTTAGTTTAAATAAATATTGAGGCGTAAATTTAAATAACTATTAAAGTTGCTGTATTAACAAATTTTTTTTAAAAAAAAAGAAAATTTTGTAGGGATGTTATGCATATTTTGAAATGCCGCACCGAAAATAGGACAGGATGATCCGAATAAATGAATCTTACGGAGTGCAGAGTGTATGTCAATTCAGGGGAGAGACAGACTTCCTTTTTTAAAAACATTAATGATGACTAATATATTTCCACAGAGCTATCCAACAGGAATATACATTATACATATAAAAACAAATCTTGACCATATTTTGGTAATTTATTAAATTTTTATGATTTACGAAAGTACGAAAAGTACGAATTTATGAATTGAAAAAAGAATTTAAAATGTATAAAAACTTAATGTTTAATTTCATTACCCGCAATACCTTGCTGAGTTAATTGTGTCTCATCATGTGAAGATCGCCGACGCATTCTTAAATCATCTCGTGATAAGCCAGTTGATTGTCTAGTCTGAATTTCTTGCTGCTGCTGTTGTTGTTGTTGTTGCTGCTGTTGTTGCTGCTGCTGCTGGTGTTGTTGATGTTGTTGTTGCTGCTGATGCTGCTGCTGCTGTTGTTGTTGATGCTGTTGAATAAGGGCTGCTGGATTTCCTCCTCCTCCGCCCCCAGGATAACCAGAACCACCACCAATTAATTGTTGTCGTATGTGTTCACGAAAATCAGCAGCAGCTGATGGTCCACCACTAACAATTGAAGCAAAGTCCTGAGCTTGGTGAGAACGATGGCGACTATATTGTAGTTCTAATGGTAAATTGCGATCCAATGATCGCATATGATGTTCAATTGGAGCACGCTTTCCACGAACATTAGACCCTTGATTGTCCTGTAATTGTTGCTGCTGCTGCTGCTGATGTTGTTGTTGTTGTCCTGCAGCTCGCATTTTAATTTCATCAAGTGTTGTACGATTATTTACATTTGATTCCATTAAAAGCATCCCACCACCACCACCAATAGGTTGTTTTATTCCACTAATTGGATGAAAATTTTCTAATCTCATCTGATCTATTATTAGATTACGTTCTAATCCAATTAATTGATTATTAGCAATAATATTACCACCAGTGTCATTCATTCCATTCGCATTCATTCGATTATGTACACTTTGTGGTCCAACTAAATCTAATGACGTTAACGATCCACGAATATTTCCTTGTTTACCGGGACTCTTAACACCAAAATCAATTTGATATTTATTTATTTGTTCAGCATGAATAGCTTTTTGATTTGCAGCTGCTGCTGCAGCTTCCATAGAACGTAAATTAATTTGTTCTTGCATAGCACGTTCCATATTCCTTAAACCACTTTCGATACCCCTTAAAGCATCTTCTGAACCGAAATCTTCTGATGGTGAAATAATTTTCGTAGATTTTTTATTAATATCTATTTGTGGTGAATTTGTGAGAGTTTGTGGTGGATTCGATCGAATATTCATTTGTGGTGAATTCATTATTGTTTTACCATTATTTTGTGTTGAATTTGAAATTTTATCATTGATAAATTTTTGATTTGGATGTGGCAAATTTTGTATAGATTTATTATCTTGAGTTGTATGTAACATTTGTGTTTGTATTCCACCTGCCCCAGATTGACGAATTTGTTGTTGCAAATTAACTAATTGAAATGGTAGTGTACTTTCTACTGATTGTACATTCTGTCGTTCTTTAAATTTTGGCAACATTTGTGGTGAATTTTGTGCACTGACAGGTTTTTGTGGTAACGGTGGTGGTAAACGACTCGGTGGCGGCACTGGTGGTATCATTTGATTTGAATTAATTTTTGTTTTTAGGCTAGATCGTTTTGGTGGGATTTCAGGTGGTGGCCTATGATGAGCCTCTGATCGGGCTGGTATATCAGGAACTTTTTTCATATTATCTATAATACCACCAGGTCCATTTTTATTAAGTATTTGTTGTGCGCGTAATGCAGCCTGTATAGCAATTTCTGATGTTAATTTTGGTACTTCGTTTGGTATTTCTGGTTTATTATTAATATGAGTTTGTTGTGGTGATTGTTGTGCCATATTTGTATATGAAAATTCGGTATTTCTTTGACGTATATTTATTTATATGCGGTTATTTTAAAGGGCAGTATATTTAAAGAAATATAAATATATAATTCAAATATATAATTTTAAGTATTGGATATGCTTAGATATTATTGTATATTGATTAAATTTTGATTATATTAGGTTTAATTATTTTGGTTATTATATTCTTAATATTAATGTTGTTATCAATACAATTATTATAAATAAATATTTGGCGACGAAATATGTATAAAAGGATATGATTTAAATTTTAATATGTTTTATTCCTGTTAAATCCAGTAGAAAATATGTCGAATAGTATACGAAAAATTGTACACTTGATTTAATAAATTTTCACTTTAATTTTAAATTTTTCATTTTTCATTTTAATTATTTGTCAAGTTTTTTATTGAAATTTTTTTTTTATTATTATTATTTTTATCATAAAAAAATTTATATGCAAAAATAATCAAAGTATGATTTTTTTTTTTTTTTTTAATCACATTTTAATCCATTCGAAGTCAATAAACGACAGGTGCCGGCATTCTGCAGTATTAAAAGTTTAGTTTTATGTTTTGCATCATTTATAAAAATGAATTCATTTATTTTTATAGTGGGTTGGTTTTGTTGGGTGTTGAAAATAATACTAGTAAAAAGAATCAATTTTATTGTGGACCATTTGTAATATTTATGGCAAATCAAAATATATCTAAAAAATCATCTGTCATTTAAACATTTTTTTTTTTTTTGATTTCATTTTATATATGAATGTATAAAATATTTCCTACTTTTCCTTACTTCACGATTGTCATAATTAAATTGAGATTTTTCTCATTTTCCGGCTATCTCTCACAAATACAATTATAATCAATATATATACTATATAGAAAATAATCCAATACTAACAAAGAAATTCTACTAAAATTGTAAATGGAGTTGTGTAGAATCAAAAAAGGATACATATTATATAAATATATACGTAAATATTATTATATATTTTGTTGAATACGAAAAAAAGGAGATAAATATTTGTATTTAAAAGATTGTTATTTTATTTTTTTTTTCGTTAATTGTTTGTGGTATGAGTGTAAAATTTTCGCCGGGCCTTTTTTTTTTTGTTGGTCCCATATTAACATTTTGTTTTTGTTTTTAAGAAAGTTAAGAAAATTCCTTTTGACTTCTGTACTGTGTTTATGGAAAATTCTCTTCTAGGACATTAACATAAAAAAAAACAATTTTTTTTAGCAATTTATATGGAAAATTCTAAGGAAATAAAATTTTCAATTATATATAACATTGTTTTTGCCATAAATATCTACAAGTTAAATATATATATACATATATATATGTATACATATTTATATATATATAAATACATATATATATCCATAATCCAGACAAATAATACAAAAAAAAAATTATTCCTCCTCGTTTTCTATAGTTGTGAAAAATTACATTCTATACTAAAATATGTACAACACAAAAATTATAAATCCTTTTTAATCAACTAAATTTTTATACACTTTTTTCTTTAACATTATTCCACAATTCTTAAAAGAATTATAATTTGTACATATTTTTTGTTTTTGCTCATTTTAATGTTTTATTCATAACAAGGAAATGTCAAAACTTTTTCTAAATTACTTTTATTTACATTATATAGTTGTTATATTAGTCCTGGAAATGGATTAGAATTGGTTTTTCAACCATATTCACCCGCAATCTACACTTATATACATTTAATATATTTTAGGTAAATGATATTTTTTGTTTGTTAAATAAATTAAATAACATAAATTAATTTAATTCTTATTGTTTTTATATATATACAATTAAATAAAATTATATTCAAATTAATTGTATATCTTTAAAAAATGAAAAAAAAAATGTTAAATTCATGCGATTTTTCACACACGACGTTTTCACAACCGTAAGCTTTAAAAAACGACTGGCCTATTCTTTCTATTCAATATAATCATACAGATTCGACGAGGGTAAGAAAGTATAATATAAATTTACAACATATTAAAAACCATCCTAAATTTATGTATATGTATATATTATATCATAAATATACATATTTATTTTATTAATGTATTGGTAAAGATTTACAATAGTATATGTGTATATATATTAAAAATAAAAAAAGATAATAATCATGGTAAAATGTATATTAAATTCGAGGGGTTGCAATTCATAAAATATATCACCCCCCAAACAAAACAAAAAAATTGATAAGAGATTTTTTTTTTGTGGGTGTGTATAGGGTTTGTAAACGCAGTGTCACACTTAAGTTCAGAATCAGAAAAAAAAATTAAGAATTAACACAACAGAAATATTTCGAATAGAAATATTAACTTTTGGGAAGACTTGATGACTTTTACTGACTTTCTTTTTTTTCAGTTAGCACGAGCAATAGATACTGTAGAACTTGCAGTAGATACGGTTTAGACTCCCAATTGTGTACTTGTACTCGTTGTGTACTCATATCTTATATACTTCGATGGTATCAGTTTAATATGAATTTTTAACAAAACACAGGAACCCATACACTAACATAATACATACAAACAAATGAAATTCAGTAAAAAATATTCTCATTTCTGACGGAGAGAAAATACTGAAAAAGCTTTTTGATGGAAATCCTTTAAGAGTTTTCTTTCAGAAAAAAAAAATATAATAAAATATAAAGAAGTAAAAATATATAAATAAAATTTTGTAAGACAAACTTCAATAAATAAATTAAAAAAAAAATACTGTAATTTAAGGAAATTAAAGGAGAACATTTTTCTTTCTATATTATGAGTGTAATTAAAAAAATAAAATGTGCTTATGCGCGAAATAGATTATTATACGTAGTCGAAGTTAAAAAAATAAAATATAAGTAAATTTGATAAAAATCTTTATTGGGGTGGAGAGGGCTGGCTTTTTTATATTCATTTCGTTTTTTTTTTTTTTTACTTCAGATTTGTTTATTACAAAAAAAAATGAAGTTGCGAATTTTGGTATGGTACTTCCCAATTATCCCATCAAGGATTGCCGACATATTTTGGCTTAGACAAAATTAGAAATTTTCGACAGTACTTTTATTTTACGGGACAATATATGCAAAAGCATTCCATGCGGAAAAATTAGAGATAATTTCAAAAGACCTCAAAATATTCCATTTAAGGTTCAAAGTTCAAACTACAAATTCTTATGACTAATACACACATTTTATTTACATTGAAAATTTGATAAATCCCAAATCCTAATCCTAAAATACTTTAAAAAAAAATTTGATAGATTTTTGTTTTCTTCATGTCCAATGAATTGGCGCTATATAAGCACACTTCATCTAGAGATAGTTTTTTGGGTTTTCGAGTGTTAACATTATAATCCTCTCCCAATGGATTGTATTGAAGTAAATTTTTACTTGGCCTATATACCTTCAAAATTTTATCAAAATCAGTAAAAACTTATTAGTATTCCCAATCGAACAATTTTTGACATGCGTGTTACAGAAGGACACAAGGACAACGAAGAAAATTTTATTTTGTTCCGAAATTGCAGCTGTATCGCACCTTATAGTAGAAAAATCTTAGCAGGCCGCACCAATACTACGCATTAGCTAGTTTCCAAAGTAAAGAGACTCTTAAGTGACTCTTAGCTAGAAATCGGATAAAAAGCTTTCGATATTTTGACTATCAACAAAAAAATTTCATATTCCATATTGTAGAAGATATGAAACAATAATGATGGTAATTTATACGGGCAAAAATATCAAAAAGGAACTTTATATTAAAATTTATTAATTTTCCGGTATCCTTAATATTTCTTTGATTGCGACATAGTCCAAAAATGTAAGTTTATTACTTATTAAAATGTTCTTTCGTATTATTTTTGATAATATAATTTTATTCGAATACTTAATTACTATTTATTTATAATTTATAACCAAGAATAACCAAGAAATAAGTAAATTCCAAAAAAAAGAATCGAATGACTTTTAATTATAAGGCTATTTGTTGCAAGATTTGTATATGTACTCCAATACTGAGAAACTCTGTTGAGATCATATATATATATAGCTTATACATATACCTATATTATATTTCACTTATCTTATATTATATATAATCTTGTAAGATTATAGTTAACCATAAAAGCATAAATTCAAGGCAACCATAAAATTATTATAGATAATAATGGTTATTCTGGTTAGGATGAATTCCACATGAATCGGAATTTTATGTATTTGTTATTGCAGACTATATTTCATTTAATATGAATATGGTAAGACTATTTTCTATTGAAGTTTTTTTTTAACTTTTAAGGTTTGGCAAAGTATTTTAATCAGAAATGAATGCATCAGTCTTAAAGCATGATATATTTCTAAAATTACGTAAATATTTAGGTATTAGTAATTAAAACACTACAATAATTGAATATGAAAATTACACATTTCATAAATATTTCGTTGAGGTGAACTGGACTAATATAATAAAAATTAATTGAAAATGCATTAATTTACTTTTCAGTTTTATTCGTGATGTAGCGCTAGCCTCTAGATATGAAGCATGTAAATACCAGCTATATTTAGGAATTGGTTTGAATTACATTTGCCTAAGTTCAAGTTGTCAGGATTTTGTAAATACCGGATGACTGTATTTCTTGGTTACGCTACTGTAACCAACTAATGATGAAATTCAATAATGTATAGCAAATATAAGAATATTACTATTGTCAATATACTTTCTAGTCATTGTAAGCTAAACATACTTTTAAAATAAGGTTATAAGAATTGAACCCGAGACATAATGTATAATTAAATGGCATACTTTACTTACTATATATTATACCACTACAAAATTCTATTTGTCATTTTTTCCAAAAATCTTGAACGTTATTTATGTTGTTAACGATATGTCTATACTAAAAAATAATTAAAAAAATATATCGAAAATTGTGAATTTAACTTATGCATAAAATATATATTACAACAAACCAGGGATGTGAATAATAATGTAATTGTTACGTTAATGGTTAATGTTTCGTTACGAATAAGGTTTCGAAAATCTGGTTTCGTTATATCATTTTATAAATAAATTAAAACTTAGTTTCTCATTTTTAAATTTCAATATGTATACTAATATAGTATACGAATTTACGAATTTAATTTACTCTATAATATATAAGCTAATAGCTAATACATACGAGGGCTGATTGATAATTACGTGGACTACCTGTGATTCAGGTAATGCACAGGTATAAAGTAAGTATTTTTTACCTCTAAAATCATTTACTAGGCTATATATAAAATTTAAATTCGATATCTTGTATACTTTCCATGTAACAGTCGTTTAAGTAAGTCAATCTCAGTGAATTTTTAAAAATGGATAAAAACGAATTTCGTGTGTTGATAAAACATTATTTTTTGAGGCAGAAAACAGCAAAGGAAACTAAAGAAAAGTTGGATAAATATTATGGTGAATCTGCACCTTCGAAATCAATGGTTTGCAAGTGGTTTGCTGAGTTTAAAAGTGGCCGTACCAGCACAATTGATGAACAACGTTCTGGGCGTCCAAATGAAGTGACTACTCCAGAAATGGTCGATAAAATCCATGATATCGTACTAGATGACCGAAGAGTGAAATTGCGGGAAATTGTTGACATCGTGAACATCTCATCGGAACGTGTTTTTAATATTTTACATCAATATTTGGATATGAAAAAGGTATCTGCAAGATGGGTGCCGCGTTTGCTTACAATTGATCAAAAACGCAATCGTGTGACAACATCAAAGCAAGTTTTGGAGTTATTACAACGTAATCCAGTCGATTTTTGGCGTCGATTCATAACCGTTGATGAAACATGGATACACTACTACACACCAGAGACAAAAGAACAATCAAAACAGTGGATTTCTACAGGTGAATAGGCTCCAAAGAAGGCAAAAACAGTTCCATCAGCTGGCAAGATTATGGCCACTGTTTTTTGGGATGCTCATGGTATAATCCATGTCGATTATTTACAAAAAGGAAAAACAATCACAGGACAATATTATGCAACATTATTGGATCGTTTGAATGAAGAGATTATAATAAAACGACCACATTTAGCAAAGAAAAAAGTTCTTTTTCATCAAGACAATGCACCAGTTCACAAATCAGGAATTGCAACAGCAAAATTATTAGAATTGAGATATGAATTGGTTCCTCATCCACCATATTCTCCAGATTTGGCCCCTTCTGACTTTTTCCTGTTTCCGAATATGAAAAAATGGCTTGCAGGAAAGAGATTTGGGTCAAATGCTGAGGTCATCGACGAAACAAATGGCTATTTTGAAGGGTTGGAGAAATCATATTTTTTGGAAGGCATCAAAAAACTGGAACATCGTCTAACTAAGTGTATCGTCCTAAAAGGTGACTACGTTGAAAAATAAAAAAAAAAAACTGAAAAAAACTGTGTCTTCTGTGTCAGTCCACGTAATTATCAATCAGCCCTCGTAAATATAACTCCACTTCGGTACTTATAATTAATATACATTAAATAAAAGCCAATATATTTTCGAATATAAAGGTTTTTTTCTGATAATTGTTAATGCCAATAATTTTGAATTACCAAAACCAACGAGAAAAAAATATATTACGAAGCATATCAGCATACGAGGAAACACAGTGAATTCAATAGCAGAAATTTGCCGAAAGTATAGAAAAATCGAAATCACTAAACAATGTTTTTTATGATAACGTTATTCAATGAAACGTTCACGTTACTACAATATTATCCAGAATTTTTAAATCATTCTGTTCATCCCTGATATACACAATCACATGTTTATACAACACTTTCGTTTCTATGGGGAAGAAATAGCTTTACAACATTCAATGAAATTACATGAACACAAAAAAAAACTCTCTCTTTTGTATCTATTGTATTGTTTTGAATGGCAACTAAAAAAAAACCTTTAGGTTAAGGTAAATGAGTACCAAAAAGGATCAATTTTATTATTAAAAGTTTTGGTTCTTTTTTAGGTCTTATTATGCGAAAGTAATTTCAATAAGTTTTTGTAAAGAGTATTCTGTATAGTATTATATTGAAGATTATGATTTATTTTAAAAATAGAACAATTAATTTTAAAGGAATTTTAATTTTTAATTTTTTGCAAAAAACATATATGCAAAAAATGTGATATTTTTAAACATCATTAAATGAGATCCCAAAAAAAAAACTCAAGATATCAGATTTAGTTTAATTATAGCTTACGAAAAGTAGGTAAATTATATAAAATTTAGGTAATAAAATCCTTTGTTGGCGTAACAATTAAATTTAAATTCGCCCCGAATTTTGCTTTTAGCTAGAAAATTTGTTTTTCGCAGTAAAATCTGAATTTTATGGTTATAGTAGTATAGTTTATAGATATTAATTTGTATCCATATGGATTATAAAATCCATGTAGATACATACAAATAATAAACAGTTTAAGTTGTAATTATACAAATTCCAAGCATTGTAGTTGTTTCTTTCATTGTACATACTTTATTATTTGCTTCAAAGAACTGCATCAATCTTTGCTGCAGTATAATCTGCGTCACCGTAACAGTTTTTAAATAATATCCATTACATAAATATTTTTCCAAAATTATTCCATTTAACTAAATTTATAAACTGTAACCGGGTCTTACCAAAATAGCGAATAACCAACGAATAAATTCGAAAATATATTTAAGAATTTAACCAAAGAACGAATTAAAAAATTACAGTAAAGATACAAATGTTGTTGAGTGCAGCTCGACATTCAACCTGGTACAGGAATTAAATTTGTTTATATAGACCCGACCTTGGACCGGAAAATATTAAGGAATATATTTTAATTAGTAAAAAATCCATATCAAATATTATGATAATTTTATTTATTTCAAAATTAATACGACAAACATGGAAAACACGTTACCATCTAAAGAAGCATCTTGGAAAGGACTCTTTCGATTTGTCATGGCTACATGGAAAACATACAGACACAAGTTATGGAACAACTATAAATGAGTGTACTCTACATATACAACACATTTTCTCTCTTTATTCAAAAAGGAAACTTTCTCTCATTATTGATACAGAGTATCACATTAAATAGTACTTAGGAGGATTAATAATTCAATAAATTTGAATACCAAAGCTTGCCAGCGTTGAAAATGAATATCATCAATTCAGTTTTTAAGGTCCGTCTTTAGGGATTGCAATACGATCTCCAGTTACGTACCTTTTCTGGCAAGCTCGTTTGCTTTCTCACTATGTCCCGGCACTCATTTTAGGGTGATTTTATTTGTTTGAGCAAGGCTGCAGATTGTGTTTACATTATTGAAAGAGCCTAAATTTTACGGTGATGAAAGTCACCGGAGTATCGGAGTAGATCGGAGTAGTTATGGGAGTAGATTGTCATCACGCTATCAATAACACCAATTTCAAGTACGTATTTACATTTAATTAATTTCAAAAATATTTTTCGAATGATTTTTAATATAATACTTTATAGTAATTAATTCATCAGTAAATTGCACACGTTAAGGACTACACTAGTTTTTCAAAATACAGTAATTTTTATGAATACAATACGATAAATATCGATGCGCACATTGAATGTGTACACTTATGTATATGGCAATAAAATATCATTAAATCGTAAAATTCTTTCAATTTCGACCGTACTTTTATACTAGTGCTGGTTACAAAGTGACTCCCTTTGTAAATAGTTAAAGTTATTTATCAAATAAACAAAACGCTCTTGATTTTTATTTTTTTCAAAATTAAAAGCAGAATTCTGGACTATTATTAATCTTAAATTTTTTTTTTAATAATTATACGTCTCCACCTTTCACATAAAATATAATTAATAAAAGTTTGTTCTTTAAACTAACCTTTTTCCTGTAATTGCTTCCGATTAACATCAAGTTTAAGTGATTCGGAAGTCTGCACTAACTCAGTTAATTGTGGTTTTTTAAGTTCCAATTCTCTAAGAACATTCTGTAAATAAAAATAAAATTAATAAAATATTGTAAGCAGGAAACATAAAAGGACAAAAAGGAGCATAATGTTTAAAAATAACTCATAAAAATACTATCAACAACCGCAGTTTTTTAGTATTACATTATAAAATAATTAATATTTTAAATTTGTAATAAATAAATAAATTTCAAATCAAATGGCTCATTTATAACTAGTATTAATATTCTAAATATGACAGAAAATCTGATTTCGACAGAGTGCTTCCGAACGGACGGAGGTAATAACCTCAGACGGAGGTAATAACCATAGAACATGCGGTCTCACTAGCAACGATGAAGGTGATATCACACGAGGATATTACAATCTATGTCGAGAGTCAGGCTGCTATTAGGGCACTCGATTCAACGGTAATCAAATCGAGCTTGGCTAGGAGATGCAGAGAAGTGCTTCAGACACACTGTAAGATTAGTAAATTATTTTGGTTTCCCGGTCATCGTGACATATATGGGAACGAACAAGACGATGAACTGGCTAGGAAGTGTTCTGAGAAGAATATAGGGGTCACTGATCAATTTATTCTTGTCCCATTAGTGAAGAAAGAGATTGACAGAATTGCGGAGATGAAAGTAGAGGAAATATGGGTCAGGTGACAAAAGCTGCTTTTATTGCAGAATAGGAGCAAACTGAGAATGTCGGTGGGCATAATAATAGGGCACTGTCACTTAGAGAAGATGGCCTTGAGTAGTTGGTAGGGATCCGCTAAAGTTTGTTAAGAATGCGGGGTGGCTTGATGAGCATTAGAGGGAAAAGATTGTTATTCAAGGGGATACCTATGGGTCAACTATTGGTCCAGTGTTGGGGTTATAATCCCCCCTTACTAAATAACTAACTAAGTCCAAATAGTATAATATATAGTAAAAATTTATATAAGTAAAAATTTACTTAATATATAAATAATTTTCGGCTCTTACTTTATAATATATTTTAAAAAATAACACAACTTAAACATAATTTCAAATTATTAAAAAAAACTGACCTTTTGCTTTTCAATCGCCCCACAAATTTCATCAATATCTCCAACTAATGTACTTTGACCTTTGATCATGTCACGTTCTAATGTTAACCAATCTGAAATCTATTTAAATCACATATTAAGTAAATTTAATTAAAATAAGATTAATTATAAAAATGTTTTTTATTTACCTGTAAAACAGATTTATCAAAACTACCCGTTAAAACACTAGCAAATAGTTTTGGTGTTGTTTGTTTTGCTGAAAATGATCCAGGAACATATGATAATTTTAATTTATCTGAATCAAAAAAAAAACCATTATTTTTTGTGCAATTATATAAATGTAGTAAGCAGTCAAATTAAATCTATTATTATATCTAGTTATAGTGACTATATAATCAAATTTCTGGTTTTAAATAAATATTTCATATACAGTTTTATTTTACACTTTTATTGTACAATTATGAAGCCGAAAAGATTTTGTATTTGCAAACATTTGTCCTACACACATTATAAAATTATGTACATGGAGAATTATTATATGCATCACAACATAATATACACTTTCAGCTCATAAAGCTTTTACATTGTGTTTCCCCAAAGATGAATATATAAATTATGAAATTATGTTGTCCTCACGAAACAATAAATATAAAACTGACTATAATAAATATTATATAGAGCAAACCAGCAAACATTATGCAAAACATTTTTATATTAATTTCGGTTTTTTTTTCGAAATATCAATTTATTTAATGTCCTCAATAAACAAGACCAAAAAAAAGGCTAAAATATTTTTAAATTTCAAAACAAAGAATATAATAATTGCCCTACAAACTCATGAACTAGAAAAATAGGAAGAGAAACTATAATATATCCTTAAAATTTCAGAATATTCGTCTATTTGTAAACAAGTATTTATATGTCATAGAATTAATATTTATAAAGAGATTTATAAAAGGATTCAACAAATAAAAATATATGATCAATTTAAAAAAAAAGTTATTTGTATTTTACATCTTAAATTATAAAGAAAAATGTTTCCTTAATCAAAAAATTTAATTTTCACAATAATTCTCTATTCAACACATTATTTGTAATCAAAAAATCACAATTTTTTAATAAAAGTATTTTAAAATGTGCTTCCCTTAATACGACGACTTAGATATAATTTCAATAAGAAAATTTTCGTTATTTATTTGTATCAATCGATCTAATTTTCTTTAGTGAAACATGAAATATAAACTGTCGGTTCCTGATAGTATTTGTTTATTTTTTTTTAAATAATATTCACTTAAAAAGCCTTAAAAAAATATTCACTTTCAGTGACTAAATCCGAAACTTTGTTAGTTGTGTACTGTCATGAAATATCTAGGTTTGATATTAATTCTTTTTTAACATATATCTTTAAGTTTATTTTTTTTTAAAAAAAGAGTCAATGTACAGAAGCAAAACTATTTAAAAAGGAACAATGAATTTTATATTTTTTTTATGGGTTGATTTTTTATGTAGTAGTAAACACAATGAAGATGGAAAATATTCTAAAATAACAAAAGCATCAAAAAAACTTGTCAACATTTTTCTATACTTTAAAATTTCCTTTTAATGATACGATGATGCTTCATATTAAACTTTTGTTAATTTAAACGTACATATATGCTATTTAAATTTACTCGTGGCGACCTTTTAATATAATAAAAAACTGATTTCTTCTCCAATGACAAAAAAAAATATGATTTTAAATATTTTTCGGTTCAAATAAGGTTTTTATCAATTTATTACTCTTATGTAAGTACTTATATAATTACTATTTTACTGAATATAATATTAGTCAATTGAAATTTAAGTAGTGATATAAATATTTAATTGACACGAGACTCAGAAAAAAAAATTAAAAAAACTTTAAACATAAAAATATTATGGCATATTTAAGAATTTCAATTTAGCATCTACTGATTTTCTCTTCGAAATTTTGTAAAAAACATTTAACTTATGTACAGAATAATTATACATAAAGAAAAATAGGTCATTGCAAATAAATTTAATTTAATTTCAATTTCTAAAGTATCGTTCCGTCACAACGATACTGTATAAATTATTAGATTACAACAATAGTTTTAATAAAAGCTGACATACATAAAATATAATATATCAAAATAAAAATTGTATTTGAAAATATCCCAAACGTTACGATAATAATTCTAAGTAAGTGAAAAAAAATTATTCAGTTTGTAATTTTTATAACTAGTTACTAAATTTGTATGTGTAAAACTACCTTTAGCAAAGCAAACTTATAGTTCTAATTTTATTGATTGTAAAAGTTTCAATTATAAAAATTTATTTTTATTTTTAAAAAAAAGAATTTTTACCTTCTTCAGTATTTCTATTATCAATAGAATCACCAATTTCTCCCGGTAATTTTTTTGATTTTTCAATAGGAGATGTTGTCGACATTGTAATTTTTATTTCAGTTAATTTTTTTTCAGTTTGCTGATCTTCAAATTTATCTTGTTCCGACCGTAACTCAGATAACAATTTTTCAACGTAATCTGAATGTGAAGATAAATCAGTTTTAGCCTGAAAATTAAATAAAATAAAAAAAAAATTTATTATTATTATCTAATATTGAAAATTATAATTTATTAGTATACATTTTTAAAAATTTCCTACAAGTATTTTTTATATTTTATGTGTGTATAAAATATAAATATAAAAATTTATTTTCATATTTAAAAAAACACTGTTTTGTTATGAATTTATTTGATTTATAGGAGCTATAACTGCCAGGATCATTTTTAAAATAAGTATTAGGGTAAACTACTTATATATTCAACAAATTTCTTAGAAACTCTGTTTGAATACTATTTCACAATATTACTGGATTTTGCTAATAAAATACTACAAACACCTTGTAATTGTAATTGATTATTTTAGTTCAAAGTCGAATGGAGAATATTTATTAATAGTTTGTATATTTTTTTTAATTATTATTTCTGAAAACGAAGTAATTTAAGAAATGGCAGATAAAAATGAAATTTCTTAATATCAAGAATATTTATCACAGTCACAAAATGTGATTCCCCTAAAAAAAATAATGTTTCTTTTAACTTACCTTGTACAATGCTGCAATTGTTTTTTTATTGCTATCTGGTGTTTTTATTTTATTTACAGCATTTATAGCCAATTTAAGATCATCCTGACGATCCTTTAATCAATAAAAAAACGTATTTATGAAATCACTAATATTTTATTTAAAATTTTGTTATAAATTGTTTAGGAAACAACGAAAACTTTAGCTGGAATTTTCAAGATTTATAAATATTATAAATAAAAAACAATTTCACGCACGACACACATTTTATATAGTTTCTTTTTCAATTTTTTTTTTTTTTTTTTTTGGAAACCTAAATTTTATTTATATTTTCGGTCGTGTTTTTACAATATAAACAACAACAAAAATTCAAAACTATAAATTATTTCCTTTGAACTAAACTAAAATTATTGTATATATCCAAAATTTAAAATAAATTTTCCGCAATTTTCTTTTTGTAAGTCATTATCAACTATGAAGTTGAGTATAATATTTCTCTATTTATTTATTCTGTAAACGTGCCAGAAAAATATACTTCTTAAAAGTTATTTTTAGATTTTTTGGAATATTTATTTTAAAAAAAAAAAATTTATTACTTTTCACTTGGAAATTTATAGAATTTTCTGAGAAATTTACAATAATACTAAAAATTTATGTTTTCAATGCGATAGACAAAATATGAGAATTGTAAATAAAAGAGCAAAATTAAATATTTTTGAATAGATTTAGGAGAAATGTAATAATTTTAAGTAGAAGAGTAAAGATTTAATCAAATTTGAGATTATTAAAAATATCGAAAATTTTATAAACATAAAAATAAATTAAACATTTATTTCGCGATGAACTAGTGAAAATTAAACTTGATTTTTATAATGAATTTTAAAAAAAATTTATATCTACAATATAAATATAATAAAAGTCAAATTTCTGATAAGTTCCATGATATAAATACAGTTTCTAAACTCAAAGGTAAGGATAATTGTTTTTAATATTAATTTATTTAAATTATAAATATTTCATTGTAGCATAAATTATTACGTAATTAATAAATTTGCTTCGAAAAGTATATCATATTAATAACTTAAAATTTGTATGCAAATCTACAACAAAATTTTAAATAAAATTGTGTCCATCTAGACACCGTATTTGTTATGTATATACATATATACAATTTAACCTTCAATACACATTATAAAAAAATTATATATATATATATAATGTATGTACACTTACATTTATTTCTAATATTCTACGTTTCAATTCAATTTCCGCTTGTCGATCTAATGGTTTCTCTAATAAATCATAAACACGTTTACAACCTTTACTAATCAACTCTTCAATATCAATTTCATCATTTAATATTTTTCCAACAATAACATTTCCTTGCTGTTCATTTCGATCTAATGATCTATCGTTACTTAACTCAATACTGGGTGTTGTTCTGCAAAATATGAAAATTACAAATACTTATATAAGAAACAATTTTATTCATTTACTTTGCCTGTTGAACTTCACGAAATTTTTCTCTTAAAATAGTTTGTGCACGCATCACAATCTGTGAAAGATCACCAGATTTGCCATGCGTTTCCAATACTAATGTATCACCCTGTGATATTAATGTAGCTGCATCCGGTGCAATAGTTAATTTTAAATGTTCGATAGCACTAAAAATATATTTTTTTAAAAATTAAATACATACTATTTAAAAAAAAAACTATTATATATTTATTTACCTTTCACCATCACTAATGGTATCTATTTTTTCTTTGGTTGTTTCCAATTTCCGAATCATATATTTAGCAGTTTTATCAAATTCCTGAACTCTTTGTTCCAAAGAAGTGGAATCTCTATATAATTCATAACGTGGTGAAGTTACGGTAACATTTGAATTGTCAATTGGCAATGTTAATTGATTTTTAAGTTTACTTTGCTTTGCATTTAATTTTTTCGAATTTGGTGTTTCTATACGGCTCTAAAAATAAATAGATTTCCAATTAAATGACTAAAATAAATTTTCAAATATTATCATAATAATTTGAATAAAGATAATTGAATTAATTTTAAAAACAATATCATATTAATATTTGCATATTATCAAAAAACTGAAAATAAGATCAAAATAAATAAATAATACCGTTTCTATATTCAAATCCAACGATGTTTTTTTTTCATTTGAATATCTTGGTATATCCTCATCATCGGAAAACACAAGTGGTTCATCAAAACAATCCTTATCAGAATTGTAAAAACTATTACGTTCAAGTTCTTTTAATTGTCGTATACGTTTTGGTTTTTTCGGTGGTCTATCATTTCTTATTTCCAAAATTTCATCTTCGGAATCTCTTAAAATATCCCGTTCCAACTCTATTCTTTTACGTTTCTCTTCAAATGATATTCTTTGTTTTTCTATTTTTATAATGCCTTCAGTTTCTCTCAAATCTACTTCATTAAATTTTTCTAATTCTTCTTCTGAATTATATTCTTCGAAATTTTCTCGAATCACTTTTTTCTCATTTTTATTTACATCAAGCCGCACAGATGAATCATCTGATGTATTATCTTCAGATATATCGATAATTTGTACTGTTTCTACATATTCCGGTTCAAACATTTCAACACTTTCCAATATATTAACTGTATCGATAATTTCTCCAATTTGTGTAGTTGGCTGCGCAGTTGTCTCAAATTCGATATTTTGAACTGACATTTTGTGATTATTTAAATTTTTCTCAATAACTTCAACAACAGCTACTACGCCAATATCCTGATTTGATGATTTATTTTGTTTTTCTTGTCTATCAATTGCATCTTGCTCCAGGGTGATACTATTCTTTGATATTTCCGAAAATAATTTACTATTTTCAGCTAAATGGAAAGTTTTCGGTAACAAATCAGGCAGAACATTTGATTTCTGTTGATTTACCGTATCAACAGGTGGTACTGGATTTTGTTTTTGCAATTGTGTTGCTTGTGAATTTGTACTTGTTAATCGTTCTGGTGTGCTAGCGTCCTGTGTAGATGGTGTTCTAGCTCTACGCTGTCTTACTGTATCGCTAACGATGACAATTTCAGTATCTGGTTCATTAGGATTTAGTACTACAACTTTAGTCCTTTGGGCGATTTCATCCTGTTTTGTAGATTGATTTTTTTTTATTTTTTATTTCGAAAAATGTTTTTTGTTTTGATAACAGTTATATGGCCCCAATTATAATATATAATGATTTTTATTAGGCATGAAAAGAAAATGATGTGATTATGTATGTTTCTAAATCACCACCTGATTTTGTTAATTACAAGATTATCCAAATTATGGAGAGGAAATATTATTAATACAAAATTTTGGATCCAGGACTTAATTGTTTATATACATAAGGAATATAAATTACGGGGTTAAAACTACTTGTGTTTTCCGCAACCAGTTTCCAATTTTCTTAGATTACAAATATACCAAGATGTATTCCAATAATGAAATTATACTAAATTCTCGACAAAAACTGTTTATATATACATTATATACATTAGAGCTTCGATTTGTATTGCTCACATTTGCATTAACAAATTAGCACCGCAACTCGAAGCTCTAATATTAAACTTACGCTTATTTATAAATTAAGGAGGATTAAAAAATTAATATTGTGTTTGTGTATGTGATAGGAATTACATTATATATATATGTTGTAAAAATGTTATGAAAGAAAACATTAAAAAGCACATAAATAATTACACATATAAGCAAATAAATTTAAAGTATAAATTTACTTACTTTAACAATACCAATTACTTGGTTATGAAGACTTTCTATTTCTGGATCAGATACGTTAATTTTTTGTAAATCATTTTCCATTGTCCTAAAATACAAATTAAAATATAAATTTAAAATTTATAAATTTCACAAAATTTATTTAAATATATAATTACTTTAATGTGTCCAGTGATATATTATCTAAATTTTGTAGAGTTGATTTCATTTCATTTAAACGTTTTATTACATCAACACTGGATAATTTTAAATATTTTTTCTTTAAAGAATCAATTTTTTGCCGAATATCTTCTATATAAATTGGATCACATGATGAACAGTATTGATCATAAATAGATTCACATTTTTGTAGTGTATTTTCAATTTCCTGGAATTTGAAATTCTTATCTTCAGATAAATCAGCTTGGCTACTTTGAATACTAAAACTTTTATATAAATTTTCGGCCAAATCTATTTGTTCACATAACTCTTTAGCAAGTCTAATTAGATCTTCAAGTGATATTTTTGATTGTGTTACATTTTCA
Organism: Rhamphomyia laevipes; assembly: GCA_963920725.1. Lineage (NCBI taxonomy): Eukaryota > Metazoa > Arthropoda > Insecta > Diptera > Empididae > Rhamphomyia > Rhamphomyia laevipes. The sequence continues at coordinate 42,808,162 of OY987257.1, read as the reverse complement.
CCCAAAGCATTGTATAAATGTTTTAGTGCATCTATACGTTGACTTAGATGTTTTGGATCTTTGGTGAATTTATCTTCACAAACTTTTCGTCCAGTTTTAATCGTAGCCTCAATATCGCTCTTAATTTCCGATAATGTTCTATATATTTTCTAAATATAGCAGTTTATATTTAAATTGATTATAAATAACAATAATTTACAAAAAAAAGATTTACCAGACAATGTTGATACTGATCCTGAACTGTAGAAGGTCCAGCCGAAGAAACATCAAGTACTAATGTAGTCCGTTCGATATTTCGTAATTCAGCTAAAGATCGGCCTAATCGTGATTCATAAGCGGCTTGTGGTGCTGTACATTTGCTTAGTTTTAATTGACATTTTGTAAATCGATTCTTTAAAAAATAATATTAGTTTTCAAAATCTGTTCACTAGCTAATGAATTATTTTATATGTGTTTACCTGTAGTAAGTAAAGTTTCTCCTTAAGTCGATTTGCAGCCTCAATTTTTCCTTTATTCGTATATTGCGAAATTAGGTCATGAACTTCAGTCAACATTTTTTCATTGTTTTCAAACTCAGCAGATAATATCTAGATTTTTTTTTTTAAGAATTATTATTCTATAAATATAATTGAATATTGAAAAATGATTTCTTACTTGAAAGTCATGTGGTAAATCTTCGATTGTTATATCATTCTCTAAATGTTCACTTAGTATTTCATCGACGTTACCTAACCATTTTTCCAATTTCGTAACACATTCTTCTGATTTTTCAGCTTCGGACACTTCAAATTCCAATACTTCGGTACGTTGTTTAGCCTTTATGTTATTTAGTTTTTAGAAAAATATAAATATATTATAGAAAAATTAGTTAAAGTAACAAAAATTTAATTTCCGTGGAGAATATTTGTTTAAAAAAGAACAAAATAAGTTGAATGGGATATCTTAGAAATTTATGCTTAAAAATTTGATAAATGTGCAAATATTCTTTTTTTAGTACCTTATGTTCAAGTTGATTCCATCGCGTTACTAGATTTTCAACTTCTTTCTGTATAGAGTCCTTCATAAATTCCAGTTCGATAAGCTCTGCTCCAATTTCCTGAATTTTTTCTAAACGATCATCTGAATGATTTCTAATATTGTTCTCTAGATCCTAAAATTAATAAGAAAATGTTTTTAAATAATTTCAATATGAAAAAAAAAGAAAAAATTTCAAATTTTTATACACACATCTAATTCCTCAATTATTTCTTCAGCATCGGCTGCATTCTCTGGACTTTCTCTTAACCTTTTCTCTAATTTATCTAAGTAACCAGTTTCGGAAACTACTAATTTCTTAAACTCACCCAACTGTGAAGAAATATGCTCCAATATAGCTGTCCGATTATATACTAATGACGTAACATCATTCCATCTAGCATTCAATCTGGTAAATTTCTTTGCTAAATATGAATATTTTTGATTATCTAATTTTTGTGAAATCAATTCATCATTTTGCAACAAAATATCACCACCAGCTTCATTTAATTCTCGAAACGGTACAGTTTCTTTTTCACAAGTTTCTTTTAAATTTTGAAATTTTGATTTAATTTGGAACAATTCATTTGAATTAACTATATCTTCATTTTTATTTTTCGGTGTGTTCATTTCTAAATCATTTAGCCACAGTTCTGTTTGATATACTTTTTGTAAAATTTCTTCTGTTTTTTGTAAAATCTGATGAAGTTTTTTAGAATTTTGCTGATACAAATCCAGAACTCGAGTATAAAAATTATTTAATTTTTTAATATGATCATTCAATTCATTTTTATGGTTATCGTCAGCATCTTTTAGTATTATTTCACTAAAATTTCTTGCACTTATCACATCAATTTCAATTTTTTTCAATTCAGTGGCATGTGCATCATATTCGACTGCTTGTTTTTGTAACATTTTTATTTCGCCTAATACAAATGGATCTGTTGTCAAAGTTCTTTCCAATTTTTCCACAACATTTATAATTAAATCATACTCAGCCATAAAATGTTTTAAATTCTCAATTGCTGTATTCTGTTTTATTATTCGCTCGTTTATTAAATCCGGCAGTTTTGCCCACATTTCAATTAAATCTTTTATTTCAGTTGGATCATTTTTATTGTGTATAAAATTAAAATCATCCTGAAGATTATTATATTTTGTCTTAAGAACATTTAAATTATTTAAATTTGCATTCATTTTAATTCCATCAGAAACCACTACATTAATTAAATCAATTTCGGAGACAAAATCTTGTAATATTTGCATTTTAACTTTAGATTCAGTACAACCACCTTTTTCCTGAATTAAAATTGTAATTGCTTTTGTCATATCCGTCCAACTATCATAGAAAATATTAAAATCATCTTTCCATTCTTTTAAATCGTCGGGTAACAATGAAGTCATATTTTTTGCATTAGCAATTTCTTTGGACAATGATTCCATGTCATCGAGACGATTCATTAAATCAACAACTGAAGCTGTGTTTGCATGTTGCTTGTACCAATCACGGGAATCAGCAAGTACGAGTTTAAATCCAGTTAAGCTTTTATAGAATTTATCTTTCAGCAATAATTGATTTATCTCTTGTTTCTGTTCATCCACTTTTATTTGAATTGAAGCAAATTGTTCACAAATTTGTTTTACTTGAGATTTTTCCAAATTAAAATTATAATTTGGTTCTAAAGAAATACATTCTATTAACAATTCATTCAATTCTTGGGGATATTGTTCCTTTACTTTTAACTCATCTCCAACAGAATCTAAGATTTGAACTTGAGTTTTCAAATTTTGCTCTCGTAATTTAATAAGTGTTTCTTCAAAATTTCCTAGTATATTAAAACTTTCCATTATTTTTCCTTCTAATAAATATGTCTTTTCGCTCTTTTGCAATTTACGTTTTTTATTCGATTGTGGTGATATTTCTATTTCAGAATTATCTTCTGTATTCTCACCAAATTTAATAATCATTTGAAAATCAACCCAAGATTCTGGACGTTCAATACGTTTATCATCATTCTTGCCGGGAAATTTAAATCCCATATTTTCAATTCTGATTCTTTGTACTTCAACAATTTGTTTCAGAGCATCTAATCGATCTTCTAAATTTTCCAATTGATCTAAAACCTTTTCAGAATTTTGTCCTTCTTGCATTGAACTTCGAATCATTTGCCACAAGTCAGCTAAATATCGTTCAACTTCTTTTAAATCCATTTCACAATATTGCAAATCATTCATCCGTTTTGTAATTACACCCAATTCTTGTAGATCTTTTGTTTCCATTGTTTTTAAATCATATTCTCTAGCGTCCATCCATTTTGTAATTACTTTATATTGATGAAGTTTTTCTGATCTAATTTCGGTCCATTTGATGACATGTGACCATCGTTCTCCCAATGCTGATAATTTATCTTCTAAATCACTAAAATTACCTGATTCGTCATTTACAATAACAACCATATTACTAAGACTTTCGACTAACGAATGTTGTTCTTGCAAATCATTTCGCAATTCATTCAAATCATCAGTTTGTTTATCTAAATCTTTTAAAGTTGGTCCAATATCGGACATTTTAGATATACGATCCTCAGCATTAGTTAAAAAAACTCGAAGTTTTTCAATTTGATCGGTTTGGTACAATGCTAATCGGGCGAGTATTTTTGACTGTACATCTAGTGCACGTACTCGTAATGTTTCCCAACGTTCATTAAGCAATACCATCTGTTGTCGAATTTCATTTTGATCGTCAATTGAAAGACCTGATGATGTTCGCTGAGATTCACTAATTAAATTTGATCCTTCTTCCAAAGCTTCTCCGACAAATTGTTGATGTTCAGTTAACTTCAACATAAAATTCTCATTATCATGAAACTGGGCTTTTGCTGTTTGAAAATCAACTGGATCGGTTAAATCTTTAGACATTCTTTCTTCATCTTCTAAAAGTAGTGCTAAAACTATTTCTAAAGCTGATTGATAACTATTTATTTCAATAGATGCATTTGTAGCGGTTGATAATGGTCGGGAGATTTTCGAATCAATTGTTAAAAATTCTGTAGATTTAAGGTCCTCTAAACTAATGTCCATTGAACGAACTGTATTATCACATTTAGGTATCGTAAATGTCGAACTACGTACTAAATTATTTAACTGGTCATCAATAGGATTCTTATCCAATGAAATTTCATCCAAGTCTGTAATATTACCGGGATGTATAATATTTTTTAATTCAACAACTTTAGTTTTTGTCAAATTATTATCTATTTCTTCTTGTAAATTACCATTATCAATTTCCTCCCGAAGATCATCACTCAACTTTACAATATTTTGTATACTTTCACAATGTTGTACTAAATTCGGATTACTAGATCGTTTCGAATCAATAGAGTGATATAAACACATGACATACATTAAAATTGATTTCTTATCTGGTTTATTTGTGTTCACATCTTCAGGATCCAATAATTCTTCAATGTTTAAAAATCGATTTGCTAAATGGAATGCCATTCTAAGTCGTGAATTTATATCTTTATTTAAAGTAGCATTTAAATCAAAAGCCGGAATATTTCCATGAAGTATATATAAAAATGCTTGTCCATCTGACCAACTAGTTGAAAAATCTTTAACTAAAAGTCCATGACGTTCGGTAAATTGACAAGCCCAAGCTAATAAAGATTTCTCAATACTGCTGTTTGTTTGAGAACTGACTAGATTTTGTCCATTAAATGCTAGTGCTATTAACCATACTAGGCCAAGAGTTAATTTCGGATTACCACTAACAATATCATCACTGGAAATATTTACTAATCGAATTCCATGCTCTTGAATTACTTGAAGAGCTTTATTTAAATTATTTATGTGGTGAACTCGCATTCGGCCTTTTTCTGGTTTCTAAAATGTAAGGAATTTAAAATAAATTTTATTGTATACCATCATTATACTTACAATTTGTGAATTTGTTAGTGAACCCAGTAATGTCAATAATTTATGACCATCTCGTAAATCTAAAAAAAGATCTTTAACAAGTCCACCTTTTGTTTTTACTAAATGAGAATTAATCCATTTTGTGAATGTTTTCTTTTGGATGTCCTGACGTTCATCTGAAACATACAGAAATTAATAACTTCTTTTAGAACTTGATAAATATTTCATTTGGAAAAATTGGAAAAATGGTTAATATTCATTTTGAGACTTCTACTTGTAAAATAATTATAAAGCTAAATGTTATAGTTTGTTCAAATAACTCTGGTTCATAATTGAATGTATACTCTCCCTGCAAAATTTATATAAATTTATGTGTAATACATTACAAAGTTACATGTAACAAAAATTGTTCTTATTTTTAGAGGGCAGAGCGAAATAATAACAAAGTATTATTGCGAGGGGGATTAATGGATTTTTCGTATTAATGGATTTTTGTGAGTTGATTTTATGATCCTTTTGCAGAATGTATCAAAGGTATTATATTCTATTTATTTTTAATTTTTAAGAAATTCATTTCCAAATCAAATGTAATCAAAGTCTTTGAATTTTTGTTGCAAATGGGTTTAAATTTATTAATTATATAATAATTTTTCTATTTCGATTCAATATACATATAATAAGTATGTAATAAGTTTGGATATGGGGATTAGAGATAATACGGGTTTTCTTAATTTACTAACTTACTTATAATTACAATTTACCTAAGTAATTATTTCCAAAAAAATTAAAAGTCAAAGTTAGATAAGATATAATTAAAAGGAGATTGTTTAAAAGACCAAGCCTAATATTAATTATTATTTATTTGTAGAAAACATAAAAGTGTATTTTCAAATTAAACAATATACATTTCATCGCGAACGTAATATATTTATCAAGATTAATTAAAGTAGTATTTGGGTTCAATAAATTTTTAAAGAAGAATTTCAGAAACTATATATTATATCTTATCATACAAGCGTTTCTTTAGTAAATTTAGCGAACTAATATTAAATTAATTAATAACTTATTTATGTGTCTGTTGTGGAATAAGATTCAGTTTACCGAATAAAATAAGATTCCATAAAATTAGCTACATGTGAGAATGGTAAACAAGATCATTTTCATATTTAAGGATTAAGTCTATTTCACGGAAACAATTCGAATGGGACAATTGCATTCAAATTCAACCATACAATATAATTTCACAATTTAAATTATTATACCGCACAAATCCTTAAAAATCGTAAAACCGATTTTTTTTTTAATAAAAAACGCTTAAATTTCAGTTCAACGGCATTTTTCAATAGCTTACAAGAAAATATCCAATACATTATGCATATGCATATTATATACGTACATTAAACAGTATTTATGTTACAGTTAAAGTGTACACAGCAGTCAATGTGTACACTGAATTATATTCAAACCTTTCCCATATAAAATTTCATAAAATTTTTCCCTTTTCCAATATAATTTATTAAATATTCAAACCATTTACTAGTTAATGCATGAATTGACTGCTGTGTACACTTTAACTGTAACATTTATAAAACTTCCAATATGAGGCCCGCGATAAATAATAGTTTAAGCAACGTTTTTTTAATTAAGCACATCTTTTATCTAACTTCGAAATATTTCAAATATTTACACAGTTATAAATATTTAAAATAATTAAATAAATATAATATAATAGATAAAATATATAGTCGAGTATTTAGTTGAATACATGATATATATACATACTTAATGCGTATATAATAATTATCCGGGATTTTAGAATTTTGCAATACCAAAAATTTCATCAACTTAATTGTGTGGAATTTTTTTTATTATATATATAACAAATTTAACATAATACTATAAAATGTATAGAATTAATTATTATTTTAAATTCTACTTACTATTTAGGATTTTGATTCTATAAAATTCGGTCATAATTACAGCTCCCTCTCAGAAACAAATTATAATAAATAGTTCCGCTATAAGCATTTTTTTATAGTTTTAGTTCGTGTACTAAATAAAAGTGAGATTAAATGTTGACAAAAATGGAGATGTTTTTATAAGCGACGATATAGATTAAAAAAATTTCATCTTAGATAAGATATAGAAATTTATATAAATTTCATTTGAGAATTTAGATACATTTATAGTTAATGAAGATGTGGGTAGACGGTTTCTTGTAAACAATTCACCGTAATATAATATAATTTATAATTTTTAATTATTATAATTAATTGGATAGCAAATTAGTAACTTTGGATTTAACAAAATTTTAAACATTCAAAATATTGGTATTCTGAAATTTACAAAATTCCAATGTCTTCATCTCTATTGTTGTAGGATTCAAGTTACTAACATTCCCAAGATCACAAATCAAACTTAAACTTATTTTTTAGAATATTTACTAAAGTATATGTACAAGGAATAATAAGAATAACGCGAATGAGTACGTAAGAAATATTACATAGAAAAAAAATAATAAAAATAAAAAAATAATAAAAATTATGAAAAAGGATTTTCGTTAAATTTTAAGTTTTCCGGGTACACAAATTAATTAATAGTGATTTACTTAAAAATTGTATGTACATATGCGAATTTGCAAAAAAAATAATATTGATCATTATTTTGTTTTTGTTCATATTTTCTCTTCACAGAATTATATTAAGGTATACCATATAAATTATTTACGGTGGATTTAAGTTACGATTAATGAATTCACCGGATACGAATTCAGAAGTAGTACACTGTTGATCATTCGATTTTGCGACATCGACATATTAGTTTAAAATTAACTATATTGATCATATAAATAATACCTTAAATGTTTAGTTTTTACTAGGTTTTGCCTGTTTTAGAGTTTATGAGACCAGTTTATAAGTGAATGTAGTATACGTGTTGGTTTTGTTTAGTAAATTATTAAACCTTATTATATATTTATTTTAACGAGTATTTTTTTTACTATAATAAAAATATTAAAACCGCTATAGACTCACCTGAAGAAATAAAAACAGAATCCATGTTATATTTTTTCTTAATTTTTTATTGTCATAAATCCATTAAATCTATTAAAATTATATGTAGTTTTGTTGATTTCACCTATTTGACATACCTAAATAGTAAAATCAAGCTCAATTTAAATATATGATATAAATCTAAGATTTTAGTCCATTTTATGAAACTATTTTATAAGTATCTTAATTTTTGTAAATTATAATATATAACAATTTAAGTTTTTTAAATAATATTATTATTTATAGTTTTATTTTTTTAATCACTGATTTATAGTTTTATTAAGTAATTCGATTTGTTATTTTTCTTATGATCACATTAATTCAAGAAACGCCCGTCTAAGAAATGTCAAAATATTTTGTATAAATTATGATATAAAATTTTCGAATTTATCGGCTCGTTCGAGGATATAATAAATTTTAATGGAAATATTTATTAAATTTATTAAAATTTGTTAGTTAAATAATAATTTCAAAAGGTTTTATTTGTAAAAACATTAATTTATAGTTGCGCGCGACGCAAGTTAACAAAATGTAAATGACATTTAGCTAATATCCACAAAACTACAAATTCCTTAGCAAAAAATGATCACATATCTCATATTCCACATTCCACCCTACCGAGAAAAAAAACAAAATAGTTGTTACCAAAAGAGTTAACATTTTGAGTTTCAAAATTTATAAAGGGTGGGCAAATAATACCAATCAGTTCAGTTTCGATTCGATTGGATTCGACTGAGCACATATTTACAGTTACCTTATTGCAATCGATTAAATCACATATGTTTTTTTTTTTTTGAAATTGTCAAACTTAATTCTTCTTGACATTTGGTTCAGTTTGGATTTGCAAAATGACACTAAATTAGTAAGCACTAAATTGCTTACTAATTTTTAAATTAATATTTCTACATAGAGAAACTTTAAATTTATTGTTCTAAAGCATTTTAGAAGCATTGTATTTGAAAAATTCTTTGTGGAAATTAATGTGAAAATATAATAATTAGTATACATCATTAGTGTTTCCATTAGCTTCTCCCGAATAGTTGTGAAAGTTAATAATAATGATTTTTTTTTAAAAAAACCATACACAAATCGTATTTATGATTTATCGTTCTAAAAAATATTTAAAATCTTATAAAATTCAGTTTTTTCAGCGAAAGATCAATATGGGTTAATATCTAACACAAAAACACAAATGCTACAAATAACAAATACATTTCTGTCGTTTTTGTAGCTTAACCTTTTGCGACACATATAGTGATACATATGACAGTTTGCTTGACACCTGACAGATTGTGTTGACACATTTTTGTTATTATTATTTCTTATTATTGTTATTGATATTTCACTATATTTCACTATTTCTTATCATAAATAAATAACAAAATTCATAATAAGCATTATTAAAATAAATCGATATTTTAATAATAAAAAAAATAACAAGTGCTATTTCTCAAAATCTAAAATTATTTTGTAGAATATATGTTAAGAAAATATTGGATTATTCTAATGCAGAGAAATATATCATCATGAAGAAGATTGTTAAATCAATGGGAACATCAAAAAATTATTTCAGGGCAGGAGTTTATTTCAACAAATTTACATCTTCAGCTACTATGCACGATGCATACATATACAAATTTTAAATACCTATTTTAAAAATGGTAAAATTATTATAGTGCTTGAATATGAATCATATTAAAATTCAAATTGGTCTTTCAAGACAAATTAGTCTGTTTCCAAGTAAAAATAGTCTTTTTCCAAGACAAGTCGGTTTTCTTTCGTTTAAATAATTTTTTCCCAATCTTTAGGTAACTACAATTCTACAATTTAGGTAATATTATAACTAACTTCAATTATAATTCGATAATGTATTTTACAAAATTTTTGAAACTTATAAAGTTTATATTCAATAAATGTATTAACCGAATTTAAAAAATGAAGTCTGTAAAGCCCTGAAAAGTATGTGATATAAAACTTTATAGTTTCACATTTTTACAAAATAAAAATCATTTATAAAATCTAATTATTAATAGTGATTGCAGTATAATTTGTTGTACTTACCTTAATAAAAAAAATACACCGTTTCTTGTAAATGTATTATAGACCTTTAAATTAAACAAAACTAAATTTCTGTTTTCTTTAAAATGATAAAAATTTATTTTTCGTTTCAGTTTTTACATAAGTTATCATTTTTGTTTGTAGAATAAATTTTGAGATATTTTTTTAGCATTTTTTTCCTATGTAGAATGTAGTGTTATATCAAGAATGTTACCAATTTTCATTAAATTGAAATTGTATATTCTACAAACTAAAAGCATATTTTTCAAATTGCACCTATCATCCTTTTATTTAATAGAAGGGGAATAGAAATTATTTTTTGTTTTTTATCAGTTTTGGAATAAAAAAATGTAATTAATAGTATAATTTACTAATTTATTAGGTTATAAAGAAATTATTAATTATAGTGGATAGTGAAACCAATTTTCGTTATAGGAAAATTATATATTTTTAATTAAAATCTATCCTCTGCTGCAAATTATATCCTTTTTTATATGTTATACCAGATAAAGATATAAGCAAATCAGAAATATATATTAAATTATCAGAAATAGCTTTTCAAAAAATGTCCTTTTCTGTGTGATAAATTTTAAAATTTCGATGCATAGTATTCACACACTTTACAACAGGCAATTTTACGTATTTTTTATTTATTGTTTGTAAATTTTCCGAAATGTAGTAAAAATTATTCTACAATCATTTTCACGATAAATTAAAAATAAATTCTTATCTATTCAATATAATATTACAAGCAATAAAAATATAAATGTTTACTATTTTCTTAAGAAGCATAATCTTACAAACTGAACGAAAAATTATTTCAAAAATTTACAATCAGATTGCATTAAAAAATTCCAAAAAATTGCATATATAGACAATAATATTTTTAAATAAATTTTACAATTTTTTTTGATATGTTTGTTGATTTGTTTTTATATATATATTATCTATAATATTATATAAATTTGATATGTAATTTATTACCATTGTTATCTAACATGAAGAATTGAATAATTTTATTGATTTTTTTTTTTAATATAATGTTTTGTATCATTTACTATAAAATAGACAGACATTTAGTTAAAAGATTTAAATTGATTTTTTTCTAATTAGAATTCAAAGTGTTAAATATACACAATAAATATAGCTGCTATTTTCAAATATTAATATATTCTTAACTATATTCTTTATCGATTTCCTTTCTAAACAATAATTTGTTTGTAAATATTATTTATGCTTTAATAGAAATATTTAAAAAATAGTATTTAAATTTAATATTATTTATAGTTTAATAATTTCTCAATATAGAATATAAATTATACTTATAATATTTGAATTTTATTTATATATCTTACAATTAAGAACAAAATTATAATAATTATTAGAATATTGATGCTTCTTTTATCTTACAACTAAATATATTATTTTATAAATATTTTTTAAAATATCTAAATTTTACTATATTAATTTATTGGTTAAGTTTTTTTTTTTTTTAGTATTTATATTTTTGTGAATAATTTATAATTAATAATATATTAAAATATTTATTATTTTGAAAAAAGAAAATACATCGATGTTAATTGTATGTATATAGTATTATTATATATTTATATATGGCTATTTAAATATATTATGTATTACAAGAATTTTTTATTTATTTATTTATTATTTACTACATATAATTTGTCACAATAAAATTAATGCCTGAGCTCTTTAGAGTACACTCAAAATATAATAATCCATCAAAAAAATATTCATTACAAAGTTATATTAAGTTCAATAATTTTTTTGGACGAAAAATTTCTGATCAATTATGACTTTTGTAACAAATTTTTTACGATGTAATATTAATTCTATTAAAAAAAGTTCAAATCGCATTATTTTTTAATATAAGTGCAATTTATAATTTAAATATGTGCAATTTTATTTATCATTATAAATAAATGTTAATACAGAAGAAAAAAATGTTTATTAAAGTTTTTATTTTAAATGTGCTTATTAATTTCATTTTCATATCTTTCAATGTTTATGATTTTTTTTTTTCAAATCTAATTTGGATTGAAATTTAACGCCTTATTTTAAAATTTCGAGCGATAAATATTTAGTAGATATAATATTTTTATATATATAATTATTTATAGAATTGAAATTTAAAAAAAATAAAAATAATTAAGCTTATTTTTTTTTTGAGTATTTTTTATCTAAAATCTAAAGTAAGGTACAATAACTCCATACATTTCTTTTTTGCCAATATTTTTATTATATTTGTTTTAAAAGTGTCGTCAATAAGCAACGCTTAAATTAATTTTATAAATATTGTATATAATATTATAGCATTAGATTAAAAGTAGTTATTTAATATTTTCAAAGAGTTGTTTATGTAATTTTAATTTTCATTAAAAAAAAAAATTAATAATTTTCATAGATGATGTTCCTTTACAAAATATTTCATCATTTTTAATAATTTATATTTTTTGATATGTATATATATGATATGTATATATTTATATTATTTTATATTTTAGTTAAATTCTTTTAAATTTTAATTTTTAATGACGGTATTTTCTGATATATTCAATTTTTTTATATATTTGAATTTTTATTTTTTTAATGAAGAGCATTTTTTTATAGTTTTTATATTATAATTTAAAATTCTGTCATTACTAAGAGTTTAAATAATTAAAATTAACTTTTGATGTAAAATTGAAATTATATTAATGATTTGATATTGTTTTAATTTTATACCTAATGGCTTTTGTATGTTTGTTTCAGTATTTTGTTAAGAAATTAAATAATTTTTGATTATATTAGAATTAAAATTAAATTTTAAATATGGAATTCTTCTAGAATCAATATTATTTGTTTTAGTATATAATGTATTATTTGCCATTTATATTGATTCATTCTCGTAATATCCATTTTAATTGAATTATTATTAAAAAGTATGGTTTGAAATTATTGGCAAATTATAAAATACAGAAAAATATATTTTTTTAATAGTTCAGAACAGTAAAAAAGTTTAAATTAAAAAAATGGTAATTTTTTTATTAAATTAATGTTTTTTTTTCACTTTTTTGATTTTTTTTTTTAATTAAATGCAAAATAAATATGGAAAGATGAAATTGAAATAATTTTTGTTATTTTTTTTTTATTGTTTAGTAATTATCAATATAGGATGAAGTTAAATATGAATAAAAACCAGGATTAATTGGTACTGAATAGTAAAAAGTTGAAGATAAATCTGGTGCCACTCAGTCTAAGAATCCAGTATTTACTAATTTTTCCAAGAAAAATTTAACATCACCCAATTCAGAATCTTTTATTCCCAATGATTTTAACATTCCTAAATCACCATTTTCAACTGCCATAAAAACAGATCGTAAATGTTCCAAATCCGAGCTATTTTTTGCCATTTGAAATAATTGCAGAAGTAATGAATACATGGAATATAAAATTAATGTTAAATTTAATTTATAAATAATTTTTTAACTAAAGATATTTTATTAATTTTTGAATATCTAATTTTTTTAATACTTTTTGTATTTATTAATTTGAATATTTCCTTACCGCATTAAATGTAGAGCCGCACCAAAGTCTTCAATAGTTTGTGATTCACTAAGAGCAATTGCAACCTTTTCAACTCCTCCCAAAGGTGCTAAGGCATCACGTGCTTTGGCACCAAATAATTTCTCTAAATAATTAGGTCCATGAGATGCAATTAAACTTTGTAGAAATGAAGCTGTCTCTTCAACTGGTGGACGTTTAGCTAAAAAAAAAAAAAATAAGTATAATTAATAGAAATCATACATTATATTGTAGCAGATTATGTAATATTAAATATCTGAAAATCCTATACTCATTTTTTATATACACGCCAGTTGTTAATATTTATTAATATATACTGTAGTTTTTAGGATATAAGGTATAATTAATATAATTTAACATTGTATTAAATAGAATTTAATATAAAAATAAATTAATAAAAAAAATAACATAATTTTGTTGGTCATCTACTGTATTCTTGAATCGACTTAAATATTTCAATAATAAAGTTGTGACTTTGATTTATTTGTTCTGCTAAACCCGGTTACTTTGCAAAATTTGCGAAATTTATTAATAAATAAGAACCAACCGAGATGTACTATTAACTCTAATATCTTACTTATACATTCATTGGAGATACTGTTAATACCAGAATTGTGGTTTATGGTTTATAGAAAATCAATACAAGAACAGGAACTATGATTGAGAGTGTTTTCGGCAGTCTTTGAGTTCGAAATATTTATAATTAGAAAACAAACTATATTTTGTTTAATATTAAAGTCAGAGAATTTATTTATTTTCTTGAGAATTTTAATTGACGGTCTCGGACAGAGTCACACTCATTTGGATACCGGTACCTTGAGTATCGAAGGAAATGAGTTCGCGGATTCTCTTCTAAGAAAAGGATTCACCAATCTCTTCCCATTATGTGACATTCACTGCAGAGTTAGAAATTATATTATGGAAGCAATCATAAATGCATAAGCATTAGAACTCCTTACAAGGTAACAGGCCAAACAATTCGAACCCATTCACTCATCTCAACGGACGCGAGAGCTCCTTGATACGAGTAAATTTAGAATACGAATTATAGCTGGCTTAATAACTGAACACCGCAACTTTGAAATAGTTGCACATAACATAATGGGGCTAACTCCCAATAATGTATGTAGGATGTGTCATTCAAATTAGAATAAACTGAACAGATTTTTTGCGAATGCGATGCACTAGTTTGACTCAGACTTCATCACATTGGACGGGAAACTGTCGTCGCCCACACAAAAGCTTATTGTACTTCTTAATGGTACATCATAATAGACCCACAGTGGCCGCAATAATTTGGGGCTATATGGACTTATCTAAACCTTAATCTAATCTTATCTTCTGCTAATCTTAGATTAAAAATATTTTTATTATATTAATATGTTGCTTTTCAAAACCGGGCGTAAAAATCCCAACATTTATAAAATTGAATTTATATTACTAATGATAATAGTATTTATATTACTAATGAACTATTGGTCTAGTTCTAGTCTGTATTTGCAATTTCAAAATATATTTGTACCTAGTTTAAAATTTATTAGTACAATTTGTTTATTTTTCTGACATTTATATTTGTACCTATGTAATATAATAAAAGTTTATGGAAATCATCAAAAATATTTTAATTTTTTTAGAAAACAATTAGCAACATTTTAATTTTTATCCTCTTTGAATCACTGTATTATATTGTATATACTAATCAAAAATTATTATATTTCATTACATTTTTGCAGCCTAAAATTCCATTCCCACTAGCATAATATAAAATTTACAAATTAATATTAATTGCCATACTGGGAGATACTAGATACAATATTAAATTTTCTGTTTGT
Source organism: Rhamphomyia laevipes (assembly GCA_963920725.1). Taxonomy (NCBI): domain Eukaryota; kingdom Metazoa; phylum Arthropoda; class Insecta; order Diptera; family Empididae; genus Rhamphomyia; species Rhamphomyia laevipes. Next base: position 42,792,705 of record OY987257.1, on the reverse strand, counting down.
AAAATTTATTAAGTACAAAATTCAATTAATTTTTTACTAACTACGATTATTATATCATACTATCCAACAATAAATCATCAAGGCCATATTTTAATCAGTACGATTGTACGATCTATATTTGCCATCATAAATATGGATATTAACAAAAAAAAATTGGCTTAATGAAAGTTTTATGTTATATAAATGTATTTACATAAGAAGTATGTACAAAGCATTTATATCTCTCTTGTTAATACAAAATATTCCTTAATAAACTAAATTTATGTATATATATTATTTTTTTCCAAATATATTTATGTAAATAAAATTTCTTCTTAAATTAAATTTATATATAAAAAAAATTCTGATTAAATTTAGTTTTTTTTTTTATCTAGTTTACACTCTGTGGTGATATAAAACTTACCTGCTGTACACAATCTCATATCTTCGTCATAACCATCGGAACAATCTGGAGCACCATCGCATAAATATTGTATAGAAATACAATTACCATCTCCTGGACACTTAAAAGGTTCATATGGATGACAGGCATCTAGAAAATGATAAATAAATTTTAAAATATTATGTTTGAATTACTAAACTAGATTAATTATATTTGTGACCAATAAATTTTTGAATATTAAATTATAGTTTTAAATATTTTATAAGTATTAATTGAAGATAAAAATTACAATTAATTTTTTTACAAAAAAATTATAATCTCTACATTTATATCACTAATTATTTTTTTACAAATTAATTTCATCATTCAGAAAAAGTCCTTATCCTTATGAATAATTTGATTGAAGGCAATTTAATTTAAAGTGTTATCATAATTTAAATTTCGGAGGATTTAACATTTAACTAATTTAACTTATTGTTAAATTAGTAAAATTAAAAGTAAATTATTATTTTATTACAACAATATTGAAAAAAAAGTACTTCGAAGAGAGTAAAGAAATTGTAATTTGGAATAAAAATATTTACTAAAGTAAAAATTCGTATATTTAATAGTTTTTAATGCTTTATCAATAATAAATAATATTTAAATTATTATTCGGTATTTATTTTCTATAATCAGTTTTATAACGTTCCATGCTTGAACTCCTGTACAAACTTCAGGGTACTCTGAAAGTACCAGTTTTTTTTTTAATTTTTGAATACCTATGGGCTACATTTACATTAAGGACTCACGAAGCCTTCGTCAGACTTTTAAAAAAAATATATATTTATATCGTATTTTTCTAGTATACTTTGGCATTTTTAAATTAAATTGCAATTGAAGAAAAATGTACTATTTGCGAATACAGTGAAATGATGTCAAGTAATACCAACTGCCCAAAATTACAAGAAAATTATTACTTTCTTTTAATTTTAGTTTTATTATTCTAATGGTTCGTGTCGGATGTGTAGATAATGTTGATTACACATTTAATTGGTGGAAAAGTGTTTTTAGTAATTGTGTGAAAAAATAAATTGCTGTTTTTATAAGAGATTTTAAGGAAGTCAATGCCATTTCTCAACCTTTTTTTATGAGATTTTTATCATTTGCTCGAAGATTATTTAGTAGCAAGTCATTTAGGTTGAAAATATAATTAAAATATAATATAAAAATTAGAAATTGAACTGAATGTTTACCTTGTGTAGGTATATACAAAAGTAAACCATTATTTTACATACATTTTAAGCTTATTATATTACTAGCTCAGCTTTCTTAATTATATTAATCCGGCTTTTAGAGATTTTTTCACAAATATATTTTCGTTTTCTCAAATTTTACTTTATTATTTGTGCGTCGTGGTTCCAAATTTTAATAATATCAAACAATTATAATAATTCTTCTAAAAAGGAGTGTGACAGTTTGAAAGAGCCCCTAGTTTGAAAAAGCCCCTATAACTTAAATATTCCTGTGCTGCAGTACAATTATATCAATATAGAATATATCCCATTTATTCACATCCTATTTAACTTATCGACATTTCAGTATTCAAATATTTTAAAAATTCTTTAGTCATAAGACATAATATCTTAACTTGACATAAGTAAATCTACAAATTAATATTGTATTTAATTCACGAAAATATAATCTTTTGATTGGTCAGACTCTGAAATTTCTATCTATTGTACTGTGATGAATCTTTTGATATGACTGAAGTCAATTTAGTTCATTTATGGTTTTTTTACAAATATTCAAACAAATTTTTATTCAATTTCTGTGATAAATAAAATTGATTTCATACATTTGCGTTGTATTCGTAAGAAATGCTACATTTTACTTATAACTGAAAATAATAAAATATATTTTAAATGAGGTCTGTGTTAACTCCAGTTATGGGTATGAACAATGTCTTGTTCTAGAAATACTTTACATAAATTTATGAATGCAAGACAAATGTACGAATTCAAATTTTATTTATAACAAAAATTGAATTAAAAATTAATTTAAACATTTGTAAATTTTATTATCCTTTATCTTTATATAACAAGCAAGCATAAAATTGAATGTTTGAATAATGTATAAATACCAAAATAATAATACTAAACACAGAGAGTCACAATCACCATATTATTTATTATTGATAAAGTATATTAAAAAAAAATATTTGGAAATATATTTTAAATATTTACTTTAGTAAGTTTTCTTATTCTAAATTACAATATCTATGTTCTGTTCGAAAATTGTGAATATTCTGGCTTTTGTTAAAATTTATACTTCTGTGCACATATTTTCCAATTGTTGAATATTTAATATTATTTTTCCTATACAAAAAAAAAGATATATTTTCAACATAATCCCACCAAATTATTGATTTTTCTTTGTATTTTTCCATGAATGAAAAACCAATTTAACTAAGTACAAAAGAATATAAATTATTTATTAAAATTAAATTTTTTTATTTAATGAAATGTGCATTTGAATTTTATTAGAAAGAAATATTAATATTAATGAATATTATATAAATTTATTTATTTTATTTATGTGGTTTACCATTGATTCTACCCCCTTTTTAATTAAGGCAATATTGATTATTAAAAAAAATATAACTAATTATTCAGTGGGTAGTTTTAATGGATGGTTGTATATGATTAATAACATTATGTTTACTAAACCCTAAGAGAATTTAAAGAAATAAAATCGTCCTTTTTTACTTTTACCTTTGAAAATCCTGTTTTGAGGTTTGTTTTTTTTTAATAAATTATAGAACGATAAATTTAATATGTATTCAATATCAATATAATATTTGTTATACCAAACCAACCAAACTGAATCATTATTTTATTACAAAATCTTACATAAACAAAAATCTAGACAGAATAATATATTTTTGTAACATAAATATTTTTATAGGTCTACTGGCTACAATATGGCATATTATTTTAAGCAATTCCATATCAAATTGGTCTTTTTCTAAGTCAAATTGGTTATTATCATAAGTAAACGTATTAATTATAATTCAAAATAATGTAATATTTGTCTACTCTCGCACAAGATTAACCACATGCCAGTATTGGCATGACTTGAGATAAATATGAAGCCAAGCTTATGAGAGTAAACAAAGTCAGCACAGTGTACATCACACTGCAATGCCAATCAATCGAATACGTTGAAAGCTCGATAACAGGCTCAACAAGGCGAGGGCAGCATTCAAACTACAACCAGTATGGAGAAGTTCAGTAAATTCCAGACGAACTAAACTCGAAAATCTGGTTAATGTTGAACACTATCATACCATCATACAGAAGAAACTTGTTGGTTTTCATCAATAAGTTTGTGTGATTCATATACAGAATATTCCTACTTAACACTATCAGCAACACAGACCTTTGGAAACTAACAAGCGAGGTACCCATACTGACGCAAATAAAACGAAAAAAGTGGAGGTGGATTGGGCATACCATCAGAAAGAAGTTACACGAATGTCACTAGACTGGAATTGTTACGGACGAAGAATCCGTGGTCGCCCAAAGAATACCTGGCAAACTTACTAAGGAAGGCGTGAATACAGCAGTGGCTAACAGAATAAGATAGAGATATGTCAAGTGAAAACCTTATGTTCCCAATAATGCTAATGGAAAAAAAAATATTTTCTATAGTTTTATCTAAATATGTATCATTTTCATGTTGAACATATTGTAATTATGAAATAGTTTTTAAGAAATTACCAATTTCAATTGGGAAAAAAATCCATTATAATTTGGCAAAATACTAAATTGATTTGGAAATGCTATATATAAAAAGGATTTTGTTTATATATATGCAATATAAAAGTGGTAAAAATAAAAGTACCAAAACGAATACTGAATTAATATTATTCTGACCACATTTATCATTTATCCAATAGTAATAAAAGTGCTAACCCTTTCACAACATCAGGCAAAAAACAAACCTTTTATAGATAATAATATATTTTATATGGCCTCAAGGGGATCTGTTGCGTCGTTTCGATATGATATTACTAAAATGAATAACATAAAACATATGACCACAAAAAAAAAGTATAATTTCAATGTAATTTTCACAAAAGATACAGAACAAAACTTGTTGATATTTTATACATAAAGTTAAAAAGCTTTTTTTCTTGTACATTTGATTATTCAGAATTTTTTGAATATTATTTATTATTTGTTAAAATTTATTATAATTAATATTTTTTTTTTAAAACCTTTTCATTAAAAAAATATGTGGGCGACCCAAAAGTCCTTTGAAACATAAAATTTAATTTAAGGAATTTTTAATTACAGAGAGAAAGAATTAATAATATGTTTTACATACAATTTTAGATTCGGAATAATTAGTTAAGTTTTACAACATTTTTGAGATATTTAACAAAATAATTTTTAACAAAACCAGTAAGTAAAACATAATCTAAAATATAAATTTAGTATATTTTCAGGGTGTTCTATTACAAAAATTAATAATGAATGTTAACTTAAGGCGTAATTAATTGCGGATAGGTTTTATAATGTATGCTTATGGGAAATAATTTTTTTTTTGTAGGTCAACTATTGTGTATTACTATACATTTAATATAATTTTGTAATGAAATTTTTGATGAACACATAAAGTTTTAACGAATAAAGGATACTAATTATGCACCTACTAAATATTTATAATACCAATTAAAATATTAAAAATCCTTTATTAAGGTTATTTTTAAGCAACTTGTTTTGTAATTAGTAATTCATATTTAAATTGTCACCAAATCCCATTTCAAATTTGCTGATGAAATTAATATTATTATGAGTTGTATTTGAGTTGGTCGTGAAAATTGTGAAAAAGCAAATTGAATTTTTGTTACGCATTTATTTTAAAAATTGAAAAACTTCTATCAGTTTGATTTTGTTTACCTCAAATCGTACTCTGTTCGTTTGGCAATATTTCTGAACCTTTTTGAGACTTGTATAAATAAGTTACATTTTATTGACTTGAATTTGAATAGTATTCACTACCATTACATAAATTTTTAAAAATAGAACCACACGTATTGAATTTCAGCAATATACATCTTGTAGTTTCTAATAGACTTGGTTAATTTTATAATACATATTATAAAATTCTCAAATATTGAAGTTACTTACAAGTTACAACTAACTTTGATTATCAATAAATTTCGTTTCATAACTGAATATGAAAGTAAAAAATCTTATATTTTTTTTCATATTTTGATCTACACCTCAACTTTAGCTCTACTAGTATCATAATCTATCACCAAAAAAGTCTTGATAATCATTATATATTTAAACCGAATTTTGAATTAAATTAATTCCTAAATTATGAATATATAAAAAAATTATATCCAAGACTATTAATCGTATTATAATTTAACCATGAATATCATGATAAAATAATTGCTGTTATAGAAAATGATATTTAAATATGTAATTTTAAATAAAATATATTCATAAAGTAAAACCACTTACCACTACGTTTCTGCATCGGCAATCCCATATGGCCATATAAACGACTTAAATCAATTCCAGCAACATTTAAAGGATGATTTGCAAAAAATGTACCGAGTAGTAGAAATAACCACATTGTCACCTTTAACATTTTATAAATTATATGTTCTTTTGTTGATTCTTCAAATTATACTTCGCCTTGATAAATATATATTTTGTATATATAGGTATAAATATATATATATGTATATATATAATTATTGCAGGATATGAAACCTTAAACGTCTCTTCTGCACTTTTAAAAAAAAAAAAGGATTTTTTTTTTTTACTTTTTTTCTGGTGGGTGATATACAACGACAACAACAACAAACACGAGCTTTTATAGTTTTTCTAAGGAATCATATAATTCCATGATAAATTATTTTCAAGCATAATTTGAGGTTGTGTTTTTTTATGGTTTTTATTATTTTTTATTTATATTTTTTTATTTATTTTTTTTGGTATTTGTTAAGTCATCCTTGTTACATGATAAAATAATATTTTTAAGAATTTGTTCCTAACTTTACAGAGTTATATGTATATGGCCACCAAACACTACTACAAAATTCTTTTTACACTATAAATTAACAAACAAAAATAAAGAAAAGTCTTTTAAATTAATAATTTATATATTTATATAGAAAAATAAATAAAATTATTATAATATTTAAGTTTTATAAAAAAATACAAAATTTTATTAAATTTTCATTTTGTAATTTGATTTTTTTGTGTATAGAACGCAGAAATATAAAACAATTTTTTTCAGTGGGTGGATATATATATATATATATATATATATATGTAATATAATATATTCTTTAAATATGTATATTAAAACGAATACAAAAAAAGGACGATTTGTAAATATAGACCAAATCGTATTGAACTTACTTGAAGGAAGTAACAAACTCAACTGTCCTCTAATATTGAGCTTTACCATTACGTTCTCTATAATATTTTATATATTGTTGAAAATAATCTAATTCTCAATGTTTTCCATTTACGTATACAATATTTTTTCCATTTACGTATACTATAATAGTCCCATTTTCTACCTATTTTCATACTTCACATATTTTATGTTTTAAAACAATAAAATAATCCACCTACATAAATTTAAGCTTTTATTCTGTACGCAACCAACCACATAATAAAAAAGCTTTTTTACTTAGTTTAAATAATATTTAGTCAATTGAGAATGTAAAGAATTGACCTTCAAGAAAATTGTGTTCCAAATTTAAAGCTTTTTTCATTTACACATAAAAAGGATATATACATGTACATATATATATAAAAAAGCTATAAATATCCTGTTGCTCTCTTATTTATAGAAAAACAAAAATAAAAAATTTATAATGGTGGGTGAGCTTGAGCTTAACAGGTTGTGTTACGTCATTGATATTTGATGGTGTTGCTCCACAAAAAAAAAAAACACAGAAAGAAAAGGAGAAATAATTATCAAATTTATTTTTAATTAAGGGGCTTATACATTTAACTTTTTTAAAAGTCGTACTTTTGTATGAGATGTATGACTTTTAGAATTTAAGAAGAATTTTTAGCATCTAAGACTCCGCTAAAAGTGGCCGACTCTGAGAAGAAGACATCGAAAGATGTCACTAACTCTTATTTCATATTGTCTTATGGAACTTGATAATAAAGTTTCTTCTTAATGTCAGTTAAAATAATTTCTTTTCGCAAATATTGTCGATAAAAGTTTTATTAAGCAAGCAAGAGTCTTCATTAGAAATATCTAACAAAACTAAACCAAATCGTGAATATACATTTTATTTTTATTGCTACTTATATTAAAGCCAAGTACAAATTTAACTTGTAGTTTCCAAACAACTTACAAATCAGAAATCTTTTATATACTCGTTTTTAAGGTGGTTATTTTTAATTAGCTACCTAATGACATATGCACCATAATTCATAGTTAGTTTCTGCCAATACTGAATCATAACAAAAACCATATATATAAACCTTTCAATCTCCTTTCAAAAACATAAACATGATTATATATATAATAATAATTAATAATAATAATAATCTTTATTTCATAATAGAACCCAAAATCAAATAATCAATAAAAAAGTTCAAATTTTAATTTTTATACAATTTTAAAGAAAAAATATTTAGAACTAACAATTTAAATTATAATAAATTGGTAAAAAAATATAGAAAAATTATACAAATTCCAAAAATAAAATTTTAAAAACAAAATAAAATAACAGAAGTATAGATTACATTTTTAAAGAAATAGCTAGTAACATTCAATTATCTAAGAAGGAGAAGAGTCGAATGTAACATATTCATTAAAAAGGGGGTACGTATACTATTTACATTGAAAATATAATTTAAAATTAAATTTAACTGAAATAATTGGATGAACAAATTCAAAATGAAAAATATAAAAAGAAAACAAACGAAAGAAACTAAAAATTTATTATGTTAAAATAATATCAAATTACAGGATTCAATATACAACGTATTTCGGTATGATTAAAAGAAAAAAGCCATAATCTAATATGCTTCACCAAAATTGACTACACTCTTTCACATCTACACATAAACGGTAAAGTGGTGCAATGCAATTACTATATAGAAAGTACTAAAATGTGATTTTTTATTAATTTTAGGTACATTTATAGTTACTGCTGTTTATGCGTAACATATAATTATTATGTAACCTAACGAAATCATAACCAAAGATTGAAAAAATCTTTTTATAATTTTGTAGAAATATAGGTGCCTCGAAGAAGGAATTCTAAGATCTCTGAAAAAGTCAAAACTAGGATTTCTTTGATTAATCTTACATATAATACGAATACAATGTTTTTGATTTACGAGTAATGGCTTAATGTTTTTCTGATGAGTACCACCCCAGCAGCTTATTCCATAGTGTAGCTTCGATTTAAATAACCCGTTATAAACTAATTTTAATATTTATTGACAACAGTAAAGGCTGAGATGATATATTTGACTAACAACTTTATACTATTCTTTAAATACGTGCAATGCTCTTTCCAGGGTACTTTAGAGTCTAATATAATTCCCAAGTACCTATTTAAAATGATTAAGAACTTTAATTACAAAAAAGTCAGTATAGTGCAATTTACATTATCATCAAAAGTAGGACTATTTATTACCAGTATAAAGCTTGGGCTACATTATTGTTTCGATCGGTTCAGTTTCGATTCGTTTCGAAAACTTCAAATTTTGGCATCACCATATATTTTATATGGGAAATCGAGTGGACACATAGGTCGAATCTGAACGAATCGAATCGAAAGAGTTTGGAACGATTGGAATTTTGCGAATCCAAACTGAAGGAAATGTCCAGAGAAATGAAATTTGACTGAATCAAAAATAACAAAAACAAAATATATGTGGTTTAATCGATTGCGATCGGTAACTATGTGTTCCAGTCTACTTAGCCGTCGAATCAAATCGAATCGAATCGAAACTGAACTGAACTGATAGGAACAATGTAGCCCAGGCTTAAGTAGAATTATTTGGTAGTTTAAATTTAGCACAAAAGGTAGAGTTGTACATAAATACCATTTCACATAAGTTTTACCACAAACTAATAAACTCTATACAGACGATTATATTAGAATACGATTTTTGTCGTTTTTATGCCAGAACAAAATTCAAAAAATCTCTGGCTCCACAAAACTATTACAAACACATACACAATAAAACTCTGTAAGGCTCTGTTTCTATAGTTACGTTGTGAGAAAACAAATTTGTAATTATGAAAAGATATGAAGTATCAGCAAATTTGTTTTGCATTGATTTGTTGTTGTTTTAGCAATGATTTTTTATGGATAATTGAGATTGAGAATAGAAAAATATATTTTCAAACTTTGTTATTTCGGATGATTTTTTTTAAAAATCATTTGGCTATTTTTTAATGCAAAAGTACATATGTACCTATTTAAAAAAGAAAAATATTTATTTTTATTTTGAAAAATATTTTTATTGATCTTTTTCATTTCTTATTTTAGAAACTGGTTGAAAATATTTTAAAATTTAAATGCTAAGCTTTAATAATTTTTAACTTTCTATTATGATTTATTTCATTAGCTTTACTTCTTATTCTTGCGTTTTTTTGTAAAACTCCTGTTTATTAAATTTTTCTACAAGCCATGTAGAATAAAAGTAAAATTCAAAAATATTCTGTCGATGATTTAAACATGGTCCGTCAGAAACCCATTTATCATATTTTTCAGAATTATTTGTTTTTGAATACAAATTTCAACTATTTTTTTAATATTAGTCGTAAACCAATTACATTAAAAAAAATCAAACATTTTAACATGATATGCAGAAACCTAAGATACACCTAAGATACAAGAAAATAATTTAAAATTCCAAAACAAAAATTCAAAAAATCATAAAACTATAATTTTTCAATTCAAATATCAAAAATGATTTGCAATGCAGTGGAGGTCAAAGTGCAAAACTTATTTTGCTGTTTTTTCTAAATTCTTATAAATTTCTCAGACTTCATTTCTCTCTCCTGCAAAAACAAAAATCATTTATATCAAATGAATACAATTTGTATTGAACTATAGGTAGGTAGAGTATTTTTACAATACATACATAAATGGAGCTGCGCTAAGTCGATAATTTTTTATTTTAAAAATATCAGTGTCGACAGAAATGGTATTCTAATATAATCGTCTGTATAGTTTATTAGTTTGTGGTTTTACTTAGTTTATGTATGTATAGTTTAAACTAGTAACGCAGAATTTCCAAATCAGTATTCACATCAACAGAAGTACTAAAAATTTTTTTATTAGAATACGATAAAGCTGTATCATCAGCAAAAACTGTGCTAGGACCTAAAGCAGACCTCTGTAGAACTCCAATATTTATAAACTTTTCAGAATTTATCATATTTTTTATGTTAACTCTATGTATCCGATTTTTTAAATAAGAAGCAAACCAATCGTGCATAAAACCTCTGAATCCAACATTATATATAGCTTCTAAAGCAATAAATTATGATACACCATATCGAATGCTTTGGTTATATCAATGAAAGTGCAGATGAATTTTTAGAATCATTAATAGAATTGTAGATTTCACTACATAGCTTTAACAAAGCATCTTCAGTTGAAATCCCTTACCCACGGGTGTCAGCCTTTTTCGGGCAACAGCCTCGCAAATCGTAGAAGATGTATTCTGCAGATTCTTCATCATCCGAACAGAACCGGCAGTCAGTATAATCCAAATCAGACTTTTCGATTTTGTTTAGGTGATACCTGAGCGCACAGTGGCCTGTGAACAGGCCAGATATTGTACGTAGCTCAGTTTTGTTAAGTGTGAGGACTTCTTTAGCCCCTTAGTTTGAGAAATATAGGAATCGCTTCCTTTGGTGTACGTCTGGGATGTTGTTACAATAGGTGTATTTCTATTTATTTTCCCATTCCATTATTTCATCTATTATGTGGCTTTTGGAAATGCCGCAGAAGGGTTCGGGTCTGATGAAAGGCCGGTTAGCCCCTGTTCTAGCTAGTTTATCGACAAATTCTTTACCGCCTATTCCCTCATGCCCCGTTACTCACATCAGAGTGACTTTGTTGTTGTTATTGTAGCAACTCGAGGTCCGTAAGACCCGTTGTTGGTTTGACGTTTCTTGGCCTGGTGTTCGTCGTTAGAGTTACACTGGGGTCCCTCCGGTGCGAAGAACCGAACGTCGTCGGAGGGGAGTGACTTTGTTGTTTTGAGCAATGGAGAGCCAGTTGCTTGAGTAAAGATGAGTATTCCTATATGAGTTTAGATTCAAAAGAATATGAATCCAATCCAATGTTTGAGAGCTGCTTGACTGTCCGACAAAATAGATATATTTGCACTGCGAATGCGTTTATTAATGCATTCTTTAGCGCCAAGCTCTGTCGCATGTGTTTCTGCTTGGAAGATCGATTTTCCGAGGGATGGTGATAGACTAAAGCTAGGTCCGTAAACACCCGCTCCAATCCATCATTTGTTTTGGATCCATCACCATCAGTATACCAAATCAGTATGGGCCCCCAGAACTCCACATACTGCGGTCCATAAGGACCACTTTGTAGGGTTTCTCAAAACTTAGTCTTTTTTCCATAAAGCCAGACACGTCATAGTCTCTTAAGACTTTTGAAATTCTGCCAGAATATGTAGATTTCCTAATAGGTTTCCCGGTTTAATGTCGGTAGTCCGCTCCTCCAGTCGGAGTGTGCCTAGGAGAGTGGTCAATATTAAAATCAACGTAGAAGAAATAAGTACTTACAAGTTTGATTTTCCAGAAAAACCGAGAAGTCCTCCAAAAATGCATTGACACAGCATTTATGTAATCTGAATATACAGCAATAAAATAATAAGAAACGCCAGCAATAATGCAATTAACACTAAATAAAAGTTATATATACATATTAATATGGCAATCTAAATCATTTCTATAGAAAACTGCAACATCACCAGCGCAATATAAATTATTACATGATGCAGCAAAAATATAATATGGAATTTTCAAATTTAAAATTTCATAATTATGTATCCATTCAGAAAGAATTATGACAACAGGTAAATGTGTAAAAGAAGTGACATGAGAGTAAAATAAATCAAAATTCTGTCTTAAGCTACGACTATTTTGCTGAATAATTGAAAAGTCTGAAATTGAATCAACATTAGAATTATTTATACATAAACAATTAAGTTTTTCAGAATTTAAAAACGATACGTTAGAAATGATACATAAAAGATACACTAAATATGATGTAAAAACGATTCGTCAAAAACGTATCGTTTATAATTCACCAAAACGGACTAAAAACGGGATCTACAACTACATGTATAAAACATCGTTTCGATTTCCATTATCACACGGCTGGTAAATCTCAAACGATATAAAAACGATACTTCAAAACGATACGTTAACGATGTTTTGTATGAAGAAGATTCATCTTTTACGAAACATAAACGATACGTTTTATTTACAAGGATGTGAAATATTAATTTAATAGCATATCGCTCTAACTAGAATAATATTTGGGTTTTTAACTGATATATCTATCATATTGTATATTGGTGGAATATTTTTTGACGTAAAGAGAAACGGATTTGCGTTATTTGCGTTGGACTAACTGGGTTATTACACTTATATAGAATTAATTTGCTACATCTCTAACACCAATTGTTTTACCACAGCAACTCTAACTAAGGATTTCTCAGTAAAAAAGAAACAGATAAAAGATAAAAGATGGTGATTTTTATAAGTTATTTTTATTTTACCAATATAATCGAATAATTTTTAATTAATAAAAACTAATAAAATTGAAAATAATTTCAACATAAAAAAATATTTAAAACAATCATTACTCACATAAAGCAATAAGGTGCAAAAACAAAGTGTTTTTATTTTCATAATCGAAACGACGAGAAAAAACAGGTACATAATAAAAAGTTTTTTCAACAATCAATTCAATTGATATTCAGAGTAATAATTAGTACATATTCGTAAAATCCAATTGTTACAATTAATTATTCAAATTGAAACAAACTATAATCAAAGTTCTAAAATATTTGTACTTAAAAGATTGATGATTCTGAGATAAAATTATTATATTTCCATCCAGACGTTTACTCACCCACCCTCAAGAAACAAAATTGTTCACTAATTATATGTTATGTACATAAGTAAGATAATTTATTATATTCTGAATTTTACTCTGAAAAAAATTTAATTTAAGATAACTTAAAAATCTTTTTAATTTTAAGACATTAATTCCTATTAGTTTAGTTGATTACTTTTAGTAATCCTCTTTATATATAAATGTATATACAACCGATTGAAAAAAGGAAATTAGTGGGTATAAATGACATAAAAAAAACTTAATTGTTAAAAATAAACTTGTTAAAGTATTGCTTGTGAAATAAATATTTAAATCAACAGAATGTTACTAATTTTGTTTTTATTACTTAATGTTGTATATAGTATATATTAATTTAGATAAAATTAAGAATTTAATTATTTTATATTGGAAAATCAAATAAAGAGTGTAATAGTATAGTATATAATACTTTAGTGGTAACATAAGAAATATTAAAAGAAAAACCAGTCAATTAACTAATTTGGTATGAATTCAGTAAATTTAAAAATTTTGATTTATCATAATTGGCCAAAACATTCAGTATCAATCATAAAACTATTCTCAATTATACGAATAAATAAAATATCAAATCTAACCTCAAACAAAAAAAAAAATAGCAAACTATTTATTAAATTTAAATATATACGCTTATTCTTAATACATACTCGTAACATACATATTAAAAATTTGTTTAGTATAACATTATTGCAATTCCAAAAAAATTGTTAGATAAAATTTAGATAACTTAAATTTTATTAGGAAATCAATTTAATTGAAGACACTGTTTAAGTGCAATTTGCTTTAACAGTACTACATGCTAACAGGGTTTTATTTTAAAACGTATCGTCTGGAATTTATTAGAAGGTAATACGCTTGAGTAATACATTTTTTTGTTTTACTAATTTACTACTAACCTTCTTCAAAAATCAATTGTAATTTGAGTTATTAATACAAAATACATGTATATTTTTTACTCAATATGCTTAACACTTCACTACACATAGTGCACGTAGAAATATACCACTTTCGAAAAAGACAGTTCAAAACTTACCTTTATTTAATTTTAAACATGTTTTTATTTTTATTTTAATCAATCTACTGGACATTTGTTAAGTTAAAATTTTGAAAAGGGATACTTAAATTCCAAAAAAAGAACATTCGGTACATAAGTTCTCAAATATCCATTCTCATTTTAAATATATATATATTATATATATATATTATTTCTTTTTCCAGCTAACTAAAGTTACTAAAAGAGATGAATAACAACATATAAAAGCAATACTAACAAAATACAAAATTTTGGAGAAAGAACCAGTGAAACCCCAATAATATCACATTTTTTATTTATTAAAATATGTGTATGAACAATTTTATAAAGATCGATATCTCTATTTAAAAAAAAAAATTAAAAATATTTTACATATTTTAATATTTCAACACATACCAGTAAATACAAAAAACGTCAAAATTTCTTTTAAATTGAGAAAAAGTATGAACTTGTGCTCCTCCCTTAGCAATAGTAGCACGAGTGGAGGTGGTGGTAGTAGTAGTGGAGGTGCAATTGGAACATCATCTGCATCAGGAACTACTGCTGGTAATAGTGGTAGTACAAGTGATAATATGCCACCAGAAACAGCAGCAACTAGACCCAAAGTTGTTACTGTTAAACATCCAGAATCAAATAAACCAAAACCAACAATTAAAAAAAGTAAACCAATACAAGCTGATCAAGACGTTATTAAAATGATACAACGATGTCGTGATGATGGCAAACAATGTTTGGATTTAAGTAAATCATCAATAACAGTTATTCCGTCGATAGTTAAAGATTGTACCCATTTAACTGAATTTTATTTATATAGTAATCGTATATCAACATTACCATCTGAAATTGGTTATTTAATTAATTTAAAACAATTGGCATTAAATGAAAATTCATTAACATCATTACCAGATACATTGGTTAATTTAAAACAATTAAAAGTATTAGATTTAAGACATAATAAATTAGCTGAAATACCAGATGTTATATATAAATTGAAGTCATTAAATATATTATATTTACGTTTTAATCGTATACCAAGTGTTGCTAATAATATTAAAAATTTAACAAATTTAACAATGTTAAGCTTACGTGAAAATAAAATACGTGATTTAGGATCAGCTATTGGTTATTTAATTAATTTAACAACATTAGATGTATCACATAATCATTTGGAACATTTACCTGATGAAATTGGTAATTGTGTTAATTTAAGTGCATTGGATTTGCAACATAATGAATTACTTGATATACCAGAGAGTATTGGTAATTTAAAGAATTTAGTCAGATTGGGATTAAGGTATGTATATTATTTTTACTAACTATATTTAAATTATGATATATATTTTATTTTTTAACATTTAGATACAATCGCCTAACATCAATACCGACATCATTAAAAAATTGTAAATTAATGGATGAATTTAATGTAGAAGGAAATGGTATATCACAATTACCAGATGGATTATTAGCCAGTTTAAGTTCATTAACAACAATTACATTATCACGCAATTCATTTCATAGTTATCCATCTGGTGGTCCAGCACAATTTACAAATGTTACTAGTATTAATTTGGAACATAATCAAATTGATAAAATACCATATGGTATATTTTCAAGAGCAAAAGGTCTAACAAAATTAAATATGAAAGAAAATGCATTAACATCATTACCATTAGATGTTGGTACTTGGATAAATATGGTTGAATTAAATTTAGCTACAAATTCATTAACAAAATTACCAGATGATATCATGAATTTACAAAATTTAGAAATATTAATATTATCAAATAATTTGCTCAAAAAAATACCACATACAATTGGTAATATGCGTAAATTACGTATATTAGATTTAGAAGAGAATCGTATTGATACATTACCAAATGAATTGGGTTTATTACATGATTTACAAAAATTAATATTACAAACAAATCAATTAACATTATTGCCACGTACAATTGGTCATTTAACAAATTTAACACATTTAAGTGTTAGTGAAAATAATTTACAATATTTACCAGAAGAAATTGGTACATTAGAAAATTTGGAAAATTTATATATTAATCAGAATCCATGTTTAGAAAAATTACCATATGAAGTAGCACTTTGTCAAAATTTAAAATATTTAAATATTGATAAATGTCCATTAAGTTCAATACCAGGTGAAATACAAGCTGGTGGTCCATCATTGGTATTACAATGGTTAAAAATGAATTCACCATATAGACAAATGTGAATTATTTGAAAAAAGAAAAAAAATATTTATAAATAATATGGGAATTATATTTTCTTTTATACGTTTTTTTAGAGGGAAATGAAAAATCTATGAATAAAACTATATTATATAATAAAATGTCCAGAAAATATAATGTATACACATAAATAATAGAATTTAAATAATGTTTTGTAAAATTAAAAATTTATATATTGTAATTTCAGGAATAAAGAAAAAATATTTCTAGCTTATTTCTAGCTTGTTTCCTATCTCAAAAACAAAGCTAAATAACAATTTAATAATTAACTTAACATTAAACTATACATAAAAATTTAATAAATATATATCAGAAATTAATTTATTTAGCAAAAACTTACATAAATAAAACTGATCGAAGGATAACAAACTGAATTTATATTAAATTATTTGACAATATTTTAATTCACAAAAAAAAAAGTATTTCATTTTATTTCCGAATTTCAAAAATATTAATAAATTGTGCTAATTATATGTAATAAATAATTTAATTTATATTTTATTGTGTACTGAAAAAATATAATTTAAATTGAAATTTTAAAATAAATTAAAAAAAATGTTACAAATATTTAAATATATAATATATTGGGAAAATAACAAAAATAAAAAAAAAAAAAAAAAAAAAAAAGTAAATGTGTGATTAAAATATAGCTTTAAATTGCTTCAATGTTTAAACATGAAAATTAATTATAATAAAATAAAATTATTGTTATAAAGAGTATAAAAAAAATTGTAAGAACAAAAAAAAGTAGTTATTATTATGTAAGTAAATATATATATAAAAAAAAATATTAAAATTATTTTGTTACGAAAACGACATTATAAATTATACAATTTTGGAGATTTTATATGAATGAATACCACAAAAAATATATATTTGGATAAATTATTTACGTAAGTTGACTATTTTATTTGAATGATAAATAATTTTAAAAATACATCTTTTTTTACAGTTTCAAGAGAATTGTTCTTCTAATTAAAATAAACTGTTGGACTTGAAAAGGAAATCTCTAAAAAAAAATTTAATTTAGGTAATTTCTGTAGTAAATGGAATATATAATAACTATTACTATCATGTATTTTGATTCAGTGGAATAAGAAATTTATAAATTATAGTGTATGTCCAATGTTTGTGGATACAACTTGTAACTTCATCTTTGGCAATATTTGAACACATGAATTGTAATGTATAATTATATAAATAGTTACAAGTCACCGCTAACATTGGGTAAACTCTTTCAATAATATTATTTTTATTGAAAAAAATAATTCAAAAATATGTAAAATTTAATTTTTAATAATATTGTATATTATATTTTTACACTACTTGTTATTCTATAGTTTATTTCGAAGATTTTAATTAAATTATAGTTTTGTATTTTACAAATAATTTATGCCATAATATCAATTAATTTTATTAGCTTTAAATATATATTTCAATTTAACAACGAATTTTTTAGTAATATAATACTAATTTTCGAATTTAATAAAAAAGTAATTTATCACAGACTTCGACATTAAATTGATATAAATTTTCTATAATTAACACACATTCAAAAATATACTTAATATAACTTATTAAATCTACATTTAGAATGTGTTTGTATCCTACACTTCGGTTTCTAATTTTAAAGAATGTTTAACATTCAACTTATACTGAATTTATCCGAGAAGTGTAGTTCACCTTTTACGTTACAAATATCAATAATGTTGTTTTATGGATGGGATTATTGAAAATATGATATAATGCATTAGATTTATTACAAGTTTAATCATTTTTATTTTTTAATTATTTTTTAAACAAAAATAAATACAATTAAATTAAGAACAGTATCAAACAAGAATAAATTAACTTATATAAAAAATTATTGAAAAAATAACCCCCTTTTCTAGTCATTTAAGAAGAGATTATGAAAATATATATATATATAATTTTTAGTAAAAATGGGAAAAACCTATTTGTAAAAAATAAAAATACAATTTATAATTTTACAAAGTATAATTGATGTATTATTAAACTAACTGTTTAACATAAAATCGCCAAATGGAATTGTTTAATAACAAAATATAATATAAATATAATAATGCATTTAATTTTTGTAGATATAAATTTTCAAAATGAAAAAAAAACCTAATTGTTGTATCGAAAATATTTTTTTTTTTTAAACATCTTTTAAAAATCAACAATTTATAATGATACTAATAGACTATGAGTTGGCAACTACATATATTTTACTTATGGCAGCAAAATTATAATTTGTCAGTAAGGTTTTATTGAACTATATATATATCTAAGAAATGATATTGTTGCCAGATCTCTAGCTATACTTACATATTACTTGTTTTATAAAATTTTGATATTTTTTTTTTGTCATTAACACAAAGTATATTTATAAGATGTTGTTTCTACATATAAGTAATTTTATTACACAATATAAACTCATCATCACTATTTAATAATTAAAAAAAAAACACTCACAAATAAAAATAAAACATAATTATTAATTTAGTAAAATTATTAAATTAAACAAATTTTGAGTCTCAATTTATCACAAAAAAAAGTTCGAGCTTAAATAAGAGCCAAATGAAAAATTGTGTATTAAAACATATTTGGTCAAAATATCTGAAAATATTCACTATTATATTATTTATAGTGATAGCCTCATATTGACATGGTTTTCATTCATTTATAATATACGTATATTATATAATAAAAATTTGCGTCAAAAAACTAAATAAAACTATTTAAAACAAAAAATAAATTTGTGAATACAAACAATCAAAATTGTTATTATTGTCGAAATAATAAATTATCTAATTTTATAAAATTTGATTTTGCAAACTTTATGTTTTATAATTTATTTAAAATTTATATCATTTAAAAATATCATATTAATTTATATATATAATTTTCGTATATATATGCATATATATATATATTATATATATATATATGTATATAAAAGTAATAAAATGTATTTTGTTGTGATATATTTTTAAGGGATTTTATTTTGTTATCAAATATTATACGAATAACATATACATTAAAATTAAAATTTTCCAAATAATATTCTTATTGGTTTAAAAAACAGTCAAATAACACAATTATTTTCTTTTCTAATATTAACAACATATAATTAACAGACTCAAAAAAATTCAACAAAACAAAAAAAAATAATGATTAAAGAAAAGTAATTACAAAAAAAAAAATATAAAATAAAGATTATAAAACTTAAGAGAATATATACTTGAAATGAACTAAACAAACGCACACAATAAATATGTAATTTTTAAATACATAAAGAATAAATTTAAAGAAAATTATAATACTTAATTAGAAAAACTAATTATATATACATAATTTTATTTATTAAAAAGCAAATAAAAAAAAAGTAGCAAATTTATAAAAAAAAAGCATTTCAAAAATTGAATGTTATAGAATTAATGATATAAAACAAAAATAATATTAAATTTTTGATAAACATCAATAACGCAGTAAGAAATTTTTGATTTTAATGTTTGGTTTACTTTAAGACTATTTCATCGTATTAAAATTATCCGGAAAATATGGTATATAAGAATTTGGCATATAAAAAAGAATTATTATTGAAAACAGAGATATTAATTTTTGTTAGTATTTATGCCTATATTATATATAAATATTTTTTTTTTTTTTGTTAATTTCGAAATTCGATTAAAGAAGTAAAATAATATTTTTAAGTTAAACTTATACCGTGATTTTTTAGAAGAAACTTGATCTCGTATTAAAAAATAATATTGTATATTATTTTCAATTTGTATCATCAAAATATATATAATTTTTTTCCTAACATAAAATTGTTGTCCGAGTTATTTAAAATATAAAAGAAGATAAAACAACTGCCCTCCGTTGAGTAGCTTATAGCACTTCCAGTGCTTCTAGCAGTTTATTGAACATCTGATCTGATCGCTATCGTTCCATATCTAGCGGAAAAAAATCATATGACAAAAATGTCATTTCATAGCAGTCAAAAAACCTATTTTTTATAATAATAAACGAAGCAAATATGTATTTTTTAAAAAATATTAAATTTTATTTTATATGAAATATAAAATTTAAAAATATCTTAAGAAAAGATTATGATTTTTCAATAATATTAAATATGGTTTAAGTAAAAGTACACCGATTCATGTCAAAGAACTATTACAAATAACATTTATAAAAAAAAAAGTTGTCTATATTATTTCTGTTTAACCAAAGACAATACAATTTTTATAAGATATTTCAACGAAGTTAAAACTCCTAAAAATTATAAAAAATAAACTACCAACATCAGTACATCGAAATTATGTATACAGATTTTTTTTGTCTTCTTTAAATTTTTGAGAAATATGAAATCCTTTTGCTCACTCAGTGAGATCGTTTTTTATTCTCTATAATATGATAAATTCTTATTTTGCATTTGCTTGGTAATATGGTTATTGCGAGGGGCTGAAGAAAACAATTTTTATTTCTGAAATTTATATATGTACGGTATTTATTTATATTTTATTTTCTAAATTTGCGATTGCTCGTGTTATAAACAAAATTATTTTATGTATATTACAAAACGAAAAACGGAACCAAAATTATACAAAACCAAAATTTGAAAAACGGAAAATCCAAAATTTGTTAATATATATAAATAAATGACCAACATTAGTATGTAAATGCATCATAAAAATAAATTTACAGTATATTACAGCAGACAACGTGGCGCCCGCCACAGACACTTGTTAAAATTTCTCTAGTTGTTTTTCCTTTCTTCTTTCTAACTCCTTACTTTAGTAATAACAATATACTATTATTTAAATTTTACTAATGCAATAATTTTAATTCTATTTTGAATTTTGCTAAGCAAAGATTATTTTATTATGAATTTGGGAATAGAAAAAAAAAACCTTTTCAGGGCTAAAATTAAATGTTATATAAAAAATTGTGAAAAAACCAAAGAACTTTGCAAAAATTTAATTTTTTTTAGATTTCCTAAAAATATTGATATACTTTTAGAAAAATGGAAAGAAAATTGTAAGATAAAAATTAAAAAAAAAATCAATTCCAACAATTTTTTCGTATACTGCGATTAATAATTATGCATTTTTTAATGCTAAGAAAAGGCGAGTCCTTAAATGTTGCATTGAACAATATTGTACTACAAATAGTAATATTCGATTGTTTAGTATTCTAACTAACAAAATAACTTGTGATGAATAGATAGATCAAAGCTTATTTTGTTAATAGTGATTTTAATATAAAAAATAAGCATAAAATAATTTTGTTTATAACACGAGCAATCGCAAATTTAGAAAATAAAATATAAATAAATACCGTACATATATAAATTTCAGAAATAAAAATTGTTTTCTTCAGCCCCTCGCAATAACCATATTACCAAGCAAATGCAAAATAAGAATTTATCATATTATAGAGAATAAAAAACGATCTCACTGAGTGAGCAAAAGGATTTCATATTTCTCAAAAATTTAAAGAAGACAAAAAAATCTGTATACATAATTTCGATGTACTGATGTTGGTAGTTTATTTATATTTTAACGAATTTGCATTTTGTATGGCGTTGAAACTTCTTATATACGAAGTATTTATATATTCTTTGGTTTAACATAAAACTAAAATAATCATTATATACAAATATATATTATAATTAAAATATTTAAAATATTATATTAAAATATCTTGTTATATTTTTATATTTTATAAAAAAAAAAGTAAAGAAAAATAAATAAGAAAGTAAAAAGATGAGAAACATATGTACAATTATCACAAATTGAATTAATAAAATATATTTTAATAAAAATTAATACAAAAAAAGCCAACAAATAAAATTTCAAACTTCAACGAAGTAAATTTAATTTTTAACTTTTTTATTGAAACACATAAATATATTTAAAATTAAAAACGAGAACGGTTATAATCAAATGTTTATAAAGTATATATGGTAAAAAAAATAAATATTTGAAACACAAAAAATAAAATGAATTTTGTATATGATTTAAATAAAATCAATTTAAAAAAAAAAATATAAATAATATATAATAAAAGAAATATAATTAAAAAAAATATGATAAAAATCAAATATTTAATTAAAAAAACAAAAAAAAATGAACAAAATTATTAATGTAGCATGAAAATAAATAAATTATTTAAAATAAAATAAACAAAAAATATATAAACAAAAATTATATTGAAAAGTTAAAGGAAATAAAAATTATATAAATGTGTATATGTAAATGCTATTTATTTATTTCATATAAATTTTTTTTTGTAATACAAGGTGCCATGTTAGCAGCTGGTTCAATATCTGGAATGTAAAAATGTCAATTTATGTTATGTCTAAATCAATGAAAAAGGATTTTTTTCTTATTATATGTTAATGTATTTAAATCAAATTGAACTTGTTGGAAAGATTTAGCAGAGTGACATCATACACAATTAAAACTTAATATAATATTGCTTTTACATTTCGTTCACTGTGACCCAATACGAAAAAAAAAAATTCAAAACAATAAAATGTGCATTTATTATTAAATGTATTTATTAAAATCGGCTCCGTCAATTAGTTTGTATTATCTTAAAAATGAATTAAGTTATGAATACGATATTTCATTTTACAAAATTTATTTATGAGAAAATTATGTGACTACTTGATAATTTCACTTCACCAACAATAAAATCGACTCCTTCAAATAGAGTAATAAGCAAATTATACATGATATAGTTATAGATGAAAAAATATCGACAGTATAAATAATTATAATAACCCTTACACTAATTCAGGATTCTATTATTTTAATCCATTAAATATTAGATGAGGCCACCCTGTATTTAGTTAAAATGAATTCATGATAAATGCAAAATGCAACAATATTTATCAAGATGGTATAGTATTTTTGTTTTTCTCTAATTTTTTTTTTTTTTTTTTTTTAATTTCCGTGTTTTGTTACATTTTGGATAAAAATTTAACTGATAATGTGATTAAATGAGTATATACTTTGAACTCAAGTTTTTAAATAACATTTTTTATTAAGTGCTGTTTAACTGAATTTAAAAAATAAGAATCCAAGTCAAATAGTTTATAAACAGAATATACATGATATAAATTAATTACTACCTTACTAAAATATCAGGATAGCATTAGAATTAAATTATTATAATTTATAATATTTTGAAATGAAATTTTTCAATTTTTACTAACGAAAATTTATAAATCCTACATTAATAATATTTTTTTTATATGTATTTTAGTTATATCAAATGCCTAGTCCGTTTATATATAATACCAATTGTATCTGTTGAATATTTCTCTCTCCAGATACTCAGTTCATCAGAAATGTTTATTGGCTTAATATAAGTGTAGTATATATGTATAGTTGTTTTATTGCAAATAGCATTATTATTATAAATAAATTCACAATTTTGTTTTGTACATAAACAAAAATCATATAAAGGTATATTTTATTTAAATATATTTGTATATATACAAAATAAAGATATTACAAACAAAAACAGCTGAGCACAAAATAGTCACCTTTATACTTTTATTCTTATCAAAACATTGGAGTTAGTTAGACGCTTATAAAAAGTTGTTATTAATTTTATTTTGAATAAAATTATTGGTTTATTAAATTTTTTATAATATTATTTAATAGTGAAATTACAAACAAATATTTTAAATTGTTTAAATATTAATTATTATATCAACAATTCGAATATATTTTAATTTTTTAGAAAACTAAATTAAATTCTTTGTTAAATTTGCATATAGCAAGAAAAACAAAGAAGCGACATATTAAAAGTAATTGATAATCTTTGAAGTTGAATACGCATTTAGCTATTGAAACATTTTGCGTATATAAATATATAATATTTTAGTGTTAATAATTAAAATGAAAATCTTTTAAATTTATTGAAACAAAAAAATATTTAAAATTATATAGTCATATATAAATTGAAGGAAAGTGATAAAAGTATAAGGAAAAAAATAATATTTTATGAACTTTGCCATTTTGAAAATACCGGAATATTTAAAATTGTATAAAATCTACAGAGCAAGCAGCACTGACCTGTGTTTGTAAGGTAAATAAAATCCAAATATATGTATATCTTCTATGTACAAAGGTATATACCTAAATTTACAACTAAATATTTATATTTACTATGTTGAACAAACAAAAGAAAGAATAACCTTGTAATGTGTACAAGGTGCTCCAAAAAAATAGACAAATAATGTACATAAAGCTGTCCATACATTATACGTTGTATCATGTATGTTTATCAAAGGCATCATTTCTAAGTCGTATAAAACATGTTTATCAACGTGTTGACAAATTGTATCGTTTGTGGGAAAGATTACAAAACGTTGAAAATAAATTAACAAATCAGTTGAACAAAATTATTAAACCAAATATACTTAATGGTTCAAAGGTTTGTAGCGTATGGGGAGGTTGTACAACATAAATTACATTTATTTCTTCATGTTTTATGTCAAAAAACTCTTGTTTTAATTATGATTAAAATAGTATTTAATTAAAATTATTTTTCAATCAACTTGTATTGGAGAATTTTATTTGTTATTTAACACCATCCTAAAAAAAAATAGGATGGTGTTCTTTTACAAAAAAAAACGATATTTTGGTTGTAAACCAAATGGAGTTTCTCGGTTGTAAACCAAGTGTGTAGTGAAAGTTTACAACCTGGTTGACAGCACGTTGAGCAGCATAATATGTACACATAAAAGAAAAACCTGTTCTACTGAATAAAGCAAATTGATAACCACCATACAATATTCACGCCGGTGATAAGCATACAGACTGAATCTTTACGATATTCGTATTTAAATTTAAATTATTAGCTAGTTTACTCATTATAGCAAATAATATTACACTATAGTATTTGAATTTTACTATAAGATGCCCACACATCAAAGTCGAATTTACCACCATATAATTAGATATTACCATTTGATGACAAAGCATAAACACTGTTTTTACGACGATATTTCAAATGTTAACTTGCATTTACAACAAAGAATTTTCACAATCTGGTTTTTTTTTTGTAAGAATATTTTTAAAATTTTAAATATTAACTCTCCCTGTCATATTTTCTGTACCTTTAAAAATTAATTTATATAGAATAATAGTAATCGCTTATAGCCAGCATTAATATATGTATCGTTTGATTACAAAGTTTAGCTTTTCGTTCATATCACAATTATTTCCAATATTTATATAATGTATTTTATTACAATATTTATATTATTTATTTCATATTTCGATTAGAACAATAAAAGTATATTTGTTATCAAAATTATTAACATTACGTGAGTAAATAAAAGTTTATTACTTTTCAATTTAGATTACGAATAAAATTTTTAATTGGTCTAAAAAAGGAAGACTTTTAATTCAATCTTTCATTTAAAGCCAACAAGTTCACATTTCTAACAAAATATCAACAATTCTCACAAAATAATAAATATAAAATTATTTTCTTTTAGTAGAAATTATGACGAAATTATTAATAAATTTAATTTATTGCTTTGTGATATTTGATCTTGGACTCTCATATTCAGCATATAATGATGATAAAATTATAAGAAATTATTTAAAAGAATCTGAACGACCAACAGATCATGCTGTTGTAGCTCGTAAATTAGTTCATAAAGCAAATTGGGCATCAGCTGGAACAATTTCAACAACACCAGAAATTAAAGGATTTCCAATGGTTAATATTATTTCTATAGCAGATAGTGGAAAAAATGAAAAATCTACAGGAAATATATATTTTCTATTGACTGATTTGGATTTTACAGAACAAGATACAGATGTAAAAATACAAATTTTATATTTTATTTTATTTTTTAAATTATTATTATTTTAATTATATACATATATATTTTAGAAAAATAATAAATTAACATTTATGGTGTCAGATGATGAAAATTTAGCATGTACTAGTTCTAATGTAGATCCAATGGAACCAACATGCTCAAGAGTAATAATATCTGGACAAGTTTCTTATGTAAAGATTCATTTTATATATAATAATAATTAATAGTATAATAAATATGCTTTTTTTAGTTACAAATAAATCAGAAAGAATTTGAATTTGCAAAGGCATCATTTCTAAGTCGTCATCCAGCTGGAGCTAATTGGAATAAAAGTACAAATATAACTAAATAAATTACATAATAATATTTATATAAAGTATAAATTTTGTTTTTTTTTTGTTATATTTTAGCACACAAATTCCAACTATGCAAATTGGAAATATCAAATATATTTGTTTTGGATTGGTATGGTGGTCCACACAATATTAAACCTGAAGACTATTATAATGCTAATTATGATAAAATATCATCACCTCCTGCAGATCATGCTGTGGTAGCAAGAGAATTAGTACATAAAGCAAATTGGGCATCAGCTGGTACTATATCATCAACTACTGAAATTCAAGGATTTCCAATGGTTAACATTATTTCAATAGCAGATAGTGGAAAAGGCGAAAAATCAACTGGTCATATTTATTTTCTATTAACATCATTGGATTTTACTGAACAGGACATAAATGTATAAATTAAATTTATTTGAAAAAGAAAAAGAAATAATTACTATGTAATAATTTTAAAATACAATTTTTTTTGTAGAAAAATAATAAATTAACATTTATGATATCAGATGATGAAAATTTAGCATGTTCAAAAGTCAATATAGATCCAATGGAACCAACATGTCCCAGAGTCATAATATCTGGAAAAGTTCTCTATGTAAGTTAAAAATTAAGTCTTGTAATTATAAAATAAATTATCTATTAATTTTCTATTTTAATTAAAGCTTGAAAAAGATTCATCGGAATTTAAATTTGCTAATGCATCATTCATAAGTCGACATCCAGCAGGAATAAAATGGAATGAAGGTTTTAATATTAATATAATATTTTGTTTAAAAAAAAATATATTTATATTTTTTGTTTTTAGCTCATTCGTTCGTATTGTGTAAATTGGTGATATCAAATATATTTGTATTAGATTGGTATGGTGGTCCACATAATGTAAAACCAGAAGATTATTATAATGCTGATTTACACAATGATTATAGTTTGTCGGAAACTAGTCGTAAGAATTTAGAAAATGATTTAAATTGGGCAGCAGAAAAACGTATATCAAAAAGAAATTTAAATATTAGAATTCAGCGTGACAATTATAATAATATTAATATTATGATTTAAGCCAAAAATTATTTATAAAAAAAAGTAAAGAAATATAAGATTGATTGTTAAATAAAATTGTAATAGTTATCAACATAATTTTTTGTAATAAATTATTATTAATTATGATTTATGCTTATTTTAAACTGATTTAGGTCATAGTCATAGTCCTAGATAATAATTATAGTTTCACTCAAATAAATTAAGAGTTAAATTGTTCATTATGATATAAATTGATTTTATTAATGTTCAAATTAACCGATAGTCAAAATATTGATTTAACTGATAGACCGAATTGCAGAAATTCTTTCGGTTAAATGTTTTAGTTAGGACTTAACTGACATTATTTTAGATTGTTTTAAATAAAAATATAATAAATTAATTAATATGAAATTAATAACAAATAAATAAAAATAACATGATTATTTGACCAAGGTGTCAAGGTTTATTATTCACAGATACTACCAGGACAAAGTTAAGATGAAATGTAAAAAGTAAGAAAGCAATAATTAATAAGACTGTATTTTTTATCTTAATAATGATTTTTTAGGGTCTATTTGAACAATTTCTAGAAAAACGTGTTTTTCGGCCATGGGACTGTTTTGCGATTGCTTTAAATATATTAAGATCTTTTTGCATTAATTTTAGTTTTATCGTAAATTACTTTATAAAGGCAATTGTTTGGTTCTTCATACCACAAGTTCTTCATTCTTAATATTCTCAAATATATGTAGATGTAGATTGATGTAGATATAGTTAAAAAATTTGATTTATGAAGTAAATTTTGAAATCTAGTTAAATTTTTTTATATTTTGTTTTTAATTAAATTTTATTAAAAGCATTATCCTGTCAATTATAATATTGAAATATAATTTATTATTTTATTTTGAAAGTAGTGTTTATTCAATGGTATATATATATATTTATAGATAATTTTATATTTTACAATAAATAATTGATTAGAAAAAATAATACCAGATTACCAGGTATAATTTAATTTTCGCCTTTAATTTCAAGATTATATTTATTAAGAATTGAAAAAATCTGTTTTTCCTATAGAAAATATGGCTAATCCAATTTGGTGCATTTTTTGGTTGATAATATTTTGGTTGATATCATTTATAATTGCAGGTATATGTGCATTTTTATATATTCCAATATATTGTTTGGTTGTATGTATTCCGGCATTAAGTGTAAGTTCACAAATTTTTATATTTTTAATTTTTATTGTTGTTGATATTTTCTTCAAATAATATTATAAATTATAATAATTAATAAGTATCATAATATTGATACTTATTTGCAAAATTTCATAGATTTTAATCATAATAAATATTGAACTTAAGTTCTCTTTATATATCTATCTTTCAGGGTCTTACTGACTTACTACTCCAAGGAATACAATTTCCACATTTTTGCTGTGAATCATTTATGGAATGTAGATCACCATGCTGAGAATGTACTCACAAAATTTTGTTTTTTATATTTGTTGTGATATTATATTATTTTACGATTTAATTAATTTGTTAAAAAGATTATCATGGTTTCTATGGTACTTTATGAAAGTACTAGTAGCCATAGAATCATCAGATTGATATAATAATGTATATTTGGTGATAATATTAACTATTTTTTAGTTTTAATTATATTTTATAATAAATTATTTTATGAAATATTTTCCTTAGGGAGTTTTTAATCGAAATGTAGAATGTATAGAAATTATATGTTAAGTCAAGGAACCAAAACACGTTACTAACATTTAACACTTGGATTAAAATAGGGATTTGTAGATAAGTATTTTATTTTTAAATAATTACAATTAGGAATGTTTATATTGACTATGAACCCACGATTAAACGAGCTGAATATTATTAATACCACACTTAACTTTTAGTAACTCCACTAAAATAAAATATATATGTACCAAATTTAATTCAAATCGGACAACAATTACTTATTAACAATTATAATTGTGGTGAATCTAGTGTTATCTAGTGTTTACTTATCAGTTACAAATATGGCGCCACCCCAAAAAAATTTAAAATAAAACAAAAAAAAATTCTTCAATTGCAGAAAATGTATATATTTTTCATGAATTTGGTTCGCTCTTCCCTATTTGCTACTTGCTACCTATTACTAGGAGTGACATGTTATGACGTTACTCCTAGTTAATCTTAGTGGAACCCAGAGTGATGGTTTGCAATAATAAAAGTATCGATTATTATTTCTATTTTCTTTATTTTATATGTATAAAAGGATGGAAAACAATTAATTGGGGCACAACCAAAAAAGGTATAGAACCCCAACTCTTCGAAACAAATCAAATACAATTCGAAATTTTTATAATAGGACCCCATTAATTTTTTTATACACTATCACAGCCACTTGTTTCCGTAAGTTCTTGTACAACTAAACAATCAAATTTTGTACAAAATTATTTTTAGAATTTTATGAGAGAATTTATTGGCAAGTATACCAACTTTCTTAAAGTAATCTAATCTTATTTAAACAATTTTTATTTTACAATTATAATATTTTATGATAAATATTTTTATAAAGAAAATTTTATGTTTATATTGTTTTAAAATAAATTTGCAAATAACTATAAATATGTATATAGTTTAAAAGCTTAAACTTTTAATATCGACTGAGATAAACATTTTATTTGATTCGCATAAAACATAATGTTAACGTTGAGCATATGTATAAATATGTATAATTGTTTACTAATGACTAATGGTAATATTTAAAAATATTATTTAAAATATTAAATGATTAAAAATTTAATATTAAAGTTCTTATACTAAAGTTGTTACATAAAAAGGAATTCATTACTCTTATTTATCAATTTTGGGAGTTATTTCATAATGAATATATATAGTTTAATATCGCTTATGGAGAATTATTTCATGTAGCCGAATTTTATGGATTAATCTAGTAAAAGTATTTTTTCATGTACGAGGGTGGGCTAATAATTACGTGGACTACATATGACCTATAATACACACAGTGCACAGGTTTTAAAAAGGTTTCTTTTACAATTTAACATATTTAACTAGCTTAAACAAGTTTTTAAAAATTCAGTTTTTATACTGAATTTTGTGTGCTGATAAAACATTATTTTTTGAGAAGGAACACAGCAAAGAAAACTAAAGAAATGTTCGATAAATTTTATGGTATATCTGCACCTTTGAAATCGAATGTTTTCAAGTAGTTTTCTGTGTACCAGCACAATTGATGAACCACGTTCTGGAGTCTGGTTGTCAAATTGAAGTGGACTACACTCCCGAAGTGGCCGATAAAATCAATGATATCGTACTGATAGTTGACATCTCAAAAGAACGTATCAAACATCTTACATCAATATATTTAGTTGTGAAAAAGCTAGATAGGTGACGCGTTTGCTTACAATTGATCAAAAACGATTTATGTGCCAACATCAAATTAAATTTTGAAGTTTTGTAAACGTAATCCAGTTGAATTTTGTGCGTCGATTTATAACCGTTGATGAAATATGGATCCATTACTATACAACCGAAACAAGAAAATAATCAAGACAGTGGATTTCGACAGGTGCAAATGCTCCAAAGAAAGCATACAGTGTCATCAGCTGGCAAGATTATGATCTAATCCTTATTATTTAAAAAAGGGAAAACAATAAGAGATCAATATTATTGGATTTGGATCGCCGGAATTGTAAATAAATTTTTGTCAAAAAAATGTTGTTTTAGTTATCAGCCACCCTCGTATATTTATATTATTAATATATTAGAAATTGTATAAAGACAGTGCATTATAATTTAATATAATATCTAAAAATAATTTTTATTTATGAATATGTTTATATAATTTTTAACAACATATATTTATTATGTAATGTCGGCTCAAAATGTTTTTAATCAATATATAAACAAAATTTTGAACATATGTTTTTTTTTTAGTATACTTTTGATTTCTATATTTACCTAATTTTTAAAAAAAAAATTTGAAAATGATATATATTTTTTTTTTAATTTCCGCCTTGTTGAAAGAACTGATGAAGCTATTTATGCCTAGCTGAAAATTTATATTTGAAAAAATTATATATAAAAAAAATTATTGTGTCACAAAAACTTAATTGTATTAAACAGTGACATCATATTTAAATATATATTCTGCAACGATAAAAATTGTAAATATTTTTTTTTTTAAATAAAAAAAAAATGATAAGATTAATATATATATATATTTATTTATTTGTAATAATACATACATACATTTAAATGTCTTTAAATTAATAATAAAATATAATATTAGGTAGAAAATAAGAAATATAAAAAATATATATATGTATTACATTTTATAAATTATATAATTTAAAATTTTTTCTTATTAACATGGTGCTCTGCAGTCCCAACATGCTTGACCACAAAAATGTGGAAATTGTATGCCTTTTAATAGGAGATCGGTGATATCCTGCAAAAAACAATTAATAATATTTAGAAAAATCATTATTTAAGAAATTTGATATTATATTTTTTTTTAAAAACTATGATGTAAATTAATTATCAGTAAGTTCAAAATCGACATAGATTTTATAGGATCGAGTTAATTCTCATATACTAAATTTAATTAAAAGCCAGATTTATTATAAATACGATAATTAAAATGATAATCGGATACGTTTAACATGAGGTTAATATTTATTTTTAAAAATGTTATCGATCGAAAATTGCTAATCCATTACGATACATTTTTACTCTAATTTTTTTGTGTCTTACATGAATCATTATTATTTATCTAATCTGAATAATTCGGTTGAGTTCTATTATTATCAGGTTTTTTCGTAAATTTGATAGTTTTTCATACAATTTTGTTTATTTTGAAGTGTATTTTTAGTAAGTATATTTACAATTCATAATATGGAAGGGAAGGTAATTCAGTATAAGTTATAGCAAACAAAACCTGTTACAGTACGAATTATTTCTATATATACATATATATAATTTGAGTGCATTGTGTTTACATTTATGTTGATGGATAACGAATATTCATCATAGTACATTGATTGAAAATTCTATAGTTTAGCCGAAGCCATATATAAATATATATGGGTTTTATTTGTACAGATTTACTGCAGTGTAAAGCAAAAATTTATCATTTTTATAATTTAATTACTCAATATTTAATAATTAACTATATTTTGTGATAAAAAATAATAATTGATAATACAATTCCAATTGCTGAACGAAACGAAATTTCTGGATTTCTGTAATTATTCAGTCTTTAAATTTTTAATAAACATGAGCTAAATTTGAAGGATAAAAAATACAAGGAAAGTTTGAAAAAAAGTATAATAAATTTCCATATTGATAGAGCTAGCTCATCAAATATTTGAAATAATCGAAGCTTTTATTTTTATGTGAAAATAAAAGTTGTTATAGATAAAACTATTAAAATTAATAATTTCCAAAAATAAATCACACCAAAATATAAATCTAATTTATACAACCTTACATTATTTATAATTATTTGATATTTGTACTACTTTTACTATCACTTCAGAATATAAATTTATCACAATTTAATAAAATATAAATATAATGATATGGTTTTTTTTTATTAGTATTTTAATATTCCGTTAAACTTACCGATAATCCTGGAAAACATATAACCAAACAATATATTGGAATATATAAGAATGCTGATATACCAGCAACAATAAATGATATAAACCAAAATATTATAGCCCAAAATATAAACCAAAGTGGATTGCCCATTTTAAATAATCAAATATTCAAATTGGTTTCGTTAAATTTAATTGATAAGAGTTTCTGTAAAATAAATAAAAAAATTACTAAATTAATTACATTTACAAAAAGCTTTTTTTAGATATATATATGTCACCAAAATAAATATGTAAATTTTTTAAAACAATATAAAATAAAAATTTTAATAATACTATATATTTAAATTTTATTCTGGTGCACACATTTTCCAAAATAAACATGACGTGAATAAAAAAAAATTAATGAAAACCATAATGTAACTACTATACATCATTATATACACATGAATAAATAAATTAATTAATTAAATTCTATTGATAATATTTCTAGTTTATATAAAAACGTTAACTGGTTTATTGACATTGATTTCCATTTTAGAATTACATATATATAATATAAATTTAAATTTAGCACTTACTTATTAGAAAAGGTATTTTCAAAATAAAAAAACAAAATTTTGTTTATTTACAACGTATAATAAGTTATCTAATTAAATATTTGAATGAAATTCCCACTACAACGAACTATAAGAACAAACAACCTACAACTACGACGATCGTTTTGAAATTGTTTAGTTGGTTTTTCATCTGTAACTAAATATGAATTAATTTTTGGAATGAAATTTAGGTGGGGATTATATTTTTAAAAATGGAACGTGTAGTATAAATGTCAAAAATGAAAATATACTCTCCACAATTTTCAAAAGTTGCAACATTTTTATTGTTATTTTAATACATATTTTCCGAAATACAACCATACAAGCATACAAGAATAATAGAAACTTTAATTTACTGTTTCTCTTACAAGACGATTTTTCTAATTGATCATCGTAAATTTGATGGGGTCGTCTTTAAGTTATGTTTCTTTAATCTGAATTAAATTATGGGAACATGTTATTTGAGTATTTAAAACAGTTTTAAATAGAATTATTCTGTTACTTTCTGCCAAAATTGTCATAAGTTTTCTGTTAAAAATTGATTTTAACTGATATACATACTTAACTAATTTGTTATATTAATTATTATAAATTAATT
Source organism: Rhamphomyia laevipes (assembly GCA_963920725.1). Classification (NCBI taxonomy): domain Eukaryota; kingdom Metazoa; phylum Arthropoda; class Insecta; order Diptera; family Empididae; genus Rhamphomyia; species Rhamphomyia laevipes. Next base: position 42,757,815 of record OY987257.1, on the reverse strand, counting down.
GATTGATAAACAATTACTTTAATTAAAATGTTTTTTTTTTTTTAAATTAATTTATACTTATTAATTTTAACTCAAAAATAAAAGCACTTTTAAACCGAAAATGTGTTGTTACATACTCGAACCTGAAACTGTAACGAAATTAATTTGGTTACAAATTTTTGGGTTACCAAGACTGTTTTCTCTAAGTTAAAAATATTATTAAGTCTTGCTTAAATCAATCATCTAAACATAAATAAATCAATTATACAATTGTAATTGTTTTTACTTATTTTATTATTATACTTTTTAATAATGATAATAGATATATTTTTTCTGTATTTCTTGTTATTTTGAAAATATCGCCGACAAATCGCGAAATTTGATTAATATTCGTAATTCGACTCGAAGAAAAATAATTGAAAATTACCTTAATCGATTAACATAAAAATCCACAAATTCATATAATTTATTTTCAAAATTTATAGAATTATATATTTATAATTATAATGTAACTTTATTGTTGGACAATAACATATTTTTTATGATATCAGCAATTCTAATACAATTAAATATTTATATATAATTAAGCCGTAACTATAATACGCAGAGGAAATATTTGGGTGTGCCAAGAAAAAGCTTATCAACAACTTTGTTTGTTGAAAAGCTTGATAAAAAGAATGATATTTTAACGGACAAAAATTATTTGTATTTAAATATTTAGTAAGATTACTTACTATTAATAAATAAAATTTTATATTGAAATTGTATCATACATTTGGAACTAATTTTTTTTTTTTAAATATATTTAATCTTTATTTTTGCAAACTATTTAATAATTTTAGTCCATTATATGAAAGAATATTTATAGTTCTTATTTATTTATTTTTATTTATTTATTCATCTACCAATTATTACAATTTTACAGACTAATAGATATGATAAAATTAATTAACATTATATAAATACAAAGTTTTATTAAGAAAAAGTATAAATATTTTAAAATAAAAATAAGAACTCTTTAATTATTAGAGCATAAAATTAGAAACTTTAAGGCTAGTATTACCTCATCCATTCTTTAAGATATAACACAAACTTATCTCTTGGATGTAAGTCATCAATGATTCGAAAAAATAAGTTGAATAATACAATGGAATTAGTAAAAGACTCGTGAAGTCCGTAATTCGTGTGTGATGGTAAGGAACATGAAAAAATTCATAATCACGAAGAATCCTAACTGGTACATTAATATTTAAAATATTTAACAGTGAGAGACAATTAATTTTGCAGCATATATACATATATATAATATCCCAGAGAAATATCACGCGAAATACATTTCTTCGAATTTCAAGCGGTTGTAAACCAAAAAGAAAAAGTAAGCATCTGGCTTTAGAAGGTGGCATATAGTCACCCCATTTCATTTTTTTAATTAAATATTCAGTAAATATTTTTTGAACATTTTCTAAGCGATTAATATGCAACTTATAACTAGGGCTCCATACTACTGCAGCATATTCTAATGTAGATGTAATAAGAGCGCAAAACAAGGATTTTAATGTATAAGGATAAGTGAAATCCCTGGCATTATACGCTTGATAAAGCCTATCAATTTGTAAGACTTGGCAATTATGTAGTCAAAGTGACTATTGAAACACATATGTGAATCATATATAATTCCTAAATCCTTAATCGATGCAACAGATTCTAAACATACATTATTTAAAAGTGAATGTGTGATCGAACTAAACTTTTTCTACTAAAAGTTATCTTTTTCTACTAAAAGAACTTGTCTACTAAAAGTTCTGTCATTCTAGAAATTTTAATGGAATAAACTTAAGTACTTATAAGAAAATATGTGTCAGCAGTAAGATCTTGGTATGCTCTATTAGGATTAGCTATTAACCAGAAGATACAAATATCTAAAAATCGTGGAGTATAAGTATCTGGAAATAATTAATACGATGTATTAATTCATGTTTTTTTTCACAATTATATTGCGCTAAAAAATAAAATTAAAGATGAAAACATTAAAATTTACTTAAGAAATAAATTTAAAAAAAATCAATTATACTTTTTATTATGTAACAATAATATTAAATAATGATTACATTTTTAAATTATAATATATATTTAAACAAAGTTAAGTTTTATCAGCATAAAATATGATTTCTTAAAAATTTAAATTAGAAATAATATACTAAATTAAAAAAAAAAAGTTAATTTTTATTTTCCATAAAATGTGTTACGATCACAACGCAACATCGGATGTTACGATTTCAAAAGATTTTCCTTAGAATCATCGATTAAAAATAAACCTTCCCATTCTTCTTGATAATAACTTGTATCTTTCAACAAATTCCATGTTTTTTTCGTACATTCTTCTTCAGTTATTTCGGATAAATTAAATTCAAATGGTTTGATATGAAAATGAGGAGTTCTTACTATTACAAATCCTCTACTAATATTTGGCGGCGTATTTTCATCAATATGTATACCAGTGCTTTGTTTTAACAAATCTAATCGTAATCTTGTATAAAAAAAAAATTTATTATATAAAATTCATAAATTTCAAAAATATAGTTACATTTTATTAAATATATTTTTTTGGTCGGCTGCACTTATAACATTATCTCCAGTAAGAAAATGTTGAAAACATGTCAATTTTTTTTCCATGAGTTTTAGTTGTTGTTTTAAACGAATCTGAAAAATAAAATTTAATAAATTACATTGTTTCGCATCAAAATTCTCTAAATACAAATTTTTTTTAAAAAAAAAACCATTTAGCAAACTTTAAATTTACTATAATTCAGTTTTTTGTGTTGTAAATTTTTATAATAAGAATTAAGTAATATTGTTGTAACAGTAACAGAACTTCAAATATTACACACCGCTTAGTTTTTAGTAGATTCATTTCAAAGAATTGATTTAAAAAATTTAACTTAATTGTAAGACTAATAACTTAAAAAATGGTATATATGATGAATTGTTTTTTTATTAACTAACTCACAATTTGAATATCTTGATCTTTTTCAATTATATCTAAATCTTCTATCATTTTATCATAAGTATTTTTGATTTTATTCAAATTTACTGCCTGCTCTTCCTGTTGCGCCATAACTTTTTCTTCCAAATCTTCTAAAAATATAATATTAATAATTCAATATAAATCCAATAATTATTATATTAAATAATTTTTTTTACCAAATTTTCGCAAAGCATTATTTAGTTTTTTTGCTACACTAGCTTCTTTTTTATCTGAAAGCTCAGCTCGATTTATAAATTTTTGAATTTTTTTATTTAAAGTTATCTTGTTCATTATTAAATATTATTTTATATCGCCTATCTCGTAAATATTAATTATTATTATAATAATAATAATATTAATGAAAATAAAAATTGAATTTTTTTGTTAGTTTGACTTTTCAAAAACAAATTTGACAGTTTCTTTGCGGCGATTGTGGTGTGGTGATGTAGTGTAACTTTTACAATCGAATCTGGTGTAGAGAATAAGAATTATACCATATCATATAGAAATTCATTTTTTAGATCTATTCTTAAGGAGCGCTCGATTAATTTGTTTAGCCTATCTAATATTGTATTTATAAATTTGTATAGAATTTTTTCATTCTATTATATAAAAATTGTAGCATTTTATTATTCTAAATAATATGAAAATTTCGTAGAAATCCATTATTATATATTAAATAAATTAAATTATATAAAGTGACTTTAAAAATATATTCGTTTTTCACTTTTTACCAAGTTTTACCAAGCATACTCTTTTACTATAAAATATGATAACTACCATATAATCTTCCTGGATTATAGTGGTTTGGAATCCTTCACATTTGGTTTTTTTATTAGGTATTTTGTCCAATACGGCAAATTAGAATTGGGATTTATTTCTTTTTGGATTTTGTAAATTTGCTAATTTAAAAAAATAAGAATTTTGTCTCATTTGGATTTTGCGATTAGATTAGGTATTAAGTCGCTTTACCGAACTATATAGAAATCCAAAACCATGTAAATCGACAATGAAAACATTTTCTACTACAGCGAATTGAAAATTCTACATATGCTTCTGCTTATTGAATAACCACAATTTTATCAGAACGATCACCCTAATTTAACATTTGGAGGGTGTATGTATATAATTTCTTCTACAATTCTGACAACTGACAGTTGTTTTTTGTTGAGTAGTTGAGTTGGTTGTTTTGTGTAATAAAAAAGTTACGGGTAACGCGTTGTTATATTTATAATAATAAATGCCGATTTTAATTTTGTAAATAATTTAAGACTTACGAAAAGAATCTTGAATATATATAGATCAAATTATTCCCAATATTTTCTCATAAAACTATGATTTTCTGCTGATTTTACATATTTTCAAATCGTTGTATTGAAATTTTCAAGACATTGACCTCCTCCCGGTCTTGGACAGGAAAAAATGAGTTCTGAGCACTCTGACAGTGAAGATGAAGATAAAAATGGTGTTGACCTTACTGGATTTTTATTTGGAAATATTGATTCAGAAGGTAGACTTGTAGATGATATATTTGACACAGAAACAAAAAATAATTTATCATCATTATCAAGGTAAATAAATATTGTTTACATATAGTAATAATAAGTTTATTTTATCCTTTAACAAGACTTGGTTTGAATTCCTTATTGAATGAAGTAATTAATGATCGTGGTAATAGTAGTGAAAATGGTTCTATCGATAATCAATCTGATGAAGAAATAAATATAAAAGATGATTTAGCTATTGATTATTCAGATATTCAAGAATTAGCTGATGATTTTTCACCATCTTTAAATTATGATATTGAAGATGAAATACCAACAAATCGCGTTACTGCAGAAAATAAAGAAGATAAAGAAAATGTTCCCAAGGATGAAAAAACTGAGAATGATTCAGGTAATTTATAATTAATTATTAATTTTTAAATTAATTTTTATAAAAATAATCTTTTTGCAGAAAAAAGAAATGACAAAGAATTAATGCCACCACCAAGTCTGCCTGTCCGTAGTATAAGTATTGATTCTGGTAAATCAAATAGTGACAATGATAGTGATAACAAAAATGATAAAAGTAAATTGTTAATACAATAAAAAAAAATAAACATTTTCAAATGAAATAAAAAAAATTTAAGGTGGGGAACGTAAACTGGATACACCATTAGCTGCAATGTTACCATCAAAATATGCAAATATCGATGTACGTGAATTATTTCCAGATTTTCGTCCCGATAAAGTTTTACGATTTTCACGGTTATTTGGTCCCGGTAAACCATCAAGTCTACCCCAAATTTGGCGCCATGTTAAGAAAAAGCGGAGAAAACGAAAACAATCCAGAGATCAAAGAGTAAAACTATATAAAAATTAATTATTATTTATTTTCATTATTAACCTTTAAAAATTTTTAATAGCTTTTAACTGGATCGGATTCCAATAGTGATAATGATGAACCACGCCGAAATAAAGGTTTTGATTTTCATTATGGTCCTGAACCTACAAAAGATCAATGTGTATCAGACGATGAAGAAAAATTATTACGTATTTCTACGGATGAAAGTATTAAAAAAGAAGGACCCGAAGATGGCGATAATAATGAAAATAAACCGAAAGTAGCAGATTGGCGTTTTGGTCCAGCACAGATTTGGTATGATATGTTAGAAGTACCAGAGTCAGGAGATGGTTTTAATTATGGTTTTAAAATTAAGGATAAATATGTAAGTTGATTTAAAACAATAATAAAAAAATGTGAAATACTTAAAAATATATTTAATTGATAATTATTAGAGTAAGTCAGAAGATGATTCTATTGACATAAAAGGTGAACCAATTGCTGAAGATGCTTATCTAATGGTATCACAAGTGCACTGGGAAGATGATGTAGTTTGGGATGGAAATGATATAAAAGCAAAAGTATAAAAAAACAAAAACAATTATTTCGAAACATTTGAACATAAAACTAAAAACACTATTTTTAAAGGTACTTCAAAAATTAAATTCTAAAACTAATGCTGCTGGTTGGTTACCATCAAGTGGATCGAGGACAGCTGGTGCATTTAGTCAACCGGGTAAGGGAATGCCAGTAACTGGAACCACTGGTGGTAAATTGCCTTTACCAAATCCTCCTTTACCGGGAAAAATATCTAAAACACAAATGTAAAATTTTAATTAATTTTTTTTCCAATAATAATTTATCATCACATTTTATATTTTAGTTTGCAAAAGCAAGAACAATCTGATGATACTTGGTATAGTATATTCCCAGTTGAAAATGAAGAATTAATTTATAGTAAATGGGAAGATGAAATAATTTGGGATGCAGATGCTATGGCTAAAATACCGAAACCAAAAGTGTTAACCCTGGATCCAAATGATGAAAATATTATTTTGGGTATACCTGATGATATTGATCCATCTAAAGTGAATAAAAATACTGGACCTCCACCAAAAATTAAAATACCCCATCCACATGTTAAAAAATCAAAAATATTATTGGGCAAAGCTGGTGTTATAAATGTTTTGGCTGAGGATACACCACCACCGCCTCCAAAAAGTCCTGACCGAGATCCATTTAATATATCGAATGATGTGTTAGTGGCATTTTTATTTAAATATTGTATTTTCATTATCTTTTTTTTACAATTTTATTATATTTAGATTCTATTTACCAAAATCAGCTGAAAGTGTTCGATTGAAAGTCAGCGGTGGTAATTTAATACAACATTCAACACCAGTTGTAGAATTACGTGCACCATTTGTACCGGTATTTTCTTAATTATTAATATTATTATATGTTTTCTTAATAATCATTTAATTAAATTTTCAGACTCATATGGGTCCAATGAAATTACGTATGTTCCACCGACCACCAATGAAAAAATATTCTCACGGTCCATTAGCTGGATCAAGTTCTCATCATGTTTTGCCACTGGTTAAAAATATAGCGAAAAAGGCAAAACAAAGGGAATTAGAGAGAATCGCTTCAGGTGGTGGTGATGTATTTTTCATGAGAAATCCAGAAGATTTGAGTGGTAAAGATGGTGAAATAATTTTAGTAGAATTTTGTGAAGAACATCCTCCACTTATGAATCAAGTAAGGAAAAAAAAATTGAAATCTTTAAATTATTTTTTGATCTCTTTTTTACTCTAGGTTGGAATGTGTTCGAAAATTAAAAACTATTATAAACGTAAAGCAGCAAAAGATTCCGGACCACCAGATTTTAAATATGGCGAAACAGCATATGCTCATACAAGTCCATTTCTTGGTATTCTACATCCAGGCGTTTGTATTCAAACACTTGAAAATAATATGTACCGAGCGCCGATTTATCCTCATTCTATAAATATTACTGATTTTCTTGTAATCCGGACACGTAACAATTATTGGGTACGTGAACTTAATGCATTATTTACAGTTGGACAAGAATGTCCTTTATATGAAGTACCTGGACCAAATTCAAAGAGATCTAATAATTTTGCAAGAGATTTTCTACAAGTAAATTTTGCTAATTTTTTTATTTTTTTTTTACTTGTATTTAAAATATTAATTTTTATAGGTTTTCATTTATCGTTTGTTTTGGAAAAGTCGAGATAATCCACGCCGTATCAAAATGGATGATATTAAAAAAGCATTCCCAGCACATTCGGAAAGTAGTATCCGTAAACGTTTAAAACAATGTGCTGATTTTAAAAGAACTGGTATGGATTCAAATTGGTGGGTCATAAAACCAGAATTTCGTTTACCATCTGAAGAAGAAATTCGGGCAATGGTATCACCAGAACAATGTTGTGCATTCTTTAGTATGATTGCAGCCGAACAACGTTTAAAAGATGCTGGTTATGGTGAAAAATTCATATTTGCTCAGCAGGAAGATGATGATGAAGAAATGCAATTGAAAATGGATGATGAAGTTAAAGTGGCACCATGGAATACAACTAGGTAAAAAATTCATAGAGATTTATATTTGGATCTTGTACAAAATTAATGGCTTTTTTTAGGGCTTACATCCAAGCAATGAGAGGCAAATGCTTATTACAATTAACTGGACCGGCAGATCCAACAGGTTGTGGGGAAGGATTTTCATATGTTCGAGTACCAAATAAACCGACAGTAAATCAAAAATTCGTTTTCCTCTGCAATTGAATAATCAATTTATTTTTTTCATATAGCAAACCAAAGAAGAACAAGAATCTCAACCAAAACGAACTGTTACTGGTACAGATGCTGATTTACGTCGTTTGCCATTAAACAAAGCTAAAGATTTACTACGTAAATTTAAAGTACCTGAAGAAGAAATAAGAAAACTATCACGTTGGGAAGTTATTGATGTTGTACGAACATTATCAACAGAAAAAGCTAAAGCTGGTGAACAAGGTATGGATAAATTTTCGCGTGGTAATCGATTTTCAATTGCTGAACATCAGGAACGTTACAAAGAAGAATGCCAACGTATATTTGACCTACAAAATAAAGTTTTAGCCAGTTCAGAAGTTTTATCAACTGATGAAGATGAATCATCAGCATCGGAAGAATCCGATATAGAAGAATTGGGTAAAAATTTAGAAAACATGTTAGCTAATAAGAAAACTTCAACACAATTGTCATTGGAACGTGAAGAACAAGAACGTCAAGAATTATTAAAGAAAATTATGGAAGAACAACGTGACAGTGGTACAAATAATAAAAATGCGAAAAAAGATAAAGACGATCAGCTTAATCAAGAAAAATCAAATCAAGGTAGAATATTGAAAATAACACGAACATTTAAAAATTCAGAAGGTAAAGAATATACACGTGTTGAAATTGTCAGACGTCAACCAGTTATCGATGCATACGTTAAGATACGTACAACAAAAGATGAATCATTTATACGACAATTTGCAACACTCGATGAACAACAAAAAGAAGAAATGAAACGTGAGAAACGTCGTATTCAGGAGCAATTAAGGCGAATAAAACGTAATCAGGAACGTGAAAAAATGGCACAAATGGCACATCAACGACAATTAGCACCTGGTGGAATACCAACAAGTTTAGGTGATCCAAAAGGTTCAATTGCAAGTGCAAGTATACCTGGAACACAGACTAATAAAGATATTAGTCCATCGAGACGGAAATTTAAATTGAAACCAGATCTGAAATTAAAATGTGGTGCTTGTGGTCAAGTTAGTATATTTTAATATTCTATGAAACAGTATTATATAAATAATCAAAAAATGATCTACAAATATTTAATTTCAGGTTGGTCATATGCGAACGAATAAAGCATGTCCACTATATACTGGTGCCATTGGACCAACACCATCTGTTAACGTTGCAATAACTGAAGAACAAGAAGAAGAAATTGAAAAAGAATTGAATTTTGATGATGAAGATTTAGTAAATGTTGATGGAACTAAAGTCAAATTAAGTGGAAAATTATTAAAACGTCATGAAGATATTAAGCGCCGAACATTATTATTAAAAGTACCTAAAGATGCCGTTGGTAAAAAACGTCGTCGTTTAGGACAAGAATTACATTGTGATTATTTACAAAGGCATAATAAGACTGCAAATCGTAGACGAACGGATCCAGTTGTTGTATTGTCATCAATTTTAGAAGAAATTCTAAATGAACTAAGAGATATGCAAGATGTCCAGCCGTTTATGTTCCCTGTTAATGCTAAAGTAATTATTATTATTATTTATATATAAATATTAATTTACAATTATTTAGCTTGTTCCTGATTATTATAAAATTGTAACACGTCCAATGGATTTACAAACAATTCGGGAAAATTTACGGCAAAAAAAATATCAAAGTCGTGAAGAATTTTTAGCTGATGTTAATCAAATAGTTGAAAATTCTAGTTTTTATAATGGTAATATCAATTAACTAGAATTATTGAATCAAATAATACAAATATTTTTATATTTAGGTGCTAAAAGTTCATTTACAATTGCCGCTCAAAGAATGTTACAAAAATGTGTTGATCGTTTAGCTGAAAAAGAAGATAAACTAATGAGATTAGAGAAGGCAATAAATCCATTACTAGATGATGATGATCAAGTAAAAATTATATTTATTATATTATCATACAAATTTAACTAATCAGTTTTAAAATTTAATAAATTTTTAAGGTGGCATTATCATTTATATTTGAAAAATTAATAAATGGTAAATTAAAATTAATGCACGAAGCTTGGCCATTCTTGAAACCAGTTAATAAAAAACAAGTCAAAGATTATTATTCAATAATAAAACGTCCAATGGACTTAGAAACTATTTCAAAAAAAGTAGCAGGTATAATTAATTATATGATTATTAAAATAATGCACTAAAATTTCAACTAAATTGTATATTTAATATTTTTTTTTGTAGCTCACAAATATCATTCACGTGTTGAATTTTTAGATGATATTGAATTAATTGCTAATAATTGTGAACAATATAATGGTGTTGAATCAAGTTTTACAAAAAATGCTAAAGGAATTTTTGAATATTCTAAAAAAGCCCTTAATGATGTAAGAAATTAGTTTTATATATATATTCAAATATAAATTTCGTTTATTAAAAAAAATCATATTTTTAGGTTGGTGATCATTGTGCTCAATTGGAACAAAATATCGCAATGGTCCAGGAAAGGGCACGAGCTGATGGTGATCTTGATTATACTTGGGATCATGATGACGCCGATGGAGATTTACGTAGAATTAGTCAATCACCAGAAAATGATTATGTTGATGTTGAAGGTAATGAACGACCATTATCTGCTGCATCAGGATCATCACAACGTGGTAGTACTATTATTGCTGCTGCTGGTCCAGCACCAATTATTCCACCAATACCAGAAATAAAACGTGGACGTGGTAGGCCACGTAAGGTTCGAGAAACTGTTGAAGATGGTAATTTATTTTTAATGAATCTTAATATTTTTTTTTTTTTTTTTTTTATTATTATTTTTTTCTCTAACTTTTTTCGGCTTTTATTCATTTATTTCTCTAACTTTCCATGTTCATTGCTTTTTCCTATTTTGGGCAATAAAATGGTTTTTTGTTTATTTTATAAGACGGATTGTGTATTCAAAATATAAATGTAAATAATAATTGTATAAAGCACTGAACATGATATAAATTCTTGGGAACAATCAAAAACTGTTACACGGAAACGAAAATCAATTTTTCATTTTTATTTTCTTTATGTGATAATTTTATAAAAGAAAAATTATAACAAAAATTCTTGTAGTCCATAAGAAAATATTAATACTGAAATTTTTCCAATATTTGGAGTTCTTATCAAAAAAAAAAATCCGTTTTTTATGCTCTGCAAGAATTTCTTCATAATTTTCTTACAACTTATATTTACTCCCTTATAAACTTACAATTGAAAGCGTTCTTGGGGTAAAAAACATAAAAAAAAACCAATAAGAAAATTTATTTTCTAGTCAAAATATGGAGCATGAAACGTGGTCGTGGTCGTCCCAGAAAGGACAGCCTAACCTCGAATCAAAGTAACACACAAAATTCTTTCTTGGAAGAAGGTAAGATCTTTCAACGATTTTGTCTTTATTTTTGGTCTCTCGCTTTCGGCTTTTTTCCAAAAAAAAAAAAAAAAATTAGAAATTATGATTTGCATGAATTTTCGTTTGTTTTTAAATTATAGGAAAAACTAAATTTGTTTGCATGACTGTGTAATTTTGTTGTTTGTTAAATTTCAATTGTACATTCCTAGAAAAAAAAATAAGATTTTAAGTATATAAAAAATTCATTTTCATTCAAAAAATTTTTATTCGCAGTTAAAATATAAAGAAAAAATCTTAAGCTTGATTTTTTTTTTTTAATTTCGAATTACCTACAAAACACGACACAAAAAGTCTTCTATAAATATTATTTAAAATAAAATTTTATTGTTCATACAGATTTACAATGTTCATCGGACGATGAAGAATTTGAAGAAGTAATGACTGAAGATGAAAGTGTTGCAGTAGCTTTAAATCAAGGTGAAGGATTAATTGGTGGTACAATTGATCAAGAAAATATTAAAATAGAACCGGAACCATCAATGCAAATTGGAGGTATTTATTAAAAAAATCAGTTTTTGTTTTATAAAAAATATATAAATATCGGTAAACTTTATCAATATTTTATAACAAATCGTAAATTTTTAAAATATTTGAAATGAATTTTATCATAAAACTTACTTTCCATTTTTTAAAAATATAATAACGATGATAAGGTGAAATAAAGTTCGTGGCAATAAAGTCAGTGGACTTCATTTCATCCTCCCAATAACGATATATATATATTTTTTGTGTAGTTATATTTTAAATAATAAAAATTCCAAATCGCTACTCTCTTCTTTGTCATGTCTGTGTCCTATATTTCTGTGATATAATATGGAATATTTTACCTGGCGTTATTATTTTAACAAAAATAAATTTAAATTTTATTTAATGTTAAAATAAATTCAATACAAAATAAAGGAGCACATGGCGAGGATGATAGCCAACAGGCAGCTGAAGCCATGGTACAGTTGAGTGGAGTTGGATTTTACACTCAACCACAAGGTTTCTTTATATTATATTTTATTGTTTTTTTTTTTTTGTGATTTTATTGAATTTGGTTTTTTATATTCATAAATAATAATATGAATTTATTTTACATAAATTCCATAGATGAATCAATGGATTTGGATCCAAATTATGATCCTTCAGATTTTTTACAAATGCCAAATCAATCATCTTCAAATATGCAACAGCAACAACAAGGTGGTATGCTCTTAACAACACAAGATCAACAACAAGAAGCATTATTACAACAATTTGATTTAGAACAAATGCAACATCAATTACAACAACAGCAAGTTTTAGATGAACAAATTCAACAGCAATACATTGATTCTGAACAAATGACAATGGAAATGGAACAACAGCAGCAGCCACTACAAGAACAAATTGACATACAATCACAATTCCAAACTGAACAACAACAGCAAACAATACAGCAATTTACCGAAGAACAACAAAATTTAAATGCTAATATTCATGATGATTTAGCAATTTCTGATAGCGATGAAGAAGATAATAAATTTGTTATGGAAATCGCTAAAGAAGAACCACGAGAAGAACAAGAAGATGATGGCGGTCTTTGGTTTTAGAATATGTAATATAATTTCTGTATAAGAATGTTGCTAAAAAAAATTAATTATTTAAATTCGTTTGAAAATATATTCTTAAAAAAAAATTCTTACAAAAAACGTTAAATTTTTTTTAATATTTCACAATTATAATAGCTTCAAATGTCCTGTTATATTATCCAATTCTCTACACACAGCTGGTCCAATAGCTAAAACTGTTTTTGAATTTGGTTCTATTTGTGTCCGACCAGCATCCCTTATTAAACTAGTTACAAAATTGTTTTGTTCAGCAATTTTCTTCAATTGCATTAGTTCTGCTTCACTATTTGCCTTTTAATTAAAATTATTAAATAAATAATAAACCATAAAAAAGATATTTTATACTCTAAGTGCTATCTTTGCACATCCCGAATATTCCCATTGCTTTAAAGTATTTGGTATTTTATTTTTTGCTTTCTGATAAGCTCCAATAGCTGCATGACCACATTGAGCTGCAATTTTTCCTTTACCCATTTTTAAATCATTTCTTACTATTAATACCATTTTATAGTCCTTATTGTCAGGAATAAACTATTAAAAAAATAATTTCTGATGTGCAAAAAAATTAACGTAAAATTTTCTAAAATCACCTTTGTAAGGAAACATTTATCTACTTTTTCAGTTTCACCTGTTTTAGAGTTTGCAGATGAATTTGACACACCATATTTATATCCAACATAGAATGATAAAAGTATAGCAGCACCATTTATTAACTGTTGAGTATCAAGTAATTTATCAGACATTTTTACAAAATAATTTTACTTGTACAATAAAAATATCTTGTACAATAAAAATACCGACGAATAACAAAAAAATCAATTATTTTAATTTTATAGGTTAAAATATCGGAACGCAATTTGTCATTTGTGCAGTAGTTATCAGCACAGTATATAAAAGTACTAAGTAGCATAAATTTATTAACAAAAAATATCAGTGGCGTACTCATAAAATTAATTAAGATAATTCATCCAGATGTCACTTGCTATGTTAATATGCATAATGTTAATTTGACCATTTTATTTTAAAGTTTCTTAAATTAAATTATAAAAACACTTGAAATAAATATTGGATATTATTTAAATGGATAAATACTTGGAAATCTGAATTACTACTGCATTTTTTAAATTTAGATATTCTAAGCAAAAAATTACTACATAAGCAAGTAAAATGTCGTGTAGACATTTATATTTATACACGACACGAACTCTAGCGCAAAATTGTGATCAATTCAGTGCGTTGATTAAGTTTCAAGTGTAAAAAAAATCATTTCAATCTATACTTATATGGGTAGCGGTTCTAAAATATATTTTTATTTTGTAACCTTAATTTATTTAGTGCTTTTATCATTTTATAAACTTAAGAAATACGGTTTGTATAAAAATTAAGCATGAAAAAATATATGTCAATTATCATATTTTATCTTTTTAAGAAACTACAATCATTAATTTATGTGCTGTGTGGAATACAGATATAACACGCTGCGCAGGGATACAACAATGTGCCGATATCTACCAACCACAAGGTCATCTGTTTCTATTTTCAATCTATTTTTTTAAAATAATTTTCATATATATTTGTAATTTTTATGCTGTGGTAGTATCTCTTTTTTGTGGTGCGAAAATTAGAAAAATATATGGTTGCGCCATCTCATGCATTGATGTACGTAGTGGTTACAAATGAACAAAATAATCTATTGGTTAAAATTAATTTTTCAATATAAATATGGCATACCTAAATGTCACGTGAAATTCAGAATTGATCTGTCAAAATTAGAGAAAAAGCTCAGAAAAAGTTGTCATATGATTAACAGAGAAGAAATAGAAATAGTCATAGAAAATAAAAATGTTGAAATCTCTAGCAATATTTCCAATATTTTTCCTCGCAAGTAAGTATAATTAATATAATTTTATTATTTTAACAATATTAATATTGTGGAACAACATTTTTGAAGAAATTTTATATTAGTCACCCTCACCCATAAAAAAAATCAATAAATTTTGTCAGATGATAAAACCATAATATGTAATTTTTCTTGTTCGTTCAAGTTCAAGCCACTGGAATATTTTCAGTTTTAAATTACCCACCATCATTAGATTTTAAAGGTGAAGATAAATTAAATGCAAATAATTTGGGTGATGTGTTAGCTGCATCACTAGGATATTTTGTCGACAGTGGTAGCAAATGGGACGGACTTTATATTAACGATCCATTCAATGTACCAAGAAGTGCAGTTGTTTTACTTATTGATGGAGTCAATGAAATTCATATGAATGATAAAGTAAAAAAATACCAAATGGTAGGAAATTCTGCTGAAGATTCATTAAATTTAGTTGCATCAACTATTGAGGCAGCAAATTCAATTGTTGTGGATATAGATTTGAGTCAAGGACAAGATGGGGTAAGAAAAAAATATAAATTTAAATATAAAAATATTAGTTAAATAAAAAAAAAAATTACAGTTGCATACATATGCTGATATTTTGGGTGAAATCCCTGTTTCAAAAGATTCAAAAGTGATTAGTTCACTTAAACCTGATTTACATTCAGAAGATAAACTTTTCCTACAAGAAATTGCTACCCTGAATGCATTAACCGATCATCTTTCACAATTTTCTAGACAACCAAATTTATTAATTGCACGTATTTCACTCAGTTCATTAGCCACTGCACATGGTGAAAATTCACCAGCATTTAGTGAATGTGTAAAAATTTTATCAGATGCTGCCCGTAAATTATCGGATACTGCAAAAAAAACATACAAAGATGATATTTTATTTGTTGTCGCCACAACTAAGAGTGTCGTTTATTCTCGCAGTAAACGTGATACTGGAGCAGCCGCTGGTCAAGCTGCACTTGAAGATAATGTAAGTTAAGAAGAGGATGACAATCTTTATTGCAATTTGTTATATTATTCCAATTTTTTTTTCTAGAATGCCGATATAAATCTTGCAACTGATTATAATGAAGATTATCCAGTTATTTTCAATATAATTCTTTGGTTTGGTGTTGTTTTTGCATTCGCACTTTTGGCTATTTCTTATACAATTGCCTCTATGGATCCTGGTAGAGATTCCATTATTTATCGTATGACATCGACTAGAATGAAGAAAGATAATTAAAAACATAAAAAGAAATTGAAGCCCAATTCATATATACTTCGTAATTTTCGTAGTTTTCTTTTGTTTTCTTTATTTTAAGTAAATTTAGTTAATAAAAAAATACTTATCTTATATATTAAATTGCTGCGACAAATTCATGATTAGGTAATAGAAAAAAATAATAATTTCCATGTTGTCCAAAAATTGTAAAAGTATTAAATAAAAAGCAGTAACAAAAAAATGTTGTAAATTATACTATTAATATAATCATTATGTTAATTTGTTATGTATATATATAATTTGAGTCCCAATAAATATATGTAAATTGATGAGTTCTATTTATTTTTATATTTGATAATCAAAACAATAACTGTAAAATATAACAAAACTTATATTTTGGGGTTCGTTTTGATTAATAAATATAATAGACTTAACTATAAGACAATTACTTAATGAAGATTAATAGCTTATTTTATTTCAAATCACATATCAGAAACTCTTATTCAATCGTTTTCTAAAATTTTGTAAACCTATTGAAACCTTCCACGCTTCAATTTTAAATAAAAACAAACTTATATAAACAATTTTCTAATACCATGTTCAATGTGCTAAAATCCTAAAAATTTAAATTTGTTAAATAATCTAACTAGATACTAAAGAGATTTTCATCGAAATAAGCAGGTGGCATTAAAGCCAGCCTTAGGAAAGCAAAGACCATGTCCATAGCATATATAAATAATGCAAAGAGAATATTTTGAAAGGCATGCCTTTATCCTGGAATAAGTAACAGTTGTAGATTCACTTGATTTCTTGTTTTATTCAAAAAATGAGTAAAGCGAACGAAGGTCAAAATATGGAAATTATAAAAACCGAGTACTTTCCCGAAAATGGTCAAACCCAAGTTTTGAGAATATTTATAAAATAGCAAAAACCATTCTCCAAAGAATTGTAAATATATTGGTTTCAAAGTAAAAGAATCTGATTTTTTTATATAGTACAAGCAAAAACCATTCTCCAAAGAATTGTAAATATATTGGTTTCAAAGTAAAAGAATCTGATTTTTTTATATAGTACAATAACATTTGTATATTTTTTTTTTTCATATCAAACGTATATTTATTCTTTGACTTTTATAAACAACATGTATTGTATTTGCATTTAATTTTGGATTGGCGATATAAACAGCATAATATCGTAAATATAAATGTCAAAGTCATCTGATAAATGTTCTGATTTTTATTATTTTTTTGATTGATACCGTAAATATATGTCAACTTATGATTAAAATTTGTGTCATATTAAATAAAATACATTTTTGTTCAGAACTGCAACTTCAACAGTACTATTTCTTATTTTAATACAATTAATTTATCACCAAAAATTTAGTATAATTAAGACATATTTTTTGATTTATCTTACGATTTCTTATCAGTTTTTTCCTAATAATAAAAATTAACTGCAATTTGTTTAAAATATATACCAATTGTGATGTTGGTTGAAGAATTATTTTAGTTCTTTGTTATTTTTTTGTATGAATCATTACAGCGTAATACTAAAAAAAATTTAATTGGCTCACAGTAAGTATTTAATATTTTATATTCATGTTTTTTTATATTCATATTTTTTTTTATCAACATTTTCTACTTTTTAATTTTTAATGATTCTGAATCATCTTTTTTTTTTTTTTATAAAGTACAATAGAAGTATTGTTTCTTTAAATGTGAATACAATTATTTAATTGTTTACTTTGATTACTATCGATATTTTCATTTATGCTAAAATCAAAACATCTATATGCATTTTATTTTCGACACATTTTATGATAATGTCCCAATAACAGTGATCCATTTACATCAGGATTTGCCAATAATCTTATAGGATAAAGGCATGTCATTTATTTACCCACTGTGGGTACACTACAAGGGTTATTTAATAATGGTTAGATACGATAGATTCGAAAATATAAAGCCTTAATTTTTTTTCTGCAAAACTTCGTTCAATTTATGAAAAATTTACCAAAAAATATATTTATATAGATACATTTTTCCTGGATTTATATTAAAAGTGTACCATTTAGTCAGTGTACCAAGTTTGGTTTAGTCTAATCAATTTGTATATATAATTAGATTATATTACCACATTGTAATGATATGGATTTGTTTTGTATAAGAAACTGCAGAATAGGTTAAACATACGTATTTTATACGTATTTTAATATGCATATACTGATATACTATGTATTTACTAAAATCTATAAATCCTAAAATCTATAAATAATAAAATATTTGGTCAATATTGTTTTTAATTTTTCTGATTTGGAATTCAGTAATTTTTTTCTAACAATTTTTGGAGTTTTTAACTATACATAGCTTTTTAACTTTGCGCAAATAATAATTGCTTAAATTCGGAATTCAGACGTATGCTTTCAATTTAGAAAAACAAAAGGAGAATCTGTATTTGCCGCCAATTGATAATATTTTTTTTATAAAATCTTTCAACATAATATAATAATTAGCGGTTAATCATTTTACATTCTTTTTGACGAGTTCAAATCCCTAACATTTATTTCCTTATGTTCTTTTCATTACACAATGAGACAGAGGAAACCATATAAATTATATATCTGATAGCAATATTAAATATCATTTCAATTTAAAGAAATGTATAATAAAAACATGTATTGTATAGTATGAGATTATTTAATAAAACAATTTTTTTCATATTCATTTTAATTGTTGAATCAACGATTTTAACATTCTAACTAAAATAATTTCATAATTTTTTATTTTACATATATTTTTAGTATTTCGAAAACTAGAAACTAAAATGTCTCAAAATAACAATAATGGATCAACCACCCATCGTGATTATGGTGCAACATCTAGTAGTATTAATACCATAACAACAATACCAGATGTAAATTTCTCTGGATTTAGTCCAACAGAATTTATGTCATTAAGTAAATGGATAATAAATCTTTGTATTTTATAATTCTTTATAAACATTTTTTTTATATAGGTGAAAACATTGGTCACAATATCAATTCTGTAAAATCATATTGGAAGCAATTAGAAAAATTCTTAAAACAAATTGAATCGCGTGGTATTGATCAAACAATTCATGATAAGATTCAAAAGATTCAATCTGAAACAAATGTAAAGATTCAAACAACTAGTAAAGATTTACAACGTTTAACTGCTGTTGTTCGTCGTGGTAATAAACCACAAAAACTTCAAGTAGAAAAATTAACATCAGATTTTCGTACAGTTATTAAAAAATATTCAGATAGTCAACAAATAATTGCTACAAAAATGAAGCAATTTTATTTACAACAACAGCAGATAGCAAACGGACAACAGCAAGATGAAGATGCAGCTGGTGCTGCATCTGGTGGTTTTTCTGAAATAGAAAAACAACAATTGATAAGGGAACAAAAAGAATTACGTAAAAATTTAGAATTTGAGCAAGATATGTTAATTGAACGGGAAGCTAGATTTAAACAAATTGAAGCTAATGTTTTAGATGTTAACCAAATAATGCGAGATTTAGGAAGTTTAGTAACACAGCAAGGAGAAAATATTGGTAATTAACTATTTAAATTATTTACAATAATTTGATGTTTAATTAACTATTTATTTATTTCTAATTTCAATATAATTTGCTATATTAATTTTTCTAATTTTCAGATACAATTGAAAGCAGTATTGATCATAGTGCAGCTGAAGTTGAAGCTGGTGCTGCTGAAATGCGAAAAGCAGCTGAATATCGTACACGTTATCGTAAAAAAATCTTAATTCTATTAGCTATTGCTGTGATAATTGGATTAATCGTCACTGGAATAATTGTATCAAAACTAAAAAGTTAAATTTTTTTTTTGTGCATATTTTCATTCAACCTTACCAATTATTGGAAAAAAGGATATTTCAAATTACAAAAAATAAAAATATTTAAATAAGATATTATTATACCGAAGGGAGAATGAAGAATTGTTATATTTTATAATACTATTAAAAAAGTTTCTTTAAATGATTTTAATTAATTTTTCCACTAATGCATAATATATTTAAACAAATAAAAATTCTATTATTACTCGTATACCAATTAAATATTACTACATACTATCATTTTTATCAATAAATATTCAAATAAAAAGTATAATATTTAATATAAAACAAATAGTTGGGAATCAATATTAAAAGAAAGTTTTTTTATTGAATGTAAAAAAAATTAAATTAATATTATATTATTAATCTAATTTATAAAAAAAATGTATTTACTTATTAAAACAAAAGAACTATAATTACAAAAAGATAAAATCATCATATAAATGAATAAAATATTATTGAATATAAATAAAATGTTAAATTATTTAATTTTTTAAAGTTTTTATTTAAATAGTATAGAAAAATCAGAAATTTTTCTTTACTCTAAAAACAAAATCACTTAAATTAAATGTAATGAAGTTTTTAAATTTTTTTTTTTTTTTCTCGCAATCCCGTTTTTCAATATGTACAGATGGAATGACATTGCACATCTTATACCCGTTCAGTAAACTACTAATAATAGATTTTTGTTATACATACATTGTAAAAATAAATATTATTTATAAATTGGTAGTAAATGTGTTATCAACATTACATTGGATAATAAGTAGTCTAAGTTTCAAATAATATATACTATATAATATAAAAGAACATTTATGACAATTCGAAATCTGATCATTTGTATTAAA
Source organism: Rhamphomyia laevipes (assembly GCA_963920725.1). Classification (NCBI taxonomy): domain Eukaryota; kingdom Metazoa; phylum Arthropoda; class Insecta; order Diptera; family Empididae; genus Rhamphomyia; species Rhamphomyia laevipes. The sequence goes on along the minus strand of OY987257.1, from coordinate 42,736,834 downwards.
TGAATATTAAGTGGATTAGGCGATCCTATAATTAATTTATAAGACTGAAAACTGCATAATTGTAATAACTTCAATTCTGTGTTCCAACATTTAATTCACATTTGCCAATATACTCTACGAAAACTTAGTTATTAAAAAGTATACTTTAATTAACGAAACACTTATTAATTTTTATTTATAATAAAATATATAAAATTTATTTCCTATTTGTGGTTTCACAAATTTCAGGCTTAGGTATACTATTACAAGTGGTGGTTTGATTATGTTTAGCAACAGCTTCTTGGGCTTTACTTAAATTTAGTTGACTTTCAGTTGCTCTACCACGTAATTCATTTTCGGCTGATTTATTTAAGCTCTTAGAAATAACTTGTTTAATTTTTTGTTGTTCGGTAAATTTACCTTTTTTCGGTTGAATTGGAGCATCTAAGAATATTTTTAAAATATTTTATAAAAAATTATTGAATACAATTCTGTTATGGATAAGGTAATTACTTGATCGTCTCGTAAATGCTGCACCAACCTTTTTCTGTTGTTTCTTTTGTATACTCTTAGGTATTTTCGCTTTTTTAAAGTTTCCTTGTGGCATCTTTAATTATAAATTGTAAATGATGAAATACTATTTATTTTTAATTTGTCGATGATTTTGGATAATAATGTTTATCCCGCATGTTTTTTGACAGTTTTCATATGTTTTTTTTTATTTAGTGAAATAGTGACATTGCAGATGCCCCATGCGATATCCTCAAGCTTGTCGCTGAATGTAGGTAAGATAAGATCAACAGGTTAGCAATGAAAATAATACTCTACGACAACGCCTCGAATATGGCTATAAGTTACCACAAATGCATGTCTTCCCTATGGATTCTCAAGAAAATGTGGCAATAAACGCAACACAAAGTTGAGTAGTCATCGTAGTTTTTATTCACATAAAAAATTTGTTTTAACTCAGGCGGAGAGTCTACAGTCTACTATAATTAGAAGTCTTGTCTAACTACAGCTACCTAAATTTTTCAAAAAAAAATCATTATTTTGGTTTATTTTGCGTTTTTTGTATGAAAAAGTGGTAAAAAAACAATATATTTATATTTTAATAAGGTTTGTGTACTACAAAATAAAAAGAAACTAGTTTAAAAGCTAAATTAGAAAATTTTTAAAAACTGTTTTTATAAAATTAGTCTATTTGACGAAGTTTTGAACATGAAAGCAAAAGATATTACATACTAAAACTAAATAGAATTTATTTTTCCTTATTTACTTGGTTGGTTGGTTTACAAGGCGGTGACGGAATCAAAGTCCCTCGCGCACTTGAGCCTATTAGGCCTACTGACCCGTTGAAAAATAAAAAGACTATTTTGAAATGTAAAAAGACTAAATTGACCTGAAAATGCTATATATAGATAAATTTAAATTTAATATAAAATATAATAAGTATTTTTTTTTTTTATTTTTTAAGTTTCAATAATTTCTACTTGAACAATATAAACCATATAAAGTGTATTGAAAACACCATATTAACAGAAAAAATAAACACCAATTTTTTTAGTTTATGTTCGATTAGTACTTCCAGTTCCAGGCTTCTAGTTATTGTATCTCTGGCACAGATATTTATCTTCTTTTTTTAATATTTTCTTTCTTAACAAAAGATCGGTGACACCAAATTAGCTACCTAAATCAGGTCCCATTACAAATTGTGACAATTGTGTGGCTTTTGTGTATTGTCATATTTTATTTGGAAATCAATGTAAAAAGGTGCAAACACAAATTTCTGTAAATGTATGTATTTCATAATTTCTAGTGCAATTCAACTATGAACCATGTAATAAATTTAAAATGATACTATATCAAAATATGGCTATATTGAAATATATCGATCGAAATTGAAAATGCATTTTTTTTTTCATTTAGTTTAGTATATTTCCTTAGCCCCCTTACGACAGTTAAATATATACCTCACAGCAAAGGAAATATACTATTTATCTGTGGCAACAAAACTCCCGATTTTTAGTTGCCTACAGCGTTTTTAATATCAGTATATGTTAATACAAAATAATGATGATGAATAATTCTCCAAAGAATTATTTCAGATGTTTACGGGTTTTAAAGTGGTTTTCGTTCCCTATACATTCTTTATATATTTTTACGCCAATTTTGTTCCACCTAGAATAAGCCGCAGTTTAATGATAATGCGATAAAAATAACTTAGTTACCATATTGCGTTTCGAATTTCCATTTATCGCTTCGCAACGCAAATCGCAATAATATAACCACACAAGAAATGTCAATGTCAGTTGTCATCAATTTGAATTGTCTTGCTTGGAAAAATTATATTTTAATGTCTTCATGTCTTCGTCTGTCCGAAAGAAAAGTTAATATTTGTAATTGTAGAAATAGAATTTTAGAAAGATTTTGGATTTTGGTTAGAAATCGCATTGCAATCGTGAGGAGCGGTCGTGCGACTTCCAACGTGTCAATATATTCATATACCAAAATCATTAGACAAAGTATTCCTTTAAATGTTTTTATTATAAAAGAGGAGTTATAATATTTCATAATTTTGAATATTATTTTCTAATTTCATTAAATTACCCCAGTAAAATTTGTCTAAATCATTTTGTAAATATATAATTTTTGAAATGTTAAACAAGTGTAAATAAAAATTTTTCAAATCAGGAAACTTTCTCTTTTAAGTCACGAAAGTTTTTTATTTAAGTTTTTTTTCAAAAAATAAAAAACATATAATTAAAAAATGACTGAAAATAGTGGAATTAATGAAAAAATAATTCGTGTTGGATCCCGAAAAAGTGAAGTAAGTTTTAACAAATATAGTTAAATTAAACTTATAAATTTTTAATGGTTATAATTCTTATAAGTTTAAGTTATATCATAGTTCTTTTAGTTACTTAGTGTTTTTTTTAATTTAGAATAGACATTAAACTATAATAGGTTATAGAAGGTTTATTGGCCTTGACCAAATTATATTAAATTTGATTAAAGAAATTAATATTAATTAATAAATTTTCTTTCAAAATTATTTCATAGTTGGCTTTAATCCAAACAAAATATGTAATTTCTCGTTTACAAAAATTATATCCGGATCGCATATTTGAAATACGTAAGTAAATTTTATATATATATTTAAAAGATTTTTTTTTTTCATTACATAATTTGGCAATTTAATTATTTTAATGTGTCATGATATTTGACTTTCAGACTTTAGTAGAAAAAAACACTTAATTTACTATTACTATTAAAAAATCTGATTTATTTATATAAATATAATGCACTTTTAACATATTTCAAAGTTATATTTACGTATGTAAACATTTTTTTGTTGATATTGAAAACTAAATTAAAAACTGCTACATTAGATTTCTTTGAAAACCTTTAGGCTTTTTTATTTCTCCTAATCCAATCTAATATTAAAATATAATTGTCTTTAATTTTACACCTATAAATGTGAAACTATCAAGGCTAGTTAATCAAGGCAACAGAACATGATTATAACTATTATATTCGTTTACTAGTGGATGATAAATTATCTAGTTGTAGAATTATTATTTAAAATTGTAACTGTATATTACGTAAATTAATATTAGACTATATTTGGTACATGTACAATATAGTACTTATATACTATATTATTATGTATATTGAATAAAATATTTTTTTTATAAATAAAATATTATTTATTTGATCAAACATTAATTTATTTAACATAACAAAATAATTTAAAAAACTTAAACACTCTAAACTAAACTACTTCAGATTTAAATAAAAAATAAATTTTGTAAAAAAATAATAGCGATAATAGCCTACACACATCAAAAAAATCTAAGGAACACCATTATATTTTCGCTGTAATTTTTATTAATTTTTTGGGATTACTAATTTTTTTAAAAAAATAAAGGTACATCGATTACGCATCGGTACAAAAAAAATTCCTGAAAAAAGTGTAAAATCCCGTTAATTAGGGTATAAAAACCAAATTTGTATGTAATTTCAAAATTTTACATAGATTATTTTATTATAAAAAGTACAATAACATTTGTTTTGATTTTTTTTATAAAATAATTAATAAGAAGTATTGCCTCCTCTTGCATTTACAACAGCCTGGCACCTTCTAGGTATTTAAGTTATTAAAATATTAAAAAAATCTTTTGGTATTCGTTGCCAGTGCTATTGCAGAAGATTACATAGTTGATCTCTTGTTGTAACTGTTGCCATATCATTGAGAAAGCTTCTTTGAAATGTATCCCATGCGTGCTCAATGGGATTTAAGTCCGGGGATTGTGCTGGCTACAAGAAGTTGCTCTTAAATTCCCATTTGGAAAAACAAGATTGGTTCTTCTAACAATCGTAATTCCTGCCCATACCACGATTGTGCCTTCGCTATAACAGTACAGTATTTTTGGTCAATTATACCATAATTAGTGCAAGATAATGATAATTTATCTAATATGGTTAATTTAATTTATTTTAAATAAACTATCTCATTTATACAAATTTATATTAAATTTATGATTGATTTTATTAATTCCTTTAGAGACATTATCATATGTATACTTTTCGGGTAACATATCCAACCTTAATATTAATTATAATCGGGGCAGTAAAATTAAGACTAGATGTGGAAAAATGATAAGGAATTTTTAAATTAGTTATTTTACGAATTTTTTTGGTTAGTTAATACTAACAGTATAAAAGTAACTATAGTACAATATAATTTATAATATTCTTTTTATTATATGAATATAGAATACCTATTATTTCTTTAAGTGAATATATTATCACTACAAATAAAATGGTTTTTAAAATAAAATAATTTCAATAAAATTGAACTATTATTAAGAAAAGGTTAATTAATTTTTTTTTTTGTTATTATTGTGTAAATTAAATTCAGAATATATATTATAAATCGTATACAAAAATTAAAATTGACGAATGTTTACACAAAATATTGATTTTAATTCAAAATTGTATGCTAATTGAATTTCTTGTCTTTCAATTATATAATAACAATAAGTAATATTTAAATTTTTTAAATTTGATTTCTATATGCTCCAAAAATGAAACCTTTGAGATAAAAAAATGTAAATATTTTTTACCACCGGATGAGCAAAATAATTTTAAATTTAAATTTTAGTGATTTTTGTTATTTTATTTGGTTCGAATACATTTTTTTTTAAAGTTGAATTGATAATTTTTAATAAAAAACTGATAAGAAAATTAAAAATCATTTTAACAAATGTATACGCACAAAAATTTTATCTATAAGTTTATATAAGTATGTATTTGATTTTTTTTTTTGTTAAAGAGCAGATTGTAGATAATACCAGCTTAGATACTATTGAAATTTTAAAAATTAAACTAAAGGCTTGCTAAGCATGATTTTCAGAATTTTTTAAGATTAAAAAGAAGAACAAAAACAGATAAAATATTAGCATTTATTTCTATTATTATGGTTCCAAAATTATATGTGTAACAAAATACGTTCGGTATAAATTTTTAAATTTTTACAAATTATAAAATATTATTATTTTTTTATTTTTAGTTTGTTTATTGGTTAATTTTAAAACAAGTAACACATTTGTTAGAATAACTTGGAATGAAGGTTAAGTAACATAATAGATATTTAGGGAATGACTGAACAAGACTTCAGAAAACAAATTCCAAAAGAATATTTTTTTATTTTATTAACCCGTAATATTAAAAACGTAATTCCCTAAAAAAAAACTTCCAAATATAATATATATTATTTAATTTAATCTTTGTGTTATTCAAGTTTTTCTATGCTATTCTATTCAGTATCTTTAAAATATTATATAAATATACTTTAAAAAATCTGATATACAAATTAAATAATATACAAAATCTGAACACACAATATAAAAAACATGCAATTGTTTTGACATGTGCTTGAATTTACGCAATATGAATTTATATGTTGAGATAATAAAACTATTTTATTAATGGTTAGTTGTGGGAAGTTTTGCTTAAATTTATATTGATGACGTTTTTTTAATAACTATAGTTTTATTAAGTCATAAAAATATACTAAAAATAATACACGTAGTAATTAAGAATTTAGATTACATTAAAAAGAAAACTCTAGTTCAAGAATATTGTGTTTATCAGATTATTAATTTAAAGATTAATATTTTTATCAGATGCAAATAAAACACTTATCTCCAATTCAAAAAATTGATGGTAAATTTGAAATAGTTTGCTCAAAAAATGAGATTTATCGACTTTTTCAGTAAAACCAATTACCTATGAAATATGAACTAAAAAATCGAGAACCTATGAAATGAAAGGAATATAAAAATGACTGAATAATTTGCATAAACCATAAAACACATTTCGTTTTATGGTTTATGCCCAATGATTTGAAATTTTTGCTGTCTATTACTATTTAAAAATATTTTTCTTTTTAGTAAATATGTATATTCGGATTTTTTTTATCTACATTAAACAAATATTTATACGTCCATTTCAAATAAGGAAATTGATCAATAACATTTACAAAATTTGTGTTTATTCACTTCCCAAAATTAATACCATTTGTTTGATAAGTTATTTTTTTTAAAGGACATCAAAAATTTGATACACGCAATATTTCTATAAATTTACACAGAAAATGTCACATTTTCTTTATTTTCATAATAATAATTGTTTCTTAAAGAAATCAATTAAGTAAATTCATTAATATTGCTTATATAAAACAAATTAATAGCTAAAATTTTATCAAATATATATTAATCAAGATTAAAAATTCAATAGTAAATTCTGCAATAACACGCAACCATTCTAGGTGATCAATTATAATAATTAATAAAAAAATAAATATCGCTAAAAACAATTTTCTAAAATCCTTAAAAAAAAGAGTTTATACAATTATTTTCTAAAATTCATAAATGTAGAGCTTAAAAAATTACAAAATGATCACAAAAAAATAAATAAATGATTATTAAAAATTAAGAAGTTTATTATATATTACCTAAACACGTTATGTATTCTTCATGTAATATCTAATTACTATTTAATTCTTAATGACAAGGGTCCATAAAAAGTTTTCCCTGCTAAATAATTATTATGATTCAGAAGTTCCTATAGAAAATGTCAACTTTATTTAAATTCATCGTATTTATAGAAATGATTAGTATTGACTTAATTTAGCGTCTAGCTGAGAAAATTAGCCTGATAATTTCGCATTAAGCTCAATTATTGAATAAACAATAATGTAATAAATTTATTTGCAAAAAAAATAATTTATCCTAATTAAATGTTTCTTTCCGATTGAAATCATGAATGAATTTATTTATAAATATTTCAATTTTATTATTATTTATTATACATTAAAAAAATATGTTCTAATATATTAAATTATCTTTTTTCAGACACCATGTCAACAATGGGTGATCGTGTCTTAAATGTATCATTGCCGAAAATTGGTGAAAAATCTCTGTTCACTAGAGATTTAGAAGATTCACTTAGAAATGGTGGTGTTGACTTTGTCGTACACTCTCTAAAAGATTTGCCAACCGCTTTACCAACTGGAATGGCAATTGGTGCTATATTAGAACGTGATGATTCCCGTGATGCATTGGTTTTAAATGAAAAATTTAAAGGAAAAACTATAAAAACACTTCCAGAGGGTAGCGTTATTGGTAAAAAAAATGTTACAATCAAATATTGTAGTTTTTTGTTCTAATTTTATTTTTCATTTTTTAGGTACCTCATCACTTCGCCGTACTGCACAAATTCGCCGTTTATATCCACATTTAGAAGTGTGTGATATTCGTGGTAATCTTAATACTCGTCTAGCAAAATTAGATGCACTGCATTCAAAATTTGCCGGAATAATTTTAGCTCAAGCTGGTCTATTGCGTATGGGCTGGCAAAATCGTATTAGTCAAGTTTTGAATCCTGTCGATCTATTATATGCTGTTGGGCAAGGTGCTTTAGCTGTTGAATGTCGTTCAAATGATGATGAAACTTTACAAATGTTACAGACGTTAATGTGCCTACCAACAACATGTCGTATTTTATGCGAACGTAGCTTTTTAAAAACCCTTGGTGGTGGTTGTAGTGCACCCGTTGCTGTATGTACAAATTTACAAGGAGTTTTAGAAAAATCTCATAAAAAATTACTAAGTGATGGTGCTTCAATACAATTTACTGGTGCAGTTTGGAGTTTAGATGGTCAGACAGAGATTCGTGATGAAATTGGATGTTGTTTAGATACGGACAAGAAGAGAAAATTTATTGAAAACAGTAATAGTAGCAGCAGTACTAGTAGTTATGGTAGCAATAATGAGAATGATGACGGCAATTCACCGAATAAGCGCCTTAAAATTGATGAAAATTTTAGTGAAAGCACTAGTAGTGAAGAATCAATACCGATACAACGTAGTAGTCCAATTATTGTCAATGAAGATAAATTTCCTGCATTAAACCAACAAATAGATAATTCAGCTGGTGATACAATAAGTCAATCTCTGATGAAATCATCAATTTTACCATTAGATTTAAAAAAACTAATCGATGTACATGGTGAGCTATTTAAGAAATGTCCATTTTATGCTCTTCACCAAAAAGATAACAAAAACGGTTGTACATCAAATTCAAAACAAACTGAATGTCCATTGAATTTACCAGTTGGCCAAGATTTTATGGGTAAATGTCCATATGTTGATACAAAAGATAAAGTTGAATTAGCTGAACAGGGTGCCTGTCCAATCACAAAACTAACAGCACCAATGGAACATATAAAAGATACAAGTAATGGTGACATCACAAAGGATGAATTTGCACATGGTGAACCAGAATTAAAATGTCCATTTTCAACTTTGGATTTGACATTAATAGATTCGTCAATAGAAAAAGGAAAATCATATGAAAGTTCTCAACCAATTGGCCATGATATTTGTCCATTTTTACAACAAAGCATTAAAATGATCGATTACAAAGATGATGAAAAACCTAAAATGATGGACATACCGCCGGTTATGCTAGACGATTGTCAAGAATTATTTTGTGGTATTTATCGTCATCAATGCTATGCTCGTGATTTATTTGCTAAATGTGATGAATTGGGTAGAGAATTGGCAGATAATTTAATACGTAAAGGTGCCTTAGATGTTATGAAACGTGCACAAGATGAAATTCATAATAAAATATAGAAAACACAATATTTTTGAGTTTATATATTTTTATTTATTGTTGTGTTTATTTGGAAAATTTGATTAAATTAAATTAATTAATTTCTATTATTTTTAGAAGATCAACTCTGTAGTTTTACTCAAATTATATAATAATAATTGTGCATTTATTTTATTTCTTAGTTTCAGGAACCTATAAAACAAAATAAAAAATATGTTTAGGGTTGTAGAACACAAAATAGAAGAAGAATGATTTATTCTTGTTTTTTATTAAGTTTGTATTATATATATTTTGATTTTATTTTTGTTTGACATTCTATGTAAAATTAATTATATAATTCTTACTTTCAGTTATGGGAAGAACAAAGTTTATTTAAATATCGGAATTACTATTATTTTGTATGTTTATACTATTATAATAATTGTTAAATATAAATTATTTTATTACATGTAGTTATATAATTGGTTAATAGGTAATTTTTGTTCAAATTATAATTTTTTTTATAAATAAAGTATCAAAACAATAAAATATAAACTGATACTTTTGTTTGTTTTATTTGTCAAATATATTTAAATTAAGTTGATATTTTATATTTTTGTAATTCTTTTTATATTTCAAATAAATCAAAGTATTTTTTGTGCTTGAAACAACTTTGGAATATATATATAAACTTACAATATACTTTTTCTAAATATTTGTAAATTATGTTTATTAAATTTTATTATTCATCTATGCTACTGATTTGTTTCAAATAAATAAATGAGTTCGCACATTTCTAAGAATTGGGTGTCCAAACACAAGGATGGATGTACACAAGGAAACGGCCCATATTTTATTTTCCTTATAGGAAATTTGGCGCAACTTTCACAACAAAAAATAAAGTTTGGTCCAAATAAATTTGGAATTCGTACCAAAGTAATTTGAATATATGTAATTTCCTTATTATTTTCATTTTTGGATTTAATGCTTTGGACCGAATAGCATTTTGCCGGAGTCTGTTTATTATTTTAAATTTTAAATTAGGGTTGATTATTTATTATAACTAAGTTACAAAATTATTGTTTTTAATTAAGTGTCATTTTAAAAATGGTATTGTTTTCAAGAATACAATTGAAATTGTATGTTGCATATTAAAGGCAAAAAAAAAAAATATTTAACAAGAAAATTTATTGTTTTTGACTAGTTTATTTTATAAATTAAATAATAAATAAATATAATATATATATAAATGTAAATCTGTATATTTACATACAAGACAAATTTTTATAAGTTATTGTTAATTTATATATATTTTTTTTCTCTATACATCTTTGGTTAATTAATCTTATTTAACTTTTAATTTACAAAAAAATAAATACACAATTCATTATGAATATTTATTTAATAAATTAATTTAAAATTGAGTTATTTAAAAATATTTTTTAATACACTCCACGAAGTAATGATAAGACCAAAACAAAAATGCATTTTTTTTTTGTGCGTATAAAGCAATTGCATTGTTATGCACAAATATATAACGGACGAACCTAGCTCTAATTATAACGGGACCTGTTTAATATTTTATTTGTTTCCTTTTGTTTTCGCAACGATATTTGATTTATTGTAGAGCGAAGTATTGATAAGACCACATGCATTGTCTATATTATTTTTTAAAGTTTTAAGTTTCAAATAAATTTTGTTTGTGGTGTTTCATTATTGAAAAGGGTAAAATAATGAATAATTTTATTTAAATCATAAATTAAACCATTTAATTCAGGAATACTTAAAAATATGGGTCGTGGAAAGCAATTAACCGAAGAGGAAAAAGGAAAAATATTGGCATATCGAGAAAATGGATTGAATACCAGAAAAATTGCTGCTCGTTTAAATAGGAGCAAAACAGTCATAGTGCACTTTCTAAATTTAAAAGAAAATTATGGAAAGAAAAAAAGCAGTGGCAGAAAACCAAAACTTAGTCCAAGAGACATTCGTGAAATAAAACGATTAGCGTCCAATAAGTCAACAAGTCCAGCAGATATAGTACGCCAACTTAATCTAGATGTCACTGTACGTTGGGTACAACATATTTTAAAAAACGACAGCAACCTTCAATATGCTAAACGAATCCGTAAACCTAGGTTAACTGAAAAACACAAACAAGCTAGATTAGCGTTTGCTGAAAAATACCAATTTTGGGACGAGGAGTGGTTAACAGTTATTTTTTCGGATGAGAAAAAATTTAACTTGGATGGCCCAGACGGCTCACAGATGTACTGGCACGATAAACGTAAAAAAAAGGAGCAACGAATGGCACGAAATTTTGGCGGTGGCACTCTTATGATTTGGGCTGCTATAGGTTCTACGGGAAAATCTCCAATTTGTTTTATTTCCACAAAAATGAATAGCAATAAGTATATAGAACTTCTGGACGAAGTCCTTTTAAATTTTGGTGATGATTTAGCAGAAGGCAATTGGATTTTTCAGCATGACAACGCTGCCGTACATTCATCGAATTCCACGAAAAAGTTCTTGCTCGACCGTAATGTGCCTGTTTTGGATTGGCCCGCTTGTAGCCCCGATTTGAACCCTATTGAAAATGTATGGGCAATACTCTCCAAGCGTATTTTCAAAAATGGGAGACAGTTTGAGAATATCAAAAGTCTCAGGAATACGATTAATTATGAATGGGGGCAAATAGAAAAAAATATTATAGTAAACTTAATAAACTCAATGCCTCGTCGACTTCAACACGTTATACTAAATCGAGGAGCTCATACTACTTATTAATTTTCATTTAAAATTTATTAATCGGCTTACATTTTGTAATTTTTTTATTCATATTGAATTTGGTCTTATCTTTTATTCGCTTTAAATGAATTTATTTTTTTGATTTTATACATAATTCTAAACATAAATATAAATATTGTAATTTAAATAAATACTTATTTGTAAGATTAATAAATATACCAAGTATATTTACAATTGGTAAAAATATAGAATAAGAATTGGTTATTTTTACTTTGGTCTTATCATTACTTCGTGGAGTGTATTTAAAAATATTTATTAATAATAAAATTTTGTTTTTAAATAATTAGTAATTTAATTGGCCCAAACAAATATTTCACTTAATTTTTGCGTAATTTTATTATTCCAAGGCTATTACATCAAGTCTTTATGGTTTCATAACTTATTAAAATTAATTAATTTTATTTTGATAATCCAATTTTACTAAAATTTCTTAATTTCAACAAAAATTGATATCATTCCTAATTATATCAAAAAAAAATCTTAAGATTAATTTTAAAATCATAAATATGTTCATTATGTACATAATATAAATATTATTTTAATTTTTTGTTTTTTTATTGTTTATATAATAATTTGAGCATTTTATGTTTTTGTTTTTTGTAAATGTTTTAATATATAATTTTGAGTTCAAAGATTATTATAAATTTATCTCTGAAATGGCTAGACGTTGACGAGAATTATGAAAATTCTTTGAACACAGTTGCTTTTATCCATACTCTGATTGAATTGTTAATGCAAATTGTCCTTTTGGTATTGATGTTCCATGATACCATATTCTAGTGTCCACTAGTACTTGATATTTAAAAAAAGAAATAATTATAGTTATTTTAAAAATAAATTAGAATTTCCTCTTATTTGAGCGAATGCACAATTCACTAAATATCACTGTAGATACTCGCCGCATAAATGGTTAATACGTAATTTTATTTGCTAAATATATGTTATCAAATATAAATTGAGGTCTATAGTTAATTCGGTAAATTGTACATATCAGCCTAAAAATTAAATGATCATCAAACTATTTGGTTTGGAATTCCACAAACATACATTTTATAATAAATAAAAACCAGAATAAATTAAATTATTAACCTAAAAAAATATTTGTTATAATAATTACCTGCATCCCCAGGTTCCACATAAAAAGAGAATGAATGACAAATTTGTTCACATTCTGGTGTTGGGGCTAATACCCAACTTTTATTCCCCTGGAGTTGAGCTTGCCACATTAAACGTGGAATATAGTCTAACTAAAAATATATATATACATATATTTTTAATAAAAACTTAATTTTATAGTACAAAATAGGTATGTAGGTAATTAATTTTTTCCCTTACATGCATAATTGCACCCTGTTCGTATCCTAAAAAAACATAATCTGTATTTGGCATTTCGGCATCTTTTGGTAAAAAATGCGGTCTAGGATATAATTTTCTTAATTCATCTAATACAATAGGATGACAATTACTCCAACCAACATACCATGGCTGATAGCCATGTAAATATTTTGAACGTTCTTCGGACATACGAAATACTTCACGTAATGACATAAAATCCGAACGGAAATGTAGGAATTGACATTCTTCATCTAAGGCGCCTGGTATACGTTCATATAAATCTTTTAAAAATGTATAATTTAAATTTCTTGCTGCTGGCCAATGTGCAACTGCATTTTTTATAATTATTGGTTGAGATGAATATGCAAATGGTGCAAACTTTTCACGAGTGAGATTCTGTAGAATAAGTGGACCTCGGACATTTCGACAGAATCCACAATCACTTATGGGTCGTGTAGCTTCCCATACCTGAAATATTTATATAAATGAATATTTATGATATAAAAGAAATACAAAATAAAATTACCAAATAGTTATTTGGTACAAAACATCTTACACCTAACAAGAAATGTATAACTTCATAAACAACCGGAGTTGCTAGCATTAAAAATGCTAAAAAACATACAGCTATAATAATATTTAAACGTGGACGTGACTCAATTTCTGCTTCTGATTCTAAAGATTTTTGATAAGCTTCTTTAAGATCATGAACTGTAAATTTATGAATAATATATATAATACTAATTTACACATATATTTAAAATAAATATTATTACCTGATACACGTCCGGTTTGTAAAGCACTAGTGTGTAAGGAATTAAGTTTGTCCAAAAAATCTTTATTTAAAATTTGTTGTTGAAGATTATGATCTCTAAAAGAGTGGAAAATATTTTTAAATGCTTTGGTTATTGCCTGTGTCGTTAATTTTAGTGCATTTCTTTAAATTATTTATAAAAATCAACTTTGTTTTGTACGTGTCAAGGTTAATATCGAAAATTTATATCAATTAAAAATCAATTTACCTTCTTTGAACAATTTCCTGAGTTGATCTACTTTCAGACATATTAAACTTAAATTTCTAAATTATTTTGAAAATTTGATATCTTATGGTGTATAGAATATTATTTATATTATTTATTACAAAGTTTCTTTTCTAGTGTCAAGAAAATTGATGGAATAAATAAGAATTTAGAAGACATTTATTTATTTTTTTATGTTTACGTCAATGTTACATTTTCGAGATTCAGATGGCGTATTATGACAAATTATAAATCGAAATTTATTTAAAGGTTGATTTGCACTATTTTGATGAAAGCGCGAATCGATTATTATTAACTCCGATTACCATTATTGAAGCCTTTTAGAATACATACTTTTTTAAGGAATTTACGTTGTATGTTTTCTGATTGCAGGAGCACGACTGTTACAAAAAGTAATGGCAGTTTCCTTATGATACTTAACGTATAATTTTTTCAAGTATGTATTATAAATGCATAATTTAATCGCTGAAATATCAAATATATATTCCGCCGATCCTCTCCAACTAGCTGAACAATCGACCAAGTCCAACCTATTAATATTCAAATAATTCTCTTCATTATTAAAAATTATAAATCCAACAAAATTTCCAGATATTTTAAAATCCTATATCCAATTTTATTTTAAATAAATTTCACGGAATTTTAATCGTGATCGGATTATTGCCCACACGAAAAATGCCCACACGAAAATTCCCCACAGAAAATTGCCCACAGACAGTATTGCACACATGATTAATGCCCACACAGAATAATACCCACAAGGAAAAATGCCCACAAGGAAAAATGCCCACATAGACAAAAGCCCACATAGACAAATGCCCACATATAAAAATTCGTACACGAATTTTTTATATTTAAAAATTATTGTAAATATTATTTATTAAAATAAAATTTTATTTTACAATGAATTTTGTTTTAGTAAAGAGGTAAATATTATATAAACTGTGAATGGGAATTTTTTGGGCAAAAGGGTAAACATTATTGTTTATTAATTACCGACTATTATTAACTAAATATTACAGGATAAAAAATCTACCCAATTATGGGTTTTTAAATTACATAATAAAAAGATGACATCAATTGGTGCTACTCCAAAAATCTAATGGGGAGTATTTTAGTAGAAGTGAGCAGTGAAGCACTAACGTTTAAGCCGAAGAAAACTTCAATATCAAGAAATCTACTGAATTTTAGAAGAGATGGATATTTACCATTTAACTTGCTACCAAATTTGGCACCTGAAAGGATATTGGTAGATTTTGAGAAAGCAGAGATGAATGTAGCTAGAATCGCATTTCCATAGACTGATATAAGATGCTGTTATGTTCATTTGGCCCAGAGTATAATAAGAAAAAATAGTTCTGTTGGTCTAAAAATTACATTTGAAAACAACCTGGATATGAAGTTAAAGCTGAAATCATTAGCAGCATTTTTTAATTCTGTAATTTAAAAACCCATAATTGGGTAGATTTTTTATCCTGTAATATGTGTGGGCATTTGTCTATGTGGGCTTTTGTCTATGTGGGCATTTTTCCTTGTGGGCATTTTTCCTTGTGGGTATTATTCTGTGTGGGCATTAATCACCCTTTAAGCACCATTCGGATTCAATTTTTCTGATTCCAAATTGATTTAAAATTGATTCCAAAATTTTAATATGAGAACAAATTATTCTCTCAAATTACACACATACAAATACAACAAGCATTTTATAATATTTTATTTTCTCATACATGCAAACATAACAATTTATCATAATATCATATTAAGTTTTATTATTTTCATTGTTCTGTCGTCCTCGTGCACAGTCCACAGAGTTAATTGTTTTTGTGTGCAGTAGCAGTACAATCGCCATTATATTTATTTTCCATAATTTAAAAGTAAGTAAATGAATATCTATTTATTTTATTTATGAAAATGTATTAAATTTGTAACATACAAAACTAATCTTATTATATATATTCTTTTTAATTTTAGATGAAATGAAAAAATTTATTTTCGATAGCGAGGCAGTTACATATGGAACATAATATAAAATGGCAACGGGCAGAGTTACGAGAACTAAGGCAAAGTTGGAGGAAAATATTTAAATTTAAAAAAAATTATATTCAAAATGTCATCTATAATTTATATTAAATATATTAAAAAATATAAATATAAAATATTAAAAATAATATTATTATTAAATAAATATTTATATCTAAAAAAAATATTAGTTTACTTAATTTTTGACTCCAATTTACATTATTTTCTATTCTAATTTAGATCATTTTTAATTCAATTTTCGTTCTTTTTTGTATCATAATTAGTTCAATTTGGTATCAATTTAAGTTCAATTTGGATTCAATTTTAGTTCAATTTGGATTCAATTTTAGTTCATTTTTGTATCAGAATTAGTTCATTTTTGATTCCAAATGGAATCAGAAATATGTATCAAAATTGAATCCAATTTGAATCAAAAAGTTGAATCCAAAATTTGTCTAATAATGGAACATCAGTTGAATCAAAATTGATTCCAAATTGAATCTAAAAGTTGATTCGAAATTGAACTCTGCCATATATAGCTGAGTTCATTTTTGAATCAATTTGGAATCCACATGTTTAAAGGGCATGTGTGCAATACTGTCTGTGGGCAATTTTCTGTGGGGAATTTTCGTGTGGGCATTTTTCGTGTGGGCAATAATCACCGAATCAATTTTAATGCATCCGATTAAAATTTTGTGAGAATGGTTTGAGACATTGATTACTTGTCGAAAATTAGGGGATGTTGTCCATACTAAATGTGTATACTACAATCAATATTTAATACTATCTTTGATGTTGTAAGTAAACCAATGATTATGCAATAATGGTACGAAACAGATTCGTTATAATTGCTAGGGATTCAAAAATATAATTTTTATATTATGATATTATGAGACATAATCAAAAATATTATATTTTACATTTAATTTCCCATTCAATGTTATAAACACAAATCTTTGGACATGAGATTTATGTAATATGAATACAAAAATTACAAAATAACTTATTATAAGCATTGGCTTTTATTGTTAAATAAAATTGTACGTAAATGATTAAATTGGTAACTTATTAGCTGCAACATTAAAATCCTTAAAATTAAATATATTATTTTGCATTAATTAAAAATATTGATACATATTAATAGAAAATATACTTTCATTTCTAAACATTATTTTTTTTTCTACAAAAATGTATTCTCAAATTACACATAAAAATTGATTCTAAAAAATATATAATTATTTTTCGGTTAAAATAAATTTTATAAAATACAACAAGGCACTTTGAGGAAGAAATGTTAAAAAGAAATGGTTAGAAAAATTTAATTGAAAATTATTCAATAAATAAAATTGTTGTTTTGTGCATCAGTTAAATTAATTACTCTATTGTTTGGGGCACAACTCTAGAGTTAATTTATTAAAAACTTTTCTGTTTTCTCGTTAAAAAGAAAATTATTTATACAGGCGTCTTTTTCATAGTATTTTCATGTGCTGTACGAAGACGATGTCTTAATTCTTTTGGGAATCTATCGTAACATTTTTTACACACTGGTTTCTCATCATATTCAAAAAATTTAGATTTTTGATTCATATTCATATCGCAAATAGAACATGCAAAATGATGAACGCACCATGCCTTATTAAGTGCTGTAAAAACTAAAAAAAAAGATATATATATTTATTTTCAATAATTTTGATTTCATTGACATTTACCATCTCCTGCAATAACTTGATTGCATACAAAACAAAGATTACCAAAAAGTTGATGATAATGTACTTCACAATATGCTAAACCACGTTTCTCATAATGTCGATGACCCAAAAATGGTTTCTCACATTTGGCACAAACAAAATGCTCAACATGCCAATGTTTACCTAATGCTGTAACAACACGTTCTTCAATTGGACGACGACAAGCACCACAAATTGGTATACCCATTTTATCGTGACATCGAAGACAATAAAGTTCATTCTTTAAAAAGTAATTATTAACAGAAACGTTAATATTTCGTAGAAATCTAATATTTTACCATATCATTTGCTGCAAAACCTGGTCGACTTTTTACTTCTCGAGCAGTTGAATCCAATTCAACACCACACGATGTACAATTAAAATGATAACCATGATATACTTCACCTCTAAATCTTAAAGGTTCGTCATCAATCATTCCGCTAAAATTTGGTAAAAATTCAATTTAGCAAATTCAAAAATTTGAATTCTATTAAATTCAACTTACTGGCATTTTTGGCACATATATTTCCCCGAACCAGCAGCCTTAACCATTGCATTACAATCATGACAAAGAGCACGATTCTTTATAATATAAAAATATAAATATATATAATATATACAACTGAAATAACTATTTGAAAATTTTATTATTGTGATTTTACCTGATTTTTAATAAAACCCGCATCTGCCAATTCCTTGCCACACATTTGGCAACAGAAACATTGTGCATGCCAATTAGCTGCCATTGCTTTAATAACCCGACCAATTACAAATTCACCACATTTATTACAACATGGTGCAAATAAAACATGAAAATCACGTTCACAATATTTTCTACCTTCGAATTCGTAAAAAATTCCATCTTGAAATTGTCGAAAACATTGAGCACATCTAAAAAAAATATTTTTGAAGATTTTTAATAAATTTAATAAAGAATAAAACAAAACATAACTTACGCAAAACATTGTGTATGCCAAAGTTCACCATTTGAATTCACAATTTTTTCATGTGGTTCAAATCCTTCGGCACAACGAACACAAAACATATTTCCTAATGACATTTGTTGTTCTGGTTTTATCCTAAAAAAAATATTAGAACTGGATTTAAATATACACTTTTTGCATGCAAACAAATTTAGGTTAATAATAATAATAACCATAAAAATATTAAAGAAAGCTGAAATAATTTAGGGCTTGGTATTCTTTCTTAGATAACTAGGTAAACAAAATATATTGTATTAGATCCAAAAATAGAAATTATTGTATGTGTAATTTTATTAAGGTGACGTCATTTTATTTTCTATGAATGAAAATTTAATAATGTTGCATTTTAATGAAAATTATAATTTTTGAATTCTTATTAAAGGACTGGAATTAATTAATATAAATAACAATGTGATAGCAAGCGGATGATGTGATTGTGAGATAATTTTTGTTCTTAAAACATGTTTAATTTATTTCCATATAAAGCAATAAAAATGTGGGGCAAATAAAATTATTATGATGGTTTACTTTTAATGAACCCACACAACTTATACAAAAAATTACAAAAGGTTTGTATTTAAACACAATCTCCTTTCTTACTCTGTAACAGGTGGCATTTTTACTTTATAAAACTTTAAATTAATTTATAAAACTTATTACTAATTCTGAAATAGGTATAATAAATCAAAAATCACTCCTCGGACTGAAAATAAACCACAATTCTTTATGATTCACACTTTAATTTAACTAATTTATTTGTTACTAAATTAATTAAGATTTTTTACCTTTAATGATTATATTTTTAGAAAAACTTTAAATTAAAATAAAATAGATGAAAATTAAAAAAAAAAAATTATTTGTTACAAAAATGCACAAAGTTACAAAAGTTTTATAAAAATAAAAATATTTTGACTGTTGTCAAAGTTGCCCCAGTAAACATTAACTCAAACTGAACTGACAGCTGATTGTTTTCTCGAATGTCGGATTTCAGCGTTTTTCGTTATTCAAATTAGTTTTTCGTTATTCAAATTGAAATATTGTATTGTATACAATTGATTGCTATAAAATACAATATTAGAAAATTTTCTAGCTCTAAAACCACACCCCTCTTTGGTAGTTTGACATCTTCTCATGTATTTTTTCTCCTGATCCCGCATTTCTATAAATATCAATTGCCGACATATTATTAATCTTCTATCTCTTAATCCGCGATTTATTTCTTTTGCTTTATTTTACCTAGTAGAACTACTTGGTAAAATCCTGTATTTTTACCCCGAATGTTGCTTCGTGCATTGTACTTCATTTCATAGTTTTCTTAATGCCACGGTTCGAATGCTTCATTTTTCCGGATATCCATTTTTCTCATTGTTCATGAGCAAAATGGACATACAAAAATGTAGACAAAATGTACCACTTTAATATTTTAATTTTATGGCTGATTAACAAATATAATTACTTATCTTCTTGAGAGCGGTTCTGGCATTGCTTTCCTTTCTATTTTTTGCTCCTAATTCAATGATGGTCCCCAAAGTACCAATGTGCTTGATTCACTTAACTTTTTTTAAACCACTTTTTTTAATTTTTAACATATTCATTAACATTAACTATATCTTTGTCTATCTATTATCATTATATTTTGCTTTCTTGCTGTTTACTTTCAGACCGTACCTAGTAACCTAGTAATACTTATTTAGATCTTTTCTAACATATTTTGTAATTCGCTATTCTTTATATTTACTATCACTGCTGGTTCATCTGAAAATTTAATGTTGTTTGTTATACCATATTTATTTTAATACCCATTTTTAGCTCTTCTAATGTATCATTAAAAATTTCTTCGGAATATACGTTAATAAGATTGGAGATATGATTTACCCTTGCCTCATACCAAGGGTGAATATAAGGGTGAATCATATATTTCTTGCCTGAAATATTTATTTGATTAGTGTTAAGTTCTGATTATTTCTATATCTCTTTCATCTATATTTTTATTTGGCATCTAACTTTGGAAACAAAATTACCGAATAATTTATTTGTAAATTATATTTTGGTCAATTTACATTTTGTTAATTTCAATTGTGCGTTCGGGAAATTTACTTTTGGTCAATTATTAGTCATTTCGTTTACATTTCGGAATATTTTCCAATATTTATATTCCTTGTATAAATTGTCTTTTGTTAATTATTTTATTGTGAGTTCATTATTATTTATTCTGGTTCGAAAACAATGATAGGATCATAAGCGTCCGCAATTCCTTTTCCTGGGAATATCAAAATGAAAATTTCAAATTCCTGGTCTTCAGAATACACATATTTGTTCTGTTGACAACCACAAATTATGCTGAAAAAATATATAATAGCTCCATCTTCTTTAATGCAAAACGATTAACGGTATAAAATACCGATTAATTAATGCTGTAGTAAATCGTTCATCCCATCTTTACAAATTTTTGTTAAATTTTTGTCGATTATTCAATAATAATTAAGCAATGGAAAATGATTTTTCATGCAGTAGTATTATAAAGTGGTTCATTGGTCTTCTCAAAGGCTGACGATTTTTAAAATAAAATGTCTTGTTATTGTTTTTCTAGGTAGTGGTATCTCCTTTTTTTATTTTGTAAATTTATTTATTAAAAATTAGTTTTGTTATTATTTTAATTACTTTTGGGTGCAATACCTATTGTATTGCGCAATACATAGGATAAGGACAGATTATATGAAAGATGCACATACCTAATCTATCGTACTTCCAAGGAATAGCTTCTTCAGTTTACTGATTAAAAAAATAGAATTCAACAATAATTTGTTAAATTTTAATTGTGGGCTAATTGGCATAAAAAGTATAAAGACTATTAATTCAAATTTTTATAGTAATCAAAATCAAAATAATCTAAAAGATATTACATTTTGAACCATCATATTTTTTTTTTATTTTCTTCTATTATTTCTTTATATATATATATTGAATTAATAAAACATCTATTAAGTTTTTTGCACTTTAATTGATGAGTGGTATTCTCCATATTCAATTAATGAATTACTTTACTTATATCTGAATATGCTATGTAATAATATAAAACTCTGAATTAAAGATAAACATTTTTTTAATTCTATATAGGAGTTGTATATATAGCGCGGTATATAATTTTGTCGGCTTTTATTTTAGATTAAACTTTTACGATTATTTTATATAGTTTTTTCGCTACATTTATATTCTGAAATGATGTAAACATCCTAATTTTCATATGTGCATCATTTCATATAGTTCCTGATAATAATAATAAATGGTTTCGGATGAAATGCCCTAGAGATAGTTTCATCACACTTTTTGGCCTATATTTAAATAGTTTGATTGTATTATTATGGAAGTTGTAGTGTCTAACGAGTTAGTATAGCGAGATACTTAAAACGTATTATACATATTTCTTAAAAAAAAGTGTCCTTAGAGATTATATAGGGAAAATAGGAAAACACGAATGAAATATTGCAGGTGCATCTATAAATTATATTTTTGGATACAATTATATATAATATTAAAAATGTATAATTGAATATTTTTTTAAAATAAAATAAAGAATAATATTTAAGTGTGTATTTCGTTTTTAAATAGTTTATGTTATTTTACATTTGATTTTGTTTATTTATATTAAATTTTTTTATGTCACTCCCTACTATATATAAATGTTGATATTTTAAGTATGGTTTTCATTAACATGTCACATACAGTTTGATATATAACGAATTCTTTCCTATGACATGTTCTTTATATTTTATTAGCTGTTTTTTTTATAAATAAATGAATCATTTTGATATATATGTTCATTTCATAGTCGCATTATATAGTTTGCTTTATATATTTATGAATCAATAAATTTTTAGATTTGATTTAAACAAGTTGGATTTTATCAGTATAATATATAATTAATTTGAAAAGTTAGAACCATTAAACACCACTGTTAATATTGACTGGAAAGTAAAAAATATCAGTATATAACTAATATATATTATCAACGTTAATATATCCTATATTAATTATGCAAACTTCGCATTAGATCAATATAAAAGGTTGCTACTTAAAATATAGAAAAAATGAAGAACATTTTTTTGATAAAAAACATTATTTCAAACTTTACTTAGTAGGTCTAGGTATATATGGATATTAATAAAAACATACAAAACCAATCTTAATATCAATACTTAAAATACACCTCAAAGTATTTTAAGTATTGATATTAACCGAACAATCAGATTTTGATTTTATATCAAACTTTATACTAAGCATTACTGGCTTATAACAAAAACTGCTATTTAGGGATGGCAGATAACTCGGAGTCGGAGTTGGGTTTCAACAGTGAGTATATCCAACAGTGTTTTGTAATTAACAATATGTTTGTAAGAAACAGTACTTTTTTATACACGTATTTTGAAGAATTTGAAATTTTGATAAAGACCCACTGATACTACTGGTCCTAAATGTTATAGAAACCAACTACATACATTATAAAAATAAAATGTGTACCAAATTTATTTGGAATCAGATAATAATTGCTCTAGACTAGAGAACATATAAAATATTAATCAGGAATTCGAGCATGAACCCCCGAAAGCTACTGACCTCTCCCTTTGTCGACACATACGTAATCACGAATCCAACCTGTGTACAAATTTCATTGAAATTTGATAATCATTACAATTCTTTTAAAGCATATGAAATATTAATCGGTAATTTTAGTATGACCCCCTAAAGCTAATGATCCCTACCTTGGTCGACAAATGCGTAATTACGAATGCAACCTAGTGTATCATTGAAAATGGTTTCATTGAAATTGGATAATAATTACATGCTATAAACATCATTTTATAAAATTCAAAAACGAAAACTGCTTCTTCATTAACATGCACCCACTGAACTACCGAATTAAAATTTTACAAGCCCCAAATACATAAGGAAACTATCATATGTGTGTCTTATCTAATTTCTGTCTAATTTCATTCAAATCAGATTTTAACTATTATTTATTGTTGCTCTAAAATACATGAAATATAAATAATATAAATCAGAAATTTTAGCAGCATGGACCCACTCAAGGTACAGATCCTAAATTTTACAAACTTCAAGTAGATTACGAATCCTGGGTAAGTTTGTATACAATTATGATCCCACTGAAAGTATCAATATCCTCTTGTAGGGGCATCAGGATGAAGTCTTCATGTGAGTGCGTTGCGTTTGCGTAGCCCGGACACATTTTTTATTGCAATTTCGTACTCTCCCCAGACCTCGAAAACGTCAAAAAAAAATTCAGTCAAATACATTTTTTTGATCATCAAGTCCACTGCAAGACTTCAAATTATTTTAATAACTATACTAGTAAAATGGTATAAAGACGAGATTATAAGACTAGTAAAAAAAGATTGCATTTAAATTTCTGGGTTGTTTTAATAAATATATAATTTAACGGAAATCAATTAATCGACGCTTTACTATGTTAAATATCATATACATACATAATTTAACTATAATTTATATACGTTTTTTCAAACCCCAGTACTTTTTTGTTTGTTTATTTTTTCATATTTTAAATCTTAAACTTTGTTCATAAAAAATAAAAATAAATCTTCGTTATGGCTTATGTTTTTATAAAAAAATATGAGCCATTTAACACAGTAAAAATAATAATATATTTTTATTATAGCTCTTAATACATCAACAAATTATATTGTCTCCTCTTTACAGTAATTTTAATATGTTTATGTTTTCTTTAAATAAATAAATTATAAATAACCCAGAGACCCAATGAAATTTAAGTATTTTAAATATTACAACCCACAATTGAATGAGTTTTCCATCTGCTATTGGTCCACAAATTATAAAACATAAAAATAAACACACATATATTTTTAAAAGAGGAATATACTTTTGGTTATTTATAAGCGTAAGATATCGAATCTAAATATTTTTACTATATGTATTCTTAAAGATTTTTATTTTGTTACAAATTTTCATCTTTCGTTCTCAAAACTAGAAATATAAATTTTCAAATTAATTTAGTTACTTGTATAAATACAACACTGAGCTCCTTGGTAAAATTCAAAAATAAGAAATAATAATGTATTCTTCAAATTTAAGTCCTAGTTTAAAATTTGATTGTAATAATGAACATCAATTTCAATCATGTAGTTTAATAAATTCTGAACAAAAATTAAATATGTATTGTGCTACAAATAATTATTATCAACAATTTAATAATAATAATGAATTAAATCATAAAAGACGTGAACAACAACAATATTTTATAGATTCAAATGGATTATGTTCAAATTATTTGAATAGTGATGCCAGTAATAATAATAATATAGAATATTCAAAATTTTCTACCAATAATGTTTATACAAATAATATTAAAGATTATTTAGATTATTTTCAAAATAATAAATCAAATAATAAATGTAGTGAAAGTTTTGATTTAATGGCTCCATTTTTAAATTTAAATAATCATAAAAAATCTGTTAAATTCATTAATAATAAAAATAATAATTATTGTAAATTAACCGATGAATCATACAATAATAATAATGTTAATTCGTGCCAGTTACAAAATATTATGAATAACGAATCTAATAATTATAGTAAAATAGAAAAAACTGAGATTAAAAATGATGTTGATCAAATAACTATTAAAATTGATAAAAGAAAAGGTTAGTTTTCTTAGATATATTTTATAGAAATATTTGTACATTTTGTATTATAATAATGATAAATTTAGCGAAAACAATTTTAAATAATTTATTATATGGTCCTAGAAATTTACAATTAAATTTAATCAAGGAAGCTAAAGTTTCTATATCTACTATTCATAAAAATATTAAATAATACTTAAATCCCTATATGAATAAACTCTTATTCATAAATAAATCCCACTACATAATTATTGCCTTCTGTGATTCTTCCACGAGAAAAAAGATCAACTTTGGAATGTGGATTTGACCCCAAATCTTCTTTTTTCTTTTCAATATTCTTATTTGCAATTATTTTTATAATAAGTTATTATTTTAAAAAATAGTTTTATTAACTTATACTGTGCGTGCATAGAGCTTAGGATTTACTTTATAAAAAATGGTTTTTACTCATATGAAATAAGCCATATACACTGTACACAGGCAAATGACACTATGGTATGGACGGATACAAATATTATTTTTCTGGAAAATTTAAAAACTTATTATGAAAATAATTGCAATTAACAAAATTGAAAGGAAAAATTAAACCAGAGATGAAGTTTTGGGATCAAATCAACATTCGAATGTTGATGTTTTTTCTCGTACCAAGAATGCAGAGTGTATGCCCGGCGTAAGCCAAATAAAACTATGGCCGATACAAATATTATTTCTAACTACTTAGATGTTTGCTTATGAAATTAGCAGTTTTTTAAAAAGAAAATTTCTCTTCATTGATTTTTATAGATTATTTTCGAGCCATTTATTTTAAAAATAGTTTATCTTCATAGTTACTTCGTACTTCACATTAACTATTTCAAAAAATTCGTAATTTTTGATAAATTAACATTTTTTAAATAAATTGCGGTTTTATATGTTTTTGCTAAAAAGTGCAAAACCCAACTATTAAGACTTTCCGTAAAAGTGTAAACTTGTATTTTAAATATTTTTTTTAAAAGAATATTCCTTTATTATTCCTGCTCATTACTACTAAATTTCAATTCCAAAAACATTATACAGGCTATGGCAATTTTATTGTATAAATAAAGGTACCGAATTATATCACAAGCATTATCATTTCAAGTAAACCAAATTTTGTTTATGCGCAAATTAATTTTTAATATTTCCTGCCATGGTAAAGGCAATCTTAATATTCAATTTTTGAAGTGATTTATTGCACTTATTAAACACTACTAATATCGTGTTCACAGACGTAAATAGGTGGACATCTTTCCAAAAAATTGTCTAACAGACTAAAAAACAAATCCAAAAAATGTGGTTATATTATTATAAGAATCAAAACCTGAAGACAATACTTTTATTCAATCAGAAGTTTTTCAATTTTATACTTATGTTGTAGGTAATTATTTAATAAAATAATATAAATATTGGTACTTTTGCTAAAATATTGATATATGTATTTCAGATAAAAATATTCTAATATTAAAATATTCAGGATTTTCAAAACTAACACGATATAGTTAATATTTCTTTACGGTCAACCACATTTTTTCTGTTTTTATACTTTAATTTATGTGTATTATTAGTAATATTTTCGGTTCAAAGATATGCTTTTATTATATAGTAAATTTTGTTTTTGTTTTGAAAATAGTGACAAAGTTTCAAATTTCAAAATTAGTTTTAGTCCCAAAAAAAATTTTTTTTTATAGACAACCAGACACCAGGAAGAGTCAAGAAAATTTCAAATAGAAAGGAAAGAACTGCATTTACTAAAGATCAGGTAAAAGAATTAGAAATAGAATTTTCACAATCAAATTATTTAACAAGACTAAGACGTTATGAAATATCTGTTGGTTTAGGATTAACCGAAAGACAAGTAAAAGAATTTAACATAAAAATATATATTTTTTTAAAATAATTTATTTTTAGGTAAAAGTATGGTTTCAAAATCGCCGTATGAAATGGAAACGTATTCAATTAGAGAAGGACAAAGCTGAAAGATTATTAAATAAAATTAATCTCTAAATTTATTTATTTTTATTTTTAACAAAAATTAAAGTATTAAATTATTTCACAGAATACATATATAATAAAATTTAAATAAATTTAACAATTCTATTCTATTTCTGTTTCTTTTTGTTGATATCAATTTTTTTCAATGTCTTTATTTTAGTTGATTTAATAATTTCTTTTGCAGCAATATTTTTCATTTTATCTTTAGCAGTGTTTACAGTTGAATTTTTAGTAGATTTCAGTTTTAAATTTTTATTTTTGGATTTTTGAATACCACCTAACTGTGGTTTACGGCTTATAATTTTCTCAAAACGATCATTAGATTTTGCAAATTGTTTTTTAACTGGTATCTCCATATCTTCATTTTCATTGTCATCACTAGATATATCTTCATTTGTTTCTTCATCATTTGAATCAGTAATAGTTTCATCAGCCTCATCACTTTCATCGCTATCATCATCTGATTCAATTTTTTTTAATTCTTTTAAAAAATTCTCTTTCAATTCTTCCTCTTCTGTTGGTAAATAATCTTCATCTTCTGATGATGATTCATCTTCTAATGTTTTATCTAGTAACTGTTTAAGTTCAATGTTATCTGTTGAAGTTGTTAATTTTGGGACTTTGATATTATCTTTTTGAATTAAATTACGTTTACGTTTTTTTACTAACAATAAACTGCCAGGTTCTTTATTATCTTCAGATAATTCTTGTGAAGTATTTACTACAGTTTCATCATCAGGTTTCTCAGTTTTTTCATCACTGTTGTTGATTTTATGTGGTAATAATTTTGGTGCAATTGTGATATCATCGAAATCAAGACCTAAATCAGCATATTTCTTTTTTAATTTATTTAGTTTTTTAATGCCATTTTTCGTACGTTTCTCATAATTATATTGATTCCATTTATTATTTAATGTTACCTTATAACGGGCTAATTTTGTTTTACCAGAAATAAATATATTTTTACCTAATGGAGTCGTTACTTGTTTAACTTTACTTTTGAAATAATTAAATTTTTGTTCCTCAGGTGGTATATATTGAGCTTGAACAATTTTCTTAAACATCAAATAATTATCCATTGTTTCTGCAGCAATTTTTGCTACTTCGGGTATAGCATATTCAACAAATGCAAATCCTTTAGCACCACCAGTTTTACGTGAACGCGCTAAACGTAAACGGGTTACAAGACCAAATTGTTCAAAATAGTTTTTAAGTTGTTCCTCAAAAAATCCATGTGGAAGATGTCGTATCAAAACTACACCACGTTCCGGACGTTTCTTACGTGCTTTTTCCTTTCGGTCTAGTCTTTTTTGTAACTGTTGTCGTTATATATATATTTTGTTAATTAAACGGAAAATATTGAAAAAAAAAATTTTTACCTGTGCTGAAATTACTTCTTCACCTTTAATGTCTTCATCTTCAGATTTATTTTGAATTGGTTTTTTTACTTTTTTAGAAACTGGAGGCATTTTAAAAATGTATTTTTCATTAAAACTTTCTTAAAATATTTTTAATTTGATTGTCTCAATTTTAATTTCAATTTCAATTCCTAACCACACGTGTTTGGAGTTTTCTGTTCTCTGACGGTGACGGTTGTTGGTTGTCAATTTATTTCAATTGGAAAGTACTATTTTTATTGTATTTGTAATTTAAAAATCTTATTAGAAAAAGAAATCAACATAAAAATATATATTATTATAGTGCCATCTATACGTGAACAATAATTTTAAAGATAACTATTTATAAGGCCGAATGAATATTTGAACGAACTAAATTTACCGAATATAAATTCTGTTAGCGAATCCAAACTTACCGTTTGTACAATTGATCGAATGCACGAATTTAAACGCAATTGGCCGAATGGAAATTTTTCTGGAAAACACCAATAATTTTTAAATTTTGTGATTAATTTTTTTTTTTATATGAAATTAATTATTCACATTTTTATTTTATAGATTTTTAAATTTCAAATTTTCAAAAAAAAGTTCACTATGCAGAATTGCAACTATTTATATTTTTGTAACAGTTTCTATAATTCGTTGTTATAAAACTTCGATTAATTCTAATAAATTTATAAAATCGATTTATAGTTCTTAAATTGATATTGTTTGATGCCAAGGCTATACTCGTTCTTATTATTATTAATATAGTAAAGTATATTTATTATTATGGCAAAACTCTATAGCAAAAGTTTATAAATATTTGTTTATCTTTCTTTATTCATTAAAATCATGATTTATGTTTATTAAAATAAATCGAAATAAGTTTAAATAATTCGATTCTTCAGAATATCGACTGTCACAATTAAAGTTAAACACATTAAAAACACCACACACAAAACAATGGTTTTGTTGTGTGTGTGCGATTGATGATATGTGAAATGTTAAGACGACGAACCCAACAGACGGTTTTGTAATATTATTCATTTAGCTAGTTTGGTTAGTTCGTTCAGTCAGTTAAGTTCTACTCACTGTTCTATCCGTCATATAAATTCCAGTGTGTAAGAGATATCATAAAAATATCAAAGTGAGTTTTATTTGCAAAAAAAAAAAAATTGTTTGTATCATACTTTCAAAATAATAAATAAAACATAATATATATTTTTATTATAATTTTTCCTATATTTTTTTATTTTAATTTTGATATTTTTGCGCATTTTATTTCTGGAAAATCTTATAGTTTCTATATTTTATTTATTTAAAGGTGAAATCAAAGTCATTTTATGTTTTGTAGTATATATACCGGAATTATTATTTACAGTGCTTTTTTTTATTATTTATAAAGGTTTTGTTTCAAAAAAAAAAAAAAAAAAATTCTATATTAAATTTAATTTTGAAAACAAATTTTGATTACATCATCGATTTTAATGTAATAATAAAATATATATTTCTACATAAAAAGTTTATTCGCATTAACTCACCTCATTCTCGGTTTAAACATTATTATTTATTTTCTAGTCGCTACTCCCCTTTTAATCTTATTACCCCTTTTCTTATATTCATATTCTTTTGCAATATTATATTTATTAAATAATGATATCATATTGTAATTTTTAAACCAGTTATAATAATAAAGATAATATATCGTAAAGAAAAGAAAACTTGGAATATTTTTTTTTTCACAAACAAAATTTATATAAATTCAATGTCTGGAATTAAATTCACTTCAATAAACAACTTTGACGTGACCTCTAATGTGCATGTATCATGTGTGCTCTAAATAATCTACTACATATGCTATACAATTTTACATTCATCTTTAATAAATATCCAGAACACCTTATCAACTCATGTTTGATTAAAATTTAATATAGAAATTCTAGTTTTCTGTTCAATGGCATTTTAATCACAATCATAAAAAAAAGTAAACATTTTATGATGACGTGAATTTTTTTTTACAATTTATATTATACAGGAGATAAGGCATCGTGTTGTTCAATTTGATTAATTTTTAATATAACATTAAAATTTGAATTATGAATTACATATAAAAATTGAAAGAACAGAAAAGCCATGCATGCCAATTCTGTATTAATAAAAAGAAATAACTTTTACTTTCATTGAATGTCATTCACACAAAATTTTACTATAAACACTAAACACTATGTCTAGTTTTGTTCTGCGCAATACTAAACTATATATTTAACAACCGGTACTAGTACTGTGTTTAAATACTAATACATGAATATAAAAATGTAGTATTAATTGACAGATAATAGATGAAGAAATTACAATTTAACAAATTTCCATCAAAAGGTAACCTAAATAATAAATTAATAAAATTGAATTGTAAATTTGTCGTTAAAAGGATAAACAGATGAACAAACCCAATAACATTTCAATCCAATATTAAATAAAATAATAATTTGATTTTGTTCAAATCAAATTTATATTAAAATCTTCTAATAATGCCTTTGGGCATTGCCACATATGATTATTAGACTTTCAAAAAAACAATTAATAACGCCACATTTAAATTTTGGCATTATTATTAACACATTCAAAATTCTAATAATAAATATTAACATATTGTTGATGAAGATGTCAAACCTCGTAAGTATCAAAACTAGAATTTTATAAGAACGACTAATTACTACATCAAAAATGTTTTTTTTTTTAATGTAAAAAAAAATAAAACTTTTAAACAGGCTATAATTTATATTACTTATTGCTTTATAAAATTATTTTTTTCAAAAATTAAAAATTGATACTTAGAGGTTTCATATCTTCATGGACGATATGATTGACATTAATTAATTTAACGCGCCCCTTTAATTTAAGAAAAGCGGTTCTTGTTCTGCGAAGTAATTTCTTCATACAACACTTCTTTTTCGTTACGCCTTTAGTGAACTGTAAACGTACCGTAAACGTAAATGTTAGAATAAGAAGAGTAGAAAAAAAGGAAGAGATTTGTATGAATTGGTAATTGGTACTACACCTAGAGCACGCTAAAAACGGTGTAAAAACGTAGGCGGTTCTAAAACGAACCGCTTTTCTTAAATGGGGCTTTATTAGAAAGCATTCATAATTATTTTGAATTCTATTAATTTATTAATAATAAATTAATTTTCGTCAATTCTGCATTCGGACATAGACACATTCGGTTAATTAGTTTCGATCAACCATTTGATCGTTGGTAATCGAACTTGGTATAATAATAAATTAAAACCTATAATTTAAAACCTTGTTATACAAAGTAGTCCTTTATCACAAAATCTTAGATGCGATTACATATCCTTTTAATACTGATAAAAATAATTAAAAAATCATCAATTTATTTAAAATAATTATAAAATGTGTTAAAAATATCAAAATTAAAATAATAAAGTTTTAAGCTAAACATTTTTCTACTTAATAATATTTGTTTTCTTTTTTTACTATATAACTAGCATAATTCTTAAAATTATTGTAAATTAATTTAATTTAATAAAAATTAATAATTTTTCAGCTTTTACGTTTTTAACATCCACTATACACGAACTTAATTTTTACACAAAACTTAAATCTTAAAAAAAATATTTATTTTTTATTTTTTGTTTGGAAATCCATTCCTGAGTGGAAACGAAATATTATTTTTTATTGTTGTTCAAAATTAGGCAAGATTTTTATTTTAATCTATTATATTTTTTATGTGTTTTATTTTATGTAAATGTTTATTGTCCTTAGAAAGGAATGGGTTTAATTCTAAGTAATATATGTAATTGAAAGAAAGTACTATCAGGAGTCTTTCGGTATCTTGAATTAGTGAATGATGAATTAGTGTATATCAAGCAAAAATGAATTTCTGTATTAATAATAAGTAGTGAAAAGCAAAAAATATGAATGACTGTCGGAAAAATCGTAAAAAAAAACAACATAGTTTACATTAAATATCAAAAGTGTAATTCATATAAAAGTGAAGTAATTCATGTTTTATTTCTCATAAATTATTGTCGCATAATTTTCATACATAAATTCATTTGTAAAATTAAATAGAATTCCCTTAACTCATTTTTTAGGCAATATACGAACGAATTCATCATATGATCGATCATACACTAATTTAGAGAGCCGTTTTACTGGTATAAGCGCATAGTATTTATTAAAATATATACTAAATATATTGAAATTTATTGGATGATTTATTTTTGTTCTTTGAATTAAATATAAATTTGTTTGTTATTCAACAGAAATAAAATTTAATTATAATTTATAAAACTTTATATATAATTTTTGTTTATTTATTATCTCAATGAGATTTAACCGCTCATTGAACATGCGTATCGTTGCTAAATTTAACAAAATAGAAAATATTTGCAATTTTTTAACTTTTTTTTTTCTTTAAATTTTCCATTCGGTTTTTTTATTTTATTTTTCCTAAGTAACAGGAAAATATATTTATTTTTAGAAGACTATTTTGAAAATAATGTCAATTTTTAAATATTTTCCTACTTTAAGTTCAGTTCGTTGTTAGCATTTCAAAGATTTCCATTAAGTATTTTTGAGATTCTATTCTGATATGCATATATATTTTTTGTAAAAAAGAAATAATTAATTTCAATTAGACTGTGTAAGAGAATTTTTTAATAAAACCTTTTGTTTTTTATTATGGGAAATGTTTAAAACATTTTATCAAGTATGTTCAGTTGAAAAGTTCGATTAATAGTTTCGTAATTAAAATTTGATTATGTAAAGAGAAATATAAAAAAGTTTAAAAAAAGTTTTTCATTTTTTCAAAATGTAGACAATATTGTTTTTTGGGTTGACCAAAAACAGTTTACCGAATTTATAATTTAGCGGAAAGTATATGTAAATAATCTAACCGAATATAATTAAAAAAAGTGGATAAACTAACTGGCTAAACTAATTGGAAGAAAACACTTGCGTTTCCATAAAACTATTCTCTTAGGGATCTCGATGTTAAAATACTAAAATTACATTATTTTATATCTCTGAACAAAACAAGAACTTAAATTTACAACCTTAAATCTTAAATTTACACAGAGGATGTGGAGTAATTCTTAGGCCACCTCATCTATTACTGCTATTATGTACAACATATTACATATATGATAATAAAAAAAAAAATTCTCTTAAAGATAGAGAATGTGA
This sequence comes from Rhamphomyia laevipes, assembly GCA_963920725.1. Lineage (NCBI taxonomy): Eukaryota > Metazoa > Arthropoda > Insecta > Diptera > Empididae > Rhamphomyia > Rhamphomyia laevipes. The sequence goes on along the minus strand of OY987257.1, from coordinate 42,702,503 downwards.
TAGAAAAAGTTCATAACGAATATGGCTTTCATAAAGAGCAAATCATCGACTTGAGCGTTAAACTATTTGTTAAAGAACTATTTTTGATGTCATGAACTGAAATTTTTGGTTGCATTTTCGTTAAAATAATCCTTCGTTAATTTAACGAAATTTCGTTGTGCAGTTGATAAATGATGTACTAGGTAAACTGTTTTCTGTCAATCCAGTAAAATTGATTACTTTTATGGTATCTTTCTATTAAATAATTATCAGACAATTATTATGCAAAGAAAATTTATTTGTTACGTCATTCAGGATTTTATGCGCAAAATCTAAAATGCACACTTTATTATTGAATTTAACCGCTGGCCCAACCAGAAAATTACAGACTCGAGAAAGAACATTATTATTTCAATTACAATTTTTAAATAAATTTAAAGTTTACCAATTTCTCAATTTTTTTTTGATTTTAGTTAAACTTTTCCTTCATAAATTTTGTTGAAGTTCGTCTCTACCATATAAAATTTAAATAAGAAATTGTCATGTCATTAGAAACCGGCAAAAATTTTCTTGTTGAACTAATATAAACACAATAATTGTATATATTTTTTTTACTTAGATACTTTATTATTTATTTTAATTAAGTAGTTTTGATTGAATTGTCGTGTTTTATATTTGAAATATTGTTTAATATTTGCTTATTTTAAACTTGTATCACAGAATATAATAATTTACTTTTTTTTTTTTTTGTATTTTCTATTATTAAAAATAATAATAATAACTTAAATATTGTTAATAATATATATATAAATATATATAGAAATTAAATCTTCAAAGAAATTTAGTGCTTATCAATAATATAAAAAATAGTTTCGAAAGAAAAATGGTTTATATAACTGAACATGATAATCCAGCAAAGGTAAATTTATGAAATTATTATTTTGTGTCTTTTTTATTTAAGGTTACATATATATATTAGTTTAAAAAGTTAAAAATTTAAATAAATTCTATGAATGAAATATATGTACTTTAATAATAACACTGCCTTAATATATTTTTATTTTATCAATTATATTTACTAAATAATTATAATTATGCTTCGTTTGACAGTCCGACCTTAATCTTAACTAAACTATGATTTGTATGTAGTTTAATAATTTAAACTCATTTCATTTCATAGTGTTAATTTTTACTAAGTTCAGATAAACCGAGGATTGTAAATAATAATAATAAAATAATATTGTGAATATAAATATTTACATGTATTATTGTTTTTTATTTATTGTTTAATTTTACACTATCTTTTTATTTCTAAAAATAAAACATTTATTTCTAAATGTTTTATCTTTTTATTTCTAAATGTTTTACATATATATACATATAGAAAGAAAATGTAAATGGTCTGCTTTAATTTTGGCAATCAAATTGCTTTTTCCATAAGCTTTAGCTCTATAGTCCTCTGCCGTTTAAGTTAAGCCTCAATTTTAGTAAACCTTGCACTGAGGAACCAAGAAAATAATTTAAACAGAAACTTTGGCTAATAGATTAAGATCAAACTGTGAAACTAGTCATTAACATGTCGTTATTAAAATGTTTTAAAATTTTGTCATAAATTTTAATTTTAAATATCTATGACATTTTGTTTTTTATTTATATAAATATCTTTGACTATATAATATATGGACTGATAACTGTTTGTCATTTTCATATATTTCCAAAACGAAAACTGAAACCAGGATAAAGTGGCGCAGTGAATAGCACAGTGGCCAGTAAAATAACTAAACCTAGCGACTACACAATGGAAGTTTTATTTTCATATTCTTGTCGCTAGATTGAATTACTATCTTTTTACTCTATATTAGATTTTGTTTTAATTATTTTTAAATTTTTGAAATATTTCAGTGCCCCTTAAAATGAATATATTTTGTCAATTTTTCTCTTATGTAACAAAATGAACACAAATTGTGCTGTATTAAAGAATATTGTTTTCCTATATTATTTAGGACACCTATAGCTGTAATCTAATGGCTATATAAAGATGGGTCTGACTTTTTTAATATAAAATTCAATAAAAGAAAATTCGTGTTATATAGCAAATGTTTTAAAAATCGTTGAAAGTTTTAAAATTATTTAATTAAAATAAACAGAAAAACTAATTTTATAATTATTTTTAGTTTGTATTACACAGAAGTGCATCCTTCTATAATACAAATTCGTCGCCCCATTTTCACGAAATAAATATCACAAATAATATTATTATATATTAATTTTATTGTCATTAATCGCAATGTTCCAAAAACATATTTTTTTTATAATTTTTTGAAATCCTTATCAATTTTGACAGTGTTTTTTTAGTTTTACAAACCGACACTGTGCTATTCAGGTCACTAGTTTATGTTGGTTACATGAATGAAGTTGGCTACTAGCAGTCCATATATATATAGTCAAAGATAAATATAGTCGCCTTTATATTAATTACTTTACTTTCAGAAAAATTATTTAAAAATAATTTAAAAATTTTTTTTTTTTATAAGTCACTTTTTGAATTATAAATTTTAATAATTCATTAATTGAAAAATTTCCTTTAGAAATTTTATAATTTAAAAATTTCTTTAATATTTAATTTAAATTAAATATTGGGCGGCGAGGCGTTCAATATATTAGACGTAATTTATGTATTGTTTATTTATTATCATAAAGGATTAATATTTAAATTATCCATCAACGCGAGACGACGATAGTTTTCCTTAAAAAATAATACGGTTCCTTTAAAAAAATAATTTCAATCAAGTGGTGTACGGTAGCCCTTATTATATATTTAACAAACAAAAAAATGTAAAATATTTGCGCATAGCAAAAAGAAATTTCAACAACAACAATAATTTTGATTCCCCAATAAAGTTCAACAATATCTAAAAAAATATGTTCGGTTTATCTCGTTATTTCACATCAGTTTTATGTATTTCATCCACTAAGCTAGTACGTAATTCAGAATTTAAATTAAAATACTTTTATCTGCCATATAAAAGTGCTGAATATTTTCAAAAAATGGTTTTTACAACTGAATGTGATGATGAATTAAAGGTATTTTTTTTATTTATATTTTTGTTAATAAAAATTGTGCAATTTACTATCAAATTATACAATTTAAAATACTGAAGTATTTTGGTGTGATATTTTCGAAGAAAAAAAATTATAATTTTTCGTAATTGTCCTTTATCAAGGACATTTCATGTTTTAGCGAAATACATAACACGGATATGCATTTACAAAAATTTAAGTGATAATAATTCTTTTCATTTTCATTGAGAAAATGGTTTTTTATAGTTTTGGGTAAATGTTTTTTTTTTAAATTTTGGTAAAAATTAACTATTAGATTCATAGTGAACCAAAAATTTCTATAAGGATTTTAATAAAATAATTGAAAATTTTATTTTTTCATAACTTTTGTTGTATGTTTTATTTGTGAAGTTATGTAATAAATTATTTAATGTAATTAATTTAAATTACACATTAATTTATTTTGTAATTATTTTTTTATAATTTCAATTATCTATACTGAAATTATGTAATCATATATGTCTCAAAATATAAGTATCTATTTTATTAAAATGCATTTTAATATGGTGAAAATTTTCATGAAAAACCTTGCCAATAAAACAGACAAGAAAAGCTTTTACAAAAAACCTTGAACTTGTTGAATAACTAATAATACAAAAAATATAATTGAATTGAATTTTTCAAGTGTAACATAACAAATTTAATTCGGTTTTTATAGGTTAGCTTAGTTTTAGCAAAAACAATCAAATTAATAAACAATAAAATTGTATAATTTTTTGTTACATAATGAATTTATATCTGTAAAAATTATGTATACAAAACATAAATGTGTGTATCTACCTATCTATAGTTTACAAAACTTGAAACATATGATTGCAAATTTGTCTTAATTATAATTAGACAAATTATTATCATTATTATTAGACAAATATCATTTAGCTGGCAATATAATATATTTGTTCATTATTTATTGAAGCTATATGCATGTTTAAAGAAACGAAATAATTATTTGCCCTTACCACCAAAATTGGCAAGATAAATAATTTTATAACCAATTTAAACAAATTTGGCAAAATGACCTAGAGCTATGTAATATTTTTTTTCAATCAAAGATTTACGGGTCGGCGTCGGACTTTATATTGATTAATTAATATTTAGGTTTACATGAGGAAGAACATCACTTTATATTTGTCCACTTACATTAGTTAAGCATGTTCTATGGCAGATTAGGACCTTATATTTACAACGTTAGAAATAAATTACTAGCTAATTTAGTAACTTTTCGTAATTAATTGGTAACTGTAGGTTTAGTCAGTGAATTATTAAAATTTTAAATCAGAAAGTCGCTATATTTATATATAAAAATGTTAATGTTACATAAATGTTTAAAAATGTTGCACATTAGAATATTTAAAATTGGTATTAGTGGACGATATTGTAATGTGGGAACTAAGGTTACGTATTAGCAGATCCAGTCTTTCTTTAATTACAACAGAGTATATACACGAACACGATATCAAATAACATGTATTTAATCTGTAAAATTATTGAAAATAATGACTTATAAATATAAATAGTGACTGAGAAGATGTCGATTGACAAAATACAAACAATTGATAAAATACCGACAAAAATGTTGACTAAAATTTATACATATAATATTTATACGCTTTTCTTAGAAAAATGTAGAAAAGCTTCGAAATAGTTCAGAATTTCTCAGTGTTCTTAGTCGATATTTTGTCATTCGACATTTTATCAGTTTTTAAATATATTTATAATATAACCAAAGATTATTACGAAATAATGTATTGATTTTGTTTTAAAATATGCAAACACTGGAAAAAAAATTATATGTATTATAGATTCAACTTCTTTGAATAATATTTTTATTAAAATTTATGAACAACCATTATATAATGTTAGATGTTAGAAGCAATGATATAAAATTAGTTTGTTTTATAATAGTTAATAGAATAGATTTCTCAGTTCGTAATTTTTATATGGTATAATATAAATATTTCGTACCACTATTTACATATAATTAATTTTAATTTTTCTAAATAATTTTCTGACTATACTGTTTAAATAATTAAGTTTTATTTACTTATTTTAAGACGTATACATTTAAATTGCATGTCTAATTAATCTGGATGCTTTTTTCATTAACACTATTATTAATAACTATTTTCATAACATTTCATTGATTAGATTGTAAAACTATATACAAATTCTCTTAAATGATTGTTAAATTTGTAACTTTACAAATTCTGAATTATCTAAAAGAATTTCATTGTTTTTCGTTACAAAATCATAATATTTTTGTTTTGTTAATTTAAATTTAATTACAAAATTTTAATTATAAAAATATATTATATTATAGATGAGTGTAATTCCTCAAATGAAGGCATCCGAAGCTGAATCTCAATTAGAGCATATGTGCCAGCTCGAATATGATTCACCAGTATCACATGTACGATTATCTGGTATAATTTGTACAATTGGACCAGCATCTGTAAATGTTGATATGTTAGAAGCAATGATGGCAACTGGTATGAATATTGCCCGATTGAATTTCTCCCATGGTTCATATGAATATCATGGTAATACAATTAAAAATATACGTGAAGCTGTTAAGAATTATTCACAAAAATTGGGCATTGAATATCCATTGGCAATTGCATTAGATACAAAAGGACCAGAAATCCGTACTGGTTTAATTGATGGTAGTGGTAGTGGTGAAGTTGAATTAAAAAAAAAAGAAAAAATCAAATTAACAACAAATAAAGATTTTGCTGAGAAAGGCAATAAAGATATTGTTTATCTTGATTATGCAAATATTGTAAATGTTGTTAAACAAGGTAGCCGGATCTATATTGATGACGGTTTAATTTCATGTGTTGTTAATGAAATACAAGGTGATACATTAATATGTACAATTGAGAATGGTGGTAGTTTAGGTTCCAAAAAAGGTGTGAATTTACCAGGTTCACCAGTTGATTTACCAAGTGTATCAGAAAAAGATAAAGCCGATTTGAAATTTGGTGTTGAACAAGGTGTTGATATGGTATTTGCATCATTTATACGTAATGCTAAAGCATTAACTGAAATCCGTGATGTATTAGGTGAACAAGGTAAAAATATTAAATTAATATCGAAAATTGAAAATCAACAAGGTATGACAAATTTGGATGAAATTATTGCTGCATCTGATGGTATTATGGTAGCACGTGGTGATTTAGGTATTGAAATTCCACCAGAAAAAGTATTTTTAGCACAAAAATCAATGATTGCACGTTGTAATAAAGCTGGTAAACCAGTTATTTGTGCTACACAAATGTTAGAATCAATGATTAAGAAACCACGTGCAACACGTGCTGAAATATCCGATGTTGCAAATGCAATATTAGATGGTGCCGATTGCGTTATGTTATCTGGTGAAACAGCTAAAGGTGATTATCCATTAGATTGTGTATTAACAATGGCAAAAACATGTAAAGAAGCTGAAGCAGCATTATGGCATAAAAATTTATTTACCGATTTGGCTAAATTAAATCCACCAACATTAGATGCAGCACATTCAGTTGCAATTGCTGCTGTTGAAGCAGCATCAAAATGTCGTGCAGCTGCTATTGTTGTTGTAACTACAAGTGGACGATCAGCACATTTGGTATCAAAATATCGTCCACGTTGTCCAATCATTGCTGTTACTAGATATCCTCAAACAGCTAGACAAGCTCATTTATATCGTGGTATTTTACCACTTGTTTATACAGGTATGAATATAGATAATTCTTTTACGTTTCGTACACACTGTGACGTAGAAATTAATTCTAAAGATTTTATTATATACAATATCATGGTCCGGATTCTCTAACTGTGAGTAATGTTTCAAAATTTCGACAAGTGCGAATTCTGTAATAAATTACAACATTTTACTCAAAATTGCGCGTAATTTTACGTCGGAATGAACAAAGGTTGCGCCAAATTTTCATAATTAGTTAATTTTATTTTATTTAAAAAATTTTATTTTAAATTTATTGAAAATGTAAGAATTTAGTGGTATTAATACATATTTATTATAAATCTATGTAAATTTATACATATATATTTATACTATATTCTAAAACTAAATTTATTGATATTTATAAGACGGCATTAATTTGCTATCGCATTCAACATCGGTACTTAGTCTTTGATTTTCATGTAATTCTTCTGTATACTGTCGGTTGAGGTTGGTCATTCTGTTATAATAACAGGAGGTACAGTTGCACAAAATTCTATGCAAATATTATGAATGCATCTTATATGTATCTGGTTAGTATCACAGGGTTACTCAGCAAAAATTCATTTACTTTTCTAATATATTTAAAATATCAGAACAAAATATAATATGCACTCCGCACAAACAATCAAATATCCACTAATACAGAATAGCGCATTACTCGCAATTGCGAGTAAGTTGATTACGACATTACGAGTATCCGTATACTCGCGTTGCGACTGCGACCATTAGAGATTCCGGATCCGGACTAATTAATATACAAGTGAACAGGTTTAGAAAATATCGTATAAACATATGGGTAATCTAAAAAGCTCAAATTAGTAATAGATTGCACAGTAGTACGATACAAGATTTTTTTTTTAATTTTGTTATATATAAAAAATGAATTAATATATTTTTTTTTATTTTATAGAACCAAAACTTCCCGATTGGCTTAAAGATGTTGATACCCGTGTACAATTCGGTTTGAAAGTTGGAAAATCTAATGGTTTTATTAGAACTGGTGATCATATTGTTATTGTAACTGGATGGAAACAGGGATCTGGATTTACAAATACTATGCGCATTGTGTATGCATATTTTGATGAAGATTTAGTTGAATGTTGTGGTTGAAAGAATTTTTTTTTTTTGGTTTAAATATTTGCAAGAAAAAAAGTATATTCAAAATTTAAAATAATTTTTTCTAAAATTTTTAGTAATTCTGTGATACGGTTTTCAAAATATTTATATATATTTTTAATAAATGGAAATTTATAGTTCTTTTTTGTAACAAAACAAAAATATCGAATATACTTTAAAAATTGCTTTAGATGTGTGAATGATGCATGAACAGAATGAAAAAAATATTTCGAAACTAATAAGAGTTGTCCGATTTATATAATCAACTATTTATTAATACTTATCCTGCTATTTTCTCTTTAGTCCTTTAATAATATGAATCCATTTTATTTATTTTTTACATTTAACAAACATGTTTCTTAATTTTAACTTATATTTAATTATATCTATTCCAATAAATTTATTTCTAAAATGATTTAAATCGTGACAACTCTCTACTTATTAATCAACTTAATATAAAATCAGTTTTCAAAAATTACTATAGCCGACAGGTCTGCAATTTACTTTATCATTTAAATAATATATTTTTCTTATTTCAGAGATGTTGATTAAATTATTTATTTAATCAATTCAACAAATTTTGCAGAAATTATCCATGGCCCAGAGAAGGATTATTAAAATTAAAACAAATATAAGTAGAACAACAACAATTTTGAAAAAAAAAAATAAAAATAAAATAAAATAAAAATATATATATAAAAAGTATATTTTGAATATAAGAAAAAATATCGGTATTGATTGGAGTTTAATTTATACAGTTTTTAAAGAATTATAATAATTATGTTGTTGCACTGTTGTTTCATTAATTTTTAATATTAAATATATATATATTAATTTATATCAATAAAAATATTTAATTTTTTATTTAAGCGAAAATATAAAATGAAAAATACCTCCTGAAATATATAAATATCTTGTATTTTGAAACTTTGTTGTTATTACCTACTAAAACCCTAAGAACTTTATAATTAAAGAAAATTATTGACAGTAATTTTGCGAAAGGGGTAATATTTATGATTTTATACTTAGTTACAAAATTTCCTTAAGGATTTCACACATAATGTATGAGTAATATAATATAATAAAACCTAATCTATCATCCAATTAACAGTTTCTATTGTATTTTAATCTTCTCAATAATTGTTGCCATTATTTCGAATTACAAAATTTAGATTTTTTATTAATATTTTTGAAAATATATAAATATTAGTTGGGTACGTTTCATAGTTTTTTGAATTGATCGACCGAATGGTCAATATTTCATTGGAAGATGGAAGTTGAATTTTTATATTTTATTAGCTGATGATATAAAAAAGCGATGAAACTTACCAATATGAAGTTAGTACCGATCAAATGAGAACCGCCTAAATAAAATTCACTCATATTAAATAATATTTTATGATAAAAAATAGGTTTATGATAAAAAATACAATTATAAATTTTTATTTTTTGTTGTAAAAGATAATACATTATAAAGAACTATAATAACATAACATTATGTTGATAAATAATAGAAAAATATTAAAAATAATAAAAATTTTCGGTTTTCTATTCAATATTTTTTTTTTTTTGCGTTAATAAAAATATATATATATATATAAATTTTCATCAGTCAGTAGAAATGACACAACATCTGTCAATTCCGTGCACCTAAAGGATCTGGTATTGGTATACCGTCATTATTTTCAGCATATTCTTCTTTAAATAATGTTAATTCAACATTCATTCGTGTACCTAAAACTCTTAATGAATTTTTCATAAAACTATCATCAGGTATTTCATAACGTGTACCACCAACAGGCGATTTATTCGTTATATTTATATTAGATGGTGATGCTGCTGTTGCAACTGTAATTTTTTTATGATGTGATTCATAATTTGGATTCACTTTAAATGCTAATGTATTTCCATCTTCGCCAATCTCTACTTCATATGGATTTGATTTTTTTGCTTCTAAAATTTTAACAAATTCTGTTTTAGCTTCAGCATCAGTCATTTGATTTTTACGTGATTTTTGTGTAGTTTTAATTGTTTGTAAAGACAATGAAGATGTATTTCCTTTCTCTGCGACAGCAACAAAAGAAGATAATGGATCTGAGATTGCTTCTAAAGCTGCATCAACACGTGGCATGTCGTCAGTTGATGGTATAGAAAATTTAACATCTAAAAAGGCAACAAGTTCTTCGATTCCATCAATAGCTTGATTTAAGTCTTCGGGTGATTTTCTTGATATATATTTTCGTAAAGTATTTAAATATTTATTTAGTTTCAATTGGCTGACTGTAATAATAGTTTGTGCGTTTTGTAGTTCCAATCGTAAGTATTCAGGACTCTATAACAATAATGTAAATATATATATATAAAAAAAATATGATACTTTTAAAATTATTGATATTTACGTCCTCAGATAGTCCATCAATTATTACATTATCACCAGCACTTTGAGATGCCTTTATTTTTTGCAGTCTAGCTGAATTCATAGCATGGGTATATTGTAATTCAGTAATTTTTGAATGTTGTTGATTAGTTTTTGAATTTAATTGTACTTGAGATTGTGAATTAATTTTAGATTCAGTATTTAAATGTGATAATGTTCGTGTTTTTTGTTGTTCAACTGCTTCAAATGAACTTTTTCGTTGCTGCGATAATGTATGATTGGATGTGGTAGTATCACTAATCGGATTTTGTCTACCTAATAAGGTTTGATTTTTTGAATTTTTCACATTTGACATAATTGTCTTTTTCGGATTATCAGGCGGGATTGATACGTATACGAATGCATTTGATGGCCGTTCAAATTTCTAAATAAATATTTTATATTTTATAATTAAATTTTTTAAAAAATATTTTCATATTATACCTTAGGCATTTGTAAATGTAAAGCATGACGTAGAATAGTTCCAATATCAGCATTACTAGGATATTTCATTAAATGCATTAAAGATGTTGTATAATCACTTAAAATTACTGCAAAAAAATATATTAATTTCGAAATTTAACTTAATCTTTATGTAAATATACATTTATCTCTTATTCTTATTAACATGGCAACAACAATATAATTTGGCAAATCAAATCTATCACCATCAGCAAAAATCGCATCCCATAACATTAAAAGATCTAAAAATGGAAATTCACGTCCAAATAAAACTCGCAACCATCGACTGTAAAATAAAAATTAAATTACATTTTCTAAAATTGTTATATTTCTACATACATTCCAAATATATGCATGTGTATATCTAATTTTAATAAATGATTGTGTAAATGTTCATCTTCTTTAGCTAAAATTTTATCTCTTATCAAATTTAATTGACCTATTATTACAACTTCGGTTGTAGCAGAGGTTTCTTCGTTCTATTAAAAATAAAATAATATCATGTTTATTCTATATAATTATAATATTGTATTAAAAATAAAAAAATATTACATTAAATTTAGTTTGCATTGGAAAATATCCATCTGCTGTTGGTTTGAAATTTGTTATTTTATAATATGATTCAATTGAAGACATAATACGGGAAAATAGAAAACTTTTAGAAAAATGAATATAAATTTTTTTGTTTAATTTTTTTTTTTTGAAAAATATTTAATATAAATATTTGTACTTACTATGAATCTGATTCAAAATAATCTGGATTAAGTACAACCAATAGTAAATTACTGTAAGAAATTTATTAAATAAATTAATATAAAATTATATTTTATTTTTTACTCAATCTTCTCTGAAATTTCTATAAAATGTAATAGAGATTGCTGATCATAGTATATAACAAAAAGTATTGGTGCTAAAATTTCATGCATTCCTTGACGATAACACATATATGGATGTTCACGAGCATATTGAAATAATATATTTGTCTTAAATGAGACATCAAATTATTATTTTACCATTGAGAAATTATTATTTTACCATTGAATTTTGAATATTAGATTTACGAAAGAATTCAACCCCAGGAAAGGTTCTTACAACGTCTTGTTTAATAGCTGTTGAAAGATTTTGATCATCGAAATATTGATTCCATACGCTCTAAAATATAAATGTTTAATTATATTATAATATTTACAATATTGAGGATGCTTGCGATTACCAAGAAATTCATGAGTGGAATATAATAATAGGTTGAAGACTAATTGTATCAATATAACACTAGGTACTTAATGTTAGTAGCAAACAGTTACTTTAGATGCAACAGAACTACTCATACCACAAACAATATAAACTTTTGGGAAACCAAATAGGTGAAATCATATTTCATGTGATTCATGATATTGGATAATATGGTAATACCAATCCTAAATATCTATATCACAATAGTTAAGCACACGCTTTTTAATTAGTTTCGAATTGTAATAATGTTTAATTGTGGCTCATTTAAAGTCGTATACATAGTAATTATTAAAAGCTAATATGTATACATAGTATAGTGTATGTATATAATACGATATTTTTAATATGTACTTACTTCTTCTGATTGTGATAGAGGATCATCATTAACAATTGTTTCAGTATGTGGATTTATTAAAAATTCAGATTTTAATTTCATATATCTACAAATATAAACATAAATGTTATAAATAGTTTATTCAATATAAATGTAAATAAAATTAATACCGCTGACGTTGTTGTTGTCGTTGTTCGATCCAATCATTTGAATTACTGCTTAAGACACGTAATAATATTGCCCAACATATGCTACGAAATTTCGATATTTTTAAATCACCATTAAATGCTAAACTTTTTAATTTATCAATGTTATCATTATCTAAACACGATAATAGATTTTGCCATTCTTTTCTACAGTTAACAATTTGATAAGAAAATTAGTAAATTTGCTATAATATATTCCATTTAAAAAAAAAAAACAAAAACAAAAACAAAAATTCAGGTTGAGGCTTTTTCATAAAAAACAAATTTTTTTAGAATTTTAAATATAAATTATTTATAAAATTAATTTACCTATATTTATCTCCGGAAGATAAAAGACCACCTAAAGAATCAGCTGACATTTTTGTTTATTATTCAATTCTGGTTATTTATTAATTAATTAAATTTTGGTGCATATTTTCGAATCTATACTTCCAAAGATAAACTTTATTGATAATGAGTTGTTTTTCAGTTTTTTTTTTTTATTTTGATTATATATGAAACGTCAGTCCAGTGCCAGTCGATGAATATTTATTTATTATATTATCCTCTATATTCGCCACAAAATATAATACATATTTATATATTTCTTTTTGTTTTGCAGAATAGATTTTTTGAAACTATACCGTTTTCCATTTATTTAAGACTGCTTTCCATATATTTAAGACTTTTGTGCACGAAAATAAATTTACAACGCCTGGGAATATGCAAAATTTATATTTATATAAGAATTGTAGTAAAATGTTTATTTGTAGGAAGAATAATTGTTGAATATATCAATATATGATATTGTATGAAACACTGAGTCAGTCACTAATGTCCAAACGATTAATATATATTCTATCGATCCTTCGGAATCTTAGAATATGAGGCAGACACAGTAAATGCTGAGACAGTGCTAATTAATTCAAACTGGTTGTTTTCCTTGAAGGTTTAACTAACTACTTTTATTTTAGTAAATAGTACCCCAGTTATTTCAATTATTTTAAATCTTCGTTATGTAAAAATAATTTATGTAAAGATAATTTTTATCTTTGTTCAAATAATTATTGAAACGAATTTAATGATATAGTTATAAATATTTTAATATTTTACTATATATAATTTCAATTTAAATATTTAATATTATGTTAGCATATTTAATTCCTAGTTAGTTTTTAAAAATTTTGCGGTAAAGTTTTGACAATTTTCATGGTAATTATTTATATATATATTACCTTGAAACAATTTCTAATTTGCTACATCCAAAGACGAATTGACATATATACTATGTGTAATTATTATATTAAGAATTATACAAATATAAACTATTAAATAATTAAATTTATACAATTATGAATGCATTAAAAAAAATAGTTAATTAAAATTCTACTTAAATAAGTAAAAATTTTCACTAACAATTAATGAATGATCATATGAATGAATATGAATATATATTAAGAATTAAGATGTATCACATATACAACAATATCGCATGCAAGTTTTATTATTGTCGTTATTAATAATATACAACAGACAACACTAAGTCACCAAGTAGCTTTAAATTTTGATACAATTGTATATAAATTATAATTACATTTTTACCTGTTGTGTTTTATGTACTTGTTGGTGGAAATTTCGTGTACCTGAATAAATAAATTTGGGTATCATGGTAGAATTTTGAGTTGTTATAAAACTGACATCGGCCAGTTAACATTAAAAGTTTTTTCAAGCGCAAAATTTAATACAATAAAAAAGTAAAATTGAATTTTTTATTATAACATATTTGTAATAATTATATTAAAAAGTTAAATTAATAGTTAATTTTTGTTTTGTTTATTGAAATAGAAAGTCAAAAATTATTATTTTAATATTTAAATTAAAAATATTTTTTTTTATAAAAATAAAAATTATACATTTCAATTTTCTTAGAAACATTTTCTTTTGAAAGTTTTTACTAAAGATATAAATGAAAATTTACAAATTTTAAAAGTGATTATATTATGTGATAAAGAAATTAATTCTAGTTCTTTGTTTTATTAATTATTTACAATTATTTTGGATTTTAATTTATATATAAAAGGTAATTATTTATTGCATTAATATTCTCTGTTAAATTTAAATTAACCACATTTACTTTAGTAATATAACTTTAGAATATTTGTAATTTGTAGATTATAAATATTCTAAAGTCATATTAATCCTATAAAGATTTTATTTAAAGTAAATTTGTTAAATTCAGGAATATATGAACTTTTTTGATAGTCATAATTTATATTTTAAAAGAATCTTTATTTGAGACTTTTTAAAACATTAACTTTCAATTTTCATATTTTTATGCATTTCAACATAATATAGAGAAAATTCTTGTTTTCGACTATTAAAAATCAATTAAAAATTAATTAAATATTATCCGCATTATTAGTTATAATAAAATATTAGTTACAACATTCTGCAATCATAAAATCATTAAAATTTCTTTTAAATACCACATAACGTATTCTTGGCTATATCACTAATCTGTGACTAGGTTTTATTATCTTGTAAAAGTTCCATTGATATCAATAATTGTAAAGTATAGTAATTGCAA
This sequence comes from Rhamphomyia laevipes, assembly GCA_963920725.1. NCBI lineage: Eukaryota > Metazoa > Arthropoda > Insecta > Diptera > Empididae > Rhamphomyia > Rhamphomyia laevipes. The sequence continues at coordinate 42,687,347 of OY987257.1, read as the reverse complement.
CTAGGTACTAATTATTACGAGTATGTATATATAAAAAGAAATTTGAATTGTTTAATTAGGGTCAATCAAATCGAAATTGGATGGATAAGAATAAATAAAACCTATTTTAAATATCAAGTGATTGAAGAATATTAGATTTAATTTTAATTTGTAGCACTAAAATATATAGAATTCTATATCCTACATTAGAAAATAATTAATTGAGTTTTGATTATTCAATCATATCATGCTCAAGCTCAACCATGTTAGTTAAATTTTGAATTTATCATTATATTATAATATTAAAACATTTCCATAAATTGTGTTTTATGCTGATGTTTTTTGAACACTTACAATTTGGATATTATAGATATAGTATAGAATTGTAAACTTACAATTTGAAAATACATTAATTTTTAGAATTTTTAAATATTTTAATTAATTATACTACTGTATTAATTTTTCAATTTTATGATTTAACTAAATGTTAAAAAAATATGTTTTGAAAATGCTATCTTAAAAATACATGTTCAATTTAAGATGTACAAATGAAATAAAATATGCAAAAAAATGATTTTAATTTTAAGTTTACTTTTATATTATAAAAGAACTAATATAATATTTAAATCAATATATTAATATTATAAAATATATTTATAATTATTTAAATAATTATGCTACTTATTTCAAAGTCAAGATATATTTACACATTTTCATATTTTTGAGATTCATATATAACAATATCAATTTAAATTTTAGGTAGCTCTTTTTTAACTAAATAAACATACCATAAAACTAAATAATTTATTTTCTTCACAATTTTCTTTATTGTTGGATTTCTTAAAAACTACAATTTGACAAATATACAAAAATTAGTTTAAATAGCTTATATGAATTATAAGATGGGAATTTAGGACTTTACAATTTTGTAATAATCTATTATTATTATAAAAAACAAATAAAAATGACACAGACAATTACTTTCACGTATATACAAGTGTACACTATTATTCTGTAGATACTATGTTTTTAATAATTTTCATACATTTTGAAATAAACAAAATATTTTGGGAAATTTTACATAATTTTTTGATTTTGTTGTCCGTTGTTATGTTAAATATATATGTAATGTAGAAATACGAAAACTGTATTATAATAAATTTTTATTTCGTTTTACTTTTGAAGCATATACTCACATAAAAATATAATTATAAAATTAATAAATTTAAATAATTATCTGAAGTTGATTATCTCTGATTAAAGAAACAAAACAAATTTTAAAACCAAAATGGATTTGACATTAAAAATTGGAAAAATATAAATATTTTTATAAAAATATTAAATATGTCAATGGCAGTTGAAAATTAATATAGGGAAATGGTGAGTTATTTTAAAGTAGTGTTCTAGTAATTTATTAAAAACAATCTAAATTAAACCAATAATAACCAAAAATCAATATTAATTAATGACATTTAGTACATCAAATGTACACGTCAAAAGTTAAAATTGATTTAATTTATATGCAATTTGTTAATTAATATACATTTGCAAATAATTGTTTAGGTATTGCAAATATATTGTGACGAATAATAATTTAAAATTAGAGTTGAATAACTTATAATATATTTTGAAGGTTCTACAATGGAATTAAGGCCATCCTTAAGGATATTAACGCAGCACCATTTTACAACAACAGTTGTAAAAGGGTGCAAATGTGGTTCTTAATGTTTGAGGAAATCATAACCCTACCCAAGAGCGTAATTTCTGTATGTATATAAATGAACCCGAATGAGTTTTGATAATTACCTGCAACTGCATCCAAAATTACCTGCAACTGCATCAAAAAAAATAATTATTTTATATTATTATTATTAGTCTTTTAAAAAACGATTTAATTACGATTGCGATGATATACTAATATTTAGTAACACCAAGTCATTTTTATTAATATATATTGTAATATTATGTAGGTTAATAATAAAGATATTACTATTTTTTCTAATTGTTTAGCACAAGTTCTTTTACTCTCATCCTGTGGGTGCAATTGAATCAATATTTTATAATGCATTTATATTTAAAATTTTTGATAATCATCGTAAAAGTTCAGTAACAATATAATACTGACTAGCATATTATTTCTTAAAGATTAATACTGTTTTGGTTGATTTTTCATAGCACTGACCTTAAAATATTAAATAGATAATAAAATGTATTATTATTTTTGATATTTAAAAAAAAAAACTGTCTGTAATTAGAGTCGATATTGATGTAGACAATTTTCTGAGCTTTCTCTTTGGCTATCAATTGGAAAATATCATTACTATGCATATGAAAATTAGAATGGAAAATATTTTTCGTAAACACTTAATTGTGACTGCTGTAAGTCATTTGTATAGATATAGCCACATAATTATTGATTGTGATAAGTAATATTGACTGAAATATAATGTTTACCATTTTTGGATTTCAGATATTATTTGCGAATATCTATTAATATACATTTGAATAAAGTTGAAGTTTTCCAACATAAACTTCCACAAAAGTTTTAATATTATACATTAATTTTGTTTAATTTAATTGTCTTGAATTTTATAACATTGATTTTGAATTATTATATATAATTCAAAATCAATGTTATGTTATAAATTTCCATTTTTTAAATTATTCTTAACACATATTTTATGTTCCATTGGTATGTAGGGAATTTGTTCAAGGAATCATTAAGAGTCAATAACCGAATAAAGTCATATTTTAGATAGAAGTATATGTAGTTATTTTAAATGAGAATTTAATGAAACACTTTTACACATTCATTAATCTCGCATAAATTTAATAACTTCTTATATAATTTACTTAATCTTGAATGCGACGTTAATAAAAAATTTCTTAGGTCCTATTTATTTAATTTCTTATATGCATATACATAAAATTATAAATTGACTTGCTAATTTTCCTCTATTAAATTTTTGTGATGTAAATGTTAATAAAAAATATTAATGCATCGACAAGAAATTTAGAAAATATTTGTTGAACAATTGTTTAGAAAGTATGATTTTTTTTTTTAAAATAGTATATTATAAAAATTTTAAAAGTGATTCTTTCTTTGTTATACCGTCACTTTAGAAAAATGTATGCAATTTTTTTTGGCTGATGTTTCGATTGACGAAATCAGTTTTGTACTATATGCTACCCGCTTTTCAAATATTCAGAAGCAGTTTTGTACAAAGAGCCAACATTCCGATCTTATTTGTGAACTAGCCTACCTTTACTAAAGTTTGTATGATATGAACCAAAACTTCACTATTTTTTTTTAAAAGTAACATTCAGTTTTTATTTGTTCAGTATTCAATAAATAGTTCAAATTTGTTATAAAATTATTTTACGATAATTATCAAACCTTTAACATGATTATTAATAACATTGAATATAAATACGTGATAAAATATTGATTCAATTGCACCCACAGTTTGAGAGTCAAAGGACTTTTGCTAAAAAAAAAATAACTATTTCTTGATTATTAACCTATATAATAATTACAATATACATTAATAAATGTGACTTTGTTTTATTGAACTGTATTGTTCCAGATTCAGTTTATCTGTTCATACCCCATACAAAGTTAATTTTTGTTCAATTCTTTATTGCACTAAAATTTTCCAACAATTATTATTTAAATAACACAACAATTTAGGCTTGAGGACATTTAATACTTAGGAGCCACAGGTTCATTGGTTGCAAAAAAGGTTGCAAAAAATTTCTGACAAAATCATCGGTCCATTGTTAAAATAAAAATTAATATGTTGGGGAACATTAGCTGCGATAAAGTATTTTTTCCTTTTGCCGGATCTTCTCGCATCTCTGAAATACCGGAATATATAGGAATTAGGAAGTATACAATATCGGGGGAAGAGTCAGTGGTTAAGTGAGCTATTTTGTTATGCATTAGGTCCCGGGTTCAACTTTATACCGATCGATGTAGTTCTAAATTAACTCAGGTTTAAATGAGTAGCAGTAAACAAAATTAGCAATATTTAATTGTGATTTAAAAAAAATGGTAACCCTTTGCCGACAACAAATGTTTCAATATTAAATTTACATTAGTTTCTTGCAATTAAAAGTTTCTTCAATTTTTTTTTTTTATTTATTTATTTGTTTAAATCAAACATTTTACAAATACATAACTTAACTTAATTACTTAAAAAAAATATATAGCTATAAATGAAATCAAATAAATTATTTCTACAAACATTTATATAAATTAATTTAATTAAAATTTTTAGCATTTAAAATACATAAAAAAACATATAACAGAAATTAGATCAATGTAAAATTTAAAGGAACATTTTTTTGTTTAACTAATAGTTCCATTCATTGGCAGCCATCAGGATATGCAATATTAAATATATTCTCATGTCGAAAACGCACACTTAATTGATTTGATATATTATATAATCACTTAGAATGAATTTTACCACTATGGGTCATTGAAATGAAAATAATATCCGCAAGTACTCTTCTACATTCGAAAGATTTTAGTGCCAAAAGTTGTAGTCGATTCCTATAAGGTGGTAGTATCATTGGATTCGACCATGGTAAATTAGACAAAGCAAACCTGATAATTTTTTTTGAATAGATAATTTTTATTGAATATCAATATGGTCACTGTAGTAAGGTGATCACACTTGTCTAGCATATTTTAGAATTGGACAAACAATATAAGTGAATAAGGACTTCAGGATGTACGTGTACGCATCATCAAATTCTTTAGACCATGATAGAGTTAACTTTACTAATGATATTCATTAATAGAGGCAATAAAAATGAATGGGCTTAGGTGACTATAAAAAAAACATATAAAATTATAAAATTAGTTAGGAAAAAAAGAATATATATAAGTTCCAGTCGAATATATCTTTGGGAAGTTAAAGTAAAACGACTACATTTAGCGAGAAAATGACAATGCCCTAATCACAAATCAGCTATTGTAACAGCTAAATTATTGTAATTATGTTACGAACTAGTTCCTCAACCTCCGAATTATCCAGATTTAGCTCTTCTGAGTTTTTCCTGTTGTCCAGTTCCTCATTCACTGGTTTCTTCTTCTGACTTTTTCCTATTTCCAGATATGGAAAAATGGCTTGCAGTAAAGAGAGTTGGATGAAATGCAGAAATTGTTAACGAATCAAATGGCTATTTAGAAGAGTTAGATAATTTTTATTATACGAAAGGAATCAACAAAATTTGAATATTGTTTGACTAAGTATCAGAAGCTAAAAGATCGATTATATTGAAAAATAAATAAAAAATTTGACAAACAAATTAAGTTTTCTTACAAGTATTGTTAATCATATATGATTATTGATTATTGTATAACAATACTTAACAAGTATTGTTAATCATATATTATTATTGTAGTTTAAATACAGAATTTTTGTAATGCTTAATCTCTCAATTTTTTAAAAGATTATATGTCAATATAATCTATAAATGCACTCCAGTAGAAATTAAAAATCCTATAAATTAATCGAAAAGAAAATTATAATTTATTCGTTGATTGACAATTGTACCGAAAACATTAAAAAAAAAAGTGTAAAATAAAATTATAAAAATTTATAGTTTTTGAAATAGTTGTAAATAGTTGGTTGTAAAAAAGTTTTCATCCTTCAGATAAATACATAAGAAAAATCTTTCTTTTTTTTACTATCGAGAATTATTATCCATGACCTTATTATTATCATAAAATGTAAGTCTTAAGATTGGTGCCATTTAAGCATTTAGTCATAATAATATTAAATTGTGAATAATTTAAATAAATATATATATACACGACGTGACGATTTTTTGTACTTTAAGATATAATTGCATTCAACTTCTTTGATATGTTAATGCATTTGGTTAAGAGACTTTAATAAATAAATATAATTATTTTAAAATTGGTTTCAAGAACATCAAGTCTTTCAGAAAAATTAACAATCACTATATTCTATTAAATTAGATATTAGATTGCAAGTATTTTATATTAAATGAATTTATAATCAATATGACCTCAAAATATTCAAAGATATTAATTTTATATTACAATTTATACTGTAGATTTGATATTGTATCTTCTTCAAAGTTTTGCTTGTATATATACATAATTGTAAAATCTTTCTTAAAAAATATTTTCTGTTGTGATGCATTAAAGAAGTAATTTTTCTTTTGAAGTCATTGTCATGATAAAAATCATTTTAAGGTCATAAAAAATCATTTTAATGCAACGAGTTTATTGGAAATTTAGATGATATTAGTGTGGAAATTTACTAGTATTTACTAGGAGGACACGATAATAATAAAACGAAAAACGAGGACATTTTAATCTAAAATACGGAGGATAATTAAACTACATACTGCTTATTTTAAATTAAATATATCTATAAAAATCATATGTATAATTTATTTTAAAAAATAATGTCTTTAGATTTATATTATTTTTCAAATTAATTACAAGTTTTATTAATTTTCACTTGATTGAAAAACAATCGGTTATCAAACATTTAATATTGAAATTGTATTTTCTCTAGTGTCCAAACGGTTATCAAACATTTAATATTGAAATTGTATTTTTCTCTAGTATTTTTGCACTGCTGGGTTTGTTCCCAGAACACTTCAATCAAAATAAATAAAGTTCTGAATTTCAAATTGAATAGAATTATTTTTTGAAGAAGTTTAAAGTGAGGAATGACTCTCAATCAAATTACTTTGACTAATTACTTGAATTAACAGAATATTTTCTGTCAAGTTTAATTTATTAATATGAAAGTGAAATCTATATTATAATCACGTGAACTCTAAAAGTCAATTGTGAACTTTATGTTAGCAAAAACCATTGATATAAAAAATTTAAAAATTTGTACAAAAATATCGAAAATTGTATTACAACTCAAAATTTGATGTTAGATTACAAAAGACGACATAATAATGACTAGAATTTTAAAGTGGATAGACTATAGAAATAGAGGTCTCTCATCCATAAAAGAATACGTTTGATTTTAAAACACAAATAAATAAGAATACTAATCCATTTTATTGATTTTTAAATTTAAATTTGAAAGAATTTTAATTAATTTCAAATATTTTAGATTATATTTCTTTCGTGACCAAATAATAAATTCAATACATTACAATGAATCTTTTTGTAAAGATACTTTTAACTAGCTATATAATTTAATATTCTATTCTCGATTTTATATTTATAAATTTCAAATTTATGTATTAAGAATATTTGATAAGCTTTATAGTTTTATTGTACACTTATATTTTATACACACGTCAAAATATGAGACAAAATATTAAATAAAAATGATTTATTTCAAATTTCTTTAATTAAATTATATTATATATTAATACGCATATAGATCAGTTAGGTCATCTTCCTTAAGGAAATATAAGGAAATATTAAATAAAAATTAATTATTCCAGATGATATTTAACCTTGTAGTTATTTTAGGTAATACAAATTAATATAAATTAAATTGAAGGTTTAAAATTTTCTGAATTTGGTTAAAAATTAGAATTAAATATATTTATGAATAATTAATTACAAGTAACGAATTAATTACGTATTAATTTTTAATTCAGATTAAATATAAATAATAAATTAAAATATACATTTAAATTTTTGGTGTATGAAAATATTTTGTAATTCGATTTCCTGTCTAATGTAATGTATACATGAAATTTACATGTTTAAAATTAATTTATAATTAATAATAAATTAATTCTTATAACTTAATATCTATGTAATTATGTGTGAAAAGTAAAGTTAAGATTATTTAACCCTATACAAATAAAATTAAGTCTTTGACTAATTGTTCTAATGATATTATTAGATTTAATTAGCCCTATAAACTCATCTTTCTAATGATATGATTTGCTTTTAAATTTTCAATGTTTCTTTTTTTAAAAAAAATTATGTTTTGATTGTTCTATTTCAGAGTTTATTTTCAGTCTTTTTAAAACTTTCTAATAGATTAATATAAAATAATTTAAAATTCTTATATTCTCTTAATATAAACCAATTTAAAAGATGAAACATAAAAATGATATAAATATATTCAAAAGAAAGAATAATACTTTCGCAATATTCTGTAAAATGTATTTAATTAATAATATTTTTTTCTTTATTTAAATTGTATATAATAATTATAAAAATAAAACTCGTTCAATAAAAAAGAAAAAGAAAAAAAGAACTATATGAACCAATAAATCTGGTTGAACAAGTTAAATTTTATAAAAATATCGAAAGTGGTTGTCATAATTTAGGAAATGTGCCAAAAAACTTTTTTTTTTTACCGAACTTTACAAGGACAAATAAAAAAAAACCGGCTTTTGAATTGCAATTTAAAATATTACAAAATAAAGTGAATATCTTGCACACTAATATTTTTATTGTTGTCAGATAAAAAAAAATTGTATGCGTTCATATGTAACATTAATATTTTTATATATACTAAAAGTTAATCTTGGATTAAAATCTATAGAGCACCCACTATCGTTTTGTAAAGGGTTTCATGCCTAATGATTATAATAAAACCAGGCCAATTAATATGTGCACTTAATATGTGCATTTCTAATTTGAAATGTTAGCATTTATATTTTGGGATGTTTTAAATGTAACTTGTACAAGCAATGTAACTACTTTTTAAACTTAACAAAAAAATTTGATTTCTTTAATTTATTGGTTTGTCGTATACGCCAAATAGTCAATGTTTAACCTAATACGTGATCTATAGGTTTGTAGGCATCCTCATTCTATTTCTGTGATCCGTTTTTTAATATGTATTCACTTATCAAGTATATCACTTTTGTCGTATATACCCAAAAAAACATGTATTTTATAATATTGATTTATCGTAAATGGTACATTACATCCCGTACGAGCTCGTATGAGCGACAAAATTTGAATATATTTTTTTGTTTTATTAATATATTATGAAAAAAATATAATTTGCTTTTTAATTATCAAAAACCAATTCAATAATTATATTCATTTTCATATTGGATTGTCGTAATGTGAAAAAATAATTGTTCGAAAATTGGTGTATACGACAACACGATTCTGTGGTAAATAATCAATAATGAATCAATTAATTGGGTCGGGAACCAATCAACTTTTTTTTTGAAATTAGAAGATTGTATCGCAACATTATTATTCTGTGATTGTTTTAACATTAAAATCTGTTTTCCGCAGTTAGACCAAATGACGCGTACGCCAAACCAATATTTAACCGATGTTATGTTTGTCCAACATTTTCATAAAACATTAAATATATAGTAAAAATAAAAAGCATATAAAAAGAGTGGCAGAATTTATATTCAAAGAAGAAATTTAAAATACCATGAAACAAACGAGTTTTAGCGGCAAAATATTTTATTATATGCATTCAATTTTTTTTTTGCGGATACAACTTATAAAGTTTACGTAACTTTTTTTAAAAAAAAATACATATACTTAAAATTGTGAAAATTGCATCATTTTGATCTGATGAAGTTTAATGTCCTTGAAAATATTGCAACGTAATTATTTCGTATAGTGAAATTACATAAGTTGCAGCATAATTCATATTTGTTTTTTTTTTTAAGATACAATAATTAAAACATTTCATATATTAGAAAATTAATAAAATTAAATAATTAAATTTAAATGAAAATCAAAGAATTTAGTTTTTTTATAATTTTCATAAAAAATATATAAAAAAAATATTTCCTGTTTTTTTAAATTTTATATTAAAAAAATAATGTGAAAAATAAATTTAATTCATTGTCATTATTTTGTGAGAAATAAAAAAATATAATTATTTTTTTTATCTCTGTAAAAGACAATTAAAATTTACAACATTTAATTTTTAAAAATTTCATTTATGAACTTGAACAGATGAATTGCCCTTTGCCTATCTAGCTAGCCTACATCTATATTTACTTCACTAACAAAATGAATATTTATTTTTCTATTAGTAAAGTTTGCTGGTTAAAATTTATCATAAATTAATAATGGTCAAATATTTTTGTCACAATTACTACATAAAATATATAAGTCCCTGGTTATATTATATTTATTTTAATTGTAGTAGCATGACGGGGAGTATTATGAAAATTTCTTCTTTTTGGTTTTCGAAGTTTTAATTATATACAAATTTGCATGGTTCAATGATATTTATTAAAAATAAGATATAAAATATACATTTTTATACCCGAAATTCAAAATTAATTATAGATTCGCAAGACTAAGAATGCATATTGAAAATTTTTGGATAATAAACATAAATTAATTAGCAGATATATTAAATAATGCATTATTTTGGAAATCAATATTACTATATATTACTTTATTGTACCATTTACTTTATTTGAATTACTTTAATGCAGTCATACTGAAAAGTTTTAAATATAAAATACGTTGTAAGTAATACTGCAGTAACCAGTAATTCATTATAAGATGCTCATCATAAAAAATATAAAAAAAAATAATTTTAATTTACCACCAAAAACCAATAAGCACTTCACTGCAACTATCTTTTTTATAATCATATAAACTATTTAATTACAAAAGTGATTAACGGTACTTCATAGCAATTAATGGTATTGTATTAGTATTTCGATGTACTTCATTGAAGTACAGAGTAATTCAAAAAATATTTGAAAGCAATTACAAATTTTTGGAGAATTACTGAAGTGGAGTAAAGTAATGCATTATTTTAAATGCAGCTATAATAATTCATTACTGAAGTATTGTAAAGTATTTTGTACTTGAAACTTTTCAGTAAAAATTATTTGTAAAAAAGTAATGCATTAAATATTTGAATTACTCAGTAATGATACTGAATTACATTATTACTGCATTATTTAACAAACCCTGTTAATTAGTTATGCGTATCGCAGTTATTATATTTTAAACTTAAAATTTTATTTTGAATTATATTTATGTATATTAAGTCAATAAATGACGTTACTAAAATCATATAATTCGTTAATAATTTATTATAAACAATATTTTTAAAATGAATTTAACTAATGCTAAACCTCAACTAATGCTAAACGTCTGCGGGATACCTTTCTGGTCCTATTGCGGCATTGTTTTATTTCCTTCAATTTTTGGCATTCTAGGTTTTATTACCAGTAATGTCTATTTTGATAGTATTTAACCCATGTACTTGCTAGTCGTTGTTTTGGGAGCGGTATGTAAGACATCTTCACAAAAAATTTCAGTAACAAAATCTTGCATTTTTTTTATTAATCTTGCAACATTAAAATCTTGCAATAATAAAATCTAGCACAAGAAAATCTTGCGATAACAAAATTGAAGAATAATATTCTGAGCAATCCGCTTCAAAAACTCAATTTTGATAAGGATGTCCCTTTTCCAGTTCAATTATATGACATATAATTATTTCGTCGAAGAAAATTCTATCATGAAAATTAAACAAAATCTTGCATGCAAATTGCGCGCGTAATTTGTATGCAAGATTGTGTTTAATTTTAATGATAGAATTTGTAATGCAAGTTTTTCTAATGCAGGATTTTGTATGCAAGATTTTGTAATGCAAGATTTTGTAATGTAAGCTTACATACCCAACCCGTTGTTTTTATTAATGTTCTTGGTACTATATGGATTACATGCCCATGCATTACTTTTTAAAAAAATATAATTAATCTTTGAAAATTTAAATAAATTTATATTTTTTTTTTTATTTCAGAAAATAAACAATGGCACCAAATACAAGTGATAGTAGTTATTTATTAACTGAAGCTGCTCAAAATTCGAATCCTCAAAATTCTGAAAATAAATTACAAGAAGTCAATAATAATATACCATTCGATCACAAATCAAAAACAAATAATTTTAATAAAAGTGAAATTGAATTTAAGTCAAATGAAACAATCAATAATTATAAAATAGTAATTGTTTGGAGAAATGTTATAGCATTTAGTATATTACATATTTCTGCAATATATGGCCTCTATATATTATTTGCTGAAAGAGTATGGCAAATTTATTTATTCGGTAAAATTAATAATAATGAAACTAGTAAAAAAAAAAAATTAAATAAAAAAATCATATTTTTAGGACATATTCTAGGTTTATGTGGTGGTATTGGTGTAACTGGAGGTGCACATAGACTTTGGTCACATCGAGCATATAAAGCAAAATGGCCAATGCGTTTAATTTTAATGATTTTTCAAACATTGTCTTTTCAAAATTGTATTTATGAATGGGTACGTGATCATCGTGCTCATCATAAATTTACTGATACAAATGCTGATCCACATAATTCACGGCGTGGATTCTTCTTTTCACATATTGGTTGGTTAATGGTTAAAAAACATCCAGATGTCAAACTTAAAGGCAACACAATTGATATGAGTGATTTGGATGCTGATCCAATTGTTATGTTTCAAAAAAAGTATATAAAAACATTTAAAATTTGATATTGACGAAACATTTTTATAGAAGTTTTTATATATTTTAGATACTATATGATTTTAATGCCATTACTTTGTTTTATAATACCAGCAATAATTCCAACATTATACATGGGTGCAACATTTCGACAAGCATTTTTTATTTGTTCAATGTTACGATATGTTTTATCTCTACATATAACATGGTTTGTTAACAGTGCTGCTCATATTTGGGGTTTTAAACCATATGATATAAATATCAATCCAACTAATAATAGATTTGTTATATTTATTGCAAATGGTGAAGGATATCATAATTATCACCATGTTTTTCCATGGGACTATAAGGCAGCAGAATTAGGAAGTTATTTTTTCAATTCAACTAAATGTGTAATCGATTTATGTTCGACAATTGGTAATAAAGATGAAACTTTAACATTATTTTATTATATGCGGTATGTATAATTTTTTTGTTTTTTTTTTAGGTTGGGCATATGACCTTAAAACAGTTTCAGTTGATATGATACGTAAGAGAATATTGCGAACTGGAGATGGAACACACGATATTTCAGTAAATAATAAAAAAACTACTGAAGATTTAATTATGGCATTGGATCATGAGAAAGAAGAACAAATGGTTTGGGGTTGGGATGATAAAGATATGACAGATATTGATAAAAAGGAAGCTTTTATAATAAATAAAGAAATTAATTAGTTTTATCAATTTTGTTATATTAAGTTATTATAATAAAACGGTTATTTGATAAGGGACTATTGTTTATTAATATAAATTTTAGCATAATATGTAATGATTTATATGTAAATATCTAATGCTAAATATTTAGAATTTTTATTTCAATAAAATATATACAATGTGGTTTATATATTAACAAAATATGTTTTAAATTATGTAATAATTATGAATTGTTTAAGGTAGTTGAAGTAATGTATGTTCAAAGTCAAAGTCTATGCATATACCAATTGAATTAAATTATTATAACGAAAATTAATTACTGTAAGCATTTATATACTGATTCAAACACTAATTCAGGACGTTTTTTCAAATTTTGACTTAGTATAAGAAACAAATACTTTTTAATTATTAATTAATTCATGAAATTTTCATTTAATTATGTAACAGAGAATTAATAAATATCTGCAGACTTTATGGTAAAATTTTATTATATAAATATTATAATTATTTATATACTGTCATTATTGTTTGTATATAAATAAACACACACAGAAAATTATATATATTATAATAAAATTGTCTGGAGTTTTTATTCTGATTTATTTTAAGAGGTAGCATAATTCATAAATTATTGTGAATTAACATTGAAATTTATTTTTAATAATCTAAATTGTTAATTTCAAGTATCTCATTTTGCTACAATTTTTTTGAAAATTGATGAAAAATGATGAAAATGATTATTATATCATTTATATAACACTGTCGAAAATTAGTGATGATAAACTCTTGTGTACGAGAAATCTGCATTATTCAGTACCATCGTATTTTCAACATCAACTGATTGATAAATTTTATATCATTTTACTATGTAAGTATAACTACTTCGATAGAATTACTGAAGATATATTTCGATTGTAATCTCTGGAAAGATTAGATAAAATTTTGCATATTTTTAGGTTTACATTTTTGTTAATTTTTATTTACTATGTAAATATTAATTGCAAATTCGTATATGAGTGGCAATGTTATCCAAATGTAAATTTTCTGAAAGGCTTCCTTATTAATTTATGTAGAATATTATTATGTAAAAGATCGTGCACTGTTTTTTAAATTAACTTAGCATTATTAAATTAGCATAGATATGATACATATCAATAAATAATTGTAATACATTAAAATTGTAAATATAAAAATTTGAGCTCAAATTAGTTAGCTATTTATGAAATTTGACTCAACCATTTTACAGATAGTTTCTCAGTTGAAATTACAAAGTTTTGAAGTTTTTTAGAAGATTTATATAAATTTATATTTTATTTGTTCACAGGACAAAACTGTTGACTGTACAAACATAAATGAACTATAAAAACTTAATTCCATGGTCTTCCTATTGCTATCAACAGGGTCTGTTAAAAATTTAACAGCAAAAGTAATTTTAAAACAATTTATTTGACACACAAATTTTAAGCATAGCTATAATGATTTGAAAAATATTCTTCTTATAAATTGTATCCAAATCAAATAATTAATTAAATTACATCGAAATGTTTTCGCTCCTTTAAAACCAGCTTATAGAATATTTATGGAATTATTCGACGAAAAACAAACTTCTATAATGTTGACCGATATGCTTATTTGTAAGCAAAGAGCTTTACAAAACCACCGGAACGAACTCATATAGAAAAAGTAATGATCGACTTAGTTTACGGATTTTTACAAGTAATGATCGATTTAGTTAACGGACTCATACAAGAATAAATTACCAAAACCCATACCCAAGAATTTCATTCAAACATTCCAAAAACTGCAACAACGCAATCTAATTTAAGAAGATTGATAAGAAAGAACAAAAGAAAAGGTTATATTTTTGTAAACATGTTCATCATAATTTCATCGGATGTAGAAATAACAAAAACTTGACAGTCAAAAACCCACACCATTCGTCAAACATTCTAATCTATATTATGTATGTAAATTTCCAGGATATACAAGAACAAATTACCAAAAATATAATTCTGTGGTACAAGAAATACTAAAGTGAAACTAATTTTGAATCTTGCACAGCATTTTTGGTATATTGTATATATAAAAAACATTTTTATTTCTGTGATACAAGAAGTTCCAAAGTGTCTCAAAATACATCATCCACAGAAGCTCTCAGGGCTCTAGATTTCCGATTTTCTTACGTGAGCTGATAACAGGGCCATAGTTTTTAACAAAATTACTAATTTCATTGGAAATTACATAACTACCTAAAACCTCACCAGTTTTTAGCAAAATATTTTTAGAGGTGATATTCCTAAAGATGTCATTCCAGGAAGAAACAAAAATTATGAAAATCTTTTTCCGAGAATGATTATTAAAGTAGATGAACCATTTTGCATGGAAATATATAACCATAACCATTCCAGACAAATATCCTTTACTAAGAATTGACGATCTACTATACTAAGAATTGACGATTTCTTACATTTCACTAAAAACATAACATTTCAAACAATAATTTAGAGTTCGGGATAAGAAACGTGTCAGCTACATTTCAGCAATTAATGGATAGATTTCAACTCGGATAAAGTGACTTGTTTCTTTTTATATATTTTGATGATATGATAAACTGCTCTAATAATTTACAAGACATTGGCGTAGTTTTAACCACGATATCGGTGCAGGGGATAAATCCAGTAAAAATCATCATCGTACCGTTTACCAAGAAACAGTACGCCTTAAGGCGACTGACACTTGTTGGTGAGACGATAAACTTCTCCAATAAAGCTAAAATTCTGAAAGTTCGGTGGCTCAAGGTCTAGCAAATCGTTTTACCAAGAAACACAACACGAACTTTTTAAGGCGATCAATGCTTGTCGGAGACACAATAGACTTTTGCAATGAGGCTAAATTTCTGGGGGTTTGGTGGAGGAAGGTACAGTATATTAGTATATGAAAGAAACTATACAAGCAATAAAGAGTGGCATGTAACAATACCAACAGGGTAACAACATCAACAGCTGCTATAGACCTAGTGCTAAATCTGGCTCCACATAACCTAATAATTGGAGCGGAAGTCAGATCAGGAGTGCTCAGAAATCGTTACTCTCAGAACTTATAGATAGCCATCTTGCAATTGTAGAAGCAACAGTGAATGTTACTTATCTAGATCTGCCTTAACATGACTGCATTACTAGCTATAATTTCTCTAAGCCACCCAATATGACCTTTTCGGATAAATCGAATTGGGTAACAGAAAAACCTAAGGGAACGGAGCTTGAGTGGGGTACTCTGACGGATTCAAGACAACGAAAGGAGTCGGATTTGGGATTTATGGGAAGAAACAAAGGATATAATATCCAAAACTATGGACAAGTCCATCGCAATATATTAAGAATAAGATAGCCAGGCTGCCCATAAGGCTCTGGACTCGTACTAAATTAAATTAAAACTTGTATTGCTTTCTTACAGGATACTGCAAAGTAAATAAACATCTACATAGAGTTGGACTATCAGAGAACCAAGGGTGCAAATTCTGCGAAGGTGATGGCGGACCACATACAGTGTGATTGCAATGCGCCAACGAGAAAAAGCTTACGATACCTCGGTAGTTACATAGTTACACCCTGGTTCATGAAACTCAAGCGCAGCTGAGTTTTATAGAAAAAATGCGGGCCTAGATAGTGACGCATAATTAGAAAAACGAAATCTAATTTAATCTAATCTAACACTCACATATTATATTTTTTTCCATTTATATATTTACTGTAACTTTCATATATTTTATACATTTAATTTTCATACATTTATTAATGCACCACACTTTAGTATTTTGTTCATACTATTTTAATTTTATTTATTTGCAAAAAATTCATAACCAATGTTAATTATAATACGCATTTACAGTGTTACCTAAGCATAACGCAGCAATGCAATACTACACACACCACAGAAAAAGCTTTTAAAATTTAAAATGTGCTACATATTATTTTTGAAAGCTTATATAAAGGCTGTCCTGAACAGGATTTCTTCACTTGGTCGAGTTGATTCAACGAGTGCAGTAGTATAAGTATACCATAATATTATTCAAGTATTGAAAATTTATTTTTGCCTACGGTTTAGTATTATAATATTTCGGTTTCGGTATTAAAAAGTTGTTTGGCTAAGCCGTCATTTTCGCCATATATTCGCTGATTTCAGACACTTGGAATAGTAGATGTAAGAACGTTAATTTTGTTCATTAAAAAAATGTTAAAATTATTGTAGATTCATTGATTGTGTATTGGATAAATAATATTAGATTAAATATCATTAAAATTATAGTAGATAAAAAAAGTTTGTGTATTGGAGAAAGAATATAAGGTGAAAAACAATAAAATTATTGTAGATGAAAAATCGTCGATTATGTTTTGGATAAATTGTATTAAATAAAGAGCGTTAAAAAAATTATATTGGGTTATTTTGTCTACGCTAAATAAAATTATAAATGATCGTGATGATTGTTGGTTAGTTTTTATTTTAAAAGAACGAACATGAATTTTCTAAGTTTATTTGGAGAACTTGAAATTTACCCATTAAAATTTCCTATTTTAAAATTTTATATTAAAAATAACGTGCAAATAAAATTTCAGTCGATATTGTGAGAAAGAAAATAATAAAAATTTGTAATCTCTGTAAAAGATAATCAAAATTTCAACAATTAGTTTTTCATTTATGGAATTCAATTGTATGACTTTCCTGCCCATCTAGCTTAAATTTATATTTAATATAATTTGGGGTGGTCTAAGTTGTTAAGATTCCGTTATTGTTGTTTAATGATTGATGAAAATAACTGAAAATTTAAATAAATTCATTTTATTTTATTTTTATTTTCAGAGAATAAAAAATGGCACCAAATACAAGTGATAGTAGTTATTTAACTACTAAACTTGATAAATTGAATTCTAAAAATTCTGAAAATAAATTACAAGAAGTTAATAATAATACAAATAATTTTAATAAAAATGAAATTGAATTTAAGTCAAATGAAACAATCAATAATTATAAAGTAGAAATTGTTTGGAGAAATGTTGTAGCATTTAGTATATTACATATTGCTGCACTATATGGTCTTTATGTATTAGTTGCTGAACGTATATGGTTTAGTTATATATTTGGTAAAATTAAATAAAATTATTAAAATAAAAATATTAATAGAAAAATCATATTTCTAGCACATACTCTTGGTTTATGTGGCGGTATTGCTGTAACTGGAGGTGCACATAGACTTTGGTCACATCGAGCATATAAAGCAAAATGGCAAATGCGTGTAATTTTAATGATCTTTCAAACATTGGCTTTTCAAAATTGTATTTATGAATGGGTACGTGATCATCGTGCTCATCATAAATTTACTGATACAAATGCTGATCCTCATAATTCACGTCGTGGATTTTTCTTTTCACATATTGGTTGGTTAATGGTTAAAAAACATCCAGATGTCAAACTTAAAGGCAACACAATTGATATGAGTGATTTGGATGCTGATCCAATTGTTATGTTTCAAAAAAAGTATATAAAAACAAGTAAAATTTGAAATTGGAGAAACATTTTTAATATAATTTTTTATAAAATTATAGGTACTATATGTTTATGATGCCAATACTTTGTTTTGTAATACCAGCATTAATTCCAACATTATACATGGGTATAACTTTTCGACAAGCATTTTTTGTTTGTTCAATGTATCGATATGTTTTATCTTTGCATATAACATGGTTTGTTAACAGTGCAGCTCATATTTGGGGTTATAAACCATATGATATAAATATCA
The DNA here is from genome assembly GCA_963920725.1 of Rhamphomyia laevipes. Classification (NCBI taxonomy): domain Eukaryota; kingdom Metazoa; phylum Arthropoda; class Insecta; order Diptera; family Empididae; genus Rhamphomyia; species Rhamphomyia laevipes. The sequence goes on along the minus strand of OY987257.1, from coordinate 42,668,439 downwards.
ATCCAACTGATAACAGATTTGTTATATCTATTGCAAATGGCGAAGGATATCATAATTATCACCATGTTTTTCCATGGGACTATAAGGCAGCAGAATTAGGAAGTTATTTTTTTAATTTAACAAAAGTTATGATCGATTCATTTGCGAAAATTGGTAATAAACATGAAATTTTAACATTATTCTAATATAATTTTAGTTAATTTTGAATAAATTATATTTTTTTATTATTTTTAGGTTGGGCATATGACCTTAAAACAGTTTCAGCTGATATGATACGTAAGAGAATATTGCGAACTGGAGATGGAACGCATGCTATTTCAGTAAATCATAAAAAAACTACAGAAGATTTAATTATGTCATTGGATCATGAGAAAGAAGAACAAATGATTTGGGGTTGGGATGATAAAGACATGACAGATAGTGATAAAAAGGAAGCTTTTATAATAAATAAAGAAATTAATTAGTTCTATCGATTTTGTTATATATTAAGTTATTATAATAAAACGGTTATTTGATAAGGGACTATTGTTTATTAATATAAATTTTAGCATAAATGATTTATATGTAAATATCTAATGCTATATATTTAGAATTTATATTTAAATAAAATATATACAATGTGGTTTGTATATTAACAAAATATGTTTTAAATTATGTAATTATGTAATAATTATGTTTAGGGTCCTTGAAGTAATTTATGATCAAAGTCAAAGTCTATGCATATACCAATTGAATTCAGTTATTATAACGAAAATGAATTACTGTAAGCATTTTATACTGATTCAAACACTAATTTATCATACAATAATTCAGGACATCTCTAAACTTAGTACAATTTGCAATGAAGATTTGGATACCCAACAATAATTTATGTTTGCAAATTTCCTTATCTTGGCTTAATTATAAAAAAAAGAATACATTTTCATTATTAGTTAATTCATGAAATTTTGATTTAATTATGTAACAGAAAATTAATAAATATCTGCAGACTTTATGGTATTATTTTATTTTATAAATATTATAATTATTATATACATACTATTTCAATTTCATGATTGGTTATAAATAAATAAAAAAAAATTATACATGTACTTATTTTATTCAAAAATAACGAAATAATTGTCTTTTAAACTAATTAATTACTTATTGCCACTCGGATTAAGTAACATGTTTCTTCTTTTATATCTCTAATAATTGTGAACAACAACTACATTCTACAAAATAATAGAGATTGAACGAGTTTAACAGTGCTTAAAAATAAATCGATAAAAATCAAAATTCTGCTCCTGGGAAGTTAAATACCTCCTCCATCTTATTATAAGTCACGGGACTGACTACATCCCGAAAAAAAATCCGCAATTATAAGCCGTCCAGAAACTAAAAATGGAAAGCAAGTTCTATCAATTTAGCATTCTTGATTCTGGTATATACCAAATTTTGCAAATGTGTCAAACCTGTTAAGTAATCTTACAAAAACTTATGGTAATGGGTGTCAGAACGAAAGAAATCCTTCGAACTTTAAAAAAAAGATCAGCTGATACTGAGCGAAATTATCAACTTCAGAACAAGAACTTCATGTAATAGTTTTGGCAGAAACGAAATTTCGTGGTTATATTAATCTATTTGTGGTCCAAAGAGATCAACAAATTTTGTTACTGCCCAAACTATTGCACCCAAACTGATACTAAAGATGCTTTTCAGCGGATTTTGATAATAGAAGATTTAGCCCATCTATAAGTGACGTTTATCACTAAAGGAAGCCACTGTCCAAAATTGCATTAATATTTTACTCAATAAAGTTTATTTTATTTTTGGCACTCCTCGCCGTTTAAGTTAGGGACAACGGAAAAAAAATTATTGCAGTTATTATGTAAGAAATTACACATTGCTTAGGTATTAAACAATCATTCAAGTTGGTTTATCATCCTGAATCGAACCCTGTTGAAAAAAAAATATGAAAACCCAACATATGGGCAGATAGTGTACCAACAATTAGATTTGCTATTAATAAAGGGAAATGCCAGAGTACTCGCTCATCCTACTTGACATTTGGACAGACACGAACTAGTAATCATAAATCTAGTACCAGAAATAATTCATAAACTTTCACAACTAATACCATAAGAGACTTAGATAATATGTTGAAAATATTCAAGAGCGAAATAATTTCTATATTAATAAAAGAAGACCACAGCTAGTATTAAAAATAGGTGATCAAGTTCTTGTCATTACACTTGTTCCAAAAGTGTTGGACTATAACTTTCTATCAAAATTATCAAAAAAACTTGGATCCTCGAACAAGTGGCGAACAAACATATAATTGATATTGCATTAGGTACATACCATTGTTCATCTATTATTACTAAATATCCAAGCACAGCAACAAATGATTCAGCACTGCGCAACCATTAAGAAGAAGTGAATGCCCCAAAGCAAACCCATATCTTGTCGCATCATCAAGACGATCTCAGCGGCTAATTAATGCTAATTATAATACGCATTTACAGTGTTACCTAAGCAAGCACAATGCAGCAATGCAATACTACTCATTGATTTATAACATATGCACCTAAGAAAAGCTTTTAAAATGTGCAACATATTATTTTGGAAAGCTTATATAAAGGCTGTCCTGGACAGAATTTCTTCACTTGGTCGAGTTGATTCAACGAGTGCGGTAGTATAAGTATGTACCATATCTTATTCAACTATTGAAAATCTATTTTTGCCTTAATAAATTGAATTCTAGTATTATAATAATTCGGTTATTAGTAAAAAGTTGTTTGGCTTAGCGGTCATTTTCGCTGTATATTCGCTGATTTCAGACATTTGGAATAGTAGATGTAAGATAAGAACGTTAATTTTAAAGATTAAAATTATTGTAGATTCATTGATTGTGTATTGGATAAATATTAGATTAAATATCATTAAAATTATAGTAGATAAAAAAAGTTTGTGTATTGGATAAAGAATATAAGGTGAAAAACAATAAAATTATTGTAGATGAAAAATCGTCGATTATGTTTTGGATAAATTGTATTAAATAAAGAGCGTTAAAAAAATTATATTGGGTTATTTTGTCTACGCTAAATAAAATTATAAATGATCGTGATGATTGTTGGTTAGTTTTTATTTTAAAAGAACAAAGGTGAATTTTCTAAGTTTATTTGGAGAACCCATTACAATTACCCATTACAATTTCCTATTTTAAAATTTTATATTAAAAATAACGTGCAAATCAAATTTCAGTTGATATCATTATATTATGAGAAAAAAAATAATAAAAATGTGTATCTCTGTAAAAGATAATCAAAATTTCAATAATTCATTTTTCATTTCTGAATTTCCTGACCATATAGCCTAAATCTATATTTACTTAACTAGCGATATAATTTGGGGTGGTATGAGTTGTTAACATTCCGTAATTGTTGTTTAATGATATAATTGAAAATTTAATTGATGAAAATAACTGAAAATTTATATAATTTAATTTTTTTTAATATTTATTTTCAGAGAATAAAAAATGGCACCAAATACAAGTGATAGTAGTTATTTAGCTACTAAACATGATAAATTGAATTCTAAACATTCTGAAAATAAATTACAAGAAGTAAATAATAATACAAATAATTTTAATAAAAATGAAATTGAATTTAAGTCAAATGAAACAATCAATAATTATAAAGTAGAAATTGTTTGGACAAATGTAATAGCATTTATTATATTACATACTGCTGCACTTTATGGTCTTTATATATTAATTGCTGAAAATCTATGGCTTAGTTATTTATTTGGTAAAATTTAATAAAATCAATATGAAATTATATAAAAAAAGTATGTATTAATAAAAAAATCATATTTCTAGCACATACTATTGGTTATTTTAGTGGCATTGGTGTAACAGCTGGTTCACATAGACTTTGGGCACATCGAGCATATAAAGCAAAATGGCCAATGCGTGTAATTTTAATGATCTTTCAAACATTGGCTTTCCAAAATTGTATTTATGAATGGGTACGTGATCATCGTGCTCATCATAAATTTACTGATACAAATGCTGATCCTCATAATTCACGTCGTGGATTTTTCTTTTCACATATTGGTTGGTTAATGGTTAAAAAACATCCAGATGTCAAACTTAAAGGAAACACAATTGATATGAGTGATTTGGATGCTGATCCAATTGTTATGTTTCAAAAAAAGTATATAAAAACAAGTAAAATTTGATATTGACGAAACATTTTTTATAGAAGTTTTTATATATTTTAGGTACTATATAATTTTAATGCCATTACTTTGTTTTATAATACCAGCAATAATTCCAACATTATACATGGGTTTAACTTTTCGACAAGCATTTTTTGTTTGTTCAATGTATCGATATGTATTATCTTTGCATATTACATGGTTTGTTAATAGTGCAGCTCATCTTTGGGGTTATAAACCATATGACGTAAATATCAATCCAACTAATAATAGATTTGTTATATCTATTGCAAATGGCGAAGGATATCATAATTATCACCATGTTTTTCCATGGGACTATAAGGCAGCAGAATTAGGAAGTTATTTTTTCAATTCAACTAAATTAATAATCGATTTATTTTCGACAATTGGTAATAAACATGAAATTTTAACATTATTCTAATATAATTTTAGTTAATTTTGCATAAATTATATTTTTTATTATTTTTAGGTTGGGCATATGACCTTAAAACAGTTTCAGCTTATATGATACGTAAGAGAATATTGCGAACTGGAGATGGAACACACGATATTTCAGTAAATAATAAAAAAACTACTGAAGATTTAATTATGTCATTGGATCATGAGAAAGAAGATCAGATGATTTGGGGTTGGGATGATAAAGACATGACAGATAGTGATAAAAAAGAAGCTTTTATAATAAATAAAGAAATTCATTAGTTTTATCAATTTTGTTATATTAAGTTATCATAAAAAGGATTATTTTAACATAATGTAATGATTTATCTGTAAAAATCTTATGCTATAATTTATATTTCAATAAAATATATACATACAATGTGGTTTATATATTAACAAAAAATGTTTTAAATTATGTAATAATTATGAATTATTTAGGGTCCTTCGGTCCTTGAAGTAATGTATGATCAAAGTCAAAGTCAAAGAAAAGGATTATTTATCCAGAAACATCATTTATATAACACTGCCGAAAATTAGTGATGATAAACTCTTATGTACGAGAAATCTGCATTATTCAGTACCATCGTATTTTCAACATCAACTGATTGATAAATTTTATATCATTTTACTATGTAAGTATAACTACTTCGATAGAATTACTGAAGATATATTTCGATTGTAATCTCTGGAAAGATTAGATAAAATTTTGCATATTTTTAGGCTTACATTTTCGTTAATTTTTATTTTTACTATGTAAATATTAATTGTAAATTCGTATATGAGTGGCAATGTTATCCAAATGTAAATTTTCTGAAAGGCTTCCTTATTATTGTCTATCAATTTATGTAGAATATTATTAGATCGTGCACTGTTTTTTAAATTAACTTAGCATTATTAAATTAGCATAGATATGATACATATCATTAATTCCCAGGACAAAACTCTTGATTATACAAACAAAGTGAACTATAAAATCTTAATGTCATGGTGCTGCTATCAACAGTATCGGTTAAAAGTTTGACAGCATTATTTTAAATCAATTTATTTCAATCAAGTAATTAATTAAATTACATCCAAATGTTTTCGTTCCTTTAAGAGCAGCTTATAGAATATATATATGGAGCTTATATTAGTTTTGGAGATTTATTGCGTATCATTTTTACATTTGATATATTTTTTTTTGAAAAGATACTTTAATCCACAACTTTCAGGTACTGAATGATTGGAACACACTGGTTCAGCGAATTTTTATATAATTTTTAGTTTTTCGAATAGTTGAATATCTTACCAAACGACAGTTGCATTTTTTTAAATAAATTATAATATTGTATACGTGCCGACCGGCATGTACAAAATTTCTTATGTTTTTATTAAAAATTGTGTGGTGTTCAATATAAATATAATTTTATTAATACCATAACTTTTTCCGATATTCAACTTTGCTGAAGTTACAATTTTTTTTTATAATTATAGTAAAAAAATATTATAATTTTTATTAAAAATAAAATTACAAGGCTGTTATAGGAATATTAAGAAGACCTTTAAATATTTGTGGGATGAATTTAAATAGTTGAACATATAGTGGGATATTGTGGAACAGAACTTTTCTCTACTAATTAATTAAGTACAGAAATTATCGAATGAATATAGCTAGTATCTCGGTTCTACTAAACATGAAAATTCTACCAGGATAATTTGCATAACCTACTAAGAAAATAAAAATCGAATAAAAAAAAAATAGTTACATTTCTTAAAAATGATTTTGTATTTTAATCATAATTTTGTTACCCTAATCACTATTTCGTGCCCTATTCATTAAGAAGTTTTTAATACCATTAAAATTAACCCATCCACCTGATAAACGGTCAATAAATTTCTCAACTTTTTACGACCTTACATAATGATATACTACATTGTAATGGAATTAATAATTTTTTCTTTACATTTTCGAGGGTGGAGATATCTTCCAGTTGCTTTTGTCTGATTTTAATTATATTTCTTACACGGGTTTGTGTGGTTTTGGAGTATGTAGCTTCAATGATTTTTCCTTAAACTTCCGATTGTGAGACATCAGACATGTTTTCCTGATTTAAAATTAAAACTTTCAATGGAGAATACCAAAGAATTCCCAAACCTAAAACAACTTCAGGAAACGTTAAAGATGTATAACTATTTGGAAATAACTGGGTTTCTAAGATCCGCAACGATGAATTGATTTTGTTAAATGCATATAATTTTTGTTTATCGCTTTTATTACCCTATTTTATAAATTTTTTAAAATTATTATAAAGATATGAAAAAATTTTGTAACATATAGAAAAATGAAAAATGGAATAATTATTGATTTTAAAATTGAACTCACTAAAAAATTACTAAAATTAAGAACAAATAATTGGAAATGTTTAGACCATTTTTTATCGAAAAGAATCGATGATTTTAATTAGACTACGAATTGGACATAAATTACCACATAAATATTTAAATGAAAAAACAAAACCTGCTATATATGCATTTCTACCAATACTCTAATTACCAATACATTTACCTGCCGAAATTAAATATAATAAAAATAAAATATAATTATATGAGCATCATAAAATTGGATTATATAATCATTAATCTTATGAAATTATATTCTTAACATTAATAATTCTTATTAATTTATATAAGGAAAAAAATTAAATAAAATGAAAAATTAAAATAATAAAAAAAAAAACCAAATAAATCTCAAAATAATATATATTTATATAAATGAATTGGTAAATAACTAACTCAATATAATAATTCAAATGTATTAAAACCTAAATTAATTAAATTAAATGAACTAAATTAAATCAATTTAGAAATTAAAGTTTAATTTAATGTAAAAATAAAATGTTTATTTCAAATTACATTAAAATTAAATGTTAAAAAAATAATAAATTGTATCTATATAACCTTTATAATAAAGCATGCAATAGAATTAGTTGTAATACATTTTTCCCCTTATTATTCCGCGGGGGAACATAGGGCTTCTGTACAAACTTTCCATCGTGTTCTGTTTTGTGTCGTAACTTTTATTTGCGACCATGTCGTGTTTATTTTCTTGATTTCATCTTGAACTGTTCTTCTCCATATATTTTTCGGTCGTCCAACGTTTGTTATCCTTGTGGATTCCAGTCTTCTGGAATCCACCTCCATTTTCGTCTTCGTATTTGTTGGAGAATTGGCTCTTGCTCTGTAATGACCCATAGTTCTTCGTTATTTATTGTCAGAAAATCCTGCATATTATGGGTAGCGACTTGTTGACGAATATTTGTATTTATTTATTAACCAATCAGGTTTCGTTACCATATAAGGCTAAATACATAAAAATTTCTATTATTTCATTCCAGGAATAAATTCTTATCCTAATTTATGAAAATGTATTAAGGGAGGAAACATTAAGATGAACATATTTATAAAATTATGCAATATGAAGATTTAAATAAAGATATAAAAACAAAATATACAAAACCGGATTTTACTTTCATTTGATTTGCCATGAACTTCAAATTTCAAATTCTGCATAATAATATATGTATAACTAAATTTGTATATAATAATCAAAACTAACAGTGTATTGTGACTATTTCTAATACACTAATACAAAATACAATATCTAATATAGATAGATAAAAAAAAAGATTTTAAAAGATGCATAAAAAAATTGCAAAAAGTGAAAAAAATTTAAATTGACAGATTTATCTATGAGAAAAAAAAATCAAGGTTAATTTCAGTTTTATATTCCTAATTTTACAGCAAAAGAAATATAAAATTTATATTTTATTATGTATTTAATCATTTAATTAACATTTGGTTAGCGATAATTGATTAATTTTGAAATATGCCTAAAAATTAATATAATTTTAGCTGGAAAGGTTTAAACAGTTTATAATTAAAAAATAAATTTTGTATAATTGAAATAATTGTTGAGTAAAATTATAAATTATAGAAATACTTGTGTAATACTAAGCAATTTTTGTAAGTTATTTGTATATATAAAATGTAGAGTTAGTTTTAACTTAAACGGCAAGCTGGAGTTATTTTTGGTTTAAAAAATAAGAATGATTCCTTTACAAGAACTTTTTATTAACAGATTTTTTTATAAAACTTTGCGGATGGAACATCTGTGAAAATGTTTATAATATATTTATTATATAATACCGAATTTTCATTTAATTTTATTTGTATTTTGTTATTTTGTAACTTGCAAAATATATCATCCATTATCAAGCATACCAAAATCACGATCTTTTTAAGCTAAACCTCAATGAGAACACTTACTTACCTTTCCTTGTAATGTTGGTTTCTCTTTGATTTCATAGGAGCATGTTATTGTGGAAAACAAGACAAATTATTTTTGTAATGATTTTGTAATGTTTTTTTTTCATCCTTACATCTGATATCCTTCCTATTAATTATATAATGTTTTTGATAATAATTTTTGTGACATTTTAGGAATAAACAAGCTAATAAAAATAGACATTTTTATATGTATCCGGAAATTTGTATATTTTAATCAGCTGTAAATATATTTTACTGTTGAAACTTATTTGCATAACATCAATTTTACTTCATAAAATTCTATTTTATTATATAATCAAAACTTATAATGCCTTTTATCAAAGGTATTAAAACTAATATTAAGACAAATCATTTCTGGTGAAATAAAATTTATGATACATATCCGATATCCCAATGTTATTACACGAGAGCATAGATCTATTGAATATAAATAAAAATTTCATTAAATGGTTTATCTAGTTTTAATATTTATGCTTTAATTCAATTTCCAAGCAATTTTCAATCCAATTTCGAACAAATTGTCATATGCTCATAATTTTACTACTAATCTTTATTATTTTGTCTTCTTTGTAACTTCTACAATTTGAATTATCCATTAGCTTAAATCCAATCTAACTAATCAGAATTTCCTATTCTCTACTAGATCCATTTTCTAACCATACTCAGTTGACTTTATAGGCTTAGTTGGTTTTTTAGTGAAAGTTTTAATAGTGAATTCATTGTTTTCAAATATAGTTTGATTATGAAGATAATATCCAACATCTTCAGTCCATATACAAATTCATAATTTTCTGTTAAAAAAAGAAATTGTCTAAAAATATTTTATTTGGAAAATCAAATTTTGACCTTTTATCATTTGCTCAGAAGACAGACGTAAATTATTATCTCTTAAATAGTACATGGGCGAAGATGAAGGCTGTAAGGTATTAAAAAGTTAACTATATAGAAATATTTATTTTTGTCATATAATCAGATGACGGCTATATATACAGCTAAATTTAAATCGGAAGCATGTTTGATTTAATTAATAATCACCAAAGATTTTTCTTAGTTCAAAATAATTATGCATTTCCTATTAATTATTATTAATAATGATTAAATAAATTTAATTTTTCAAAGAAAACTTTGATTTGGACGTTTTATTGATGAGGTTTGTAGAGAATTTTATATTGGAATATTATAACGCTATAGCTCCGATTGATGAAAGATGAATTATATAATAGCTGTGGGTGTACTGCACTACATCATTAGTGCACCTAATGTTGATATTATAGGCAACATATTTACTATATGAAAAATTACCCTTTTTTTTATTAAAAATATAGTAATGTACTAAAGTATTCACGATTGGAGTTCTGAATAGTATGATAGACAGTAGGTATATATTAATTAAACAAACGTAGCGATCTAGTAGCTAAGCAACCTACAGATATGTAGCGAATTAGATCTAAAGATACTATCTGTGGTAGCAAAATGGTAATTGAGGTCAAACCCTGTTGTATGGTATTCTCCACTTAAACCAACCAACCAATTATGGACAGACAGTTTTAACAAAAATGATATACCGATTTAAATATGCTTAAATATATCTAATATGATAGACTGCACATTTTTTTAAAATATTTTAGAGTCAGTTTTACCCAATTAATCAAATTGATGGAGGTAAAACAAAACCCATTCCTAAAACCAATATTATATTATTAACATGTGTATATTTTTTATAATAGCTAGTCAGGCCTATGGCAAAAAAAGATAAAAAGATAATTTATATAAATTTATGTTAGAAGGTCAATGTTTTATTTTCAGTTAATTTTAAATATATATATAAAAAATATAATTTTTTTTATAAAAATTATACTATAAAATTTCTTTTAATGCAACAAAAAAAAAAGTTAACCTTGTAAGAAAGATACAAAATTGTTCTTTAAAATTGTTTAAGCGAGGAAATAAATTTTATTAATATCCGGTTTTATAAATCTTAATTTTAACAAAGTTGGAAATAATTTTTATTTATTTTAAAATTTTGAATTGAATTTGACAAGAACTGATTAATTAAACTGAATAATGGAATATAAATAAAACTAATTTGAATTAGTATTTATTATTTAAATTTTTTAGGTTTATAATAGTTTCTGTTCATTATAAGAAAAGTCGATAATTTTTGAATTATATTTAACCAATTTTTTTATTTCATGAATCGGATATGTTATTCTCGGAAACAACTAGTTTATGATTATAGACTCTGAAGTTAATCACCTCTGAGTCTATCAAGACATGTGCCTGAATATATGAATTTTTACACTCATTAAAAAAATATTATATTCAAAATTCAATCTGGAATTTCGCAAAAAAAAAAAAAATTCGCAAATAAGAAAAAAAGTTTATTAAGAATATTATAAAAAAATTTCGAAATTATGTAATTAATTTTTGGTAAAAATTAGCTATAAGAAGCATGTGTCTACATAAATAGTTTTAATATATTATTTCCTTTATATTTTGTAAATTATACTTTCATAAGTTTTTTGCTGCTAATATCAATATATTTTTTATTGGTCTGATTTAATGAATTAAATATTATTCGATATAAAACTGGAAGTGGTTCTATATATCAATAATTTAAATTATCCTTAATGAGAATAATACAGAAAAGTTTTGTTGTGAAATAGCTTATAAGGAATAACGAATAAGTAATTACAATCAGGGACGTATCAAGATGTTAACATATGGTGATAAAAATGCTTAGCCGGGCTTTGATTACAATTATATTTTTTCAGTAAGAATTAATTTCGTTAACACTATGAGATATATAGTTAATCTCAAATATATTCATGCGTAGTGAACATTTTCTAGTTTTCATCTGAAGGATAATTTTACCTAGAATACTGGCCAAATACACAAAATAATAATTTAAAGGTTTCGAAGTATCTCTCAGCTCTTTACAATTCATTGCATTGTCTTATAATAAATAGTATCAGTTTTTGCCTAAAAGTATGCATATACTGTATTTTCATATTATATTCCCAAATTTTTTATTTCCAAATTTATCGTATCTGAAGTAAGTTTATTTAAAAATGTAACAAAATGTCAAGCTCAAAGACAAAATTATTAACCACTTTGTGTAAATATACTTACTCTGTGTAAATTTCTTAGGAAATATGTAGACGATGAATATGTTTATGTTATGTAAATACCTGCGCCTAATTTAAAAGCATCAATATCAACAAACCATAATGTGTTGAATACTTTTAATATTATATTCAATTGTACACTTGAAATCTTCTTTAAGCGTGAACAAATTATGTTGAAGGTTATTTTTTTTTTTTTTTTTGCAAAAGATTCATTTATTTTGTTTTTGCCAATTTTTTGCTTGTGGGGCTATTTTTAATAAATGCGTTTAAGTTAATGCCGTGTTATTAATAATCATAAATCATAATTTGATAAAAGGCACGCGTATGCGTTAGTAATTAATTTAAAACAAATGCTTATTAACACATCAATTTTTTGCCAAATTAAAAATTTATTAAATTAATTTAATGAATATAATATTATAAAAATGTAATTAAATTTGATATAACTATAACGACTAAAAAAATCATTAATATGCTGCATAATTACAAAACAGCTACTATCACTTAATTGTAGAAGAACTAAATGATAGCAGTTTTGTAATTATGTTTGTCGACTATACAATTGACGAAATTTTGAATTATTTTGCTATAGTCACAGTCCAAATACTAAAAATATATAGTTGCTACATAATCAAACAACTCACACCGATATTGCATAAATTTTTTTACCGACTGTAGGTAGTAGTAGCTTTCTTTAATTTCTAATGTCTGTGTTTATAAAATGTTTAAATTTTTTAAGATATTTTTATTAACATGTTGAGAAGCAATAATATTAAAAAGTTTATTTTAATTGTTACAATTATATGAAATCAAAAACACTAAATTGATTAAAATCAGAGGTGTAAGGCCATTCTTATTTATTTTTTTTTTGAAATTTTATGCAAACCTATGTAAAAAATATTTGAATAAAATGTTATTACACATAATCAAAATAAATTTATTTATTTTTATAGCTAAACGCTAAACCTAAAGCTAAGTGGAATTTCTTTAAATTTTAATTATCGAATTTATTTCGGAGTTGATTAAACTTCTGAGCATATTCAATGTTATTGTATTAACTTGTAATTAAACTTGTTAACATTTATATAGGATTAGTTATAAACTAACTAATATTTACTAGTGTATTTTAATTTGTAATTAAAATAAAACATCTTTTTATTTTATGCGGTATTAAAATTTTTTATTTTAACAATATAAATATTTATTATTTACTATATTTATTTTCACTAACTTTACGTACAATTTTATATATTAATTTAATATTTTTATTTAGTTAATATTTCAGGTTCATTCATTTATTAATACATATTTATTTATTTAATGTTAATTTCAATTAATTTTATTTATTTACTTAATATTTCATTTCAATTAATTTTTCTTATTAATTAATATTTTATTTATATAAAATTTCATTTTAATGAATTTTTCTTATTAATTTATTATTATATTTATTTAATATTTTATTTCAATTAATTTAATATTTGTACCGTGGTCAATAACTAACTTTTTCAACTGACCTTCAGTTTTCCTATTTCATTTCTATTTTCATTACTAATCTATTCAACTTTCAATCTATAACAATGTAGTTAAATATATACAAATAAGATCGAACGATTTAAAAAGGTAGTAATGATTAGAAATTTAAAAAATTTGATATTAATAAAGTTGAGATTTTTGTTAAACCAGAATATCGTTCCTTGACCCTCAAATTATATTCTGTATTTTATTCAAAATGGAGGAATTGATTTAGGAAGTATTTAATACTTATTTAGTACGACCGATAACGTTGGTTCAATATTTTATAGACTAACTGGACTTATTGGACGTCCGGATTATTGGACGTTCGGATTATAATGCGTTCGGATTACCGCACTTGTACTGTATAATCAAATTTTCATTTATTAGATTTTCTTATAGTTGTACAAACACAGCGCCATATTAAGACTTTATTGTCTTAGGCTAGTAGATTAAGGCCTTAGGTTCTAGGGATTAAAATGTTGGGGCATCTCCGCAGTCCGCAGTCAAATGCTAAAGAAGTTCAAAAATATATAACATGTTTTAAATATTCCTGGAATACTTCAATTGCCCCTGTTATTAACGAATGAATCTCTATCAAATTTCCTTTTCGAATGTTTCAATTTCGTCTGTTTGTATTAAAAATAAAAGTAAGGTTAAATAAGAGAAATAGGTAAGTAAATAACTCGAAGAAATAATTTTGATGCTATTTATGACCTTTTTGCTAAAATCATAATGCTTTGTATCATTAATCCGGCCCTGATTAAAACCCAAAATGATTCGGAAAATGATTGATAAAACATACTCAACACAGCACTAGAGTGTACTAAACCTGACCTATATGTATGACCTAATATTACTATATAAACTTTAAAAAAAAATGCCAATTATTATATTATTAAATTATATATCAATTTATTGCTGAAAAAACAATAAATTTTTTTGAATTTAATTCGCAAACATTTTTATTGTCAAATTTCATGAATTAATTTAAAGTAAAATGTCAGTTCAAAGAAGTATAACATTTTATGTAACAAAAAAATAAAACGGAAAGATATAATTAAATTTATAATTTTAATTATAATATTTTCTATCATCCAAAATTTTATATGATTTTTTTTTTTGTTAATCTGGACATATACTAAAATATGATAAATTTGTCACTTTATCAAAGTTTGTAGATTGAAAAATATTTGCGGGGAGTAATTGCCATTATAAGATTTTTATTTTATATATTTTTGGTTGGTCTTCCGAAATGAAAGAGGAATTATAATCATAAAACATATATAAAAAAAAAAGTAACGAAAAGCTTATAGATATTTTATGAAGGTGTTTAGATAAAAATAAAAAACTATATAAAATAAAAAGATTGTTCAGAAATTATCTCAATTCAAATTTGAACTTAGATTTGAAGATATATAGTTTAAAAGTTTATCCAAAATTAAAAATATTCTTTTTATTTTTAACTTTTGGGTATTATAAAAAATTGTGTGTTACGTTTTAAAAAGTGAAATAAGTGAATAAAAAAAAATATAGTGACAAAGGTACGATAAAATAAAGTACACTTTTAAAAAACATTTAATTCATAATTTATGAAAATATATAGTGATCACAATAACGAAAATTCAATGGGATTCAATATACGGAATTATAATTATTAGTGTTAATATCGTTAAAGGATATCAATTTAATTTAATTTTCCTCATCATATTACAAATAATATCAATTTAATGACTACATTTTTATATGCAATTGTCAATTAAAATGAAGCGTAAATCTTAAAATTAAAATCAAAATTAAAAGAATTAATGCAAATAAATTAGTGAAATATAAAAAAAAATTAAAAATTTCTTTAGAAATCTGTTTTAAAATTAGGTTTGGCAGGGTTTTTATCCTGAAAGTTTATAATTCTGATAAACCTGATTTATATTTTTTGCAAAAACAGCTCAAAACGACTTAAATATTTAATAATTTTTAATTTTTTCGTTTTTAATTTCGAAAAATAACTAGAGAAATTATAGTTTTTACTTGATTTTACTTGAATTAAAGTTATAATAGCTAAAAAATAATCCAGTTTGATTCTTTAAACATAGTTGGAGAAATGATCAGAAATGTTAAATTTGATTTTCTTGGATTTATAAAATAAAATTTGGATTTTTTGGCGTGGAGGGTATTTCATTAAACTATACTGAATTAGACATAACTATATAAACCATACAAAACTGGACAGAACTGTTCATATCATGAGGAAGATTGTAAAAAAAACCTTCATTTATATAAAATAATAATAAAATAATTAATCAAAATTTAATAAATTACCAAAATAATAAAAACAAACCTTATTTTATTTCCAATATTTTTATTCAGACACAGTGATTTATTTAAAAAAAGATGACCCCACCATTAGGACATTCATCCGTTATTTCAGAAACAGTTGTATTACATAATAAAAATACCTCAAAAATAGATAAAGATTGTTTAAATAATGATGATAAAGATCAAAAATTAGAATTAACTAAAGATCAAAATAATAATTTAAAAGAAAAAGAAAATGAATATAAATTTGAAATAGTATGGGTACGAGTAATTGCACTTACAGCATTACATATTGGAGCAATTTATGGAGGTTATTATGTTATCGCAGATAGACAATGGTTATTATTATATTATGGTAAAGAAAACTAAAATGAATTACAATAATTGAAGTTGTTAAAGGGTTTGTTTTTTTGTATTTGTAAATAGGATCTGTTTTGGCTGTTTGGAGTGGTTTAGGTATTGCTGGTGGTGCACATAGATTATGGTGTCATCGTGCCTATAAAGCAAAATTACCAATGCGTATTATATTAATGCTTTTCCAAACATTAGCACATCAAAATTGTATACATGAATGGGTACGTGATCATCGTGTACATCATAAATTTACTGATACAAATGCTGATCCACATAATTCACGTCGTGGATTCTTCTTTTCACATGTTGGATGGTTAATGATTAAAAAACATCCAGATGTTAAACTTAAAGGCAAAACAATTGATATGAGTGATTTGGATGCTGATCCAGTTGTTATGTTTCAAAAAAAGTATATTTATTATTTATATATATAAATTACAATATTAAAATATTATTTAATATAATTTTTTTTTTTTGTAACTTATTAGATATTTCTTAATTATGATGCCATTAATAGCATTTATTATACCAGCTTATATACCTCATATAGTATTGGGTTATCCATTTTGGAAATGTTTCCTTATAAGTTCATTATTACGGTATACAGTTAGTTTACATGCAACATGGTCAATAAATAGTGCAGCACATTTATGGGGCTATAGACCATATGATAAAAATATAAATCCATGTGATAATCGTTTTGTAATTGCAGTAGCATTAGGTGAAGGTTATCATAATTATCATCATATATTCCCATGGGATTATAAAACAGCTGAATTTGGAAGTTATTTCTTTAATTTTACAAAAATATTTATTGATTGGTGTACAAAAATTGGTTAGTATTATTAATCATTAATATATAAATAAAATTAAATTAAACAAATAAACATTTAGGATGGGCTTATGATTTAAAAACTGTATCAGCTGATATGATACGTAAACGTGTACTTAGAACTGGTGATGGTACACATAATATATCATTAGAATCAAAGAAAACTGATGAATTAATACAACATTTGGATCATGAAAAAGAAGATCAAATGATTTGGGGATGGGATGACAGAGATATGTTAGATGAAGATAGACGATGCGTTGATATTATAAATAAACAGGATTAAATAAATATTATAGTGTTAAGGGTGTCTACAAAAATATTATTAATTTATAATTATCAAATTATATTTAACTTAATATTTAAATTTTGAATGGAGAATGTTATAATATGTTTTAAATATATATTTATATAAATATTATTAAGATTGTAATTAGTCAATGTAAATTTTTTCTACATTTTAATATTTTTCACTTTTATAAATTATGTAATGCTTTATGTTTTATTATAATATTTTTAAATATTTGTAATATTTTATTTACATTTATAAGAATTGATAAAATAAAAGAAAAATTATTTAAATTAAAAATCTATTAATTTTTTTTTTCTTCATATATGTATAATGTATCTTTAAATTACATGATGTGAACATTAAATGTTATAATTTAAGAAATTATATAGATTTTATGTATTATGTCCATTCATAAAAAAAAAATATTATAAAATTTTTATTTTATTATTTTACCTTGTATAGGAAAATAAAAATACATAAGAAATTATTTATGTGGGCAGTCAGATAACAATGGTTCAACAAAGTGAAATAATGAAAATATTTATATACATTTTTATTTTTTGTTATAGATAGAGAAAGTTTAGAATTGCATAGATAAATATATGTATATGAGTAGGTGAATATTATATAATAATTGTGGAAACATAATATTTTCAATAATTTCTCCAAAAATAAACAATTAACAAAAAAAAATCAGAAATTTATATAAGTGGGTTTAGATATTAGATATGCATTTGAAATATCTGAGAAATTTTGAAGCGGAGAAACTGATTTTAATTCTATATATATGATACCAAAAAACTATTGTAAAATATGTAAAGATTTTATTTAAAAAGTTTTTACATATAAAAATATATTTATACTATAAATTTATTGATATTTTTTTTTTGTAATATTATTAACATAAAATTATAATTTTAATAAATTTAAACATAAAAAAAAGACTAACAGAATATTAATGCGATGTTAAATGTTAATGGTTTTAGGTTGTCTTAGGTCGGTTTACAAATATAAATATTATTGACGTAGATCGGTTTTATCTGTGGTGCTGAATTTGAACTTTTTATATTAGAAATTCTATTTGTAATTTATTCAAAAATCAATTCAATTGAAGGGCTAAACATAATTTTTTTTTTTAGTTATATATTTCTGACCAGTTTATCTGGTTATGTTGCTGACGCATTTCGATGTAATAATACATAAGTAATTAATTCTATAATTTTTTCTTATATACTCAAAGAGGATATATATAAAAACTAATAAAATGTAAATAAGGAAAGATTATTTTATAAAACATTATTAATAAATATATACGTAGTTTATAAATATTATTAATTACCAGACTTCTTAAGATTTGTTGTTATAAAATTTTAGAGATACATTTTCATTTAAATTTGTATTAAAACATTTTTTTTTTTTTAATTTATTCAGATTATTTATGAAAATAGATTTAATTCTTATTTAAAAATGTTGTCCCTTAAAATATTAAAATAGTAGAAATATACAAAAAAAAAAATATGTCTTAGAGAAATACCAGTTTTTATAACTTGTATGTGGTGAGGTGATAACCAAAGTTGAAGATAGAAAATAAGAAAAAACTAAATTTTATTTAAATTTAGAAATTTTTTATTAAATTACTGCGGATATATTCAATTTTTAAATAACAACGGATATACATTTATATTTAATATAAATATTTTATTAGAAAAAGCTGGTATCGTTAAATGCTGGGGAACGAGATAGTTCCCCACAGGAAGAGTTATTTCAAGGTTCATTTGGGTAGGTAAAAAAAACTGATATACTCAACAACATTTCTTACATTGTGATGACAGTATATAAATTATTGAAGGTATCTCAAGAATAAAATGTTGTACGAATTCACCTAAAATGATTTTTATATTGAAATTAAATATAAATTTGATATTATTATTGCGGTGGATCTATCAATTATGGGGCCAATTGTTAAATATATACATCAATCCGCCACTGAATTTATGTTTACAACAATAAAACTTACATTATGTTACAAAAAATTTGATTATTAAATTTCATTTTGACTACATAGTTTCTATTATTGTTTATCCCGAATTCCAATTTGAAAATTGAATTTCAGAAGTTAGCGCTGATATGAAGCTAGCTATAAATATAAGAGATTAGGTTAGAATATTTAATTTGGAAATCGGACCAGTAAAAAAAAACCTTTTTTGCAATAATTAAATTCAAGTCATGGACACAGTGAAACTACTGACTCTATATTTCAGGAGCTCTAACTGCAGAAATATTGTATTATTTGTGAAAAAATTATATGTTCTATTTGATATTTGTATATTAAACTACTAGGCTCTTTAATGCGTTAAATTTAAATATAGATAGCGGAACACTTCCGCTAACCTTGAACTCATAAATTTGATATGAAAAATCTATGATTGAATAAATTTTATAACTTTTGTGAACATAATTAAATTAATGATATAGTGCGTAAATATTTTTGGATCTTGATCACTGACTTATAATTTAATAGGAAATTACATTATCAATTTATAATTTTGTTAAAAGAAAAAACTGAATTTTTACACAACAAAGTTTGCTGTTAATAAAATTAATTTTTACAAGAAACATAATTATGTAAATATTTAATATACAAATACTGTAATTTGTAATATTATTTATATATATTGTATATACTATATTTAAACTTCAAATTGAATATATAAAATATTTTCATATTGCAACGTCCTTGACCTTTAAATAAAGGTTGATATTATATTATTATTATGTATATACTTCCAAAACATAAAATATTATGGTTTTACATAATAATGTGACAAAAAATAGAAAAACTTTTTAGATTTTTTTTTTTCTAGCTTAGCTTGGGATGGAAATATGCACACTCTATTGTCCAAATAAAAGTTACCACCGGCAAATTATTAGAAATTTTATCACAAAATGTCTGAAATACTTTGTTACTAATATTTAAACTACGAAATTATGGAAATAGGAAAAGAGTTGGAGGCGTTACAATAGTTGTAAGTTGTCATGTACAATTGTATCTGCTGTGGCATTATGTTTCAATCAGAAAAATCCTATTGGGAAATAATCAAATTTATAAGTTCTATTAACGAAAACTGATGCAAATAGTTTATATTTTTATTTTTTTTTAAATAGCAATCACTCAAATTTAATATATTAAATTACAATACTGGAAGACTTATTACTGTGGTACTCATTGAATGAAACCTATTACACTTAGAGTGATGTTGATATCTTAGCCAGTAATCCTATCCGCGGATATATAGTACATTTGCAATACATCAACCGCTGGGATATGTCATTGTATTGCTATCTTAAGAAAACCATATCTAAAGTTTATTTATTAAAACAAATTGTAATTATATTAATTTCGTTAATATTAAAATTATACAATATAAAAAATAAAAATATATTAAATCATTACAGCAAAAAATATACCTAAAATATAAATTGACAATTAAATCTAATTTTTTGAAAATTTAATGATATCCAGGATGTGAATAATTAATAATTTCTGCATCATTTTGTTGTGCAGCTGTTCTAGCTGCATAAAGTAATGCAGCTATTAATGCACTATTATTCAGAAATGTTGTCATAATTGTAGCCATTTTAAAAGCTGGTATCAAAAATGGTAAAAATGTTCCCATTAAAATTGCTGGCATCATTAAAACTGGTACAGCCATTTGAATCATTTTATTCTTATATGAACCAACTTTTTTTCGTCGTCCAGTTAGATCATCTACTAAAATAAAATCTAAAATTTATTTATTAATTAATTATTTTTTTGACAAAAATAAATTTTTGTTCTGAAACTTACTTTTTTTCAATGATAATTTTACTTTATTTTCATGACTTGGTATAAGTTGTACCATTACACCAGGTATAGAATGTAATAAAATACTGCGATCTTTAAAGAATTTTTGAAAATTATATGTTAAAAGATTTGTTAATTCAGTATCATTTAAATCTTTATATCTGTTATTATCAATTAAACTTGGAAACTGTTGCATTTCTGTATTTAAAAATTGTTTTATAAAATCTTTTGTTAGATTTCCACTATTCTCATAATTTGTTTGGGTTTCCAATCTTTGTAACACAAATAATTTCATACAACGTAAAATTGTGAATTGTTGAATACATTGTACGATACGCATTGGAATTGACGCCCGAATATATGTTAAAGTATCTTTATTATTATTATTTTTTATTGGTGGTTTTTTCTTATTATTATAACTATTTTTAGGTGTTGATAAATGTTCATTAATTTCATTTATTTGTTCCAGATCTTCATTATCATTAAACATAATTTGTTTTTGAAATAATTTATTATTTGTTATATGCTCTTCGCTATTAGATACACATAATATTAATAATAAAAATTTTAGTAATATTACTATAGTTATAAGAAATGATAATGAAAATTTACGAATCATTTTAATTATAATAATTATTTATTACTATTTCTTCACCAATTCGAAAAAAAAATATTTCACAGTAAATTTTAAAGTAAAAACACTTGTTGATTCTAAAGATATTCTAAGCATACTGATTTATAATTTTCTTTCAATCTATGATTTCTTTAGCATTAGAAAATAAATTTTCTTCTATACATAATAATCTTGTTATGAACAATCTGGTTCATTAAACTTGTTGTTTCAAATTGAAGAAAATATGAAAATATGGTGGAAAACAGCTATAAAATTGTAAATTATTTAATTGTAAACCATTGAACACTAAAACTATATTTCTGATGATGAGGTGATAAAACTAGTTATAACATTGACCCAAATTCTGAACAAGAAAAAAAGGAGGCAATAAGTTTGTATATGGCAAAAAATCCAGTTTATTAAGGTTTTTATTTGAATAAAAAGTATTTTATCAATTTTTCTAAAAGATAAAATAGAACCGGATATTTTAAGAGTCATCCAGATGAAGTTACAACTTTGATAAACTTTGATATATTCATAATAAAATGATGGAGTTATATGTAATCTTCCTAATGTTGTGTTTTAGCAATTAGGAATAATTGATTTAAAATTTATAGTCATATTTTATAGTATACTGTACAAGCATATTTTTTTATGTTAACTATACTAATTAAAAGACGTTTAAAGTGTAATGATGTAATTATATTATTGGAATTTAAATTTATAAAAACAGTTACTGATTTAGCAAGGAATTTAAAATTTTAAATTGCTGATTTAATATATGGTCAAATTTATTATAAAACATACTTTCTAATATTATTACAATGTCTTTTGTATGGCCTAAAAAATGAATTAGTGTACGCATTCACTAAATCATTTTTGAAATGAATTAGATTAAAGTCATATTTTGCTTGATTATTTTTTTCATTACATGAAAAATCACACCGCAGTTATTTCATTTGGCATACATTAAATCAGGACACAATAGTGAATATTTGTATATTTTGAATACATGTTGAGAAAAAAAAAAGAATTCACTTTTAATATCGAAGATTAAGACCAATTCTGACTTGTTGTAAGGATGTTTTTCCATATATTTATTCCAATACATTTTTTTTACCTAATTTTAAACTTCAAAGTAAAAAGTAAAACTAACTTTTCCCTTCTGTTCTACATAACCTTTTTTTATTATATATAGTGGAAGCATTTCATTCAATTCCGGAACGATTAATGAAAGCGAATTGTTCGAATTATTATATGTATATTTATTTTGTCAAAACATAAAAATTAATTAAATTTTAAATTATTAATTCATATATGTAGACAAAATATTAAAAGGTAAATAAGGTTCAATACGAATATGTGATACTATCAAAAGCAATCACCAATAATATAATCGTCATTTAATTGATCATTTTTTGGTTTCTTTGGTGAAAATGCATTCTTAACTTGTCAAATATTGCACTCTTAATATAGTAATCAAATATGTCCGTCCCACCAAATTTGTATAAATATTTATGTTTTTCTTTTATTTTTTGCTTTGACTTAGGCACGTGCCGAAATTTGATTAATCTTTTCATGGTCAAAAAATTGTCTTTTAAATGTCTGCTACTATACCAAAAATATTATTATCGTGACTTATGTTTCATTTGTATTTTATTGCATATTTTTATTTATATATTTATATTATTATAATTTTATTCAATTTTATTTTTGTCACCACTTGTTTTAAATATTCAAAGAAATTTTTTGTCAGAAAATTTTTTGTGATCAAATAAAATACGTTGACCACCAAATATTTTTACTCAATTATAAACGAACAGTAACAGAGGAACCAACTTAAATATATTTTAATAATATAATATATTAAAGGATTATTCAAAAAACAAAACTGTTCATTACTTTACTTTAAAAAATGGCTACTGTACAAAAAATTTTCCTTACTGTTGTTATTTTGTGCTCTGTTTTCAGTGTTGGTTTTTGTCAAGAAAATAGTGATACCAATGTTACTGGTAATTATTAGCCAAAATTTTGTAATGAAATTTAATTTTTTTATGAATTTATTAGAAGGACGTACATTTGGACATCATTTTCTAAAAAGGATTAGTTTTGCTATAATACCAGCTGCATTTATTATTGGTGTTGTTACAACATTATTAGCAGCTTTAACTGTTGTATCAATGAAAGGACTTGGTGTTGGTGTAAGTTAAAATAAAAGTTATCGAAATAAATTCATTTTATCGACAATTGGTGGATAGAAACTCATATAAAAATAATTTATTTACAATTAATAACTAAATACTATTTTACTTTTTTCAGGTAATCCTTTTAATTCTTTCAATTGGTCAAATATTATCACGTGGTCTTGCATTAGGACAAGCAGCAGTTTATACAGCTCCAGGTCCTGCACCAGTTGTTTATTCACACAGCCATGCCCAAACAAGTCCTGTATGGTTAGAAAATAAATGGTAAAATTTTTATATCTAAAAATTATGTACCAAAGATATTTAATAAATTTAAGTTATAACTTTAAGTTAATTTATTAAAATACTATTTGATATTTAATTTATTTAATTTATATGTAAACAAAAATAATATTATAAAGTGTGAAAAAATGAAATAATTTAAACAAAATTAATAAATTTATTTTTTATTTTTTTATTAATCGCTAATTTAAAATTCAGTTTGCGTATTTCGTAAGTTTAAATTTAAGGTATTAGGCCCGGTAATTGATACTTAAGATTGATATTTTGAATGGTATAGAAAGTTTAAAAGTTTGTTGTTTTTTGTACGTGAAAAATTGTTGTAAATTCTATACAAGTTAAAAGAATCGTGAAACTTTATAGCTGTTTGTAATGTTTTACGTTTTTTGGGAGTTCATAAAAAAAATCGGCTTTTTGGGTCAATATTACATTAAAAATTTAAAAAAGAAGAATTAATTGAAATTTAAGTAAATTTAGGTAGGGTAAGAATAATATAATTTAACATCAAATTTATTTAAAGTGGATACAATCATTTTTATAATAAAGCTAAAATGAAGAAAACCAATTTAAAGATATTGCTAATATAAAACTTGGCTTATTAGCATAATATTTATACTAATTAATAAAAAAATCATATTTTTTGGTATCATTAAACCAAAAATTTCTTTGTCATTGATATATTAAAAGAATTATAAGAAATTAATTTAAAATCTATTAAGAGAAATCAATATTTAAAATCGAAGTAATTGATGGAATCTTATAAACTTGGTTAATAGGTCTTAATAAATCACATAAAAGTATTCTTAAACTAGAGCAAAATAAGAAAATGAAGAAAATTGAAAAATAAACCAGATCAAGAATAAATTGAACTCTTCGACTCGACATAGATTTACAAAAATATAAAAATAAATCCAATTTTCAGTTTTATAAAATTGAAAAATAAAATCAATTCACCAGCCGATTATTAAATAATAAATGCATAAAGAAAATTAGATGTTCATGTAATGAATTTTTTATTATGAATTATATCTTAAGGTAAAACGCATCATTTTTATGTAAACCACTAATAAACTGTTAATTGCATTTATTTCAAGTTAATGTGTTGATTTTAATAAGACAGAAATTAACGAAATCATAAAAAGAAAAAATAAACAAATAAAATTGCAATTGAAGACATGATTAAACAGTTAAGAATCAAGTTTAGCATAACTACTTTTATCCAAATCAGGTGAAAATTAATATCTTAAGATTGTGTAGCATGAAAACTACTTAGAATTTTTATCTATATATAAATTAATGTAGTAAGATATTTTCATTTAAACGGTCACAGAGTTTTAGATATAATATTTTGTTTAACAAACTTATATAATAAAATCAAATGTAAACTTAGAATTTTCTGCATTTGATATGTGAACGCAAGCGGATAAACAGATTTCCAACAGTTCTAAAATATAATATTTTACATTATTAATTATAGTGGCAAAATTTAAAAAAAAATTATAATTTTAATGTGTTAATCTTTGTATTTTTTATTTTTATTAATCATAAACAAAATACAAAATGAAATTAAATAAAATTAATAAAATTATAATATTTTTGTGTATTAGTTCATTAAAATCAATTAGTGCCATTAATAATGAAAATAATGTAACAGATACAATAAATTTAAATGATGAAGGTCGTCGTTTTGATAATATTGATATATTTCGATCATCATTATTAACAAGAAAATTTGATGATACCGAAATAAATGATAATAATAATGAAAATGATAATGATAGCCAGCTGAAGCAATTAAATCATATAAAAAAGAAACCATTTAATAATATTTTTATGGGTATATATAAAAATTATCGTAGTACATATTTAGGTAATCGTACATCATTGGAATATAAAAAATCATTACAAGATATTCCATCATTATGGACAGAAATAATATCAGAAAAATCACCAATATCTGAGACAATTGAAAAAGACACTGAAATTACTGAAACAACTTCAATTAAACCAAAAAAGAAAAAAAAGAAGAAGAAGAAAAATAAAAAACCAATTATTAATAATAATAAAAATAAAGGATCAGTTTCAAAAAAGGATGATGCATTATTATATAGTTATGATGGTGAATATCGATATAATTTAGGACCAGCTGTTAATATAACATTAGATATGAATCGAGATATTGTTAATGTAAATTTAGATGAAGATTGTTTAAAGGATATATTTTATCAGAGATGGAATGATGATAGTTTGGGACGAGGTTAGTGTTAATTTATAATTAAAAATATTATAAAAAAAATTAATTAATTAAATAATTATTTAGGTCGTGGTAAAAAACATGAAATGTTATCAAAAATATTACCATTATTTATTTTACCATTTTTAATACAATCAGCAATTATACCATTTTTGGTAGTTAAATTAAAATTATTATTAATTAATTCAATATTAGTTGGTAAATTGGCAATATTCATTTTAATAATATCAGCACTTAAAAATCATCAAAAAACACCAACATATGAAGCAGCACCAGCTTATTGGGCATCAGAACCAAGTCGAAGATCAGAAATTTTTAATGGTTATCGGGTTGAAGGACGTCCCACAACATGGGTGAACTAATATTATATTTATATAATAAAATTATTTTTTAATTATTGTTAATTTTAATGTTAATTTGTATACGCATTTTTTTTAAATAATAGTTTTTAAATATGTATAATAAATTTTTATGTTAATTTCTTGTTATTCAGCAAAATTTTCTTTAATTATAAGCACATTTATGTAAACTAGAAAGTTTTTTTTTATAATAAAAATTTATTTATTTTATGTAATATGATTTGGTATTTCAATTCCTTTCGGATATTTTTATAGTGTACAAAATTCATCATCACTCGAGTAATAAGTAAATATCTCTATATCATTATTGGAGTATGCCAAGTTCGACGTTACAGCAATTTTAAACCAATGATTTATGAGTAGATATGAATTCTAATATTGCATATCAAATATATTATTAAAACACTATTTAATTATGGTTACTAACAGGTTTTTACTATTTACTTTCATAAAAAATTATACAAGTTGAAATTTATTGGTACTAAGTGTAATGTGAAAATTTTAAGGTTAATGAATTAGATTGTAATAAATGGACATAAACTTTCTTGTATGGGAAGGTAATATGATAAAAATATTAGAACATGTGGGTCATAAGGAATTGGAATAGAATATTAGTGATACCAGATGCAGGACTGTGGCGTAGTCATGATATATGCTGTGATACCCCGGGTTCAACTTCAGACCGAGACTTCGATGTTGCTCTAAGTTGACTCAGCTTTAAATGTGTATAGCAGTAATAAAATCTGCAAAATATATATATGTATATATAATTGTGATTTTAAGACTGGGAAAATGATAATGTTGAGAGAATTTGGTGACAACAGATGTCTAATTATTAAAAGTCATTGGCTTGTTGCAATTAAATATGAATACCCTATAACGAAACTTATAGTTTGGAATCCAAGACTCGATTAGAACTGTAACGCAATTGCAAAGCATTAGTGATGCGGAATTTAGTTGTCACTTATATAGATACAAATACAACAATTACAATATAGGTCATATAATAATTAACAACATGTATTCAAATGTAAAAATATTGTGGAGGATTGAAGTCAATTATTTAAAAATGAATGTAATGACACTTCTTGAAAATGTAGTAATATTTATAATATGAAGCCAACCAAACCAACAAATGTTTATTTTACTCAAAGTTATAAATGATTTAATACAATATATTATTAATTATTATTAATTTTCTTAAAATCATTTATCTTTTTAAATTTTAATTTGTTATTATGGTAATATTTAAGTGATTTATTTCTAAATAGAAATAAATATTTGCAATTAATATTTTAAATAAACATCATTATAATTTTGATTTTATATGTTGTTAATAAAATTTTACATAGAATTCTATTTAGCACTTTATCACCTTTATAATTACAATATTAAATTATCAAATATTTGTAAACATAATTTATTAGAAATACCCTGTACATTAATTGTTCCACGAACAAAAGGTAAAACAAATTATATTTTAAAATAACAATTTTTTACTTACAATTAAATATGCTAAATAATCCATTCATAAATATTTAAAACTATTATGTATCGGTTCGAAATTTATACCTAGAATTCATAGATTTATCATGAAACTAAAGCAATAATAAAAAAATAGATTTTCTGGATTTTCCAAGCTAAGACAAAAATACTTTGTAATAATTATTCTAATGATTTCTAGGTCATTTATATACCAGGCAAACAATATATTATGATGAATGAATCCTGTAACCAAAAGATAGAGTTCATTCAACAATTTTTTAAGAAATCAGGTAATTTTTTTATATCATTTTTTTTTATTATTAATTTTATAATACTGGACCATAAAAAATCTTTTTTTACAATGCACTAAAAAAATTTACAAGAGGTATAAACAATTAACAAAAAAAAAAAAAAAAATTATAACAAATTTGTAATAAATAGAAGTCCTTGAGTATTTATTTATTCATTCAATTTGTGCTACTCCTGCAATACAAAAGTTTTCTTAAATAACAAAAATGTTTTTTATAATTTACTTCATATTTTTATCATCTTTTTCGGTAGTTGAAAGTAATCGGATTAATGCAATTACAATAATTTCGGCAAGAAATAAATTTAATATAATAAATAGCATGGTAAGTTTCGATTAGTTTGATTTGAATTTTATAACTGAATTAAAATAAATTAATATTCTTAGCTACACACAATATTTCCAAAAAATGATTTAATTGGACCAAGTTTAGAACTAGCTCTTGCTAATTGTCAAGAAAATTTTAAATGGGATCAATGGAATTGTCCTAGTCAACATTTTCTTAGTAGAAAATCAGAAAAAAGATTAGATCGTGAAGAAGCATTTGTTACTGCATTAATTACAGCTGCATTAATCTATACAATTACAAAAAATTGTTCAAATGGTGAATTGCCAGGATGTGGTTGTAATGAAAATTTAAATAATAATCAATTTATGAAATGTTCAGATGAAACTGAATTTGCTGAAAATATTATTGAGAATTTTATTAATTCAATACCACAAAGTTTTGATCTACAGGCAAATGCAAATTTACATAATTTAAGATTGGCCAGCATTGTAATCAGAAATTCAATACGAAAATATTGTCGATGTAAGGATATACTTACTACACCGTGTTTGGAGGAAACATGTTGGACTTCATTAAAACCATTTTCAGACATTACTAAAGAGTTACGTCAAATGTATGATAGAGCATTATTGATTCAAAATGATAATACTGGTACAGTTAATTGGAATAAAATACCTAAAAATGTTTTAGTTTTTGTTCACGAATCATTTAACTATTGTCAGTTTAATGTTATTCCTGGTTGGAAGGGTATGCAAGGACGTCAATGCTCAAGGGAAAAAGATAAATCAGTATCAATACAAGAACGAAGATCATGTAGAAATTTATGCCGAGCATGTGGATTGCGAGTTAAAGAAGAAACTGTTACAATGAAAAAACGATGTAATTGTAAATTTACATGGTGCTGTGAAGTTAAATGTGAAATGTGTGTTACTGTTGAGAAACAATTTTATTGTATATAATATAAGAATGAAAATGTTAATTATTAATATTTATACAAAAAAAAAAAAAATGTAAATATATATTTAATTAAATTAGTTTATACAATAAACAATTTTAGTAAATTTTTTTATTTATAATAAGAAATTATAATTTTACAGATATGTAATTTGAAAATAAAACCTCGACTTTAGATTATTCTTTACAAATAAACTAGTTTAGGAGTTTTCATACGTCGAAAAAGTTACTTCATAGCATATTTTAGGAATTCTATATTAATATATTTTCCATCTTGGAAGAAATGTAAACTTAAACTATCGATATGTAAACTAGTGAACATAGTGACACCGATGGTGTCTTAATCCTTAAACTTATGCAATAACGTTTACAACATAAAGGACAGAAAAAAGAAAGAGTAAAACATGATAAAATTTATATATTTTATAGATTTTAATTGCTTCCAATTTAATTTAAATTTTTAATATATTGCAAATTGGTTTACATTATTAAATACTGAATTATCAAACTGGAGATTTTTAAGTTGCTTTCTTATCTAAGCTTGATTTTGTATAATCATATTGGTACATATATTTTAATTTTTAAATATAAATATTTCTTATTTTCAATGCTATAATATGTTGTCTACATTATTATTCCGTTGATGAATTAATCAAAAAGATTTCATTGAAAATCTCTATGCTTGACCTGATGACAGAAATGATTAAGTTTAACTTCATTTAAATTTTCTATTGCCGCATCATTTCGATTCATTACTACATTCATTATTCACTATACTTTCAATAAATTCACTATTACTTGTATTTGAAGCATCATTCACTCTAAGCACATATAACCACTGCAATAATAAAAGATTATCACAAATATGAATCATTTAAAATCAGGAATTAATATATTTTTAAAATATTGAAATCTATTAGTTCATGAAAATTCTTTCTGGATTTGAAAATTTTTCAAGAAGATGACAGCAAAACGTATATAGGAAGAGATCAAAACTCATATAAAAGTTGTTATTGTAGGATTTAATTCAATATTTTAAGATTAAATCCTACAACCCATAAGCATAAAGTTTTCATGTACATACATGCATATAAAACTAAAAAGTATTATACTTTTATTTTTATATAAAGATTGATCTATTTATATGAATTACGATATTACATATTTATATTTAATTGCATATTTTCGGGCGATGCAGAAAATATTAGAAAACTATAATAATTTTATTTTGTTTTTATTTTTACTAAAAATCAAACCTTTATCATCTAATTATACACAAATTAGTATATAATTTGTTCGTTTTTAAATGAAGAGAAATGTGGTGATACCGATAATAATATTGATTTAGTGAATGAAATTTTATTGTTATTACATTACTTAATTAATGATAAAAATTTATGACCCAGCTTTGATAATACTTTTTAACTGATTTTTCAAAAAAAGCTCTTAACAAAAGGTAATTGTGTTTTTAGTCTTAGGTCTGCATTACTTCAAGTTAGTTGACAAAAAAATAAATTATTAATAAATTGTTTTTAAATTATTTTTACTAATCATGTTAGGTGAATTTAAATAAATATTATTTGTTATACAATAATTAGATATTGTTATTTATAATAAATAAAATTAATTTTAGGAAAAATTGTTTGCGGGCTAACAGTAGGAAAAATAATTACTATTTTATTAGCCGTAACTAGTGTTGCTCTCCTTATTTCAACAATTGTTTTAGCTGTTAATAATGCAGATTTAAGAGATAAAAATAATCAGCAATCACCACAAAAAACAACAACGTCAGCAACTCCACCAGATACAACATCAGAAACACCTACAGAACCACCTGAAATTGTAAGTAAAAATATTATACTAAATCATTTAATCAAAAACAAAAGTGTCATAAATTAAATAATCAAGGATTTAATGATTTGATAAATATAAAAATTCCGGTAAACTATTTATTTCAATTTTAAATTGATAATCTGATAAAGTTTTAAAGTATAAAATAAAAATTAAAAATTAAAATTTATAGCCATTCAACTTTTCTGCTGATGTTAATTGCGATTACTTGATTATATGAATTAATGTACATATAATTTTTTACTGAAAAACCTTAATAAAATAAGTAAATTATTTAATGTATATATTTTTAAATATTAAAATTATGAATTATCAATAAAACATTTAAATTTTCCTATTAGTTTGAATAAAATTTAAAACAATTATGGGATTTTCAATACAGCTATAATGTTCTCGTGAATTAATAGTAGGTATAGGTATAGGGATACTTTAGGTTTAGGGAAATAGTCTACTATCTTGGAAAAGATATATATGGCCATAACAGCAAACTTATATTTTTAACAAGGTCATAAACTGTCTGTCCAAAGTGCCACTATACTAATATAACCTATTATTAATAAAAAAAAAATATTTGACTTTTATTTAATCGTTATATTTAATACAATTTTATTTATTATGTGAGTTAAAAAACGTTATCAAAATAGTAAAAATAAATAAGAATTAATAATTACAGATTTTCATAATATTGTTTTTATGATATTAATAAATAAAGTACTATAAATTTTCTTATCATAAATTCTACTTTCCTATTTCCTTTTATTATTAACATAATTTTAATTTTATTTATATTTACAGATAAACTACAGATTACCAGAACATATTATACCATTAAGATATGATTTAATTTTATATCCAAATTTAATAACTGAAAATTTTACCGGATCTAATTCAATGTTAATTGAAATTCAAAAGGCAACAAATAAAATTATTTTAAATTCTAATAATTTATATATTGATTCAATTGATATACAAATAATTGGAAATTATCGGAAAAATTATAAAATTAAAAATTATGAATTTGATGAAATTCGTGAATTTTTAATTATTCATTTAGATGAAGAATTATCATTTAAACAAAAATTGAATTTGGAAATAAAATTTCATGGTATTATGAAAAATAAAATAGTTGGTCTTTATAGCAGTTCTTATCGAAATATAGAAGGAAAACAAACGTAAGTTAAAATTAAAATGCTATATATTAAAAATAGTTTACATATATATTTTATATAGAAATAATGTATTCTATTTCGCGATGATTTTATTATAACGATAACTCGAGTTTTTGTGCACCTAAGTATGGTCTGAGTTGCCAATTAACATGTCTAATTTTATATTTCCTATTAAAAATAAAAACTAGTTACAGCTGATTGCAACTAGAAAATAAATTAATACTGCAATTAAATAATAACTGAATAAAAATATATGTTAATGTTAAAATTGACAAAATAGTTTTTAATATTAATTATTCCGAAGTTCTTCATTGAATTGGAATTAGTACCATACCCGATTGATTTATGTACAAAGAAGTCATTTTAAAAATATTATTTTATATAATCTAAACTTTTAATTTTTTTATATATTTTTAACGGAGAAACAACTTGAGAAATATAAAAACCAAAAAACACAGGTATTTTTAAAATTATTTAATTTTCGGTACTAATCAGTCGTCATCGTGGTACTCTTTTGTTAGATTGTTCATACTCATACCGTTCCCCAGTCCCCACATCAACATGTGCCATAGTGATATTGTGGATATTATATATTCTATATAAATTTTATTATCAGCTAATTAATAGCATAATGCTTATAATGGTGTCAAATATTATTACTACAATCTTGTAATTTCACTTATTTTAACTATCTGATAAGCTGCTGCTAATTACTGGATTTTTATTAATTAATTATACTTGTTTTTGAATTTTAAATATATAAACTACCTAAAATAGTAGTTGGATTTGAATTTGATAAGTATTTCAACAACATATGATTAACAACAAAAGTAACGATGTTAGTTCAACCCTGACAAATCCTACAACTACAGAAAAAAACTCCTTGTGGTTTAATTGTGATATTGTTGACACTTCTATTTGTTTATTGACATTACTAGCGATAGTCGAAAAAAGTTTATCATCATCATCATCATCAGCTGATAATAATAACACAATTATATTATCAAATTACGATAATATTCTTACTAATAATTTAAGTTTTATTTAAATATAAACCAAAAGTAATTTTTCGACCTAATCAAACGTATAACGTATTATAATATTTCAACGTCCAATTATTAAAGTGCAAATTAATATTCAACTAATATAAAATAAATAGTGGAAAAAACTTCTGTAATAATGTCGAAAATTTTACAAAAACTATCATTTCGTTTACCAAAAGAAATTAGTCCAAAACATTATCAATTATTATTACATCCAAATTTAAATGAGAAAACATTTAGTGGAAACATAACAATTAGATTGAATATATTAAAACCAATTTCATATATACCAGTACATTCGAAATGTTTAGAAATAACATCAACATCACTATCAAAAGCTGATCAATCTGAACCAATTCGCTCAATACAATCATATGAATATGAACCGCATGAATACTGGGTAACTGAATTTGAAAATGATTTAGATACTGGTGAATATTTAATGAATTTGTCATTTAATGGTAATTTAACTGATAGAATTGTTGGTTTCTATCAAAGTTCATATTTTGATCCACTTAAAAATGAAACCAGGTATTATTTGTCTGATTAAATAATTAATTGATTTGTTAAAAGAATATAAAATTTTCTAATTTTTTTTTATATCAATATTTTTTTTGTTTTATTTCAGATGGATAGCTACATCAAAATTTGAACCTACTTTTGCCAGACAAGCTTTTCCTTGTTTCGATGAACCAGCTATGAAAGCAACTTTTAAAGTAACATTAATACGCCCTACTGGTAATAATTATAATGCCTTATCGAATATGAATGTTGAAGTAATTTAACAAATTTAAGTTAATTTTGCAAGAATTTTCAAGAAAAAACTGTTGTTTTTTTAGAATGAAATCCCAGAAGGTGATACAACAAGAGTGGTCTTTAAAGAAAGCGTTAAAATGAGCACATATTTAGCTTGTTTTATTGTTTCCGATTTTCAACATAAAACTGCAACAATTGAAACTCAAGGAATTGGTGAAAACTTCGAAATGAGAGTATTTGCTACACCAGCACAATTAAATAAAGTTGATTTTGCTCTAGAAACTGGAAAAAAAATTACAGAATTTTATATACAATATTTTAAAATTGAATATCCATTACCAAAATTAGGTAAATATGAAAATTATTATGTTTTATTTATAAATCTAATTTTATGATTGATAAGGTTGCTTTACTAAAATTCAGATTATATGTTTTTGATTAAATACGTTTTAATTACGTGTAATTAAATATTTAATTTAACAATTTATGGGTTTCTTTAAAATTAAAATATTTAATATCGTAGTAAAACCATAAAAACTAAATAAATGTTGATAATAAAATTTATTAAATTTCTAATATTTTGTATATTTTACAGATATGGTTGCAATTCCTGACTTTGTATCTGGTGCAATGGAACATTGGGGATTAGTAACTTTTCGTGAGACCGCATTACTGTATGATGAAACAATTAGTGCAGCTTCCAATAAAGAACGTGTTGCTACTGTTGTTGCACATGAACTTGCACATATGTGGTTTGGAAATTTAGGTAAAACATTTTACAAAATTCTACAATTTGAAAATCAACGATTTTGAAGCGAAAAAAATTTGATAAATTAATATTTAATCTTTTTAGTTACGATGAAATGGTGGAATGATTTGTGGTTAAATGAAGGTTTTGCGACATATATTGTATATAAAGGTATTAATGCTGCATATCCGGATTGGAAAATGGTTTGTAATTTGAAATAACGTTTATTAATATTTTGAATAATACATTATATTTAATTTTATGTTAATTAGACAGATCAATTTACAATTTCTGATATGCATAGTGTACTTAAATTGGATGGTACATTAGCATCACATCCAATTATTCAAACTGTTGAAAATCCAGATCAAATAACGGAATTATTTGATACAATAACATATCAAAAAGGTGCATCAATAATTCGTATGTTAGAAGATTTTGTTGGTCCTGATAAATTTCAAGAAGCTGTTACAAAATATTTAAATCGTTTTAAATATGGCAATGCCGTTACGGATGATTTACTGACAGAAATTGAATCAATAGGTTTTGATTTTGATGTTAAGTAAGTTAACACATTAATAGTTCATTCATAATTTAATATTATTATCATTATTATTAGGCTTATTATGCAAACATGGACTGAACAAATGGGCCTACCAGTTGTACAAGTAACAAAAGTTAGTGATAGAGAATATAAAATAACACAAAAACGTTTTCTAGCAAATCCAGAAGACGAAAGATATACTTTTAACAACGATTCAACATTTAAGTAAATTAATTTTATTTTAAATATTTTAAAATAATAAATAAATAATATTCATTTTTAAATTATTCAGTTATCGTTGGACTATCCCAATTACTTATTTTACAAATGATAATAATGTGGTCCAGAGAATATGGTTTAAACATTCTGATTCAGAAGGTGAAAAATAAAATATATTTTATTAAAATTTTGAAAAATTAGTAAATCCGAAATTTGAATTATTTAATGAATTTTCTTTTCAGTATCAATCAAATTTGATAACCCCGTGGAATGGTTTAAATTGAATAAAAATCAAGTCGGCTATTACCGAGTTAATTATCCAATTGAGGAATGGAAGGCAATAACTAATGCTTTAGTTACTAATAAAGATGTAAAAAATAATATACTTTATAATTACTTATTAATTTAAACAATATAATTTTGTTTCTATATGAAATAGCAATTTTCTGTATCAGATCGTGCACATTTATTAAATGATATATTTGCATTATCTGATGCCACACAATTACCATATGACACTGCATTAGATTTAACTAGTTATCTACAAAATGAAAATGAATATGTCCCATGGACTGTTGCTGCAACAAAATTATTGTCGTTAAATGATATGTTAATATACACTGATATTAATCAAGATTATCTGCAATATGCTAGAAAACTAATTGATAAAATTTATCAGGAACTTAGTTCGAATCATGACGAAGATCATTTAAACAAGTAAATAGCTCTAATTATAATTAAAAAAATGTATTCATTCATTCTTCCGATTTCTAGTTTATTCAGAACTATTATTTTGAATGCAGCCTGTTCTCTTGATCATAAAGACTGTCTTACTGAAGTTGCTGTTGAATTTAATAAATGGTTGGATGATCCATCAAATCCACCAAAACCTGATTTCCGTGGAATTGTATATTATTTTGGTATGAAAATGTCTGGTAATGAAGAGAACTGGAATAAAGTATGGGAATTATTTATACATGAAAATGATGCTAGTGAAAAACTTAAATTAATGAAAGGTTTAAGTGGAATTCAAATACCATGGATATTAAAAAAGTATAAATATATTTTGTAATTGAATTAAAATAAAAATAATTTAAAAAAAAAAAAATATTTACAGATTCATTGATTTAGCATGGGATGAAAAAAATGTTCGTTCACAAGATTACTTTTCGTGTATTCAAAATATCGCAGCAAATCCAATTGGTGAAAGTCTTGTTTGGGATTATGTACGAGAAAATTGGACCAAAATGACTGATCGTTTTGGTTTGAATGAACGTTATTTAGGTCGAATGATACCTGCAATTACTAGACGTTTTATAACAAAAACAAAACTTAAAGAAATGGAAAGCTTTTTTGCAGATAATCCAAATGCAGGAGCTGGAACAGTAGCTAGACAACAAGCATTAGAAAATGTTAAAAATAATATCAAATGGATGGAAGAGAATAAATCAAAAATTGAGAAATGGTTGAAAAAATAAAGTTTTATTATTATTTAGTAATAATAATTTTATTTTTTTTAAGGAATAATAAATTTTTATATATGAAAATAAATTTTGTATATTTTTAAAATAATCCTCTTTAGCAAAATGTCCATTCAGAACTTTTTGCTGTACTTTTACCATAGATGAGAGATGAATTTCATATATAGTAATAATAGATCTATCATTTCTTTAAAGAACGATACTATCTTGACCGGATTTTTCTAGTTTAATATGCATTTTGTTTATTTATACTCCAATTTCCACAATATTATATTTAGCCTGGAAGGACAGAAGAATGAGTGTTGACAAAGAATTTACAGTTTTCACCATTTTGATGGGACCTAAATAAAACCAAACCGGAAAAAAATATGTACATATATGGCTTTTTGTCACATCCAGCCAATATGGCCTAAGTACTTGTACTTTATCATACCAATCATACATAGAATTAATATTTGAAAAATATGGAACTTCAAATTGAAATAATTAGCTGTAACTGTACAAATAATATTAATATAAGCACCTAAGTTAATGCAATATTATACATTCGTTTAAAACCCACAACAAATTCATTTATATTACAGAGAAAATGAATTATATTATTTATATTGTGTATAATTTTAAGTTTATCATTAAAATATCAAGGTTAGTTACAGTTTAATAATAATTTAAAATACAATAAAATTAAATATTTAATACTGAAATTAAATATATTAATTATTTTTAATCTGTAAAATAAAACTATTTTAATAATTCCGAAGCAATTAACTTTTTTCGAAATTCTCTATTACCAAAATTATATTTTGAATATTATATAATTTATATTACATGATTTTTTTATGATAGGATTTCTAAAATTTATTGTGAATAGAAAATAAGATCCAATTAGAGTAAAACTTTTAAATATTTTAAATTTGAGTTCAATTTATTTGTAATATTGCCCTTTAAGCACCATTCGGATTCAATTTTTCTGATTCCAAATAGATTTAAAATTGATTCAAAAATTTTAATATGAGAACATAATATTCTCTCATGCAAACATAACAATATATCATATCATAATTAAGTTTTATATTTTCGTTATTCTGTCGTCCTCGTGCACAGTACAAAGTGTTAATTGTGTTTACCTCATTTACCTCATTTTTAGTTCATTTTTAATTCAATTTTAGTTCATTTTTGTATCATAATTATTTCAATTTGGTATCAATTTAAGTTGAATTTGGATTCAAATTTAGTTCAATTTGGATTCAAATTTAGTTCAATTTGGATTCAATTTTAGTTCATTTTTGTATCAGAATTAGTTCATTTTTGATTCCAATTTGAATCAGAAATATGTATCATAATTGAATTCAATTTGAATCAAAAATTGAATCCAAAATTTGTCTAATAATGGAACATCAGTTGAATCAAAATTGATTCCTAATTGAAACCCAAAGTTGATTCAAAATTGAACTCTGCCATATATAGCTGAGTTCATTTTTGAATCAATTTGGAATCCACTTGCTTAAAGGGTGTTATATCATTCATATCAATATAATGTGTCTAGGAATCAACTACTTAGTAGTACAATGAGTCTATAGGCAAGAACTCAGTGGTTCCGTTTCAACCTTTTTAAGGTTACGCACCCTAATATTAATTATGATAACTTCCAGACACCGTTTATATTTCAGAAATTTTGTTATAATTTTTTGTTATTGTTTTTTGTTATAATTTTTTCTGAGCTATAAGAGCGTTTTTATAAAATTTACTCAATATAGGAACGAGAGATATGTATTCCAGTGACGCCATATGATGAAAAATTTCACATAATTAGACGTATTTTTATTTAGGGATTCTGTAACACTAGCTTAGTAATTTTTAAAAATGACAGAGTATGGATATAACCAAAAAAGTATGTATAGAAAGAGAAAAAATTCATATAAAATTTTTATTGTGGGATTTAATCTCAAGATTTTGTGATTAGATATCAGAACCCACAAGCATAAAGTTTTTTCAAATACACATAATAACCAAAAAGTATTTATATAAAGTATTTTATTTATATATAAACTTTGTGGTTTTATCGAAGCACCTATCTCCAAATTTTCGTCAATACAAAAACTTTAATATAAGATTTGATTTCTTCCTTTTTATTCGTTTTGATATAACTCAAAATTATGATTGTATGTAATATTTTTTTAATCAATAGGTCAATAGTAAGATGGAATAATAATGACTTTAATGTAAAATAAATTTGTTGAGTTTGTTCTACAGATACAGAGTCCACGGCATCCTTAGCAGGTTCTTGCGGCACCCTTGCGAACTACTGGTCTAACTGATAATAATTGTGTTACATCACGGTATCTATAAGTTGCTATTGCTTAATATTATATTTTAATTACATATACGGCATTATTAATTATATCGGCATTTTTAATTATGCGGCATTATTATAAATTATATTTAATTGTAAATATTGTTTTATGTTATAAATTAATCTAATTTTAAACTTGTCTAATTTAGAAATATAATTTTCAGCTAGCTGTTATCAGTACCATAATTTCCAATAATTTAGAGAAAAGTAATATTTTTATATTTTCTGAACACAATAATTGTTTCTTTCATATAGAAAAATAAATATCCTTTAAAATTTCAATTTTGTTATATATGGACATATTTTCGTGATTTATCGCACGGGCTAACTTATCTATCAAACGGATACTCTATCAAACGGAAGCACATATGGTAACCTTTCTTTATTTATATAATTCTGATTAACAATTAATAAAGAAATTAAGTTATTTTATTTTATTAACAATTAGTTCACTTGAAAAAATCTCATTTTATTATTCAAATATTTTCTGTACAATCAAACTGGCAAAAAAAAATGATAATCTTGACCTTTCTGCACACAAAAAATTAATTAATATCTTTGTTGTTGTTGTGTATTAACAAATTAATTTATTAATAAAACCAGAATTTGTATCGATAGAAAAATAATTTAAAATATATTTAAAAGTTAAATCGTTTGCCGACGACGCATTCTATCAAAATAGCATTGCTTAAGTGGATTTTTCGGTTTTCTTTTTAATACATGTAGTAAAAAGTAAATCACTTTTTCAAATCTGACTCTTAATTCAAAGTTTCAGTTTCAGTCAGTTTCAGTTGCAATTCTGTATCCGTGAAGGTCGCTTGTCGATTTGAGCTCTTGTTGTCGATTAAATCGTGTTGTGTTTGAATACAAATTAAAAATTTGACATACTAAAAAAATTATAAACAAAACTAAGTCGATCACACACGGAGTTATAAAAAATTATATATTTTAAATTAATTTTTTAGTAAAGTGTATTTTACAATAAATTATAATAAATAAAACGTGCTATTAAATTGAAATAGAAATTACACTAAGTATATAACGAAAGCAATTATTATTAATTCAATTCGAATACTTACAATAAAAAAAAATTGGTCTTTTTTGTGTCAACAAATAATTATTTTTTAAATGGAAAGATAATTAAAATATTTTTTTTTTTTAATAATTTTCAAGTGTGAAACTAATTTTGTATGTTTTCGCTAAGATTAGAAACTATATTTATAAATAATTTCATGACATAAATAATTTCATGATACAAAACCTTTCTATTATAGAATATTTAATATGCAAATATTGAAAGATTATTATTATGCTTCTCGTTTTATGACTTTCTAAATAAATTTCCATTTAATAAAATAAAAATAATTTACCTTTTATAAAGTTTAGTGTGTAATAAAAGAAAATTATTAACTTATGGTTTAAAATATTTAAAAAAATTTCGTATAAAATTAAAGTATTAATTATTATGAAGAAACATATATTTTAGGAAATTATTTGAATAATTTTATCCAGGTTATAATTAAGATATGGTTTTCTATAATGTAAAATTGTCACGTTTTGAGATTCCCTGAATTATTCCAGTTGTATTTTATCTTGATAAACGAACATAATGTTTCATAGTTAGTTGTACTATTCTTAATCTTAATGAGTGTATTGATATTAGGAAATGTTGTATGTCTGTGGAATTTACTAAACAACACCAAATCTTGAATACATGCATTATATTGGTCCAGATTATTGGCCATACAATGTTTTTGAATAAATTACAATTTTATCGTCTTCAGAGCGATTTATTTTTTTAACATTTACAATCCCATTTACACATTTACAGTGGTCCCCCATTACAACTTGATTACGTTTAAAATATATGAATGGGGTATTTTTGGGCGCATTTATAAATGATGATGACAAATAAATGTATTAATATAATATATCCAGGTAGAGTATTATGACTTAAGTTAATCCAGTGTCGGGTATCGTTTATATTGTTTTTTGGAATTATTTTTTCATACGATCACAAATATTAAAATTAAATGTAATTTTTATACGATTTCGATTGGGAGTTTGGTATTGTAATTTATATTTGAAAGGACTTGTTTTTTGTTGAAAAAGGATGCAAATTTATAATTTTTATTATAATATTCTATAAAATAACAAACAAAAAATAATTGTATTAACTAACTTTGTTCTATATGTTTTGATTTACCGAAAATTAGTTACTATTACTATTCCGAACCTATGCCATCATGATTCCAAATAAAATATAAATCGTATTTTTTCACGATAGTTAGGATACACCATACACGTCATGATATATTAAGTCATGATTCCCTTCCAGAATGAGAAATGATATATTTTATTGGTTGATTGTTGTAGATCTTCGGTAATAGAAGTTATTTTTAAATCAATATTTTTTTACTATATTTTAATACCAAGTTCAAATTTTTCTAATTTTCCATTGCATTCTTTTTTTACTATTGAAAGCATATATTTTTTTTTTTGCCACAAATTGCATCAATATTAAATTTTTTATATGTGTATCAATGACAGAATATAAAACCTGAACTTAAAATTGTTGCAGAGAGTTTAAAAAGTAAAATGACGAAACAAAACAAGATGCAAAACGGTGTCAAGTACCGCGTGTTAGTTTCCAGTTTTTTTTTGAATGTATATTATTTATATATATAATATATGTATACATATCTTTATGCTTGAAACAGACGTGCGTTTTTTTGCCGCACGGCAACGCATGCGTTGACTGATAGTCAATTAGATGTGCATATTTCTTGCGCGTCCGGCGATGCAGTGAATTATGACATTTTTAAATTTGTTGTGAAATAAAACAAAATATTAGTGTTTATTGTATTTATAAAATTGTGATAATAATAAACACAAAATATTAATATCAATAATAAACACAAAATCTGATGATACAATACAATTAAAAAAAATTATGTTGACAAATCAGCAAAAATCTATTGTCAAATTGTTTTTTTTTTTATTTTCAAGTTGGTGAATTTAACTCCTGTGTTGTTGCAACATTGCCGCCGCACGGCAAAATTAGAATTAGAGATATCATACGGCAACGCACCGCATGCGTTAACGTAGTGCGTTGTCATCTAATCGGTTACATAAGAATCTATGGGTTCTAATTTTGCCGCACGGCAAAACGCACTAAAAAACGCACGTCTGTTTCGAGCATTAAGATATTAATCTGAAGACTTCTCTTTGAACCACCACAAAACTGAGTCTAAAAATATATTTATGCTTTCGTTATGGTTATACAAAAAAAAAAGTATTTAGCATTGGGTTTTTTGTAATGCAATGGTTTATTACCTAAAACTTCGCATCAATGGGTAAAAGACAAAATTAAATTATGCGTGGAGCGTGGACAAAAATTATCAGTGAGAGTTTTTTTCCCAATCAGTTTTTTGTTAAAATGAAATCAATTTTTGATTTTATACATTTTATTTTAACTGGTTTTCCAAAAAAAAGTGAATTTTTATAATTTTTGATTGGCATTCGCACTAACAAAATTGATTTTCATTTCTAATAAACAGGAATTTCAAATTTTTTTTTTTTTAATTATAATATGTGCAGAAATGCAGATTTATTTACTATGGTAGATAATAATTGGAAATTTAAAGTTTGTAACTTTTATCTTTTAGTTTCTAATAACATAGAGATTTTCACATAGTTCACATTCACATGATTTTGTCCCATTGTGATTTTATAAAAATGTTTGTGCAATTTTATGATGCTGATGATTATGATGATATATATGTTACAAAACCAAAACAGGTTGAGAAAATAACACACAAAACTGATGAAATTGAATTATGTATGTTATGTATAAAAATGTAAATAACACAAATATAGTTAATTATAAAATTTCCATCAAATGCTTGCAAAAGATATAATTTTGTTAAATGTAGAAATGTATTTTTGTTTTATATGCAATGAGTAGCTAATTATATTTATAATAATTAACCAAACAATAAAATAATAAATTTTAGATATTTAAAATTATAATATAATTCCAAAAAATTAAAAAGGCAACAGACATGAAGTAGTTTCATAACTTTAGTAGACTGATTTGTACCGCAGTGTATTAGGTATCTAAACATTGTATGACAAAAATAATGATATAAGTAACTTATCGGAATGGGAGGGATTGCTAAGAATTACTAAAAGTTAATATAATTGCATAATCTTAGGAGGGGCAAGAACAACAAAAATGTTGAGTATGATTATTAATTTTACTCAGTCTCTAGACTAGAGGTTGCGATAGTATGGCACTGGTTATCGATATGTAAAACCCGTACGAGATTTAATGAAATTAATAAGCATTTTCAATAGTCACTTCTTGACTATCTCAAACTCAACAAACTCTCCCCGCGAGTTCTTGAACTGTGGCACTCACGAGG
This sequence comes from Rhamphomyia laevipes, assembly GCA_963920725.1. Classification (NCBI taxonomy): domain Eukaryota; kingdom Metazoa; phylum Arthropoda; class Insecta; order Diptera; family Empididae; genus Rhamphomyia; species Rhamphomyia laevipes. The sequence goes on along the minus strand of OY987257.1, from coordinate 42,623,835 downwards.
AATAGGTTGTAAATTCTAGAGTACTTTCTTTTATAACCTTGATATGGCTTTTAAATGAAGAATAATATGGTTTAGGGTTCACGAATCCTTTGATTTAAAAAAAAATTGCTCGGTATATTTAGGTTGATTCATAAAAATTCTTGGTATTGGCATATCGATAAGGACACGCGATATGTTAATCAATTCGTGGTAGTTGTCCCCGCAACCCAACGTATGTTTTTAACAAACTGTAAAATTATTAACTTTATTAAATTGAATTTAAATTTCCTACAAATAGCACTAATTTTATTTACTCTTAGTACGATAAGGAAACATATTTTAAATATTTATTAAAGAATTCTTCATTAGTAATTGGGACATTTTAAATAACTGTCATATTGTATCAAAAGGAGTAATTATATTCCTAAATAAAAAAATGATATTAAGATCTAATATTGAAGTGAATTAAATATATTTAAAATACACAAATAAAAATAATAATAATAATGTACCCGCCTTCATCAAATCAAGTACCTAAAATGGTACGACCGCGTTCAAGTATTTCAACAACATCTGATGAACAACAAAAAAAACGATGTTCAGCCCTGAGAAATCCTACAACTACAGAAAAAACTCTTTGTGGTTTAATTATGATATTGTTGACACTTTGTATTTGTTTATTGACATTACTAGTGGTAGTCGGAAAAAGTTTATCATCAACAGCTGATAATAATAATACAAGAACATTATCAAATTACGATAATATTTTTACTAATAATTTAAGTTTTATAAAACAAGAAAGTGATTTTACTAATGAATTAATAAAACATAAACAAAAAGTGATTTTTCGACCAAATCAAACATATTATAATAATTCTACTAGTCCAATTATTAAAGTGTCAAAATCATCTATTCAAAAAAATTATAAAAATAGTGAAAAATCCTCCGTCATATTGTCGAAAATTTTAGAAAAACTATCATTTCGTTTACCAAAAGAAATTAGTCCAAAACATTATCAATTATTATTACATCCAAATTTAAATGAGAAAACATTTAGTGGAAATATAACAATTACACTAAACATATTAAAACCAATTTCTTATATACCAGTACATTCGAAACGTTTAGAAATAACATCAACATCACTATCAAAAGATGATCAGTCTGAACCAATTGGCTCAATACAATCATATGAATATGAACCACATGAATACTGGGTAACTGAATTTGAAAATGATTTAGATGTTGGTGAATATGTAATGAAATTATCATTTAATGGTAATTTAACTGATAGAATTGTTGGTTTCTATCAAAGTTCATATTTTGATCCACTTAAAAATGAAACCAGGTATTATTTGTCTGATTAAATAATTAATTGATTTGTTAAAAGAATATAAAATTTTCTAATTTTTGTTTATATCAATATTTTTTTGTTTTATTTCAGATGGATAGCTACATCAAAATTTGAACCTACTTTTGCTAGACAAGCTTTTCCTTGTTTCGATGAACCAGCTATGAAAGCAACTTTTAAAGTAACATTAATACGCCCTACTGGTAATAATTATAATGCCTTATCGAATATGAATGTTGAAGTAATTTAACAAATTTAAGTTAATTTTGCAAGAATTTTCAAGAAAAAACTGTTGTTTTTTTAGAATGAAATCCCAGAAGGTGATACAACAAGAGTGGTCTTTAAAGAAAGTGTTAAAATGAGCACATATTTAGCTTGTTTTATTGTTTCCGATTTTCAACATAAAACTGCAACAATTGAAACTCAAGGAATTGGTGAAAACTTCGAAATGAGAGTATTTGCTACACCAGCACAATTAAATAAAGTTGATTTTGCTCTAGAAACTGGAAAAAAAATTACAGAATTTTATATACAATATTTTAAAATTGAATATCCATTACCAAAATTAGGTAAATATGAAAATTATTAATTTTTATCTATAAATCTAATTTTACAATTGATAAGGTTGCTTTACTAAAATGATTAATTGTATTGCTTTTATTCACATTTTTTTGATTAAATACGTTTTAATTACGTGTTAATTAAATATTTAATTTATCATTTTATTGGTTTGTTTGAAAACAAATCCCATACAATTAACTTGTTTAAAATTAAAATATTTAATATCGTATTAAAACTAAATACACTAAATAAATGTTGATAATAAAATTTATTAAATTTCTAATATTTTGTATATTTTACAGATATGGTTGCAATTCCTGACTTTGTATCTGGTGCTATGGAACATTGGGGATTAGTAACTTTTCGTGAAACCGCATTACTTTATGATGAAGCAATTAGTGCAGCTTCCAATAAAGAACGTGTTGCTACTGTTGTTGCACATGAACTTGCACATATGTGGTTTGGAAATTTAGGTAAAACATTTTACAAAATTCTACAATTTGAAAATCAACGATTTTAAAGCGAAATTTTTTTGATAATTTAATATTTAATCTTTTTAGTTACAATGAAATGGTGGAATGATTTGTGGTTAAATGAAGGTTTTGCGACATATATTGTATATAAAGGTATTAATGCTACATATCCTGAATGGAAAATGGTTTGTAGTTTAAAATAACGTTTATTAATATTTCGAATAATACATTATATTTAATTTAATATTAATTAGACAGATCAATTTACAATTTCTGATATGCATAGTGTACTTAAATTGGATGGTACATTAGCATCACATCCAATTATTCAAACTGTTGAAAATCCAGATCAAATAACCGAATTATTTGATACAATAACATATCAAAAAGGTGCATCAATAATTCGTATGTTAGAAGATTTTGTTGGTCCTGATAAATTTCAAGAAGCTGTTACAAAATATTTAAATCGTTTTAAATATGGCAATGCCGTTACGGATGATTTACTGACAGAAATTGAATCAATAGGTTTTAATTTTGATGTTAAGTAAGTTAACACATTAATAGTTTATTCATAATTTAATATTATTATCATTATTATTAGGCTTATTATGCAAACATGGACTGAACAAATGGGCCTACCAGTAGTACAAGTAACAAAAGTTAGTGATAGAGAATATAAAATAACTCAAAAACGTTTTCTAGCAAATCCAGAAGATGAAAAATATACTTTTAATGATTCACCATTTAAGTAAATTAATTTTGTTTCAAATATTTTAAAATAATAAATAATTAATATTCATTTTTAAATTATTTAGTTATCGTTGGACTATCCCAATTACTTATTTTACAAATGATAATAATGTGGTCCAGAGAATATGGTTTAAACATTCTGATTCGGAAGGTATAAAAAAAAAATTATTTATAAAAAATTTAATCAATTTCATAAAAAGCTTAAAATTTTTTTTTTTTTTCTAAGTATTTGTGAAAAATCTATAAATAAACATTTTAAATAAATTACTGCCTCAAAATTTTGTCAATCATAAAACTAAAAACTAAACTAAAAACTAATAAATTTAATTTTATTTGGTTTAAATTAATTTATATCAGTACAATCACGATTAATTAATGAATATATATATATATATATATATATAATTTTCTTTTTAGAAACCATCAAATTTGATAGCCCGGTTGAATGGTTCAAATTGAATAAAAATCAAGTCGGCTATTACCGAGTTAATTATCCAATTGAGGAATGGAAGGCAATAACTAATGCTTTAGTTACTAATAAAGATGTACAAAATAATATACTTTATAATAACTTATTAATTTAAACAATATAATTTTGTTTCTATATGAAATAGCAATTTTCTGTATCAGATCGTGCACATTTATTAAATGATATATTTGCTTTATCTGATGCCACACAATTACCATATGACACTGCATTAGATTTAACTAGTTATCTACAAAATGAAAATGAATATGTCCCATGGACTGTTGCTGCAACAAAATTATTGTCGTTAAATGATATGTTAATATACACTGATATTAATCAAGATTATCTGCAATATGCCAGACAACTAATTGAAAAAACTTATCAGGAACTTGGTTGGAATGTAGATGAAGATCATTTAAAAAAGTAGATAGCTCTAATTATAATTAAAAAATTGTATTCATTCACTCTTCCGATTTCTAGTTTATTCCGAAATATTATTTTGAATACAGCCTGTTCTCTTGATCATAAAGACTGTCTTACTGAAGTTGCTGTTCGATTTAATAAATGGTTGGCTGATCCATTAAATCCACCAAAACCTGATGTCCGTGGAATTGTATATTATTTTGGTATGAAAATGTCTGGTAACGAAGAAAACTGGAATAAAGTATGGGAATTATTTATACATGAAAATGATGCTAGTGAAAAACTTAAATTAATGAAAGGTTTAAGTGGAATTCAAATACCATGGATATTAAAAAAGTATAAATAAATTTTTGTATTTGAATTAAAGTGAAAATAACTTAAAAAAAAAAATATTTTTTATAGATTCATTGATTTAGCATGGGATGAAAAAAATGTTCGTTCACAAGATTACTTTTCGTGTATTCAAAATATCGCAGCAAATCCAATTGGTGAAAGTCTTGTTTGGGATTATGTACGAGATAATTGGACAAAAATGACTGATCGTTTTGGTTTGAATGAACGTTATTTAGGTCGAATGATACCTGAAATTACTAGACGTTTTATAACAAAAACTAAACTTAAAGAAATGGAAAGCTTTTTTGCTGATAATCCAAATGCAGGAGCTGGATCAGCAGCTAGACAACAAGCATTAGAAAATGTTAAATATAATATCAAATGGATGGAAGAGAATAAATCAAAAATTGAGAAGTGGTTGAAAAAATAATGTTTTATTATTATTTTGTAATAATAATAATTTTATTTTTTTATGGAATAATAAATTTTTATATATGAAAATAATTTTAATATAATCTAATATTTATTTCCTAATGTCGATAATACATACCTGTTATAGAACTGAGTACCGTATTTTTTTATTTGAAACATGAATATAAAAATAGTGTTATGATAATGATAATATAAAATTTATTTCAAATTCCTAATTATAATTGATAAATTTGACATGTATGTAGTAATATAGTAGATTTCGTAATTCTTTAATGAACGTTAGATTCGAGCTTGACCGGATTCCTTGTTTTAACCAAAATACGGTTATTCAGAAAAAAATTTCAAGTTTCCACCCTATATCATTTTAATGAAAGCACAGAGTTTCACTTTCATCAGTGAGAAACGGTATTAAGTTCAAACCCTGCAGTTTGTATTATGAATACGAGCAACCTTCGATTCTTAATTATTTATATTTAGGTTATGCAGCATAGATTTGTGGCCAAATTTATTACCAGTTTATTATCTCTTCGATCGTGATGATATGGTATCCTTTAGATTGTTAATTTGCTAACTTTATATTTTGCATATTCAAATCTAAAGTGAAATCAATCACAATTATTCACAATATGACGTATATATTTAATAATTAATAATTAACATAGTATTACATTAATTTGTATGCATGTATGTATTTAAAATATATTAAAATTTACCAATTAAACATTATGTTATTATATTTACTATAAATTAAAGACAATTAGATGATTAAACACGAATTTATCCATTATATATTATTGAATTTATATTTTTATAAGTGCGGAAAACTTTATTAAATAAATATTTTATAAAATATAAATTTCATAATTCATTATCAGTATCAACACGTGCCACTAATTTGTCTTGATGGTAATATCAATGGCAGCAGTGTTTACAATGAATTTCTTAGTTCATAATTTTCGTTAGTTTATATCATTTTTATAAGAAACTTATTCTAATTGAACGATAATGGTTTACGTTATGTAAATTAAATTTGTTTTTATTTATTTATTAATATCTATTGAATATGCAATAAATAATTTTGCAGGATACACGTGTAATAAAAGTTTTTATAAAACAATTTACTGTTTATAATAAAATTTACCTTTTTAAGAAACATAAACAGTTGATACAAATATTCATTCAATTAAAATTTTTAATCTTTTTGAAAATAATTTCTATATTTCACAAAAACATTTCATTTACCAAAGTAAAATTTTGTTCTTAACCCATCCACAAGTAAGAGATGATTTGTTAGTTGATTTCGCAATAAGGAGTTCTTTATCATATAATACCTATATATAAAACTACATCGACATGACCACTGGTATAAATGGATTCGTATTATTTCTGTTTGTTTCATAATTGGTTGCACCATGACAGGAATTTCACTTAAAAATTGATTATAAATTTCAATTTTTTTTTGTTCCTTTTATTCTATTAAATTGAAACTGAGATAAATTTTGGTAGATTAGGAAAAAAAGAGATTATTATTTTTCCCTGGATATTAGGTATTTGTTGTAACATAGAAATTTAGAATTTAATTAATTTTATTTGAAATTGAATCGAAAATGGGATATCTTTCAACAGTGTAGCATATCAGTTGCATTATTTTAATTTTGAATATTATTTCGTTATTATATGCTTTCAATGTTACTTAGGATATGATATTTATTATTTCTAGTTATGTACAAAATTAATTATATATTAGCACGCATTCACATTATATTTGGTTGGTTAAATATCATGTAAGTAGCACATTGCGTAGCGTTCAGAATCCGATATATTTAAATTCTGAAACAGGTATAATAGTTTTTGTTAAAGTGACCTATATTTCGATATACAAAGTAAAACAGTATTTGGTTACCATACTTTACCTACATTTCAAAATATATAATAATACATTATTGGTTTTAAACATTTGAAATACTCGGAAATCATATATTCTCAACAGTGCGGATAATGTGATTTTTAATATATTTATAGTTTTAACAGATATATATAGCAATTTTCTAGTATATTTCTACCATTTGATATTTTTTGGTTTAAATAGAAAGTTACTAACAAATAAAAGTAATTTTGATTAATTAATTTTAAGAGGATCTGAATTTAAAATGGTTTATATTTCATTAGCATATCAGTTGCATTGGTTTATGTTGGATACATATTTCGTTATTAAGCTTTTTATGTTACTAGCATAATTGCATTATTTTTTCTATTTATATATGTACTCATGTAACGAATTATAATATTTGCACGCTTTTAAATATACTTGATTGGTTCCTATTAAGTTATTCTTTTCTGGCTTTACACTCTGTTGCTTTACCGTATTCACCACGCACTTCCATTCGGTAGTATTATTTGTCATGGCTTTCGGTCTCCAGTTTCGTACAACCAAACAGTGTAGGTTTCCTTCCAACTCATCCTCCCAACACATTCTAGGAGGGTTTTTTTAATGTTAGTCCGTGAGGAAAACTCCTTGTAGCTCTTGTTGTTTATTTTTGCTGTGGGTATATTTGAAGGATCCATAAATTTACTTCAACAATACCTTTCTCTCGAAAATAGCCAATAGTTTTCATCCGCGTTTGTTAAGTTCTATTGGTTTAACTATTGGTCTTATTAGTAGTGAAAATAGTTATTTTTGGCAGGTGTTTTGATCGCAATATATTAAGCCTATATTTACTAGTTCCCTAGATTTACTAGCCTAGATTTCCTAGCTCCCGCAGTTCTCTTTGAAATCTCATCCGTGACCGTATTTGCATTATTCAGTGTCGATTAATTATACTCGTCTCTGGTGACATTTGAGCGAACTCTGGATTGTTTTCTTCTTGTAATCATGTATGTTTAGTTTTCTGTTCATCGCTTGCAGTTCAATTTGTTTTACGTTGGATTACAAAAATCTCATATTAACATAATGCTATTATAAAATTAATATATGACGTAAGTTGCGCATTATTCGACCTACATAGTTAAATTCTGAAACATAATTTTTGTTAAATAAACAGTATTTTATTTACAAATTAAAACAATATTTGTTTGCCATACTTTGCCTACATCCTGATCCTACATTTCAATATAATATAATATTACATTGTTGGTTTTAAAAATTAAAAATACCGGAATTAATATATTTTCAACAGTGGATAATGTGATTTTTTAATATATTTATAGTTTTGATATTATTTTCATTACAGATATATCAATTTTCTAATATATTTCAATAATTTGATATTTACATTGACATTATTTGGTTTAAATAGAAATTTAGTAACAAAAAAAAAAACACAATTCTTAAAGAAGGTTGAATTAATTGGTCGAATGTTTCAGATTGGTTATTTAGTAAAACTGCAAATCAATAATTTTTAAACTCCAAAGATTTTGAACTAAAGAACTAAATAAAATATGCCATAAGGGTAGAGGTAGAGTGAATACAAAAGTAGCAAATGTTTTACTATGATTTAATTTAATAAAATATACATGAATAAAAAGTTAAGCGCATTTACTTTTTAAACTTATACTAGAATATGCTTATCCTTAATTTTTATATAATGCATAGATTCTAGCGAATAAAACTTACAATTAACTTCATTTTGTAGAATATTTTTTAAATTTCTTTAGTATAGAATTGAAAAAAATAAATGGAATAACTATAAAAAGTAGTAAAGATTCGTGGAATCAAATATGGAAACAATCATTAAACTATTTTTGGGTTCCAATCTGCGAATGTGCAGCAGATTGTGTATATCTATAATATCCAAAAATGGTACATGGCAACTCTTGGATTAAAAATTGTTTATGGTCGAAGACAGCATTGTATACCACAATAATTTGTAATAACTATTAAACTTGTAGTAAACGAATTATTGAAAAAGATACACAGTAACTCAGTTGGATTAAATCCCTAAAATCTATACATTACAAATTTACCATCTACTCTGAAATAATGATAAATTTTTGTTGAAAATAAGAATTAGTAGAAACTACTGAGAATTAAGAATGTAAAGTAAGTTCAAGATCTAATCATTTGATAATTCATAAAATTTTAAGAATATGATTAAAACAGAGAGTCAGGCCAATTTATTTTTTGGTTAGGTTCTTAGTTTTTTTCCGTTTAGATTTCGGTTCGTGTGTAAAACTGGTTTAAAGAACCTACATAATACATATAAAATTATGTAACATGTGACATTTAAAATTATTAGTGGTAACTTAACACCCCTGTTTTGGAAACTCATCAAATTTCGCTATGACAAATTTTGTACTCCAGGACAAAATGAGCTGTTCTAGTTTTCCAGTGGAATTCTATATTCTTTTTTTGAAACCAGAATACTAAAAAACTTCCACACCAAAATAAAAGCGATTGGTTTTTCATATTTTATTTTTTCGTTTCTGTTCCGGTTTTCGGTTTGTGGTTCCGTTCCGGTTCCTTATTTAAATAAATACAAAATACGAGATAATTTTTTAATATACAATATAAAAATTAGTTAACTATTGCTTATATATTATTTCGATTAATATTTTTATGTTTTATGATATATATACAATTTATCATTTATAATACCATTTTAAATATCAGAATTATATTACAATAAACTTTTATTTTTATTTTAGTATTACATAAAACCATTTTTAGATATGTATAATAAATTTATTTTAATATTACATTAAATAAATCTAAATGCTTTTTTTTTATCTTGTGCCACTTGTTGATGATTATATCAATATACATTTTGACATTAAGAAATATTTTCCAATTTTGCTTCCTGTATTATATATTCTACTACCTATCTTACACATTACACATATGATATTTTCTTATTTTTATATTCTTTGAGCAATACAAAAATCATCATCAATAATATTTGACCTAATTTTATCAAATATAATATTCTTAATAGCATTATAAATTTGATTTTTCTTCAATATTCTATATATCGTTAAATTTTATATATTGTTAAATAAAATTGAATTAAAAAAAAAATTGTTATTTACGTCATATGAATGTGCTAAAATTGAAAATGATCTAATTAGAATTGAAACTTAAAGAAATAGAGTGTGTGTTTGTTGAAAAGTTCAAAACGTTTGTATGGTTTTGTTAATTTTACGATTGCGGAATACCAAGCGTTGCGATGGATATACTGATCGAAAATATGAATTCAGATGAAAACATTTATTATTTAAGATTGCACAAAAAAATGGGAACTCTTTCCTTTCATTGCTTATTCGATGTTCGTTGCGCAGCAATATCTCAAAGTTGTTCTTACCAAAAAATAAAAAATGTCTTATATCATAAAATCATTGAAAAATTTATTAATGTTTTTATTTTTTATAACTTCCACCATGTTATTTAGATAAAATTAGCTTTCTAGATAATTAAATTTAAGGAAAAATATAAAATTAAGAGTAAATTTTTTTTAAAATGGACTGCATCCTTTAAGATTACGAATTTTAAGCGCATTGAAATGAATTTTGTTTAATAGTATTAACAAAATAATATAATTTAATGGTATTTGTTTCTTAAGGATTAATAAAAAATTAATAATTTATTATTTCCCTAATCTATTGAATACTATTGTACAATATTTATAAAATTTTTAGTGATCTTTTCGTAAATATTACTACCAACGATTTTAAATATAAGTTAAACTTAATTATCATGAGATATATTTTAAAGGAATCTGAAAAACGTTTTTACAAAATTTACTTTTAACTATATTTGATCTAAGTTAAGTGGATCTTAAAATATTAAAAATTAAAGATCATTTGCACCAACTAATTATATGGATTGAAGTTGAACTTTAATTATTTATTTCCTATTACATAATAGTTAGTAGGAAATAATTTAGAACTGAAATAAACCTTAAATTATTATGATTAGTTCACTGTAAAATATAATTAAGTTTCATTCAGGTTCATAATATACTTTTGAGTATAATTATTTTGAATTGTGAAATTGGATCATAATATATTAGCCTATATAGCATTCTTGCCAATTTAATTAAATTCTGTTTAAGTTATGTCTGTTTTATAGTTATGTCTGTTTAAGTCTGTTTTATAGTTACCTAAAGTTAATTTATTTAATTTATAAACAACTACAACCACATTGTCCTTGAACTTAATATTATTTTGGTAATATTTATAAAATTTATAGTTAATTCTAATACTTTATTCGTTACTATATAATATAAATTATATCTAAACAATTTAATCAATTCTGTTATATATCTGAAAATAATTTATTATCAATTTAAGACCTAATTTCAATCTTTGAAAACAGTTAAATGAATATAAAATAAATAAATATGCCCTAAAGCTAAATGGGACGAAATAAAATTTATTTATGAATTTCTCATACTTTTATTATTGCTAAAAGATGTTGTGTCATCATTTTTTTTTCATTTAAAATGAAAATATCGAAAGATTTAAGTGCTAATCAGATATCTTATCAGTTAAAAATATTCGTTAAAATAAAAAAAAACAAAATATTAATATAATCATAATTCCAATATTATTAATGGTTCTATAATAATTTAACTTAAAAGAAAAGGTCAAACTAATTAACATAAAATCCGCTTTAAGAATAACAAAAATAATCCATCAAAAGGACATTAAAAGTTTTATAATAAATTCAACATTTAAAAATTATTTTAGGTGATTTTGAGAAAAATTGTACATTAATTTGAATATCAGAAATATGGATTTAAATTTAAATTTGTTCTTCGGTTTGTTCTAATAAATAAGAGCTAAGAATACTATAACAATTTCAAATAATTACATATATCATAATCGTAATAATTAATTTACTAAGTAAATTTAGTTTTTTGAAACAAAGTACAAGTTTGTACCTAGATTTTTTAGGACTATTTCAATTTTTGTTTATTATGGTGCCCATACATTCTACAGCCTGGTTGTTAGTTGTGTCATGGCATAAAACTTCAAGAAACGTATTATAAGCTATATATCTTCCCCATACACCATAAATTTAAATATTTTAATATTTCTTCTGCCGATTTGTAAACCGTCAAAATAGTTGTCAACGTATTGTAAACTTGCCCACAAATGATACAACTTGACCAATTTGTCAACGTTTATAAACATTTGTATAATGCGTGGACAGCTTTATATAAATTCATAGGATTTGTATTAATTGAAACATAATAAATTTAATCAATTCTTTTTAGAAGAATTCTTTTAATTCTTTTAATTCACTATCTTTTTTATTGTTAAGCAAAAAGAATGAATGAGAACATTAATTCTCTAAGTATACAATTAAAACTAAATTCAGGAATAAATTCTAGCAATTATATTTAATAAAAATATAAAATTCCATATTTAAAGTATAATTTTTTTCAAGGATTTTAAGTACATTAATTTTGAATGTTTAATTACAATTACAATTAAAAATAATGTTAGTGTATATTTGTACAAACCTCTTACGTTCTCGTTAATTCAATAATTTATAATATGAAATTCTAAATTGTGCCCTTGGTCAATAATGGTTTTAGCATTGGAAGAAATTTCCATACAAATTTAAGAAAATATTCTATGTAATATAAATATTTTTATATTGTGTTGTTTCCAATTTATATGCTGTGTAGAATCAAAGATTTCCTTGTAGTTTTTTATTTATTTATGTATAATTCAATGTTTTATGTGGTGGCATTTTTTTTTCGTCAATAAAATCTTACAATTTCCAAATAGAAATATATCAGGAAAAATAAATAAATTTCTTTTATTCATTTTGTAATGATATCAGAAAAGATTTTATTCTTACAGCCTACAAGTTTATATTTCGAAAACATTAAAGTAAAATTTATAATACATAAATATTAATATTACATAAGTATCAAATTATATTTAAACATGATTAGAATTCTATAAATTTTGATTTTATTTCTAATTTGATATAGTATTATACTGAGAATATTTGGGTTTAAACTTATTAATTATGACAATCTTAATGTAAAGTAAAAATAGCTGTTTTGAAAAAAAAGAAGGCCAAATAATAAGAAAAAGGACTTAAATTAAAAATAAAATTTTATGGTTCTAGTTAAAATTTTAACTGAGTTGAATATATATATTTGTTTTTAATAAATTTGTTAAAACTTAATTATTAATTTATATTTTTGATCCTTTCATCTGCGGTATTTTTAAAATTGATATTAAATTCGCCGGATTTTAGTAGGAATAGTAATATAGAATTGATTTGTAAAGTTAATATCCTTACTAGTTTCAATGATTATTTTACAAATATCTGTATTCAATTAAATTAGTTTTAAACATAGTACATCGAATATTAGTAAGAGTACATTTAATTTGTATTAAATTTTTATTTAACATTAATGTAAATTTGTTTGATTTTATTAAATCATTTGCCATTATTTTAAATTATTTGAAAACTATTATTAAATTACTGTCATACTGTCATACTTTTAATGGTATAAAATGCATAAATATTTATATTATTAGTTTTTTTTTAGATCAGAAGGATTCAATGGACTAAGAATTTCAACAATTTTGAGTGCACAAATTTTAACAACAATTATAATTGAAATGTATTTTGAAAAGGATAATTCTGCAACTATTAAATATTGAAAATTAATTTAAATTCGGTACAATGAAAATTATACATTTTCTAATATTAGCAGCCAAAATTTATCAAAATTGTATTTTATACAATAGGAGTATATCTAGTTAACAATTAATTTCATGTATTATGAATATTTGTCAATACTAATATTAACCAGAATTGTGAAGTTTGAGTCGATGGTGAAGATTGGTTTCCTACAGACATTAACATTGTTATTTGACAGAAACAAACCACATTTTTAAATGAAACAAAATATTTGCTAAGTTATTATTTATGATATTATTGAAATATAACTCCTCTTAAAATATAATAACTTATAATTTGATAAATGTTTAATTTTCTATTTTTTATAATACAATATTTTTTAATTCCCAAATGATAATAGCAATAATTTATTATCCTGTTGCACGTTTTACTATAATCACTTTCATTGCTATATACATACATAAGCAAACAATTAACCCTCTTGAAAGCTTTTCCCCAGTTTTTCCTTATCAGGATTTTTCCAATAACATCAGAGAGCTTTCAAACTACTGTATAATATTTGCGGCGAATTCAATTTTTTTTAACGTTTTTAAATATATTCGTACACTTTTGAAAACAATATAATATTATTAAATTTTCATATATATTTCCCAACATTTCCTTTTTAAATAATAAAAACCATTTAACCGTCTGACCGGTAACAATAGCCGGGGTATAAAAAAAATAATAATTAATTCTTAGCTGTAAAAATATCTAAAAAATCCTAATATATCTTGAAAACATTAACATAACCAACAGATACTTTTTTTTTTGCGATATTGTTACTATTAAAGCAAAATCGTGTTATTTGGTTTGCAAAAAAAAAATATTCTTCAGATAAAATATTTTTTTTTTAGTGTAACTCCGAAGACGAAACAAGATACACGCTTGACAAAATTTCTTAAAAGGCGGTTAAACTAGTTTCCATATTAAAAGTTGATTTTTTTTATTTCTTATATTTTGGCAATTTACAAAATTAATAATATAAATGATAATTTTCAAATTTTGTGATTGTGAAAAATGTGATTATTTAAATAATTTTGAAATTAACACAAATTTTTGAAAAATTATTAAATTAGATTAATGGTATAATTATTTGAAATTAAATCATGTGATATTAATTAATTTTTGTAAACCGCGTTAATTAAATAATATATATTTAAACTATTTAAAAAGAGATCAAACTTGTGTTTTTTTATTTGGAAAGTTTAAATTAAAATTAAATTTATTAAATTATTTTTTTTTAAAAAAAAAAGAAATATGAATATTCGTAAATTAAGAAAATTATGTTGGAATTCTAATTAATTATTACAAATTTAATAGTTTTTAATATAATAATAAAAAGAAATGACAACAAATTTAAAATTGTTTTTAATATAATATTATAAATAGATGAAATTATGTATAAATATTTAAATATTCATAACAAAAAATCAAGTTTTTACAATTTTTTTGTAAAAGTAATTAAGAAACAAGTTTCAAAAAATGTTAGATTTTGATTTTTTTTTTTGCTACTTGCAAAAAAATATCAAAATTATAAAATCAATAATTATAAATGTTGTTAAAAATATAAAATTATAAATATTAATACAAGTTTTTAAAAATAATAATTAATGTAATAAGAATTTGGAGGAAGAAGTTTTAAAATATTACTAAGAATAATAATAATAATAAAAGATATAAATATTTATAATTCTTTTTAAGGAACTGGATTTTTATTGGAATTTTTGATTAGTTTTAACAAAGTGAGTAATATTTTAAATTTTTAGCTATTATATTTATCTTAAAATATTATTGGGGAACTCTGAAATCATGATATATTATAAAAATTATTAAAATTTGTAAATTAATATTAAAATAAAATAAATATTTAATCCCGGAAATATTACCGGCAAACTTAAAATTTTATTTATTGTAATTTTGTATTTAAAAATCTTTTTATACTTTAAATATTTTATAAATTAAATTTAAATTTATTAAATATTATTTATTATTTTCCAAAAATTGTAAACATTTGAAATTCATAAGAAAAACTTAAATTTTCTTATTATTACTATATACAATTAATCACTCGAAAAAAAGCTAACTCACTTAAATAATTATTATTGTTCATTTCAAGGAATTAATAGCCTGAGCCTGATATGGTGTCATCAACAAAAGTCATTAGGATAACATTATATTGCTAATAGTATTTTGAAATTTTGTTAAAGACTAAATGTCTTTCAATTATTAATCATTAATTAATTATTAATTAATTTATTTTATATATTTTTGACAGTTTTATTGTAGCAATTGTTATTAACGATTGTTTTTCCTTGTTATATATAGATTTCACTTTTCGATAGTATGACATTCAGTTTCAATGATACTATTTATTAAATTAATTAATTTAAATTTTTAAAGAGACTTGAATCTGACGAATTTCATATTAAATTATGACTATAATAAATTTTATTATATCCAGATTTGAAATGGCTAAATTTATAATTTTAAATATACTTAATTAGGGCAAATTAACAAAGTTAATATTAAATGGAAATGTAGTTTTTTTTAATAATATAATTTAAAATTTTATTTACGCAATGTTTAAAACAATTTATGAATAACTTATTTTTGCAAGAAATAGTATCTTATAAATTAACAATATTTAAGATTGTTTTTTCTTGTTATACTTAATTGAACAATGGATACATAAGATTTCAAGTTAATTTATAAAAAAAGAAATAAATACTTTTTATTATTTACTTGAAAATTAAATTTCAGGTTTATATAACTATTTTTTTTTAATGATTTTCCTTTTAATATTTACATTTTATCGAAACTAATTTTAATATGATCTTATTTCATTTCAAGTTTTTGAATAACTGGAATGTCATTAAATTGCAGCCATTTCAATAACCTCGTTTTTATATAAAACAAAGTTTAATAAATATTTTATTTACTCATATTAAAGTAGTTTAAATTAATGTCAAATTCGTATTACAATTAGAGTGTAAATGCTTTATAAATACCAAACATTGGAGGAAATAGTACCTACAAAAATATAGAGAGTATCAAAAATACTTGAATTTTCATTTATGTAATATCAAATATCACCAATTATTTTCGTTTTACATAGAACAACTCTGTACTTTAATTTCCTGCGTATGACAATTTCCATAAGTAAATAAATATAAATTACGTTTCAAAAATATCCTGTAATGAAACAAAATCCTTTAAGCCTTGATATCAACGAATATGTATAGTTTTGAATCAGTTTTTATTACATTTAAAATGCTAAATATATTTATATTTATTCTCATATCATATTTAAAATTTTGTCTCGAAATTATATTTTTTAATGGTTCATTCTTATCATTATTACCACACCAAAATATAAATTTTCATCTTTTATAACGATTACACTTTTATAAGGATTTATATTTAATGAAGGTTTAGTCATTCATATAATTTCCATTTATTTTATTATTTTACGATAAGAACAGAAAATTATAATAATATTTTTTTAAAAATTTTAGTTTTAGTCTTTTATGGTTTCCAATTCTTAGATTTAATTTACCTTAACAAATCGTATAAAAAGTGATAAATTAATAATTTTAAATATATTTTTGAATAATCAAATATTTTCTACATGAACAATCCAAAATAAATAAATTAATTAATTCGGTTTAGAAAACAAGATTTTAACATACATTTAATTTGCATATTTCTGATTTGTTTAGAATCTGACATTGCTTTACAAATTTTTGGGGTTGTTTTTATTATATATATTTCAAAAATTGATATATTATTTTTGGAACTTATTATATGGGTCGTTCAAAAACTAAATAAAGGTTATCCAAAAATAAGTATTACAAAATTAGTGTCACTAACAAAAAATCATAAACAAGTTTTTTTTAATTTAAATTTAGTATTTTATTTATTAATATTATTACCATTCATCATTGATATAAGCTGACCAACTACAAAACCAAACATTAATTCTTGAGTTTTTATAGCTCATCATTACTTTAAATTTGAAATAGTGGATATGAGTATGAAATTCCTGCTAATTTCTTCTAGAATGATAACATTTTTTAGCATCTGGCCTCATGTACCTCATATACAATTTACTTAATAGTTCCGCAATTACAATCTAAAATCTATGAAATGAATCTTCCTTTATACTGATATAATATAGATAAATTTAACGACCTTGTTCGGAATGTTCTCATTTGATCATTGTATTCATGTTATGCAAACTAGATTGTTCTTAGTTTAGTTCTGTAGAGGTTTGAAGTAATATCAAAACAACCGACAAAGTATCATTAATCAGCCAAAAATATTTAACTTATTAATTGATTGATTATTAGTTGAATTAAATTAATGTAAACAATTATAATATTAATAAAAAAAAAAATAAAAAAAAATATATAATGATATAAAATATTTACATGTTTTGTTTTTTATGTAAATTAGCATAAGATTAAATTTTATAATTTTTTATTGTCTAATATTAAATAATTTTTTTTTCAATCTCATAATTATATAATAAAAAACTTAGGAACATTATTGTCCCTCAATTTTATTTACATTATAATTGTTTATATTATATTATAAAATTAAAGAAATAAATATAAATAATACCGCGCAGTTTGTGTAATAGTTTTATATTAATGGACTTTTTTTAAGTGCCACAAGACATAAAATTTAAAATAATGATACATTTGTAAGGTTTTCAAAAAAATAAATAAATAGATCAAGTAATTTAAATATAGTTTAATTTCAGTATCGTTTAGTCTTTAGTGGATGAAATGAAAACAACGTGTTTTCCAACGTGCGTGATCATAAATGTAGATCATCTACATTTAAAATTTCGCCTGTTTATTCTACTATTTATTATCTTTTTAATACGGCCATTATATGGCTATTTACCATATCATTTTCTTGTAATTATTATAAATAAACTTTGGTGATGGTGATACAATTCCACCTAGTGGAAAAAAATCAATATAATCTAAATTAATTTAGCAATAATTTAGATGAACATTTATGATTTTAAATAGCGATTTGAAAAAGTTCACAGACTCTATGTGTGCTTGAACATTAAAACTCCTTAAAAACAGACGGGCAATCAGACATCAAAGCTTCAACATTAAAGATTTATTTCTCGAAAAAACTCTTTAAAATTTTGTTTGTAGTTTATTTGGATGTTGACAATTTTTAATAGGCTTGATTATATTTAAAAACAGTAACAAAATTAGACAATATTTATTCTTGTTGATTTTGTATATTAATTTTCTTTGGAACTTCTCAGCATTTTCAATCAAAACAAACAAAAAATTTTTGTTAAAATATTTTCTGAGATTATTAATAAAAAATTAAATAAATTTGTGTTTTGTATTTAGAAGAAATTTATTGGACATGAATTCTTGATTTTTTATTTATTTATATTTATGATATTTTACGATTCTATAATTTAATTGTTAATATTGAATAATAAAATTAAATTTATTGATTTATTTAGAATTTAACATAAATCTAACATAAAATATATTAGTTTTTATTGATTTAATGTTAAAAAAACGTGCAGGTTTTATGAATCTAATAAATTTTAAATTGTTTAAATTAGTTATTACTATTAGAATTGCTGAGTAGAAATAATTATTATTACTAGATTGATTCAAATATGTTATTAATGAATTTGTTAATTTTATAGAAATATATTAATCGTTATCCAATTATAAAAACTACATACTTTTTTTTAAGAATTTATATGCTACAAAATTATAAATCTAATGGATAGGAATAATACATAATTTATCTATAACAGTTTAAAGTTTTAGTGCATTTAAAAAAAATGTTTAATATTAATTTATATGTAATAACATAATAATAAAAATATGCTAAAATATTCACAAAGTTTAAAAAATATATAAATATAATTCGAATGAAAAATGATAATATCGTGAATAATTTATAAATTATTGTCATCTTAACAAATTTTTGATTACGATAGATCTATACACTGATCCGGATTGATTTGAATATAATTTGCAATAAAGAAAATATAATCTAGGAATAAAAATCAAAATTATGTAACAATAATGACTAATGTGATTTTGGATTCTTAAATAATGTTGAGAATTTGTTGGAGCTATTTATATGGAAACATATCTTGTATTTTTATTATTTCATAAACAAACATAACGAGCATAAACTATATTTAAATATAATTTAGATAAAGTGGAACTGGTTTGTGGACAACAAATGTTATTTACATAAATATAAAATATATGATACAAAAATTAATCATATATTTTATATTTATGTTGTATTTACATATTAACATTCCGGTCAATTGATCGATTACCCGGAAAATTTAATATATTTGATCTCTAAACAAAGTGTAACTTTTGTCACGCATCTCCAATTGAATATCGCACAGTTGACCATGAAACGCCCAATTGACTTTTTAGCTAATATAGTCGCGTGCCATTATTTTTATATTTGATATAAGCAATTGGTTTGTAATTTCCATTCAATTTATTTTGTTAAAAAATATACAACTTGCAAAATGTAATGAATATAAAAATTCAATATATGTTCTTCCATGATTCGATTTAACAGAAATATATCAAACAAATTGGTAACCAAAAAAATATATTTCAAATATAATCAACATCATATAAATTTATCACATTTCCATCAATTCGTAATGCCTACAATTAAATTTCCATTTCTAGCACACACAGTTTAGTATCATAAATTTGCATAATGAAAATAAAATTACAAAAAGTTTTATAAAAAGCTAACTGGCAACATTACAACTGTGCTTATGTATCTTAAGAATTGAATTTGTACAAATTTAGTATTATTCAAATTAATATGAATTGTTATATCCTAATATTTTAAATAAGTTAACCCAATTTTGGTATATCATTAGCTGATCATTTATATATTTTAAATTTTATAAAATTGTAATTTTAATTCCTATTAAATTATTTATATTAATGCTCGATTTCACAGTGAGAGCTTGAGCTCAATTTTTAACTAAACCAAAAATGTGAATTATTATATGAATGATAATTGAAAATAATGTTATTGTGAATTTAAATGAACTATAAAAATTAATGTGACACTGGAATTTGTGAATTGATGTGAAACATAATAGTAATTTTAGCTATTTTCTAACAACTTCTTACTAATAACTTTTGTAATGTATATAAATTCATTTTCTATCAACTTATTTTATATTTTTGTGGTGTTTAAATAAATATAAACTATAATAATAAAAAGTGTGAAAAGTGAAGGTTAAGCTCTACCTATCTGACAAACCAGAAAATACATTAAACGGTTCTGGCAAAGTTTTAAGCTCTGGTGGTAAATCGACCATTAGAGTTAAAAATATAACCTACACAAAATATTTCTGTCCTTCTGTGAACTAAATTTTCGGTATAGTATAAAAATTTATTAATTATTAAAGCATTTAAAATTTATTTTATATAAATAACGATTTCATTTGACTAAACCAAAACTATTTTATAAAAGATAACATTTTGTTTTCGAATATTTTATGATGCTTGTTTACCAAATATTTTGGTTATATTGGTTTTTTGATTTTATATAAAATAATAAAATAAATTAAATAATTTAAAAGGTTTTAATAGCTAAAAATAACATGTTTTTATTTTAGAATTGTTGTGGTTTTAATTAAACTGTAGTAGTATAATACGATAATGAGGGGGTGGAATATAATATAAATTTTTTCCTTGTTCATTCCACTTGGGAGTATACTGCTTCAATGATAGAGGTTCGTACTAATTTGGATTCCGAACCATAAGTTTCTTTATAGTGAAAACACTTTTAATTGTAATAATCTAATGGTATTTTTAATAGACAAATATTTTGTTGTCAGGAAATTGTCTCAACCGCCAGCACGTTACGCAGTCTTAAAATCACATATATTGTAAATTTTTATTAAGTCTACTTATTTAAAGCTGTAGTCAACTCAAAAGTGGGATCTAATGCTCCACAGGATATCATACTACGGTACGACTATGCCACCGCCGCTCTAATATGTAAAGAATTAAAATATTGGTAAAAATTTAATTATTATTAAAAGGGTTTTTACTTCATAGTAAAATTAATATGGTTCCACTAATTCAATAGTTTCTACTATAGTAATTCAATTAAATCAACAAATTCATTTCGCATCAACGATTAATGAAATCTCAATTACGTAAATTTTGTATAGTTACATGTTAAGTAAAGTGAATTAATTTATATTTATTTGATATTATTTAGTGTGTAAATATATGCCATGTTCATATTAATTTTGTGGTTAATTATATAGTTTAAGTTTAATTAATTACCAGTATTTTGTGGTCAATTAATTTAATTGGTATATTTAGAATTTTCGTTTATTTTAATATGTAAGTTTCTTCTAATTTAGGTTCAATAATCGAATTTTTATTAATAAAGATCTTGTATTAAAATAATTATAATTATACAAAAAACTATATTTCAATTAATATGTAAAAATAACTTATAAATACATAATTTATCTGTTACTATTTCATTAAATTTATCAATAGTAGACTAATGATATCATTGTTATTAAATATGAAAAAGAAATTTTCCATTAATCGAAATATTTTTGGAGGATGACGTATTTTTCATATCCACTGGAAAAGTTTCAGTAAAAATCTATATAAAAAAATTCAAATTTATATAGAACTTTTCATATAAATATAAATTTTTCTTAGGAATTATCATATATTAAATGGTTTAGAAAGATTGCAATAGAGTAAAAATGACCATGAATTTTTTTAATACAATTTTTCAAGTTTACTATGTCAAAAACATTTCAAAAATTATTTATTTTATTTGTAGATAAAATAATGGAAATTAAAACAATTTCGTTATATTTGAATGAAATATACATTTTGATAAAATAGTTTAAATTGACAACAAAGTTTTAGATCAAAGTCAACTAAAAATCGATAATTTAAATTTTAAATTTCTCGGAAATTGAATTTGTTATTAAATTCAAACAGCTGATTTACCATATTTGTAATAAGAATACTATTTCATTAATTAAACATAATTTATTTTATGTAAATATTTCATTAACTATAATTAAAAGTAAATATTTTTTTTGTAAAATGAAAATTAAATGTTTAGCCTTTATGATGAAAATAAAGTTGATTAAACTTTTGCAATTGTTGATTCTCTATAAGCATATAATTAAATTATCAAACCCGTATTTATGCAAAGCATTTTTAATATAAAATGAAGTAGCTTATCAATATTATTGATATGGGAGTACAATTTATCAAAAACTTTAATATGCTACAGTAGAATTTACAAGTATTTCAGGTTGATGACATATAAAATCATTGTGGGGGATCTGTGTTGACTTATATACGTAGGTACCAGTTTCCCTTACAAATTGATTTTATTTTAAGTATATTTTAATGAAATGGAATTTATATTATTACTTTCTATATAATGTTGACTTAAAATATCTAAATTGTATTTAATCAAAAACCATAACAATCTGTATTTCCTAATAAAGTAAATTGAACTGTTCGTTTTCTAATCAGGATTAAAGTACTACCTAATTAATAATTCTCCTTGTTATATTTAGTCATACAAAATATAAAAAATCTTTTTTTTTTATATCTTAATGAAATAAATTAATTGAAAATATTATATAAATATTATGCTTTATAGCTTCTTCATTTTTTATATTTGATTTATGAATAATCTTATAATTATTATAAACTGAAAATTTTACATGAATTATATGAATATAAATTTAACAAGGAAATTACTATTATCAGGATTATTTAATTTTAACAATAATAGCAAGAAACAAATATTAATAAAGCCTTCAAGCCAAAATTTAGAAGATTAAATAATGTTTATATTAATTTGCCTCAAATTTCACATTTTAAGCAAATATAAATTTAGATTTAATCAAAACATGATATAATTTCAGTTTATATAATATTTTAGTAATTTAAGGATGTAAAATTAATGATAAATTAAGGACACATAGAATGAAAAGTTACTGTTAAAAGATAATATTTTATTAATTATACATACTACATTATTTAGGTCTATACTATAATGAAGAAAAAATTATTACAAAATTATTGTTTCTCCATTTTTGATTGTAAGTTCTGTTTTAACAAACCAAAATTTTAAATAGTTTTCTTTTAATAATAAACATGTTAAAGATATAATAATAAACTTGACAGACTACAGAAATTAATAAGATAATTTTTTTTTTTTTACAAATATTATCATTACAATTTGTTACAATTAATCTAAACCAAAATCCAGAGAGATTTTATTTAATTTTATCATATTTTTTCCTATATTATATAAATAACTTTCTAAAATAGCAAAATTATTTAAATGGGCTGAAGGATATTTACAAAATAAATTAATGTCCTTTTAGGTATACAAGGAAGTTTCTTTATATAGAGTAAATGGGAAAAAAAGTTTTTATTTTTGTATTTTATGTGCTTGAGTTTTTTTTTTATTCTTGAGTTCTTTCTAAAGAGCTTAATATTCGTAACGTAAATCATTGTGCGATATCATTTGAAATCTCCTGACAATGACAAAGTTAATTGAAATTTATTTTTATCATTGTTATAATCATATATTTTTTTTTTCATATACATAAATACTTTCTTATTAAAAAATTATATTTTTTATTTGTGTAAAAAGATGAAAATATTATGCTTGTTAGAAAGCCACTCAAAAGGAACAAAAAGTATATCTACAGATTTAACAAATAGAATTTAGTCAAGTATATATATATTTTTTTTGTATTTATTTAGTGTCATAATTTTTTCCATTTTGGGTATTAATTAATTCAAGAATATATTAAATTAATTTCTTAGTAACTTTTTGACATAATCCTTCATCAATTACAAACAAAATATTTTGAGTTTACAGAAACCCAAACTTTTTACAATTTATTTATACAATTTCTTTTTTGAATCTTTTTTTACAGAAAATGTCTCTATAGAACTAATACCCAGTTACACAGTGCGAGTTTAAGAAATAGCCAGATTTTAAACTTCGGTTTAAATTATTTTCTGGTTTCTCAATAAAACCTTCCCTGAAAATGAAGTTTAACTTAATAGACAGATGATTGGAGAGCTTTAAGCTTTTGAAAAGCAAGAAGTCAAAATTGAAATGGTGGATTGATTTTATATGTAAAAAAGTTAGAAATTAAATATTTAAATTATTAAATATTTTATATATATTTAATTTAATTTAATTTTATTTAATAATAAAATCATTTTATAAGTTTATTCTCAATAAATTAAAGATATAGGCATAAACCATACACTTAAGTTGTAGGCTTAACTTTAAGTCGGAAGCTTAAAGTTAAGCTCCACTGTGAAACTGGATATTAGAGTGTAAATGCTTTGAAGTTAGTGTAATTAAATAATTTCCTAGACCATGTTGCATGTTAAAATGGCGGTACTTATATCATTACCAATCCTTAATCATTTTTATTTCAATTATTTACAAAATAATTTATACAAAATGTTTATATAAATTCAAAACCTCAAAAAAATAATTTTAATTAAAATTCGTCAGTTTGTATATTTTCAAAATAGTATTAAAACTTAAATTTGAAGTTAATTGACAATCAAATACTGACATATATTCAAAATTTACATTTTAGTTATCAACTTTTCCATCAACATAGTATAAAAATTAACTTTTTTTTATAAAGAAAACTCAAAATTGTGAAAAAATTTGAATGGAAATTTTTTAGAATTTGTGAGATAACCACATCATATATATGACTAATTTTGGCAACATATATAACAACATATAAATTTTCATAAATATGACATAATTTTTCACAATTTGCGAATAAATTAACAATTCTTATGGTAAAAACCAAATTTCTATTTCATTGAACTAAATTAAATATGTATAAATTGTTAAAGTTTTATGGTTTTGAAACAGTTATAAAATATAAATTTAGAAAATGAAAATCAAATATCTTTCAAATAAAACCGCACACATTCAAAATTATGACGTAACTTTCATGTTTTACAGACATTTTGACAACAAAATGTAATAAAAGTAAAAAATGATCTTTATAAAACTTTGTCAAGCTTATTTATAGAGAATATTTTATTGGATTTATTGAAAAGAATATGATTAAAATATCTATAAGTAACTTCCGGTTACTGAAAATGATATCCCTTTCATATGAAAGAAATATGCAATAAAATATAAGTATGTGTGATTGTGGATTATATTAAAAAAAATTTACTAAAATTTTCCAAAAACCATAATCATAAAATATATGTTGAATTGAATAGAAAAAATATATATATTTTGTATCTTAAAATTTTCCTTAAATTGATTTCTCATATACTAACACGTATTCTGTATGATTATACGAAGATATCATAATAAAATATGTGATATAAAAATTCCATTTTGAAAACCTATTTTCACTTTACGTACATTTTTATTTTAAATTGCCATAAACATTTATTCATCATATAAATTCAAAATTTGAATTTGAACAATATATTTTTGTAAATAATAATTTCAAGATCATAATTTTATGGACAATTTGCTTCCAAATTTAAAATGGCGTTTATTTTAATCCGTAAATATTAAAACGAAAAAAAAAAATCATGATTATAATAATATGAGTATAATCGTATAAGTTATTAGTATATAACCACATTTTGTGAAAAATTTCATAAATTTAAAAGTGATATAAAAGTGCTACAAAACAACATACTAGTATAATTATTTTATATGTTTCATTCACATTCTAATAAATTAATTCATTTTCACATTTTCCAACAAATTCTTATATGGCGTATTATAAATTTAAATAAATTGAATTTGAGGAAAATTATCCTGGACACATGCCCATTTATTATTAAAATTAATAGTATTTTTTAACAATTTATAATATTCATTTTTGTTTGCTTATCTCATGAATTTGGAAATAAAAAAAAAATTTAACCAAAATTTATGTAAAAATTTAAGTTGCCGGAAAATATGTTGCCGGTAAATTTTTTTAAAAAAAAAACTAACTAAATGAAAATTATGCAAATTTAACTATAAATTACATTAAAGTTTTGTGTGGGAATAGGTTTTTATATCTTAAGTTATGATATGTTTTTAGTTTCATATTCACCAGAATCAACAACTCAACCTAAATTCATATTAGAGAAAAGGGTTATTTTAAAATATTAAACTGAATACGTTTTTAGAATTTGAACCTTGACATCTACAAGATATATTTTCATCATATACATTTACATATGATTTATTTATGATAAAAGCATATACATATTTATATTTTATTGAATTTAACACATGATTGCATTTAAAATTTTCAACGTGTACAATTTTCTAGTAAATCTTCTATTAAAGTTACCTTTATACAGAATTTTTAGAGGTATATTTTTTTTTGATAAAGAAAATTTGTGTTACGAAAATAAAAGAAAAAGGAAACTGTTCATTTTCATAAAAAATATCTCTTCACAGAATTAAATAAATTTTAAAAGCTAAAGGATATTCAAAAATTGTAAAGAAAATTAATAAAAAGTTTCAAAATTGTTATAAATTTTAATTATAATTATAATAATTAATAAAGTTAACACAAAAAAAAACTATTTATTTGTATTATATTTAGAAAATAATTTTAATTAACTTGGTTCGACGGAAAATTATTTAACTAATATAAATTTAATTAAATTTCTGATAATTTCAAATTAAAAATATAAATAACTTCATTTAATCATTTCAATGAATATTTAACATTATGAATATTTACAAAACCAATTCATCTAATACGAATCAATTATTTTCAATTTCACTCTTGTCTACATTTTCATCGAATTTCAAGTTTAATATCTACATACTTAAGTTATTATATCCTTTCTAAAGTATCATACAGATTTATTTAAGTATATATACAGATTTATTCAAGCATATAAATATTATAAACTCTCACATTTATAAATATGTTGTATATAAATGTGAAATGTCATTGATATAAAGAATTAACACTACCAATAATTTATAATATAAAATTTTTAATATATATCAAAAGCACATATATTTTTATAATATAATTTAATTTTAGTCCCATCGATGACCATATAAATCACTCAGAAGATCGAGCCAACCTGCTTCATGAACTAAAGACTCAATTAATTCCATCTTTGTAGTTCCTGTTTCAATTAAGAATTCACAATTCTAAATCTTTTGTTAAGATTTGGTAAGTCTTCATTCTGATGTGGTATGGACATACAGCACGTGATCAAATATGCACTGCTATAACTCCAACTCATGTAGAATAATCTTGCAGAAGCTTTATTCATATTTAAAATATCCTTTAACTTCTTAGCAATTGGGACACACAGAAAAGTTAAAACAATTTTCGACTAAGTGAACTTAAAGCTAGTGACATTTGACCAAGTATTTTTCAACCAAATAATAACGTCCCACTTATTTAGTATACTAAACAAATTAACCTTAAATATTTTTTTATGTCCTAATTTATCCCTGAAGGATTTTATGTTTTATTTTTTTGTGTTATTTTTGGGCATTGTTTTTGCGAATATTTTGTGTAATAAAAAAGCCTTAGGAATATTTTCATAGAAATAATATCTAAATATATATATATATATAAATTATGTTATGATTATTATAAACAACCAATTATGTAATTTTATAATACATTTTATTGGTTCACCAATTTTATACAATAATATTTGTTATTTCTATTGTATTAATTTTCCAGGAATTGATGAATATGATTTTATGCTCGTGCCAACCAGTTTCGACCAATGTATTAAATAATTTTTTTTAAAAACTAATTCTTTCTTATAAAAAACTTAAAGAAAAAAATTTATTTTTTTATATTTAAAAACTTTCTTATTATAATTTATAAATTTCTTTCCAACATTTCAACTATTGAAATGTTAGTTTGTTAAAATTATAATAGAAATTTATTTAATTTTAAAAATTTTATAAATAGAAACTAACTAAATTAGCAAAATATTGTTAAAAGTTAATACAAAATTTCTATAGTTTAATAATTTTATTGTTAATATCAACTGCAGAAAATAATTTTAAAACGAAAAATTTTGTGGTAATTTTATATATTGCATCATTAATAAAATTTCTTTAATATTATTTGATAGTTTTTACAGAGCTTATGGGAATTGATTAAATTTATTCAGGATATAACCTAAAAATTTATAAATATTATTACAGGTCAACCAGTTATTGTGTCTCTTTTATAGAGGTAATATGAAATAGTTTTTGTTATTAGCTATTTTTTTTACAACCAAAGTAGGAAATTTCAAAGAGCTTGTTGAAAACATATTTTTTTTAGCTATATTAAATTACGAAAAATAACCTGATTTAATATACAAATATATTCAAAATATATTTGATATTAAATCCTACTACCTTGTGGATTCCAATTTAGGGCTTGGCCAATCCATTTTCTAAGTTTTATTTCGTTGATAATTCGTTTTTGATTAAATCTTCTGTATAATTATAGGTTGGAAATAGTGTTTGGCCATAAGATCTTTAAAATTCAGTTTAAACAACGATAGATAAAACTTTAGATCTTGAGTTACTAGTTCCATTTTAAGCCAAGTCTCCCAACCGATTTAACATTTTAGTTGAAATCCGTCATTTTTAATTCTATATTGAATTAAAGTTTTCCAAGCGATGGTTATAAAATCAAAGTAGGAGCTGACAGGTGCTCCTTATTAGATGGTTAGCTTCATACTTACATATATTGTCCGCTCCTGACATAGAGAACATATATATTTTGTAGCCGTATCTAATCTGAATAACAGACGCTACTAACAGCTGGATTTGTGGCGAACGATTACTTTCTTAACATTGGATAATCTATATCAAATTAGGTTGCTCGCTCTGGTTGGATATAGAACCAACGAATCGTGGAGGTGATAGTAGGAAGGTTTATCAAAAGAAGATTGAGTTTGAGTCGTACTGTAGGCAAAAATTAGATGCTATAGTGTATTTTAAATTATTAGCATAGAGGTGAGACCACAATATATCGATAAGTTAAGTGATTAAGCTAAGTTTAGTAGCCTGTTACCAGCTAAATGATCGCAATCGATTAAGTTTTTTTTAGTTTGTCAAATACTTATTATGTACTTGTAAAATTCAAAAGTAGCATATATATGTTGAAACAAATTCTATCGAATCGCCATATGTACAGACTACAGATAATCGATTTCTTACACAAAATAAATGGAGATGTAAATTGTTTACTTAATCTAAACATTGTGATCACAGCTTAAATGTGTTTAATAATATATTTTATTAAACTAAGAAATTGAAAGTGATTTACAATAATAATCAAATAAAAATAAATGGTTTCAATCAAATTATTAAAATTCAGAATTATTGCCAGGCATGGTATGTCCTTAAATTTATATTCTGAGTTCATTTACTTATATATTTTCTAAGAAATCTGTTTCTCGGATTTTATTGTTTAAAGGAATTATTAAATAACACAAATAAGTTTCACCTTGTTTTTTATTTTGGGAAATTTATTAGAAAAATTATTTTCTGCCAAAGCAACTCGATTATAATAGTAGGTGTTGTATTATATTTTCCAATTTAAACAATATAAAATTATAAGACCAAAATAAAAAATTAAAGAACAAAAAAAAAAAAATCAGCTCCAAGGATTTATTGGTATATTTAATATGAATTTCTTGAGTGCGATAAATATGATTTTCTATGTTTTCATTATATTATTGTGCAAGGATATTACATTTTAAATTTCTTTCACTGAGAATTTTTTTTACCAGAAATTTTATATAATATTTTTTTTTCATGTTTACGTTGCTGTGGTGCCTAAGTCTCTTTATTATTTGCATTGTTTTTCCCTTTTGTTTTGGAATAATGCTGTATATTAGAAAAACCATAATAATTTCCTACGATTTTCATAATTTATGTTGTGACTTATAATATATAGAAAGAAAAGAAAAATGGTTAAGGTAATCTTTTATACAAAAATGTTTAAGGTAATCTTTTATAAAAGAAAATATCATTGTAGCTATTAATATATAAACTGAGTACGTGTATATTACATATGAAAATTACTAAATAACATTGTGCGAACAATATTTTTCACATATCTCCTCTATCTATATCAATATTTTGTACATATTTTCTTCTTGTATATTTTGAGATTCAAAAAAGCATAAAAACACATATTACACAAATTGAATAAGAAAATCCTTTCATATATTTTTATGGATCAATGGCGACGAACTAAATATTATTTTTGTACATTTTCTGAACGTTCATATTTTATTCATTTCAATTTTACATAAGTTTGTTTTGATGACGGAAATCATATTGACTTAAAGGGATTTTATATCATCGAATTTATGATTTAATTTAATATTACATATCGTCGTGTGAGAAGCGAATTGTCGTAAGCGTTAGATACGTCAATTTGAGAGTATATCTCTATCTTATATACTCTCAATTTAATTATCTATCACCTTGTGTTCAGACGGTTTTGGTCTGAAAATATCTTGATTACTTTTTAATTGAAATTCAAAATTGTTGTAAGTTGTATTTATCAAAAATAATTAACTGCGAAATGTTGTATACATTTTATACAGTATTTTGGTGTTGCAGATTAGTACATCCTATATATTGCAAAATGTTGTATTTGTATACATACTGTAGGGACAAATTTTTACTATAGATTTCATATTATGTAATATTCAAATTGTTGTATCTTTTTGATACGACAAATTTAAAAATAAATTACTATACAAATAAGTTAATTTCTAATTATTGTATGTTAACTATACAACATTTTGTGGTCTAAAATAAATTGTTGTATCTAGAACAAAATTTACTTTTCCATAGATTTAAATACAAAATTAAATTATCGTAAAGTTTGTCGTGCATCACTAAATTAAACTATAACAATCCTCCAATTTTATTTTAGACCAAAGTAATTATTGTTTTAGATAGCTAAGTAATCCACCTTTGTAATAGAGCATTAATTTATTGGAGTTACAAAATTATTTCTTGAGATACATGCATTTAAGGACACAGCAAAAATTTAAAAAAACTTCACATTCATTTATCTTGGAACTTGATTTTTGCAGTTACGACAATTCGCTTCTCACACGACGACGATATATTTATAAAATTATACAAATACATAAAAGCACTCGCTGTTGTTGTGTTCATTTTTTAGCTTTTGAATGGCGTTGCGCGTTTATTTGAAGCTTCTATTTTTCTTTATATGGAATTTTATACTCTTAAAAATGTGGCTTATAAGCAATAATAAAGAAGAATTTTAAGTTTTTGTTGTTAAAATCAAATAAAGTTTACATTTCGTCAACTAACATTAAATTATTGAAGCTACAGCGATATTATACACGGGAATAATCACTGGTCATTCACTGGATATTTGATATTTGATATTTTGAAGTTTATACCTTAATAGTTTCCAATTATAGATTATAATTTGATTGATACTTTACAATTAAATTATGATTCAAGTTGGAAAAAATAATTTTCATATTCTTAATATTAAATTAATTATTTTTGTGTTTGCAAATTTCTATAAAGTAATGAAATTTGTGTGTCCTTAAAATATTAATTACATTAAAAGCTCATAATTTTCTATTTCTCTGGCTTTTACTAAATATTAATTGCAATCTCATTCGAAGTAATTTAAAATCACTTTACTTACCAGACTTCAATACTAAATTATATAATTTAATTTACAACATTTTCGGAAGTGAATATCTGCCCCTTTAACATTAACCATAATTATTGTAATTTTGATCATTGGTAAAATTTGCATTTAGTCTTCTGTTCAGAAAATAATTTAAAAAGAAATATGTATACAAAAAAAAGATATTATTGATTTTCTGCAAAAATGAAAATATGGAAAATATACTTTGAATCGAAATCTATAGTAGAAAAATTTGTTCTCATAAAAATATTTTCAATATCATTTTAAAAGTATTCGATAATAAAAAATAATATTTTCATTGAATTATAATAATATTTTTTTCACTAAGAATCTTACTTTGTGGAATCGGAATTTCTTCAGACGTTTAGTAACGAAATATGATAAATAAAAAGATTGTAAATAATAAAATATTTAACAAATTAGTAATAAAATAATTTGAATGAATAATTTTACTTTGAAGATAAAGTAAATTATTATATACAAATAATTTTGCTCATATTGCTCATCCTGCGCATGCATTTGATGTGGAAAATTATTCGATTTATTACGAAACTTATTTATTAAGTAATTAATGAATTAAAGTTAATTTTCTATGTAGAATTTCTTTAACCATAAAATAAACTTTAATTTTCTTATTATTAAAATTTTAATGGGAAATTCTTATTTAAATAAGGATAATAATTTAATATTTTGCTTTCATAATTCAAAAGTAGGAATAAACCGAGCAAGTAAAGAAATGTTTTTAAATTAATAAATGAAAGTCTAACTAAAATGATAGTATTATAAAATTTAGTTCACTCAATGCGTGTAAACAATTTTCATATTTCTGAAATTTATCAGATACATAAATACGTAAGTTGTGTAATTGAAGCTGCATTATATAATTATAGTCATAATAACTTATAAAATTGTTATAAATCTCAAATTCTTTACTAAAAATATCACTCACATTTATTTCCAACATGTTTCTTTTATCATAGATAAAACATCAGACGTATTAGGAAACTATCATATAAATTTCAATCCATAACTGACGTTTTCCTTGAAATATGTTTAGTAATATAAAAATATGTTTATCAACATTTTTTCTAGCTCTTTAGTACATAATATTTTTATGATAATTTCATTTCACTTATTTAAATATCTGTAAATTTCTTATAATTATGAACAAAAAAAACTTATTTAAGAGATGAGTAATGCTTGTCCTTTACAACTTAAAGTTAGTCTTATCAATTTCAACAGAATAACAAATTATATTATAGTGTTTTCTTTAGTGTGAAGCTTATTTGTAGAATAGAGCCATAGTAAATTTAACATCATTTTGAGGATCTTATTTTGTTTTATTTGGAGGGATTTTATATAAGGATTTGCACATTTCCCACAAATAAGCGAGCCATACGACAATACACTTGAGATTATAAAGATTGTAATCTTGTAATCTGTATATAATTTGGAATTTCTAGAAATTAATAGGTACAACATTTTTGTAATTACGTCGTACTTTTTTATGCTAGCTTCTATGGTTGTCTTGAAAATAAGTATTTTATAAAATATTATTCCCAATTATTTAATATTTTCACCCCATGGAACAGTTTCACTTCCAATTCCATGAGATAAGTTTTGAGAAGGTAAATATTCTAATTTAGGGTTTGCAATCCCGTGTTATATTTTCAATCCCGGGATTTCGGGATTACATTATCCAAATCCCGGGATCCCGGGATTGGTACCGGGATTAGGATTGAACTATTTATGAAAAATACTACACATTTTCATAGTTGAAATTACATAATAAAACTCAAAACATAAATAAAAAATTGGTTTAATATTATTAAAAAATGTTATCAACTAAAGTAGTTCTGATAACAACTTTTAGTTGAAAAATCCTTGTAAGGCATGGGGGTTTCTAAATGAAAAAAAATATTTAAAGCTGTAATATAAAATACAAGATTTATGTTAATAGTTTATTGGTGTGGGGTTTAGAACCAAAAAAAAAAAATATTTTGATTCAAAAATTTAAATATAAAAAAATTTCAAATAGTTGTGCTAAAATATGATTTAAAAAAAACTAGATAAAAATTATTAATCACTTGATTTATTATTTTTCTAATTTTTGAAACCACACTAATAAACTACATTTTTGTTCTATTATGCTCACCAAAACACTTGTTTACGCGTCAATTTTAATTGTAAACTACTGAATAGTAATTAGTAAATGCGTAAAATTTAAATTCGTCCGGCACAAAAATAAATTCTACGTATATCTCATAACAAAAAATATAAATTTTCTAAGAATTAAATTTTAGAAAATTTTGATAAGAAAAAAATTTCAAAATATAATTCAGATATTCAGACAAAAGTTAAATTCCGGGATTAGTTATTTCAATCCCGGGATTTCGGGATTCGGAAAAAAAACGGGATCCCGGGATTTCGGGATCCTGGAGTTGCAAACCCTATTCTAATTTTCTTTTCCTAGTAAAAAAGGATGGTTTGTGTTTTAGAGGTATTTAACGTTAATTTTACATTTTTTTGAATAAGCTTGAATTTCATTGAAAGCATTTTCTAAGTTTGATTTTATTTCATTCGGCGATTTTGATGAGGAGATGATTGAAGTATCATCTGCGTATAAACCTATTTCTGTAATATGATAATTTTAGATAGTAAATAAGTAAGTAATTAAGTAATGCAAAAGGTTTTTTTTTTACAGAAAAACGGCAGCCTTTCTATTTCCCAAATGTGGTGCAAAATATTTTTAACTAAAGTGACAGTCACATTAAATAATAGGTAAATTTATATCTTATTTATTTATTATGATTTCGGAACTACTTTATATCCAATTTTATAATTCATGTCAGTTATTCGATATTGGAATGTTTGGTTTGTGATGCAACTACAGGTTGGAAAAAATTCGAGTTTGATACAATTTTTATTTTTAGATCTACATTTAGTATCACATATTAAAACTGTAAAAACTGGTAGATTAAAATAAAAGATATCTTTGGTTTTTTGTTTTATGTTAGAAAGTTATACGCCTATAAATATTGTAGAACGTATACACTAAAAGCTATACAATAATTCTAAAAAGATAAAAGTTTTTATAGTTATAGTTTTTTTATAGATTAAAATTTTAATTACATTATTTTAAGACAATTAATTTTTTAATTAATCAATTAAATTATGATGTGGAGAAAATACTGAAAAAATAGATAATAAAAATCAGTTTTAATTTTTTTTGGTAATTAAAATTATAAGATAATTTTTATATTCCCAAAAGATGTTCGAATTTATAAAAAGTTTTTTTTTCTACTCGTGTAATAATCATTTCAAATTTTTATTAGTTACAATTTTTTTCCTAAAATTTAATAATTTATTGGGTTAACCATATAATGTAATATAAAATATGTTTTTCTAGGTATAACATAAATTTCATAGTTGTTTCTGTATCTCTAAAGTTTTCTTTAATTTTATACTCTCGGGATTCAAACAAATTACTGATTTTTTAGAAAATTTTTCAGAAAAAAATCGGTATTGCAAAAGAATTATTTAAAAAATATATTAAAGTATAAATTAAAGTTAAAATTAAAAAATGCTTTAAATTATGTTTTTTTTTATAAAAAATTATAAGACTTCATTTTTGATTTATGTTTGAACACTTTGTAGTGGCAGTAATAATTGTAGCTACAATTCTGATAAGTGACTATTCTTTGAATTATGACATTGATGAATCCTGATATTGTTGGACAATTTCTAGGCTAATTTTATATGGATTTTTAATAATAAAATTGTGAATTACAAATTTTAATGTATACAGTCAATTATATTAGTTTAGAATTTAAATATTTCCAAATCTTATGGTTCTAATAACATAATCTGCTAATTTTTCTAAATAAACATCAAAGTAATCAAATTTATGTTTCTATAATTTGGTATGTTGCTCAAATTTGTAGTTCAATATATTTAGTCAATATATTTTCGGCATTAAAGATTTAAATTTTATTTACAATGGAATTTCCGGACAAATTACATTTAATTCTAATAATATAAATTTATCTTGTTTGCTAAGTCATCGATCCGGATATCAAAATTATCGTAATTGTTGCCTTTCATTACAAAAAAAGGACAAAAAATTATACGTATATTATTCATATCTATGCAGATTTAAGACATCATCAAACAAATTCATTAAATATGTAGTGATATTAAAGAAATATACGTGAAGATAATTTGTTTATATATATCATTTTTATCTTAGAATTTTTGTTCATAAATTAATACAATTTTTTTCTTGTGATCAATTTTTTATACCAATTAGGAAATGACACGAGGTTTTTGATCATGGTTTTATCATATCTCTTTCAAAATAATTCAAAGTAAAATGTCAAAAAATTAATTTGATTTTGTCATAGTACTTTTTTTTTTTTATTGAGTATATTTTTATGAAAATTCTGGAAACATTAAAATCATAAATTTTGAACCTTTTTATTTCCGGGATCTCATAAAGTATACAAACTGAATAATATGATATACAAAGTTTGTTTTAATGGAAAATAATAGGTTTCGCGTTCGTTTAACATATACATAATATTTGTCTTTTGACTTTGAAATTAGGGTGAAAAAAGGCAACGACAAAGAGCAACAATTTTTTTTTGTTTTAAATTTATAATAATTATTATTTTTTTAGATAAATACATTTTTTAATGTTATCCATAGAAAAGTTTGGAAAAATTAGGAAATAGGTTATTATACAGTGGAGACAGAGTAATTATTTTAAATATTTGTTTGTTAAATTTAATTGGAAATAGGATATAAAACTAATTATTTTGAGTTGGGAAAGATGTTGCTTAACAATCGTTAAATGGAAATTCATGGATAACTTAATGAATGTAAATTTCTTATAAATTTGAATTGGGAAACTAAAATGCTATTTAAAAAAATTATAATTTGTTATCATTACAGAGGAATTTTCATATTTCCTTTTATTTTTCAATATTTTTTTTGTTGTTGTTGTTGAAACCATGACGTAAAAAGTTTGTTTTATTTAAGCAACGCACAAAATTTATTCATTTAAGTATTTCTCTAGTTTACAGGGTGGTTTATCAAAAATATGATTTATCAATATTATATAGAAAAGTTTTATGAAATTTATATCCTGTACGAATAAAAATTGTTTAACAACGAAGAAAAAAATTGTAATGCCCTCGGGTTACAAAAAAATCTTAAAATAATTTATAAGACATCGTATAAAGAAGAAAAATTTCATTAGAAATCCATTATCCTTTTTTTTCTGTTCTACTGGTTGCTTACCCAAAAAAAGCAAAACAAAGTAAAAAAGAAAATAAAAAAAAAGAAAACTTAAATAAATAAGAAAAATATTATAGAAAATGATGATAAAAAACAAAATCTTGTTTTTTTGGATATTCATGATCATGAATGATACAATTATTTTGCTGTTTTTTTATTAATGTATCATTTATGATGTTTTAGATTGAATATATTGGAAAGAGTAATAATAATTCAAATAAATAAACTGGATATTAAAGAAATGGTTATTCGGGTAGAACAAATTTGGTATGATTGGTGTATGTTGTTATAAAAAAAGGTTACTGCCTGAAATTAATTAAAAGTAATTTTTAAATGGAATTATTTTCTAATAAATCTGTAAATATTTTATGGTTTGGGTAAAAATGTTTATAAATTACATTTAATAGAAAGAATTATTCAAATTATAATTTTTAGCACAAATCATTCTCTATTATTTTGGTTAGGTAATATTTAAATTTTATGAATGATTACTTTTTTTAAACCATATTTTTGTTGAAACTGTCAAAATTTCTATGTTACTGAATACAGGAAACATAAATATTTTTAGAAATAAAATAAATATTTTTTAGTATCTATACATACAATGCCATTATGTGAATTCCTTTCTCTTTAGGTTTAATTGATTGCTCTTAATTAAAAGAATTATTATTGAATCAAAAATGATGGCAATCAACAGTGAAATCAATTAAAGAAATACACTTTTTTTTAAAAAATTCAATCAAAGATAATTCAATAATGAACTGGTAAATAAATTTAATCAACGAAAGAATTTTATAATCGAAAAATTTTAAGACATGATGGACAAGTAGAATGTAATATATTCAGGAAATATTTAGTTTTCCTATTGATTTATATATAGGTTCATACCAATTAAAGTTAATAAATTTCATCTAAAGTATTAATATAAAATCAATCCAATTTGTACTGATAGAAAAAACATAATTTAATGTGAGCTTATACTGAACATTTGAACCTTTCGTATTTTTCACATAATTAATATTTTCGGTAGATGTAAATAACAATTTAGTTTAGTTCTAGCGTTTTTTTTTTAATAATATATCCTTTTTAATAGATTTTAATTGGTCCTTCCCAATATATTTATTAAGTATTTTTCAAAGATATTTTTTTATTTATTTTGCAGTTGTGGTAAATTTAAAATAATAACCTATATAATGAAAATTTGATGGGAACTTTTTAGCTAGCTATATTTGCTGCTCATTAAATCAAAGCGTTATTTAATTAAGAAATAAATTACAATTTAATTATGCGAGATATTCTTCATTTTCAATATAGACTCAAGTGAGATCTTAAACTTTATTTTAAACTTTATGGAGTGATGTTCATGGGTTTGGTTAGACGATATCATGTTCAATCTACACATGCAGACATATGTAGACACTTTCCAATAATAGTAAAATTAATATTTTTAGCAAAACAGAAAATATAAAGATTTGTGAACAATTTAGCATAATATCAAATAATATTATTTCTTATCGAGAGTACGAATACAGAAAATTGTGCAGATGTGAAAATTAAAATTATTGATTGAAAATTTTATTATTTTTATACTATATTTTAACATTTTCTTCTAAATTTTGTGTAACGCTAAATTTATCCATTTTATAGACTTTGTAAATTTTGTGGTCATAAAAGTTTCTTCATCCCATTTCCTATTAGCTAATAACATTTGTTTTATATAGAAAAATGCAAAGGGAATAAAGAAAAACATTTATGTAACATAAAAATTAGTGAACTGAAAATATTTTTACAATAATGATAATTACTGGAGAATTGTAAATTTATAAATTTATTAATATTGCCTTTGGCTGTTACTACAAGAATGAATCCGAATTATAAATATTGATTTTTAATGATTTACGATTATTATTCGATTATTTAAGATTACTATCAAATTTCAAATTCTTTATAAAATTATAATTTAAGATTTAAAAAATATATATGTATCTGCCTACAAGTCTGATATTTGCCATCAGCTAAAAGAATTTAGTTAAATTGCTGTAAAGATTTATGATTCTATATTATTCACATTATGTAAAATTACCTTTACATCAGTAAATTAGCTGTAGAATATTAAATATATATGAAAAGTTTACTCTATTTGCTATTTAGATATTATAGTATGCGCTTGCAGAAAATAGAGTGTTATAGAAATAGTATTTGTTAATTTCATATTACATTTATTTAATATTTAACAAATATCTATCCACCTCTCCAATAAGTTTTGTATTTACCTGCAGGATCTCATTAGCTCCGAAATTGTATTTTTAAGTATTTTTTCCACTTTATTAAATTTGTGTTGTTTTAAAGCTTAATTCAAAATCTAAATCTAAATATTGTTTAATAAATCCAGACACCAATATTATTCATAGACATTATCCAATCTTGTTAAAATGTTCTTTTCTGCTTATAAATTACTTAATTTTGCAGACCTAATAACAAAAAAATTATAATCCTACAATATAAAATTTTCTCTGAACAAAAGCTATAAAAACTTTATAATATTTGCTCCTTTTTGCATATTTTTTTTTTATAATATATAAATTATTAAATTATCATAATTTCTGTGGCCTATTTTCAGTTGTCTTTTTTAATTGGCTAATTTTTCTGTTATCTTAGTAAGTTATTTAATAAAATTATTTACTGAAATTGACATTAAATTACTTCTCCTAAGAACATTTAAAAATCAGTTTTATGTTGTTTCTGTTATTGTTTCTTTATACTAAATACGTAATTTGATAAATACAACAATTCTTATCATTTTGAAAAAAAAACCTTAAATTTTTACATTGTTTTTCTCTTTGTTGTTGACTTTGCAACATAAGATAAAAGTCTTAATAGATTTAACATAAATTTTGGACTGATTGATGCTGTGTATTGTTTTGTTAAATTAATATTTTTTATAGCATAATATCCTGTATTTTATTTATTATAATTTTTCATATTGCTTCATATTGCTTTATTATTTATCTAAATAAAGACTAAAATCATAATTTTATATGATTTCAGGAATTTAATTTTTTATCAAAAAAATGAATCAAAATGAATCAAATAAGATTTGTTGAAATGTTTTGATTTTATTTTTGTATATATGTAAATAGTCCACATTTATTTCCATTTGTTTATATTTTCTATTCTGTTCTCCAATTTTTGATTATTTAATTTTTATGCTTCTGTAACTTTTTATCTTTTTCCCTCTTGATTTTTTAATTTCATTATTCAACAATTTTATTATTTATTTTTTGAATTTTCTTGATAGAGAAAATTTAAAGCTACCTATACATTGTACTACCTGTTTGTCAACCGGTTTGTAAATTTTTGCCACACATATTTCAACTTGGTTTAAGATTGCAACCTATATCACAACCGTTAAAAACCTGTTTTTTTTATTAGAAAATTGTCAAATGTAAAAAAAATCTTTAATAAAAGTCGAGTGAAAAATAATTAAAATTTAATACCTGCCAATGTAAATTTTGTATCATTTTCCATTGATTTTTTTTTTTAAATTAATAAAAAATATTGTTAAAATAAACTTTTAAAAACATAGTTTATTGAATATTTGAAAACATATGTACAATTTTTTTGTACAATTTGCCATACACTGTGCGACTTACAAGCATTAACCAACGCTCATATAAATTAAAATATATTATTACCTTCTTCAAACTATTTTTTCACGGTTTAAAATGGTTATGAACGTGTTATAATCTTACCCATAAACGATACAACTTGTCCAAGTCGTCAACACATTAACAAACATGTAATGTATGGGCAGCATAATAATTGATCATTTCTTATTTTAGAATAAAATTGTTTGATATAATACATACATTATTATTTATATGTCAGTTACAAAATTCATTTGAATTTATGACGCATTTCAATAATCAAAGTCCAAAAAAAGTATAAAACTTTTAACAAAATATATTAACAAATCATTTTTCGTATGAAAATATATTCAATATAATCAGACAGAGTAGCGCAAAATCAATCATAAGATTTTTTTAGAATTTACAAATATAGAATAAAATTTTAAAGCTAATCTTAAAGTTTAAGATCTAAAAGTTACTATTTTGTGTATTTTAGACTGCAAGATGTCTGAAAATATTATCTGTCTACTGCATGACATTTTCAAAAAAAAAATGTGCTGAATATATTAGGGCCAACCAGGAACTGTAACAAAAACCAAAAATATAAAATCAATATTTATTTAAATATAAAATAAGATAAAAATGTCTATGCATGATAAGATTTATCATCAAGCTTTTTCAGAAATGTCGCATGTAAAATCATGTAAAGATATTGATCATATTTTGACATTTCCAATTATTAATTCATTTTTTATTTATTTTTTTAATTAAATGAAAAAATTCAAAGGAAAATGCTACAAAATTTACATTGGCAGAACATATAATTTTCTTATGATTCTTAGAATACTTATTATAAAAACATATTAACTTATGTTACCATTCTTAAAATTTTTACTTTTTTACATTTCTTATGTTATTTAAATTTGGAATGATATTTAAATAGAATGTGAATAATTTTATCGATTCGATTGATCTTTTTATTTAAACTTTTTGGTAACATTTGAATAGAATTAGATAGAGGATTTCAAAAGTTTTTGCGTTTTAGCTGTTGCAATAATTTTTACCTAGTTAACGATACAAGGACAGTAGAAGATCCATTAGCAAACAAATTTTTTAAGTAGTTACATATTTATAACCTTTAAAAATTACTGAATAAGTTCAACGAAATTTCAATAAAAAATTAGGTAATAAATTTAAAATATATGTAATATTTATATGTTTATGTACATGCAAATTTTTAAAACATAATTTACCAACTGGGGAATATGTAATATAATTTATACCAATAAATTATAGGGTATTTAAAATGTTCATTTCGCGCTATCTCTAAATGGCTCAATTGTTTCAAAACAGCTGAATTCTTATATTTTTGAATTCATAAAACTTTATAAAAGTTAATAAAATTATGGAGTTACTTAAATATATAAATTTATTATCAGCTACAGGACATTTTCTGAATTACTCTAACATAAATTTATGTAAAATCGGGTTGATTATTAAAAGAATCATTTTTCAAAAATACAGTAGTAATTTATTAACTACATATTCATATATATATTATATTTATTTATTTCAATATATTTATTTTGTATTAATAATATACAATTTAATAAAACATTTGAATAATTTATCATATTTTTGTATCTATAGAAAAATAAAATAAAAGATATAATAATTTATGTAATAAAAAAAAATTATCGAAATATTATTATTATTAGGTATAAATTTTATGATTCAATGAAATAAATTTTGTTTATTATACAGAAAATGAGTATAATTATTAACAATATTACATTTTATATAGTATAATAAATAAATATAAAATTCATAAAACAAAAACCTACAAATGCAAAATGTAAAACAAAAATTTATGTATTTCTATGATAATATTTTTATTCGGTAAATCTCTTTGGATACATAAATTCAATTGGCAATTTCGATTATATACATTAGAAATAAATCAAATAAATTTGATTAAAATTGCTTCTAGGTTAAATATTATATTACCTAGTTAAATCAAATAAAATAAATTTTATATAAATATAATTTGAATAAAATATACGATAAAATATTAAATAAATATAATAATAATTATAATTATTTGATGTCAAATACATATCAATCATCAATAAATATTTATAAACTATAATAAATACTATATTTTATAAATAAATTCTATTTAGATTAAATTAACAAATATAAATTCCTCTGGTCACCCGGTCATAGATCAATCGAAGGCAACGAAAGGGCAGATGAACTGACACGTCAAGGAACCAATTCAAATCCCACTGCCATAGATACTGTAACAATTGGCTACACTGAAAATATTTAAAATATTTAATTGCGACCTGGGCATTAGAAACACATTTACTTAGATGGCAAAACTCGGTAGGGTGTACACACACCAAACTATTCTGGGAACCCTTAATTCTA
Source organism: Rhamphomyia laevipes (assembly GCA_963920725.1). Classification (NCBI taxonomy): domain Eukaryota; kingdom Metazoa; phylum Arthropoda; class Insecta; order Diptera; family Empididae; genus Rhamphomyia; species Rhamphomyia laevipes. The sequence goes on along the minus strand of OY987257.1, from coordinate 42,580,276 downwards.
AGAAAACGAATAAAATCCTTTCCATGACCAAACCATCGATTAGACTCTTCACGGGCATTGCAACAGGACATATTCTGTTGAGAAAACATGCTTCTCGGTTAGGCCTATCAGCAGAATCCTGTTGCAGAGGGTGTGGTGAGGTTGATGAAACTATAGAGCACCTCCTATGCCGATGCCCTGCGATACGTAATAAACGGTTAAAACATCTAGATCATCATTTCTTGACAGAGTTGATAGAAGCAGGTACCTTTAAGCCGGCTACGGTTAACTCATTCGTTAGATCTGTCAGATGGGTCGACGTGCTAGAATCTTAATCGGCCATCGACGGGGGGGGGGGGGTACAACGGGCCAATAGGCTCAAGTGCGCGAGGCACTTTGATTCCGTCACCCCATGTAAACCAACCAACCAACCAACCAATTTAACAAATAAGATTTTCAAGATTTTTTCATATAAATAAAAGTATGGGTTTTAGTTGTTATTTACAATTTTGTTAAATTCGGAAAATTAATTGTACTATGAATTTTCAGGCAACAGAGTCAATTAGTAATGAATTAATTTAAACATTTTTTTTTTGGATACATTTATTTATAAAATTATTTCTATTAATTTATGTAAAATTATTACAGTAGTATAATATTACACAGTTTCCTTTTTCTTTAAAAAAAATGAATTAGAACATTCATAAATCAAAGTCTTTATCACATTTAGTTTTTAAACTAGATCTATAAAAAAAGAACGATTTGTAAAAGCTATGGGGTAAGGAATGTATCAAAGATTTAAAGGCAAGATGAAAATTTGAAATCCTATATTGAAATATTTTAAGAATCGTTAAATAATACTCAAATTTATTGTTCAAATATTTATACATCACTAGACACTAATTGATTGAAAATTTCTGACATCAGATCGGTCTGATCACTTTTACTGAAATTGCAAAGAAGCTGGAGGATGAGACCCTGAATCATCTTCTATGTCACTGTACAACACTTACGGGAAGAAGATTGCACTATTTAGGATGCACATTTTTTTACAGTTCTTAAAGCCATATACATATTGTATATTCTTCAATCGTATACTTACGAAATCATCAAATTTGAATAATAATAGACCCACAAATATATTCAATATATCTCGCTGAAGACAGTAGTTTCTATAGTGGTATCGGTAAGGACATAATTTGGTATATATGTAATATATATATTAAAATATGTAATATAATTGTGACGATTTATTCATTATTGAACTATAATAAACTAGATAAAATTTATTACTTAATTGAGTCATAAAATATACATAAATTAAATATACTAGAACTAAATAAGTAATAACTTTTTTTTTTTAATAAATTCTATTTTGCCTAATTTGAAATTATTAAAATATACTTTTAATATCAATAAAATTTTATATTTGGACAAATAAATTAATATAAATATGGTCGCAACAACTATAAAATAATTCAAATATTTTAATTAACAAATATGGAATTTTAATTGCTTTTAATATCAATACGAATATAACAAGTTATTTGATAATTATTTGAAATATTCGAGTTTATATATTAATTTATTTGATCAGTTTATGATAATTTCAATTAACTTTTGATTGATGAATATAAAAATGATTTTACATAAATTATATATTATTCGTTTGACTTTATAACATAGAATATTCTATAAAATTATTATACAATAATCCTTGTATAGTTTCTTAAATCAAGTTACTTAATAAGTAAACTTAATAATGATTTTTTTTTTCAATTTCAGACTTATATTTGTTATTCTCAATCGCTATTTCAGTCTATTCGTTATTCAAATTGCGAAGAAAAGTATAATTACGAAAAGAAATGTTAATTAAATAACTTTATTTCCATTAAATAATTGAATAATTTCTTTTTATGTAATTATGTTATTATGTAAATTATGAAAAGTTTTTCTTTATCTTTACTGAAAATTTCACGATTACTTTCAAAGTAAATATTGTTAAATTTTATAGGGAAATGAATATGCATTTTCTTAATTCATTTTTGTACAATGAATGAAGGTCAAATCTGAATTCAAATCGTGATCATGAATATTGAACATAATTTTTTAAGAGTTTTTTCAATGACAAATTGCAATAATCTTTATTTACTTAAATTAATCTAACAGTTGTTATATTTTATTATTTTTAGAATTCATAATTTTTTTTTTTAATTTATACGTAAATGAAATGCGTCTAGCATTTTAAAATGTTATTCAAATAAAAATACAAGGTTGCAAGATAATTTAGCAAGAATTTTTTATAAAAAGAAATTTTCTTTGATCTGAATAAAAGTTTTGAATTAAGAATTATTAACAGATGTGAAAATTATATAAAAATATTCAAAATATTACAATGTTATTCGACGATTTATGGCTCAAATAGTGATGCTATTTGATCCTTAGATCCTTAATAAAAATATATTGTTTTTAAATCTTTGGGAGATGTATTGAATAAAAGGAGCTATTTTAATTCATTACAAAGGATTTCGCAAACATAAATAATCGAAATAATTTGAACGTGTTATAATATCTTTTTGGTAGTTTCGTAAATAAATAGAGAACTTTTTTGAAAATTATTTTTAATACTAAATATTGAATTATGCTGAATTATGTTTTAGGATTCAGATTAAGATATCAATGTCTATATTTCTAACCTAATACAACAATTTATGAACATTTATAAGCAAAATTCAGTAAGTTTTGATGCTAGTTACACTAGACAATCAGAAATAAATATAACTTTAAGTTCAATCTAAATATTGTAATTAGGTAATAAAATATAACCAAAGCTATACGATTACAATATAGGCCCAAAGGCAAGGGTGCATAACTCAATTTATTTTTACTTAAATAGTATTTTAAAATAAATTCTAGAACAAATAATTTATCCATTCATATTGAGAAAAACTAAGAAAACTTATTTAAATTATTTATGAATTTATTTTAAAAAACTTAAAAATAAATAAAATTATTGTATCTTATCAATACTATAAAAACCATTAATGAATTTTAATCAATTTTTTTTAATTTTTAATCACAAAAATTAATAGAAAATTTCATTGCTGCAAGTTTATTACTGATCGAATTTTGACAACAAAATTAAAATAAAATAATTAAAAAAAAAATTCTGACGACATTTACCCTAAATAACAGATAAAAAGCAGTCCGCTGAGGTTCAACAAAATTGATTAATAAATGTCAACATTCAAATTATATAAACTTTACTTTTTTTAAGGTGTCGTTTCTGGTGTAGGTTTAACTATGAAATTATATCATACGTTAGGGACAAGTTTAGTCAGTGTGTCAAATTAATGTTTGATAAATTAATAATAAATATAAAGTAATTAAATATATTTTAAAAATTATTACAGTATAATTTTCAAAACATTATGATTAACATTCTATAATTCATATGCTTAATATATAAAACAAATTTTAATTCTATCATTTTTGTGGTTCTATGGTTCTATAGAATTGCAAATTTTCCACAGAAATAGATTACTGCGACATTGAAATTTAGTATATGTAATTTATACTAAACATATGAATTTGTGTATTATGTATAAAAGTGTTATTGACCTACCAATAATTTTGTAAAATTAATCAAGATATTACGATATAAATGACATAGATGTATTAACAAATTACGTCTTTCCGGATCGAATATTTCAATGTAAAATGTTTGTATAGAGAAGACTAAAAATAAATTAAATACTAAACAAAAATGATGTGGCAAAAAATTATAAAGAATATTAAAAAATTACTCAGAACACCAGAACTAAGTAAATTGATTTTCAATAGTTATTGTGTTTATCAAATACTTTTATTGCAAATTACTATAATGCATCATGACTTCTAAAAATAAAATTAGTTACTTAATTATATTTAAAGGGAGGCGAACAACATGACTGTTCATATATGATTGAAATTATTTTCGGTTTATTGGAATATCCTTTAATGAAAGAAAAATAAACTTAACTGGTAAAACATATAAGATTTTTCCGTATAGAGCTGTTACATATTTTCGGCGGTTTGATAATGTTACCAAAATCATTTCACATCCGTGATCACAAATTTAATAGTTTTATTCAAAGGATTTATTCATGGATTTTATTTTATCGTGTTAATTTTATATTAAAAAAAATCATGTAATTTAATTAAATTTATAGAGCAATAAGACACAAACTTTTGGATTCCACAAACTTCAAATAAATCTGAGTAAATAGGATACCGTATTTTGTTAAACCAAAAAAAAAAAAAAAAAATAACATCAATGAACAAATTTTCATTGGCAAAGTTACTCCTTAAATTAAAAGATAAGCTTTTAAATTAATTATATTACTACAGGCAAAATTTATGTACAAAATAATATTAATATTACTTTCATTATCTATAAATGCTTTTGGCAACTAATTCATTTTTATACTTATAAATAATTTTATATAGAAAAGGTTACAAATTTTCAAGGTTTCATTTCCTATTAGCGGATTAAATTCATTGTTAACCAGTTAAATAAATGGACGTATATAAAGTTATACTCGTAGCTTTAGTTATACATACGTTAACAAAAATTACATAATTTCTATTTAACCAATTTAACCTATTAAATTAAATACGAGAAATATATAACAATTTTACTTTGATATAATTATCAAATCGGAAAAAACTTTCATAATAAAGTATAAAACTTTGTAAAAGTTTTTCTATTATAAAGATGAAGCGGAAATGAAAAAATATATTATAATTATGTAATTGAATTAGGTGAAAAGTAAATATACTATTATATACTTTGTTTCGTTGTAATTCCATGTATAAATTTAATTGTAGATTATAAATAATTACTATGAATCTTATTAAGAAAAAGTTATTCCTTATTTAAAACTAATACTAACAAAATATAAAACAATTATACAAGTTTAGCTAGGATCATACAAATTTGTATAGTAGATTTATGCTATGATAATTCTTTAAGAAGAAAATTATTTTAATATGAAATCTAATATTGAAGTTCTTGTTAATTTAATATGAAAAGACTAAGTAGTTGGATTACTGCGCAATATAATTTTGAAAATATCATTAGAAGTTATGCATTTGTTATACTTTATTATCTCTAAACGCTTTTAAAGCTTTATGAAATATTGTAGATTCCCCGAAAAATCAATAAACATAAAAAAAAATCATTTTTATTCATGCTACTACTTATTGTTTTTACTATGCGTTATTTAACAATTTTGGTTGATAAATTTTGATATAATAAATTTAATTTTCCATTTGAATTTGTTATATTAAATATTAAAATGAAATTTATCGGTACAGTGTGGTTAAGAGTTTGAAAAGTAAGTTTTAAACGATACATTAGGTTTAAAAATTATGTAAATATAATATTATCATATTCAAATTTTCGCGCCTAAAGTTATGCAATCAGAATTATTCCATTATTAAATATAATTGAAGTATTTATACATTTTTTCTTGATCCTTTATTATTTATTTGTAACAATATTTATTATGATATTTTGGATTACTCTTAACTGACTTCCTGAACTTTTATAACAACATGAAATTATTCAATGTTTTATCAACCAAAGTGAATATCTTAATTTAACTTGAAGCATTTTTGTTGTTGTTGATATTTATGTCAGAAAAATCCTGAAAAATTTATTTACTAATTTAAAAAAAAAAAAAAAAAAAAAAACAATTTCTGGGTTTATATTATAAAGAGTTCATAATTCACAACAGTTTTCTTCAGTTTTCATTTTTTTTTTCTTTTTTTTTGAGAAAATTGGTTCTTTGTAAATGGGAAAAAGAAAAATAATATTTAAAAATTTCACATAAAATATTTTTTTTATGTTTCAGTTTGTTTCCATAATATTATCATAATTTTAACCTTGTTGACGGTAAATGTTTATTTTTTCCCTTCTTCCTTTTGTTTATGATTTTAAAGGTATATTTTTTATGGATTTATTAGGTTATATATAAATATGTGACTAAGAATAAGGGAAAATGTTAATTAGAATAGACTTATTTATAATATTTATATTTTTAAGAGTTTTTAAAGTTTTTTCTTTTTACAAATTAGTATTCTACTTATGCTTCTAAATTATTTAAATTACAATAATATTAAAATAAACAATAATTTTGAATAATATTATTTTTTATTAATTTCATTTAATTATAATAATGCTTAACAACGCAGTATTGTGATGGGAAGAGAGGTTTAAAAAGGGATTTAGCTTTAGCTCGAATCAAATTTTCTTTATGTTTTCGACGGTGAAGATGAAGACTACAAAAATTCATAAAAGAATCAATTGATAAAATAATTTGTGGAATTACATATTATTTTATAAAAATATACTATTTCTTACAAATCACTTTATGATAGACGGTACGTACTCCAAGTTAACTCATCCTCCTAGTTTAGTAAAAAAAATTAATTCTTAGAATTTGTCAATTATTTTAAAAAGAATTTTTGAATATTTATTATTTGAATTGGATTTATAAATTTGTTTGTTATAAATGAAAAATTGCCATTAATTTTATTAGAACTTGAATTTATCTTCTAAGAATAATAATTGGAATTAAAAAAATAAGATTGTAGAATTTATTTAATTAAAATACTAGTTAATATTTAATTAATAAGAATTTAAAAAAAAAAAATATTTAACGAAAACAAAATTCCCCTTATTTTTGAAAGAGTCATTAATTTATTATTTAAGTTGAATTTGTAATCAAATTACCATGAAAAAATTGACATTTTTATAAACTTTGATATTTTAAAGTAAATGTTCAATCTTCTTTCAAGTTTTTTTAATATTGTTAATTTATTTTTGTTTTCTATTTCTACACCCAATGATTTTTTAATAATAAAATTCCCAATTATAATTATAATAATTTTCCATGAACAAAATTATTATTACTTGAATGTTTTAGTAATAATGATGAGATATGTCGGAAAGAAATATTTAATAAAAATATTTTACAGTGAAACCCAAACGATTATTTTAAATACAAAATTATGTATCACAAAATAAAAGACTCGTGTTCAATGGTTCCCATTCCCATTTGTCAAAATAAAAGTTTGATTATTGACAGATTTATCTAGTTTGTGGTAAACAACTATATATAAAAAATATTTGCTTTAAATTCTAATAAAAACTTATATATTTCTGCTATTTAAAAGTATTCATAAACATATTTCAGAAATTATAAAAATAAAGAATATTAGTACAAATGGAATAGATTGTAGAGTGTTAATCTTAGTTCGATTCTCAGCAAGAGACTTTCCATATAAACGTTTTACGACTAACTAATTACAAAACAAACTACATACAAACAACAGATTTCGGAAATATCTTTTATCCTTCCTGGTTAATTATAAAGACCAGGAAAAATTATAATTATATATTTTTGCTATGCATATAAAATTCCTTTGATTCAGTTTTAGTTTATATACAACGTTTTTACATAGCTTATTATGATAATTTATATACATATACATACCGTATACACTAAAATAAATAATTCATCATAATTCATAAGACAGAAGATTGTAATTAAGAAAAACGGAAATTAATAACTTTGCTATTAATTAAAGGATATTTTTTTATATATAACTAATATTTCTAATAGTATAGTAAGTACAAAATTATAAAAATAAAATAACTTTTTTCAATTTATCGGATATCCTTTAATTTATCCAGAGGATTCCTTTCCATTTTTTTATTAAGTTAAAATATTATTATATAATTGTGAATTTCTTGGCATTAATTCATATACGAAAGTTTATGCAAAAATAAATTTATTTTATTTGTTAACATAATCTTCCCTTAAATTGATAACTTGTAAGTTGATAAATCAAACTATTTCCAAATTTTATGTAGATAAGTCAAATGATTTGATTTTTATACAATTTTTACAATTTTTTACTATAAATTGAACCGAAGAGAATTCCGTTTTGGGACAACTGCTTTGCCAATTTCTGTATCTCTACAAAAGTCAGAACATGTAAATTTGATGCCAAACTTTGTCAACTACAGAGAGACCATCAAAATTAAATTTATAATCAAATTTATTTCTTAAAAACCATTAAATTCAATTTTAGTATTGTGTTATTTTAGAAGTTATAAATTATATTTTAATGCTGTCTCTAGTGATTCCAGAAAGTTTTAGTAAAAATATAAATTTTTTTTTTTTATTAATCAATAATCTGGAAAATATTCTCAAATGTCAGAATTATTTTTATTCTTGAATATGGTATTAACAAGGGGATTCCTATTCGTTTTAATTATAAAAACTGGAAAACCACATATAAAAATAAAAACTTATATTTAAACTGGTTTCTTGTTAATTTATATTTTTTAGAATTCTATAATGTATAATCTTAAAAATCATATTAAATATAGTTTTTTATTAATTTTGTATCTTGCAAAATTTTTGGTAGTATAAGGTAGATGAAGTAAATATTGCTCTGAATAAAATAATAAATATTAAAACATTTTCGAAATTATTATAAATTATAATATAGTACTACATTTTATAACTATTTAATAGCTGGGAACATATCAATTATATAAATTTTTTATGTAACATTTACTTAAAGTTTAAAAAACTAAAAGTTATAAATAAATATGTCCTAAAATAATGAAATAATGTCCAACTCAAGAACACTGTACCCTTAAATATAAATGAAAACCTTTTATCTTAATCTGGATTATTGTATCTTTTACAGAAAGTTCATAAATAAAATCGTAATATTTAGAATTATATTATTTAACTTGTTAATATGTAAGAAATTAGCCTAAAAATCATTAAAGAAATTTCTTTTAGTAATCTTTTAACTTCTTTAAAAATGTTTTATCTTAAAAAAATCATAAATTCAGATTCTTTTTTTAGATTATTTTGTATTGTTTACCTTAACCTAAACCTGTTATTAATAAAAAGATACTTTTATTACATTTTCGTAAAGACTAAAGATTGCAAAGAATATTAAACAATTTTTTTTTATATATTTTGTTATAATTTTATCACAATCTTCAAAAAAAAAATTTATATTCATCTTGTTATGTTTCATTATATTTTTTTATTTTCAACATTTTAATGCGGCAACAATAAAAATCTTGGAAATATACGTAAAATACAAAACATAAATTAAAAATAAAGTTGATAATAAAATGAATTAACAATAAATGACTAAATTCAGCATAACAAAATTCATTTGTGTATTTACATGTTTTTGCCCATAATTTAAATTATTCAGGAAATATTAAAAAATCTGAATAAAACTTTCAATATTAAACATTTTCAAATAAAATATTATAAAATTTCGTCCTAAAATTAAATTATATTACAATATTTATTGAATCAAACTAATCGAAAGTTAATAAAATTTAATTGTTAGTATTTTTTTCAAATTATTTCTTAAACATTATATTTTCATACATTAGCTTTGAATTAGCATCAGTTTGAACACTAAAAGCTTATAATTAATCTAAATTATATATGTATATAAAAAAATGTGGTTGTTAATATAAATTAATATTAAATAGATTTAAAAATTGCATTTTTTTCCATATTATAAATTTAATTACTAAACAATTATGTTGAGTATAATGGCCAATTTCACAGTGGAAGCTTTTGCCAGACCTTTTTTTCTGGTTTCTCAGTGCATGCCTTCCTTAACGTGAGGCTTAACTGAGGGTAGAACTTTACTTTCACTTTTGACATTATTTTTTTATTAGTTTATACACACAAATAGAAAATACATTCATAGGAAACATTACATACACATTTAAAATGTTATTATAGGTTTTTCACTACTAATTAAATTTTTATCATTTCAAATTCAATATTTGAAAATAAATTGATATTTATTTTTAAATTTTTTAAACTGAAAAAACTAAGTATTTGGTAAAAAATAGATTGTTGTTGTTGTTAGCTACTAGGAAGCACAATTATGCTCGGTAATAAATGTGTTTAACGAATTATGTTCAGTTACAATTTATGATCTACAAGTTAATAAGTTATAATATTTTATGTACCCATACATTTTTATGGATAACCCATTAAGTAAAAATAAAATTTATGATGTGTGACCTAATTAAATTAAAAAAAAAAATTTGTATCAGTAATTAAGGGATATAAAATATTTTTTATATAAAGTTTTTCAATGTAGGACATAGTTGCTATTAACTATGTACTATCATTTTAAAAGTTACTTAGTGTTACTCTAAAATAAGTTAATTATAAAGGAATACCAAAAAAAAAAAAAACATATTGGTGTAGTTGGTATTGGTACTAATATAATTTTGTTAAAATCATTTATCCTTTTCAAATGATTTTTATTATACCTGCAATAATTTTATGTACGTGGAATATGATTGTCAAATTATTTTCTTCTCTTTAGAAATTTTCAGATTTCATTTTACAGGGGGATCACAACTACTAGGTTTAATCACTGCAACCTTATTGTGATTTCAATTTTTTAATTACAGCTACTTGAGTTACATGAACCACAATTCACAGAGTGCAATTATTTAATAACCGAGGTATAGTAAACATTAACCGAGGTGTCTTCGAAAAATACTCGCCTACTACTATAATTTTGTTCGGAAAGCCCTGTTTCTTTTTAATCCTTTAGAAGTGACTTGAGGTACCCGCATAATATCCGCAGAATGGTTCTGATCGTGTGAAAAGGTCCAATTTATCCTTTCCTTTAAATCCTGTATGAGCTGGAATCCAGGATAGTGTTAACCTGTTTTCCATTCTAAGGTAATTAAGGCCTGAAGTAAATCGCATATAACTTTTAAATTAATTTGGTATGAGTACAGAGCCCTAAGAGCAGCATGGCTATAGATGAATATATTGTAATGGTTTTGTTGAAACATTTCTTTAAGCTTGGGATAATTTTTAAATAAAAAATAAAAAATGTTCATTTTAGTGGATCATTCATAAAGGAAAAATGATGTGTGACATAATTAAATTAATTTTTTTTTTGTATGATCAATTAATAGAAATAAAATATTTTATACACAAAGGTTTCTCGAAGTAGGTCAAAGTTGTACTATGAATTTAAATTTTACTGAGTGTTACTTTAAAATAATTCAATTATAAAAAAGTCCACAAAAAAATTGGTTTACTTAGTAAAAATGTGATTTTCAGATTAATTTTATTGCATGTAATAATTTTATTTACTCATTAAATAAACTTTTAAACTGACTTCATCTGTACAGAAAATTCTTCATTTAATTTTCACCACTATTTCACTAATAACGTGTTAAGTTTGAATATAATTGTAAAATTATTTTCCTCTACCTAAGGTTCAGATAACTTTTAAATTGTAAATAGTTTATTTTTCTACATAATTAATGTTTTCATTTCTTTAAATATTATTCTTTTTCTTAAATTAAATAAAGTTTTTCATGTCAATATATATTTGCTTAAATTAAATTTCTCCAAAGCTAAAGTAATTTTAAATTAATGTCATCTTTATGGTCAATATTAACAATTGACATAGAAAATTTACATGGGACATGAATGTATATTAAGATTGGCAATATTAGATTTTATTAAAAACTAGAAAATCCTTGTGGTATTAACTAAAACAATATACGGAAAGTCCTTGCTGAATAAACAATTACTTTACAGATGCCAAGAAATTTCTGTTAGGTGGTGTAAATAAATTTAATTTTGTTTTTATAACAGCTAGAAAAGGTGTAAAAAAAAAAATCTGTTGTATTATCTAAAAGGTACACAAAATAAAAATCCTATTGGATATCATATGTTTTGTTGTTGCTTTTGAAAAGTGTGGCACACTTAAAAACATTATAAAACATAGAAATTAAATATATACATAAATATATATATTTTCTTGGAAATAATAAGATAAATCTAACAAAATGCCAGATGTTTCTTGAAGAAAAAAATTAATGGAATTTTAATTTTTCTTCATATTCTTTTGATTTTACTAATTGTAAAAGTATGTTATCAAACATATTTCTGGTAAAAATTTCAATATTTCTTATATAAAATATTCTTTTTTTTTTGTCTTTATCTAGAATTATTTTAATAATTTCATTTTATAAAAATTAAAATTATGATTAAAAATTCATTTCTTTAAAAGGTTTTTCGTTGTGGGATTTGAATTTTCAAATCAATTTTCTATTTTCAAATAAAGTTTTAATTAAATAAAAACAAATTTAATTTAAATTCAATTTATTATTGCTGTTCGCAAAATGTTAAAATCAATTAAAACCGATTAATTGAATTTTAAACTATATATTTTACAATATTTTTATTCATTGGATTTCTTTAATCCTGACAATTTAAGAGTTGAGTAAAAATATAAAATATCTTAATAAATAGAAACTGTTTGGAAAAATGAAAAAAAGTTGAACCGTCAAATGAACATAATTTAATGTTGGTTTAGGTAAAAAAACTAAATTAAAAAATTATGCAATAATTATATTTTTAAAGTATTCGAAATTAAATTTTTAACATTTTTAACAATATTTATAACTATAAAATTTACTAAAATTTAAAATATATTCTAAAACTACTTAATAGTGGGAATTTCGTGACTAAATTTTTAAGGTCACAGTAAACCAGGATCAGTTTTATCAATCCTGGATTTATTATTGTACCATTAACTATATAATTCTGATGAATACGATGTACATAAACATATTTTGAACAACAAAATGTATTTAAATTTATAATCTAACAGTGGCTCAGTAATTAGAAAATCCAATTCGCTTAACGAATAACCAATTATTAATTAACTGATAAAATTATGTTATACTGAAAATCACAATATCATCTAAAATTGTAAATTGCATTTTAAAATGTGAAGCCCCGGATTGAAATACAGAATACCGGAATTTCGGTATTATTCGCAAATATTTTATATTAAAGCCTGGGCTACATAGTTTCTATCAGTTCAGTTCAGTTTCGATTCGAAGCGATTCTATTCGTATGGCTAAGAAGACTGAACATAAAGCTATCGATTGCAATCGATTAAATCACATAATATTTTGTTTTTTGTTTTTGTTTTTTTAAACTGTCAAATTTCATTTCTCTTGAGATTTCCTTCAGTTTGGATTCGCAAAATTCCAATCGTTTCAAACTTTTCGATTCAATTCGTTCCGATGGTTTCGATTCGACCTATGTGTCCACTCAATCGTTTTCCCATACAAAATATATGAAGACGTCAAATTTGAACTTTACTGAACCGATCGAAACTATAATGTAGCCCACACTTAAACCCTAAAAATTACAAGTAAAAATAGAACTAATGTGACAACCTATAGTAAATGAAACTTCAATATTTTATTGACGATATATTAAAGATTAATATAACAATATATAAATATTTATATCATAAAGTAAATTCTTATAATATACAAATTCCATTTACAATATTTGATTATTCATATTCCTTTTTACATTTTCCAATATATCAACTGAAATTCTTTTTTAAATAAATAAATGAATTTTTGTTATTTAAATAAATAAAAATATTAAAAACTAATTCTTCTTCAATATATCAATTTTTTTTATTTATTTTTTACAGATAAGAAAAAAGCTATTAAAATGACATTTACGCTAACAAGAAATACATTTAAAAATTTCAAATTTATGGCAGAACATTTATTTAATATATTGAATTTTCAAATACAAAAAACGTGAATTGCATTTTTCTTAACTTAATAAACATTGAAGATGATGATATTGATAATAATAATGATGATCATAATGAAAAATTGATAAAATATAAAATAACTTTGTCATAAAAAACAACATTAATAAAAAAAAAATAAAAAAAAAATTATATTTATAAAAGAAAAAAAATTAAAGAAACATTTTTTTAAAAATGAATATTTCGGCATTTAATCCTGATAATAGTTGGATAAACTTTTCATCCGATATGACAGATAATGATGATTTAAATTTTCATTTAGAAAGTTTACTACAAAATATAAGTGAAGCTATGAATATTAGTGAAGAAACAATCACAGCATATTTAAATAATCAAAGAACATATTTACCTAGCCAAAGAGATGCTTTACCATTATTAGCAACAATTTCAATATTTTATGGTTTTATATTTGTTGCTGGTATATTAGGAAATTTAATAACATGCATTGTGATCTCAAGAAATAAATCTATGCATACAGCAACAAATTATTATTTATTTAATTTAGCAATATCAGATTTAATATTATTATTATCAGGTAAGTCAATTTTTCATTTTTAATAAATTTAATATTAGCTATTAGCAAAAGTTATCTTTTATATAGATAGTTCAAATCGTATGGCAAACTGCGAAACTTAAAAGAAAAGTTCAGGATTTACTATAGAGAAGAAAACGCTCAGCTAATTGTAGAAAATAAATTCTCATATTTTCTAAGTTGTATATCCTTTTAGACAAAAAACTTGATGAAATTCAAAAATTTATATATTTATACAGTAGTTGACCGTTTTCCTATCTATAGTAAATCTTAAACTTTCTTTTTGGTTTCACAGTTTGTAATACGATTGGACTATCTATTTAAATAATTTTTGCTATTACCCACGTTTTTTTTTATCTCTTTTAGCAGTCTGTGCCTTTTTTTTTTAAAATTATTGACCTTTAAAAATTATTTCCATTAAAGTACATTGGCCAGTTAATATTATTTATTATTGTTGGCATTAAAATGAGTCTACAAACACCCTCTTACTAGACTCATTTCATTTTAACTGATAATCTGATCTTAAACTGAATGTAAAATCCAAAACCGGAGCTATTAATACTTTACTGAAAAACAACCTTTAATTAAAAATTATAAAATTTTTGTATTTACCAACATTAATTTTTTTTTATAAATTTATTACATTTGCGATTCTGATTGGAGTGAAATTTAATGATTTTAAATAGAAATATCTAAATCAATAAATCATTATTTATTTCTAAATTGGCTTGACATTTTATATATGTATTTATAAGATAATAATAATTTTATATTTAACTTTCTTATTTCTTTCATTTTTTTTCCTTTTATTAATATCCTTTTATAGGATTATAGGAAATCTTTTTAAACTTTGAACTTGATATTCTTTTAAAAATAATCCTTTTGTTGTTGAAATAAATTCTTTTTTCCTTGTTATTTGAAACATATAATATCAAATGTAATAAATTTTTAAAATTGCATTCTTTTTAAAGATAATATCAAAGATTTCAATGACAAATGGATTTTTCAGTCATGTATATCGCATTGAAAATTATAAATATATTTCAGAAATAATTCAAGGATAATTTTATTTTAATTCTTTTAACAAACTCCAGTAACTATTAAAGTATATATAATATAATTGAAGGAATCAAACTTATCATATAGATGACAACCAATTCAAGGAAACACTATATCCAGATAACTTTTTTTTAACTTTACTATTTGTATGATTATGAGTAAAATTCTCCTTAAAACATGCACAAAATGGAATAGCTCCAAATTATTTTTCTGTGAATTCTATAATAAATAACTTCAATCTAATAAATATTTTTTTATATTTTTAATTTTAGGATTGCCACCGGATTTATACAGTATGTGGTATCCAATGTCATATCCATTTTCAGATTCAATATGTATTCTTGAAAGTACATTATTGGAAACAGCTACAAATGCAACGGTATTAACAATAACAGCATTTTCTGTTGAACGTTATATAGCAATTTGCCATCCGTTCAGGTATATAATTTTTATTATAATATAAAATAAAAATTATTTATTTAATAAATTTAATTTAAAATAATGAATATTAATAAATAATTTATGAATAATGAGAGAAAAACCGCCAATATTTTTTTTTATAAGTCATATTGATTTTTGGTTATATGTATATAAAAATTTGGAAATATGTCAAAATTGTGGTTTTTTTTAAAATAATTAATTATCGGTTTAAATAAATTTCCATTTCACGCAATGGATTTAGATCAAAGTTGCTGTAGATACTCTATTATTTCTACAAATAAACATAATGTCGATATTCCTCAAGCATAAAAAAATGAAAATCTGTCAGAATTAACAATATTAATACTATCCTTTTTATTGGGTTCGGATAGTAAAAATCATTTTGAATACCAAATTTAAATGTTACGTATATACTTTAAATGCTTTAAATATAATATTTTCTTTTCCGGGAAGTATATATTTTCAGTTCAGAATATATTAACATATTTATTAGATTTTATGTAAACATTAGTAATTCGTGCGAAAGAATATATTGCGATCAAAGATGTTTACTAAAATATATAATATTATTATGAAAAAATATGATAATTCATATCAACAAAATAAATTTTTACATAATACATAAATGCTAATATTTTAATATTAATATCATTACGTATAAAAAATGGATTTGTCTCAAACAGAGACTTGCTAACTTATAAATTACTTAAAAAAAAATTTATAAATTATATATTAAACTAAAAAAAAAAATGACAACATATTTATGGTACACCGCAATTCTTTTGGGATTATTTTTTTTTTGTGAAAAGATGAAAGGACATTCTATTGACCAACGAACCTACATAGTTTAAAAAAATTCAGGATTAAATATTAAACTTTTTTGCCAAGATTTTTATTCAAAATGGTTTTTTGTTCATAAACTTATGAACTAATTGCATTTAACAATGTTATATAGTTTTATAAAACACTCCAGAAATTCGAAATTTTTTAAGTATTTTTAAACAAATTGAGGTTTCATGGAGATTATAAAACCATAAAAAAAGTATAATTTTAGACTAAATTCATAGGAGGATTAATTTCACGAATTAAAATATTTTATTTTTTACTTCTTGAATTTTAAATTGTAACAAAATAATTCATTACAATTTTTATCACGATTAATTAAATTGTGTTTGGTTAGTAAACTTATTTATTAAATCAAATTTAAAATCTAAGAACGTAAAAAAAAAAAAAAAATTTAATTATATGTTGTAATAAAAATATTATTAATATGTTATTTTGTATATAAAAGTCACATAAATTTTATCTTTAATTTTTGCAACTGTTGCTTTTATACAAAATAATATATTAAAAAATTATTATTTAATTTTTATATATATATTTTACACAGGCAACATACAATGTCAAAGCTATCACGTGCCATAAAATTTATACTGGCAATTTGGGTGACAGCATTTATTCTGGCATTACCACAGGCTATGCAATTTTCAGTTATAAGCATGAACAAGGAGAAAATCTGTTCAGTAAGTAGACAATAATTATAATTACATTTGACTATTTATATTTTAAAACTATATAATTTTTTACTATGTGAAAATGAAAGTATATAATTAAATATTTAATTAAAAACTACTAAATTTCCATATTTCAATAATGATTGCAGTTTAATTGAAGTTTTAAAAGGACAAACAAAATTATATGACGAGATTGTGTTGCCAATGATCAATTAATTTATATATGGTTGACATAATACTCCTTGTTAAAAACAAATATATATTTTTATTATTTTATAATTGACATACAATTCTTTGAAATGCTCTCAAGTTAAATTCAATCAATTTTTAAATCATTAAATTTAAATATATATAAAAAAAATATTAACTGAATAAATTATTTTTATTTTGAGAATTTGGTGTCATTTAAAAGTCATAAATTTAAAATAAACGCGATATGCTTTAAGATAAAAATCATTAAATTTTCGAATGTTTTCTATAATTTCCAATATTGTAATCTTAAATTTCAAGGATAAATTTAAATTAATTTTTTTTTTTTTTTTAAAAAAAAATACGAACTATACATTATTTTCAATTAAATTTAACCTTATAAAGATAAAATGAAAGTAATTTTCCAATGAATTTTCTTTTTTTTATATATAAAAATCAAAAAACATTAAATTACGTAATTTCTAAATCAAACACGTAGAAAATTTGTACCATTTTTTTTATATATATTTTTCCATCTTTTTTACCACAGGTAAAAAATGGTTTTTTAGCTCATGTATTTGCTGTATCAGGTTGTTTATTTTTTGTTGGACCAATGACAGCAATTTGTGTCCTTTATGTATTAATTGGCATTAAATTGAAAAAAAGTAAACTTTTGCAAGGAGTTAAAAGATATGATCTAAATCGTGGAATTAGTGCCCAGACAAGAGTTATACGAATGTTAAGTAAGTAATTTACAATTTAAATATAATTAGATAGTAATAAATTTTTAACAATAATAATTAAATTTATAATTAAATTAATTATAATATGATTTATTTATATAAATATAGTTGCTGTAGCAGTTGCATTCTTTCTATGTTGGGCACCATTTCATATACAAAGATTAATGGCAGCTTATGGTTTAACATTAAACAATCGTTCAAAATTATTTCAAATTGTATACGATGTAATGAATTATGCATCAGGATTAATGTATTTTTTATCAACATGTATAAATCCATTATTATACAATATAATGAGTCATAAATTTCGAAATGCATTCAAGGTAAATAAATTTATTTAAAAAGGATTACAAATTATTATTATATGTATAATTTTTGCTTAGTTCAGAAGAATTCAAATTTGTATTAGATTAGACATTATAATTTTATTTATTTTTTATATAAATTATGATCAAAAAAATGTGTTTTTTTCAAATGTAACAAATAAAGTTTAAAATATCCTCGACAAAATTATTTAAAAGTATTATGTACCTATATTAGAAAAATTGTTACAAAATATTTTTTTTTTTTATCTTATTTTTCTAATTGTTTAGTTGACATTATAATTTTATTTATTTTTTATATAAATTATGATCAAAAAAATGTGTTTTTTTCAAATGTAACAAATAAAGTTTAAAATATCCTCGACAAAATTATTTAAAAGTATTATGTACCTATATTAGAAAAATTGTTACAAAATATTTTTTTTTTTTATCTTATTTTCTAATTGTTTAGTTGACATTGGCTCGACAATTTGGTTTAACAAGTCGTTATCAAGTACAAAATAATAATTATTACAGTGCCCTAACACGACAGAATGGTTCAATGCGTTTAAATATGACAATACTTGATAATCGATCAACAAATCGTACAATTGGGCCATTACATAAACGTGAATCAGATAGTTCATTATTAGCAGATCATAGTTTAGTAACACGATTATCTGGTAGTAATCGTACACCAAATCGTTTTCGTTGTGTATCTGTTACTAGTCAATCAACACTATTAACAACATTGAGTAAAAATGATGTATTTGCAACAAATAATCAACAGCAACATCCATCACAAAAATTACATCATGATCATAATAATTATTCATCATCAGCAAATGGTACACGATCATATGTTAATCAGCATAATCAAAATCATGATGATATTCAAATAACTACATTTGATAATGATTCAAATAGATGTGAATGTGGTGAACATCAAAAACCACGTACTATAAATTCAAATCAATATCATCAAACAAAGAATTTAATTCCAAAAAATACATTATCATCAATACCATCAGTTAGTAATGTTAGCGATGATAGTATTAATAAACGGGATGCAGCTGATGATGTTATTGATAGTAATTGTGATGATGATATACTGAAATCTTTGAAAATACGTGAATTGAATAGATCAAAACAACATATGATTACAAAAAATAATACAAATGGTGGAAATGTTATTGATTATTGTAAAAATGATGATGAAAATCCTGACTGTAATAATATTAATAATGGTTGTATTGCTAGTGGCGGTGGTAATAATAGTATTATTGATAGTAAAACATTATTTGATGATGATGTAATTGTTGGTTATTGTGATAGTAATAGTGAAGAAAATGAATTTTCATTATTAAATTTAAATTCGGAAAATAATACTAATGGAAATTATGGTGCTGAAAGAAAACTTTTAAATAATGATTATCATATTAATTGTATACCAGGTACAGCTAAACAAATTATTGTTCACGGTGATGGTGCTATTAAAACAACATCTGGTTGTAACAGTTCAGTTAATTATAATAATGAAGAAGAAAATTCTGATAAACCAACAACACCAATTATGATGGAAAGACAACGTAATAATAGTAAAGATAATAATGTATTTAATTTTACAACTAGTAAAAATGTTTTAAAAAATCCAATTACAACAACTGTCGGTAATTTAACAGAAATATTCAATTGGAAAAATAATAAAAGAAGTAAAACAAAATTATTAGTAAATAATAATAATTGTAATAATACATCTACAGTTTTCAAAGATAATAAAACTATTAAATAAAAAAAAAACTATTTTAGTTAAAGTAATTTACTTTTGAATTAGAATAATATACATCAGAATTAGTGTTACTACAAAATATACAAATATTAGTAATAAATTACTTAAAAAAATACGAAATTCTTACACCTGAACATTTAAATTAAATTACGATGGATTAAAATGTTTTCAATAAAATTAGTTAACAAAAATATTATTTAATATATAAATTGTTAATAAATATTTTTATAATTTTAATTAAATTTACACTGAAAAAAATGTATAGCAAAAAGTCGAACCATTCCGGTTTTTTCTTTTTCTTATATACGATTCGTGTATAAAACCGGTACAAAATCTATTTCTTATATAAATAAATATTTTAGTTAATATATTCATAAACTATTATTACTGTACATACATACATACTTACTCGGACTCGGTGCTAGACTGGCATTACATTATCCTTCATATATTGACTTCCCATTTAAATTTGAATATGCTAGTGACTTGTCATTGTATAAATATAGAGCAGTTTTTGTAAATATATATATTAATTTGTGAAATAAAGGAAATGTATGAAACGTAATAAACCGGTTTTAACCAATTTTATATATTGCTCCGGTTAATGTCACGATTCAATGCTTTTTTTTTATTATTTCGGTTCGGTTCAGTTTTCATTTTCCGGACAGTTCCGGTTCGACTCTCCGATTTATAGTTACAATTTTTATAAACTTTATAATATAATAATATAAACATAGCCCATAAATTCATATAATCAGCTTTTAATAATATAAAATTTTCAAAGTTTATTAAAGTGGTGATGCATTAAGACTTTTCAATTAAAATAATATATTTGTCATAAGTCAATTGTTAAATGTATCAAATTTATATATAAATATTGTTAAAATAAAAATTAATTGTATAAATGCTAGAATTTATTTGAAGTTATTTGAGTCTGAGATACACGAGAAACAATAAATTATTAATTAAAATTTTCATCATGTCTTTATTATTTACATGTTTTGAAAATCAACTAATAGAAAAATTTGTAGTATCTATTATAAAAGTGTTAATGTAATTATACAATTAAATTAAACAAACCAATATTAAATTCAAATATTCATAAAAATAAATAAATATAATTGTCCAAAAATGTTATAAAAAATGTTTACAAAAAAAATATAAATAAATGTTCAAATTTATCACAGTAATTTAGAGTGTCCAGATATCCGGCAAAATGTTAAACGATTATCATTTTGTTGGAATCAGTTTTTCAGAAAATTAAATGTAATTTGGAATTTTCCATATTTCTATTTTGTTTTGTTGTTATTTTCTATGATTATATATGAAATGAGAAAAGTTTAGAAGAATTTCTTTTTTTTCTATCTTCAAATATGATTTTCATGTCAAAATTTCAATGTAACAAAAATTAAACCTATATATCTACACAACGATATTTCTATATAATTATTTGTATAATAGAAGCATTATTACTATATTGTATGGAAGAAAGTTTCACCATTTATTTTTATCATTTTTATGACTTTTTCGACAAACAAAACATTTTATATATTTAAGTCAGTTTGGGCTGTCCGTCAGCTATAATCTTTTATGAATGGTTATTTAACAAAAAATATAATTTGTAAAGTAAAGGGTGGACTATATAGGACCAATCAGTTCAGTTTACCTTCTATTCGATTCTACTAGTTAAGTAGACTGAACCGATTTCAAAACCATTAAATCATATTATTATTATTTTTTTTTAACTGTCAAATTTCAATCATTTTGACATTTGCTTCAGTTTGGATTCACAACAGTTCAATCGCAGCTATGTGTCCATTCAATCGATTTGCCATACCAAATATATGAAAACGTGGAATTTGACCTTGACTGAACGAAGCGGTACTGAACTGATCGTTACAATATAGCACATTTTTAAGGGTTGCAAAACTTAATAATGAGAGATATTCAAATAATGAAACAAAAATATTGAAAAAAAGATCACAAGTTTTTGATATTCGTTTATATGGTACGAAAAAATGGTATGAATTTAATGTTAGTGTACGTACAAAGTGACGCTATGCGATGTGCTGGATGCAAAACCCTATAATGTATTTTCATATGAGTGACTCTGTTCTGAGCCTTAGACATCAGGTAGCAAAGTTTTTAACGAATGAGATACTTTTTTGTCGACCACTTCAGAAAAAGTTAATATTTTGTTATATAATATTCCATAAAACTTGACGGTTCTCAAAAAACCCTATTCGTATGAAACTACTTTGTTTAATAGTTTGACTACACAACAGCTTTTATTATTTTGGTCAGTTTCCTTGAATACTAAAATCTTTTATTTATTTAGCCTTGAAAAACTGAAAATAATAACAACATTTTCTTGTCATCATTATTATTGATGTTGTCAGTAGTTTTATGCAGTTAATGTTACTGATGTTACTGAAAAACTTTTCTATTTAATTACGTAATTTTATATTTTTGTGGATCCAGAATCCATAGAAATAGTAAATTAAATAATATTATTTTTTGTATATTCTCTTGGCATTTGTAAATAAAGAATTTGTAAAATAAAAATAATGTAATAATGTATAAAATAAAATAAATAATAAATTAATAAAAAAAAATATTAGACTTTAAGTTAAGTTTTAATCTAATTTTTGTATAAAATGTTATAATTAAATTTTTTTGAATTTAAAAAACTAAAAAAAAAAAAAACTATTTTAATGAATAAAAATTGGATATTTATTTATGATTTAATTTTAATTATTTTATTTTTCTTCATCAAGATTCATCCAGAAAGGGATATTTAAATACAACATAAACTTTTCCATTTAGAAAATGATAATTTACATAATTGTGAAATTTACATTAACCCCAAAAAAATAAATTTTAATTAAATTTTGAAATTTGGATAGAAAATTGAAATATAAATTTTTAAATTTTAGGATATTTTTGTTATACTTTTCACACTTTTATTTAAATTATGATTAGATTAAATTAAAATTCTGTAAATTTTCATTTTATAAACTAGAAAAGTTTAGTATAAATCGGCAAGAAAATTGTTGTAAATATATTACAAAAATAAGAATTCCAGAAATATTTTATATGTCGTTATGTTCGTTTGACATAATACAAGTAACTTAAGTGAAAACAACCAGACAAATTAGCATTGTCTTTTTTGCACTTAAGCAAACCAAAATTTATGAAATACCAATATATCAAATTCTAATAGAATAACTCCATCAATGGTAATGTATGAGATTATATATAAAATTGATGAGGTGATAGAATTGTGCGATTAGAGCGTACGTGTCTATATCGATAGGATATTTAGTCACTGGTGGATTTCTTTATTTAAATATATACTGAATCAGATACATGTGTGTAAAAATTGAATAACTTTTTTGTTTATTAAATAATTTTATTTTATTTTTCGAAATATATTTGTTAAGAACGTTATTACACTTAAATGCAAAATTCAATTACCGAGCGAGCGATAGAAATTGTAAAATTTTACTTTACAAATGGTTAATTAATATTGATCTACCCGATTTTGTGGAAATGGAAATCCCGAGTTCCTCAACAACGCCAATTGCACCCAGCTATTCCTCACGAAGCGCACTGCACTGCCACCTTATATACACAATATAGTGCGGATTGAAAATCAACTTGGAAATTCGGTGAATGAAAGAACTGATACCGTGATATAATAAATTATTTTGTACGTCTTGTAATAAGAAAAATACGGTTTCAACAGGGTAGGGCTACCACACACAGTTCGTGACACAATCTCCCTGTGAAAAGAAATGTTTGACAATAAATTATTTTAAGAAATTCTGAATTTAATTGGCCGATTGCACCAAATTTTACTGGTTAATTTCCTATGGGATTTTCAATTTTCGGACTATAGAGCAACTAAAGTCTAATATTGAATCTGAAATCAGGACGATACAGCTATATATACATTGCGTGTTGTAATGCAAATGCTTAATAAATTTGAAAATAATTCTGTGTAGTAAATAAATATTTAACAAAAATCCAAATATTTGGATCGCAAATACAATGACCTTTCTATAAATATGATATTCGATAGGGGTCAAGATATTATCATATTTTAAATAATCTTTTTTTTTTTTTTTAATTTTATGTTTCTTAGATCCCTTCCACAACAAAATATTAGTATATGTATAATCTCATAATTTAAAAACATATCATCCTTAATTCAAATTATTTATTCTACAAAATGTTTTGTATTTTATTTGATATTCTTTTATTTAAATGGTAAAAATAAATAAAAAAAAATTGTCCATAAAAAAGGGATAATGTTGCTTCAGGTTAAGTATAAATCCTAAATCAATATTGACTGTCGTTTGTCAATCGATTATTGGCCAACAAAAAATAAAGGTACATTTCGACTTATAGTTACAAAACATATAAAACTGCTTAATAAAATATATTATATTCTTTTCAAAATAAGGATAAGGATATTTTTAAAAAAAAAAAAAAAAAAAAATTATATTTATTTATCATCTAAGGAATTTAATTTTATGTTTTTATTTATTTGAAACATATAATATATAATTAGAAAATGATATAAATGTTTAATCATATCGCATTGGTGCGGAAAATTATATATAAAAAAGATCAAATTTTATTTTTCGATATAAATATTTTGATATTATATTTTTTTTTTTGTTATATATTTGATTTATATACAATTTATGTAGGCGAAAATGAATTTATTAGTTTTTTCTTTTGATCATTCATTATTTTACTGTCCATATATATTCAGTCAGATAATTTTGAAATAATTGGAAAAGTTTTTTTTAAAAAAATTATATTCTCATAATAATATAAAATCACTTACCAATGAAATTAAATATTTTTATGATAACATTTCATTTAATATTAAAAAATAAATATTACGATTTTATGAAAAACTATTACGATTTCTTTTACATATTATATTTAAAATAAAATCATTTTCATTTATATAACATTTAACGTCTAGCCCATGTAATTACGATTTAATTATATAATGTAATTTATGTAAATCAATTAAAATCAATTATTTATTTATATGTTTTAATAAATAAATAACATCAACATTAATAAAAAATAATATAATTTCATTACATAAAAATGAACTGTTAGTGTCAAATTTATATTATCGAATTTTATTATCAATAAAAACGATAAAATTTAATTATTACTTTTCATTTGACTAATATAATGAAATTCAATATTATTCAATTAAATGTTAATATTATATTTTTATCCAATTTGACATTATAATTCTAATTAATTTCCCATTGAAAATATATAATAATAACTAAATTAATCAATAAATATTATATTGTGTAAAATATGTTTTTATATGTAAAATGTTTCTGTGTAATTGGAAATTATTAAATAATATAATCGAATTAAATATTAATTTATCTAATATTGATTTTCGTTACGGTTGGTTACGTTACGGTTGGTTTAATGATTGTGAACGTCCCTACGCAGGTAGAAGTTTGTATCTTCATGCTTTCCATGTTAAATTTTTCGATTAATATTTCATATTATATCCTAGATAAAGCATATAGTAATTTTTATTAACTGATTTCAATGAAATTTGGTAAACATATTACTTTTGTAATGTATTACAGTCGGTAGTTTTAGAGGGTCCCTATCAAAATTTCGAATTATATAAAATGTAATATAAGTGTCTTAAAATATGTGAAATTTTTACCAAAGAACTGTTAATTACATTGTTGGACATAAGTGTAAGCTAACTACATGTAATGTAAACCCCAATCTTTACAGCTTTTTTTGACGTATCAATCAACTAAATTTATTATCAAAAGATATTGGAAGGCTAAAAAGTATTTTTTTTTTAAAAAAAAATAATATATTGTAAACTTAAATATTAATAAAAAATTTTATTTAAATTTTAATTAGCGAAATTTTAATTTAAATTAATAAATGCATATATAATAAGAAGTAAAACATAATTAATTGCTCAACAATAAAAAATCGATGGTAATTATTATACAAAACAAATCAACAATTTATGAAAATAATGAGGAACAATTCAATTATATAAAATTATTAATTTTGAAAAAAATATTAATACAATTTTAATTTATATTAAATTTTTATAAATTTAATATAAATTAAATCACAGTTTTTTTTAATAAATTTATATATTATGAAGTATTCAAAATAATATAAAAAGTATTATTATTATTACATAATGAATTATGCGCGTGAAAATGCTTTTCATGTGGTATCAATTTAAATAATAATCTAGCGAGGTAAACCATTTGAAATCAGGTAATCTATTATTTAATTATATATATAAATTTTTAGTAAAATTTTAATTGAGTTATTTAGAGGTTACAATGGAAAATTCTGCATTACATTTGAATTCCAAAATTATAATTATTCTTATTGATAGTTATAGTATATTTCATCCTACCCTAACATGATTGTATATAGACTGCGAATATAATGTAGTGAAACTACATGGATTGGATACTAAGTTCATTTAAGTGCAAAAATTTCGGAAAAAAAAAACTGGTTAAGCTCTACTAGTTCTACTAATGTCTGTAGGACAATAGAATATGCAAAAAGAACTGTAGATTTGGCGACAATAAGGATAGTAAACGATATCCCAAAACTAAAATAAACTGGCCACATTTGTTCAGAAAAGATCAGAGTTGATGGTAACCTTTTTGGGTGTTGAGTAAGTACTATAGGCTTATTTCCCCAGTAGTGATATATGTCGTTGTGTTGACGAGACCAGGGAAGCTACACTTAAAGATATTGGCTTTTGTATTAGAAGGATCAGACAGTTCATTATGAAGGATTAGAAACAAATAATAATTTGTTTTGAACTAAGAACTCGGAGTGTATGTACAACAATGTTTCTTCCAAGAGTTCTTATGTTGTATGGGAGGTTATTTGGTTTTTCCTCACACTTCTCAACCTAACCTAAGTCAACGGATATAATTTTCGGAACGAATTTTTAATTATTTCAAATTAAATCTTCTATAAAAGTTATATTTTCTTAAAATATTATTTATAATTTTTTATAATGAAGGCCTCCCTGGGTTACGCTAAATGGCCTTTACAAAAGACGAATGAGCAAGTACAATACAAAGAAAAGGAATTAAATGAACCAATGCATGCAAAGGCATTTAAACAAGGAAACTTATCATTCGTTATACAGAACGAAGAACATCTATTAACTTGTACGGGATTGGAAGTAGCTAGAATATTAAACGAGCTCGAGGAAAAATGGTTTGGGCCAAATTCCTGTCATTTGAAAACAACAACAACAACAATTTTTAATAATATGTACATCAATTTTTTTATAAACTGTAATACATAAACATGAATAATAATAATATGATATCGTTTAATATTTATTTATTTTTTTCAAAACTCATTAACATAAAACTTGATAAAAAAAAATAAAACGCAGACATTTTTTATGTCGAAAACTTTTTCAAAGTTAAAATTAAAATATAGAAATTTATATAAAAAAACCAATAATGATTTTTAGACTCTTGAGATTTATATATTGTCAATATTGAAAATACTTGGTTAAATATATTTATCTTAATATTTATTTATCCAAAATTTAAATTGTTTACATTAATTTAATTATTATTAGGATTTTTCTTTTTTGAATAATTGCGGTTACTTTAATATAAATATTATTGTATTAGTAAGAAAAACGCTGACGTAATGGAAATTTTAATCAATTTTATTTTTATACTAGACACCATAAAATTTTCTTATTTACTAAAATTAGGGAAAATTATGCTTTCAATTTATTAACACTTGGTTGATTCGTGAATTTTTATGATTAGGAAAATTATGCAAAGTTTTTATTTTTACATAAATTTTTTTTTATATTAAATTTTTATAAAGTATTAAATTTTTTTATAAAAACATTCTATAATAAATATCATAATAATATTTAAAATGACTTTCAAATGCAAATAAATTAAAAAATAAATTAAATAATTTTTTTTTTTGTGTATATATTCACAATTTGTGAAATACAATTATTTTTTGAATTTCATAATTAATGAAAAAAAAAATACATTTCACGATATAAATTGGAAAAAAATATTCATTTCAGTGAAATAAAATATTGTACATAATAATTTTTGAATAATTTTTATGAAATAAATAACTTTTTTAATAATTTTCATATATGATATTAAGTTTCGGTCTTACATCACAGAATAAAACCAATTTTTTTTAGTATATTTGAGGAAATTATCGTGTTAATCAAAGTGTATTATCTAAAATTGTCATATTGACAACTGACTGACCTATATATAAAATAATTCTTTTTTTTTTTGATGATATGTCAAGAAATTACTAAATTTTGGCTATTGCATTAAACATTATTGATCTTTTAACTTTTCCCAATTTGATTTCTATACTAAATAATTTTCATGCCATTAAATTCGTTAATAAATTTTACTATAGACCTAAATTATATTTTCTATTTAACGTTTATTAAGAAAAATCTAAGAAAAATGTTTTTCAATATTTTATGTTACGCAATTGGGTATGGTATGGGACCTTTAGGTTTAAAAAAAAATCCTTTAAACAATTTAGAAAAATATAATGTGTATTTCCTTACGAACTTTTATAAGCTTTTTTATTTTTTGAAAAAAAAACTTTACCTTTAAGGATCAATTGATTTATGATATTTTCTGAAGGAAGTGTGTAATGTAGTCTTAAAATGAGTTTTACATTTTTCTTTATTTTCTTAAATAATTTCAAATATATTCCAAAAATACGAATATTGTTATAAATATACATTGAAAAGTAATTTAGAACTATAGTAGAATTCATTGGTAGTGAAGACGTAGTCTAATTTATAAAAATGCAGAGAATTAGATAGGCAGGACACGTTTCTAGAATGGACAAAATATTCTTGAGTGAAATTATAAACACAAATTTTCACATCTGATTTAACGACTAAAGATTTATATGAAAATTTCATTTTAATCGAGCTATACGAACTACGGCAGACCTTGTCTTTGTTGGTGAAACTATGTTAAGAATAAAGTAAATAAAATTAGAGTGAACAACTGGAAGTCAACAGTTCATGATCGAAATAATTGAAAGGGAATATTAAACCATCCTTAAGTTCATCGTGAGTTGCAATGCCATTGATTATGATTATTATTTTTTTTTTTTAATTATCACATTGTAGAAATAAAATATTTTCAATTTATTAAATTATCAAATTTATTATGATAATTTTACAATATAAAATGTATTAAAAGAAATATTCCTAGATGACAAATTTCATAAATATGAAAATTAAAAAGTTGATCTCTGTATAAAATACGAATTTAAGTTTATATAATTTTTAATTAATCAATGTCAGATTCACAATAATGCCTGATTGTGATTTTGACTTATTATTACTATTATTATTTTACCACTTTTTTACACTTTAACCTATAATAAATGGAATGAAAGATTTTACATTGATAAATTATACGTATAAAATTTTTGTTATCGTTCATTTTATAGTAAATGACTTGGAATAAAAATGGTAAAAACAATTCATAAATTATTTCGTGAAAGGTTTATTGAAATAGAGAAAATAAAATAAATGATAATAATTGCTTCAAAAATATCTATACAATTATGTTTTTCTTATGGGATAATTATATAACGAAAAATATAGGTAAATATAAATAGTATAAACATTTATAGAACAGATTCGTAACATTCATTATTGATATTTGAAAAATTGAATAGTCACTTATCTTAATTGTTTCGGAAGTTAAGCTAAAAAGTAAAACCGAAAAACTTATAGTAAAATGTTATTCTATAGATTTTTTTTAGTTATTTTTGTATATATTTATTTAGACTTTAAGATAACGAAGAAAGGATTTTCTTTAATATTGTTATAAATTGAAAATATATAAAAATCTTAAGATTTTTATTTATACTCGTATAAGCAGTAGAAAGAGTACTTTCAGTAAATCACACCAAATTTAAATTAAATTATATACTAAAGGTTAGACTAGATACGAATACGAAGATTAGTACATATATTTAGCTGTTAATAGTATACCACATTAAAATATTCATTTAGATTATATACAAAATATTTTTCTGGAGGCTCTACTTATAATTTAACATTTACACTAATATTGTCTTAAAATCTGTACTTTTCAGTACAGTACAGTACAGTACGCTTAGTTCGCAATATCTATATCGTATAATTCGCAAACTTCATCGCTGGTAATATTTTGTCCAGTTGTATGGTAAACTCATTTATATAAGAAAACAAATTTGAATATTTTTAAAATGTTGTAAAAGGATAAGGATGTGAATTCTCTTGTTATTAACTTTTCTCATTTAGTGGAGGCTTGTTACATTTATATATCTTTATCTAAAACTATTTCTTTCAGTAGAGATTTCTCATTGTATTCACAAATTTTCAAATTACACTATATTTAAGTAGGGCTCAGTTAAGGATGAATTGATTGCGAGCCACATAGTAACTAATAAAGGTATTATAAAATGTATGAATTAAGTTGTAAAATAAATATAAAATATCTAAAAGAAGGTCGAAATAATCATGAATTGATTTGATATAGATATCTCTAAATTGTATATTATAAAAATGAAATGAAAAATATATAAAATATAATGGTTATATAATGAGTTTATAAAGTTCCTTGGGCCTGGAGCCTAGAGTTGGTTAAACCATTAAACTAAAACATAACTTAATGCGTTATAAAATTTTGTGTTAAAGGATAATACTCCGGGTCCGGGAACAATACTACTCAGAGTCCAAGATACTATTTTTGTAATTTGTTTAATAATATATATTATTTGAACACCTGTACTTGTACCTTAAAATAGCATGCGTCTAATCAGGCCTTTAAGTAATAACGTCTGAACTTGTATCCAAAAAGCTTTGAAAATTATGGTTGTATTGGTGACTTGCATTAAAAAACCAATGCATTTTATCTGCAAACCATATGATTGCAAGAATGAAATCCCATAAAAGCGGTGCAAATCCAATGATTGCTGGTAATTCAATTTGCTTGCTTTGACTAGTTGAATTATCCCTACCAAAGGTAAGGAGTCAATTAGAAGAAATAACAAGAAATAAAGATTCTGAACAATTTCCCCCTACCAAAGGTAAGGAATTGTTCAGGCGGAAGTAAAATTTTGTAAAATATAGTTTGAAATTAACATATTTTAAAAGTAAAATAGATAAATAAGAAATAAAGATAAATAAAATAAAGGTATAAATAAAGAATAAATTAATAAATAACCAAGACTTTTATTGGTTAACAAGTATATCTCAGGAAGTTTACTTTCAAATCTTAATGCGAATATTGCATTAATAAAATAAAATAAATAAAAATAAAATTGCATATTTATGATAAATTTTACTAAGTATATTATTAATTAACTTATAAATGTTTGCTATAAGAAATAAATAAGAAAATATTATATTTTCAAATCATCAAACATTTTTTTATTATATTTTATCATTTATCAAATTGAATCTACAAAATTTATATTTATATTTTACATAAATATTTAAATAAACTTGAATAAATTAAATTTTATTAAATTTAAGAACATAAAAATAATGTTAATATTATAGAAAAAATATATTAAATTTACCATCAATGTTTAATTTAAACTAAAGCTATACTTAAAAATACATTTAATTTAATTGTTGAATTACTAAATAGATCAATACTTTACTACGATTTAAATTTTTCAAAAAAAAAATGTATTACGATTCATTTAAATAGAAATTCATCAGGAAATTGCTTTCGAATCCATTATGTCTTTTATAAGTATAGATATCAAATTCAAATTAAATTTCCCTAAATAATAAATTTATATTTGTATCGGTAATCTAAATAATAATAAAAATGTTTTATACTTTCCGAACACAAAAAATGAACAAGAAAATTCAGTCCACAATTTTTTAGAAGTTACCTTACATTAACTTGAACGTATTTTACCCCTCAAACAAGCTCGACGCGACGGACGCAACGGAGACGGATTCAAATGTCGAAAAAAAGTTGAAATGTGTATTTTTTATGAATTGCGGAACACTGAAGTTTTCTTTATAGTGAAGACAAGCTAGAGCTTTTTAATACTGCAATATTTGTCATGGTCTCAACCTTTACCATTTTTTCCACTATTTAAATCACATTGATTGTGTATTGCTAATTTTATGATTGCTAACTCATTTTTAAAGCTACTTTAATTTATGCCGATATTGAAATTTTTGTTTGGAATTGAACCTGTCACTACCAATATTCCACCGCAAATCGACTTATATTTCATCTTTAAATTATCTAGATCTAGAATATTAACATTTAAAAATCAAATAAAGTTTTTTCATGTATAAAATTCGAGGTTCGGAAATTCTAATGTTCAGTCTACATCAGATTTGTTTTTTTTTTTTCATTTTTTATATATTGTGTCAGTTTTTATTCAAATTTTAAAACATTTGCTTTCAATAATATAATAATATTAAAAGGAATTTTCACATTACATTTTATAATCATTTATTATCATTACAAAAATTTGTGTGGTTGTTTTTATACTGTCTCTGATCAAAATATTTTCTAATTTTCTTTTCTTTTTTTTTGTTGTAAATAATTTCCCAACGATTTTTTTTACCAACAAACAACAAAAGTTCAAAAACATAAACAAATACAGAGAAAAACAATTATAAAATGGAATTAAATTTTCTTTAAACTTTTGATAATTTATTAATATAAATATTTTATGTTTTCATTTCTCTTTGGGAATAAATTGGAAAAATTTATTTGAAGTAAAAAGTTTATTTGATGTTTTTTTATTTCGTATGGTAAAATAAGGAAATTACGTATTAAATTTCAATAATTAACTATTATTTTCTAAAATTTAATTAATTATATTAAAAAATACTAAGAAAATATATTTAAAAAATATTAATTTAAATTGAAAATTGATATATTTTTTAAATGATCTATTTAGAAGAAAATTAAATATTTCAAAAGTATTTTTCATTTAAAGAAATTTGTGTAAAAATTCTTTCGGTCTTTTATTTGTTTTTTGGAATTTTGGTAAATTAATTGT
This sequence comes from Rhamphomyia laevipes, assembly GCA_963920725.1. NCBI lineage: Eukaryota > Metazoa > Arthropoda > Insecta > Diptera > Empididae > Rhamphomyia > Rhamphomyia laevipes. Next base: position 42,546,863 of record OY987257.1, on the reverse strand, counting down.
ATAATTATAAAAACCAAAATGAATTTATAAACAAAAAATCATTCAAAATTATTAAATTTCCCATACATACCATATCAAGCAATTTAATAATTAAATAAAATGCAAATAATTTTAATAGTTTTTATAATTTTATTTAATTAATAAGAATTTTAGGTTATACTTAAAAGAAAAAAGAGTTTTAGTAAAGCCACAACATTTCAGATACAAAGTAGAAAATATTTTACATAATTATGTTAACTATAAATTTTTACAAATTTTAATTAATTGAATAATGTTAATGAAGCATTTATGTAATTACAGGAATTGTGTAATATATTTATAATTTTAAAATGTAAAGTGTTATATGAAATTGTTTGATTTTTTTGTTTTATATTTTGTATCCTTTATGAAATTAATAGCAATTATATTTATTTATGTTAAAATGTATTCAAAATGTTAGTGTAACATAAGATTCAAAAGAATTATTTTAAGTGCACTTTATATATGATAATATAGAATATTTTAATTGCAATTCAATATATTCAATTTCCATTTATTAATTAATTAATTTAAGTTAAGTACATAAAAGAGTTTCCTTTTTTGATGGACTCAGTGAACTAATTTATCTGTAATATCGGAGTAAATATAATAAGAATAGCATGACGAAACTACAGATAATAGAATTCCTTATTAATTTAATCAAATAGGCGACAACCAGCTTTTTATCGGAATTGAAACTTTTTGTTGAACTTCTGAAAGCCATCTTAATGGACAAAATTAGGAAATTTTTTCAAACTATAGAAATATATAAATACTGGAGCAAGAACAATACTCCAGATTTATTTCAGGTGAAGCTCAGTTTAAAGACGATACAAAATAGGGCAAAGCAAGAACTTGAATTTATAAAAACCGATAGTTTATTCTACAGAAATCTAGATATAAACTGACCAAAGCCTAGACACAATAGATCTCGTTTGGTTGCAGCAAAAGGAAGCGAAGGTTCATATTTAATCTAAAATATCAAATAGTAAAAAAATAAAAGTTAAAAAGTAGTGAAGCTGTGAAGCTTTTAGATGTGAAGTTATTATCCAGAAAATATTGTGATAGTTAGATTTATTACAAAATTTCCAAATAAAAAATTTATTATTCTTAAGCTTATAAATAAAAGTATAACGAAGATTTTATTAAACAATAATATAATTAAATTTTCCAAAGTTATACTGTGAATTATTCTTTTCCACTAAATGTACCTAGTGGAATATACAATTTTATATATCCTTGTCATCACTCTAAATAATAGGACATTGAAAAAACCCTTTTCAAAATTAAGATGATATAATTCAGAATTTTATATTTTGTGATCATAATTTCCAATTAGTACCCAAAACATTTAGCATCTATAACCAGAACTCTCAAAGTTAAATATCAAATTAAAATTTTCATAAATTTTTAAGAAAATTATGTATACTTAATTAAAAAAGAAAAAAAAATCCAATATTTTCATTATATTGTTATCAAAATATCATTAAGATTTACTCAACCACTTAACGTTAATTAACTCCCAGAAATGAAAAAAATTCTGACTACGCAGTCAGAGAAACGAACATTTATGATTTTACTATTCTTCACTACGTCTTTTATTACAATGAAGATTATTCTTTGTAAGTAGTATTTGAAATGAAAAAGAAAATGGATAATTTAAATAATCAATGGGAGAATCGTTATTATTTTTTGGTTAAAATTAAAAGAACTTTAGAATATAATTCATTTTACACATGGACGGATAAATTTCAAATTATTTTAAATTTTAACATACAAAACTAATTACGATATGCAAATTTTATTAATTATATTAATTAAAAATTTATGTATTGACATTAATACAAGTAAAAAAAAATTCTAATTCAACTTTTTGAGTTTTAATTTCAACTTTATTATATGTATATCATATATAAAAAACAGAGTTTGCTAAACATTATTCTAAACGTAATTTATTTAACTTTTAATAATCAAAATATAATTAAAAATTCTATATATGTACTACCTACCTACTATCAAAATTATTATTCTTAATTTTTAGCTAATATTAAATTCAATTCATAACTTGAAAAAAAAAATAATATCTTTAAACCAATTGATTAAAAGCTAAGCGTCTTCCATCATTTAATAGTAATGAATTACGTCATTTTTTAGAATTATTATATGATAATTTTGTTCAAATTTCTTTATTATTTTTATATATATACATATGTTATACATATAATTCTAAACACTAATAAAAATTCAGATAAAACAATCATATTAGTACCATAAATACTGAATAAAACATATTTTAAGACCCACACTAAAAAAAAACTTTAAAACAGAACCGGAATTTAATTTAAAATTGCATGACGATTGAGGCAGTTTTGACATTAGAATATTAAAATACTTTGAATTAATAATTTCTGGTTTTAGAAATAATTATACTAAATTATAATTGTACTGAGATAGTTTTTCTGCCGTCGCAAGAAGAAAGCTGACTTCTTCATTTTGGTAATTTGAAGTGATTTAACTTTTACTATTTAGATTTTCTTTTACTTATTTATATATCAAATTATTTTAAAATATATTCATTAGAATGAGTTCGTAAAATTTTTTCTGGCGTAATCAAGAATTAACTATATTAGCACATTTGAGCTGTTTTTGTAGCAGAAAATTACCATATAATTTTTTTGCTTAATAATGAGACACATACGAACAATTGAAGCTAAATAAGACAGTATGTAACGCAGGAAATTATTCCTTCCGAAATTCATTCTAAGCGTTGAATTGAATACTCACTTAAGTAGGAATTAAAGCATATTAGATTTTAGCATAATATACATTTCATCATAATCATAGTAAATGGTAAAATAATGACTTTTCACTATATAATATATGTTTATTTGGAAAAATGTAACTATTAATCTTTCAATTTATGATATATTTGCAATGGACTAGGAATTCTTTAGCTAAGTGACATACAAATATGTCATATTTAATTTATTTCCGAATTTTGGGGTTTTACTAAATTTTTTCCAAGAACGACATTATTACTTTCTACACTCAATACAACTCTGAGCTTTAAATTCATAATTAATTTGTTAATATTTTGCTTTGGACATGAAATAAAAAATATTTTAGTAGTTAAGATACTTTCAATGTCAACGAGCTTGTGATTATTTGTATAACAATTAATAAAATATTTTTTTAAAAAATGTTTACAATATGTTTAATAAGTTTAATTTTAATTGGAACAATTGTCCTTTTAGGATATTATTATTTAATATTAAATTTTGGTTATTGGAAAAAACGTGGTGTTACTGAGGCTAAAGCTAAAGCATTTGTTGGATCACTACCTAATTCATTTAATCAAAAAAAACATATGATTTATGATATAAGAGATATTTATAAGTAATAATAATTTACGTTATAATAATAATTATAGAATTTAAAGATAATTAAAATAATTTATTACAATAATAATTTTTAGTCAATATAAAAAAGATGAAAATTATGTTGGTATTTTTATGGTGAGAAATCCAGAATTATTAATATTAGAACCAAGTTTAGCACATGAAATATTTGTTACTAAATTTAAAAATTTTCATGATAATGGAGCATCCGCCCTTGTAAATATTGCAAAATTATAAATATCAAAATTATTAATTAAATTTTTAATCAAATAGATAAATAAAGATGTTGATGATGTAATGGGTAATAATCCATTCTTTTTAAAAGGTGAAGAATGGAAAGAAAAACGTTTTGAATTATCACCAGCATTAACATCAAATCGAGTATAATGTCTTAAATAATTTTTTGATTTCGTTTAATTTATTTATTATAATTTATAGGTGAAAGCAAGTTTTCCAGTAATGCAACAAGTTTGTAACAAAATGAGTAATTATATTAAAAATGAATTAATAACATCTCCAAAAGAATGTACTATTGATACTAAAGATGTAAGAATTATTTAATTTATATATTAATTACAAATATAATTTATTTATAGCTTGCAAATCGTTTTACTGCTGAAGTTGTTAGTGATTGTATTTATGGATTTGATGCTGGTTGTTTTACAAATAAGGATAGTGAAATTTTAAATCAATCTAAAAAATTGGTTGATGATTTAATGAATGCTTTTATGATATTTTTTATTACAATGTGTTTTCCAGTATTAAGTAGAATTTGGACTCCAAAAATATTTTCTCAATCTTCGAGAAATTTTTATACAAAACTATTTGATAATGCAGTAAAATTACGTTTGCAGAGTAAATCTGATCGAACTGATTTTTTAAATTATTTATTACAATTAAAAGAAAAGAAAAATTTAACTAATTTCGATTTAACAGTTCATAGTTTAACATTTTTTATTGATGGCTATGAAACATCAGCAACATTAATATCACATTGTTTATTATTATTAGCTAGAAATATAGAAGTACAAAATCGTTTAAGAGATGAAATCGAAAATAATTTAGAAGAAGATGATACTTTAAGTTTTGATAAAATCAATGACATGAAATATTTGGATCAATGTATTCAAGGTAAAAGAAAAAATATTAATTTAAAAACCAAAAATTTAATTAATTTTACATTTTAATTATACGGTATAGAAAGTTTGAGAATATTTGCACCGGTAGGATTTTTATCAAAAATCTGTACTGAACCTACAGAATTTGAAAACACAAATGGAAGAATACTTAAAGTAAAAATTGGTGATATTGTTAATTTACCAATAGCTAGTTTCCATCATGATGAACAATATTTTCCAAAACCTGAAGAATTTATACCAGAAAGATTTTCGGATGAAAATGGTGGTGCTAAAAAATACAAAGATGAAGGAAAATTTTTACCATTTGGTGATGGTCCAAGAATTTGTATAGGTAGGAAATAAAAATAAAAAAAATATTTTTGTATACAGTAATATTAAAAATTATATTTTTACAGGTCAGAAATTTGGTATGACACAATCAAAAGCAGCGATTTGTGAAATAATTAAAAATTTCGAAATTACATTAAACGAACGAACACGGAAAGACAATGTAATTAATCCAAAAAATATGTTCACTTTACTTGAAGGTGGAATATGGTTAAATTACAAAGAAATTAAAAATTGAAAATAGTGAACAAAGTTCATACATATAAAAATTATTATTATCTTAATTTTTGTATAGATTTATCTTATCAAGAAAATTGTAAATATATTTTGATATAATTAAATTGTTAATAAATTTGTATATACAATATTAATTTTGAATTATAATTTTTATAATTATTTCTTCTTAATATCACAATGAGACTTTTACATATTATCCGACAAAACTTAACACATTCTTTATGTATTTTAAAATTTAAATTTCATTTCAGTATTTCAAATAATTTTCAATTACCCAATAATTCTTACTAGATTTTAAGTATTGAATACATATTTAACAAGTAATTGAAGTAGCTATTATTCATATACCGTTTTGCGAGATATCAGTAGTGTTTTTTAAAAAAATAATGGGATCTGATATCCAGAGGGCTTACAGCAAATAAGTATTTTTTCATGCTTAAAGTATGATATTTTCCATCTTGAATTACTTGCGATTTTATTTACAATTTATACTAATTCTTCTATAAAACAGGAGAATAGAATTACGAACCTGTTTTTATAGAGAAGGCGTAGAAAAATATTAGTAACAATAAACAATGCAGATTTTGATTTTTCTAATATAATCCCGAGCTCTAAAATAAATCGAAATTCTTTACATATTCTTGTGATTATATACATAAATTTATAAATTCGTATCCTTGTAAAATAGAAGGGTTGAGAAGTAGGACCTTGAATTTTCTAGTAAACATGTAGACATAGGATAATGTTAGTAACAAACTACAGTCAAATCTCTCTATCTCATAATATCTTTATCATGAAATTTTCTCTATGTCGAAATAAAACTATTTATCCGTCCAGTATGCACTGAAATTCATCTCTCTATATTGAAATTCTTTATTTCAAATTTTCCTCTATGTCCAAAAATAATTCAATCAAAAATCCATGTAAAATAAATTCTCTATTTCAAAATGCGGAAAAGAAGTTTAAATATTTTAACTGTTCGCGAAAAATTGAAAATTATTGGAGAAATAGACAATCGAAAAAGCAAAATAGATGTAACAGACTACTACCACCCCAATATACGCCAACCGAAATATTTGATTGCTTTTCTAAAATTGACTCTTTTATAAACAAAAAATAATTTTTAATTAATTTTAACTACTAATTTTTAACTTTCAATTTTAACTACTAATTTTTTTCTTTAACAAATAAAAAAAAAAAAAAATGTGTAATAAAATTACTTCAAAATACAATTTAATAAATTTTTAAATATTTTGTAATTGTTATAATTATTATTTAGTTTCATTAACATTACAATTTTTAAACGATACTCTATTTCGAAATGCTCTCCATATGTAAATTTGTATAGGTTCCCTAGAGATTTTGAGATAGAGAGATTTGACTGTACTTAAAAAGAGAAGACTTTAAGCATGAAAAAATACTATACTATTAGGAAAGTTATATCCTTTTTCTACATACCCAAAATTCTCATGAAAATCGTGATACTTTTGCTACTATTTATGAGCGTTTGAAAAAGTCATTTTTTTTTGTAAAAAAACACTTTTTGCTATCAACCACAAAGCTTAACATTACATGATATAAAACAAATGCTTAATAGAATCTGTAGTTCAGATTTATATTTAAAATATTTACTAAAAATGTATACAAAGTAAAAGATTAAAAAGTCTTTCGTAAATCGTTAAATACATGAATATTTATTATAGCTTTCAAATCCGATTATAATAACATCTTACAAAATACTAAAATAGCAGATTTCCAAAAATAGATATTCTAGAAAATTATGTGTTTTGTTTAAAATACAAAATTATTGAAGAATATTTTGTTTATAAATATTTTAATATTATCTATCACATAAAAATTAATGTTTGTTACACGTAAGTAAACCGTTACATGTAACCGATAAACTCGGAAAACTAACTGGGCCGAATTACTTTAATCTTACACACAAAGTTTGATACAAACTTATTCAAGTTTATAGGTTATTATTGTAACCAGATATAAATATGAATGTTCGTTGTTTGTATGTACCCGAACGTTTCCATTGCTATAATTTTTCATTTTATCGGCAGAAGCGTTTGCCAGGACTATGCGAAGCCAAATTTATCGACTAGTTATTTATATTTTTTTTTGATTAATTAATTCAAAATGGTTATATGAATTTCCTTGTTAGTTATACGTTATACATTACAATAAAATATACAGAAGTTTTATATAAAATACAAATTAATTAATAATCGCAAGCTATATTGATCTATTGGTAGCCATACCGATTTGAAGAACTGCAAAAATATTGTATTACTTTGTATTATGCTTTAGAAAATAAATAAATGTTCTTATAAATTTCATGTTTAAATTATCTTCTTCAGTATATTTTGCATTTAATCCGTCATTAACACTTCTTTAATAGGATTTCTTTAATAGGATTTGTTTTAATATTATACATGGACTTTATAATTTTCTAGAAATTATATTTAATATCAAGTGAATTAATAATTATTCAGAAGTTAATCTATAAATAAAAAAAAAATATTTCTTTATAGTAAAAATAATATTCCCACTTATTTATAAAAGAATTTGAACTTTCAACGAGCGTGAACCTATTTAAAATACATATTTTTTTTTAATGTAGGTATATATTAAATAAATTCATTAGATATTAGTGATTTTTAATTATAGTATATTGTAAATATATTGTAAGTTACCATAGTTTTTAAACTAGACAAGTCTTTGCCCTATAATCTAGTAATAAATTGTAGAAAAAGATTTTAGATGATTCTCATTCTCAATATTCTTCTGAACCATTAATGTAAAATCATAGATAATAAATTTTGTTGTTATATTATATACCAAATCAACAGATACAAAAATAAATCCTTTTATACTTTCCGGATGCCGAATGAAAAAAAAATTGTTGATGTTGAGTGGATTTATAAGTGTTGTTATTAGGAAGATTAATGCATGATATTACGTTTGGCTGTAAACCTGATTGCATCAAAACAAATCAAAAAATAGAAACGGCCTTTGGATTTACGATATTATCTGCTCTCACAAGAATCACTAAAAAATAAATTTGCTATATGTAATTTTTATTCAATGAGTAATTCTTTTAACAAACGCTGGCTAGGACTAGGACCAAGTTCTGTTCGCTTGGAAGCCTTCAACGACTTCAGCGATCTTGCCCACGGAAACCGTCAAGTTTCTGAATGCGACGAGGCGTAACAATACTTGTGGTGACGGGAGTGAATTGCTTCAAAATGGCGCAAACTCGCTAATTGGGACTCCAACTCCATGTCAGTTGATGTGTGGTTCGCCACTTAAACCAACCAATTCTTTTAAATTGACGTCTATGGAAATAACATGCAAGAAAAATTTATATATTATTTTCTTATCAATTATTGACATTTAAAATATTATTTCAATGTCTTTTTAATTGACATGCTATCATTTGGTTGAAAATCACTTGGGTGAATATATAAAGTACAATAACAAATGTTAACTGACAATACGGCAACCATGCTTCGGTCAATTGATTTTCCACCAATTAATTTTCGACCATGTGATTATGAATGCATTTTAATCTAATTTATATTTTCTTTATTTTCATATATAGGGAATTCCGATTCTCAAGGATTTTTTTTTTATAATTATTTTATCCTTTTCACATTTTTATGTTTTTAAAAGAATAAAACTTTTTAGAAACAATATTCTCTTGTTTATCAGTTTGATTTATATTCTCGATTCATTGATTTAGAAAAAGAATCTCAATGTAGGGCAGTGTGAAAATACTGGAAAATACTGTCGAATATCATCATCACTTGTTGATAATCATTTCCACTCTAATATTTTTATTTTATATTTCGATATAGCTTTTTATAAAATGAAAAATAAAGGATTACAAATAATATTTTATTTTATTTTGAGATAAATATTCGTTCCAATTGATGATTTTTTGAAATTTTATAAAATTTTGAGAACAATTATTATTATTACACAAAAATTATATACAATGTTAAATGGTTTTCTAGAAAATGAAAAGAAAGTCATTTAAAAATATGTTAAAGAAATTTACTTTTATGAAAAGTACATTTTAGTAATTTTCTAATAATATTATTTCTAAAATTTATTTATACTGTTCATTTATAAGTTTCTGTTTGTAAAATTGTTAATTAAAGAATATGCATTTAATTTGATTTAATTTTATATCAAACCATGTGCTTACCAAAATTTCAAACATTTTAATATGAAAATCATAAATAAAGCTTAAAATATCTACAAAAATTATTGGCCATCATTTTAATTAGATTTAATTTAAGGACATCATTTTAATTAGTTCCTGTTTCTTTTCAATACATTTAATTCTATAAATTTTATTTCAATAAATTTTATATCAATAATTAGTTGTTATATAAAAAAATATATAATTTTACACTAATTGGTATTATTAAAAATTTAAATACTATTAAACCACTTAACAAATTGCAGTATTCTAAATAGTAAAGAGCAATTTATTTTTATTGAAAATATATTATATTATTTTATTGAACAAGATTTAGTTATTTTATAAATTTATAAATTTTTTCTAAGTATAATTTCAGAGAATTAAAATATATGAATAAAACAAATTATATTTTATGAAACTATGAAGATAACTCATTATAAAACACTTTTTATAAACTTTATAAAACTTTGTACTGTTCTATTAATGATTACTTTAAAAAAAAGTTTAAATTACAGGAATCTATCTATACATGTATAACAGCGACAGTATAACAGTGACAGTATAACAGTAACAATATAACTTTATATTGTTACAAGTCCTTTTTTTAAATATAAATATAAGAGGTTTATAGATTTACTCAAAACATACTTTTATGGTTGTAAATATAATTTACGTATAAATTACTTGCAAAACTCTTATTGTCATCACATATATTAAAAATCAGTCTCTTTATAGAAGAATTTTCTATTGTAGTTTTTACGGTTTACGGTAGCTATTATGGTTGTCGATCTGTTAGTTTCCTTATTTATAATTCCAATTTAATTGTAGAAATTAGTTGTCCTTATAATTTTCAAAAAAAATATTATTTTTTTAATTGTTTGCCATATATGTGGCCACCACCTTACAATTAATCATTAGTCATCAACCGTACACTGCTCATAACATTGTTCGAAATAATGTGAATTTTAATAAATGGAAACTAAATGGCGGGTTTACTGTATACTGCAACCGCATGAAATTTTTATTAATTTTAATAAAAGTTAAAGAAAATTAGAATTCTGTATGCAGTTACAAGATCGCAACATTTTATGTTCTTTAAGATTTAATGAAACACTATCGAGTATAACTTTCAAAATAATATATTTATATAACCACGAGAAATTTTCCAATGTTTCCTGAAGCACTTATTTGTATTAAAATAGTTTTCAACTATACTTCAACTATAAAACTTTTGAACTTGAAAACATTTATTCTAACTAAATAATTCTTTTGAACTTGAAAAACTTTATTATTTCCTTTTTTTTTAACTTGAACTACTTGTGCACCGTAATGATATTTTCCATTATCCTTTAATAAATTTTAAAGAAATTATTTAAAATAAATGATTTATTGTTAAGAACCATCAACAATAAAAGTCTTAATAAAACTTAGTACGACTTGTTGGATACATTGTTTCCATTGGTATTTCTGTAAATAAGGATATTAAGCTGTTTATATAACATTATTATCTTGATGAGCGTATTTAGATGAGATTTATCATAATAAATGATAAATTCAATTTAAACATAATCTAATTTAAAATACAATTAAAATTAGAGGTACTAACTTTTGTTAAATTTCTTAAATTAATTCTTAAATATTATTACAATTAATTCTATTTTTCATTTAGCCACGGTCTGCCCTTTGACATTTATGACACATTAAAATATTATATTTGGAGTTCATTTAATAGCAAAAATATGTTTTTAGAATACATTAATTATGCACCTTTGATTTTATTTGAACTCATAGATCAATATTTAAAAACGTATTTATTTAAATTCAACTCTATATATTTTTAAACCATCAAAATTGTGGTTGAAATTTATAAATATACATGTGTACTTCCTTATTATAAAATATTATAGAAGCAGGTATTGCAAGGGCACCCCAAATATTTAACTCACAAATATTAGAATATATTTAAAAAACAAAAATGGAAAATTTATATACATTTTTTGTCAGTAATTTATTGCTTTTTAATATTCTGTTAAGAAAATTGAATTTAAGTTACGATAAAATATTATATCAACTTAAATTTCATTCAGGTCAAGATATTTTTGTTATTTGTTATCAAGATGGAGGCAAGTGTATAAAAATTTCCTATAAAGTATTTACTAACTGAAAAAGTTTAGTCAATTTACAGAAAGCAGAAAAAAAAACCATCCCAAAGTTTTGTGGTTTATTTTATAGGTTATATTTTTAGAACTTTTACATTTTTCAAATTAAATCTCAATTGATTTTTATTTTATTTTTATGTCTGTTATATTTGGGAAAATCATCCCTCATCGTTGTTGACGTCTGCCACTTAACTACTAATAGTTCGTGACTATTTGTTAATAACGTATATCGTTAAATATTTGACTATAATTTTGAAATAGTAAATAGAAATCAATAGAAATTATTTTGGAATAAATATTTTGAAATGCTCTGAAAAGGAAAGCAACTAATAGTTCCATTTAGTTAGAGTAAATATAGTAAAATTATCATAATATATGTTATTAATTTAAAAATAAATATATATTCAAATAGAAATCTACATAGTGAAATATTGTATTTGTTCATATTTATTATTGAAATTAATTTTTATTGGTCCATTTAAATATCATACCAAAATATAACAAATATTTTACAATAAACTATATTAAATTTGTTTCTAGAAGAATTTATTTATAAACTAAATCTTAAATTTTTAACATTTACTCCGTAATCATTAAATATATCGCTGTCGTTCCAAAGAATAATCAGTAGGCATAAATTTGTACCTAATGGCATAATATAAGATTCTAGATGAATTAGTTTTCTTCCAATTCGTAAAGAATTAAGTAACACTTTCAACAAACTCAAATTATTATTTTTTTTTATTATATTATTTTAATTTTAAAACATTATAACATTTTCTTATAGTGTAAATTTATATTAATTTATTACCAAACAAATGAAATAATCCTGAAAGACATCTGTGACCGGAAACCTTTTTTCATGATAAAAGGGTAAGAAACATAATCAGAAAAATTGAAAGAAAACAAATAAATTCCACCCAAAAATTATGTAAAAATTTTGTTATACGGTAGTAAGAAAATCCTTTTTTACTTTAAAATGCTAATGAAATTCTATTTTATTTTTATTTTTAAACATTAAAAACCACAAAAACAAAAAACATTCTTTAATATTCTAAAAACGTCGATTCATTGTTTTTATTTCAAAAAAGTTCTTATGAAACTTTTACTTTGTAATTATTTTAAGTAAATATCTTGTAAATAACAAATAAATTTTAAATTACTTGATACAAATGTAAAGAATGAAAAATATTTAAAGTCAAAGGTCAAATTTAACTAATAATATTTTTTTTTTGGCAAATTTATGATTTTATATAACATTTTTAAAAAGTTGAATATACTTAAAAGACAAGGCCAAGGTCACTTCAATAATAGGAATAATATTAAATGATATTTGCTCTTGAAAAGGAGTGATGAAGGGTCATTCAATATCGATAAAATTAATAGAATTAATAGAAATTATAAAATTATGAAAAAGAAAAATTTAATTCGGAAATATTTATAAATAACAAAATATTGGAATTACTATACGAACTGAAGTACACCATATCCTGGTTATATAAAATTTCGTTGGGTAAATATTTAGGATAACTAAAACTCTTCAAATATAATAGTTTTCATTGAATATTGTACATAATGTAAGGAATAGATGATGAATAAGAATTTGACCTAGAAATATCTCAGCAAGAATAACAAATCATTTTCAATATTCTATTTCTATTTATTGATTTATTCTGATTCTTTGAAATATTTCATTATCCTGGCAAAATTACATTTCGTAGTTGTGTATGGAAAATAGATGCATGCATATAAAAACCGCAAATAATGAAAATTGTTTTCAAAAATAACAATTGGAAAATTTGTTATTCTTGTTTTATACAAGTAAAAAATATTTTATTATTTTGAAATGAAATAAATCTTAGAAGAAGACCTAATCATAAAAGAAAAATTAAATGTCTCTGGGGAAATGAAAAAAACCAATCTTCAGATTTGTAGTAGAATAAAAACTAACTTATGATATAAATGTCAGATTCTTTTAACCGTTTCTGAAATTAAGGGACCTGGTTGCAAATATTTCGATTACTTTTACAATCAATTATTAATGTTTTTCTTTGAAGTCTAAAATATATTTACACATACTTAATTTTAAGTAAGTTACAAAATCTGGGAGAATGACCTATATAGTTTTTAAGTTTATGTTTGCGTTCAGTTAGTTTGAACATTCTAGCACTTCTAGATTCAGAGAATAACAAGCAGAAAAATGGACAAAGTACAAAAATACCATAAAAGATATCCAAATTAATTTGCAGAGCCATACATAGTAATTTAAGCATACATCTCGTTTTATATCCGCATTTTGTAACGGTCGAGACATAGAAATGTCCCGGAAAGTCGCGAATTTAGTCAACATAGAAGAATTTTCATTGATATAGCGCGCAACGCGAACAACACAATTAAAAATGCCACAGATTGCTTGCAACTAGATGTGGAATGTATTTTAGAAAAATTTATTATTTTTTATCTATTCTGTAGACCAGAATCATTAACGAATTATTGAGATTTCGCTGAAATTTAATATAAAAAAGATCTAGATGTTTGCATGTTTGGCGGTCCAAATCCAAGATCAATACAAATGTTTGAATACCTATTTAAAGTTATACTTTTTTAGACTTATGAAATGTCCTAAACCTTTAAAGGATTTCTTTAATAATAATGTGCAAAACCGTTTCGTATATTCTCAAGCACAAAGAAACAGTTTTTAAGATTGAATTTCAAATCTTAGCTGTTTTAAAATGATGGTTAATTTGAATAAAAAAATTAAGATATTATTTATTTATTCCGATTTCAGTGAAGAATGAAATAGAAAAATTAAAAAATTATTGGTTGTACTATCAATTACCAATTAAAAAAATATTAGCTTATTTATAAACACCTATTTATCCCAGTGGATTGTGCAATATGATGTAAATTAAATTCTTAAATGATCGAATTGTTTATTGGAATGATTGCATTTGCACAGATATTTTTTGACTTGGGAGATAACTCATTTGATGGTTTCAATATTAAAAGCAATAATGGTAACCAAAAACGACTGATATGAAAAGTATACCAGATTTAATAGAACAAGCCAGCTCTACTGACAAGTATTTTTACACAAAAACTTCATATTATTTTAAATTATTTTTGTTTCTTTTCAATCTGATAAGTTAACATCTTATCTTTTTATTAAAATAACTTTTTATAATTATAATAAACTTATTAAATTAATGGAATTAAAAGATAAGATTAGGAAAAGAAATATAACGATTTGTGCTGGAAAATAAGTGGTCACCTTATAAACATAGATAAAGCTCAAACCTAATACTAGATTGCAGAAAATAAACTCACTTTATATGAATGTAAGTTTTAAACTAAATAGACAATTTAAGCGCAGAATAAAATTATTCATTTAATTTTATACTATTTGCTGTTAAAATTAAGAAAATAATAAAAGTTAAATTTCCAATTTTATTAATTAACATAATTACATTTTTCAATAATTTTGGTTGGCAATTTTGATTTACTTAACTAATTTTATATGTTTATTGCTGATGATGTGAAATTTTACTATATTCTTAAAGTGTACAACTTCCATAATTTAATAACACATTAACACTAAACTTCTGAAACAAGAAGGACATTAATCATATCTTTCTGACATCACTAGGAAATAAATATCCTTAAATCATGACATGCATAAAAAAAAACAAATTTATGTATGATATTCGCATAAATTTGCGAATGGTAAAAAATTTATCTTGCAGAGACTTAAAATTACATAACTAATAATAATAATAATAAAAAAAAGAATTAAATTCATTAAAAGATTATTTTTAGAATACAAATTTTAATGATCTTAAAAAATAGACAAATTTTTATGATTATTTTTTACCTATAGTGAAATGAATTAAACCATAATAAAAAAAAATAAAAAAATTTAGGTTTTTCATAGAATTATATACAAGAATATTATCCAGGGTCAAAAAAGTTATCATAAAGTAAAAAAATGTTTACGATCATATTTTTTTTTTTTTTTGTGAAGAAAAAATGAACTCATAATATTGTATATAAATAATTCTTTATTTATTTCATCGTAGTGTTTGTTAATTCATCATAGTATTTGTTAATTGTTCGTATACCTTAGGGTATATATGTATAATATTAAAAAAGTCCTGCGTCTTTAATTTATCTAGTAATAAATAGGCTGGAAAAATGTATTACATCACAAATTTATCGTATATTTTTATAGCAATGAATTAGTAAATTTTGTAAAAAGGATATCTGTCCTTTGATATGGCATTTAAAAAATAAAATTGTTACAGTTTTTGAACAATAAAGAGGATAATTTTCCATAGTATTATTTGATATATAATTTAGTTATGATTGTGGCATGTGGCAGGTACAAACAAAAAAACTGTAGAGGGTTTGCTTGAAGTAACCAATATTTATAAAATCAATGTATTAGTTTTCTTAAAAATTGTTAACCAGCGTAATCAACAAAATTTATATTAAATATAATTTTTTTTGCTGAACATTTTATTTCAACAACAAAATTTGACCTAATTACATAATTAAAAGCATAAATATTTTTACTAAGTTAATTATATATAAAGTTTCAATGGATTCTCAATGGATTTTTATTTAAAACAAAAATTGTTGAGTATATTATTAACGTTGAGTGGAAACGTTCCAACTATCCAACAGAGAATTCTAATATAGTATTAAGTATTATGTATAGACGACTTTCGAGTTTGTATAGTTCAGCAATTTTATGACAAACAAAAAAAGTCCCTTTAAAGCAGCATTAATTATTGATTGACACTAGCCTTTAGAAATGAAAGCTTTTGGCGTCCGTTGTAAACTTTATTTAATATATTATATAATTCTATCTAAATTATTGATATTTTGCCTAAAGTTTACAAAATTAGGATTCCGAACGCTTACATAGAAAATTAAAAAGAGGCAATATTTTTCAAAGAATTAGTGAAGAGTAGCATAAATAGAATCTAGTATAACGCAAATTTCTGAACTAGGGCAGCAGTTAAATATTTGCTTCTTAAAATTAGTTGTATTCTAGTTTTAGAGACAATTACTACAATTACTTAATTATTAGAGACAATTATAAAAATGATCAAATTGACACTACAAAAGCCAATTATTATTAAACTAGTGCACAAATAGTTGAGCTACGTTGTATATTTTTGAACTTTTGAACAATATAATTTATAAAAAGTGCATTTGAAATATTTTCTCTACTTTTAGGAAGATCTGAAAATAAAAATCATATTTTGATATAGAGTGAAAGCAGAATAATTTTATGCTCTAGTAATTTACATAAAACTTTTGTGACTTGATGACCAAAAATCAAATTTTCCAACGAGGGTTGAAAACTTTTACATTGTAGAGGAAAATTTAAAAATTATCTAGAATTGCTTATATTTTTATTTTTTAGTTTGATAACAAAATGAAAACAAATTTTAGTTAAATAAATTTTATATTATTTTTTACTTTATAAATTTTAATACGATATAATAATGAATATTTTTGTACGCCTGCTCAATTTTTTCAACTAAATAATCTTTTAGCATCATTCATAATTAGTAAGTAATGTTTTTTTATATTAATTATTAATTATAATTATATAGTAATAATTATTTATTTAACATGAAATGAAAATATAGTATAATCAAATATTAAATTAAAGGATAATCAAATTGAACGATGTAATAAGTACAGAAGAAATCCCTAACCAATGGTTAAAATCAACTATGTATTAAAAGTAATAAAGGCAACATAAAACTACAAGCATTTGATACTGTAGAACATTATGCAAAATATGGAAATCATTAATAGAACAGGGTTTTCCTCATACATAATTATATCAGAATAATTCAAGCACTTATATATAGAAGCCGAAGCAACCATATTACTACACCTTTTCCAATTGTAATTCAGAAAGGATCAGTTGTAATTCAGATTAGTCAATTCTAGTTCCGAAATATAGTATCAATTGTAATTCAGAAAGTATTCAGATAAATAGAGGAGACAAGATGACCCACTTTCGACTGTATTATTTCAATCAGTGTTTAGATTATTAGATGGGGAAAACAATGGTATATTCATAGATGGAGAATTATTTAAGAATTTGACATTTTCTGATTACGTCAAAAATAGAATATGTTGTTAACAACGTGTAGCTTGTGCAAAATCTAGCATTTGAAAACCATAGGTAATGAAAAAGAAATAGACAGGAGAATAATTAATGGATGACACACATTGGAAAGTATGATGCTATACTTTTGTTATACGGCTATACTTCCAAACAAAAAATGAAGTATGACACAGACATGGAGTATAAATGAAAAGAAAAAACTACTGGTATGTCAATGATCAATGTAGATAGCCATATTAAAGTATAACTCTTTATTAAGTATGGATAGTATTCTAAATAAAGCAGAAGACTTGTATAGTTGATGTTATTACGAAATTAAATGAATTCAAATGCAACTGAGCAGGTTATGTAAGTAGAATGTCAAATATTAGATGGTCCCAAAGATTAACTAACTGGAGAAGAAATATAAGAAAAGCTGGATGGCAGTTGGAAAGATGAAAAGATAAGGTACATTCTTTTGATAATATAGTAATCACTTTAAATATTTATGTATGGAATATGAATTAGATAAATTACAAAAACAATCAAATAAGTCTTATAAGTATCAAACACTTGACTACAACTTATGTTGTCCGTTTGAATCAATAGTTAAAAATTGTTGGTAATGTTATAGCGTAAAGTAAAAAATATTTCCGAACATTTTACCTTAAAGAAGTATGTAATTGTTTCCGCAATTGTAAACAATCAACTGATTAATGATTTAATTCATAAAGGGTAGTGTGTCAATCAACAATTAATGCTATTTTTTTAATTCTAATCGTGTCCAGTTAAATACCAAATTTCATTTTATATAATTTTCAAGAATAAATAAGATTTGTTTACATTCTTGAATGTGATTTAGACGACTGTAAAAAAATAATTTGCACAATGCTCATTATATATTTAAATTTACCTATTTTATTCCGGCTCCCTGAGTTAGTGTATAATATCTTGTCACATTAAGTAATTAATGTACGCATAGCTATTTCATTTTAGATGAATTCATGTATGTGAAAATTATGTGACAAGTTATGAGAAAAATACTGAATTTGATATTAAATTACTTACTACTATCTAAATCTAAACAAACTATATCTTTTTTTTTAACATTTTCTCGTAATTTTTATTTTGTTTGATGATTATGTAATGGGCAAATTTTATAGCTGAAAAAATCATAAAATAATTTCACTTTTTATTATAAACATTATTTAATATTTATTAGTTTTTGTAAATAAATAATTTTATAAAGGTTTCTGAAGTAAACTGATCAATATTTAAAAATTTACCTAATTTATTTTCATTATCTAAAACTTTAACTTATTCTAATTATAGTTTTTTTTAAATAGAATAAAACAATTACAAAAGCAATTATTAGTAAAAAAAAGTATTAAATCCAATTGAATAATTAAATTATTACACTGAATAATTTATAACTTCATCTCAAATCATTATAAAACATTATAAAACTTCTGTAATTAAGAGATAACTTCTAGAGATTACACTTCATTACTAATATAGGGAATCCTATCAAAAATTAATCAAATAATCATCTTTATTATTTATATTTATTTTTACATAGTAAATCATTATTATTTATAATACTATCCACACATTATTTATTATTTAAATACATTTCTTTGGGTATTTTTATATGCCAAATTGTTAGAATATCATGAAATTTAATAATTAAATTATAGAAAAAGATCTAAAATAAATACTAAATCGAATTATTAATAGAACACAAAAACTTTTATTCAAAAGAAAGAAAAAAACATGATAACTTTCAAGGGCTTTTAATGTTTACAAGCAAAATATAAAAGTTTTCAATATAAAAAATATATACCATCACAAAACCGATCAAATTAATTTTTTTTTTTACCAAACACCAAAAGGATATAAAATAAATAGACGAAAATCATGTAAAACTGCTGATTCAGGATAACAAATGCACAAGTGTTTCTAGTAACAATAAACATAAACCCTTTCTGTGTTCTGATATGATAATACAATTTCCTTTCACTAATATTATTGATATTGATATTGTGTTTCTAACAAATTTCGCATTTTATAGAAAATTTGCCAAATTTACAATCAATTTTTAAAAAGGTTAATAATTGCTTTAATAATATTATATTGAAAATGTTCACACTATAGGGATTGCAAATTTTCTGGATTTCGTCATTACCGGTAATACGGATAAAAAAATATGGCATTGTCTGTTTTACGGTGGCAAATAACCGGTAATGTTGTAAATTTCCTAAAAATATTCTGAAATGCACAATATTAGGTTAAAAAAATTGTGAAACTCAATGTATCGTTTATTTGTCTTAGGAAAACTTAAATTAATTAATTTGACAAAGCAATTAGATATGGAAATTAAGTCAATTAACTTTTAATAATGTATTGTCGTTTTTCAATATTATTGCAAGAATCATAAATAGCCAAGGGTCCTATCATTTGGTTGAGGTCTTATTTTTGTGCTAATGAGCCCAGCACACACAGAATATCTACTTCATTGTTTGAACTGCTTATAATTAATATTTAACAGGTTATTTGCATACATTACATAGAGTTATACAAAATATTATGTTGTTATTTAGTCATGTTAATTAGTAGATGGGTGAAGTTTATGCTTTATTAGGTTTTTTTTACTAAAATTTATTAATAAACAAATTAAGGATTTTCATTTGATTTACCGGAAATCCGGTAAATCGATTTACTGGTATTGCAATCTCCCCCACATATAATACGAGTATAAATTGTGTATTGATTATATAAGCGTTTAAATTTACTGGAAATATAATTTGCATATTCTTTGAATTATTTTCATTTTAAATTTATATTTTATACCATTTACTATTTTTATAAAACTTTAAATTTGTATAAAGTCAAGCAATAATTTATTAATATAAATTTGAGAAAAATTTATTTCAATCATTTATCAATTATTTGAAATAAATATTTGAATTATTTTAATAGCTAAAATTTTGTAAAAGACAATCTGTAGTTTGAAAATTATTTTAATGGATTGGCCTGAGTTATTATTTATTCATTTGATAAATAATATACCTAGTCATTTTTCAAATTCATATAAGAATTGAATGTTCACATTTTCTAGTTTTTATATATCTTCGTATTCTTTCAAATTTGTTAATACATAAATATTTTAATATTTTATAATTCTATAATTATTATAAAGATATATCAGCAAGTATTAAAATAATAATTTATTAAAATTTAAATTTTCATATACTAAATTTGGCAGAACCTAAATTTCTACTTCAGCTGAATTTGTTAATCAGTGATTATTATTGTTAAATTAAATTGAATATCGTATCTCTTTAGTAATGAAATGTAATAATTTTATACTAAAATATAATTATATGTAATAGTAATAATATTTATCCGTTATTAGCATACTTCGTTAAAATTATTTTACACATAAATATAATAATTACGAAGAGTTATAGAATAAATATCAAGTGTTATAATGGAAAGATTGGTTTTAAAACTGAAAATTTCTGATATTAATTTTTCTTTTCAAATTTTTTTAATTATATAAAATACATTCCTGGTGTACTTGAGATCTGAAATTTTGAATAATGATCAATTCCTAAAAAAAAATAATATAAAGTGATTTTTGAGCTACCACTGGTTTAAAATGTATATGAAATTGAATAATTATTTCACAAAAAAATATTATTAATTATTCCTTCTGATTGGACATTTTAAATTCGGAAATTTATGAAAATTGTAGATTTTATGTTAAAATGAAATATATTTAAATTTGAAATTGAATGTGATTTAATTAAAATATATAATATTTCAATATTAACATATTTCCGTAATTGTATATAATTTATTTCAAAATGATATATTTCAATTTTCACAAAAAACTTATTGCAAATATCAAAATCAAAAACTAAATAAATTTATTTCTGTCATGAAACTATTTATTATTTCTATTTTTGAAATAATGTTTGGTAATTACAAAATTTAATAAAACGATCTAGTTTTCAATTAGAATTGTAAAAGTTTACCACAATTTTAATTAAATTTAATTTTATTTATGAAAAATGTCAAATGAAAAGAGATTATTTCAAATCTTATTTTAAAATTTCATCATTGCATTATAATAATAATTTAATGTAATAATAATATTTATGATTATGAAATAAAACAGAATGTAATATCAAATGGAAAAATTATTTTAAAATGTGCTAAAAGCACCTGGTGCGATGAAATTTGTGGAAAAGTTTCTTAATATAAAATATAAAATTTTTGTGTGATATTTATTGTACTTTTTGGTTTTCTTTCGAATTGATTTTTTTTTTTCAAGTTTTTCATAAAACAGCATATTTTGAAAAACTTTGTTTAATCAAAATAGAACAATAAATACATACAATTTTTATTAGTTCAAGCATAAAAAGGACTCTTAAATGTCGAAATATTTGTTATTTATTTTATATTGTTGGGCAATCGTTTCGGTTAATAATAGAGTTAATTTAAATGTCATGAATCTTTTAAATATTTTTTTTTTTAATTTTTGTGAAACAAATTAACAATATAGCCAGAGAATTGAAGTTATAATATCATTTTTGAAAGATTACTAATTAAAATACATAAATTTGAATAGTTTGATCTATGCAAGTGGCAGATTTAATTTTGAATTTTTTTATTTTTTTATTTTTTGTTTAAAAAAAATACAAATTCCTGCGTTTTAATTAAATTTTTACATCGAAATGTATAATTTTAAAAACCATTTTTAATATATCTTTAGGGTTTTCATGAAAACAAAAATTACGAAATTTTTAAACATATATATTTGGTATGTATATGAATAACAAATTTAAATATTAACTGATATGGAAATGAATTTACATATATTAAAAAAACCCACACAATTTTTGGATTCAAAAAAAGCTTATCCAACATAATTTATGCGTTCAAATTTCATTTTAATGAACAATCCAGATGGATAAAGAAACACATGAAAATATGCGTGAATTTATAACTAAAAATATATACATTCATAAGCACTTGGACGAAATTCATTTGGGCTAAATCACTTTTGGTAAAAATCATTTAATGACATGCGCGAAGGACCGGTAAAAAGAAAGCACCCAATATTTTAAGGGTACATCAATAATTACACTTTTTATATTTGACCAATTGATTTTCGAACAAATGAATATTGTAGTTATTTAAAGGAATTTTAAATTACTATGTAAAATTTTGGTATAGAGTCATTCTTCAGCTCAATTACCAAAAGGCGGAATTAAGACTGATATTATTTCTATAATATGTATCGTTATTATTAAAATTATATTTTTAAAAAATTTCTTATTTTAATTTTCGATATTTCTACAACTGCAAAAGTTAGGTACAAATGAATTTATAATTAATTTATAATTTATTAGTGAAATTATTATAAATATCTTTCAGTGAAGCAACCTTAATAATTACACCAAGATTTTGGCTATGCTAAAATATGTTGTTGTAGTTGTAGTAGCAACTCGATTTCTGTAAGACCCGTTGTTGGATTGACGTTCCTTGGCCTGGTGTTCGTCCTTAGATTTACAGCAGGGTCACTCCGGTGCGGAGAACCGAACGTCGTGTGAGATATAATGCTGTAATGTAAATCTCAGTTTAGAAAACTCATAAATTTTTATACTAGAATATATTTTTAGAGGATGAGTAAACTTAAAGATAATGCTCCAGCATATAGTGCCCTATTAAATTTTGCTGTTTCTTAAAAATTATAACCTATTTTTTTTTTTTTTTAAAGAACTACATTACTATGTTTTTTTTATGCTGACTTACAGTACATGGATACATAAGATGATTTGAATACGAGATAAAAGATTGAATGAACATTTTAGCATTAGATATGGCGGAGACAATAATATCATAGAATAAATAAATTTACTAATTTATGTATAGAAGAAAACATATTAAAATAAATTGATTTAGAAGAAAAAATATTTCCAAAATTGACAAACTCAACTTAATTTAGTTTCTGTTTATAGAAACCATCCGGATTAAAATTCTCATTTTTCAATTCAACTATTCAATTTGCAACTAAACTCTGTACAATAATATAGTTACCAATTTCGTAATGAAACTAAATATATATATAAAAGCTAATTACTGATAAACTAACATTTTTAATGTTTAATTTTGTAATAATATTACTTTGTTAAAATCATATTTTTCATTTCATGATAAAATCAATAACAAATCATCATAAAATTGATAACAAATACTTTTCTTTAACAATATCAATGTCGAGACTTTTTCATAAGCATTAATTTAATTTCCCAATTTCATCGATATACAACCAAAGTAATATTTTAGTGACAATTTTGCAACATATTCAGAATCATAAAAATATGTTCACAATATTATTCATCTAAAATTTTCTTTTGTTTATTAAGAATCTGTCGCACAACAAAAAATCCATAACATAAAATATAATTCTACTCTTCTATTGTAAACCCTTTCAAATTTTATCATTATTACACTTGATAATGCTCCTTGTGTGTCATAAGTATACCAAATACACAATATATCATTGAACTACCTTCCTTTAATAATCAAAAGGTTTTTTCCGGTGATGACAACCAAATATTTTTTTACTTGATTTCTTTTTTGGCATAACATTCCATCAACATAAATAAAAAAAATATTGCAAACATAAAATATGTTTTCTCGTATTATGTATGTATATAGATAGATAATAATATAGAAACAGATAAAAATTTTATTTATGATCTGCAAAGATTTATATATTTAATTCTTTAAAAAAAGTTTATTTTTGTTCGTTAATAATATTTCTCATCATTTCAATATAATGTCATGATTTATATACAAGCTAGTGATAATAACAAATCTACAACAACCACAACCAATAATCTACTAACAACAAAAAAAATAGCAACAACATAAAAGAAAATAATCCAACTTCATTTAAATGATTTTACCCTAGAGATAACAATAAACAAAAATACAAGATTTCAAATTTTTTGTTTTCAACCCTTAAAATATTTTTTTTTATAATTCATACTAAAAAATAACAAGAAAAACAACCAAAAATCCTTAAAGCTATATAAAAAAAAAAAAAACAATTCCTACCTACCGTAATTTTTCCATAAACGTATCCTAAAAAAACATAAAAAAATTTCGTTATAATTTTCATTCCATAGGATAAAAAGATAAAAGCCAAAACCATGAATGAATTTATTAACAAACAATGCGCATAGTTTAATAAAGTTAAGGAATTTTTGCGTTATATATTATTTTAAAAAAAATTAGAAAACAGGTATATAAAAACATTAAATTTCCTAAATCACATTCAGCACTGATGCTCCTCCGATTTAAATGTTGTTGATGTATATTTTAAAGTATAAAAACGATTAGGAAATAGAAAGCGATGCAGCCTAAATTATGTATACAAAAGTTTCAGATACACGAGACTTTTTACAAGTATATTTTTCAAGTCAACATACAGGGCCACATATTTAACGAAATTGAAAACAATCATTCTGTCATTTTACCATTCCTACGTAAAGTAAATTTTGATTTTGATCAACACATGAAATGTTAAAAATGTGATTTAAACGGCCTAAACGGCCTAATCCAAATCAGATATTCTAAATTCTTTAAACTTTACAACCAATATTTTATGTTAACATTTCTTTCTGTCATCACTGACATGTGAGTTTTAGTATACTATTTTTAATGAGTTTCTCTGACATATCTCTGACACTGAGAGACAGTGCCCTGATATTATGCCCATCGACATTTTTATGTTGCTCCCCATTCTGCGATAAAAGCAGCTGTGTTCTACTAAGGTTCCTATCCGGCCAAAGCTGACAAGTATTGGTATTGACCCATATTTGCCTTCCATTCTTCTCCGTAATCCTGTCAATCTCTTTCTTCACAACTCCCAGTAGGACAATAATAGATTGATCAGCGACCCCTATATCCAACTTACGCATATAACATAACCGCTATACGTAACCGGCAGTGGAGCATTTATTTTGTGAAATAATTAGGTTGAAAAACTTTACAACACCACAGACAGTCAGTCAGCGACAGATGAAAATTATTTTATATAAGAGATTTTCAAAATGTTCTTAAACAAATAATGTAAATATGGTAAAAAATTTTGTAAATAAACTAAATTTTTTTTTTTTGACAATATTTATTATTGTTAAATTAGAAATTTTAATTGAGCAAAAGTGCAAAAACATATCAAGGATAATTTATGTATTTAATGTGAATATTAATTTTAAATGATTTGTAATTTGGTTTTTATTTTTGTGGCGGTTATTATCTTCTATAACATATGAAATTTAATTTATAAATCCACGTTATTCAAATATTTCAATCAAATATTTTAGCAAGTGTAAATATTTTTAGTATAACTTAAAAAGAAAATATTTAATTTGATTAAAACAAAATTCACACTATAAATAAAATGTTGGCACATAAAATGTGTGATAATAATATTTATAAAGATGATTAAATATATAAATAAGAAAAATATTTTCCATTTAAATGAAATCAAGAAAACTTTTCTACTTATTTTAACCAAAAATCGATTTTTATATAATGTAGAAAATTATTGTCAAGTAAAATCATTTTCTAGAAACTCAGTATTTTTAGTATCACCCAGCCCCAAGTAATCTAAAATAATTGTATATAGTTAGAGTTATATTCAAGAGTTCATCACACTCTATTGGATAATTAAATTTCCATTAAGTATATGTTTAATTTTGAATAATTTATTGACATTTTTATAATCTTTTTATAAATCCATCCAAAATATATTTTTGATTATTAATGCCTAATCTCGAAGTTATAAGGGATTTTCGAAAACATTTAATTAGGGGATTATTTCTAAACAATTATGTTTTATTATAATAATAATAAAATGTATTTAGTACATTATTATAGTATTATAGAAAATAGAATTTGTTTTATAATAATACCAGTTATAAAAAAAACTTAAGGTTATTAGAATGTTTTTATAGATTGTAGTTACAGATTGGGATGGAAATTACTTTCCAATTTGTTTTAATTTTCTAGTATTTGTTTAAACTTGAGAAATCTATTCATTATGCACAATTACGCACTCGAAGATAAGTTATCAAATTCATTGGGCACTATAGACGCTCCTGATGCAAAACTATATTTTTTTTATTTAGAATCGTTATTATCAATAGCTATCTTTTGAAATCAGAACTAGCTTCCTATCCCTAATCAATTCCAATACAAAGTTCTAGCTCCTCTAGATACTTTTATTTTTTGGAATGGACATAGGCTACGCTAAATTAAAATTTAGGCCACATTTCTAACAGTCTATAAAATGCAGTTTTTAATTGAGATTTTTATGTTTTTGATAATCGAATAATTTCCGGATTTATTGATATAATTTGAAATTCACAATCCTTATAAGAATTATTTCTTTGGTGAAATATATTAAGGATAGCGTGTATGCCATTGCCAAAAAACAGGCAATATTTTTTGGGAAACTTCGAAGTCATTTATAATTTTAAGAAAACGCGAATTTGGTCTCACAATATGCAAAATACCGCACGCATTTTTATGAATATTTATTTTTTCAAATATAATTTTTAATGAAATAAACTTTTTGTGGTTCAAAAAAAAAAGTTATAATAAAATAAATACAAATAAGAATTTTTTTTACTCATCCTGTATTTAAAATTATTTTGAATATTATTAACCAAAAATAAATTCTTCTAAATTTGTAAGTACTAATTTAAAAAGAATTTATTTTTGGTTAATATTATTCGGAAAAACCAAATTTTATTTCATTTTCAATTTTATGAATATTGATCAAAACTTTTTGACCTTTCTGAACTTGAAATATAATTATCCTTGGAAATTTATTTTTACTTTTAAATCAAAATCTATAAAAGATCTAAATAAAATAAATACGATAAGTTAGTACTTTTCCGATTTCAAAACTATTACATATCGATTTTATAAAAAAAAAACTAATAAAACAGTCCTTCCCTATTTATAAATATATATTGTAAAAAAAAGGAAAAAAATATTGATATTTCAGTCACGATATATAAAAAACAAATAAAAAATAACTTCTGTAAACTTATAGTCCTTAAGTT
This sequence comes from Rhamphomyia laevipes, assembly GCA_963920725.1. Lineage (NCBI taxonomy): Eukaryota > Metazoa > Arthropoda > Insecta > Diptera > Empididae > Rhamphomyia > Rhamphomyia laevipes. Next base: position 42,519,082 of record OY987257.1, on the reverse strand, counting down.
TTTAACATTATCTTAGCATTTACCTATACAGAGTATTACAATAAAAAATATATTGTTTTTCCATAATATTCTCCTACAAATTCCTTAAAAAATTTGCCATATTTTTATAAAATTCTATTTTGCAATAATATATGGAAATTTTACAATGGATAATATTACGAAATACGGAAATGTCGATATTACTAAATTACATCCTCATGAATAAATGTAATTATTTTCATTTTACAATCAAATTTTAGAATAAAATTTAAATATTTTTGGGATCAAAATTTTTTATTTTGATTTCTAAATTTTAAATTAACTTTCATGTTACATTTGATGAAGTCATTAATTATATTTCATCATGGTTTTAAAAAAGACTGTTTTAAATAAAGTTTATTACTGTCTCTCTGCGCGTGGTGTTTTTAAAGGATTTGAATTGAATTTGATTTCCACATTAATTCTAAAATAAAAAAAATATTTATGACAAAGAGGAAAATACCCAATATCAAAACAAGGAAGCTACTATATTTAGGGTTAGTTAATACTCGGAGTTTGGTAAAACAGAACTTTGTAAAAAAAACAAGATTGTGTACAATATTATATATATAGAAATATACTGAATTTAATCCAGTCCAGTGTGCCAAATAATAATCCTTGTCCATCGTGCCATTAAATTGGATAAATAACAATTACTTTTTGATATTGCTGTGCACACGGATATTAGAATACCCACCAAATCCTTGAAAACGTAAAGAAAATATATTTAATAAAATAAATTCTTTTAATCGATTATCCCGATCACAACACTTCATATTTATTTTATAATGAATCCGATCCGATGTTAAAATTTAACCTAAATCCAAACCATTTCAAAAAGGAACATAAATTTAATACTGTGTGTAAAATGTCTGATTTTGTTGTAGTCTATAAATTAAACTTTATAAATTAAATCTATTTTTTGTCGGTTATTTTCATTTTAAATTGCATTTTATTGTTTTTTACACAGAGAATATTTTATTACATTTTAGTAATTAAATGCGATTTTATTTTTTTTATATACAAACTAACTAAAAAATAAAATAAAGAAATATATAAAATAAAATTACATTTTGTAGATTTTAGGTTTGTCTTTTATTTATCACTCTTTTTAATCTACTGATTATTTTATTTTTAGAATTTAATATCAAAATTATATTTCAAATAAAAATGTTGTTGGCAGTAAAAAAGTAAATATTTAATATTTATTTCGCCTTAAAATATGCAAATAAATTTTAATTAATATAATTTTTAGCTTCAGGCAAATTGCATATTTTGTGAAATATAATTTTTGTATTTTAATTGTTAGTATTATGGTATAATAAATAAAAGATACACGAATATACTTTCTGTATTAATGGGAAATAATATCTTAATTTTATTTACATATACATGAATAAATCCGGTATCTTAATGTAAGATGAACAACCAAATTTTAATCAAATTCAAAAAGATATACTTTTAATCGCTTCATATAGATCCAACCAATTATTTATCCCATCATAGCTCCAACCAATAATAATAGTTATTGTTTTAGAAACAAATAAAATTTAATCTTTATTAAGTTTGATAAAATCATAAAATAGGATACAAAACATCATTATCATAAAGCAGCGTTTCTCAAACCATTATTCGTGGAACACTGATGCTCCGTAGTGAGAAAATTAAAAACTAATTATCATGTGAGCAATACGATTTTTTGGTGATGATTTTATTTGATGATAGATGATTTTTTTTGATGATAGATAATAAAGTCTCCTGTACTCCAATGTAATTTTAGAAATGTAGCCTTTTATAAAATTTTCACAAGTTATGTTTGTGTTATACAGAAGCGCTACACCAGAAATAAAAAATCAGCTTTCTAATATTGATCCTGATAAAATCTGTAATTCAAAGACTCAAAACCATAGAAGTCATTAAGAAGCTAATTGATTTCATTTTATTATTATTTATTTTCTTTATAAATCTTTATGAAAAAAAAAAAACTTTATTTCTTATGCAAAAAAAAGAAAAGAAAATGAAATTATTTCCTTTTGAAATTATGAGATTGTTCCGCGAACCGAAAAGTTTGGAAAGCCCTGATATAAAATATGATTTCAGTATTATGAGATCTGGGTATATACAATATACATCAGCAAAACTAAAACCATGTAAAATATTAAAAAGTATAAAAAATATGAACCTATTCTTATTTTTATCCTGTTACAGAAATGTAATAAATTTGCAAATCGATTCTTATTTATTTTACAGCTTGTTATTTTTTAATTTTAAGTTTACCTGTGTTTTTTTAGCAAAATATTTTATCTACGAAAATTGAAATTTAATGCAAATACTTTAGACACCTTTTGTAGGTACTTATCATTGAAGCAAGCATAATGATAATATGCATTAGGAATCTGCTTTATGGGGCAGCTTTGATTTGATAAATGTCTAAAGATTTTCGAATTCCAGCAACAAATAAGGATTGAAAAATTGGGAAAAATCAACCATTACCCACAACAAATATGAAACTGAGCATTCTACATAAATGTTGGCCGAAAAGGAGCCATAGATGTTCGAAAAGTAAACTTTGAGGCAGACTTATGAATGACATATAAAATGACAATAATGAAGAAATATAAGTTGTGATGGAAACATGAATAAGATGAAAACTCTGATGTATTGATAGATCAATGCTCCCAATCGGATAGAAGCTATATTATTACTATGAATAAATTTATATAGTTCATTTTTACTCAAAAAGTACGAACGTATTGAAAAATACTACAGCATTATAATTGTTTACTTTAAATTTTAATAATAATAAAATTAATTTATGAATTTTATATAATATTTTGAATTAAAATTCATGATTTAAGGTAAAGAAAAATATACGTTATATATTACTATATTTTATGAAAATTAACGAATACCTTTAGCAACTTAATAATTACTTTAGCAACTTAATAATTACTTCTAATTTATTAAATTTTATTTTATTATATATTAGTTCATTAAATATTAATTTATTATTTGGCAAATAAATACAAATTCTTCTAATTAGATCTATTTAATATCTATCAGTTCTATTAGTCTCAATGTTTTTTTAGCAAATACAGGTGGCTAGGCTAGATAATGAATGACAAATACCGTCTCTTAATTTTTGGGGTACCATTTAGTATCAACAAACAATTCAATGTCTCTAAACCTAAAAATAATTGATATTTTCCTCCAATTACTATTCTGTTAATTGGAGGAAATTATATAATTCTTATCCTTCTAAAACTCTAGTAATAATTCAGAATATCTAACTTTTCGAGTTTCTGGTACTATTACAGCTTTTTAATTTCTTTGCAGCACTAAATAATTTTTTATGTGTTAACATCATTGGTGATAGTTTTGATTAAATTCAATATTTGTATCAATTAATTTTTTTTTTACCACGACATAAACTATAATTAAAAACTCATTTAATCAAAATTTATTTTTTTATTGTGAAATTTATAACTTAAGATTATAAATATATCTAATAATTTTAATTAAAAAAATTATAAATTTTATTATTCCTTCTATACAAGATTTTCATTTTTTATCCTTTAATAATTTATCATATTTTCAAATAAAAACCATATTTTTGGTATAATGTATAGAAATAATAAAAACAACATTTTTGATTAATTGAGGGCCAAGTGCAAAATCTCATCTGTTTTCTGTTTACATATATAAATTTAAATAAAATAATAATAATATGGTATAATCCCTACAGCAATATTACCACAGATTACAGTAAAATACTATATATTAATGGACATATAAATTTCCATTTATGTTCTGGTAATTTATAAATTACATATACAAAAAATTTATCTGATAAAATCATTTTAAAAATTATGTTGATTCTTTCTTCTATTATTTGATTATAATCTTATTTATTTTAAGATGAAATTTCAATAAATTTTCCAGTCAACAATTTTAAAATAACAGTAATTATATGCCAAATTTATTATTTATAATAAATATATATATACATAATAATAGAAGTAGCCTTGTAGCTATAGCTATATATAAAAATAATTGAAAATGTTTACAATTTCATTAAAACTTTCTAAATTGAAAGCTCGATTTATTCTTGTAATTTTCGATTACTTAACAACCATAGTGATTTATATTGTCAAAGATTTTTTTTTTTTAAAAAAAAAAGCTATTATTATTACGAGTACTTTAAATTTAAATCTACCAAACCACAAAATAAAAACACTATTGTAATTATGCTGCCCATACATTATACAACTTAGTTGTCAACCGGATTTAAAAATTGATAAATGATAAGTGAAGAATATTTAGGAAATAAACATATAAAAATACACATAAAACGTAAAACGTAAAGAAACGTCATTTCAGTTGTACAACTTTCCCATACGCCATACGGTATATAATTTACAACGTTACAACCATCAATCAATTTCCCCCGCCCATATAAATTTAAATATTTTAGTATTTCTTGAACCAATTTGTAAACTGTAAAAATTGTTGTCCAGCCACCTGTTGTGAACTTACCCACAACCACAAACGATAAAACTTGAACTTGACCAAGTTGTTAACTCGTTGATAAACATGTTTGTATAACGTATGGGCAGCATTAGAAATTTGAAAAATTGTCGTTTTCCCCGGTTAGGCTGATATATAGGATATACACTTTTTCATTCACAAAAAAATTGTGTAGCAAAGCTTTTTTTGTAATTCGCCGCATTAAAAAATTCCCCTACAAACTGGAAAATGGAAAAAATTGCTTCCTAAGTTTTGGTCGTTTTGGTATATTAATTAAGGAAGTAAAATTAAATTGAATATTTTGTAGATTATTCATAGCAAAAACACTTGTCTTATATAAAGGGTTGAACTTTTGAAATAATTAACTATATTTTTATTTAAAATTTTAACAATTTCCCCTTAAATTTCAATATTTCCGTTTAGACATCACCAAACCAGTTTAAACTGTTAAACGAACAAAACAAGAAAATTATAATTGTAAAATGTTTAAAACATAAATATACATGACATTTTAGGCCCTTCAATTAACTAAAGTGTATTCAAAACATCCTACATGAAATTTTATGTTATTTAAATTGTACCCTCTAGTATTTATTAAAGGATATAAAAATTACATAAAAGAAAAATAATATAAAAATTAGTAAAAAATATTGGCCGGAAGGTAAAAAAAAAAAATTTTTCTGCCCTGTATAAAAATTATTTACCAAGATAACCGTCAATAATACAACAACAAAAAAACCCAGACATTTTTTTTTAAAAAAATATTTTATTTTGAATTATATACAGAAAATATTATTCATTTTATTTTTATAATTTAATACCAACTTCGCCAGGATTAAAAATTTTTATATTTCTATCATTAATTTTATATAAAATATTTTTTTCATTTCTAACAATATCATAATGATTGTCCTGTAAAATCTCTTTAGAAATCATCAAACGTCCATCGACTTCCTTAAAATTTCCACTTTTCAATTTGATTACGTTTAATTCTAAATCACTAATTGATTTTAAATTATTATTTAGTACTTCATAGATTTCACAATTATTCAGTTTTGTTATAATTGTACCAATATTATTTTCAATTAATTGATTTACAATATTTTGGCATAATTTCAAAATTGATTTTTCCGATGATCCAAAATTAATTAATATACCAATATTATCAATTAAAATTGTTACTGAATTTTTTGTTGTTAAAATTTCATCAATTTCATTACGTATTAAATTCAATAAAAGTTCAGTAATTGATGAATCGCTATCTGATTTAGTTGTTAGCCAACATGATTTTGTAAAATCTATTGCAATATCTTTAATTATTTCGATGACACGTAAATTTTTATCCTTTGACATATTTAAATTGTAACCTAAACGCATACCAGCATTTTGATAATGTTGATAGGTATGTTGTAAACAAATTAAAATTACACCATTATTTTGTATACGTAAACGTTGTCCAATAATCGAACTTATTATAAATGTACCATCCACTCCAGATTCCTCACTAATATGTATAAAAGGATTAAGTTGTTGTTCATTAAGTCCACAAGATAGTAGGAGTGATGTTGCCATAATGATGGATTATATAGATTTTTATTTTTGGAAAATCTGAAAATGTATTTTCAAATATTTTATTTTTAGAATAACATTAATTATGATTATATGTATTAAAATGAAGAGTGTGTGATGTTAATAATTATAATATTTAGGAATATATGACAAAACATAAACTTTACTGGTAAAAGTACATACAAAAGTCTAGACAATATAGTTATTATTATTATTTAATATTTATGTAATGAACAAAATCGGCGTTTAATTTCGGTTCAAATGTTTCTGCATCATCAGCTTTTTATGGAATAATCTGTCTTAATATATAAGAAATAAGAATTTATTTGTACATTTATCGGAAATATTGATAAAAATGTGATATTAATTAAATTGATGATTCAATAGGCCACTTTAGAAGATACCGATTTTTTCAATTCTTTTAAAAATCAATTATTAATTTAATTATTCTTTGAAATATGAAATGTATGTTCGAAATCATTTAAAATATGAATTTGAACATGATATTCACTCATTTTCCTAAGGGTCCAAAGTTTGTCATCTCAGTTAATATCAGCCAATGAAATATCTTTTTATCAATTTTATAAAATCGGAAGAAAAGTTATTCAATTTTGCATAAGGATTCGAGAACCAAAATTTGGAAAATCACTTAAAAGTTTTTACCTTTTGCATAAAATTGCTTTGATGAGCACCACTGACAAAAATTGGCTGACGGAAATACGAAGAAAGTAAAGCCTTAAGGTAAATAATTATAAATTTTACGTAGGTTAAACTTTTTTACTGACTAATAATAATTGTGTACATAAATAAGCAAAATTATCCAAATATAAAATGGTTTAATCGCAATACACTTTCTACATAATTTTTGGAGTACGATAACGATTTTAAAATAATATAATTTTTTCTATTAATAAATTTTCACAAAAAAATAAAATTGATAACAATTGATTAAATTAAAACCAATAAAAAATTATATAACTTTAAATCGATTTCAGATCAATATATCGAAAATTTAAATTTGTTTAGATTGAGTTTAGTACCGTACACATACATCTACTAACATAGCAGAGACGGGCGTACATTATAGCCGTCCGTGCACATTGCTTTTGTTTTTATTGAAATCATTTCGGTTAGTTTCGCGACAAACGTGTTAAAAAAGAATAAATATGTTATATTAAATTAATATATATATAACCAAGGCTGGAAACCAATTTTGTATTTTAGCTTTGTTTGATTTTTAGTTCTTCAACTAAAATTCAAAGATAAATGTTTTTTCGTTTTTATTGAATTTAGAATATGGGTTTGGTTTTCGTTTCGTTGATTTTAAAACTATGGTTTTGGTTAAGGTACCGTAATTTTTTAAGGTTTTATGGTTTTGAAAACCCGGTTTCCAGCCCTGTATATAATAAATAATGGGGTATATTATATAATATTTTGCTCTTTTAGTTAGCACACTTTCCTAATATGAATAGCACGCCACTGTCTTCCAATTATATAACCAATATATAAATTAAAAATAAAAAAAATTGAAAGTGCTTAAATTAGAAGAACAAAACAAAAATTGTTTATTAATAAATTGATGTCAAAATTTAAATGTATATTTATATAATCGCATGATTGAAATACTAAAAAACAAAATTTCAATTCTCAATATATTTCATAAATTAAAAAATTGGAAACTTAAAAAATAATACAGTAGGTAACCGATACTATTTATGTCAGTATGTCAAAAAATTATTCTGATTGAAAACAATTATATGACTCCTTGGTGTCAATGTCAAGAAATATGTGTTAAAATTCCACCAATTATTGCCACTACTATTAATTATTTATTTTGCCAAAAAAGTATATAATTATATACAGAAATCATAAAAAGCCTGTTATCTAAACTTAATATGTATAATATAAAATTGCTGGATTTGTCAAAAAAAAAGCGGAAAAAAACTAATTTACCTACAACGATTTCTTAGTATTTCATAGTTTTTCCCGAAAATTGGTCTTCCTAAATTTTAATTTAACCTTTTGCAAATTGCTGTATAAAGGGTGTCAATTATTGTATCGGTTACGCTATTCTCCATAATTTTATTAAAATTGTATTTGTTCACATAGTTATTTACTTTTCTATAAAATATGTTCAAAATTTAATTAATGAAATGCGAAATATCTTTTTTATTTTTATTATCTGTTTTAAAATAAAAGTGTTATCGAAAAAAGATAAATTGAGCAAAAAATTCTATTTTTATATTCATAGAAAAGTAAAAATTCATTTTGTATAAATGTTTTTTTTTTTTTAAAGAATTATAAAAAAGAATTCGTAACATTGAAAAATATCCGATTGAATCTTAAAACTAAATTTGCATATGTGGTTATTTTTAGGAATTTTTAAAATTTGTAGAATATTTCTATCACAATTTTTGTTAATATACATAATTTTTATTAAATCAATTTATCAAAGTCTCAAATTTTATGTGATATTACTTTGAGTGATTTCTTATTTTAAATTTTAAATGCTACAGAATGAAAAGCTCAATTTTATAAACACATGTTCGAATGGTCAACTAGAAAACCCAAGGTAAAACTGTCAAAAGATAATTTGTAAATATTTTATAATATTCTTGCTATGGTAAATTGCGACTATTGAAAAAATAATTTGCTCAAATCAAATATTTTTCTTTCAGTTTTCGAGGATAGTAATTCCAAAAATGAAACAAACTTCATAGGGTCCTTAAGATTTTTGGGATTGACACTTCCAGTTAAAATTATATTTACTATAGCTCTACTTTTAATTAATTGTACTATAAACTAATTCTTAACTGATTTGAATAAAAATTGGCACTCAAAGTTAATTTTGGTGGTTTTATAATATATATAATAAAACAAATAAGTTTTTATTATATATAATATATATATATTAATTGTTTTAGTCATATTTTAGTAATAATACTTAAAATTAACCAAACAAATTCCAAAGATGTTAATTATTTAGTTATACTTAATTTAATGATTCGTTTAAAATACTATAAATTATTATTTAACATGGTTTTAATTTGCATTGAAAATTAATTTTTTACCTTTTATAATTAGTTTTATTTAAATTAAATTATATTTACCGTACATATTTTTATTTAAATGGAAACGGCTATTAAAAAACGGACTTTAATTTTTTTATATTTTTATTAATTTGAATTTTGCTTTATTTTTAAATTAATCTATTTGGCATACAAATTACATTCTTGATGTAATATATTCCGTTTTCGAAAATTATATAATCATGATTTTTTTTTACAAATAACTATGGTAAAAATAGGCAATTTTGGGCTACCCCTAGGTTAACAGCTTTTTTTTTTTTTTTGAATATTTCACTCAATTTATAATTTTCAATTTATATAAACTTTAAATTAATACGAAATAAGTTGGAAATATAAAACTATAAAATAATTTATTGAAATACTAAATAAATAAATGTTCAAAGTGCAATGTAAATATAATTTTATGAAGATTATTGCACTCTGATATTTAGGTTTGTGTATGTTTACTAATTTTAAATTGAAAATTTTATTATATATTATACGTTAAAAAAGTATTTTGAATTTTTTGAATTTTTACTATTGTGAATAAATTTTTAGACATTAAAAAAAAAATTGTTAGAATTTTTTAGTAGAAATTAAAAAAATTTAAAAATATTAAATAATGTAATATAATAAAATTTTTAATTTAAAATGTTGCTAATTGTTGCCATAAATTGTAAATATGTATACAGAATTGTAAATACAAATAATAAGAATTTTATGTGAATGTGAAATTAATTTTATTACAAATTTATCTAATTTTCACGTATAGAAAACTAATTTCAACTCTTTGAAATTAAATTTAACAATTTTTTTGTTTACATTTGTGTTTTAAATTTGAATTTTTGGTTTTGGTTTTTAATTTCCTTAAATCGTTTATTTTTTTTTTTTCGAATAAAGAATAAACATATTTTTTACGACATTAGAAAAGAAATTCATGGTAAAAAAACACGTGTGTGAAATGATTTATAGCAGAATAATGTATGTAATATTTAAACAAATTTTAAATTAAAACTTACAAAAAGTATTATTACCTGTTATATATGTGTATAAAAAAAAACAATTAATAATAACAGTATCCCAAATTAAATTTAAAATCAACTAAATAAGAAATATTTTAAAAAAATTACTTAGTTTTGTTTATTCACTTGCAAACATTTAATATGTTAAAATCGTAATATAGAAATGTAGAGATTATAAATATTTTAAATCCCTTCCCAAAAAACTATGAAAATGTATGTGAAATGTAATCAAAGTCTATGATCAATATTAGCTTTATATATTATCCATACACGGTAAAAAAAAATTTCAAATTTATATTTTTTTTATATGTATCACTTTTTTGTTCATAAAACAATTATTAATTATATATAGAAGGTATTCCAGAATAATAGGAACTTCTGTAAACGTCATAATTAATTTGAACAGTACTTCTGATACTCGGTTCTGGAAATTCCAACTGAATGTTAAGCAATATCTTTTATATTTAAAATTTTCTTTTTAGGTAACCAATCAAAAAATAATCGTATCATTCGTCTGAAGTTACCAGACGATCTTGCAGGAATAACATCGTTTTTCTAAACTACATGTTGTTATTGGTTATATTAAAAACTGTTTGATAATTTTATTATTGTAGCCAGCATTATGTTACATATTTACATTATTTCCATTTAATACTGAATTCTGTGTACGACTTACAAGATTTTCAAATATTCTAGCTTCTATGGACCACATTCTTCTACGTACGTACATTTTTTATATTGTATATACTCCAACTTTATTTGCAAATTTCTACTAATTTCAGCAAATCTAATAATACCACTTAAAAATATAATACAGTACTAAACTATATTAAAAACTCAATTTACATACACAAACGAATCTAAACTATTTGCGAAATGAATCATAAAATTATATTTGAATTGGACCCGGACTAAATTATTTAATAAAAATATTCATTGAATTCAAAATATAAAATATTCATTGAACTGAAACAACAAAATATTCCTTCATGTGTAAAAATATATACACACCAGTAACTGGCGTTAACCTTTACATCACAAGCTTTCACTCTTTTATGGCCTTAAAACGCTTAAATTGTAAAAAAAAAAAAAAAAATTTTTAAACCATTCTTAAAGCAAATGCAAAATTAATTTTATAAACTGTGTAAATTAGTTACTTGAATTCATACATTTATATGAAGCACTATTTCTAATATATTAATATTAATACTGAATATTATATTTCTAGTATGAAAATATACTAATATCACTGTAAACGATCGCTCAAAAATAAATTAAAACTTCTCATCACTGAAATATTTTTAATAAAAAGAGAGCTTTTTTCAGTTATTGTAAGACATTGAAGCCATGTGCAAGTTTATAAGTGTGCCGTTTTTATAATATACTCAATACAGATTTTTTTTGAAAAAAAATTATTTCAGTCAAAAATTTAATTATTATTAAATATTTTGTTAATAACTTTTTTCCAATATTATAATTTAATTAATTTTCTCAATCTAAAGTTTAAATATTATATAAATATATATAATTCTAAAAGTGAAAGTTATATTTTCATTGATTGAAAAATTTGATTACTGTCTCTTCAATATACTTTTTTGGAGGTAGGTTAAGGTTAAACATATTATATCATGCCACCAGAGCTATAATAATATTCATAAATTTACATCTAATTTAAAAAAATAAATTATTAAATCTAAATTTCCACTTTAAAGCCAATTTTGTTTTTTTGGCACGAATATCTTTGTTTATAGCATAATTATGATTTGTTTTGGTATGATTATTATGTCGTATCACTAAACTATTAACTATGACGTTTAATTTTATGAAAATTGAAAATTTGTGATTATATTGAACCATGACCTTTCTTGTTTTTTTATGTATTCAAATATTATTCTCATTTTTATTGATATTAAAATATAAAATCATATGATTTAGATAAGCAAAAAAAAAAAAAGACAATATATTATTCAATCAAAAATTATGTATACACTTATGCTTTTGATAATGTTTTATGTTATAATAAACAATTAGCAAGATAAAGTTATTAATATTCTAGATTTATAATTGGTATTGTTAGTTATAAAAGTATTTAATTATTAGGTTATCACTAAGTATAAAATTCAACATTTAATAAAATATATATATAATAAAATGTTGATTTGAAATTTTCGAAGTTGTCGGTAAGCAAATTTAACAAAACGTAATTATTGATATATAAAATTTATTTTGTTGGGATTAAGATTAAATTAACGTATGTTTTGAAAATAAAAAAATTGTAAGTATACTAATAAAAAATTTAATTTAGTATAGCAACTATCTAATTTGTATAGAATAAGTTAATAATTTGGTATATTTTCAAGTGTTAATTAAGTCAAAATGAGTTTTAAAAAAGTATTACAATTTATTTCTGTGATTATATATTCAGATGGTTATTTTTATCAAAATAAAATTGACCTTATGATTGATTATTTATTTTCTTTTAATCTTGAACTAAAAATAACAAATAAAAATTTGTAATTTTATTATTTTTTATTTAAAATTTTTGTGTGGGTTTAAAATATTACCAAAAAGAGGTTTTCATATTTTAGTTTTATTTGACTGTTAACGAGTTCGGTTAATAATTTATTAAGTTCTATTAGTAATTTTTAATTAAATTTTACAATAATTGTTAATCACTGATTAATATTTTTGAATGGTAAAATAATTTGGTTTCAAGTGTATTTAATATTAAATATAGTTTATATAATATTAAGATATTAATTAATATTATGTAATCAATTTAAATTTTTTTTTTTTTATTATTATTATTTTTTAAACCCATCAAATTTTCTGTTCTCACTATGACGTTTACAATGTAAAATTAAATAATTAATAGATTTCAATAGACTATATACACTACACTCTACATTCTACAATATTTAAATGACAATTTATATTTTATGGAAATATTGAATTCAAAAAATAAAATAATCTATTTAAATTCAATTGATGTTTGTGAATTTTACGGTTTCATTCTGTACCATAGATAATATATACTATCTATGTATATTATACAAAATATATTATCTGTTCTGTACTTATATTGTTGGCGTTTTATTTATACATTTTCCATAATTACCAATATATATATTGATTATAGTTAGTAGAACTAACTTTAAATTAAATAACAGTTCAAAATTAAAAAATAAGTTCAATTTGAATTTTTATGTACATTCGTAATTACTTATAATATTCGTAATTTTAAACTATTCGAATAGATTCAAATAATGTCAAATAACAGTGTAACATGTCCTGTTCTACCAATACAGAGGTTGTGGGTTCAATTACACTGGTCTGTTATGTTACATATTTACATTTTACCACCTTCAGATAACATATTTACATTATTTAAAAATTAGAAGAGGACCCATATAAACAAAAATTGTTGGTGATTCTCTATAAAAAATTAAAAAAAAAATCAATTTACTGATTTTCTGATTAACTCAATATTTAAAACTTTTCATGAAATGAAAATAAAACAAAATGTAATTACCGACTTAACAAAAAATGTTACTGACTAATCCTGACATGAAATAAATCTCCGCAAATTAATAGTTATTTATTTCTGCTCTGCATGCATAAGTTAATATGTTAGATTTAATTTAGACCACATTATTAATAATAATACTCATTTTAATGATTAATATGAAAAACACAACTATCGTTCACAGAATTAATTTAAATCAAATTGCGGAATTACTAACAATGACTTTTGTATTTGTCTATTTTGGGTTTCGTAGGTTTCATATACATAAAACTTTCCGGATATATAATAATGTTTTTATATTTTGAATTTATATTAAACCTTTCACTCGTACTAATATTTGAAAGCTATTAAAAATTAGGCATAATTTTTTTCTTCAATGTCCATGTACGTGTCCATATTGATATTATTCGCGTACATAATTTTAAACACATCAACTTATCTAACATCATCATGGATTACCTTATCATTTTTAGGTATACCGATACCGTGGTGTGATTGTAGGTAACGTAAAGTAGTAATTCTGTCAATATACAGTATTAAAAGCGTTAAATAAGCTGCTATTTATATTCTTTATAAAAGAATTAATACTATGTACACAAATAATAAGTTTATCTTATGCTTGGATGGACGATCGACTCTAAGTATAATCCGTAAATTAACTACTTGCAAAAACATTTTTACTTGACTACAAAAGAAACGATTTTTAAATTATTAATCATTACTATTATTATATATATCACCTGTCGTAATATTTTTATAAAACTATTATATTTTATATTTGTTTTCCATTCTGAAATACTAAATATTATTTTAATATATTTTCAAAGTGTCCGAATTAATTAAGTCAAATGTCAAATATTAATTTGTTTGTTGAATTGGCTATTTATGAAAATCGCAATTCATTTATAATATAATTTGTAAAACTTACTTTTTTATCAAAACAACTTTATAATTATTCCACTATTATAAAATGTAAAGATATTTTTGTTTTTTGTGCTGGCGTGCTGACGTACTGTCAGTCAAAATTGTTAAATAAATGTCATTGTCATTTTTTCTACTCTATCCTACACTCTACCGGCAAAGCTAAAGACTATCTTTGGTACGGATATGAGATATTATTTCTATATTATATTGAAAGATGGCTCTGTTGGCAATTGCAAAAAATTTATCTTTCAAATTCATTTATTTTTTTTGTATATTTTAATTTTTTGGTTCTCTATGGAAACTCTCACTCAGCGGTCTGCAATAATAAAAATACTACAATTCATAAATAATGTTTAGCCAGAAGTTCATTGATTTTAAATTAAATTCCAAATGTTAATTTCTATAATTTCATTAAAAATTGTGTATAATCATGTGTAGTGGAAATACATATCTTGTTTCTATGGCTCTAATAAGGAATTATTAGAAATTGATCCAAATTATTTTGTCTTGTAAGTTTTGTAAGTTTAATTATTTGACATTTTATTAAGTGGACATTTGTGTACTTCTACAATTCTACTCTTATTTAGTACAGTGTACCTGCAGAAAATATTGTAACCTACTATAATGTTTTATGATTATGACATGAAATGTTAAATACGATCTTAAAATTGAAATTGGATATGATCCATCATCATCAATCACGGTTCATAATTAATCTAAAGTTATACAGTCATTAAATTTCTAATTAGCAAAAATAAATATTTAATTGTACTGTTAATTATATTCGGCACTCATTATAAACTTAACTTAACCATATTATTGCTGTGCCTAAATCTTTAGACATTGTCTAAATCTTGAATCTGCAATTAACTTATACATACTTAATAATAATGAGTACCGCTTAGTTATATATTATTGTTATAAATAAATTTATTTATTAACATAAATTTTTACATAATTATTTTTTTAACATATTTAGAAATACTACTACTAACAGTTCAAAATGAGTCTACAACAACGTCCAAAAGTTGATTATATAGCACGATGGTACTTTGGTGGCTTAGCATCAGCAGGTATAAATAACTTTATTTTCATATTTTTTAAAACTGAAATTTGTTTAAATAAAAATATATAAATCTCCAGGTGCTGCAATGTTTACCCATCCATTAGATTTAATAAAAGTAACACTACAAACTCAACAAGGACAATTGTCAATGGTTCAAGTAACTAAAAAAATTGTCAGAGAAAATGGTAAATTAAATATTATGTTTAATTATTGATGAGTATACTCATCTTTATTTATAGGTGTATTTAGTTTGTACAATGGTATATCAGCATCACTTCTAAGACAACTAACATACTCACTAACTCGTTTCGGTATTTACGAAGTTGGCAAACCATATATTAGTACAGATACATTCCTAGGAAAAATTGCATTAGCTGGTATTTCTGGTGCTATTGGTGGATTTGTTGGAACGCCAGCTGATATGGTAAATGTTCGGATGCAAAATGATGTTAAATTATCACCAGAAAATCGTAGAAATTATAAACATGCCGTGGATGGTCTATTTCGAGTTTATCGCGGAGAAGGAATTTGCGGTTTGTGGTCAGGTGCCACAACAGCAACTGGTAGAGGCTTATTAATGACAATTGGACAAATTGCATTTTACGATCAAGTAAAATATTTTGTTGTTCATTAGAACTATTTATTTAATAAGATTAAATTTACAAAATCTAGGTCAAAGTAATGCTTTTAACAACCCCATACTTTAAAGATGATGTTCGTACGCATTTAACAGCATCACTTACTGCTGGAGCAATTGCTACATTAATAACACAACCTTTAGATGTTCTGAAAACACGTTCCATGAATGCCAAACCTGGTGAATTTAATGGACTTTGGGGAATTGTTTTGCATACCGCAAAATTAGGTCCTTTAGGATTTTTCAAAGGCTTCATTCCAGCATTTGTTCGTATTGGTCCACACACTGTTCTATTATTTGTATTTTTCGAACAGTTGAGATTAAATTTTGGTATTGAGCGTACAATAACAGAAGTACCTAAAAAATAAAAACCATATATATAAAAAAAAAACACTTAAATAATATTTAGAATATTTTAATTAAATCGTTGTCATAATACTATTTTAACCGCAAATCAAATTTGGATCAATATAGTAATAATTAGTTTTGATATAATTTGCTAAGCACAATGAAAACTCAGCACAAATGTTTACATTTAATTTCTATATAATTAATTAATTTATAATCATATTGATCCGATTTTTTGGGATTTAGTAGCAACACATTACAAGTATCACTTAAAAATATTTCCAATTTCAATTCAATTTTTTTTACATTCCGCCCGAAGAACTGCTCGAGTTAATAATTGTTTAAAATAAATTTTGATTCTTATTTATTTAATTCTCATAAATTTCGAGTTTAAATTTCTGATATTAATTTAATACTTTAATGAGAAGTATAATTTGCAAATTATTTAAAGCTAAACAAAAATGAAAAATGAATTGAAATTTTTAACAATATATATTAAAGTGACTCTGGTGCTATTAGGAAATTATTTAAAATAATAGAAAAAAGGCCTGCACAAAAATTACAATGTAGTTTATAAGTAAAGAAGTAAATGACTAAATGCATTAATATCAAATAGTTTGTTAATAAAATGGTACGGAATATTATATATCATAAAAATTAATATTGTATATTATATAAAAATTATTTTTCGATGCTTTTATTGAAGCGTTTTAAAATCAGATTTAACAATATATATTGAAATAGTTAAACTATTTTATACAAAGTAATTTATTAGCTTGCTATTTAAGCTACAAAAAATTATTAAATTATATTTGATTTCTTTGTATAGTCAAAAAATGTTAAAAGTAATTTATTCTTATTATTGTTGTGTTTTATTATTCTGTTATGTTCAATTTATGTTTTAAGAATACTTACTAGTTTACACTGTAAAAGGACAAAAAACATTCCAAGTAAATTGAGTCTAAAAATGTATTAAAAATATAATTTAATAAAATAAATGAATTGAAATAAACGAAATGAATTTCTGAGAAATTATTATTATATTAGAAATTTAAAGTTTTTTTACCAAAAATCGCTTTGTACGTCTGAAATTGGATGTGTAAACTATACAGAGCATTTTTTTGGATAATTTAATTTGTACATACAATAATTAATTCATCGCGCACATTTAATCAAGTATCGTTTATCCCTACAATTTATTAATTTTGACATAAATCAAGTCCCCCACAATTTAATTTTAATATGACGAATTTTGTAAATTCGTTATATTCAAATCCCCCACAATTTAATTTTAATATGACGAATTTTGTATTTTTTTTTTTGTGTACGTTCCAAGCGAATTGTATGGCATCTATAAATTGGATTCCAAATAATTAAACTCCAGAATGGGACGTACTAAAGATGTGTAAGAATCAGAAAATTCATATTGATGAAACCCATAATAGAATTAGCGTTAGAGACATCATAAACATAATCAATTGTGAGCCTAAATTCTTAACACCTAAAAATTCTTAATTTCTGTCACATCTATAAAATGACATTACTTTACAATTTAGAAATATTTAATTTTAATTTATTACTAATAACTAATAATTTTTTTTCCCATTCATCTAGAAAATAACATGATTGTAATAATAAATTAAAAATAAATTTCAATAGAATTTGCATTCAATCAATAAATCATCCAACGAAATAGATAAGCATCCGATGTTGATGTTTGTTTCACAGCTTACTGTTGACAAGTCAGAATCTGATCGGGCCGATGTACGTAGGTACATATCCACAATTGCCTATAAATAAGGCTCATCTTCAATATTCATATCCTTACTTCCCCAGATCTTGTGATGAGAGTTGGCGTCATCCGCTAGTGTAGTTAGTTCCTGCCCAACTCTACCTTCGCAGAGCGCCAAGGTTTGATCTAATGTGTTGTAATGACTAATGAAACTTTAAGAAGATTTTAAGATTCTTTTTTGGCAAAATGGCAGAACGTTTCTTACCTTTTAATTGAGAGTGTAGTAATTAATATTTTCGCAACGCTAGACCCTTTATGTCTCGTTTAGCGGAGATCCAGGGTTCCTGGATTAGCGCCACATCGATATTCCTTTGATTCAGGGTGAGGAATAATTCAGCCGAGGCTAAACTACTGTGGTGAATATTTATTTGAATCACCCGCAACATCTATTGGAGTTACAGCTTGATTCTTTGGAGCTGGGGTAGCATCGAGTTTAGATATGCATTCCATGTCTACCTCCGGATCGAGAGTGATGTTGGCGGTTATTTCGGTGGTTTAACCCAGGTCTCTTTCCATCTCAAGGACATCTAGCGTGTTGGGGTTGGTATCATTAGGCCTACGTTTCTTAAGCCGCAGATAAACGCTACCACAACCCCAGGACATTTTAACAAATCGTGGGTAGATAATGTCCTCTGTCTTTTTATTGATTTGGAGAATATGATGTTGCCCACCATCTGCAGCGATTGATTTGCCAACTTTTAAAATCTTCCAATCACAGGTTGGTATTGAAAGATTTTGAGACCGTAGTTGTTTCAAATCCTGCTCTTGTTAGACTAGTCTTGGAATGAGCACTTCTGCATTTAGAATAGCTGTTAACTATCTTCAGTTTTGCCCCGACCCAAAGGTTTGTGAGGTGTGGAATCTACCCTCTTACACCAATCTAGGGTGAACTTGTCATTGCATTTGATCATCTTGACCTCTTTCAACCAGACCTCTTTCAATCAAAAGTTGGCATGATTTGGTTCCCATCGGTCTCCATGATCTTAAATATTTGAGTGATGTAGCTTAAGAATAAATATAATTTGCTTACATTATTAGAAGATGTATTAAAATTTAAAATTAATACACACGAAGCTACGCCATATTCTTATTACGAAGCTCAATATCATTACTAATAAGAGAAATGAAGGAATTTGCAAAAGATAAAGAGTAAGAATATATAAGGAATTTCATGTGATGAAAAGCCTATACGAAAATTTAATATTTTCTAGTGGATTTGTATCAAGTGTAATCAACCCATTCGAATTGTGTCTAGTGGCATCAGCCGGTACGTAAATCTATTTTTGTAATCTGCGAAAGATTTTTTGCTGGGACTTTTGCTCAAACTTGCAACGCTATATGTAGTATTGGAATTGATAAAATCCTTCCAACATTATGACGATTTGTACCGGAAGCATATGAACTTGTTTATTCGTCTTCGATAGTTAGAGTATCAAAACCAAAAGTGAAGGGGAAACATTATAAATTGATCTACAAATAATATTTAAGAAAAATGTTTTATATCTTTATACATAAACTGTCCATTTATTTCGATTCCAAAGATTTATCCACTTGCATAAAATTTAAAAATGATCGAGGAACAGGTTTAAAAAAATTTAAATATTTGATTAATTTTAAGTCTACTTTTTTTTACAATTCAATTAGAAAAAAAAAAAATATAAAAAAATTTAAAATAAAACAATTTCGGACTTTAAAATCTTAAATTTTATAAACTTTCTTATATTTTAGCAATTATATTTTAACTAATTCGATATGATAAATTAAATATGTACATATTCCGTACAGTTTTAAAAAAATGAACAAAAATTCTTTAAACAAAATTTGATATTAATGACTACATCAAAACCAAAAATAGAGTATAAGGCACGATGGTATTTTGGAGGACTTGCATCAACAAGTAAGGAATTTCAATATCGCAAACTTTTCCAATTTTTATATATGAAAAATTACTAAGCGTGAACGATTTAGTCTTTAGTTCATATAATTTTTAAATCATTGTATATTCTAATATTTAGGTGCAGTAATGTTTTCACATCCACTAGATTCAATAAAAGTATTTATGCAGACACAACAACAACGATTGTCAATGCTTCAAATTACTAAAAAAACAATCCAACAAAATGGTAAATTAATTTAAAATCTCCATTTCTTATTGACGTTCATCATTATTTATTATTATTATAGGTATATTTAGTTTGTATAATGGTTTATCAGCATCAGTTTTACTGCAGCTTACATACTCAATGACTCGTTTTGGTATGTACGAAGTTGGAAAATCATACATTAATACAGACACATTAGCCGGCAAAATGGCATTGGCTAGTATTTGTGGTGGTATTGGTGGATTTGTTGGAACACCAGCTGATACGGTAAATGTTCGGATGCAAAATGATGTTAAATTGCCACCAGAAAGTCGTAGAAATTATAAAAATGTAATAGATGGTCTAATGCAAGTGTATCGTACTGAAGGATTTCGGGGTTGGTTTTCAGCTGCTAGTACAACGAGTATTAGAGGAGGTCTTATGACTGTCGGGCAACTCGCATTTTATGATCAAGTAATTTTTTTTTGTTTTTGTAATCTAAATTGAGAAATCTAATAAGATTCTATAAATCTAGTTCAAATCAATGTTTTTGAAAACAGAATTCTTTAAAGATGATGTTCGTACACATTTAACAGCATCAATATGTGCTGCAACAGTTGCAATATTAATGACACAACCATTTGATGTTGTGAAAACACGTAAAATGAATGCTAAACCTGGTGAATTTAATGGAATTTTGGCAGTTGTTTTGCATACCGCAAAATCAGGTCCTTTAGGATTTTTTAGAGGCTTAGTTCCAACATTTCTGCGGTTTTGCCCACACACTGTTCTGTTATTTGTATTTTTCGAACAGTTGAGATTAAATTTTGGAATTAAGAGTACAGTAACAGAAGAACCTCCTAAAAAAACGTAAAAACCATTTTAAACCACTTAAATTGTTTTGATAAGCACAAATAGTGCTCTAATTTTTCGTGATTTAGTAGCAACACATACAAGTATCACTTAAAAATATTTCCAATTTCAATTCAATTTTTTTTTACATTCCGACCCCAAGAACTCGTCAAGTTAATAATACCCATCATAATTGTTGATTCTTATTTATTTAATTCTCATTAATTTCGAGTTTCGAATTAATATCAATTTAATATTTTAATGAGAAGTATAATTTGCAAATTATTGAAAGCTAAACAAAAATTAAAAATGAATTGAAATTTTTAACAATATATATTAAAGTGACTCTGGTGGTATTAGGAAATTATTTAAAATAATAGAAAAAAAAGCCTGCAGAAAATTTACAATACAGTTTAGGAGTAAAGAAGTAAGTGACTAATTAAATGCATTAAAATATCAAATAGTTTGTTAATAAAATGGTACGGAATATTATATATCATAAAAATTAATAATATTATATAAAAATTATTTTTTGATGCTTTTATTGAAGCGTTTTAAAATCAGATTTAACAATATATATTGAAATAGTTAAACTATTTTATTGCTATTGAAGCTAAAAAAAATATATTAAATTATATTTGATTGTCAAAAAATGTTAAAACTAATTTATTCTTATTATTGTGGCGTTTTATTATTCTGTTATGTTAAATTTATGTTTTAAGAATTTTTAATTTTTAAAACGCAAGTAAATTCCAAGTAAATTGAGTCTAAAAATGTATTGAAAATATAATTTAATAAAATAAATGAATTGAAATAAACAAAATGAATTTCTCTGAAATTATTATTATATTAAAAATTTAAACTATCCTTGTATAGCATGAAAATCGCTTTGTATAAGTCTGAAATTGGATTTGTAAACCATACAGACCATATTTTGGATAATTTAATTTGTACATACAATAATTAATTCACTGGCAAAAATCAAGTCCCCCACAATTCAATTTTAATATGACAAATTTTGTATTTTTTTTTTGTATACGTTCCAAGGGAATTGTATGGCATGAATAAATTGGATCCCAAATAATTGTACTTCAAAAAATGTGTAACAATAACAATCAGGAAATTCATTCCCAAATTACTTAACTTATTATTAAGCAAAATTTTATGACTTAAAGAATTAAATGCTTTTGAAAAGTCAGTAATAGTTAGGCCCACCTGACCTCCTGATTTTAAAGAATCAGAAACGAATTTAAAAAATTGGGCTAGATTAGTGTCTGCCGATCTACCCAAGACAAACCCATGTTGCTGGCTGATGTGATATTATATTCTTTCAATAAGAAACTTGGAAATCACAGATAATTTTGCAATAAGCCTATAATTCTCAATTTTCAGTTTTGACCCAAATTTGTGTATTGGCCAAATATTTTTTTTTTTTCATTCATCTTAAATGTAGAAAATAACGTGATTGTAATGATAAATTAAAAATAAATTTTAATGGAAAACTCAATGACGATTATTATTTAACTAAAATTAAAGCAGGAATGGTATCTGGGCCAGCAATAGGATTTGTATTCAATCAATAAATCATCTAACGAAACAGATAAGCATCTGATGTTGATGTTTGTTTCACAGCTTACTGTTGACCAGTCAGAATCTGATTTTATATCATCAACTGCTCGAAATATATTTGCAAATTATTTAATAAAAACATGGAAAAAAATTTCCGTATGGTTCGCAGAAACACCGATATAAAACATATTAGCAGGGTATTGGCCAGATTTCTTTTTTGAATTAATGAATGTCCAGAAATTCCTGCTATCAGATTTAATATTTGATTCTATCTGAAAAATGCATTAGTTGTACAAGAATATATTGTATTCTCTACGACGTAGAGTCTACGTAACCGATAAAAAATTAATTTATGATTAGAATTATTAGATTTTTTAAACAAACAATATGCTTTATTCTTGGTATTTTTTAAATTAATTAATTAATCGTAGGCACCCAGCAAGACATTTACCATTGATTCCGTCAATCAGAAATCCATCAATAGTAATTTTTGTCATTTATTGACACGTGCTATTAAAATTTAAATAATTGATTACTATAGTTAACTGAGAATCAATTATTTAGCAGTTAATAATTGATTCTAGTAATCATCTTCTGATTGGCTACGAAAGATTTGTAACCAAAGGAAATGATTCAAGGAATCAATTGTTAATCAGTTACAAATCACTAATACCCTTAATACCAGCCATCATTTTCTGATTGGCTACGAAAGATTTGTAACCAAAGGAAATGATTCAAGGAATCAATTTTTAATCAATTACAAATCACTAATACCCTTAATACCACAATCATTTTCTGATTTGCTTATTTATTATTAATCATATGTTGCTGTCAATTAATTAAGTGTCAAAGTGAAATAAATTTTGATTTGAAGTGTCACTTATGTCGGCATCCAGACATTTATTAAATAAAGACTATTTACTAAATATATAAATGTAAGTAAATAAATTAATTGTTTAATAATAATGAATAAAATTTGTGGTATAAGCAAACGACATTTTCGTTGTTTACTTAAGAGAATAAGACAAGCAGAAAGCAATGATGTAATTGCTTCAGGTGATGAAGCCTTAACTTTGCCACTTCATCAGAATGAAATTTCACAAAATTTAATAGTTGAAAGCGCAGATTACTCAATAGAAAATAAATTGGAAGATTCCAATTATTATTCATCTGAAAATGAAAATTATTCATCTGAAAATGGATTGCGTAATAAGCTAGCTATATGGAGCTATATAGAAAACAACGTTCCGCATAACACATTAAATAGTGCTTTTTTGGTAAGTTGTGATACTTTCAATAATGAATATATTTTGCTACTCTAACTTAATTGTGTTTTATCATAGAAGCTGTTCAAACCGAAATCTTCGGCGAAATTGAATTTCAAAATTCAATGAATGAAGCTTTTAGAGCTGAAAAAATGCAAATAAATAAATATAACTGGTCTCAAAAACCAACAAAAAAATGATCTTATATTTAATTTCTATTATTTTTTTATAATTTATGTACATATCCATGAAGAGATTATTTTAAATTTATGTTTTTATTTTTGTTAAAGATGCTTTAGTGCTATGTCTTAAATTTATATACTAAGAAAAATGAATTGTTAATTTTTTACGGTATCCAATATATAAATACTGTTTATAATTTTATATTTTTTATTTATAGATAGTTATACATGAGGTATGATTTTGAAATTGTACGATTTTATATCAAGGATCTTTGCTTTTTATAATATGAACCAGAATTCAATTTATAAATTGAAATATCCAATAATTTCCTTGAAATGCCTGGTTCATATTATAAAAATAAATTTATAAAAAGCAAAGATCATAAATATAAAATCGTACAATTTCAAAATCATAACCTCATGTATAACTAAAGTAGTGGTTTATTTGAAATCAATTTATAATTAATTTTAGGAATCACAATTTTATCAATTATTATTTGATTTTCAGAATCGCTTTATTTCAAATATACATCAATTTTTAATTGATTATTAGAAGCAATTTATTATTGGTCGGGATCTAGCCCAATCAGATTGTTTAAAAAAGCGGACATGGTCTATATAAAATAAATGGTTATTAATTGATTTGGAATCGATATTATAATCAATTCTATGATTCCAGAATCAATTTATTATCAATTAGGTTTCAATTCATGTCTTGCTGGGCAGTTTCAAAGTTTTTCCTCATTTTTTTAAGAAAAAACTGCGAAAAGAATGCATAAGAATTTTTCAATAAATGATAAGGTTCACTCAAATTCAAATTACATGAAATGATTATTAAGTGCATTAAAATTAGCTTTGTTGAAATCATAATGGAAGTTGCAGGATAATTATTACTACTTAAGTTATAATCTTGAAATTGTATATTAGCACAGCGCTAAATGTTGAATAGTATTTTTAACAAGTGGAAAATCTATTAACTCTACATTACAAATCATTACTAGCGAAAATTAAATCTAGAAATCTACTTGAAGAATTAGGAAGATTATTAAATTGAGTTAAATCCAGTAGGACTAAGCTATCTAAAAGATTAAATTCACCAACGTCATTGAATATTTATTAAATTAATGTCATTCACAATTACTGCATATTTAACATCGCAAATATGATCAATGACGTCACATATATATTATTGAGATGATTATCATAAACAGCGCCATCAGACAATGGTAATGTAGCTTAAGAATAAATAAAATTTAATTACATTAGAAGATGTAATAAAATTAATACACACACAGCTGCTCTATATTTTTATTCCGAAGCTCAATATCATTACAACTAAGAGATGATTTCACTACAAAATGAAGGAATTGGCATAAAGATAAGGAATAAGAATTTAAGGAATTTAATGTGATGAAAAGCATTCGAAAATTTAATATTTCCAAGTAGATTTGTATCAAGTGGAATCATCCCATTGAAATTGGGGTTGAGAATTATGCTCAAACTTGCAATGCTACAATATCAATTGTGGAAATATATGGGGCATTGACATTGATCCATTTTGATGATTTTTACCGGTTACATATATGAACTTGTATATTCTTCTTCGAAAGTTAGAGTATCAAAACCAAAAGTGAAGGGGAAAAACATTATAAATTGATCTACAAATAATATTTAATAAAAATATTTCGTACCTTTACATAAACTGTCTATTATTACTTTCCTTTGATTGAATTTACAATTCATTTTCTCCTCAACTGTGCATAGCTCCTAAACGGCTTTACCGATTGAAGTTCAAATTTTGAACTTACGCTCGTGTTATGACCTATTTTCATGGCCGGTAGATGGGGCGTGGGAGGTGCCCATTTTCAAAAAAGTCATGAAGAGTATAAAATTTTATATTAATATGAATATATGAATTCATGAAACACAAGAGATGATGAAATCAAATTGCAAAACATCCCTCAATTTATTGAATTGAGTAAACAAATCTTTTTTTTTTAATTTGTTATTGACTTCATACCACCAATCAAAGGCGCCAATGTAGGTCATTATGTTTGCTATATTCCAAAACCCAACAAGGCATTTTTCGACTTAATGATATTGGTATGACTGAAGAAATAGTTTCTACATCCAGTCCTCATGAAATTTTCGAAATTGAGCTACTGATTTGTAAGGGTTTTTTTGCTGATGATTCGCTGGTTTCTTGTCTGTTATTCTTATTTATTACTTAAGTTATATTGAATAATATAATTTAAATTATTTCTTTTTGTTAAAATGTAATAAGCCCTACGTTATGTTAAATAAAAATATAAATTAATTAAATTTAACCCACACAGATTTTTTCTGCACGAACTGCTACTGGTAAAAAAAAATAATGTACATACAAATATAATGGTATAAAATTATTAAATGAATTGTGACACCATTTTTTTATCAAGGGAAGTAGACCTAATCAGAATTAATAGTAGCAAATCTGATCAGATAGTATATATAAGGAGATCTTAGGATAATTAATAGTATTTATCAGAATCAATGGTATTTATAAGGGGTTTACTTCCATTTAACTATACTTTACCTTTACTGAAACTCTACTCTAGTACAGTCGTAGTTAACCCTACTACAATTGACCATTACTGAAACTACTACTAAGAATTATTAAAATGTAAGATTATATAATTTTAGTATTCTTATTTATTAGTTTTTAGTCGTATATTACTAATTATTAAGGTGTCTTTTTTCTTAAAAAAAAATATTTATTTTTTATTTTAATATGTGTATTTATTTCCATTCCAAAGCTTTATCCACTTTCATAAAATTTAAAAATGAGGAACAGGTTTAAAAAAATTAAAATATTTGATTAGAAAAATAAAAAAAATAAAAAAATTTAAAATTAGAAAAAAAAAATATAAAAAAATTTACAATTAGAAAAAAAAAATATAAAAAAATTTAAAATTAAACAATTTCGGACTTTAAAATCTTAAATTTTATAAACTTTCTTATATTTTAGCAATTATATTTTAACTAATTCGATATGATAAATTAAATATGTACATATTCCGTACAGTTTTAAAAAAATGAACAAAAATTCTTTAAACAGCATTTGGGATTAATGACTACATCAAAACCTAAAATAGAGTATAAGCCACGATGGTATTTTGGAGGACTTGCATCAACAGGTAAGGAATTTCAATTTCGCAAACTTTTCCAATTTTGATATATGAAACATTACTAAGCGTGAACGATTTAGTCTTTAATTTATATAATTTTTAAATCATTGTATATTCCAATATTTAGGTGCAGTAATGTTTTCACATCCACTAGATTCAATAAAAGTATTAATGCAGACACAACAACAACAAATGTCAATGCTACAAATTACTAAAAAAACAGTCCAACAAAATGGTATATTAATTTGAAATCTCTATTTCATATTGACGTTCATCATTATTTATTATTATTGTAGGTATCTTTAGTTTGTATAATGGTTTATCAGCATCAATTTTACGGCAGCTTACATACTCAATGACTCGTTTTGGTATGTACGAAGTTGGAAAATCATATATTAATACAGACACATTATTCGGCAAAATGGCATTGGCTAGTATTTGTGGTGGTATTGGTGGATTTATTGGAACACCAGCTGATGTGGTAAATGTTCGGATGCAAAATGATGTTAAATTGCCACCAGAAAGTCGTAGAAATTATAAACATGTAATAGATGGTCTAATACAAGTGTATCGTAGTGAAGGAATTCGGGGTTGGTTTTCAGCTGCTAGTACAACGAGTATTAGAGGAGGTCTTATGACTGTCGGACAACTTGCATTTTATGATCAAGTAATTTTTTGTTTTTGTAATCTACATTGAGAAATCTAATAACATTCTATAATTCTAGTTTAAATCAATATTTTTGAAAACACCATTCTTTAAAGATGATATTCGTACACATTTAACAGCATCACTATGTGCTGCAACAGTTGCTACATTACTGACACAACCATTTGATGTTGTGAAAACACGTAAAATGAATGCTAAACCTGGTGAATTTAGTGGAATTTTGGCAGTTGTTTTGAATACCGCAAAATCAGGTCCTTTAGGATTTTTTAGAGGCTTAGTTCCATCATTTCTTCGTGTTTGCCCACACACTGTTCTATTATTTGTATTTTTCGAACAGTTGAGATTAAATTTTGGTATTAAGAGTACAATAACAGAAGAACCTCCTAAAAAAACATAAAAACCATTAATATAAACCACTTAAATAAAAGGTATTAAGAATATTTTAATTAAAACGTTCTCATAAACTAAATTTAACCGAAAACCAAATTTGGATTAATATAATAATTATTTAAACAATACAAACAGCAGAAATAGTACTTCAATTTTTCCTGATTTAGAAGCAAGCTGGCAAATACAAATATCACTTAAAAATATTTCAATTCAATTTTTTTTTTTTACATTCCGCCCCAAGAACTGCTCGAGTTAATAATATCCATCATAATTTTTTAAAATAAATTTTGATTCTTATTAATTTAATTCTCATAAATTTCGAGTTTAAATTTCTGATATTAATTTAATCTGTTAATGAGAAGTATAATTTGAAAATTATTGAAAGCTAAACAAAAATTAAAACTGAATTGAAATTTTTAACAAATATAATATTAAAGTGACTCTAATAGCAAAAAAGACCTTCACAAAAAGTTTGCAAGTAAAGAAGTAAGTAAATGACTAAATGCATTAATATCAAATAGTTTGTTAATAAAATGGTACGGAATATTTATTTTATTTTTGATGAATATTAAATAAATAAATATATCGAATTTTAAATATAATTTTATTTATTATTTTTTTTTAGTGAGGACAAAATGTGGGAAGATAACAAACCTTGACGAATACTTTTTCTAATTTCAAAGTTATATACTAAAATCTAAAGATATAATAATTCTTTGTCGAATAATTCTCGGCTTAAATTATTATAATTATCGCATTTAAATTCGAATTTGTTCAGCATTATGTAGAGATTTTCTATTTTTATTTTACTTCTAGTAGTTGAGTGAATATTTTTAGTACTATGATACCAAGATATGTACCATTTTTAGGTCTTAATCTTGGGCGAATCATAATATTTTTATTTGATAATTTGCCAAGTTTGATCAATCTTCTGCGTACAATATTTATAATTGAATTACATATTTCATGAACAGCTTTGATAGTAATGTTTAAACTACCTTAAAAATTGTCGAAATTCGAAACAGCTAGTAAACATTATTCAATTGGAGTATAATATTGGAATTTTCATGTATAGACATTTTTTGTATAATTTCCAGTTGGTTTTGTTGTATTTGAATGCTACGTTTTGTTTTTAATAATCGCTGATAAAGAAAGCTGAAAAAACACTGGAAGATGAACTGAAACTATTGGTCCTAACTAGTTGTATATAAAATTTCACAATTAGTAAGATATAAATCTGTTGTTAATGACCAGTCCTTGTAAAATTAGTTGTGGTTGCGTACAATATATCGAAGAGGTTTTTGAAAGTTTATTATAATATTAACTAAAACCGACTAACTTCATTTTTAAATTCAGCTTTTAAAACATGGTGAGGCAAAAGTAACTTACACAATTGTTTTTGTTATAACTTTTGACCTATATATAATAAAAGGAAAAGTTTTTATCGGTTAAATTGAAGTTTATTTCATGCAACATTTATTTAATATTATAATGAATACTGCAAAATTTCCGCTAAATTCATATCATTAGCTTCATCGCAAAGCCTGGTTAATATTTTTTTTGCATAAAAGACGTCAAAATATCTGCCCCAATCACTTTTAAGCTCTACAAATGTATATATATAGTTTGTTGGCGTACAACTATATCATAATATCCGAAGAGAAGGCCGCTACCCGCTAGGGATAAATCAGGTAATTGTGGAAGTAAATTTAAATCACCAATTTTTAATGGATTATCAAAAAATCCCAATAAATGTATTTTTTTTTGTGAGTTTTGTTGGGCAACTTAATGCGTTTTCGTTTTTTATCACAATTTCTACGACTGATGTAACATGTAAGTCAGAAATATACAAACGTTGGACTTTTGCTATGTACGAATCTATTTAATAATGTTTTCTATTCTTTCCTGGTCAAAGGATATATCTTGAAAATTGGCCAAATGCTTCTATTAAATTTAATTACACAAATTTAGTGGGTAGATTATTTTTACTTTGATGAAGATTATTATTACTTTGATGAGAGAAAAGCTACATATTCCACTACACGTTTGTTCAAATTCAGTTACGCTGACGCTATTAAAATTTACGAAAATAGCGTAATTGTTGAAAGAACGTGAAGAACGTTTAGTGCAACATGTACTTTTTCACTCATAAAATACTTGTATTTATCATGATTGATATAATATTGAAATTTAATTTATTTTTTGTTATATTTGTTCTTGGGGGTCTGGGTTGGTATTCTACGGGTAGGCATTATCTCAGCAATAAGTTAATGTTGCAACTGTAGAAGAGAAGCTATTGACCAAGTGTTTGCTTTACCTCCTCGCGTTGGCCCACTGGAACTGTATCAGTATCAAACGCAGATTAAGGTGTAAGTTTTACCGTGCCCATAACTGCGTGACTGAGGGTGAGCTCAGTCGTTAACGGTGTACTCATGAATTGCATACCAGGAGACCTCCAGAGTATATAGCCTTGCCATGGTATCGGACCAATCGGACTTTAATAACTCAAATCCTCCAATAGTAATGTCGTGTCACCATGCAAAAACACTAATTCAGAAACCATGGATCATAGGTAAAAATATTTGTGGTTTAGGTAACTCTGGTGGTAAGTAAGTTAGCAAAAATGTTAATTATGTTCCAATTACAGAATTCTGCCTGGATGATGTAGTAGCAGCAATTGTTGTATTTTCAATATATGTTTTAAGTGTTCTTAGTAGTTTACACCATAAAAGGACTGAAAAAATACCAGCTATAAATTTAGTCTAAAAATGTAATAAAAATAAATAAATTGAAATAAACGAAAAAAAAATCTGTAGATTTATGTTTTTAAATTAAATTACGAAATGTTTATGTATTATTTATTGAAGTAAAAATTAAAATTTCTAAAGCATAAAAATGTTATGCCTCAATTTTGAAATGTGTAACCCGCACGAGCAGCAACTTGTTACAAAGCGCTTCAGAAACTATTATTTATTTTCTCAATATCATTCCAAATATTATGCTTGCAAAATTTGGACGGGTCTACACTAGACCTATGTTATCAATTATCTATTTTATTTTGAATGCCTTATTACTCATATATCATACTAACTCCTACTGTTGCTCATTTTTGGTTTATATATACTTTTTCTTACTGTTATTTTCGTTCTGTTGTAAAACTTTTATGGTTGAATATTCAAATTGTCCACCAAAATATAGTCAAAAGTTATTGTCAATATGGAGGATGAATTGGTGCCAGTACAAATCAGTACAGGACAAATCGCTATATAGCAGTTATTGGATTTTAACAATATCATATAGCTACCAATATCATATAGCAACATGAAATATTTTTTTAAATTATTGGCCTTTTAACAAACAATTAATTTATTTATTGATTTATCGGCCTTTTAAAAATTGTTTATTTAATTTAGACGGACAAAATTTAGTTTTAATTAATTCATTTTATTTGTGTCTTTTTGTAATTTTCAATAAAACAGCAATAATTCTACATTTTTGTAATTTTTGAAAGAATTTTTTTAGGCTTGATTTCCATCAGGATCTATTTCAAAGTCCACATAACAATTGTTTATTTTGTGGCGATTTGTACTTACACCGTAACCGTATGCACTTTAATGTCACAGTATGCAAAAGTATTTGTTAGCCTTCGAAAGTTATATTCCTAGATTTTTCCACTTTAATTGAATTTGAAAATAGGAAACATGTTTAACAATTTAAAATTTTTGATTTATATGTCTACTTTTTTTTTCATTTAATTTAAAAATAAAAAACTCATTATAAAAATATTTCAAATAAAATTTAAAATTAAAATATTTCGGACTTAGAATTATTCTGAAAAGCAATATCCTGAACTATTTCGGTATGATAAATTAAATATGTTTGCTTGTTCCGTACAGTTTAAAGAAAAATGAACCAAATTTTCTTTAAATAACTTTTTTTCTGAAAAATACTAATGACTACTACAAATGATAATATTGAGTATAAACCACGATGGTATTTTGGAGGAATTGCATCAGCAGGTAAGAAATTTCAATATCACAAATTTTTCCAACTTTTATATATGAAAAATTACTAAGCGTGAACGATTTAGTCTTTAGTTTGTATAATTTTTAAATCATTGTATATTCCAATATTTAGGTGCAGTATTGTTTACACATCCACTAGATTCAATAAAAGTATTAATGCAGACACAACAACAACAAATGTCAATGCTTCAAATTACTAAAAAAACAGTCCAACAAAATGGTATATTAATTTGAAATCTCTATTTCATATTGAAAGTTCATCATTATTTATTATTATTGTAGGTATATATAGTTTGTATAATGGTTTATCAGCATCAGTTTTACGGCAACTTACATATTCAATGGCTCGTTTCAGTATTTACGAAGCTGGGAAACCATATATTAATACCGATTCATTCCTAGGTAAAATTGCATTAGCTGGTTTCGCTGGAGCAATTGGTGGATTTATTGGAACTCCAACAGATGTGGTAAATGTTCGAATGCAAAATGATGCGAAATTGGCGGCAGAACAGCGAAGAAATTATAAACATGTAATAGATGGTCTAATACAAGTGTATCGTAGTGAAGGAATTCGGGGTTGGTTTTCAGCAGCTAGTACAACGAGTATTAGAGGGGGTTTTATGACTGTCGGGCAACTTGCATTTTATGATCAAGTAATTTTTTTTTTTTTTAATCAAAACTGATAAATCTAATTAGATTCTATAAATCTAGATTAAATTATTACTTTTGGAAACACCATTATTTAAAGATGATATTCGTACACATTTAACAGCATCACTATGTGCTGCAACAGTTGCTACATTACTGACACAACCATTTGATGTTGTGAAAACACGTAAAATGAATGCTAAACCTGGTGAATTTAGTGGAATTTTGGCAGTTGTTTGGCATACAGCAAAATCAGGTCCTTTAGGATTTTTTACAGGCTTAGTTCCAGCTTTTATTCGTATTGGTCCACAAACTGTTCTAATATTCATATTATATGAACAGCTTAGATTAAATTTTGGTATTCCAGTCCAAAAGAAGTAAAACTCGTAAAAAATAATAAAAAAATATGTTATATAATAAATTAATTTAAAAAATTCCATTGAATGAAATTATAAATTATCCTTGAATTTGGGAACTGAAGTTTGTATATTAACGAACTTTTAATTTTTAAAGGTACAGACAAAATTGTAGTGAATACTAGAGCAAATTAAACAATTTCGTTAAAAATAATGTTCAGTTTATATACAAAATAAAATTACATTATACGATTTAAAATTAAAATAACATTATCATTTCAAATTGTAAAATATTAAATAGTTTAAAATATACTTTATTATGTTGTAAAATATATATAATTAATTTATAGTAAATGTTTTGTTGTTGGATGTACTATTAAATATAATATTACTATTTTAGGATTCACTTTTTTTTAAAGAACACTCAATATCAATTCTGCTTCGCATTTCTATGAATATTTATCTCAGTGTCAGTTAGTTGTTGTAATATGGTTTCCCATCAATTATATGTGCTAATTTGGACACGATCACGATTGGTGAGAAGCATTTTATTCTACCTCAAGTAGTTATTGATGTCAGTAGCTGTATTTTTTGTTGAAAAAGTCAATATTGCCATTTAATTATTTATGGTTTAATCTTAGAATACATAAATTTTTTTAATTTA
Source organism: Rhamphomyia laevipes (assembly GCA_963920725.1). Taxonomy (NCBI): domain Eukaryota; kingdom Metazoa; phylum Arthropoda; class Insecta; order Diptera; family Empididae; genus Rhamphomyia; species Rhamphomyia laevipes. The sequence continues at coordinate 42,484,719 of OY987257.1, read as the reverse complement.
GATCCAAAAAAATCATGGTATTTTATAGTAGGAAAATACGATAGTGGAAATACGACTTCGTATTTCGTTCCAGAAACTCCTTAAATATTCATCATCTTTAAAATATTTAGATGATTGTGTTATATATGAAATAATTATTACATTAAATCTGTTTGATATGAAAATCTATCAAGGTTTGAAGCGATATTTTTGCTCCTTGTATTATAATTTCTCAGTTTTTTATGGATCTTGGATCTAATCTAGAGTAATTAAAGAAAATAAAGATGTAATCAATAAAATCATGCTAAGAAAATATTTCAATAAAATGAATTTAAATAAAGAAAAATACAATTTATTAAAATTGAGATATTATTGTGCACTGACCCCTGGGGTACACGGTGTTTTGTATTTCACGTATTTATTGTAAATAATTATGTAAAATTGATTTTTTCGAGATGGCGACACAACATTCTCATAAAAATGTGTCAAAAAATTGGACATATAAGTGAAATGTGTAATAAAAATTATTATATTCGGATCATTTGGTTCTACAAAATAAATCCAAATTTAATATTTAAATTAATTTAATTTAATTTTTTTATCTTTTTTTTTTTTTTAAGTATTAAAAAAAAATATATAAAAATTTGGTTATTTAAATAAAAACAAAAAACTTGTTAAATTGGAAAGTTAAATTCTTCCAATTAATTTTTTTCAACGAATAGCTAAATATATAAGAATCTAATTTTTGAATAACAATATGTCAAATATAAATATATTAAAAATATATTAAAAATGTCAACAAAAGTTTCACGTTTAGATTATGAAACAAAATGGTACTTTGGTGGTGTTGCAGCAACATGTATCATCAATAAATTATATCAACCTTTTTTATAGTTTTAACTATTAATATATTTTTTATTATAGCTGCTTCATTATTCACATATCCATTTGAGGTAATAAAAACAAATATCCAAATTCGACGAACAAAAATTTCAATATGGCAAATGTATAAAAATATAGTCACAATTCATGGTAATCTAATCATTTTTAATAAATTTTGTAATATTCTTATAAATAATTATTTCTGGTTATATCAGGTATTAAAGGTTTATATAATGGAATGACGGCTAATTTAATGAAACATTTTACATATTCGTTTATTCGTTTTGGTATTTACGATGCTGGTACTCTTCAGATAAATAGTACACCAATGCGAAATAAAGTTGGAATTGCTTCTGTTGCTGGTTTTATAGCTGGTTTTATGGGAAATCCAATGACAAAAATTAATATACGAATGAGTAATGATCTCGTATTGCCAAAAAGCAAACGTAGAAATTACAAACATGTTTTTGATGGTATGCATCAGATATATCTAAAAGAAGGAATTAGAGGTTTATATGCTGGTTGTACAGCAAGTTCTCTTAGAGGATCTATAGTGGCAATTGCACAAATTGCACTTTACGATGAAGTTAAATTTATAATTAAATTATAATCAATAATTTTTGTATTTCTTTTATTTTTTTTAAATTTCAGTTAGCAAATGAACTTATTAGAAATGGACAGGATCATAATAATCCAGTTACACATTTTCAAGCAGCACTACTTTCTGGTATAGTTGTTACAATAGTTACTGAACCATTTAATCTTATAAGATCACGATTAATGGAAGGTACTCCAAGTAGTATTCGAGGAGCATGGGAGATGGTTTGGTTTACAGCAAAATATAGTCATAATAAATTTTTTAAAGGCTTGGTTCCCGCTTTTATGCAAATGGTTCCTCAGACAATTCTAACGTTTATGTTTATGGAACAGCTTAGAATACATTTTGGTGAACGATTTATAGTTGAAGAAATTCCGGAAATACCAAGCAATGATGTGAAATAAAATACTTTTTCTTAAATGATATAAATAATTGAGAAATAATATCTTTAATGTAACACTATTTGAAATATAATGGGATGGATTTTTTGTTTGAAAATTAATATTTAATAAGAAATTTCAATAAAATAATGATTTAAAGAAATTATTTTATTAAAATTAAAATTTAAATGTAATAAATCACGTTTAAGATATAATAATTTTTAATCTTTTATTTTATTATATTTTGTAAATTTGTGTTTTATATTAAAATATGAATTTCTGTTTGTTTATTATATTTAATTGTTTTAATATAAATTTATAAAATAATTATTTTTAACAACCCCTACACCAACCAAGCATCAATAATGAATGATCTTATAAAACAATTTTTCCTGCGGAAAACTATAAAATATTATTTTACTTTGCAGCGTAGTAAGTTTTGAGGTCCCAAATATGTAATTGGATATAGTATTTATTATATCAAACACACCTAATAAAAGTTTTAAAACCAGTGGAATCTATCAGCTTTTATGAAAAATATGGTTTTCAGTTAGTTATTTTAGTACCGGCCTTTGCCGTACTCCATTTTTGATATGGTGTTCATTCGAGCTTTATTTTATATAAATTAATTATAGATATAAATTAATAATTTAATTAGTTTATATTTAATAGTGAAACACTTAATAATCTTAATTAATTCTTAATTTTTAAAATAAACTGTATAACATAAATTAAAATTTATTAATATATGATTTATGGTTTAATTTATGTTTTATTGATTAATTTTAATTGTATAAATTTTATGTTTGGTGTGTACCTACAGTTGAAAAATTTACTTTACACAAAAAACGGATTTAATCTAAAATGTGACAAAACTAAATTAAAAACTCAAAATACTGGACAATTCTTGAAACGAAATTCTATACAACGCAGAAAATTAACTAAATCCTTAAAGAAGTGAACCGAATTACATGGAATAATCGAAAAATATTTAAAATAATTGTCTAATTTCTAATAAATATTTCTTAATATTTTTTTATTCATATAATCTTTTCCAAATTTTCACCAATTTTTTTTAAAATGGCAACCTATCAGTTATTTATTTCAAAAAAATTGAATAAATTAAAATTGAATTAAAAATTTTAAATATAAAATTCCAAAAAATTTGTAATTTGATTTAGTAAATCAAAATTATATCAAAATTAAATAAAAATTATAAATACATACTATTTACAATGTTATTTATATAAGTAAGTTTGTTATATTAATTTTTAATTGATTTGTAAATTTCTAGTGCAGAATAATTTATACAAAAAAAAAAACTATTTTATTAATAGGAACATAAAATGACAGAAAAAACCAAAAAAACTGATCGACTTCCAAGATGGTATTTTGGTGGAATTGCAGGTGCAAGTTAGTATATTATATATTTTTTAAAAGTAATTAAATAAATATTTTGAATATTTTAGTTGCAGCAAGTATAACGCATCCTTTCGATTTAATTAAAGTATCATATCAAACATCTATGAAATATAAACCAACAATGATGCAAGTAATTAGAAGAATTATGTTAAAAAATGATGGTAAATAATAGAATAATTAGCTAAATCCATAATTTAATTAATTTATATATATATTAAATGATTTTTTTAGGAAAGTTTCTTGCTTTTTACTCTGGTGTGTCAGCTGCCTTATTGCGTCAAGTTACATATACAACAACTCGTTTTGGTGTTTATGAATTGGGAAAACCATATATTAAAACAGATCATTTTTTAGGAAAAGTTTTATTAGCTGGTACAGCTGGTGTAATAGGAGGTTTTGTTGGTACACCTGCAGATGTAGTTAACGTACGTATGCAAAGTGATAGTAAATTGTCAATGCAAAAACGAAGAAATTATAAACATGCTATAGATGGCCTGATAACGGTATACAAAGAAGAAGGTATTCGTGGTTTATTTTCTGGTGGTGCTATAACTAGTTGTAGAGGAATATTAACGACAATTGGACAAATTGCATTTTATCAACAAGTTAAAGGAATGTTAATGAATACAAACCGATTTAATGATAATGCTTATACACATATAACAGCTTCGTTAATATCTGGACTATTATCATCATGTATAACACAACCATTTGATGTAGTAAAAACACTTAGAATGAATAGAAGACCAGATCAAAATAGAAGTATTACATATATTATAAGAAAAACAGCTAAATTAGGTCCTCAAGCTTTTTATAAAGGATTTTGGTTAACTTTAACCCGTAATATACCACATACAGTTATTTTATTTCTGGTTTTTGAAGAGCTTAGGATTAGTTTTGGAATTGATCCACCACCGAAAACGATAGAAAAAAAATAAAATTTATGTCATTTATAAATAGCTATATCTTAATATTGTCCTGTTGTCATGCGATTATCTGTGCATAATTTGCTAAATACTTTCATTATGAATAGTAATGTAGAATATCATGAGAATACCGATTCGGTTTAACACAAACCTCGAAACCAATCAAAATTCATATTTATATTCTAATATAAAAGAAAATTAATGGGTTGAGTATAATTGTTTGGATACACTGGATTTATGTAATTTAAAAATAAATATAATTTATGATAATGATAATTTCTTATACATTTTATTTTTGTTTCAGTCACATAATATGAAGAACAACTTAAATAGTAAAAGTTTATTTTATATACCTAAAGTATAAGGTTTTTATTGATGGTGTATTATTGGAGAGCAATCAAATTAATTAAATATTCGGAAGCCAACAATGATGTGAAATATAGACATACATTTATTTATTAAATAAATGTTAAAATACAAAATTTTTGAAGTTTTTTTTTAAATATTTCGTTATTAAGATACGTCAAAGAAATATTTTTTTTTTTTTTAAAAATAATTTGATATTACTAAATTATTTTCATAAAAGTAATGAAAACATTAGACTTATTTTAAATAAGTGAAATATTATTATGTACCCCTGTATTTATACAAATATATGCATTGGACCATGCTTAATTGAACCAAATGAATTTATATTTTGATTTGAAAATTTCGAAAAGGAATTACTTGAAGCTACCGACATCGACTAGATCACGTAGCCTATAACTTTTGTACATAATTGTAACTAATTTATATCACATAAAAATCGTTATTTGCTCTAGAGAACGGAAAGATACATAAAAAATAGTTTAGAAAAATTAGCTTAAGTTACAGGACTATACAGAAAGGTGCAGAACCGCAGAATTTAATATTAATCAGAATCTAAACTAGAATATATAAAATACTGCATGGTAATTTTATCATGGACTGTATACTCATAAAATAAAATATTCTGCAAGAAGAACTGTGTATTAGGGGATCCAATTACTCGAGAATTCTACTACCCGGGTATTTCGAGTTTCAATTTTGAACTACTCGGGTAGCCCGGTAGCCCGAGTTCTTCGAATATTCTCAAAATATATGTAATAAATAATAAAGTCAATACAAATCTATTTTTTTTTTTTCTTAAATTATTAAGTAAATTTATGGAAAATGACACATATCTTATCTAATTAGTCTTGAAATAATATTTTAAAAATTTAAAATATTATTTTTTCGCAATCAACTCATGTTCGTTTTAAGTGATTGGTATAATTGTTCTAAATTGGTTGTTCTCTTATCATTTCCTTCCATAATCTTCAACTCTATTTCAATTTGCTGCGATATTTCAAAATTGGGTTTTTGTGGTGAGGCTAAAAACGTTGACAATACATTACTTAACGTGTTCTCTTCTTCTTCAAAATATTCACTTTGAACTTGAACTTTTTGGATTACTTCATCTTCAACATAATTGTTTATATATTTGTTTTGCAGTTATCATAATATTATATTTAGTTGAATATGAAATAAACTTATTTGATTGTTTAATTTTAATTAATAGTTCGGTTAAAATTTTTATACCCATAATTGTACCATTTCTTTTAATTTATAGAAAATGAATATTAAAATTCCTTCAACAATTAATAAATTAGTTTCTGTTTTACTTAATTCATTCACTGCTTCATTCAAAGGTTCTAAAATTTTTACAAGTTCTTTAAGAGACGAAATATGCTCATTAGATGGAACTATTGTACTTAGTTCAGCCAAAGCCTTATATATAGAATCAGATAATAATATGAAACGATTTATAATATGTATTAAGGAATTCACCGTGTGTGACAGTTTTGGAAAAGTTTAAAAAATTTTCCTTGCTGTTATGAAATTACGATAACTTAACATAGTATAGCTAGCTATTTTTTTTTTAATAGAAACTCGTTACTCGGGATTGTATCCGCTACGATGTATCAAAATTACTAGTAGATATGTATTGCTGCGCAAATACCTTTTATAATTAAATTATTGTAAAAAATTTTAAATATATTAAAATGCATAATAATTTCCAAAAAAAATAAATCTAAATATTGAAAATATTTGTTTTTTTTAGTGGATATACGAAATATATTAAAGAACATAAAATCAGAATTTTAATATATTTTAGTATTATATATTTTAATTATACATTTGCATAGGATTTGCATATTTACAAAATTTCTTTGTAGTTTTTTCAGTATATCCTGTGCATTACAGTTTTTTTTTATAGAACCTGACTCATAAACAAACCAAATATTTTAGAAGTAATATTATAATATATTAATATATATAAGTAATATATTCCTATAACCAGACTTATGTATTATACTTAATATATAATAATTCAAATACATATATTACTCGATTTTCGTTTGGCTGGCCTTTTGAATATGTAATATAAAATGCATAGACTGTAGATATAATCATCAACTTGTATCTTTTCCAATATTCTCCACCATACATAACGAAATTATGCTATTTTTTATTTTATTTACTATATTTATACATATATAATATAAGTATTTGTACACGTAAACTATAAATATATCAAAGTATGGAGAAAAGTAACACTTGCGCAGAAATTATTATGTATATTTACATATTTATAAAATATATTTTTCTCTTTAACTGTCAATTTTATTAGTTTTTTAGTGGGTGTACCATTTAAATAATCCCATTAATCGGATGGAAACAGCAAGATATTTTTAAAGTTATAGAGTTATTGACACTAAGAAGAAGATTTTAACAGCTATTTTTATTCAATTAACAAAATTAACTCGGGTAGGTTTAACATTCACAAAATACTATAACTATAATAAAAGTATATATCTTCAAAATCTTCAATTTGTAAATGGATCATATGAAAAGGGAAAAAAATAGACTTGCATAGAAAGAGAAGAATCCCGCGAATGATTCATGTATACAGGCAAGAATTAGGGACCGTTTAGAACTAACTATTCCTGTCGAAGGATTGTTCTAAACGGGATTTCTCGACGAAGGAGAACTACTTAAGTCTTATCTAGCTCAGTTCGTTCATCAAATATAGTAACAAAAACATTACGAAGCAGGTGCAAGATGATACACAGAAACTTTTCGATCGTCTAATATTTATTTTTTCGGAACACATTTTTTAAATCATAAAACTATTAGGTACTTTATTTTAATGCAGAATTTTTTACAGCAGTTATTGATTGAATAGCAACATAAATAACATTTCAATTTCTCACTCTAAAAAGCCATTAACTTGTTGTTTTTAAAAGTTTGTTCACTATAACGAAACTTATGGTTATTTCGAAACGTAAATACTTAAATTAGTAGCTTTAAATTGCAATAAAATGTCATGAAACCTCAAACATTTGAGCCTCTATGCTGTTCCAAGGAGAGTGAGGAAGGTGGAAAAACCAATAGGAAAATAGTATTTACTACAGATTTAAATGAAGAAGCTTGACACCTTGTCAGCAAGCTTTAATTACTGATCAAAATAATTTATAAAAACTACTATCAAATTAGCAATAATTTAATAATTTAGATGAATTCAATTAACAACAATTTAAAATTGACATCTTATATTATTATTAACTTTATTGTTAAAAGCTAATTAGAAAAGTAAGAGTATAAATAAAATCTCTTAAATTTATCTATTATTTATTCTCTGGAAATTCAACATTATGTTTGTGTGTGTGTATATGATTCAATATTGGTGGTTTCAATTTCAATATTTTTTTCTTCTTTTGCTATTTCATCAGTTGGTCGTAAACTTTGAAATGGTTCGGTTGTGCGGTTTAGATAATATAAATATAACTTCGTAAAATAATATTAGAACAATTACAATATTAATTTTTTATACTTTCTTATAACCTTCATAACTTGTTTTATTTTTTTTATTAATCGTATTTAAGATTATGTGATTAATTTAAAATTAATATAATTAAAAAGTTTTATATAGTAATTAAAAAAATATAGATTTAAAAAAACTGTTCAATAAAAATTATTGATAATTTTGTTATATTTATGATGCTACAGAGAAGAATATCATTTCGGGAATTTCTAAAGAAGTTGTGCAATTAAATTTCCTGGAAATTAAAGTGTATATAATATAAAAATTGTTTAGTTATTTTAAATTTAATTTAAAATCATATATTAAATAGTTATAAATGATTTTAGTGCCATTTTAAAATTTAACTTAATTTAACTAAATATTATAATAAAAATAAATTCTTTTTAATTATTATAAACAAAATCTAATAAAACAGATTTTTACCTTATTTAATAATAATTATTATTTTAGTGTATTAATTTTAAAACATCAATAAGAAAAATATACACAACTTTATTATGTTTAATGTAAAATATACGTGATTTTTGTAGTAAGATTGGTATTAGTATTAGTTTTATAACAAACACTATAAAATTTGCTGAATATACTGTAAAACTAAAATATAGCATAATCATTTGACATATCTCTCAGATAGTTTTACCATTTACATTTAAAACAACAACAAAAATCTATTTTTTTTTATAAGTAATGAAAAAAAACCAGCTTTACGTATTTGACATTTTAAAAGACAGCATCACCAAAATCTGTACAAAATGAAAACATTAACTTTTTTAATTTATTAGCTACGTATATAAATTAATTTTCCAATTATAAATACTTTTTTTAATTTAGTTAGTAATACAATATTAAAATTTTCATAAATTCTTTTCTGACTAATTTCGATAAATAAGTAAATAATAAAAGAAAGATACAAATACATATAATTGCATAAAATATCTTAACTCTGGAATATAAAATTTTGTATTTGTATGAAAATTTATGTTTTTTTTTTAAGAGAATATCACAAAATTTAAGTTTCTCTTTGTTCTCTCTCTAAAAAGATATGCGAAACCGAAACAAAAACAAATAAAATAAATTGGTAAAAAAAAAAATGAATTAAAAACCTGTAGATACACGATTACAAATTATGTATCTAAATATAATAATACATTCTATAAATAAAACTACTTTTATCAAATTAAACAAATACAATAGTTATCTTTTAACAATTATTATTATCCTTTAATTTTTGCTAACAAGGACACTTTTTTCTATATAAATTTTCAAATTTTCATCATAAATAATAAATATAGTGCGAGTAATTTTTTGGTAGTGTCATATTTCGGTCATGTGACGACGGTTAAATATTAAAACTAGGATTACATTATTGTATCCTTAATAAAATTATCATATAATATAAATTACATAAATAAACCAAAAAATTTGTATTATAATAACCACAAAATAAAAATATGTTTCGGGTAATATCAATTAAATTTACGGTCATATTTCGGTAATATCAGCGGTTATTACATAAATTTTCTATTTTATTATACATAATTAATTTAGTTATATTTTTAGTTTATTGATGCAAAATAATTTAGAATAAAAATATAAATAATTAAATAATTATTATAATTAATTAATTACATTTGTGCAGAAATAAAACCACAAAAAAAAATTTGAAAATTTAAAATATATTATAAAATTTTGAATAAAAATAATTAATAAATATTAAAATAATTATTGTGAAATTTATAAAAAATAAATAAATAAAATTACTATGTGTATTTAAAATAAATATTTTGAATAAAATAATATCCTATATTTAATAGTTAGTGCGGTTTCATATAATAATTATTAATTTATATTTATTTGTATATTAAAATGATTATAATTTTCATATTATAAATAATTCGGTTTCGTGTAAAATAAAAACAATTAATAAAATATATTAATTTATATTAAAAAAATATTATAAATTATGTGAATTTTAATAAATTTTTAATTAAAATATAATGTGAAACATATTTGTTTTTTTATCAATTATCTCAACATAGTTTAAAATAAAATATTATATTGAAAATATCAAAAAACAAAAGCTTTCATTTTATTATTAATCGTGTAAATTAAAAAAATAAAATAATAATTGAAAATATTAATCATAATTAATAAATAATAATCATCATTCATAATCATTTAACTGTAAAAAGAACCGCGTAAATAAATTTATTTTTGAATTAAAAATTACATATTATAAATAATATGTTCAATTAAAATTGAACAACAACAACAAAAATAAGCTTTTAATAAATTATAAATGTTTAAATAAATCGTGTTTTATGTATAAAAATAAATAAAATAAAACTAAACAAAAAATGTTTCAATAATAAAAAATCTTTTTTTTTTTATTTTTTATGCAAAAATTATGATTAACCTACCCTACATATAAATATGTATATAAATATTAACATATATGTATATATGAATATATTTTTGGATAAATTTATATGGTGATGTCATTGATTAACGATCAGCAACAACAACAACCACAACAACAACAACAACAACAAAAACAACAATTTCAATATTATAATTATCAATATTTTATTCTTTTACTATTACTATTTATAAAAAAACATCTTCGAAATAATGAATTGGATATTAATTGTTGTTATTGTTCTGTTAGCAGAAAAGGATATAAATCATATAAAATTAATATTTGGTTTAGCAAATCCTTTACCAATTTCAGGTATGTAACAAAAAATTTAATTTTATAATCATTTTTTTTTTATATTAAATGGTAAATTTTGAAACCAGTTTCTTACCAAATAAAAAATTAATAATACTATAAAAAATACTAGATTTTAAAATATAGAATTTGGTATAGATTACGATTTGACAAAGGAATTTTTTTGTAGACTAAGAGCTGGTCTATATAATATATCGTAATTTTCTATGTTATTAAAAGGAAAATTGAATTTATATATATTTTTAGATAAATATTATTGGCAACTTCTTAGATAGAACAAATTTATGACAACTTCTAATATAGCTCATTTAAAAAGTTAATAAAAAGTTAATGGAATAACTGACAATTCACTATTCACTATCACTATCGATGATATTCAGAGGGTAATCTTGAAAATTTAACGCTTTTAACATAAATCATCTATGATTTATAGATTATTCATAAGATTACAAGTCCATAATCCATATCAGTCTAAAATTATAAAGTTTAGAACTGATTGATTATGAACCCATAATACGTTTTTAAAAACCGTATTAGAATGTTTGGATATTTGCTTTAAATCTATTTAATAACCTCAATCAAGACTTAATCAAGGTAACTTTGAACGTAATGGAGTTGGATTTTATATGCTTACAACTTCCCTTTTTAATATGATGTAAAATCAAAGGATTTATATTTACACATCAAATTTTATAAATTAGTAAAGCCATTGGCAGCTCCCCCTCTATTAACAAATTAAAAAACTCCTATTAAATTTTAAAATATAGTTTAATTTTATATTATATACTAAGATTTGACATTTATTAAAATAATAATAATTTTCTTAAATAGCATAATAAATATTATTATAAAAGTTTTTTTCTGATGCGTAAAATTATTTAAGTCGTTTTTATAATTCTTATGTATATAATTTTAATGGTTGAAATATTCCCAAGAATTAACAACACTGATTCAATCAAAAAGTGGGAAGTTTTGTAAAGAATTATTTATATATGCATCGAGGTCATCAATGGCGCTTTTATATATACAAATAATATATATAAATTCAAGCGAGGGTAGCAAAACCAGACATAAGACATTTATTTATTACCGTTGAATTTATCAAATTTATTAATTTTTGATTTTAAAAATTGAAAATATATTTTTTTTACTTTTATTAAGTATATCGTTATAATGAAACCCACATAATTATGGTAAATGGTTGTCTATTTTGTATACGTGTATGACCATATAATAATTTGATATGGTAGTTTTTTTTTAGAAAATCTCTTTTTTGGAAAACCTCATATCTCATAAAGTAATTTATAATTATTTATTTTAACCCTCTAATCATAACCAGCATTTTAGGAAGTTAATGCATAATTTTGTAAAATCTATGTTATCATCAAGTAGCATTTCCAATTTGGGGTGTTTTAGTCTTAAATATTAGAAAACTTTATTTACTCGCAGATTTATGTAAATTAAACCAATAATTTTCAATTCGTGCGTAAACCACGTTATGAGATATATCTGAGGGGGACCCTGATATTTATCCATATTGATATTGGTATAGAATAACAATTATAATACCAAAATATTGTTAGATTGATTTTCAATTCAATTTATGTTCTCAAATACCAGAACCCACGTAGTCCCAACACTGGTGGATTAAGTTTTGTTATGATTTATTATTAAGGTTTATATTTTTTAATATATTACTACAAATTTTTTTTCAATATTTTTTATTAAATCCTTATCTTTAGTTAGATGCAGTTTTTATACAAAATTAATATTCCCAATATTAACCTCGAAATGTTAGTATTTTTAAACTTCAAATATCAAATTTAATATTTAGCCATTTTTTTTTTGTTTTTGGTAAACATAATCCAATACAAAAAAGCCATTAATAATATTTTATAAACTCCCAACTGACAAAATGATTTCTAGTAAAATACAATGACTCACAAAAAAAAACTCAATTAAAAAAAAAAAGGAAAATTGATAAAAACCTCTTAATTTTTGATCTAAATTCCCAAATTTGTCAAAAGATAATTTAATTGAATAAGTAAAAAAAAAATCATTCTTTAAATATATAAAAGTGACCACAAAAAAAATATCATATTAATTTTTTTAGTGAAATGTGCGCCCTCCTAAGAAAATATCTAGCAGCACTGATTGAATATCCCCAGTCCCCAATTGAATATTAACAATTTCGCTAAAAAATCTTTAAAAAGTTTTTTTTTATATTTTTGCTTTGGTGTGAAATCAAAAATTTTCTTTTCTTAAATTTTTAAGAATTATTAAAAATGATTTTTTTTTTTTTTTTTTTGTATTTTTTAGAATGCCGTCTAATTCAATTTTTATTATTTATTTTTATATTTGTCTTCCTCCCCAGTAAAATTTTTTAATACACTTTTTGTTTCCATCAACATTTTATAAAAATTCAAAGATTGATGACTTTTTTGGTTAGGCAAAACAAAAAAAAAAAGAATTATTCAGTTTTGTTGTCCCCAGTACTAAAGAGAATATAGAAGTAAACTTTGAATTGAAGTCATATAAAAAGAAATTTGTTTTTTTTTTCTTATGCTTTCTTAAAAAGTTCTCCATCATCGTCCGATTAAATGGTCGAATAATTTCTTTTGAAGTTGAAGACTAGATTTGGCACTTGGCAGGCGTAGAAAATGAAAATGGAATTACGACTTTTATATTAAATTGAATAACAAATAAAAACTTACCTAATCATCGTCTCTTTACATAAATATATAGAATCATATGAAAAAGCCTTAAAAAAACTAAGAACAAAGTCTAGTAATGTCTAACAAAAAATTACAGAATTCAATTACAGACTTATAAGTTTCAGTTCGATTAAGAATTTTTGTTTATTAAATTCTGATTTTTACTTCTATCATTTTCAAAATGTTGAAATCATTTTGATATAATTTCGAGCTAATAAGACGTTCAACGCTCTCGCATCGTAAATATTTGGGCAATTATCCGCAATGAATTGATTGCAGAATACAGTACAGTTGTTTAAAAAATAAGGGATATAAAGATAAAATAAGGCAAAATATTGGGTGACGACACAACCTTTGTAACTAAATTTCGATAACCAACACGTTGACTGCCAAATCGATTTTGTTGAATTTTCATGAAATTTAAATGGACAGTTTAGGTATGTTTCCAAAATTTCAGCACAAAATAAGGCGAAAATAGCTAGCAAATTTTTTTTCCTGGTCATTCACAGTTCACAGTTGCCAAACCAAAAAAACAGATTCTAACTCTGTCGCGTATACTCGTAGTTGGCATATGATTTTTATTAGTTAATTTAATTCTTTAGCGTACAGAGTTAGAATCTGTTTTTTGGTTTGGCAACTGCGAACTGTGAATAACCAGGAAAAAAAATTTGCTAGCTATTTTCGCCTTAGTATACTAGTCTAAACAGGAACGCCATCTACGAGTATACTCGTAGTTGGCAGTCAACGTGTGATTTTATAAATATTGTATCGAATTTTCTAATTTCGTTATTTATACAATTAAATATAATATAATTAAAAATATGTTTCTAATTAATGAATTATTGTGAACCTATAACTTAATTTACATTTTCAAAGCCGAATCAATATTGTCTTTATTAATAAATGGTTTATTGATACCATCGAATTGTATATTATTAATCGATTAGTTCATTGATATCATAATTTTAAATCGCTTTTTAAATAGAGTCTCAAAATTCTAATAACATTTTTATTTACAGACTTTTTTACAAAAGTCAATTTTCCAAAACGTTAGTGAAAACAACTTTATTTTTAATGATTAAATGTAAATTAATTGAAATATATTCGTTCATTCAACAAACCCCCTTTAATCATAAATATTATAATTTGTTGTTAGATGCTGTGGAATATAAATTATTTTGTCATATAATTAATCATTTTATGTTTATGTTTTTCATATTTTTTTTTTTTTTCATTCATTCTAGGAAATCATACAAACCGTTATAATTTCATACCAATTTTTTGTATATTATTATGTGTTTTTTTGGGTGGAATTTTTGGTTTGGTTTCGGTATTTTTGATGGACAAATGGGGGGGGCAGGTCGCAGGAGAGCCAAATGAAATGTAGTTAAATAATATTGTTTTTTTTTTAGTTACCTAATTATATATTTTTTTCTACTTACTTTTTTTTGCGATAAAAGAAAAAAGGCTGAATTGTACATATAAATTGTGAATTTGTTAGAGACGTTGACAAAAGCATTTCGAAATATCCGTCGCTATATAATATTTTATATTAATTATATTTTTATTTTTTTTTGACAATTTGATAAAAGAACTTTTTAATTATTTCGTAAAATGAAATTGAATAAAATTATAATTTTTTTTTTGTATTACTTTGAGATTTGTTATTGCATAAAAATATAGACTTAATAAGTTTTTTTTTTTCATTATATGAATTGTAATATTACATATATTCTCTGCTTTTACTGTACTTTGGGTTATAATAATGGGTGTCATGAAAGTGGGATTTTGTTTTGCTCTTTGAATAATTGAAAAAAAAATATCTAACAAAACGAAATTAAAAGAAATGTTAAATGTTAAAAGATCTACTCTATTTTTTTTTTTATTATATGCTAGAGATTTAATTATTATGTCAATGTGGCATTTAACTTTCTAATTTGAATTATGTTTTTAATGAAAATATAAATCTAATATAATTAAAATTTATAATTATCATAATTTATATTTGTAAATAAAAAATATTATCTTTAACACCATTAAGTGAAGAAATTTATACCACAACTTGAATATAGATTACAAAACTCTTCCTGAGTTATAATTTGTATAGAGTCGTTCTAATATATAAAATAATTTACTGAATGTTGTGTTTTAAGACATTTTCTGTGCCTGAGTAAGTCACTTTTCCAAGGATTATTCATTTACTTACTTCTATCCGACGCCTATGCGAGTATGCTGGTAACACAAAATGATTTTTTTTTTTGTAAAGTCAAAAATTTTAATTAATAGATTTTAGATTAGAAAATTAGAAGCATTTTATGCTTCTCAGACTTATAGATGTTTTTTATTTTAAACTATCTAATCAAGACAAAAAACTGTTACGAATTTTTCATGGAATTTGACTTCAAATTGTGTAATTCATAAGTGATAAGTGTACATTCAAATTAGCCAAATTTTGTGAATAATAGACGATTTCTAAAATATAATCTGACAAAATCAAGGAAAAATTTGATTTGAAAAATGTTTCTGCTTATATGAATTAGTCAAGTTTAAATCTTATATTTTACTTACCAAATTACAATACAATCTTTCTATTTCTTTTCTATAAATTGTTTTAGTGACAATATATACAACTCTATAAACTCTTGTTCAGATATATCAAATAAATTCCAAAAGAAAATGTAATCAACAATTTCTTCTGATGAAAAAAAATTATATTTTTTACCCCTCTTTTAATAATTTTCCATAAATGGGTAAATGGAACAATTTAATTTATGTATGCACATGTGATTTCCATATTTATTTATGTATCAAACTTCACAACGTTAGAGGTATTCAACATATATATTTAAAAAAAAAAATTATAATAAAATTAATTAATATGCATAAAAAGATTTATCTTTTATAATACATACAATTTTTTTTTAAAATATTATATTTATTTTTTATATGTATGATGTGATTTTAATATGGGGTGTTGAAGAATTCAAGCGAATTATGTATTTAATTAGTTTTGGTAAATTTTATTATTTTTGTTAATTCATTAAAATGGAATTTTAATACAGGATATTATTTTATTATTCTATAATTTGGAGGAATAAAAGGATAAAAATTATAATTATACAATTATAATTATTATATTTACATTTCTTAATTTCTTATAATTTATTCTGTATTTAATACTTAGTTAAATATAATTGAGGAATTTCATAATTATATATAATATAGATTATGTAATACTAGGGAAAATAAATAATTTATGAATTAGTTCGAACAGACATGAATCAGTTTTTCATCGGCTATGAACATTTTTGTGAAACTAATGCAGAAAATCAGCATTTCAAACAAATTTAAGAATAGTTATTGCAACAAGTCCACAGATATATGGTAAGGAAAGCAGTTAATAAACTAATCAAAAAGTAGGACCAAAGAGGTTCTGGCATTTACCAGCACAGAACTTTGCCAAATTACTTGTTTTTTTACAGGCCACTACTTGATTATAGTATTTGTTGCATAATTAAATGTAAGACTAGCTTTGAAGCATGTAAATAAATATAAATTTATACAAAAGTCATAAAAAATTAGTGATTGTCGATTCTGTCACCCTCTGTGTGAAACTGTTTCCCGGATAATAGATATTTAACCCTTCACAGATAAGACACACATCACTGGAATAAGATTTCTGATTTTTTTAAACAATTTTTTTTAATCAATAATACAAACTACAACAAATAGTCAATCTAAATTTGTCCTAATTTCACTAAAATTTAAAAGTCTATTAAAAATCTTGTACTAAATTTCTCAAAAATAATTTAAATTAATATATAATAAAAGTAATTATTTTTATAGTACCTAAATAGTTTTCAAATCAAATTTTTAATAAAATGTAAAAGAAAGTTTTCCAATAATGAAAACCTAATTATTTTTGTATAGCGATTCAATCAAATCTATACCAATATCTAATCTAGTTTAATTGTTAAACGTGGTAAAAGTTGAATTATTTTCAAATAATAAAAAGGGAATTCCCTTTCCTCACTTTATCAAAAAGAAATAATTGACAGTAATTCTTTAATTCGGGCTATTTTGTACTATTTTATTAATCCCTCTAAAATGTTGAAAAGTTTTTTACAGAAGGGGTCAGATTAAGTCGTGCCAGTTAATCTCAGGCAATGCCTTATTCAATTGTAAGCACATAGATATTTCTTTACACCATAATCGGATGAAAATTGCTTATTTATTATACATATGGACAGACTGACAAATGAAATCTTAAAAGCATTTTGTACTAGTAGTAAGTGCTTAAAAATACTACTATGGTAACTTACCTGTATTGTAGCTCTATATAAACTTTGAATGTTTTTTATAGTTACGTCGCTCCGCTATTTACCAAGTGTAAATTAGACAACATTTATACACTACTGTAAAAAAAATTGGATAAATTAAATTAAAATAATTGTTTTGGTAACCATAGTTCCTTTTAGCTAGACTTACTAACTATGTAGATATTCAATACAAAAAAAAAACGGGTTACAATTTATATCTAATAAAAAACCTTGAAATCACAGTTTGATGTATTGAAATTGTTTTTTTTGGCTTTTTTTTATTTTTGTACAAATTAAAAAGAATTTTTGTATTGTATTCAAAAATGGAAAACCTTCAATTAAAAGTCAAAGTAAAGATAAAAAAATTTGGAAATAGAAAATTATACTTTTTTGTTGTTTTTGGTATTATAGAGAAGCCCAATAATTTTTTTTCCATTATCTTCATTAAAAAATGTGGTTAAAAATATCATTAAAATATATAAAAAAAAATTTGGATGTTTTAAAAGACTTGAATAAATTATGGAAAAAAACTTATTTTTAAATAATTTTTATAATATTTTATAGCGACCTTGATCAATGACACATGTTTAAATTTTTATATAATTTTGCTTTGTATAGTTTAAGATTTCGGTGTAAGCTATAATATAAAAAAAGATGAAAAAAATGGTTTTATTAGCTAAAATATTTATTATGAAATCAATTTTTGAAATGAATATTAAAAAAAATAGCTTTTTATTAATATACAGAAATAATTTTGTAATACTTATAATAATAATATGATTTATAAAATGATCATTACAAAATTTACCATGATATGAACTTTGTATGAAAATATTTTCGTTGTTTATTAGAGTGGTAATTTTAATAAGAGGGTTTTTAAATTTTAGATATATATAGAGGAACTTTAAAACTTAAATTCTTAAAATTTATTAGTATATATAGCAAATTTCTTTCACAAAAACAATGTATAGAAATGTGGCCAAAGAAATTGTCAAAAATGTTTTGTATAGCAAAAGTGTGTCAGTTAGTGTCAGAGTGTTCAAAGATTGAAGAACAGCAGATTATTTTAATTTTTCTCATATATATTGAAGTTTAAACAAAAATTTGTTTGAAGTTTAACCATTGTACTACGCTGTCAATTTCCAAATTTTGACAGAAATATAGTTTTTTATGTATCGCTGCATCGTTTAGTATACTATACAACTTATATTATCTATACAAAATTCTGATATGTTGTAAACAGTGTTCACATTTTGTAATAAAAATTTGCTATAAGATTTAAATTTCGAAATAAATTGTAGTTTAAAGTCCTTGAAGATGAACCAAAATGAACTATATAAATTTTATCTGATTTTTAATTGAGAGTAAAAAAATTTGTATTCCATGTTTTGAATAATATTTAAAGTTTAAATTTAAAAATATTAATCTTTAAAATTCAGCATAGGTCATTAGCTCATTAATATATATTGTTTTATTTTGTATATAAATATGAAAGTAGTAGGTGTTATTGAAATTACAATTTTTTTATATATATTATAAAACAAAATATAGTTTTTATACCTTCACAATAGGTCAGAGGAAGTCTTAAGCTTAACGTGGGCATACATTTTTTGAATAATAAAATTTGTAAAAGGTTTTTATATCAAAACTTCATGTATATTAATAATTTTCGGTTTCGTTATTAACATTTTCTTAAATCACTTTTATAATTATTCTTTCAAATTCAATGTTTAATTATATTTTGAGTTTAAGTTGAAATTTTCAAAAAGAAATTGTTAAAAATAATTAGTTTATTTTATAGTTTATTAGATGAAAATATCAGAAGGATTTTTTTTAAAACAAATAGAAAGAAAAATGAATTAATTATTGCTAAAAAAAATATTTTGGTGTATTATAAAGTATAAATATAAATCAGTAACAAGAACTCAGGTACCAAAATCTTGGATAACAGACGGGCGGAAATATGTATAAATTGAAACCTTACGAAATTTTATACTACATACAACATTTGATTTATTAATGAGAGTCTCTGCCATGATCAGAAAATTATATAATAACAAGTTATGTCAAATCCATAAAATGTAAGATTCAAGAAAAATTCAATAGTAAATTATTTATACTTTACTACAAATTCTAGAAAGGTTTCGATAAAATTCAACTAAAAATAATACAATTATTAAATTAACTAAACTTTCATAAAAATTCCTCAAATATTTAAATATTTATTAAAGAATTTTAGCTTAACTAAGACATAAAATTATTTTAAATAAAATAAAAACCTATTTAAATTTAAACTACTAAGAAAAATCAATAAATTGATCAAAATTTGTGTGACATATTTTTTTAAATTTTCATACCAAAACATAAATTTTTTTTAAGTCTTTATATAAACATAAGTTTATTTTTCAATCTTTAAACATTATTAACATAACAAGTTTCTAGTTTTATTTTCAATCTAAAATTTTATACATAAAGAATTTCTCTATAAAAATGTGTGTTCTCTGCAGATCGATAACATAGTTTCAGTTATCAAAATGCTAAATATTTTAAAACATGTAGACAAGATAAAAACATTAACAAAAAAAAGAAGAAAAAAAAATGTCATGACAAAAATGTTCATTTTGAACTTAGTAGTGTCATTCAAAAAAAAAAAAAATGAAAATTTTATTGGCAAAAGTACAAAAATATAAAAATTTGCCTCTGGTTGGGAAATACATAAACCGAACACCCAAAGTCATATACATATAAAAATTTTCATCGTCAATGTTACCATCGCAAAAAATTTCTAAAGAATCAATAAGGAAATGTTAACATCAAAACAATAACAAAAATATGTTTTTGCCACAGTATTTCTGGTATGTAGGAAATTATTAATAATAGATTTTTCATTTTTTTTTTATAGTCTGTATTTACAATAATTTGAGAAACAAAAAATTCAAACAAAAAGTTATTATAGTTTAAAACAAGCGATGTTCTCACATAAAATTAAATTGTTGACCTTTTCATCATATTCGCACTAAAGTCGGTATTATAAATAATACCCAGAAACTACAAAAAAAAATAACGTATATTGAATCATCAGCAGTCGAAAAGGTCAATGCCATTACAATACGTATTTAGTTATTCAAAATTTATTTATCGTGAGAATTTCATAAAAGCTGATGTCATAAATATTTCTTTCATATCTTTTTAAATGTTTTGCTTATTGCTAAAAAATTTCAACACAGTATAAAACTAAAGCTTTAATAATGATTATAAAAAATAGATTCATACAATTTTTTTAATTAAATTTTCAACATTATTAATAGTAACAATAAAACAACCAATAAATACATAAAAATAAAGTTCGTCGCTTTGAAATTGCATCACGCATTGAAGTCTTTTGTTTTTCCTATTGAAATATATTGAGTTAATTTTTATTTTATATATCAAATTTATGAAATAATTAAATTTATATAAATATTTAATTAGAAAAAGTTTAATTGTAAAATTTATATTTTTTTTTTAAATAACTACGAAAGTAAAATTCAATTATTTATTTAGAAATTTTATTTTTTTTGGTCTGATCTTTGCTCACAAACTAAGTTTTTACATATACTCATATATATTTACACACACTAATAGAAAAATATATTTTATTTTTCGTTTGTAGGAAATATTAAAGAGATAATTTTTAATTTTTGCTGAATATGTCTCTCAGTAAGATCACGTGACTGTTTTTATAATTTCAATGTAGTCGTAGTGATATTAATATTAGTGATATTTAAAGAAAAATATTTTATGTGGGTGGGGGGTAGAGATTAAATAAAAACTTGAAATTAACCAAAAATATATGTACATAAAATAAAAAAAGTTCTTTAGGACGGACTGCCAGAGAGATTAAGTTATGTTGAATATAAAAATTTCAATATAATTCGTCACAGTTGACGGATCTTTTCTTTATATGTTAATTTTTTGAAGGTATAATTTATTTATTTTTAAAAAAATGCATTATTGAAATTTAAACTAATTAAATTAAATATGATATTTAAAATTCATAGTTTTTTTCCCAAATATATTTCATTTTTGTTTCTGTAGATGATATAAAATTATTTTCAATATCAAATAAAATTTTACAGGTTTAGTTATAGAATAACTATGAATTGTTGTAATGGAAAGACTAATAAAAAACATGAATTTGGAACTTATAATCTTATTTGAATGAAATTTTTCACGTCAGTTAGTTATTTATCGCAAAGTTTTGGGGCATGTAGCTTAAGTATATCCATATCAAAATTAACGATTTATATAAGATATATTCTTGATGTATCAAAAGATCAGCAGCTATATATTCTTGAAATGATATTGTATGAGTAGAATTGTTTCCCTTTTATTTATAACTACGAATTTTGACCTACCCCTAGCTTAACAGCTTTTTTAATTCTAAACTAAACTGAAATAACATTTTCGTTAAAATGTTTTTTTTTATGATGTGCTATAAATTGTTTAAATTATCGGTTTTTTTTTATTTGGAAAACTTGTTTTTGTTTGTTTATAAATTTTATTTTTTTAAAGTCATTAAAGAAACTATTAGAACGATAAGTTTTGCCAAAGCTTTTTTATTATTTTAATACTACTAACCTTCAATCAAATTCTAAAATATAGAAAATAAAATTTTGCTTATTCATTGATTATATACAATAAAACATGATTTTTGAGGTCATCAAAATGCAAATTTAAATATTTAAATTTTATATATTATTTTTAATTTGCCTATTTATATATTTTTGGGTTCATTTTGTCGGTCTGTCTGTTTATCGAGATGGGCTTAAAATTACTCTTTATTCAAAATTTTAG
Source organism: Rhamphomyia laevipes (assembly GCA_963920725.1). Taxonomy (NCBI): domain Eukaryota; kingdom Metazoa; phylum Arthropoda; class Insecta; order Diptera; family Empididae; genus Rhamphomyia; species Rhamphomyia laevipes. The sequence goes on along the minus strand of OY987257.1, from coordinate 42,462,046 downwards.
TCTTAAGTTGATCTTACTATAATCCTAGGGACTTTATAACTATGGACTGTCGTAAAAAAAAGTCTACCAATATGTTTTTTTTTTTTTGACAATATTAAACTATTTTCCATTCGATTTGGAAAATACTTAAAGTAAAGATCGGTGTTCTTGGGATAATATAAGTCACTGATGTTAATTAAAATACCAGATCGCAAACTTCTCTGAAAAACACTCTTATAAAAATGTATTTGAAAGAAGTACATTTTGTCTGGATTATGATATTGACTCGTCAATCTAATCTCAAATGTTAACAATATTTATAAAAAATAATTTAATTTAAAATAATGTTTTTATTAATTAATGTATGTAATATAATTATTTACAACTATATATAAATAAAGTTCTTTTAATTATTGTAAAAAATGGTTTAGAATTTGTATAATATTAAAATATTTACGTATTTTTATAAACTGTAAATTAATCTTGTCTACCTGTTATGTAATTTCTGAAATGATTACAAGGTGTGGATTGCTCTCATATATATCGGTATTTTTATATATACTAATTTTATATTTTTGAATCGATCAACAATTGATGTAGGCGTAATTGGAAAGTTGCTCTTTGTTGATTTTACCAAATCAATGAACAATAAAGTTGCTCTGACCAAAAAAAAAATAAGAATCAAAAAATAAGTATCTTTAAATTTTATAAATAATTTAAAAAGAAAATTTACCGATATTTCTAAGAAATTTTATGTATTTTTTTTTATAAATTATAATTGATTCAATAATTATTGAGAATCTTTAGTGGTTCTTTAAAATTGCGAATAAATAATTGTGGAAATTAATTTTTAATATAATATCAAATTAATTTCATTTTACAAATTTTTATATTAAATTATAATTACACAAAAAATATTTGTCATAATTGGAAATACCAACTGCGCACATGACTACAACTTCTTCTTTTTGTTCAGAGTTGTTAATAATGCATTACTATATGATTACTGCAGTATCAGATACTTCAGTTGAATTACATTCATGCATTTTTAAAACGACTGGAATGCAGTAAACTAATACATTACTCTTAATACAAATTAAGTAATGCATTACTGCAGTATTGCAAGTATCATACTTAAAACTTTTCAGTAAAAATTACTTGTAATTTTTAATGCATTAAATATTAGTATTACTAAGTAATAATAATTACTACATTATTTTTGAATGACTTTTTTAACAACTCTGTTTTTGTTAAGCTAATGGTGTAGTTTCTGTATGATGGTGTTTAAAATTAGGCAGTTTAGATTTTCATATGTCAGGAACAATTTTATAACATACTGAATTTACTACGAACATAAATCAAAAAAAAACTGAACAATGTTATTATCTCTCTACTTGCAAACAAACTAACAAATTAACTATAAAACTTGAATTTAATATTCTACTACAATGTGCTACTTATTTTAAATATTTACAATCATTATTAAAGTAAATTTGTTGCACTTTAAATTAATACTTTTCAAAATAAATTACATTTGATAATCTCTATTTGAAATTTTTTAATATTATATAATTTATAAAATAATTAATTAATTTGTATGAATAATGAAGAGATTAAATTTTTTTTTTGTCTCTAAAATATTAAAAATAAATAAAATATAATTTTAATATTTAATTTGAATGGATTTAATATTTTAAATATATTATACCTAATTAATCTTTTAGTAATTATTTTATTAATAATTATAGTAAACTTTATACAGAATTTTAGAAATAATATTTTATTTGTATTAATCAAATTAACCCAAATACGTAATATGTAAGTAAAGTTTATATATATCAACTTTGTCTGTAATGCTGTTAACCTTTTAAATATGGTAATATAAATAAATTAATATGATTACTAGAAAATTATCTTAATTGAGTTAAAATTTGAAATTATCTTAATTTAGTTATATATACACTCGAAATTTAATTAATTTTCATTTAACTTTTAATATATTTATATCATAAAGTTTTTTTAACCAACTAAAAATACTAGAATGTAATCATTGAAATTGATAACTAATGATAGATAATCGTAGGTTTGATACAAAATATGTTTTAGATCGTGATGTTGATATAATCCAACCCAATATAATCTAAATATCTTTTTTTTAATATAGGAATTACAACTTTGTTAATTCGGCACAAATGAAATGGGAATTTTGGCCTAACAATAAAGCAAATTCGGAATTTAGGCTAAACTGTCTTTATATATTGTGGAAATTTAACATAAATAATAAGAAGTAAATTATACTTAAATATTTGGGTCAAGTTTCATCCAGATTTATAGTTTAAAAAGTAAATATGACAAAAAGTCGTACTTTAGAGCCAATAAATCAATAACGTTCAATATTTCGCTTTAATATTCTGACTTTAACACAGTCACTTTCATTGAATAACATTTATAAACATTTAATATACTTAAAATCATTTTTTACCATTATCAATGTAATAAAATAACATAAAATTTTAAATTTATGCAAATTTGGCATACAAAGACTATCAACAGAAAAAGAAAGTATTTAAAGTTTTCTTAACAGTCTGGATAGCTCATAAAATAAACTATAAATATTTATTTAAAATTTATATTGATAATGACAATCATCATTTTTATGATGTACACTATATTCGAAGATATCCTTTATTTTATGCGAATATCAAAAATTCATTTATAGTTTTATTTCTCTACACTACAGCTACAGTACATTTTTTGTCCTATAAACTTAGATGTATTTTGTATAGATAGAGTAGATTTCTGTTTTTGGTTTTGTATGCTAAAAATTTACTTAGAAAGGCGGAAAAATCGTTATGTCCCACATCCTTGTTGTCATCATATGATAACTTTTTATTTTTTTTTTGTCTTGCAAATTTGTGTTAATACAACCAGGAAAGTAGCAACAGACTTTTTTTTTCGTTCTATATTTTAAATTTTTTTATGTTCAAGCATATTTTTGTACGGTTACTAGTTTTATAGAGTGATAAAAATTTTATATATTTTTTAAACTTTTATTTTTCATTAAACCGGATGTAAAGTTCAGTGTTACCGGTCACCAAAATGTATAAATAAAAAAATAAAACTATTTATACAGAAATATTTGAATTATTTCTACTACATTTAATTTAATAGAATATAAATAAATATATTTTATGTTGGGATATTTGCCCTTTAGTTTTATTATCAGCAGACATTTTGTATAGTATTGAAATATTTATGTTATTTATTATAGTGATAAATAATATTATTGAATTTAAATGTAAATAATAATATTTTTATGAAATGAACGAGAAATTTAAATAACTTCCACAAAATATAAAGTTGTAATAAAGAATATTAACAAATTTTTTGAAATAATAAATAATTTTACTGAATTTTTCTTTTCATTTTTACTATATTACATTATGTAATATTAGTTCTTTCTTGCTTTATTTCGCTTTGGAGCATATAGCCTCAAAAGAAAGTATTTTCAAGACATTTTAATGTAATTTGAACCTACTTATTTTATATGGATTTCGAACCATATGTTTTTTTTTTATTGGGAAGAAACTTTTAATTGTAACAAGCTAATTGCTATCACAAGAGAAATTTGGCTTTTAACAGTATTAGCATTTTTGAATTCTTAATATCAGAATTTCATATTGTAAGTTTTTGTTATGGAACTTAGAACGACATAGATGCATCGGTTATGAGTTAAACTTGGAACCGAATGCATCAACATAGTACACAACCACTATGCCACACCGACTCTATTAAGTGTGTAATATGTAAAAAAATGAAATTATAAGAATTCGGAAACAATTTAAATCATATTTTGTGCAAAAATTCAAAGTCATAAAATGACGTGTTTCCTAAGCTTTTAAAAACAATTTCAGCAATCAATATTATTAAAATTTTCGTACAAAATCAAATCAAAATTGTCAAAATTTATTTATACGATTTGCCAAAGCCCAAGGAAATTAAACTTATAATTAAATATGTTTGTTACAGTAATTAATTACAATCTTTGAATATCTAATTCAAAATAAGTTCTCATATTTGCTAATAGACTTAAAAATCCTCTGGAATTGGATCAATAAAAAAATCAACAAAAATCATAAATTTGATAAAAATTACACAATTGTTTTTATTCCAGTAGCAAATATGGAATATTATTCTGAATTTGATATCCAAAGATTGTGATGTTATAAAATGTCAACTACTTTGAAATTTGAAGAAAAATTGAGTAAAACATTTTAACTTCTTAGTAATATTAGTTCCTATAAAATGAATAATGCAAATTTTTCGAAGTGGAAGTGTAATGAAGGAGATAAATAATGCTCGAAACTTGGACATATTTTTATTTACTTAAAGGTCCTTCCATATTTACCTATTCAATAGTAACAACGATTATGTCTTAGAAAATTAACGAATCACTCCGATCTTATATTTTAAACTTAACCTTTGGTTGAATGTATATTGAAAATAGCCTAAAGTGTGGTTTACCACTGGTAAATTAACTGAATAAAATCAAATTATAATAAATCCTTCAAATGTTAAAAAAAAAAAAACCATTCAAATTTTTCCTTAAATGTAATTGAATACTTTGGCATTGATTGATTCTAATAGAAAAACTTTTTTATTGGGTTACTCAATTTATTATTGTATTCAAATTACTAATATAAATTAATTAAGACATATTATTAATAAATATCAATTAAACAATTTTTTAACATATCAAAACGTATTCCAATTTTTAAATAAAAATTTTTTTACTTATAAGATTGTATAACAATTTTAAAAAAGGGACAAGATAGCTAATTATATAGCTAAGTATATGATGAAAAAAAAACCATTAAATTTTTCGACATAATAGACCACCTCCTAGACAATTTTAAACACATAACAAAAAGTGAAAATTTTGTTATATATTTTCGGGTAACTGGATTTCTTTGAAGGTTTCAATTGTTTAAAATTAAAAAAAAATATAATGTCTAGACATAATTGGGTTACCAGTTTTATTAATAATAATATAAATTTATTTATGTTGCTTTTGTGTGGCCAACATTTGTTAAAAAAATTCGCAATTAATTTTTGTTCATTTCTCTATAAAGACTATTATTATTTTTTTAAAAGTTTTTTTGGTAGCTGCTAAAAAAATATAATAGTGAAAGTACTTTTCGTACTACTTTCAATTGCTAATAAAAAAATATTATTTAAATTTTTCAAAAAAAAAATATTTTGTGAAATTATGTAATGCTTTGTTGAAAAGAAGATACATTGACATTATACTTTCAATTTTAATATTAACATTTTTCTGAGACAATATTCATTACATTGAAAACGGATTTAATTAATTTTATTTCGATTGATATAATTACATAAATAATATATATAAATAAATCGATTATAATTTAATATTTTTAAAATCGTATATTAAATTGAAATTTCCAAGTTTTCAATAAAACTTTCGATTATCGAATTTTTTTTTAAATTCTTTAATAAAATTAAAAATTGTAAAAGTAAAATTGTGATTAAAAATTTGCTATCGTGCCAAAAAGTATATGTAATTTATAGTATCCGGTCAATTGAACGAATACATAACTGGAAGAATGTACTATTGACGGAATTTACAATTTATCGAAAATTAGTTGAGCGAATTAACAAAAATTTAACGAATATAAATCGAACGAATACACAATAATGTAAATAATAATTTACCGAAAACACATTTGGTTATTAAATAAAAAAAAACTGAAAACATGCATTTACTTCTGCCGGTAAGTTTAACTTCGGACATTTGTGTTTATCAGTTAATTATGTATATTTGATAAATATATCAAATATACATAATTAATATATAAATATACATTGAATTGTAAATTTGGTCAGTTGTATAATTGGACAATTGTGGTATCGATCAATTGTCATCAGTGAATTAATCGAGAATCGAAATCGAATCAATATAACTTACAATTTCAATCAACAGATGATTATTTATTCGGAACATGAACAGTTTTTGTTTTGGTTGGTTTTTTTTATAAAATTATTATTCGTGTACAAAATATTTGACAAACGACAAACGTAATATTTAAATTACAATTGAAATGAAAATCATTAATATAGAAAAAAATTGTTAAATTTTCAATTTATATTATTTATTAATTTCTATACTTTGTCAAATTGGTTGTTATAGGATAGGACTCAGGTATATCATGAAGTTTTTGTAAAATTATTAATAAATAATTGTTTTTTTTTCTACAAAAATATATATTGAATGGATAGATGAAGAATGAAAAAACCAAGTGGAATTAATGCAGTCATCCGTCTACAAATATAGGCCTACAAATATCCCTTTACGTTATTTATATTCGAGACTTTTGACAAAGTCATTTGAAACATATTCTACTGGTAATTTGACGGAAATTCAAAATTTGCACCTTGGAAGATCTCGACACAATTTTACAGTCTATTCATGACTCTTTGCTAAACCATTAGCTCTAAATAGATTATTTTGTAAGATAAGAAGTGAAAATCGTCAAATATTCTTTAAAATTTCCAAGTTTAAGTATGTAACAACTAAACATATTCATCTAACAGTGAACCAATAATAAAAAATAGCTTATGGTTATGGCTTTTGCACTTAATTAGTCCACATTTTTTGTCAATGTTTTTTCTGGATTTTTACTTTATATAATTTATTCCAATTTCTTGTATTTTATTAGTTGACTTTTTCTCACTTGGTATTTATATTTTAGTCGATATTTTCACCAACTCTACAACTTCTTAGTCGACATTTTTATATTCACATACCAAATATAATATAAAACTTATCCAATTATCATATATAAAGAGTATATACATATAACAGCGAAATTGTAATTTACAAAAACTAAAAATATTTTATGCTATATTCATTTCAGTATCAGAAACTTAATTCCATTTCCATTTTAAAAATTCATAGAATCAAAAATTGATTGAGATATATAACACTTTCGGAATATATAGTACAATTACAAATTGATGGAAATAAACTTTACTAATATTGTATATATAACATAAATAAACTTAATAAATATATACTTACAAAACTATACAAAACTTACAAATGAAGGCAATAAATTAATTAACAACCTAAAAACAAAAAACGAAAAATAAAAAAAAAAAACAGACAAATGGTCTGGCTGTCTGTCATAGTGTAGTATAATTAAAACTTTTTGGCAACAAAATTGCCTTCATTTTACATATAAAATGAATTGTATTTGATATAAATATATGTACATGTATATATTATATCAGAACGTAATTAGAATAAATTCATTTAAAGTTCTAGAGAAGTTATTGCCTTTCTGATATATAGGAAAACTTTATAAAGACAATCCCATTTTATATACACGAATATATAAAGTTATTTTGGACATATATAAATTATTTTTGTATATATCGTAAAGTGACGGAGTCAAATATATTTTCAAAATAAAGTTTCATTTTAGTATAGTTTAGATTTATGTATAATAATAAATATAATTTTTTTTTTTTAAATTATGATCATTAAAATTAAAGAGTTTTTTATATCCTTGATTAAGTACTTTTTATATAATCAACAAATAAAATAAAATATAGAAAATTTTTATGTGGTAATAATGAATAGAATATAAATTATTGTCTAAGGACCTAATCGGAGGGAATTTCTATTGGAACTGTCATCACATCACACTAATTAGAAAAATTTGTTTCGGATAAGATCAAATAAATTTGGAAATCATTAAATTTTAATTGTCGATTCTGCTCAGATTAAGAAATATTCAGAGCATATTTTTAGTGGATGTTTAGCTACTATCTGGAAAAATTTGAATTTATTTAGTCAAGGGATTTCCAACTTCTGAAGAGGTAGGAAAAATCTGAGTTTCCTACAGAAGCTTTGATGCAAAGATGCATTTTCGATCTTAAGCAATCATTTTATAATCATAATTTAATTTTACGAAAAAGAATCTTAAATATATTTTTATCCATCAAATAAAAGTATTTCCTTTGCTCAGGTTCATTTCTCAAAGAATAATGAAGTCATTTTCTAAATTCGATCACTCCATATCACTTGCATGCAGAAATGTTGGGTAGAAAATGGATAAGACAGTCATAAAATTAATCTTGAATGTACTAAAAAATTAATTTTAAATTATTATCAAAAGTATAAGTATGTATTACACTAAAAAAAATCAAATTATATTTCAATTATTTTCAATCGTATTCATACAAATAACCTTGATCTATAATGCTATTTTCATATTCTCCCCTTTTTCACTGGGGTATAACACTTATTTTAATATTTATTAGTCTTTATTTTTTGCCAGATTTTTCTAATTTCCGTTTTTTTTTTTTTTAATCAACATTAAATCCTACATTCATTTATTTGCCTTCTACATTATATAAATAAAAATCAATGAATTTTACATATATTAAAATTCTATATAGAATTTCATAAAAAAAAAAATTATACAAAATTGAAACAATTTTTTTTTTGTCAAAAGCCATAAATATTTAATTCAACCATTGAACCATTTCTATGAAAATCACATCTATTATTACACTTTCACCCAAAAAAAAAAAATGGATACAATATTTTATATACGAAAGAAACATACCAATAAAAAATTGTATCCTCTGTGAAAAATATTTAATTTTTCTTTATATTAATCCACTTTCTTATTAGGATATAAAAATATTTATATATATGAACACCTATATAAACATAATATATATGATGCCAACTAATACATAAATATACTTTCCTATAAATAGTTAATATATATACAAATTTGTAATAACAGGAAACGGAAGTTGTCGTCTAATGGAAGCTTTTACATTTCACAAGCATTATTTTTATATGGTTATAAATTTTTTTTTTTCATTCATTTTTCATAATAGCATAAAAATATTGCCTGCAATATGTTGATACATCAATTATGTATATAAATGTTATATGTTTTTGTATCCTGTAATTTTAGAATATTTTTTTGCACTGTATTTAGTTGATAACCTTTAATATAATTTGATTCGATATATAAATGGACTAGTAGAAAATAATGTATAGTTTTAAATTACTAAAATGATATTAAAATTTATGTAATAAATGTTTGATAGGGTGACATGGAATATTTTTCCTATATACCTAAAAGAAATATGGAAATTTTGAAGGAAGTATTTAATTGTGATAAAGATTTATTTAAGAAGCCTCTCGAAATTACTTTTTTTTAAGTGATTATGATTTTTTTTATCTAGAATTAATAATTTTTTATTCATTTTTTAATCAGTTTTATCAAGGACTGTGAAAATTATAATCACTGTATGATCTAAAATTGTTATTCGGGATGAAAATCAATGTTTCTGTTTAGCAATTTAGAATAATTTTATTTAAATGTTTTTTTAGTATAAAATTTCAGAAATTAAATGAACATAATAAAAAATTTAAAATTTGGTTCATACATTTTTTTTATTATATATTATTTTGATAGTTAATTTAAATAATTTTAGAAATTTTATCATATTTACATATCCTCAGCATTAATAATTCAATATTAGATATGAAAATATAAAAATGGGAGTTTTTTTACTTAAATTTTATATAAAAATATATTAAATTGAAGCATTTTTCAAGAATTGTTTATATTTGACGTTAGACAGCAAATAAATTATGTATTAGATTTATGTATTTATGTAACAATAAAACATAAAAATAAAAGGATATACACATTTACTTTATAAATGTCGAGGAGAATAAAATTATGATGTATGTTAATATTTGATTGAGAGAATGATAAATTTGAAATAATAAGAAGGAATGTCTGAATATTAAATAGCATTTAATTTAAGTTGCTCAGAAATATTAAATAGGATTGGTTGGTTCGCCTCTCGTACAAACGAAATTTATAAACTTGTTGATGTAGTCTTCCGGCAATCAATTTAAGTTAATATTTGAAGTCTAGTTAAAGGCCAAGTCTTTTGCAGTCTTATCGCATCTATGATTAATTACTTTCTTTCTAATCGAAGCACCTTGCGAGATATCAACTAACATCATACAGTAAACTACAATCTGTGGAACCAAAAATTAAATCATTTAGATTTATAAATAGATAAAATTAGACCAAAACTTGTAAGAAGAAGTGTACGTCTTGGGTAATGGTACCACAAATTTTTTCAATATTTTCATATATATACAACATTTTTTAATTACATTTGTCCAATAAAACTATGAATCCTAAATATAATCATAATTACAATGACCTAATTACAAGATCCTTGTAAGCATAATCCCAAATTAAATTTATTTTATTAATATTTTCATTTAATTTCTTGAAATTGTTTATTTATTAAATAATATTAATTTATTTTTAAGTTAATTATAATTTTAATAACTTAATTTATTAAATTTATTTCACATAGTTAAAATTAAATTTATTTAAACCAAATATGTCAATTTACAAAGTGAATATTTAATTAAAATTGGTTTTCCACAAAGTGAATTTAAATTAGTAAACGTAATAAAACAAATACACAATATGTAATAATTTGTAAATAATTTTATATAGAGTAAATGCAATATCCTGAAACTCTTTGTCAGGAAGGAAGCATTTTTAATTGAAAAAATCTAAATTAATTTTGTTATCGACATTTTTAGTTTATGACAATAAATTTAACTAAATAAAATGATTATACATATTTTTTTATACATATTTTAATATTGAAATTAATATTTTTTTCATTTTAATCTAAAAATTCTAAAGTATTCTTCAATTATTTTGATATTCATATAAAAATCAATAAAATTAAGAGGGTCAATCCGAAAAACCTTGAACTGAAGACAAAATTCTATCACAAACAAAAAAATTCAAACTATAATAACAAATTGCATAAAAAATAAATAAATCATTATGTTACCATTTAGTATTAGACTAACTAAAATATTATACAATTTCTATTTCTAAAAATGTTAAGCACAAATCTCCAATACACTTTGACACAGATCCTTTATTTAAATCAATTTTTTCTATTTTCCATTTCTCACATTGTTTTGTGAAAATTGTTTACATGTGTGCCACAATTTTCACAAAACTAAACTAACAAATCGGAAAAAAAAAACACATAAAACATACCAAAATTTTGTTATGTGTGGCATATGCAATTGACTACAAAATTGATAAATCCACAAATGAAATTGTGAAACAAATTTATTCCCTTCTGTATACATAATATCCACGCGAACATCCCTTATTCTAGCATAAATCAGGAAATCGACAATTTTGTATTATGTATAGGTATAATTATACAAAAAAAAATATAAAAAAAAAATTAAATTGAATTGTGAATAACATCAGAAAATCAAATAACAAAAATGTGAAGTTTTTGATTATTTAAATGAAATTTGTTTATATTATCAAATAAAAAATTAATTGGAAATATTGAAATTTTTTTTTTTTTTAAATTTCATTTTACCAATCAAATTTGATCTTGTATATTGATTTGATGTTTTTTGAAATTTCTATGCCAAGTTTCCCATTTCCTTATTTTATAATTCACTTAATTTCACAGCCGCTAATTCGAAATAAAAAAAAACAATCTGACAGCATTTGTGCGTAATGCTTTAACATAATTTTCTATATTAAAATAACATGAATGGAAAAAGCTTGTATCATAAACGGAGAAGAGATGTAAATTTATTGAATATTATATTAGAAATAAGGAAATTTAAAGATTGGTGGTGCGTTGGTTTTCCCAAGGGTAACAAATTTTTTTAAGTAAATTGAAAATTTGTAAAGAAAAACTCTTGAAGAAAAAAAATATATGAAGATTTTTTCTTTTCTATTCTATATTTATATTGACAAGAGTTCTTTTTTTTTGTTGTTTATATCCTTAATATGTATGTATGTATATATTAATGTTAATATACAATTTCTACACACACATATATATGAAGGCAAAAAAAATTGTTTTGATATTTACGTGTCTGTTTGTCCTTTATATTATCATGTTTTAAAGAAAATCAATAAACGCACACACTTTGTTTAAATAAAATTTGGGAAAATTTGGTATTGAATTTTTTTTTTTTGTGATATTTCCGAAGTATTTCCGTATTTTTTTTTTTTTGGGAAATTTAGAAGTTTGCGCTTAAGCTTTATAAAATATATTTTTCTTAATTTTATTTCTAGTTGAACTAAAAAAAATGGAACTTATCTAAAGCTATTGGGTTATAAAATGGCAAAAAGCAATGTAAACAAAATTGAAAAGGGAAAAGTTTTTCTTTTTTTTATTCGATTTGATAAATATTTAGTTTCCGAATGCGGTTCATACGGTTTGTAAACTTGGTAACAATTTTTTTTAAAAGAGTATTTTATTTTTAATAAAACTCTTCGGTTGGTATTAGTTGATGAGCTGCGGAATTGGAATCAGTTACATGGAAAATGATATAATTTAAATTAATATAAATAATTAATTATATTTTAAAATAAGATTACTTAATAAATAAAGTTTATCTTATATTTTTCTAGTAGTTTTTGTTTTTGTTCATTCTCGTGTGCTCCGAACCTATTGCACCTATGAACGATAAGTCCCTTAATTCTTTTATATTGATGGAATATAAATTTTTGGTAATATAGTTTGTGAGATGTTTAGAATTGTCGTTTATTTATTAACAGGTATAAGTTTTTATTACTATTTGAATTTTACAATTTTTATATTATTATTTTAATCAAATAATTTCCATTTTACTTAAACAAAAATTTCTTTTTACTTCTATAAAAATTTGTTGGTTTGGTAATATATAAAACTTTAACTTTTACGACAATAAAATTTATACGATTTTCCATAAAAACACAAAAAAAAAAAATTTAAAGTTATATAAACAAAATAAAAGGGAAAATCTTGATATTTAAATACATTATTTACCTAAAAAATGGAAAAATGGTTATATAAGAAAAGTTTTAATTTTATTTTCAATTTTTATGGAATAAAATTTAATTTCCGTTCTTTTATAATATAATCGTTAAAAAAACTAAAGAAACATAGAAGTTTAAGGTATTTTATAACTGAAAAGATGATAATTTAATTGATTGATTTTCATATCCTTTTTTTGGGGGTAATTTTATGGAAAACATAAAATTTGTATATATTTATTAGCATTTCTATTAGTATTGGTTGGTTGGTTTGAGAAGGGAGGTGGCCAATCCTCGTACGTAGACTATGCGGTGGTCCGTTGTACCGGGTTACGAAACGTTGCCCATTTTCACTACGGATCATGCTATCCCACTTCTTTTATAAAGTTTATCAGATTAGCAGCTTTTTTCTTACTTATTGCTATTAAATCTCCTGCAAAATAAAAACCGAAAAATTAATATCTTTTATTACACAGAGAAGGACAGTGACATAAAATATGTTTAATTGTCTCGTCATCTTTAGCACAGCCTCTAGAAGCGGTTTCCATTGTCAGTCTTAGTCGGACAGCATGTTTACGCAATAGTAAATGCCCCGTGACTATTCCTCTCAGTCCTGACAGTCTGAGCATGGGTTTGGTCATTATCAGAATACTTGTCGATTGTTTAGCGTTGGGGACGGGGTTACTCTAGAACAGCTTTGTGTGAATACAACTGTTCAGCGCGACCCATTCTAACTTATTTTGTTCTACAAGCCATAGTATAAGCAGTCTTTTAATCGAGCTGACTGGCTAACCGATTCGGAAAATTGGGAGGCTAGTACCCACCGCACCATTTCTAGCCAATTCATCAGCTTTCTCATTACACATTATATCCCTATGACCAGGAGACCAAATAATAAGCAAATTATTATTATTTGACTTCACTTGCCTTAGGATAGTTTGACATTCAAAGACGAGAGTTCTACTAGCCAGTGCGTTGATAGTCGCTTGACTATCCGAGCAAATCACAAAAAAAACTGAAAAAAATTATCTGCCAAAGGTACAGTAGAACTGATTCCATATAATTTCATATATTTTAACTATTTTTTTACAGTTCAAAGACTTGGTTGCATTAATCTTAAATAAATTTCTTCCAATATGGTCTATTATATATATGATGAGATGAATTTTAAACAATTCACAGTTGTCGTTTTTGAGCTAAATTAACTTTTCCATTTTTTTATTTTTTTATTTCCTTTTTTTACAACGTAGGGACATCGAATAGACAAAAAGTATTTCCGATCAACAAATAATTCACTAAAATTGACTAAAGTAATCTTACCTTAGAATTTATTTATTAAAAATCTGTTTTTTTTTTTTCAAATTCGACTCCATTCGATACATCGACGTCTACTGAAAGTTTAATTGTAGTACCAATAATAATTTTTCCCTAATATAATTTTATGTTTTCTAAAATGCAACATAATACATATCTCACTATTAAAAACCCTTAACTTTTTAGCAATTAGAGATTCTTTACTACATAAATATAAACTTATTATTTTAAATGCATTCCTAAGCAGTCATACCAGCGAAAAATTATAAAATAATTTATTGATTAAAATTTTCACGATTTTTATTAATCATATTCAAAATGTTCTCTTCATTCTTTAATTTTATATAACTTTATTATTTGCAATCGCAATTATTATGTAATAATGTTACTTAGACAAATTAAAAATATCTTTTTCAAAAATAAAATATTTACAATTCAGATATTAAAATAAAAATTTCTTTTAAATACAGGTTTTTTTAATGTTAACAATAAGGAAATACAAAAATGAAACAAGAAAAATAAAATATGATCTGATAAAATTCTAAAATATACTTTACAAAAACAAAAATAATATTCCCCCCGCCCTTCTTTTGCCCTTCTTTTGCCATACTCCAATTATCTTTGATAGAAATATTTTTGAGATACATTGATTTTCATCATAATGTAAAAATGTTGACTTGTATACGCATAAAAAAAAATGATCTGAAAATTACACAAAGGTTCGAAATTTCAATAAGAATTTTTAAAGAAAGTTAGGTGGGGGGAAACATGATGATTGGGAACAATCCATCAGATATACGAAGAGAAAGAAATACAAAAAAAAAATGTTGTTATAACGCACCCATGTTTAGGTTATTGACCTCGCGCGCGTACTATTTAAATTAAAGGTAAAATTATGTTACTCAGAGGTAAAAGACTTGTTGCATTTTATGTTTCATTTGTATAAAGGTAATAGAATATGTTGCGTTTATGTATATAACAAAAAAATATACATTTATATACTTATGTAGTGTTTTTGACATCGTCATTAGGAAAATAAAAAACATACTTTTAACAAAGAACTTTTAAATTATGTTCAATTGAATTTGGTTTCTTAATAAAAACGAGTTATTTTTTGGGAAATTTATAAGAAAATTTTTTAAGAGATTATAATTATAGAAATTATAAATTGTATGTGCAACTGCACTAAGCAGAACAAATTGACAATAAAGCATCCATACAAATTCTTTAGATAAATTCATTTTGCTCCCAAACGACAACTTTCTTCATTGTATACAACATTCAAGGAACCTCGACCGAAATCCTTTCTGGACTTAAGTAATATTGATTCCTAGCTTATAAATTATATGGGTGGGTTTCGTGAGTATAAGTTCACTTACCAGGTAATCAGAAATTATATGTTTTTGAAATTTTCATATTTTCAAGTTATAAATGTTTAAAATGCAAATTATCGTTATATTCAATATTTAATAAAATAATTTAAATTAAGAAAAGGCGGTCAATTCAGGGATGAATAAGCTATAATGTGGAGTGTACAACGGACCCTCGTGTTCTAATAGCATGGATGGGTTGTGTTACTCTTCCCGCTCCTGAAACCAACCAACAAATAAACAAAATGAAAAGATTAAATAACCAAATTTGATCAAATCTTTTAATATGTGTAAACTTTAAAATTGTTAATCAATTTTATTTAAACTAAAATTATCATAATTATTTATATATAAACTTCGACATGTTTTTGTTTATCTGTCTATTTCCGGTACCCTGTAATTTTAAATTTTATAAAATATTTTTACAAATTACATTTTACTAAACTAATGACTGTTCACAGTCAGTGACCTATGTTGTTACACGGCGTCAGTTACATGAAAAGTCTAAATTATACCAGTAGAAATATATTTTTGTAAATATACAAATATGTATAAACTTTTTTCCAGGCAAATATAAAAACTCAAAAACAGATACTATTTTTTTCATAAAATCAGATGACGCATAATTTGTTTTATCATAAAAATACAAAAAAAAAATGTAATAAAGAAAATTATTTTGCAAACAAAGCCAGTCAGAAAAGATACATATTTACCCCACAAAAGGAAGTTAACCTCTTTAGTGAAATTGTTTTGTTATAAATAAAAACCAGGGTAAATTTTATTTATTTATTTTCCTGTTTAACACAATTTATGTATTTTCAATAAAATTGAAAATAATTCTTTGTTTCTCTGATGTTTTATGAATAATAAAATAATAATAAATTTAAAAAATATTTTTACTTTTTTGTAAATCAAAATTAACTAACGCAAATGTAAAAACTTTGTTTGCAGTAAAGATATTGGAGGAAGTAAAGTTAATTAAAATATTTTTATTAAGATAGTAAGTAAATAAACTATTTAAAATTATAGAATGAACTGGAAAAATTGACATGTTTTACAACTACAAATTAATTATTTTACTGCAACACTAACTTGATCCTTGAATAACTATAATTAACAAATTTATTGACTTTGTATGTGACAGCAGATCCTAAATTTGACGTTAAATGTTTTTTAAAATATTATTAATTTTTTTTTGTTTAAAGCTATTAGCACTGTCGAAATTCAATATTTATCATTAAATATTCAGAAAAGAAAGCTTTCCGGTTAAATTGATAGAACAGAAATGACAAATAAATACTTCCGATAATCGATGGATCCAAGTATACAGTTTAAGAGTGTCATTTAGATAACCGTGCTTTTAACAAGCCGCATATATTTTTTAGTAACTACTTTACTCGAAATTTCTTATGCTGTCCATACATTATGCAACGTGTTGTACAACTTGGTCAAATTGTATCATGTGTGGGCAAGTTGACATCACGTTGAAAACCATTTTGTTCATATTTGTTCAACCGGTTGACAACACGTTGTATAATGTATGGACGGCTTTATACATATTTTTTCAAGTTAAATTTTTTGTTCCCATCTGTCATATTCTCTAAATTCTTCACTTTTTGAAAGAAGAACTTGCGAAAGTTTTATAGGGTATACGAATAAATTATTTACATAAGAGAAAAAGCCTTCAAACTAAAAAATATTTGTAAATTCTATATGACAGCCAATTTTTTCATGAAAGCCATAATTATTTGTATGTTAATTTTAATACTTTGGTTAAAGAAATTTGACATATAATTAGGTTAAGAATATTAATTTGATGATTATTGTAAACATAAATTTATAAATTTATTTATTCATTTATTATTTATTGTATAATTGATTATAAATAATCATAAATTTTTTGATTGCTGGTCATATATTTGTAATTGTAGATTATTACATGACATATAATTATTAATTTATTATATCATTTATTTATACACAATTTCGTTAGATATTTCATATCATTAAAAATTAATTATAATTAAATAATTTTTAATGAACACTAAATTAATCCATAAAATTTATAGGTGTCCACATATTGTCAAAAAAAAAAATATGAATTAATGTCCTATATATAATTAAATTATTTACAATTGTATATATCCCCAGAAAATTATTATAATTTTATTTAAATTCAGTACGCCGTTTTGTGTTTTATCTTTAGGAGGAGGTAATTTTTATGTTTGATAGCTACTCCAAGTAACTCTAAATTCCAAACCAAATTTCATTCAACTATATGTTAATTTAGGAAATCATAAAGCTACCCATACATAATACAACATTTTTATTAACGTGTTGCCAACTTGATCAAGTTGTATCGTTTGTGGTTAAGTTTACAACACATTGAAATATTTTCAATTATGTGGCGGGCGTTGGTTATAAGTTGTACAATGTATGGCAAAGTATAAAAAATACATATTTTTATATGTCAAAAATACTTATATATTTTATGTAAAAAGTAAATTTTTTTATATGTTTATGTTATTAATTATTTTATATATTCTTTAAAAAATTTGACACTTACCTTAAAAAATAAATAAAAAAAAAAATTTTCTGGATATTTCTTACAAAAAAAAAAACAAATAATTTTTGACGGTTATATGTAAACCAAATTGAATTATGTGTAGTGATAGTTTACAACCCGGTTGATAACCAAATTTTACAATGTATGGGCATCATAATGTATAATGACACTGTAGATTTGTAGCCAGTCATAATAACAATTATTGTTGCTCTATAAATTATATAAGTTTCTCTGTTATCCAAATTTTCTTTATTAAAACCGAAATAATTACCTGAAGTAATAAAATATTCATTGTTTCATATCATAATAATAAAATTACATATAAAATAAATTTTAAATTAAATATGTTTATATTATTATTTTGTTGTAAGTTATTTTTCCCATCTAATTTATACCTTGATACCTTCTTCACAATATTGAATTGTCATATTTACTTCACCCAAAAACATAAATTACATTTATCAAAATTTTTCGATTTACTTGAGTTATTTTCTAGGTTTATTTATTTATTTTTGTGTTAGATATGTTCATCTAATAAAATTTTGGCATAAATTTTTATTACCAAATATATATCAAAAAAATATAAAATAACCAAAAAAAAAAAACAACTTACGAAAAATAATAATAATAAATAAAATAATAATATAAAAAATTATGGATTTTCTAACTCGTATAATATTTTAAATATAATAGAAAATTTGTCGAGTTAAATCCACCGAATATAATGAAATGGGCTGTAATGACCATAAACCATAACGATGTTATTATTTGTTGACGTAAATGTATTTCATTTTTTTTCTGTTACCTTTTTTATCTGGCATTATTCTTTGCGAAGGCCTTGATTAAGATTATTAGTCAATATTTATGAATAATATAGTGTTTCTTCCTTCCTTTAGTAATTTACAAATAACTTTTTTTTTTTGTATTTAAGCTCATCCTTATTTATTTCTGTTAATGTTGCTATTATTAATGTCCAAAATTTTTGTAATAATTTTGTGAAATTTGACCCAGTTAATTTATAATTGAAATATCACTGTTAAAATTATTTTAATATATAAGTAATTTTATGTATTAAATTATTGGTTGTTAGGAGGGCTCGTATCTTTCTTTTGAAATTATTGTTTTCAAATTTCGTAATGGCATTTATTCATTCATTTGGTTTTTATGTAAAACTATAATTTTTTATATATTTCGTTATATAATTCTATAAGAAATAATCTATGAGTAGTGACCCATGGAACAGAAATATTCACATTGTATTTTATGAGGTATAGCAAACATTGGTTGATTACAAAGTAATCAAGTTATGATCCACCTGCCATTTTAGTCCGGTAGATGGCACCATCATTACTGCAGTGTATAATAAATAATATGTGCTTTTTAAAACATGTAACCGGAACGATAAAATTCTTGAATCTCTGGGAAAATTATTATAATATTAAAACTAAAGATTAGGGTCAATAATATAAATTTAGCATTACAATTTTGTCTTTAACTTTTATGATACTCTTTTAATAATATTGAACATTTTATTATTTAATCTTAACGTTTATTTAAAAACAAAATCTTTCTTTATACTAAAATACTCTAATGAAAACTAAAATATTATTATTTTTCCAATTTTTTTTTTAATTTTCATTTAATATTCTTTAGATATCTAAATATCTACAACATAAAAATATCAACAAAAATATGCAATTTTATAAAATTGTCTCAATTTAGTTTTTTTTTTTAAATATGACCTCTAAAAAGATCTCAAAATAATACAGAATTGAAAATAAAAAATCAATAAAAAATATATTATGTTTGGTAATAAAAATTCGTATTTAGGAAAGCAGACAATTTGAACAATCAACAATAATAATATGAAAATATCCTTTTTCCTATTCCTGTATAGAATACAAAAACATATAAA
The DNA here is from genome assembly GCA_963920725.1 of Rhamphomyia laevipes. Taxonomy (NCBI): domain Eukaryota; kingdom Metazoa; phylum Arthropoda; class Insecta; order Diptera; family Empididae; genus Rhamphomyia; species Rhamphomyia laevipes. The sequence goes on along the minus strand of OY987257.1, from coordinate 42,441,958 downwards.
AATAATCGATTTATATATAAATTTTATAATATTATTTTCTACAGTTTTTTGTAAACTACTAACATTAAATTGGTGAAAAATATAATTTCAAATTTCAAGGGAATTTCATTTCATTAAAATATTGATTTTCCCAACAAAAAAAAATTAATACAGCAGTCAGTAATAATGGTAATAATTTAATTTAAAAAAATGAAAATAAACAAAAATGAAATTGAAAACATTTTTCTTTACCATAATAAATAAATTCTTTCAGACAATCCAAATGAAATGAAAATTCTTACGAACTTTTTATCTATTAAATAATTTTGGTTTTGTGTGAAAAATAACACCATTTAAAAAAAAAAGAAAAGGTTTTTCTTTTTACAAAAAAATAAAATTAAATAAATAAAATTTTGTTTATATAATAAGGAAATAAGATTTAACAAACAGAAAAATCTCATCATAGGTCAAGGTTAAATATCTATCTAAAGTATTTTTTATTATTGATGTTGTATTTTGGTTGAAATTTTCCCTCAATATAAATAACATAAGAATGAGTTTTTTTTTTTTGGGTTAAATTTTCTCAGGAAATTTTTAATATCATATTAAAATATTGAAGAGTTTTTTTTTTTTATATAAATTAAATGATTTTATACGTTTCCCAATTGAATAATATTAGAAAATTATTCAAATTTTTATGAACTTTATAAACTTGAAATTAACCGGAATCAATTTTATAACCAAAATTTTATTGCAATTAAAAACATTGTCCCAATATGAAAACTTTATAAATAATTAAAATAATTTACTTATTCGCATATAAAAAATTTGACAATTCTTTTGAAAATGAGTCATTTTCATATTCTTCTTATATACCCTAAAAAATTAACTTGTTCAAAAAAATTCTGTCTATGCATTTTCCATAAATTACATCATAATCATTAGAAATACATATACTAAAAGTTAACATATTTTGGTATACATTCATAGAAATAAATTTTGACTTTAAGTTGTTGTTGTGGTAGCAGTACTACAAACGTTATTTATTATAAACTATTTTATGTTAGGTCCAGTAAGATAGCCACATCTTACGTAAATTATTAATAAAGTGTTTAAATTGCCTGGGCATTTGGATGTGCTGTGTCATGTTGCTGAGTTATAAAAGACAAGAACATCTCATTCTTATGTGGCTCCCGTTTGTACTGCTATTACATAGGACTGAGATTCCATTAATTCTACCAAGTTGGACCTGGATTCATTTCAATACCACCTTTTATTAGTAAAATCTGTAGCAGCATAGCCGGTGACATATGCTCCCATACCGAAAAAAAGTTTCTAATAAATATTTTTGTAGTTCTGAGTTGGTAGCAGATTAAAATATGTATACTCTACATTAAAATTCTAAATTCTTTAAAATCCAACTGCAATGAGTAAAATTTAGTATAGTTTAATTTAAATTTTTTTTCTTCAGCATTTACAAAATTAATATCACAAAAGTTAATTTGAATTTCTTAAAACTAGTTCCAGAATATCGCGCTGTCGCTGTCTTCTATCGATGTGATATGTCAAAATAAAAATAACAATTATGTATTTCGTATTATTCAACCACAACGTCATTGTCATTGACGCTGACGCTGAGTTTCAATTGATATTTGAAAATTTCCCTTATCGTGGAGTTTTGACTATTATTTTTTTTTATTAATGGTAGTTATTGAAGGAAAATTAATAAAAAGGAATTTAATTTATAATTTTAAATACAAAAACATGAAATTATAATAATATATATGACTAATGACACTTTGCTTGACGACAGCATCAGAAACGTATTAGTTTAAATTCAATTTTCAAAGCAAACAATTATTAAATAAAAATATTTCAATATTAAATTCCTTATTTTTTTATATATACTTGAAATATTAAAATTAATATTTCAAATATCTTTACAAAACAAAAAAACATTTATGTTACAGACTTTATTTTACAAATTTACGGTCTTTTCGTTACTTATTATCCTTGTACATTCAACAATTTAAATTATCGTTAAAATAACTTACAAACAAAATTACTACTACACATAAGCTTAAAACCAAACCAAGACGAAACTTTTTGCTACACAAACACAAATATACAAGATTTTAATAAAATAGTTTTATCCTAGCGTAACCTGGAGTTCAAAGCTTTTTAAATTAAAGAATTCTATTAAATAGTTTTTCTTTCTTTCCATTCTTTTTTTACTTTATTTTACAATGAAAATAGTTTGTTTTTCTATAAATTACTATATATTTTTATCATGTCTGGAGTATTTTCTTTTTTATTTTTGTTGCACCCTTTGGAAATCTGCAGGATATAAAGGCCAACAACAAAAACCATAACAAAGAAATCCAAAAAAAAGGAGCTACTAAAAAATGTATTATTTTTTTTTTTTTAGTTTTTCAAGAAATAAATAGAAAAGGAAATAAAAAATTTCAAGAGAAAATTCCAATAAACAACACTGTTATTGTTGTTGTGCATACAGCAACAGACAGGACTCACACAGTCATTAAAATTGTATCTTTTCATAAAAAAACATAAAATAAGGATTCTTCTTCTTCTTTGTCTTAAATGCTAAATAAAAAGCTCGCAACATATAAATGAATTTTATGAAATTTCTTAACAGCGTTCTCGTATTTGTATTAACATTTAACAAAAAAAAAAAAAACTGATGAGGATAAAAATTGTAGCAAGAATGGAATTTTATAGTAACAACAGATAGATAACAAAAAGGCTAAAGATATTGAATTTGTGTATTTCCTTATTTTGTTTAATCTATGAAAATATTTGGTTTTATTTTATAAATATATTTGATAGGGAAAGAAAATGTGAGAACAAGAAATTCAAAAAAAAAATTTACGAAATTTTCAAGATAAGAACAAGAAGAAATACAAAAAAAATTAAGATATGCTATAGAAAAGGATTTTCCACTCTATTGTGTAAACGTGTGTGGCTAAGCTAAAATATTATAGGAATTTTAGTCTTAAAATGCTCATATTATCATTATTATCATATCTATATATATATTTATATCCTTTTTGGTAATTTTCATGAAATAACTCGAGAAAAGAATGTACATATTAGTTTCACTTTGTTCATTCTTCTAAACTTTTCGTATACGTATTCTAAACGAGATTAAGATTTATTTAAATTTTAATGTTAAGTTTTGTTTCTCTAAGGATAATAGTATTTTTGGTAAATATTATATACTATAGAAAAAACAATTCTAGTTTTTATTTTTAAATTAACCCTTTTCACACTTCTGGGTTCTCTGTTCAACGTATATTAACATGTTCTGGGTTCTGTATACATCGTATATTAACGAGGAACATCATATTTTTGATTTATAATAATCAGAATTCCATAATCCACATCGTTTCCATGGATATAACAAACTAAATTAAATTAACAGCTTTGCCAGACGTGAATTTTTTTAAATATATTATTTTACATTTATATATCACAGAAATTAATAATTTTCTTCCTCTTATCTCAAAAATATTATTAACAAAAATTCAACTCAATCCCACCAGTTTGAACAGTTTTAACAGTTCCCAGAAATTTTGTACATGACCAATACTAGTTCCTAGCTTACAATTTCTAGTTCTAAATTATTCATATCAGATTTGACAAAAAAAGGATATATTTTGTTCCATAAGGTAAAAAATTGATTTAAAGGGTTAGTAATTATCAAATGAACTAATAAATTAATTAGTCTTAAATGAAATGTTAAGGACAATGTTGATAGTATAGAATTGAGTTATTTAAAAAAAAAGTTTATGATTTATCCTTAAAACAAACTTTAAGTTTAATTTCAGTTCTGGTACGTGACTAGAAACCATTAGTTAAATATTATTAGTATATAGATATAATAACAATATGTGTCAGTTTTCTTATAAATATTATTTTAATAATATCATTTAGATAATTTTTCAACTGTTTTTGGCATTAATACATACAATTTCATATAACCAAAGAGGTTATAAACAAAACATAAAATTTTAAAGTAAACAATACAGCATAAAAGATATACAACAAAACTACATAACAAATCAATTATATTTCATATAATTTTCATATTGTTCAATGGCTTTATTATTTTTTCTTTGTATCTCTATACAAAAACCTTTTTATTACCTGTAGATATTATTTCTGAAAGATGCATCATCACGTTTAATATAATTTTCAATTTTAAAATTTATTGAAACCGTATACAACAAGGAGGAACATCATTTTAATAATTTTGCACCTTTTGCATGTGAAATGTACAGGAAAAATTGAAAAATAATGCATTTTATAATAAAATGATATTATTTAATTTAATTTGAAATGCTTTTAAGGAATATTGCTTCTACATCAAATGTAATAGCATTAAAATTTCATTTAACATAACACATATAAAAAAAAATTTTGTTAAAAGGATGAAATGCATTTAAAATAAAAATGTGAAAGTGTTTATTTATGGAAAACAGGAAAAGGAAATTATGGAAAATTTAATTATTTCAATTTATATCTTAATTAAATATAGTGTACATAATTTATTAAAATTTATGATGAAGCGCTACATTTACTGATTGTAGGTAAATGGCCATTTTGTTGGGATATAATATGATAACTTTAGTCTATTGTAATGTAAAAATTCAAGCTAAAGTTTAAATGAAACCACCGAAGTAATCATTTGCTAGGTACTTGCTAATTAGTTCATTATCGAGCATTGTATATGAATTATGAAATTTTTCGTTTGAAATTTACACTTTCATGGAGTCTAGATATAGAAAAGAACCAAGAAAAATCATCTTAAAGATTTTGTTTTGCTTAAACTGTTATTAGTTAATATGCTCCATAACTATAAAAACTAATAACAAAACACTTTGAAAAATGGCTTTATAAATTAGTATCTTATTTTCGATTACAAATTTTGATTTTTTGTATATGAAGGTTTAAGAAAGTTTATGATTTTGTCATAGATCAAATATGTGTTTTGAAAAGAAGTTTTAAAATAATAATAAGTCTAACTTACTCTTTAACAATAACAATAATAAAAATAAAACATAATCGTAAGAAAGAAAGATAAGTTTAAGCGTAGCGATCTGCATCTGGTGCAAATTAATATTCAATTTGAGTTGTAATTTTTTAGAGATAATTGTTTATATTATATTCCCGAAAATGGTGAAAACTTATATCGTAACGTAACTTAGCTTCCAAAAAAAAAATATAAAGCCATGAATATATACAGAAATGTGGCAACATAAATAATTTCATTTCATTTAAGAATTTTGAAAAAAATGTTAAATACAAAATTGAAATTAATATTCAAATTCAACATAATATTATTTTCCAATTACTATATTACAATAATCTTTAATGTTATATTACTGATAGTAAAAAACAGTATTTAAAAAATTCTCACATTAATATACTACCATAAAAAAACAAAAAAAATTATCTAAAAACATTTTGTTAAGCAAAAATAAACGACAACTGAAAAACAAGAAGGAAATTCACAGAACAATTTCGCAATCACTGAAACAGAAGATAGTTTGCGATGTGAACTGAGGCGTGTCAACTTACAATACGTTTATTAAAGTTGTTATATCACTTGAATTATAACAACAACAACAAAAAATATGTATAAAGAAAAATATAGGAAAAACACATGAAAATATATAACAAAAAAAAAAAGTTTGTCTTTCTTTCTTTTAATATAATTGTGCTTTGTAAGCGCTCCCATTTGCCACATAAAAATATCCTTAAATATATTATTTTATTATAATATATGTTTATGTATATTTATATGTTTTCTATTCTTTAGAGTTTACAACTGTATTTTTTTCTTTCTCTGTTATCCTTTTTTCTCTATGTACATAATATTATTAAATAAATAAATTTAATATACTTTTTATTCTGTTGTTTTTCTTTTTTGTGTAATGCTACAGTGAGAATATAAATAAATTTTGTAAAAAAAAGGATTTTAAATTTGTTTTGTAATAATTATTATTATATATATTTAAGTATATTTTGTTAAAACAAACAAATATTAATAAAATTCATAACTCTATGAATACATAAATAATTTTCCTACAAAAAAAAATAATATATATTATTAAATTGAGTTTAAATCCGGAACAAATTTTCATTGAATTGTGCAATGATGTGTATACATTGAAAATATAAAAAATAAAAATTAAATAAATTAAAAATCGTTTTTAAATTATGATTTGTTTATTGAATTATGTATTTTAACAGTTTTATTTGTTAAAAATATATGTTTATTGATCAATACAAAATATATGTATATGAATATATGAATTTTATTTTCGACTAATGTATGCTTCTGTATTCAGGCCTGCACAGTATAAGCCCTTTATGTTACACGAGTTAAGGCTGTTGACTAAGCCGTACATTCTTTCAATTTTGGTTCTTTGGTTTTAAAAGAATGGAAATTACAAGACCTCCACACACATAAGTCACAAAAAACTGATACCGCTGTACTTTCCAGTCGAACGCTCTATTATTGTTACAGTGTGTCGACAAATTACACTTCTTAATCATCTTTGCCGGATTCAGTTTATTCCGCTTAAGGTTTTCGAGAAGATAGTAACAAATTTTCTAAATCTTTTATGTTATTCCGCGGGAATGAAACAACAAATGTTCCATTGTTTTCTGCATATACTTTAGTTGATATAGTAGGACCTAACCTCATTGTATGCATCTTATGACCCAATTAGTTATTGAATATATACCGAGCGAACATATATTATAAACCTATAAAAAATATCATTGTACGTTTCGTGATTTCATCTGCTTTTTCATTACCTTCAATCATACAATAGCCTGGTGACTACACAAACTTTACATTATTATGGTTTGCTAATAGGTGAAGATTGGTTTTACATATATTTACAAATTTAGGGTAGTTGGAGGTATTATTACAGCCAAGTATTTTAAGGCCGCTTGGCTATATACGAAGATATACTTAACCTCGTATCACTAATTGCTTAATATCTTAATTTCTGCCGATTGAATCTTTCAATCTTATTACTGTGAATTCCTACACAGTTTATTTTGAATTAAAGAATTCATGTTGTAAATTATTCATGTTGTAAATTATCATAAGTTTTGTATGTTTCAATTTCTACTTCTGATGATCTCTTATATCAACAAATTTTCAAAATTAATATATTAATTTTATATAATTTTAATCAACTGATTGTTCTAATGTACAATTTACAAACTTTAAAATTAGAATTATAAACAAGAATATCAAAGGATAAAACAAAAATTGATATTTTATTACTATATAATTAGTAGTTTAAAAAATTTACTAAAAATATATTTATAAATATAGGCCTAGATTTAACTTAAATAATTTTTATTAGATTACTCCAGAAATAAATTTACATTATAAATTTCTATAGACATACGTTCGGGCACATATCATTCAAAATATTATTAACATAATTCTTTTCAGTATCCCAAAAAAAAAAAATATACATCTGTCAAAAAAAAAATGGGTTCATACTAGAAACTAGCAAAAAAATAATTCTAACATTTTAAGGTTAAAATTATTAAAAGATTAGAAATTTTTTTATATAATATGACATATGTCAATAATACTTTACGTATAACAATCATATTCGATTTCCGGAAATGAAATAATAATCATTTATTTTAAATATAATATCAAGAAATTCAACAACAACAAAAAAAGGATAAAAGTTATATTTATACATTTCAATTTACATAACTTTTATAAATTTAATTTTGCAATAAATTTTTGATATAGGTTTATATTTTTTTAGTAAATTATCTATACAATTTTATCTGAAATTGGAAATTCTTATTATAAAAACGATATTTGAATCCTTTGGGAAAATTTTTGTATAAATTTTGACATACAATATGATTTTTATTCACACAATTTATTAAGATTTCAGTTTTTAAACTGAAATTTTTCAATTGGTTTAAGTATTGAATGATAAGTAATTAATATTAAATATTAAAAGTCTTTAATATTTCACTATAAACCTTTGATATATTTATTTAATATCATTTTAATTTCAATATATTTAAATTTAAATGGATTATATTAGTATTGGAACCAGAAAAGATTCGATTTAAAATATGGTGAACCGAGTTACAAATAATTGTAGAGATGAATTTAATATTGTGATACTATTAAATATATTCTATGTCATTCTTCTGGTAATATTTTGTTCTAATTAAAGAACTACCCAAAGCTGAATTCAGTGTTTCGGCAACCAATCTTAAGGTTCGACCAAAAAGGAGTGTGTTAACCACCGTAAAATGTATTTCATAAAAACTTTCTAAAGGATACACTCCGAAATTCTGACTTGAGTTTATGAATCTTTTCGGATTCCCCCTATCTATTCTATTCATTAGAAATTAATTATATAATGCATTAATATTGTAGTGAAATTCTAGAATAATTTCAATATTTTTTATGATTTTTTTTTACACAAAACACGCGTTTGGCATTATGAATGAAGAAACCATGAAAAAAAATAACCAAATTTTTCAATGTTTTCATTTTTCACTTTTAAATATATTTTCCACATTATGAAATTTTATACATAACAAACAACCTTTCATATTTACTTAACAGAAAAAATTCATATTTTCTATTTGAATCTGTTTTTTCCTGTCAGAGTTCACCAAAAAAAAAAAAATATGAATATTTTTTTAATATATTTTTTATTTTTTATTTATTCTTGCAATGGAGTGTGTAGTGGCAGAGTGTATTCGTTTTAATCAAATTTTGAATGAAATTTTTTTTTTTTTTTTTTACCAGTCAGAATATATTTATTTCTTTATTAGACATTTGAAAAGGATGTTTTTACGAAAATATGTATTCGCATTTTTTTATATTCTTATTAAACAGCTTGAAATGATTTTTAAGTCAGAATATTTGGTAAAATTTGAATAGAAATTTTAAGAGTTTTTTTTTAAAAAGTTTTTTATACTAATTTGAATTAATTCATTCAAATATTTTATTTCCGGAGAAAAAAAAATGAATTTACTATAAAATTATTTTAATTAAAGTAATTTTACTTATTAGCATCTATAAATATTGACTAGTGAAGGAAAAAGATATCAGGATTCTTGGGTAAAGTGTATATTCATAGAATCAGTTTGACGCTGGCCAAAAAATTCACTGAATCTATGGTTATTAAATAGTAAACCATATAAAGACTACTGATGGGATGGGTGTACATAACTGAACTTCCTAACACTGTCACAAAGCCAGACCATATGCTGATTACGAAATATAGGACACCCCATTTGTAGGATACTGTAATTATAGAAACTGATATACTTTAAGTAAACTTTAGCCAGTGAATAGAATTTCCAATTGGAACAAAGCATAATTTATATAGAAATTTTTGAATTAAGTGATTTTCTTAAAATATTCGAATTTACTTCACATTTTTTCAATTAAAATAAATAATTTATTATTTCAAAAAAATTGTTTATTTTATTAATTTTCTATTATTTTTTTATTTTTTGCAGGACCAGCTCGAATAATAAATCCATACATTTTACATTGGGAAGCTGCGAATTTCGATCGAATTACATTAGAAAATGCTCATCAATATCATTTAACGGAAAAAAATCGACGTCGAAAACGAGATTTAAAAAAAGAAGAATATGGACCAGCTCACACAATCAAACTGAAATTTACTGCTCATGATAGGTAAGTTAAATTAATTTGTATTTTAGTAAATTAAATTAATTTGTGTTTTACTTTTACTAAAATTATATATTGGATAGCTAATAGAATCCTTAAATATCCTGCCGAATTCTCTCAGATTTCGAGTATGTATTCAAGTAATGTTTCGAATCCTTTTAAAATTGTAAGAAATTTTACAAAATCAATAATTAGTGTTGAATTTATTTACATACACGTTAAAAGGTTTTTTTCGAAATAACTAATTTCGAAATTTAAGGAATCCGGCCAATGATCTTATAATTATAAAATTATAAAAAAACATATTGCTTTAAAAAAACATATTGCAAAAAAAAAATTGTCTAAAATTTATAAATTTCTGACTAAAATTAATAAATTTATTAAAAATATGATAATTTTTTATTGTTTCGTATAATTTTCAACTTATATTTTGACAATTTTCATTCCTCTTAATAAGTCTATGGAAATCGTCCCTGTCACTAAAGTCTATTAACTCCTACTGATGTATATATATTGTTTTTGCTGGTTGTTAGTCATCCTTAAATAACAATCTTAATTTTTTTTTTTCGTTGTCATATTTATACCCTTGTTAATAATTTCTTATGAGTTTCGGAACAATAATAACAAAAAAAAAATATTATCTTTTCATCAAATATAGTTTTTTTTTTTCTCGTTTATGCTCGTAATTTGTTTTCGTTTTTATTCTTATATATTTTTTTTGCTCAAGAAAATTATAAACTTTCTTCTATTTCAACCTTCATTATTTAGCTGACACATCACACTTTAAATGTGATAAAAGCTGATGAACAACAAAAAAAAAACTGAACTATACACATAAAATATAGGACAAAAGAAGTGACGAAGATGAGAATGCACAACCGAATTACTGTACAGTAATTTGATAATTACGGACTTTTTTGAAGACATACTTTAAAATACCTTGTAAAGTTTTATGGCCTTTACGACCTGTATTAAAACAACTTAATCACCATTTTTATCTGCTTTTCCCTTAACTTTTCAAAGTGACATCAATTATGTGTTTCGATGAATGTTTCCAATATTTTTTGACGAAAAACGCCACCTAGTGAATGAATTTTTCGTATTTTCAGCTTTGTATCAAATTATTCAAAGATGAAATGCACAAGCACAAATAATAATAGACAGTCGAATAAATGAACAGATGAAATGTTACCAAATGATGCTTAAAAAAGATATTCTGTCTGTACCTTCCACAATTCTTCATTTAATGAAGTATATAAGCGAACATTTCTTACTGGGTGTTTGTTCTCTTGTTATTATGTATTTTTTTTCTTCTATTTTCTCAATTTTGGTTAAAAAGAATAACAGTAATAAAGGACAAAACTGTTTTGTCCTCCTTTCATTTAACAAAATGTCCATTATCCTTAAAATGATAAATATTTGTTTTTTTCCTTCTGTGTAGATTTCATTTCATTAAGAGTGTTGCAAAAAAGAAAAAAAAAACCTACGCAAAACAAATTTTATTTATTCTTTTAAAAAAGAAAATTAAGTAGAAAATTTAGGCAGAAAGGAAAAATAAAGAATTTTCTTTTATTATAATATAGTTAAATAAATTTAGGGTTCTGTTCAAAAGCATAGTAGTTTTAAATATTTATTTAGGTAATTTTTTAATGATAAATTTGTTATTATAATGTAATTTTATTCTTATTTAGAATAGTATTATCCTTGTAAACATTTATTACATTTATATACTTTATCCTAGGCTTCGAGTAGAATATAAAACATACCAATAAATTATTTCAATTAATAACCAATAATTTTAACCAAAAACGCAATTTTTCATCATCAAATAGTTAAAAATCAGAACCTAAAAGAGTATAACTAAAAACATGATTTCTATTATCCTTAAAAAAGAAGAATCTTGGTTTAATTATAGAAACTGTGACAGATAATTATAGTCATGGAAACTAAAGCATTGGTATGCGTGATTGACAATATTCTGGAGAACATTCTTTCCTGAGCCTTGGCCCAAGATTTAGCTAAAAAATTAGATTCTTTTAGAAGATTCCAGGACTTATATGTGAGTTACTTACTTTATAGAACTACGAATTTGGTAATCGGTAATAAAATAGTGGAAAATCAAAAATCTTAAGATTCGTCAATAAAATGATTCAGCTTAATTTTTATTGATATTCAGTTTAGACTTACATTTTTTATTAATTTACAAACATTAAAAATATGATTAATTTTCATACATTTTCTTACATGTAATATGAAATTTTAGTTAAATTGGTTTAAGTTCAAATTGTCAAGATTATAAATCATCAATTTTCTCTTACTCAAGCTTAATAATTGAAAGTCTTATATGGTTTAGTACAAAACGTGATCATTTTGATATTAGAATTTAAAAAAATAAAAAAATATTAAATTTTAAATGTCCTTAAAAGATTTTCCTACAATAATTTTAACAAAAAACACGTAGCTCATTATCCGGAGGACCTTATTTTGAACGGATACTTACACAAACAACAAAAATATTTAAGTTCATGGTCAGAAAATTTATATTGAAAGTATGATGGGTGAATGATGAATGGGTAGGTGGTTCATCGGGTTCGGGTGTCTATGATAGTAATATCTTAAAAGCATCTTAACTTATTGCTGCTATTGATTTTTTGTTGTTGTTGCCAGTTTTTATTTATTTATTCTCTACAGCACTAATACTACCATAAATCTTGTTTTTTTTTTTTCTTTACTTTTTTATTACACATAATTTTTATATAACTGGAAATATCCTGTTGCTCAAGGCTACACATTTTTTAAGTTAAAATATTTTTATTTTTCGCTTATACATTTTTTTTTTAATTTTTCTTTGTTATATTATATAATTACAATAACAATAACATTCGCATGTGTAGAATTTTTCGTCCTGCGTTTTCATTTCTTGTTGAATTTTCATGAAATATACAAAAAAAAAATTAATTTGGTGCCACAGTGTCTACTATGTATCTTCTTTAGAGACTTTTTCAGGATTCATAATATAAATGGTGCAAAAAATATAAAAATTCTTTGAAGGATTTTTTTTTGTTTGTATATTTTCTCCATTTTAATTTAATAATAAAAAAAATTGTTTGTATGTTTTCATAAAATACAAATCAAAATTTCTAATTATTATTTATTTTTGTTTAATATTTTAAATTGACAGAGTAAATATATTTTCTGTGTTGCTTGTATATTTTTCTCCTTTAAAGGACGACGTACACAATGACTAATTTTTTTATTTTAGTAAAAATAAAAAGAGATAGCAAGTAAGATTTTTGTTTACGAAAGAATGAGATAGAAAATCCTTAATTTTTAGGTGGGAACTATAAAAATTATAGGAACTATTTGACATTCTGAAAACTCCGAAAAAATCCTAGCCTACAAAATTATAAAATTTGTTTGGATTTTCTATTATATTATTTTTACATTAATTAAAAAGTAAAAAAGTGAAAACTGAAAATTAATCTTAATAAAAAAATTGCTATGCTGTGCGAAATAGCTATATAGGACAATACATTTTTTGGTTTTATTTTATAAGGAAACTCTTACTTTATTTTTATTTGCATCAGAACATTTGTCAATAAAAAGTGGATACAGATTACGGTGCAATAAATTTTTAATGTATCTTGTATGTTTATTTATTTCAATTTATTCTCATTGGTCAAAGGAAACACTTATATAGAACAAAAATTAAAATTCATTTATATATTTTAATAGCTTGTATGACTTGTTGTTAATAACATCCATCAGGGCATTGAATTGATGACTGATTGAAGAATAGAAATATCAATGTTTACCCATTCTTCTTGAAAGATGATCATAAGTTCCTTCAAAGTATTAAATTGACGTCCATTTCTGTAAACTTCCTTGCTAAGAATGGTCCATAGGTTTTCCATCGGATTTAAATCCGGTCTAACAGCAGGCCATTATGGGAATATTTCTTAATTTAATTTTTTTTTTGTGTACCTAGCAGCATATATTGCAGCATTGTCCTACTGAAGTGTCCAACTTTCAGGTAGCTTTATTTTTTTCATGTGAAACTAATAATATGAGCAACTTAGTTTCCAAAGAATATTTCATATGTTCTACACCATATAGTAATTATTATCAGTTTTCAATTAAATTTGGTACATAGGTTGGTTTCGTAATTACGCATATTTATACTTATTATAGTTATTTTAATTATATTATTTATTATTTTCTTTATAATTTAATATAAAAGAATTAAAAATATAGAATTATTAATTTTTATATCAATAAATAATAAAGATGAGCAATTTTGAACAAAGCACTGTTAACATACTACGAGTTATCTGCTCCCCTAGTTAGCAGCTTTTTTATATATATTTTATCTTCATTCTTCATACACAAAAAAAAAAAAAAAACTTTTTACTTTTTAAATAAAATAAAATTAATATTTTCAAAATGTCAATTGCCATAAAAAATATATATTTTATATATTCCCCAAGTATAAAATATAATTTTCGGATGTCTAATTATAGCATAAGACGAGATAGGTCGTCTTATGCTATAATTGGACGTCTAAATCCGAATTCGGAAAACCCATTTCGGAATTTGGACGTCTAAAAAAAAGGGGAAATTTTTTTTGGACGACATTGCTCTCTCTATCGCACCTCTACATAAATACATTTTATATCCTATTCTGTTTTTAGTAGCTAAAATTGGTCATTGTGTACCGGGCGCATAAAGGATCTTAAAATCAAATTAAAACTTTATTGTTTTTTTGTTGATATTTTTTTTATATTTTTTTTTTTTTTTTTTGCAACGACCCCAATCATGAATTAAATTGATTTTAACGATGCTTTTAAACTACTAAAGCATAAAAAATATAATTATTAACGTTAGTCAACTGTGCTATGACAGTTTTAAGATTTCTGGGGTTGATGGTGATTGGTTTTTTATGTCATCATATTTTCAGCATTTTTTTTTTTTTTTTTTAAATATCTTATTCGAGTTATAAAGTTAATTTTTTATAATATAATTTCGAAATTTATGTTAAAAGAGTTTCAAATTTAATAAACTTTTTCATCTTGGTAATTTTCAATAATAAACTTAATTTTTGATTAGTCTTAAAGTTATTTGTTTTAATAAGTTTGGAAATTTCTTACCGAAAATCTAAATTTATATTTTATTGATTTAAGGACGACGTACACAATGACTAATTTTTTTATTTTAGTAAAAATAAAAAGAGATAGCAAGTAAGATTTTTGTTTACGAAAGAATGAGATAGAAAATCCTTAATTTTTAGGTGGGAACTATAAAAATTATAGGAACTATTTGACATTCTGAAAACTCCGAAAAAATCCTAGCCTACAAAATTATAAAATTTGTTTGGATTTTCTATTAAATTATTTTTACATTAATTAAAAAGTAAAAAAGTTAAAACTGAAAATTAATCTTAGTAAAAAAACAATTAATTGCTATGCTGTGCGAAATAGCAATATAGGACAATACATTTTTTTGGTTTTATTTTATAAGGAAACTCTTACTTTATTTTTATTTGCATCAGAACATTTGTCAATAAAAAGTGGATACAGATTACGGTGCAGTTAATTTTTATTGTACCTATATGTTTATTTATTGCAATTTATTCTCATTGGTCAAAGGAAACACTTATATAGAACAAAAATTAAAATTCATTTATTTTCTTCATTGATAAAATAATTATAATAAGTAACATATATTTTAATAGCTTGTATGACTTCCCTTGTTGTTAATAACATCCATCAGTCGACGTGGCATTGAATTGATGAGTGATTGAAGAATAGAAATATCAATGTTTACCCATTCTTCTTGAAAGATGATCCTAAGTTCCTTCAAAGTATTAAATTGACGTCCATTTCTGTAAACTTCCTTGCTAAGAATGGTCCATAGGTTTTCCATCGGATTTAAATCCGGGATAACAGCAGGCCATTATGGGAATATTTCTTAATTTAATTTTTTTTTGTGTACCTAGTAGTATAATATTGCAGCATTGTCCTGCTGAAGTGTCCAACTTTCAGGTAGCTTTATTGTTTTCATGGGAAACTAATATATGAGCAACTTAGTTTCCAAAGAATATTTCATATGTTCTACATCTACACCATATAGTAATTATTATCAGTTTTCAATTAAATTTGGTACATATAGGTTGGATTCGTAATTACGCATATTTATACTTATTATAGTTATTTTAATTATATTATTTATTATTTTCTTTATAATTTAATATAAAAGAAATAAAAATATAAAATTATTAATTTTTAAATCAATAAATAATAAAGATGAGCAATTTTGAACAAAGCACTGTTAACATACTACGAGTTATCTGCTCCCCCTAGTTAGCAGCTTTTTTATATATATTTTATCTTCATTCTTCATACACAAAAAAAAAAAAAACTTTTTACTTTTTAAATAAAATAAAATTAATATTTTCAAAATGTCAATTGCCATAAAAAATATATATTTTATATATTCCCCAAGTATAAAATATAATTTTCGGATGTCTAATTATAGCATAAGACGAGATAGGTCGTCTTATGCTATAATTGGACGTCTAAATCCGAATTCGGAAAACCCATTTCGGAATTTGGACGTCTAAAAAAAAGGGGAAATTTTTTTTGGACGACATTGCTCTCTCTATCGCACCTCTACATAAATACATTTTATATCCTATTCTGTTTTTAGTAGCTAAAATTGGTCATTGTGTACCTGGCGCATTATAAACTACTACGCAATTTAAAATTTTTAATATTATTTGTAAAAATAATATAGAATTCATAAAATTTATTTCTAAAAATACTGAGAATTTAATTTACCATTTCACGAAATTTAATATTATGTATATTCAGTTATATTTTATAAGTAACTACACCATTGCCATCAAAGTATACAGTGAATAAAGAAAACAATTTATATAAAATAACATTTTAAGTCCTTATTTTGTACGTAGGTAGTAGGTATTAGTTTATATACGGAAAAAAATCTCTAACATGGATAAAAATAAGGATATAAATGGAGTAATCGAATTGTTTACCTTAAAATAAGATGTGAAATTTCATAAGTTAACAAACAATATACAAACATCTTCCCACATCCAATACCAAAACAGACAACATTTCCCCCTCATCAATTTAAATTTGTTACACCGTAATTTGGGGTAACATTTTTAATTTTTGGAAATGATTAAGTCTGTATTACAGATACTATAAAGTATTAAATATAATCTAAATTTTTGATAATTTCATTTACTTCCATCAAAACAATTTCTATATCAAAACAATTTCTATGAGTTCTTGTAAGTTTAAATATTTTCCCAAATTACTGTTTAAAACTAATAATTGTATTTATCTACTTTATTCAAAGTAATTCTGTATAAACTGATAACAAAACACAAAAAGGTGAATAACATTTTTTTCAGTTCCCAGGGACAAAAGGATAAAGACATTTTATGATTTAAGTAAACAGTATTTTATATCATCTTGTAACATTCAAATTTTGAATATCTACTGGGTGTAAGAAATCATGAGATAGCTTTATATACAAATTATAAATAAATTACATTATTAAGTATATTAAAAAAGATTGTTTATTAATAATAATATTAATATTACAACAAAATTTAGTAAATTTAATTAAGTTAATAGACGATAGCTATTTTAATTGTACTGTCTTTCAGTTAATTATTATTATGTCAGCATAAAGTTTATTTAAATATAATAAAAATGATAACATTATTTAAATACATTTAATAACTTATAAAATTCTTGGTTTACTAGTTACGAACCTTCGTCATGGCTTACTAGTCACAATTTACTAATTTTTCTTTTTTCTAGTTTTATTGTTAATACAATTTATATTTAAATTTTATGTATAACAAAGTAATACTCAATTCTGCAATATAGTCTTTAAAAATTGATAAAATGAAAAACGTTCTGAATCTATAAAAGAAGTAAAATTCTATTTTCAAAGTTAAATTCTATATAAAATATTAGTAAAAACGATACATAAATTTAGTTTATTCTATTTAAAGTACGATTACAATTTCAAATAAATATATTATATTTATCAATACGAATAAATTATTTCTGTCTACAAGTAAAACTTTTTATATTTTGGTTCAAAAAACCAAAAAAAAAAAACCCAAAAAAAAAATATATATTTTCCCAAAGGATTATATCCATTTTGAAAGAAATAGCAACAAAATTATTATGTATTATCTGAAGTGCTTTAGGATAAAAGAATTCCTATTTATATAGATATACATTTATATTAGTAAAATACAAATACATATAAAATCTTTTATATATTTGTATTACAATAAAGAAAACTTTTATACAATAAAGAAATTAAAGGATCGAAAACAGAACATATGTTCCCATTGGAATAACGCGAAAAGTTAAGCAGATATATTCAAAAAAAAAGTTTACGTTTTTGAAATATTCAAGTTAATAGAATAAATTTGTTATAAATATATAAATTTTGTTATATAAAAGCCACCTACTTTAATTATGTGCAAAACAAAATTAATAGTTTCCAAATGACAGATAATAATTATGTTAGAAATATAAATAAATCTCTATATATTTTGTAACTTTTAGTTAATTTATACGCTAAAAATATGGATTCGTATAAACTGCTACTCTGTCAACGAGACTGCTGTCATCATCCACTTTTATTTTTGACCACAAAACAAAAAATAAACCACAAAATTTTATATGAAATTACAATCATCAACAGCAATAGACAGTAAACTAAAAGAAAAACTTATATAATTTAATTTTTTTTTCTGAAAAACAGCTGGAACAGATTGCATCATAAATGGTAATTTGTTGAGCAAAATTTTAATGGTTACAAGCATAGTTTTATTATATTTGTAATTTAAATATTCTTGTTTAAAACTTTTCATAGTTTTGATACTGAATAAAAATGGTGTACAATTTTTTTTATAATTTAAACTTTTAACTGAACCACCTGAAATACCATTAAGTTTTATACTATTTTATAAGAAAGATACTATAGCTAACTATATATAACTGGAAATATCACAAAGAATTGTTGTATATAATACCTACACATACAACGAATAATGATATGCTATTAAAATATAAAATTTCTTCTTTTTTTACTCTTCATATATTGTTAAAACTTTATACCTTTGCATTTATAAAAAATTTTACATTTACTATTTTGATATATGGTATAGAGTCTATCCTTAGCCTTATAAGATGATATCACTGAACTTAAAATAAGATGATCACAACATCCCAAAAATTTTTACACTTCATAAAGTTGTTGTTCAGAAAAGAAGAAGAAATTTGAAAGGAATTACATTGGAATTTTGATTGTGTGGTGTTAGTTGGAATTGATTCCCATTTTTATATATGTGGTATTATAAATGTTGATTTTGTAAGGATATTTATAAAAAGGATTTTATTTAAAAAAAAAAAATAGAAATACTTTAGTATCTGATTTAAAAACATTTAAATTATTACTAAGAAATTTAAGTTTTATACTTTAGAATTTAGAAATTTCATTAACAGTCCTTGTTAATATTTGTATATGACATTTTGTTCGTTTTTAAAATACATACAATTTTTCATGTAGAAGGCGTAAATAAAGTAAACGAAGTCAATCTTATCTTCAATGAACGAATGGATGTACAAATTCTGAACCTAATCATAGGTTGAATAGTAGCTGTTTAGATTGGCGTTATCATATGCACAACTGAAACTACTCAAAACCGAAAATGTTGGAGTCAAAGCCAGTTAATTCGATTTATTTTGAAATTCTATATTATGATAGTATGAATGTATATAATAAAATTCGAAGGAGTAATTTATATTTATTTATAAATAGTTAGTTCTTTACATAAATTATTTTAACTATACAAATATTTATAAATGATAATATAAGATAAAATAAAAATGTCGAATCTATTTCCATTCATTATTTATCTCATAATAGAACCACATACTCAACATATTCATAAATTAATTACTCAGTCATATATTAACAAGTTTTGTTTGATTATATACATTCAATTTTCTGCAGTAATAAAATTTATTAATAGTAAATTGAAAATTCTATCAAGCAAAGTTTATAATTAAACAACTAATAATAAATATAATTAATTAAAAATTCATTATGTAAATATATGTAGTGTTTATGTAACCATCAATTTTATATGTATATTAGATGTTTATCGACCTAATTAGTTTTAGTATTATATATTTCATTATTAACCTAATTCGAAATATGAACAATTTCTCATAAATGGTTTGCAGATATGATTTATATAATAAATAATGCTAAAAATTTACTGCATTATTATCGCATTACTTTTATATCAAATTCAAATTCAAAATATCAAGTAAAATGGAAATCTTTTTACCTTGAAACATAATATTATGTTTAAGGATTTTTGAGAAAGAAAAATTCACTTATGTTATTGGTATCGTTCCCTGTCTGACTAATTTTTCCATATTATATTGTTATTTAATACCAGTAAATGTCCACCTAAATTATTGATAAAGTCATGCAGAATTTAAAGTTAGATGGTGTGGAAGGAATTGGAAAATAGAGCGGCTAAGCGACGATAACCATTTTTTTATTGAACCATTAAAAATTTATATTTAATATAATAAATCTTTACCTAAATTATTTATAAATGTTGAAAATTTAATGAAAAGTGGAATAAATATGCAGTAACGTGTAATTTTATATATTTTGACTTTTAGGTTGGAGTAAACAATAATTGCAGTACTTGTTTTAGTTTCTATTATATTTTACTTTTAGTACTACCTAAGTCAAAGTAAAAGCAGTTAAAAGTATCGGTCAAAAAAGCGTATAAGAAAGAATTTATATGTTCATACTTCTTGTAAAAAATCAGTTTTTTTACAGAAATGTAACAAAAATATAATTTTTCAAAAAAACATTCTAATTAGAAAAATTATTAATAATAGTAAGTTAGGTTAACTTATAGTGGCGGCAGAGCCACACTTTGTCCATAGCGATACCACTTTCATGGATAACTAACTCTGATTTTGTATTGAGGGATTATCTAATAAGTCGAAGGATTTCGTAATTGCAGTACCAGGAGAGTTTCCTGCTTCTGCAATTCAATATCACTTTCTAGCAAGTGCCGGGCAGTGCATTAGAAAGTGTTCTAGTATGCCCTGGATAGCTGCATATTATTCCAAACTATACGCATATGCTTGTCGATCCAGTGAGGAGACCAACTTTTGTCTTGCATTGCGAGTAAGGTAGGTTGAATATCCTTTACCATTTCGTAAATCCTTAACGATAAATAAATAAATCAATACAAATTAGTTTCAAATTTTTATTAAAAATTAATCAAATGTAAAATGTTAAGATTTATTTTCATAAATATAGAATAATCAAAATAATAAATTATTATGCAGACATTTTAAGCAATATAAAATTTATACAAAAAATAAAATATAGTAAATTAAATATTATTTATATAATACGTACATTTAGAAATAATAATACTATGAGAATAAAAATTTTATATCCTGATGGTATATGTATGTAAATATATATTATTTAAAAACTATCATGTGCATTTAATTTCACCAACTAAGACTTGATCCTCTTTAACCTTAATGCAACATGTAGTTTTACCTTATATAATATAAACGATATTTCTATATAAAATAAAAAGTCTGTTAAAAAAGTTAAGGACTAAAATTGTTCATGTAAAGTGCTTTTCCGGTTTTAAAAGCTTATAAAATATAATAGGTTATATAATAAATACTATCAACAAATAATATATAATGTATATAACCTACAAGACTTTTACTGGTGGTTATACGGAGCCCATAAGTAAAAGAACAGAAAAGAAAAAAAAAACATATTAAAATCTTCCATTCTTTTTGTAGGTGAGTGCATTTAAGGAAAAACATATTAGGAGCATATTAAATTATTTTAACCCCTTTTTTTAAGTTGGTTGTGTGTAATTATTTATGAATTTCCATTTTAACATCAAGTGAACACTGTATACAGACACAAATACATAGACATATTAATAGGTATATATATAAAATTTATTATTAAAGGGTTTGTTATATATTTAAAGAATTTTTGAAAATATGATTAAAATTTCATTCATGTTCTATTAAAGGACAACAACAAAAAATTTGGGTAATAATATGAACCATGTTAATATAGTTAATGCTTTGGGTTTGTAGTCCTTATATATCAGATAATTTGTAAGAAGACAACACGTAAAATATTATTTTGGCAAAAAGAAAGAATTTCCACTTTTAAAAATAATGTCTGCCAGTCAAAAGCTGTGTTGAAAAATACGAAAAAAAAATTCTATATTTATCAATTTATTAAGTGCTTTTGTGGGATATATAAATTAGACGTAAGTGCTTTATTTTCAAAAAAAGCTTTTGTATGTTACAAGTTTATTTAAATGTATAATAACATTTTTATGGAGGTTTTGTTGTATATTTGAATCTATAGCCGGTGATGGACTGCAACTGGGTCAGTTTGACAAACGAAATGCATTGTTGCTAATCGACAAAAAGGATAGTGAAATTAGTTATATCTCTACCAAGCTTAAGATATATATTTTTATTGTTTAAATAGACTAAAATTTCACTATGATAAATATATACGACAGCGGCATTCTGAGGCTTACAATCAGTATGAAGAAATTCACAAATATCCAGATGAAGTAAGCTTAGAATATTCAACGAATGTGTAAGTCAACTTTGTTGTGAAACTTGGTTTATACCTAGCAACATCCAAGTATTCATCAACAAGTGCCTCTGAATTATATGCAGAATATTCTGGGCCAAAGGAGGTGGATCGGATATACATAATTCGGATAGCATTATAAGAATGTCTTTAGAGTGGAATCCTCAAGGATCAAGAAGTCGTGGTCGTACTACAAGAGCTAGGAAGGTGTAATCTTACATGGGAAGGCGCTAAAACAACATCAGCAAACCGAGTAAGATGTAGATGCTTTGTTGAAGCTATATGCTCCCAAGGGGGGTAATGGGAAAAATTCATAATTATAACAAAAGTATATAATTGTATTGCACACAGTAATTCATATTTAGTTATCATAATTTAACTAATTTCAAACATTAGATTAGGTTTTTATATATTTTATCCATACTTAAATTCATTTTTTATCCTATGCTACCACATTTCTGAATTTTAATAAACTACATCCTGTTTAATTCTGTCTTTTAGTAATATTTTGTATAAATTTGACTTCATATCACCACTTTCCATATTTACAGCTGATAGTACGTCAAATCATATTACCAAAATTCTATCTCTACTGACTGAATTATACTACAAAATCAAATCAATTATTTACAATTATTCAAATCTTTTATTATGATTTTCACATTATATTTCTTCTAAATCTGACGTCACTGTAGTTCTGTTATCTTTATTTACAATTCATACATAAAAATTATTTTAATATGCAATGAATTGATAATAAATATTCTCAATTTTGAGATTTCAATTATCATAAAACCATTAAAATCACAAATATAAACTAAAAACTCCTTAGGATAGAACATCAACAAGAAAAAGTGTTGTGGTTCACATAAAACTATGCAAATATCGTATTATCTAAAAATGTTGTTTTGCCCTATAGAAATATCCTTATTAGAACTTTTTTTTTCATAAATCGATTTTCATTAATATAAATGTCACGTGTGTGTAAGTTAAAAAAAATAGGGTTTCCTTTGTATAAATATATTTATATCCTTTATTTAAAAAAAAACTGTTTTTCTTGTGTGGGTAGCTTTTATAAAACTTTAAACGTGTTTAAATAATTTGTGTTTAAAAAAAAATGACATACTTTTTCTTTTTGAACATAAATATGTAAATATTTTATTACATCGGAATAATATTTAAGAATTTTCACTAAAGGAATAATATATTGTGTGGTAAATATTCATTTTTAATACTTTACGAACATAAGGATTAAATTTACAATTTAAAAATCGAAGAAAATGTTTTACATATAATAATAAATAAAACAAAAAATATATTTATATATTTTAGTTAAATAAATAAATTTATATATTAAAATTTGTAAAATCTATCTGTAAATAATTTAATAACTTCTCAGGCAATCTCTTTGTACCCTATACGAAAATGAAAATGAAATGTCAGAAATGTCAATCATAGTCTTTAGATACTCAAAGATTTGATTAAATTATTAATTTATGAATTATAGTAATTTTAGAATTGTTGCTAGAACTGTATTAAAATACTTTTGAAAAAAAATTATTTAGACATTTATCATAATATTTTAGCCCAAGGTACTATTTAGCAATACTTTTTTTGATAATATGAAGAGCTCTTTTAAGTTATTGCCATCATTAAAATTTAAATTTCATAACAGTGAAGCTAATCGTTTTTGCAGTAAGATCAAATTTGTATCTCACTAAAATTACTAACTAATTTACAAAAAAAATATACAAATATGAATGTATCAACATTTGTTACAAAAAATTTATAATAGCCGGAATAGCTCTTAAGTCCAAATGGACAACTATTTGGATTATGTATTTGGTCCTTTGAAATCACCGAAACAAATATACAGCTTTATAAATAGTATATATAAGACTTTAGTCAGTAACAATTGATTGAATTGAATATTAAAATAAGTCAGATATATTTTTAGTAGTTCGGACAGTGTGGATATCCTTCCTTAACAAAACTCTTAACTTATAACTAGACATATATAAATAATTATATTAAATAATTATTAAATAATAATTTATACATTTTAAAAATTAAAATCTATTCTAAATATAAAATTTCTAAATCAATTTAATCCTAAATTAATTCAATTAAAGAACAATTTATAAAACGTGCTATTTATACTTTATATTGTATAAATTAATTTTAATTACGATGATATCAAAGAATATTATGAAATCAAAATCATTTTATACATCAGTAAATAAATTAAAATTGATTTTTTTGTATTATTTATAATATTTTAATACAGAAATTACACCATTTTCCATTCACATGTCACAAATTAAACATTAAATTTTCTTTCTAAAGTCAAAATAACATTAATATTTCCACGTGAATGACGAAACCACAAAAATTTTTAAGGGATTTATTTTTTTACATGCTTTTATAAACGAAAAGGTATACATATATAGCACATAACCAAAGTTGAGGTTAAATAGGGTTGATCCTCCTCGAAGGGTTAAATATTTTATGTAATCTTTTTTTTAAAAAAAAACACACATTAAATAAATTTTTAAAATATATTGGAAAATTATATAAACCTTTTCAAGATAAAATGTCGGCACCAAAGTCAGTAAATATTTTGCGTCTATTGGACGACAATCGTATGCGTGACCTTGATAAAGACTTTGAAAATATTGAAGGTCTCCACTTTCATTCTGTTATATGTATGTATGTATATAAAAATATACAAAATACTTATAGACTAACTACCCTATTGGATTTTTTTTTTTGTATTGGTTAAATGAGTTGAAGCCATATTATAAATAAATATGAGAATAATAACATAAAAGCCAAGACAAATTAACCATAAAAAAATCTACAGACAAAATAATCGTTTTTGTTGATGTCAGCTATTTTGTGAAATAGAAGGAGAACAAAACTGTTTTTGATGGGATTTTTAGATTCACATGACTTTATAAATAATTATCAATTGGTAAAAATTATAAATTACCGAAAAATATAAGAGCCGTTCATAAAAAAAGTGTAAATTACCTAATACATATAGAATAGTTGATCTCATCCACTGCATTTATATATTGCTATTTTTACTATTAATAATACAGCTAAAATGTTTAAAATATATGGACAGTCTGCAATTCAACTCTTGCTATACAAATCAATTTTTTGAAAGCAAATATTACCAATAGTTATATTTCATTCTTGTTAAAATTATATTGTAAAAACATTGAATTAATTTGTGATACTAATAATACTTAAAGAGCCAAACAGAATGTGCGGTTGTCGCAGTCGTTTGTCGTCGAGAAAAGTCAAAAAAGAAATCAAAAGTACATAATATATCGTATTATTGAACTACAATGATGTCCTTTGTCGTTGTCGTTGTCGTTGTCGCTGTATTTCAATTGATATTTGATATTTTCACTTATCGCGGTGTTTTGACATATATTTTTATTGTTTTTTTTTATTGAAGAAAATGGAAGACAAATTATTAGAAGCTATTAGGAAAAGAAGTTTAAAAAAGTTTGAAATTATTGAAAATATGAAAAATTTTACAAACTACTACACTTTGAAATTATGACAGACTTGTTATTCACGGCATTCTATTGTGTTTAGTTAAGAAGCGACAACGACAGCGAAATCATCGCTGGCGAAAAACACGATGACAGCGACAACCACACATTCTGTTTGGCTCTTTAAGATCAATTTATAGCCTGCTATCTGTTTCTGTCAGACATTTATATATAGCATGATATAAATTGATCTAAAAAGGATAGAATACCGAAATTTTTTACTATTTCAACGGGTAGAGTAACGAAATGTTCATATTATTTGATTGCTAATATCAGTTTATGTTTGGTAATTTAGTTAGAATTTTACAAAGAATTTGATATTAATATAATGAATTTATGAATTATGTAATGATACAAATTTATGCTATAATCAGTCACATTTTTTTTTCGAAATTATGTATTATTTTAATAATTGTATGATTATAAAATTGTATGATTGTAAACTTCAGTACTGTTAACATATTATTTCTTTTATACGTAATTACATAAAATATTCTACATTTTTATATATTTCGTTGTCATGTTCAAGGTTTTTACTTTTACTAAATCATTTCAAATTCCCTTTTACAAATATACCAACAATTTAGTATTTAAATTATCAATGTGCATTAACCAAAACGCATTGCTAGGCAATAAAATAAATATGTCCTTGTTTATGTTATTTTTTTTGTATAATATTATTGGATATAAAGTATCCAAGGGTAGTCATAGTCACAATTCATTATTATATCAATTCCACACAATGTTATTCCCACTCAATGAATGAAATGACCATAAGTTTTTTTATTTTTAAATATATACTTATCATATAGAAATAATAAAAAAATTAATATACACTTGAGTGCATAACAACTTTGAGGGTTGAATTATGTTGCATTAAATATTTATTAAAAACATATCATAAAATATTAAAAATATGTGTATATAACCTATAAATATTCTTATAAAAACAAAATTTTTTTTTTTCTTTATTTTTCTAGAGAATTTCGGTTAGTTTTACATCAAGATCCATTATCTGTTTTTACACCAGATGCTGAAATTGAGAATACTTTGGGACCTGTAGATTATGATATATCAAGAATTTATACTGGTTCTTTAGAAGGTAATACATGAAAAACTTCTTATGTTTAAGTATATTTCTTAAAAAAAATTATATAAATAAAAGTCATACAAGAAATATAAACTTTCAAGAGCAAAAAAAAAAATAATATTGAGTATATTTTCCACTTGGAAAAATACTTTTAGTATAAATTTACATATATGCATTGATTCTAGCCTTGGTACTAAGTTACTAACAAGGAAGAAGGAAAGCTAAATGAAAACAATAACAGCAACCAAAATAAAAAGATAACTTTAGTTGATTTTATATTGAAAAGTTTCCAACAAGTTACAACTCAAAAATTAAAAAAAAAAAGGAAAACTGAAAGAATTTTTCTTCATTAAAAATTGAAAAATAAAGTTTATTTTTTTTTTTTTACAAAAAGATTTAAAAGTTGACAAAAATCAAAAAGAAACAAAAAAAACTTTGGAAAAAGGAAAAAAAGAAAATATTAGTTAGCTTATTAATATTTAGAGAGAGAGAGAGAGAAAGAAAGAATATGATGACTTTTTGAAATTATTAGAATTTTGATTATGAAAATAGCTAGAGATATAAAATAAGTAGTTGTTTGAAGAAGATACTTTTTATGTTGTTTTGTTCAAAAATTGATACAAAAAAAAAACATCCAAGATATTTAAAAAGATAAATATGTAATATAAAAATAAAATACCAATTTCTTTATTTTTCTATTTATCTTATATTTTGAATTTTTGTTTTTTATAGAAATGAAATAAAATTGAATAAAAAATGAAATAAATAAATAATATATTATTTGAGTATCTTCAAATGTATATTATTATTTTTAAGGGTCTGGTTAAAAACTATATTATTACTAATAATATAAAAACTATATTATTACTAATAATATAGTTTTAATGTATGGCTTAATATTTATTTAAATACATAGTATGATTATGAATAAATATCGTAAAACCTTACAACCTTAAAACTATCATAGTGGCCAAAAAGACAGCGAAATAAAGCCATATATAATAAAGGCATTACCATTAGATACTGTCCCGCCATATTATACCATGGGTAGCTTAGAGTCCAATCAGCTGAAAGTTGACTTATCACATTTTAACTGGATATGATAGAGGTTTTCCATATTGAATATTACAGATACCAGTATAGTTTTTTAATTAATTTTTCTAAATGTATACATATTTTAATTAAATGTATTTGATATTAAAGGATTATCAGGATATATGTATATGTATAAAGTCATAATTGATAAATAGTTATACTACCCCACAGTTTATGGAAAAAAATTTAATAATAAAATATTATTTTTTTACTTAAAAATTATTCATTTACCAACCTCGAGTATTATGTTAACTAATTTGTTTCGTACCATTAATCTGGCTAAATAATATATCTTCTCTGTGTAGAAAATTATGATTAATTTTAAGTAATTTTGATATAATATTTTTAGTATTAATCTCATCAATCATATTTTTATTATAAAAACTAAATTATTATGTCGTTAATGCTTTAAAAATATTTCGTATAAGATTTAGCATAATCTTAAAGATATATTTTAATATTTTAATCATTAGAGTATAAACTGTCTCCAAATTAACCTAGAAACATAATTACAGATTTTTTTTTGTTTCATTTGTTTAAATTATACTTTCTTTTATAGTACGTGATGTTTTTAATGTTCATCTAATTTTTATTTGAAGTTTTATTATCTTGTTTGCAATAACTGCACTACTACGACAACATCATTATAATCATGCTACAGTCCAGGTTGGACTTTAACATTCCAACAAAAATGAAAGTTAAATTTTTGTGAAATGTTTTACATTTATTCAAAGATTTGACACATTAAAGGACCAAAAAAGTTTTCTTTACAATTATTTTTCCAGTTAAATTTCTTCCATAAATATTAAATGTCTTTAAAAATAAACAGAACGAAAAAAAAATCACTTTAAACATTTTCCACTTTAAATTTTCTTGTTACTAATAATTCTGTAGATGTATTAGTAATATATTCATTCATATTTTATCCTGTTTTTATTTACATATATATTTATGCCATTGTTCTGGTATTATATCTATTTACAAATTCATGGGTTCAATTCATGATTCAGCATTGTGTATTATATTATTAATTTTACACTGTTGTTGTTTTGCTTTATTCATACCTAACCTATAATATATATAGTAGTATATGAAGTTTTTAATTCGAAAAAACTTTTTTTTCGAGATATTGTGATTCGTATCGGTTTCGGACATCATAGTATCCAAATACATATAAAAAAAAATTAATTTTATATCTCTTGATTTTTAAACGATTAAAAATAGACGTTAGACTGTTTAAGTTTTGTAGTAAGACTATTCCAATTAGGCAAAGTTTCAAAATTTCAATTTAACTACATATTTATTATCATATTTTCATTTATTCCTGCAAAACTATTTAACCTATCCCCGTATCTTTATCTTCAATCCTCTCTCTATTTTAAAAAGTTGACAAATCCGGAATTTTCAAAATTAATATTGAGGTATACAATCCTCTAATCTGTACTACAATACAAATACAATAAGGTCTCAAAATCATCCTAAATTTTACCCTTTTTCTAGTATTATCACTTCATAATTTTGCATATTAAATTCTAATTGTCTTGTAAAAGAATTTTTACTTAAAGTACACTCGAAAATTTCAGTTTTTTTCTAAGATCAAATATTTCGGCAATCCTTAGGTAAATCATAAAGGGATATATAAACCCTACTACCATGATTTGCAGTTTTTTTCTGCGAAAATATAATATTTCAAGGATTTTAAAGCAAAACAAAAAAAATTTTAACAATTTTTTCATAAGCAAAGATAAAATATATGGACAAAAAAAAATGAAGAACGTTCAGGTTACTTTTAATACATAACTTTATTTTTTGTGTTGTTGTAGATTTGATTAAAAATTTATTACTTATTTTTCGTGTACTATTTTCGAGTATATTAAGTGTAAAATTTATGTTAAATATGTATATAAATATATACAAAGGAAATATAGCAATCTTATGATATGCAAATTACTTTACTTTAAGTCACTCAGAATATTCACTTCAATAAATATTAAAAATTTCCACTTTTTAAGAAAGTAAAAAATTTATAATTTTAAATTAATTTTTTTTTTAAATATAATTTTCAAGGGTTTTTTATTATCGCAAAGTTATTTGAACTCAATAAGAAAATTTCTTTGTTTATTTATCTGGAAATATAAAACTTGTTGTAGGAAATTTGTCCGAGTAGCAACTTTCAAAAATGTGTAATAAGATAAATTATTTAAAATCAAGAATTTGATTTCAGGTAATACAATTTCCAAAGCATTTCAGTCATTCGTTTAACGATCTTAATTTCAAAGAGCATGAATATTTTATTCAATTATTTTGAATATAAATCATTAACGATTAACATATAAAATACTAAAATAAATTTTGCACTCAATTGTTTTAATTTTCATAATCTCAAATCTATAACAGATACTGAGAAACTAGTGCGAATTATTTTCCGGATTATCGATCTGTCAATATATTTCTTTCCTATATAAATATATATGTTCATAGAGTCCTCATAACCCTTGTAATTAAGGACTACCTTTTTATCTACAAGAAAACTTTTTATGCCAATAACATAAATATTGATAATGATAATATAAAGATTAAAATATTTTAAGCTAATATTAATTATAAAAATCATAAGAATCTTTTCAAAAGTCTATAGAAAGATGATTTGTGATTTAAATTTTTTCATTCATATAATTAGATAAATAAAAATATCTTGTCGATATTCTCTTAAATTCAATCTAAATTATTATATACGATATCAAAATCATGAAGAAAATTTAAAACTTTTTTAACCTAAATATAAAAATATAAAAAATAAATTTATCACGTCCAACGCATTCATTTCAAATTTATTTTATATGTCATTTACATAGAAATTGTTTAGGCATTTTTATTAGACTGTTTTTTTTTTGTGCCTTGGTGTTTATATGTGTAGATTTATTTTTGTCAGGATTTGATCAAACTATATTTTCTATGATTTTCCTTGTACAAGGAAAAATGTCTGGTATTTGTGTAGATAGAATCAACATAAATGACCTTGTAAAGAATTTTTTATGTTAACAACAACAGATTTTTTTTTTTTAAATATTTAAATCATTTTTATAGAATGATTGAAGTGTTTTTGAAGTACAACCTTTTAACTCATATAACTTTTTAGAAGATTATAAGTTTTCATTATGAAGAAGGATTTTAGTCTTTCAAATTTAAGGTTGTGTCATAACAATTGTTTGATTAAATCCGAATATAAACACTTGATATTTTAATTCAATAACATTTTATTTAATTAAATATAGTTTTTAAATTTATTATGGATTTCAGAAAAATGTAATATTAATTGAATTAATTTTGCAAAACGATTGCAGGTAATATGAATGTTCAGAACACTTTTAATTTTAGTGCATTTGAAGTAACAGAAAAATTTAATTCGATTAGGTTAATTAAATGGCTTCAATGTTCACAGCTTTACATTATAGCAGTGATCCATAACTAATAATATTGGATAACTGAGAGTTTTAGTAAGTTGAGATATAGTTTAAAGGTGGCTATTAATACAAGAGGTATTGGGATAACAGGGAGTCTTCTAACATTGCCTTATTCTATTAAG
Source organism: Rhamphomyia laevipes (assembly GCA_963920725.1). Taxonomy (NCBI): domain Eukaryota; kingdom Metazoa; phylum Arthropoda; class Insecta; order Diptera; family Empididae; genus Rhamphomyia; species Rhamphomyia laevipes. The sequence goes on along the minus strand of OY987257.1, from coordinate 42,410,153 downwards.
GCAATTCTAATCCTCATCAATCTCAGTCGCATGCTCCATCTATTAACCAAGAAAATAGGAACACGAGAAAAAGACCGATTATTTATTTGTATTTTTGTCAGGGTTCATATAGTTCAGAATAGGTCAGTTCAATTTATATGGCATGATGCTAATTTTCCTGATACTATGTACATATCTAAATTGGTCGCATACCAGAATAGATCAATAAATATGTGAGGAAGTGAGGAAAGCAATAGGTTTTACTACCGAGCATGTAGAGCACAACCTATCCTTTTCTTGATTATCCCATAAATTTAGAATTGAGTTAGTTTTGTTGTCTCGGTTCAATCATTTCCAGATCTACCTTTCCTACAAAATTCATCTGCTACATCATTATCCTAGAAGTTACAGAAAACAAAAATTCAAGAGTATATTATATCAATAATTAAAAACATAATATTTTAGAAAATAAGAATTTTTAATTAAAATCCAATTTTGTAATAATAAATTATATAAACCTAAAAAGACAAATATTAATTTAAAAAATTTATAGAAAACGAATAAAAAATATTACATTCAATTTTTATTTACCCATGATAATTACAAAAACCTAACCAAAAATAAATATTTTTTTCCAATTTGAATTAAAAAAGTTTTTCTAATTGATTTTTCCGTTGTTGTTCCCGGATAAAAATCTTTTAGTTTTTCCTATCATTGTAATATAAATGTAAAAAAAAAAGGATTCAAGTATACACACTTCATTTAAATCCAAAACAAAACATTTTCCAATTTTAGTTTTTATTGAATTTCTCTATTTGCTTGGAAATAAATTATTAAACTTTTCAGAGTAGTTCTAAAATATATTTATTATTATTTGTAAAAAATGAATTAAGCTATAAGAATTAAAAATAAACATAAAAGAAATATATTAAAACAAAATTAAGTAAAATAAATTATGCTATAAAGTTAGTCCACTTGTGAATAACATTAAACATTTAATTATTTTTATTTTCAATAAATTTCAAATCTCAGATTATAATGTGCAAAAATTGAAATATTATAATTTGATTGTGACAAATAACAAAAATGTTATAAAAACTGTGAACCTAAGAGCACCCATAGCTCAGAGTTTGTTAGCTTAATGCTTTAAAAAAAAACCAATGCAAGAATGAAATATTTCACGAATATGTATAAAATTTGAAATCTGTAGAAGATCAAGAATGATCAACCCAACTAGATCACGACACAAGGTTGCTCGCCAAATTTCATTCATATCGAATAATAATAATTATTAGATATTGGTGCATGCATTGCGGACGGGGATACGGATTTAATTAGCCATTTTTGTAATAACATAAATAAAAATTGATTTGAGCAATTTTTTTATACTTATCATTCCACCAAAACACTAGTTAAGTTATACTATTATTATACTATTTAAGATTGCATCGGTTTTCAGTAGGCCTCTGCTAGAATTTTCCGTTTTTATGGAGAGCCTTTGTTTTTTTCTCTACAGAAATATGTAAAACAAAAAAAATGGTTTTATGCACGTGTCTACCCAGGTAGAGGACCCATGAATATATTAATTATTATCTAATTTTAATTAAATTTGGCACTCATGATAGTTTCGTTATATAGTCGATGCCTGTAAAAATTATATAAAATATGTTATTAATTTTGAACTACGAGTTATTTGCTCCCCACTGTTAGCAGTTTATTGATTTTCCCAAATGCGAAACGAAAACTGGTCACCCAATTACACTAATTCCTTCAAATCTACTTATCAATGCTTTCCCTCTCTATTTATACACAAGGTAATGAAAATGTAAAATAAATATTTTTACTTAATTTTATTTCGGACAATATTAAATGAAATTAAATGAATATTTTATTTTTTTGGTATACTCGAACAGTCTATTTTTATATAAGTTAAATCCTTTTTGGGTTTTATATTAAATTTATTAATTTGAGGAAAAAACAAATACTTTGTAACCACAAACACACAAACATAGATTTTACATAAGTTATATAAACATTTTCATTAGTTTTACAAAATAATTGGTAAATATATATAAACAATATTTTTTGGTATGTTAGTGTGGTATTGTTCAAATTTGTTAGCCTTGGTTAGTAAGCTTTGGGTAAAGGATAATAAAAAAAAAGCTGCTAATTAGGGGTACCTTAGTAGATAACTCGTAGTTAGTTTTTAAACAGTGTTTTGTAACTAACAGTACTTTAACAGTAGAACTCGTAATTTTGATAGGGACTCACTAAAACTACCGACTCTAAATTTTATAGGCACCAACTACATTAAAAAACTAATATTTGTACTCAATTTCATTAGTATCGTATATATTATTCACCATATGATCTACTAGAACATATGAAATATTAATCGGAAATTTTAACATGGAACTTCTGCTTTGACCAACACATGCGTAATAGCAAATCCAAACTGTGTAACAAATTTCATTGAAAACGGATAATAATTATTATGTGGTATAGAATATACTAAGCTCCTTGGAAGCTAAGCTGCTCATATATTAGTTTCCCACGAAGCCACTAAATCTACCGGCCACAAATTTCCGGAACATTGATTAACTTAACTTGTGTGTGAAATATAATTAACATCAGGGACAATTACGGTATGATGTAGATTGTAGAGCATTGAACTTATGAAATATAATTGGAAATTTTAACACGGACTCACTGAACTACCCATTTTAAGCTTTGTAGATAGTAATTACATAACGAAGCTATCATGTGTGTCAAATTTCATTCAAATTAAATAATAATTACTATATGTTTTAGAACATATAAAATTTTAAATGCAAATTTTAATATGTAGACCTTGAAGCTACTGATCTGTATTTGGGTAGGCTTGTGCACAATAATGATACCAAATCTGAGATGTGAAAAAAACACAGAGCAATACACGGCGTTTCCCACATAGAAGGGAAAATCTAACTTGGTCCCACTGAAAGTATCGGTCTCATCATGTTCGGGCATCAGTATGAAGTCTGTGTGAACCAGTATGCCAAATATGATTAAAATGATATGCGCACATGTAACTTTTTATTTGCATTTTCGGACTCCGCGACCTCGAAAACGCCTAGAAAAAAATACTCGGCGAAATCTTTTTTTTTGACCATCAATCCATCACCAGACTTCATAGTTATTCCATAACTACTCGTAAAATAAAATAAATATTTTATTTTTTAACATACTTACATAGAAGATACAACAAATTTGAATTTATTCTGTTGTTTTACAAATATTTTTTTTTTTCAATATTGGACCAATTTTCATTTGTTGTTGGTTTTTGAAACGTGTACCATTATTATTTTTCTATTTTCTATAGGAAAATTGTATTTTGTTATTCATTTCAATAAGTTCGAATTTGTAAATATATATAGAAAATTGTAGTTTGTTGGTTCAGGTTCAGGATATATAAAATGTTGTTGTTGAAAGTATATTGAATAAATGAAAAGGTTTGGTTTTTAGTTATTTTTTTTTTTTGCTATATTGTTTTGTTACTAATGTTTAACTAGACTAAAAATGGTTACAATGAATAATAAAAATATCAATTTGTATTAGAAAAATGAATAGTACGTTATAGAAATTACAGGAAAATTATGTATTTTTCTATATATAGAAATAAATTCGATGATATTGTAATTTAGAACAATAAAAAAAATTTAATTTTCTAAAATATCTTGATGGTTATTTTGAAAATATTTTTAATGTACTTTTTGTAATTGTTTCCAATTGAAAATATTCAATTTTTTATGAACAGTGCAGTTTTTATAAAAAAATTAATCAATTTAAATGGTTTTTGAAAATATGCTCACCTTGAGCTTTTCATTTAAATATAAAATTATAAAAAGAAAAATGAAAATTTATTTACAAACATTTTGTCTCAAATTAGAGAAATGGTGTCGTGCTGTAAGGCCAAATGTGATAAAGCCATAATAGCTTTATCGTACAATTGGATGAGAAATAAAGCAATATCGACGAATAATGTAAAATCCTTTATTTATATAAATCAATCTTTTAATTGTAAATAAATTTATATTTAATTCCAAAATTTTATATTTATCAGAAAATTGTGTTGGTAACAATCATGCCGTCACAACAGAACTACTGTACAGTTTTATATAAATTGTTTTATTGTTAAATTAGTTTTATATTAATTCAAGCTTTGTATATATACAAAATAGTTTAGAGAACAAAACAATGTGCAATAATTTTGTCACTATTTTACTCTATATTTTAACGCGTGATCTTAAACATTTTTAGTGATCGATTACCATGTCAAAATAAATTTAAAACTTAAATATATTAAGTATATTCAGTCAAATGGTCGAAAGTGGTACCTTGTCAACACCTAACACCATCTGACCAAATTGTTGTAGCTTAAAATTTAGGTTATATATACCAAAAGTTACGGTGAACTTATGTCAAGTAAATATTTGAAGAAGTTTATAGCGGATGGATAATCAAAAAATCACTAACAATATGATTTTTTTGTTTATGTATCAAAAAATGGTTCAGATTGCATATGCCTCATTGTAATCTGTCTCGATAACTATTACACAATGAACTGGATTTTCAAAAAGTTAATGTTATGTTTTAAAATATTATCAAAATATCCTAAAAAAAAATTGATTGATCTTTAATTTTTTATTAACTTTTAAATATTCCTTTTTCCTTTCTTAACATGAAATCACAGTAAAATATTATTAATGTAAGACACCGCTTATAAAAACTATTTCATCCCTTAAAAAACTGATAAAAAAAAACAAAGAAATACACAAAAACTTTAAATAGTTTAGAAAACTCATTAAATGTGTTCAGTAATAAGCTAATTTTAAAAGACAACAAAACATTAATAAGCTACCTATTTTATTCTAGACAATCGAAGGAGTAAACTAGTAGCATAAATTGTATATAAGTATTACACCTTACCTTAACATAATTACATTTTTATATACCCAGCTACTACCAAAGAATATCTAAAAGGATAAAGATAAACTGACATTAAAAAGTTCTCTCAAATGTCCTTGGAGAGTATAAAAAAAATGATTCTGTTGTTATCGCTATATTCATATATATGTATGTATATATATATAATATTATAAAATTGTAGAAGTTTATTTGACAGGTAGACAAAGTTAACTTGCTACTTAGTGTCATGTTAGTTTAAATGTGTTTGTTGGTTTTCTATTGTTTTTTGTTCTCCTTTTTTTTATGTATATTTTCATCTTCTTTCTTCTTCTTTTTGTGGTATCAAAGTTTTGTATTGTTGTTGCAAATGTTAATGTGTTTTAAGGACAATTTTTCTTTATTGTAATTACTCTCCAGCTATATACAGTTATAAATATGTATATGTATTTTTTATGTATAAATTATGTTGTTTAAATATAAATTTTCATTATGGATTTATTTAGAAAAGCTTAATTGTTTTTTTGTTTTTTTTTTTGGTAAGGTTAATGAAGTTTTTCTAAAAGATATTGTCTTTTGAAAAGATAAATTCTTCTTTCATTTTTTTCATGGGGGTTTCCTGAAAAAAACAATATTTCCATTAAAAATAAATTTTTGGTATGAATTTTTGTTAGTATATATATCATCAAAGGTATCTATAGAGAAGTATAATTATGAAAAAGATACTAAATAATATATAAATTTATTTTAAATTAATTAACGTTTAATGTTATTTTAATATTATTTTAAGGTAAATTTAATTTTCTTAATAGACATTTTTTGTGTTCCTAATTATATAGAATGAATAAAACTTTAGAAAATATTTTGTGTATTTATATTTTATATAGGAAAGATTAAAATGAATTTATTTATAAAATTAAATTTATTCTTAAAATGATTTTAAATAATATACTATTAAATAATTTATAGGTAAAGGTTAAATTTTTTATTGAAAAAAAAAAATTTATGTAAAGGATGTAAGATAGACTAATATAGATAAATATTTTCTTCTATAAATTTATATTCAACTTTTGGAAGTAATAAAAATTCATCATTCAGGAGTAATAGTTATAAGTGGTTCAAAAAATATTAGCTATATATAACTACTTTTACGCAAATATGAATAATAGTTTCTATATATTTACTGGGTAATTAATAAAACTGAATATAATTATAATATAAAAAAGTTTTGTTCTGATTTTAACAAAGAAAAAGTTTCTAAAGTTTAATTTTAAACTAAATTAGAGTAGAATGAATGTTGGCTCTCGTAGCCTACCATAGTGGCATAGTAAAAAATTAATTGAATATTCACCTATCTTCCATGTCGATATATAGTAAAGTAATTAAGAAAACTCCGCTTTCTTCCAGTCAGCACTCTTAGTAATGACAGAAAAATGGATTCATTTTCTCCATTGTTAATACGTTTCCGGATAGCCTAAATAAATGATTATCAAACAAACAGTTTCCTCCAAATCTAATCAATCTAATCATTAATTTCACTTAGCATATACAATTTTAAATTTTTTTTTTTTCGAATATAAATAAATATTCCTAATTGACTAACCCTTATTATCATTTATTCAAAATTGTTTGGTTGTATCGATTACGGAAAGTCTTAAAAGCTAACATTTTCTACAGAAAACATTAAATCTCGATTGAATGTTGGTAATCACTTATTCCTCAAGTTTCTTCTTCAATATTTCTGTTATGAGGACATTAAAGTCGTCAGACAACGAGTTCCGTCAGCAGATTCAAATACTAACACCCATCATAGAATATTTGAGATCGTCCTATCCGTTTTTCATTGTTTATAGAAGGTGTACGTATATATCTATGTGTGTGTGTAAATATTACATTTGTAACATAACCAAACTACATAACAATAATTATTTTTTCCATATTTCTAAACAATAAACTATAAAAGTCATTTTCTTATAACAAATAAAATATTATAATTGTAATAAAAAATAGATTTTCATGCATGATGTTCTACTATCAAAATTTGCAATAAAACTTCATATAATTACATGGCATTTTTCATGTAAATTACATAAAAAAATATGTAGAATAATAAAAAAAAATTAATATAAAAAATTTTCTAGGCGACTTAAAGTTTTTAACAGAAACAAATCCACAAAGTTTTTGTGTGCACATAATATAATCCCTAATATTTAAAATGATGGAAAATTCATTTTCATATTTTTTTGGTTTTTCGTTAACAGTATATTTTTCACCCACACAATCAAAAATAACCTTTGAACATAGTCACATATTGATGTGCACTTATACGTGCTAACACAATATAAAATGTTACATACCATTTGTTTCAGGGTTGAACTGCCATTGTGGTACACCGAGAAATTTTCCAGTGGACCAATTGATTAGGTTATGATATCGTCTGGTGAGTTCTCTTTTGATGTATTTAATGTAATGACTGGTACCAAAAATTCTTGTTAATATGAGATTTAAAAGAAGACTAGTTTTTTGCTCATCTCTTTCATTTCGTTTAAAAAAGTTGGGCCAATTTCTCAAAACTTCATGCCCAATCTAAACCTGGTTATTGTTATAGTTATATTATTTCATTTATTTTTTCACAATATTTCCTTTTTTCTAATTTCTTTACCGCATTAAAAGATGATGAACAAAGTTTTTTTTTTATATATTTAACTTCATTGTAAATTTGGGCAAAAAAATTATAAATATATAAAAAAAATCAGAAAATTTTCAAAGATAAAAAAGAAAAACAAAAAAAAAATCTTTTAAAATCCCCAAATTTAATATTTGTGCCAAAATTGAACCAAAAACAAAAAATAATAAAAAAAATATAAAGATTGTATATAAAAGACATCCTTAACAGATGTTGGCAGCTCCATCAGGAGTAAAATATAATTTTCTTGATTTTTTTTTCTTCCTTTTTTTGTTTATATATCTAATAAGGAAAACTCTGAAAATCTCTTAACATAAAATAAAGCTTTACAATCTAAATACATAACATCATATACATCTTTCATATTTCAATTTGTAAAAGTTTTTACAGTTATGATATGTAAATTCGTTAGAAGTGAAACACAGGAAATGTATAAAGTATAGATAAAAAAAATTAATAAAATATAGCATAAAATTTAAGTAAAATATCTGTGAAATTTGACTGACAATAAATATTTTATGCGATTACTAAATATATAAATTATATTTTAAATTAAAATTATAATAATATAGTAATAACGTAATCAATTATTACATTATGTAGTATGATCTCTAATGCCCTAATATCACTTTAATCCTGATCCTATCAAGTATTATTTGCAATTTTCAATTTATGACCACTTCACTTGCTTCACTTCAGTAGCTATGTTATTTTGACAATTTAATTTTTTTTTATTTTACACCTAAAACCATGCAATATTTTTGTATATTGGTCAAAACTATTTCAATAAAGATGGCGTTACAATGAAAGGATATAATTTATTAAATTTTTTGCGTTTTTTTTTTTTTAAATTAAGATTCCTATTAAGCATATTATAATAAAATGTATGAAATGAATAGTTGTAGAACGGACTAAGTAAAACAATAAGAAACAGACTGTGCTTTATATAGCTTCATAAAAATTCAACTTAACATTCAAATTAATTCTTAATACAAATTCTTTATGTAAAATTATTTATAAATTGTTACATTTTGTTTAAAAACTATGTCCTTTTGAGTGGGAATAGAAATATTCGTTCCTAAAAAATAAATTCTTTTACACAGGATTTAATATGATACCAATCCCTTGCATCTATTAGTATCATTATCAGTAGGTGTTGTTGATAGTATATGAAGAAAGCCTTTGAAATTGCATTTCCAACTAAACTTTTTAATAATTATCATCTCTAGAAAACTATACCTTAAAATTAACCACCCTAACAACTAAATACAATTTCGTAAAAACTCAAAAAAATACTTAACAGCTTGAATTCTGATTTCATCAAAGACATAGTTAAATTTTGCACAATCATATTATTTTACTGTATTTGTCAATTTCTCAAAATTTTAAATGACGTATATTGACAGCATTACATTTAAGATTAATAATTTTGTTATTGAATCAACAATCTTGTCACAACAATTCATAATTTTACATATGTAACTTCTCATATATTTTATTTGTATAAATAAAACTGTCACAAGTTCAAATTCATAATGTCATATAGTGACTGTGCTTTTTGTACAAGCTGTACATAAATATATTATTGTTAGAACCATAAAATTTCACAAGTTTATTTTTTAAAGCAACCAAAAAAAAAAAAAAATTATTATTCAAAAACTCTTCTTACTCTCATAATAACACACATAAAACACATTATAATAATAAAAAGTTTGTATTAAAATTTGATGCTACCAACAAAACGAACTTTATTAATAAATTTGTTCCAGAAAAAATAAAGGTCTAATCGTAATGGAAGCCCAAATCTTTAGCGCCAGTTGTAGATTTATATTTCCCCGCCCAGACAAAAATAAGCCAAACAGAATGCTGGCGGTTGAAAATTGTAGATCTCTCAAAATAATTTTTGAAAGTATTGTAATAAGAAATTTTTGAATGGATAAATTAGAAATTGTAAATATCCTTTACGAGTTTGTATCAAAAATTTGTAAAACTTAATAAAATTTACTTCAAATTTAACAATTTTTTTCATCTCACATTAGAACGTAACAAAAAGTGAGAAGATATTTAACAATATTTTAACTCCTGTATTGAAATTCTCTGGCACTTGCGGTTAATATTCAACAACGTTGCGGCTATCGCAAGCATATCGTTTTCTTTCATTGATTTCCATATTGTATGTTAAACATTTTTTAGCTAGAACTATCGCTTTGCGCTCACATTATGTTTGACCCTTAATATTTATAAAATTTGTAATTTTAAATATTAAATTCAAATATGTACTATAAAAATATTTTAAATATTTGTGATTTAGTGTTTTATTTTTATGAAAATCAATGAAAATTATGATCAATACTAAATTTACCAAAAGAACATGCATACATAAAATATTTTTTTTTTACTATATCGTACAACATATTTTTTTTCGGTATTTTGTTCTTGTTATCAAACATTTTTCATTTAGTTCTTTTGAGAAAGAGAAAATGGTATTTTACATAAATATTAAATTCACGAACACCTGTTTAAGAAAATCATAAAAAAAAAACATATCCAAAGAAAAACTTTATAAACTTTTTCTTTATCTAAAAGATTTTTTTTTTTTCAAAAGTTTTGGGTTATTTTTTTTTCAGTTCTGTACGAGATTATAATGTAAATCGGTCAAAGTTATACCAATGAAATCAAAGAGGGGAAACACCAAGAGTTTGGAAATTTAAATATATTTTTTTTTTGTAACATTTGCAAAGTACTTTGTTTAAATTGTATTTACCTTTATTTATTTATTTATTTTTGAATTTTTGGTATATGAGAATGAAAAGTTTTATTACTTAAAAAAGATTATAATTTATAAATTTATATTTTTTTTTGTTTATTTTGAAAAGCTTGTTTATATTTTTCTATATTTTTAGGTTTTGTTGTTTTTAGTTTAACTAATTAAAAATAATTAAATTTAAATAATTAAAAAATCAATATTTTTTTATTTTAATATATATTTTAGGAAAGGACTTGTTTATAATACCGAAAATCAAGTGAGAACCGAAAATTAGTTTTTTTTGGATAAAATGATTCTTATAAAAATCTACTACAATTAAAGTTTCTTTAACACTTTCGCTGTTACTCATTTTATATGAAAAATTTCTTGAACAAGACCATATACCATTGAAATATATCAATACAATTTGAATTTAAAAAAAATTTACAAGCTTTGGTATATGATGAATTTCTAAATAGGAACTCTGTCCGCAGTTAATAATATTGTGACTCCTCCGATTATAATTGATCTAACATTACATTTAGAATACCCAACATAAAATAAGCCAATTTCTGATTTTTAGGGACTTTAGTACTTTTGTTTGTCTGTTCATCTGTTATCAAGTACACTCCAGATCTAGAATGTATAAAAACTTCAAACTAAAGCCATCTAAAAGCTAATAGTATCTAGTTGATTTTGATTCTCGAATTCTTAAAAATGTGGAGTTTTTTTTTGTGAACACCTAATTAAACCATTTTCATCCGACTTTGATTTAATAAACACTACTTTTATTCTTTAGCTGTGACTGATCATTGACTTACATTACAGATACCAGAACCTGAAAAAAATAACTAATTTAATTATTTTTTTTACTCATTATTACTACGATTCATAATTAATTGTATATTCTTTAAATATTGCCCAACTATTAATTATTACTTGAATTTTATATGAACTTCATAAAATTATATTAACATGCCATTCTCTTCAAAGTGAAATATGAAGCATTTACTTAGATTTTTAGTATAAAGCATAATAATTATTATAATTAAAAAAGTTTCATCTCAATAAATTAATGAAAATTTCGATATAAAATATCTAACAAATTTATCAAATTTCGTTTTTTTTTTTTGTTATTTAATCTCTAATTTAATAACAATTTATTCAGAGATGTTAAATTTTCAAAGTATATAAGAAAAAAAACACAAATAGAAAATAGAATTTATATCTTGTCACGATCACGTAACATAATAATTTTTTATTCAATATAAATATAAATAGAAAAAGAAAAACTTTTCTGTCATACCGTTTTTCTAAAAAAAAAATGAAAAATAAAAAAAACAATACTGTTCCAAAAAGGAGAAATATAAACTTAAATGTACCTCAATCATTTAAGTCCAGACCAATGAACAAAATCAAATTTAACAATTACGTGACTTTAAGTCATTGATGCTGCTTGCTACTGTTGTTTATTATTTTCTTACACATTTTTCATTTTTGAAATTTAAAACTTTTTATATATTATTTCTTTTTGAAATCATTTGACACAAAGACAAACACCACAAAAATAAATGATGTTGCAATAGTTTCATACCTATGAGCTTTATTTACAACATTACACTTGGTAAAATTGGTAATATTTGTGTCCTTAATTACCTTTTAATACGTTTTCACTGTTCAACCGAATTTTTGTGTTGTTGAAGATCATAAATATATTTTGTATAATACCGCACCTTGTGACAGGAACTTGAATTATCACAGTACCATTTTATATTACCTCTAAAAAAGATGAAGTTTATCATTAACTTTACTACATTTTTTAATATGGAATTGAAATGCAACATGAATTGAAATGCAACATATATCAATAGAGATTTTTTTAATATTTATCACTATTATCTGAATCATTAATAAGCTTAACAGCACATTCATTATTAATACAAAATGTTATGTAGAGTATGGGCATTACAACTAATCTAATCAATCAACAATCATCTGATTGATTGATGGACACTATATAAATATCAATCGATATCATCTAAATTCTATTAAACTTTAGACAACTTTTTACAATTTAAATAGAAATTATTTACATTAATTTTACAATAGACGATGAGTGGACAGACACTCAGACAAAGTGCTAACTTAATGATTTAAAACATATCATAAATATATCAATTTTTTATACATATATACGAGTATATCAAACTGGTAAAAGTTAAATTTAATATTATAACATATTTTCTACTTATTTAATACAAAATTGAAGTTAAGTGTGTATAGAAATAATCAAATTGATTAAAGCAAAGGATTCAAAGTTAAACCTTATTACAAATTATATAAAAAAACAGAAAGTTTTAAATCTACTCAGATCCTTAGATACAAAGCAAACATGACATTGTATTAAGTCAAAGTTTTTTTTTTTTTTTTAAATAACCCCATTTGCCGTCATCGTGAAATTTAAAATTGAAAATACTAGCATATGCATACAACATATACTACCATAACTAGTACAAATAGAATTATGAATCATATATTATTTTTTTCTTATATTTGTAGTGATATTTGTGTTTGTATATATTATCTACTCATAAATATACAATATATTTAAAAAAAAAAAACAAAAAAAAATCTAACTCAAAACATGTGTTATTATTATATAGAGTGTTAAAAGTCCTTCCGGAACAAAACATAAACTTCAAACACATAAAAAGTTTCGAATTGTTGCAAGAATAACAATAACAATATTTTTATGAAATAAAATAGAATTATTCACTGCGTTGTTAAACCGAAAAGACAAAAAGATACAAATAATTTTTACATGTTTTTTATTATTGGTGTGTTTCTGGTGCAATTTTTGTCCTTTCAATTTGTTGTTTGTTTTGTAAATGCTGAAGCTAATAAAAAATGCTGTGTATACGAATTATAGTTAAATATTAGAATAAATAAAATATATTTTTTTATTGAATCAACTGGTATTAAAAAAATTGATTATCTAAAACCTTAAGAGGAAGGTATAAAGTAATTTTTTTAAAAAAACTTTTAATGGTTTAGTACTCTCCATTGAAATATAAAGTCAATACGACTTTTCTTTGTGGTTAAAAACATATTGCATTATTGAATTTTAATACAGGATATTTCAATATTATATTTAGAGTGATATTTTATTTTAATAACTTTCTAGTGAATGATTAACTTCACTACTTCGGACTAAGCTACGCGCAGCCAGTGCATAAGTTTAGCGATCGTCGGCCTCGGCCCCTCTCATAAACTCAATTTGCTAAATAAAAACCTTAAATTAATTTGAATGTCTTTACTCTATTGACTCTTGTTAGTGATAGACTTTTTCATTTTAGTAATTCATAAGAAAATATTTGGTACAGTTTAGTCACAGATTCGGATTCCATTTTTCTTATTCTGTATAAATCATGCGTGAAATATAATAATGAAAAAAAAAATATGTAGCTTTTGTCTACAACATCTTCCAAAAAAATGATTCTAAACATATCTAAATACTTATTCTTAAGCTTTTCTTCTAACAGAGATGCCAGGACCCAGGACTTCCATCGAAATTTTTTCTTACAGCTGGTCAAAATTTTGTACTGATTATTTGTAGAGTACGATACGTTAATTCTAGCAAGTTTTATGATATTTTGAATTGTATACAGCCTATCAAACCAGTTATTTACATACTGGAATTTGTAGATTTACAAATACCTAATATCCCATCTAAAATTTCGTATAATTTTTGTTGACTACTAACACATTGTTGGGTATATGTGTATATGTAATTGATTACATATTTGCAATTCAAAACTTCACAAACTATATAATTAATATAAAATGAATATTCAAACGAACAAATAAAACTATATCAGAAAGGACATAGCTACATAAGAATATATTAGAAATAATGAATAAAGCTCCTTTTTATTTTTTGTCATTTTTATGAAAATGTGCATTTCATTATTTGAATTTACTGAAAGAGAGTCCTTAGTATAATAAAAACCTCTTAATGACATGCATAGAACATTCAAATATGCTTTGTTTTTTACCATTCAACGAGTACCATTAAAAAATTAAATCCCAAAGAACATTATTCATAGAAAATTGTGTTTAAATTAATAAACTCATAATTTAAACATAAAATGCACAACATTAAGAATAATGCTTGAATAGAAATTGAAGAGTTATAAGTTAAATAATCTAGAATTCGAAAATAATAAAAAAAAAATATTATTTTGAAGGTAATAATTAAATTCACATATTGTGCATAATTATGTATATAACATACAAAACATTAAACATAATATATTTAAAAATAAGGAAATATTTTATTTTTCAATTTTAATTGGATTTGAATGTTAAATTTAATTTTCTTTTTTAAATATATATTTAATTTTTGTTATTTACGCTTTTATGAATGTTAATATAAAAAAATATAAAAGAATCTTTTATAAAATTTGATTAAAAATATTTTTTTATTTTATCTTTATATTTATAGTAAATTTTATAGAAAATATTAATTAACATATGTACATAAAATAACAATAATCTTAATGGAAATTAATTATTTGACTGAATTTCATTTATTTTATTAATTTATGTAGAATAATTTATTTAGTTTATGATTAAAAATTTTATTTTCTTCTTTATACTTATATTTAACATATTTAATTTGTTCATATTTTATTTATTTTTAAATTTTTGAACTGTAATTTAATTATACATAACATATTCAATGTTAAATTTCTTTCATCTGAATACTATTATTTACATTTTCCAAAAAACCTTAACCCCGTATTCCAGTGATACGCAAACTATGTGCTGCCTATCACTGGAATACGCGTTTCCTAGTGATACGTGTTTCCTAGTAATACTATAATTTCGCGTTGGTCAACAAAACAATGAACTTCCTAAATTTAACAAGTTCAATTTTTACTTTTAAATTTACTTTCAATTTTTCTTCCGAGCAATATTTGTGGAATTTGAAAGCGAATTCGTATTTTCACGATAAAATAAGATCCAAAAAAATTAATACTTACGAGTATACTCGAAATATGATTAGAATTTATTTTCCACAATATCATTAATTAAATACAAAAATTTATAATATCATTTAAAAAACAAGTTTATTTAACACTAAATAACCATTCCTTAAAAGTATTCCTAAAAGTACTGTCATAAATTTATAAGGGCGGTAATTTTTTGTGGATCATATTAGGAGATATCAAGTACTTTATTTGTACGAAAACTGGACCCTTTTTTACAAATCAGGCAGCAATTATTTGTAAAAATTGTATTTATGAATTAAAGAATTATATTGAAAGAAAACTTTTATATATTAATATCTAAATATTTAGCGTTAGATTTGATTAGATTTGATATTACAGGGAGGACCGATACTAGCCATAATCACTTCAGCCATAAGGCTTATTGTGATATCACTTTTCTAATTAAGCGTCACTGCCCAGACCCGTACTATTTATAAAACAGTACAGCTGCTTGAGTGACATGGTCTACGATTCAGAGGGTGTAATTATGTAACTACCAAGATGATGTATGCGTTTTCTCGCTAGTGCCTCGCATTCACACAATATATGTTCTGCCGTCTCTTCCTCGTTTTCACAGAATCAGCACAGTTGGTCTTCTGATAGTCCAACCCAGACCCCCAAATATTTAGCATAGAAATTGCATAATGTTCGTAAGAATTTTGTATTTTGATAACCTAACCTTACTAATTTTGATAATAAAGTAGATATATTTTTTTCAAAATCATAAGTTTAAATTAATTCATCTTTTCAAATTTAAATTTATAATATTTTGAGAATTTTTTTTAATATACCGTATTTCAAAAATTCATAAATTTTACATATCATTTCGCTATATACAAACAAATTATATGTATGTAGTAATTATAATGGAACAACAACAATACATATTCATAAAATTTCAAAACTATT
The DNA here is from genome assembly GCA_963920725.1 of Rhamphomyia laevipes. NCBI lineage: Eukaryota > Metazoa > Arthropoda > Insecta > Diptera > Empididae > Rhamphomyia > Rhamphomyia laevipes. Next base: position 42,393,835 of record OY987257.1, on the reverse strand, counting down.
TAACCCCAAAACATTTATATTATGTTTGAATGTTTGATACTCAAACTTTTAAAGATATTTTCAAATCATGCAGAAATATTTAAGATTAAATGCAAATATTATAGAATCCTTTCAAAAATTGAAAAGTTTTATCTATATATATATTACATAAAATCATAATAATTAAATATTATAAATGTATGTAAAAAAAACTAACATAACATATACAAGAATATTGAGTGAAATTCTTACTCATCAAATTGCAATTCATACAAGAATCCTTTTTATATTTTTATTGGCTTAAAAAAGTATTGGAAAAACTTTATTGTATTTTACATATACACATATACATTTAATTTTTGTTATATATTCATTCTTCTTATACTATCTTAGACTATTTACTCATCCTTCTAAATACTTTTATATCTGTTGTTTGGGTAAAAGTACTTAAAGTTTATGAAGGGAAAGTTATTTAGGCTTTGCCTTTGAATTAATCTGTAATATTCGGTGAACTGTAAGTGAATCTTTTGAGTTTGGTTTTTTTTTTGTAATAATTTTACCCCAGGGAGATTTAATTTTGAAAATTAAAAAAAAATATATATATATTTTCTATTGACGTTTAGAATATTATTATGTTTATGTTATATATTTTTTGTTATGTATATGTATTGAAAATAACAGTTCGGTTTTAGGAATTTCTGAAAAAGGTTTAATATACAATAAAAATCGATTCAATATTAAATTCCAAAGATTTTGGACAGGATTATGAAATTTAACTATGAAGTGTTGCCATGGAAAAATTCGGTTAGAAATTGTAGAATTCAAAAATATGAAGAAAAAAAATGATTCGTTCAAATTATTAACCGATTTGAATGAGACAAGTAGGATAACCTTAAAATTTGAAGTATAAGTACTTTTCCGAATTATATAATGCATTGCTTATGTATTAGAATTCTGAAATGTTTTGCCAACACTCCGACTTTTGGTCAACCCCTAGGTAAACAGCTTTTTTATTGCTTTTTCTTTCTTTTGGTAAAGTTTATGAAATTTTTGTATTATATTACGAAAATTATTAAAACCAAATTTTCATATTAAATAAACAATTAAAAACTTATATACAAATTTCAATCTGTTATCCAATGGAAAATCCTTTTTAGCTAAAAGTATTTTGAAATTAATATAAATTTCTATGTCACATTTAATTAATTTGTTATATTTAATTATTTATATATATATTTTTTAAGATATTTGTTGCGTCTGTGAATAATATTGATTAATATTCTGAATATTAAACTTATGTTTTCTCGCTATTATTTTCAGAACCCTCAAAACCTGATTAAAGAAAATTAGATTAGTGTGAAATATTAAATAGCATAATGATTCAAAGTCACGCAAATATAAATGAAAATCATTAATAATAAAAATAAATTTTCTAAAAGTCTAAAAATGTGTTTACTTTTAGAAAAACAACAAAGCAAAAAAAAAAAAACTTTACCGATGAACATTAACGATAATATTGAAAAATGTGAACATAATTTTAATGTTTGTATAAATAAAATCACACATTAAATTTTATACATTTTTGAGTTAATATATAAATAAAAAGTAAAAAATAATAAATTATAATCAATTTATATTTGATTTTGAAAAAATAAAAATCGTTTTTTCACATCTCTATATAAAATAATTAATTATATTTTATTATCATATATTTTTCATTACAAAGAATATGTTAACAAGTGCAATTAAATCTAAACTTGTAGAGAAAAACAATGAATAAAAATTTAAAATATTGAAGTTTAAAATATCTAATAATATAAAATGAAACCTATAAGAATAACAATTCAAATAATTTGACTATACGGAAAAGTAGTTTTCATTATTATAGAATATGATTTTGATAAATTTTGTAATATAAAGTTATATTTCAATAAATTAGATAATAAATGTCAAATTAATTAACCGAATTCAGAATTAACCATGTGCACAATTTAAAGAATGTAAATCTTTCCGAAAACATAATTTACCATATAAATAAATTTATTGGAATAATTACATAATTTTTGTTAGCATTTGTTGAATCGTTAATGTTTAAGTAAATAATATTTTTTTTTTAAATTTTTTATCGGTTATTTCAATCAATTTTGTGTTTTCGGAATGATATTTTCAGTAAATAAAAAAAAGTGAAATCTAAAAATTTTATATTTTATAAATTTTAAATTTTGTTTTTATTATTAGTAAACAATTGAGTCCTTATATCAGAAAATGATTTAAGTATTATAGGTTAATCATAATATCAATTCATTTCTAATTGAATTGTTTATCGCAATATTTCATTAACATTTATATTAGAAATTATTATATTTGCAAATAAAATTTTAAATTTCCTTTTACACAAAATAACATATAAATATTATTTAGGATATTTCGTAAATATTACAACAATTTCACATTAGGAGATTCAAATTTCTATCTATAGTATAAAAAAAACTAAATTTTCCTGAATATATAAATATTAATAAATTTGGCAACCTTGAAATACAAAATTTAAAATAACAATTTATATTTTAAATCTAATACCAAACACGTTCATAATACAACATTTAATTTATAGTACCATAAAACATTTAATATATAATTTAAAATATTATCTTTAACAACAAATCCCAGATAAATTCTATAATTTTTTTTCATTTAGCTTTAAATTTAATGGTTTAATATTATTATAAAAATAAATTTATAGTTAAACACTCGCACTCTATTTATTTTGGTATACAAAAAAAAAAGTGCAAATTTATATCTTAATATCCCTATTGCAGAATAAATATACATATATACTGTTATAAATATCTATCAATATTATATTATATAATATAAAATTATATATTAATATATAAAAATATATAAAATTCCCTGCGGATACCTTATAGCTTTAGATATTTACCAAGCGGAAGAGTTTTCAAATTGAATTTACTTTTTAAGTTTATTATATAAAATTTTCTGTCGTCAATAAATTCTTATTAAAAAATTTACTATATATACAACACCACAAAAGTTATATCTATAAAACAGTGTGTTGGCTCATAGGACTTTGGTGAAACATAAATATAATTATAGGTTCTCTGGGTATATACATATATATAGGTACCCTCAGGTGCGGAAACAAAAACAAAATGTTTGTTGTTTTTAATATGCATATATACAATTTTAACAAAAAAAAAATTATATATATTTACATATATCGAATAGATTTTTACACCATACCAAGCATAAACATAAAATATAGTACATACTTTTGTATTCACAAATATTACCTGTACAGTCAGTCTGTGGCAGTGTTTATATATTTCGTAATAAGGATAAAAGAAGGGCAAATATAAATTTTGTTTCATATTTTATGGATTTTAATATTCGTCGAAAAATAAAAATAAAACTGAAAAAAAAAATATATAATTTTCACGTTTTCCTTCAAGCCAACCAAAAAAAAAAGGGTTAATTCCATTTCGTTTTCAATTAAATTATTAAAATGGCGTTGGAATGGTTAGCAACATTCATTACTCATAAAAAATAAAAGGTTCAAAAATATATTATCCAATAATTTACTAAACATTATTTTATTTTCAATTGTGTATGTAATGGTTTTCGGACATATTTTTTTTTTATTTTTACAAAAATGTTAGTTACGAGTTTATTTTTTCTAAGTATCTTAATTTGTATACAATTTAATTTAACAGTTGGCATTGACGTTTCTCAATTAGCTTCCAAAATTATAAACGTGTAGAAATGAAATTTGTCACAATAAATAATGTAGTATTACACCATATAAAAAAGTGTTACATTCAAAGTTTAAATTTAAGAAAATTATTAATTTATGTATTCAAAATGAATTATTTGTTCAAGTTTTGACACAAAACCTTACGCCCACGAGGTTTGGCTTTTACTTCTGGTAAAAAAAAACACAGATTTCAGGTTTAAATTGGCCATTATGTTTAAATCGTCTATATTTCTTGTGGAGATTTCTTAGAAAACTTGAAATCTAAATTTTTAGCCTGTCGAAAATTTTTACACCGGCCATATTGAGCATCGGCCTTTAGGCATATAAACATTAGTGAAATTATTACAGTGTAGCATTCTATTTTTAAACTTAGTATTTAGCTCGAGTGAAATTAAATTTTAATGCGATCTCCAAAGCTTTCCAAATAATCCGGTGGAATAGCCGTGAAAATTGATTTGTAGAGAAATTAAACAAGTTAATTTGATATTTTAATTTTTTGATATTTCAAATGTTTTTTATATACATTTTCAATTTGCTAATTACAGCGTTTTTAAAATTAAAAATAAAGTTTTATACTGACCTGTCAACTATTCAAATTTCTGTAAAAAAAAAAGGAAAAGCAAATTAATTTGTTTTCAAAACATTATTTCGTGTGAAAAATGAGTGTAGACTATTTGCGAACCATCTGTTTTTTGGACAACAAACTGTAGATGTTAATTGTATTTTGAAATAAAAGACTTTATCTTTTATATTTCACTAACTCTACTTTATTTATTTATTTATCTTTAATTTATTTATATATTGTGTAATGTCTTAAATTATTATTTTAATTTATTTTAATTTCCAATTTCAATTTATTTAATTTTATTACAATTTAACTTAACGATTTTTAATTCCGAGCTCTTTTACTTTTGAGTATACAGTATCGAGTATCAAATATAGAATTATTTCGGTACCAATTAACCTCGGTTAATATAATTATAGAGTATAATTATAATCGGTTATATAAAATTAAAATCGGTTAATTTAAATTGCAATATGCAATGGCTATGGATTTGTGTGTGTGTGTGTACAGAGTGTACCCCACATTACCCCCCTTCTGGATCGGAAACTAGTTTTCGAAATTTATTGACGCTGTAACGAATGCAGGTTTTAGCCTGTCAATGCTAATTGTTTGATTTTTACCATTGACGTCAATTATATATGTTTTCCTCAACCTTCGAACTATTTTGTAAGGGCCTGTATATGGGTTTGATAATGGTCCTCTGACTTTGTCAACTCTAACAAAAACATGTGTACACGAACTCATTGATTTCGGAACGAAAATGTCGTTTTGTATGCTTTCGCGCGAAGGTTTTGGTACAATTTCTCGCATGTTCTTTCTCAAGTTTACTATAAATTGTGGGTCGTCGGTTTTGGCTTCTGAATTTGGTATAAAAAATTCGCCTGGGACCACGATCGGTTGCCCATATACCAATTCAGCTGGACTACAATTTATATCTTCCTTTACTGCGCTTCTGATACCCATAAGTACGGTAGGGAGTTCGAAACTCCAATGTATGGTGTTGCATCGAGCTTTTATGGAGGCTTTTAGTTGGCGGTGAAAGCGTTCTACCATGCCGTTTGCTTTAGGGTTATATGATGTCGTTCGGATTCTGTTTAATCCGATTAATTTACATAATTCTCGCATCAATTTCGATTCGAATTGACCACCTTGATCGGTCGTGATGGTTGATGGAATTCCGAATCTAGTCACGTAATTTTGATAAAACGTCGTGGCTACCGTGAGTGCGGTCATATCTTTCATTGTCATTGCTTCGGGCCACCGAGTAAACCGATCGACAGTGGTTAATATGTATGTGTAACCGTTTGACGTTGGAAGTGGTCCGACGATGTCTACGTGAACGTGCTGGAATCGGCCACTAGGTTGTTCGAATTTGCCAAAAGGTGACTTTGTGTGACGACTAACCTTCGAACGTTGACATCCTAAACACGATTTTGCCCAGTAGCCTACGTCGACGTTCATTTGGGGCCAAAAGTATTTCGCGCTAACAAGTTTACGGGTTGCGCGCACGCCTGGGTGCGACAATCCGTGAAGCGAATCAAAAATTATTTTTCTCAATGTTTTTGGGACGAATGGACGGTTTTGTTTATTTGATGTATCGCACCAAATTTCGTCGCTGCAGTCCGGAATTTTCACCAGGTTTAGTTGAAACTTTGATGATTTTGACGGGTTTTGTATTAAGTTTCGCAATTCGTCATCTGTCTTTTGGATTTTTGGTATATCTTTTAAAGAGAATGATTCGATTTCGTTTTCTTCGTTAAATCGCGAAAGACAGTCGCTTACAACGTTATGTTTCCCTTTAATATGTTGTATATTGTTAGTGAACTGGGATATATAGTCTAGATGGCGTATTTGCCGGGGACTGCGTTCGGATTTTGAATTTATGGCTGTGCATAATGGTTTGTGGTCGGTATATATGGAAAATTGTCTCCCTTCTACGAAATATCGAAAGTGCTTTATTGCTAAATATATACCGAGTAGCTCTCTATCGAATGCCGAATATTTGTTTTCTGTCGGAGTGAGCTTTTTCGAAAAAAAACCGAGTGGTTCCCAACCGTTGTTGTTGTATTGTTGTAATACAGCTCCAACAGCCGTGTTCGATGCGTCCGTGGTGATATTATATTTAACGTTTTCGCGGGGGTGTGCTAATAACGTAGCGTTAGCGAGTTTGCTTTTTACTTCGTTAAAATTCGCGGAACATTCGTTAGTCCAACAGAAGTGTTTTTTTTTATTCTCTTTTTTTAATAATATTGCTAATTGCGCGTGAATAGGCGCCAGGAGTTCGGCGATTCGCGGTAAGAATCGATGGTAGTAATTAACCATGCCAACGAATCTCTGAATTTGTCGTATCGACGTTGGTTCGGGAAAGTTCGTGATGGCTGCGACTTTTTCTTGCGACGGTAAGATTCCTTGTTCCGATATCGTATGACTTAGGAAATCTAGCGATTTAACACCAAAAATACATTTAGTTGGTTTAATATTTAAACCGTATTCGCTTAGGCGTTTGAATAGACGTCGTAGATGCTTTTTGTGTTCTATATCGTTTTTACTTGCGATAAGTATATCGTCGATATAGCAAAATAAAAAGTCTAGATCGTTAGTAACTTCGTTCAGAAATCTCTGAAAAGTTTGAGCCGAGTTCCTCAAACCGTACGGCATTCGTGTGAACTCGTATAAGCCGAATGGCGTTGTGATGGCAGTCTTTTCGATATCCTCTGCAGCCATTGGAATTTGATGGTACGCACGCACGAGATCGATTTTCGAAAAAATTTTACATCCATTTAGTTGCGAAGAAAAACTCTGTATATGTGGTATAGGGTATCTGTCCGGTACGGTGATAGCGTTTAATCGGCGATAATCGCCGCAAGGACGCCAATCATTGTCTTTCTTCTTCACCATATGTAAGGGTGATGAGAAGCGGGATTTTGACGGACGACAGATACCTAGATCTACCATATATTGAAATTCAAGTTTCGCTGCTTTAAGCTTTTCGGAATCTAACCGTCGCGGTTTGTCGGATGGCGCTACACCTTGAATTTCTACATAATGACGTACATTATGTTTTACGGGATGGTTATAATTTGGTAGCTCGGTAAGAGTGGGAAATTCTTTTAAAATGTTTCCGTATTCATTTTGAATGCTGAAAATTTTTGGCGTTGGTGTATCGGCATTGGCCATTATCGCGTTTACTTGCAGCGTTGTTGTGCTGTCGATTAACTTGCGATTTTTGAGATCGATTAGTAAATTATATTTTGATAAAAAATCTGCGCCGATAATTGGTTTGTTAACCGCTGCAAGTATGAATGGATGGGTAAATGGTCGTCTTAAACCGAGATTCAAATTTAGTAGTTTTGTTCCGTATGTAGCAATGGTGGTGCCATTTGCGGCCGATAAAGCGCATGTCGGATTTTCATTTCCGTGTGGGAATAGATTGTACGGAACTACTGAAATTTCTGCCCCGGAATCAATTAAGAATTGCATTGAATTTGCTTGATCTCTGACAAATAAACGGCGAGATTTGACTATTCCACTGTTTGCCGCGTTAACAGTGGCTTGTATTAGTTTAAATTTTGCCTATTTTCTTGTGTAGTATCGTTCGATTTGAACGTGCACGGTTCTCTACACTTTCTTGCGTTATGTCCGAATTTTCTGTGGAAATAGCAGAATTTTGGATTTTCTCTTGAATTGGATTGTGAATTTCGTCTTTGACGCGATTGAAAATTGTGGTTCGAATATGACGGTGATCTTGTTCGGTTTCGAACGTCGTTATTAAAATTGATCTTCGTTAACATTTTTTTTATTTCATTTAACTCTCTGGTGAGTTTTTGTTCGACCGGCGTTAATTGTTTTTCTGTGTTGCGTGATGGGTGTGAATATGAAGTCTCAGCGACCATGTTGGCTGGCTGGGTGACTTCCCAAATTTTGTCAGCTATTGGCAATATTTCGTCTATACCCTTATCTGCCCAAGGTGCAACGGAAGCTCTTAAAGATTGCGGTAAACGTTTTAACCAAATTCTTTTTATTAACTCTTTGTCGATTAAATGTGAGTCTCCCGCTTGGTTTGATAATACGCGATAAAATTCTGATGGGTTAAGATCACCGATTTCGTTACAATTGGATAATAGAATATCTAATCGTTTCTCATTTGATAAACTATGCCTTTCGATTAATGCCTTTTTTAAACTATTGTATTTCGAGACCGTATTATCCGGGTTTTTTAGAATATCGAAGACCGATAATGCAACATCTTGCGGCAGTGCTGCAAGTGTGTGATTGAATTTATCGTCGTCTTTTAATGTCTTGTGTAACATGAACTGGCTTTCTGCTATAATGAACCATAGTTCTGGATTTTTATCAAAGAACGGAGCTAGCTTTATGCGCGTTATTGTATTTATTTCGTTATTTTTGACTAATGCCGATGTGTACTCGTCGTCGGGCATATTTTATTATATTTTATTTTAGGGTTCCTTATTGTACCAATGTGTAATGAAAATACTAAGCGATTCACCCTAAAATAGTTCGAATGGTATGTAATTTAACAAAATGTTTTTTTTTTTATATATAATTGACGTTTCAGAATTTTTAAAATTTTTAGTATATATTAGTTTTGATGCACCTTGTACGTATCACAAAATATTTTATTATTGTATACAAGATTTCTATTAATTTGGAAAAAAAAAAATGTTATATACAATTATATATAATTGATGATGCACCTTATATACGATTTATTTAATATTTATTTTTATTTTAAAATTCGAAATTATATCCCAATCAAAAATATTTTATTTTGTATATGAAAATTTTCAAAGTTTTAAAATTTTTATATGTAATTATATATGAAACCGATACACCCTGTATGTAATCGAAAAATATTTTTGGATTAATTAATTGAAAATTTTTTTTTTTTTTTTTTTTTTTTTTTTTTTTTTTTTTTTTTTTTTTTTTTTTTTTTTTTTGAATTAATTAATTGTATTATTTTGTATGTAAAAAAAAAAAAAATGTTGTGGGTAATTTTGTAATAATCAGCTGTTGCTGTTGCAATTTTTGTATTATTATTAGTATATAACTATATTATATATAACGTGTATATTATATATGTACCGTACGTATATATTATATGTCGATTTTGTATACTCAATTACAATTTGATACTCTAATGGTTTTTTTTTTTTTTTTTTTTTTTTTTTAGGAATGTTTAAAATTTTATGATTTTTAGGTATATAATTTAAAATTTTATATATTTTTGAACATCAAAATTTTATTTTTATTTAATTTTTGTATATATTTTTTTTTTCAGTGTACAGGATATACTTTGATACTTTTCATACAAAATATAATTTTATTTTCAGATTTTTTTATATGAAAAATTTTATAACAAAATAAAGTTTTATTTTAACGTTTTATAAAATTTTATAAAAATTGTATTTATGTATAATTTTGTAATTAGATATTTTGTATCCGTAGGATTTTACCAATGTATGAAATGAAATGATTCAAAGAAATAATTCGTTATTTTAAAATGTGTTTTATGTAACAACAAAATTTATATGTAAAAATATGTGTACATATACTAATTTATATTTTATTTAAAAAAAATAATATTTAATATTTATAAATGTAATTTTATATAATGTAAAAATTGTATTGTAATGTAATAATGCATATAATGAAGAATATAATGTATATATTTGTGAGTGAAGCTGTACTTGCCGCTAGCAACACGTGATATAATAGATGCTGTGTCCGGTGACTTTGATGATCTCGTTGACCTTGTTTGTCTTTCAGGATCTGATGATTTCTTGTGTTGACTTTGTGTTGTCCTTGAACAACTTGTGTTACCTTTGTGTTGTCCTTGAACAACTTTTAACACTTTTATTATTACCACCTAGTGGTTATTTTCCTTTATTTATATGTGTTGTTACGAAAATTTTCTTTTTTTAATAATTTTTATATATATATATATATATATGTTATATTTATTTTCATATATTTTGTTATATATAATATAATAGTTAAAATTTTTGTTTTTTAAATGTCGTTGAAATTTTCGTTTTATATAATATAATATAGTTATATCAAATTTTTACTTTTCACTAAATTAAATTTAATTGCTTTTATGCACGTGTTTTTATGGGGTTTTTTTTTTTATTGTTTTTCCCCGTCGGGGTCACCAATTGTAGATGTTAATTGTATTTTGAAATAAAAGACTTTATCTTTTATATTTCACTAACTCTACTTTATTTATTTATTTATCTTTAATTTATTTATATATTGTGTAATGTCTTAAATTATTATTTTAATTTATTTTAATTTCCAATTTCAATTTATTTAATTTTATTACAATTTAACTTAACGATTTTTAATTCCGAGCTCTTTTACTTTTGAGTATACAGTATCGAGTATCAAATATAGAATTATTTCGGTACCAATTAACCTCGGTTAATATAATTATAGAGTATAATTATAATCGGTTATATAAAATTAAAATCGGTTAATTTAAATTGCAATATGCAATGGCTATGGATTTGTGTGTGTGTGTGTACAGAGTGTACCCCACAAAACTACCTTTTTTATGAATTTTTTTTTAGCGTACTATCTGTCCGAAATTATAAGCTAATTTTCTCATTTCTGATTTTACGACGTCAAGTATAGTACGAAGCTTTAATAAGTAAACTAAGTTTCAAATTTTAAAAATTATAGAATTTTTAATATGTCTAAACATACTACAGAATATAAAATGATATACCCCTAATTTTCCACCAACATTTATATAACAAATTTGAAGCAACTCAATCATTTATCCATTAATAAAACATATATGTACATGAATTTATTGTTTTTCATATACATATAGTTTTTAATCAGTGATTCTTAAATCACTGTTCACATGTCAAATCACAAGTTTTGTTTTTCTTTTTTCGTTTCCCTTTTTTTTAAAACAAAAACAAAAAAAGAAAAGATTAATTATTTCTTTATAGAAAAATAAACAACTATTCATTTTCCATCATTGCCACATTGACGAATTACTAACACACTTATTAACGATAACTCATACATTTTATTTCTCTAACCAACAGCCTGATAAAAAAAAGGACTTTGATTCATTTCTATATGACTGGACATACTTTGAAGATATATCTGATTTAATATTTTTATTTGTTACTTATATATGTGTATATAAAGATTGTATTTGTTCATATCCTTTTGATGATGATGATGATGATTTTAATTCGGTTGAGATGAAAATAATAAATCTTCTGAAGAGTTTCATTTTGAACCTTTTTTATTGTATTTATCCTTTTCTAACTCTATATAGAGAGGACATAATGTTATTTACAATATGTGGGCCAACTTAATATAACTGATGATTTTTTTTTTTACTAAATCCTTTTTAGACTTATTTTTTTAATATTATTATTATTTATGTTTTAATACGTTTGTATCTAGATATAGGGTAGGCCAGAAGTATGTATCGAGTTTTATAATCGTATTTAACATTTAAATTATTGAATAAAAATGGAAGCACTAAAGCTAAATAAATATCGATTCAAATATTTTATTCATAATTAAATATGTGAAAAATAATATTATTCAAATGTTCTTCTTCTGTGAAGCTGAATTCATTTTACGACAATCACCATCCACCATTCAGCATTCAATCGAAATGGTATTATTAAATTGGGCAATTAGAATCAATCGACAGTGTAAAAATTTAGATTTAACGTTTTTTATGAAATCTGCACAAGAGATATGAAGGAATCAAATATAATGGCCAATTTAAACCTGAATTGCGTGGAAATGCTAGTAATGTTATACCTGTAACCTTTCAGTTCACGAATAATGGTTATTGCATCACCGTTCTCGTTTTCAAAGAAATGCAGCTGAATAAATGAATTTGCCCTGCAATTTAGTCTCATGTATATAATCTACAGTTTAGCTTGTAATTTCGCAAATAAAATCGTTTATTTGCGAAATTACAGAATAGCAAATACTTAATAATTTTTACAACGTTTCACAGTGTATATGCTATGTCCGTGATAAATTCTCCGGAATCAATATTTGTAAATAAATAATTAATTTTGGAAATAGATTATGATTTTTTTAAACTAGGTCGCGCTACTTCTGTCCCACCCTGTTAGATTTATGTTTTTATATATTTTTTTATACGTATGTATTTGTAAAAACAAAATACAAACGAAAAAAAAAATGAATGAGAAAAAGAGGATCTAATATTTTTAATGGATATGTTGCGTGACTCAATCTATTGTCTATTGTAGATTGTGAAAGAAATTGATTAATTTCATAATACCGTATATATTTATACATACATTTATAAAGATTTGCCTTATAAAAATAAGAATATTTAATTTATAAAAATTATATAAATAAAACATTATTATATTTAAATGTTCCAATTTTTTAATATTTAAATTGAGATTTTGTGAAATATATTATTGAAAATTAAAATATATTCGATCAGGAAACTGGCATGTGAAACAAATATATTATTTACAAAAATCAGAGTAATATTAAAAACAATATTTTAAAATAATTACCTTACCGGAAATTTAGATCCTTTATAATGTAAAACATAAATTTGTAATAAAAAATTTCATTAAATCTTATAATATAAACACAAATTGGTTTAGTATTTTTATCAAATCTAAGAAAACTTTATTTACGTAATATTAAAGTTTTAATATTTCATAAGCTTTCTAAAAATTTAATTTATTGGTAAACCATTCGCATTGTTTACAATATTCCAAAAAAGTCTTAATCAAGGTAAAATCATAACCTTGCAATACTAAATGTTCACCAAATTTTAATACTCCTCATAAGAAACGTACAAAGAATAGTACAATATTTTACTTTAGATTATTAGTACTCTAGTCTAGATAGTATTAATAATAAGTGTTCATTAGTACTCGACTACTCGCCTGCGCGATCTTATTTTAAATCATAGTTTTAAATCGATCTTATTTTAAAATATGAACACAACATATATTTATGCTTTTATTTCCACATTATTTGAGCTCTGGGAATTTTCTAAAAATTATAAAATATAAAGAAAATTATATTTATATATGTAATAATGTAAATGAAAAATCATATTTACTGAAAATATACTTCTTTTTTTGTGGTTGCCTTTCTTTACAATAATCACGAATTCGAATAACGTGATAGAGACAATGATATAATATTAAAATCCACTTCAATTATACATAAAATTCTTACATATATATTTCATAAGTTAAATCATTTTTACATACCATTATTTTATGATATTATATAGATATATAATATATACATAATTTCAAGACTCAACCGCAAATAATATATGGTGAATCTTTTAAAAGGATATAAATTCACTCATTCACATTATGAATATAATGTAGTTTAGCTAAAAAGATTATATGGTAAAATAGGAAAATAAAGTTTTGGAAAAATTCTATAATTATGTGACAAATTTTATGTAAATATTTTGGTTATTTTTTAAAAAAATTATATATTATACAAAATTCTTAATGGCCTTTCACATGATACGCGAACTGCGAATTGCGAATATTCGCAATTATTGACATTTCTTTCACATGAAACGCGAACTGTGAATTCTGAATACTCCATTAAAAAACAAATTTGAGATTAAAGACGAGCGAATTTTTTATTCGCAACAATGTGGATTGCGAGTGGATCGCGAATAATGATTGACAATTTGCGACTAGATATTCCATTTCGCAGAAAAAAAAATGTAATAGTTTATTTTCATAAATTTATTAATTAATTTTAACCATTTTATTTAAGAAATTTATTTCAAAAAAAATTAATTAAACATGGAATAATTGATTTGTTCGCAATTCGCAGTTCGCGTATCATGTGCAAAGTCCTTAATAGTAAATTGCTTTTTAAAAAATATAAGTGATTGTGATGATATATAAGAATATTAATAATTTTTCTGATTAATTTACTAGATTTTTTTTTATAAATTACTAGTAAACACGTCAAATTATTACATTACAATTTCTGTTATTTAGATAACAGAAATTAATTTAAGTAGAATCAAAAAATTTTGCCATATTCTGCATAATGGCATACAATAAAATTTATAATTTACTTATTTTTAGCGGCAAAAAGTAATTATGTAATGGCTTAAAATAAATTTTAATTTGATAACAAAAACAAAATCTTTTTTTTAGGAACTTTTAATGTAACATAAAAATGTATTTTTTTTTTAGAGCAAATATTTTAATTATTTATTTCCGAAAAATTTATCTGTAGTAGCTTTTAGATTCATAAAGATTTTTGGTGCGTGTATATTATGTATAATGTCAAAAACATATGGGAAATGTTTAAGAAGTTTATTAATTTCATATTATAATACATGTATATTAAACGAATTTTAATAGAATTTTAATGTTGTTATAATGATAAGATCTCTTTAAGGATAAAGTTGTGATTTTGATAAAAAAAAATTGTTAATTCTTAGGCATGTTTTTTTAGCATATTCAGAGACACAGGATATACTTTCAATTGTAGTATATTTTAAGTAAAATTTAATGTTAATAAAAAAATTTAATTGATTAATTTTGAGTTTTATAAATTTTTGTTGGCAATAATGTAATTTTAAAGCATAATTAGTTTCGATGAAATTTAATGCTTTTAGAGTGTGAATAAATTATAATTGAATTTTGTTATTAATTTATGAAATTATAATTAATTAATTGTTGAGCAATTTCTTTAAAAAAAATGTGTATTTGATATTATTTGAAGAATTTTTAGAGTTTTCAAAATATTTAATTATTTCAAACTCATTCCATTTATTGACCAACTCAGAAATAAATGTTTTTTTTTTTCTAAATTGCTTGTGTAGAAGGGAAATGAAAATTCAGAGTTTTTACTAAACATACAATTTCAACATATTGTACTTTCCAAAGTTTCTTTATATACATATAAATTTTTTATTTATTTAATATAATTATATTTTTAAATTATAAATCTTCTGAAATCTAAAAAAGTTATATGCCCAAACCTCGTAGCTAACAGGGCAAAAAAAAATAATGAATGTATAAATTCAGCAATATGTATAACAATTTTAACATTTTTTAATAAGGAACTACTGAAGTAATATTACCGCCATTAACTAGAACGCGAAAGAAAAACCAGTGAACTTATATAACAATTACAATCTTCTCTAAACTTTAACACGATTTATATAATTCAGAAATTTTTGAATCTACTTAAGATTTTAGAAGCACCTAGTTGCTAAATTTCATTCCATTTTCAGTTATAATGAAAATTTCAAAATTATAAGGAAGAAGAAAAATACAACCGAAAAAAAATTAAATTTTTGCGCAAAAGATTTTCAATTATTTACACGCAATATTATTGTAAACATAAACATCAATCATATTTTGTATACATATAAATATTATTAAGGAAAATATGATTTA
Source organism: Rhamphomyia laevipes (assembly GCA_963920725.1). Taxonomy (NCBI): domain Eukaryota; kingdom Metazoa; phylum Arthropoda; class Insecta; order Diptera; family Empididae; genus Rhamphomyia; species Rhamphomyia laevipes. The sequence goes on along the minus strand of OY987257.1, from coordinate 42,378,066 downwards.
ATATTAAATTTAACAATTTCCGTTTCAAATATTTCTATGTAATCTTTAGATTATTTTGAGAATTTTTCATACGTTATTCATATATGTAATTCAATTTACAATTATATAGTTTCAAATACAACAAATTGTATTTATTATTTTATTTGTATTTCTAAGAGTGTAAATTATTGTAATTTTAATGAAATATTTATTTATGATATCAAAATACAATTTTTCTAATTCAATATTTCCTTAAGATTTCTTCTTTTCCACCCAGCTAACAAAAAGAAAATTTTTAATATACCGGATTTCCCACCCAAAATACTACATAGCGATAATGAAAAGCAATTATTTTAATAAACCTGGTATTTACCATTTTTTACTAAATTTCCCACTTTGCAAAATAAAAAACAATAATTTTTCTGCTCTAAATATACTGTTACGACCCCTGGCAAGGATGTCATAATCGTAACAGTATATGTAAATACCTTAAATCCTTGATTATTAATATTGTATATATTTTTTTTAAATTGTCGTGTTTTTTCAAAAATTACTTTTCCTGCAGGTTTTCTTTTTAGTTGCATTTGGTAATATAGTTAAAAGTTACAATTAGATAAAGTAATTTTTTTTTATTGTTTTAAAATGTTTTGTATAAAATTTGTGTATACATTGAAATAAAACAGCACGAAAGGATATAAAGGAAATTAAATTCGAAGTAAAAGAAAAATAAAAAAACAGAATAATTTTGTAAATTTTTGTAAATATGTTATATGTTCATATTTAAGAATTTTTAATATGAATTTAATTAAAATTCAATTAGTAAGACATAAGATTAATTTTTTGATTTACAAAAAAAAATCGTTCTAATTTTTAGTAAGCTATTGGCGGCCATTACTATGTTGTAGTTATATCGCAAAATAATTAGATTATTGACTATAGGACTAAATATTGGTAATTTAAATGTTCACTTGAGACTGAAAAAAGAGAGTTGAGGCCAACAAGAATCGTCCCATTTAATAAAAATGACATTATCTCGTTCTAACAGTTTCTACTCTATAAAGGAAGTTATAGCTACGACCCCTATAGCCTATACAACTTTCATTATATCTAAATTGTAATTTTGAAATATTCTAACATTAGTAAGATGATACCAATGTTTACACTTTGCCTACAGTCAAGAACTTTAATAGTAATGTAAAATACAATTTTCCGCGCAACGCTCATTATTTGCTTTCTAACGAATGTGTTTCCAGATATGCACTTCTTAGAGAACAAGTAATGACAAATAAACGATTAATTTTTAATTTTGAACATAAAAAAAATATGTGACCAGTAATTTCATTTCAATGGAAGCATTTGAGTGTTTAAATCAGTGCCTAAATAAAAAAAATTATATTCGAAAAAAAAAAAAAATAATCCTACATAAAAAATAAAAAACCAAAACCTAAAAGTAAATAATTTAAGAATTCTATACATACTTCAAACATATCAACAACAAAAAAAGCAAAGAAAATTATAGTTTTCATAAATAAAATTTTATCATTTCATATTTTATTTTACAAAATTATTCATCTTTTTTTTTTATTATTATTATTTCTTCATTTCTTAACATTTTTCTTAACTAAAACTGCTTCAAAATCTTTTCAATGTTTACCCCGAAGGAACATTAAGTATAGTAGAATTTAACAATTATTTAATTTTATATTCTTCCACTTCTACTAACTCTTACAGTCTCATCATAAACGACCTAAGGAAAAATTTCAAGTATATTTCATGTTTACAAGATTTCTAATTAAAACACAATTATTTAATGAACGAGATTTACTATTTTAAAAAAAAAAAAATGAATCTTCAAAATATTTTAATTTTCTTTTTAAAAAAACATAATTTTTTTAATCTTTTCGTCTGTCTATCCGTCTAGTTTTAACTTTTGTTAATGCAGTTATTAAAAATAATTAATCTTCTAACTAAATTATCGTAAGAAATTCCGGAACGTTTTTAGAAATTTTAAATATGTTTGCTAGGTGGAATTACGAGCTCATCTGTCGGAATTATCTTTTAAATGTTTTCTGTCACTAGAGTAGATCATGATTTGTCGCATTCAAACTATATTTAATATTGGAGATTAGAGTAAAATGACTAGAGTATTAAATTATGTCCACACTGTGGTGGTGCAAGTTGAATGTAAAATTGGTAAATAACCGTAATCAATACGGACTTTTATATTTTTGGGAATAAAAATAAAGTCAATCTATACGAAACTACTGCACGCTGCACAGCTGTTAAACTACACAGATTTTTATATATTTAATATTAAAAATTTTATTTTGTGTAATAAATAAGTTATTAAATATTATTAAGATTATCAATTAAAAAAGCTGTAAATTAAATTAACATAAACAATTTCTATTTTATATGAAATTTCATTATGGATGATAAAACTTTTTCTGACAAATAAAATTATATTTTCTTTTAAAAATGTCTACAAATTAATTTGCATTTGTAGAATTTATTATATAAAAGAATTTGATTTATTTCATTCATTAATTTCTTATTTATATAATTATACAAATAAAATGTTGGTTCATTAGTTTAAGTGGTTAGTCCAAAATAGAATATTCAGAACACCAAGTAGTGCTTTCCGCTTTCCATCTGTTTTGTATTTTAACCTAGAATATGTTAGACTTATTTGGTTATCTAAACTGATATGGATTGTTTTTAAATAGACGCTAGAACACACACCACAGTGCATTTTTGACCCATCCTTGTAAATTACGATATCCAATACATTCAAATCCTTCTACTTTAAATTTCTTGTCAACTTTGGAATTTGACCTTAATTTTCTTCTTAACTTTGGAATGGTGTAATCAGTTGATGCACGTAACAAGTTCTTGGCTATTGAGCTTGGAATACTGTTGTATTGGTAAGGTCTAGCTAGCCAAGCCAGTGCCCATTTTACCCGAGCCAGACCGCACTGCAATTAACAATGTATTTAATGTGGGATCTATAGCTATGTGAGGGTGTATCCTAAAGCTCCTGTGATATAGATATATACGCCTCTCTGAACCCTAACAAGTTTAGTATGAATGTGGTGCTTTAAACCCATTTCCTGCCTAATATATTTTTATTAAAGTATAAAGCTGTACAGGTTTTTTTTAATCTTTCTTCAGTATCCAATTTACCTTGGGGTCCAACATAACATCAAAATATCTAAAATTTAGTATAGTAATATATGTAAACGGGTTTGATTATTTAATTTAATCAATTGAAAATTACACTTAAGGGAATCCAATTTGATACTAATATAAAGTACAAAATTGTCTACAAAGATTTCATTTACTCCAATTCAATTCAATTATTTTCCAATGTCGAAAACAAAATTCAAAATCTTAATATTCATTATAACAATAACAAAAAGATTTTAAATCATTTAAGTATTTTGCAAAGGATTATAAAATTTAAAACCTTTTCAATTTTACAATTATTTCGTACATGTATAAAGTAAATCAGAAAATTTTACTTTACAATAAAATTATATTACCTTATTTTTTTCAAAATTAATATTCAATGAATTAATATTTTAATGCTCTTTTCAATTTATATTATATAAACCATTTATAAATGATAAATATTTCGAAAATATTACCATCTTAATAAAGAATTTTGAATTGTATATTACACTAAATCCCTACTATGTAAATAATATTTTATGTTCAAAAACAAAAACATCTAAAATTTCCAGAAAATTTATCATTATTATGTAAATTAATTCTAATATCAAAAAAAACATTTTTTTGGTCCAGGTAATATTCTTCATTTTTTTTTAACAATGAAATTTATCATAACAAACAAAGTAAATTCAATATCCTTTGATTTTTTCAAGAAAAATATTTAAAATTATTCATACCCTCTGGACGTTTCCTTGCAAACATATTAAATAATACATGAAAAAAGAAAAATACTGTGCAAAATAATTTTACTATATATCTGTGTAACAACATCAAAGCTAAAATAATAATAATAATAATAATGATATAACAATTAGATTTTCATCCTTCATTTTGAATCATATATTTTTTTTATGCTTATATATTTTTTGTTCCTTTTTATCCTGTTATAATAATAAAAAAAAATCCTTTAAAATATTCCTTCTTAAATCTTCCATAATAATAATTTCATTTTGCATATATATATTCTTGTATAAGTAGAATGAATCCTTATTTTTGCATTTATCAATAAAACATTTAAAATCTTTGTTAAATGATGTATCCTTTTTTGTAACAAAAAAGAAACCATTTTTATATTTTTATTCTTTTTTTATTTTGAAATTATATATTACCATAACAAGTGAAATTCCTCTTGAATGAACCATTAAATTTTCAGAGACAAGAATAAAATACTTTATAAGATAAATATTCAGAAGACGACAACATTTTTTAAAACATTTTTACAATTCAACCGAAAAGATTTAATCCTTTTTTTACAAGAATTGAAGAAAATCGACACCAATTTTTCATTGTATAAAAAAATCAAATTTGAATATACATTTGATATATTATTAGAATATCAAAAATTTACTATGTACACATCCATATATATATTTTGATATACCGTACAAGAAACTTTGAAAAATTGTTGGAATTTATGTTATGTCCTTTTTAACTTTCTCATTTCATTTTGTTGTTGTTATTTCAGCTCATATTCAAAAAGGAAAAGTACATTACTCTATGACAAACATTTTAAATAAAAAATATCCTTTGTTCCATTTACGTTAGAAACAAAAAAAAATTAAATAAAATTAATGAAGTTGGAATATAATAAATATTTGAATATTAAATTCTTATTTGAAAAAAAAAACAATAAAAAATTACTTTTTATTAAAGATCTTTAATATATTTAGTATAGTAAAATTTAAAAGTTTCGATTGCCTAGCTCAAAATTAACAGACAATATTGCGCTTAATAAAAATAATTAAAAACATTAAAAAAACCATAATTATTGCATTAAAATAGTTTTATTCTTAATATAGTTTTAATTTTAATTAGTACATATTTAAAATATATATGGGACACAGCACATTTACTTGCACAGTAGTTTTATATTGATCAGCTTTTTAACGTGTTAGCACATTTTTAAAAATAATTTAGATTTAAAAAATATATATTTTAATAAACTTGTATAATATACAACTATTTATTAGAACGTATTTTAGGCTGTAACGACAAATAGTGGACAAAATATAGAAAAACAAGCTGCCATTTTATCTTACTATTTCTTAGCTTTCTAAATAAGATCAAACATTATTTTTGGTATCCAGTTTAAAATAAACTTAATAAATAGTAAGCAAACTTTTGGCAAAAATTCTGGCGACTAAAAGTAAGATAACTTCTGGCCACTACTTCTGGCAGAAATTTAATTTTTAATTGTCATACAGCTCAATAAACTTTCTAACGTGGAGGTGGAGTGTACAATCAATTTAATTGCATATTACTACATCAAATTGTAATTTTTATGGGCCATAGAGAGATTTACGCCGCGTACAGTTTTACAATATCCAGCGATAGCTTTCAATCTTTCCAAAATATTATCTATGAACTACTGTATTAAATTAAGATAAGTAAAAGTTTATAATGGACGAACATTAAGACAGATGGTAAAGCATTTAGATAAAAAAAATTAGTTCTCAATAAATTTTATAGTGTAAAATTTGATGATACATAAAAGGATTCTTATATAAATTACTGACATTAAGTGTTCAGACTTTTTAAGTTTAATTAATATATAATTTAACAATGATTGAACCTTTGTTTAAAATTACTATTAATTATTCAATGGAAGAAAACTAACCACAGATATACTGGAACAATTTCTGATGTATACTTTATTTTGACTTAATAAGTATTCAGCAAGTTTCATTCGTATAATAATTGCTTTTTGCAGGCCATTGTTTATTTAAGTTATATTTAGATGTCATTTAAATATAATATGAGTAAATTATAAACTATTGATATCTATTTTTGAACTAGAAACTGGACTACTGCCGTGTATATCATCTACGAATGCATATTCCCGAAGTTAGTTCGGGGATACACTCAGGCATATTAGTATGAGAATCCTTATAGCTCTTGTGGTCCGTTTTGTAAGCAAAATTCTTGAAATATGCCAAATCTAAGCATATATCTTTAGGATATCATATTTCTTTTATATCACATTCGTAATAATCATCTAATTTTAATCTTTTAATATAATCGTTTTTATTCATAATCAATAAAAAATATATATATTTATTAGCTGTTTACTTTTAAACGATTCTTTATTTTCAATTAATACTTTCTAAGCATAATTTTCTTATCAACATTATTATAAAATTTAGGAGTTTTCATTGTATATTAACAAATATCTATATATAAAAAAACAGGATGTATTTTGTCATTAATTTATAATCTAGTACAATTTATCTGTCTCATTTTACTTATTATTATAATGTTCTCATAATGTTTAATCATAAAGTCATTTATATATATAGAAAATGAAATTATTATTCGCTCATATACAAAATTATAATATTAGATCTTATCATTGTGTACGATTCTAATATAATTAAATCAGAAAAACTAATACATATATATAAATATTATAACTAACTTAAATATATACTCATTTATGATATCACCCTATATTTATATATGTATATTAAAACTATATTACACAAAGGAGTAATAAAAGCCAATCATGAAAACATATTTTAGAAAAATCTCAAAAGATTTTTCATATAGGAAAAATAATAAAATTTCATATCCTTTTTTATACTTATATAAATTTTTTGCTATCTACAGTCTAACTAATTTGAAGCTTCTTATTCCTATATATTAGAATATGTATTTATGTTTTTATACATATGTATTTGTATTTAAAAGATTTTCCATCTATGCTATATACAAATAAATATGAATAACCGACGACATTTTTTTTTTGTCGTACAATTAAGTAAATAATTTGTGATGCTGGTGCCTTCAAATGTAATTTAACAAAACTATAGATTTGTTTTCCTTGTTATTCGAAAAAGGATATTTTTCTGCTTACTAGGATATTATATACCGTATACAAAATTTGTATTAATGTATATTTTCTACATTTAGATATTTGCACATATTTTCTTTGAATTAATTTTGCAGCAATAACATAAGAATTATCATATATATAGAAAAAATTAATAGCAAACAAATTTTCTAAAAGAAAATATGGTTTCGGTATTTTTTTATTTGCTGTAAATAATTATAATATACTTTACATAATAAGAGGAATGTGAAAATTCTTATATAAAATCCTTAGAAGCTTAAAAAATGCTGAATGAAATGTATACAATTTCCAGTGAATCGTCATCTCTGTAGTTTTCTTATTACTATAGACTGAATTTTGTAGTTCTTATGAAATAATATTATTTTGTAAGTTTTTCATGTAAATAATTTTCACAATTTTAGAATATAGGGAAAAAATTTAAAATTATATTCAATGAAGATAATAATTATAGGGTAGAATAAGATATAACTTCCCGCGAAAAGATCTGGGACTCATTATCTAGCAAGGGCATACCAACTAAACTAATACTCTGCTGTAAGTGGAGCCGGTGTTTCACTCCGGCTGGGATATCAAAGCACCGGCACCATAGTTCAAGAATAATTAGTTTTAATCTTTAAATGTTTGGTTAATTAAATCTGGTGACGAAAATTTAATATCCCTGAAACCAGCTAGAAAAAAATTACGACTACATCACTGCTAATCAACCTAATTAAGAGGTATAACTACGAATGCCGTGTTCTGCACCACGGCCTTCTGTCTGACTCGATAACCACCACAACTGAAGTAAGATAAGGCTGTTTACTCTCACCATATTTTTTGAATCGAGGCGAATTCAGTAGAATTTTAGTGATCATTTAGAATATCTTGATTACACCGATAACATTTGTCTCTTATCTGTTAAGAACTCAGATATGCAACAAAAGTTAGGCGAAAAAAAAAACAGAATAGGAGAAAAATGTGGACTAAGAATAAACACCAATAAAACCAAAACTATGAAAATCAACCAAAACCATGAAAATCATCAATGGATGATGTTGAGAACTTCACATGGAAGCGTTATAACACTAGAAGGTGAAGCGAGAATAGATGTAGAGATAAGAATTAATAAAGATAGATCTGCTTTCGCTCAGCCTTGCAAAATCTAGAGCTCTTTAGTAAATTCTAACATAAATTTATGGATAAATGTTTCATATTTAGTTAAATTTCTTTTTTAATAACCAAATACAATACGTAAGTTTAAAGCAACGAATCATAATATCTTTAAATTGTTAAACATTGGTTACAACAAAATTATTAAAGTAAATCTAAAGTTTTAACGTATCTTAAAAATTTTACATAATAATATTGATAATCATTAGGTTATCGAAAATTATATAATAAATATATCCAATGTTTTTTTTTATGTTCTGCTTTATATAAAATAATTTTTACATAATATTTTATTATTGTATCTTATGTTCTACAAATTATCTAGTTCTTTATTATTTTAATTGACTCCGGTAAAACGAATATTTTAAATATGAAAGAAAATATATTTGAAAATTTAATAGCAGTACATAATTTTCATATAAATTTTCTGTTTTAAATATAAAATATTATATTATTAGAAAAAAATTTCTCAAGTTTGCACTGGTTCGTTTTGTTTTTCATTATTTCCCGCTTTACACAATGTTTTTTTTTTGGAGAGTTTGTATTTTTAATTGGAAATTATTATTTATGCAAAATATACATATAATTTAAGTACAAAATGTTATAACAAATTGAATTTTATTCCAATTATATAGAATCAATTAGAATATCAAAAAATGTTTTATTTCAAATAAAATCTGAAATATTGCAAACATTAAAAAAAGACAATATTTACTTTGACATATATATGCTGATAAATTATTTAAAACTCATAAATATTTATCAATAATGTTTAGAAATAAATAAATTTTGAATAGAAATAAATTTTTTTATTGAATATCATTAAAAAAAAAAGTATAAAAAGTAATAATATATTCATATAAATTTATATATTACTATATGCATCTCATTAATAATTCAGACCTGAACTGAGTTATTCAGAATTTGCAGAATTTTTAAAATAACATAGATTTTTCACATAAAAATCCAAAATTATTATATAAATTTTATTATTCTAACAAGATTTCAGATAATAAGTTGTTGTCCTTTTTTTCATCCTCCTAGAATATATAATATGAATTAATATATTCAAAAAAAAGAAAACTTTAATTTGAATTTGTTTGAAGTACTGATTTCGATATACATAAGACTTTTAGAATAAATTGTATAAATTTAAGGATATCTTGTAAATTATAATTTGAGATATTTGTATAAAATATACCTTATTACAATGTTGAAATATTGAATTTTTCACTCGTCAATAATTCTTTAGCAATAACTAGAAATTACTTCAATTAAATGCTCATGACTTGAAATAATCATGTTCCAACTTCTTCAATTTTAAACTATAAGCATATATATAGCTACCAAAATGGCAGTGTCGTGCGTAACTATACCTAAATGGGAAAAGCAAATAATTCAAGGAGGAAGTTCTTTAGGACTTAACGTCGTAACAAGAATTTTAATATGAATTAAAAAAAAAAAAATTCTGAATCACAATAAGATTTTTATTTTAATCAAATAAATAATTAATATTTATTTAAATATTTCAATAGTTTTTAATATTATTTACATTTTGTTTAAAGTGATCAATTTTTGAAGTATCTGTACAGATAGCGAAATGATTTCTACGTTAATTTTTACCAAATTAAAATTAACTTGTTGAATACATTTTATATTTCTGGCTTTTAATTTATTTTACAATTCTATCTCAAGGAAGGATAACTTAAACTTGTTGTTACACCACTGAAAAACTTTTTAACTAAAATATCGTTCATCAGTTATTATATCAACTAAAACCTAATTCTACAAGTATAATAGCTTTGTACCTATTTTTATATATCAAATCCATTTTGTATTACAAATTACAAATTATAGTTTTGAAGTATGAAGGAAATATAATTTCCTTTCAAAATATGAAAAATTCATTTATCATTTTAATAACAAAAATTGTATTTATTATAAAATCACGTAGACAACAAATAAAACCGACAATTTGCTATTATTTTCAAATTTTATGGAATTAACTATATTTGAAATAAAATATATAATAATTTTTTATAAGTTTTCCTTTGGAATGTGTCGTGAATTTTGAACTTATTGTTTAGCTATATCATATATATATAACTATCCTTATAAAATTATTTAAGAAAATATTCTTTTCACAACAAATAATAACATTCCCAAAGATTGAAATTAATAAGGAAAATTCCACTAGGAATATTTAATAGAAAAATTTGTAGAATTTCAAATGCAATATATTTAGTTCACATTTTTCTAAATTATATATAAATTGAAAATTCTAATGTCATTAATTTATTTTTATTTCTTATTAATTATTTTTTAATTATAGCCATAAGGACATTATCTTATTATATATAAATCTAAAGAATTTCATTTAATCTTTATGGAATTTATGTGTATATTAGAAACATATCAACCACGAACCAGTCAGTTTCAATAATTCTGTAAAAACTTTAGATAAATAAAATGAGTTGTCTAATGTGTACCTAATATTTAATGTTACACGTACTTATGTACAATTGAATAGATCTTACAACTAAAAATCTTTACAAAGTTTTATGTTCCGCCATTACAAATTTTCACTAATTTATTATCTGCTTCATCCATCAATCATTTACAACTAAAAAAATAGTAATAACATTTTTTAACAAGATAACATAAATTTAAAAAATAAATGTGTAATTTAAAATCAATTAAAATTATTGTTAATACTCCAAGAATATAGTCTACACATCAATGCCCAATAGATTTACATAATTTATAAACTAACATTTAATTATAGTATGTAAAAACCGTATTCGTATACCTCACTTTTTACATTAAAATCATGCAAGATTCAAGATAATATAAATATATATACATATATACAAAAAATTATTCAATCTCTTAGAAAATCAATAAACTGATTCCATCCAGCATTGAAATTAATTTGGCGGGTAATTATAATTAAAACACTAATTTTAAAAAAAATAATTTTGCGCGTTTTTTTTTTAAATTTTAATTTTTTTTTTAAATATATATTTATATATATTTATATATATATATATACCGTATATATATATATATATATATATATATATATATATATATATATATATATATATATATATCCAAACAAAAATATTTTAAACCTTCTCCTGCTCGAGTGCGGGAAACTAACCATATAACTAGCCGCTTCAATGTCCTTATAACAACTGTCGTAAAATCCAGTCTTCATATCTATTTTATTCAACAAGCAGATGACTGATGACTGATGTGCACCACTCATGTATCAAATATTATCAGTAAACAAGTTATTTCTCCTTACTGATATTAAAACCCGCGCGTGGTTAAAAAAACATGCTCAGTGTTTTAATTACAATTACCCGCCAAATCAACTTCAATGCTGGCCTGGACGGAATCAGTTTATCATCTACGATACATTTATTTTATATTTCTGTCTGGTACCGAAACTTGTTATGACCTATATTCATACGGCGGAGTGTACCCAAGCCAATTGAAGAGTTTGACTAAGTAAATCAAGCTAATTTTTCAAAATTTTGGAGAAAAAAAATTGGACTGAAATTGATTTTCTAAGAGATTGAATAATTTTTTGTATATATGTATATATATTTATATTATCTTGAATCTTGCATGATTTTAATGTAAAAAGTGAGGTGTACGAATACGGTTTTTACATACTGTAAATCTTTTTAATTTTGTAAATATTTGTTAACGGAAAATACACAAAATATTTGAATTATGTAGCCAAATAGTTAAATAATATTATTTGCGGCAGGAAATTTTACATAAAATATAAATGTTAATACTTCTAAACACGAAAGGATAAATTAATAAACTATAAAAATGTACTTTAAATTAAATTTATTATGTTTGGATTCGTTTTGATGTTAATTATTTTAAAGATGAAAATTTATTTGAAGATTATACATAAATTATTTTTTTAAACTACACTTAAAATGATAGGAAGGACCCTCAATGATAGAAGTTTTATTATAATTTCACTAATTTTATATGAATTACTAACGTGTAGTTTTTATATAGTACTCTTTCAATATAATTTAAACAAATTTTTCAAATTAATTTTAAAAACAAAACATATTTAATTATATTTTCAATATATTATTTATAAATTTTACAAATTAATGAAAAATATATTATGCCCAAAGTATATCTTCCCAATCGCCTCGTTTTTCATCGTTATGATCACTACCTAATGCATGTATTAGTTCTACCTGAATCTCAAGTATGAATAGCATATAGATCACAAAAATGCCAATTAAATACCATCCAATGCTTTTTCTTAAATTAAAACTTGTTACAAATGCTATTATTGTTGTTAGTGCTGTTTCAAGAAAAATAAAATAAATTGCAGTTTCACCAAAAACTCCACCTCGAATCTATATTTTTTTAAAAAAAAGTAATTAATTAATTTCAATAATTTATGTAAAATTTATATATACACTTACCGGAAATATTTTTTTCTGTCCAAATATTGCTGCTGTCATTAATGTGGTACCCAGTCCAGCTAATTCAACTTAATAATTCAAAAGTTAAGGATTTTTTATGCATATGATTTTGATCAAGCAATAATTTTTATTATATACAATTTGTATTAATAATGTAATGAATATGTAACTTAAATCTTTAAAATTAATTATATCTATAGAATTATTTTGTAAAAGTTGTTACTAATTAGTCAGTGGTCTATCAGTTCTAAAATAAATATATAATTAACAATTTATCAAAATTATTAAATATAAAACTACACCTTTTCCAAGTGTAATTCAGAAAGTTTCAATTTTAATTCAGATTAGTCAATTTTAATTCAGAAAGCGTCAATTGTAATTCAGATTAGTCAATTTTAGTTAAATACCATTAGGGCTTTCTGAATTACGATTGACACTTTCTGAATTATAATTGATACTTTCTGAATTACACTTTGAATTTAACATTAAAATCAATAATAATTATTTTTGTTTTATTTTTTTTTGAAAAAGGATACCAAAACCGAATGTCCTAAAAATTCCATATGAAATATTTGGATATCCATAATTTGCTATACTTATGCCTACGACCAGTACTGTAATAAAATTTAATATATATTTAAATTACTTTAAAATTTGAAGAATTCTAATTACATTGAAACGTATCAAATGGTGTATGTAATAATAATGCCATTGCACCTCGTTTTAATTGCAGCATAATTCCAACTAAATTCAAAACTGCAAGTAGTTCAATAGAAATTATATAAGAAATAAATATCGAACCAATTAATCCATAAATTGCGAAAACCTAAAAATAAAAAAAAATAAAAAATATTATATAAAATTTAACATTAATCATTCATAATTTTAACTTACATAATGATATGGTGGTGGCCGATCAGTTCTTGATGTAACAAAAACATACATTGCTATCATGAATGCTATCACCGTACTATTAATAATAACATATATTGAAGTACTATATATCATCATTAGAATAAGTGGTAATGTAACTATAGTAATACAATTAAATAATTTCGTCCAGCCATCATGTTGGAGTTGATAATCAACTGCTGGTATTACAAGATCTATTATTATCCTTAATGGAAACTTATTAGGAATATAATGAAAAATTGAAATACAAAAAATTAAATATTATTTAAAAATATAATTAAACTTACAAATGTAAAATAAATTATTCTTAACCATTTTTTATTTGTATAAAATTTTTCAATTTTTAATGGATTAAATTTAAGTAAGAATTGTGAATATAATCTATAATTTGGTGATTTATATAATATTGATTCTCGATTTCTATTAGATAAATAATGAAATGGTTTTTGATACATATGTAATTCACCTAAATTAATATATATATATATTAAAATTTTCATAATTTAAAATATTTTATTTACCCTCATATACATATAAATAATAATAGTCTTCTATTAATACCACTAGACAGTATATCAACCATATTGAGAATAATATAATGCCATTATATATTGCAGAATTCATATTTTTACTATAAAACATATAAACAAATGCACAAAAACATGATAAAAAAAATAATATATCTCGAATTAAATATCGTGGAAATATTGATATCGGAAAATTAATTAATAAAACACCAACAGCAAATGTTTTTGCAAATATATCTTTACCCAAAATTATATCAATAAATATTTCTGTATCTTCATTATAAAGACGATATGAATGTCCAAACAATAATGATGGTATACCATATAAAACTGATATAACAATAACACCTGTTGTATGTTCTGATAGATTTATAACTTTCATCAGTGAAATGAAATTTGGACCCATTCTATTGATAAAAAAAATAAAATTATGTATCTTTATAAATAACAAAATATAGAAAAAAATTTCAAAAATAATTATAAAAATTTTTGTAATCGTTATTACATTAATTTATATTATCTTGTTATTAAAATTAATTTGAAATTTACAATAAATTTCAATAAAATAAAAGAAAACCTTAATTTTTCAATTATATTTATTATTTGTACCTCAAGCATGCCTCAGACCCTGAAGGAAGTTACCCTGAATTACCATAACGGCTATTAACTTATAGTTCCCCCTGACAATTTAGTACTTAACAAATTTTAGGTTTCTATCAAACAAACAGTAGTGCAAGTGATTTACTATAGTACCAAGGAACACTCGTCTAAATTTTGATATCTACTTTGAACATAAAACCATTACAATCATACCGAATATAACTTGGTACTTAATTGCCATCACTGTAACGGACATTTTATGTAATCAATTTATTAAATATGTCGGATAAACATTTCTCTAAATTGAATACATTAACATTAATACAATTTATCAGATTTCTAAAGCATTTGTCTTCGTCACGAATTACCTCACAATTATTATATTAAAAAATAATTTACTTTTTTTGGAATATTTTTTGAAACATTTGAATCTCTTTTCTATTATATCGATAGTTACAGTCGTGTTTGTCTAATTCTTATAATAAAATATATAATTACTTGGTATATGCAATATTAGATACTAAACCACAATAAGCTACTATCAAAAATGATAGTAATATATGTGAGAAGATAAATTGATCAGATCCTTGTGATCGTAATACAACACAATATATAAAATGTGTATAATCAATGAGTCCTTCAATTTCATGACATGATTTTGTATTTTTTATAAATTCACATTGATCAGATTGTAATGTATTTACAGAAATACAAGATATCTGAAAAAGAAATAATATTTAACATTATTATGATCATAAAAAATGATAAAATTAAAATGAAAAACCTTATCAATGCCAGTGGCATAATTATTATGTGCTTCATAGTGCGGTTTCAGTAAGGTTCCATTATTATATTCGAATAACATTTCTTGTATTAAATATTTTATTTAAATTTAGTTTTACGATTATAACTATCAAAATGTCACTAATTTTAATTAAATGTCAATTGAGTTTATAAGTTTATTTAACTCATATAGCAATCCGCTTTTAATAATAATAACAATTCATATTATAACACCTAAAATTATTCTTTTAATAATATAAACATTAATTTTTTAGATTACTTTTCTCAGTTTCTTTAATTGATTAGTAAAATATTTAATTTAGTAATAAACTAGAAATTTATTAATATAAATTTTTAATTCTACTATTTTGTAATCCTTACCCCAGAGATAGTCTCGCCGTTGAAGAAGTCTGCGCCGTTGCCGTTGAAGGTTTGGAACGTCAAACAAAAGTTAAAATATATAGAAATATATGAAAGCAGACAAACTCGCCGTCGTCATGACGCCGGGGACGCTCGTGCCGTAAGAAAGTTCAATCGATTTCAACTTTTGAAGTCGTTGCCGTTTCCAAATGTCTAATTGATATGAAAATTGTTGTATGACATAAAAATATTGTTTTGTTGATTTTTTTTTTATTTATGAAAAATCATTTTTTAAAAATGGGATTTGTTGTAGAATTAATAGAAATAATTTAAAAAAATAAAATTTTGGACAACAAAAAATGTGGTGAATATTTATATAATTATTTATATGTATATTGTATTATTATAAAAAAGTTAATTCCATTTGTGAGAGAAAATGTAATTTTAACTAAATAACATGTAGTTAAAGTTAAAAATATAATAACAATCTGAAGGCATATTTTATGGTAAATTATTTTTAACACAATATTTGATATATTTAATTTACAATATTTAATAGAAATGGTTTTTAACATCAACCAATATACTTTTATTTAAATGATTCAATGCGGCGAGTCTGTCCACATAAAGTGGTCACCAACATCACCAGCGTCTTTTGATATTCCAAACCGAAAACGGCAACGGCACAAGCGGCGAGACTGTCTGAAGCATTAAGTTCAACTAATGCGGAATGCCCCACATCAAACACTGTATTACTTAACAATCAGTGCATCAGTGCATCTATCTGCATCGTGTCTCTAATTGGTACCTATCGTCACTCTCATCCAGTTACCCTATCCGTCAACACTGTAGTTAGATACCCGGTTCTGAATTTTTTCGAATTTTAACATTTCGCAAAAAAAATGCAGATTTTTTCAAAGAATATTATGCAATATTTTAATTTTGTCCATGGTTGGTGTGGTTCTACATTAAATAAACAGCACTTAATCATAAATAACTTAATTTAATTTTACTATTAACTTACCTTATATAATTTCAAACAAATAACAAAGTAGTGTAAAATTAATACAAAATATGTTTTACATAAAATTTGTTAAAACTAACTTATTTCTAAAAATATTTTAATATATGTAAAACTGGTAAAACTTAATTACCAACACATTTTTTTGATTTTTTTTTTACCTTATTGTTGTCCAAATATAAAATATAATATATTAGGTAATTAAGGATAAAGTCAATATAAAACTAAATTGTGGTAATGAAAACTTTTATCCACATTAACTTCATAATATTTTATACTAAAGGATTGTAAAAGATATAAATTCTTCATTAACTGAGACGAATTTCATTGGTATTGATATTGTAAGGCGTATACTTCTTTATCATTTTCGAGTTTATAAATTTCTAATCTCATATATTCCTTTAAAATTTCTTAAAAAGGATTTAAATGAAAAAAATATCATAAGATTTATTTACTTTATATATTAGCCTAAAAATTTTAATATCGAATAATTGAAGAAAGTTTATTGAAGGATTAAAAAGTTTTAAAAACTTCAAAGCCGTTAATATTATTTTATCTTCGACAACATATACAAAAAACACAAATTTCAACTATAATTTTCAAAATTTATTTTTCTTATTTTAGGAATATTGCTGAATTCTGAATCTAAGTATTCATCGTTATCCCAGTAGATTATTGTTAATGAAATAGTTTTTAGTATTAATAAAGTTTCTATTTAATTAATTAGTATATAGATAGAAGGTTTTTAAAATAAATTTACTAGCTATCATTTCAGTTAATTAAATTTAAATTAATCTTAATATTAGTTGAAGAACTTGTATATATTATTTATTAATGATTTTAAACGAATATATAAAATGAATTAATCAAATTATTTATATCATAAAAATTAATATTAGATTTATGAAAAAAATAATCCCGAAGGAAATTATTTCCTTAGAAAAAGCAAACTAATAAAAAAAAATTGATTTACAACCGAAAATGATGTAATGATTCACGGAATTGTGCACGGAAGCCTGAACCTTTGTGCTCTGTTAGCAATGTGTCCCACATTAAGCATATTTCCCAACATCTAATAATACCCGCTTCCATTATGGAAATGATAATCAAATTTTTTGAAAAACAAATTTTCAAATCTTTATTGCTACTATTAAGACAGTGACTAAGTACGTGTTGCCCTCATGAGTTATCTTGCTCTTTACAACCATAGTAGTCTAAGCTTTAAAAACGGTTAATCTATATAGTGTTATCCCCTGTTTTATGGTCTTGCTTACAAAAGAAAATTGTGAAGTATGCAACTTTTGATATGCCTAATCGATTTACACAGCATAAAATATGACCAGTAAACAATCTTCTTAATACTTCGGGTATCTCAGAAGAGTTTCGTGTCCTGCGGAACTGGAGATATCACAACTGAATATATTTTTCAATTAATATGAATCAATTGTCATAAGTGATTGTAAAAAACGAACTATGTGTGCAGATTGAATTATTTGAATTAATATTTTCATCCTTAAACTGACATTAATTTACTGACAGTATAAATCCGTATTTACCCTTATTATTTATATTATTTATTTACATATGAAATTATATTTTTAATTAATATCAAGGATTATTTGTAAAATAATATTTACACTATTTTATTAATAAAAATAATGCTCATTATTAAAATTTATTACTTATAAGTTTTTAATATTAATAAAATACATATTTAAAAAAATAATAAAAAAAAAAAAAACAATATAAATATTTAATATCCACTTTTTTTATTTTTCATTTACAGATGATGAAAATTCTCATATTCATGCCGTCCTTACCACAGACAATCTTATTGATGGTACAATATCAACTACATCTGAACAATATTATATTGAACCATCTAATAAATATTCAAAAGATTTAGAATTAATATCTGGTATTCATACAATTGTTTATAAATTAAGTGATGTTAAAATGGACAAATCGTTATCCACATCACCAACAATTTGGTTAACATCACATTCAGCTGAACATTGCGCTAGTGAAAAACTAAGAGAAAAATTATTATTACAAAAAAATGATTATAAAAGAAGAAAAAAATTAAAATCTTTAGAATATATTAAAAAAAATAATAGTAATAATAATAATAATTATAATAATAATAATAATAATAATAATAATGATACTAATAGTATTAGTCATAAAAGGAATGATATTAGTGATATAACTAATAATAAAAATGTTACTGCCAATAGTAGCAATAAAGATAATAGAAATTTAATAAATTCTACTATTATAGATGATAATAATATAAAAAATTCTTATGATGAACATAATTTAAAGGATGATGATGATTTATCATTGACACATAATAGACATAAAAGATGGCTGCCAGATGAGGTATATAATAAATAAGCTTTTAAAGATTATTATATTTTAATATAGAAAATAATTTCATAACAAATATAAAATTATTAAAATTTATACAGAATTTTTTTTAATGCTTTATATATAAATTAACTAAAAAATTTAGTAAGACTTTTATTTAAAACAATATTTTGGTATTAATTATGAAATATACATCAAAGTTTTTCCAAATTTATCATTTAATTTTCTTTATTCAGAAATAATTACAATAATTTGAAAAATACAAGAATCGAATGAAATACTCAAATTTATTAAATTTTCTTATTGTAAATTCAATATAAAAGTTATTATAAAAGACAGAGAGCCATCGAAATAGATATAACTTGTTAAATTACACTTTTCCACTCTTATTGAAAATGGAAAATCTACAATAATACGTTCAGTATTACAGCCAGTAAATAGTTTTAACTAAGTCTCGGATTGCTTATAGATCCTCGATTCGGTTATTTTTATTGGTCAATCCACTTAAAAATATAGGGACTTAATGATTGAGGTTTCGGTACATTTGCAATTTATTTCCAAATATAAGTTTCTTTATAGTATAAAAACTTTTAATTGTAACAAGTTAATTGCTTTTAATAGTGAAACATTTGTTTCAAGTAAATTTCTTTAAAAGAAACAATTAAATATTGTACAAATTTAAGTTATTAGTACCCATTTTCAAGCTAAGTCAACTTTAAACCACATTTAAGACTCGGTGTAAAGTTAACCCAGGGTCCTAATGCATCACATAGCACAATATTGGTCAGTTTTCAGTTAGGCTATTGGACCTAACTGAAAACTGACCAATATTGTGCTATGTGATGCATTAGGACCCTGGTTTAACTTTACCTAAAAAGTTATATTAATTAAATTATATCATTTGATACTCTGTTAATAATTTCTATATTTAATTATTAATTAATGAATTATTTTGGTAAATTTATAATTTAAATTTACGTAAAAATTATTTATCACATATGAGATGACATACTAAAATCCTTTCTAATTATTAATATCCTATAAAAATTCGAATTTGTGTCATTGTAAGAAGTTATTTACATATACATAAATATTATTTATCATATTAATTATTTGCTATATAAACTTAATTATTTTAAACATAATTAAATTAATCAAGTGTAATTATAAATTTAACTAAATACTCATAATTAAGGATATATAGAGAATTAATATTATTTGTTTGATTTTCTTCTTTTTAATATTTTTTTAATTCCTTTTCATATAAATATTATACAAATAAATATAATAAATTATGTTAAATTTTATCATTACTTGCGGTAAATAAATATTAATTTTAAAAACATATATTTCCATGTTAATTTCAAAATATTTAATTAAATATTGTAGGAAACCAATTATTGTATACCGTATGCAAATGTATTCACTATTTCATTTTCCAAATGAATTTATGTATCAGAAAATTATGTGAGAGTTATGAAATTAGTAGTTTATATACTAATTGAATTAGTAGTTTATATAAAACAGTAATTCACTTTATGAATTCTAATATATATTCAATATATGAATTATGATATACAATCAATATTACATTTTTGAAAAACATCTTGAAAAACTGTATTTTATCGATTTCCCGCACGTAAATTTATATTATCCTTGATTAAAATGAATTGTGGTATGGGCAAATTTTATAATTGATACATAAAATTCTGACAGTAATTAATTTTTTCAAATACATTTAATTATTATATATAAATTTAAAACTGGATCAAATATATTAATTTGTATTCAAATAATATTTGTCCTTTATTAATAAAAAGCTACAAAAAATGTTTACTAATTTAATCTGGAAATATGTTTCCAAACATTTGGCTTGCATAAAACATAAAGAGATTAAATTTTGTGTATAAGTGGAAAATGGAAAATTATGTAGGATGTAAAATATTTTTTTTTTCTATATTATGTGAGATGTTATTCATTTATTTAAAAATTAAAAAAAAATATGTTTAAATAAAATTATCCTCTTCTGTATGGTAATTTGCACGTCACAAGTTTAATCATATATGAATGAAGAATATAACGACGGAATAATATATATTTGCATAAAGTAATGTTTAACATACTACTAGTAAAAAATATTTTAAAAAAAAGTATATTTTTTACCAATTTTGTAATTACAAAATATTTTGAAGATTAAATTAAAATTTAAAAAGGATAAACATAATTATTTTAATATTGATTGTTTTAAATATTAATGAAAATGTATATTTATAGAAATCACTACAAAAAAGTTAATTAAGATCACATTAAATTAAATATTTTAATATTTAGTGAAAATTTTCTTTGTCAAAAACAGCATTTATAGAAAATTCTTTTTCATAATTCAGTTTTAATTAAAATTGTTGAAAAGTTGAGTCAAATTGTTTTTTAAATACAATATTAAAAATAATTTTACATACATTAAATCACTAATTTCTATGTAATATGAAATATTTAAGTATATTTTATGTATGTAACATAAATTTGAATTTTTTTTTTTTTTTTTTTTTGTGGTAACTTGGAAAAAAAAAATTACATTTTGTAGATAAAAAGTTTTCTTCAAAAAAATAAAAAAAAACTTTTCTTTTAAGTATATATTTCGTAATTGCAATTTTATGGAGTGGAAAAGAAAATGTTTTAAGTTTTATCATGATTGGAAAAGTTCTTAAAATATATAAATTATTAAAAATATTTAGTCTGTTTTGGAAAAATTAATTACATGACAAACTAATTCTGTCAAAAATGTAAAAATTTGCTAAAATGATTAATTACATAAAATTACAGAATTTTTGTATTTAGAATTATAATACAAAACAATAATATAAAAATATGAAATTATTTTTTAATAATATATTTGACATAATCTAATTATAAATAATAATATTTTATTATTAATTTATTATTTTAAATATTACAGTTGTCAGATAATCGTGATCCACCACTTCCACTTGACCTAGATGTACCATACAATGATGATTACAGTGTTTATAATCGTAACATAAATCAGAATGGACCAAATAATAATAATAATAATAAACGGTCTGGCAATAATAAAAGTACTATTAGTGACAGTAGCACAAATAGTTACAAACCAAATAATAATTTTGGTCATACTAGTAGTAGTAGCAGCAGTAGTAGTAGTAGTAGTAGTGATATAATTAATGGTAATGGAGGAATTTATACCAAAAATGGAATAAATCGTAATAGAAATATATTAATAAATCAATACAATCCAAATGACAGTAATAATCAAAATAGTGATTTAAATTATAATTTAAATATTAATGGAAGAAATAATTTATTTACATCATATAATTATAATAATAATAATAATAGAAATATAATAGTTAATAGTTATAATAATTCGATAAATACAAATTATAGAAATTTATTTAATACGAATTTAAATAATACGGATATTAATATTAATAGTGGTAGTAGCAGTAGTAGTTCACGTCCAAGTCATAAAACACATGTGGAAATAATAACTAAAAATGGTGCAACGAAAAAACCGAATATTATTGTTAATAATTATAATCCAGATATAATACATACAACAAATCAAAATATTAATAATAATGATCAAATTAATAATTTTATAAATCATATGAATAATCATTTAAATTTAAATATTCGTAATGAATTAACGGATACAATACAATCAACAGCATCAACAACAAATTCAAATCATAATACAAATAATAATAATAATAATATTAGATCATCATATGATCGTAAGAGTACTTGTATGTTATATTTACAAGCAGATCATACATTTTTTCAAAAAATGGGATCTGATGAGGCAAGCATTGAAGCAATTACTAGACATGTACAACGTGCCAATTCAATTTATAAAAATACTGGTAAGTAAAATTGATTATTTTATATAAATATATTTTGATTATAAAATTTAATCATTTTACATTCGAATTGTATTGGATTTTGAGTTAATTACCACTAAATAGTTTATTTAATTAAATTACTTATTACAACCTAAAGTTGTAAACCTATTTTTATTGATATTCTTAGTCTTTTCCATGGCTTCATTGCCTCGTCAACAAGTTTCTACCATTTAATGCAGATTTCATCAAATTGTGTATGCCCAGGTTCTGTAGACACCACAAGGTCATCTTTCTTTCAAGTCTTACTCCTAAAGATCATTCTATTGTCCGGAATGATAAGTACATGTCCCCTTCATCGTATTATGTTTCACAACCGTATTTATTACATCATTGAGCCTAATTAGGTTCTATATTCCCTTATTTGACAACTTTTGGTAATCAATCTTGAACTGATTCGGTTATTTATATTAAGTATTTATTTGCTGCCTGAATTCTATACTGCATTAAACTTCAATACATTATATATTAATATAATCATCCTCAAAATATATTACAATTTACAAATTTTATGCTATTAATTTGCCAATAGCAATTAATTTAATTTATTTAATCTTTTATTAAATTATGAGAAATATAATTTTATTAGTAAATTACATCCTTTTGAGGTATTAGGCAGTGTACCATAAATTTATGAAAACATAATTATTATTTTTTTACTTCATAATCATATAAATTTTATTAATCTTTATATTGTTTCGAAATTTTTAAATTTATTGTTATGTTACAAATAAAATTTATTTACATATAAATATAACTAATAAAATACCATATGTTAAATTGTAAGCTTTTACAAAGCCTTTAGCATATAAGGGACTCACAAGTAAAATATGAAATATTGTTAATTATAAAAACGAAAAAAATTTACATTTTTCATAAAAAATTAGATTTTTTCCTTTTTTTTGCATCTGACCTACATAATAAAATATTCACTTTTGTACTTGTTTTTTAGGACTTTCTAAGAAGAAAAATTGCTAATGTTAATGTTTCGTCTGTCAGTTCGTTGTAAATCTTTTTAAAAGTATATTATAACAAAATTATTTTTATATATAAAATTATACTATAAAAACTAATTTATAATGACATTTATGAGATGATGAAAGAGTTATGAAGTAATAGTGGCAGTATTATTGTATGTCTTGTCCACTAGATTGCACTGAAGTAGTTTTAAAGATTTTGATTTATCATATTCCAATAAACATTAAATTTTGCAAGCTGAACTACTAGAAGTCACATAAATTATAGTCCATTTTTAATTTTCATATTAAAACTACTACTTCACATAATAATTTTGGATTGGAAAAATGTAATTTTAATTATAATTTTAACTATATTTACATTTATACGTTTGATAATGCTACAATAAACATAATTAGCAAGAACAAAAAATTATTATTTAATGTTATATAGATAAAAATTATAAAAAAATGTTAAATAATATTATTTTTATTAAATCCTTTTCACATCTTTTTTCTAAATGGAAAAATGTATTTAATGTCGTAATTATATAAAATTTTAAAATTTTATTTTAAATCACAAAATATAATTGAAAAATTTAACATTAAATGACAACAAAAATATATATCAAAATTTAATCAATCTCTATATAAATAAAATAAATTCCAATATAATTAAATTAAAATCCTCAAGAAGAAATTTATATAAATTCATATATATTTGTTTATTGCTTGTAGAAAATATCCTTGAATCCTATTTTGCTGCAACAGATTATTTTTATTCTTCAATTAACTTATAATATTACGTTTCAAAATATTTATTTTTCATATTTTAGAGATAAAATCAAAATAAATAAAGATATATTTCTGATAAAATCAATATAATTATTTTTTGGATATAAGTTTAATAAATGTTATAACATTTGATTTTACGTACGTCATCTATGTATATCTACATAAAATTAATATTTTATCTATTGTCATTGTTTAAATAATTCATATAGATATAATTTGTAATTTATATTTTCTAATGTCCTTTTCTCACGACGCATAAATACCCAATGCATGAGAATATTTATTAAAATTTATAGAATTTTATTTAATTATAATAATTTTTATCCAGAGTTATGTTTAAATTTTAGATTTCGGTTTCAGGCCATAACAATTATTTAAAACTTATTAATTTTATAATTTTTTATGAATTCTTCATTTTATTTTACATTATAAACAACTCCGAACAATTAATTTTTTTACAATTGGTTTTAAAATTATTTTTAATAAATTGTTAATTTTAAAAGATTGTAATTTGTTAGAAAATTTAAGAAATATGCTCGTATTGGAAAATACTTCAAATCCAATCCGACACTGACCAAAACATAAATATGAATACCATCTAAAAGATATTGTATGTATTCTGAAGAACAAAAGATTTTTGAAAATATATAAATATTTATATAACTAATCAATAAAATGTTATGTGATTGGATTTATGTCATTTAAATAATGTATTTTCAAATTATGACAAGATAATCATTGATGATGTTTATTATCATTTCGAAATATATAATTTATGGATAAATATTATCTTTGTGGTAAGAAAAACTATTATACTATATCTTTAATATGATTGAAATTGATTATTAAATTGATATATTTATATATAAACATTATGGGATCTTGAATAATTTAATATTTGATTATGTTATTTATAAAATAATTAATATTTGTTATAAAATTTTACTTTTATTATAATATAAATGCAATTTTCCGAACCTGAACATTAAATAACGAAATTGAATTCAATATTTAAGTCAAGATTCAATGTACAATTCAACTTTTTAGAAATACTCGTAACTTATTATTAATAACTTAATTTATTCGGTAAAATAAATATGAATTTTGTACTAAAAAAAATCACTTTGAATAAATAAACTTAATATAATTAAGTTAATTATTTTCTAATTCCTCAATCGATTAAATGAAAACAATTAAAATTAATATTGCAAAAATAATTAATTATCCCATTAAAATATAATATATAATAATAAATATATTTGTTCTTACTGTCATTTTAGGTTCTATACTACTGACAAAAAATATTTTATTGTCAACCTTAATTTTATATTTTTACCAAGAGAGCTAACAAAATTTATGTATTAAAAAATAATAAAATAAACTTTTTGACAAAGACAAAAAGGGTTTTTATTTTTTTGTATATATTACTTAAATTTTAATATATAACCAAGGACACTAAAACAAAATTTTATGTTACCCATTGCTTATAGATTTTAACATTTGTATACCAAAAAATAAATAGTATTCACATAAAAAATATCTTAACATATACAGTTGTAATATATATAAAGGACCTCCTTTTAGAAAGGTAAAATTTATGTTTTTTGATAATAAAGGATATAAATTTCTAGAATTTGAAGGAACAAAAAAAAAACAAGTAAAAAGAACTAAAAAATAAATTCAGGAAATGTTTGATTGTTCTGTATACTTTGACAAAAGAAAAACAAGAAATTATTTTCAAATATTTCAAATATAAGTGGATTTTTATAGTTTCAAAATACTAAAATATTTTTTTTTTTAATTTTAAAAAAATGTTATTAAACTAAAAAGTAAATTTGAATTTATTCAATAAAAGAAAATGTCAAAATTTTTAATTAAATTTCATTTAAAAAACAGTCTTTGGTACCATTTGGTTTGGTTTTAAAATATGTTATTAAATTTGAAATTGACAAGTCAATCTCTTAAATTTCAGATCAATCTCTTATCTAGTACGACACAAATATACTTTTAGTAAGACCAATTTTCTAGAACAGTAGCCGAAGACTTGATATTAACTACACAGAAATATTTATTTTAGGAAAATATGTTAGAAAATGTCCCATTATTCGCTAAAAAACTTTCCATACCTTATGATTTGTTAATCAAAATCTAAGAGAATCAACTAGAGAGTTTTAAATGACGTTATATACTAAACCTTCTAAATCCGTAGAATAAGGTAAATCAGTCGTACAAAATTAAACTTTTAAAATACTATGGTAATGCAAAAATTATACCTACGACATTATAAAAGCATTTCGTCTACTCTCATAATGTCATCTACGATTCGATGATTAAAAGAATAATTTTTTTTCACATGTGTTGTAGAATCAGATAACAATAATTAAGTGTCGAATCTTATAACGAGGATTTTATGAATGACAAATTAAGCTCAATTAAATTAAATTTATATTCAAAAATCTAGGAAACAATTATAAGTTTTAACTACTACAAATAATGATACCAAAAATTTGTTATTTACTTACAAAATTTAACTTTTTTAAATTTTCAAGTATAAAAATAAAATTTATCTCACTATAGAAAAGCAAGTAAAAATCGAAAAGAAAAAAATTAACTTTTTATAATTCTCACAAGTTTACCACAATTTTACCCCTAAATTTTTCAGCTCTATTTAAATAAATATCCTTGCAGAAAATTTCAAATATTTTGGCTATTGTGCATTCATTTTTTATATTTCAACTTACTTTTCAATATATATACAATTTTCAACCCAACTAGGATATCCGTTCTCAGAAATATTTCAAACATTGAAATTCTCGCAGGAACCTATGAATATGGATTTTTTTGTATTTTATATATAAATATTGAATTATTACTTTTAGTTTTCCGCTTTTCATTGTATAATTGGAAAGAGTAAGAAAATTTTTTTTTAAAAAAAATTAAAATAATGATTTTTTCTTTGTTTTTTTTTTTTTATTCGTTGAAATTGTTGCCGCCGAAATAGAACCTTTAGGAAAAAACAAAAACTTAAATCTATAATAAGAAATCTTCAGAAGTAGAATACAGAACAAGAGTAGATAAAGTTTAAATGGAAATGGAAAAGTTGTTACTATAAAATAATATAATAATACAAATGCAACAGAAATTTTATTTAAAAAAAAAAATACCATTTTTATTAATGCTAAAAGTTTTATAATCCCAAGTTATCGAAACGTGAATTTATTATTTGATATTTTTAAAGTTTTCCTCCAGAAAAATTATTACATTATACTTTTTTTTTTGTAAATGAAAAATTAGAATGTAACTTAAAATTATATAAAATATTTTTTACTAATCGATTTATAAAAATTGACAAAAAAAAATGTATTCAAAATTCAATAAATAATAACTTTATAATGTAAGAAAAATGTAAAATTTAGGTTGTCATTTACAACATTCGAAAAAATATAGTTTCAAAGTCACTAAATAATTCATGGTATAAGTAAGTGTTGTAAAAAAGTCCTCAAAATGGATTTCCTCTGGGTTATCCTCATCTAATTAAAAATTAATTTCTCGAAAATCTATTTAAATATAAAAATTAAATTTTCGTAGTAAATAATAATAGACAAGTTAGTGACACTAAACCATAAAGGAATTGGAATTTAACAAGTGGAATTACTTCCTTTCAAATCAATTGAAGTCTGTAGAATTATTTACAACTTTTTTCATTCCCTGTAAAAATATCCATAAGTTTGTCTCTTATTAAATAACCTGACGCTCTGAATTTTAAAAATTTTAATGTTTTCTAGAAATTTTAATTAGATTGAAAACTTATTAAATATAAATTATTTATAAGATTTAATATTTATTAATGATATGAATATAATGGACTTTGCACATTATATGCGAACTGCGAATTACGAATTGCGAATATTCCCAACATTTGATATTTCTTTCACATGAAACGCGAACTACGAATTGTGAATATTCCATAAAAAACAAATTTGAGATTAAAAACGAGCGAATTTTTTGTTCGAAAAAATGTGGATTGCGAGTGGATCGCGAATAATGATTGATAGTTCGCGCCCAGATATTCCAATTCGCAGAAAAAAAAATAGTTTATTTTCATAAATTTCATAAAATAATTAAAAAAATTTTGATAACATTATGTGTATTAATTAATTTTAAGCATTTTATTTAAGAAATTTATTTTAAAAAAATTAATTAAACATGGAATAATTGATTTGTTCGCAATTCGCAGTTCACGTATCATGTGCAAAGTCCTTTACTGAACAATTTACAATTAACTTAGTTAATTAACGTTAATAATTCGAAGTTAAAAGAGGAAATGTTTGGTTCAAGATTTTTCCAATCAACCTTCGTCTACTTATAAGTAGTTTTGTTAAAAATGATATTAATAAATATTGTTATAAAATAACTATATAAAAACTACGCCAATATTTTATAAAATATTTTAGTTTTTTATTTTAACATATAATACAGAAAAGTATCTCTTAAAATATTTTTTTTTTTTTTTAAATATACGAAAATCTAAAATTTAAATAAAATTATATAATATTATTTTGTAACGAAGTTTTGTCGATTGAATTATCCAATATAAATTTAATAGCACCAAAATTTCATCAAAATTGATATGCAAAATTTTAAATCGATACCAAATCTAAGTAATATCACGTTAATAATATATGAAAAAATATATAATACACAAAGTACTGTTTCCAGGACATGATTATTTCCTTAACTTCAAAACGTGATAAGATTTAAAATTATATTTTTTAATATCTATTAAACGATATAAACGTTGACATTATACACGGAAAAATCACTTCAATATTTTGAAATAATTACCATTTATTTTTATATGTACAATTTTTCTTATTTCTATTATTTTTTTTATTTAATTTAATCTTATTTATTACAGATTTTAATGGTGATGGTAAACCTGACAATATTACTTTTATGATAAAACGTATCAAAGTTCACAATTCGAATGCACTGAAGGATCCAACTTATCGTTTTCCAGGAAATTATGGTGTAGAAAAATTTTTAGAACTATTTTCAGGTAAGTGATCTTTTATCAATATTATTCAAATTATTTAGCTGATATATGTGACATTCTATATTATCGGTTTATCGTACATTAGTTAAATCTGAACACTTATGCTTTTAAATGCAATTTAATACAACAATCAACACCAATCAAAGTTTATATTTTGCTAGTTCTAACTAAATTTTCGGAGGGTTACGCCAGGTATCCTGGCGAGTCACTGTCTGTTGGGTAAAATTTGACATGTAGATGGGTCTTACAGCTTTACACATTTGTAAAGGATACAAAGTCAAAAACATTGATTTAATTGAAGATATAAAAGACATGCTCTGCTACTATCCTAAGAAGTATGTTAAAGATGTAAGGGAATTATCAATTCGATAGTTTGGAAGATGTGGCAAAACTTCCCATAATATATATCCTTAGATACGTGAACGGAATGACTTTAGAATTAATATGACGCGCAAATTTGATTTTATAATGATAGAAATTAATGGCCTTGTGTTAACTGAAACTTGGAATTGGCGGATGATACTCCTTTTCTAACTACACTAAGTAATTTCTAATTTATAGCAGTTCAATAAAGTCTATTAAAAATAGATTAATTTTTCAATCACTTTTTTGATTTGATTTGAATAAAACCTTGCGTAGAATCAATGTATCTGCACTTGACACTTTTCGCTCCATTCTACCACGTTATAAAGGCTGAGTCGGTTTTTTCGGTTAATCTTCGCAGAAACACCGCACTCACCATACTGAGTCCTGTATCATAGTTGTTGACTTGCTATGCCTGTTATCTTTTTCAGAACTACCGCAGTTAGTCGTCATGCTATGAATGTCAAACAAAATATAATTTCACTTCACAATCTTTATATTAAATAAAAAAATTATTGTATGTAAATTTTATTAAATTTATTTGGTTTAAATTTATTGGAAGTAAATTAATTTTTTATAAGTTTGAATATGTGAAAAACAAAACTATTCTAAATTAAAAATAAAAATATAAAGTCTGTTTTTTGATTAAAATAATTATTCATTTCCATCATTTTTTTTTTTTTTGCGATATTTTATTTAAGTTTTTCGTGTAGGTATAGAAGAATTCAATTACCATAATTTTATGAAATTATAACTAATGAAATTATTACTATATCATTTTCAATTCATTACACAACTTTCATATGTTGGTACCATATATTTAATATTTATATATGCATCCGGACCACCACATTTTTCCAATATTTCCAATGTATCCATAATTACATCACCAACTCGATTATTTCGTTCAGCATCAATTCCGGCACCCAAATTTACAGTACAATCTCTGAATTGATTGCATACTGGTAATAATTGACGAAAATATGGTACAAGTGCTTGTCCAACACAAGGACCTATAAATGTGTTATTTTTTTGTGTTTGTAAAATACAAAATAAATAAATAAAAAATGTAAATTAAAAAAATTTAAATTGTAATAATTAGTTAATATTTATAATAAAATTATAGGTAAAAATATCCTAATTGATATAACTACATAATGTAATTATACTAATATTAATTGCATCCATATCCATTTTAATATGTAATATTTGGATGTTAATTTGTATCAAATTATATAATTATAAATATATTACCCAAAAGAACCATTTTTTGTATCACTTTTAATCCGGATACGATAATTTTTGGATCGTTTGTATTAAATGCTCTTTTCAGCGGCAAAATAAGTTGAGGTACAACTGGTAAAATCTATAAAAAGAAAAAAAAATTATTAATTAAATTTAAACAAAAAAATTCTTGCATAAATCTCGTAAACATATTTTTTATGGCTTTTTTATGCAACAAAATAATTCCATATTTCATTACGATGACCCTAACTAAAACTGCATATTTTATAAATATACATTAAACTTGGACCAAACTCTGATCTGATACTTTAAATTGTAAGGGAAAATCATAATTAAACATAATGGCAAATGCTATAGTTGCTAAAAATTAACCCCCTAGACAGCCTCAGAGAAAATATGTGCCATTGCCGCTGAAGGTTTGGAATGGCAAAGTTCAAATATACAGAAATATATGAAGGCTGACAAACTCGCCGCTCGTGCTTTTATAAAGTTCAATAAAGTTTCAACTTTTGAAGCCGTTGACATAATAAAATGTCGAATTGACAAATATAATATTATTTTGAAATGTGATTTATTAATATGGGATTTGGAGAAGAATTAATTTCTCTCCAATTATATGATTTATGGCACTTCCATACGGGTCTATCTACACAAAATTGTCATCAGCATCACCAAAACCATTTGACATTACAAATTTTCAACGGCAACGGCACGGGCGACGGGACTGTCCGAATCATAAGAGACCTAGTATACTACTGACTATTACTCAGATTAGCGTATATACAAGATTGACTACTAATATAAAGGAACAGTCATGTAATCGCCAACATTCAAAACTGGATAGGCAGTATAAAAAAAACTAGTTTTACCCTATCTGTTTATCCATCCATGTACATTTTCAAATGGTTATTAAAAATAGACTGTGATTCTAAAGATTGAAATCTTAATAATTATGATGTCTCAACAGAAAATCCAATATCGTCAGCTATTTCTTATGTTTTTCCGAACTTATTGCAAACTAAAATATTCTCCAAAAAATCTCACGTTACAAGAAATACATTTTTAAGATTCGACAACTGAAGATATTATATATAAAACAAGAAAATTTCGACATTTAATTGAATATGTTATTCAATTAAATATCGGCATTATAAGAATATTTGCATTATTATTATGGATGAATCTACAAAAGTCGATACGTATGAAGCTAGATCATAGTGATTTGGCATGGTAGCTTTTTCTTATGATAGCAATAGATTGAACTCTGTCTTTGATACAACAAACTATCTAATCATTTTGTATTATTTCAACAGATTATCTAAGAAAATCATTGGAACAAAATTACAACATAAAAATTGAAAATAATTATAATGAAATAAGAAATTTTTTGCATAAATCGTATACAAAAATTTAAACTAAAAATCGTTTGTAAGAAAATATTGTAATTATTATTTACCTTATTTGGTTTACGTAAAATCAAATCATATACAGCTTTGCGTGCTAAGTCTCTTAAATTTTTATCATTATCTGACAATCTATATAAAAGAAAATTTCCATAATTTAATATGAATTTAAATTATAATATAAAAGAAAATCAATATTTACCCATCTACTAATATTGGTAGATAATAACAATAATCTAAATTATTTGGATCAAATAACCATTTAACAAGTGATGTATCCTTTTTAGCTGGAAATTTTGCATCAGTTGGACGACCAACAGTTAGTGGAATATCACCACGTAAAAAATATCGACGAAATAATGTTGTTTTATTTGGACGTTTACGAAATGGTTCAGCTCTGTAATAAAGAATAATATTGATTGTTTAAAAATTACCATATTAAATAATATATTAACAAAATTTGAAATTTGATATTGTAAATAATTAAATGTTTATGGAAATATAAGATTTAATATATTATAAATTGTGCAATATTATTTACATATATCTTAATTGACATTTGCATATCTTTTTCAAATTGTATATAATTTAATGTACTAATACATTTTTATGGATATTTAGTAAGAAATTGTTAATAAATGTATTTATTATACACCAAATCATGTGTAAAACTTTAATTATTTAGAAAATTATATTTTCATCAATTTAACAATAAATTGTATTATAAATTTAAATTGATTACATATTACAATTTCTGTTAAATGAAACTAGCTTAAAAAAATATAAATTAAATACAAAATTAGTAAGAAAAGTTACTAACTATAGGAGAAGTTCATAATTCGTAGTTAGGTTCAACAGTAATTTATGTCCAACATAGATTTGTAATTAGTAATATCCAAACACTACTTGGTTTAATACTTCACATATTTTAAGACACCAATAATATATTTTAAATAATTCGAAAAATTTGAATTAAGCCTCTTGTACATTACACTTGAAATTAGGAAGATAAAGCAAATAGAGATGTATAATACACAAATGCCTTGTACATGATAGAGAGGGAACATCGTCTTTTTTTCATTTCTTCGTTGTCTTTTTTCCAATTTTTCGTTGACTTTTTGAAAAAGAGACAACGAAACAAGTCGAAAAAGACAACGAAAACTTAAAAAAGACCAACCAGTTTGTCTTTTTCATCTTTTTTTATTGTATGTATGCGTGTAAGTATAAACTTATTGTATATATGCGTGTAAGTTGTCAGAATTTCACTAAATTGGTAGGGAGAATTTTCTAATTTGTTCTCCATCACTCCTATCAAATTATTAATTCCGTCTCTTTTCATCTTTTCATCTTTTTTCTAGAAAAAAATATGAAAAAGTCATTACGACTTTTTTCAAGTGTAATGGAGAAGAGGCTTTAGAAAATTCGAATTATTTTAAATAATTCGAAAGCCACAATTTTTACAGGCACGAACAATCTAGATTACGATCGTAATACCAAATTTTATTGAAATTGTATAATAATTACATATTCTAGAACATAAATCAATATTTTTTAAAAACTAAACTGGTCATATATTAGTTTCCCAAAAACCAACTGATGTTGAATTCAGAGTCACTAATTATGATAAAATCAAATTGTGCGAAGTGTCATTTAAATTTTAAATCGAGTAAAATTATTATGTATAATATGAAATACACATTAGTTATATATCATTTTCAGGTCAAATTAACGATTTTACAATTCAAATTAACGATTTTACAATTGTGAAAAGTGATTTTACAATTCAAGTTAATACAGAAGTCATTATTAAAAAATTATATATGTAATTTTTATTAATAATTGCGTTTTAATTTGTAAAATCGTTAACTTGAGCTGAAAATGCTATAATATAGAACGATATAGTACCTCAAATATATCAAAATGATTAATTCACCAACATTTAGAATCAGTCAACATTTTATATTTTAATACAAAAACATAATTTTTAATAATGATCTTTTATATATTTTATATGTTAATTTACAATATATTTTATTCAATATACCAATTTTATCGCTTTACATACATCAAACGCTACTACATTTTGATATTACATTGAAATTATCAAGACACAAATACAGTCGCTCATTTATATAATTCAATGGCAAAACATTGTTTTGCATAAGCATATGAAATATTGATAGTTTTGGCTATGATTGTGCAAGCATTAGAATTATAACCATGGCATAATAATGCCAATTTCTATATAATTTTCAAATTAACATTCTAAATTGATATTTTTTTTAAAAAAATATTTATAATAAAAATATTTTACTTACCGTGGCGGTGGAAATACTTTTGTATTTTGTTGCAAGGATCCATAAGAAAATGGCGGAACAATACGAACATCCTTAAAATAATATAAAAAAAAACACACATAGATATTTAAAACTCGTTCATTAAAACTTCATTATGTGTTGTATAATTTTTATCAAATAAAACTTTATTATAATTACTTTTGGATTTCTACCTATCATGCATCGATATTCTTTTCCACTTATATGCATGATGCTGTCAAAAAATCTATAAATTTCTCAATTGAAAATCGATTAAAATATCACAAAAAAAAAGAAAAGGGAACACAAAAAAATTAAGTTTGATTGGACAAAAACTACTTTTTAAAGTCATTAAAAAATTTCCAAAAATAATTTATTTTTAATGACATTTTAATCAAGGAAAAGTCATTTTGATATAATACCGATAATACCAAACTTTTTTTTTTTGTACATACATTTTTATAATATTTTTTTAAGCAAAGTTAAATTTTTCAAATATTTCTCTTTATATAAACTTTTATGTTAAAATACTATAATTAGAAACTTTATAATAAGTACATAATAAATTTGAAGAACATGTCTAGAATAATTTTTATTACAACTTACAACGAAAAAAAAATCTATGGAAATGACATAATTTCCATCATAATTGAAGGATTCAATGCAAAAACCGTGAAACAAATTTTCATAATATTCAATGCAAAATATGAAAATCAATTTTTTCAATCGATATACCAAATACCAAATTCAAAATTCCTCACGATTTAGTGTAATAAATAGCAAGTTAAGATGCTCAATTACAGAGATATAGTTATAGAAGAGCTGAATGATAACAAAAGTCTAGTCAGGTCCGGAAACATGCATTTCTCTATTTCCTATTTAAAAACAGGATTATATAAGTTTAGTCAAATATGTATTAATAAAGTTATCTTTATATTTTAAAAGCATTTTGAAGAAATATTCAAAAAAAAAGTAATTTGTTGATACAGTAAATTTGAACAAATTAAATCTAACCGATTTTTACTCCTAGATCTTCAATTACAATTTGAATTTTACTTTTTAAGTTTCTACTTTTAATTGCCATAAACTAAATTGCTGGAATAATAAAAAAATTGGTAAAAACATAATGACAGATAGTTTATTGAAAGATGGTTATTGAAACTGCAAATTTTTACAATTGGGCTCTATAAGTGCTCGACCCAGACGTGAACACAACCAATCATATTCCTACTATAGCTTCTATAAAAACTTAATAAAATAATTTATTCTGATTATTTTTCATTTATACAAATTTTACTAATATACAAAATTTAATTAAAATTTACTTTAAACATTTCACTTTTTCTATTTTCCAGAGGAAGATTATGATGCTTTTTGTTTAGCATATATGTTTACATATCGTGATTTTGAAATGGGAACACTTGGTTTAGCATGGACTGGTGATCTTAAAAATGCCGGTGGTGTTTGTGAAAAAAATGGGGTAAGTTAATATTTATTAAAGAATATTTACCCTTCATAATATGTAATAACAACAAGAACAAAAATATTAATATACCTGGGTACAAAGTATATAAAATAGAAGAATATTAAAATTAAAATCTTGAATTTATGCTGAAACACTTAATCAAAGTTTACTTAAGATTAAAATCAAAAATTCTCAACACAATTGCTTTATAAAAGTGTCAACAATAAATAATAACAAAAACAAAAAAAAATGAAAGAACAAACAAAATAGAGAAATAAGGGACAAAAAGTTGACAATATAGCAATATAGAATGTCAAACCTAATAAGTATAAAGATGAAATATTACATAAATATTTAGATTTTTAAGAAACATAAAAATAATAGGGTATAGTATTTGAAAATCTGTTGAATATCTTATATCCTAGATAACAAAAAAAATTGTTGGTACACAGTGTGACTAGAAAGTTTATGTTCTTTTAAATATGATTGTGTCAAAAATAACTCGATATTTTGAAGTTATTTTATTAATTTTCTTCTTTTTGGTGGAAATTTATGAGACACATTAACATAAAATAGTTTTATTAATTCTTTTAGTTTAAGTTTTGTACTGTGTAAGTTATTTTACGTCATTGTACTGTTCATTATTATCAACATTAAATTGCTACTTGTAATTGGTAAAAAATATTATGACAGTTCACTATGAAGCTTTTGAGATAGATAAATATTAGACAGATATGTAATAACTAAGAATTATCTGTATTAAGATGTAACCGCGATGTAGGCTTGAAACTTTCTCACGAAACTTCATACTTCAATATTGAACATATTAAAATCGATGTAATATTATCTCAAATGTAGTGCGTCAGCTATATTAATTATCCTAACTAAAATTAAACTCAATGGCTTTAATTTTGAACCTCTTAAGGGATTTGAAATTATATTAAGATACGATTTTTCTGAATAATTAAATTAGTGAAAATCCATTTTTATTTTAAATCATTATAAAATTACTGATTTATGTTACCATGAAAATATTTTTTTGAAAACTTGTACAGATTAATGTAAAAAAAGTATTTGTTAAGTAGGAAACCAATATAATTTTCGAAGTATGACCATTTCTACTAAGTTTTCCCTTCTATCTTTTTTTTATTATTATTATTATTATATTTTTGAATGAACCATAAATGGTAGTCTCTTAATAGTATTATTCCTTTAATGGTTCCCATGGGATTTAAAGTACCTTATATATATATGGTTAAAACCTTAATATTTCTTATATAAACGGATATAAATTTTGTAAAGAGTTTTAAAGAATATTATTATGATGTATTGTTGAAAATCAATGTTTTGTCTTATTATGCTATCATCAACTTTGGATTATACCCTTGTGTCCTTGTGTGGTAACTTGAACAAATCATTTAGATATTTATATCTAAATACATAATAATAATAATAGTATGTACATTATAATAAATTATTCATAAAGATTTACAAAATAAACAAAAAAAAAACCATAATCGTTGGCTCTTTAGTGAACAAAGAATACTTGCTATCCCCTTGACCTCCTACAAAATAAAAAAAATAATCTGTATATTTTAGAAAAATTACTGGATAAAATTATTTTATTTTATTATGGTAGTTAAGGATAAAAAAATATATATGTATTTATTTTTTTTATTTTAATACGTATTGATTTTATATTTAAGTTTTATTTTTGTTAAAAGATTATTTATTTTCGAGAAAAATTATTATCTAAAGTAGATTTATGACCACATGATAAGTTTATAAAGATTTATAATGACCTACTTTATAAACCACAAAATCTTTAATTTTTACAGAATTTCGTAGTTTTAATATAAAAAATAATTATTTATCTGATTTTTAATCTTCTCTGAATTTGAATTAAACATTTCTTTTTTTTATATAATTTACCAAAACTTTAGGAAGAAATTAATATTTAGATTTAAACAAAATTAACTACAAAGTTATAGCAACAGTTATTATCGCAGTCATAAAAATTAGAAAAATCTTATGAATTTAATAACAAAATATTTTAATAGTGTTGCTCAATGAAGGTTAGAAAACCCTCAACCGTTGCATTTTGAAAACCCTACATATATTTAAAAAATCATTATAAAAAATATGTAAATATGCCGATCAACATTTCATGCATGGCGCACTCTCTTAACCACGTCGATTTTCATACCAACTTATTTTCTTACTTTCCTGCCATTACAAGCTTGGTCCCTTCTTAGTCGAGTTCAAAACGGTTCTA
This sequence comes from Rhamphomyia laevipes, assembly GCA_963920725.1. Lineage (NCBI taxonomy): Eukaryota > Metazoa > Arthropoda > Insecta > Diptera > Empididae > Rhamphomyia > Rhamphomyia laevipes. The sequence goes on along the minus strand of OY987257.1, from coordinate 42,339,001 downwards.
TACTAGTTGCAATCGTATGCCTTTTCCCTACAATTGTTTGTTCGGAGTTTTAAGATGTCACAGATCTTTCGATTTATAAGATTGGTCTACATTTCATTCCTCCCCGGTTGGATTTAAACAGAAAATTCGCTGAAGCATTCGTGAGGGTTTTGTCCACTTACTAAAAGAATCTTATTTGTAATCTGGCAGTTATGACGCTATTTTGATCCTTTACATGCCTTTAATATTGTACGGAAATTTCTACTCATTTTACATTACTTATTTATAAAAATCCTTTGAAATTCTTTAAAATTTTCATATCAAAATCAAAGTTATCAATACGCAATGGCGCAGGCTTGCTAGACCTTCAATTCAATGTTTAGTGAGTTCATAAATGAAACTCGTTTTCATGACTACGTAAATAATCAATGTAAATACGTTGCTAGCTTTAATTTAATTTAACAAAATATTTTAATAGTGTTGCTATTAACATAAACAAAAATATTTTCATTAATATCTGAAAATTAGTATCTCAGATGAAATGAAATCTATCAGGATTTTTATATATGTCGTCTTATGTGTAGAGAAAGACTATAATTTTACAATCATATTAACAAAAATATACTTTGTATTCATATATATCCGATTTAAAATGTCTCTGACATAAAGAATCAGAATTATATATTGTAACAAAGACAAGACAATTAATGACAGGACAAAATATGACAAATTTATGGAATATTCACCACATACATAAATTTATATATATGATCATAATAATGATGATATATGCTTTTCTATCTATTAAATGTGATACCATAGTATTTAATATAAAGTTAACATGGAAACAATTATAAAATGTTATGATAAATGAAATTGAAAAGGATGAATTTTGCTTTTTAGGGATTATACTTTATTGATGATACATGGTTTTTGTATATACAAGGTTATTTTTGAAAATATGGGTCAAAGATTTTGATATCAATTTTAACAAATTTTACATTTTTTTTAATTAAATTAATTGTTAAATTATCACTTGAAAATATTATGAGATATTTAGGTTTTAGGTATATCATTTAGATTTATATGATAAAATCAGAAAGTATTTATTAAATCATTTTTCATAATTAATTATTCCATTCTATTATTTGTCAAATGGAGATTTTCTAATGACTAATTGTTAATTTACATTATTTAAAAATTTCAATTTAATCAATTACTTAATTTGATTTTTGGGAAAATTATTGCTTTTAGAAAATTATCTAGTTCCTCAATTCAATTACAGGGAAGATTAATAAATAAGTTTAATAAACGTAGAAAAAAAAAAAATTTATTTTTCTTCAGGCGCGCAAATGTAATAAACTAACTAGCTTGGACAAGGTTAAGTGAAATAGATCTAAAAGAAATAAGTTAATAACAATATACTGAAAATACTTTGGTACGGTTGTCCTTCATTGCTATATTGCCAACACACAAGAATAAGCTTAGGTGGACGGAATCGAACTATCGTAAAATATTATAAGTATTATTTTAAGATATACTTCACTCTAATAAGATCAAGATCATTCTTAATATGTACAAGTTAAATACAGGAATAATTACTGGAATTGCGACAGGATATAACTTAAGAAAATACGCTACAAAGAGGGCTGGCAAAATACAAACTCCTTTTGCAGAAGTTGTTCTGTAGTGAGAGAAAGCAGAAAAACACCAACCTGAATTGAAGCAAACTAAGTAATATCGTTCATTAGAAAGGTACGATGGATTTCTTGATTTTAAGCCATCCATTAGGAGGGAAAAACAACCAACCTATTAATTTTATATTATATAATTCAATTATTTTTTAAATAATATTGATACATTTTTTTAAAACATTTTATTAAAGAAAATCCCCAAAATAAACAAATATGGTTTTACAATTTTTCCAAAAAAAAACTTCAAAAATTTTAAAAATAATCTAGAATAAAAGTTATTTTCTTTGGAAAATATAAAAAACAAAAAAAAGTTTTAAAAACTTTTAACATTACCGAAAATTAAATTTTCTTTTTTAACGACACCATCAACAAATCTACGCCATAATGCACTTTAGAGATTTCTTTGTTACCATATTACTTACAGACTGTTTCTAGCTTTTATCATTTATGTTTTTCATATTTTTTTTTTGACATTATCAAGATAATTTTATATATATATATATATTATTATTATTATCCTTAATACACAAATCAAGAAACCACCATCATCACCCAATAAAACAAAATTTATACTTAAGGAGGCACTAAAGTAATATCATTTTTATAATAATAATATTTGTATTATATAAAATACATTATTTTTATCAACATTTTATATAAAATTGATATGAGTTTGATACTTTGAGTGTCTGACATGTCTATCAATCATTTTTTGTATTATGGTTAAAGGAACTCCTTCCTTTATTATAATTTTATTGAATTTAGTAAATTTTCAATACAAAATATAAATCATCTAAAATTTTAGATTTATCTGAAAAATGAATTATTGTTATTATCATTTTAAAAGGTTAACAAAAATATTGTAATCAATTTTAGTTTATAAAATATTATTATTAAATGAATAATATATTAACAACATAATTATATTGAAATATTCAGAATGTATTGAAAATTATTTCATTTGTTTACTTCAAGAATGACGAAATTATAAACGTATTTTTACCGAAAATTAACATCTACTTTACGATAATTGGGAAATCTTGTTATTTAAATTTGTGTTATGTGAGGTTAGAATGATTTCATCACAACACCAGATATTACGATGGATCCTACTTCGAATTCGTAAATACTTCGAATTCTTAACAGTCTCTCATTCGAAAAATTTTCTTTAATAAAGTTCCTCTGTAAAGGTATTTCCGCGATATAAGTTCTATTACAGTTCTAATGCTACTTTTATGTAATTATAACTGCATTATGTGACACTGTAAAACTCAAATACCAGATGTGGCTTCTTTGTTCTTGTTGTCACAACGACCACATATCGTTCATAAGTTCTCAGATCTAAGCATTTTATACACGTAAACGTAAACAATTGATAGACAGAATCGATTTTAATCTTGTCTTCCACAAAAATGGCTTATGTATTTTAATTTTGAAGATACTGAGAATAAAATTCTATACATGTTAACTATAACATAATTTTCGCCAAATTTACCATTCATTTCATATATTCTATGGTGCTATTGATGTTGTTCTTATAATTTCTCCACGCCTTCTTTTATAAGCGAATCCTCGTTATCATTTGCTTCAATGCAGAAACCAATGGAATATGGAACCCAACAAAATTTAACTATATGTTACTTATACTGCGAAGATATTTTTAAAAAAAAATCAAAAATGATCGAAAAATTATTAGTTAATTCGAAGTTGCAAAATGCATTACTAATTATAAAATATAATATGCAAATCTATCATAAATTATATATAAAATATAATAATTTATATATTAGTTCAAATTTATATTGAATGTACAAATTATATTAAATTTATGTAATTTTGGTGTCTCATTAATTGTCTTGTCTAAACTAAATTTTAAAAAGTATTTTCATAAATAATGATTAATAATAAATATTATATATAATATACATATGAATACATATTAATATTGATACCATAATAATGTGGTTTTTAAGTACTATATAATTAATAATATTTTTGATGAGATAAATTATTATATACACTTGAATTTAATGAAAGTTTATCAAGTATAAATGCATTTTGTATCACATTTCGTACAAATTATAATATACAATTTGGATGAATGAATACATAGAAAAGTTAATTATGATATGACTAATACGTCCTCTTTTAAATTCAATATTATTGTAGGATGAACAACTATGAAATTCAATCTAAAATAGTTTTATTAATTTATCAAATTATAGTCTGCTTTAAATATTCCATTAAATCTTAGTAAAAATAATTTTCAATAAGTAATTAAAATCGTAAACTCATTTATTATGATAATTATAATCTCGATTGCATTTCGTATATTGGAAACTAAATATTAATTTGAAATTTAAAATAATTCCCAATGGCCATCATTAAAAACTCTTCCTTCCAACCATACACTCTAATAATTTTCGTCATATATAATTATGATATGATATTGCAATTTTACATTTTATAATAAATTCTAATTTAGAGATTATATAATTTTTTGTGTTTCCACAAATCTAAACGTAAATCACAATTAAAATAGAACATGTTTTTTGTATAGTTATCCAGATAATAATTTAAATCCATAAAACAACTTAATATAATATTATAATTATATGCGCATAATTAGATAATCATTACTATTTGTAACAAAATTGTAATATTTTAATATTCGTCGTCGTTTATTATATAACCAGGGTAAAAAAAATATGTTTATCATCACACCTTATTCACTAATATACTTCATTTTCGTCCACGTCCACGTCCTTGTCAATAGTTTGCGTGCTTTCTATTTCGAACTAGGTAATAAAATGTTTATGTTTTTTTTCTGTGTACATATTCAGTGAGTTTTTGTAAACCATATCAATGGAATTATGGAATCATTTAAATATAATTACATTTGAATAATATAATTTGAACATAATTTTAATAGAGTGATTCAATTTCATATTTACAATTTGAAAGTAAAAGAAAAACTAAAAATTAAATAAATTTCGGATTTAGAATAAACAATATTACGTCATGATGGTTAGAACTGTCGAGTTTGCGATAAGTAATTAAGATCTTACTTTCAATAAACTTGAATCCTTCAAGAGTGACACATTTATGATCGGATAGTTAGGCAGTTATAAAGATCTTAGCAAAAGTTTCAACGAAAACGAAGATTTCAAACTGGCCTGTTTCATTCAGATGAAAAGTTGGGTGGACCGATGTGCTGTAGCTGTAGACGTGAGTAGCTTTCGAGTACAATGTGCTTAAGTACATTTAGCCACTTCCCTATCAAACTAACTAACCAACCAACCAGCCAACCAACTTTTCGGTCACATTTTACTTATATCATTATTTCTTCGAAATGGTTTTACCAACAAATTTGTTTTTCCTACACAAATTAATTACCCTGTAAAAGTTTTGTATTATAACCAAATTAACTACATATTTCCAGTATATTAAATGCTTTTCTCTTATTGGATTTTATTATACAGCCAAAACGTATATATACCATAAATTTTATAATGTTCCACGTTATATTTTGAATGGCAATCAAAATTTGTCGTATACAAAAAAAAACTAATTTACATTTATATGTCCAACAAATCCAATTAAAAAATACTTTTCCATTCCGTTCATTTTTTTATAATTTTTATATTTTCCTTGATGAAAAAATATATCTGAATACGTTCTGAATGCAATAGTAATAACTTCAAAATTTAATATAGAATCATAAAATGTTTATTAAGTTTCAATTTCCTTGCATTTACATTAGAATTGGAATTTTTTATTTCAGTTAAACAAACTTAAATTTAAACATTTATAAATCATTAAATAAAAAATCGGAAAAAAAATTGATTTAACTTTCTGTTCCAGCAAATAAAAATCTGTTCGAATAGTCTATCAAAACTTGGTAAAAATTTCATTTAAAACGTAATTCTTTAATTCATTAATGATGCCGTATCGTAAGTGTTAAATTATCTCCTGTTTAAAAACTGTTCAATTATCTTTCATCTCAACAATCATTGTGTCTACGATCAGCATTGAATGCAGATCTGTAAAATCGGGGCCAAATAAACCTAGTTTTTATCTAACCGCAACTATTTTTATGGTGACTGCTTCGAAAAACCATAAAATCATAATTTTATATTTGATGTAATTAACTCTTTAATTTTAATGTATAACTCTGGTTCAATATCGAATGTGGTTCTTAATATTAAATATGATATCAATTTCTCATTACTTACAGCAAAAATTATATATTTATATATAAATTCAAAATTATACAACTTCGAATTATCTACCATTCGTTACCAAATAAAAGACATTTACCATTCATTTATCTATATAACTTTTATATATAAATTTATTATAAAAAATCCTTCTTCTTCTAGTTTTTCTGCAATATTAAATATGAAACTAATGTGATATGATAGCTACACAGCATATTTATGATTATATAATATCATTAAACATTAAAACCACAAAAGAAATTAAATAGCTAAGAAAAAAAAATATAAATATATTTTTACTTGAATAACTTATTTCTAGCTATCTTCACATTTTACAAATTTCTTCATAACTTTCGTAATATAAACACATATTATTTTGGGTGGATTTAGCTGGTACATACACTACTATATAAGTAAACTAGAAAGTATATAAAAGTTTTCCTTTATTATAAGTACATTCTGTTTACTAGCATATTATATCCTTAAACTCTTGACTAGTAAACTTTTTTTTTACCTGTCAGCTGTAGGTATGTAAATCTAAATATTGAAGTTTTTACAAAATAAACTTTAATGTTTTATTGAACAAACTCCCCTAAAATTATTTGTATAAATTTTATTTCTAAATGATACCATATCCAAACAGAGAAAAGCAATGAAAAACTTTACCGGGAAATTGAAAAGCCTTATAAGAAAATACATCACTACGTAGGTAAAAAAAAACTAAGTTTTCTTTTTATATAAACTTATTTTTATGTCCTTATTTATTTTGTTTATATTTAGGTTTTAGGTGAAATAATTATAATAATAAGTTAAATGTAACGAATTTTATGTAAAACTATAAAATAGCATACGTACATGAAAAATAATTTTAGGGATTTATCTGGAAATTATTATTCCGATACTTATAGAAATGAGAAATTTTTATAGATGTTGGTAAAAAGTTATTATGTACAAGCAATTCTAATTATACTTGGATTCTTATGAAATTATTTACTAGTTTCAAAACAATTCAAGAAATATTTTAATTACAAATTCATCAAGTCTAAGTAATTTATAGCCTATAAATTTTCTTTTAAATATTTTAACTTTTAATCTACATTTAAATTTAAATTTCTTCAATATTAATTTACAAATTCATATCAATTTATTATAATAATATAAAATGGTCCATAGTAGCGTAAACTTTTAAAAATCTTCTTATTAGTTATCCAATTGAGAAATTCAACAGCTTCAAGAGTATATTCGGCATAATTTTTATGAAATAATTTACACATTTTGAAAATGAAACAATTTATTATATATAATCAAATAAAAAAAGGATTCAAAATTTATTAACACAGAAAATTATATGCGTAAAATTCCCCGAAGGATAATCACAATTTATTTTAATTATATATAAATATTTATACAACAAAAAAAATATTCTTAAACTTTATAAATTTGTTAAAATCCAAGAAAAAAAGAACTTTTGTAACATTTTACCAGATTCATGATAAAAGGAAATTAATTTTTCCATTATCCAGAGCCTAAAAGAACATACTTTTTTTTCGATTTTTTTTTTTTAATTTTGTACCATTGAAATTATTGAAAAAATTGTTGACACTTACTCGGCTACAATATAAAAATCCAATTATCATTCAATTTGTAATTTTCTTTTAATCAAATTTTATATTTCAAATTAAAATTTATATAAAATTTAAGCTAAACTTTTCATATTCCCTAAAGAATATTTTGATAGACAACGATAAAAACAAAAAATAAAGAATTTTTGTTTCTTTTTTTCATTTTGTATCATTTTGATTAAAATTTTCTACAAAAAAAAAGTTACGGAAATTACATTAAACAAGCGGATTTCTTATAGCGCCGTGCGGAATATTTTGTAAAAGTTTTCTGAATGAAATAAACGTATTTTTTTTATTCAAAATTTTTTATATTGTCTAAACTGGTAATGAGATGTCTATACGCTATACCCAATCTAAATATCTCCTTGAAACAATAAAACTTTTTAATTAGTTTGAAACCTTTTAAATCAGTTCGACGAACATCTTTCTATATTTTTTTAATTTTATTTTGCCCATTACAAAAGTTTCCCTGGGATATAGCATCAACATAAAAAAGGGTTGTTTTCCTGCATTCCTATACGTATATATATATATCAACAGAAAATTCTTAAAATTCTCAGATTTATGAATCTTTGAACGTATTTTATAATCATATATATAGAGATAGATAGATAGATAGATAGCTTTATATTTAATTGTTGTGTCTAATAATTATTTGAAAGCAAATAAACGTGTCAACAGTTTGTCTCTACATGAATGAACCTTTTGTAAAATTATACTCGTAAATAAAAAATTCTTATGAATAAACCCAACAATTCATAATTTTACAATTTTCATTTAATGCTTAATAGTCAGGACATACTGTATTTTTTATATTTTCAAGTTTTTATTCTACCCCAAATGTTTAATATAGTTAAATAAAAGATGATTATGAAAGATTCGGTTGATTAACTCTAATTGAATGGAAAAAGTGATGAATCATAAATATAGTACAAAAAATAAATAAAATCTAAATTTAATTAGAAATTTTTGTAAATATCCATAACAGAAAATTTATATTATATATTTATATACAACTGTCAAAAGTCATGAACAATTACAAATTCAGTGAATACACTTCCAAGTCAGCTTGTTTATAAATCATTTTGGATAAAGCTAAAATATTCGCAAACGTTGTTAAAAATTATTACAAAAATATTATTTTACAAAACTGTGTACGACAGGATTTCCACTTTATTTCGAAAACAGAATTTTTCGTAATTTTATCGGAAATTTTAAAAATTATATGCGGAAATTACCAATATAAATGGCAAATAGGAGACAGCACCAAAGAAATTGATACTTTTCCTCAAAAACAGATTGTTGGATACAAATTTATTACCTATTATAAGAAATTAATTTTTAATAAAATATTTTATGAGATTTTTTTTTTTAACCTAATTTAATTATACTTAATTTTTAAAACCGACATATTTTTCTAACAATGTCCTTTTTACCATTAAATTTTAACAACCACCACATTTTGTATACTTGTCTATACATTATTCAGAAAATAAAAATAAAAAAAATACTTTTTATAAAAATATTATATTATACTTTAAAAAAAAAAAAAAAAACCATCATAAAAGAAAAACATCATCTCGCAACATAAAACATTATAATGCTCTTTTAATATTATATAATTTTCCGCTTGGTTACAATAAAATAGAACATTTTTACGTTTGCATAACCGCAATACTTTAGTTAACGACGTAAAAAAATAAAATAGCAAATTAAAGAACATTTACTAAAAATCCAATTCATTTTCTTAACTGACACAAACATAGTAGAAGCATAAAAAAAAAATTGTCCGACCCTAAGGAATAATGCCAGATTTTAAAAATTAAAGTTACTTCCGTCAGGTAACAAAACAACAAAAATAACGAAGCAAAAAAATAAATAAAAAATGAAATATATTTTTCAAAGGACGATCGTACATGGCTTTATTATCCTTTTATATTTCATTTTTTTTTTTTTTAGAAAAATTTTATAAAGCTTGCATAATTGCTTTGAAAGTTTACAATCTCTAAAAATTTGCATTTTTATTTGTGTACTTAATATTAAGATAAGTTCTAATTAAGTTATTTTAATTATTATATACAGCAATATTGCACATTTTGTAAGTTAATTCGGTATGTTGGTATCGTAATGTTAGCATAAAACAATTGAGGTTAGTTAATTTTTTTATGGAATTATTGCTACATTCAATTAATTAACCATATCACTAAAAGATTTCACCGAAGGTAAAAGTTCAGTTGAAAAATTCTCTTATTCGGAGGAATTTCTGTGTCATGATAGGAATTCTAACAGGTCACCTGTCTATCGGAGAAGATGTATAAAAGATTAAATTTAAAAGAATCTCTGTCGGAGATGTTAGAACCTGACAAATCTGTGCACTTGAGTATCCGAATTTGATAAGAAGAAGGTTTAGGATATCGAATTTTCTCTGACACGCTAACCTCACCCAAAATTATTTCATAGAAATCTTAATATTTGTTAAGGAAATGGACTATATCAATGATTATTTAGTCGCCTGAGAGTATTTAGTATAATATATAAACCTACTATCAAAATAAACTTAAACTAAAGCACTTCTTATATAATGCTGATCTTTTCGGTAATTTGCAAGTTTTTTCTTCGACTATTTGATTAGAAGTTAGAGTTATTGATGTAATATGATTGAGAGAAAATTGTATAGGTAGAGACACTACAATAAGAATATTTTATCTAAGTACTCCTTAAGCGTTTTAAATTTTATGGAAATTTATATATTAGTTAATATATTAATTATATTTTTCTAAAAAGAATTTAATTTTTAATCTTCAATTTACTATAAAAAAAAATATAAAGAAAATGCTACTCTCAAATATTAGAAAATAATAAAAATTGGCAGCAAATTATAAATAGATGCAAATTTTACGAGTATTTAGTGAACGTATGTTAATAATTTACCATCCTACCAAAAATTCCGTATTCTAGTTAAGTAAGTTTAATAAATATTTTACTAAAATATCTAATTAATAATAAAATCCTTAAATTAATGAAATATATTTTGAAATTCGTCAGTTTTTAAATTAAAATTAAATTTTACTTTTATCAAAATTGATTGTCATATTTCTCATCTGAATTTCATAATCTCTTCATTTAAAAAATAACAAAGATAAATTACAAACAACAAGAAAATCTATTTAAGCGCTCATTCAGTAAAATCTTGGAAAATATATTTGGAAAATATATTTTCAATATTTCCATTCCACTTAAAAAAAAAATTTTTTCATAAATTTCCTTAATGCTAATTATTATTATTATTCTATGTCAATTTTGATGACATTGAAGATAATTTAAATAAATAATTTATATCGAATTATAATGTTTAAATAAAAATTTTCTTTAGTATTTTATAATTTTTGCCATTGGGATTAGTATTTTTATCCTGATTTGTTTTTTGTAATTAATTTGAATATTTTTCTTTTTGTTCGTCGTTGGTTTTCTTTTTTTTCCTTGTTACTGAATAATAAATTACGAAAATATTTTACATAAAATTTTTTGTTATATTCTTTATTTAATAAGGACATTTTTAAAACATTATTGTGTTCCATAATAATATCTATTATCCTGAAATGTAGAATAATTTAAAAGATTTGTATTTATCTAAAACATTTTTGGAATTAATAATGGCTTTTTGTAAATATTTTATTTATAAATTTCTTATTATATTTCTATCTACAATTGTAATAAGTATAAGAGGTGATCTCAAATTTTATATTAAAATGTATTAAATCTTATTTAGAATTGATAAAACATAAAAATTTTATACGTTAATTTTTCAATAAATTTTTAGTTATAATTAAAATGATAAAGACTAATTACTAAATAATGAAAACCTTAATAAATATTATTTATTAAAATACTGTAATTATATTTTAATATTACAATTAAAGCAAATTATTATGCAATAAATAATTAAAAATATTTGATTTATGTCATATGTAAATAAATATCCACATTATTACCAAAATGAGTTCTTCATTAATTTATTATTACATTTATTACAAAATATATTAATATGAATCCATTATTGAAGAGTGGTTTAAAGATGATTTAATTGAAAATGTATTCAATTAAATTGTGGGCTTTTTTGGAATATGTTTTTTTTTCTGTATATATTACTAATAATTTTGTAGCTTCAATAAATTTAGTTATATAATAAATTGAATATATTAGCCAATTAATCCTTTGAAGAAATACTTCATAGGAAAAAGCGAATTAAAATAATATTTAAATTAATTAATTACCGATTTTCTTATTTCATAATTAATTCATAAAACGAGTTCAGTTATATGTAAATATATCATAGATATATTTGTTATTTCATATAACATAAATTCATATGTGATAATTCATGAGCCGCTATAAAAAACCACATTCCGATCAATATAAAACATAATAAAAAGTATTTAAAATCGAGAGCGTTATATAAATTAAATTAATATTATAGATAAATTATGTACATTATTTCTATTTATATATTTAGTTTCCAATTTTGTACATTTTTGATAGGATATAAGTATTTATTAAACACGTTTGCATGTTTTGAAACATTATTGAATTTAAAAGAATTTTTAAAATTACTCAAAAATTTGAATTGAAGTTTTAGTTTATGTCTACCAAATTATCGCTATAAAATTTCACACAAGTTTGAGTGAATTATCGAAATTTATATAGAATTATATTAAGAAATTCATTTAACTTTTTTGTTAGTATATTTTAATAATTTTTATATTATGTTTGTATTAAAAATCATATATAAAAACCAATAACAAATTTATTTTTTTATAAGATTTAATAAAAATGAATTGTCGCTTCATTAAACTATTTATATAATATGATAGATAATATGAGTGGAAAAATAAAATTTTATTTATAATTGAAAATTATGTTTCAAAGTTACAATATTTCTAAAAAGAAATGATGTATTTAATTAATAAAATCTTTTTAAATAAACATATATATGTCAGTATGAAGATTGATTATAGAAATAAAATACTTTTATTAAAAGTCACATATTACTAACTCATAAAATAATTTCATTTTATCATTCCATCCTTGTAATACATCATGAACTTTTAAATATTTTATGTTATATCCTTTGGTTATAAATAACATATAATTTGTTATATAAATGTATCTCATCTTGGCTAAAAAAAATATATTGCACAATTTTCAACTAAATAAGCAATATTTTCATATGGTATACAATCTGTTGAAATCGAAGAGTTTAATTTGTTTTTTTTTAAAAAATATATTAATAATATTTTTCAACTTTTTTACAATTACATAAGTTCTATTCAGTCAGTTGTAAAATTTATTTAAAAAAAACAGTGGCGAATACAGTGGGTGGTAAAGAGGATTATTACCAGATACCACCTCTAAAAATCTAATATAAAATCCATACAAAATAAAGTTACTCTTCATATTGTGTAATCATTGTTAAAACTTAAAAAGTATTTACTTTCTTTTCGATAATACTAATTGTAACAATTGTTGTTATCTAATAAATGTTTCCATTAATAACCAAAAAACACTAATAATTAATCTAACTACTCGTAAAAATCGTAAATATATTTGTAAAAATATTCTTAATTGCTAAGAAATGTTATGAATTTTTTATTAATTCATTTACTTAAATTTTCATATAATTTAATTTTCATTTAGTTAAATTTTATCTAGGGAGTAACTTCCCCCTAAACTTACCGTTTGCACGCCTCACTTGTTTAATAGTAAGGTTTTTAATGTTGAATCATCGCTTCTAGTGGATTTTAAGGATTACTTTATATATTTAACTGCAAATGCCAGCATTGGTCGTTATCAATGCAAAAAACAACTTTAGAATTTTTTATTGACTTTCATAATACTCAAAAAAAAATGTTTAAATACAAAATATATTAAATATATCTATCTAATATATATACAATAACATATATCTCTGATACATTAGTGATTAGTATATTATAATATATATTTCTCTCATGATACATGAATATTAATAGATTTTTTTTATATTTATTCCAAAAAATATTCGAATATACAGGAATATATTTACTTAATATGTTGATTTACATACGAAACTTTTTTGTAATAGTTATGTTAATGTACTACTTACAAATTAGCTAAAATATTAGTTCACCTCAGGGCTGATATTTTGCACATTTCCAGTAGAGATATTTAAATTTTGATTTTTGTGTCGGGCTAAAAATACAATTTGAAAATTTTAATTAAAAATTCAATTTCAAATAAAATAATTAGCCATTTAAATTATGTATAGGAATTACATATTCATTGGTGAAATATATATACATCTATTGGTCGATAAGAACTATTAGTTGATTTTCAAAATAGTTTATACATAATTTATTTTGAAAGTCCATTTGCATCGCAAATTTATTTTTAAATTTATTATAATTTAAAACACTTTTTAAACTAAATGTTTAAGGTTTCACTTTGTCTGTATTTTTGTTATCGTTATTTACCGGATCTAGAAGACTAGAAACTTCAAACCAATGCCAAATTTTTTTTTCTTCTAAATATATAAATTTTTGCCACCTGTTTTCTAGTGAACTAAACACTTCTGTGCTTTATGACATAATTCATCGACTGACATTAACTGATATGACAGAGCCTTGATGTGAATTTAAATATTTGAGATTAAGTACAAAAATTCCTATAGATTAGAGATTGAGCCCAATCAATCTAAACTCACATTAACTCACATTTTTCTTATTTATTATGTTACTTCAATTTGAAGGTATTATTTTTATTGCAATATCCTTGTTGCTTATATATTATATATCACAGTATATTAATAATTGAATGGTTTTTTTTTATATATACATTTCAACACAAAAATGAAAATATTATGCAAAATAAAATAACATAAAATTATAGGATATATCAATGCCAACATTATAAAAAAAAAAATATTGAAATATATTCTGATCTAACTAAATAATATTGAATAGACTTTCACTATACATATTCAGAATAAAGAAGAAGAAAAATATCCTCTTGTTATGTGTATTTTCACAATTTGACTGGTGAAAATTTATGGTGAACTTACCATATCGGCCATAAAGGATATAAGTATAATTCTTATATACTTTTTATTTTGTTTCTTTATATACCCATAAACATCTCTAGATATATAAATTTGTGATGGCAATAAAACTTTTATAGGAGCTTAACACATTTCCATTATTCATCTCTGATGCCATAGGATGAAAATATATATAAAGAAATACGAATTTCGATGAATTTTGAGGTGTTTTTTTCCTTTTCTTATTCACTTTTTCATTATATAAACTTGTACTTATAAAATTTTATAAGGTAGATTAACACCACACTGGCAAAACATGACCACTCCAAAAGATTATATTTTTTTTGCAGATCCTGAAGGGATTTCTGAATTGTAGAATATATTGTCGTAAGGCAAACAAAAAAAATGGTTAATATTCAATTCAAGGACGCCTTGAACTTGTTTAAAAGTAAATGAATTTTTTCAATGTGGGTTTTTTTTATAGATTTTATGTTTTTTTTTTTTTTTGGTTTTATATTTTGATAGTGATTTCAACATTTTCATCTAAAAAGGATATTTATACTGAGAAGATAACACAATTTTTGAAATAAAATTATTTTTAGTTTTTGAACTTTAGCCAAAAATGTACTTACTTCGATATTGATGAGGAAGATTTATTTGGTTAGTTGGACGAAAGATATGATGACTCAACTATTTTGATTATTTTTCCTGAATTCGTTTTCTTGAGAAGGTTAATGTTTAATGAGGTTTGGTTTAAATGGGTTCAATACACCTATTTGATTAGAAAGAATTTTATTGTAATACATAGTGGGAAATAGAAAAATTTGTGTGATAAATAAAGTGTAGGTGTAATGTTAATAATGTTATAAAGAAACTACCAATTTAACAGATTTATTTATTTAATAGAAAATATACTTTAAGAATATTATTCAATATTTATTATTAAAAGATCGAGCTATTATATAATACTTAAATTTCAAAATTATATTATAGTAATAAAGAAAATAATTTTCATAATTTGATTACTAAAAATTTCCATTTCAATTCATCATAATTTTATTCAGTTCTTTTTAATGTTATAGGATTTCTATAATTCTATTGTAATTTGGATATAATATATGGACTAATTAGAGTGAGGCTTACAATTATTTTTAATAGACTTGAAGCATTTGCCTGCCTCTAACATTGAATCACTTATATTTCCCTACTGAATAACTTATATAAACAATTTTTATAGCTTACCATTATATATAGACATATAAGAATTAAAATTTCCAATCAATTAACTAAAAATGACTATACAAATATATGAACGAATAGAATTTTATATCTTTCATATAAAAAAAAAATTGTATTTTCAATTAACATTTTAGAATTTCAAAAAAATTTATCAAGTATAACAATTGATTCCAATTAATTAACTCTAATAACTCCAATAATAATAATAAAAAATTGCATTCAATTCAATTTAAATGGAAATTTTCTTAACTATTTTTGTTCTTTTATATACATTTTCCAACTGCTATACATTTTCCAATATAATGTTAGTTGAAAATTCTGGAAAAACATCCTTGAAAAAAAATTTCATTCTGTTAAACTCAATTATAAGTTGTTTTTTTTATTATATATGGAAATATTTATGTAGGTATATGAAAATGAAATAACTGTAGTACAGGATGAGCTAATGTCTCGCATGTATGTCAGAATTGAAGGACTTTTTTGGTTATTAATTAATTTTATTTAATTTTCGTTTATAATTTTGGAACCTTCACTATAAATATTCAGAATATTTATAGTTGGAACCTCGTACGATTCAAATTTTAACTATGAAAAATAATATCTGATAGATTACCTATGAACAATTGAGTTCTTAAAAGAACGTTTTGAATCTAGATTCTATCTCCTTAATTTTAGCTTCTATGTTGGACTTTAGCTGTTCTATAGTCCGAGGGTTGTTTTCTTAAACTCCGCTTTTTTGAAACCCTATAGAAAATAATCAGATGCAGTCACAACGGGTAAACGTGCTGGCCAATTAAATACTGAATTTCTTAACATGATTTATGATATAAAATAAAATTATATAAATAAATATAAAAGTTATTCAATTTTTATACATATTCGTCACTTTCGGCAGACCTTGTATAAGTTATCATTGAATAAAGTACTCAGAGTATAAATATTGTACAATTTTTGTTATTTAAATTTATTTATCTTCAAATGTATAATTTATAAATGTTATAGTTTCAATATTAAAAATAAATTTAACAAAGTTCAGAATTTGAACTAATTATATTTTAATAAGGAAAATTCCAAATAACGTAATGTTTTCTTCATTTTATTTTATTTATATAACTTTTTTAAGTTGTATGATATAATAAGGATTTTAACATAGAAATAATCATACCTTTGAAATGTTTTTTATAATACACAAAAAAAAAAATATTAAAATAAGAATCATAAAAAAGTAACTATAAAATATTGAATATTTAATATTCCAATCATTCTGGTTATAACCAAAAAAATTTGCAGGTTGATTAAGAACAAACTCCATATAAGTTTACAAATTATACATTAAATTCTTTATAATGTACCAGCGTGATCCATTTCTTAGTACAAGGTTATATAAAGTACGCTAGTAGTGTGTAAATGTACTGACCATGATGATAGAAAATTTGTATATCGATAGTAGTTAGTCATTAATTTTTCTAAATTATACACTAAATTCTTATGTAAATAAAAACAATCAAAAAATTCTAACCTAAAACAAATTTTTGTGTAATAAATATAAATGTTAATTTGTATGTCAATCTCTAATCAGGCCACTTTCAATACTTTTAGCAAAATAAAAAGCTTAAAAAAGTACCAAAAATTCGGGGACAAAAATTAAAAAGAGACTTTTAGCTTTACCTTTCGAAAAACATAGATTTCGTGTTTCTAGCCCTACCCGATTTGGATTGGAGATAACAATTGATGAACGAAAAAAATACTTAAAATTACGAAGAATTTAATTAACAAATTAGATTGAACAAATTAAATATTAAAAAATGTATCAATTTCATAAATAATTGCATGATAGATTTATCAATATATATTTCAGGTAAAGAGTAATTCAAAATATACTGAGTACTCCAGAGTAGTTAATTTGTATAAATGTATCACGACTTATATATTTGTAAAAAAAAATCATTCCACTTTGCTGAATTTCTATAATAAATATATAATTGGTCAGTGAAACTTTTTAAATGAAAAACCATATGGACTAGCATCAGCAAGTTGCATTTTATTTTAAAAGTACCCATCACAAAAAAAGGATAAAATATAAAATTTTGCAATCTACTTTTTGAGCTTAGTATATTTTAAAAATTCTGTTTATATTCATATTATTCATATATAAACCACTATATTTAGATGGTCAATTCACTAATAAACTAAAAATGTAAATGTTGATCTATGATAGTAAATTCTTGGAATATTAACATTATGAAACTTTTTGTTGATATAATCATTTTTGTTGACATAAATAAATGTATTGCTCATGGATATTAATCCTCTCTATTTTATAGATAGTTTTGAATGATATTTTTTCTATATACCTTTGAAAAAGGATTTTACAATATTATTTAAATATGAAATGATATTAACAACTATAACAAAAATATGTAATACATACTAAAAATAAGACTTGAATATTTATGTTAACACAATTCATTTAAATAGAAATTCATTCAATATTTCAGTTTATCCCTATTTATAGTTTCAAAGGACCTTACCTTATTGGTTTGTTGTTTAATGAGTTAATTAAAAATTTTATAATTTATGTAAATTGCAATATGAAAATAATACATATTTACACAAGCAAATTAATATATGTATGTATATATTATCATTATCATATACATATAATAAAGTATTATAATTTGTAATGTATGCAATAAAACGAGGAAACTAGGCAGCCTTGTTGTTAAAATTGAATATTTAAAAATATAACTGGCAAGATTATATACTAAATTTACCACTTTAAACAATTGAATGAAATTTATCAAATAATTCTTTATCAAATAATCTTTAGTTATTATAATATAAATGCATTCACTCCACTTTTATGTAATGAGAAATACTACTTAACATTTATATTATAATAATCATTGGTTTCATTAAACCTAGGTATTGTTATATAATTTGATGTATTAGATCACGTGTTCAACTCCAGACCGAGGCATTGATGTCGCTCTTAAGTTAACTTATCTTTTAATGAGTACCAATAATAAAAATTTACAATATGTAATCGCGATTTTAATATGACAACAAATATTTTAGTATTAAATGCCATTAGCTTGTTGCAATTAAAAAAAAAACTTTTTACTATGTCAAGAAACGTATGCTCATAAGTGGAATGAACAAAAGGGGGAAAGTATTAGACCACCAAACCCGAAACTCTTGTTATTACAGGAGGATATTGGACGCTATTGCTAGGAGACACTTTTTTCAGAGAATTCTAATCCGTTTGTAATACAAATATTTAGAGATAATTCTAATCCTTTAGGGAATCGCTGGCTGATTAGATGGTTATAAACAATACATTATTTAAGTCATTGTTTAGAGATGTTTAATAAGTTCTTTAATTAACATAAATCCTTAATTATTATTTTTAAACAAATTCTGAATTATGAGTTATTTAAAATTAGTATTTAAAAAGTTTTATATTTATTCATTTCATTTCATTTGTCCATTTCAGACCTAATTTATTTTCCAATTTTTTGAAATACAATATTTTTAAATTGAAATATATTTTAATTAAAAAAAATATTAATGAAACTACTGGTTTCATTAATATATAAAATATAGTACTACATTATATATTTATTAATTTTGAACTATTAAATCGAAATATAAGTTTAATTTTTTCCAATTTTTTGTACTTAATTTAAAAGAAATTTTCTATAATAAAAAAGAAAAACATTTAAAAACCAAAACTATATTAACTATAAAGCATTTTTATATGTTTATCGATTTGTATTAAAGTTTTGTAAAATACCATCGAAATATACAAGGCAGGAGAAAATTGTATCCTTTCCAATTCAAAAACCATATTTTTTGTTATACACTAAAGTATAATTAAACTGGTATATAAAAATAAAAATCGATGACCAAAACGTGCAAAGAATTTTTATTAGTCATTTTTTTTTAGCTATCAAAAAAATTATTGTTCTATATCCTTTTTTATTTCATTTCGCATTCGATGAAATATAAATTTAGATCAGTATTTTATTGAGGATAATTTTTTGGGGAAAAAAAAAATATAAAATCCAAAGAAAAAAAAAATGTTCAAATCCTTGAAAGAATATTTATTTTTCCTTCTTATTTTATTTGATATATCTAAGTTGGACGACTAAAATATATTATAATATTCTTCCAGAGTTTAAAGCAATTTTTTTAACGTTAAGTAAACTCAGTAGATTATATAATTATTATAACGGTATCTATATATATACATATACATATACATATATGATATATATAAATTTAAATATTTAAAGATTTAGATAATGACAATAATATGATGAGTTAGTAATAAAAACTTATCTATAATTTCAATGTAATTTATATAAACTAAGAACTCAGTAAATAGATAGAAGTTAAAAACATGTGAGGACAATCTATCCAAACGTTAAGTATCATTTCATTTAGTTGTTTCAATTTTATAACAATCCAATTGCACTACGTCTAGGAAATAGATTTTTCATACAAAATAAATGTCAAATTTCTAATTTAGGTAATAAATCGACCTTTACTGATTGCCAATTCTGCTCATTAGTTCTGTAATTGTGTTGGGTTTAATTTAGATAAAAGAATAATTATCTTGTAACAAAGTAACAAAATGGCAACTTAAGTTAAGATGCCATTTTGTTACTTTTTAACTGTTCTTATGATGAAGTTATTGGGCGTGCACCCTCATCACACAGCACTTAGTCAAATTAATTTTTTTTTCGACTACAAGCTATACATCTCAACCTGTCAAAAAAAAATCATATTTTTTACATTTCATTCATTTTTTTCAATAAAATTAATGTGGTTCTTTTCCTCTCTTACATTTCTTCTCATACTACACCGTTTAGCAAAGTTTTTGACAGTTTTCACCCGTTGTTGACGGTATGTTCCCCACACTTTGTGAAAACAATTTGCTAATTAAATTAATAAAATAGAACATTTTGCTTTATAAATAATTACAATTTAAAAACTTTTTGTTTTACTCCTGATTTTGTTATTTACTTTTAATCCTTTTCTAATAAGGATAATTGTATGGGGGAGTTTTCATTATAACTTCATTAATTTAAATTTTAATAATTTAGTTTCAACCACTTTTAACTGTCGTATAATATTTTACATATTTGTATTAAAATTAAACATTTAAAACAAATACTTTAGAAATTATTATAAATTAATTATATAATCGCTTAATTCAAAATGATTTAAAAATATATTTACTGATATCAAATTATTTATTAAAACTTTAATACAATATTCAAAATATACACTGTCGATAAGCTAAACTTCAGAAACTTCAAACGGTCTAACTAAAATCATTCCGCTCCGAAAAAGTTAATATATATATTCCATAAATAAGTTTAACTAAATTTTAAACTAAAAATAAATCTATACATAAATATTTTAAATTTACCAAAAATATCTGACATTATTCAATAAATTTCTATAAAATGTATTTTTGAATGTAAAATTCAAATTAAATAAAATTCACATCAAAATATTATGACGGAAATGATTGAGCTAGTAAAGGATATATATAAACTATATAAAATTATTTTTATGTATATTTTAAATATGAAATGTATCCTAAAAGGATATTTCTTGTCATTTTTTTAACAATTTCATTTCATGCCATCATCATCATCTCTAAAATAGATAAACACATTCATTTCCTCACCACATAAAATGTGTAAATATTTAGATTTTTCTGATGATATTTGAATTGTATTTATATTTCTTGGGTCTAAGATATATATGTCAATATATATATTTTAAATAAGGATATGCTAGTTTTATTTAAGTGTATACATCAGAATAATTTTTATTTCCATATTGACTTTTTAAAATCTGAGGATTTTTTTTTCAAATCTATATAAATATATAAAAAGGATATTGGTTTTTTTTTTCATTTAGGTATATAATTTAAGTTAATACACAACACACACACACATTCAATAAAATTTTAAACAAGTTTGTATCAGTTTAATTTAAATTAATTTGATTTGGAGCTCATTTTTTCATTGGAAAAATAAACCAATTCAATGAACAAAAAGGATTTTGTATTGAAAAGTTTTCAACATATTTATTTAAAATTAAAACTATCAAAAAATACATCATGTGTGAATAAAGTATCAATATTGAATAGAATGAGATCCTCAAGGATATTAAAGAGAAAGTCGTTTAGATTACAAAGTAGTATTTGTTTACTGTAGTTTCCAATTAGTCGATGGAAATTAATATTATGTAAACATTAAATATTTATATATTATTTTCTTAAATAACGCTTAAATAATACTTTCAAGAATTAAATTGTAACAGAATTTATATTAGAATATAAAATAATTCATACCTGTATCTGGATCTAAATTTTGAGGGAGCGAGATACTAGGAAAAATTTAATTATAAAAATATATATAAATTTTAATGAATCCTAACAAACTATTAAAAATCTTACTACTTAACCATTAATGGTAGCTTCTATGAGGAAACTTGAATAATTGTAATGAGTACACTTGGGCATGTTGTACTCCTGTCGAAGGTTACTTGCATTTACAGCACATCTATACCCATCCTACTTTGCTTATGAATGAAATCAGACTGGAGGGTTTCAATTTACCTGCCTCCCACAGATTTATAACGATCCACCTAAGTTTGACGCCATATTTTAGTTTAGAAAAATATAATAATTTTTGACAATACATTTTCACAAATTTAAAAGACAGGTACAATTTTATATGCAAAAGCTTTCAGCCTCCTATATAAATTTGGGAATATAAGAAATAAAATTCTCGCGAATTCTAGATTTTATGAACAATATTTATTTAAAATTTCCCAATCTTTCTGATAGTGTTAAAGGGTTAAAGTTACAGGTTTGGTTTTTAATAATATTCTGAAGAAAGTTAAATTTATTATTTTTTAAACTTGCCAGATTTGGTTTCTCTAATCATAGATAACTAACATACAAAGCTTCGTATTCTATATTATCATCATCGCTAAATGCTTCTATTATTTTATTTTAATTCATAAATTTATTAATTTAATTTTAATTTATAACAATATTAATAAAATCAAACAAAAAACCAACAGTTTATAAATTGAAAATACCGAATCTATCAATTAGTTAATTAATGTTCCCAAAACTGAAATACAATAATCTTTTTCCTATACTGACTACATTTAAACAATTTCATTTGATTTTTGCAATCTCATCTACTTCCAGGGATTAAAATTAAAATACATTGTTTTTATCATTCTAAGGATAATTTCTATTAAATCAAAACACCAATATTAATTGTTTAACATCACTAAATTTTCCATCCCTTTTAAATTTCCTTAAAATACTTTTCCAAAAAAATAATAAAAAAAAACCCTTTCTTAATTAAAATAACGCACCGAAAACACACAAAAAGAGAAATTAATTTTCATTACCGTAAAATAATCAAATTTTCCAAAAAAAAAAAAAAAAGGAACCATCTCTATAATTTATTCTAGGAAATTTTATTATTATTATTATATATTTTCTTAAATTTTGCCAGATCACTCTTTTTTGCACCATCGCAGCAATCCTGCAGGCTATAATAATAATGACTATCATTATATATTTTTACTGTTCTGTTAAATCCATCACCAAAAAAAAAAAATCCCGAACCTCCAACGGATAACAAAAAATTATACAATTTATAAAATAATAAATTTAATTTTCAATTAAATTTTTCCAGGATCTAGTTTTTTTTTAGCTGATCCTTTTTTTTTTGTTTGTTTGTCTAAGTTCATGAACAAAAATATTTTTAACACTTTTTTTAAGATATAAACGAACAAAAATTGTCTTTATTCGAGATTGTTACAATTCAAATATTATATAAAAAAAAGAATCTAATAAAAAAGTATTAATGTTTCCTTCAATTTTTATTTTTAATTTTAAGAAATTTTACACTACTAAGTTATCTGGGAAGCCATTTAAAATTTAACATTTCCTAATTTTTTTCTTAAATCTGGAAGTAAAATTAAAAGTGAAATTATATTATTAAATATTTTAATATGCAGATTCAAAATTATCATTTATTTTTTATATATTAATATAAAAATGAACCTTTTAAGTTGAAAATTATATTTTTTCTTTAATTACATTTTATTATTAAATAAAAATTATAATTTAAATTATAATTCAAAACTCAGATTTTCTTAAAACAGTGCTAAAGTTTTGAGGAATTTATAGTTCGGCTTATTATAATTCGGTTTAATTTGATGAAATTGTGCAAAATTGTAAAGTGTTTAATATATAAGCTTATAGCAATAATTATCTATATATAGATAGTTCAATCGTAATATGAAATGACAATCTTAAATCAATCTTTGAAATTTGTCTACTATTTTTCAGTTAATTTATGACTTGATAAACTGTCTGTTTTTTAAAAAGGAGCAGAAATGATTGACCAATTAGAAGCTAATTTTAAATAGAATTGTAAATAGCTTGTGAATAATATAAACAATTCATTTAGAAGTGGAAAATTTAGGTCATAGGTTGGAGATAGTGTCTTGCAGATAGCGTTGTTATTCAAAATGGGCTTCTAATTGGTATATCATTTCTGCTACTTTTCAGAAACAAATATATCAAATCATAATTTAAGTGAAAAATAACCTCAAAACCTAAAAAAACACATACATTTGACAAATACTTAAGAATAAACTCCTGCAAACATTATCTCTTATCTGAGTCCTGAGTGGATGGAATAAAATAATAATTTACAAATTTATATACTAGTTATAATTATATACTTTATAAATATTTAATTCTTAATGTCATAATTTAGACAATATTAACTAAATATATTGTAATTATATTCCAATGAATTAGTTTCAAAGTTTTTAAATTCAAATTATCTAAAATTTCAACCTAAATTTCAATATGATCTCAGTTTTTTATTTGAAAAAGTTTAATGCCAACACTATTACAACAGTAAAACTGTTGTTTTATTAATGTATGTTGTAAGTAAATTGGGTCAAATTTAAAAATATATTTACAAAATAAAAATGAAATTTATATGTATTCAAGAAAAAAAAAATCAAATTTTTTCGCATATATTATACAGTAACAAAATTGCAGATAACATACAAACATAAAAAATTTAATAAAATTACATACAAATTATGTTTTATATATGCTCTCATATTATAAAGTTTTAGTAGAAAATTACATTTTTATTTGCTTATCTTTATTATATTTATTTAAATCATTTTATATAATATACAGGGTGTTGAAAAAGGTAGTTTCAAGCCTAAGCACGGAAGTAGAAGTTCTCAAGGTCTATTATCTTTATGTACTTATATATTCAGTGATTTTTTAAAATTTTGGGAGCTTAGAATTTGACTGGAGCAACTGCACATTTAAAATATCCTGAAAATTACTCCAAATTTTCAAGTTCATTACCTCAACTGGAAAAAAAGACTCACTGAATATACATAAGAGATGAATTTTACAGGTTTTTAGGGTCTCTACTTCCCTGCTTCAGCTTGACATTACTTTTTGAGACATCTTGTATATTAAAATATAGCATAACATTTTCAGGACATTTTATTGCTATAGTATGAAAATTTTCGTTATACTAGTTTGCTAGTCGTTTAATGTCCTTTTTTCACAACTTTATGTAGCTGCATTAGGGTCAAGGCACTTTTAAATTAGTAATTATTAACTTATATTAAAAGATCATATGCGTAATCTAAATATATATATGAATAGTATTATATCAAATAAATATTGTTTAAGAGAAAGAGAATTTTTAAAATTTTCCATTACGAAAATAATTATTTTTCATTTGTTTACATATCCTTCTGGCCAATATCATAAACAAGTCTGACTGTAAATCCTTTTTTTTTTTTTTGCTGTTTAAATGAGAAACATTTTGCCATATATAAATTAATATATATGTATTTAAATATATATATATATACATGTTTATTTTAGCAGAAAAATTAATTAAAACTTTGTATTTTTTCTAAAAGTTTATTATAAATTTTTTTATTTACAATTGAAATTTGTTGGTCTTGGGTATATTTTGTTAAAACCAAAAAAAAAAAAATAATATTATTTTTAATAAATGTCAACAAATTTTAAATAATATTTTTCACAACTGTATTTTTTTCATCCCTTTTAATAAAAGAAAATTATATTTATGGTAATAAGAAGTTTTCTAAAAGCATTAATTATTTTAAATTTTTCTTCTCTTTTTGTATTTTGTGTAGTTTTTTACTAAGTATTATTAAAATTAATTTACTTTCATGATAAAATATGAATTCTTAAGTTAATTATGTTATAAATTAGCCATATTAAGGAAATAGGAAAACTTTAATAATATCCTTTATGCCCGATTACACAGTGAGACCTTAAGATTATTCCAGTGGTTAAACTTCGGTTTAACTTATTTTCAGATTAAGCATTCTTTAAAGCTGACACTATTTATTTATTATTAGAGTTTATATTTATATGTTTTATAAATTTATATTTTTATATATTCATTTTCATAAAAATAAAAATTAAATTTTCTAACACTAATTTACATTAACTTTTATGGTTCATTTTCATTCACATTAACATATTATTTTCAATTTCATGCATAACAATTCATATTTTTAAGTTTAGCTAAGTTTAGGCGAAATTTTTATTGAGAAACCAATAAATTTTTATTGAGAAGTTTCAACTGTGAAATCGGGCATTAAAGAGTTAAAGATTGTTCAGGTTTAAAATATTATATCATTATTTGAAAATAGGAAAAATGTACCAACTTTATGGATGTCCGTTTTATTGTTATGAAATTAATAAAAATAAATATTGTTATAACTATAGAAGCAATTTTATTTTAGATCTTATTTAGAATCAGCACTGTAATATTAAGAAACTACAAACAAAATATTCTTCCAAATTATATTTTAATTGAAATCACAAACATATATTAGCACTTTAATTTATCTAAATCATGTGAACCATATAACTTGAATTATTATGCCCAATTTCATAGTGCGAATTTAAGCAATTGTGAACTTTAAATATGAAATTGTTACCAAATAGTTGGGAGAAAAAATTGCCAATATTTGCTTGCTCGATTCACCCTCTAGCGGGATATAACTTAATCAGCAGATGAGTATGTACAGCTTAAACTCTTTAAAAAGAAATAATTTAGTGTCAAAATTTAAACCTATATGTACTCTAGGTCCTAGAGCATTCTATGATGTGGCGAAAATTAGAAAAATAGTTGATTCATTTATATTCACAATAAATATCAGTTTTTGGTTGGTTTATCTATGCTTATAGCAAATTTTTATTGTAAAACCAAATAAGTTGTAAATTTAAGTAAATAATGCAATCAGTGTTTTTAGTTAAACCTCGTGCTGTAAAACAACTCAACTTCTTGAGGCATTAAATTTTTTGTATAAATTCAGTTCGGTAAAATTTAGTATAGCTATAGTCATAGTAATTATAGATAAAATATTAGAATTATTTAAATATTTTAATCATCAAATCTGAGAATTAAAGTAATTTTATTTATATTTGAACTGATTTTGAAGACAATATAAAAAAAAAAGTTTATACTAAAATTATTTTGCGTGGCTTGATATTTAAATATTGTAATAATTCAAAATAAAATAAAAAAAAGTTTATATATGTATATATAAATATGTATTTTAAATACATAAATCATAACTTGACCCTTTTCTATACATAAAATAATAATTTATTATACAAATTTATTCAATAAAAATTATATTATGGAATTTGCATTATATGTGGTCAAGCTTTACGTTTATACCTTTACCGTAGTGTACCAAGTAATTATGTTTTTTTAATAGAATTAATTTTTTTTTATTAAATTATTTTATATGTAAAAAATTAAATTACCTCTTTAAAATGGAACAAGGACTATAATAATCAAAATGTTTTATTTATAATCTTAACACGGAAAATTATAAAAAAATTCATATTAAATAAAAATGTTGTACTTAATAACCTTTAAAATTATATTTAAATTGCTGATTAAAATAAACATATTTTATTAATTAGTAACAAAATATTGTATAAAACAAAAATAATTTAATAAATTTTGTAAAAGCAAACTGATCACATTAGTTTAGAAATTATTATAATTATTTAAAATTTATTATTATCCTTTTTATTACACTAATAATGAAATTTTTTTAATAATTATAATAATGAAAAAAATTGAATAAATTTTACTACATATTTTTATATTAATCGCATTTTTAACATTATAGGCACGGTACAATTCGTCCCTTTCTTCGAGGGACAGTCGCTAGTTTGAGTAAGACATCCCATAAATTAAAAATTTTATAAAAGAACTCAATATGTTCCTTTTTTCATTTCATTTCACTTAATGTCCCATTTTCTTGTGCCGTATAGTCCAATATCATAAAAAACATTCCCTTGTATATCTGAACTTGAAAACATATTTATACATGGAATGAAAATCATTCATTATGCGACAACGTCAACTTCATTTTACTATAGTGAAAATAATTTGGCTCTGATTGAAGGTGACTAGACATAGCTCACAGTGCAACAAAACATTTCATTTGCTCCACTGATTGCACATCAAAATTATTTAAGAAATGTTTCGATATTAGAAATTCCGTTGTGCCAGGATAAGATAACAGGCTATTATTTGCAGCAATAAGATTTAATATTATTATAAATTAATTACTCCTTTATTTTTGTCATTGGAAAATGATCACTGTCATTGTAAAATCAATTACTGTCGATTTTTTTTCATTTAATATTTGCCCATTCCATAATTCATAATAACTAAGCAAAATATGAATTACTTTCGGTATGTATACGAAATTCATTTGTAAAAGAAATGAAAAAGCATAATTAATTTTTTAGAACATAGACTAAATCAGGGAATCATTTTACCTTTGATTAAACAACACAGAAAAAATAAATTTTTGAATACAATAATTTATTGAACATCCTATTTTAAATTCGAACAATAAATTTCTAAATCAGTAGTTTTATAGTGAAAAGGGTAAATACACAATTATATAAACTTTTAAAAATTCAATTTATATAAAAAGAAAATATTATATTACATCACAATGGAAAATTTCTCTATAGAATATTTTCAAAATTTTCACAACAATATAATTTTTTTTTTTATATTATTTAAGGAAATAATATTTAGTAGTGCAGAAATACTTGATGTAATTTGTATTATGCAACATAAAATTTAATATTTCATGATTTTACAACGTCAGTACGGCATTACTAAAACATAAATAATTTTTAATAATTATGGATTTCATTTGTAGTAACTTAATTCGCAAGTTAGTGTTTTTGCGAAACAATTATGCCCTATATAATGCAAAATAATCGATTTTTAGTAATGAGTCAAGTATTTACATTCTTGATAAAATATTTAATAGCTAGCTTTTATCTTAATAATTCCAATTTAAAATAATATGAATATAAGTA
Source organism: Rhamphomyia laevipes (assembly GCA_963920725.1). Classification (NCBI taxonomy): domain Eukaryota; kingdom Metazoa; phylum Arthropoda; class Insecta; order Diptera; family Empididae; genus Rhamphomyia; species Rhamphomyia laevipes. The sequence continues at coordinate 42,309,668 of OY987257.1, read as the reverse complement.
TATTTTATTGAGTGGCAGAAAAATATTCTAAGTTTAAGCCATCCAGAAATATAGAAAATTTTGTATGTAGATTTAAGCTTTGATACATTTATGTATACACCTCGGTATTTCATTAAGCGTTTATAATGTAAAATTGAAATAAAATAAAAATTATGAATGGTAAAAAAGTTTATTTTATTTTGAAGAATGTTCCTGTAAATTAAATTTTTAACAACATTTCATTCATGTAACCAACACGGCTATGCCTGAGAAAGTCAATTCGCTCTCTCCAATTTTTACATACTTATTCACATAAAGCTGGACAAATATCATTAATAACTAGTTCGATATTGACTTCGAGTGGATCAAGTGATCCTGGTTTATCCACATAAACCAGTGAACGCCACAATAAAATAGTCCAAAGATGTTAAATTACACAATCTTGCTGGCCAATTGATATGTCAAAAACGTGAAATAAATGAATCATTAAATTTTCCACGCAATAAATCCATTATTTCTCGAGCAGTATAATACGTAGCGTCTTGTTGAACCAGATATTATTCAAACTATTTTCATCAATTTTGGAGAAAAAAATTCATTCAAAATTGCTATATCAAACTCCATTCACATTCACAGTATCGTTGTTAGCATCATCATAAAAAAATACGGTCCGATGCCATCACCATAACAAAATCCACACCACTCATTTAATTTTTCTGAATGTAATGAAACTTCTTCAGATGCATCCCAAATACGGCAATTTGTTTATTAACGTATCCATTCAACCAGAAATGTGCTTCATCCGAAAACAAGATTTTATGATAAAAAAAGTGGATAAAAACGAGAATTTTGATGAAATAATTGAACGATTGGGAAACGTTGTTCATTTTACACCGATCAATGATGATTTGTATATCTATAATGAATAAAAAAAAAAAACACAAATTAACATATGTCACACATCTCTTTCGGACGCAATCCCTATTGACAAATGTATCACAAATATTGAAAGTCACTTTATATATGTATGCAAGGACGTGTTTACTGTAACTGAACTTTGTACCATATTTTCCATTTAATCAGAATTTCAGTAAACGTATTCATTGTTTTCATTAAATTCATTTCCTCTGGCACAAATTTTTTATAATATACAAAATATTATATATATAAATTAATATGTCAATATTTTTATGTTACCTCGAATTTATTGAAAATATCCTTTAAATAAACCTTCAAAAAAAATTAATTATATATCTGCAATTAAAAAATTTTTTTTTTTTTGTAGTTATTCGATAGCCATATGTTTTATAGATAAAAATTTAACAAAATAAATAAACAATATATGAGATTGAACCAAATCCGAAATATTTATTTTTTATATTACATATACATATATATATGTATATAATATAATATATAGAAACAATAATATTCTGTCACCCATGAAATTCTGCAGATAAATATATCAAAATAAATATAAAAAAAAATACCAAAAAACACAAAACTTTATTTTATAAAATGACCTAATTTTTAATTCTGCACATAAATGCAATCTCTGCAACCTAAAATAACCAAAACTTTAAGGTATATTAAATATTAAAAATATTAATAGTATAATAATATTAAAGTAATAGATTTTTTTAAGGTTGTAGTTTTTTAGATTTATATGTAGAAATCCTTTTGTCAAATCTATATAAATAAAATCCTTTTTATTCGACAACAAAATTATTATGAATATAAAATTCATAATAATCTCCAGCTTTTTCGAAATAATAAAAAAGTGTCCAAGGATAATAAAAAAAGCCTAAAGGTGATTTTATATTATATTAACGATACATTAGTAAAAGTATCTAAAAGGGATCATTTTCAGCTTAATTTTTATTTTATACAAAAAAAAAATCCTTTAAATTATGTAAAAGTATTTACACATTCAAAGCGTTAAGTTAGTGATATTTAAAACAAATTTTTGCCCTTTTTTAAAGTTCATTTGATAAGTGATTTGTAAAAAAGAGTGTAAAAAAAATTGATTAATCCTTTTTTAAAAATACAAACAAAGAAGATCTTGTTTCCATTTTTTTTTTTGGATATAGGATTTTCAATTTCATAATTGGAATAAAATCAATTAATGTTAAACAATAAAAAAAATCAGGATTTTTTCTATATATAAATTGATGTATAATACTATATACTATATTGTTAATATTTGTCTGGATAAACACAACCGAATGATTTGATTTTTTAATTAATTTCAAGTAGGTACGATGTTTTTTGTTAGTGGCTGATGTGATTTTCCAAAAGTGTTTATGGTGGTTATAAGGAATCTGAAAAATCATCATCAAGGACTATAATAACAGCAACAAATTATATAGAAGAAAAACGTAAAATTTTGAATTGGTTAAAATAATTTTTGTTGACATTTTCAAAATTAAACAATCAATAAAAGTGTATAACCACTTAAAAAACCAACGTTTATAATAATTTTTAATTAGGGGGAATATTTCTAATTTGAATTTCTTTAACAGTGGATCGATAAACTCCAGATTTTGAAGATGATTAATTTTTGAATTGAACTCTTAAATAATTAATGCGTAAACGAAATTTGGATAAACTTTTAATTGTGTATTGTGAATCAGTTAAGAAAAAAAATCTGGACTTTTGTTTAATTGTATAATGAAAATTTTCCAATTGTAAATTATTATAATTTTTAATTTGGAAATATTTCATTCTTGATTTTAGTATGATAAACACAATTTCTTATAAATTGAATTAATTTAAGTATGTATGTTAATATACGAAAATAAAGTTCTACTTATCATCTTATATTATTTCCAAAAGAAATTTAAAAATAATTTTCATCTACTACATTCTTTAAAAATAAAAAATTAATAAATTTTTATTACATATTTTTTCTAGCACTATCGAGGCTCCTTAAAATCACTAAATACAGGAATTGTAACCTTATTAAATTACGGTAAGCATGTACCACCAGCTGTTTCACATGTTACATTAGCTCATGAAATTGGTCACAATTTTGGATCACCAGTAAGTAAAATTTATAATTTTCCTTAATTTATAAATTATAATTATAATTTTAAATGAAATTACTATAGTATTAAAAATAATATAATATAAATAAAAACAAACTCTCTCAAAATATAATTTATCCAAAAACTAAACAAAAATCAACAACATAATTTCAATTTTACCTTAACAAGCATAAATAAAATTAAATTATATTTTTGGTTTTTTTGGATAAATAAATATGTCTTTATTCCTTTAAAAGTTTTATATTATAAAGTACATAATTTTCTATTTATACCGACAGAAAGTCAGAAAAGTTTTATAGTTATATAAATTTCCACAGAAAATATAAAGAAAAATTTTTTAAACTAAAATATAAAATTGATGATAATACACATATAAAAAAAAATACAATTTTATTGTAGTACCAAATTTGTACTGAAAATTATTGATTTGTATAAAAATAAATATAATAATAAAATTTTGTATAATATAAAAAGTGTACTGCAGACTAACTTTTTTACTGTAGATTCTGTTGTCCATTAAACTAACCACAATACTAAACGACGAAGCAGTCGATATAAGAAAATAGTTAAATGGATTTTTTAGATTTATTGATCCTGTATTTATACATTATTATGATTCACCAATAGAAAAGGACGAAAGTTAAATTCATGAAAAATAATATAATGATTATTAATAATTTAATGTTAAAATTATTTTTTACTGTGTATTTCCTAACTTTGGTCCTTTGGTAGAAATAAGTAGAGATTGTATATTTATATATATATAATATAAAATGTCTTTAGTATAAAACCAAAGTAAACAAAATATTCAAGTAGAAATTTTATAGAAAATTCCAATTCCTACAACATGTACATATATAAAGTCCATAGATTCAGCAGTCATATTTATATTTGAAAAATATGTTTATTATTTCCGTCTAAAAAAATACTTCTTATATTACAAATTCTTAAGATTTTATACTAAATTCTTTTTTCTATATATACATAATATGTTCATATATATTTTAGAGAAAGCATATTAGATCAGGATATTTAGAGTATTTAGAAATTTATTATTATATGTATTTAGAAGTTTTCCTTCAATTATAAAATTATATATATAAATCCTTTTCAAATAAAATCTAGTTTTAGTCCTTTGACTTTAAAATTTAAAGTTTATACTTAATTTTTTTTTTTTTAAATTGATATTTGATCCTAAATTTACTCTTTACTGGGATATACTTTTAAATCGGATAATAGTTTATGTCAAAGTTGAAAATAAGTTCAAATTGTATATAACATAAGTGGTCGTTTCTGACAACTAAAATATTGAATCAATTTACAGATAATACAGAATATATAAATTGACATTTTGGTAAATTGAAATTATTATGTTATTATTTTAATTGTATAATTCGTTTAATTTTAAATAGTTTTTATAGTCAAAGTTATTTATATTTATTGTATTGATTTATATATATCAAATATAATTATTATCTATACTTATACGAAAGTCTGGTTCTCAAAATCGTTGTTTTCCATGCTTTTCACTTGTTTATAACAAAATATTCATATCAAAATTTTACATTACATCATTTCAAAATTTATGTAAAAATAATTTTATGAAAAATTTTAGAAAATCATATATCCAGAATATTATTGATAACTAATATTTCAGTACAATACCAATTTATTGCTTATTCCATATGCACTTAATAGAATATTCATTATGAAATTTGAATTTATAGATTCATAACCGCATATTTTAATATATTTTATAATTGAATACATTTATGCTAAATATGAAATATAAAGTTAATATTCTAATGAAATGAATGACTAAAATTGAAATGTAATAGATATTTAATGATTGACTTATTTGATGTATTCTTCAAAGAGATCTTTAAAAATTATTATATACAGAATAAGTTTTACAGAAAATTTATTTATATTTATGTCTTTATATGTTTGGTTATATATTCTAGTAAATTTTATATATACGACTAACGACTTACATAAAAATTCTTCTGGGCTTTATAAATTTCTATTTAGTATCAAATGTATATAAACCTCAAAAGACTTTCCTACTTTTCCTATATTATATGTTGTTACACATCCTGATATCCTCCAAAGTAAGTTTTGTATATATTTATTTTTTTCTGTATAAAAAATATATTATGTTGACATTAAAGGAAAACCACAGAAACTGCTTTTAGTAGTGTATTTTCTTTTTTGTATTATTTTCATTCTTTAGAAGTTTATTTTCTTTATGTTTTTTTTTTAGATTTAGCTTTAAGAATATTTTCTCCAGAAACCTAAATATTATATTAAACAACTTCCATAGTTGATCCTAGTTTTTATGCATGAACCAACTAATATAATGGAATAAAAATAGGTGAATAATTGACATTCTCACTATTTGAGTCCAATTATAATGTAATTGTAGTTGCATAAAAATATATATCTTAACTATTTTATATGTTAATTTTACTTTAAAGATTCATAATTTATAATTCATTATGGATATACCTTTGAAAATTCTTATTACATTTTGATTAATGGCTATAGAATGTATTAGGTAATATCCAATATACTTTCTACATACTTTCTACATTCTAATTTAAATCGTTACCTATATAATAATACTCTCTGAAATAAATTTCTTAATTTTTCAGATTCTTCCCATTCGTATCTCAAGTTTGTCAACTAATTTTAATGTTTTTTTTTTATATATGAAATCGCTGATGTATTTTACTATGTAATTTTACAATGAAATATTTTCAATAAAAAAATATTTATTTTATTTTGTACTTAAATAATATTTGCTCAAGAAATTGTAGAATATTTCATGCTATTTAGTAATTTTAACATTATTACATAAATTAATATTAACAATTAAATTTTAATATCTTATATTTAAAACTTATATTCACACTTATTATTAATGAAATTCATAAAATTATTATTAATTTTTTGTGTATTTATATATAAAAGTGATAGTTATTATAAGAATTTATGATTTTCCAGAAATTAAAATTATATAAAAAAAAAAATACTAATTGCAATTTTTAATAACTTTCTTATTTAATGAAATGATGGAAGAATTTAAAATTTTAAACAGACTTAAATTATTTTTTTCTACTTTCATATTTTCAACTTTTCCATAATTTTAAATATTTAAATATTTATTCACTTCCATTAATAACCTCTGGTTCGGCACTTTTCATTTTTATCCTTTTCTTCTAGATATAATTTTATTATTGAATAAATTGTAATATGAACACGAATTTATAAATTATTAATATTCTACTTGTTGCAACAACCAAAACAAAAAAAAAATGTTATTGTTAAGGATTCATTAAAATTTCTGTCAGATTATACAAGCAATAATTATCCTTAAATACAATTATAATCCTTGTTTTCAATTTATAATTGTTTTGTTTCAATTTCAATCCATACAAAACACAACAATAAAAAATGAAAATATTGTTATGAAAAATAAACATATATATATAAACACATACATACATTATATAAAAAATCCTTTAATTTCATTTTTTTTTTTAATTTTATTATAGCATGATCCTGAACAATGTACACCGGGTGGTGAAGATGGTAATTATATAATGTTTGCTCGTGCTACATCTGGTGACAAGCGTAATAATAATAAATTCTCACCATGTTCATTGAAATCAATTGAACCAGTTTTAAATGCCAAAGCTCGTAGTGCCAAAGGTTGTTTTACAGAACCACAAACATCAATTTGTGGCAATGGTGTTGTTGAACCAGGTGAACAATGTGATTGTGGATGGGAAGAAGATTGTAAAGATGATTGTTGTTTTCCAATGTCACGTCATCCACGCACCGATGAAAAACCATGTACATTATTACCACGTGCAATTTGTAGTCCATCACAAGGACCATGCTGTACAAATCAATGTAGTTTGAAATTTGGTGATAAATGTCGTGATGATAATGGTTGTCGTGATCCTAGGTATATATATATATATATATATATAATTTTAAATTTTTAATTTAATTATTTATTACAGTTTTTGTGATGGCCGAATGCCACATTGTCCGCCCAGTGTTAATAAACCAAATAAAACAATTTGTAATAAAGAATTTGTTTGTTATATGGGTGATTGTACTGGTTCAATATGTTTAGCATATGGTTTAGAATCATGTCAATGTCTTCCTGGACCAACAGATCCAAAAACCAAATCATGTGAACTATGTTGTAAGGAACCAGGTGAAGGTAAACATTGTAAAAGTTCATTTGAATGGAATGAACCACCATTTGATGTACCTGATATGTTTGCAAAACCAGGTACACCATGTAACGATTATAATGGGTAAGTTTATTTAATATAATTGTGTTTTTAATTGGTATACAATTTATTTTAATGTATTCACCATTAAATGTATTTTAAATTGATTAAATTTTTCTAAGAAAAATTAATACGATGTTCGCATATAGAACTTGCACAATATCTTTTCGAGAGCAATGTGTATGTTATAGGAAATGTCATACACATTTCGTGTTTAAAATTAATATTTTTTTTAATACGTAACGATTAAAATATCCCTTTTAATATAAATTTTTTAAAACTTTCTAATAAATTTCAATAATTTAAATTTTATTATTATTCTCATTAACTATTTAAATAAAAATTCATTAGTTTCATTTGAATAGTTTGAAAAATGAATAGTTTCATTCAAATATTTCCATAAACGGTTCGTTTTTCGAAAATATACGTTCTGTAAATTTTTTCAATATTAATAATTGTATTTAATAGATTTAAGGACATGCAATTTGTAAATTTATTTTATAGTTTATTCACAATTTTCAAATTTCTTATATATTTAGATATTGTGATGTTTTTCAAAAATGTCGAGAAGTTGATCCTTCCGGGCCACTGGCTACTTTACGAAAACTTTTATTATCTGAAGAAAGTATAGCTTCATTTAAAAAATGGATACAATCAAATTGGTATACTGTTGTATTGGCTGCAATTGGAGTTGTTATACTACTGGTAAGTTTGAAGTATTTTTATTTTATTATTTATTTATAACAAATAACGTTTAAGGATAAATTTTATATTGATTTTATTTCTATAAAAACAAAAAGTATTGTTTATTTTTATTTTTTGTGGTAATATTAAATAGATTTTAAAGACAGTGATTTCTATTATGGATAAATCTATACAACAAATCGATGAGATGAGTAAGTTGCAGAAAGTATGCTATTACTGTGGTTGATGATGTAGAGTTTTGCAAAGAAAAGTTTCTGTTTATATAGATATATTATTTGTATTATGCCAGAAGGAATTTAACTATGTAACACAAAAAAAAACTACATTGTAGAAAATAATTTCTTAAATAATTTCATTGTAGAAAATAATGTCTAAATATATTATGATATATTAATTAACATTTTATCGAAGCATTCAAATGTTAAGTACTCTCTATTAAGTTTAATATTTAAAAATTTGTAGTCCTTACGAAAGCTTTAACATTTAAATTAATTATTTCATATAAGCTTCAACATTTTGCGAGGACTTATATTGATAACTATGACGTTTTATAATGCAAAGATCGATTGAAAAAATAGAAACTGCTCATATTTCGAAAGTTAGATTCGAAATATGTAAAAAACGCGTATAATGTCCACAACAATATCTCAAAGTTAATGGTATTCCACAGAATTTGCCACCCAATTTTGAGTCGTGATCCAAATACTATATTCATATAATTAATAAGTTTAGAATTATATAAAATACTTTTCTGATGTGTCCTTGAGCTATGAAATTTTTTAAAATGTTCTGTTTTAACAAACTCTTTGTTTTGAGCTATCAAAATTTTTTAAAAAAAATGTTTAGCTTCAAAGTTTTTTAATCAAGTTATCAAATTTTTTAATCAATTTCAAATCAATTACTTTTTTATACATATTTAAAAAATGTTATTGGTGGTTCTTCAACGTAATAAAAATTTCGAAAAAACAAAATAATTCATCAAGTTTTTTATTTTTTGGAAGGACGTATATTATGTACCACCACACTGACAAATAGTTACCACATTTTGCCAAAAATTTATCCTTCTGATAGAAGATCAATAAAGAAACATTTTTCATACTTATAAATTAAAATATATTGGAAGCCACCAACCATAAAATGTTTTTTATGTTCTTTAGCCATTAAGTAATTAAAAATAAATTTGTGATTGCAATATTTTGAGAATACAATATAATACTTTTATATATATGTATATTATTGAATTGAATTTTGTGGAGGTGTTTAGTATTGTTTAATACCAAGAAACTGAATGTTTATGAGGGAAAAGGATGCATTTTTTATATTACTAAAAACTAGATACAGGAAACACATTTTACAGCGTCAAATATAGTAATATAAGAAGTTATAGTAAACATTTTTTTATAAAAAAAAGAGAAATTACAATGCCTGTAGAAATATGAAAATTTTGAATAATGTTATGTAATTTAAAATAAGTTTTTCCAATAATTCCATCACACACTATTCATCGCTAGTAAAATTAATATTTAAAATTTATAAAATTAAATTAATTCTTGCTAGACAAAAAAAAATACGTTTTTAATTTTTATAAGTAATTATTTCCATTTTTTTTTTTGTTTCAGGTGCTGAGCACGAAACTACTCGGCAAACGGAATGTAAAACTAAAATCAGTAACAATAATACACAGTGCAACAACCGAGACAGTTCGTTTACCAGAGGACAACAATGGAGTTATAGTCCATACCGCAGTCCGGACGAAAGTACCATTCAAAAAGAAAGTACGCGGTCAACGTTCCACAAAACCATCGACCAAAATCATAACAAAAAAATCTACGAAACAAATTATTAAAAGTGGTAATAATAGTGGTACTGGTGGTAGTAGCAACAATAATAATAATGGTAGTAATGGTCATGCTCCTACAACAACAAATCAAACAAATAATGGTATTAAACAAGGTACAACAGCAACAATGATTATACCAAAAACACCCAAAAAACGTACTAATAGCAGTACTGATGTACTTCAAAAAGTATCACATAAGAAAAATCGTATGTCATCACCATCAGGTGATGAAAAGACGACAAAAATTTTAAAGAAACCGAAAAAGAATAAAAAACATAAAGAAATTATTGATTATTCAAAGACATCATCTGGTACCGGTAATGTAACAAATCATACAAATACATTTGGTAAAGTACAAAAATGGTTATTAGATTCACCAATTGTATCACAACCATTATCACATATTGAACATTCATCAAAAGTAAGAAAAGTTATTAGTAAATCACAATCGACACCAGAACGACTTGCTCAGAAATCACCACAAAAAACAAAATCTGTTGGTAATTTGAGTAATGATAAAGTTAAATTACAAGTTGTCTATAAGCCACCATTTAAATTTTCTCTTAAATTATCAAAAAATTCAACAGTTAAAACTCATGTTATTGGTGGTGCGTTGAATAAATCGAAAAGAAAAATACGTTCTGGTGAAAAAAAGAGAAGTAGTGGAGCTGTTGGTCCATTACCAACAGCTGCAACTACCGGAACAATTGGTAAACTATCAAATAGTATTACTGGAGAACGTGGTCGCCGAACAGCTTTATTGCTGCGAACAAATTCAGAAGATGATAGTCAACATTTAGTTAATCTTGTCGAAAATTCTGAACCAAATTATGAAACTTTAAATTCAAAATTAATAAATGGTGATAAAAATCCTTTATACGAGAATATGCATATGAATAATAATGCTGCTGATAATATTGAAGATAACAAATTTGATAATATAATTAATGAACCAATGTCTAGTACATCTAAGCCAATATCAATTGATGCATTCCGTATAAATCGTAGTGCTAGTAATAGTCATATTGAAAAAACAGAACAAAATCGAAAAAATAAAAATCATAATAGTTACATTCGTAGTAATTCAGTATCACATAATCCATTTAATAATTCATCATCAATAAAACAAAGTTTACGGAAAACAAGTGATATGTCAATGAATTTAAATCGTAATTTCGGTAGTACACAAAATTTAATAAGTAGTAATGGTAATTTATCAAAATCGAAAAAACGTAGTAGTTTAAATTTAAAATCAGTAGCTAATAATAATGGTAATAATTCATTTCAAAATTCAACATCGGCAACAAAATATAATAATTCAAATTTCAATTTAAAACGTGAAAATTCAACAACAAATTTACGTCGTGATATTGATGATGATTGTGTTGCTGGCGGTGGTAGTTCAACAAATTTAATGAAATCAACATCAATTAATCGTATTCCTAGTATAAATAACATACCACGAGCTAGTTTAACAGGACATCGTACACCAACACCACCAAATATGATTTTAACACGACAACATTCAGCAATTAATCCTAGTAGTATTATTACTAATAATGATTTAGGCAATAATCAAATAATTAATAATTATAGCAATAATAGTGGTAATAATAGTAGTAATAGTAGTAGTAATAGTTTTAGAAATAGTAAAAATATAATTCGACCATATACTGCCGCATGTGATGATACTACAAGACAATTTGAATGGCCAACAAAATCAACTAACTTATCTACTACACCACAAACAAATAATCTCATATCGTATCCTATAAATAATATTTCAGGTATAAATGCTATTAACAGCTCTACCACCAATATAACTAAAACCACCACTAACAGCAATGATCAAATTACTAATAATAATAATAAAAATAATAAATTCAATTTAAGTAATAAAATTATAAACAGAAATTTATCTAAAAATGAAGAAGAATCATTATTACCATTAAATTTAGAAGTAATGGTATCAGATATTGAAAATTTAGTTAGTTAGAGAAAATGACAATTTCTTAATTATTGTAATTTTTTGCTACAAAAAAAATATTATAGTATATTTTATGATTAAAAACTAAAAAATAAAAATTATATAAATAATAAAAATCAAATTTAATACAAAAACTATATTTTTTTGTCAATTTATTAAAAACTAAAGAGAAAATATTTTTATTTTTTTTTTCATATCATATTTGGATATGTAAATTTAAAGAATTTTGATTTTTTTTAGAAATTAAAATATCAATATTGTAAAAAATTACTAAAATTATAATTAAATATTGTTAGTATAATATATATATAATATTAAAAATTAACTCTGCTGTGCTTGTTTTCTATTTTTTATTTTGGGCTAATGATAATAGGCCAAAATATTAAAAGAAATTATATATTAAAATTAAATAAATATTAAATGTTTACAAACCGAAAACAAAAATAAAATATATATATAATAATAAAATAAATGTGTAATAATTAAAATTAAATATAATTTAGCTATTCAAAGAATTAACAAATTGTAAAGAATATCACTCATACATTTATATAATAAATAATAATTATTATTAGTATTATTATTAATAAAAAATAATAATAACATATTAATATTAATAATTGGATTTAATAATAATAATAATTAATAAATAAATAAAATAATCATATATTTTTTAACAAAAACAAAAATAAAAAAGAATTTTTATTGATATATTTCTTTTTTTCCATTAAATGATTAAATAATCAAATAGCATTTAATTAAAGGCTGCAACCATCTCCTAATAATATGTAAGTTCTACATGAGTGGCCGAATTATATAGGGCTAATTTATTGTTGTTATGATTTAATTTATTGGTTCATTTTATTAAATGATACGTAGGTAATGTGTCCTACTTACAGCATTATATTTTTATAATCTAAGCTTTATCGATATTAACTGCTCAACTAATTGTTGCTCAACTTATTGCTGCTCAACTAATTCCACCCGAATATGTAATTATAATTGAAAAAGACTAGTGTAGAATCAGGGTTGTCTTTAAATTTTGAACACTGGTTGATTTATATAATTGGTTTTAAAATATAAATTATTGTTCCTTGATACTTAATATTTCAATATTTTGCTAATCTACTGAAAAACAACTACAATTAGCTAGAGTGTAGTAACCTTTAAAACGTTTAAACTCGTAATTTTGAAAAAAAATCTTCTATCTTGTAAAGCAAATACAAAACATGAATTTTTTAATCAGAAAAGTTCTTTTTTGATGATAAAAAAATAAATTAAACTTGACTGCAAATAATTATTAAAGTTACTTTATATGCGAACATTAATTTAAGCAGAAACATCAAACATCTTTCACTATCATAAGATTATTTTTATAATGTATATGATTTATTATTTAAATGGATATATGAAAAGGACATACTTACCAAAAGTTTTGTTATTAATTTAACGAGTATCAAGAGTAAAGAATATACTTAAATATTTTATACAATATACCATAAATTTTTCGCCTTATGCACAAAGGCTTAAAATTGCATCTTATTCTTTATATTGGTTTTTTTGTAGTTTAATCTATCTCCACTGTATTTCCTCTAGTCTAGTGGTTGCCCAAAATATTATTATTGATAATTTGTATAGCAATATGCTTATTTAAATAAAATAAAAGTTTTATATTGGGTACTAAAATAATAGTTATAAACTTTAAAATTATACTATTTCAGATGGTAGACTATTATATGTATGTGGGTTGCGGCATTATTAAAAGAAAAATTATATATTAGTTTTTATAATTCCTATTAATAAAATCTTAATCTTTAAGATAAAAACAATAAAAGTGGCATTTATTTTTTTAAAAAAAGAAAAAACTGTTATTATTTTAATTACTGAGAATTTTATTATAAAAAAGTTATTAAGGCTCTGTGTGGAATGTTTATACATAATTATATTTTTTAATTAAATTGATTCTTGTGTTTTATATTCCTATCGTTTTAATTATTTTTACTGATAAATGTCAATATCATTGTACTATAAAAATAATTTTGTTAGTCAATATTTAATATAATTGGAATAAGTTTTTTTTTTTAAAAAAAGAGTATTTTAAAATATTAATAGTATATAATATATAAAAAAAAATTAACAAAATCAATATTTAAACTAAATATTTTTTTTTAAATTAACGTAAACGTTTAAGATAAATTTTAATATTTTTTAATACAAAATTAGCAGAAACGTTTATTAAAATCAATTTAATTTATAAAGTTAACTTTGCTTATAATAAGCTGCTCCACGATTCAGATCGAAACTAAGTTGAGATTTTGTTAATGTCAAACTATTACCAATAATTTGTTTATGATAAATTTGTCGGGTTTCATAACTGAAAATAATAAAAACAAAAATATTTCACAAATAAAATATTGGAATTTTTTTTTTTTATTTTACCCTTGTGAATCATAGAAATCTCTTTCATCTTCTTGAAATTCTGATATGGCAACTTCAATACTTTGATAACCAGTTTCATGACAATTTTTTGCTACCAAATTTAACATTGGTTCAGCAATTTTACTAAATGAATAATTTGGATCAATTGCAAATCTATAAATCCAACCAGCATTATATAATGAAATATGATTTTTTAAACTAATTGTACCGACAATCTACCGATAAATCAAAAATTATTATTAAAGTAATTAAAAAATTTAGTGAATACCTTTCTACGAAATTTATTTTTATAAGATTGATCATATGGAGCTTCATTCATAAATATTTTATGATTTGATTTTCCACGTTTTAGAAATGGTTCATAACTTTCAGCGACAATACATTGATTTGGTTTTGTTTGCATAAGTTCAACAGCTTTAGCATAACAGGAACAATATGTTGCAACAAATATAAAACATATCCCACCAGGAATAGTAAGTGCACAAAATGTTAAAGGAACTCCAAGAAAAATAAAAAGAAATGCCCATGATATAACGATAAATTGTAATGTTATCTAAATAAAAAATATATAATATTAATAAAATTTGATTACATCTAATTAGTAGATAGTTGTATATACCACCTCCTTAAAACAAAGTGAATAAAATGTTTTTTTAGCAAATGACATGACATAGTCACGAACTAACTCCTGGCATTTTAATTCATCTTGTGACATATAATTTCTTATTACAATAAATGAATCCATAATTGTTTGTAGAAACAAATATAAATTGCTGAAATAAAAAAGATTGTAATTAAATTACCATAAAATATTCCGGCATTGTGAAGACAGAATCAGAAATATAAATTTAATTAATATCATACTTACTTATAACTTATTATAATAAATTCAACAATTCAAAGTATTGATTTAAAATTTCAGGGTAATTTTTTTTATATTGTTTTAATTATTTTAGATGAAACATTTTTTTAAAAAAAGTTTATTGTTTACAAAAAAAAAAAAATCTTTTAATTCTATCTCCTCATCTCCTCTGTAAATAAGTTTTTCTGTCAAAAAAAATTGCTCCTAATATTATTTATGGAATTCCGAAGCTATTTAGCCATTCTCATCTTTCGGAAGCCAATCATTCCACCGGTATTTGCTAGTAAATTGATAGGTCCGAGGGTCCGAGGAGTTGATAAATCGGTAGTAGGTAGTAGCAAGTATTCTAAGATCCGCAACGATCAACCGTTTTGCTAAACAAAATATACAAAAAATGTGCATACAAATTAACCGATAACGAATAATTGATTATTCGTTGCGAATCTAGATAACCATTACGTTATCATAACGTAATCGTTATCGTTATCCATAACGATGACGTTTCTATGAACCGATAACTGAGTTTTGAGTTGAATTGATGTGTGACTGACTGCCCTCCAGAAGAATAGGTTATGACTAAGCATCCAATAAGACCTTACTATCATCAGTTAGTCATAAATAAGTGATATTTGAAACCTTTTTTATTACATAGTAATTGCTTAATAATTAGTATTTGAAGAATGTTATTAATTATTTGTCATCAACAAAAAAGCAATACAAATTGCTTATATATTATATAATAAGCAATTTGTCATTGCTTATTTGTTGATAACAAATAATTAATAACATTTTTCAAATTGAATTTAAAGTATGATATAATTATGACCAATAACTTTTTTCACCATATTTATCAAATCATATTTTGATTTAAACTTGAAAAATTTAATTATTTCAATTATTTATACATTCTAAAATAGTATAATTTTATTTAAATAAGTAAATTAACAATCAGCAACGATAATGGCAATAATTAAAAATTGTTATTAAAATAAAATTATATTGGTTACTCGATCGTTAATTATTGCAATATTTAACTTCCAAAAATCACAATAATATTAACATAAAAATAAGACATATAATTACTACAGCGTGAAAGCTCTTTTTTCATCATCTATAATGCTAAAATTACTTCACGCAACGCAAATACAAAAAAAAAATCAAATCAAATTTTCCAGTTATGTGGAATGGAATAACGAAACCGAAACCATCACAACTACT
The DNA here is from genome assembly GCA_963920725.1 of Rhamphomyia laevipes. Lineage (NCBI taxonomy): Eukaryota > Metazoa > Arthropoda > Insecta > Diptera > Empididae > Rhamphomyia > Rhamphomyia laevipes. The sequence continues at coordinate 42,293,281 of OY987257.1, read as the reverse complement.
GTTAATTATGGTATAGACTTGAGTTGACCAAATTAAAATTTATTGTTGAAAAGAAGATTTATAACGCCGCGTAAATTAATTGATTTTGAATTTGTTTTATAATATAGGCTTGATTCAGAGTTAAAACAAATCAAAGATTGCAACATTTATATACATACATGTATATAAATTGATTGATACATGTATATAAATTGATTGATTCTGTACATATTGATTCAGAGTTAAAACAAATCAAAGATTGCAACATTTATATACATGTCCAAAATTGATTACGAAGGCCTTGGCCTTACGATGTGCTCCTGATTACCCGTCTGTATAGGCTTTTCGACCTGTTCGGAAACGAAATGTTGAATAAAAAATCAACATCTCTTTGTCTATATACTAAGGTTTAGGGAAAATAAGAAATGGTTTTTTGTATGAATGACGTGTTACATGTGTAAATTTGTTGAAGCTGAAGCCTATAAAAATAACGTTTTCTGTTTGTTAGAATTTTGTTTTGGTATTGGGAAAGCGACGAACAAGAAGCTGCGTCGTCGTGAACTGAGATGAGGATGAGATTAAAAATAAAAAGAGAGAGTTGATCATACGTGAACGTGAACCTGAAAATCCTGAACACAATAAATATGAAGAAAAAAAAGAATTAAGAAACAACTTTTCGGGCAAGTTCCGAAGCATAACTTCAAAGAATTCCACAACCGAATACCAAGTCAAATTTATTTCGAAACTTACGGAAATCCATGTATCATCGAAATTTTAAAATCTGATAAAATCTATATTTTGTTGACAAAATGAGTTTAATGACCTTAACCGCAAAATTTATAAAAGAAAACAATAAAAAAATTAATGGATATTTTAACAGAAAATGTAGAAAAGAAAGCCAATCATAAACTTACAACATCTGGAAAAGTTTTAATCGCAATTACTGGCGGAATTGGTATTGGTATAAGTATAGTGTGTACATCATTTGTTGCACCAGCATTTCGTAGAATTTGGTAAGACTATATAACCGAATCCGTCCGTACAAATCGATATTACACCAACATAAATCTTAATTATAGTTTACCATATGTTCCAGCAACAACAGAACAAATTTATAATGTTCTGTCTTGTTTACCTAAAAAATCAATTAATACTAGTAACAAACTACTAGACATAGGATCTGGAGATGGTAGAATTGTATTAGGTATAGGAATTTCATAATTTCTTTATCTGTTTTTCTATATGTATTACATAACTTCCTTACATAGCGACCGCGAAAACTGGTCTGGAATCACACGGTGTTGAACTTAATCCATGGTTAGTTATGTTTTCAAAAATATCTGCTCTCAAGAATAATATTAAAGGAACAAAGTTTTTTACTAAAGATTTATGGAAATTTGATATATCACCATATAATTATATTGTTATTTTTGGCGTTGAACAAATGGTAAACAACTCAAATTAATTGAATTAAACATTTTTAAAATAATTTGTTATTTTGTTTTCTAGATGAATGACTTGGAATTTAAAATAGTACAAGAAGCTAAACATAATTGTAAAGTGATAGCTTGCCGATTTCCATTACCAAATTTAAAACCAATTAAAATAATTGATAGTGGCGTTAATACAGTTTGGTTATATGATATACAAAAAAGTTAATAAAAATATTCTTTAATTATTAATACATTTGCGTTTTATTTCAATTGATTCTTTATTTACTTTATTTAATTTAAATTGTTTCAATACAAGTTTATACATATAATTTTTACATATTTTTTTTTGTGTTTAAATTAAATGTTTTTTTTTAATTTAAATACTTAATTTTATCGAAATTTTGAATTTTTTTTTTTTCGTTTTTTAATTGCACGAAATTTTGATAATTCAAAAATAAATACATTTAATTTAATAAAATAGTTAAAATTTCTGTCTGTAAGTTAATTCAATTATTAATCATTAATTTTAAGCAATAGCTTTCCCTCATATGCTCGCAATAATTTTTTTTGTTTGTAATTCTTGAATCTTTATTCTTATTTAAAAACTTTATACCTAAATACTAGTGTTTTTTTATTATTATTTATATGCTAAAAATTCCGTCCCAAATAAACGCACGATGTAATTGTATCACGATATATTTCTGAGAATCCTAATTTAGTATAAAACTCTATTAAATTATTATTGCTAGTGCTATTGTTACTGTCATTTTCATTTAAACAAATATGACAACCAAATGAACCATTTGAACGTAGTACAGCTAATAACACTGTTATTAAACGTTTTGCAATAGATTGATCAATAATTAAATCTTCCTTTGATACACAACAATTAATAATAGATGGATGTGTACTATATACATCTTGTGGACATTCATATTTAAAATTATGATAAAAATTTATATAATCTTTTATTAGATAATTTACATCAGCTACATTATCTAATATTGTTTTTGGATATTTAATGCACATTTCTGGTATCCAACATATATCTAAATTACGATAAAATATACGACAATCAACTGCAGCACATGCAAAACCAACAATTATATTGTTAGCATTTTGTATAGTTAAACACATTCCTGAATTAAGTGTTATATATGGATTTACTTCACGATCAAATAATATTTCTTGAAGATTTTCTGCAATTTTTATACAAACAAATATGATTTAAACCAATAGAATAAAATTTATAATAATAAAAAATGATGTTTACCTGGTATTTGTTCTAATAATTCTATATTCATTTTTTGATAAATTTGTTTTATTTCTCTTTCATCGATATGTGTATATGGTCGAATACTATAATAATTGGTAGTGGGCACATCTGGTAATTTGTAAATAAACAAATCATTTCCACCATCAATTGGCATTAATCGCTATTATAAAAAAAAATAATTGTATTTTTCTTAATTTCTAAATTTGTTATTATAAATTACTTGAAGATCAGCTGTTAAACCTCCACGAAATACCCATGGTTCTTGTTCACCAGACATAAATGTTTCTTTCCATCCTTTACTGTACCCTGTAGCAACAAAATAATAATTATTATTAATAACTAATAATATTAATGCAATTTATTTAATGCACATTTACATGAATAGCTACCCATCGTATATGAATTAATATTTGTTGGGAAATTACCAAGAGCTGAAATTATAAAATAATAAATTTTATATAATTTTACACAAATAATTATAATTACATACCCAACCACTTTACAAATGCATTTAAAAGGGTAATAACACCAGCAATATCCCAAACATAAGAAAATAAATCATATGAAAGTTCTTTATTAACACAAGATGCTATTTTTTGTGACAATGATATTACAGACTGACACAAACCAGCAAATTTTTCAGATCTTTGTATCCATTCTTGAACCTAAAAAATAATAAAATTTATAAAAAAAAAATGTTTTCATATTCTATTTATATGGAAATGTGTACTTCTGGTTTAATTGCTTCACCCTTTTTACTAGTGTGCAATAAAACATTTGCATTAGTTTTAAGCCAATTGAATTCATTAAGTAATTGTAATCCCCGACTACCATGTTCGAATGGTAAATAAAATAAATCACATAATAAATATAGATCATCTACTGATATCATTAAATCATTCAGTCTATAAAATTTGTTTGAAATAAATAATTTGAATTTATTTAAATAATAAAAGTTTATTTTGTATGTTTACTTATCAAAATCTTCAACCATTTCAGCTTGTGAAAATGTTAATGATTCAGAACTTTCAATTTGCATGCTACTACCCGCTGACCCCGTCTAGGAAAAAGGCATAATTATTTATCTAAAAAAATTAAGAATTATAAAAGTTACCGAAACAGTTTCCGACATAACAACGTCATCTGATGAATTTTTTCCAATATCTTTTGGTGATGCTTGTGAATTACATTCCATGGGTTCGGTACAACCACAAAGTGGCGACAAATTATCGCTCATTTGTAAAGAATCTGAAACAGGCACCACATCCGTATTGTTGATAGTACCAATATTATTTTCATTATTTTGTATTGACATTTTTCCATGATTTTCAGCATTTTTAACAATTGTTGGAGACGAGCTACTCTCCGCAATTGGTATATCATCATCATCAATTGGTATATTATTTTCATCTTTATTTTTTTCCTGTGAAATATTTTCTTCTATTTCTGTAATTTCTTCTTCTTCATCAATGACATGATTATTTGTTGAGTTTTCATATGAATTATTAGAAGTTTCCGATGGCAATTCATTTGTTTTTAATTCACCACTTTTTAATGTCATTATTGGTACTGTAATACTAGCTGATATTGGTATATTCTTTGGTATTTCAATATTTGATACTGAGGCTGATGTTATTGGATTTGGTATTTCATCGTTAGTAACAACTTTTGTTGCTGATACTAAAGAATTCATAACAGGGTTTGATATTGGTTGTACACTTGATACTGTACTACAAACATCTGCCAATGCTTGTAACTGGGTTGTGTTCATTTCAGGTACTTTAGATGTATTTGAATTCATTGCAGTTGTTGTAGTTGTTGTTGTTAAACTCATACAAGTATTAATTGACTGAATTATTGGTAAAATTGGCATTACCACTATATACAATTAAGAATAATTAATAAATATAAATTACTTATTATAAAAAAAAATACTTGTGACTGGTGGTTGCGGCTTTGAAATTGGTCCCCATGCAACTTTTTCAATTGAAAATTCGGGTAACCATTCTATAATCGATTTTCTGAACCAAAAAAATCAAATTAATTTGAAAATTCTAAAATAATAACCGATTTTTAACACAAACCTTAGTGCATATCTTGGATGATAAATATTTTTGGAAAGACAACTGGGAATATCTTCATTTGTTATACCATCATCGTTTTCTGTCTCCAGTTTAATATCAGCCGATATTGAATCTTAAATATAAACAAAAAGAAGATATGTACAATAAATTTTGAATAAAAATTATATTATAATTACTATTAATTTTCGCATCTGAATTGCATTTAGACCATGACGCTAATGTATGTATAGCAATTGTATTTGCATGGAATTCACAATTTGGATTGGTTAAAACACCACGCAACAATGATATTAATTCAGGTGAACGTCCTGAGTATGGTCCTAAAAAAACACGTTTTTGATCGTAATCATTTGCATGTAAATTATCCCAAATGACTGGTGGTCGTCTTAAGATTTCAGTTATTTCTTGTATCGATTCAATACTAAAATTTTTCGAAATAACTTTTGTTCCTGTCCACATAATATCAATCTCTGCATATAATTTAGAACCCAATGTATTCAAATATTCAGATTGGACTACTGATGGTACAGCACGGGAACTACAATATTGTGTCGGACAGAAAAGGAAACGTGGATTATTCAATACAGAAAACATTTCATTTGTTATTGAAACCTAAGTAATTAAAATATTATATTTATTTTAATATTTTTATATATTTTAATATTTACATACTTGAGCATTAGCAAACGTCTGAAATACTTCTTTATCTGTTTTTGATAATTCTGATTCTATATCATCAAATAACAATGCAAAAGCATCACATCCAAATTGTGAAACTTGTTCTAATTTACGTTTTAAGGACTGAACTTCTTTTGGATTGCTGTACGACATATCCAAACCAGGGGAAAGGGCATAATAAAACACAATTCCTTGTTCTTTAGCTGCTGTTATAAGACCTACAATTAATATTTAAATTATTCAGTAAATAATAATAAATAAATTAAAATCAATTTTATTAAAATACTAGTTAAGTGATCCGCTTCTTCAACAGTATACAATTCACGCCAATAAGCACGGTGTTTATAATCATCTTTTGGTGCATAAACATAAGAGTCCATACCCCATTTCTTTAACCTAGAAAATGTTTGTTTATATTTATTTGCTTATTTTTTGGTTCAGTGATAAATTATTTTTTCCCAAATTAAACATACTTGCGAAATAGATCCTTTCTTTGTTCGGTTGTCCAAGGCCGACCATAGAAACCTTCATTGATAAAATCAAAAGGATATATAGATAATTTCATAAAAAAAGAAATAAAATTGATATTAATTATTACCTTCAACAACTCCACAAATAAAATTTCCATTTTTTTGATCGTTAGCCATTTGTTAATATGTATTTATTAATAATTTCGATAATTTCTAAATTAGTTTATTTGAGACATTTATTTTCAAAACCAAAAAAAAAGATATTTTTATTACCTAACCTATATGCAATAAATCTCTTTCCCAATACACAAAAAAAAAGCATTGATAACCCTACCCCATAAAGCAATTTAATCCAGTATTATTCCATTCCCCATTTGAATAGTAGATTATAGTATAGAACAAAGAGAAAGAATTATAATAGTTCTAGAAAGAAAGCGATAGAACGTCAATCGCACTTATCACCAGTGCTGTCGAAGCTAACACTAATAGAGTATTTATACTCCGTACTACTGTACTCCTTTAATTTATTTGATTACCTTCTAAAAATTCGGTAGCTTTCAGTTCAATATTTTTAATTTATTGTTAGTATGTGATGTGAATTTCTAATTTGTTTTTATGATTTTTCCTGTTTGTAATTAATTATACAGAGGAATACGCTAAAGTAGCTTTCAGACTCCAACATTAAGTAGAATTTCTCCCAAAATTACAAGAAGTAGACAGAATTTATATTTATAATGAAGTTGTTTCCTATATTAACAATCATAAAAAATTACCTTATGTAACATCGTAAGGCGTAAGGCAAACTGTGAGAATACTTAATGATTAACTAACTGTCTGTACATTATGATAAATTCCTTTACGAATAAGTACTTCAAAAATTACATAAACAACTTAACATTCAAAGGGATTAAGTTATATTACAATAGGCATATAATTTTTGTTTCTCTCAATCTTGAGAAGTAATTAATCTACGCAAGCATTTATTTACATTATACTCAAGTATCGAATTCCACTAATTATTAGAGGTTCCTTAAAAAATTTCAAGTTTTAACTGATTTTCCAGTTTAACAGAGATATTTTTAACAGAGACACATAATCACAGCAATAAACAAACGGTATATTTTTTACTGGGTTAAATATTTCGTTAAAAAAATATAATTTGAACGAATCCAACAAAATAAAAAAATCTCTCAGTTCAATATAAAAATGGCGAATCGTGACAGCGATACAAGTTTGTGGCTCCATAATAAGCTTGGTGTTTCAAATGATTCATGGATAAGTGGATCAATATGTTCTCAATTAAACAAGGAAGTACTAAGGAATATCAAGGAATGTTTTCCAGATCTACAAACCCAAGTTAAACTAAAACTTTTATTAAGTTTTTTTCATATACCGAGACGTCTAGTCGAGGAGGTACTACAAAAAAAAATTAATATATTTCGTTAGGAATACTTGGTTCTACTTGTATTGCTTTCAATAAATAAAAATATATTTCATTGTAGTGTTTGTGTGTTATGCAGCAATGTTTACCATGATTTTATAAATCTTAATTTAATTAGCTCGTTTATTTTCATGTTAAAAGTCAAATTTATTTTTGCATATTTAAATTTTTTACAATTTATTTAAAAAGTCAGAAATTTTATTCATTATTCCTTATGTATATTTTTTTGATAAACTAGTTAGAGCGAATGATAAATTTGTGAAATTATATTTTAAGCGCGACAATAGTTTATATATAAATTAATTATATTTTTTTTTTTAGTGGAAAACAGAATTAGATGAGATTATTGAAGTGGCTGGCTTAGATTCAGAACTATGGGTATCAATGTTAGCTGAAACAATGAAAACATTTCCAGCATCTGGATCATTAAATACCGAAATATCAGATTATGAAGAAACTAGACCAATTTTTACAGACATGGTGAATGATTTACGAAGATTAGTTAGTAAACATAGTGATTTAGGAATGTTGCCTTTAGAATGTCAATATTTAAATAAAAATGCTTTGATCTCAGTGGTAAGTATATGCAATAAAATTATTCACGTTATCTTGGAATAAAAAAAGTGGTTAAATTTTTTATTATTTTTAGGTTGGTCAGCAACCAAATCCTACTAAACATTTTACATTAAAACGTAAACCCAAAAGTGTTAATTTACGTAATGAATTATTACAAAAATCAGCTGATGCTCAGTCAAGCCTTAAAAAATCATCAGCACCAACAATACCATTACGTACACGTGGAATGCCACGAAAAATGACTGATACAACACCATTAAAAGGTATACCATCACGTGTACCAACATCTGGATTTCGATCACCAACTGGCCAACCAAATGCACATCGACCAAATATGAGTAGAACACCGGCTGGCCGAAAAGATGGTGGTATAAAATTAATTGAATTTACTGAACAGCCATTAGGGTTTGCAGCACAAAAGAAACGTAAACGTCAATTAGAATTAGAAGAACAACAGAAAAAAGCATTAGAACAAAAACAAGCAGCTGTTACTACACAAGTTACAAGTATAATAACATCAACAACACCAACAAATACAACAACATCAGTAACACCAACCACAACTGCAACACCAGATTATGCTGCCGGATTAACATCGGTTTATACTCAACCACCAACACCAGCTGTGTCAATTAAAGATGAACCAGTTGAAAAGAAACCATTACTTGTTAGTAGTGTTGCATCAGTAACACAAAATCCTCAAATTACTAGTCAGGCGACTGTGCAAACTGTTGTAATTGCAGGACCAAATAAAAAGAAAGTTAAAGAAGAATTACATATAAAATTAGAACCAGACATAAAAATGGATACAGCAAGCGAAATTAAAATTGAAAAATATGAAATTAAAGAAGAATTATCACCAAAACTTAAAACAATTAAATCACCACCAATACGTACAGCTAATCAAATTGTTAATTCTTTACCTAATAATATATCTGTTAAAATAACCCAATCACCAGTATCAAATGTTCTATTAAATAATACAAAATTATCTGTAAGTAGTAATAATAATAATACAAATAATTCATCAGTACTTTTAACAAGTACACCGCAGCAAATTCGTAAACAACAAACAATTGTTTCAAATTCAACACAAACAACACCACAAATCCGTAATATTCCAATATCACAATTACCAAAACCTGGTGGTGCACCATTAATTATATCACAAACAATTATAAAACCAGCTAATCAACAACAAAATCATCAGATTTTCCGTAATCAACAACAGCAACAAATTGTTGTTTCATCAACACCAGTTATTCAACAAACTAGTGTTCCAATACAAGTATCAGTTGCTGGTAGTATCCAACAACCAACAACACAATATATTTTGTCATCGACATCATCAGCAATGCCTTCTTTAACAACATTCGCGCAGGCTCGCCCATCTCAAACTATTATCCAAAATCCAAATAGTTTGCAAACGACAAATCAACAAACACCAACAAAAATATTAATAAAAACGGCACCAACAATTCCAACTATGATGTCAACAGCTTCACGTGTAAATAATCAAATACAAACAAATCCGCCACCATTAATATCAACACAACAACCAACAATACTTAATATACAAAATGTTAATTTACCAAATCGTGCTGTAACAATACAGCCAGCCAGTCAAGCGGCCCAAGTACAACATATACAAGCTCAATTACAAGCACAGCAACAACAACAACATACTGTTGTACAACAGCAATCACAACAACAACCACAACAAATTCAAGCTCATACAGTTGTATCTAATACAAATGCTACACAACAACCGAAATTTACATTAATGTCACCAAAGAATATAAATACCGCACCTGGTAAAACTATATATTTAGCACAGAAAGGAGTTATTTTGAGGAGTATTGGTGGTGATATGTATCAACAAATACCAATTAGTAATGTATCAAATTTAAATAATTTAGACTTAAGTGGTACAATAGTTACAAGTAGTACTGGTGGTGTACCAACTTTGGTCAAGACAACTAATTCAATCCAACAACCTATTGTTAAACATACAACCCAACAAATACCTGCCTTAATACCAGCTAATAATTTACCAGTTGTAATAACATCACAGAATGTTCAACAACAACCACAACAAGGACAGGCTGTACAAACAATTATTGGAAATGTAAGTATATTATAATAGAGATTCTGTTTTTTTAAATTATGCTCACTTTCTAGTACTTTAAATCATTTATATACGTTTTGTTAAATTTTAATTTTAGCCGCCACAACAAACAATTATACGCCCTGTTATATCAAATATACAAGGTAATATAACAACATTATCACAAGGCTTAACATTGATTCAAAGACCAGGTCAACAACCGCAATTAGTTCAAATGCAACCGGCACAACAACAAGGTCAACAACTTCAGCGAGCAATAATAACAACACAACAAACTCAACAACAACCACAAAATCGACCACAACAAATCATTATACAACAAAGACCACAAACAATCATAACACAACAACCTCAACAACAAATACTGCAACGTCAACAAACTCAACCCGTTCAGCAAGTTCAACAACCACAACGAAAGGGTCTTTCACTATCGGTAAGAATAATAGAACCCAAAAATTATTTCAATTGCAAATATAATAAATAAATTTATTTTTATCCAATTTATAGAATGAACATGTAATTAAAGCTCATGAAATGTTTAGAAAAGCTAATAAAGTATCACGTCCTGATAAAGCATTAATTCTTGGTTTTATGGCTGGTTTACGTGAGAATCCGCGACCAAATCCAGAAAATGTTATTGTTATAAAATTAGGCGAAAATGAAGTACTGAAAATATAATATAATAAAAATATTTTTAAATATTAATAAATGTTCTTATTTTTTAGGAAAAAGCCAAACAAGATGATGGTTCATTCGCTTTGTGTTTAGTAGAATCATTAATACGTCTAGATTATAATACAGGTGAATGGAAAAGATTTCAAAATTATCGACGTATAGATCAATCATCGCAACAACAAGATGGTAAATTACAACAAACTCCAAACTCAGTTATAATTCAGTAATAGGAGTATAAGTAAAAAAAATGCTTTTTAATATTAATATTAAAAGTATAAAAGCGAAAATTTATTTAATAATTAGTTTTTGTTTTTAATTATTTTTAAATTTAATTTTTTTTTTAAAAAAAAAAAAGAAAAAAAGATGTTTTCCGTGATTTGTTTAATTTTTGATTTTTATTCCTTATTTTCCGCCGCAAATTTATGTAATTTTGCTGACTGTTTTGTGAAATTTGTATAAATTAATAGAAAAAGAAATTAATACATGTATAAAAATATAACATCATTACTTTTTAAACAATTTATTTAAATATTAATTAAAAAAATGATTTATTAAAATTTTATATAAAATATTAATGTTATATATATATATATTGAAAAAAGAAATTAGATAATTAATATTACAGTAATTATATTAAAATAATATAGTTAAAAAAAATCATTGGATAAAGTATATAAATATTTTAATTAAATATAATATAATTTTTAAAATAAATATGCACATAATAAAAACCACTAATATTAATAATTATTAAATATATATTGATTTTTTTGGTAGCCGACTTGTACAAATAAAATTTAATAATATATATATATATATAATTATAAAATAACAATTATATTATATATAATGAATAAAAAAAACAATACAATTTAGTTATTGCTTACAAATGTACATAAAGCTTTTTATTTTTGTTATATATATATGCAAATGTACTTAATTTAATTTATATATATATATATATAAATATATATATATATATATATATATATATAGATTTCATAAATGTTTATTTTATTTAAATTATTTGAAATTTATAAGTACAAATTTTATGAAATTGTCAACTGAAAAATCCCTGATGACCGTTTATGTGCGATTTATCGTTTCGTCCGATTTCTGTGGAAATAAGTATCGAAAAGAGAATTTCTGTGGGCAAAAATCTTCCACAGAAAAGTCAAATTGAATCAACTTTATCGAAGATTGACAAAAGTCAGACGAGCAAAGTTGAAAAATGCGAAAGGCTTATTTCTTCATATACAATTTCTGTTCGTGCATGAATTTGCATACGTTTGACAAAACGATGAATCCAGCATTTATTGCAAGAATTTATTAACTATATTTTTACTAGAATCATTAAAATTTATTTTGTTAATAACAGGCCAAAACCACCCATATCCTAAGTTTAACGCACAACCCAACCATATTAGTTAGTTTAACGTTTAACGTACAACCACGTCCTAAGTTTAGCTAGAGTATAACAACCGATTTTTGTATATTTTAGTTTATTTTGTATTTTGTAATGAGTTTTTGAGCCGTTGCCGTTATATACATATATAAGTTCGAATTGTTGAAATATTGAAGTGGCGCTATCTAGTTGATAATTAAGATACGTGAAATAAACATAAATAAAATTTGACAATCATTATCAAAAATAAAAAAATATCTACATTTTTGACATTTAACAAATGTCTTCCAAATATTAAAATAAATATCTTTTATATAAATTTGGCCAAAGAAGAAACTGAGGAATGCGCATGATTTTTTTGTTTTTGTGCATGGAAGGAAGTCAGTCGTAGCCAAGGATACAAGAAAATCCTAACAACAAAAAAAGTAAATTTTCCAGTATTTTCTTAGTATTTTAATTCTAAAATATATTTTTTTAACTTACAGCAATTTTCATATAATTGTGTTTCAATTAATTTTGTGCCATCATAAAATTACGATAAAAAGAAAACTAGAGAAATAATTAAAAATTGATTGTAAAAATATTGTACAACGTAAGTTTATATTTTCTTTTGTTTTCATCTGCTCAACGGAATGCAACAATTTTCAATAAGAAAAGTCATGAGTTATATTTTTATTTTCTATAAAAAATACATATTTGTTGCAGTTGCAGCTGATTAAAATAATTTGCAATTAAAAATATCAATAGACTAGCTATATATCCTAGTTGTAATAAACAAGTAATGAACTAATGATGTGGACATAATAAAATATTTTAATGTCAAAAATACTGATTGGAATAGATTCAACTAATCAACATTAGTAGACTAGCACTAGAGGGCAATTCAACATTAATTTTTTTGGCCTGTAATTATTTATGATTCTTATATTAATTATGTATTTGTTTTAAAAACAATTTGTTCGTGTACATTTGGAAATACGATGTTAGTTTGGAACATAAAATATAATAACTTTAGCAATCTTAACACAAACTCTCAAACCGGGAAAAAAATCGTTAATTATAATAGGATATTAATTTGAACAAATAGGTATATATAATATATATTTATTGAATTTCATTGAATTCAATAATATTTTCTAAATTATTTTATCAGTGTTAAATTTCATAACCGAATAATTTTTATTATTCATTTTAAAATTTACTTTTTCAGTTAATAAATGTGAGGATCCAATTTTGCAATTGCTTTGTGTACGGAAATTTCATAATTATGATTTATCAGCTTAATTTTTTTTTATTGTAATATGTTGATTTATTAATAACATTCAAAATTTTGAATAATTTATGAAAAACCATCAAAAATATTATCCTTCAAATAAATTTTCTTCAGCAAAATAAAAAATCTTATAACCAAATATAATATTTTCCACCTGAATATGTATAGGTATGATCTGAAAAATTGTTTCAGCAAAATAGAAATTAATCTTATCAATACAAAGCACATAACATAAATACTAAAGTTTCCAAATTTAAATAAATATAGTATCAAAGACATACTTAATAGTATGTTTCTTCAAAAATTGTTTAATTAAATTCTTATAAGTAGCTGAAAAATTACATATAGTATATCTATTTAAAGAAATATTGATACAATATATTTTATTGTAGTGTAATTGTTTTTTTTTTTATTGTGGAAATCCTAATAATTTTATTTTTATATGCTTGTAATAATTAATATAAAAATTATAACATTTTCTTAAAATTCAAAAATTATTTCTATATATTCTTGGAATTTGATATCAATTTTACGTCATATAGTGGAATCCTTTCAAATTCACTATAACTATTAATATTGTAGTACATATAGAACAATCTATAGCAATTTAGATTTGAATATAATATATCCTTTCCATATTAAATTGATACAAATAAAAATTATAATATATATTTTTCAAAGTTCAGGGAAAATTTAAAATTTATATAAATCTATATGTAAACATCAAAGGTAACAAACAAATTCAAACTAAATTTTAGCATTTCATTAAATCGCTAGAAAGGAAAAAAAAATTAAGAATATTTTTTTTTTACAACTTTTTAAAGAAAGTTCTAAGTAAAAATCTAATTTAAAAGCAATTAAAAGTTTATATTCTTTTTCATTTGAACTTGAACATAAAATTATATGATAATAAAAAAAAAAATATTATATAATGTGACAGATAGCATGACGACAAGAGCCTGTACATAAAATTTCTTTAACCAGGTGCCAGTTCTTCTTCATTTATTTTGTGTAACGCATGGTTAATTTCAAATATTGTTTAGAAGAGGGTGAGTTTATAAACACTGATGAATTACTACTATATAATTGTAAACTGTAATTTAGATTATTTTTTCATAAAAATCAAATTATCTCGTATATTTTTAGTACATTATAAATTTATATCATTTATATAAATATAAATTTATTTTATTTTATTTAGTATAAGCTTTATTCAAATTTTTATATTGTATTTTTTTTATGTTTATCTCTTTATATGGAAATATTAGTTTTAAAAAGTAATTTAATAAAATCGTATGGGTGTAATCCACCCAATTTGAAAAAAAAACGTTGTCAAATCTAACGTTAAAAAAATTCCAGCACCATTGTATTAACAACATTTTTAATTACATGTATTCAACACTACTGAATGTAAAAAAGAAAAGTAATTAAATTACAAAATGTGTCCGGGTGTCTTTCACCCACATTAGTAATAATGTAGGGATTACAGTACATCATTATTAGAACTGGTTTTTATCATTTATTTTTTTATTTTATTATTAGCTAATACTTTCAACTTTCCGAAGGCTTCTAATATGCATTATCCAGCCTGAGATGTACATATGTCTTCAGTTGTATTTGGACAAATTTTAATATAAAAAAATTATGGATGGTTGAAAGGCACCGAAAATTGTTTCCATATATAATTGTATGGTTCGTACTAGAAGTGAATTTAAGTATGGTTGGATTACACCCATGATTTGTAAGAACGGAATATAACAAATATATCAAATAGACCGAATTAGTGGAAAACGATAATACTTTTAGTATGTTTTAGGATTTACAAATGAGCTTGAGGGGATTAATACATATGGATTCGTTATTTAATATTTATTCAATAATTAAATCTAGTAGTAATAAGCTGTTATGCTGAAGGTAAAGCGATTTAATAATTTAATTGTATGATATAATCTGTTAATTTCTTCTAATAAATATTATATTAAAAAAAAAAAAAAATATTTATTAAATTAAAATACTGTTTCTAAACAAACCCCTATTTTGTATTTACCAATTTATCTAGTATAGTTAATTTATAATATACATAAATGCACCCCCTAAAAAAAATATTTACAATCATTTATAATAAAAAAATATATATATAACACAATATTTATTCTAAAACACCACCTGTCTCTAAGGTAACCGACAATTATTATTACACGTATGGCACCGGTTTTTTGTTAATAATATTTCCAAAAAGGTGTATACTATAATACTGTCTATTAGGTATAATACTATACACGGTAAACTACAGCAGTTACAGTTAATATAACACCCCCTTCTGTAAATATAATCCTGGAAAAAGGAATTTAACTCTTATACATAGTTTTATTATTAAAACTTTTGAAAAAATAACAATTTTAATTCATAATTTTATTTTGTATTTTCATCCAAATTATAAAAAAAAAATTACATACATATTATTAATTTTTTACTTTTTGGATTTCTATTTCGAAACATATATTAAATTTTTGTTTTAGTTTGTTTATTAATGTGTGCGGGTGAATATTTTCATTATTTGATCAATAATTTTTTTCTTTATCAGTTTTTAGTTACTATACAGTTTAGTATAATAAATAAATTTGTATATTTTAGTGATTTTTTTTAAATACAAAAATTGTGAAATTTCAATTAAAAGTTGTTAGCTAAAAAAATAACTATTTTTAAACAAAGTGAAATCTTTAAGGTATAAAATTAATAATATTTATTTAATCTACTAAAATCTCTCTTGTACATAAATCCAAATAAATCAATAATCTGAAATATAGTTGTAAGTTTAAGTAATTGGTTAAATTACTTAAACTTACGTAAAATATTATAGGAAAGAAATTATGTAAAAAATTATATATAACATTAAAAAATTTACTAAATGTTAGAGATTAATTATTTTTCATTGTATTTCTAAGGTTTACGTTTTTTTGGATGAAAAAAAAATGTATGCAGTTTTTTGAACACGACATTTTCACATGTTCTTTATAATTTATCATATTTATACGATTTATAATAAAGTTTGTTCGAATGATGGAGTTACGTATATCCATGTGTAGTTGGCTGGAATGCTTTGAATTTCTATTACAACTACGCACTGATCTCTGTGTATCTAGCGTATAAAGATTTAACCAATTCTAAATTTGTTGATATTCATTATTTGATTAAATAATTATATAATTTATTATTTTATGTTTTGAAGATTCCAAAGAATTACCGATATTTTAATATGTATTAAATACAATTCTATTTTTATATTGACAGTTGTATTTGGCACAAATTCAGTGAAGGACCTAATTTTTTAGGTAATTGAATTATTTTACGTGCCTCGGGGGTTTTTACTATACAACTGCACCTAGTCTCTATGCTCTGTGTATCTAACATTATAAAGATTTATCCTATATAATCAATTTTCAATTTTCTTAAAACTAATTATTTAAATAGATACTTAATTATCAAATTTATTTGTTGTAACTAATTGATTAATTAGGAAAATAGTATTTTGTTTTTAAAGCTACCAAACATTTATGTAATTTTTTTTTAACTATTTTTATTATTTTTTATGAAAAGAATAACTGAAACGAAAACAATAATTGATCAATAGAACTAAAACAGCCTATGCAACATTTTATCGAAATGCTGTAAAATATTTTTCTTTAGTATACTTTTGATTCGATTGCAAAATATCTAGTTTATTTTAAATAATTGTGATTTTATATCACTAACTTTAATGCTTAGAGAATCACAACATTTGGTTTTAGATTAATCATATTTCGATCAAATTAGGAGAAGAAATACTTAGTTCTATTATTTTTAAAATGTGTACTATCAATTATTCTGCGATAAAATTTAATATGAATTTATATTTACGTGAATTGGAATTATGCTATTCGATTAAAAAATATTCGACTATCTTTTAACATAAACATATTAAAAATATATTTTAGATATTTCTTTGAACGTCTCTATTTCGTTATTTTTTTGACTATTACAAGGATATTTTTGTTATATAAATTTTGTTATTTAAATTTTTTTTTATATATACACTGTGTAGAAAACGAAAGTCCTTGTCCTTAGTGATTTTTTATTTTGTCATAGAAACTACATCTAAGGCTAATTTCATAGCAACACCCTCACTTCATCCAGTTTGTTTTTACATTATTTGTAAAATTTTCGTAAATTATATTGTAAATAAATTATCGATAAAAAAGAATATAATAATAGAAAAATTTAAATTATGTTGATTATATTTTTATTTTATATATTTTTCAGATAATAAATTATGTCATCCTTGTATATTTAAATAAAAATATTAAATGAAATATACTTTCCTGTGGATGATTACTAAATAAATATATTACTATTAAAAATAAGAGCTGCAATAAACCAATAATGAATTAATTTAAATAATATAAGAAAATTATTTAAAAAATAATAATAATAAAAAAGAATGGCAACAAGACTTGCTACTCAAAGAAGTTTTGTTACAATTTCATCAACAAATAATTCTAGCAATAAGGAAAATCGAAAACAAAATAATAATATTAATAATAATATTGATTTACAATCAAGTAGTGGAAATGGAAATATTGTACAAATTACACAAATTGATTCACTTGAACATAGTGAATCGAATGAAGCTTCTGGTGTAACACTAACTGATATTATTTCTGCAGAGGTAAATTTTTTTTTTTTTTAAATTTATAAATCATTGTTCTTGCGTAACAAATCTAATTTGTTCTTAAATAATTCGATTTAAAGAAAAAAAATCAATTACAACAAACAACAAATGCTTCTGATAATAGTATAGCAGTTATTAATATTGGTCCATTGGATACATCGAATTCAAGTAATGAGGAAGGTGGTGGTGGAGGCAATAATGGTGATATACAAAATCCAAATAATATTATAACTGGAGTGACTTCATTAACTGGTGATTTATCAGATGCTAGTTCATCATCACTTTCACAACAAATTGGTGCCCAAGTAACTGTATTACAAGCAGACAACCCAAATAATAGTCCACAATATATAACAGTAACAGGTAATTTTTTTGAAATATATAAGTATATTAATAGGTAATAGAAAAATTATGATAAAGATTTTTAATATATAAATTATCGAGTTTTTGTGTGACATACATTTGTATTTTTTATCTATTTAAAGTAACACAAAAAAATATATTTGCTATCAATAGTTATCGTACCATAACTGGATTTTTAAATATATTTTTTATAAAATATTTTATATTTTGATAAAAGAAAATTGAATGTTTCTGTAGCTCCATTTTTGTGAACCATAACGCAAAATCAACCTTACTATTATCTTTGCACAAATTGTATTTTACTGTGACATTAATGTTTTTATAGTAACTCCATGTATTTAGCCTTATTTGATCTTTCTTTAAGTTTATGTATAGCTCAGATATGAGAACTACTACAATTTTTCAGTACTAAACTTGACTGTTTCTAAAGATCATTATCTTAGATTTGTTAAAGATACATTATTTTGTATATTACAAAATAATCTATTTTACGAGTAGTATGAAATACTATAAAGTCTGGTGATGGGTTGGATGGTAAAAAAAAAAGTTCGCTCTAAATTTTTTTCTATGCGTTTCCAAGGTTGGGGAGTCCGAAAATGCAAAAAAAAAGTGTCCGGGGGACGCGTACGCGTACGCTTTTTATGTGCGCAGCAACATCTCCTAGAACCGCTTTTTTATAATGATTTTATTTTAATACATTATAAATATCTAGATATAGTAAAATATTTTAACTGACTCCATGGAACTACTTACAGATGTACAATTATTAAACTGTTACACAAGAAAAATTATTATTATTTTTCATAGCAATCTTTTCAGGAGGCAATGCTATGTACTCAATTTGGGATGATTAATAACAACAAATAAAATTTATAATATAATTTCAATAATTAAAATATAAAGTCATAATTAAAAATTATAATTTACATTCGAAAATCCAAAAAAAATATTGAACTCTTATGAGATTCTCTTCAATTTGTTAATCTGATGTAAAATTTTATACTTATCAAAATAAATCAAATTTTCAATATTAAATTAGCTGATTCTAAAAAAAAAATATCCCTATTAAAATTACAACAAAAGTAAATCTCCCTTTTCTTATACTGTATTTGAAATATAATTTTCTACTACAGATTATTAAAAGCATACTATATGCTTGGTACTTTGTATCTTATTTTTGTAATTTGAAAATGTTATCATTTATATAATTTTTAATAGACACTTGCAGTGATACACTATGATTGTTGATGATGTCGATCCCAATTAAACTGTTCGGTTATATAGTATCAATGTTTTTATTAAAATACAAATAATATGAAATCTTATAAATACTTTTGTGTATTAAATTTATATCAAACAGGAGAAAATTTATTTTCCTTTCTTCTTGTGTGATTCATTATTTTATTTTACTAACCGTTTTTTTTTTTCATGAAATATATACAATTATAAATAAACAATTTAATTTAGAAACTGCCAGGTTTGATATATCTTTAAATATATATTTGTATTATAGACGATATAGAAGTACTAATAACAATGGGTGGATTTAATTTTTGTACCTGTGCTAGTTATTAAGTATACACGTGCTTAACAAATAAGGTGCATCACACGTAAAAGATATACTATTTCCACGGGTGTGCTTATTTTATGCACTGATACAATAAAAAAAGGGTATATTTTTACCTTTTGTGTATATTTATGGATGGAATTTCATTAAAAGTATTTATTTGATATAATACCTAGGGCTGATGTAGTAATAATAATAATAATATTTATATTAAAAGAGATTACAGTGTTGGACTTAAAATTATATGTACATTTGTATAATATATAATTAATGAAAAGTTATTTTTTTCCGTAAGGTTGGATGCTTAATTTTCGTTTTTTTTTTTAGGAAAAAAATTAAAGTCCTTGCATACTAAAATTATTTTATACTAATTGGGATGATAATCCTACTTCAGGCATTATGGTATCAAAAAACATAGAATGAAAATATGTACCTACTTTATAAATAAAATCTTTTTTGTTTTTAAAAGAGATTTCATTTTATAATTTGTAAATTTACTTTTTTAATTTTCAGCACTGTTTTTTCACTGCTAGATTATTTTAATAGAATGGATTTTATTTTATAAAATAATTAAATATATAAGTTTTAAAACATTTTTATTTAATATCCTGGTAGATTATGTTAACGATTATTTTTATAATATTTTGAATTGTATTAATTTATTCGAGTGAACTTTATCAGCTTATTAAATTGATAGATTATTGATACTACATCATTAATATAGCGAGCGTATATGAAAATATTTATTGTATTTTGATATACAATCATTATTTATCATAACAAATTCTAAAAAATTTAATTTGAAATTTATATTTATTTATAATATTTAAGAAACGTAATAATTTATAAAAATATTTCTATTCAATTTATATAGCTATTAAATTTTGATTAAAATAAAAAATTCTTAATTTCTCGTGTAAATATACTTAATTGGATTTAATGAATTTAAATAAATACTAATATGCATTAGTAACTTCTAATTGGAACTAATTTTCAATTAAATTCCAATGAATTATATAAAAAAAAATCATTCAATAGGAAAACATATAAATATTAATTTTCCCGTTTCTAATATCTAATTTAAAACCATAACAATATTAAGATTAATATTTAATTAACTTAAATTTTCCAGTTCAATCAACTGCGAAAGTTATAATTGATTGCATTTTGCATCAGGTAACAACAAAATTTAAAAATCAAATTCATATGTTTTTATTATATTAATATATATTGGGTATATTTAGTAAAGTAACCATTAATAAATTAATAAACTAGATTTGATTTATAGCATTTAAATTGGGTATTATTTAAAAGTAAAAAAACAGGAGGTAACAGGACTTCTTGTGCAAGCTAATGCACACTAAGTTTCACAGTTTTTATGCAAGCTAATGCACACTAACTCAATCGGGAATATTCGATTGTGTATCAGTATCAAGTTTCAAGAGCAAATTACAATTTTAAATAGTTTTACTTAATTACGTGTGACACTGGGTACATTTAACATTTTATGCACCTTCCTAATTATCTTAATTATTTTGGTTTTCTTTATATATTTAAATAAAATATTCAGAATGTAACATAAAAGACCTTTCTACTTAAAAAAATATGCAAAAATGTAATAATTGATATTTCCAGTTGACATTCAAAAAATGACTCTTCTTTGCTATTAAGAATCCCTGGTAAGGTGAACACAACAAACTTTTCTTAAAACCAAAGCAAATAATTTTCTAATACTAAGTTTGCATTTCAATTACCAAGTAGTCAGATTTAATACCCGAAAATTAATCTTTTTATTGATTGGACGCTAGGACTTACAATGCACTTTTTATAAATAGATTTAGCAATATTTCATATAATCTTATCAAAACAAATTTTCTTTCCCTCACAATTAAATGAAGAGTAAAAAATCATGTTTTCTTATAATATATTCAACAGGAGAAACTTTCCATCAGATAATATTTAAAAAAAAAAAAATTCTTTATAAATATAAACAAGCTGACAAATTGTTGATTTTCCCAGCTTTGATATAAAAATTGGACTATGAAATTCTGTACAATTTCTAGATTTGATATTTTCAAGAAAAATATAAAAATATTTTTATTTTGCTAAATACCGTATATAAAACATAAACATATTTTTTTTAAAAAAAATCTTTTCATTTATTTTTATCAGATCGATTTATCTGCTCTTTAACATCAGTAATTCTTGTATTATGTTATTTATATTTTATTTAGGTTTCCCATATTTTACGTATTTATTATTTGTTTCCCTGTTTGTGCAAAATACGTTTTGTACAATAATTGAACAATTAAATTTTAGTAGATGAAGCCCAACATATGTGATTGGTTTTTATTGTCTGCTGATAATAAAGTGCAGAAAATTTTACACTTGTTATATTTCTACATTTATAAAATGTGAAAATTTTTCTAGAATATTTAAGAAGTTATAAATCTTTTAAATTATATTTAAATTTAAACCTATATTTTTAAGTCATGGTAGTTATAATTAATTGAAAGGTAAATGCAGGATCCAAAGAAATCAAAAATATTGAAATCCGTATTAAAGTACGAAGATATTTAATACTCTAGTTAGAATTTAAATAGATTTTTATAATTAATTTTTATAAATTTATAAAATTTTATAACTAAATTAATTCAAATTATTCGTATCAACTTTTAAATATTTTATATAAATAAATTTATACCATTCACTATTACAATATAACACAATAAAGCCAGGGTAATTTGTTATTGGTATCATAGGTTTGAGCTAGTGCAAAATTATGTAGAATTTTAAAATATAGAAATTGGATTACATAAGATTAGAATAGCAAGCAGAAGCAGTACATTATATCAATATTATTTCTAAATTTTCGATATCGTTTGGTTTTGGACCCATATCCTTTTATCAGATCAAAAGGACAAATACGAAAGGGTTAAAAGATAATTAAAAGAGGCCAAGCAGTTTAATAAAAAAAAAAGTACAAAGTATCTTTTGAATTTATTTATATTGAAAAAATTAGTGATCTATCTATACATCTATAGAATTAGAATATAGTATGCAAAAGTAAAATAATGTCATTTTTTAATTCGTGATCAGCTACTTACTACTATATTAGTTAGAAATTTTTGGAAATCATAGTTACAAATAAAAAGTTTTATGTTTAAATTAAAAATTAATTAAGATTTTTTACTGAATCAAATTCTTAATATACACATTAGGAATCTAAAACAATGAACCCCAAAATATATTATTTTTTTTTGTAAATAATTAAACTATTTTCCCATCCTACTTTGGTGAAATAAGCACTTATATTCTTGACCATCGATTGACATTAACTTAGACACAAGACCCCGACTCGCTGTTAATAAAATATTTACTCATCATTGTATTTTTAATGTATCATATAAATTATGAATTATGACTAAAATCTGTTCATATTTCCAAAACATTTCATTCAAAAAAATACATAAAAGTCGGAACAACATCCCGGAAGGTTTAATTCGAAAATTTAATTAGATTAAGAATTACAGAACTGGGTATAGTAGTCCTATATATCATCATTGTTTACCTGGGATTTTGTTATCTTATAGATGTTTTACAAAGTCCGGGTTATGTATGAACCTGATAATGTGTTTAATAGAATTAGATTTGATATTCTATAGTTTTAACTATATTAGCTTTTATTGTTTTACTATATTTATTACTTATTTTACTAAATCATATATTTTTGCAAGTATATTATTAGTTATGCAACAGTTTGTAATTGTAACTTATCTGTGATACCGTGGTACAAAAGTACCTGGATTAGATATTGACATGTCAAATCTCATTTTAATCAAACATTTTTATTTAAATATAATTGATATAATTTTTTTAGTGTGTTATATATACAATTATATTTTTGGTATACTGTTTTTGCTACAATTCTTCAGTATTTAATAAATTTTCAATAATTTAGTATATTTAATTAGCATATTAAATTAATTTACATATTTCAACTGTCTCAACAATACTCTAATATTTAATAATTAATAATATATTATTATTTTTAGATATAAAAAAAAACATTAGAAAAGTTTAATTGAATTAATATTGTTATAAAGAATTCTTTTGGTTTTATTATATTTAAAACATAAAAAAAAAATTATGGAAAAAATTTCAATTAAAAATCAAATAAATAGCAATTAAAAAAGTTTAAAATAAATAAATATTTATTTATTTTTACATAAATTATTTGTGGTTAACTTTTATGGTATCTTTTTTTTTACCTTTATGCATATTTCAGATTTCCTAAACAATAATAAAAATTTATATTAAATTATTTATATTAAATTTAATAAAATATAATATTTTTTTTTTATTATTTTTTTGTTAAATTTCAACAAAATATTACAAACAATACTTCTGAAAATATACTCATACTATTAAAATAAAAACAGAATCGAATTATGAAATTTTCCATATTTCTGTTGTACTTGATATCACAAAAATCATATAAATTCCTTTATTTTTTTGTTGGATGATGATGATGATACCTATATAATATATAGGTATCTTTAGTAAAAAAAAAAAAAAAAAATTTATATGATACCAATGATACTAATGATACCAACAATTTTTGTTTGGATGCTGTTGTCGTTGTTGACTTTTTGCCAGTGTGTATACCAACCAAACTGTTTACAGAAAAAAAAAATCAAAAATAGAGGAGGTGTTCTGCGTATAAATAAACAACAATGATTGGTTGGATTTCACCCTCTTAAAATTATATACATATATATATATATATATATACATAATATTAAGGATATAGAAATAAAATATAATCCGAAATAAAATCAGGAAAAAACCTTCAAAATTGAAATGAATAAAAATCAAGTGCTGTATTTATTTTACAATACCAAAAAAAGAAGAAGAAAAAAAACACGGAATATAAATGGTAACCAATATTTATAGTAGTCTAAAATAGTAGGTGGATCACTTTCACCTGATGAAATGATTTTTGTTGTTGTTGTTGTTGTTATGATTGATATTCCATTGTACTTATACAGAGTTAACATATAGAGTTCATGTTGTTGAAGATATACTATAATATTTTAACTGAAAGTAAAATATTTGAATATAATCTTCTCTTTATTTTTCCAAATATTTTAAAAAAAAAAAGTCAACAATCAAATCTAGAATATATTAATTTCAAAATATTCAAATTATGAAAATAGTTATATTTAAATCAAAATAAATACTAATTAATTAACTAAAGAATTTCTTGAAATGGAATATTTTTTATAGAATTTGATGAATTATAAATATGTATTTAATTTATATATATATAATTAAGTTTTGTAAACTTATGAATATTTTTTGTGGTCTTTTGAAATAATTATCTTAAAATAAATCAACGAAGAATTATGATATCGTTATATTCAGTTGATAAATTTGCCAAAATTAACTTTAAAAGTTATCACTTTTCTTAGTTAACACATTACAGTGCATTTTATAAAACTTCAAGCAAAATTCTGGTGGTTGTGTTTTACAATTTATTTTAGGAATACTTCTTAACGCTTCATATTTACTACACTCATCACTCACAATCTTTTAGTAAATATTTCCCAATTATGATGAAGTATATAAAGGATTTTTGATTTTTATTAGATTTATTTTAATTTCCGGAAAGAAATATTTAAATATATGGATCAAATTGAAGATACAAATTTAGAGGAGAATTTTGAAGATAGCTTTTCAGAAATTTGCAGCGATTGTTAACACCTTGATACCGATTTTCATTTTCTGAAATTTGTAATATGGGGTAGGAAATTATAGTTATTACCGATATGTAGAGACATTGAGGATCTATTTAAAAATATATAGATAAATGTATTTTAAGACTTTTTTCTTAGATTTTAGTGATTCCCATATGGTTTACAACTCTAAACCACTGGAAAGGCTTTAAAAAGCATCCAAAATATTACATGTCTCTCCAAAATATCATCACTATCATAATCTTCATAATCGTTGGAAATATTTGGAAGGCTATCTTCAAAATTCTCTAAATTTTTATCTTTTATTTTAAATATATGAATTTAATTATTTAAAATCTTTGGGATGTTTCATTTTATAATCTGTATGAAATTGATCAATATATTAAGTTTATGTATATATGTACGTAATGAATTTTAAGAAAATTTTTGAAAATTTGTTGTATTTCAGACATTAAAGAAAATGTATTATAAATGTTTCTAAAGATTTTCTTTAATTACATATATAATCTTATTATTTTATGTATAGTCATTGAATTTTTATAATGATATTCATTTTTTTTTTAAAGAATTTGCTCATATTTCAAGGTTTGCATAATATCAAGCAATTTCATTAAACAGCTTAATATTATATATTTTCGAACCTATCAATTATTATTGTTACTGATATTGCAATTTAAATTTTTCATTGAACCCCTTTAGATAGACTAATTTTTAGTCCTAATTTTGTCCTACAATTTTATAATAATTTCATCTCTACTGATATCAGGAAATCGGAAAAACCTCACCCTTTCCAACAGGTGAAAATCCTATATATACAAATACATGTTCAAAAAAAAATTATTCGTGGAAATTTTTGTTTTGTCTGTAATTGTATTTTATATATAAATATATATGTATATTGTATATATATATATGTTTATAACAGATTTTATACAAGGACTTTATATAATAAGATAGATTTAATATTAAGATATGATGGGTACATTTTGCTGGGATAAAATTTTGATTTTTGAATCATAATTCAGTTATAATTTTACCGTCATCGTGTCGTCTGGTTGCTAGGCGTAAAGTATCTGGATTGGAAGTGTATATATATACATTTAATTTACTTATATTATATGTATATATACATATATATATATATATTTAAATTATATCAATCAAGAAATTTATTGCTTTCACTTTCAAAATTTATATTCTTGTTTACATATTATATATATATATAAAAATAGATACTATAGTTATTTACTCCTGGGATGTTGAAAATGGTTTCATTTTTCATTGCAGCTTATATAGTAATTGAACAGAAAATAAAAATATAATATAGATTTTGTTGTGTAATTTAAATAAAAAAAAAGCATCTCATTACAATTTTGTAGTAAAATAATTTCATTCAATATTATTATTGCTGCAGAAAAGAATAAACTAGTTCATCACCATTAGTGACGACCTTTACTATACAGTGTATTAATCTAAAATTTCAATAAAATAAAAGTAAATTGTTTTCTTTTTGGATAAAAATGGATAAATATTTCATCAAATGTGTAATTAAAATTAAATCATAAAATTAATTTAGTTAAAAAAACATTGTGAAAGTTTTTTTTTAAATTTTATAATTACTTTTTTATGCAAGTTTTTAACATTCTAATTAAAAATATACGAATTAAATAATTTTCATAATAAATAAATAATCATAAATATAATAAAAAAAAAAAAACTTCAAAATAAAGGATTACTTTTAAAAGTTATTGGATATGTACAGAAGACAACAACATTTACCATATTGTGGAGGTATTTTTGTTTTAACATTAAAAGTATTTTAGAACCGATCATTTTGATAACAGCTAAAAAATTATAGTTTTACTTATTTAAAAAAAAGAATACAATTTTGTTGTTGAAAAAATTGTTGAAATTAATAATTATCGGATAATGAAAAAGAAATGAAAAAGCGTGACATGACTTAGTATAACCGTCGCATTAATGGTGAATAATCCTAATTCACTAAAGCTAACTTTTGACAAAATTGCCTTTTAATATGAATTAATTTCGTTCTATTTAATTTCTTATTGCTTAATATATTGTTAATTAACAATAAAAATAAAATTTCAAGCTATTTGACTATTGAAAAAATATATAATTTTTTTTTTTAAAAAACAATTTAAATTTTTCTTTTTAATAAAAAAAAAATTAAGACTATTCCTGATACTGAATTGTTGCTATTAACATATTCTTTTTATGGTTCCTCTCCACTATAGAGATTGGACTGGACATCACTAAAAACGTTTCATCCCTTATTCTAGCGTTCGATTATTACTTGAGCTGATAAGTAACAAAATTCTTCCAGATTTTTCATCCACGACTTTAGTATTCTCCCACTTTTGCTCTTGTTCATTATTTTACCCTGAAGTGTACTTGAAGAATTCTGTATTTCTTGTTTGAAAATATAAGGCCTACGTATCCAATATTTCTCCTCTTAATTGAACTAAATAACTCTATCTTATTTTACCAAATATGTTCAACACTTCAGCGTTGATAACCTTATCTGAAGGCAAAAGCTTCTATTTTTTTATTTCGTTTATCACTTAACCATTTATCATTCATTTTTAAGCTGCAAGACTATGACAATTTGTTGCTTAGAAGAATTAGCAAATATGCTATAATTAACAAAATTAAATTTGTCAGTTTCTTAAATTTATTTACAAATTCATAATTTCACATTTTTTATGTATAAACACTGATAATTTTGTAAATTAGGAATTACAACCATACTATCATAACACTGAAAAAATTAAATATATAAATTTAAATTCATCAAATATTTTATAGTTAATTATTATAAAAATCGTGAAAATTTTAATTTCTATTAAGTAAATTTTGTATAACTTTGCAGAAAAATTAAATTATTGATTAAATTGTAATTCAAGTAAATAAATAATTTTATTTGATAATAATTGTAAATAAATCATTTTGATAATTATTATTGAATAATTAATATATGGACAATTTAATTCAATAATATTTTTTCAATATTTGTTTTCAATAAATAATATTAAGTATAAATAAATGAATATAAATTTGCCGTAGGTATGGAAGTGATTAACTTAAAATCTTTATAATATAATGAAATAAAGACAACGTGTCTTATTTGTTGGTTGTTAGGAAATAAGTTACACTGTATTTTTTTTATCTGTAGTACTAGAAGTAATGCCCATAAACTTTAATGTCCTTCCACTCGTTGTGGGATTTCATGCCAATTTGGAAACAAAATAAAACCGAATTTTTTGAACAAGAGTTCTTGTCTTTTTAATGAAAGACTCAATAATTTTAAACTATATTTGGTTCTAAAATTAACTTTTGTGAAATTTCGAATGCCTTGCATTACCAGATGACAAGTAGTAAGTTATTCTGGATGTAGTAACATTATTTTAACAACTATGAACAGCTATGTAAGTGGTAGCCTATTAATTCAAGTTTTAATGCTGTGTTTCTCTAATAATTATATATTTATTTTGTTATTTAAGAAGTTTGTATCTAATTTATTAACATTTGTTTGTTTTCGGTGATGGAAACATCAGAACTTAATCCATTACGGATAGTAAAATTATTTCTCAGCATGTGAAAAAGTGGAAAAAATGAAGCTTAAGGATAAAAGATATTTTCTTTCTTTATATATATATATTATGATCTGGGGTAATACCATTTTAAATATATTGTTTTTAAATAATTTCTTTATTAAAAATATTAATATAACTAACAACAACAGTTAATTAAAAAAATTAATATGTTTTTATTATTTAATAAAATACACAAAATCGGGAATTTTTTCTGTAGACAAAGTAAAGAAAATAAACCGATATTTCTTAAAATATGAAATATATTTAGTACAATCTAAAATTTGCTCAGCTTTAAGTAATGTTATTTTAAAACTTTTTAATGTGATACCATTTTCCGACAACAAATATTGAAACAAACTCACTAATAGAAGATTTATTCACTATACTTATAGAACTGATATTCTTATAGCTCGCAAAATCGCATTCCATATAAAATTTTAAGAATGTGTGATGCTAAAATTTAAGCTGTCGATGCTTAAATTTTTACATTACGTAAGTTTAGCTGTATACGTGGATTGCAATTGAAAGTCTTTATTACGGAATGAACCCTGTGCTCAATGCCAAATATAGACCCGTTTCGTTCTTTGAAAATTCATTTGCTATAAATTATGTTTAAAGTGCAGTACCGAAGAATTAAACGCTTGCGTTTAGGACTTGAAGCTTAACAATACATTTAATTTAATTCTATCAAGATAAACCAAACGCTTGCGTTTAGGACTTAAAGCGTAGTAATACATTTAATTTATTTCTATCATGTTATTACAGTTTTAGACAAATTATTCTTTTTATTTTTAAATTTTCCCATTACATTTAATAATTTCACTTTTTATTTTTATTTTTCCAGTATCAACTCAGGATACGGGTGGTGTGCCGGGAGAATCTTATCAAGTGCAATATTTAAATCCGGATCATTATCAGGATAATTCACAGGGTCAAAATCAAATGTAAATATATTCTATGTCTAAAATTTTGTTTATTATACAATATTTGTATGAAATATTTTAAATTAGAACGTATCCATTTTGTGCCGTTGGTGATTATCAATCAAATAGTCAATCTTATTATTCAACAACAACAAGTGGTAATAATTATACAAATTCAACGAATAATACATCTACAACACAGCATGCATCAATGCCTTACATTGTTCCTATTGATGAAGGAATTTTATTATCCTCACAAAATCGTGATTCACCACAAAGCCTATCTGTAAGTAAAATTCATTCTGATGGAATCTAAATTTATTGATTTTGTGTAAAACCTTTAAAAGTGTAAGAAATGTTTGCATAAAATTTACTTACACTTTATTTAATCCAGCCAATAATGTTTTTCCAAAAATATTTTAATTTTTTTTTTTTTTTTTTACTAAAATTTAGGAAGTAGCTTACATACATGAAAATCATAATGCACCACAAACTCCAACATCAACTACTACCAGTTTAAATGATACTGATACAAATGCAAGTTTAAATCATGCTACACGAATATCACCAGCAACAGTAAGAATATATTTTTTATTTTAATAAAATTAAATAAATTTCAACAGGTTTTTTTTAAGTAGATTCGTTATTCGTAAAATTATAATTTTATATAATTGGTATCATTTATTGTACTTATAAGAAATTTTAAAAATAGAAAGATATTTTTTAGAATTAATTTAACTTTATATAGCGAGCGAAATTTCAAAATCTGAATTAAAATTTTATATACTTGAAGTATTTTATCTTCTAATTTATCTCGTTATGAAATTTGCGAAAATATTCGTAAATGTTATGTTCATTTACGAGTATTTTAGTTCTGGTTAATTTAAGTGAAGACGATTTTATTAGTTATAGTTATAGTTTTTTTTTTCTGAAAATATCAAGTATTTCTTTTAATTAAACATATGATAAAAGAATATCAAATTTTCATTATATGAAATGATACAATAAAACTATTGAGATATCCTTTTTAAAAAATGTAATCTTGTACATCTTCTACTATCAATAAATGTCTTTCACCACTTCAATTTATTCAATTTCTTTTAAATTTTTTTGAAATTTGAAATTCTGTATGATAATATCTATACAGTTACTGTGGTTAATTTAGCAGCCATGAAAATTAGTCAGCAAAAGTAGACTCTCTAATGGACAATAGACTGACTAAATTTAGTCTGTCCAGCAACCATGCACCGTTGCGTATTGAAAATTTTGAATTTATTTAAGATGCGAAACTAATGCACTGTCAGATGAAAAATAAGATTTCTAGTAAGTGGGAGTAAAATAATTGTTTGTATAGAAATGCGAATTTGATTAACAAAAGATTTTAAATGCATGATACCTCTGAAATTTTGGGGTTTCAAGACGCAACTGCACAGGATTACTAGACCTTCAATTTCTTGTTTAATGAGTTCATAAGTGGCACACAACACTAACTAAAATATCTAAAGTAAATCCATTGTTAGCTGTCCGGCTATAATCTTAGCATAAATTAATTATATACATAAATTCAAGTACTGTTTTAAATAATTTGGATTTGTTTTTTAATTCATATTCAATAAATTTATTTATAGGTTTCTTGGTTAGTTGAAAATTATGAAACCGCAGAAGGTGTAAGTCTTCCACGTTCTACTCTATACAATCACTATAAACAACATTGCGATGATAATAAATTGGAAGCAGTAAATGCTGCAAGTTTTGGTAAACTAATAAGATCTGTTTTTACTGGCTTAAGGACACGTCGTTTAGGTACACGTGGTAATTCCAAATATCATTATTATGGAATACGTTTAAAACCTGGTTCATCATTAACAAATAATGCTGTTGATGAAAAGCCTGTAATTTTTTCTGGACATTCTAGTAATTCAACAAATAGTAATAAGTCTAATAAAAGACATGGTCCTAAATTAGAAAATTATGAAGCTTGTTCACAAGTAAATTACAAAGTTTATATAAAATTTAAATTATTACATTTTATAAACTTTTTTTTTTTTTTTTAA
Organism: Rhamphomyia laevipes; assembly: GCA_963920725.1. Classification (NCBI taxonomy): domain Eukaryota; kingdom Metazoa; phylum Arthropoda; class Insecta; order Diptera; family Empididae; genus Rhamphomyia; species Rhamphomyia laevipes. The sequence goes on along the minus strand of OY987257.1, from coordinate 42,260,875 downwards.
ATAAATAGTATATTGGAGATGGAGCTACTGCTATTCCTATAATACCAAATATTGATTTTGATGATTCCCTATTACATGAAATAACATTGGATGATATTGAAATATTTCGTTCAATGTATCGTGAACATTGTGAATTATTTTTGGATGCTGTATTGAATTTAGAATTTAATACAATTGAGTCATTGTGGCGTGATTTTTGGCGTTCATCAGATAATTTAGATGAATGTGAGGAAGAGAAATATTTAAGTAAAGCTAAATTATTTTTAATGTGTCAAGGAGATAATATTCAAAAATTTATTAAAGAGGTAATGATTTTATTTATTACATGAAACACAAATCACATATTAATTATTGTTATAATTTTTTTTAGGTTGATTATGCTTTTTATCAGAATTTAGTAGAAGTTTTAATACCCGATGTTCTACGATCAATTCCAAATTCTCTAACACAAGCAATTCGTAATTTTGCGAAAAATCTGGAAATATGGTTAAATGAATCAATGATCGGTTGTCCCGAAAAAGTAGTACAAATAAAAGGTTCAGCTGTTTCAGCATTATGTCAAACATTACGACGTTATACATCATTAAATCATTTAGCACAAGCAGCTAGAGCTGTTCTGCAGAATAGTTCACAAATTACTCAAATGTTAAGTGATTTAAATCGTGTTGATTTTCACAATGTTCAAGTAAGTTAATATAATATATATAAATATACATTTTTATAAATAAAAATATATATAAAATGTAAATTATTTAGCAACAAGCTGCTTGGGTATGTGGATGTGATACATCAATTGTTGAACGACTTGAAATTGATTTTAAATCAGCACTACAACAACAAAATAGCTTAGAACAATGGGCAGCATGGTTACGTCTTGTTGTTGATTCAGTATTAGAAGAATATCTTGGCAAACAAAATTTTTCAAAAGCTGCACGTCAATTTTTATTAAAATGGAGCTATTATAGTTCAATGGTAATTCGTGATTTAACATTACGTTCAGCATCAAGTTTTGGTAGTTTTCATTTAATACGATTACTTTATGATGAATATATGTTTTATTTAATTGAACATAAAGTTGCTGAAGCTTCTAATACAACTGCAATAGCTGTTATGAGCGATAAATTGGTAAATATTTGTTATTTATACTATTTTTTTTTTTATAACAGATTTTTTATATTGTTTCATAAATCTATATTTTACAGAGAAATCCAGAATTTGAATTTTCATATCCTACAGAACTAATTACGAAAACTAATGAAATGCATCCACATAAACGATTAAAACATTGAAAATTACTTTTTTTAACTAATTTATAAACACAGATAAAAGTTTTTAGATAGGTCAGGATATTAATTTTAATAAAATATTTATTGCTTAACTTATTAATAGTAAAATATCGAAAATTTAATAATATTAAAATTTATGCTTGAAATAGACAAATTTTGTCATTGAATATAGAAATACATATTTGTAATATTTTGAAATTTAAAGAGTTATTTTGCACCCAAAATACTAAAAAATTAAAGGATCAATAATTACATAAAAATATATCTTGTAAATTTATAAGAATCATTAAAACATAAAAAAAAATCTATTTATATAAATAAATTACTATATTTTAGTTTATTTTATTAGTTATTTTATTTATTATTTAAATATCCTAGTCAAGTTAGATTATATAATGTTTAGTATATATAGGAGATTGTTTTAAAAATTTCTACAAATTAAAATTGTACTGTAGATTTTTGGTGGAAAAAAAAACATTAAATATGTAATAATTATAATTAAAAAAAAAACATAATTCTATGAAAATACAAATTGAAAAATTGTCGCAAAATATGTGAAAATAAGAGATTTAATTATATATTTGGCAAATAATTATTATTTATAAAAAAGTAAAACATATTTTTTTAAATATCAATGTAAAATTTGAAATTTCGGTTCTCTTATCCTACAATAATAAAATAATGACAAAAAAAGAATGTAGTTAGTTTTAATTTTATAAAATAAAATATACAAGAAATTTTATTGATCATAATAGTCCTAAAATCCGTAATTATTTTGCATAAAAGTAAAAGAGTCAAATTTTATTAGTTACTAAATTATCAGTATAAATACTATTTTTTTAATACAATAAAATTATAAAAATAAATCATTGACATAAATAAATAACTTATAAGTAAATATTCTTTATAATAAATATATTTTCTTTATAGAAAATATATTATTATGAATTTGTGTAAAAATTATATTTAAACAAATATAAAACCGTCCAATGAGAAATCGTTTCGAACAAAATAAAAATTGCAAATTGGCCAGTTAATAATTTATTTCAAAATTCACTTATTAGTAATTAGATTGAATATTTAGGCAGATAAATTATATTTTCTTATAATTTTGAAAGGTCATAAACATAACTATAATAAATTAAAAATGAATAATGGCACTTTTAATTAAAAATTAAAATTATAAATATACAAATTAAAATATAAATTCAATAGAGAAATAGAATTTTTATTAATTCCAATTAAATTCCAAAACTATAAAAAATGAAATTTATAAATGCATTCAAATAATTATAAAAAGTGACGATTCTTTGTATAAGTTGTATAATATTGAGAGATCTCTTTTTTTCATAAATGAAAATATTTTATTTTTTGATAAATAAAATAAAAAAATTACAAATGGTTTTTTTTTTTTATTTTCAAATGTTTTCTAGTCTTTAGAATTATATCTATAATTACATTTTTATATTTTATTGAAATTTTCAATAAAGATAAACTTATTTTATATAATATTTAAAATAACAAATTAAAATTAAAGAGAATTTTTCGTGTGTGTGTGTGTTATTTGTATTCAATTAAGGAATTTTTTTTGCAAAATATCACTAATAAAAATAAAAATTGAATAAATTTATTTTGAAAACCAAAGAATTTTTATAATACATACTAATAAATATTCGTGTGACTTAATTATTTATTGAAAAGAAATTAAAAAATAAAAGTTGTAAAAAAATAAATCAAAATAAAAAGCACATCAAATTAAAAGATTTTATTATAATAAAATTCATAAATAATAAATAAATAAATGGAATAATTTTTGAATTTTGGAAGTTTTTTTCATTAAAATATTTTAAACTATAAAAGTGTATAAGTAGAAGATTTAATTTTCTAGAGTAAAAATTAATTTCGTAGAACGATGAACTTCTTTTTTATGTTCCATGTCGGTTACTGACGTCGGTCCAAGGTATATAGAATTAATAAGGTAATATATTGCGCATGTATGTTTTATCTCTTTCACACATTATGACGTCAGCCGGCGACAACTTTATATTTATAGTAATAATAATTGTAAGGAAATATATGAAATATCATATTATTTAATTATAGATTTCTTGTAAAATCTCAAAAAAAACCTTTTAAATATTTGAAGAATAAAAAAACATAAATTTACAGATTAGTTTAATTGACGGTTTTATTTAATTTTCTGTTATTACTAAAAATTTTTTTTTGTAAATCTGAATATAAAATTCTTATTTTAAAAAACATTTTACATCGAAAAAACAGTTTTTTTATATCTGCATGCAGATCAATATTTTCCGATGCTTCCATTAATTTTTAATATAATTTTGACCTATTTTTAATTTATTTTCAGTATTATAATTATTAAAAATATCTTCTAAACATTTTAATTTTTCGAGAAAAATATTTTTTTAAAATAAGATTTAAATTAAAATATCCAGAACAATTTGCTGAATAAATTTTTTTTGGGGACTACAAACCCCAAAAAAAAATTATTCAGCAAATTGTTCTGGATATTTTAATTTAAATCTTTTTAAAATATAACCAGCTAAATATTCTAAAGTTTCGTATTCCATATCTGACAATGCTTGAAAATTGTCGACGTGATGTGATGTGTTTGCAGATAGTTTCTCAGCCAAAGGTTGGAGTAATTCTGATGTAATTGCCGATTCTTCAAGATGACTAAAGCTATTTTCTCTGTCATCCAAAATCACATCCATTTTAATATTATTTTCTTTTTCTATGCTTCTACATTAGCTGACTCTGATAATATACCTAAGTAAGAATATTATGTTAATATTTAATTTAAGTTATTTTATTGTTGTGCAAAATAAATACCATCATTCTAAATCTTCGGTGTCTGTCATTTTGTCAGATTTACTTAAAACCAAACAAGGTTCAACAACTTCTTCAATTAAAACTTCTTAAATTAAAACTTCTTCAGGTTCTTTTAATAAATCACTAATCATTGATTTAATGTTCTTTTTTATTAATACTATCACATCATTGGCTAGTAGATGTAGATGGAAGATTTTTTACTACAGAACTAGATGGAAGATGTTCTGTAGGAAATGCATCTGGTATTAATTTCTTAGAACATTTGGGCGAATATTTAAGCAACTCATGCCGCAAATTACGTATATAATGTTCTGGTTTAAAATGTTTAGAGCAGATAGAAGATGTTTTTAGATTAATTTTATCCTTTCTTTGGCATTTGTTTCCCCAAATTTTCGCACTCGTTTCGCCTTTTGGAAAACGAAAAAATTTCACATCACAATTACTTATATATGTTTTAAGTTTTTTGTTGTTGTGACTATCACAACAAAACACAGCACAAACCACCATAATTTAATTTAGTTATTACTTTAATTATTAATATTATATATAATTTAATACTGTTACTGTTTTCTAAATTTTATAATTTCAAGTATTTTATTTTAAACTCACTCCACTGAACACAATCGAACAATTGAACACAATTTTGTTTATTAATATTATTATATTAATTATTAATATTATAAATATTTTAATACTGTTAATGTTTTCTAAATTTTATAATTCAAAATATTTTAACCTGACTCCAAACACAATTTTGTTTATCTTTATATTATATTAACACAATTTTTATTATTAATATTATATATATTTTAATTATTAATATTATATATATATTAAAACTGTTAATATTTTCTAAATTTTATTATTCTAAGTATTTTAACTTGAATCCGAACATAATTTTCTTAATATTTATATTAACTTTCAGTTATATTTCAAAATAGTTGTCGCCGGATGACGTACATGCGCAGTAAAAACCAAAATAGAAACTCGGAATATATTACCTTATAAATTCTGTTTATCGTGACGTCGGTCATCAAGTTTAGTTGATCTTATTGCTGTTAATAAATTTAATGAAGTTGTGTCGCACAATTTTACTAGATTTTGCAGCCACGTTGTTCTTCTGACTGCCGATGACTTTTCCCTGTAATACTAGTTATTTTAGTGTATATTTTTCATTTCAAATGCAATTAAAATATGTATTATTTTTTAATTTTAAGTTTTTTCAGTGTTTTATTTTAATTTTATTTTCGAGTTCTCTTATATAATAAATATTGTAGGTAACGAGCAATATTAAGAAATACTAAAGGTTTATATTTTTTTAAAAAACTATTGTTGAATTAAAATTAACGATAAAGTTCAATTTAAATTACATATATATTTTCATAATTCTATGTTATACATTTAGTAATTTTACTAAAAGATACAAAAAATAAATAATTCTCAACTTATGGTTCAAAATTAACTTTAAATTTATATCCTATAATATAATTTTTTTTGAAATTTACTACATATATATATAAAAAAAATTAATATTATTATCTTTATTATTTATTTTAGGTATATAATTATAAAATGATTTTTCAATATTTTCAACACAGCATAAAAATGTTTCTTGTATTAAACCATTTTCAATTTAATTTTTCCGAAAATTATAATTTGATTTTAACTTTTTGTGCGAATCTTTTTTTCCTTCAATTAATCAATTTTACTTTCTGTAATATGTAAATAAATCCAATTATGTATTTTTATTGAAAATTATTGTATATTTTAAAAGATTTCATACTATTTGTAAAATTATCACTGTATTCATTCGATATAAAGTAAAATGTTTGTTAATGGTATGACACAATATTCTCAATTTCAAAACTATCTATATGTTCAGAATTTTCGTCATTTGTAAATGAACTATCTTCGATTATAATGTTATTATTAGTTTTTGTACAATTTCGTATTGACTGCAAAATCCCAAATTTAAATCAAATGATTTTCTAATGTTAATCCAATTTCTTTGTGAATTTTCCAAATTTTTAGAATATCTGAAGATATTTTTTTGAATTGCTTCTTTAGTATATTTTGAATTTTATAATTCTAAATTCTAATGGTTTGACAAGAGAAGAATAATATTAATTTATAGTACTATATACTATAGATAAAATTTATCTATTTAATATAGATATATATATAGTCAAAGGTATTTTAACATACATTTCCCACTAAAAAAATATTGACCACAGCGTTTCGTCGTAACGATCCAAATTTCAATTTAGTTTTTTCAAAACTTAAAAAAATAAAATTGTAAGTTGTAAATTTCAGTTATGACAAAATTGTGAAGATTTATTCGGTTGTAAAAATAAGATCAAGTTAACGATTTAATTTAGATTATTTTTTATATTATTAATCTGAATTCTGAAATAGGCTGTGATCGGATAAATTATCTATAATTGGTAATTATTATAGAATTATAAAAATAAACAATGAACAATAAATTAACAATAAAAACTAATGGAATTAATAAATTAACAACTACAGTTTAATTTAAAATCTTCCTGTTTTGGACTTATACATTACATATTTTCTTTTAGTGAATGTTAAAACCTTTTCTTTTATTATTACGCTGTGATTACACTAGCCATAAATGTCTGATAGAAATGTTAGACATTTCTATCTGACATTTTTTTTTACAGGTAAAAAAACACGCTGGCTATTTGATGTCAGACATTTCTGTCCAACATTACATTTGTAATCATGTCGTCAACAAAAAAGCAATTAGCTATAAAAATATTTTTAATAATATAGTTATTCACACCTTAATTAATATACATATATCTTTTATTTATTTAGCAGTAAACTAATTTTTTCACTCTAATAATCACCTCAAAGTAATTAAATTTTAAATTTAATTACTTTGAGGTGATTATTAGAGTAGCCAACTTCACTCACGAGTCAACATAAGTGCTACCGGCAGGGGACTGCTGGAAAAGAAGAGAAATAAACGAATTGCCAAAAAATAATATGAAAAATTTTTAATTTCCCTGTTTTTAATTATTACTTGATTATAATGGTTAATTTTAAACAATACACATATAGTTAAATTTAAATTTACTAATATATATAAATTAAATTTTCAACTTTTTTTTTATTTTCTTTTATATTTAAATTATTTCTCTAAAGGCTTCGACATAAAATCAAAGTTTAGCTTCAATGCTACTAGATGCCACTACATTTATGTTGACTACGAGTTTTATTTTAAAAATATAAGAAAATGACAGATTGTTAGCAGTTCATATCTTTATAGTCAAAAGTTTAATCAAATGCCCATTTATAGAACATAGTTATTATTTAAAAATTTACATTTTTCGCATTCGGGATCATCTCAATTTTTACTCAAAACTTTTTAAAAATTCACTCAAAATCATTAAAACATAATATTACAACCTGTTTTGGAAGCAAATTTGTATTGCTATTAACTATTTCTATTGATTTCTTTTTGCTACTTTACTAAAAACAACGCATAATATTAATAATAAAAATATATTTTAAATCTTCTAGATCTTTTTATCTATAAAGGATATCTAACTTCATAGCATTTAACTACATAACACACTTGAACACTTCCCCTGTCCTAATGTTTCAATTTGGTTTGACCATGCGATTGCATATTGAGATGATACGAAACGTAAATCTGGATTCACTTTTAACGGAACAAAAATCAGATATTAACATATTACGAAACAATACTTTAAGTCAGATTTAGGTTTTAGTAAATTAAAATTTAAAATTTTTTGTGAATTTCTACTCGGAAAATTTGAGTTTGTTGAACAAAAAGTGTTTAAACAAAATATGTACTCGTGTAGGGTAGGTTCAAACAGGTTTAAATATTGCCATGACACCTATTGTTAATTTTCTGATTTATTCTAACATATGGTTATTTGAGTCAGATTATATTTTGTTCTCACTGTGACATTCGGCTTGTTTTATTTGTTTATCTTTTCTATTTTTAATGAACACGTGCATATACAAATTAAATAAATTGGACTTATATTAATTTAACACAATTCTTCAGAATGCAATCAAAGACACCAATAACATCTTCTTATAATATTTTAAATAATTTTCTATCGGAAAATACAAAATATCAGGTAAATGACATAAAACAATCTATGGGTAATTTAGATGAAATTGACGATGATGATGAAATTTGGATACTACAATGTCCCAAAAGCATAGAACCACAACAATTAAAGGAACACAAAATTAAATTACCTGGTAAAAGTAATTGTGATTTAATAGAAACTTTTGCTGAAGAATTTTCAAAAAATACGGAAATATGTTTGGGTTTTAAAGCTGATGATAAATTTCAAATAAAACAATTTCCAATTAAGGGTAGTATACTAGTAAGAGAAAAGTTAAAAGTAGTTAAGACTGAGAAATCTAATGACGACATCAATAATATATCATCTATACGTGTCCCATTTCCAGCTAATTTAAAAATTCGTCATCCAATACATGGTCACCAATTTGAGGAAAGAGTTCAATTAGATGAAGATATTCGTAAACGACTAAGGGAATCTGATGAAATTATTAAAAAGAAAAAACTGAAAAAATCTATTACTACTATCAAAGAAGAATATTCCAAAAGCAGTTTATCTGATAAAAAACGTAAACACAAATCCGATAAAAGTAAAGTTCATAAAGAATTGAAAGTTGAAATTGATGATGAAGATATTTCAACAGATTTAGCTTGGATTAAAAATATATAAAATAAAATAAACTTTTTTTAATACAAAATTACAAGTTTTGTTTTTTATTTATTTTAGAAATGAATTTATTCACAATTTAACTTTCTGCATCGCGCCATCTATATTTTTTTATGCGTTTTAAAAATGAATTTGCATTTTTGAAAATTATTGTGAACTTATTGTATATTGTCAATTGTCATTGTTTTTTTTGTATACGTGTGCGTCGTGCGAATGCGAAAGAAAGTTTCTTTTTTTTAGATTATATATTTTTTATTTTTTGTATTTTTGTTTTGTAATTGCATGTAAGTATATATTATTTAATTTTTAAATATTCTTGCACAAAAATTAGGTCAAAAACTAATTAGATTATAAATTTTAGCAAGAAATGTGGAAAAATATACTTTGTTTCAAAATTATTAAAATCATAAATTTCTATGATTAGAAAATCAAAGATTCTGTTATGTTTTGTGTGAGCTTCAATATTTCAAATTAAAACAAAAAAAAATTGTGTAATAAATTTTTTTTTTGTATAAATTATAAGCAGAATCGTGTTTTTAAATCATAAAACTATATATATAATTACACATTTATATATATTTAAAAAAAATAAAAATAAAAAAAATATATTTTGATATAGAAATATTACGTTTGTGCCAAAATATATAATGGATACATCAGTTCCAAGGTCACCTAGCCGAGAGGATACTAGTGTTTATAATAGCGCTTTATCAAATTTGACGTTTTCCTCATTTGATGCTGATGGTAAATAATTATACTAATATATTTCGAAAGTTTAATTTTTTTAATTAATATAAGTACATATAATTTTTTTTTTTAGACAGTTTCGAAAGTCACAATAATAATAGTAATTTTACCACCAATGGATTAACATCCGCCGATTTAGAAGACTTAACATTAAATGGTGATGATATTAATTCATTATCAACAACAAATTCAATTCCATTATCAGAAGACAGTTCAGATAATTTAGAAGTAGATCCAAAATCACAATTAGCTAATAAAACAATATTTAAAACAGATAATCCAAATTTGTCAATTATTGAAATTAGTGATGAATCACCAAAAGATGAAGATAATCCAGTATATTTAATTGAATCAGATGATGATAATGATAAAGAATTAATGAAAAAAGTTAATGCTTTATTACATTCCAGTAAACAAAAATTAAATATATCAGAATCACCATCTGTTGCAACATTATGTAGTAATAGTAGTAATAATAATAAAAATAAAAATGATCAAAAAGATAATGATGAAGATAATAAAATTGAAAGTAATACAAAAATAATACCAAGAATTATAAAAATATATGATACAATTGAAGAATTTGAAAAAAATTTACCACAAACTGTAACAATATTAAATACACCATTTGGTAGTAAAGTTTATTTAGTTGGTACAGCACATTTTAGTGAAGAATCACAAGATGATGTTTCCTTTGTAAGTAAAATTATTGTTTCCTTTGTAAGTTAAAATTAAAATAATTCATTTCTAATTTTTATGTTTTAGGTTATACGTAATGTTAAACCTGATATCGTTATGGTAGAATTATGTCCATCTAGAATTCATATATTAAAACACGATGAAAAAACTTTGTTAGAAGAAGCTAAAAATTTTAACATGGCTAAGGTGAGATTTTTTTTTATCTAGTTTTCATTTTTCAGGAATAAATATAATTAGAATCGTAGTAAAAATATGTTTACAATATTCTTAAAAAAATGAATATTAGATTAGATTAGATTAGATTAAAAATTTATTAACAATAGATCTTTTAGTACGTGGTGTAGAGGTTGAATTCTTTAACCATAACGACTATGGTAAAAGAATTCAATCTTCACTGCGAACTAAAAGATCTATTATGATTACATATCATCTATGAACAACTCGATCTGCAGTATTTTTTTGAAAGAAGCTAGATCAATTTATAACTTTGTAATTTTCGAAGAAAGATATTGAATGTAATGATTAATGAATGTTTATAGTAATTTCATATGTAAATGCATTATAAAGATTTTCGTCGTTCGGGGAGAGTACAATTACTTGTTTGCATATCCATAAAAAAAAATTGTATTCTTCTTGTGTATGGCTAGTATAAAAAACTATTACATCATACGGTTCCAGATTAACAGAAGAAATACTCTAAATTAGATTAATTTAATTTTATTTTTAACTTCAATTAACTTGAATATTTGGTATATTCACAGTGTAGAATTTATAAATAATAAATTTATATTTAAATATCCTTTGTTCAATTATTAAAATTTGTTCAATTATTTAGTTAGTGTTAGACTATCAATTTTATAGATGTTAATCTTGTGGAAAATATTGCACTATTACTTGCATATAGGTGACATTTTTCGTTGAAAGAATCAAACTATTCAGGTGCAAACTAGTTTCAAATCGAGTTGGTAAGTAGAAGTAGAATTTCTACTTACATTTTGCATTCAACTGAGGTGTAATTGTAATTCATATTTTAGTTAGTTTCTGAACTTACCTGTATATAGATTTATTTACATTTTCAAAACTCATTAGTAAATTGCAAATGTTTCATGAGAATGATAAATAAATTTAAATATTTATGATTATGATTAATTCAATCTGAGTCGCTGGAAAACATTTAAAATGGAGCTACTTTTTTGCATATGCTTATTGCATCTTAATTTCTGATCTATTATCATTCCAAGATATTTCATTTCTTTTACCGAAACGATGTACTACCTATTTTTGGTTCCAATATACAAAAAAAAAAAACTATGCGAAAAATATTTAACTTTTTCTTTTATACACAGATTCGTAATATAATTCAAACAAATGGTTTTGTTAATGGGATTTTTTTTATATTACTCCTTCATATGAGTGCACAACTTGCTAAGGAATTGGGTATGGCACCAGGTGGTGAATTTCGTCGAGCATTTGATGAAGTTCATAGAATACCTGGTTGTATGTTACATTTGGGTGACCGTCCAATAAATATAACATTACAGCGTGCACTAAGAGCTTTATCATTATGGCAAACAATAAAACTAGTATGGCGTTTAACATCTACTGAAAGTATAAGTATTGAAGAAGTTGAAGAATGTAAACAGCGGGATTTACTTGAAAAATTGATGCAAGAAATGGCAGGGGAATTCCCAGCATTTAGTGATGTATTTGTTAAAGAACGTGATTTATATTTATGTCATTCTTTACATGTTGCTTCCTTGCCAAGTGCACAATCTAATTCATTGCCACGTCCAGTACGAGTTGTTGGTGTTGTTGGTATCGGACATGCATCTGGTATTGCCGAAAATTGGGGTAAAGTTGATCCAACAAAAATTCCAGATATTTTAGAAATTCCAGCTGCCAGGATAAGTACAAGAATTTTTAAATATACCATAAAATATGGTTTTATGGGCCTGGTTGTATTTGGTGTGTATAAATTTGCTCGTCCAAAATTAAATAAAATATTTTGATTCAAGTACATTTTTGTATGGGGTTTATATAAAAAGACCATCACGGAAATTTAAATAAATAATTAAAATTAAATGTCATTGTGTATTCTTGTAAATATATTATTAATATATATATATATTTAAAATGTAATAAAAATGGGAAAATTATTCGTTATTTTAACCAATAAAAGTAAAAATCTTAAATACAAAAATAAATTATTATTTTATAATTATTTATTTAATCTACATTTTTGGCACAACGGAAACCTAAATTACCAGCTGAACTATCTTCAGTATTTTGTGATCGTGCTGCACAACGATATCTATAACAATAAGATTCATGGCATAAATAAGATCCACCTTTCCTCACACGATTCGGATTATCAGATTTATCACCAATTATCCATAAATCTGATGTCCATTCCCATACATTACCAACAATATTATGCATATCATAGACGTTTTGACGAAATTTATTTACTGGATTTGTACCAGAAAATCCATCTTCTTTTGTATCATTATCAGGAAATTCACCTTGCCATATATTCATTCTATTTATAAATTTAAATATTTAGAAATTTAGTTATGATTATTATGAATGATTAAAACCACTTACGAATGAATATCTTTTGGCATTAATTTATTACCCCATGGAAATAACTTTGACTTTTTTCCACCCCTACAGGCAATTTCCCATTCTGCCTCAGTTGGTAAACGTTTAGCCGACCATTTACAATATTTAACTGCATCGTTATAGGATACATGAACTACTGGATGATCCCATAAATCTGTGAAAACAAAAAAAGATAATTAAACAATTAATTTAATTTATATTTTATTTTACCATCCAAATTTGAACCGGAACCAAATGGAAATTTCCAATTTGTTCCTTTAATTTTATACCACCATAAAGCATTAACTACGCGAACATCTTGATTTGAATTTTTAACGTTATCTGACAAATGGGATTGAAATATAAAACTATCATTGAATTTTTCAGCTTCTGTAATATATGATGTTTCATCTACAAATTTTTGAAAATCCTAAAATTGAATTTAATATAGGTATTTATATGAAAATTTGTTAAATATTTTGGGTACCTTATTTGATACTTCATATTTATCCATATAAAAATCATCAATTTTAACAGTTCTTTCTGGCGATTCGTTATCAGCTGGAAATATGGGTTTTTCACAACCAATCCTATAAGCAATTTAAAAGTTCAAAAGTTGAAAGACAATTATTTAAAAAAATCAGACTTGTATATTCCACCTGGAATTAGTGACATATTTTCAACTTCAGGTTCTTCGAACATTGGTTCATCTTGCATTGAATATTGTGCATCAGCGTTATGTTCTTGTTCAGGCCTATTTAATTTATTGCATCCACAATCTAAATGAACAATATTAGCTAACTTAAATATTACAAATCCAAATATTATGAGATTCATATTCATCATAGCCATATTTAAGTAAGTTTTGTTTTTACAAAATTTTAAATGAAAATGGAATATGTAAATATAATATAATAAGAGAAAGAGAAATAACATAAATTCTATACATATATAAAATCAGCTGATTTTATTTTTATATGCGACGAGGACGAAGCTAAATTATATTTTGTAACATGTACTGCCAATAAAGAAATATAAGTTAATTTTGCTTGGTTATGATATTATTTAAATTAGCAATTTTCAACATCAAACAGTGCTGTAGTCTAGTTTGATGTTTAACAGCATTTCTTTGTATCTCACTTACCACTTTTTAGATCCCTAGAGATCCTTATGTGGGTCGTTATTTCGTATATACCACGATGCATTGCATTGACTATTTTAAGCAGTATCTTATTTTGAAATATTTGAATTTTATTGATGTGCATCTATTTAGCACACCCCCATAGTTGCACTGTCATATAGGTTTTATTGTCTTGTAGATTAAATATTTTATTATATGTTGACAATTTAGACCTACGTCCTAAAAGCCAGTTCATAGTTAATTTCAAATGCCAGTTTCTTTTTTTGACATGTTCTTCGAATCTTGCATCTTATGTTATACCCAAATCCAAGTATTTAGCTGTATTTTCCTCTGGAACAAAGTGCCATTTAAGTTAATACGTAGTGAATTTCATATTTATTTGCTTGTAAAGTTCATGTGAATAGATTTGGTCTCGTTAAGTTTAATTTTTCACTTATTCTTGTCTAATTGTAAATATTATCAGCCGCTCGTTGGAGTATGTGCAAATCGTCACTTAAATGTAGCAGTAGTTACATTTTCTATTACTGGTATATCGCTTGTATAAAGAACATGCAGTATAGGACATAAAATACTTCCCTGAGGAACTCCTGCTTTTACTTCTCTTAGATGTGAATATAATTTTCCTGTTTTATTCGAAATAATCTATCTGATAGATAAGATTATTAGAAGTTCAACGTATTATTTAGAGATTTTTTTTTTTTAAATTTATGAACAAGCCCTTTGTGCCACACTTTATCGAAGGCCTGAGCTGCGCCCAGAGCTACATATTTTCTTTCGCTGTAATGCCTTAATTTTCTATTACAACCGATAAACTTGATCTATAGATAGTTGAATGTTGTTCTATCTCTAAATTCAAATTGGTGGTTTGGAATTGGAATTAATCTTTTCCTTTATATGGTAGGTTTAAGTCGTTTTAGAAGCAGTTTCTCGAAAATTTTAGATATTTTCAGTAGCAACGAGATTGGTGTAGCATGAATCTAATTGAGTTATAAATTAATATTTTATATGAAATTGTTCTAAAATAAAGAACTTACGCCTTTCTACATACTTATAATTCTATTATATAATGCTACCTTCGCCGCAACGCGGCATAGGATACAAAACCAATGTAAAATTATGTAAATCTATGAAAAATAGAGTCAGAGGATATATTTTATTATTTATTTTATTATTTACACAATTTACACATTATTATTTATTTTATTATTTACATTGAAATTGTCTAAATTTAGCGTAATTTTACATATTTAATTGGCAGCACTATCGGCTTGACTTTTGGGGTTTGATTTTGAAACAATAATATCAGGCGCCAGTGCCAGATATTAAATTAAAATTAAAACAAATTAAACTGAAAAATCGAGGATTCAAAAGCTCCTCTTCATCTCGATTTATACACGTGCTCTGAACATTTTTAAATTAATAAGTTAATTTAAATATAATTAATTAAATTGTCGTTTTGTGTTAAACTAAAATACTTATTGAGTTAAAGTGATATATTAATTTAAACATTCTAAGATTTCCTTGAAATAATTTCAGCAAAAATAATGGAATCCAATAACGTCACTCGAGGTAAGTGTAAGATGAATTTTATCTTTTTTTTAACCTTTCGATCCTTTTGAATAATATCAAAATAAAGAAAATGGAGAAGTTTAATAACGGTTTTAACAATTTGCTAAAACTGCTTTTTAAATACAATTTATTCAATAAGTATATAGTTAATAACTTTATATTAAAAATTCGTTTTGGGAGTGGTCATAGTTTAGTATTATTTGCAACATCTTTAAATATTTAAAATATCTGTTTAAAATACAGAAAATTTCAATATAACGACATCTTTAAGTCGTAGAATAACTAATTAGGAATACTTTAAATCGAGCTATGGAAAGTAAGAATTAAGCAAGCAAGTTGCATTAATTTTAAATAATCAAGTATTTGTCTTGTCTTTAGATTATTAGATTTGCAAATTTATAATAAGAAGTATTTTTTTTTGTTAAATTTTATAAATTCATGTATTAAATTTACTTTTAAAAAGTAATTATTTCTTTCATTTTCTTCCCTAATTATATATAATTGCAGTGATGTTATCACTAATATTGCAATTAACAAATTGTATAGTATTAAACAGTAATTTAACATTATTTATTAAAACTTAAATTGTTGAAAGACATATCACATTACTTGGATATAATTTATCAAAAATATCAATATGAAATGTTAAACACATTCGCCTCTCTTTCTGACTATATACCTGATTATACACATTATTGTATATTTATCACTTAATGTAATTCTTAAAAAATCGGAGGACTAATCGTATTTAAGTACGGTTAAAAATTAATATAATTTTATAATTGTTAACTTCTTGTTAAGATCACGCAATTTATATTATTTTTTAAATACTTTACAGTAACTCGAGCTTTACGAAAAAGATTAAATTCTATTGAAAGTGACAATGTAGTAGGCAGACCAAATACACCTCAAACAGATTTGGAGGTCATTCAAGAAAATGGTATAATAAATTTATTCTTTCCTTTTTTTGTAATATTTTAAATATATTCTCTTTACAAAGTAACCACTCCAGCACGTCGAACCAGACAAAATTCAAAAGATGTGGGCACACCAATTGCTATTCCACCAACAACTCCGGCTCGTCGAACAACACGTCGTAATTCTATTACTGCTGAAGCGTCACCTGCAATAGTTGCTAGTCCAGTGCGTCGTTCAATACGTCGTTTAAATTCTGTAGAAAGCGTTGAAAATACAAATGAAATAACAGTTAAATCAAGTAAGAATCAAATGTCTACGATTATAAATTCGGTTGTTGAAGAGGATGATGATGAAAATTCTAAAGAAAGTACTAATGATAAAAATAGTAAACGTGTTACTAGATCATCATCAATATCACCAAAAGAATTAGAAGAAAAATCTGTAAAATTTCAAAAAACTGATGAATATTCTGTAAAACGTGTAGGACGAAGGAAGTTAACATCACAAAAACAACAGACACCAGGACTTGCTTTAATGTTAAATAGTGATTCGGAGTTAGATGATGATATACCATTAATTAAAATAAAATCTAATGAGAAAATACCAATTTCTCCTAAATCTCCAAATATTTCTAAAAATATAAAAGAAAACTCAATTAGGAATTCTCCAAATCACAATGATCAAAGTATTAATAAAGAAAAAACTCCGAAAATGGAAACCATAATGAATCAATCGTTAGAAGACCGACAACGTATGAAAAGTGTTACATTCAATAATTCGGATGAAAATATAAATTCTCCAAAAAAATTTCCTAAAACGCCTATTTCTTCAAAAAGTAAATCTTTTATTGATGGTACTAATTTAGAATCGTCAAAAGAAATTAGTAATAATTCATTGAAATGTATAACCAATTCGAAAGATGAAAAATGTTTTGAAAAGGATCATGAATATGAGAATATAGAAATGATCGAAAATAATAATACAACAAATATACAAAATGAAAAATCTGATTCAATTTTGCAAAACCTAAATTCTGAAACACCTTATAAAGAATTAAAACTTAAAGGCTCAGTAATTTCTAGTAGTACACCAATAAATATAAATGACCAATCATTAGAAGCGAAATCAAAAAAATTATATCCAATTGTACGTTTGGCGAAAAATTATAATTCTGTAATTGAGAAATCTAAAGAAAGAGTAGAATTAGTTCCATCGAAATTTTCAACATCTTGGGGTCAAGCAATTCGTGGAAATGTTAATGGAAAAATTGATACATTAAATTCTAATGAAATTAAAGTTGAAGAAATAATTCAAATTAATGATTCGAAATTATTCAAAAAATCAAGAAAAATACAACCTTATGATGACGAAGAGGATGAAGAAGAAAATAATGTTGAAAAATGTGAATTTGTCGATGATGAAGCTGATGAAATGGATGGTGAAGAATCAATAGATGAAGAAGAAAAACAATATTTGAAAGATAATGAAATACCAATAATTGGTGAAATAATAGGTAGTGAAGATACTGATGAGGAGCAAGAAGAAGATGAGTATGAACATGATTCATTTTTAATTGATGATGATATTGAATCTGAAAAAAATTATACTTTATCATCTGACTCAGAAAAAGAATTAATTGAAGATGTTCAAAAGGCAAAAAAAACAGTATACAAAAGAATTCAAATTACTGATTCAGATGATGACGATGACGATGACGATAACAAAGCTGATGAAAAAGGACATGATAAAATAGATATTAAAACGGAAGTGAATGATAAATCATTTACTGTTGATAAAAGTATCAGTATAATCAATATAAGTACTGATTGTGATGAAGTATATAGTAAAAAGAATAAATCAAAACTCAATGTATCCAATAATGAAGAAGATGATAAACTAAATACGTCTGGTAAATATGTAAATAATTCATCAAATCGTAAAAGTGTGAATAAATCGGAAATTAGTGGAATTGGTGTCTTAAGTGTGCTTGATGATTCCGAAAATGATATGGATCAAATACCTTTAAAATGTAATTTAAATAGATCTAAAAATAACAGGAGTCTTAATAGGTCAAACAAATCTGACAAACAAAAATCAATTACTGAAACAAATAAACAAGATGCCGAAAGCTGCAGTGAAGATGATCAAATTGAAAAATTAGTAAAGAATATAAACTCATCAATACTTATGACAACAAATGATGATGAAAAATATCATGATGATAAAAATAAAAAATCACCTAAAAATAGAAATATGTCTATGAATAAAAGTCATATGACCCCAGAAAAAGATGAAAAAAATAATTTATCAATTAAGAATAAGAGTTTAGTTAAATCGCCAAAAAATAAAAATGTTTCAATAAATAAAAGCATAATTATGATGACATCGAATGAAAATGAGGAAATTCTACACAAAAGCTCAGTTAAGTCACCAAAAAATAAAAATTCCACAATTGATAAAAGTCAAGTTATTACGGAAAATAATTATGTAGAAGAAATTGAAACAGATGATGATTCCAATGATAAAGATTTAAATAAAAGTTTAAAATCAACAAAAAATAAATCTTTCAACAATAGCAAAATTTTACTACAAATTGAGAATAATGATTCTGAAAGTGAAGAAGACTTAGAAAAGACTAAATTTTTAGTAAAAGCTGCAAAAAATAAAAACAATTCTATGAATAAAAGTAATATTTTAAAATCATTTGAAGAGGAAACCGCCATAAATAAAAGCTTACTAAAATCACCAAAAAATAAATTTTCTTCAATAATCAACAAATCAAATCAAGACTTTGATGATCATCTAAGTGAAGAATCCGAAGAGGAGAATGAAGTTACTAAAAATCTATTTATTGATTCGGCCATAAATCTAAACTGTTCTAAGAATAAAAGTCTTAATAAATCATCAAAAAATATTGAGAAATTTAAAGCAAATGAAGAATCCTGGAGTGAACAAGTCTCCCAAATTAGAAATAAATCGCCCAAAAACTTTAACAATTCTTGTAAATCGGAAACAAATAAAAATAAAGACTCCGAAAAGAATCAATTTCAATCTGAGAATTGCAACAATTATTCGAGTGAAGATGATAATGATAAAGATTATATACCACAGGAGAATGAGATTGAAATTGAAAGTAATTCATCAACAAATTCAGATGATGTCGAAGAACTAAAAGTTGAACTCGAGAAAATTAATCAAGAGAAAAACATTCCAAAAGAAAAACTTAGTTATTCATTCACATCAGTAACTGACAACAAACCAATACAACATCAAAAAAAAATTAATAAATCATTTACAATTGAACATATAAGAGTATCAAATGACCAAGATAAATTTGATAATTCTTCGCAAAATTATCATACTGATAAAGATGATAAAAATGCAAATATATCAGATAATATTGATGGTGAAACTGAAAATTTTGAATATCTTAAATCTAATGAGTTCAAATTGAAACAGAGTAAGAGAAAGTCTATGATGGAAATGAATACTGAAAATTTGGTTGTACAATCTAAAAAATCACGTCACAGTTTAGGATCTACCCATGTTGATGTTCAAGAAGATATATTACAAGATTTACGAGAAAAACTAAAAACATCAAAAAAAAATAAAACAATTAACGAAAGTTCTTTGTGCGATGAAGAGAAACAAGAAGAAAACAATACAAAATTAAATAAAAGCTTAGATAAGAAGCAGAATATTATTAATATTACAGAAGGTAATTTTCATCATGTAACGCATATATTAAATCGTTGTGATGAAATTCTTGAAGCAGCAAATCTTGCCAAACGGGAAGCTAAATTTGCAAATAAAAAAATTAAGAATGTAAGTTAAAATATATTCACTATTTATGAAGTGAAAAGTAACAAAATATTTTCTTTAGGTGAAACCGAAAAAAATTAAAACTAAAAAGAGGAAATTAGAAGAAAATAATGATAGTAGTGATACAGCTGAACAAAATCAAATTGATATACAATTAAAAGGTACAATTTTTTTATAACCTTAAAATATATTATTATTACTAAAGTCTTTCTTATATTTTGTAGAAGCTGCAATTGAAAAAGCTCTTAAACATCGAGAAATGATATTACAAAAGAAGAATTCTGAGGAAAATTTGGACAAATTATCAAGTTCAATTAAAACATCTAAATTATTATCTAATGAAATTTTAGAGGCAATTCAAGAAGTGCCTAAACTCAATAACAAGAAACTTTCGAAAAGTAATGATAATAAATTTTATAATATTTGATTTAAGAGTTATTTATGATTTAATATATATTATTTATTATAACACAGATGCTCAACTTCAACATTCCAAATATCAAACCGAATCATCTACATCTGAAATAAGTGACATTGAGAATAAATCCAAAACAGCTAATAAATTAAAGCATAACATTGCATTTGACATTGAAACCGTATCACAACCAAAAAAGAAAAAACCACAGAACATTTTAATAAATCCATCAGGAATGTTTATTGAACAACCGATAACACCACCACCAAAACATAAAAATGGTAATGGTGGAAATATTCGGAAAATTATTTCTAAACAGGTATTACCATCTGGTACAGTTTATGAAGAACCAGTTACACCAGATTCAAAAAAAATAATGAACGGTTTTAAAGAATGCCCTATAACACCAAAAGCAATTGGTTTTAAAGTACGTAGTATTCTTTCTGCTGGTCAAAAAGAACCTCCACTAATATTGAATTCAGGTAAAAATTTACAAAAGCGAAAACGTAAAAATATCCCTGAGCCAATAAGGTGCTTGCCAAAACCGAAATGGACTAGTTCTGGTGAATTTATTGTCGAAAAAATAGAAAATAAGATTGATTTAGATGAATCGATTGCAACTGATTTTTATGTAATACCATTAGAAATGAAAAACACAACAAAATCTGTTAAAAATCAAAAACAATTTTTTGGTATTAATAGTAATGCATTAGAATTCAAAAAGAATGCAATGATGATGAATAGTAAAGTTCGTCGTGAGACTTCTAAAGAAATGCTTCAGCGGAAAGAACGGCAAAATATTTATAATAAATTTTAAAATACAAGTTCACTTTTTTGATTATTACTTGTTTATTAAATGGTATAATAAAATTTAATTTGTTTAATGTATGTAACTAGATTTTTATTCATAAAAACTACAATCAGGGATAAATTAGCATTTATGTAAATTCGCGAGTTGGTTGTTAAATTATTAGATTACAGCTAGTCAAACAATAATTAACTAAAATACATACAAAAACACAGTAATTTTAATACCAGATGTTTAATTAGTGAAGCAGATGGTAGTTTAGAATGCGATTCCAGTTGATATTGGACAACAAATACGTGTTCCAGACAAAGCGAGAAATCTATATCTCTGAACAGGTCAAGTATTATTGCGGCAATTTTTTTTGCTAATCCTATATTATATTTTATTCTTTTATTTGCATTATATTTTTATATAACCTAAGTTATAAGTAACTGTTTGGGAAATGGTTTATGGCTTGCATTTTACATAAAAATCGACAAATTATTAAGATAAAATCACGGAATATATTTAATATTTTTTTATTCATATGTTTCATTAACAGCCAAATATAAATTAAATAAATCATGTGTACTGGTTATATAATTAGATTCATTATCATCATTATCAATTGGTATATCAAATAAATTGCAAACCATTTTCATATAATCCTCCAATGAACAATCTAAATCAAATGCTGGAAAACCAATACGATTTAATGCACCTTCAATTGATTTAGGCCATTCAGACATTAAATTATCAATATCTAATTCATTTTGACTACTATCCATTGAACCAATTGCATTTTGTCCAATATGAATTTTATCCATTTCATGAATCCATTTTTCAATATCTTTAGAACTTTTAACAATTGGTACTTGTGTCACAACATTACCAGGATTTGTCATACATGATCTTAATTTCATACTAATTAAACTTGGTTCACTTTGATGTCCACTCGGTTCATCTAATATGGATAATCCCATTATTTTAATATGATTATTAATTAGTTTTTGTTTTCCAATATTTATAACTTCTGGACAAGCAACTCTTAAAAATGCATCAACATCACCAACAGCTGGTACAAAATCTTAAAATATTCATATATAAATAAATTTCTTGTAAATTAAATATTTTTTAATTATTAATATTATTATTATACCTGGTATAAAAGGTTGTAAATGATATTCAACTTCAATTGTTTGTGATACATATTTTAATAAATTTTGAAAAATATCTTTAATTTCTTCTGGTACGGGTAAATTTTTCCATTTTGTTTCATTTATTATACGATTGGTATCATCACTTTTACCAGTATCAGTATCACTTTCTGATGAATCGCTATTATTTGATTTTCCATTATTTGTTTGGGAGTTTTTAGCTGATGCCTTATTTTCACAAACATATAATAAAATAAATGCTTTAACTTTAATATTAATATAAATTTTAATGAAATATATCATACAACTCTTTGTCTAGTTGGTGCAGATTGCTTTTGTCCATATTGAAATTGATTCGGATCTGATGATTCTTTATTTATTTCAATTTCTTCATCGAAATAATTCATATTTGATATTAAAAACTTTATAATCCAATTTTCTTGAAAATTTTAAATTTATGAATAAAAATGTTTGGTGCCAACTGTTACTACGGTAACTATTACAGACATAATTAAAACAATACACAAAACACAATTTTCGCGTAAAATTATGTGTTTCTGAAATAAAGTGGGAGAAAAGAGGACATCAAATGGATATTAAATGAAAGCTCTGGAATTTGACTAAAAAAACTAGTTATTGAAATCCTTAGCAATTGGGATCCCATACCCATATCTCTATATTATAGACCCGTAAAATGTAGCGCTGTCTGACCCGCTTAGAGGTCATATTACTTAAAATTGTGGGATACTCTATTATATTTTCATATGAGAAAACGGTATTATTTATTAATTTATCTATTTTTAATTAAGAGAGTATTTTTGAAAGCGTTCTACCAAGTAAATTGTAAGACAGGTTAAAACTTTGTATAGTTGTACGGTACTGTACTTGTACATTACAGTTATAACACCAGAACATAATATAATAATAAAAAAAATTAAAGTATAACATTTTGGCTTTTAAGAAGATGAAATAAACCCGCTTGGTTATTCTGGGTTCAAGTGTTGAGAAGTGTTGAGAAGCTTTGATTACTTTTTTTTACTTTAGAGTTCAGGAGCTGAAGATATAAAAATCCATCCATTGTACGATTTTTTCTCAAAATGAATCACAAAATCAGTCCCATAAAATGTTGAACCCTAACCCATATCATACAATCCTGTATATATGTATATTATGTCAAAACAGTGATATTTAATTTCTTTATTTAAATCATTTGTTGATCATATTATTTTATTTACTGTTTTGATATATAAATATAAAATTTGTTGTTTGCAAATCCAATATTTGTTGCCATAGTATATCATACCGTCGTATGTATGATGATTTGAAAACAACAAATTCTATATTTATAAATGAATATTTTCTAAAGAAGGTTATAACACATTTTGCCGCCGAGCACAGATTGATTTTCTCAGTTGATTATTTGTTTTGATGTTAGGCTTTGCTTTTACCAAAAAGAACCATGAAAAATGTAACTAATCATTATGTATCGAAAAATAGAAGAAATTGAAAAATCAATGGTGGCATAATTTTTGAAGGTATATTTTTTTCCCCCACAAACTAGTGTATAAAGTGGAGTAGCGTAAATGGATCAGTTCTGCATAATAACAAAGTATTAAATATGTTGATTACAAAAAGCGGTTAATTAGCCTGTAAAATTACAACATTTTTTAAATGAAACAAATTTATATATTTTTTTATATATATTTTAGATTTTTCTTACAAAATTTTTTTTTATTATAAAATTTTAAGATCTATTAAAATGCATTTTTTTTTTATATTATATATAATTAATATTATTTATTAAAGATTATGTTTTGTTTTAAAATCTATTTCTTTTAAATGTTATTTTTTTTTATATTATCATTATGTTGATTGCTATTGGTAAAAAAATAAGTTTTAATTTGTACTCTTCTATTTTTTATAAATTATTTTCTTTGTGTCTTTTGAAGTCTATTATTTGCTGTAGGAAATTTCATTTAATTTCATAAATATATTTTTTTTTTTATATCTATGTATATATAAAATAAATATAAAAAGCACTCAAAGAATAACTTCTGATCAACATAAAGTTCTCTATTGAGTGGTTAATCTATTTATAAATTATACTATTTTGGGTAAATATATTTATGAATATAAATATTCCAGTATGTAATTGATTTTTTTTTATTTGAATAAAAGTAAATTGAAGTTTTTGCTTCAAAAAAAAAAAAAAAAACACTTTCAATTTAAACTTATACTAATTTTTAATTTTTTTTTTAAATTTCTTAAAATTGAATAATTATTTTAATATATTTTTTTTTTTAATTTATTGCAATTAAATATTTTCGTTTTTTTTTTTATTAATTTTAATTGTAAGATCTTTCCATAAAATTAAATTATCAAATTTTAAAACTGAAATATTATAGAATGAGCTTTTCTTTTTAATTTTTAAATATATGGAAAATCTGGAAAATACAATTTTTAATTTTTATTTACATATATAAAACATAAGTTTTGAACATAGGAGACTACGACTTAATCTAAAATTTTTACAAAAAAAATCAACATATTTTTTAGTTTGCTGTGGAAATTTGTTCAAAAATCTGTTTTATTTAAACATTGTCATGTTATTAAAAAAAAAAAAATTAAATACTGATTAGGTACACAATCGAAAAATCTATTTTTTAATATATTTATGAATTTATTTTATTTATATATTTATGCATATTGAGTTCTAATATATAAAATTACATATAACATTTTTACTGTTTAAAAAGAAATTTTATTTATATTGCAATAGTTACATATACATATATATATATATATTTATAGAGATCGCAAATTATTGTCTAAAATTTTCAAATATTCCACAAGTATTAATCTAAAATATGGATAAATTTCTTTAATAACAAAGAATTTTAAACATATACGATTTTTACAAAATTACAAACTAAGAAATCTTAATTTCAAATGGAATTTTCAAGAATTTTAGTAATTATTAAAAAAAAAAAAAAATTAAATCAATCAAAAGATCTAAACAGAATTGATAACTTAAAGAAAGGAAAAATGTTTAATTATACAAATTTTGGAACCAGACGGATATAATTATGTGATTCGATCGATGATAGTTTAAAAGTAAAGCAATTAGTTTATTTACGATCAATTAATTAAAATATTCACAGTTTTAAATGTATTATTTAAACTGGTGGGAGATTTAAACTGTAATATCAGTCCCATTTTTCTTAACAACACGACAAATATATGCCAGCATAATTTTTTCAAAAGTATATTAACTTTCCCTGAAAAAATTTTGTTTTCCTATATTTAAACTTTTTCTGTGGGACTTTGTGTTGCGTTAAAATATCATTCTGAATTACAAAAACAATAAACTATATAATTTGTTTTCCTGTGAATTATTATTCTATGAATTGTCTTTCTATAAATTGACTGAAATTTGATCCGTTTTTTAATTATTTTAAATATTTAATTAGTTTACTAAAGTTTTACAATTTTCAAATTTTAATTTTGCTACAGAAGCTCATTTCTTTAATTGATTTTTTTTTTTTTTTACTGTCACAAATTTGATATTGCAATATTGTAATCAAGAAATTATGAAATGAGTTCAAATCATTAACAGTTTTTCTAAAAATTTTCACAAGATTTCTATATTTATTATTTTTACTTAGAAATTTCAACTTGTTTAGCGCAATAATTATATTTTTTATTTAATTAGTAATTTATTACTAAATTTTCCTAAAAAAACATATTTCTACACTACAAATTTCTAAAATTATTATTATTAAGCTTATATAATAATTTTAAATCTTAAATTATATTAAAAAATTAAAATTAATTTTTTTTTTATTTACAATAATTGTTAAAATACAATTTTATTTAAATAAAAAAAATCTTATAATTTTACTTATTCAAAAATTAAGTAAAAGAAAACCTTAAAAAACTGAGAGCCAGAAATTAAAACTAAAATAAAATATTTTCTTTATGTAGTTTTTGTAAATATAAGAACTCAAAAATATAATTCTATCTTATTAAATAAATTAATTTTGTTTTTATTAAATTATTAATGTATGTATATATTTTTTTATTTATATACTGTATATATAAAAAATAATTTTATATGAATTATTTTTACTTTTTCTGATTTGAATTTTATGGTAAATAAATTTACACGTTTTTTGTTTTTGTAAGTAGAATAAAATTTTCTTATGCTATTCTATTTACCAATTGCATTTTTCTTCGATTATGATGCGCTGTATGTTGTTGTTGATGCATTTGTTGTAATTGCTGATGATGATGTGGGGAATTGATTTCTTGTTTAATTTGGGTATGTTTATATGTACCAGCCGGACCAATTGAATAATTTACATCAAGTCTAGCTCGTTTCGGTGACGAAAAATCTTTTTCATTATATTCAATTATTTCATTTTGTCGTATACTCATACGTAATGATTCTTTATCATCTTCTAAATCAATTGCATCATAAATATCTTGTACCTATATAAGCGTAAAAAGAAATAAATAAATAGAAAATGATTAATATAAAATTATTTAAACGTTACGAAAAAAAAAAAAAAATCAATTTACTCACCTCAATTTCAAAATCACGATCTTGTTGTTCATCTTCTTCTTCTTCCATTGATTCTTGTGTTTCTACTAATGTTTCATCCATTTCATTATCTTCACCTAAATCACTTGTTTCTTCAATATCTGATTGACCATCATTTTCATTATCACTATCACCAGTACTACCATGTTTCATTTCACCACGTTCTAATGCTTCTAAATGTTCCGGGTATACCATAGCTTTACGTATTGCCATTGGATCTTTACGTGACCATTTCTGTACTTCTTCATCCATTTTTGTTATTTTTGTTGGATTCATAGCCCATAGACAACCTTTACGTTGTCCACCATTTGTTGCTGGTTTTTCAATTTTTTCAAAACATTTATTTAATGATAAATTATGTCGGACACTATTTTTCCAACCATTTGGTGCTGTTTTAAAATATGGAAAATGTTCACACATAAAACTATATATTTCTGAGACTGGCAATGAACCACTGCGGCTATTTTTTAATGCCATTGCAATTAAACATGAATATGAATAGGCTGGTTTTGGAAACTCTTGACCAGTTGGTTTTGGTTTATTATTATTATTATTATTTTTTGTATTATTATTATTGTTACTATTAGGCGAACCAACTGGTGAACTATTATTACCATTCATTGTTGATAAATTTTTATTTTGAATTAATATATTTCTTGATAAAATTTTATTATTATTATTTGATGATGAATTTTGCTGTAAATTAATATTACCAACATTTTTATTATAATTACTAGTATTTACATTATTATTTTGTAATGGACTAGAATCACGATCACGTTTTATATTATTATTATTACCATTATTATTATTTAAATTGGATGATGATGATGATGATTGTTGTGATGATGTTTGTTTTAAATTTTGTTGTTTTAATTTCGTATATGCAAAATTATTAGCAAATGTTAAACCACCAATACCTGGTGCTAATTTAATTGTATTTGAACCATTAATTAATTGATGATTATTATTTGATGATGATGATGATGATGATATTAATGTTCTGCCATTTAATATTTTACTATTAATATTATTTTGTTGTTTATTATTAATAATAGATTTTCTTTCATTTATATTATTATTATTATTGTTATTACTTAATGATGTAACAATATTACGTAAATCTTTTTTAACAGCTTCCAATTGTTCTGTATTATTTGGTAATGATAATTGTGATGGTTTACGGATTTCATGTAATGATGCTGATGGTACTTTTATTTGATTTGGTGAAAATGTTAAATGTGATTTATTTTCTTTTGGACTTGGTGGTGGTGATGATAAATTTTGACGATAATTATTTGTATTTAAATTGATTTGTGATTTTGGTGATGTTAATAATGATGATGTTATTATTGGCATTACTGAATTTGGATTAACACATGCACCAACATCTGCATAAAAATCAGCATGATTTGCTGTTGTTGCTGACCATTTTGGTCCACCTAACCATGATGCTTCACCATCATTTGAATTTGAATCCAGTTCTAAAGATGGTAAATCATTTATTAATGAACTAAATTCATTTGTGCCACCAACAACCGTTGCAACTTCAGAACGTATATCAATATCTAACATATCTTGCATTGAATCAGATATATAAAGATCTAATATTGGACCTGATGAATCCTGTAAATAATAAAAAGAAAATTTTAATGAAATATTTTGACTTCAACAATTAATTGAATTTTACGATTCTAATATAAATTCATATATCGATTGTACAATTTAGCCCGAATGGACAATATTCATACATAATAAATTAACAGATTCAGCATTGTCAATTTACTTATTAACAAAATATAGAGTGATTTAGAGTGTTTGTTTATGAATCATTATACATACCAAGATTAATAAGATTTCAATTCAATGGACATAATATCGCGAAATTGGCAAAAGTACACTTAGTCTAGTACAGCATTATTAAATTGCAACAAATAAAATTGGCACCTCATATCTCACAAACTATTTCAGATATAATATGTACAAAATAACTGAAAGATCCGTGGCCAAATTAGTATTAACTGCATTATAAATTATAAGTCAATTATATTATATTGAACACATAAGAATTGGGGTGACGATTATTTATCTTCGATTTATAATTAATCTGCAGAAAGTAATTTAAATAAGTATAAAATAATAAGAATGTGAATTTTTGTAGGTACCTAGAAAAAAGTAATTTTATCAATTCTTGTGGACATATTTTTCAAACGACAATCTTCTTTAAAATCATTCATAAAAAATAAAATAATCTAATATGTAATAATAATTTTGTTTCCCGCGCAACATTTTTTATAATGTTGCAGCAACTTGTATATTGTTTTTAAAATATCAAAATATCTTTAAGTCTCTTAAATGTTGAAAGAAAATGTATCTAACGAAAACGAGTTAACGATTTTATATAAAAGCAATTCCTTTGTTCTTTTATTTTCATCATCATGATTCCCCTGCCATAAATTAAATAAATAAAACGAACAACGAAGAGAAAAAACCACATTTTCGAGCAATTTTACTAAAAAAAAATATATATATTTTATAAGAAAAAGTATCTAGGGAATTTTATTTACACATTTGTTTATGTAACCCCGTGAAATTTAGTTGCTTTAGTAGTAGTAGTAAATTTATTTTTATGCAAAAGTATGCTTTTTTTTTGTTTTTGTTCATGCAATGGGGAAGAACTATGTGTGAGTGCGAAATATTTCAAAATTTGTATATGGATATATTTATTAATGTATTGAATGAATATCTTTTAACTTTTAACATATTTCTATTTCACCACACGATGTGGGAACTAATAGGACAAGGAAAAAAGGTACAGTCGCGCCAAAATGTGCCGGGGATGTTCGACTTCGAATTCAGCGCGCCCTTCCTTATTTTACTTTTTGTATATAAATTTTGTGTATATACATGATTTTTATTCAATATTCATTCTATGATTTCTATATAATAATTTATTTATTTGGTTTTTTATATTTTTTTAAAATATAAATTGTTATAAAAACTAAATTTTGGTATAAAAAGGAGGGAATTTAGTTTTAAATAAAATAACAAACCATTTATAAATTAAAAGAATATTGAAGAAAATTTAAATTGTAGTATAACATATTTTATATTACAGACCAGAGGATCAAAAAAAAACTACATAACAAGGGCGATTAGTTCTGTCAGTTCTGTACAATTACTAACCTTAAAATTGTTCATATATTTAAAATATTAAGTTAATATAATTGATTTTTTTTTTCGTATTTATAGATGATATAGGTAATAATGGTAATAAGTTGAAAATTCAAATATTTTTCGTAAAAATTGCATTGGAAAATTTAATTAGAATTTGTTTAAATTGCAGAAAAATAATAGGAAAACATGAAATCCAATTCTCAACTAAATTATGAAAAATATTTAAAAAAAAAAAAAAACGATTGTATCATAAACATACTAAGAATTGAGAATTTACTTGTGCTTATGCTATGAAAATTTATGATGGTTGGGTTGGTTATATATTTCTGTCTGGCAGCAGAAATAAAAAAAAAAATTATTTAGTAAAATATTTTTTTATTTGCCTTTCTTTAAAGGTTTTTAGTTTATTTTTGTATTTTTTGTTAGTCACTTCTTTCTTTTATGCTCTACTGGACATAATAACAAAAAAAATTGTTTTTTTTTTTGTTTAATAATAAATAAATTATACATTATTATAAAATAAACGTATTGAACATAAATTCAGGCGTTTTTATTTTACGGTTTGAAAATATAAAAAAGCTCACTCAACCTTGTGGTCAAACAAAATCAAAATTTAAATTCTTTGTTATAAAAGTTATAGGGATATTTTTTTATATTTCCAAATATTAATACTTTTTTGATGATAGTTTCTTGCATATTATATAATGTAATCAATTTCAAAATTTGGCGGGATCTACATAATTTTTTTTTTTCATTTATGTAATAAAATTTCTAGACTTAAATCCAAAAATGAAATTTTTTTAAATTCCATAGGAAAAATTTATAATATTGGTCACACATAAAATCTTATTTTTATTACAAAACTGATTTACAAATCTACAAAAACATGAATTATTTTTGTAATTATTATGTATTTTGCTGCTGATACTTGCTGTTCGCCTGACAATTTATATTAATATAATTTTTTTTGAAACCGTTGTGAGATGTCTAGCTACATCAATGATTGACTACGCGTCGTAATTTTTGTGTAAACAATGTCTACTACGTGATTGTAGACTACATCCATCTCTACGGGTCGACTTTTATGTGTAAACAATAATCCATTGTCTACTTTATAGTCTACACTACACGTTAACAATTTAAAATCAATTCAATGTATAAAAGGTTTTCTAAAATAAAAGAAAAATAACTGAAATTGTTTAATTATAGTTTTAATTGTATGATTTAATTTTACTAATACAATTAATTATTAATACAAAATCCAATGAAAAACAGAACTTTACGAGCTGGGGATAACCAATGAACTTAATTTTGTCGTTTGACAAATCTCACAAAATCGATATTGTCTACACCAAATTTGTTTGTCTACTGTCTACCTACTCTAATCCTCTAATAATCTAAAGTATAGAGATAGACAATGAAAGTCAACACTAATTAACACTAAGTGAAATGAAGAAGTGTAAAGGTTAATTTAGATTCAACAATTTCAACTATGATGTCAATTTTGTTCATTTTCTACGTAGAAATATGTTGATGATCAAACGACACTATGATCTTCAACCTATTTCTACGTAGAAAATGAACAAAGTTGACATCATAGTTTAAATTATTAACTCTAAATTTATTCGTCTACATTGCCTACTCGAAATTACCTACTCCAAAGTGGGAAACAATGTGAGGTTACATGTTGGGGACCAACACTGTATTTACACCATAAACAAAATTTTCAATTTCAAAGTCAGATGGTGTTTTTTGAACACAAAAAAATAAATTTACCAAATAAAAAAGGAATATTATTATATTTACAAAGTAAAATAAAAACATTTGCTCTTTTTAACACCTGTCTTTAATGTTAATCGAAAAAATTTCGTATAATATAAGAAATTGTTGTTTATTTTTAATAAAAATTTTAACAAATTGTCGTATGTTGGAGATACATACAACGGACGTCATAACTAGCAGTTTTTTACTATACTGTTAAATAAATTCAACATTAATTATTATCAATTTACATAACTGAATTATGATTAAGCTATATATCGTCTTTTAATATTATATTGATTACATGGTAACTAATCCGTGCATCTTGCAGATTGGGCATTTCGTATAATTAAGTTATAAATAAAAAAAATATTTCTCTGGAAATCCTTTTATCATAATTATATTAAAAATTAAAATAAATTCAAATTTACAATCAATTATCATTATAAAATAATAAGTTTCTTCTTAGTTCATCAAATTAAATAAATAAGACCGGTGGAATGATCCGTACAGTACCTATAAAAATATTTATAGGTACAATTAATGATTGTATACTAAGAATTTTCAAAGGTAAAATTATTATATTCTTAAGGGCGCTTATTTCAAACTTAGTAAAATTATTAAAAATAATTTAACAATTGTCACCACACCTTAAAAATACTTCAAAAATTTTAACATTATATCCTTAAAAAAAAAAACCCAAAACTTTTTGAAAATTGTTAAGAAATATAATATGATCATAAAAATTTTCCACAATTTTAGAAGAGCAAGAATATTTATTTAAGAAAATATAGTAAGTAGGTATGAATACAATATTTCTATCCCTCATAAAAATAATTGAATAAAAAATAAAATTTTAAGAATTCTGGCGAAGGGTAAAAATATATTTATATAGTGTACTGTAGTTTATATGTATAAAAGAAAGTCTCTATTTAACGATACGATCAATTCCACATTTTTAAAGCATATGGCCCTCAAACAAAGAAAAAAGGCAAATATGTATATATAAAAATTGATTTTTTTTTCTTCCTTAAGTCCTTTTTAAAATACATGGGGTTTCTTTTATTTTATTTTTTTTAAAAATATATTCTACATATATTTCTTTTCTGAAAATCGTAACACCAGATTCTGTAAGAAGGAACCATAACTTCTTTGAGGTAGAAATGAATTAATAAAAATAAGAAAAACAGGCAAACAGGAAAAGAAGATTATAAAAAGAATTTCTTCTTTTTTGTTATTTTGAAAAGTGAAATGATAACGGAGAGAGAAAAATGAAATAAATATTTAATTGACCTACTAATAATTTCTTGTCAATAAAAACAAAATAGATAGAAAATAATAAGAATTTTGATTATTTTATTAATTATTCTATAGAATAGAAAATGATCCTTTTATTAAAAAATGATAATAACAAATTATGAGGTGTCGAATTTTTTGACCTTATTAAAATTCTAATTTTAATAGTTTTTTTTTTTTTTTTGCTATTAAAAATCCTTAAAATTAATCTTTTAATTAACATTTACATTGAATTTAAACATTTTGTTTTACAATTATATAATACAGAATTTTAGGTCATCTGATCTTAGTTTTAATGTAATAATGTATGTAAACTAAATTTTAAATTTTTATTACTACAATTGAAGGTGCTTTATATTTTTTGTTAAACAAATTAATTAAATTGTTTAAAATATCTTCTAGAGTTATTTATTTAATTGTTTATTATGTACATTAATTTTTCATTATATACATTAAAGGTAAATTTCATATATCCTGTGTTGTCCTTTATGATTTTTAATTTGTTATTAAAACTATGTTTTTAAGATATGAATAAAATACTGAAGTTATTGATAAATGGGACTTTTGAATTTGATTTGGAAAAATTGTTATTTTAATATTATTTACTACAATAATTTAAAATTGTTTGATGTTAGTATATAACTATTATTTATATAAATATTTATTTATTTATTTTTTCTACAAAAGCTATTAATTACAATAATAAATAATTATTTTATATTTAATTCATTTGTGAAGTCAATCTTTCGTACTTCGGAATCTGAATAAGATAAAACGTATCCTGAATAGGATAAAAAGAAAGTATTTAGGTATATTAGAAAATAACTAAATTGAGTATGATTTAACTTAACTTATTCAGTTATATATTAAACATAAAGTTTAAATATTATATATTATAAATATACAATTTCCAATGTGTTTTAATAAATCAATTAATTTTATTTTAAACTTTTGTTCATAAATTTAGTTTAATTCTCATTTTATTTAAAGCAATTAGTTATTATAAATCTAGAAGTAAACTAACAAAACAAAATCAATATTATGAGAATACACCGATTTAATAACAAAAACTATTAAAAATTAAAACTAGAACTAAAAAATTCTCAATGTTGTTATTATGAAAATAAAATAAAATTTCTTCAGTACAAATTACATGGTTTAATTTTTTACAAAATAAATTATAATAGCCTGTTATTTATAAATAAATACATATTTTATAATTATTATTAGATTTTTTTTCTAAACTATATAAAAAAAAATAGAAGAACAATAGAAATGTCAAAGACCCTAATATAACAAATACATTTTTTTTTTCTATATTCTATAAACTTTTAATACTTTTATTTATTATAATTTTTTTTTATATAATATTTGTATATATACAAATTGAGAAAAACTTTTTAGTTTTTTTTTTTATTTCTTGCCTTCTCAAATTCGAAAATTCAAATTTATATTGTATTTGTATACGTTTTGTACACAAGAATTTTGAAAACACAACACACTGAAAGGCAAAACAAAACACACCATCGTCAGAAAAATCAATAATCTGAAGGAGAGAGCTAGAGCTACACACAATTATACATTGATTTGTCTTGCTCACTCATATATATGGAATTGAAAAAGCGGGAATTAATCAGTCATACAAAAAAAAAATACATTTTTAATTTTTTTTTTTTTCATTTCGAGGAAAATATTTTATAATTAAAAAAAAAAATTTATATAAAATTATTTTGAATTTATCTTGTATTAAAAATTGTGTTAAAATTCACAAAATAAAAAAAGAAAAAAATTGTTCAAGGCCGAAAACACCCGGCATATTTTTCATTGGCGCAATTCTAATATAAATGTCGTCGACGTCTCCATTATTCCAACTTCCATTGAATTTTTTTTTTTTTGTTGTACATTTATATCGAATAGATTTTTTCGAAGAAGACGGTTTTTTGAAAAATTCACATTATTTTTAAAACTTACCGTATATTTACTTAAAAATACATCATGAAATCCTGTACTCATATCCTCAAATTCGAACATTGTTTCTTTCTTATTTTATAATAAATTATAAAATGTTTATTATTTATTTTAAAGAAAAATTTAAATTAATTTACACTTTTTTTTTTTGATTGTTATTCGGTTTCAAAAAAAGTATCTCTTAAATAAAAACACACGAACACCTCATACAAAAAAGCACGAAACTCTACTGAACAAAAATTTTTTATATATAAAATACCCACCAACAAAAAAAAATAATAATTTTCGAAGTATGGTGTATAAAAAATGTATTTGTATTTCTCTTAGAGGTTAGAGCAGAGCGCGCGTTTATTATTTATATTATATACATACAATATGTCAGTCAATACGTTTATTATGTATTAGAATATATATATATATATCCATATATATATTTCAAAGTGTTTGTTTGGAATATTTGCGTTTGTGTTTAAAATGCAATAGTGTTGGTATTGTTTTTATTGGAAATTCATAATTAAAATGAGAGAGGTATATAAAAATGCCGGGAAATAAGTAGAAGAGAATTCATAAATAAATACATGCATATGAATGGAATGACCGGTTAAATTTTAAATTAAATTATTTTATTGGCGGAGACGAAATATATTACCATTCCACGTGATTATTATACGAACACCAGCTTATTATATGAAACACAATCAAACTTATTTTATATATACAATTTTTTATTATATTATTTATCGGTTTTTTTGTTTTGATATTTATTTATGTAGTTGTATATAAAGTATTTTTTTTTTAGAACAAAGGAGAAATTTTATTTTTACGATATTTAAATAAACATAAATGATAAAATGTATTTTATTTATGAAATTTCAGATTTAATTATATTCATTTATAATTTAATTATATTATATTAACACTACACAGAAATTTTGATATTTATAATTTACACAATTATTCTATGTATACATGTACTCAATAAATACTCATGAGTTAAGTTCTATTTTTGCCGGGAAATTTTTATTTTTCAACTATTATTTATATTTTATTAGCTTTATTATGATAACAACAAACTAAGGATATTGTAAAAGGTATATTTAAATTAAATTTATTAAAATTCCAGGAAATATATTTTTTATTTAGAATTTTTAAACAATTTTTATCCACCACCTAGTTTTTAGATCAACCGATTTTTTACAACACTTTAAACTTTAAGCGAAAGCTTAATCAAGCACGACACGAACGACGAACCAAGAATACGCAAACGCAACAACACAGTGTCAGTGTCAGTGATGGAATATGTTATAGAAATTCCTCTTTGGAAAAAATCCCATTTTTAGTACCTTACCTACCTATTGCAATGTAGAACAAAATAAATGAAGAAAAACGGTTTGAGTTTTACATCTACTGATTCACTATATTGGGAAATTTATATGTAATATATTGGGAATATCGATTGTTCGGTAGAGTAAATTTAATTTGTATTAAGACTACCTAGGACTTAGTAAGTATAAGTAGTATGTAGTATAAATATAGAGATAGATACTTCCTCTTAAAATTGATGAGCAAAATTTGAAAATCTTATATATACTTACAAAGAATTTAATTCAGAAAAGAGAAAACTAAAAAATCACTTGTACCATTTGTGAAAACCTTTAAGGTGAAAATTAATTTAAATTAAACACATATTGTAATTGTGATATCAAAAATTAGCTGTAGTTTATTAAAATAAAAATATTCCTAATTTAAGTTCTATTTAAAAAAAACTTGTTTTATTGCACGTATACAATGTGTGTGTTGTTCATTCTTTTTTATTTTCTTTATTTTTTAAAAAACAAGGTGTAATTGCTTTTTTATGTGTTATTAAATGTGATTTTCTTCTAAATCCAGTGTTACATTTTTCACACCTACAATTAATTGACATTGAGCAATTTTGATTAAAATTGATTTAAATATGTATATACTTACACAAATGGTTTCTCACCGGTAT
Organism: Rhamphomyia laevipes; assembly: GCA_963920725.1. NCBI lineage: Eukaryota > Metazoa > Arthropoda > Insecta > Diptera > Empididae > Rhamphomyia > Rhamphomyia laevipes. The sequence continues at coordinate 42,223,328 of OY987257.1, read as the reverse complement.
GAACTCGAATATGATTTTTTAATTGATCAGAATATGCGAAAACTTTAATGCAATATTCACATTGAAAAGGACGAATGTTCGTGTGCAATCTATAAATTTTGTTTAAATATAATCTTATTAATTTAATTTAAATTTAGAATTATTACCGTCTTTCATGTCTATCGCGATTACTTGAAGTTGGAAATGATTTTTCACATGTTCGACACGGGTATTTTTTAATACCCGTATGTTGTAATAAATGTCTTGATAATTTAAAATTTGTCTCATAAGCACTACCACAAATTCTGTAACGAAATATTAAATACGTTATAATATGTTTATACGTATATATATGTTTTACAGGAATTCATATTATTATTACTCGCAAATAAAATCCATTTCATTTCGATGTCTTCGCATATGATAAATAAATGCATTTTTAGCTTTATAGCATACTTGACATATTTGACATGTTAAATTATCACTAATAGTTTTTTCTTTTTTTTCCTTAATTTTTTTTTCTTTTAATTTCATATTAATTGTTATATCTTTTTGATCGATTTCAACTTTAAATGAATTTGAATCTAATGGTAGATCATCAGACAATTTTTTGTCTGTGCTTAATTTACATGTATAATTTAGATTTTCTATGTTAGTCGGAAATTCTAATTTTAAGTTTAAAGTTTCTTGATGACCATTACATTTTTCTTCTAACTTTTTTAGTGCCAGGTCACTTTTAATCGTTTTACTAATTATTGGCTTTTGTTGAAAATATTCTTTAATTCGTTTTTCAGAGATTTGGCAGGTTATACGAAATTGATATGCATTTTCTAAACTTTTAAAACATTGTTCACACATTTCTGCAGGTAAATTCATATTGTTAGCAACCTACATGGAGCAAAAAAATTATTTTATTATATACCTATGTGAAATATATGAAAATTTTACAATTAATCCCCCACAAAGACTGAGCTTTAAAGTAGTTTCTTCACAAAAAATTGAGTAAGTTATTTTATTTTCACATTTCATTAAACAAATTCTACATAGTTTTGTTAATTCCATTTTTAAAATATATATTTTACAATTAACAATGAAAATAAACGATTAACTTAACATAATTAACAATAACACAATTATTCTTATTGTTAAAGAATCGTGTAGTTAGTAGTTCCATTTTCAATTTCCACATTTCCACACACATTAATTTACATAGAATTAAGCCAGGGCTACATTGTTTCGATCGGTTCAGTTTCGATTGGTTTCGAAAAGTTCAAATTTGACGTCTCCATATATTTTATATGGGAAATCGATTGAGTGGACACATAGGTCGAATCGGAACGAATCGAATCGAAAGAGTTTGGAACGATTTTAATTTTGCGAATCCAAACTGAAGGAAATGTCAAGAGAAATGAAATTTGACTGTTTCAAAAATAACAAAAACAAAATATATGTGGTTTAATCAATTGTGATCGGTAACTATGTGTTCAGTTTATTAGGCTTGGGCAACAATGTATCGATTAGATCAGTTTCGAATCGATTCTTACAGTACTCAAAAATTCAGAATGTGACCACATTTTTTTTCTAGTAACGAATTCACCAATAGTTATCGTTTTATCGATAGCAACCGATTAAGGATTTTTTTCACAGTGGAAGTTTAAGCTTTTGCCAGAGCTATATATAGATAAAACACATAAAAAATAAAATATACACTATTTCATAAATTCCAATATCACTTTTATTTTTATGGTACATTTTCATTCACAATAATATTATTTGCAATTATAATTCACATTTTTTGGGTTATCTAAGTTTTTAGGGAAAATTTGATTGAGAAATCTAATGACTTTAAGTTGTTGGTAGGCTTTGAGGAGGGACTGTTCTCAAATTACGTAACGCTTTTTTGCCGCTTTTTAACATACGCCTCCCCAAGAAGCAGATCATAATAAATTCCGAGGACCCCTCTACCCAAGAGGAATAACGTAAAAATTAAAACACTTTTTAAATATTTTTTAATTAAATTTTTTATTCAAATAAACAAAACTAACCTAAAATAAAGAGTAGTTTTGAACACATTACACAAACATATAAATATATTTCACAAAACTTCCGTCTTAAGCTTTCGCCGAGTACAAAAATAGATTTTAAATTTTAAATAAAATGCAATTTAATGAAATACAGCCAAATTTATGTGAAAAGGTAATGGAAAATTGGGTTGACAGAAAGCAGTTGCAGTACGTACGGAGAAGTCGTGGTGATTATTAGAATGATGTTATTTTCAATTCATAATGGCATAATGTAACCTTTCAAATAAAGGTTAAATTATGGATTATGCCATTAATTTATTATATTATTTATTATGTCTTTATTATTTTTAGATATATTTGCATTTACATATATGTATTTTAATGTCGTTAAAATTAAAAGCGGTTTATACTGTGCGGAACTCCGACACAGCTGAAAATGTAGCATTTAAAATTAATAATTTCTTCCAACAATCGAATTCCCAATAAAACTAATTTCAAATCATAGTAAATTAATAATATTCATTGATTTATTTAAAAAAAGCTAGGAAAGCAACATAATAGCTGCTATAGTGGTAAATACGAACCAAAACAAGTATAAATTCTAATTTCTGGGTCGAATTTTCTTTCGTAAATTTTGTCTAAAAATTAAATTCAACCCAAATTTGGAACCGAAAATCTTGGGCAGAAAATTCAAATTAAAGAATTTCTGCAAAAATACTTTAGGACTGTATTTCCCTTTTTTTTTTGTAATATATTAAGGGCGATTGGGCGATTTCTCTTAAGCACAGATGTCTTACTCAAATAGACCGAAAAATTGTTTATTGGTATATTCATTTATTTTTTTGACATATTTGCATGACGGGGAAAATAGTTACCACACACAAAATAAACTAAAAACAATTTTTTTACAAGTTAGAAGTTACTCTTTAACTAACTTACAACCAACGACATAACATTAAAATATTAAAAACATTTCATTGACAAAACTGTGGTTTATGGTTTTGGGTTTGTGTATACTTCAGGATAAACGGTAAAAACATTTAACGTGATTATTATTAGATTATTTATTATATTAATTTTAAAAATTTCAACCTGGAACCTGGAACAGTACAAAAAGTAAAATATGTAAAAATGTCCACTGAATCATATTTCCTTGAATTAAAAGAGGTACAATTAGTTATTAATGATTGAAACATAAAAAAAATATTATAATTATTTTAATTCTTTATTTTAGTACTGTAATAAACCTGTAATCTTGGATTATCAAATTGAAGAAATCACATATGAATTTTTTAATACAAAAATTAAAACAAATAAATGGATTGACTTTACAGTGTGGCTTAAAATTCACGAAAAACTAGAACAAATATTAAAACAAGATGATACTACACAAAATTCGCTAAATTATTTAGATGATTTTTCTAGTGAAGAATTTCTACTTTCAAATAATAGTGTCAGTATATTAATTGTAAAAGACTCATTAGAAAAAAAATTTGCAAAAATATTTGATATGAATCCAGATGAAATTCAACCTTTTATAATTCGTATTCATATAAACATTATGCAAGAAAATAATAATATATTAAAAAAATCTACACATAATGCTAATAAGAATAGTCCAAGCATACATATGAAAAAAAAAGAAATTTGTGATAAGGTACACCATGAATATAATCCATTAAGTCCAAGAACTACTAATTCAGAATTAAATTTTCCTAATGAAAATGATTTTATTCCATATAAACCATCAACAAAGGATGAACCCAAAATTGAGACATCAGAAAATAATGTAGAAAATGATCCATATTCACCGAAACCAATTGATATGCTGACTGGAGAAAATAGTATTGAATCAATAGCTGCAGAAAGTCCAGATATATTTGATGAACAAGGAGCATCCAATAATGTGGTAGTACCAAAATATAAAGCTTCGCCAATATTGAATACATCTTCCGAATCAAGTAAATCTATATTTGATAAAATACCAGAAACTGTAACTCTTCGAAGAAAATCCCAAAGATCACCCCAAAAAAGGTTTGTTGATATAGAACAATATAGGGAAACACGAAGCAAAAGACGAATAGAAGAAGTATCAATCAAACAATGCAATAATAGAGAAGAAAACAAAAAAGCATTAAAAACCGAAGAACTCTTTGGATCTGATGACTCTGATATTGATATATTAGATATTAAACCGAAACGTTGCGATACTATTAAAAAATCTAAAAAAAATGATCGAAAATCAACTAAACTGGAAAGATTGAAGACTGGAAAAAAATTATTTTATCCCACTGACGAATCAGATGATACTGATAAAATGAAACATAAGAAATCAAAAGTAATTCGCTTAGATGATGGGCAAGATAATTTAGATGGATGGTTAAATGCTAGTAAAATAAGAAGTAAACATAATAAAATTATATCATCTAAAAATATTAATTTAAGTAAACAAAGTGTAAAAGTATTAACTCATGAAACATCAAAATCAAAAACAGTAAGTTCAGAATATCCAACTATAATTCCAGTAAAGAAATTAACAGACGAAGAACGTCGTTTGAAAAGCGAACAACATCGAAAGGAAATAAATGCATTAAATGAGTTTAATAATCAAGTTAAGCAACGCATGAAACCACCAATAAATATCGATTTTAAGTAAATAGAAAAATTTATTAAATCAAATTAAGAACTTTATTTTATAAACATTTAATTTTTTCCAGATCATTGAATCATATTCCAATAACAACAATTTTAAAAACATTTATACAATATAAACCATTATTGGATAAACATTTTCATGAATATAGGTCACAAAAAAATCGTCAGGTTAAGATAATTGAAGGTTTAGATCATTTGGCATTAATAAATATTGTCGAGGATAATTATCAATTGGAAATGCTAAATTGTTTAAAGGGCACTTATGAAAAACCAGATGATGTACCTTGTGTAATTTTTTTTTTTTTTTTATTTTATTTAATATATATAGCGATATTGTTTTTTCTTTAGTATACAGAATTATTTATGACTTTACTGTTGCCTGAATGGATACTAGCACTGTTTATGAAGGAATATAAATTATCTAGAGAAAAAGCTATCCAACGTTTAAAAGATCAAGAAGATGCTAAGATTTGTAGTCAAATGGATAATTCTGTATTTGATTTTGCAACACTAGAAAATATGTAATAATCACGAAGTACATTTGAGCTGAAAACATTTTATTAAAAGTTGTTAAAAGTTTAAGTTGAATTATTGAACTATATTTTTATATATTTTTAAATAAAAAAACTAAAATTGAATTTTGTAAGTATCTTCTATATGATCCAAGAGAAATCTAATTAAAGAAGTTAGGAAACATATATTAAAAACTTCCTTTACGTATTCGGAATAGTAGAAACAATAATTTGTTTCTACTATACCTAAACTGATAACAATAGATATTTCTGTTATCAGTTTAGGTATAGTACATCAAACAAGTTAGAAACTAATTTAAATACTACGCTAATCATTAATTAAAAATATTTGATATTAATATTAGTTCAAGATTAGAAATAAAATATTTTTCTATCGACAATTTTAAGCCATGCTAAGCTGTATTGTAAATATTTACAAAATGCAACAATATAAAGGGGCTTTATAAAATTAATAATTCTAATATAGAGAAGGAAGAACTACTATTTTATATTATTCAAAATTAAAAACAACTGATTATAATTTTTTTCATACAAAAGTTTATCTTTAAGAAATGTTGATTAATATTCGTAACGTAAATTAGGATATAAACTCATTTTCAATAATCTTCAACAAATTGAATTAATATTATTTTTTATTTTGCAATATGATTCTTAAAAAAATTAAATATTTAATATTTCAAACTTCTTATTCATTTTCAATCCAAAACAATTTGTTTATATAAATATAAAAACGTTTCTCAATTTTTTTTTTTTGAGGATATTATTAATATCAATTTAATTTGTTATTAATCTAATTTGTTAATGTAAATATTTATAAATTAATTTTTTTTTATAGTATTTTATTACTACCACCATCAATTCCACTTGATATATTATTATTTGTTGCATGTAGAATAAGATGTTTAGATAACCAAAATGATAAAAACACTTGAATTCCAACAATTAAAAATAGAAAATATAATTTTCGTTTTCTACCAACTGAATAATCAAATTGTTGGGTAGTAGGTGGTAAAGGTGCACCATATGGATCATAATTAATTCCACCAGCTGGTGCTGTTTGGGCATTTGCATCATTCAAAACTTTAGTTCTTAGAGTTCTTAACTGAAAATAAAAAAAATGTCAAAAACGTTAAATAATAAATATTTTTATTTTTAGTTACCAAAAAAAATCCCAACGACAAACTGCAGTAAATTAATGCTATATAATATCCTGAACTATTAAATAATAAGCTCACAGATATACAAACAACAATAATTACAAATTTATAACCAGAAAATGCAACCAAATCCAAACTTTTTAAATTTGTTGGTATATTCGCCACATATAATGTTATTAAATATATAATTAATTCAAATATACTGTAAGCAAGCGCACTAGATGCTTGAATTCCAAGTTGTTCTGGTGTAAAACGATTTTGCATACCCAACATTAAACCAGCCAATACTACATAACTAATATATGCCATTGTTGGTATATAAAGATCTGGTGCATTTATATCATAACGTGGTTGAACTGGATTTTCCTGATCATATTTTAATGACCAATCCTAAATTAGACAATTTATATATAGTTTATTTTTTTATTAGAAAAAACAAAATCGTTTACCTTATGTGTAAATGGGAAGAATAATAATCGAATTTTATTTATAACATATTTATTATCGACTGCAAAATAATATTTAAGTCTTGTTACTGGTATCCATTTTTCAAATTGATTTTCCATTATTTGTTTACCCTGATCGGCTAATTTTTGCCCATATTGCATGGCCATATCTTGGACAATTGGTTGTTGGAACATTGCAAATTGAGGTGGAATTGGTTGTTGTTGTTGTCCATAATTATTATTTATTATATTTGTTTGTTGATGGGGTGGTGGTGTTTGGGGTAAACCTGGATAATTTTGAAATTGTGTTGGCATTTGAAATTGCTGAGATTGATGTTGTTGTTGTGGTTGTGGCATTGTTTGTGATGTAGTTGGATAACTACCAACGAAATTAATTTGTTCGCCGGGTAAATTACTATAAGATGATATACCACCACTAACACCCATCATTGGTTGTTGTTGATTTTGTTGTGATTGAATAAAATTCTGTTGTTGTTGTTGTTGTTGAGGTGGAATTGGTGGTTGTAATAAACCAGTAGAATCAAATGCCGGTGGATTTATATATTGGTTATTTGGAATTGGTACAGCTCCTAATGCATTTGTATCACTTACACGTTTAATTTTACGAATTGGTCCTTGAGCTAAATAAGAATGTACATATTAATTAATTTCGCTAACCAGAATATTATTTTCGTTAATATCCCATGTTGTAAAAATTGCAAGCCAAAAAAAGTTTCACACAACTAGAAATAAAAATTCTACTATATTGTTAGTTTATGACAAATATACATATAAACAATTATCGTTTTCAAACATTCTAATAGGAATAACAAATTGAATTGGTAAAAAAAAACTGATGACCACAATTATATGACTAGAACTAGATACATATTATATAGGTTTATATTTTGTCAGTTCATAAAAATATTAAACACACGTATTGATTTATTTATCTACTTGCGATTTTCCTTACAATTTTCGAACTTACGATGTCGGACACCTGCATTAGCATTGAAGTTCATTTTTTTAAATTTTTAAATAAAATTTTTTATATTATATTCTTTGTGAAATTTAATTTAATATTTTTGACCACATCAGCACTCAAACTTCATTATTCATATGCGTTGCTCAGGTTGCTCATTGTGTCAATGTTAACTGTCAGATTAAATTAAAAATAAATATAAAATATGTCAAATTGACAATTTTTCTTTTTGCGGATAATCGACATTGCGATGACAAAATATACTCGATTTTCGATGTCACTAACGCTGTGATTACACTAGCCATAAATGTCTGATAGAAATGTTAGACTTTTCGGTCTGAAAGATTTTTTTGACAGGTAAAAAAAACACGCTGGCTATTTGATGTCAGATATTTCTGTCTAACATTTCATTTTTAATCATGTCGTCAACAAGAAAGCAATTAGCTATAAAAATATTAAAATAAAAATATTTTAAATAATATAGTTGCTCACACCTCAATAATATATATCTTTTATTTATTTAGTAATAAACTAATTTTTACGCTCAAATAATCACCGCAAACTAATTAAATTTTAAATTTCAGGAGCAAATCTTACATTTCTATCAAATATCGCCATTTGCAAATTTACAAATGTCAAAAAAAATCTACAAAAAAATCTGAAAAGTTGGTCTAGAGAAAAATCGTGATTTTTCTGTCGCGACAGCAGTTCTGTCTGGTTTACACTTGACATTTCGTAGGCAGAACATATGTTCTGTCCAAGAAAAAGTCTAGTGTAAACCGTAAGTAAAGCTTACATCACTGTTTCTTTAACTGTGTAAACAGAAACAAAAGGCGCATGGCGGAGAGCGATTTGTTGTATTTTGTTTTTTATGTTATTAGGGCACACACCACTCTCAAAAGTGTTTGACCATTCGCTTGGAGGTTTGGGTTTGAAAAGTACTATCCATTTGTCAAACACATTTGAAAAACTACATTTTAACTAAATTTTTGATGCTATAACAACAATACTACCCTTTCTGCAAATTATCAGCTCAACTTTATAATTCCAAATTCAGATGGAATGGAAACAACTTTTTTTTTAACAAAACTAATATTTCGCTTTTTTTAATTTCCATTTCGCTAATTCGGAACTAAAAAAAGTGTTTCAAATACTATACATATCTAATTTTTGTATCAAAAAGTTGAGCTGGTAATTTGCAGAAAGGGTATTGTTGTTATGACATTGAAAATATGAAATTTCTTAAATACAAATTCAGAAAAAGTTTAATTTAAAATAAATTTTGCCATATATAACAGATTTCTTTTTTGATTCAATTTGGAGTCAGCTTATTAAAGGGTATTAATTTTTAGTATACCTGAAGATGAATGTCGGGTGATTATTTTTATAATACATATATTTAACTTTTTCGTTTTCTGTATATATTTTTAAACCGTATCATTGAGAAACTCTGTAAACTGTATGTTTATCTTCGGCCAATATCACCACATTATCGGCAAATCATGTTATTATTTATACCTTCACCGTTTATCTTGATATCAAATTCTTTCCCCACCAATTCTTCAAGTAACTAATTCATTTAGCTTTTTTTATACAAATAAAGTTTATACAAATAATGTTCGAGCTTTGTAACCCACATAAGTGAGAAATAAAGCCCGTTGCTATTTGCCTTTCATGGAAAAGCAATTACAATGACCAACAGAATTAGTAAATAAATAAAAGATGATGTTTGTTATCATGTTTTACACAAGTAAAACTACTTATAAAGGAATTTCTCACGTTTTTGTGGGCGATAATTCACACTTGGGTGAGAATTATCGCCCGAATGGATTTCACATTATTTGTGGAATAAGTTATCACAAATTTCAATCACGCATTTAGGATACTTGTTAATTATAAATAATTTAAAACTATATTGCAACTCAAGATTGCAATTCAAAATTGCAACTCAAGATACATTGTTTTAACTTTTAAATATATATCTTGTTCACGTGGTGCGGAGTGGAGTGGACTGGAGCTGTAAATGCACCACGTGAACACCGAAAAATGTAGTATATGGAGTGGATTATCAACTCCCCTCAAAATGTGAGGAGTGATGTGTAGTGGATTTGCAAATCGTAGTGGAGTAGAGTGGCTTTTGACATTTGTTTTATTGTTTCAAATTGAAATGGCAAACGAACAGCATAAAAACGATTTTTTAACTAAAAAATACTTCACAAAAACAATTTTTTAATTAATTTGAACAATTTAAAAAAAAGGGATATTTGAAAAAAAATAGTTCAATATGTCTTCACTACATGCGTTATCGTAGATTTACTACGATCCACACCCAGGTGAACACTTATACTATGACCGGATTTACAAATCCAGTCCACTCCACTCCGCACCACGTGAACAAGATAATAGATAAAAAAAATTCTGTTCGTTTGTAAAATGGAAAGATTTTAAAACTCTGCTATTTGAAGGCAAAACTGTAAAACTGTAATGCATGAATTTTCTCTTGAGAAAAGAATTTACCATTAGCAAATATTCCCGTCTTTTATATATGTGTGCCACTGGAATTTAAAGCAAAGAATAGTTAATGAAGTTTGCTGCAAAATCTTCCCGCAATTAATGACATTTCTCAAATTTTCGCTATTTTGTGATTTCTGATTTGGATTTGGAGTGATTAAAAATATTTTGTTTTCTTTTTTTTTATTTATTGGAGATTTTGTAATAACATTAATTTAAAAAAAATATAAATTTACAAAATAAATTACGAATTTAAATTCCATTGAAATGGAGAACTCTCCTAACCCCATAAAAATAAATAGTCGTCTTAGTTTTAGTTCTAAGCATCGACTAAGTGGTAAATTTTGCGTTAATCAATTATTAATTTTTTTTATTTAATGTTTTCTTTCTGTTAGATTCCCCAAAAACACCAATTAGAAATAAAAAACTTGCACCAAATGATGGATTTGAAACACCACCATCTTTGTCAAAATTAAATAATGATAATTGTTTTGGTGAAGAATCTCCATCTCAAGATTATGATTACTCTTTAATACCAATGTCACAAGATATTATTACACGGTATCGTGATGTTACATGGAAGTGGAATGATGAAAATGATACTCAACAGGCAAAATCAAATAAATCGAAAAAAGAGCTTCTTCGACCAGCAATTGTTCAGCAGAAAGTTGAAAAATCTGGAATATTTGAAGCCCAACAGAAAATTGATAAAACCAAAGGATTCTATAAATTCCAAGAACTTTTACTGGCTGAAGGTGGAAATTTAAAGAAACTTATAAACAAAAATCATAAAATAAATAGTGATAATAAATGTAACAGTAACAGGAGTGAGCAATTAGAATCAAGTTTTAAAGAAAATATTGATACAACACATGATAATTTGGGAAAACATACAACAAAAGTAGAATTAAAATCGGAAAATAAAATTAGGTTTGATAATAATAAATTATTACCAAAATCATCTAAAAAGGAACATAATATTTTTGTGAATATTGAAGAAAATTTCCAGCAAGATGATATTATAGATTTATTAGATGATTCGGATAGCGATAATCTTCTTGTTGAATTATCACAAACAATTGAAAATAATATACAAAATACTACATCAACTACAGAATCTGAAGGATCAATGGTTGTTAATATAGGTAAAAGAAAAACCAATTTAACAAATATTAAAAAAACATCACATTTTGATAACGATTCAATTGATGAATTATTGCTAACTTTGCCAATGGAAGAAGATATAAATACTTTATCTAATAATTGTAATATGAAAATATTTGCGCGACATAATTCTATGCCACCCCAAATTGAACAAATTAAAAATCCACCTAATAATCCATTAAATACATTATTACGTCACAGTAGTGCTAATTGTATACGAACGCAGAGAAAAATTTTACCAAAATCTGTAAATGGGGATGGTAAACTTTCACCATTTAGTGACGGAAGTTTAGAATCTGTGTATACAACAGGTATAAAAAAAAATAATATAATTTACCTAACTAATCAAATATATTTTAGCTTCTGATCGTACACCTTTGTCCAAAAAATGTACAAAAGCTGAAGTTGAAATGAAACGTCAAGAAGCTAAATTAAGACGGCTACAGAGCCAGAAGCGTAAAGAACTTACACAAAAAACTCAACTTACAAAGAAATAAATTAAATGTTATATTAATAATTTTATTATAATGATTATTTTATAAAATTTATAATTTTATATTTAATATTTCTATTTGTAAATAATTTATATAATGAATTATGTTTTTATTATTATTTAAAGTTCAAACTATTTGAGAGAAGTATTAAAATAATTATGAATTAAAAAAAAAAATATTCTCTAATATTAAAAAAATCCTTTTAATTACAAAAGGACGTACTCTATATATATATGCATTATTATAATGTTATATATATATTTCAATACTGCAAATATATAGAGAATATAATTTTTGTAAAATAAAAAAAATTAACTGAAAAAAATACAAATTATTTTTAATCTGTTCCCAATATTTGTGTGTGTTACTCATTCTTTTGGATATTTTTTAATCTTTAAGTATAGGATCAAAACCTATTCTGTTCCACTTTTAATAGACATTTTCAATATTTTTTACTCTAGCAAAATAGAAAATTCATAAAATATAATATTTCCCATACTATCAAAACTATACAAAATCGACTATCAAAAGTACTTGTTATCTTTTCCATACTGCACTTTGGTAGAATACCACAACCGTTTCCTATACTATAAATTTACTTAACTATATTCAAAATATAACCTTTCCATAGTTAATGACATTTTGAAATAGTTGTAACTTTGAATCAGTTATTGTAGGTTATTGTTTATTGAGGAGATTCGAGGTGGTATTAATATTAATTAAAAAAGAAAATGTAAGCCATACAAATTCAATGTCATAATTGGATGAGAAACAGTTATGAACGTAATTGGTCAAAATAGTTTATGGCGGAAAAACAATAAAGGTAATAAATTAACTGAGTTCAGCCAAAGTTCGTATAATGTTTTTTTTCATTAAAAACAAATACAGCTTAATTGTTATATGTACCGACATACAAATTTATTCCCCACATGTATGCCAGGACGTAACTAGCACATCGTAATGTATTTTTGGGAGTGGAATCATCGAGGCAACTTATATTCGACGGTCTGTGTTGGTTGTGAATCAATCAATCAGCTGTGAATAAAACACAAGACTGGTCATAAGAAGAAATCAATTAAGAAAGAGGTGTTATATACAAGGGTGTATTCTGTTTCCGATGTTGTTCAATATGTATTCAGAGCTAATTAATATTTAAATAAGCAAGGGATTTGGATTTGAAGGTGGGCGTAAACATCAACAGAGAGTATGTTAACAACAGATTTGCTGATGATGTCTGCTGTATTACAATTACAACTAATGCTTGAACAGGTATTGCAACAGTTTTGGAGGGACTATGTATTAAAATAAAAAAAATAGTATTACTTTTGAAAAAAGTAAGACGAATGAAACATTTGGGTACTTTTATTGAAGAAGGTGCTGAGAACAGAACCGAAATTAATTCGAGAGTTGAGCAAGCTAGGCCTATCTTCAGAAAGATGAGTCATATGGTCCACCCTACTATATAATTCAGAAGAATGGACAAGATGTACAGCACAGCTTTTGAACTCTGCTGGGCATATAGCAAAATACTGAAATTCTCCTGGGGAGACAGAATACAGAATATTGAGGTACTTAGTAGAATGAATAAAACAACTGCGCTAATGAAAATACATAATAAAAAAACACAAAACTGAGTTTCTTAGAGCATATCCATTTGTGGTGAAAAATACAGGACACTTCAAGCTTCCCTACTAGGAAAAATATTACGTTCAAGAACTCGATGTAGCTTGTAAAAAAAAGAAATCCGATAATGATAATCAATTAGAGTTTAATTGGAGCGGCAAAAAGAATATAAACTCGTTAATAAGACAAAAATGGTGATGCAATGCAATGGTATTTATAGTAAAATTTTGAAATTGTAACTGTTTAATTTTCAACATTACATGACCATTTTTTTCTAATATATGCCGTTAAACATGATGACTTCGGGCTTTTGAGAAAGAAAAAAAAAATATATATAGTAAGCTCATTCATTCCATTAATTTCCGTAAAACAGAAAATATAAAATTACAAAATTAAACTTAAAAAAATATAGTTAAATGTGTATTTTCATAATTTGAAATAGAGAATATAAAATGAAATTTACCAAATTTTACATAAATTCCGGCGCACTAAAGTTTAATCCTTACATTAGATTTTCTACATTTCCTAACAGGTAGCGCTTTCGTATAAAGTAAATGCAAAACGCAAAATCAAAAAAAAAAATGACAGTATACAATACGATTTTTTGACAACGCGACTGATTAGTTGTTGGTTTTTGGTTTTGGTCTATTATTGTCATTATTGTTTTTTTGTTTTTTGTTTACCTTCATCATTTGCTCCAGGGCTCCAGCTCCAGATCCAGAGTCTCCACTGCGTTGGATTGTATGTATTTAGTTTATAAAGAAAACTGAGGAAAACTATTCTGATGATAGGTATTTTTTTAAATATTAATGGAAGATATTAAAACATTGGATTGGTAAGATTTTTTTTTATATTGGAAATTTTATATTTTTCTTTTCGTTTATTTGTTAGGTCTTGGAAAGCTGCGTTATCAAGTGCTGAACAATTTAATAGTTTTGAAAAAACATTTACCGAAAATGACATTTTCTATTGTCATTTAAATAATTTAGATCCTAATTTAATACCTGATCTGTACGAAAATATAAATGATAAATATAAATTGATAGCAGACAAAAATAATATAATTGATCCAAGAAATAATAATATTATTTATATAAATAAAGTAGATCATACAACACAAGGTGATTATTATAGACAAACATGTATTTATAATCAGTTTACAAAAAAATCAACATTAACTAAAGATGAACATCGAATATGTCTTCGTGTACTCCAGTTTTTTAAAAAAAACAAGACAGTTCCAGCATCAGATAAAAGAATTTTTGACGATACTTTTGAAAAACGCAAAGCAGAAAATAAATTATTTATGGATTTTGTAATTGAAAGAATTTCTAGTCAATCAATTAATAGCGCTGAAAAAATATTAAATGATACTTATAAATTATATTTAATTAAAGAAGCTGAATCAATATTAACACAGTCTAATTTAAAATTTACTTTACAAACTGCATTGCCATTGCCATGGTGTTTTCAAATACAGCAAAATCAAGCTGTACTTAATAAATGTCATATAATTAACCAAAAAGGTTATATACCACAATATAAATTTATTGATTTTAAAAAATTGAAAAAAACCGAATTAAATAATAATTTATTTTGTGAAAATAACGAGGAAAATGATTTTAATCAAATTTGTGAGTACGATATTATTATTCCCGAAGAAACTTTCATAATATTATTAGGTGCATTCAACGATATAAATAATTGTGGATGGGAATTTCTATTAGATATTGAAACTACACAAGAAGAAAAGAAAGTTTTAAGATTTTATAATCCATTTCCATTACGATTTATTAACTATGTAACAAATGCATTTGTTTTTGAACAAAAATTGAAACAATATGTTATTACTTCAAATGAATTTCATTGGTTAGAAATTAATAGTAATGGACAATTGATTGATTTAGATACTGAAATTCCAGAAATAAATGCTGTTAATTTAAATATGGATTATAAAATGCAAAAAATTGATGAAATTAGAGATAATAAACAAAATATTAAACTACAACAAGATATTAAAACTAATAGTATAATGATAAATTGTCAACTGAATAATATAATAAATGGAAATAGTTTAAATTTATTAATCGTTAATAGCAATTTGGATTTTTGCGATTATAAAAAAATACCAAGTTATATAAATTTAAGTACAAAATTACAATATAAAAAAGAATTTGGAACTGAAGTAATGACAAAAAATGAATTAATAAAGGAATGGACTAGACAAGCTTTAATACCAAATTCAGTAACAAAAAGATGTAAATTTTTCAAATTATTTAAAATCATAGAGTAATGTATAATTGAATAGAGAAACAATTTTCCATAATCTGTGATTACTTTTCCATAATCTGTGAAAAATATTTATTATCAGTTATGTTCTACACGAGAAAATTTAATAAACTCCAGTAATTTTTGTAATAACATTTGTTGATCTAGAAATACATTCTCTATGATTTGTTGCATTTAATTTTTAGCTATATATTTTCTAATTTATTTTTTATTTTAAAACCAGGTCATATTGACGTCACTTCATTTGATACAATTTTAAAGGAAAAAATAACTTTAATCGATATTGAGAATGATTTAAGTAAATTATATAATATAAATATGCTAAATGTTGTTGCATCATTAGATGAATTTTTCAAAATGGTAATATCATTTCCATGTAGTAAATATCTATTGAAATATGATCCAAATAAAACATCGAAACTTATGATTTATAAAGAGGAAAATGAAAAGTAAGTAATTTTTTTTTAACTAAAGTTTTTTAATTTATTTAGTAATGCATTTTTTTTTTTTTGTATTTTGTAGACTAATGGAAACTACTACAACACTATCAACTCATGAATTATATAGAAATGTTTTGGAGAAATGTAATTCTATACAAAATAAAAATATTTTACCAATTAGTAATACCGTAGTAACATCATTACATGAAAGGTATAACATTATACCATGTTGTTTTCCATTTTGGTGTGGTTCAGAAATTGGTATTACAAATGATAGAAATTTAATTATAGAAAAACATCGTAACATAAAAAAAAAATTAGCTGCTAAAATTAAAAAAAAAAAAATTAAAAAAAAAAAGAAAGTTAAATAAATGATTTGATACAATTAAATTTGTTTAATTAATATCATATAGATTTGATTTGAAAATAAAAATTGTATGTACAAAATTTGATATGCTTAGGGTTTTTTTTACTTAAATATTTGTGAAGATTGTAAAACAACCCCCCGATAAGTTCGGTAGTTTCCATCACATATATAAAAAAATATGGCTTGTATATTGTCTCCCTTTAACTCCTTAAACGGATTTGTTTTTCCATACTTTAAAACTATTTTCATTAGTTTTTCCATAATTGAAAACTACTTCTTATAAATAGTTTTTCTATACTTTAAAACTAGTTTTCCGGTTTGGTAACTATTTTTTTTCTTAAATAATTTCTCCACAAGATGAAAGTGACTCCATGATCCAATGGACTCTACACACAAAGTAAAAGTGACAAAGAGAAAGAAAAATAAACTTGAAACGTCGAACTTTTAATTTAATAAAAAATTATAAACACAAGTGTATAAAATTAATAAATTGTATAAAATTAACAAAATAATAAAAAAATGGTAAAAATTCGAGAGGTTATTTGTATTTCATTACTAATAATATTAATATAATATATTTAAATTCATTTTATTCATTCTGAAACAACATCGAATTTTATACATCGAAGAAGAACTTTTAAAAAGTAGTTCTTTCTTAGATGTACATTAAAAGTAGTTTTTGGATGTACATTATAATTATAAGTATTTAAATAGAGCTGTTATTTTTTAACAATATACTTTTTATATGGATTAGTGAAAACTACTGAGATTTTTCACGCTTCTCTATCTTAATTCACTGGAACGAGAAGGAGTTTTTCTCATTTCATTCCGTATATATAAAGTACTTTTACAGTACTATCTTGTTATCATGGACAGTAAATTTATAATAGGTACATTATCCATGACAAAGTTTATAAAATATAAAGGCTGATTTAACGATTATATTGGAAGTTTTCCTTAAATAAAACACAATATTTTATTAGCAAGCGGAAATATTTATTGCACTTGGAAATTTGATATATTGTAATTTTACATAAAGTACAATATAGACCAGGGATGCGAATTTTTTTTTGTACGCGTGTCAAAACTTCAAAAATATTTGTAACAGCGTTGCTGACGCGTCATAATGTTTATAAGAAAATGTAAATTTATAAATTATTCAAAATTAACAGTTTTTTTATACATTTTAATTAATAAAAAATAAAATATTCCACAATATAAAAATAACTTCGGTACAAAAATTACCGAAATTACTATAGAAGAAATTTCTGTACTGAACATTTTTTTTTTTAAATAAAAAAAATATTTATGAATATACAAAATAGGGGAAACTTGGCTAATTTCGTGATATTAAGAGACAATTTTGATTATTTATATAGAAAATTAATATAGTATAGATATGAGAATATTATATAGGATCATAGGTAGAAGATTCGTCCATAAATATCTAATGTCAAATTTCCAAATCTCTTTTAAGTTTCGAAGTTATAGACCTATAAGCAAACTAGGTTCTGTATGTCTAACTTCGTGATAAAGAAAGTCTAATTCCGTGGTGTCTTTTCTATTTCAAAAGAACAAAAAACAAAAGTTTTTGGCAATAATAAAAATATTTTATAACCACCAACGCACTACTGCCTTTTCGATTTCATAAAAAATAATAAAATTATGAATAACAATTATACAATATTTTTACTATGTTATTACCACAAATTTACACCAGCTTGTCCTTTTGTATGGAGAACAATTTACTGTAATAGATAAAGCAACAAAAAATGGTCTAAAGATCTGGTGTAACATTTTGCATCGATTTTAAGTTAGGCTATCACGGACAAAGCCGAGTGTATCCCCTATATTGATATTTTACTTAATTTTTGCGTGGCTGATACGTGCCATCGAATTTTCGTACGTGCCATCTGTGACACGCGTGCCATATTTTAGCCATCAATGATATAGATTATTTCTTTACTTGAATTTCCTTTCGTCTTTTTTTTGTTGCACATTTAGCGTTATCCAGGGAGCTCTGCGATGAAGCAGACTACATTAGCCCATAACAAACAAACTCTAAATAGAATTTTAATAATGAAAAAACACATTGTAATTCTATCTTATTCAAAAGCAGCGCTGCAAGCAATGCCTATCTGAAATTTCCAGATTGTATGTTGTTTTTCAGATGCTGTGGATTATTATTGTACACTTCTTAACTTTTCAAATAAACCTCATAAAGCAAAAGAATTAAATTGATGCTTATTAAGAAATATTTACTTTCACAGAAATACACCATAAATGATTCTGTAAAATACACCATAAATTTTTAAAAAAATATGTTATTTCTACTTAATGAATTTTTTAATTCAGTTTATTTTTTACCTAAAAGTTATGTCGATTTATATAAGAGTATTTAGATATTAATATTGATTTCCGTCGAGTTAATAGAAAACGAGTTCGTCTAATGATCGAATTACAAGTTCATCAAAAAAATATTACATTTTTTAACTAACTTATGTACTTATGATTTTTTAAAAAAGTATGCTGACAGATCAATTGAATGATATTAAGAATACGATGTCAAGCATTTTTATCAGTCTCAATTGTCTCAATTCGATCATCATTAAAATAGTGTATGTAAAAGTATAAGAATTATAATTGTTATTTATAAGAATTGTAAGGTTAATTTTTATAAATGTTCCTATGTAATGTTACTCTATAAACGCAAGCTCGTCGGAACTTGAGTCTGGATGATATTATGGCGTAGTTTGGGCCAGAATATCTGTTTGACTATCTGTTACTATTCAAATGTTACTTTTTCTTGAAGTATCATTTATTATTATCTGACATGTTTTCCACGTTACTATCATTTCTACTTGAAATACACTGGATTAATTAGGTTTCAAACGGAGTGTTTAATCTGAAGTGTTTGGGATTGCGCGTAATCCGTGGATTTAGGCGCCAATTACGTTAGTCATACATAAAAATTTGCGCCTTGAAGTTAAATATAGTAAACAATGACACAAAAATCAAAGTTCTTATTTATGTGAAGAAAGTACAAATTAATTTTGGTACAATCTAATTCACCGCAAATTAAAATTATCAATATTTTCTATAAGATATTTCAGTTCATATTTCTGAATTTAATGATGAAATAGAATACTTTTTCCAATAATTTTTACCCTTAGAGAATAAATTAAAACCATATTCTCATATTTTAAATGGAAATAACTTCTATAAATATATAAATAAGCAAAAAATATATTTTTCCAATAATACATATATACATATATATAGGAAATTTAAGCTATAACTTATTGAAATATATATATATATATATATATATATTGAAAATAGAATCGAAGTAGGGAAGAAGTTATTTAGATATTATAAAAAATATTCAATAAATTCTATGCAATTTAATATCAAATTTTTTTTATATTTTAATTTTGAATTAAAATGACGTACATATTTTAAATATTTAATATAATCTGCATTCGAATGGAAACGAATTTATTATGTATTTAACAGATTCTTTCTTTAGGTTATTGATTTAAAGACAACGTAATTTAATCGTTTAATTCTCTGACTCTGACCATATTATGCATGTTGAATACAAATCTATTATTTATTTCTGGCATATATAATTTTTAATATAATAATATAAATATTTTAAATATAAATATTAAATAATAAATATTTAGCTTGAGCATCGAGCTTGATGGCTTGGTCTTTTGACGACTAACAATGAATATGTGAAAATGATTTGATAATTTGAGGTTTCTAGATATCGCAAATATTACAAAATGTTAGGTTTTAACGAAAATTTGCTATTACTACATTGAAACTGAAACTATTACTGAATTAGGTGTTGGTTTAAAGAAGTATGTATACTTAGTTACATTTAATGTAAGGTATCATGGCCTTTTTAACGAACAATAGTTTAAAAATATATGTAATAATGTATGTAATGTAAGGAAGGTAAAAGGGCTCTAAAAGGGATCTATTATAATTCCAAAATTTTGTATTGCGACCGCCTACTCAATGTTTAATATATTATCATTGTTTTATATATATGTATATAAATATATTGTTTTGAGATAAATATACAAACTTAGAAATATTTACCATTTTAGGCAATCATTTTCATTACTATGTACTAATAAATCCTTTCGTTCCACGTGGAATATAGGGCGTCAACATTTCTCCGTGAATCTGGAAAACATTTTTATCTGGTTCGGTTCCTTGCTATTAGTTTTATTTCGCGCGAGGTTTTTCCAGATTCATCGATTTCTTTATCTACCGTTCGCTTTCACGTGATCTTCACACGACCCCTTAATTTGTTTCCTGCGGATTCAATTCTAGGGCTTGGCGGCATATTTCATCAGATGGCTTACGAATTTTATTTCAGTGATAACTGGTTTTTGTTAGCATCAGTTATATCGTATAACTCATACATTTTTTATTAATTAATGGTATTCGGCCACCAGATCTTTAATATTCGACGTAAGCATCGGTTGATGAAACTTTGGATTTTCTTTGTTAATAAAACCGTTGTAAGCCAGGTTTCACAGCCATATAACAAGACTGATTTGACGTTAGAATTGAGGATTTTAATTTTGGTTTTAGTTGATATGAAGGTTGAATTCCATATCTTCAAGGCGAAAGGAGCTTTCGCCTTTGGCATTGTTTATCCTAGAAATAATATCAACATTGGCGCCTCCATCGGTTGTTATAACGCTGCCTAGATAACTCTGCACTTCCTCGATGTTCATATCTTTTTGTGGCTTCTACTGTTAATTATCATGGCTTTTGTTTTCAAAAGATTGACTTCATTTTCGTTACTTGAGTAATATTAGTTTACTGCGTTCATTTACTTTGCCAAAAAAGATATTTGGTCATTTGTGATTTCTAATAATTAAGAAAGTGAATGACAATTTATAAAAGAAGTCATTCATGATATTTAATGTTTAAATAGTCTCTTGTATATTAGTACGATTTTTCTTTAAAATTCGAGTAACCTAATTTTGTCAATCTTAACTTCTTGAATAGATCTGTATTTGTGTTCTTGGATCTTCTTCTTTTGACTAACAACTTTAACTTTTGCTTATTTGTATTATATATGCTTTGTAGATAATTAACAATCCATCAGGAAGAGTCTTGAACAACACACCACAATATGCATATGAATTCTATATGAAATACGGCCGAAATCCTGAGTAATTAACAAACACATAACAGGAAAAAAAAAATGTTAATCTATTCGGACAGTCAAGCAGCTTTTAAAGCATTTCAGTATAAAGCGGTTAAATACAAACTAGTAAAAAAAAATTTAACCTAAAAAACAAAAAGAAGGAAAAACAATCTAAGTATTTTTGGTCACCAGGATATAGAGTGATTGAAGGTAATCAAAAGACTGACGAATTGGCTGGTAATCAAAAGACTGACGAATGAAGCTAATAAAAATTCCCTTTCGATGCTTCAAGTATAGGACTCCCATTAGAATTTAGAATTATTGGCATAGTGGGCGGAAAAGGAATACTTCAACATTTGGCCAAACTATGATTGTTATGGTATGAAATCCTTTTGGGGAATTATATAGTTAAATAGTTCAAACATATATCAATAAAAAACAGTAAATGCTTTAACTAAACTATGATGAATAAGTGGAAATAAAAGTACGTCGTATGTCTATTTGTATACAATAGAAGGAATTACGAATTTGTCCAATTAATTCAAATCCTTTAATTTATCAATATACTCAAAACAAATAAAAAAATTATT
Source organism: Rhamphomyia laevipes (assembly GCA_963920725.1). Classification (NCBI taxonomy): domain Eukaryota; kingdom Metazoa; phylum Arthropoda; class Insecta; order Diptera; family Empididae; genus Rhamphomyia; species Rhamphomyia laevipes. The sequence goes on along the minus strand of OY987257.1, from coordinate 42,200,895 downwards.
TATATATTTGAAATTTTATAAGGTTCAAAATAAAAACATGTTTATAACTTTAAAATTAACTTTGATTATTTATAAATCCCAATTTGTATTTAGAATTATTATTATATTACTTAATAAATAAAATATTTAGGTATTAATATTTATATAAAAATACAAACTAAATACTACGTATATTTTAAAAGTTTCCTTTTTACACAAATAATATATAAATTATTTCAAAAAGGTTAAATTTTTCCATAAGGAGTAATAATATATTTTCCTAAATAAATAACAAATTTGTGTCTATTATAAGTACATCCAAAATTGCTATAAATCTACATAATATTATAGGTAAAATCGTTAATACTCTGTCAGTATATAATACAAAATTAAACAATATTATTTAAAATGATATGTATAGATGTTATGTATATAGTATATATATTAATATGTTTTAGCATCATTTTGTGAATTTTAAATGTAGCCACTTTTGTTAAATTTCAAGGTCGAAAGGATATTAAAAGCTTATACAAACAAAAATTCGTAGTAGAAATTTTGGAATATATATACTTATATAAATATAACATAATATATATATATAGCTAATAATATATTCTCTGGGTGAGGGACATAAGCACTTAAGTCATGATTAATAGTTTGTTAGAAAAGCGTTTTTATTGAATATGTTCTGATACTTTTACATTTCACAATAGTATTATATTAAGATTTTTTAGCCATATCTGGATAGTTTTACATAATTAATTCCAAACTTCCTGGGAAACTAAACGACTAAGTGATTGGCAGCCTTTTTTTGGCCCACAATTAATTTTAGTAATTTGGTTGGTAGATCGATCAATGTAGAATTCTACAAAATATTACATTCAGATAGAGTTAGATGTTTTAGCTAAAATATTCGATTGTCATTGAACTCGACATTGGAGAAGTAATTTTTTTTTTTTTGAAATTCGGACTTAAGTGGTTTTGTCCCTTAGCCGGAGATATATAACTGACTATATACAATTATAGAGGGAAATGTGATTATTTTTTATGAATAATTTGAATAATACACGAGTGTTTTCCTTTTAAAACAACAAAATTTTTATTTTGGTTATATACATACATTTTATTTGAAAATATATTTATAAGAATTAACATTTAATTTCTAGATGATTTCCATATTTAAATTTATTATGTTAATTATTATATTTTTTATTATTATGTATAGTTTTTTTTTTAAAGATCATATTTTGAATATTTCAATATGATTTATATAGACATAGGCTTCTTCTATACATTTTTATTAATTAGATCTGCTGATACTAATAATCATCATTGTTTTTTTTATGGCATTTTCATCGTTCATTATAGGATATCGTTTAAAATTATTTGGTAATTGTAGTGGTTTGTATTTATTTATTACATATATAATGAGGAGAAAGTTTGATATTGTTATTATTTCAATACATTTTGTATACATATGTGCAGACTAAATAGGTAATCGCGGGGTATACCGCATTAATTCGAAATTCGAACCAAAAAAATGTATGGGTCCATTTTTGGGTTCTGTGTTAAAAAAAAGTAGCATCATATTTGCGTCGATAACTTCAGATTGGGTCAATGAAGAAGTATGATTTATATGTTTTTAGATCGGTAATTAAATGTACTTTTAAACTTGCTATAAAAAATTTGGATTTCTACGTTGTATACTGTATACGTGGCTGCTATTTTTCATAATATGTTTATGTGTTATGTTATAGTATTCCCGATTTTTAGATATTTATGATTATTTTGATTGTTTGTTTACCACCTTTTAAATACTTTTTTTTCTAATGTTATAATAATAAATTCTATTGATAGTGTAAAAATATATATTTAATTTTTAGATCCCAAAATCGTCAAATTAATAATATAAAATATTGTTTAATTTTGTACACAAATTTTATTATAATATACTATAAAAATTTCAAATTTGTCAATAAAAATTATTCTAAAAATATTAAATTTAATGATAGGGGCAATCTCTATAATACAAATTTCCCAAAATTTATTATCCTTAAATATATTATTAAATTGTCTGTTCCTAATAATATTATGTTTATTCTATATATACATATTATGATTAAATTTATTTAACCCTTGCTTTTATAAATATTTTTTATGTAATACTTTCGTATATTATATAAAAATTTTTTTATATATATATATATAAAATTTAATTTTTTAGATTATTGTTATCTTATAAATTATTATACAGTTGAAACATAACAATCTACTATAATATATCTTAAATTTTTTTTTTTATTAAAATAAAAATATTATTGTATCTATTTACTAAACATTAAAAAAATATATATGTATATCTGTTTGACGTCATCACACAAAACAAACATAATTGTTAAACATATGGTAACTTAGTGGAGTTTATATATGTATATTAAAAATTCCGAAGAATACATCAAAGCCAAGTTAAAAGTATTTTTCTCTTTGTATTAGTATTAGGGTATAGAAATTATATTTAATGGCAACCGAAACAAAATTTTAAATATTAACTATATATACGAGTATGTATATAAAAACATATAGATTTGTTTGGAAAATATAAAACAAATCTGGTTTTTTTTACATAAATAATTTAATGTTGTATTAGATTCTCTACATATATAAACTTATACATCTATAAATATATACTTCACAGTCATGATAAAGCTTTTATATTTCGTTAAATATAAGCTTTTATGAAATGTCCTGCGTTTTAATAACCAATTTTTTTTAAAATTATCTAGCATTTGTACGTATAAATCCAAGTATTTGTAAATTACACGTGCTAGTAATACAAATGTAAATATTTATCCTATGGCAATTTTGAATTTTGACTATTGAATATAATTGAGAAAAAAAAGGATTTTCTAAAGCCAGTTCATATAAAAGACACATTGCGTATTTAGAATTTCACATTTGCAATATCTTGGACAACAAAAGTCAAAATGATTTGGATTAATGATTTACCATTACTAATAGTTCAATTTTACAACTTAACTAAGCATTACGAGCGGCTTTATTTACATATACATACTAACACTAACTGATATAGGAAGCCAAGAATATTCAATTAATGCTTTTAAGTTTTATGGTACATTAGAGAATCTCTTACGAATATAGGAATAATGAAAAATATAGTAATGCCAAAATGTTGTCTGATGTATATCAGGACGATACAGAACAATTTTCGGAAGAACTTATAGCAACTATATGACATACTATTGTGGTATGCTATAATGATTTTAATGTAGCAACAATTATTAATTTAATGACTCAGCTAAATAGAATTGAAGTGTGTTTTTCGATAAATATAAATTATTTAATGTTGGTTGCCAAAGACTGGATCCGACGAAAATATCTTGTTCATTGCTTAGAAGATATTAAAGTGAATTCTGTGTAGGTCTGAGTATGAGCTATGCGCATAATTACACTGTTTTTATGCTTAACTAGGTTTTTGCGCATTTTATATTCAGGATCAAAATTTCCGGATTTATAAGGACATAAATTAGTAGTTTATAGAAACAGAATATAACATTTAAATATATCGTGGAATGTAGAAAAGATTAGATTTCTTAGTTTCAAAATTCAATTTTAGTTAAATTCATATAAAAAATTGGTTCGTGATTATTTCCATACTATTGAGAAAGATAAATTATCTTGAATTTAATAGTCAATTAATTAAATTTTATTTTTGTTTTGATTTTTATAATAATATAATTTTTTTTCATGACTTATAAAAATATAATTTTCGTAGGACAGTGAATTATTTCATATGTATTAATAGCATTTGAAGCAATAAGGACGATTTTTTTTATATATTTTAAATACATGCTATACGAAGAAGAGCTGCTGGCTAGCATGTATTAACCTTACATAACATTATATAAAAGTAATAGGGGCATAATATAATATCAAATTTTTGTATCTAAATATTTTCATCTTTATGATTTTATAACAACATTTATCGTTAATTGCGTATTAAAAAAATTTGTATCAACAAAATTTTTATTTTACTTATACATTTTTAATTTCTTTTAAGATTTTCAGTATATATGTATACATAAAAATAAAATCTAATTTTGTGACGTCATATATTTTCCATATGGAAGGAAATAAAATAAAAAATAAAATTTCAGAATGAATGAAAAATAAAATATATCAATGAAAATTGATATATTATATATTTTGTAAGATATATATTTTCTTTATTACATATTTATAAAGAATATTTACTTAAATACATATACAGAATTTTAATTAAATAATAAAATAAATAATAAGTTTTCCATAGAAAACTTATTTGGAATTTCAAAATTAATTCTACAATAAATTATCATTTAGTTTGTCTGTGATAAGAATATAATTGTTTTAATTAAAATCAATATTACATTTTCTAGGGAAAAACTTTAATAATATTATGTAAAAATTTTACTATGAAATTTATATAAAATATGAAAAATACTTTTTACAATATTTATTTATTTAACATATTTTGACAAAACGGATGATGTCCTGCAAAAGTTATGCTTTTATAGTCAGATAAATTTCCATAATAACATTTCATTTTATAGTTTTAATCATTTATGTTTATTGACTGTATTTTTATTTAATTAATCCATTCAACATTCAACAATAAAAATCGTACCCATTGAAAAGTAAATATTTATAAAAGCTTCTAAAAAGCTCTTTTTACCATTTTGTTGAAAATCATAAACTTAATTCTGTGACGTTCTAGTTAACTTAAATTAGCATATTTTTATCTGTATATGTAATTCTAAATTACATACTACAAAAAAAGAAAATGTAGAAATATGTATTTATTTTTGAATATTTTCTTTTACCCCTAATTCAAATTTGATTGTATTAAATTATATATCAACACATCGAAACCTTGAAAACCAATACAAAAAGCTCTCCTAGATTTTTGTTATCCTCTAAAATGGGATAATTTTATGTTGGCATATAAAGTGTTGAACGAACAACGTTAAGTTGTGTTCGCTTCTAAATAAAATAAAAATAAATATAAAATTTTCCTGATTTTATTTTCATATAAGAAAAATCTATTCAAAGTGAAAATTTCTGTAAAAAAAACAAAAACATTTTTTATTAAATATCCAAGAACAAAATATTTCTTCTTTTTTTTTTAAATTAATTTTAATTTTGAAATTTTATTTAATTTTTATAATTGTATATTTAAAATAATATATTTATTTTTATTATTAAAAAAAAAGTGTTGTGGTGACATTTAAAAAAAAAATAATAATAACTGAATATATAATAAAAAATGAATTAAAAAAGACTCTTAAAATATTTCATATAAAAAAATAATATAGTTGAAAAAAAAAAAAGAAAGTTTTAATATAAATTATAAAAAAAAAGTAGTGCAATGCAATTAACATGGTTTTCCCTATTGGGATTGATTTATTCATTGGGTCTATCTATATGTGTCCTGTCATCTATAAAATATACATCGGCAGCAGTAACACCATCTGGTGGTAATGATGGTGTATTCACAAGTTCATTTTTAGTACGTTTTCATAGAAGTGTTGATAATGATTTGGCCCATCAAATTGCCAATAAAAATGGTTTTGAAAATCTTGGACCAGTAAGTTAATATATATAATAATTATAATTAAATACAATTTTTCCTATTAGATATAATTTAGAAAGATTGAAATAGAAAATTGAATTTGTTTTATTTTATATATAGGTTGTAAAATTTTATTGATCATTAGAAGATTTCAATTTTGATTTCATAAAATATAATAAAATTATATCGTAAATTTAATATTTAGTAAATATATTTTTAAAAATCTTTTGGGAAATTATATTATTTATATATCTTTTGAAATATCTAGATTCAATGTAATGAAATATTTGATAATTTATAAAATTTTACTTTAGTTTTACACACATTTACTAAAAAACATTAATTATTCGGTAGTCATCCAAGGCAAAAAATTAAATATTACCAAAAAATTCTTAGAAATTTTTATTTTAAATTTTATTAGGTTGTGAAATTTTGTTCACTCGCTTCTGTTACCGGTATTTAGTATACGATTGCTGAAAAGGATAATTTTTATATTTCCTATCACGAATAGTATTTGTTATCAAGGATAATGTAGTGTTTTTTTTTGTTGAAAGTAAAGTGATATTAAATTATTTATTTATTTATTTTTTGATACTTTCATAGTTTATGGTGTGGTTTCAAATTAGGAATTTTTAATATCCATTAAAATTTGTTGTCCATTTATGTACATTTAAATAATTCAAATTTCGATAGTGAAAATTTCTCTATTTAAATTATTTTGCTTATACAAAGATTAATTTAACTGATATAACGAATTTATTTATTTTAAATAACCTTTGAAATTATATTAATATTATTAATTAAACCGAATTTTTGTTTTATTAAAAATATATTAGATTATTAGAATATTACTTATTCTATAAATAGAACTAATTTTAAAGTCATAATAATTTTATTGCAGAAACATTTAAATACCAGATTTCAACTGTTCTGTGAAATGTTTTACTTAATGGTTTCTATAAATTTGTTTATTAAAAATTCATATTTTTTTTCTTTAAATAACAATTTTATATAATTCAAAAAATAAAATTTATTTTCATTTGATAAAATTCGGTATAAATGTAAAATATTTTTGCTGGAGGCATTAAAAGAAAAATTATATATAAAAAGCAATTTAATATTTGTTGTTTTTTAACTTTCTTAATAAAAACAATAAAGATTTTATTATGAAAAACTCGAACAGTGTTCATATTTATCTAATCTATATAATTTTCATATTGATTTTAGGTGCGATTACAATTCTAATTAATTTACGTAATGAAGGTTTTTTTCCTTAAAGCATTTTATATTAAAATATTGGAAAAAAGATAGAAAAGATTATATTAACTAACGATAATAAAGCAGATATTAATATTATTGACGTATCACGTATGTAATCCTATTCGACAAAAATATTTACCCAAAAATACCAAATTTTGATAACCGGGGGTGGCTCAAATTTTTTTTTGTTAATCTCACGCCCAATGCTAATTTATGTAACACCCTCTTTACCCATGGAAACGCATATAAAGAAAATTATATGTAAAAAAATTGCAATTATACAATTTAAAATAATTTATTAGGTTCAGTTCAGTTAATACAAATTTTTCTAATTTTCCTAGAAAATTTGACATTTTTGGCAGATTCTATTAAAACTATTTCTTTTCATATTTTTACTATTTCTTTGATATTTTTACTTAACAAAAATCAATTTTAATTATTAATTACCTAAATTTGTTAGACGATTAACTTTATCCATGTAATTATATGTGTAGATAATTGCTCGGCTTTAATTAGGGTTCTCCCAAAACCAAAGGCTACTGTTTAGCTATGGTCGGTGATATATCACTAGTTCATTATATTAAATGGATCTATGTGGTGATCCTAACACGGTTTTTTTTAGTATTGACTCGATTATGTATTAATTTTTATGTAGTCTTATGTAGCGCCATAAAAATTAATATGGCTTATTTCGTCTATATGGTAGAGCCAATATTGATGATGATAACTACAGTTTCCCAAGATAGTTTCTAGAAAATGATTAAAAATATCAAGAAAGAGACACAATATTAATGCGGTTATTAAAATAAAATGTTGATTTATTGAAAGCACAATTTCCAGTTTAAATATTTCAAATATTTATTATGACGCCATTAATTTTCATTTAACTTTTATATTCTATTACCTGAAAATATATAAAAATCGCTAATTTATAAGTAGTCCCTTAAAAAGTATGTCTTTCTAAATGACTTTGATTTTTATAGAAAATTTCTTAAAGTTTAACTTTGTTCATTTGTCTGCTATTCCTTATTCTGCATATACATATAAAACCTTTCAATCCTTATTCTACAAACTAAAAGTCTTTAGTTGCTCCTTTCAAGTTTTTGGTATTTTATAAACCCAGTAATCCTGGAATAATTAAACTATTTTCTGACCGACTTTTGAAAAATAATTGGGTTGATAACTTCAGAAAACACTGATAGCTTTAGAAAAATCGGGGAGTTATTCATATTCGAATTTAAATATTTTAAATTAAGTAAATATATGTAAATGCATCTCATAATTTAATGAATCGGTAAATTTGGGACTGATCAGCTTCAAATTAGTAGAGGCTCTTTGCGAGAGTCTCTTACTTAAACTACACAAGTGAACGTTCGTTAATCTAATCTCACATTTTTTATAATGACATTTTAAGAGCTTTATAATGATTTTAAAATACCACCGCGTATCCGGGTATCTGATATTATATAAATAAATCTGGGTATCTGATATTATATACTATTTTAAGAACTTTTAAACATTATAAGAAGGACGTTCAAAAAATGAAAATATTAAAATTTTGAACGCAAAGTTGCCTTTTAAAATATAAGTACTACAAAATATATTCAATTCTTTCATTGTATGCAAAAAATATTGTTTTACACCTACACTATTACTACTACTACATAAAAATTCGATTTCACAAAAATGAATTATTTATATTTTATATAATAATTTATTAAAAAATGTAAATGAAATAATATTTCCTTTTTTGGAATCGTAATATATGATGTAAAAGTTAATATAAAATATATATTTAGTGTTTCTCCAGAAACAAGAGATATTTTGCATAATTTAGAAATTTGGATATTAATATATTTAAAATATCCTGGTACAAGCTCTGGAGAGGAAATTTGTAACCTAACTAGATATTAATATTTTTGTAGGATGTCATGTAGGGCAGTTTATTGGCACGTAAATAAATTGCTACATTAAAATAAATTTGAATGTCAAATAAATTGTTACAAAATATTGTATTATAAATGATCAAAACATAATTGTCTTGTCACTTTTGATTTTTATTGTGAGAGTAGTAATATAAAAATATAGATAGATGGCCGCCATGGCAGTAAAAATGGATTCAAATATGAAATGCCTCAGCGCGTTTATAGTTATCGGTGTTTTGACAGAAATTCGATTCAAAAATGTGTTTTGCAGCAACAAAATACACTTAAGATATTTATAGCAATATTATCCCTGGTTTCGGGAGAAAAATTATCGTAATATAAATCAATTTTTATTTATCTGTAATATTATGTGTCTACATGAAATATATATATGACATAACTAAAATATAAATAATATTCAATATTAGAAAAATAAATTGATATAAAAGATAAAATATCATAAATGTATGGGAATGTAATTTATTCCCAAAATTGATAAAATTAATTTATATAAATCTTAGATTATATATGTATGTATATAAGTTCTTGGAAAATATAAATATTTTTTGGCTTTATTTCCCATACCATAGACAACAACTCCTTTTACGGTCTTACGAGTAAGTTAACTTTTTTATTAAACATTTGGAAAACGGAAAGAATCTTAGTTCGGGTAAGAACATTTAGTTAGGCCAGCAAATATCAAAATATATTTAAATATTATGGATTTATATATGATCTTTTTTCTTATTACCGATATAAATATACCAATAATATGAGATATTATTATTTATATTTGCATAAATGGACACTAAATTTGTTTTTGAACCTTAAATGTTAAATTGAGCATATTTTTTTTTTATATAAGTATCTTATAAAGTCACTGAATATTCGTCAGAAATATTTTTAATTTGTTCACAATTTTGAAAATAATACCAAGGGTAAAGTTTAAGTTACCAGTAAACTAATTTCAAATTAAATCTATTAAACGCCTTATTTCTATATTAAGTTTAAGTATTATTATATTAAATAAAAATATGGAATTCGGACTTGAAATTATTATTGATTTTCGAGGTATTCTGGATGTATCATCCAGAAAATAAGTTCTGATATTATTTGTAAAGAATATGGTAAAAAGGAAATTGTTGAATCTTTTTGGAAATAATCATTTTAAGTTAAGGTAACCTTAAAAAAAAGTATGAATATCAAATATGAAATAAATCTTAAAAATTATTTCTAAGGTTTCCAAATTATCAATTTCTATTTATAGAAAAAGAATCGATCCGAAATAAAGACAATAATTAAAATTTATTTAAATATCAAAATTCTTATTTTTCTGGATTCCTTTCAAATACATATTTATGTAACGATATATTTATTTATTTAAAAGATTTTTGTGTAAATTATACATAAAATGAACATCTATATTTAAATATATTATGTTTATATAGTTTCGGATGCCTTTTGTTATATAATAACTTTATTCTTGAGCTGATTTTATCAAAGAAACCAATTAATTTTATATCATCAATAATACCATTATAATTTTTAGTTACATTATAATACAATATTAATCTAGAAAAAAATACTTTTTAATGAGCAGTTATGGTTACAATGTCGACGAATTAATTACTAATTTTCAGAATTATTAATATACCTAATTAAATTTATTTTGAGTTTCGGTGGCATGGTTTTAGTATTCTATGCTGTGGTATATTAATTTATTAATTTCTGGGTTCAACTAATAACCGAATCATCGATGGTGATCTAAGTTGACTCTGCTTTAAATTAATACCACATAAAATAAGATTGGGATAAATGCTAAAAATTGCGAAATCATTTATTGGCAACAAATTTCTTACTATTATATTCCATTAGCTTAAAGTTCCTCACTACAATGAAACTTATGGTTATCTATATAAAATAAGTAAGTAAAAATTGTCACGAAACCTACTACGCAGTACTTTAAGGCCTAACCATGGAAGACTTTTGCTGGCTTAAGTCGGCTGAAGGAAATGTGCTATTATATGTAAAGTGTATGGTGTAACCATACACATTCCGTGTCGAAATTTGACAGTTCAAAAACAAAACATAATAAAATTAATAAAATATGGCGGGAATTGAAAGTGAATATAATTTTATTGTAATTCTTATTATTAGTGTTTATGAAACCGATTGTTTCATTAAAGAAAAATTTACCTGAGGCTGACAAAGATAAATTTCGTCAGGAAACGTTCAAAGCAATTATGGAATTGCGAAGTTCATTGCGTGAATAAGAAATAATTAAATTTTTTATTTATTTTTTATATATAATATTTTTTTAGGCTGTAAATTAAAATGCCAACATTATTTTGTATTTAAAAAAAAGTTTTTATGGCTGTGAAAACTGACATAAAAGCAAAAGACCACTTAAGTTGTGTATGGGTAAATTACGATTTTGACAGTACTTTAGCTGGCTTTTGGTTGACTTTTTCAATTCACTTAAACCAGCAAAAGTCTTCCATGGTTGGTCCTTTAAAACTATGTATGATAATTAAATTTATTCGTTCTTATTAAGCATTTTAATATTTTAAAATATTAAATATATTTTGTTCATAAAATTTAACTTTTTATTAAATATTCTAAATTATGAAATTTTTTACTTTAACAATAAAAAACATCGTTTATTTATGTACGTATACAATAAATTATTATGTAGGTTTACCACAGAATTTTATTTACTTTGTGTTACTTTTTCAATATATTTTAATAATTATAATATCTAAAGATTGCCAACTATGTCAACTACATTGAAATTATTTCTTGTTTTTCAATTATTTTAATATTTAAATATTTCCTTTTATGAATATTTAAAAATTTAATATATTATGAAATTTTTTTTTTTTTTTTGTAACATATTTCTTTTTGGCTAAAAATTATTTGTAATATTTAATATGTTTTATTTATGAGAAATATTTTCGTTATTTTTTCTTTCTTGTTTAAATATTTTCAAAGTTGATTTAGGCATGTAAAGTATAAATTACATATATATTTATTGTGTAATCTGATAGTATATTAAGATATATGCTATTTAATAACAATACACCTACTTATTATTTAACGAATATATCATGTAATATTATTTATAAATCTTATGATTATATACATACAGTTTTTTTTTGTAGCTTCAGTTGTTACGTGTCTTAAATGACTATAAACTATAACTATACAAAAACATCAAAATATTTATAAATTTTGGAATATTTATGGTTCTAATAACTTGGCACATCTTCTTTCTATAATGATAAAGATTTCGTGAATCTACTAATTTTTTATGGATTCCGAACCATAAATTTCATTATATTGTCTCGAAAATTTAAGTGCAACACAAAAGCTAATAGATTTTTAATAGCAAGACATTTGAAGTTAAAAATAAACAACTTTTTCAATTAAAATGATAAAAGGAGTACAGTAGAATTGGAGTTTTTGTTAAAGGTAGTATAATTTACTTTTCAATTTGGTTTTGTTATAACATTTTTATTTTTAAAATTTAAAATGAACTTGAGAAATTCATAAGGAAAAATTACAGATCAAGGAGTGAAGAAATTAATTCATAAGTGAATACTGATTATCATTACTTATCAAATTAATTGGAATCTATCGTTTATTTTATTTTCTCTAGATTCCTTACTTTTCAACAACTTTCATTTGATATCAATTCGACCACCACACCGCATTGCAAAGTATCTAATGGTCTGATTCTGGTAATCTCTAAAAAAATAAATTTTATTTCGAAAACAATTAAACTGTTCAAAAGTTGTTTAAACATAAATAATTATTAAAGTAACTTCTGGTCCACCTTGTATATTATAAGTTAAATTCTATAATTCGTATTTCTATAGGCAAATAACAACTAAGATTCATATTCTTGGTATTATTACCAAAATTTTGGTTTTTGAACTATGTTAAATAATATAATTTATTTTTTGTGTAAATTATATTATTACATAACCAATTTATTATTCTATATGCTCGGATAAATTTATGAAACAAATTTTTTCTAATGAATCAGATTCAGATATAACATATTAAAACAGAAATTCTGATATTATGAAAATTGATTTTTCTTGATCATATGAGTTTTTTTATGTCTATTCATTGTGCTCTAATGCCTTTTATTATTAATGATTTTTTTTTCTTTCACGCCATACATCAAAATAATCTTACACAGCAATAATAATAAAAAAAAAATCGATTTTTTGTGTCCTTTATGAAAACGTAATAAGATTGGAATTTCTATAAAAATGAAAAAAAAAAATCTGTATAGTAAAAGATACAAATATGCGAGTATAGAAAATATTTATATACAAACTAACATTATTATACATTAAATATATACATACATATATATACTAAAAAAATATGTTTTGTAGAGATGCTAAGTGTAGTAAATCAGCATGAATATAAAAAGAAATGAAAAAATTGATAGAACAAAATGTATATACAATTTTTATATTCATTTTAAGGACCTTTTAAACCCGTATAATGTGTCTTCTAATAATAATACACGACGGCCAATAATAACTATTTACAATTACAACTAATGTCTACCCAGCACTTTTATTGTCAACACTGTCGTCACTTGAAAACAAAAGCAATGAAAAATCCTTAAATGTAATGATTATTTTGTGGAAATTATGGTTTAATTTTGTTAAACTGATTTGTATTTATTTTTTTAATTTCATATTTGAACTTTATTGATTATATATCTAAAATTTAAAGCCCTACTTTTACTTATAAATGATTTAGTCCATATTTTATACTGTAGAAACACAAATTTTTCTGTATCCATAAGTAGAAATTTAGTTTGAATTATAATAGCATATTAACAAGATAATTAACACTTAAAACTTATGCAAATTTTACAAATAAATTGATGCTAAGAACCTAATTAGTTAAGAGATATCTATCTATGAAATATTACTAAAGAAACTGACGTAAAAATTATTATTGTAGCCCTAAAAAAATATCCTTAATAAATCTGTAACAGATAAAGTTCAATAAACGATTAAATTTAAACAATTTAATTATTTTTAATAATATCTCAATTTAAAATAAAATTATTCTATAATTCTTACAGATTAAGCTAAATTAATGATTATTTTGTAAAAAGTAAAAAATGAAAATTCCAAATAAGAGAAAATTTAAAATTCTAATTTTCTATATTCTTTTTTTTTTTTTCTTTTGGGGTATTTTTTTCGATAATAACTTTGGGTGTTTATATAAATAAATATATTTAGCAATAAGAAAAAAGGACGACATTTTTAATTACAATTAACGAGTTTTAATTTATCAAGTTGATACGTCCTCTAAGTAATATATTTTTTTTATAATTGTTATTTGGACAAAAGGTTCATTACTATAATTATAAAATGAGATTTTTTTTATATCTTTGGTTTAGATTAGAGATTTATATATTTTTTTTTTAAAAAATTCATTTCTAATTTAACTTTTATAATTACATATTTTATAAAAATCGTTAATTATTTATTTATATAAAATGACATAATTCGTTATCAGATCTATATAAAGTAACGAATTTTTTGATAACATTATTTATAATTAAAAAGATACTATTAATGTTTAAAAAAAAATAAAATTTAATCGATTTTTTTATTGGAATATAAACGTCACATCACAAAATTATTTTTATCTTTTATCTACATATATAAAATGCCAATATATAGAATAATTCTGATAACTGCTGGCGGAAATTTTGATGGCGTTTACTGCCAGGAAAATAAGTAAGCACCTTCTAACTTTAAAGCAGGTGACTTTAGCATTAAAGATTTTCATGGATGGAAGCCAAAGTTTAAATGTTGATTTTAAGAATTTATATTTTTCTAATTTTTTAACAATTTTTATGTTTCATATAATTTGATATATTTTTTGAGTGGTAAAAAATATTTTTCTAATTTTTTTCTACCACTCATCACAATCTTTTTAACTGGCTTTAGTTTTTAATAAATCTAAAAGTTGAGGCCTACAGCCCACCTCACAATCCGTGTAGGATTTATATTATTAATTTTCAAATCAAAAAAACAAAAAACAATGAAAATTCATAATTGATAAGTATTTTTTGATTAGTGTTGGTATATTTCAAGAAAAATTATGTTTAAAAAATAGGACAAATATTAAAAATTGATTTGCTATTAAATCAAGTTGTATAAAAAGAAATATTTTTTCTAAATGGTATAAAACAGATATGAATCAGTATACAGTAACTTATTTAATTGGCAAAATCATTTTTTATATAACTTTAATGGACATTTTATTTTTAAAATGAACATAAAAAGTAATAATAATAAAATTATGATTTCATTTAGAAAATGACAACAATTTTTTTATATTTTGTTAGATTTTCTGGAAAGATTAGATTTTATTTATTTGAATATAGTTAATTTTGTAAATGCAAATAATTTATTTTTCTTATTTACATAAGTTGTTTTATTATTAATAGGTCATGAAAATAAACGTTTTGATTTTCAATTATAGTCTTTTAAATATTATCGAAATTGTCAATTTTTCGATTAACAAAGACTCCTTAAGCATATTTGATATATGAGTTTGATGACAGTTAAATTATCGTATACAGCAGTATATATAGTAAAATATGACACGACATGACAAATAATTATTAAAATACATGAAATATAATTTCATTCGTAAACTGAGGAATATTCTCAGTTGTCAAGTAGTATAAAATTAAATAAATGGTGGTTAATTAAGAGTGATAACAATATTTATATTATTTGTTTAAAATTTAAATTTTTTGACGTAAGTCGCCTTCAACTGAATGGACAACGGGGCCAAGTGGCTTCGCTACGTGGTGGTCTCAAGTCACTTCGCTCTCAAACAACCAACCAAACAACCAAATTTTAATTTAATTTTTGAAGGCTTATAGACTTTGTACAAAAATAGGATAAGCATTGATTCGTTAACCTTTAAATTCATTTCGTTAATTTTAGTAAATTATTGTTATACGATCTCAATCGATGTTGCTGTGTGGGATTTGCCAGTTTATTTATATTTAGAGAGGATGAAATACATCCTCTGCACTAGCAAGAAACAGACTACATAATCTTAGGCAAAGGTCTCCTAACCTCTGAATAACTGAGCAATATTGCCCCCTTAAATATACTAGCTTTCTTTAAATCTATTAAATGGGTTAAGGAATAGGGGCTTTAAATGCACAATAGATTGTTAAGGTCGCAGTGCTCTCACGCGTTCCTCTTCACAAAAAAATATGATTTATTAATGAATTAATAATAATAAATAAATAATTTATAAAAACAATATTGCTATTCAAAATCTTAATTTGTTTCTCCTACAATCAATCGGAAAAGTCTATGCCAAAATTTATTATATATTAACAAAATAAATGTATCTTTACTAAAATAAAAGAAGATTTAGTAAATTGCTTAAAATATAAAACACAAAAAGGTTTAGTTTTATGTTTATATTTATTTCATATTTTTTAGTTTTGTCATATCAAGTAGGGTCTTAACTATGTCTACATTCATAATAATTTTATTTATATGAAATTTGTATATATAAAAATATAAAATTCCTTCAAGTCAAGAATTTTTTTTGTTGTTGTTACTTATTTGACATAAATCAATATTTTTTGGGTAGGCAACAAAAAAAAAGGATACAAATATCAAAATCGAATCCTTAAAAGCTTTGACCATTTTATATAAAACAAATTATTTTTATTTTTGCAAAAACAAAAAATTTACTGATGTTTTTTTAATGCTTTAAAAAAAGGTTTTTTTTTATATGAAATACGAATAGTAATAATAAAAAATAATTGAATTTTATTATTTGCTTTATTATTTATTAGAATAGGAAATATAAATATTTAAATATGATTGATATAAACTTTACTAACACAATATTTATATATTTATAAAATTTAATTAAAAATATATAAAATTTAATTTAAAATCATAAATTTATATTTATTTTGAGAAGGAAATTAAAATTTTTATGTTGTGATTTATTCATTTTTCAAGTCATTTAATTTATTATCTAAACTTTTTAAGTACAATTTTAAGATATTTCTTTTTTGAAAAGAAAACTTATGCTAACACTTTTGTGTTCATCTGTCTGTCATTAGTCTCTGCGTCCATTGTAAATTTTTGAAAATCATTCGTTAACATTATAAATGTCTGTCTAAATTATGAAGATTATTTATCATCAGCCTGCGTTGATAGGTGTTAAAAATTGGCGTGATATGCAATATATCTTTATAAATGAACTTATAATTTTATATAATATAATAACGATAATAAAGAGTAGAATGAACTGGCAGAATTGTTTAATTTTATGTGTTACCCGCACATTAATTGTTTAATTTCTGGATTAATTGTTTAATTTTATGTGTTACAACACAAAAAGTTAAACATTATTTTTATTGTAGAATATTTATTCTAAATAATAATGAAATAATGAAATAATTTACAGGGACTCTTTCAATAACAATAGGTATAAAACTATGATTAGCTTCACAAAATTCTGAACATTGTCCAAAGAATAATCCAGGTCGGTTAATAATTAAATTAGTTTGATTTAATCGTCCAGGAGTTCCATCAACTTTTACTCCTAATGCAGGAATTGTTCATGAATGAATAACAGCCCATTAACATAACACTACTACACAATGCTCGATATATTTTTATTATATATTTAAATATAAATTTGATTAAAAGATTTTATTATCATTGAAAATTTACCTGGTAATAATAAAATTCTATAAATTATATATTTTCCTAAAAGTTCACTCGACTATAAAGTGTAAGAGAAACATAACTTTTAGTCTTCCGGATAATATTCTGAGGTGAAACTCTACAGACTAAGTAAAAAACTTTTTAATTTCAAAACATTAAAGTTTAAATTAAATATAAAATAATAAAATGGAAAACTTAAACTAAATAAAATAGATTTAAAATAGATTCAAAATAGAACAATTTTTTTTTTTGTATTCTGATATTTGCAGGATAATTTTCTTGCGGTCGGTTGATGGCAGCTGATGAGTGTTCAAATTTTCTAAATAGAAAATTTCATAAGATTTATACAGATTAACATTAAATATAGTACATTAAAATTAAATATTAAAAATAAATAAATATCTTATTTGAATTAACAAACTTTTTTATTAGTTTTGCTTAACATAAAAATAAAAAATAATTAATTAATCGACGAAATTATTGTCTAAAATTATTACATAAAATAATTTTTTTGTTTTCGTAAATAAATAATTTAAAAATTACACCACTGGGAACTGAAAAATATTAAAATAAATTTGATTAAACCAATAAAGTTATTGTAATCTCAAGAGGCAATTTATAATTTTAAATAAAAGTTAAGTAATTTTTATTATATAATATAAATATGTTTACGTAATATATTACTTTAATAGCTAATTTAATTTATATAAAATATATGTATATAATTTATCTTTATAATAAATCTACTAAAAAAAATCATTCAAAAGTCGCTCAAATTATAGTCTTTAAATACTGTCACCATTAAATTTAACATTATAATTTTCATTTTGAATTATATAAACAGGATATTAATAATAATGTTAATTTTGACTGTGTTGGAAGGTATATATGTGTAAGTTTTCATCATTATGGTATTATAAACTATGTGATTCCATCAAATAATAAGCTTCTATCATTAATTGTCTATATACCAGTTAAAAAAAAAAAACCAAATTGTCTGAATAATACTAAATAATTTGTCATGGCTAAAATGCTTTTAAAATTATATATTTATCATATTGTTTGTATTGTAGGCAATTTGAAAGCCTGTATAATTTGAAAAATTATACAGAGTGTCGCAAAAGTTACTTTCCTATTTGGTTTTTTATTAATTTTTTTTATTTTGTTTTTATTTATTTATTTTTCAAATTTAAACTAAGATTAACCTAAGGAAATGTAAAGTTATACAAAATAAAAACGAGCGAAAATAATTGAATTTTACTTTGTAGATCAATACTTAATTATCACCATTCTATCGGCGTAGCTGGTCCAACAGTTTTTTTTCCGCTTTAGATTCCTTAACTATTCATCAAAATATTTTATTTGATATCATACTCGACCACCCTTGCGCTAAGTTCAGATTTAGACCACACTTGATACTAAAGTCTAACTATCCTGTTTTATCGTATATTTTCAAGCTCATTGGCTTTCAAGAGCATTTGATTTATCTCAGCATATTTCTCTATTTAAGGATATTTTAAAAAATATAGAGTGTATGACCTCGACGCCCCATTACGTCACACCTGATACTAAAGTCTGGTGATTATGTGGCGAATATGCTGTTTTTAAAGAAACTTTTTGATAATCGTATATTGCTTTTCGCGAGCATCTGATTTATCTCAGCAGCCTTCTTTATTTGGGTATATCTAAGAATAAAGATTGTATGCAAATTGTATAATAATTAGCCAGAAATACTTACAGAACTTAAAAGCAATATTATTTCGGTAACCGAAGTCATTCGTCGCAAATATTTTGACAACTGCTGTTGAATTTCATTATTATATTTTATATATGATTTGAAACAAAAACGAATTTTAGGAATATTTATACTCTAGCCCACCATGTATTACCAAAAATATATAAAAAAGAAATAAAATGTATATATATACGTGAAAAATGAGAAAATTTAAATATTCACTTGTTTTTCCTTTTTTTTGTTATACTACCTGTATAAGCATTTTATGGAAAATTTATTGATTTTTCCTTTTTTATAGATACTAAAGAACAGAGACTAATTTAAATATGTACATATATTTCGTATATATTTACGTATATATTAACATTTTAATGATATTTCTATAGAGGGAAAAATTAATCTATTTATTTATTTTTTTTGTCTTTAATATTACGTTTCGTCAAACAGTCACAATATCATAATTTTTTTGCACTGGTGCTTATTTTTGCGTGTAAAATATTTTCAAATTTTATATAAATATTTTATTTGTGTCAAGAATCAAGTTTATTATTATGCTGGGTCTCTCTATTTCATATTATTTAGCATAAAATAGTTATTTATATGTAAATGTAAACGATTTTGTATATAATATACTACATAACATAATATATAATATATGTATATATGTATAGGTGAAAAAGTTTTGTGTATATAGAATTAAAATGATTTTTCACAATAAAATTTTTGTTAGTGGTTGTTATTTTGGTTGGCACGATTTTTCTATATTACAAATTAAGGTTAGTTAAGGGAATTGTGGTGATAAAATATTGTATTTTCGAGATTATATATAAAATTTTAAATCAATATTTAATGAAATTACATTTTCCTTAAGCTCAAAGTATATATTATTGTAAAAGTATCGGATTTTAGTGATTAAGAGGTAAATTTATTAACCTTATAAAAATATAAAGAAAATAAAAATCAATTAATTATATCAAATTGATATAATTATTTTTTTTAAAAAAAATATCTATTTTATTTTGAACAAATGGAATTTTATGCATTTAGATATAATGAAATTTTGAATTAGATAATAGTAATAATTATAAAACTCTGATTTTGAAATATTTCTAAAAAAATGAGAAATTTATGAATACCGAAATGAAATATTTGTTAAAATATCAATAAAAAACATAAATATAATAATAATTTCACTTTCATAATATAGAAATGTATCGTGACCTAAAACTATAGTGTAATATTAGGTCAACCTTTTTTAGGACATGCAATACAAGAAATTATTTGTATTTTAACACTAATTAGTATCCAAATTTGGTAAAAAATTAAATACATTATTATATTAGGTTATATTTGGTGGTGATTAGGTAATTAAACCGAACCAGTTTTATTTAAATCGAAAGATTTCGGTTAAATAAAACTTTTTTTATTTTTGTAATAAAGTTTGCTTAATGGCTCCGGGATAAAACTTAATATACATTCAAAAACTAAGAAATGATTATAAGAAATATTTTCTTAATACAAATAAAAAATTGTATTATTCCATCTTTTTCACATTTTTACAATTGATGTGCAAAAGGAAGTGAAATCTTACTAAATCTATTAATCTGCATTTATCACTGCTTTTATCTTTATCTATTTATCATAGACATCAAATGATAAAAATGATTTATTTGTATTAGCTATTAAAAAACTTAATACTCAGTTTTTTTTATTAATAAAAAAAGTAATGAAATTTAACAGTTGGTAAAGTTAAGAAAAATAATTTAATATTTTATTATGAGTAGTTAAAATAACTATAGGAGTATTGCATTAGACTTGATAGTAAAAAAAAATGATTTGACTGAAACTTTAATTCTAGACGTTTTCGACGTCGGGGGAGTCCGAAAGACACGTGTCCCGTACGCATAGTTTGCATGTGCGCAGCAACATCTCTTACAATCGCTCAATGAAATTTAGCTCCATGATGTCCGTACAAAATGGGTTTGATACTTTCAGTAGAAACACGTTAGAATAACCTGTTTATGTGGAGAGCTCTGTGTTTTTGTTCTATGGAAAAGTTTGCAAAAAAACTTATATATTTCAGATATGGATGAAATTTGGTACATTAGTTGGTATCATGATAGTGTACAAGTGGACACAGTTAGAGGTCTGCAGATTCAGGGTAAAATGTCCGACCAATATTTCATATGTTATATATCTAGAGCATGTAGTAATTATTATCGTATTTAAATGAAATTTCATTCAGTAGGTCAATGAAGTTTGTAGGTCAATGAAGTTTGGTATAAAGATTGGGTTCATGATGTACTTGAATTTTGAAAAATTTAGGATCCGTGCTTTGAATGGATCTATGTTAAAATTTCCGATTTATATTACCTGTGTTCTAGAGGATATAGTAATTGTTATCCACTTTAAATTATATTTTACACACAAGTTACTTTTGCGTTCTACTTGTTGCTCCTGCCATTTGGAGTCTGTTTCTTTAGGCGATACTTGAAGAGACAGTTTTTCTTTCCCTTTTATATATATATACATATATATATATAATTATACGTTTTATAGCATGTAATTACTATCAATAAAATTTGTTTCAATAAAATTTGTTTCAATAAAATTTGTTTCACAGGTTGGAACGACCAAACACAATATTATGGATTTAACTTTAACACTATCCGCTCACAATACTTTTTGTCGTAACCACATATTTTAGCATTTAAATAGAATCTGTTTTGAAATTTTCCCCCGGGCGGACAAAGTATAACCTAAAATCCATTTTGAACTAGTACCAAAAAAAATAAAAGTAATAAAATATGCAATTTGATTTTAATTAGTGGGCTTACAAAATTGTGCTACAACCATACAGTACAAAATGTTAACTTTTAACTTATTGGAACTTAAAACTTTTTGAACTTTTAACTGTTTTTCAGCACGATTACAATAATTTTGTTTTATATTAATTCTCATAAATTATAAATAAAATTAGAATTTCGTACTACCTAAGATAAAGCATTTAATTTAATAACAATCTTTCAGCCTAAGATATATTAAATTTATTAGCTTAAAAGATATACTGTACCATAAATTTTAAAGTGCATTAAAAATTTATTAGAAAAATTAATAAAATATAAATTCCCTATGACACTTGACACATTCTATATACATAATATAAAAATTTCATAAATAAATATTTAATTTCTATAAACATAAACCATATTAGAATTATAATATGTAAAGTACTTTTATAGCATAAATTTACAAAAAATTTTATACTTATAGAATGAAAATATTCCCAATTGAATTTAATATTATGCTCAGAGGCATAAAAGAAATTGTTTTTTTTTTCCTTGTATATTTTCGATTTGCTAATTTTTTTTTAAAAATACAATCTGAATATTCTTAAATTGCATATATAAAATGTAGAAATACATTAAAGAATATTGTAATAACGATAGGAAGATATTGTTGTTAATATCCTGCATATTATTTTCTTGAAGTTCATAATATGAAAATAAGTTCTTTACATTCATAATCAAAAATATTTTTTTAATGTTTTTAAAATATCAATTTCCTTTTTATCATATGAAAAAAAAAACATTAATCTTTATAAAAATTTTATGTAAAATGTTATTATTTCTTATATTTTTCATTTACCATAAAATTTGAAATTAATTAAAATTATATTATATTTCAAAAATATCAAAATTTTTTTTGGTTTCTTTAATTTTTTTTTTAATTAATTTTAATATTTATAATTCGGGTATTTAAGGAAATTCATGTAAATTACATATATTTTACATATATACCTAGAAGATATTGATATTTAAATTAATTAATTATTTTTTTAAAAAAATAAAATAAAATATATATAAATTTTACGTGGGTTTATGATTAAATTCTAATTACTTTGTTACCTTTCTTAATAAATAGGGTTAAATGTTCCTTAAGATGTATAAGTTTATTAATTGTATTACGGTATTAGAAATAATTAATAGAATAAAGCATAATTTATCAGAAGTTAATTAATATAAAATATTACTAAAAGCAAGGGATTTCGTCTACTCTGTAAATTGAATTCACAGATATTGTTTAGTTTAAATACTTTTATCGAATGCATTTGTATCTAAGCATATTTTTTCTTTTGGAACTAATGAGACGTTACAATTTATATTACAATAAAGTATTTGGATATTATTTAACTTTCGGGCCATTTTGTGTAAAGTAATTTGATAAAACTAGCACCATAATTGTAAAAATAAAAATAGGAATAGGAATTACTATTTTGAAAATATCATTTGAAATATTTTACCATACTTGAACAGAGTAACTCTCTTGAGGGTGCCATGGTATTAGGATATTATATGCAATGAAGTTACTAATGATTTAGCTATAGAAATGAATCCTTCTGTGGAGCTACAAGAAGCTATTTAATTGAGGAGGTTACGCAATTGAAAAAAAAAAAAAAATATACGGAGAAGTGATTTATGGACGTATCTTTTAGTTTTGGATGGTTAAGAAAGCTATATCTGACATTTTGTATCAAGCTTTTCTAGATTACTATTAGAAGACAGCTGTTTTTAGAAAAGCTTGGAACTCTATAAATCATTAACTATAATATATTAACTATAATATAGTGCGGTGCAATGACAGTAGGTTTTTACAATCTATTTTTAATTTAATGTAATATATAACAGCATTAAGCGAAAGATTGTGAAGATGAAGTACTTTAAAATTTAAATAGGCGCATTTTTTATCTTAAAAATAAATCAAATTTTAATAAGAAAACATTTGTAACTTTTACCAAATTAACTTTTTAATTTTTCTGAATATGTTTTTATTGTTTACTTAAAATTTTATATTAATTTCTTTATTACATTCAATAAAACAATAAAAATACAAAACATATTAATAAAAAATAAATTTTACTTTTTATAATTATAATTACATATAATTAATTTTTTTTGTTGAAAAGATAAAAAGTTTGAATAAAATTTTATCTCACTTTGGTATAAAAAGGTTTTTTTTTTACATTTTGTTGATTATAAAACTCAAAGGATTTATTTATATTATATATGTTATTACAAAATTACATAAGATTAAAATATTAAAAGTTTTTTTTTTAGCTTTGAGATATTTGTACACATGTTTTTTTTTGAATTTATGTTGTGTGTTTTTTTATCTTTTAGTAATATCGCTTGTGATAAGAAATTAATTAGTTGATTAAAGTTAGACATAGTAGAAGACATGATATTTTAAGGACATGAGAAACTGATATAATACAAACAATGAAACTTTGACAGTGTTTAAGATTATCTATAATAATTAAAACTTTTTAAATTTGCTTTATTGAATCATTTTTTTAGTTACATTGGAATTATAAATTACTCGTCATAACTTTTATTGTTATTTTTATTTTACTTTTACTATATACAATAAAACCAACTGGAGGGCTCTTATAGTAAGTACTCCTGTGACTGTGCTATTGAAAACTTTTATATATGTCAACATTAAATATTAACGATGCGTTTTCGTTAGACATAAAAGGCATGGTAACGTAACAATAAGAGTTGTTTAGGACAAAATTATATTTAATGTATCTAAAAGCTTTGAAAGGAGAAGCTATTAACGATTTTGATTTTTTTTTATGTTTGATTGATATAAAGCCACCAGTCTAAAAACATCTTATCTGATCTGGATTACCTGTTGGTCAACCTGTTCTCGATTTTTCTGGGACAGCGAGTTACATTGAATTAAAAACTATATAGCCACATTTAGGAGTACCTTATAATGTATAGAAAATACAATTGAAATTTGGAAAAACAACATTTTATATTTCACCTGCTTTTATAATTATTGGCTGCAAAAATGTATAGTACAGAAAAATCAAACAGTACCAAAATTATTGGTTGCAAACTGCAATAAATATCATCCTCCACGTACAATTTCTAATTTGCTGTGGTTGAAATTATTTTAGATAAAATTTAATAATTAAAAATTGTAAAATTAATAAATTTAATAATTTCTATTATTTATGGATAGCATACGAGGATAGCATTTTAAAAATTATAATAAACATTAATAAATATCTAAATATTATTACTTTAAATTAATTTCTATAAAAAATTGGATAAAAAAGTTTACCATACTAGAACTTTGAATTGCGAGGTTGCCGACAGTTATGTATTTATTTTTAATTATAGGACATAAATCGAAATGATGGTCAATGACAGCCAAGCGTCTATACTCTATGTCTATATGATAAAAAAATTTTGTATACACTAAACTTATTTAATTAAGTTAAAAAATTTAATTTTCTACTTGATTTCATAATTTTCTAATTTTATTTTACATTTTGCATTATTCATTTTTTTGTCAAGCCAAAAATGAGATTTATTTAAAAGTTTTGTTATTGGAAATAAAAAATGGTCCGACAAATTTAAAAAACAAAAAAAAAAAAAATTGTAGAAAGAAATTTTAATACATTTTTATTATTTAATTTAATATTAAACTTTTACTGATTTATTATTTAATTTAATATTTAATTTTTTTTTGGGATACATGAAAAATGGAAAGATACTAACAGAACATGCGTGGTCCACCTAGTAGTTTGGAATTTTTGACCCACTAAAAACACCTCCCAAGTGTTAGTATTATAACTATCTTGTCTGAGATTAATGAAAGATTTTGTTATGACTAATATTAGTAGTACTTCTCTAGTTTTTCTATTTAGAATTGAATTTTCATGTTTTATTTGCGAACTTAAGCACTTTTACTAGATCTAGATCTAGAAGTTGAGTAGGTAATTTTGACCTGATTTATGAATTTTTTTTCGAGACTTTTTGAATTTTATTTAATTTCACTGTTGACAAATTCTTATGTAAATCGCTGGATCTGATATACCATGGTGGTCCTTAAAACTTTTGAAATCGTTGCATTTTTTCTATGTTGCATTTGTTCATCCCCAGATCTGAATACCATAAGTCTATACATCCAGTTCATTTTTGTATAACGTATACCAAGTTTATATCTTTTGTTTTTCATATGTCCTTTTGAACGTAGTTTTGAATCTAATGCCATTAGCTTCAGCTTTAAGATACTTGGCAATTGAATTTTTGATTGCAAATTTACATTAATGAATTTGCTAAACGATACAAATATAATTATAAAATATTTCCATTATTTAATTTAATAAATTATGAAATTTTTGCAAATGCAAACTATTGCTGACCGTTACTGAATTAATTTACTGAATTAATTAATTTTATAATTAAAATCAGAATTTCCTTGTGTAAATATACTTTCTGTTATGCCATTTAAAATTACCTTTTATGTTATTGATCAGATATACACAAAAGTACCTATAATAATTAGCGTAGATTATTTGTCAGGAATAAACTTTATATTATTCAAGAATTTAGTATATATAAGTTTGACTAATTAAGAATTATTATGATTAATTAAATATTTGATATCATTATTTGCATTAATTGTGAATAGTTGTAATTGACTTGAAAGAACTTCAATGGATAAATGGAATTATATTTTAAATTAATCCAAAAACCATTAAGTCAACAATAATTTGCATTTTATAAATAAAAATCTTTAATCATACAACTTTAGTCAATAAGATATTTACCGACTATATACAATAAAATGACGGATCACTTTTTTTACATATGAAATATGATTCGAATATTTTGAAATTTAGAGTTTTTTTTTTACATTTTATGTTTTTTATCAGTTCCAGACAGTTTTTCACCCGGTATCCTTTTTATTTACACGAAAAACCATCCCTTGATAAATCCGACTCTAATGTCATTTGATATGTGGATACAGTCCAATAAAAAATACAAAATTGAGGTTGTTTGATCACAAATGTATGATCCTACACATTTGTGAGATGATGAAGCCGAAATTTGATTTGTCTGCAAATTTATTTATAAAATATTATTTTCTCTTATTTAATTAAGTTTAAAATTATTATATTATTATATTACATTGGTAATATTTAATCAGGACTTTGATATATCTTATTTTGATTATGATATAAATATTTCCTACAGTTTTCTTTATTAATTTATTTTCAATCCATTATTAGGAATTAGATTTATACTAAAAAATTTATTTTATTGAATTAACTAAATGTGAACTATAATTTTCTTTGTACTTTGTCCATTTCAATTTTCATTATTATATTTTTCCTAAAATCAAACTAAAATATAAATCTGATATATTATAAGATCCAATAAACTTATAAGAATTACTTATGTTTTTTATGTAATTTAATAACAAAAAGTTTTATTTAAAAAAAAAAAATATTATGTTTAGTCGAAAATGTCATGTGTAGTCACCATCAAAATATCATATTAATTTTTATATTATATTTATATATTAATAATGAAATTTTTCAATTTTCTTGGTAAAAATAATTTGTGCTAAAAGCTATTTCTTGTACTAGACAGGATATAATGTCGTTTTAAGGTCAGCATGACCACTCACTAACACAAACATAATATATAGCAAAAGGAATAAATAAATTTATTAATAAAGGATCTGAGATTTTTAAATTATTCATATAAGTTTATTTATTAAAATCATAAAGGAAAGTCATTTAAATGTTATTCATAATTTTTTTTTTTGTATTTCTATTTTCTACTTTTATGATTTTTCAACAATTCCTTATTTACATATTATTATCATCCTTTAAATGGAATATTAAATTTTAATATTAAATATGAATTTTAAAAATCTTTTATTAAAAAAGAGAAACATCTAACAAAAAAGGATATTTTTATACGAAATTTAGTGAAGGTTTTTTATTTTTTTATGCTTTTATTCTAGGAATAATATTCAAATATTTTTGTTGAATTTTAAGGATCAATATAATTAAAGTAAAAATATATAAAATATTTTGAAAATTTATAAATTTTTTTTTTTAATGAAATAGCAATTTTTATGATGATTCTTAATTTTTTTTGTTGAGCATAGAAATTAACCTTTTTTATGATTAATCTGATACTTGAAAAAATGGTAAGATTCTTTTTTTTTTTTTTTGTAAATTAATTTATGTTGTGGTAAATTTGATTAGGCACTTAATGGGATTAAGAATTCTAAGATAAGTTGAAATTAATTATTCATTAAAATTATATTTAGTCATATTAACAAATATTAAATATTTATTTAAAAATATTTACTTTCTGTTGTCATATAAGCAAGGTATAGCATAGAACTTGTTAACGGTTAGATGTTAATATTAATTAAATAAGTTTCATTATGCTCTATCTGAAGAAAAAAAATGTCCTTAACTAAATAAAATTGTTAATTAACTTCTATACTTTTACAATATTCATGTGTTATTTATTTAATATTATACGTTGAACATTAATTGCATGAAAAAATCTTTACGAGGTGTTTATAATACATTATATTTAAAGAGAAACTGTCACTTTAATGTAGTTATCCAATTTCACAATTTTCCTTATTTATTTTAGTTGAAAAGAAACTCAAATATTTATGAGTATACAAAGGATTAAAAATAAAATTAACGAAATTAAGTGAAAGAAATTGGATTCATTCCAAAAAAAAAAAAACTAAGTGGCATTTAAGTCCATTGACTTTCAAAGAGGCAATAAAGGCCATTTCGCTTATGTTCTTTATTAGTTGGTTAATTGGTTTTAAAGTAGTGGAAGTTATAAGATCTTCAGACATAGAGGCGCCATATAAGCTACAGTCGATCGATGCATCATTATTACAGCTTATCGATCCATTCCACTTCTTTAATGAATGAAATATTCTTTGCCGGCTTCAGGGAATGGAGTAAAACCTAATTTTATAAAATGCTTAACATCTGATTTAAATTTAAATCATTCGATAAAGTCCATATTGGATTCATCCGTTTAAATCATAAGATTATTTTGTGGAATGGGTGTTGGGTGTACTATTTTCCCACTCCCTTCTAGACGGTATTGTAATCGTAAATTTGTCAGTGAAATTTTTTGCATTTATCAAATTTTTGTATGTCTAGAATGCTTGTTTGAGGAACAACAGTTCCAATTTTTATCAAATTAGTTAAGTAAATATGAACGGCCTGTTGGCTGCAGTCTTTTTGACATGTATTTCAATTGTTTTCAACCATATTTTATGATGTATTTCGTATGAAATATTGGAAATATAACAAAAACCTGCCAGTTATCAATCAAATTTTATTATTAAACTAAAAGAACTTTCTGTTTGCTTAAATATAATAAGGCGTAATTCAAAAATATAATTAGCCCATCTTATAAAATTAGTAACAACGTGATCTTTTATTTAAAGATTTAAATAACGTAAATATGATTTAATGCGTCTATATTTTACCTAAATTCTTATAGTAGCATTCTGCTGAATTTTATCTGAAATCTAATATATTAAAAGAATTATTATAATAAGAAAATACATTTCAACAGCGTCATCCTGCGTCAATGAAAAAAAACTATATCCGAGTTCTTACTTGATGATATTTTTACTTTACTTGCTTTAATCTTATATTTTATTTTATATTATATCTACGTAATTAGATTTGTTAAAATTAATTATACTTATTATTTCATCAAGAATATAAAATCAAAATAAGATTTATTATGCTCGCAAAAAAATATGCTATCAAGTCATCCACCTACAAAGTATATAGATACATTTTTATTTGTAAATAATAATGGATATTTTTTTGACATATTTACCTACGTAAAAATAAAACTTATTTAGAATATTTATTTTATTATTATTATACTTACCTTTGAGTATTAAATTTTACTTTTTTTTTCACATTATGTAGCAGGATGAGAAAAAAGGAGCAATTTTTGTTTGTTTAAATATAAAAATAATTGGTATCAACTCATTCCATATATATATATATATAAAAGCTGCCACTTATGGCATTAAAGAATTGCTGACATATTTAATATTTTCATTTAGATAAAATTACAAATTAATATGATAAAACACCTCCTGACTCGTCCAATATCCTGTAACTCAAATATTCTCGATTTGATGGACAATATTATTAATGATCAAAAATCGGATCTCAGTTAAAATTTCACTTAATTGGATTTTATTTAGAAGTATTTTCTTCGTGTAGTCAAAGTTTATAAACCTTTTTTTGAGGGTAGAATAATTTTCAATATTATAATATTCCGTACTGAGGACACCGGATAACATACGGAAACGAATAGGAATAGGAAACATAAAATCTTGATTTTTGTTTTTTTAATTTTCAAATGCAGCACAAACTTTCATATTTAATATTTTGTATACATAAAGGAAGTAAATAATGTTTAGATTTTAATATTATCTAATAAATAGTTATTTATTTATGCTGATTGATGGATCGGATATTAACTTTTTTGTTAGTATTTATTATATCTAAAGAAAAAATATTTCTACACTATGTTGTCCCTTTTCATAATAGTGAATTGACATAATTTAGAATGTATAAAATATTTCATTTGATTTTGACCTTTCGAAATATTATTAATTATAATTACAAAATCATATTTCTGTATATAAATCTACACTTTATAATAATAAAAAAAAAAATACGATTTTTAAAATGATGATCCTTTTAAGTTCTTTAATTTTAAGTGTCATCATTCTACTAACCGTCTATCCGTAAAATATAAGTTTGTCCTAAGCTAATTTCGAAATGCAAAGATATATATCCTTGCTGCAGTATGATTTAAAATAAGTAAATAATGATTTTTCCTCAGGTGCATTACACTAGATTACACTGTTAACATGTTCTGAGGATTCCAAATTGAAATATATAAAATTGAAACCCAATTTTCAAAGCCTATAAAATTATATTTCCTCACCTGAGTAGAACCAGTAGAACCAACTTTTGCTTTTAATTTAATAGTCTGTTTCTGGCCTTCGATACCAATCAGATTATTGCATAAAAGCAGGCGTGCTGCAGTTGAGCATTTTATAAAAGTAATGTATATATACTGTCATTTTAACTAGCAGTAGCGTAATGGTACTAAACTATGCTTCTATGCATTAGGTTCCAGATTCAACTCTAGTTGACTCAGCTTTAAATCAGTATCAGTTATAAAATTTGCACTATATAATTGTGATTTTTACACTCGGATAAATGCTAACGGTTGAGACCATTTACTGATATATGTATCACTATTAAAAGCCATTAGCTTGTTTCCATTAATGTTTCTTCACTATAAATAAACTAATGGATATAGATCGGAATCCATATAAAATGAGTAATTCAAAATTATTTAATAAAATGTCACGAAACCTCTTCGAGGAAGCCAAAGATCGATTTGGGTTGTATTGCGCCATTGCTAAATAGTTTATTATAATTAGTTTAATTATAACTTAGTGATGAGGTAGGTAGCGATTGGACTATAATTATATAAATAACAGTATAGCTATTGAGTTGGACAGATGCCGCTTTCCTATTTTTTTTATTAAAAGTAACTTCGGTGAAAGAAAGTTTAAGTTATGCAGTTTTTTAAATAATCAGATTTAAAAATTAATATTTTGCGAATGCTTCTTGATTGTCCAAATTCTAAAATATCTGACCCGACCGCTGTTTTATTAAAAATACATATAATATATTCTTAAAATATCCCATAAGAAAGAAGTTAAGTGGGTTTTAAACAGTAGATCGCGAAGGCCAGTTTGAATAAGAATGACTAAAAATAATTGAGTTTTACTTTGAATATTTTGATTACTGAAATAAAATATTTGATTATCATTGCTCGTTGTTCTGTTATGTAAATTGTTCATAATGAATTTCTCAAGTACATTAAAATCTGAAAAATAAATATAAAAAAGTTATTATGAAAAGTAATAGGAAAGTGATTTTTCCACTTGTATAATTATAAATATTGTCACATTTCAATTTTGTCACTCCAGCTAAGTCGTGGGTAAAATTTTTAATAATAATATAAAATTATTAATTCAAATTTGTTTTCAAAACTTTATTACTTTATGTCTAATTTTTGATTTAAAAATAAAATTTTATTCTAATATGAAAATAAATAATAATATAACTAAAAAATAAATGGATTAAAAGTTTCCAACGAACTAGCATTAATAATATTAAATTAAATTTTAATTTAATATTATTTTACTATAAAAATTTATAAATTAATTTGAAATATAAATTACTTTATAATTTTATTAAAAATATTCAATTTTTTTTTTTCAAAATATTTTTTTCTTCTTTATATTTAATTAAAACTCCAAAGTTTTTTTTTTTAATAATTTATAATTTCTTTTAACATTGTCAGTGTTGTTTAAACATAAAATTGTGTCTGTACCTGTAATTTGATTTGGCAGCTTAATTAATTCAAGCGTAAAAAAATAATCTTAAAAGTAATTTCCCTTGAATATAATCTTATTTTCTATGATAAATGGATTTGACTATACTAAAGGCATAAAATTCTTCATTATAATATATATAAAAATTTTAATTTTATAATAGTTTCCGCTATATAGTCATAAAAAACTCAACATATTTTTGATGTCAAAGCATTTCCTTTATAAGATATATAGAGCATAAATACATTCTTGAAGGATGGTTTAGCTAATATACTTGAAATTCACATATAAATAATAAATTTATTTTCATTTTGTTCTGGGTGAAATTTTGTGTCCTCAACTAAACTTATCTACAACGACTGCCTTCAGCTTCTAATTTTGAATGTATAACATATTTAAATTATGTTCTTTCTATATTTTTTATCTTTCTATATGAAATTTGATTGAAAGTTTATTTACTTGAAATTTTATTGAATTATTGATTTTTTGATATATAGTTAATATTTAATTTTGTATTAATTGTAAATGTATATTTGTTTATAGTTAGCTGGAGGAGCAGGAAAAGAATTCCATTTCAAACATAGAAATTTACCACATGCTCGATCAAGAAGAAGTATTACACATACCAGAGTACTTAAAAGTCATCCTATGGTGAGTGATTAAATTAAATATGATATAAAATTTATTTCGTTAGTAAATTATGAGTATATATAATAAAAATTAATCCACTTTTATTATATTGAACGTCATAAAAGCTATTTACATTACAATAAGGTTAAAAGATATACATTTTATGTTGTTGTTATTTTTAACGAAAAAGAAATAAAAATACATTTATGCAAATTTTTAGCTACCTACAGAATTTTATTTTTTTATTAAAATTGTCACATTATCAATTCAGTTTATGTCTTAAATAATTAAATTTTACTTTTATCCTTTCAATAATCCACCAACAATAAATATTATATAGGGTAAAAAGTATTGAGTTATTGTAGTTATAGGACCATAGATTACAATAAAATAATTTTGATGTGGGTTGAAAGTAATTAACAACTTAGCGATAGTTACAGGAATAACTACCATGAATATTTTCATTTTAAAATATTTGGAATTATTTAAAAAAAAAATGTCACAAAGCTTTATTTTGTGTTCTAGATAGTTTATTTCAGGAAAATTTGAGATACATTTATAGATATATTAGAGATCTCAAATTTTGTATACAGCTTTGTTTTGACTGGTAGTTAGCTCGACCAGTTGAATGGCTTAATGATACATTTTTTTAGCCAAAAGGTTTACGAATATGGCATATGAACTTATAATACTCTGGATTGGATTATATTATATTGAAGAACTGCTACGGTTTTATGTACGTAGGCCAGAATAAGGCCAATTATTCCTAGTATCCTTTATGCGGTACACATACCGCGGCGACTATGTAATCGAGCTACTCATCAAGTTCGTTTATGTAGAAAGAACCATAACATTTCCGTCGTAGTTGCATGAGGCATGGACAATGACACAAAAAATGTTCAGTTGTCTTATGTTCATCTCCGCAGCCTCTAAACATGTTTCGCCATATATAAAACGCATGATTCCTCAGCATTCAGTGCCTTGTAACTCAGTAACTGAAATTTAATATCAGACAAATTATAAATTTAATAAAACTTAATTAAATAAAAAAGTTAATTTTTATCTCCAATTAAGTTAAATTTTTACCCTATATACATACATTAAAAATAACATAAATAAATAAATTTTTAGTATGGAAATTTTATTTTCTACCACATTTCGAATATAATTAACTATTAATTTATCGGATGATTTATTGAAGCATGTCTATATAAATTTAATTATGATTTATATTTTGTTTTTAAGCAGACTAGACACCTTCAGTTTGTACAGGAAATTAATTTAAATATAGAATACTATTTATATATATTTTTGATAATTATGTATTAATCTTATTTTGAAAAGTCATAGTTGATTGGATTACAAATTATTCGATTAAAAATTGTATATTGACAGCAAAGGAAATTATATCAAAATTACTTAGATAATTT
Source organism: Rhamphomyia laevipes (assembly GCA_963920725.1). NCBI lineage: Eukaryota > Metazoa > Arthropoda > Insecta > Diptera > Empididae > Rhamphomyia > Rhamphomyia laevipes. The sequence continues at coordinate 42,166,231 of OY987257.1, read as the reverse complement.
AGATAATTTCCAACAAAAGAAAAATAAATTTTCATTTTTATATATATTTTTTAGTTACACTTGGTTACTCATTTATAGTAGATTTGTTTTAATGTGAACAATTTAACAGAAAATTTAAAAGAAAATGAATTTTTATGTGTTGAATTTTACCGATTAACAAAAAATTCAGACCATTTTTATAATGTTCAACGAAATTATTGTAATAATATCAACAAAAATAAAAATATTGAAATTAATTATAATATCAGTGTTAAATATAAATATGATTAACGAAAATTGTAAAAATAATTGTGAAGTTCATTATCAAATTCATTAAAAGTAGAAATTTTCAAATTAATGAAAAATCGTCCTTTTATAAATTGTTAATTGTTATTTAAATTCAATTTATATCCGTACTAAATTTATAAAGTGGGACCTTTTTAGAGCTATTGCTAGAGTATCAATAGCATTAGACAACAATATTGCTAACTGGGCAATAATTGCTAAGATCTAACATTAAATTTGTATATCAGAAATATTATATCAATATTCAATTCTGCAAAAAAGTCGTTCGTCCAGAGTTTTGGGTATTGTACAGAATGATTTAAACATTCTCATAATAAACTATGAAAAAGACATTTTCACAATTATAGAGAAATATGATAGTAATATGTGATACTAACGTTTAACAGTAACATTGATTATCAGTATTAATTTTTTTTCAACAATTCTCATATTCACTTTTTTTATTATCAAAAGTCATCATGTTTCTTGACAAAGTACACTAAAACGTCTTTCACCAATTTATTAATATATGGATTTTATTTTTGATGTCTTTAATATCAAAACATCAATACAAACCCTTCAAAACGGTCCACTATTATTGACGTTGTAATGTGCTCCTTAAGATTCAATTTTTGTAATTATTATGTAAATAATACTTACTTTATGTAAAAATAAAGTAAAAAATAAATAAAGTAAGAATACTTTATGTAAAATTTTAAAACATTACGTGTAGTTATAGAATAATATGAAGTTTTGTCATAGACATGGTCCTAAAAAAACGATTTCTTCAAATGTGTTGCTAGCTTTAGTGGGTAAAGCAAACTAGATTATGGGCAGTTTAGTTTTCGAAATAGATTTGATTATGTTCTAGTTAAAATATAGAGTAATTAATATTCGATTTCAATGAAAATTGGTACACGGATTGGATACAGATTTTAAATTTTCGTTCGCTAGTTTTAATGGTTCCCTATTAAAATTCCGAATTTTATAAGATACATTCTTGATGTCTTAAAAACTATTAAATTTTTAACAAAGCTACCAAAATCAGTGTTAATTACAAATCAGTATTGGACATAACTACAAGTTATCTACTGTCCCTAGTTTAGCAGCTTTATTTTTGTTTTGTTATTCCCTTGATTTTTAATATTAATCAAAAAATATGAAAAAAAAATTATTGTTTTATGAAATATGATAACATTTCTAATTTTCTAGAAAAATATCTTTATATTATATTATTAAAAGAAATAAATTTTCCAAATGGAATATTTAATGATATTTTGCCATATTATTTATTTAAAAAATAAACATTTTTTTTACTTTAAAATTCTAAGTTTTGCGCAGAATATAAATCTATAATAATTTTGAATATATATTTTGTACTATGACATGGACATCCAACAATTTATAATTTAATAATTTTATTTTCCGAATTTAGTATTAATATCATAAAAATAAATATAAATAAAATTAAATAGAAATTAGAATTAACTAAAGTTATTATAAATATTATAATGTTTTAAATAATATTCTATTGACGTCAGCAACAGTTGACCCATTAAATTAGGTGCGGTTGACATATTTTATGTAAAAATGGATACATAAACTCAAAATCATTTTTTTATAATTTTGAATTCTAAATAAGCTTTAAAAAATTAAATTGTTACTTTTTTTAGGTATTTTTGTACTATATAATAAAAAATGCCTTTAGGTTCTACTTTGCCTATTCCATCCGCTTTCCATTTACTTTCTATCGCTTTTTCTCTAGATCTAAATGATTAAGCACCTAGAAACTTCCGAAAAGTTATTTTTATGAATAATTTAAGCGAGAAACAGAATGTTGCAAAAGATACGAGCGTACAGGATTTAATAATTAAGAAATTGAGTAGATCGGTAGAACTTATGGAAATATATGGAACAATGCATTTTTTTTTCATATGCTCGCACGTATACGAAGTACATTTAGCTTCTACTTTTTTAAAGCGTTGAAACGTTTGTCACCTGTTTTTGACATCTTATTTTTTTATTTATGTTTTTGTGATGTTTTTCTATTAAAATTATTATAAAAATAAAGGAAAATAAGAAAAATAATAACTCTTGCTCTGAAATTTTATTTTGAATGATTCTTTGTACAATAACAAAAATAAATGTCATCTAAGATAAATGTTGGCTAAAAATAAACGTTGGCTAAAGTGTGGGCTACATAGTTTCTATCGATTCGTTTAGTAAAGTTCAAATTTGATGTCTTCATATCAATAGCTATGTGTTCAGACTACTTAACCAGTCGAATCGAATCGAAACTGAACTGAACTGATAGAAACTATGTAGCCCAGCCTTAAAAATTGCAACAAAACTTGGAGACTCTAGTAAATAAAACATACAATTTATCACACAAAATTTATTGACAAAGGAGGGCGACATTGTGATTCGCACGTAAGTCTTGCGTGTATGAACGCCACATTCTGTTCCTCGCCTAAACCATTTTCCATCTTATTTTGGTAAATTAAACACTTGTTTGCTTGGGAATTGATTGATATGCCAGAGCCCAAATTATGTTCAAATATTTTGAATTCATTATTTTAATAAATTATATTATTTAATTTTTAATTCAATCGACAAATTTAAAATTGACCCCTTTCAAGTGTTTAATAAAAGTACAAAAAAAAAAACCGGATTAGAAATTGACCAATAAAGATTAAGAATTTCTGTAAATTTCCTTAAACTAAATATACGGATTATAAATGTTTCCTTGGTAATAAATTCTATATAAATTCGACTTCTTATCTAAAATTATACTTGCCATTTGATATTCTATATACGAAATCTCTTATTATTTACTTTTACAAGTTGGAATTGGTATTAACATTAAGATTATTTTTATTTTTATATATTTAATATAAGATTTTGTATGAAATATTTTTAAGTAAGTCTGAACTTATTAGTTTTAAATGTGCGGAATGAAGATTTATTGCGCTTGATTTATGAAATGGAAAATTCTTATACTGAAATCGATAAGATAATTTTATCAAAATGGCAAAAACCTTAAAAGATAAGTTTTTCCAGAATTTTCTGAAAAGCGGATTAGTCGATTTTGAGAAAGACACAGAAGAAAAGCTTTACCAAAATTTAATAATAAGCTGAAATACAAATGGACAATGAAAAGTTCCGAAATGAAATGTACGAATAATATTAGTGCGTGATATTCTGCCCTGTAATTATATTGAAATTCAAAAGATAATTTTTAATTATTAATTATTGTTTTTTTTTCACCATGACCCTATAAATATTCGTAATCCTGATGTAATGTGTAAATAATGAAGACAATTATTTTATAGATTTTTTTTTATATAAAAAGTTTCATAAACTTGAATAATTATTTACGATTTACTTACAGATATAAGCAAATGAAATGGAAAAAAAAATCTATCTGAAGTGCAAACACTATTACATATTTATATTTAATTTATAATGCCGATTGTGATAGCATTATTTATAGTAATAGTATAAATGTGTTTTTAAGGCCATTGCTAATTTATGAATTTACTGGGCTGGATGGTAATATTTTACGGGCCTGTAATAAAATTTCTTAAAAATTCAAGATTGAATGTCAAAATATTAAAACACAGTTTTTAGAATAAATAGTCAGGAATTCAGGATTGACAACGTGTCGATAGTGGGTAACTCTCAGTCAACAGCTGCGAATTGTTTAAAACGAACCTTTCCGTCTAATATAAGAATAATACAAAACATTTCATAGTACAATTTCTTTTCATGTGTTTTTTAGCATATTATTCGATACTTTGACTATTTGATCGAATCAGTTTCTTAAAAATGTTCTAAAGCAAGTCGAAAAAATAGTCGGAAAATAAAATTTATAATTATTTTTGTTTGATAAAGTTTAAAACGAAACATTTTTAAATTTATAATTTTTTTTATAAATTTTTCTGTGTAGAACAGTTTTTCTCGCCTGCGTCCATCCATAGATCTAGCCTGGTGAATTTATATTGTTGTAAAGAAGTAAGAAGGGAATTGAAGAAATAATGTTAAAGATTATAACTTATAAATAAATTATGTGGTAAAGAATTTATAAACTAGTTAAATGAAAAACAAAAACGTAATATTGATTTTCTTGGTATTTTTTTCTTATACATATATACAAACGTACATAATTATATAATTTTGACCTTAATAATATCGTAAAATAGAAAGTTTAATAGCGAATCAAAGTACGACAAATAAAAGGAGGAATGAAAAAAAATATATATATTAAAATTGAATTCTTGTAACTTTTTATATTTTTTATTTACAACTTGAACTAAGAATCATTTTTATATCATTTTAAATTAAATTTAAAATTAATATTTCTTTTTCCGGGGCGGATATACATTTTCCTTAACAAAGTTTATATCTCACTTTTTTTTATTAAAAATAAATTAAATATGATATCGTAGTAACTCATCGTTTATGTATAAAAAAGACACTGTCAAAGAACTATAAAAATATAAGATTTCCTTTTTAAAATGAAAATATATCGAAATAATTTTATAACGACATAACGAGTAAAAAGAACTGAAATTGAATATTTCAGTTATGCAAATATAAAATAAGAAAATTTATAATTTTTTATATTGCAATTTTCCAATCTTTTTAATAAAAAATAAAAAAATAAAAAATAATAAAATTATAATTAAAAACGTATATATAAATTTCTAATTATATATTTCAGATTCATAGTGCTATACAACAACCAGGATTTATACGTGTCAAAAGAGGGTTACGTCCAGCTATTCCAGTAACACATGGTGCTTTATCATATTCATCAACAAATGGTGTTAGTGATGTAATTGGTATTGAACCAACTGATCCATATTATCCATTACAATGGTATTTAAAAAATACAGGACAAAATGGTGGTAAACAGAGACTTGATCTAAATGTTCAAGCTGCATGGGATCAAGGAATAACTGGAAAAAATGTTACAACTGCTATTATGGATGATGGTAATAAAAAAAAAAATATTAAAAACTATTAAAAAAATATAAATAAAATATGAATTTTTAAATTTTTCTATTTTTTATATATTAGGAGTTGATTATATGCATCCAGATATCAAATATAATTATGTAAGTTTTGTAATTTTGATTAATAATTATTTTTTAAATATAATTTCCATTTTATGAAAATTTTGTTATTAATTTTGAAATAGAAATACATAATGTATTTTTATTAAATAAATTTGAATTGCAATTAACTTTATAACACATAGTAATAATAATAATAATTCATTTATTTATAATCAAATTGAAAGGTTTTACAAGAAAAAATGAAAGGAAGAAAATAAATAATGAATATAAGCATTGGTAGAAAGAATCGTCTGCTGAATGAATGATGAGTTGTCGTTTCTCTATATTGTGTTGTACATTGTTTCTTTTTCCTATATTTAATTAATTTTCGATGTATCTTTTAGTTGCTTTCAGTAAACAGCTAAATTTTTCCAATTAATTCCATTTAATATTTCTTTAGTTTCAGTCAAGCTTAAACTTGTTTTCCCAAATTAGATAAGTCTCAGCTTCTTGGGAATTGGACACATTCATATAAAGTGATGAACATCTTCTCTAGTTCTAAGATTGCAAAGAGTGCAATTCGACGTAGCTGACTCTCTATAGGGCACATAATTTAATTTTAATAATTCACCTTTAGTTTTAAGAATAATCGATATCGTAAATCTATCAAATTTATTATTGAAATAGTTATTATCCTGATTGTTACGTTCTATCTGCGGGTACAAGAACCTATAGACTGCGATTTTGCGATAATAGAACCATTTTTCGTTCCTAGAATTTCTTCCATCACCTTTTTTAAAAATCAATCATTACTCAAAATTTAAACAGCTTCCCATATCAAAAATATTCTTTTACTCATGTTGTTGGCTAATGTCAATATTCGATTCATAATTTCAAGAAGAAATCTGATAATAATTTTCTCTTAATATTGTAAATATAAATGATTTTTAGTTGTTCCGCATAAATTTCAATTTAAAAAAAAAATATATAATTTTTGTTACAATAATAATTTGCATAAATAAATGGACTGGTTATCAAAATGAAACTTAGTCACGTAAAATGAATTAATTTTTAGTCCTCAAAAATTAAATTTAATGGTTTTAAATATACAAACCAAAATATATAAAACTATATTAATAAAAATAAATATTCAATTGTTTAAAAATTATTAATATAAATATAGAAAATAGAAAATTATGAAATTTTGTGCGGTTATTTGGTAATTTCGAGATAAAATAATATAATCACGTATTTTCATAATTTTATTCAAATATATTCTGAAATATTGTTATGAAGATAATCAAAAAAATAATATTTATTTTAATTTTGGGCAAGTCTTAATATTCGGCTCCAGTTTATTGTTGTCAACTTAATTTATGCGTTAAAAAAAAATTACCTCTTATATTAATTATATTTAATGCTAACAAAAAATATTCTACTTTTTAAGATTATTAATAATAAATTATTGCTTCAGATGGCAGAAAATTTATATATTTAGTGCAAAAAAATGTAAAATTAAGAAAATAAAATCAATTTTTTGGGTTAATGTTGTAGGTTGGATTTGAAATAACAGATAGTCTTAATTACTGCGGTCATATTGTGATTTTCCATCCAATCATTCCACTATGTTGATAATATTACATTGACAACTGTCATTAGTTCGAAGGAACAACAAAAAAGCTTTCGAGGCGTCGTCCTAACAGCTGTAAACTATATGCTTATCTCTTTCATCCTTTCATCCCAGTATTAACAGAATCTATATATCCAGTCTACCGTGAATCAAATTGTGTGTGGGTAGTCTTTAAAATTACAGTGTGGCTACTGACTTTCTTCCCATTAATTCATATTAAAGAGCTCTATTTCATTATATATTTATAGTACAGGTATGAAATATTTTCGTATTGCATTATAAATATCTTAATTACTAGGATTATCTTTAATTACTTGGACTTTTAAACTCCAATTACTAGGATTTTTAAACTCTAATTATTATATTTATTAAATATTTTTTCGATTTGTGTTAAATGGGTCGAGAATTCCAACATTTCGCAGTTCTTTCATGCTAATTCTTTAGAGTGGGAAATTTCGTTAATTTGTAACGAATTTATGCAGCATTTATTGATTTATTCCACACAAGGACCTCTAATAAATATAATTACATACTACTTTATTTTTCCATCACCAAAACAGCAAACTCTTCATTATTAAATATACTTAATTCATATTTACTTAATTACTATATGTACATTAAAATTTTATGAAAAACTAATTTTTAATTTTTTAATTTTTGTTGAAATTCTTATTAATTATTCTCGTTTTAAATTTTTAAATAACCAAGTTTTATAGCTATTTTTAAATAGATACATTTGATTATATTAAATTAAAAGATTATAAATGGACATAGATACATTGTATGATAATACTAAATTGGACAATATTAGATTTAAATTAAGGATATTAATTAACTATATCTACATAGTGTGAAAACAATAATTCAATTTTTCTATATCCTTCAGTATAACGACATACTGTGAAAAATAGCTCTGTTTCAATTAACTCAATAATTAATATATAATCTCATTTATTGACACATGGACATAATAAATATCCACAATAATATATTCTCAATTATATTTGTATATACTCTTAATTATATACAAAATTCAATTAAATATTGTTTCTGGTTAATTGAAGCGATCCTTTTTATATCAGCAAAAAGGAAAATATATGAAAAAAAAAAAATTAGATTATTATTTCATTGTGGATATTTCAAATTCTTTTATATTTGTATTACAGTAAAAATAAATATGATTTTGTGTGAAAATTAAGCATTAATATTGTCTACTCTCTACTGATATATCTTTTATGCTGCCCATACATTACAAAACATGGTTGTCAATTTTCACTACACACATTTCATCAAAAAACATCAAAAAAAATTTTTTTTCATTTTTTTTCAGGATAGTTTCAAATATCATGGGTAAAAAATAATTATAATTTAATAATATTTCAATCAATATGAACAATAGAACATTAATATATAAAAACATGTGGTTTTTGACAGAAATCGAAAAGAAACGTCATTATCGTGGTACAACTTCCCCATTCACTTGGGTTGAAAATTAAAATAATATTAAATAACATAAATTAAAATAATTTTATATTTCTTCAACCGATTTATCAACGTCAAAATGGTTGTCAACGGTTTGTAAACTTGTCCACGGAAGATACAACTTGACCAAGTTGTCAGCATGTTGATAAAAATGTTGTATAATGTATGGATAGCTTTATCTGTGATGGCAGAAAAATGTTTAATAGAAGACTTTTATACAAAAGTAGAAGTTTGTTAAAAGTGAAAAATGTTTTGAAATATTATTTATTCACCCAAGTTCGGTTTTGCTTTTGACGGTGGCCTTGGCTTAGTTAATAATTTTTTAAAAACCAAAAATCGAAAATGTAGAATCCATTCATATTTAGTTCTTGTTATATTTTATTTCGGAAGCATATATTATGATTCAGTCTAATCAGCCAAAAGATACATCCGCGGTTGTCCTGTAATGCATGTATAATTTGATAACAAATGATCTAGTAAAACTATTTTTTTTTAAAATGTTTGTTTTAAACATTCTTAGTGGTTGAAACAGACTATATACATAGCTATAGAATGGTGCATTTGTCTAAGAGATTATAGCTTTTCTCGTTATTAATTTAACCTCTACTAGGATATGTTTTACATTATATATAATAATAAAAGTAAATATAAAATTAACTTGGATATAAGAAAATAATGTTTTCTTTTATGACACATATAAATTGATTAGTTCGTGGGTAATGGTTTATTTTCTTGAGCTTCCTGATTTTATCAGCTCATATAACAAAAAAACTATAATAAATGTTTAACTATGCGTAAATGCGATAATTCTAAAATAAAATGGAAAAATCATCATGTTGTGATAATTATGATAAAATAATGCATACATTTTTTTTTTATATTTATTAAGACCGCAGGCGGTCAAGTTTTCCCTAATAGGCTGATTTTTCTTGTTGAAAATTAAGATTATTAATAATTTTTATAAATATGACATGATTTTTGAGTATAATTTAAAAATATATTTTGTAAAAATAACTAAGGGGAAATGAATCAGTCAGTCTCTAAAGGGATTAAGAGAATGTTCTAAAAATTCTGTTCCTTATTTCAAATTAGAAAATGGGTTCCTAAGTTAAAAAACTCAGTTCCTCAGTTAAATAACTTATTACTTCACTTTAAAAATCAATTCCTCAGCTGAAACACTCACTTGACAAATCAACTCTAACTTAAAAAGAATAGTATGTTTACTTACTTCTGTAAATTACATTGTGCATATGGTTTTCTCACTACGTTTTTGATGTTACTTTTGGCCTGATGTGTATTAAGTTTGCCTAGGACGACCCAATCTACTTCTTTTTTAAAAAAAGTGTGATACAATTATCGCCTTTACGAGTCGTGTAATCAATCCATAGCTACTTCCACTTCCTTATCAAGTTAATTATTTTATCGTGGCCAGTTCTACAGAACACTTTATTTTATATATAATTTGGCCAAAAGTATTGCAAAATATTCAGCGATTGACTAAAGTTTAATGCTTTCTAGTGGCCAGAGTGGTTATTTTCCATGAACTACAATTGCATCAATATAACAGTACGGATTTAACATTGGCGCAGAATTATAGCATTAAAAACCAGCTTATATATGTATAATTATATATATTTTCCGAAAAAGTGACGTTACACTTGACTGTTATTCGGCTTTCTATTGTTTAAAGTTCTGATTCTTTAGTTAAGAAACTCATTTTCCTCAGTTGAAAAACGAGCCAAAATTGAATCAAGTTTTAAATTGTCGTTGAATCAAACCACTTTCAGATTGATTTTGATTCAGTTAAAATCAAAAAAAATAATCGAAAACTGTCAAGTTTTTGTTCAGAATTTGAAAATTGTCAGTTTCTGTATCAGAATTTTATTTATTATTTTATTTTGCTATTTAATTAATTAATAATTTTTATTTAAAATAATTGATATTAGTATTTATTTTTCAACCAAAATCAAGAATTAAAATTTTAAAACCCAAACCAAAACTAACAGATAATCTTGAACCAAAACAGCGAAAAAAGAATTGGTTTCCATATTCCATTTCTATCATTTGTTACTCAATTGATAATTCAGTTCCTCGATGTTTAAGAATAACTAAACAATATTTAAATCAAAATATGTTTTGATCCTTGAGTATTTTCGGAAATCAACTCAAATTCTATAATTTAAAACAACAACAATAATTTATTAATAGAACTATATATTCTAAAATTAATAAAATACTAGAATTTTCCGATTTCTTACTAAAATTTTCCATTAACTATTAATAATATTATAATTTTATTTTCTTCGTATTCCAAAAATCTTAAAAATAAAAAAGTTGTTATTTTTATAAAATTATCATATTAACTTCGTAGAAAATTCTATTTATATATTTTCAATTTTATTATTATTATTATTATTACGAATAATTATTATGAAAAATAATTAATAAATATTATCGAAAAATTTTGTATCCATCAAATATTATTATTATAAAAAATTTAAAATTATTATTTATTCACCAAGAATTTTCAGCTTCAATGCATTTTGTATAAATAATTTTCTTTTTTTCATTGAAAATTCTAAATTTACCTGATTTTATCATTGTAAGAAAGTTTATTTATTTTTTATGAAATTTATAATAATAAAATTAATGCCATTTTATTATTAAAAAAGAATCTGGATTTTTTGATAAATTCTTTTCATAACTTTTATTAAATTACTTTTCTAATTGGATATTGTTGTGATTGATAAAAACCACCTTAAATTATAAGATTTTGCATAAAATATTTGATGCAATTTTTGGTTTGATGGAAAATGTAGAGTGTAAAGTTAAAAAAAAAAACACTAATCGCATGCGATATTTAATGAAAAATCCAAATTTTCCTAAAAATTTTCATCAGACTTTTTGACTTTTTAAAATGCTTTTACATTGATCTAGATTGTTCTAAAAAAATATAAAAAAATCACTTCTTCCCATAACCAAAAATAAAAATATTCTAATAATAAAATTATATTTGATGTTATATTAAGGAAAACCGAATATTTAGTAAACCGAAAAGAGAAAATTTTTTATTTTATATATTTTAATTTAAGTGATTTTTATTTAGATGATCCATTTATATATATTAGAAGTGGGTGTAATTCATTCACTTTGATTATCCGAGACTGGATATAGTCGAATGAAGTTAAGGTTTCTAAAGTATACCAATAATTCCAATAAAATTACTTGTAGTATTATAGATTTTTTTAGAAATATGTAAATATAAATGTAATTAAACTTAAATTTAACATTAAGGAATGTAAAGTAATCTTAGAATTCATTTTGTTAAATTAAAACATATAAATATAATTAAAAAAAAATGTAGATCTTTTCTTTTACTGTGAAATTTGTAAATAAATTATCTAATATAAATTTAATTATCATGGCAATAACAAGAAAAAAAAAACTAAAATTAATTTGTGATTCAGCAAAAGTTAATTTAAAAGTTATTAATTAACTTTAAGAATTAAAAAAAATAGATTATATTTCAAAGGCGTTGTAAAGGCAATCTCCGCATCTAAGAATCTATTGTGTATATCCAGCTGATTGAAATGTGTGTGCATAACCTCCCACGAGATCAGACAACTCTTTGATAATATATATATATTAGCCTTTTCCGGGTAATAGCTACACTACAAAATCTGTATCAGTTCCTGTTTAGCTTTATTTCTCGATGTAATTCATAAAACTGCTTCCCTTGATATATTCTTATTCCGCAGTAACAGAATTATTTTGTGTCCTCTTCCAATTCCTCTATTAAATATAAGAACGTAAAATATAAATGTAATTGCTATTCACAAGTTTTCTAAAATTCCAAAAACTTTTTATGATACTATGTTTAGTTATTTCAACATTTTTTATCCTGGTTAATTTTAATTTTCAAATCTTTAATCTGAAATTAAATTACAATAATGATAATGCTAAAATACAAAAAAATTGAGTTTATTTGAAGGAATACAAATGACTTGTAATAATTATATTAAATTTAATGTACAAAGACAGAAATTTACGTAATATCTAATCAAAAATGCTGTTAACAACGAAATAAGGACACAAAAAATCCTGTTTTTTCTTTTTCTTTTAGTTTACTTTTCCTTTTACTTTTTATGATAATTCTTTTTTTTATATATATTTTCTCTGCGGGTTAAGATAATGTCACGTAAAGTTTGAAGTAATGTCAAAGAATATACGAAAAACTTTTCTAATTGATAACTTGTAAAATTTTAACAAATTAAAATTATATTTGATTTTTTTTTTCAAGATTAATTATTTGTAAATTGTGAAATTTTTTTATTTGATTTGTTTCAACATTTTTGGTTTTTATTATATTTGTGAAATTTTATGATATTCAATTTAACTTTTTTGTTTTGCAGAATGCTGAAGCCAGCTATGATTTTAGCAGTAATGATCCTTATCCATATCCAAGATACACAGATGATTGGTTTAATAGGTAATTGTAAAAATAAAATTAATTACAATATTTTTTATTAAAAAATAAATTTGAAGATTTTGCTATATTAAATATATAAAAAATTAAGGTATTTTAATAATATTATTTAATTTGAAAGTCTTGCCCAAAAATATAAAAAGAATTGGGACAAATCTTTGGTTTTATACATGGAATTCCTTTGAAATAGCTTTAATAAATTAAGTTGCAATTTTGTATCTTTACGTACGGAACTGGACCAGGCTGAAATAGAAAGATGAGACAGTATCCTATAAATCCGAAAGTATTCATAAAAATAGGATTTTTGTTGATTGTTGACTTAATTTTAATTCAATAGTTTAAATTGGTTAAGCAATTGGTTTGAATTTTGAAATTTTACAATATTAATTAACTTTTTTGTACAAAATTCAAAATTTAAGCTTCGAGATGCTAAAAAATTACATTCTACTATCAACCATTTACATTTCATTTATTTATAAAAATATTTAAAATCTATATATAAACTACATAATTGAATATAAATTGTATTTTTGATTTTAAATATTTTGCATAAAAATTAAATTAAAATTGAATACAAAATTTGTTACATTTACAAGTTTAAGTATAAAGATTTTAATTAGAAATTTCTAATAAATTTTCCTCTATAAAATTATTTGTATATAGTGCAAGTATAGTAAAAGGATTGAAATTATGATAAATCACTTGGAAAATAAATTCTTCTTGTAAATCTTCAAACTAATTTGAAATTATTTTAAATCTATATAGTAAATTTTTATATTATGTCATACCAAGGAGGACCCCATCAGTTTCCAACAACCAAAGTCATAAAACATTAATTGTCTAATATAAGTTTTTCTACCCCGAAGCAAAGCGTGTTTCTATTTTTAAATTTTTCCTTTCCATGAGTTTTTTTTTAATTAGCTTTCAGCGTTGATGAAATGTAATTTAAGTCCTTAAGATTTTTTGTACAGGATTTAACCATAGAATAATAAAATGACATATTTATTACCTCATATATTTTTTAAGAATAACGAAGGAGAATAATTTTTTTTTCTGATGAACTACTAGAGAATTTAAGTCTTCATATTTCATAGAATTTGTTTCCTAGGTTATGGTACTTAATTTAATTAAAGTAAATTTCATATATATTCTGTACTTGGATTTAATTCTTGGTAATTAATTAATTTGGATCAAGTAATAAGTCAAGTACATGTTTTTAAAATAATTTAATAGATTCTTTGGAACTGTATTATTTCGTAATTATCATGAAATATTTATTTGTAATTTCCACAAATAGAATTTTCTAATTTCAACATTTTAATTCATATTGTTGTGAACGGATTCTGAGTTCAGAGCGACTGGTCCCCGTGAAATACAGGATTCATTAAGTCATTAAGTTTAGCAAGTTTATCACAATCGCTGGCTTCTTTCTTTTCGAATTATTCTCGAAGAGGATGAAAAACAATGATCGGCAATTAGGAGGGGTAATAAAATTCTCCTGTGCAATTTATTGCGTCCCATTCTGTACTTAGCCTTAATTATTTTTATCCTTATATTATAGTAGTATATACTTTGAATTATGTTCATTTAAGCCGAGTCCAAAGAATTACGCCAACGAAACTCTATTCATTGTAAAAGTTCTCTACAATTTCTATTTATATTTAGTATTTTTCTTAAGTTTGATCTTCCAGTTTTGAAAATACTGTCGAGTTTGGAGATAACTTTACCAACATAGGTAAACGTTGCATTTTTACTTGTTTGGTTGCACTTTTCCCTCCCACAATTCGTACAGCTCGTTCTTGTATATATTTTTTTCGGAAAGATATGAATTTACATTGTATCGTCCTTTAACTTTCGATAGATTTAAAAAAAAAACTGGTGTAAAACAGGTATTAATCTATCTATAACTAAAGATACTTTTCCAATATAATCAATTTAAACAAAATAAAAATATTTCAGATTATTTAATTTGTTAGCTAAACAAAATCGTTGAAAAATAAAATCCTTTTCAAGTTATTTTCTATAAAGTAAAAACATATTTAACTATGGGATAAACATATATAATCTAAAATAAAGGACGATTGGTTTTTAACTATTTTTTTTTATTTATTTTCAATAGCCATGGAACAAGATGTGCTGGCGAAGTTGCTGCCGCAAGAGATAATGGTATTTGTGGTGTAGGTGTTGCATATGATAGTAAAATTGCGGGTAAGTTTATTTAAAAGATCTATTTAAATATATAAAAAAATCAATAAATTCAATTGACCATTTTAAGATAATATATTGTGAATTGTGATTAAATCAAATCAATATTTATTTTTATATTTATTCAATAGGAATTCGTATGTTAGATCAACCATATATGACTGATTTAATAGAAGCAAATTCAATGGGACATGAACCAGATAAAATTCATATTTATAGTGCATCATGGGGACCAACAGATGATGGTAAAACAGTTGATGGTCCAAGAAATGCAACAATGCGAGCAATTGTACATGGTGTTAATGAGGTTTGATTGAAAAGATTATAAAAGAATTTTAATTAAATATATATATAAATTATAAATTAGGGTCGAAATGGATTAGGTAATATTTATGTATGGGCATCTGGTGATGGCGGTGAAGAAGATGATTGTAATTGTGATGGATATGCTGCATCAATGTGGACAATATCTATAAATAGTGCTATTAATGATGGTCAGAATGCACATTATGATGAAAGCTGTAGTTCAACATTAGCCAGTACATTTAGTAATGGTGCTAAAGATCCAAATACTGGTGTAGCAACAACAGATTTATATGGAAAATGTACAACAACACATTCTGGTACTAGTGCTGCTGCACCAGAAGCTGCTGGTGTATTTGCATTAGCATTAGAAGCAAAGTAAATTAAATTAAATTAATTGTTAAAAAGAAAATATATTTAATAATTGTATTAAATTAACTTTATAGTCCCAGTTTAACTTGGCGTGATATTCAGCATTTAACAGTATTAACATCAAAACGTAATTCATTATTTGATGCCAAAAATCGTTTTCATTGGACAATGAATGGTGTCGGACTAGAATTTAATCATTTATTTGGTTTTGGTGTTTTAGATGCTGGCGCTATGGTTACACTATCAAAACAATGGAAAACTGTACCGCCACGATATCACTGTGAAGCTGGTGCAATCTTGGAACATCAGTAAGTTAAACTTTTTATTATTATTTGTCGAAATATACAAAATATATTTTTTTTTTAATTATGTTTTTAGTTCAATCAGATCTGGCCGATCATTAATTTTGGAAATAAAAACTGATGCTTGCAAAGGTACAGAAACTGAAGTCAATTATTTGGAACATGTACAAGCTGTAATAACAGCAAATGCTAGTCGTCGTGGTGATTTGGAATTATTTTTAACATCACCAATGGGAACTAGGTGAAATATTATATATTAATATTTTCCATTAGCAATTTTATTAATTTTTATTTTCCAAAAACCAATAAAATGTTTTCAGTAGATCGATGATTCTAAGCCGGCGAGCTAATGATGATGATCATAGAGATGGTTTTACAAAATGGCCATTTATGACTACACATACATGGGGTGAATATCCACAAGGAACATGGAAATTGGAGGTATAATATATTTTCAATTTAATTAATTTCATATTATTGATGTTAATAAATTCATAATTGTTTTAGGCACGATTTAATTCACAACAACCACGAACTGGCTGGTTAAAAGAATGGTCATTAGTATTACATGGAACAAAAGAAGCACCATATAAAGCACTATCACCAACATCACCACACTCTAAACTGGCAATTGTAAAGAAAGCTCATGAAGATAAGAAAATGCAATAAAAAATGAAAAATGACTAAGGCTGTGTTTATTTATAATTATTAAGTTTTTACGTTTTTTTTTCTTTTGATTATTCTATTTTTTTTTGTTTTTGATTAGCTCATCCCACAGTACAAAACTAAAGAGATTCCTTTAAAGAAAATAATTAATTTTAATTACATTTTAGAAGCAGATTGTTATAGTATTCTAAGCTAGAAATTATGCATTTAATTAACAAATTCACTCAAAATGATAAAATGTCAGACTGTTATTAAAGTATATAACAGAGTTGAAACCATCAGTTGAATTATAAATGTTACCGGCATTTCTCAGTACTGTATGTTACCAGAATTTTTAATAACTGCCTACTTTATAGATTTTGTAATTATGCTGATTATTGGCTTTATAGTCATACAGTAATTAAGGAATAAATTATTTCTTTTAAGTAATTTGATATTAAAAGCATAATTTCTATGTTATTGAAAAAACTTTGATGTATGGATCGTTATGAATGTGAACTTTAGTGAAAGATTTTATTTAGATTATTTAATGAATTTTATTTTTACACATTTTTAAAGACTATTATCATTTCAACAATAATTTTAAATTACTATCAGGAAGAATAATTAATATGCAAATTAAAAAATATAATAAAATTTATTGAAAATTATTATGACAGACAGTAAAATATTGAAAAAAATTATAATTAAAATTAGTTGAATAACAACAAATAGAAGATTATTAGCTAAAAAAAAAAACAAACTATATGTGTATACTAGAGTCTAAATATATATTTATAATAATATTTAATTCATAAAAGTGATCCAGCCACCAAATATATATGTAGAAAATTTCTAGTTTAATCTTTAGTTTCAAAATAAAGAAATCATTTTTAATAAATTATTTTATTTTGCAATTTTTTATTTATTTTTTTGTAAATATTTATATACAAATTAATAAAAAATTGCATTATGAAGTAATTTTAAAATTATATTATACAATTTAAAAATTACTAAAAAAAGAAAAAACAAAAAAAAAAGAAGAAATATTTTTCTAAAAAAAATAAATAAATAAAAAATTAAAAATTAAACGCACATTCTATACATAAAAATCTTTACTAAAAATTGGCTATTATTAAAAAAATAATTAATTATGATTTTACTTTTTTCACAAAAAATATTTTGTTTAAGGTTGATTTACACATCCACCGAAAAACCGTGATGCTCGACAAATTCTGCTTCGGTTTTTATAAAGTAACTTATTTTTGTGACAGTTTTCAGCCACTCACACTAAGTACATTAAAGTTGAAACAACTCTTTTCCGTACCGGAATATCGAGCCGTAATATTTCTGTTTGGTTAGAATAGAAATTGACCGTTCCGGTTTTTAAGATGAAATGTATAAATCAAACTTTAAATTATACTAAAATATGTAAACTAGAAAATATTTTATTATTTTATTTTAATTATAGAATTTTAAATTAAATTTTTAAATATAATTATAGATTGTGTTCAATTTGGTGGCGTTTTGACGTATAAATAAATCAAAATTAATCCAATGTTTGTAAGAAACGTGCTTGTTATTGGAATTAATTTGCAAAATAAAAATATTAATGATAATGACTGAATAATTTTGAATTAGATATGAAAATGAGATCAGATACCAATATACAAAAAAAAAAAAGTAATACTAGTAACTAGTAAATATTAACTAGTAACTAGTAAATACTAGTAACGAAATTTTACTATTTCATTCTTAATATTAAGTCAGTTTTCATATAATTTTTACACTAGTTTAAAACTCTGTTTCAATTAAATCACTCAGTTTGAATTCGGTTTCAATTATTTTACAATTATTATAAATATGATTTTAGTAATTTAATGGAATTGGTTAAGTGAATTGAAAAAAAGGGGAAATAGAAATTAATTTAGATAGACGGTTTTACAATAAAACAGATACAATTATTTAATTTTAAATATTGATTTTGTGCTTATACTTATTCTATACTGTATTTCTAAAAGTAATCAATATATAATAAAAAAAAAATTGTAAATATAATTATATATCCTTATTATATGTATAATAAATTAATTATCAAAATAAATAAAATATATAATATATTATACTAAATATTTATTATTATTATATCATTTAATTTCTAAATTTTTAATTTGGACAATAATCATAACCAGCCTATGTGTATTGTCGTCATTTATTCAGGTATTATTTAATAATTTATTTAATATTTTTAATTTTAATTATTAAAATTTAATAAATTTTTATAAAATATTCTTTATAAAATATTCAAATAATTTTATACAAATTATTAAAAGAATACAATTTATTTTTATTATATGTATAAATAGAATTGATACCAATTATGTTAAAAATCAAATATATATATTTATTATTGTTACCACAAAAACCAATTAAAATTCATAATTCTATAGTATTCAGTATTTAATTATATATTTATATAGATTTAAATAAAATTATGGTTTCATATATTTACTTAATAATATATTGAAATATGTATTTAATTATTCCATTTTTATAATAATATTAATTTAGAAAAAGATTAAAAAAAAGATTCCTTTTAAATTTCAATTATATTTCATAACAAATATAATTTAATTACATAAATTTCCAAAATCCCGGAATTTCATAAAATTTTATATATTCAAAATCGTGAGCTAATGGCAAATAAAATCCTGGAATTAAGACACTTTTAAATTTTATTAATTTTCGACGGATAGCTAAAAATTGCTGTAGCTATTTAACGAAATTAAATTCTGTATGAGCAGAGTTATTAAATAATGCATTAAGAAAGTAATGCGTTTTCATTACCAATAAATGTCAACAGTTTCATTACCGAGTATTGCCAACATATAAATAGTTAATTATTTATTACTTTAACTGATAATTAAGTAATTGCATTAAACTAAAAGTAATAATTTTTTTGAATTAATTTGCTGCATTACAAAAATTTCACATTTTTATGGTGAGTTAATTCGAAATATTGTTAAGTACTTTTCACTTGAACAATAATTAGAAATACGTTGATAATTCAATTACAAGTAATACAGTAAGGGAATTCAATTTGAATTTTTTGAAACTGCTGCAACATTCGCTAATGCAATACAAAAATAATGCATTATTTAACAACTCTGTGTAATAATGCATTATTTTAAAAATCTATCTAAAATAAATATTTATGAAATTTAATGAAAAATTGAAGTATACTTACAATAATTTAATTGCCAACTAATGCACCGAAAATTGTCAAATAATGCACCGAAAATTTTCAACTAATGCACCAAACTAGAAATTAAAAGTTTATTTAAAATTGGCAATAAAGAATAAAAATTATCTCTGGGTTATTACAATCATCAGATAATTAATGTAATAAGCAAGTCGCGAATAGGATAAGGTTCTAAAATATTTACATCCAATGCACCCATAATTCATATAAGAAAAATAAATGGTAATATATATTTCGGGATTCCCAGGTACATAGATTAACAAGAGTTTTATTTTGCAAAAATTAATAAAGATAAACTTTATGTTAAATCCAAATATTTTATTATATACAATTGCAAATATTTTTTATGTTAAATTTACAATTAGTTAAAATTAAATTATATTAAATAATTGGATTTATAACTAATTTAAATTTATAGAATTCACAATTACTCGGAAAATATTATCGAATATCCAAATAAATACAAGTTTTATATACAATGAATTTGGTTTAAGTAATAAACCAAATGATTAATTCTGCATATCTAAATCAGGTAATATTCAATTCGGTCAATTGTGTGTTCGACAAAGTTTTTTTCGATCAATATGAATTTAGACAAATCATTTTAATAATTTATGTTAATTTTTTTTTTGTTGGATTATTTATAATTTATTTATTATCTATCTTGTCCTATAATAATTATAATAAAAAAATATCCTCTAAAATTGGCAGCTTATACTTAAATATACATAGATATAAAACAAATCCTTATTATATACCTATATATTATATTAAAATAGATCTATATTTATTATATATATGTTTAAAAGAAAATCTATCTTAAAAATAAACTAATTAATGTAATAAAATCATATAATAAACCAAAATATAAAACTAAATTATTATAAATAACGAAACTTTAAGATTATTATATTTTATCCTGATAAAGTATATATAAATATATATTAGATACCAAATTAAACTATTATAATATTTATTATAAATTACATAATATTTAACGAAAATATCTCTAAAAATATACAAAGGTAAAATACTATAAATATATATATAAAATATTAATTACAAAAATAAAATTATATATTAAAAATGTAAATTAATTCAATTTTTCATTTGTCAAAATTAATTTTTATTTTCTACTTTTTGGGGCTTTTTAAAAATTATAAATATATTTATATATATAGAAACAGTCCATTTTAAAGTTTCTTTTATGTTGAATTTTTTCTTTCGGGGGCCAAAAAAAAAAAAAAATATAAAAAAAAAGTAAAATAAAAAATGAATTAAAAAAATTAATAATAAAAATATTTTTATTATATTTTTTGTTAACTATAAAATCACTGAAAATGTATTATTGGAAATATTATATTTATTGTATTTATATATTAAAAAGTCAAATAAAGAAAACCAAAAAACAATCCTTAAATTTTTTTTATCCTTTGATGTTGTATAGATACAAAAAAAAAAGCATAAATATAATTATTAATCCATAAATATATAAATAACAAGAACATAAGAAAAATTTAATGTATTTTGATTATATATTTTTTAAAATCAATCTTAAATAAGCAAATTTTTTAGTCAATTTGGAATTTTATTTAGGTTTTATTATGATTTTAAAATTAATTTAATTTAAAATTTTATTCTAATAATCTTTATATATTATTACGTTAACTATTATACTTTTATCTATTTGATATAACACATAACGTTATGATGTCACAGATTTAATTTCACAATGGATGCAAGTATAAGTTTTCCAAACTATTATTTGCATGTATGAATATCAGAAGAATACGGTAAGTAGTAGAAAGGAAATAGGATTCCTTCTAAGAGTTTTAAGAGTTATCGTCTACATCGCAGTTTTAAGAGTTATCGTCTACATGAACTATATTTACAACTTTTAAATATTACAGGTACTTTTAATATAGTTGCTGTGTGTGAAGAATAGATTTTCACCAGAATTTTTGTTCTGGTTATTAGCGGTTGCAGATAACTCGTAGTTAGGTTTTCAAGATTGTTTTGTTAACATTAAGTTTGTAACAAATAGGATTTTATTAAAACTTTCACTTTTCTTAGACTTTAGACACCTATAAAAACTTAAAGAATTCATATATTTCATAAATTTCCGACCCTAAAGTTTATACTTTATAAAACTATTATGTGTACGAAATTTCATTGAAATCAGATATAATTAATAATTACTATATGCACTAGAACTTATAAAATATTAATCGGGAATTTTAACTGGGTAGTCTTGTACACACCTATGGAACACAGGTCTCTCTACAAAAACAGGAAATTATAACATGGACTGCCCGACCTCGAAAAAGTCCAAGAAAAAAAAAATTCAGCTAAATCCATTTTTTGGACCATCAAGTCCAATGCAACACTCATAGTTATTCGAACTTCTTGTGATATTAATTTGGTTAAAACTTTTTATGTAATAGAATTGTAGTTTTCAGTTGAATTTGCTGCAAATATCTTGTTTATTGGAGCATTGTGTTCCTATAAGATTTTATTGATTTATCTAGAATAATATAGAACAAATAATCTAGAACAATTTTTTTAAAAATAAACCGAAATTATAATTAGGCTTGCTACATTTTATATTACTATTTGTTACAGGATCTACCGCCATTTTAAGTTAATCAATTTTTTACTTTTGAATTTTGCGATGCAATATTTCTAGTGGCTAGAGTAAATTTACACAATGTTTTATTAATTATTAATTCAAAAGTAACTTTATTTTCAGAATAAATTGGCTATGTAAAGTCTAATTATAGTAAATGATAATTGGTTATTATGTAATATCAATTTTATTTTCTTCTTACTTGATTTTTTGTACTATATTTTTTACCTGTCATATCGTTTTCTTGCAGTATTTTCATGTAAATATCTCAAATACAGCAAGAAAATTTTGTCCAAAATAAAATATCTCATTGAAGAACTTTCGGTGAGCTTTCTCTTATTAAAAAAAATATAGTAAAAGTTAAGTAATAAACCGGAAATGTTCAAAGCTTTTATTTTTTGCAAATAATTTTTGCTACAATAAAAACTAAGAAAATTATGTTTAGAATTGGATTGCAGATTAAGCTAACGATAATGTAGTTAATTTTTGTCTGCAGCAGGCAAAAGTTATCCACCAAAGACTCATTTCGCAGAATTTTGGTTTCAGCTATTTACTTCTACAATGAAAGTTTTATGATTTTACCACATCCTGAAGCTAAACGTTCATTTTTCTTATGTAATAAAAGTATTGGATGAGCTTTAAATTCTACATTTCTGATATCATTATTAAAGTTATTTTTATGAATTGATTAATTTTAAATAGTACATTTTTAAGAAATAAAAATTAAATGGTACCTAAAAAAGTAAGAAAAATTCAGTTTGTTTAAAATAATATTGTGACGTATTTCAGTTCTTTTTTTTGGTACTGATAATTTACATAATATTATTTTTAATATTCAATCCTTTTATTTAATCACAAAATTTATATATTTTTAAATCAAGTCACGTATTAAAAATATATTTGCAAGGTATACGAATAAATCAATCTGGTATTGCTAGATAAAATATGATTTTTTAGTGGTAATTTTTGATTTAAAATATTTTTCATTTTCAGGGGGATTCACCTTTGACAACAGCCTAAAAAGTAAGTAATTTGGTTAATTTTAATATAAAAAATTGTGCGATTAATGAGTTAATTTCTATGTTGGCACTTTTGTACTTAAATATTAAATTTTAACATAAAGACGATTGCTTTTCTAAGGGGTTGGGGTGTACGATTTTACATTTCAAATTAACATTGCAACAAATGTTAATTTCACCAAAACTAGGATTCTTAGATTCAAAAGATCCACAAGATTAGGGAACCCACAATCCATAAGGATAAACTATAGACTTTTACCAAAGATGGTAGATACATCTTTGATTGTACCTTTCGGATGGCAGTCGTTAAAAGTGTTTAACTATTCTAAACGATCCTAAAGAAATATTGGAACTTTTATGCCCGATTTCACAGTAAAGTTTGTTCTTGTTGTATTAAGGTTTTCAACTCTCTAAAATAGTCTTATAGAATATAAAAAATTATAGTGTTTCGATTTAATGTTTTATTATATATTTTTTTCCGTCTTTAACTCTTTATATTTAAAGTTAGTTCCTGCTACTTTATTCGTATATAATTCCGCTTTTGCGATTTGCTTCTCTAATCTTGTATAAAATATATTATTTTTGTGATTTTCACAGTAAATGACTTATAATTTCCATATTTTATATTTTTTACATGACATATTCATAACATATATTTTATGTGAAAATTCTTTAAGAATTTAAATCAGAATTTTGTTAAAAAAAAAAAACAATGTGTGTTTATTTTTATACAAAATTGTAGAATGAAAACATATCCTTCTTTTGTATTGTTGTGATATATGTTACCTTCAATTTGATCCCTGATCGAAGTAAAATATATTGTATATATAGAAAAAAATTCATAAAATCACAAGATTTGAATACAAAAATATGTGTTATTATTATTAGCACAAAAAAAAAAGAAAAAAAGAAAAATGAATGAATATCCAATAAGGAAAAACGATAAGCACAATTGTGAAAGGATAAACCCAGAGAATGTATTACAATATAACCTCAAAATATCGATCATAAGAATACGACAATTTAAATATCATAAAATTTAATTGAAGAAATTTTTTCAAAATTTAAAATTTATATTTATAAAGCAGACTTCACTCTAAGTTTATAAAGAGCTAGCTATGGATTCACTTTGGTTATTCTGGCACTCATGATTATGAATAGACAGGTTCTTATGAAGTCATTAAAAATGGAATTTGCAAATCTGGCAAACCTGTATCGTTGCTTTAACTGTTATACTAGTATAACAGTTAGCGTAACTGTTATACTAGAAACTGTTATACTAGAAACTGTTATACTAGTATATCAGTCACAGAAACTGTTATAATGTAATAGTAACATTATAACAATTTCCGTAACTAGTATAACAGTTGCCATATATCTTTAACATATTGTAATAAAATTCATGTAGTTAAAGTAATCGGCAACAACATATTTAATTAAATAAAGATATTTTAATTGTTTATTAGTTTTCTTCAAATTATTATTAAAATAATGAAGATATTAAAAACAGGATTGAAAATTTAATAAAATTCAGGTTTATATAGTTGAGATCAGTTCAAAAAAATAAATAATTTTCGAGTCTGTGATCTGTGATGGTATCTTTTGAGTCACAGAATATATTTTTACATTTTACTTATGTATACAACATAATGCTGTGTAAAAGTTTGAAAAGTTATATCCTTAAAGGTGACCAATTTCTAAAATAATTTGTGAAATTTGTAAACCTTTTATTATTTTTATACACAATAACTTTTAAGTGTTAATTTAAAAGGCAAAAATGTTTGAAATAGAAATTTCGTATTTTCTCTAGATATTTTTTTAACAGTAGTTCTAAGATATATTTATATGTATATGTACATATTTATATGTATATGTACATATTTATATGTAGTTGAATTGTAAAAAATGGCTTTATTTTAAATTCAATTTCTAAAATAGTTCTACGAATTCCATTTAAATATTTAAACTTGTCTTATACATATATAAGAATTTAACAAACAAATCATCTCTGAGAAAAATAACTTTTCTTTACTTAAATATATTTACAACAACAAAATGACATTTTCAATAGAAATTATTATCTTATGTTTACCACAATATTCTGTCTGACACTCCGAATTCGGAATAAGTCTAAGTCCTGTCAAAAATAATAAAATTTATATAAATGTATTTATAAATGAAAATAATATTTTAGTTATATGGAATAACAATGAAATGTGATGGAATGAAAAAGTAAAAAAAAAAAAAATTGATATAATTTCAAATTTTCATTAGTTTTCCGAGGGTGTTACACTTGTCTGTTGATTTTAGGTCTGTTTTTTTTTTCTATAGCAGACAAGATTGAGGTCATAAATAATAATGAAAAAACTTTTAACAGAAAGTTCCTATGATTTTTTTTAAAAAATAAATCATGTTTATTTGTTTTATAAAATATATAACTATAATTAGTTATGCTGGATTCACAATAAGAAAACTTAGAAAAAAGGAAGTTGAAAGTTGAACTACATATGATAATAGTATTTCCATTCTCAATGAACAAGTCCAACTTAAAAGTTTTTAGATTTGCAATGTTGTAAAATGTCAAAAAAACATCCAGTGACACTTTTTTTAAATTAAATATTATTTTAAATTGTTGCATTTCAATTATTTTAGAATATAATTTTTAAATTTATCTTCAACCATGTTTAAATTTGAATTTCTATAATTTTTGCTAAAAACTAATATGTCAATAAATTTTCATTGTGAATTATAAAAATATAATAACTTTACGTTGATTTGCTTCAACTTTGTTTTGCGTTTCGACATTTACCATTGTGAATCCAGGATTAAATATTTTATTTTCATCCAAATATTTATTATTATTGGGACTTATTTATTTTACACAATTATTTTCTAGAAATAAAATTCTATTCGATTTTTTTTTTATTTTCTACTGTTGGGCTCAGTTTACGGAAATATATTTTAAATTTTTAACTATTCGTAAATATAGATTCACATAATACATAAATTCCTGATTTAAATTAACAATTACGGCATTTTCTACAGGACTATAGTTCTTCTTCAATGAATAATATCTACCGACGTAATGATAAAACTTTATATTTAATGTATAATAAAAACACAATTTTCAAATAAAAATGTTTTGCATGTGGTAGAATATTGTACAATATTTTATTCAAAAGAATCAAAAGCTTAAAATAAAAAAATGTGTAATGTACTACGTACTGCACATAAAGCATATAATCATCATACTAATGTATTTCAAATAATGCTATTTCATGTCATGGCCCGTATCTTTGAAATGAGAAAGGATTTATATAAAAATATCAATTATACATTCATATTTAACACATTTTTGTGGGAAGTAAACCTGTTCATCAGGTTCATCTTCCGTAATAATTTGTCGGATGTGAATTTTCTAATTTTTATATATATTTTATAAAGATTATAAAACGCTTAATAAAATTTAATAATTATAAAATTAATTTTAATTGTTTAAAAGTAAATTTGATTCAAGTAATGCAATTGCAAATAATAACTGAACCTATTTTTGATTTATTTATACTGAATGTTCTTACCATTACCAATACTTTATTTTATGAATTTTAATTTTATTTATGTTTAAAATACGAATATGTATATAAATTTTGTTAAATATCTAATTTTAATTTAACCAATTATAATAAATTTATTTAGCATATTTTAACAATTTTTAATAATCTATTATGTCAAATTTCACAGAGCGAGTTTAAGCTCAGTGTGTGTTGCGTAGTTTAAGCCTGCAACGCTGCAACTTAACCTCAGTTGGTTCTCAATCAAAATTTGACCCTTTCAACTAAAAAGTATGAATTTTATTGTGAACTTAAAATTTATATACATTTATTTTCTAATTGTATATGTATAAACTAGTGTCAAAATGAAAATTCAGTTGCGGCTTAAGTTGTTAAATTTCACTTTAAGAATGAAATATTTTGTATTGAAAAATCAGAAAATAAGTTAATCTCTGGTAAAAGCTTAAGCTCTCATTGTGAAATCAGGAATTAGTATTATTTTCTGTATCGCAAATATTGGAAAAAATAATAAATTTATATTTTTTCTAAAAATTTTTGCTATAAGTTTAGTAAATTTATGAAAATTGCATGGAAATAATTTGAAAGTAAATATTTTCCTACAACTTATGTTAGTCTTAAAAAAATAAAACTTTTCTTATTATCATAATTTCAAAATATTTTAGATATTAAATTTTCAATATAATTATTTTGTTATTATACGATATTATATTCCTTATTTTACAATATTGAAACTTTTTCTATTTGATGTAAATTCATAAATATCTAAAATCATAATAAACATAATAAAACTAAATGTAAAGTAATATTTTTGTAGTAAAACTATATATTTATAACATAAATTAAGATCATTAGCGAAACCAAAAATATTAAATTTAAAATATTTAATAATTATAATCTATATTTATGTTGCGAACTTGTAAAAAGATCTTTTTCTTCATCAGTTTTAATTATTCATGTTTTTACATTAATCGTTCATGTTTTTATATTTTTGTGAATATTTATAGTTCTTTTTTATATTTTTTTTTTGTTAATTTAGTTTTAAATAATTAGTTCTTATAATTCATAAATATATTAAGTTCATATTTTTACATTTAGATAATAGCATTTTTATTTGTTCAATCGGAAAGGGTTAAATATTATTTAAATATTAATTTATTCAAATTTTTTAAGTAAATATTTTTATATCGATACTTAGGTCGTAAGAACATAAGTGAAATAATAAATACTCTGAAAAGTTACTAATACTAACTGCACTACATCTCTGAAACAGATTTTAAGATATTTAGTGATGATCTATTAATATTTTGATATTATTTTTTACAGTGTATTATATATACATATCATATATAAATTTCAATAAAAAATTAAATTATTAATTTAATAGACGATTTAGCCTAAGAAAGCATATTTAAAACAAAAAAGGATATAAAAAAGAGGTCATTTTAGGGTTTCCCAGATGTCTTATTTAAAAATCTCTGAAGACTTATATTATTTCTAGTTAGACCTAATTTATCTGTAAATATATTTTTATTTTTATTTTTGTGGTAAAACTTTGTAAAATTTAAAGAAATTTTTCTTTAAAATGTTAAAGAACCCCATATTTTATGAAAATATTTAACTGAAATTATTAGTCGTATGTAAATAAATTTTTTTATTTCAAATTATGTAATTTAATGTATTCAAATTCAGTAACTTAATAACGAATTAACCACATCTATGGAATAGCCAAACAATTTATGCATCAATGAATTGATGTGGTCAGATAAAAACACAGATAAAACCGGTGACAAAACCACATTTCAAATTAGTAACTAACTATTTCATCCTTTGTAATAATATTGAAACATTAATTAACTTATCATTTATATTGTTGAATTATAAAGCGAAAAAGTCAGAGTTCAAATATAATAAATATTGGTATGTAAAATGCAAATAATTATACGTAATACCTTCTTAATCACTTCAATAAGTGAACAACCTTAAAATGAAAAAGTATGGTCACATTGAGGGCTAGCCAACGGCTACTATATTTACCGAAACAAGATTATCAGATCTGTCATTTCTATCACAACGGTCCGGAACCTATTCAAATTACTTAACTATAACTTTCAACAGCTATTTATCCATAACAAGTTACAAATATGTATTATAATTAGATTTAATGAATACTGTCTAAAATTTATTCTTGTTTATATTGCAAGAATATTAATGAATATTAAATATTTTTAGTTTTCATATTATTTATTATAAAAATATTTTGAAAATATTTACATTTCAGTGTTTTCATTAATTTTCCTTAAATTTTTATTTTCTATCTTTATATTTACATAAATGGTAAAAATTTATTTTGCTCCCAGTGGTATTATCCTGATGATATCCTTATTCCAAAATAAGTTTTTTTTTTTGTTTATTTATATTTTGGTTATATTTAGAACACTAAGTTGTGTTCATTTTCTGTAGGACTTTTTGAAATAAAACACAGAAAGATATTTAAAAATTTTGTTTTTTATTTATTTTATAGTTTTTCTAATACTTTTTTGCTGTCATTTTAATGTATTGCTTTAAATAAAAGTATTAATTTGCATAAAAATTTCCTTTAAGATAAAGGAATCTTTTATATAAGAAACGATTTATAAATATTTTTCTGTGAATTTATGCATTCAAGGCTCCTGATGACAACTAGAAATTATATATTATTTATATTCTTTATACGGATTCTCTACGAAATAAATATTTATTATTTTGCATTTTGTAGTTCTTGAAAATTCCATGAATATATTTAGTTTTCTTTACAATTACATTTTTGCATTTAAATATTATATAAAGAATTAAAACTATTATTTTCCGAATAATAAATGCATTTTATTTTATTTGCATTTAAGGAAATAGAACTGAGAATTTTTAAATTATTTACGATGCTATATCAATTAACATAATAATTAAAATTTTATAATAATGTAGGAATTGAATAATTAATAAAAAGGTCGATTGAATAAAATGTAGTAAATGTTTTAGAACAGTTTGTGTGAATAAAATCTGAATTAGTGGGCCTCGGTAACTTAGTGTACTTTTCTATCAAGACATAGGTTGTGGGTTCAGTTACTGCTGTAAACACTGGTCTGACATGTTACATATTTACATTTTACCACCTTACATAACACAATTACATTATTAAAAAGAGTACACATAAAATCAAAAATGGTTTAATTTATGTCTTCACTCAGAAAAGGATTGTGATATCCTCAATTTGCCTAGTCTCTTACGATTGCAGTGACTATTCTCCTTAGGATTTTGATGTATTAGAATTGGTTTGGACTTACTTAGATGAGGTTGCCATAAACTTCTTTATTACGTGTTATATAAGTTAAAATGGAATGAGAACCGAAATTAGCAATAAAAGAGTTACTTTGACTTTATTTATGTTACAATACACCTAATAGTGTACTGACATCAATTTAACTGAAGTGGCTGGTGTTATTAGGTTATTTTCGAGATATATAAGATATTATGATAGTCATAACCAACTCAAACTCATTATGACAACCTCAATTTAGGGCATACAAACCTAGAAAAATAACAACTAGCAACATTCATAAGTATTGTGACTCAAAGTGAAGCTACCATAAAAAAAATTAAAAAAATTCAAATGATTATAAAATGTTATATAGAATTACCAAAATAAATATTGAAAGAAATTGTCAATACATTTATCATTTATGGAATCTACAGTATTGAACTTTGGAATGGTGTTCTAATATTAAAGATTGGATATTTTTTAAATGTATATGACAGACACAGGATAATAAATTGTCATATCTGGACTTAAGATATTACACTAAGTTGCATGTCATATCTGGACTTAATTTGTAATTATTGTGGAAAGATGTTTAATTTTACGTTGATATTTATAAATTCCAAACAAAATCAACATTTACTAAATATTACACCAACTTAAAATTAAAATTAAGTTTAAAAGTATTTTTTATTCAAACCATTTTAAGCAAATACTTTACCCAATTTTGTTTTACAGTATTGATCCGACCTAAAGTCTAGAATTTTTGCTATTATAATAAAACACATGTGAAAAATCGACAATAATTAATGTGAAAATATGTAATACATATGATACTGATAATTCGGATAAGTATCCTAATTAGTTTAACATGATTATTTATAGTGCATTTACTTTATAATTAAATTCTGATATTATTGTTATGTATAAATATAAAATTTGTATGTAATTACATATTCGTAATTTCAAGATAATTTATACTATACTAAATAAATACATAATTATCCAAAATAATTAATTAATTTAATATATTATGATATATTCCAGTTTTAATTTAATAAAATTTATACTTATGTTACCAATATTTTATCGAGCGTTAATAACGAATTTAAAATTGTCCAAAAAATAAAAAATAAAAATAAATTTTATCTGGTGGATAAATTTAATTTTTAATTAACATATTCTATTTCCTTTAGGTTAATTTTCATCAAGATTTAAAAATTCTTTATTATTTTCAATGTAATTAGAAGTAACATGTGTTATTAGTAACATTAGAAGAAACACGCGTAATTTTTTCGTAATGTTTTCTAATTAATGTTGCAGCACATTTTCAATATATTATACTAGAAAAAATAAAAGAGTTCATTTGAAAATAATATTAAATATTTTCCTGTATTTAATAGATATTCCAAATATGTAATGGATATATCATTCGTATCTACCTGGAAAATTTTGTATTTTAGAAAACAATTTATAATTTTATATTTTTTTAATTTAATATTCTTAAATTAAAAAAAAAAAACAAATTCAAAATGGTACCAGAAATCTAAATATCTAAAGTTTTTACTTAGTTTATAGATTTTTATTTAAATTGTATTAGATTGCATTGATATGTAACGTAATTGGGTTTCATTTAAGTGCACTCTCTGATATTTTAAGAAGAAAATAACGATTATCCTTTTTAGAATCTTTAACTATATTACATTATCTAACATAAAAATATATAAAGATTTCGGAAGTTTACTTAGTCTGCAAAACTATAGATAATATGATTCAAGATTTAAGAGTTGTTATAAAAAGATATTGAAAAGTAGTTTTTTGCTGTTGTAATATGTAGATAAGTTTTAAAACTTAAGATACTTCTTCAAGGGTTTCTGTTTTTTTTTTAAATGTAAACTTTGGGTGTCTTTAGATTGAACTTTGAACCAATAAATATTGTAGTACGTATACTAAAATATATTTCTCACTTCCATGAAAATGACGTATATATTGCAATGTTTATAAATGTTCCTGTTCCTGGGATAAATTTTATGCATATACCTGGTATATAAAAGTCTGTGATTTATGAAAAGATCCTGAGAAAAATAAGATTTAATGAAGAATTTCCAAGAAAAACCATATGGTTCTCAATAAAATATAATAGAAACTAACCTAAGGTAAAGTACTAAATATAAAAGTGATTGATGTGAAACTATAAAGAATTTGTATATTTTAATGCTGCTTTTAGTGTGAATACATAAAAGGTATGGAAACACTACACAACGATATTTATCTTTATGAAATTTTAAAAATCTTACCACAATTTATTTTAGTTTTTATATAAAAATTATTTTGTGGTCTATCTATTACAATAAATGGCAAATAATATATCAAGAATGGAAGATTTGTAAAGTTAAATTAAATTTTTTATGTTTTATTGATTAAATTTAAAATGTGTAACGTTTATTAAATTATTTTCTATGTGAAATTTCTATATAAATAATGTATACATAAATTTATTTTTTAAAGCTACTTATCGCTGGTTTACGACGTATAACGTCGTTGATATGAAGGTTAGTTTAAAAAATTATCATTTCCAAGTAAAGCTTGTACAAAAAACATGTATTTCTTATTTTTGGTTTCCTGTTTCAGTAACTGAAACCAGTCAATCTCTAAAAATATATAATACAGAATCTCTTAAATACAATTCAAATCTCTAGTAATAGAAAACCATGAAATTTAATACCTAAGTCTACTTTGTATGCTACAATAGTGTAATAATAAAATGGCCAACAAATATTGTAAGTAGAAAAATAATCATAGTTGTAATAATGATAAAAGTCAACCAGACTTTCATCATTATTATTTTTTTTATATCAGTACTAATTTCAACAAAAAACACAAGTTCTTTTTACGATGTTGTTTTTAGTAACACTTCAAAAAAAAAAAAAAGGTTTACTTAACTTATTAGTTGTTATTTCTTATTATAATATCCTAAATTCATATAAAAATTGTTATTAAATGTTGGAAGAAAATTAGTTTTGTTACATATAGTTACATACTTTTTTTTATATTGTAAGTAATCCCAAATGACAACATAATTTATATGAAGAATATTTATTTAATGAGTGAATTTACCAAATATAACAACATAGAAATTATGTAGTAAAAATGTATATTTATGTACCCAAATTGTTAAATTTGTAATAATAATTTAGCTAATTAAATAATTAATTATAATATTGATGATACTAAGATTTAATTGAGATTATATTGTTTTGTTTGAAGTAAATTTGAGGTTATTTTGACATCTTGTCATATTTGTAATATTTCATTTTAAACCAAAATAATTTTACACCGCTTAACAATATATTTATCAAATTTATGGTTTCATTGAGTTGTAATAAGGATTGGTTATTTATTATAATACTTATGTGATTGTCGAATGTTGTTTTGAAAATTAAATGGGGGGTCTAAATATCCTTTAAGAAACAATATATTTTATTTTTGGTTGTATGAATAAAAAAGTTTACCGAACCATAACAATTAATTTTAAGCTAAATAATAAATAATCATATTATAGAGAATTAAAGGGTAATTAGTCAAAAGGGACTAATTAATGTTGAAAAACATTTAAATAACCAAGAAAATTATATTTTATCAAAACCATATAATTAAAATTAAACGAATATTTGTTAATAGCTAAAATTTTATCATTAATAGATACGATTATACTTTAAGAAATACAATATATAATTTTAAAAAATTGTGTAACATATGATATTTCCCAAATGAAAATAATGTAATAATAAATGATATTTT
Organism: Rhamphomyia laevipes; assembly: GCA_963920725.1. Classification (NCBI taxonomy): domain Eukaryota; kingdom Metazoa; phylum Arthropoda; class Insecta; order Diptera; family Empididae; genus Rhamphomyia; species Rhamphomyia laevipes. The sequence goes on along the minus strand of OY987257.1, from coordinate 42,131,910 downwards.
CAAAATAATTAATAAATAATATAAAATGACAGGGCAATTTTGATTTAATGATTTACCAGTTTTCGCACAAAAAAATAAATAAATATAGAAAATGAATAGATTTTATTAATTTGGAATAATCAGAACAGACTGAAACCATCACAATCTAGTAAAATGTGGAATGAAATATTGGGAAAAAAACAAATATTTTTGGTACATATGAAAATATTCACATAAAAATGATAAAGATTAGAAAAATGGGAAGATTTTAGATACAGTGTTATGCTGCCCATACATTATAATTATAGAACATGTTTATGAACGTGTTGGCAACTTGATCAAGTTCTATTAATTGTTTTTGGGCAATTTGTTAGCAATCATTTTGACGATTGACGAATGTGTTGAAGAAATAATAAATTATTTTAATTTTTTGTGGTTTGTAATTTGTGTATGGTTTTTATATGTAAATGTTATCAATATTAGGAATAGTATTACACTATCCTGAAAAAAAAAATGTTTTTATCAAATTTTATACAAAAAAAAAAAAAAACAACAACAGATTTTTGAGGGTTGTAAAATCAGTTGTAAATGAACATGAAATATGTGTAGATTACTTAACCCGGTAGACAACACGTTGACAACCAGATTGTACAATGTATGGGAAGCCTTACATTTCAAATAGACGATGAAATAATGATAACTTATGCTTGGTCAATAGATATTGCGATTGTTTTTTTTTTGTTTCTTCTATAGGTCTTGTTTGCTCGTTACATTATAAGTGCTACATGATAATGTTACAAAATAAGAAAGCTGTGTAAAGTGAGAAAACAGCAATATGTAAAGCTAACATAACATCATACAGTGTAATTTCATGAAGATATTTATTACAATTTAAAAATTATGATTATACAGCAGCAGGAGAGTATAACGGGTACTTGTGGCCTCTTGCTCCATTCTAACCAACCAACAATTAATAGCGGCTGCTAATAAAATATATAATTTAATTGAAATTGTAATTTCAAAATAAAAAATAATTACAGATAACTATTGAATTTAATTGAATACTATATTGAAAATATTTATTAATTTTCATAATATATGTATAGTACTTTTATATGTATGTATTCACAATTTTGTAGCAACAAAATTGTTATGTTAAAGTCATGAACTAGAAAGAAAACTATTTCTAGAAAATAATATTTAGTTGTTTAATGTATTTATGCGGTTGCGCTACTCTAATTGCATGTAAGTATAGTTCTAATACATAATATTAGGTATAGTTAAATTTTACTTAGTTTATATAAATCGATATTCAATTGGAATGTTGGTAACAACAGGTGTCTATAAAATGGATATTATATATACATACTTTTAGATTTTTATACCGTTCACATGAAGAAAATACTATTATTTGTGTCACAATTTCCATTTGTTTAAGCTATAGACAAGAACAATTTATATAGATTAAAATTTTCACCTATTATTCTTTGGTAGTGAAAATTATTGAAGCTTTCTTTTTTATCTGTACAAGCAATATAAAATCTCCGACGGTTTCAAAAAAAAAAAAAAAAAAAGGAAGAAAAATTTATTACATATTAGACGTGTTGAATACATATCCCTAAAGTGTCATTTGGATTTTAAAATTTTTATTTTAGACATTGAATATTTTCCGTTTAAAAAGTTTTATGATTTTTATTATTCATTTCAAAAAGTATAAATTAAGGATTGTATAAAATAATTTATGGGATTTTCGAATTAGCTAAAAATTCTTTTTTTTTTTTGTGTTAAGGGAATTTAGTTTGGAAAATTAATCGATTATCGTTATATTTTGTAGTGAAATTGATTTTTTTTAGGAAGAAAAATATATTTTAGAAATAATATTAAACTTGGTTTAAGTTACGAATCCCATACAACATCAAGGCTACCGACAATTACCATGTTAGCACCATTTTTCTAACACTCATAAGACCAATTGGCTTGTGGCATTTACAAGCAGTACCAAGTATTTTAACCGCTAGATCGCTAAGCTTGTTGAGTTCATACCAGCTAAGCGTATATTTTCTGGCTCTAGTTAGAACTGGGCACTTGCAGGTGGAGTGGGTTATAGTTTCAATTCTCCGCAACTGCGGCGTGATGGGTTGAATGCGATGCCTAGTCTGACGTATGTTTGTCACTTAATGGTCATCAGTGACCCGTGATTGCAGCTGTTGATACCTTCTATGGTTAGTTTTACTCGGTTGTCTGTTTTAAACTTTAGAATATTTTCTAAAAAAAAAATAATGCTAAAAACAAAGTTATATAAATACATATATACAGTATTAAATATATTAGAGTTTTTATTTCGGGATTATCATAATTATAATTTGAAAGGTAACTTAATCTTATCTAAAATAAGTTATTTTTTGTTGTTAAATTTTAGATTTTTATATTTTCTCAACATATTTTTCATTAATATTTATAAGAATTACGATAATTTGTTCTTGTTATATACCTTCAATAATTTTGACTTTTCTGTAAATAAATATCGCAAAGTATTTTTTTATAAATTATATTTTCAAATTTTAACATTTTTGTAACTAAAGTGAATGAATTAAACTTCTCCAAAGCTTTTAAATTTATAGTTGAAAAATATATGTTTAGAGTGGTATAAAGTTTAATATAAATATATGTTTGTTTACTGTAAGGGTGATAACTGTAGCCGTACAAGTTATTGTGAGTCCCCTTGTAATTTTAAGGATCTTGTTAACCAGTACTGTCTTATGTATATAAACTTATATTTTAGTGGCAGTTGCCAAAATTCCAAATAGTAATGTAAATAAGTTAAGACAAGACCGTTGTTGTTTAAATGTAAAAATGTAATGCATATATTCCACCAGAATTTTATACTCTTATTTAAAGAATCAACATTGCATAGTTAGCATTTAGGATTCAGCAGTAAGTCATATTAATTTCAAAGAGTTGTGTAATAAATGCTTTGAGTCATCTGGTTGCATTCATATTTATGAAAAATAGTTCGTTAGTCGTTTTTTTTTATAGTATCGGAATGATAGTTCTAATTCATATCGTTCATTAAATTTCATTTTACATATTATAATCTTGTATAGCAGAATTTCTTCATATGTCTACGAGTATAAATTATTTATACTATTTAATTTTCGAATCGGTAATGCTATATTTAATTTGTCACCACAATAGTAAAGTAAGAAAATAAGTTTACTGGAAAATATAATCAAAACTCTTGGGAGGAAGTAACACTTATATTTCTATTAAAATAAAATATTTTCCATATTTACACTACTTATGAGCATTTTGGGAATAAATAATAATAAGAATTTGATTGACTTACAAATTATAGATTCCATTGGGAAAATTTAATAAATCAAAATATTTGTCTCAAGCAAATTTTTATATATATATATATTTTTGATAAATTATAACATTTTAAATAAAAATATCTAAATCGTTGGATTTAAATTGAAAAGTAAACAACATAAAACAGTTTAATTAAATGAAAAATAAAAATTAAATTATCAAAGTTAATAAATACATAAAATGTATCTATTATGTTTATATATCAAATTGATGGCAACGATTCATATTATTCTAATTCAAATTTGAGTGCGCCATATTATGGTGTTCTATTCGGAAAATATTTGAAGTCCTCTTACTTATAGGAGAAATGATAAAACGCTAAATGATCTATAGCGTTTATCTTAGTAATTTACAATATAATTGATGTTATATTTATGTATTCTAACTTGATTTAATATAAAATTTACCTTACCTTAAGTTAAGTTATAATATAGCTCAACATTTAATTTCAACTGATATGGGGAAACTAATTTTCAAATTTTATTTCTAAATTATGTTTTATTCTATAAACGAAGTAATTGTAATTAATCAAGAATAATTTGCTTAAAAATAATGTAATACAATCGATTTTACAAAAAGTATATTCAAAATATTGTTTCTAACTCAAGTCAATAAATAATTATTTCTGTTTTCAAAATGTTAGTCTAACAATAATAGAGTAAATTACTTGAATTTAATCTGTAATATTTGATACCGTACAGAAATAATTTTTTTTTTCAATATTAAAATACAAGAACTAATTGGGAAAAAGTTTTATCCTCTGGTAATTTTGAGTTAAAATGGTATGGATTTGGGTCCTCGACATGATAAAATCAGTTAACTAAAACGAAAAACTAATATTTATAGTTTCTGTTCTTGTGAAACTAACCAATGACCCCAAAAAGAAAAAAAGAAACTAGTGATAAAAAACAACTACTGTACTTAATTTAGATAATATTGCAAATAAAAATTCTAAACCCTTTCTGGGTATCTATACAGTTAAGGAGTTAAGGACTTAACAAAATATACAAAAAGTATAATGAAATTAAATATTTCTACTATCCCATATAATAATGTATATAGTTAAAAAACATATTGAATTAGATAACTCTCGTCAATGGATGAATAATTTTTCATTTAGATAAACAATTTGTAGAAAATGTACTAGAAACTCTGGTAGTAAAGTTTAATTTAGTTTTACTTGTATATAATATTACAACAATCATGAAACATATTTTAACTATATATAAGAGTATATAGGAAAAAAAGGTTACTATAATAAAATTGTGAAAATATTGTGTTAGATCCGATTAAAATGTCTTAAGTTAGAATTTCATCATAAAGAAAAACATAATATAAATATAATTTTCTGATCCTTAAAATGAAATCTAAGTGCTTAAAGTGTTTCTCTTTATAATATTTAAGGATATGAATATATATCTTGTTTTACTATAATGTAATATAAAATATTTAATAAAAATGGATAAAATATATTTAATATATTTTGTGATAACATATTTTCACCCAAAACAACAACAAAAACAAAACAAAACCATTTATGTTGGCATTGCGTTTTATTATGAAAAGACAGCAAAATTCTCAAATATGTGCGTAAGGAAAATTGAAAAAAAAATTAATAAAATTATGGCAATTTTTTTGTTTGTTCTTTATTATTGCAATATTTGATAAAAATATGATAAAATATGAATTGCAAAAATGATAAAAAAAAAACATAAGAAACAGCAAATCAAAATGTAAAAATAATTCGATTTATCTTGTTATATTTAGCCGAAAACTTGGAGTTGATAAAATAGAGCTTTGTAATTTTTTTAACACTGCACTGAACGAAACAAAGCAGTGTCATGTTTTACAGAAATCAGATATGAACTAATATCAGATAATGCTGATAATGTCTTTATTGTATTATTTCTGGAATCTATGTCTTCTTAGTAAGTGCAAGGAAATAATTCCAGCAAGATAAGGTAAAACATATCAACATATAGCGTAACACATCACACTAAAAATTTACAATATTTTTAACTCAAAATTTGTTTAAATTATTCACTTGCCGAAGAACTTGCTGGAGTTAAGCTTTTATATTTACCGTTTTTGCAATTTTCACTTTTATTTTATTCATATTTAAAGTGTTTTTCTTTACTTCAAATTTTGAGGTGTAATCAAACTAAATACGTTTTGTAGTCGGCTTTTATATATGAAAATACTTTAATAAAATCAATAAATTATTCGGCTCTATTAAAATTTTGTGATGTTTTTGATAGTTATTAATGGCGAATTCCCAAAACTAACACCTTTATGCTGTGAACTAATTCCCCTAACTGATACATAACTAAGAACGCAAGAAATCAACACCGCGCTAACATCGAACCAATTCGCACAACTAACACCGAACGAATTTAGGAATTGGTCCGCTGTTTGCTGCTGTACTTGTTGTGTCGATAAGTAAATCCGAACTTATACCAATTCCTTAATTCTAGCGGACCAATACCTAAATTCCAGTACTATTTGCAAGAATTAGTTAGTTCTGATATAAGCTGTAGAGTTTTCTGCGATAAAATAATGAATGATGTCTAACAATTAATTAATGAACTTTATAGTTTGATATAAACCAGTAAGTTTACTTATTAATTTTTCCGATATTTGAATTTCTCTCTTATTGATTAATTTTCGGTATTAGAATTGAATCTAAATTTCGTATAAATACCTTGCATCAATGGCATATAATTTTATTTACTTGAAGAATGCTAAAAATAGTTCAAATGTGTTAAATGTAAGAACAACTTAATTATTCTGTATGCAGATGTTTACGAAAATATACTAAATTCTTAAATTACTTTTATGTTATACTTAAAAGCAATAAATATTTAATATTTTTGACAGATACTATAAATATTACAAAATAATTTACTTAAGTACATTTCATTTATATTGATTTTTAAATTGTTTTACATTTTTCGTTATATATAATTAAATTATTTTAAAAAATATACTAAAAACTTGAATATTTAAAATAAAAAAACATTAGGATAAAATAAAATTCTTATGGTCTACGAAGTAATTTTGTTAAATTTCTGTGTAAAAAAATCATTAATCTTTCCTAGAATGTGGATGCAAATGCTTCAATACTGTTCATGAATTCATCACAGTATTGCAATGTCCACCTACGTAATTCTATTTAAGGTTCGGATCTAAAAAAAAATAATTGGTCATGACTGCATAAAGTTATTAAAATGCTTGTAGGACAAAATGTGAGTTTCACAAATAGAATTAAGTTTTACTTTGTTTCTATTGTTATTCTAACATAATCACTGAAATGATATTTAAGTGAAAAATATTGCGGGTCGATATGTACACATTCTTCGTATGCTGTGACAATGACGTGAATCGGTGAATCATTGTAAATATATTAAATTTTCTTGCTCATTTTTCTAATAGAATAGCAATAATAATTTTTTGTGATATTATATTCAGAAGATATAAAATTTATATTTTTACTTTTGTGTAAATCATTTGTGACCCTATCTATCATTTATATTGTGAATCTTATCATATCCTTGTATATGTATGTATATAATATTTATTTCGAATTATGTATAAATATTTACGTTTATTTCCATTAATGTGTAATCAATAAACCATTAGTGTAGCTCGAAAGATATCACCATATGACAAGATATTGTAAATTTATGTTATAATTTGCAAGATACATATGCGTGTGTATGATTATTGATATTTTTGTAATACGTATAATATGTAATGTTAAATTTACTTGTGAATATAAAATTAGAAAATTCTTTTTGTCTCTAATATTTTTATTAAGAAATTTCAACTCTACAATTTTTGTATTTTTCATAATATTTTACTTCAGAACTTTTGTTTGTATTAAATTTAAACAAATACATATAAATAAAATCAGGATATGTTAATATTATATACATCGAATGGTAATTCAATAATTATCATATAAATATAATTTTTTTCAGCTTTTGAAGTACGAAGTTTGCCAAACATGCCAAATATATTACCTTATCAACATCCAAGGAGTAAGAAATGCCTGAAGATTGCCAATAAGATGAATAGATGAAGATTGCAGAGAAATGGAAATAAAAGAGTGGAAAGCTGTCGCTCAAGATTGAACAGTGGGAAGAAATAAAGTTGAAGAGTTATGAAAGAAAATCTAGTACCAATTTTATTATTGCAAATTGCAAATCTATTTGAAGTTTAGTGAATGATGAATTTAGTATGTGGCCTACAAAAATGATTAAAGGTATGCAATAGTCTTTATATTTTTATAAATTAATTAATATATGAAATCAGAAACTTATTTTTGAAATATTGTATGCAATTCATTTTTTACAAATAAATTGGTATATTAATTACGAAACATCAATTACTATGTTAGCATACACTAATACATTTTCTCTAAATTATATTTTTTTCTAAATTTTTCCGATAATAATATTACTTGATTATCAATTGCCTCATGCACCTACGTTATAGATGCTTTGGTGCCTATCTCCTGAACAAACTGAGCAAAGCGGCGGTTCATGGATGGCAACAAATCTGTAAATTCGGTAAAGATAGCGGATGGCTCACAACCTCCACGGCGGGAGTAACATGAAGGTTTTTCGCACCGAGGGGTACAATTGGTCTAGTTATGGCCTGAGTGCTTGAGTTGTACAATGGGTCCTTCACGAACTCTTTCAATCCATCCATCCATCAATTTTTTTATCGTTAAATTTTACACTAAACATTACACTTATTCAGGAGCCATTTGACTTCGATTTATGTTGAAAATTGACTATCATAATAATATCTTTGCCACCATTATTAATTATGATTAACTCAACACTCAAATATACTGAAAAATTTCAGAATATAATTACTACAAAAATCTTCTTAATAAGATTTTCATAAAAATTTACATAAAACATTAATGCATTATATTTTCTTGATTATATTTCCAAAGAGATTTAAACAACCCAATAACAAAAAATACATTCATTCTGTATAATCTACAAATATACATTACAGAAATGATACCGAACCACTATAATAAAGAACTGGTTGTGATGGTACTATTTGTTTTCAGTGATATAACTACAACTATAAAATAATTTATATTATTTTAATACTCAAAGGATTATGCTGTGTTGGATTATGTTTTATAATATTTATCCTAAAAATAAATATTTTTTTATTATTATTATTGATATTATTCTTTATATGTATATATACATATAAACTTCAATGATATTTTGCAAATTGTATCTTCTCCCATTTTAAAATTCTATGTTGGTAAAATTTTTCCATATGGTTTCATGGTCGTTGTTATATCTCTGCAGAAGGCATTCATATCCTGTTGCTCTAGTTTCGTATTTCCTTATTTTATACAATATTAAACGAATTGCAGATAAGAATACTAAAAATGTTTTTTTTTTTTTTTTGTAAATGTTCATTTTGAATAGCATAAAAATTTAAATATGTATAAAGATATGAAAAGTCTATTAAATTCAATTAAATTTATTTTTATCATATTATAAAAATTATGTATATTTTTTTTTTTTTAATAAAAAACAATTGAATAAAGGAATTTTTAAGGAGTTGCATAAATATAAATATTATTAAATTGTATCCCTAAGAAGTTTAGTCGTTTAGTATTTTTCCAAAAATTCAGAGTTAAAATCATTTAAATGTTACTTTTACGTTGTAAATTGTTCAGTTTTTTTCGGTATTAAATTTAAATTGTTTAGCGTTTGTATATTTGAGTTGTTTAATTTTTTTATATAAATTATTGTTACAGTTTTGTAAAAGTTTCGAAATAAAAATAAAGTTTTTATCAGATTATTTTTTATGGTCCAAAAATTGAACAGAAAATCTATCTGTAAAATGCAAAAATGAAAATAATTTAGTTTTCAGTGAATCAAAAATAATTTATTAAATATTTTCGCAAAAATTAATTCTGAAAATAAATGCTACATAAATTGTGGTATGGAAAATGGAACAAGTAGTAAATTTATATAATATAACGAAAAAAAATAAAAATAATGAAGAAAAATATTTATTAACGAACCAAGAAAAGGTATAAAGAAATTATGAAGAAAATTGGTGACTTTTCCAATAATTTGATAAATTTGATTATTGAAGTTTTTTTTATGTTGGAACTTTTATAAGAGGATCATTATGTAACATTGTAAAATTATCAATGAAATTTGATGAAGCATTTTAAATGTACATAAGTAAATTTTATGAAAGTTATTGCGCAGCAATATCTCATAGTAGTTGTGTTAATCAAATTTTGCATATTTGTTTACAACGACTTAAATTACCAGGCGACAATAAAATGAATTAGTAGAGTTCTTTTCAGAACTGTGAACCCTAAGTTAGTGGTAGCTTATTTATTCAACTTTAACGTTTTGTTTCATTGAATAATTATATATTTCTTTTATTTAACTGCTATAGTATTAAGCAGTTGTGTCTAAGTACTAAGTGCAAAAATCTAAGCTTAAAGTTTAAAGATATTATATTATTTTAATTGTGTTCTTTTCTTTTGTGGGTAGATGTACTTATTTCTCTTTAAGTTTATTGGTGCTGATCAAAACAAAAAGTCAGTTTCATTTTTAAGTCCCATTTTCTTGGCAACGGGAAGATGGTGCTTGTTTCTAAGACTGATTATGATTAGATACTCAATTACCAATAACTAAACTAATCATACAAACTGATTTTATAACACATTTCGTGCCAATTTTGTAGTTTCAGAAAAAATGTCTGTTTTAAATAATATCCTTCATATCTTGAACATGTAAAGCTGAATTTAATTTTTATCCTACAGTCCCGACTTGATATATTTCTGAAGATTTTTTACGAAGTACTGTTAAAGTAATCTTCAAGTTTTTGTCTGTGTTAGCAGTTTTTTATTAAAATAATTATACAATTTTGAAACATATAACAAGTTTATAGTTTTCTATATATTGAGATTTGACCATATCTTATTTTTAGAAATACAATTAGAACGTTTCACCCATCAAATCATATTAAATATTGAAGTACTGAATGCAAGACTTGCATTCAGTAGGATGAACAAAACCTAGCCCTTTGAACATACAAAAAGTTTCGGGATAAGTCCAGTTTAATACCGTACAAACTACCAGAGTTGTTAAATAATGAATTATTTTTGTAACGCATTTTGAACTTCATTAGGATTATTTTAATAATTCAATTTGAATTAAAATAAAGCATTACTTAAAATAATTCGAATTATATGACTTAAATAAGAATTATTTTTGAATTAACAACAATAATTCAAAAATAATTCAAGTAATTCAATGAAAAAGTATATTTGTATTTTAACTAACAAGCTATATATAGTTTTCACATTATTTTTAAATTAAAAATAATTGAAATTGAATTATTTTTAATTAAGAAAAGTAATTCAATGAATTATTTAAATTATTTTTGAATTAAAAAAAATAATTCATTGAATTACTTGATTTTTTTTTGAATTATTTTTGTTAATTCAAAACTAATTCAAATAATTCTAATTTAAATCATATAATTCGAATTGTTTTACGTAATGCATTATTTTAATTAATTAATTCAAAAATAATTATGAATTTCAATTATATAAAAATTAATGCATTATTTTGAATTATTAATTATTAAAAATAATGCATTGCAAAAATAATGCATTATTTAACAACTATGCAAACTACTCTATGATTTTCCATATATCCCATAATTTTAGTGATTAAAAATATTTTAATGATAATTTTCTTAAATAAATCTATTTAAATATTTAATAAATATAAATATAATTTTGGTTTCCAAAAATATTTTATAGTAAAAGACTGACTTTTATTTGGATTGTATAAGTTAATTAAAATTTTATGTTTAAGTAATTATTTTATGACATAAAATTTTCTTTTATTTTATTTATTATTTAAAATTTTCATAATTAAATTTATGCAAATAAAATCTAAAAAACATATGTAAAAACATTAACATAAAACAAAAACAAAAACAATAATAAATCTAAAAATCTGTGCAAAATTATTACGATTTACATGTAAAGCTGATTTGATTATAATAATATATATATGTATAAATGTACATAATAAAAATATATCATAAAAACCCCGTAACATGAATTTTAGATTTATGAATGTTTTTAACTTGTCATTTTATTAATGCAATGCTTTTGGTATTTTGACCATAATACCAAGAATATATACAACATTTTAAGTCTGCTGTACGACCACGACCAGTGGGAGCATTGGTATTTGAAAATTGCTTGTAATTTTTATGGTGGTGGTTTGTATTTAAATATATCTTTTCAACAAAATTTGTTTGCTTGTGTGGATTTTGTTATGATGTAAATCTTTTGCAAATGTGGTGATGACCACCATCTGTCATCACCAGTTTAAAATATTTAATATACAAATGTTTCTTTAGAATCATAGTTTGTGTGCATTATGTAATCATTGAAACACTTTATGTTTATACATGTTCAGATAATATTTACATAGAATTTTCATTTTATTTTATAGTTTTTCTTTATTTTTTACATTGGTAACATGGGATTAACTATATACAAAAATATATTCTATAATAATATAAAATAGAAATTAAATATTTTATATTGTTATTGTGATTAGGACTTAGGATGGCATAATCAGGACTTGAATGGCGGATTTAAGAATATTAATTAACAGTGAAAATGTTAGAAATAACTGAATTCGTTTATATATAAATTAGATAATTGAACTGGGAAGAGAATCTACAATCTAATATGTCAGCCTTCACGATTACAAATGGGTTGTTGTTTTGTGTTAGAACAGCGAACATTTCAAATAATTTTTTCTCAAATAGACCATTTGCGTATATTAGACTTTTATGGCGAAAATTACGGAATCGATTTCTTTATCCGACAATATATATAGAAATTCGAAAAGATTCTATTTACTGGTGCATTAAAATCTAAGAAAATCTAATCTATGTAAATAATTGCTTTCATATTTAATAAAAATTTGCAATAATCTTGGCTAAAAATTTGCAATAATCTTATGTATTGTCAGGACATAAATCATTTTATTATAGAATTATATAATTTCTTTCAATTCTTCATTCTTCAATTTTACTTTTAATTTATTATTAAATACGGATTATTTATAAAATTTTTAATTATGAAACCATAATTTTATGACAAAATGTTTCTGTTTTTATAACTTTGAAAAAATAATAAATAAATAAATATAAATAAATATTTTCTAAAAAATTGTAATCTGAAAATCATTAGTATAATTATTTAGCCTCAAGATACATAAAAAACATTGTATAAATGTCAACACAATATTATAATAAAATTATGTTTTGTTTTATGTTACAATACTTTATGTAAGATTGGCTGAATATGTAAGAATATTTTTGTTAAAAATATATCTAACTACAAAATTTTGCAAAGTACTAGAATTGGTTTCTAAATCTGTTAAATAAGCGATAAAATAAGACAGATCAAATGAAATCTTAACTAATTTTATATATTTCCCTCTAGAAATGTCAGTGCTGATATGTCGCTGAGTCACTAAAAACAAATGTAGGAGTTATAAAAGACAAAACACACCCGCCTGACTTTCATATAATGTCTTCGAAGAATTATTTTATTTACGGGTATTCAGGTTGCCAGGTAATACATTCAAGTGACCAGTCGGAACTCCGTCACTAATGACGGATGAAAGACATGGTTTAATTTGTCAGGGCTATTTCTATATGAATAGTTTCATATCAATATATTAATTTTCTAAAATTTTAAATAATAATTTATTATATTAAATAAAATACTTACTACGATTGATATCCGGACAGGTTGATTGAATTAATATGAACGACACTGAGCTGACGAACTACAGACTGTCTCTGGGCTTACGAACAACAAACATGTCACATAGTTGGCTATAAATTTATTTTATTTAAAACAAGTATTAAATACGTAATTTCGAGCAATGCTGACTAGTCAGCTAACAGTCTTTTGTAAGACTTAATTATGATTTGTCATCATTTTGTCAACGAATACATATTTTATAGAGGGTTGTACCTAAAACACTATTAACTTGGCAAACTACTTGATATAAAAAACGACTTGTTGGTTCAAAATTTGAGTAGATCAGGAAACAAAGCTGTTTAAAATATAATTCAGATAATAATTATTACTATGTAATAATTGCGTATGTGGAAATATACCTTTCCATATTTTGAATTTTAATCGTCAACAATTTCAATATTTTTTTTTCGGCTTATCTATCAAAACTCCTCGTAAAGTTTAAGTATAAATTTATAAATTTGTATATACTTTAATCACAGCAGTAACATCTTTTCATGTATAATTAAACCATAATTTTAATTGTAATTATATTTATTAGTACACAACATGAGATTTTTTTATGTAAATTTAATTTGTGTATAATAAATTATATTAAAATTTACATATATGGTATACATATCACAAATCGAAGAATATTAGTTTAAAAAAATGGTCTATTGATTTGATATTAAACCTATTTATTAAAATATATTTAAACAATTTGCTATTCTAGAGAAACTCTCTGAAATGCTGAAATGTATTATAAGATCAGAAAGATTATTTACTCATTACCTTTAAAACTATTTACTTTTAAACTATATATTGAATAAATTCGCAAAATAATATCCCAAAAGATTAATATCCATTAAAGAGTCCTTTAAAATCCAAATAATGATGCTAACTTATAAACTAATATACTAAAAAATAAAATAAAATAAAAATAAAAAAATAAAATAAAATAGGATAATAAAAACAAATAAACAAGTCCGCTTTTAAATCTATATAAATATGAACACCAATGCTCAATGGTCGAATAAAAACTATAAATATCTTTTTCCTATTTTTTTACTAAGTATTTTCTCTTGATAAATTGCCACAATAAATACATTAAGTCATCAGATTTATCTTTATTTCTGATTTTTTCTTTCTGTTTTTTAGGAGACTTCCAGTAGTGTTTCTTTATACATCCAGATAATTTTTCTCAAGTGTAATTTTTGTTGTTGTTATTATTATTAAAAGCGTAAAGATTGAAATTTATTTTATAAAATGTCGTCATTTTTTTTTTTAGTTGTATATTTTCTATTAAATATTTAATCAAAGTAATTCATAAATTGAAGATGAATTCCAAAAAAGAAATGCGAAATTGGTTTTTATATAAGTATATATATTTTTTTATATTGAAAATGAAAATTCAGATATGTTAAAAAAGTTTTCTTTGATATAAGTGTGTGTTAGCAGAAGGACATTTGTAAAATATTTATTCACCATATTACAAAAACGAAAAAAAGAACTCTGATTGAATGTGAATGAAAAGATTTATATACGTTGAGTCATGAATTTTACTTGTGAAAGGATATTATAATATATATAATATGTAGCGGATATTATATGAGATTTGATGTGACTTTTTTTATGGTTTATTGGGGATTCTTTAAGGATTATTGTGTATAGAATATATTTATAATATAATATAAAATTCTCGTATACATATATAAAAAGTATGTTAGATAATTTAAATTTAATATAGTTTACGAAAATTTTTTCTTATCATTCAGATTAAATGATCGAGAAAATCGAATTTGAAATAGATAATAAAAATAATATTATAATATAAAGGAAAAGCTTTGATTATAGAGTTTACAAAAATATATTATAAATGGGATAAAATGTGGTTTATTCTCTTGCCAGATTCGAACTAAATAGACCGCACAAGCAAGTAAGAAAATGTAATTATATCTAAACTTAATTAGTAATCGAGTATCTAATCCTCATCAATCTCAGAGCCAAGCTCCATCTTCTCGTAACCAATGAGAGATAATCATAAGTATTTTAGATAATGTTAGTATGTTATGTTAAAGAAAAACATATTATATAGAAAGAAATTATCTTTTTATCCTTAATCTTGATTTCTTGCACTTTCTCACATGCTGAGAAATAATTTACTATCCGCAATGGATTAAGCTCTGATGTTTCCACCACCGAAAACAAAACAGATATTACTAGATTAGACACTTACTGCTTAATACAAGCAGTTAAATAAATAAAATAAATAAATAAAATAAAAATAAATATATAAAAATTAAAGCAAACAAAACATTAAAATTTGATTTAAAAAGCTACCACTTACATAGGACTTCACAATTCTGAAAAAAGCAACTACTTCCCTATGTCTCGTCACTTGCTAATTCAAATCATTAAAAAATTAAAAAGTAGTTCTAAAACTATAAGTAAAAAAATAAATAAAATAAAAATAAAAATAATTCGGTAAGGAAGAACAGAAAAAGCGTACCAGCGTCTTATCCATTAGTTGAAGAAAATCTATGTTTATATTACTTTTAAAATTCTGAATTTTCATAAATTCATTTAGTAAATAATTAATAAACATTGAAGTTGCAGCTGGAATTGTAATAATTGAATATTTATAGAATAATATGGTAATTTTTTTTAACCTTAAAGCAATAAAATTAACCCAAAAACTTGATGAGCGAAATGAAAACCATACAAAGATTGAATTTGTATCAAAAAAATAAATAAAAATAATCAGAACCTTTCCCCCAAGAAGAAGTACTGGAAGTTCGTTAACGCATTGTGTTTTTTACACTTTTGAAAATCCCTTCAATTAACCCGGGTCACCGGAAATACAGTTTGTCTGTTCGAAAAATCAAAAAACTTTACACTTCAATTGCGTCACCTCTAGAGAGCTGAAAAAGATTTTTTTTTGGATAAGTGAATTTTGTGTCTTTACGATATTTATACGATTCTTTTTAGATTTCGAACAAATTTCCGTTTCAGAGGTAAGTAGGGTAATTTTTTTAGGTATAATAGGCTCTTAGGAATATACATCTCAAATTATATAGCAATATATAAACAGCAGTTGTAATTTCACCCATGTAAGCTAACTAAAATATACTTGTCCTTTCAATTACAATTTTTGATTCCAAAATTTATTATTCAAATCAGAATAAATATAAAAAATAATTAAAAATTTAAATTTATAATTTTTTTTTTTAAATTGTTTTATTTACATAAAAATAAATTATTGTTAATGAACCATTTTTTCCATTTTCTAGTAATTTGTAGATATATACAATTGTCATTTTTCTCGTATAGTGAAGTGCATACTTTTTCGATTAGGGAAAAAACTCATGAAAAAAATTGATATCAGTCCTTAGGATATTTTAGCACTATAAAAAGTTTTAAAAAGAAATGTTTCAATTACACTGATTTTTTTTTATTATTTAGAATTCTAAAAAAAAAAATAGTTTGTTTTTGTAATGTTTTTGCGAGATAAAATATCAATTTCAATGTTCAGATCAGTTCGTTCTCGAGGGTCTTTAATTTTGGTTTTTTTTTCATGGACAATGAATGATAGATTATCTTTTTTTTCGAATTTGAAAAAGAGGTTACATAAAAATGATTTTTTTTAATAATAATAGAATGTAAAAATACAATTAATTTGATTTTTTATTTCCTCAGATATCAATTCATTAAAGTATAAAAATTACTAAAGTTTGTTCGATTTTGTCATTCAATGATAATAAGTAGAACTATTAGAATAAATTACCATATTCCTTAGTTTTTTAACTTTATGTAATTATGTGGTAACGACAATTGTTCCATTGAGGGAAATTGTTATAAGAAAAACAATTAAAATGTTTTTTTTTTTTATGTTTTTAAACATTTAAACATTAACTTTTATTAGCCAAAATTAATGGTAAAACGATTTAAACGGAAGACAAAGTAACGACTATTGAGTGTAACATTTTTATGGTATTAATACTGTAATTTTTTTGTGTATACAAATGTGATTAATTTAATGATTCAATTGAGGGTTAAAAATTGTTGATATTGCAAAATATTTAGAAATGTTTTTGCCTTTTCAAAAATTTTCTTATCTATTAAGTACTTTTAAAATTAAGAAAAAAAAAAGATGGCGTATATAAATTTATATTATTATTAAAATACATTATGTGGAAAACTTTAACTTTAAGCGTATAACAGAAGCATTTCATATGGAAATGGGATTTTAATATGAAATTGGTGAATATGATATAATGGAATATCGAATTAATTTTTTTTTTTTGAAATTTTTTCATTAGTTTCAGCGGAGCATTTGTTCTAAAATTGATTACATCGCGATACAGGGTTTGCACTCCAAATTCAACCTTGTGCAATTCAAATTGACCATTTTGCATTTCAAATTGACCAAATGTCAATTCAAATTCACCTTTTTGCAATTCAAATTCAACCTTTTGCAAATCAAATTTACCTTTTTGAAAATCAAATCCAACCTTTTGTAAATCAAATTCAACCAATAGTAAAAACTGTATCAAAAAGTTAAATTTATTGTTAAAATAATTATAAAATTTTAAACTAACGCTTTAATCCCTTGACCTCATTTACATTTTTTCCGGAAATTTGGTATTTGGTGAATAAGTTTTGGGTGTTTTAGTAGTATATAATTGAACATGTGGAATTAAGTATAAGTTCAATTAGGAATGGATTAAAGTGATTAAGAATCACATTGAAATGCGCTACTCTACAAGTTGATCGCCGAAATTCACAAATCGTAATTAAACAGCGAAAGATTTATTCATTGCACTTTTCGCGAAATGATCGGGAAAATAAAGAAAACATATGTATTTATAGATGAATCTGGTCTCAATAACCACATTCGGCGAACAAAAGCACGTTCCAAAATTAATACACCGGCTCGTGTAATTGTACCAATTGTAGCTAATATTGAAGAAGCGTGGTTAATTTTGGACAATGTAAGTCTGTGTAAAAAATAATACAAGAGGTTCGGCTTTAGTTGGTCAAACAAGGGATACATTAGTATTTCTGGCACCATATTCGCCAATGTTGAAGAAGTTTTTTCAAAATAAAATGTTCAGCACGTAATATGTTAGCTAATCCAGCGAATTGTGTTCATTTAACAGATATAATTCATGATCAGTTGCAACTATTACTCCGACAGATTGTAACAATTTTGATACATATGATATATGTGTAGGCAATTACCTTCAGCTGCTGCAGGAGAACTATTGCAAATAATTATGATGTGTTGTTTAATTATTTTTGTTAATTTTGAATTTGATTACATTAGTTAAAATTATTTAATTTTACATTTTTAAACAACAAATTTCAGTTTGTTTAGACTTTTTATAATTATTTTAACAATAAATTTAACTTTTTGAGACAGTTTTTACTATTGGTTGAATTTGATTTACAAAAGGTTGGATTTGATTTTCAAAAAGGTAAATTTGATTTGCAAAAGGTTGAATTTGAATTGCAAAAAGGTGAATTTGAATTGACATTTGGTCAATTTGAAATGCAAAATGGTCAATTTGAATTGCACAAGGTTGAATTTGGAGTGCAAACCCTGTATCGTGTATTTTCTACTTAAAGAATATTTAAACGTTGACGACCAACAGTGTCACGACTCACGACTATTAGAGAGATCTTATTAATGCCGATTATTCTATTACCACATAGTTCTATATTTAGACAAGATAATTGTTAAGTGCACCTACTTCAATATGTGATTGTGGTTTAGTTTGGAGTGTGATAGAAATGTGTTTATTTAAATTCAGTATTTACATTATATTCCTTTACCCATTAATTCATTTACTTAATCTTCTAAAATTTTGGCACTTTTTAAGTTTTTATGTTTAATTAAACTTTAAAGCAATTTAAACTTTTCTCTTTTGAGTAATTGAATTCTAATAGAACTTAACTATAAAATATCAGTAATGTGTATATGTCTATATAATACGATATTATTTAGATAAAACTGACCTGAAAGATAAAATAAGAAAAAATATCAGGAAATGAATTTTTTCCTTGTTAAGAAATATACAACCATATAAAAACAATTTAAAGAAGTTTTCTTACATAAATACAAAAGTGGTCATAATATTATAAAATGTTTTTCTTTCAATTTTGTATCAGAAAATTTGAAAAGTTTTAATAATAAGCTTTAAAAGCCTGTAATATTTTAAATTGTTTTAATAAGAATAGATATTTAATTTTAAGAATGTATAAAAACTTTTTTAAAATTACTTTTAAATTCTATTATTTGTTAAAGTGTTATATTTATAGAATAGTTTAATTATTACGTATTTGATTTATGCTGCTATATATTATTTAGAATAAATACTGGCATTAAGTTCTTGAAAATGGTAATTTATTATTTCACAAAAACAAATAACTGAAGGATTTTGATTGATATCATAAATAGAAATTTGACATAATTTCCCGCCGCAATGACACTATGACCAAAACCTTTTTATAGCAAAAAAAAGCAGCCATAAAAGCGTTGGAAGGATTTATCCATGTGCTCAGCAACTAAACTTATGTGTGGTACCTACAACGAGAAATAAATGACAGCGCTAATCACCCTATCGCGTAAGACAGCAGTCGGCCTCCTCACAGGTCACTGTTTGATCGGGAAGCATGCGTGCATGCTGGGGCTAACCGTAAGTAATCTATGCAGAAACTGCAGCGATCTAGGGCAAGTTGAAACCCTCTAGAGCACCTTTTATGATGCCACTGCCCGGCACTCCCTAGACGTAGAAGTCGTATTCTGGGAGGGGCCTACTACCCATCCCTGAAAGCGGGTTCGAATTGCAGCACCAGGAAATTCCTCAATTTTGATGCAATCCTGGAAGTTGGAGATATTCATTAAAAATTAATTTAAGTCTAAGTACATGAATCTCAAGTGGTTCATTCTCTCCGCATATAATACAATCCAATCTAAATTTAATACTCTACGTACCCAAAGATTCTTGGAAGTCATTAATTCTGTAGCAGGCTGTATATTTACATCATTCTCACAAAAATTATCTAACAATTTATATAAACTGCGATATAATAACAAAAAAGTTTGCAAACTTGAAATTAAATTAAAAAAAAAAAAAAAACTGTCGCCAGCTATTTTACAAATGACAAACACGTAAAATTTTGTGTAATTAAAGACTACACTCTGTTTATATAACATTATAATTACACATATCTGCTACGAAATGCTAAAATTATACTTTAGTGAAATAATATTTTTTTAATAAAACTTGATTGCATCTTATGTGAACACATTAACAGTGTACATATTTAAAAATACATTATATAAATTCTAAATTTAATTACCTACGATAATATAACTACATATACAGTCATTATTGTAAATTCACTATTTGAAGTTACATAACATTTAGTTATTCTGCAACACAGTTCTTACAATTTCAGTTTAATAATTATATATAAATATAGTATTAATATGCCAATATATAGTAAATAAAATTATAGTATCCTGAATTTTACCTTGAATATGTTTTTTATTTTTAAATGAAAATTTTCTTATCCTATATAATTGCTATTGCAATATACATAAATTATTCACCAATTCCCGTTCAAATTATGAAAAGTTTACTGAAAAAAAGAAAATTACGACGAACGAATAAATACTCTTTTATAAATATGGATAATTGAAATTTCACACCCATATTTTTTTTTTTATTATTATTTACCTTTCTTATGCATGATGGTAAACTCTGCCAATAAATATTTGTCGGCACACCCTATTCAACAATCCCTACAATATAAAAAAGGAGCAAAATTTTCCTATGTGCTATGTAATTAGACATTAACAAAATAAAACTTTTCATTATAAATTTTACAATTTTATTAAAATTACAATTTTCACAGACATTTTATGTATGTATGTATACATAGAACAGCATAAAGAGAGAAAATATACATATTTTATGAGTAAAGGAAAACTTTTTAACTTTCTGTATTATTTTTTGCTTTCTAGTTTATATATAGAAGGATATAATCAGATTTTTAAACTGTAAGGATGTAAAATATATATATATAAAAAAAAATTATATTAAATTTTAATTTGATGATATACGGATTAGAAAATTGAAAATTTATTGGTTCGGTAAACAAATTTATGCAAAAAAAAAAAATATGTATCTAATTGACGTAAATTTATAATTATGAGAAAATGTGGTTAAAAATTTTCGTAGAAATCTTAATTTGTAATTAAAATATTAAGGATTTATTTACAAATAATTTTGTTTTGTAAAACTGTGTGAAATAAATCGTTTTATAAAGGACACCGAACTGACACCAAATTTAATTTATATTATTCAGTGTTCAAAAGAAATGTAATTAAATTTATAATTATTTGTTTTATTGTATATTACATAATTATGTTTTATTATACACTGTTAAAATTAATTAAAAAAAATTCTATTTTAGATAGAAATATAATTTTTCATTATAAATTACAAATTGAAAAACTATTTAAAAAAAATTACTAGATTTATAAATCGAGGTGAAAATAAAACAAAACCGCACAAATTAAATGAACATAAAAAATACACAATTCTATAAAAAAAATATCTGTATCTTTACTATACCAACTCTAAGAAATTTTTATTCACCTTAGGCCAAGGATATTTTACGAAAATAAAGTTTTATAGTAAAATTGTGAATGTATTTTATTGGTGGTTATAATATAAAATAATTTTGTTCAGTTTTTTTTTTGTTTTAAATAATATAAAATAGTAAAATATTGTGCAAGAACCTGTTGTACTTATATAAATGTATTAAAATGTCCTTAAAGGATATTTATATGTATATGATAAATTTTATGTTATTTAATATTGTCGGTGGGATTAAATTAAGTATTTTATGTTATATAGTAAATATTTAATTTGGTTTTTGATAAATTGACTAAAATAATAAACGTTATTATATTTGTAGTGGTGGTAAGTGAAAGTAACATAATTTTTATATGTAAAAGTTTATCTGTGGTTATGGTTTCTGTCAAAATAATAATTTTCAATTTATGTTAATTTTTTATAATAAAAACATAATTTATAGTATAATTATATGGAAATGAGTTAAATTAGATTTATATTATTTAATCAATTAATTAGATTTAATTTTTTTTAAAAAAAAATAGTTGCTGATTTAACCTAGAGGAACATCGATACCTCAGAAGCGGTGGTGGCATATTGGTAATGTGCTATTCTGATAAATTCGGTCCCGGATTTCTTATTATCATTTTTCCTAGTCTCATATTGTAATTTTTATTACTGGCACTCATTTAAAACTTACAGTGTCTTCCATACCTCGGTCAGTTTTAAATGAGTATCCGTAATAAAAGGTTGAACCCATTTGATGACAACAAATGTCTCACTATTAAAAGCCATTATCTTGTTGCAATTTAAAATTTTTAAACAATACAGAAATCCATTTAAAATTTGTAGGTTCTAATTGCAAATTTTCATGAAATCTCTATCATTGAGACAATGTGCTCCATCCCAATCGGAGTGAACACGGAAAAACTATCCCGTGTTCAATTTTTGTCTTAAAATTATGAAATAAATGTGAATTAAGCTACTGCAGAATTTAATTAGTTAAGTTGAAATGCTTTTTAGTGTTTGGGAATGTATTTACTATTGAATGACTTGGTAATTGATCATGATGGTGATTATGATGTGGGTATTACAAATTAATCATTTCATGAATGTATAAAGACAAATTCTACTTTTCGGCAAATGTTTCTCAAAGATAATTACAAATACACAAATTTATGTATTGTATATAACGTTAATTTGGAATCAAACTATTTGTCATACTACAATTTATTAATTATTGAATGTTAAAGCGATATAGGATATCAAATTAATATCCTTTATTTAAAACACTTTTATTAAAAAATGAGATTATAAAAATCCGATTTGAAATTTTTATGATGATATTAAAGTTATTGCTTTTGTAATACTTCCCAAATAAAGACTACTACTAACCAATTTCCCATCAGTCTAAGTTTGATAGTAAATTCCATTAACGTTAATTTAATATATATTATTTAATTATATCAAGGTTTTATAATTAATATAATTCCATTAAGTAAATAAAATATTAATTGAATTATATATTATAATATTTATAATACATATATAAAAATAAATTTCGACAAAATATTTTAATTAAACTTGGACCAGCCAATAAATGATTATCAAAGTCTTCAAAGTATGGACTGAAAATTGAAAAGTTTTTTATAGTATTGGCATATTTTTGTTAACCATTAAACCTTTTATATCAAGAAAACTCTTATATATTTAGCATCAAAATTATTGTTAGTTAAATTGGTAAAATCTTTACTAAATAAAGTCCAAAGAAATTTATATTTTGTTTTGGTTTGTCGGTTTCTAAGTGCTAAAAATAATGAGAAAAATAAAACTGGTGATAATGAGAAAATTAAATGGAAAAATATTTTACAAAAATTAAAAAAAAAGTGTGAAAATTTATTTTGATGGGTTATTAAATGGTTTTGTTATATTAACAATTTGGTAAAAGATATTTTTCTGAAAAAAAAAAAAATAAATACACCAAAAAGAACACTTTATTTCGTTGGTGTAGACAAATATTATGTTATCGTGTAATATCACCACCGCCACCACCGAGGTTGTGTTTGTGTACATAAATTTTAAGAAAAGTTATCGAATATTTTCGTTTTTCTTTATGACTCTGCGATAACAAAAATTTAATGGTTCATATCTTAATCATTGAGCAGTAAAAGTTTTATCACCAAAAAATTTATTTTGTAAAAGTGGTTATTTTGTTTGGTGGTTGGTAATGTAATTATCATTTGTTAGTAGTTTACAAATGGGATAATGAAATTCTTGTTTAAGGACTATTTTTTTTAGCTAAAATTTTTATGAACTTAAACATACAATTTCTTGATCTGAATTCCTATGAATTTTGACATTTTATTGAATTTGGTATTATTTGGGAAATGCGTTATGAATTCTAAATAATATTATAATTATTATAATTGTAGATTGAATTAGGAATTAATAAAAGATAGTTTTTCGAAAAACCATAAAATTTAAATATTTTAAAATTTTTATTGATCATTTTCATAAATAGCTAAAAACTATTTTGAATGCTGACGTTTAAATATATATAAATAATAAATTCTTACTTTCTTTGTAAATTGTAAATGTATTTATGATACTTAATAAAAAAGCGTATCAAATTCAGAGATTAAGTCCGGGACTCAAAATACTCAATTATTGAAAACTATGAGAACGTTTTCTCGCTGTGTATGTAATGCGGAGTGGGTTTAATGGTAAAGCTATATAAAGCTAAAGCAGCTCATAATATTGTAATGATGATATTATAGTAAATTGTTATACCGATATTATTACAAAATTGTCTTAATGCTAATTTAATAACGATGAACTTCATGTATTCTCCATATTTCCAGAATTATATCTTTATTTACAACATATATCATCCACTGTTAACCTTGGAAATGCGTTTAGGTTATGGGTGGTAATATAGAAGAGCATTTTAAGTGGTGTCCTTTAAATAGATACATTTTGGGTGTAACTTTCAATGAAATCTTTTTTAAATGTTTTTGTAAAAGAGAAAATGCGTAAATTCTTATGAAAAAATAATAATTATACATCTATTTTTACAGATGTGTAGGATTATTATAAAACGGATAATTATTTTTATGAAACCATTATATAAAAATAATATTAGCGCTTTTAATAGATGTAAATTTAATATAAAAATTTCATAGATAATTCAATAAAACGATAAATAAATGTTAAAATTTTGATAATTCATATGGTAAAATCTTGAAAATTTATGTCAAATGTAGTGAAAATATATTGATTAATTAATTATTATAAATAAACATATCAAAAAATGAATATACTTTTGCCAAATTCTCTAAATTTTCATTAATTTTTAGGTTTTAAATTGATTCAAAAAAAGACTGTTCTTAGAACAAACTTTGGAAAATGGAAATTTATGCTAAAGTGTTCCTGAAAGTGTACCTGCTGGTGACAATTTAAAAGGAAGGTTCAGATTTTGAAATTAACCATTTCATGTATTAGAAATAAGTTTGAATAAATTGGAATTGTAACATACTAAAATTGAAAAGAGTCAAGAAATTTTTCGCGAAACTACGAATAAATTTATTCAAATTAATTAACTAAAAAACTGTTTACTTTGAATTTGGATTTAAAAGAAATAGTTATACATAGTTTGCAAAATTTACTGAATTTGTAATGATTGAAGTCCTGTATACGTTTTTTTCGGTACACTGTATGAAGATGTAATTTTCATAAAAATTTATGTTATAATTTGTTTTCCAAATAAAAGAAAACTTTAAATTCTTATCATAATTTCCATTTTCTCTAAGGATTTTATTCCTTAATAATACTATTATCTTAAAATATAATATTTGAAACCAAACACAAACAGTCCCTTGAGTTTTTCATTTATTTTTAAAGAAAAATCTTTTTTCTTCTTTTTCAAAAAAAATAAAAATATTACAAAATTTTGTATCTATAATGGTGCCAGCACAACAGAATCCTTAATTTTCAATGTTGTAACAGTTTTTTTTTTTTTTGTGTATTTAAAAAATATAAAAACTTTATCATAAGCGTTGATGTTGAATGAAAATTCTAAAAAAAAAATGTTTTGTTTATAAGTTTTCATTTAAGAAAATTAATGATAAATTTTACAATATTTTATATATTAAAAATTTAATGAAACCAACAAAATAAATAAATATGTGAACAACATAAACATAAAAAACATAAACCTGATTATATTTAGCTTGAAGCATATATAAGAACAAAATAACAATAATATACAATGAAGCAATATCGTTCCATACTAACTGCAGTATTCGTTTTTTTTTTTTTTTGGAGAAACATTGAAGTACTACTAATAATTTCTAAGAAAATCATAACATAAAAAAAAATAATAACAGGTACAAGAATTTATATAAATAATGAAATATATAATTGTAAGAATATCGTTGTGCTCTGAACCTTAAACTTTTTGGTAAACCATTAAACATGAAAGAAAAAAAGATTTTTCTTTTATTTTATATTTTTTTGGAAAGAAATTATTTTCCTTAGAGATTTGCAGTCCGAAATATGTTGTTAAAAAAGAACAAATCCGGAAATTATTGACAAATTAAACGGAAAATTTATCAAGAATTTATATTGATGAGATATTTATTAAAACAATTTTTGTCTATAATAGTTTTTCTTTTGAAATTGAAAGAATTTATCACAATTTAGATTGAAAAGTTAACTGACAGAATGAAAATATTGTATTGAAATACAGAATTTAGTATAAAGCATAGGTTTCTGATATTAAATAAATGGACTAAATTGATTTATTTATTTACGTTTAACTCTGTTTGAATACTTAAAAATTGTATATAAATATTTGTAACTACAAAAATCTTATTTAAAAATTATTGCTAATTATTGCTTTTGTAAATGAAATGTCAATATAGTTTTTATATCTACTAATTTCATCATTTTCACCATAATTCGTTCGGTGAAATATTACATTAAACAAGGTTTCTGACCGGAAGTATAATAAAAATTAATTTCATCATTAAGCAGCATAAAAAACCAGCAATTAATCTCCACGATACTATGAAGGGATTTTAATTGTAAAAGATTCAGTATATTGTATTATCATTTGATCAATGTAAACCAATTGAGAAGAGCATACCTTAAAAATTTTGATTTAATCCTTTTTATTTAATTATTATAAAAAGGTGAACAAACTTCACTTGCGTATTCTAGAATTCGTCTAAAAAGTGAAGTATATTACGATTTAAAGATACAGGGATCATTTAATTGTTTTTAAAAGGATCTTGATTAAATCAAACATTGAATTTTTTTTTGCTCAATATATCATCAAAGTGGTATTTAAAAATCATTTTGCTATCGAATAATACGACTAAATCCTTAAAACATGTAATTTTTGTGAAAAGTAATTTTTGAATATAGTTTTTTGTAAAAAACAATCTAATTTTCGATTTGTACAATTAAATTAAATTGAATTTTAGCTAATTATTTGGAGCACAGTATGCTATGCTGCGATGTTAGTAGTTCACGGATTTAATTCAAGACCGATTTACTTTTAAAATGAGTTTCAATGATTATAATAGACAAGTTGATGAAAATAAATGTCTCATTATCAAAAACCATTACAAATTAAAATTTCTTCACTACCATATAAAATGGATTATAAAATTAGTTAGTCTAAATTGTAATGGAATGATGATATGGAACCTATATCGAGAAGAAAAAATATTATTGGAATAAGTTAATTGAAATTGGATAAGATTTAAAGGTTAATCATTAGTGGCATAAATGGTTAAAATTGGCGTATATTGGCTAATATTTACACCCACGTAAATTATTAATTTATTTTAGGGTACGATTTTAGTTTAATGGTTTTAACTTTTGCAGAAAGTGGATTTTTTAAGTTGTTGTTATTATTTTAGGAATTTTGTTTTTTAAATTATTCAAATTAAATTGAAAATACGTACATAATATTAAAAAGTAGTCAATAATTAAAAGTTAAGGTGAACGACTCATTGCAAAGCATATGAATTACCAAGGTAAGTGCTTTTATTTGCAAACGTAGCTCATCTTCTATCTAAGTAAAGTAAGCAATCATAAAAGTATTTATTAAGTATTTATTTGTAAAAATCACTTTGTCAAAATTTGTGGTTAGGTGGTTTCAATCGGTGCCAATTAAAATTCTGAGTTATATGAAATATATTTTTTGGTATCTTAAAATATCTGACATATTTATCGAACTCAGTATTTCTTCTAAAGGTTCTCACTATTGGTCATTACTACAAGTTATCTGTTCCCCTAGGGTAGCAGCTTTTCCTTTCGATCTAACATAATTAACTATGAACTATTCAGTAATTATTCAAATTATGTAAATTATTCTAAATTAATAAAACATATTATTTCAGGTCTAATTTAACCAATAATTATCATGTTTCTAAATCATTCAGAAACATGTATAACCGCATAATGAATAATAAATTTTCCCCGAATAAAAGATAAAGTAAATTTTTGAAATTCGTTTTGAGATTAAAATCCATTTCTATGTCAAAATATATTTATTTATTCTAGACATATAAAATAATATTATTCGAAATAATAATGAACATCCTTTTGAATTATCCCTTATTCGTAATTTCATTATAATACATTTTCATTCACAATAATGACAAATCCTCCGGGTAAGAACAATAATATTGAATAATATTTAGTTTTTCTATTTTCATTGGAAATACGTATTTCAAAGGCAATAGAACTTTAAAAAAAATATCCTGAAGGTTTTGTAAGATTCTGTATTATAGAGATAAAATTTACACAAAAAAGTCTTATAAAATTTAGTATCAAGGAGACCAGAGTAATAGGGATAAAGAATTGATTATCATTTTATATAAAACAGCATGAAAAATTGATTATCATTTTACATTGTTACAAATTTATTCAAGACATTATTTTTTTTTTAAAAAAACATAATATAAAAACTAAATTTTATTTAAATTAATTCGTTTAATTAATCAAACGAATATTTTATTTAATTGCTATGAAATATATAAATAATTGACAGTTTTGTTTTTAATCTGTTATATAAATTTATATATTTTAAAATTGAGTCAAATTACTGTCTAGACATAAATTATTTGGATTACATTTTTAATGCTTTTTTTTTTTGAAATTTTAAGATATTGTGTAACTTTAGAATATAAAGGTTCATTATAAATTCTGTAGATTATTTAGTAACTATTACATATAGTTATATTAAAATTGCATATTTGATAACATTATTGTATGATAATTAGATTTAACAAATTTGCAATTATTACTAATTGTATGCTGAAAAAAATATCAGAAATTATATTAGATATTCAGCATTGTGCTTCCCCAAGGCATAGAGAAAACAATAGATATTATCAGTGGACCACATTGCTGGGCATCGATGTTAAATAATAATATTATAAACGTGCTTATTCAGGTCGAAGTTAGTATTAATATTTTATATTTTGTAGATCTGGAATAAAATTTGGAATACAAGATAGTTTCCTTATGTAGTTAGTCTATTTTAAAATCCCCAATTATATTTCAAAAATTAAATGTTTTACAGCATTAGTAATTGATTTTCTAATCCAAAATTAATCCAAAAACAGAAAGTTTCTTATCATCGAAAACGATGAAATAAGAGTTTCTGAGTGAACCAATTATATGTATGGATTAGTGAGAAGAAACGGAAAGATAGGTATGATATTTACAGTGTATCTATTTCTTTAAGTTCGCCCTCAACACACTTTCTCTACATGCTGAGAATTTTTTTTACTATCCGCAATGGATTAAGCTCAATACACATAGACATACAGATTGATTAATGATTAGTAACCACCAACTTAGTACAAGCAGTATACATTTTAACAAAAAACTTATAATTGTTAATATAATAATAGCAAGGCACTAAATAGATGTCCAAGTAAAAACAGTTTATACAAAATTATAACTAATTAACAATGGAAACATAAGATTGGAAAGAACAAAAAGTAGTAATTTCTGCGTCAAATAAATATACATTAATTATTATAGAATTACTAGATCGGTAGATTACCACTTGCTTCGGGTTTCACAGTTCAGAAAAGAACGATACTGCTTCCTTCAGCGTCATCTGTTGGGTTGGTTATCTCAATGTAAAATTAAATTCTTTACTCATAGCATGGTGCAATTGTCATACAGTATTTGTTACCCGATTTCAATGACATTTTACACATAGGAATGATTTTTTCATCTAATTGGTTCTCCAGTTTTGTAATCGGTTCTTTTAGTGTGTAACTAATATATGAACAGCCTAGTTTCCGAATAATATTTAATTTTTAGAGCATGTAATTATAATCGGATTTCAATGAAATTTGTTACACAAGTTGGGTTCGTAATTCTATAATAATAAATATTTGAATTGGTAGTTTCAGTGGATTCCTATCAAAATTTCAAATTATTATAAAATATATTATTGGTGTCATAAAAAAATGTGAAATGAAAACCCATTGGTTTTAAAATGTCCGCCTGCTGCTAATTTTGAATTTAAATACAGTATTTTCAAAGTAAATTTAAATTTTCTAAAGTACTAATTCCTAATTAAATTAAACTATTTACTCAAATAATTATATTTTTCTATTACTTATGATTTAACTAAGATTTTGTGTATCAGTGCTCAATTAATATTTTTTTTTTTAATTTCCATAAAGTCTTAAATTATGTAAATATTGACAAGACAGCAAGAATATTAAAGCTATTATTGAAACAAAGAAAATAGAATCTTTCGGTTCATAAGAATTCATTTTATTATGTACACTAGTCACGTTTTAGCATATCAAAAACACAAAAAAAAACGTTTAACAAAAAACTTAAGAAAACTCAATTTTTATATTTATAAGAGCTTTAGGGAAGATCATAATAATAAAACCGATAAAAGTTAAATTTAACATTAGAATTATTTTTTTTTTTTTCAAAGAAGCAAAAGAATTTATAAACCATTTAACGTGTAAATATAAAAAATAATTTTGTATTTTTTTTTTTTTTTTGGTATTATTTAGTAAATTTACAATATTTGTGTAAATAATTCTTTTGCGATAAAAAAAGTTTATATAATTTATTTTTCGACAAAATAATAAAAACTTTTAATAATATTAAAAAAGAAAAATTCTTTTATAAAAAACTCAAATCTTTCTGAAAATTATAAATTTATGTTATTATATGGTTTTATTTTTCTACCGGAAAAATATGATTTAAGATGTTTTTATATTTTTATTTAAACTTTTTATTACAAGAAACATAAATTTTATATTTCAAATAATTTACTCAAAAAATTTATATTTTTACCATCCGAATTCAATAGAAATAAAATTATTATTGTTATCTTATCAGCCAAAATTTGAATCAGTCTCTTTATAAATAGATTTTCACATTTTCGAAACGAAACATGGAACGTTTAATATGAACGCTCATAAATATGTAAAGTTTTTTCTTCAATTTTATGTAATTATCTATTTTGTATGTTTTCGCGATCTTTATAGGTCAAAACTTTTGTACGATTCAAAAATTCTATATTTTTAGGTCAGAATCTGACGTTTCAACATAATTTAAACGTCAGATTTAAATTAAAACGAAATGTTGAACTTAGAAACAAAAAAATGCTGAATGCGGTCAATATTTTTTGAGAAAGGAAATCGATAGAAGTCTGACAGAGGCAAGAAGATTTATTCATTATAAATTAATGTAATCGAAGAAAAATTTGCATTAATATATAAATCTCATCTACATGAACTGGAAGTGTCCAATAATTTTTACTTAGCTTCGAAAGAACTATTTAAATTATGTTTGAAAGAACTTGCGTTGGCCCCGTCAAATATTTTTTAATACATAAATTTTTGATTATAAGTTAAATTTTATTTTACTTTATTTTAAGTGACAGAAAATATAAAGATCTCTAGAAACTTTCAAACAATGTATTTCTATTGAAAATACGAGGGTGCACTTGCAAGAGTTTCATATATTGATTATAGAACAATTTCTTAACGATAATATATATTTTGTTGTATTCTTCTTACATTTTATAAATAATTGTTTTTAATTAATTTTTATGAATGTGTCAGCAGTTAAGTTGCAATTTGTTTAATTAAAAAACTCGTACTGTCATACTAAGTGGATTCGAAATATTTATTATTAACATTTTTCAATTTGTAGTTTCTATATAGAAATGAAACTTAAATTTCGTTATATATTTATTAACAATTGAAAATCTTTTCAGAGGCCAGACAGACAGATAAAGATTAAGTTTTGTTTTTTTAGAATAGCAAAAACCCTTAAAAATGATAACATGAAACTTATAAAAGTTTTAAAAGGCAATTATTATTTATTGCGTATCAAAAAGTATTTTAACAATTTTGCAGTAATTTCATTGATGGCAATATTAAATTATTTATTTTTATTTGGAATTATTTTAAGGATATATATTTATGGTACGTACAGTGTTGTTTTTATCTATTAGACATACTATAGATAGATACTCGATTCTGTTTCTAATATGAATACTTTGGTATTGAATAAATAATTCGATATTTTAAAGCCGTACTTCGTTAAATATTTTTTATTATGATATATCAAAATTTACAACTTTCCAAATTAAATTATTCTTAAATTTTGAAGGTAAACTATCCAAGATACTAAAATCTTTAATAAAATTTATATTTATTTGATAGAATTTGTAAGAATTCATATTTTAAATTTTAAATTTCAACAGAATTTTTTTCCAAAAGTCAATATTCTTCAAGCTTCTTCTGTTTATTTTCGAAATTGTATTTTTTATTCTATTGCCATACAAAAAAGATATTTATATACAGCATATTATATGTAATGCAATGGCAAATCATTTTCCTATATTGAAGTGAAAATATGGTGAAAATAAATTTTCTATTTTACAATAAGACAAGATGATATATTATATTATTGCATTAAGTTTCATATATTCTCAAATCAATGAATAGAATGATATAACATTTCAACGACGATATTTCTTTTTAATATTCTTATTTTTATTTATGTATTCTGTCAATTCTGTTGAAATGAATGACTGAATGTTTCGATATTTGAATATACATAAAAAATTTAAATTTGAATTTTGATGCATCTATGCTTCTTCCATTTCTATTATTTGTAGTATGCAACTAGTTTCTTTTTAAGATTTATAGTAGTTTCTATCTTTCTATATAGTTAGAATGGAACCAAACATTCCTTACATAAAAGCTTAAGCTACCTACTTCTCATATAAAATAAAATATAAAATACTTCATTGAATTACAAAATAATGCACGGTACTTCATTGAATTACCAAAAACTTAGTTAGTAATTATAAATACCAAGTAATTCAAAATACTTCAAAGTAATTAAAAAAAAAAAGTGAAGTACTGGAATTCAGTAAAATTGTGCATTACTTTTGAAGTATTCGATGTAATGAATTACGAAGTACCAATATGATAATTATGTATTCCAAATTTTTAAGTATGGCAGTATCAGTAATGATGTAAAATAATTTAATTTGAAGTAACTGTACTGGTGTAATGATGCATTAATTCACTACACAAGTAATGCAGTATTTAATAACTCTACATAGAAGCTACAACGATTTGATGCATTCTCATTCTAAATTTCATTTTTACAAATCGTTCCATTTTATTTAAATTAAGCAAAACCAAATCTACTTCTAGTTCTATAAAGTTATTCAGAAAATAATATTCCGATTTCCGTAATCATTTATATTTTGTGCGTCAGAATAGTTACATAAAATATGCTCGAAGATTGCTTGTTCTTACCACATTAACGTTGTAGGATGTTTTCTCAAAATTATGTATGTATCCTGTTGCAACTCTATAGAAAATATCTGGATTTTGTTCATTGAAAGGATAATTTTTAATGTCTTAGCATCAGATGAGTCTTAACAACATGTTGTGTTAACAAATTCGTTTAAATTCACTCTGTATTAGAATATTCTTTGTTAAAATTGTACATTTTCTATCAAATATTACTACGTGGGAAATATTTCATATAAAATTAATTCCCCCAAATTATTTCTCACATAAAATAAAAATTATTCTTAGTTTTTATTGTGACGTTTATCCAGTTTTTTTTTGTAGGAATTAATCTCACACCAAAAACTGAGTGGGAAGTAATTCCTCATTAGTTCAAAAACATTTTAATAAAAAGTATTTTTTTTCCATAAAATTATTAGTGTGCTGGTTCTAACTCGGCTTTGATTTTGAATAATATGCCAACAATTTCGCCAGAATTTTTCTGACACTATAACGATCTTAAAGAGTGAGATATATTTTATCATGTCTAGGTGGAATAATTTTTCATTTGAAGTGAAATTATTCATGTAGTAGTTTTTTTTACCTGTACCATCGTAATGTTGGATTCGTTGATAATTATTTCGCTTCCCATTCTTTACGATTAATCGTATAACTTTGAATAGCGAGGGTATAACAGGAAATCGAATGCATAGAATGGATAGTAACTTTCCCATAGCTAGTGGCTGATAATTCTATTACTTGAACCCAAAATATTTTTCTATTTCTAAACATTTAAATTATTTTATTACATTCTGGCAAATTTATTATTAATTAGTTTTTTTTTTTAATAAATAATATTTTATTCTGTATATAATATTAACAAAAATTCGATATCACAACATGATATAAATCTTATAAGTTCAAATATTCTTCCTTTCTTCGTTTTACCAGAGAAAACTTATATTAATATTTTATTAATATCGTCTGTGTCTACTAACCAAACTAATAAATTTCCCCTACATAAAAAGAAAAGAAAGTAAAATTTCTTTGATTACAAAATCATATTCATTTGTTTAGATAGAAGATGAAATCTGTCGAATAAGAAAATTTATTACCCTAAAATTAAAATAATATTTCACACTTTAAATGACGTTCTAACATTTTTGATCTATATACAAAATACTATAATAATAATAAATCTTATTTGACCTAAAGGTAAAAC
Source organism: Rhamphomyia laevipes (assembly GCA_963920725.1). NCBI lineage: Eukaryota > Metazoa > Arthropoda > Insecta > Diptera > Empididae > Rhamphomyia > Rhamphomyia laevipes. Next base: position 42,097,017 of record OY987257.1, on the reverse strand, counting down.
TTTTTTCAGAATGGCCTATTTAAATACTGATGAACTTGAAATGGAAAATATAATATTGTGGGTGGTATTATAGACTGTGGGTGGATTAAACATTTTTTTTCAAACAAACATTTGTATATATTTTTCTTTGCAAAGATTTTGTAATGTTTAATAATAATTATTGTTTTGTAAAAACCATGAAATTAGGTTATATTTATTATAATTTTTCTTTATGGTGTAAATGTTATGCTTTAGTACTGTATTATATCCACTAATTATTAAAAGAACTTTGATATTTTCGTTATTCGTTCTACTTAAAATTTAGATTATTAGTTTTTGTTTTTAATTAATGAATATTTCGAATAGACAAATAATAATTGGAAAAATTATTTATTATTACAAATAGTCAATTTGACAGAAAATGGCACTATATTTTGTTAGAATATATTTTTATTTTTCAATGCAATCATTTATTTACAATATGATTTGATTTGTATGTTTGTTAATTAGACAAACTTGATTAGCAATTAAAATTTAATAAATTAATATTTTTTTTTTTAAATTATTTAATTTTATTTAAAATTTTACAAATTTCTCCTGATGATGCATAACAAATTAGGTGAAACGTTGTGGATAAAAATAAAATCTTTTATTATAAAAATTTTCCTAAATAACATGTTTTATTTTATATCGAATAATTTAACATTTAATAGAAATCAATACTCAAGAAATTTGTGAAAAAATTAAAACTAAAATATTTATAATAAAAGTTAAATATATAATAATAAAATTGGTTATATCCGTCCAAAAAGTATGATGAATTTTCTTAAATTTAGTATGAACATTTATTTAGCTTCCGTTTTTAATGATAAAATAATGTATAATTATTATTTAATCGAAATCTAATTATTTTTAGAAGAATTTTATCAAGATTAATTGTTTCCATTATGAATGAAATATTCAGTACTTTATATAAAATTCAAATGTTTAGCAAAAAAAATAAATAAAATATACTTACATTATTAAAAAATTCAATTGCGAAATGTTTTTTAAATAAAAAAAAATATAATATTATGTGAAATTGTCATGGGAATCTATATCTTTTTTTGGACAGCCGAACAACTTTACTCATCTTTATATTTATGAAACTATTAAATGCCTGAACAAATTTGGTGAATTATTTATTCATTTCTCTGATTTAATTTACTTTATTTCTATATAATTAACTTTATATTCATCTGTTGGCTTTGTATTCTTATATACAATATCTACGTCCATAATTAAGTTTTTTTCAATTTATTTCCAGTTCCAGTTTATAACTCCACATGCTCTACGACGTTTATTCATTCTTTCTCGGACATCCTACTACACTTATCGTCTCTGACTTTGTATTTTCGTTCATATATCAACATTATAAAGTCTATTTATTTTAATAGTTATATCATTGATTGCCTTCTTAATTAATTTTCGGTAGCTATAAGTTTTCTTACAATAATTAGTAGAAGATTTTCGTCTGCTCGCGTCCTTCATGTCTGCACATAACTAGTGATCTTCGTAGATATTACTTTCAACTTAAAAGCTTTTATGTTTTTCAAATTAGCTAGTACAATGATTTCATCTTTGCATTCAGCCTTTTTGAAAATTATGAATGACTTATTCAAAATTATAGGTGACAAACTTCTTCTATTTAAATATCTTGAAATGGTCATAATTTTGGTCACTATCAATTTTTATATATTATGTGACTTGGATGTAAGATTTTGGGATACATCTAGACCTAGAAGATTGAATTTATAAAATTATTTCAACAATAAGTTTATAACTCTTGACCGTCTGGCAACATTCAACATTATATCGATTGGATAGCCTTTAAGAAGTGAACAAAAATTTTTTTTAAAAAAGATTTAAGATAAAACAAAAAAAAACTAGCTCCAATCTTGAGATGAAATTGGTACGTATTAAATTAAAATCTGATTCATAACTGGAATCTTTTGTACGATTCCTTATTTCTAAATTTATATAATTTTTATATATATATTCTTTAATAACATTTCTTTTCATATCTGTGCATAAAATTAAATTGTTGCATTGATATTTCTTATATCAAAATCGAAACTGTTTAAAATGATTTTCTATAAAATATCCTTTTTGAATAAAATATTTCCCAAAAACAAATTTATTGCATTTGGTCTCAGATGTCAATAACAAGAAATATTGTGATATTTGTTGATATTTCTTGATATAATACACTATACATTTTTAATCTATTTCTAAAATTATGGAAAAGTGTGAACTGATTTTTCAGTATAAAGTAAAAAAAAATTACTTGAAAGAAAATGAAATGTTATGGAAAGAAAACTTCTTGTTTATAATTCAGTTTTTTTGATTTTTCTATGTATAAAATTTTTGCAATATGGCAAAACAGAAAGAAACACATAAAATTTGTAATTTTTGAAAGATTTTTGAAAGATTTCTCCAAGGAAATGTAAAGCAGAAAATGAAAACTTTTCTTTTTATTTATATATATATATGTATATATATTTATTTTTGTATTAGTACAGTGTTGATTTATTTCGGATCAAATACTAATGAAAAAAAAAGAAAAACTTGATTGGAAAAGTTCCTTATTTTCTCTGTTTTTTTTATTATTATTATTTTATATCATGCAAATTTTTAACTTTTTTAATTAAAAGTTAAACATGATAAGAATTTTCTTTTTTTAAATAATATAAACAAATTTATATTTTAACTATAATACTATAAGAATAATTAAACTTTGTGAATCAATTAGAAATAAAAATGAGATATTTTTGATCCAACAATACAATTTTATGCTTATGTTAAGCATAAATTACTTAATTTTGGAATTAATAAGATATTGAAATGTAAAAAATAAAAATCATTCTTGTAAAGGACACATCATCATAATCGTGACACATTTATAGAAATAAATTACTCCAAAATAATTTCGATTTATTACCAATGAATGATGAGTGCAAGCTGGTTTTGGAAATTCGAGCATAACAGGTTTTAATGGTGGGATATGAAGATAGCGAACAATGTAAAATATGAAAAACAACCAGGATTTCGTTAGGTAGGACAACTCAAAGCTAGACGTCTGTTGAGTGAGACAAGAAAGTTTTGAAAAACGAACTGTTTGAATTGTGCTGCAGATCATTCGATGTGGATGAGAATTCTGAAAGAGACTAATTATTTTAAGATGAATTTATATAAAATTTATTTTGATTATAATACATAGCCACCTAGCGGAATATTATTTCGAAATTTACTTAGTTATATATTTGTAAATATGGGTTCCATTTACCAAGTGAAATTAATAATTTCAAATGAAATTAATAATTTTAACTAGAATAAATTAAAATCAATTAATTAACTGAGAAATATTTATTTACATAAAGCTTAATTATAATTATTCTAAATTTAACCAATTAACATATTTTTTTATGTGAAAAAATTAAACTGAATAATTTAGTAATTTTTGTTTTGTTTTGTATATTCTTCAACGTATAAAAAACTTGAATAGTGAAATGAAAAATCAATGTAAATGAATATTTAATTAGTGATAACCTTACAACTTCCAATATACAAAAAATTTACTGAATAATGAATAAGGTTAAAATGTTGTCTACTACGTAACTACGTTTTGACTGGAGTAATACCAGAAAAAAAAACACACAATAGCATTCATACCATAAAATATAAACTTACAAAATACATTTCGCCTTAAATATCATCCACCCACAGAATTTTCTAAATTTAGATTCCTTTTGTGGGCGACGTGTTATCTTCTTCAAAATAATATATTTACACCAATAAAGATAAATAAAATTTTGTTTTTCTTATTTTATTTTTATTATTTATATGAAATATTTCGGTGGAAAATTATATATATATTTTTTTTAAATTAATTTTATAAATTTTTCTTATTTTTAATTTAATTATAAATAATAAATAATTTAATGAGAATTTAAAGTAATAAAAATTAAAAAACATTTTAGTTACTCTGATATTGGATTTCAAATTTATTATACGTCTTGAAATTAATAAAATTACAATTCAGTGCCTTTCTATTAATGTTTAAATTATTTTCAGAAATCTTTTTTTAAAACCTTTTCACGAGAAATTTTATTATGGAATTTTACATAAAATTTGCATAAATTATATTCACATTATTAAAGAAATTCTGAAATTCTGATTCTGTTAAATATAATAAACAGAAACTGAATAATCAATTATAGATATAAATATTTTTATTCACAATAGATCTACGATGATTCATAGTCTTTCACTATAAAGAAAACCTTAACTTCATTTAATCTATATAAAATTCAAAAGGAAATATGAGTATAATTACTATAATTGGATATGCAAAAAAGAAAAAATGAAATTTGATAATTCCATAACTAAATTTGTTTGATATCATATAGTGTGAAATAAGAGAAATTTAACTTAAACTTGATAGAGTAGACCTCATTAATTACCAATTTAAGCTAATTAATATATTTTTTTATAATGAACTATTATACTGACTACCACCAGACCCTAAGTCTCTATTTGGTTATAATAACCTTTGTATAAATAAAACAACAGCATGGAATCTAATCCTGGATACAGCTCGTTTTCTAGCATTTCCATTAATAAATTGTACGTCCGATTTGAATCAGACTTAACATGAATAATATTTTCTATCATTATACCTGACTCCGATTCCCAATCTCTTAGAAATCTTCCTTAATAAACTAAATATGAGATGTAAATTCCTTCAATCCTGATACAGTAGAGTTCCTTGTTTCATTAATATTACGAATAGTTTAGTAGTTAGACCTTATATGACCTTATTCCATATTATAGATTTGACTTTACGTACTATAGCCGCCCACAATTCTCTTGGTCGTTCGTTACCACATATTGTAAGTATTTCAAATATGTATTTACACATTAAAAATACTTGCTACATGTTGTTCCCATCATCAATGGTTGATGCCGAGGCGTAACTTTGCTGGGGCTAGCTCTTAATGTGTTCTATCGCTTGACTGGTGGTTTTCTTTGTTGGTTATGTTTTTATTTTAATTTCAGAAAAAATGATCTATTAGATTACAATAATTACGAATGTTCTGTTCAACTTGGCGGTAAAAAAAATTATATGGTTAAAATTTCGTATACACAATGTCGAGGTAATGCAATAAAAAAAATCCGTATACGCAAGTGGGTCTATCTTAGAATTTACCGTTTATGTTAAATTCCGTCTTTTTTTGCACTACAAGCAATAATTCCAAAAGGAATAAATTATATTTCAGATTTGAATCAAATTTGGTTTACAGTTTGGTGCCATAATTGTGAACTTATACATCAGGGGTTCGAATTATTATTAAGTTTTTCCGATTAATATTTTATGTATTTTATAGTAATAAAATATGGCACACCGGATAGTTTCTTATGTAGGCAGTAAAATCGGTATTTCGGTAATTCTTTAAGAAATATTTCCAATTGATTTATTGGTTCCAAAAATATATGATTCTAGTTTTCTGCAACTCATCTCATATGTGAAAAACATTTCTTCTGTGCAATCTTTATAATTGTCGGAAACTAAACAAATCCTTTGATTTTAGTTTCTGATTTTTATAAATATAAGTTTCTATGTAGATTTTTTATATTATATTTTTTTTTTGATTACATACATCTTGTAAAATAAAATTAGAGTTCTCTACTTATGAGAATACGAAATTCCTTAAGAAACTACGATTGTAATATTAAAGCTAAAGGAAATTAAATAAAGTGAAATGAAAAAAAGGTCGACAGATGGAAAAGAAACATTTGATAAGCTCTTCAAATTCATTTTTTCAGAACACTTTTTTATCTTATATTTTTTTCGCAATTCGCTTTTGGTTGGTTTTTTTTTTTTTTTTTGATAAACTGAAATTTTTCTTACTATAATATTTTCAAGGATATAGCAATTATGTGACTATGATGACTATACAGCAGTGACAGACAACATTGATATAAATTTGTACCATCAGTTTATATATAAAAAAAAATATATTACATTATAAAATTTTGAATGCAAGAACGGAAGGAATATTCATATTTTTCGTGATACCAAAAATAAAATTATTATAAGATGCTAATTTTAGATAAAACTTGTACAGACATTGAATTTTTGTAATTCTCGTAATATTAAATTGAAATGAAAGTTTTTTTTTTAGATTTCGTCGAATAATTTTAGTAAGTCTTGAAATTATTACGATGAATGATAAAGAACAACTTACAAGAGATTTACCAATGCCATTTTGTTTTTTGTGTGTATAGTAGTTGAAAGGAAATTGTAAATTAATAGTGAAGATTATTTTAAAACCATAATTAAATGTTTATCATTGCTCATCGTAAATTACTTTTAGATTATTATAGCTTTACAAGTTAGAAATTGAAATAAGTAAAATTTGTATTTTGAGAAAATTATTTCATGTTTATAGTTATAGATAAAATCATTTAAGAAAATTGTGGATAGAAGAATTATTATTAAGTTTTTCTTTTTAGAACTCTACTATTTCTGTTGTTGGTCAATGTAAAAGAAAAGTTAAATTTAAATTTGTTGAGGTTGGTTTTATATTATTGCATATTTTATAATTAAAAAAATTGGTTTTGATAATTTAAAGTTTTTTGTTCTTTTTTTAGTTATATGTAAACCAGTGCTTTTTGGAATTATTTTAATCCTTATAATTAATTTAATCACATTTAGTATAATATTTTTCTTCTACTTTTTGACTTTGTTAATTCCATTGGGAAAAATAGCGTTTCAACTAATTTAACAGAGTTGTTAAATAATGCATTATTTTTGTAATACATTTTGAATTAAAATAAGGCATTACTTGTTTTATTAATGCATTATTAATTAAAATAATGCATTAAAAATAATGCATTACTTAAAATAATTCGAATTATATGAATTAAATAAAAATTATTTGAATTATTTTTTAATTAAAAAGAATAATTCAAAAATAATTCAAGTAATTCAATGAATTATTATTTTTTAATTCAAAAATAATTCAAATAATTCATTGAATTACTTTTCTTAATTCAAAAATAATTCAAATAATTCAATTTATTTGAATTATTTTTAATTTGTATAAAATCAGGGCTGGACTGAGAATGAATTTAGGACCGGGAAATTTAAAAATTTCGGCCCTTTTCAATACATTTTGTTAGAACAATCTTCAACAGTCTTCAACAAACTAATCGATAATTTCGTAGGAGACCGCGAGATTGACGTTATTTAAAGGAATTTTATAGTAGGCCATAAATTTTAAGAAAATTTTAAATATTGAAAAAAAAATCAAAAAATTGGTTTTTCCTTTTCTGTGGGAAATTTTTTATTTTTTGATTACATTAATTGTAAGAAAATTTTAAATTGCTATTGTTTTTATGGGAAAAATTAAAAAAAAAAATTGTTTCTGTGGTTTTTTTTTTTATATTTGATATATTTGAATTATTTATGGGAATCATTTTTGATTTAATATTCGGCACTGCCCACCGGGAAACTCCCGGTACATTGGTAGGCCAGTCCAGCTCTGAAAAATGTTCATATTATGTAATTCAAATATATTGAATTACTTGAATTATTTTTGAATTATTTTTGTTAATCCAAAAATAATTCAAATAATTCTTATTTAATTCATATAATTCGAATTATTTTAAGTTATGCATTATATTTAATGCATTATTTTAATTAATTAATTCAAAAATAATTATGAATTTGAATTATATAAAAGTCAATGTATTATTTATAATTAATAATTATTAAAAATAATGCATTGCAAAAATAATGGATTATTTAACAACCCTGTAATTTAACTTCTTTTATAACCGACCATTTTTGTATGTAACTTTTGGGTCATTTTTCTTTTTCTTGAGAGTTTACATTCTTAGGCCTGCTTAACTTGCGTTTCATTAATAATATATGAATTGTTTCCTTCGTGATTTGTATATCGATTGGATCTTGTTCATCTGTCATCTGCCTTAATTCATCATTTCTTATTTTTCTTGGCCAGATAATTCTGCATATTATACGTAAACATTTAGTAATACCTAGAGTTTTTATACGTTCGTCTTTCTTACTAACAATTTTTGATTTAAAGTAAGTTTTTATTACACTTAACAATATCTAAATATATTTAATTTTATAGTTATAGTGAAATTTAGTGTTGTTTAATTAATTCATCCAATTTAAATTAACATTGTAATACAAAACTTTATATATCAGAATTCAATATAAATTTTATTTTCTAAATGATAAAATTAATTAATTTCTTTGTTTTTCTGTATTAATATCGTATTATCATTATCGTATATTTTAATGTCTGTCAAATTAACATGACTGATTTGTTTTTAGTATAACGAAAAAAAAACTAATACAATTTTCATTTTTGTATTAAATGGAAATTAGAAAACAACATCATTTAATAAATACACGCAAACCAAATATCTAATTAAAACTAATTTCACTGACAGTAAAATGTATTCTATATTCAAATGTCTATCTATTTAGTACTAATTCTATGTATCACGCGAATATTTAGGAAGGATATTATTTGTGACAAACCTATAAAATAGTAAATAAATACATTTACAGAATTTACCTTAAATAATATAGAAAGTGTAGAATTTTCAAAATAAAAGTATATATTAAATAGATAAAATTAACAAATTGGGTCATAAAAATATCATCTCAATAAAAATAGCTAACAAATTTAGAAAATTTCATTGTATTAAAATTATTTATACTATAAATTGAAAATATATTTTCAAATTTTCACATATATAGATAATAATTTGGTAAAGTTTTAATTAAGAAGTTGATTATTTTATATAAATAATTGATTTAAGTAAACGTTAATTAACTTTGAAATTATGTGGTATAGTTTAAATCAAAGATTAATTACAAACTTCTAAATATCGATTTGTATAATTTGATAAAATATTTTCTATGTGGTAAATATATAGTATAAAGTCTTAGTTTCCTTAAGGAATAACATTGTGTCAAATGTGAAGCATTAGATAAAGTAAAATAAGATAAAGTAAAATTTAATAATTCAGTAATTATACACTTTGCAAACTCAAAAGTATATATAATAGTGATAATGTTTCTATTTTAGTTAAAATTTAGACTACATAGTAATTTTCTTTGAATAAATATATTGGTATCAATCAAATTACTTCTTACAATTATATAATAATTAAATCTTTTGATATTTAATTACTAATTTATTGTATTATATTATATACCAGAATTTAGTAAAATTTTAAATTTAAATAATATATATTTCGTTTAAAGACTCATTTAACAGATATTATAATTTTCCCTTTGAAATGTCAATCTTTGTGTTTTTAAATTTTTTTTTTTTTTATAGATTATGTAAATTTAGTCACCCTCGCAATGTAGAATAGTAAAGACAGTGGGTGATATTACTTACCAAATATTGCATCATCGCCAAGCACACAATATCAGTGTTGTGTCTGGTAATCACCGATTTTCGAATATTTTAAGGACAAACATTTGTTATTCCTATAAAAAATATCGAGAAGGTTACAAAATGCTGCAAAATTTCTGCAAAAAATGCTGCAAAATTTCATATTGATATAATTAACAATAGTTACTGTATTGATACCGCGAATACTAATGAAAATTATTGAATTATTAAATGATTATGACTAACTAGTAAACTTGTTTTTAGGCTCCTGTTGCAGATTCCGAGCAAATATACTTAATTATCACAAATCCCCCTTTTTAAAAGGTCCACTTTATGTAAAAATTTAAACAAAGAAATTGAAAACCTCCAACTTGGTATGATGCATAGTTGTTTCGGTGTAATATAATTATTATTATAAATTCATGTGATAAAATTCAGCAAAATTCATTTAAATAATAATTGATTAAATTTTGACCTAAGTTATTAAAATTATCCGTTTAAGGGAAACTGGAATTTGGCGATCTATTTAATATCTGCTATACAATATTCTAAATAAATAAATGTCATACTTGCTGAATAAGTTGTATAAATAAATAAAATTAACCTAAATTAATTTTTATATAGGGCAAAGGTTAATAAATTAAATTGTTTACTTTATGATCTATATTAATAATTTATTACGTAATACATTAAAAAATTAATTGCATAAATGTATCGTAAATAAAATTTAATATATACATAATTTTTTTTTATGGGTACTACATATAAACATATTTAAATTTATTTACTTTCCCTTGATAAAATTAATATAATTTTGATTCATTATAAAATATTATATTTATGTACTCGTACCTATAAATAATTTTATCCTTAAAGAGTAATTGATTACTTTGAAATTAATACCCCATACAAATCAATATAAAATAATTTTTCTGTCCCTTAAGTGACTCTATATTACTTGACATTTTCTACAATGTCATTGAAAACTAATCAACTTAATGAAAATAACCTTTTAACTTCAAATAAGTATTAGATTACAATCTTTTGGTGGGTATATAAAAATGAATTGGGTTAAACCCAAAGTTTTTATTTTTTTTTATCACCATTTATAATCTTTAATGTCACCTAAAAAGTGAAATTTATCTAATATAATAGAATGAAATTAATATATCTATAACTAATGATATTGATATTAACCATCAACAGCTGGAATAAATTTTTGGTAAACTTAAAGCTAAGCAAGATATCATCGTACAAAATATTTATCTTTACTGAAAAGTAAATCCCTTAAGTCGTTTTTAATGAAAGTAATTTTTAATATTATTTTTTAAACTTTATAATTTCAGTTGATGATATTTAATAGTTTTTATTTTTGGTTTGCTGAATTTAATTACACATTCTGTAAAGGTTAGACAAGATATTTGATTAAATAAAATAAAAGAATTCAATTTTGTTATAATTTTCAATAAAATAGTTAAATTTTTGAGTATTATTTTAAAATTCATTACAAATACTTAAATAATTTTACAAATTGATTAAGTAAATTCTTTTTTTTGATATAATAATTATGATATAAAATTAAATTTTGTATTTACATAATTTGTAGTAATTATTAAGATTTTCAAATGCCACTTTTTATGGCATTTGTAAACACCGCAAAATGGCTCTGGTCCAATAACTGCGGTGCTAGCACCCCTCTTTGCTAGAACGTCCGCTTCTTCGTTACGTTCGATGCCTACATGAGCTGGTACCCATTACCAATGTTACTCTATTGTTGTTGCTAAGAATGATTAGGTTTTGAAGACATTGCCATACCAGTTCGGATCGAATCCCATACTTTTGCACATTTTGAATCTGGGTTTTTATATATATTTATATTTAAAATTAATTTTTATGATAATTTGACTTTCATCAGAATTTTTTTTTAAAAAAAATAAATAAAATATCAAATATTATGAAGAAATTTGTGAAATATTTTTTAAAATGATGTTCAATTTAAAATTTCTTTACGAAATATCAACCATAAGAATATAATATTTATAAAATTTAGTTCAAAAGTTTTAAAAACTTATTTTTATATTTATTGTATACAATATGTACATATCGTAAATTCCATAAACTTAGCTACTATAACGTTGGGCTAACTCAAAATTCGTAGTTATATTATAACAGTGTTTGGTAAACCAATTTCAGAAATGTATCATATCAGAAAGAAGGATAAAATTTCAGATATCAAGAATTTAAGACATGAAGAATGCATTTTATATAATAAGAACTTACTGAATTTTATAATTTCAAATTAAATTAGAAAAAGTTATATTTCGATTAACAACTACTACAATATTTTCTTCAGCTTTATTTTGTGTTGAATATCCATTCAACACAAGGAAAAGCTGAAGAATAATTTTACATCCACAAGCAGTTCCCTTTTTTGAAAATTCTGTTGGCTGTAACATACAGTTGGCTGTAAGTTATTTAGTTGTCAACTAAACCACCTTTACATCAAATAAGAACTAATTAGAATTTCCATAAATAAATAGCATATAAATTTAAAAATTACCTTTTAATTTATAAATAGTTTATATAATAATTGAAATTAAATTGAAAACAACACTTTAAAACAATATATTTCTTCCCTCAATTACTTATAGCTTCTACTTGCATTATAAACTGGATGATCCAGTTTTGATGATGTTCAGTTCTTTAGGAGTAAGGAAATATTTACCAAAGATATATAATCTACACCTTGCGAGTGCCTCGCAGTGGCTGAGGATGTGTTCTGTCGTTTATTTGTCATTTAGGCAGAGGGGGGAGATATCTGTTTCAGCCAGATCCATTTTGTTGATGTGGTAGTTCAATGATCTATGTCCTCTCATGAGGTCTGTTAGTGTTCTTATGTCCATTCTCGACAATCTACATAAAAATTCATTTGAGCAAAATCCATTTTTTTTTCGACTAGTCTCTCCATCACAACACTTCAAAATTATTCCATAACTACACGTAAAACTTTTTGTTCGGTTTTAAAAGTTTCTCTTCAGAATGAATATCTACACAGAGTTGAATGCATCTCCCTAGTTGTTAGTTTGACTTCATGGATATGAACGCATATAAGAAATTAAAAATTCTATACAACATTATATAAAAAAGAAACTATTTAATGCTATCATGTTTTACAGATTTATAGTAATTTTCATTTAATACACTTTAAAGATATTATAAACGATGTCAATTCAATTAGTATTTAAGAGAAACAACTATTTTGTCATAAAAATGTAAAGTGTAATAAAAATTATATTTATTTACAGACTTTCAAAAATATATTTGATATTTTACAAAATCCTGGAAAAATATTAAAAATTATATTTATATAAATAATTACAGTGAAATAAAAGATCTCTCATAAAAACTATGTAATTTAAGTTATTATATTTAACATTCATACTGAAAATATATGAATTAAAATTTTAATTTCGAAATCATTACTACTACCAACCAATACACATTACGGTGTACGGTTTACGAACATATCCTAAATAATTTTAATTTTTTTTAATTAATTTAATAAATTTATGAATAAATTTGAAATAAAAAGCATTAATTTGTTCTAATTACTTGACATATACCAATTAAATATGAAATTCTTCTTAAAAGTTTTTAAAATATATTAAAAATACTTAATATTTTTTTTTAAAAAAAGTTATTAGTAATTGAAAGTTCCTTTGCATAAATGAAAAATTCAAATAAATTTAATATACTAGCTATAAATTGGTAAAAATTTAATTAGATCCTTTGAATTATTATTAATGTAATATGATGTTAAATTTAAATACAATGTTATTATTATCCTTAAATTTGTATATTAGGATATTAACTAAAAGATAGACTTAGATTCAAGGAAACCTTTTTTATTATTTTCCCTTTTATATATTATAATAAATTTATCGGATAATTCATAAATTTTATACATAATCAAGAAAAAGGATATTACAATAAATTATAAAGAAAATAATGTTTAAATATATTTTTCTGCAAAGTTTCAAAGATTTTATTTTTAAGCATGAAATTATAATTAAAAGTATGATTTGTTTTCTGTTTTAAATTTATCTAAATAATAATAAAATGTCAAAAGTTAATCTTTTGTATTTAACTGCCGAGAACAGATACAATCCTTTAATGTTTGTGGTAACAAAAGGAACTTATTACTTGTGTAAATTAAATTTCTTATCCTATTTAAAAATTTCTTAAAGGAACAAATTAACTAATTGATTTAGTATATATAGATTTAATAAATATTTTGAATAATTTTTAATTCTGGAATCTCTATTTTCTTAGTGAACATTGAACTATATATTAGTCTTTTCTCTATATCTGTATAATAAGCAAATAGTGTCTAATTTAGTAACATTGGCTTGTTTTCGTTGCTGGAAATTTAAAAATATAATTATATAATATGGAAAATACATTTTTTCATAGGATGTAAGAAAGTGAACGAAATCAAGCTGAAGGATAAAAAATATCCTTATTTTTTATATATTTTCTTTTAACACAGACACATTCTATTAATATCTCTGTTTTTGCTTGGGTTCGCTTAGCCAAACAAATAATCAGTGTCATTCTAAATTCCCCATTTTCTATGAGGGGAATATGATATACTTCATACTTGTGTCCGAAATTGATGAGAATTAGATTAGTATAATAAATAATCAATTAGATAATAGATTTTTAATTATACTAATTAATTTATCAGACTAATCTTTATATTTAATCTTTGTATTACAGAAGATTTTAATTCAACATTAAAATAATTTTATAATTGGAAAATTATTATGGTAATTATTAAAGTTTTTTCCCAAGTTTGAAACTAGAACGGTAAGCTTGTTTAATAAGTAATTTACATATGAAGGTTTATCTAATTATATATCGCAATTGCCATCAATTTTGTCATTTAAAATAATGAATTCTTTTGTAAAGATTGAAAAGTCAAATTTTAATAATTTTTTTTATATTAAATTTTGTTGGAATGATATTTTTTTAATAAAATTAATGATTATTTTATACAATTTAATTGTATTCAAAAGATAATTTTAATTTTTTGTATATAAAAATGCTTAATTGTAGACAAAGAAGTATATTATTAAAATAATACTTTCAAACATCTAAAGTTACCAATTAAATAAATTTAAAATATTAAATGCCATCAATTTCCAACAGGATTTATCAGTTGCAGTACCAAAGTAAAACGTATAATTTATATAGAGAATTAATCATTGAATTAACGATAATATTTTTTATGATTTCAATCTTTATTTAAATACTTTATCAATATTCAAAATTCGGTAATCAAAAAATATGTTTTCGATTTTGGAAAGTGGAAAAATAATGAACTTCCATCAGCTTCTAATATTATTTTAATATGCCAATTATACGAATATTACATAAAATAACATAAATTGTCGTTTACTAAAAGTAACGATAAAAGTATACATCATATAAAATTCCTTTTAAAAAATTCACCATCTAATGTTAATTTTACATACAATTTTCATTGATAATAATTAATTTTACAACAATTTTATATAATCTATATAAAGAAAAACGAGTAGCATAGGTAAAACTCTAATCTTAAATTTAGAAATTGCATCAATTTACAACCACTATTTTTATATTTATGTAAGCGGATATAACAATTTCCTTCTATGTATTTTCATCTACCTGATGTAAAGTAGTCTTAAGAGGACAAGTTAAAAAATTTATATGAAAATTACATGATTTTATAAAAAAAAACAAGTATTATGTACTCAATTAGAGTATCCTTTTACATAATATATTTTTTATAAACTAAAAATAAAATACTATAAGGTCTTATATTTTTTAGAAAAACAAGTGATGTGTTTTAAGTAGAAACAATATATTTACAAAACAAAAGAGGCTATACAAAAAAGGTCACATAATAAACTAAAAGTGTATATGTGTTAGGATCCAATTAAATTGTCCTGAGTATCATTTTTGTTTTGCCAGGGCAAGAGTTGTTAAGTTGATAAGGGAATTAATTTTGTTTGGTATGAAATGAATTTTAAACATAAATTCTGATGAATTCATTTACATTTACATAAATTTCTATATATAACTTAATTTAGTTTTAAAATTTCAGGAAATTTTTCAATTTATATATTTTACGATCCGAAAACAAAAATTATTGTAAATAAATGCAATTAAATATAAATAAAATTACAATTTATCGAAAATAATCAGTAGAAATCTTTTAATTTCTAATCTTATTCTTCTTTTAAAGCAATTTATGAGAATATGTTAAAAAGATTATGAAATTATTTTTAAAAAACCTAAATTTTATTAGTGTAAAATTGCTTATTTAAAAAATTAAAAGAATATGTTAAAGTTTAAGGCAGATAAATATAATGTTGAAAAGAATGTAATATACTTAAATTTCATTTTATATACGAATGAAATTAATTTAAATTATTTCAATGGATAGATAGATAGATTTATTCACACCCATAGACCGGTTGTATTAGGCCATGCTGCATTTGTCGATATAGTTAATCGAATCTTCTTCTGACTTCTTGGGGTTAATTAACAACTGAACTTTTACTTCACATATTTCAGTCATGAATTAGTAAGTAATCAAAACAATTATTACGCAGGTTCCTGATACATAGACAACTCATCTCCAGAACTTCTATGTAATAATACGGTACATGATAGTATTTAAAAACGGTAATCCTGTAGCATTCAGTGGCCTTGATAAGCATGTTTTCTTGTTCCCAAGTAAACCCAGTTTTTATTAAGTCGCGTCATTTTTTTTAGATGCGAGTATATTTCCACGAAAGTTAGCTGTCCAATTGAATCTGCGAAACTATCTATCGATTTGGCGGCGTATAATATTGTCAACGATACTTGGGATCAATATCCTCAGTGTGGTCAAACCAAACTATGTTGGCCGCGCCTATCCAAGAAGAAATCTGAGATCGTTCTATCCACAGATAGAAATATCTGTAGGAAACTCATTGGTCTCCTTACTGGCCGCTGTTGGATCGGTAAACACGGTACTCACCTTGGAATTCCCATGGACAGCTTATGCCGCTGTGGGGATGAAACTATAGAACCCACACTGGAACATTTAGTGTGTGATTGTGTAAGGCTTGCGCGCGTCAGGTATTAATGCTTCGGACGTGACGTACACGTACTGCACGGTTGGATGTCTCTTTTAACACTACCTTTATGGAGAACTATTCTCTTCATAAAGGTAAGTAGAATTTTTGATAGGATTAGTGCTTAGTTTTTGAACCTTGCATAGGGACCACAATGGATCCATCGAGATCTCTCGTGATGCGTGTTGAACTTGTATCTTCACGACGCACCCTTCTTAACCTGACCTAACCTACCCGGGCGATAATTCCTTGTACAAGTTTACAGATAAATTAATTTATTAAAATTTATATTTATTATATGTATATGTATTAATTAGCGTAATATAAATTATAAAATTAAAATGAATGTAACAAACATGTTTCAGTCAGGATTAGTATACTAAGGATTATTTTACTAAATTATTTAACATTGTGAATTTTGTAATAAATAATAAAAAAATGTTGCAAAAGAATTTCGTATGAGATTTTACTTCTGAAAATAGTGAATATAAGCTAAATATTTCTATTAAAATGTATATAAGATAAAAACACATTTATATAAATATCACTAAGTACTAAGCACTCGTGTAATTAAGAAGCAAACAGAAGATTTTCTTAGATATACGAAATTCATCACTGTTTACTTAAATAAATATCGTGTGTAAAGCAAACAGTAAAGACAAGTATCAATATTTGGATATTTCTTAAAATTGTTGGCATTTAAAAATGACTGGGTAATTTTTATATAATATTTTCCAAGAAAATCAAATTTAACACAATTTTTTTTCCGAGAAATAAATTATCTTTAAATCATTAAGATCACATTATATTAACATTTACATTAATTTTTCGTCTTGTATAATTTTAATATTCATCCTTATACAAATAAATAAAGGAATTTTCTATAAACAAAAATTAATAATAAAATATTTATTTTATATATAATTGTAAATTCTGAATTAATTTCCTAAAAATAAAATGATTATTCATTTTGTATTTATATACAAAAAATAATAATTACAAATTACCTAAAATCTTTAATTTTTCATACAAAAAAAAATTACATAACATTTTTCCTAAGAAATTATCTTTTCCTTGTTCATCAGATCATTATTAATTCAGTATTTTTTTTTTTATATTCATTTCAAATGATAAATCTACCAAAAATCTTAAATCTACTGTATATAGATAGAGATTATTTGTCAATATTAAAGCTTTCAAGCCTTAAGATTTAACATTGATAATTTTTAAATCTACCAAAAAAAAAAAACAACAACATTGAACATGACATTACATTCAAAAGTTGTAATAGCTACAAGAAAAAGAAAAAAAACCACACCTCAACAATATTTTCTCTTAGAAGATTATTTCCTTTTTAAATATTTTATGAATCTATTTATATTTTCATCAAGGATCTTGTTATTTTTATTTTGTATCCATCTCCCTGTTGCTTCCACATTATTAGATATATATATTTTTTTCGTACTGACTTATTAAGTAAAAATCAAAAAAAAGAAAAATTTTCAGTACGCGTGATATCCTCTTTATGAAGTTCTATCATGTTTACAAAAAACAGAGTAATGCCACCATTTGCTTTTAAAATTTCAACGCGTGATTTATAAAAACCAAAAGAAATGGTGTAATCGGATATTTTTGTTGTTGTATATTATTAAGACACTAACCGCACATTGTCTCTCAAAATAAAAGACGTGTTCCACTGAATCATTTAGGATGAGAAATGAAAACATTAAATTGCTTAAAACTAGCTGAATTTTTTGTATTGCTTTCATATAATCTGGGAAATTGTAATTTTTTTTTGTAACGTTGAAATCGATTTAAAATTATTCTCCCACAAAATAGATAGACATGAGGTGAAAAGAGATTGAAAATGAACACAGATTACTGTTGAATTATCAAATACATATGCCAGCCACTATGTGTTTCACAAATTTACCAAAATTTTTTTTTGTATAAATACCGGACACAAAATTTTATGCTGTAGTATAAAATGGAAAGTATTTTACGTTGCCTTTATTTATTTTTAAGCATTGTGTTATTCACTAATGAAGTCATTTGAATTTTATGCCATTTTTTGAGCTCTTATCTGTTTTGAACTGAATTAAACTTTTGGATTTTGCTTGTTTCAACACATCATTATTAATTATATATGTATATATTATTTATATAAAGATTTTTTGTTGAAGTTAAGGATGAAATTTTATATTAAATTCGATATAACATAAAGATAAACTAAATATTTTCTAGATATTTTAAATGTTACAAACTAAAGTGATGATAAAATTTTATGTATATTTAACATGTTTGTCATTATGTTCCAATTTTCGATAAAATGTGATTCAATCCTATATAAAACTTTGTATATGTCATTAATTTCATTCTACTATTTATTTATATACATTGAAATTATTTAACAAAATTTTTGTAAATTTTGTATAAATTTTATGAAATTCAGAAGAATTACTAAATCAGTGGCTGTAATACTAAAATTTATAATATCTATAATGGTTGGTTCAACGGGAGGATTATATTTATAGATAGGAATCATTGTACGGACTATATACGGTCGTTGAGACAGTAGTACGAACCTTCGCCTCCCTACTGCGACCTAAATAGATTCATTGTGTTCTACACTATAATCGGTAATCAATTTGTCTATTGTATATATCGATGTCAATAGTGGACAATATCAAATTAAAAAGCTATCCTGCAAATAACTGCAATGCATTTATAAAAAACTTTATGAATTTGTATTATTTTATTAAATTTATTAATTTATATTATTATTAACATTTTTAAAAAAGGTGATTGTTTATGCTTAATGAAACCTGCACATATTTTTATAATTTATATTCCCAAAAAATCTGATTATGAAAAGTAATAATTTTATTTAAGGTGGTAAATGTAATTAAATTTATGAATTTCAATTCAATAATTTAATGTAATTAAATTATTAATTTCATTTTGAAAGGTTTGTAATTTATAATGCACTTTCATTTTAATACAAAATTGGGCACAACATAAATTCTGTAATATTATAAAATAATTTGTTGCTTCTGTATAATACATAGTCGTATTGTAATGTAACTGCAATTATTATGGCGTCATTGATAAATTCTGAATATGACGCAATTTGTTTGATTCTTTTACTAATATTTATAAATATATTAAATATTTTTTTTTATTACATACTTTACGATAAACCCAACTTCGCTGGGCAAATGCCTCTATCAATTTGTATCAATGAAATGAAAATTTTTAGCTATGTGAGAAAGGTTTATGTATGTGGTAACCTACATAATAACCTATAAATCTAAGTTGGTTAGGATCAAACTTTGTGTCTAAAAAAAAATTCATATCATATTTGGGTCCATAACTTATCAAGGGGTCCAAGTAAAAATTATTTTTTGAGAGGTACTGTCAAGATATTTTAGCAATTGTTTTTTTATTTGAAAGAAGACATTAGTGCGCATTATAATTGTAAACATTTTTCATAAAATTGGGTTTTAGAGCAAATTAAAAAAAAAAATCTCTTTTCAGAGGCTACAGGTTCCAATCCTGTGAAGCTACGAAAACTTTTTACAACTTGTGTTAAAGCTCTATCTATTACCTATCCAACAAAACTAAAACTAGTTTTTTCCGTGGACCCCTTGAAAAGTTATTGATCCAAACATGATATTACTCTTTTTTAGAGGTCCCACTAGCAAATAGTTAATATCACAAATACGGCGACAATTCCTCGGGTGTTAATAACCTGCAGCTGGAAATTTGCCTAAATTAAAAGAATTATTGACGAAGCCTATGTTTAACAATTTAGCAGAAAATAATGCAGAGAAAATAGAATAATTAAATTTAAATTACAATAATTACATTGCTACCAATTAATTAAAATTATGGTTATTTATATTTAATTGGATTTTTTTTATAATAAATTTGTTTATTTTCTGTATCTCTAAAATTTAATGTTTTAAATAACTTGAGGTGAGTTTGAAATGTGAATAAAGGAAATTTTAATTAATTGTTTATTCTTTGAAGTTTATAAATTAGATTTACAAATATGCTTAATTTAGTGTCAATTCAACTATTTACTTATAATTCATATATTTTTATACAATTTTCAATATAATTAAACTGCGATTTAATAAAATGATTTTTTTTTTAAGAAAATTAAATAAATATGTCCAAAAAAAATTCCAAAGTTAAAAAAATTAATTGATAAAGAAAATTATATTCAAAATATTAAAGTTTCATTATAATTTATTATTTTAGGCCTTATGGAAAATAATGAAATATATTTTTTTTGGAAATTTTTAATCAATAAAATTAGTTTTCTTTTTCACAAAGTTTAGAATAATATTTAGTAATTTTAATTATTATTATCAAAATATAATTATCGTATAATTATTTAGATTCTAGATATATAATAGATTTATCAACATTTAATAGTATAACCCCTAATTTAGATCAATTTAGCATTCAATAACAAAGACATTTTCATGATTTTTAAATTCTATTATTTGTTATGACCCCATTTAATTTTTTCTCATATTTTTGAGTGTAATAATTTTCATATTCTTCTCATATCTTTTTTTGATCATTTTTAGAACGCTGTGTGTATTATATAAAGTGGGACTACGATAGCGAGTATTTGAAGATTTTATTTTCCCTCGCAATTAAGCCAATTGAAATTTAACATAACTTTTTAATTCCAGATTTGTTAAATTGATAAAAAATATATGAACTTTAATGTTCAGTTTCACAGGGCAAACTTAATCTCAATATTAACTGAAATAATTGTGTGGTTTAAACTAAAGTAATCAAAATTTGGATAGAATATAGTTCAGATCTCACTTTTACTTATCCTCCAAATATATACTCAAAATTTCAAAAGATTTATTTATTAACTCTACGCGTTTGAAAAATAGTATTTTTATTATTCGGTACAGATGAACTTTTTATAAGCTCATGTGGATCCTCTTATGTATAGAAAAAACAAAATCTCGAAAAAAAACTTTATAAATTTCAACTCCGCCATAAAACTTTAAATGCTATTAATGTATTTTCATAAAATATATCAAAAAATAACCTACACAATAAGTTATATTAAAATTATATAAAAGAATTATTATTTTAGCAAAATTTAGAGATCCACCAACTAAGATATTTCCATGATTTTTTATGACCTTATTTAATTTTTTCATAAGCTTATAATGTAAAGATTTTATATATTATTTTTGTCCTTTAAAAAAATATTTTTGATAGTCTAAAAAAGCGAAAAATTCTTAATAATTTTTCATTAATGAAAAACGTGACCTCCATAATATTATGGATATTCACCTGAACTGCATAAGACATTTATGTATTATTTCTAGAGAATTTGTGAATACTACTTTTATGTGGGTACTAAATCGAAGAACAATTTTGCATGTTCTAAAGACAATTAATAAAAGTTTTAACTAATTATGAAATATAGAATTTTAAAAATATGTGAAAATATATTTCTTCATGATTTTATTTTTTATATGAATTTTATCATAGCTAAATTTAAATATATTTTTTATAAATATTAATTTCCCAAATGAGAAATTATTTTCCTAATTATTACCACAAAAACTATTGATGATAAATTAAAACCCTTTAAAGAACCATAATTCAATAATATTAATTGATTTATTTGAATGTAATTCCTCTGTATCTCTTGTGGTCTTTTATTACAATTTTGTTCAAATACCATAATATTTTTATATAATCAAAACCCTCAATTAGTCCTCTTTTTTGCGGAAATACGATTAGCCATAAAGTCTTTTATGTTTTGTATGCTTGTTAATTTTAGTATATGCTCATCAGTCATCATAAATAAAAACATAAATAATAAAAAAAAAAAATCTAGTATTTTTACACATGTCTTTTGTCCAGTTAAACTTTGTTTAATAACTTTATACTATAGATTTTTTTTTTATTTGTCCACTACAGAACATTGAAATAATAAATTTTATCTACAAATCTGTGGCACTGCCACAGTTTGTCATCACCAGAATCATATTTTGATTTTTATGTTTCGTATTATTTATGTATACATGCTTAACACAAAATTATGAATGATGTTCGTGGTGATATTTATATTATATTTAGTACGTACATCAAACAAATATTTTTTTTATCTAGTCATAGTCCATGTAGAGAATTTCAAAATTGGATGATAGACTATTGTCATATAAATTTATAATTTGATTTTCGTTCCGGAAATTTGCTTAAAGATACTAACTAAATAAATTGGTTAATGTATTGTATTTCCTCATCATAAATTTCAGTCTGTATTAGCTATTAGGAGTATTTTTAAATTCTGATATTCCAAATAAATCGACAATATTAATTATTACAATTTCACAGTTTCAATTTTTTACTGTATTACTTACAATTCACACAATATAGTTCAATAATTATTTAATACAAAACTTGTCTATATACATATATCTTTAAAACACCTAAGGCAACAGTTAAGTCCACCTGTTGACAAATTATTTAGGTGTTCTAATTGCATAGATATTTAGTGTAATTAAGTTGTCAAGATGCCAAAAACAATTATTTTAACACTATTAGATAGAATAATAGAAGAGCATAGAAAAAAAAAAATTAACTCTTAATAGTCTTGGACGTTATAAATAGCCATAATATTTTTAGTACTTAGAGGTAAAATTTAATTATTTTCTTAATTTTACTTTGAACAAAATATTCTTTTGATATTTTCATTTACTTGTCATGTACAATATTTTTACGTCCAGTAAATTATAAAAAAAATAGAAAAAATCATTTTTTATAAAAAAGCCCTGAGTTAAATTACACTAATTAAATTTAATTTTTTAAAAGTATATTATAATTGAAATATATATCATAGTTTATGTAATTATAATTGTTTAGAATAATGAAATTAATGACATATTTTAAATTTTAATGCAACACGAAATTATCATTAAAATCTAAATGATATTTGAATAATGAATATAATAATTTAATAAAATTATTTATAGCTTTAAGGTATTTTAAAAATGATTTTAATAAAATCTATTTTAGAAGTGCAACATTGATTATACTATAGTAATTTCTACATAGATATTTATTTTTATAAAGATAACCAAAAATCGCTTATATCATAATAATATCAATTAAAAATTGATTTGTGAAAATTAAGAATTGTAATATTTGTAAAAGCTAAGTATAAATTTAAAATTAAAGATCTTCTTTGTAACCAAATATATTAAAAATATGATTACAAAACTTCCTAAGCTAAATACAAGAAAAGTTGCTCAAAATTGAACCATGTCTGTACTATTAAAGGTCAATATATGCAGGATATATATAAATAATAAAAATACGAAAACATAATTTCGAAAAAGCCATAATTTTCTATATCAAATTATAGAGGAAAATTTTCATTTTTAAAGTATAGCACATAATATCCTACATAAAACTACATAAATCTTACATTTAATATAATAGAACAAACCTCAGCAATAGTTAAAAAAGAAATCCTTTTCAATATGATATCCCTTGAAATTAAGAATATTGTCATAAGCAAATATAACATTTATGAGAAAATTTATATCATAGTTTTCATACATAAAAATTTATATATATGGTAATTAATTCGATTTATGATAGTATGTATTATAGTTTACATAAAATTTATATATATATAAAATAGTAAAATTTATTTTAAATATAATATAAAATTTATATTTATATTTAATCCCAAATAGAACATAATTAATGTAATAAAATGATCTAACATCTAATAATAAAAAAAATCTTCTTATAATTTATAATAGACAGAAATTTCACAAAATTTGACTTGATGATGGATTTAACAACAAATTGGTTTAAATCTTCTGCTTTTGGTTTTTTGACCTTTTGTCTAGAAAATCATTTAAACAATTCAGATTAATTCTCTAGAGTATAATATTTTCAAAATTTTTATTATATTTTATTTTAAAGTGTAAATTTTATATTTAAAATTTCAATAATAATGATGAGAATAATTAATTAAATTATACCCAAATTAATTATATTTATTTAAGATTAAATTTGTTTATAAAAATTCTTTAGCTTATTTATAGAAATTAAAATGTTATGTTGTGGTGTTCAAAATATAAATCCATGATGAATATTTATAGAAACAATTATGGTAACCTTCCTTTTTGGTTTTAACTGATTTTTGTTGAACCTTTTTATTATATGTATTTTATAAAGATCATCCTCTTATCCTTTTTGGGGGAATAATAAAAATTTATTTATATTCAGATTTTATTAAATGAGCTATATACAGGGTGGGTCAACTTGAACTGACTGCTACAAAACGTTTAATCTTCATTGTCACTCACATGGTGTGGGCTGTGGTACCATATTTCTGAAACTATATATTCCGGATGTAATTTTTGCTTATCATGATCCGGTATACAGCTCTAGAAACGGTTTGTGAATGTTCATTGTAATTTTCAAAAAAAATATGGACCGATATGAATCTATTTTCCATAATTCCACTCGAAACAGTGCATTTTACAGGTGTGCATGTTCTTGGATTTTCCGTACCCCAAATTTGGCAGTTCTTTTTTTTTTGCATATCAATTTAAATGGAAAAATCATAATCACTCATAATTAAATTCTTTAAAAAGTTGTGATTATCTGCAAACATAATAAAATTGAAATTTTTTGACACGTTCTTGCACTGAGAATGTAGCCATTATAAAACCTAATAAAAGTCTTTATAATCTGTAAGGTCTGTAAGTAACAAAAATAAAGACGTAAAAGTTTCAAATTAATAAAAACTGTCAGTTCAAGTTGACCCACCCTGTATAAACATTATATTTGTCTGTGTAATTAATTTAACAAATCTATATAATAAAATTATTTAAATTTTCACCGAACTAAATGTAATCAGTTTTTTTTTGTGTGTAAAGCTTAAATTTTGATTATTTACGTAATATCAACAAGGGAATTTGAACCTTACTGAAATGTAGCTCAACACACTAATATGTTGTGTTACGCAGAATTTTCTAGACCTCAAAGTCACCAAAAAAATAATAAAAAACATTCGGTTTACACTTTAAAAATAAATACAACATTTTCAGAATTTAAATATTTATTGTTTTGTATTGCTTGCAGCTTAAATACATAGTGGATTTAGTATAGTTTTAGCGATATTTGAGATACTATCACTTTAGCTCACAAAATTAATGTTGTAATACAACTAAATCAATAATATTTCGTAGTGTATTTAATATTATTCTGACAGTACTGTACTAAGATAAAAATATTAAAATGAATGCACACCTGTAGCGTGTAGATCATTAATATCCAGGTTTTTAAAAAACTGAGATATTACAGATAAAAAATTGTGACAACTAAAATACTAATTGGATATTATTAATATCCAAATATCTTGTAGCCATCAAGTTCATTACAAATTTAAATCATACAGAATTATTTCGCTTTATTACGAGGATTTATGATATATCTAAAAGTGTTATGATGGAAATATTAGTTGAAAATAAAAAATAATGATCAAAAATGTGCCAAAAATTCCAATTCATTTGTCGGTCGGTGCATTAGCGTCCTTGGTCGCGATGAACTTTTATGATTTTGTTGTGTACAAAGCACTGTTTTAACAAACTCCAAGCGTTGGATAGATTTAGCCTATTTTTCATTGCTTTAGAACTTCCTTAAATATATTTATTTATTTAAGGAAGTAATATGAAAAGACGATATCTTATGAAATTATTCCTTTTTGTTGAAATCACATAAGCAAATCCATTTTCACATCTTTATTTCCTAATAAATTATTTTAAATTAAAAAAATACATTCCAATTTTGCTATATATTCTTTTATAAAGTATTTGATTAAGTTATTCAAATATTACACAACCGAGAGTTAAATTCTTCCCTACATGTAATTCCCTGTCGTATTAAAATTTAATCTAAGAAAAGGTACGTTAATCAACTTAAAATTAATATTTGTCATCTTTTTTCTTTCATTAAAAAAAAAATATATTTTATGCTAAGACAGTATAAAAAAAACCCTTTCAAAAATTTATTCATGACTTAAAATTAATGATATTCATAATAAAAATATTTAACATTTATTAAAAAATAAAAAAAAAACGAAAAAATAAAATGAAACTTTTATCTATATACAAAAACGCGTATATAAAAACAAACCAAAAACACATATTACAATAAATTTTCCTGGTTCATTATTTTTCATGTCCTTGGATATTGTATACATATATATACATATAAATATTATTATATTGGATTAGTGCTGGGTGGATGGGGTGTGTTTGTTAAATAATTAAGCTTTCATAAATATACTTTAATATACGTTGTAACGTTATTATTCTTATATACATATATGTATATAAACGTAAATAAAAACAGTTTTAAAAAGAAGTCCTATTATGAATTTTATCGAATTGATTTTCGAAATTGGTGATATATACAAAGATTTTGATTATTTTTTTCGATATCAGAACAACGGATGATTGGAATGATAATTCGGTACAGTTATTTTACAATCAAAATCGTCTCATTAATAAGGTCTGTTCTATTATATTAATAATCTTTATTTATTTAATTATCAGAGGAACTTTTAGAATTTTAAATTAAATCTTGCATATTTTATAGGAATTAATTTGAAACGCTTTTGCATAATTTTGTTTTTATTGTAAATTTTGGAATTCCCACTCTCGGA
This sequence comes from Rhamphomyia laevipes, assembly GCA_963920725.1. Taxonomy (NCBI): domain Eukaryota; kingdom Metazoa; phylum Arthropoda; class Insecta; order Diptera; family Empididae; genus Rhamphomyia; species Rhamphomyia laevipes. The sequence goes on along the minus strand of OY987257.1, from coordinate 42,069,643 downwards.
AAGGTATAGATTTTCACATTTGAGCGAAATTGAAATATTTAAAGTTATTTTTTAACTGACTCGTTAAATTCCGAAATAAAATATCGATAAAATTTCGTAATAAGTACCCAGTATTTAACAATTTAATGAAAATTTAAAGTTGTTGAATATTAAATACAAATAAACGATACATTGTCATTTTGTACGATTAATATAATTTTCCTTAGAGCATGTTTTTTACATATACAAAATATGTATTTTGTATACATATTTTTTTTTTTTTTAATTTTTTATTCATTTTGGAAAAATTATAAAGCTACTTTTTGTTTTCCATGTAATAATAATAATAAATTTTTTTTATTAAATCTACTATTTAAGTGGCAAGTTAAATGAATATATAATTATATTTTATGGTTGTGTATGTGAATGGTTTTTATTTAAAAAGGATGTAAATATATTATTACATAAATTATATAATAAAAAAAATAAAGTCAAGTTATTTAAATTTATATTATTTTCGAAAATATATTACGTGTGTATATGAAAATTTCTAACAAAAAATAAAAATTAGATAAAAATATATAAATTACAAGGTAAGATAAAAAATTTACATGGCATTTTGATTAATTTAAAAATAAAAATAATATTATCTCTATAAATTTCTTAAATCTTTAATTATTTTATTTATATAGTTATTTTGAAAAGTTACATTAAATTTCTCGTTAAAGTTAAATTTTTACAAGAATTACTTTAAGATTATAAAATATATTTACAAAAGTTAATATATATATGAGACAATGTAAAATGACTTTTTGGTGGTAATCAAAAATCCATTTACTAATATAATTCTTAATATCATTATTTGTAGTTTTAGGGTATGCTGGCATTCTAATATAACCAGATTTTTAGGAAAATCTATTTTATACTACATACAATGGAAAATATTAGAATATTTGCAAAAATAGATTTGCTTATCAATGTTTTTGCAATAAGGGAATTGTAATTTGTATGAATATTTACACCTAATATTAGATATAATTTCTTTGATCTATAGAAAATTTAGGTTAATTTCAAGTTTGTATTGTATTTGTATGAACATTACAAAATTACAAAATGCAATTTTGAAGCATATACTAAAATATTACATATAAATATATAAAGTGTGTACCTTTGAAAATGTGGATTTAATGATATGATTTGGATTATCTATAGTGTTATTATTTTAGAAATTACAAATATTCAGAAAATTGAATTTTAATATGGTAGAGAATATAAATTTTTAATTATATATAAGTTGAATTAGAAACATTTAATAACTCGATTTTTAAAAATTTAATTTTAATTTTAATTTGATAAATTCAATTAAATTTTTAAATAAATTAAATTTACTGATAAATTAAGTTTTAAATATTTAAATATAATAAAATTGTAATATGTAGTTAATTTAAAAAAATCTTTTTAGTCGCACTTTAACCATTTACAATAATTCGTCCAAATTTATGTAATGAAAAGGAAAAAGTCTTTGGTTAATCAATCCTCCCAGATTTTCCACCCTGAATCCTTGGAACTTTAACAGCACCTTTTCCACAAAGTAAATAATCTGATTTTGGTAAAATAAACATCTGTTTAATTAAGAGGATAAAAGTCTATCGACATACATTAATTCATATGCCAGATTCCTATCCCATGAAACAAATTGGAGACTTTCTTGGTCGAAGTTAAATATTTTCTAATAATAAGTATTTATGCACTTAATATTTTAAAGAATTAAATTAATAATAAGAAATGTGGAACAGACATCGTCAAGTTTTCGTAGTTTATTAATTTTAAAAGTGCCCGAATTAGAGATTGACACGTCAATCCAATCTCACTTTTTACAATTTCTTTTAATGCTATAAAATTAATTAATAACTAGTTTTGTAAAATTAGTTTTGTAACAAATCCTGTGATACCAATAAATTATATATATAACTTGATAAAATCATTTCTCAAGTAAAAGTATTCCCAATTTTTTTTATGTGTAGTACTAACAAATATTTACAGTCTTACCAACATTATAATAGTAATAATTATACGAAAAAAGTTAAACTTTAACTTTATTTAATTCTTGTTGTTATTTCTAAGAAAGTTTTTCCTGTCACACACAAAAAAAGAAAGAAAATTTGTTAACAATTTCTTATATTTTCTTTATATATTATAATTTGTGTACAAGCTGCAATTTTATATTATTATAGAAATAACTACCAGTTTCGACTTCTTTGATACAATATAATATTCCCTTTTTATATAGCTATATTTGACTCACTCTAAAGCATTGCATATTTGAAATTATAACTTGACACAAAAGTGAACAAGTTTTTCAATAAACTTATTTATATAGGAAAAAAAACGTAAAAAAAAGGATGACAAAATAACTATAAGGATCAACAGTTTTGCACCAAAGTTTTAGTAAAGTATTTTCAAAGACCTGATTAAAAAAGTTTATGATAATTTATGTTTAAAAATAAATATCAAGTGTAACGTAAAGTGGTAATTTTCAAATTTTCCGGATTCATAGTTTGATATTAATTTATATATAAAAAATATAGAAAATTTTTACATTAAAACTTTCCAAAAATACTTTTTTTTTATAAATTTCATAAAAATATTATTTTATTTATAATTGAAATATAATCTTGCGAATATTATGTAACAGGATATTATGAAGAATTATAATTTTCCTAATTTAACTTAAACGTCAGTAAATTTTGTATAATTTTCATATAACATTACGTTCTATTTTCTAAGTAGAATTAGTTTTTTTTCTTCTTTATCTATCCAATTTGAAATTTATCACCCTTATTAATGTATAAATGCACGAGTAGCCAACATTACAAAAAAAGACGGGAAATTATGTTTGCACTATGATATTAACACCATTTTTTTTTGTTTTTTATTTAAAATATTTTTAATCTTTTATATACACAATAACAATAAAGGAAAATATATAAACACATTATAAACCTTGTACAAATTAGGTCAATTTTATTGCATGCAATAGTATTATTATAGCAACAGGTTCAATAGGGTTTTCATGTTAATTTTCTACTCTGTTGAAAATGTAATTTTAACGACAACAACGAATATATAAAAAAGGTGGATATATTTAATGTGAACAAGAAAAAATGTTGAATATAATTTAAAAAAATAAAAAATTTCTTATTTAAATTTACAAAATTAAATATCAGATTAGAATTTTTTTTTAATGCAAACAGGTATTTTTTAAGCAGTAGGGTTTTTTTTTTCTCAAATAGGTCAAAGTTAAGTAATTTGTTGAAGTGTATACACGAAAGAAATGTCATTTAGTAATCAAGTTATAATTAATGAAATTTTTAGAGAATAAAATTGAAGCTGTGCAAATTTAAATTAATTTTTTTTTAATTAATACAATTTTTGAACTCTGTTTTAGCTTTTAGACCAATAGGGAATTACCAAAATAAGGGATCTCTAGAATATAAGATCCCTAATATTAAGCAGATTTTATAGAAGCCGAGATTATAAAGCGGGAGGCGTTAGCTTAAAATTATTTATGTATTATTTATGAGTGATTTAACACGTTCGCGGACACAAACTGCAATTGCAGTGATCTGATCATGTGATCTATTGTTTCAGCTATAGCTGAATCACGTGAACAAAATTGTGTCCTTCAAAGCGTTAAGTATGATTTAAATATACCACTATTAAAATTTAAATTTCAACTCACATTTGAAAGGATTGAGTGCGTATTTTGATAATATGATGCAAATAATGAAATTTGAGAAGAACGAATAGTCTCAATCAAATTTACTTATAAACATTGCTTGGTAATGTTGTAATAATATTAAAGGTCTTTAAAAAATTTAAAAAAAAAAAATTTCTTTAAAAAATGAAAATATTAAATTGTTATTTTATATTTTAGAAATCGGGATTTACATAAAAATTTTAATTATCAAGGTTTTTGTAAAGTATTATCATATAATGCCTTGATTATGATTACTGATCCTAAACCTGTCATTACAAAATTTTCGTTTTAAAATATTCTAAACTTAACTAAATTTGCATCGCTCAATCCTCAATCATAACTGGAAGAATTGATTCCCATATATTTGTAGTTATAGGTACAATATTACAAGTTTAGAATGCTAATATTTTGTAAATACTATAACTGTAGATCGTATTTTATTAAACTGCCTATAATAAATATAATTTTCTCAAAATACCAACTTTATATTATCCAATTAATGAACAAAATTTATATTTTCTGTAAGGCATTTTGAATAAAACCATTTTCAGTATATAAAAAACTACCCACTCTAAATTATATTACTATATAAGAAAAATGTTGACAAACATAAAAAATAAAGAAAATCTTTCAGCATAATAATAAATTCGATTTTCACATAAAAAGCATATATAAAAAAAAACAGACCTATACTAAAATTATATATTCTTTTTTTTAAAAAAAGACCACAAATAAATTCAGTTAGAGCTCACCTAAAAGTAAACTTATTATCACAAAGTAAAGATACATATATAAATAATAACATATTTTTTTTATGTTGCCCTTGCTTATTATATGATGCCGTACTTAAAAGAATCTTTCAAAAGACATCATCATAAAATTGTGTTTTTAAGAATATAATATCAAAATAAAATAACATTATAAACTTAAAGTTACCAAAAACCTAATTTTATCATTTTTGTTGTTGTTGTAGTAAAAGATCAAATTTTAAGAATATCAGATACTTTAAATTTTATACTTAATATACTTAATAAATATATTTATACTATCTGACGATGAATGCTTAATTCAAAGATTTGGATTTGAAGCTTATCGTATTCATGTATTAGTAGAATATTTTTATTTATATGACAATATAAAATTTTCATTATTAAAAAGGAACTCTCGCAAAAAATCAGTTTTTTATTTTGTATTTTTTTACATAAAAATGTTGATGATAGCAGCTGAATAATATAAAATTATATAGTATGATAAATTTTGGTAGGACCATTCATAAATTGATGACAAATGCGATAAAATCGCTTAACAATTCTATAGTATATCTCAAAAAAAACAGATCATATAAAAAGTTTATTTCTATAAATTTAACTTTATCGTTCACATTGCAAATTTACATAGAAAATTTCATTTATATTTTGAATATTCGATTTTAGCTTCTATTCCGAAAAACTAAATTTGTTAATATTATTAAGTAGTTTTTGAAAACGACCACCAAATTTACCATATGTGATGTGATGTAGCCCATTTTGAATTCTCAGCATTCGTGGGCAAAAATAATCACTAAAATTAATTCGGAAAATTCCTTAAAAACCTATAGAAAATTTCAATATTATGTTATGGATGAGAAATGTGGTATTAGAAATACTGTTCGGAATAAAAGTTTTTGTTTATATCGATTTCACTTTTCCAAGTGTTTATTTTATAAAAATTCTCCATCTTCTCGTAATCAAAAAAACGGGGCCCGAAAAAGTGACCGACAATTTGTTTGGATCAGCGAAAACAAGCATAAGGAGAGATAATGTTAGTATGTTATGTTAAAGAGAAACAGTTATATAGAAAGAAATTATCCTTTTATCGTTAAGCTTGATTTCTTGCAATTTTTTACATGTTGAGAAATAATTTGCTATATATTTGACGTATTATGTAAAATATTATTGTTGATAGTTGATTTATAGTAACTTATAGTAATAATTTTAATATATAGAGCTCACACTCATACATGGTCTTCTTAACAGCAAGAAAAATGGAAAAATTAAAAGTACGCCAAAGATAAATGAAACGGTCAATGCTACGCGAGATTTGATGGTCAAGAAAAAGAAATGTCATCGTTAAACAAAGAATAGATGTAGTCGATGTAACTCAACGTTCTAAAGAACTAAAATAGCGTTGGAATGGACATTTAGCGCGACTATAAGACCAAAGATGGAAGATTTCAACAACAAATTGGGAACCGAATGGAAAAAGAAAAGTAGGCAGACAAAGGCAAAGATGAGCTGATGATATAAACTTACTGTGCAACGACTGGAGAGTTATATCTAAAAATAAAATAGAAAAGAAAAATTTGGGAGAGGTTTTTACCTGTAGCAATAAATAAATTTTATTTTAAAATCATTTAAATTAATTAAACATAAAAGAATAAATTGAATTTAAAAAAAAAATTAATATAAAAATAAATAATAAAATAATTGAATTAAAAATAAGTTTAAATTAATATTTGAATTGAAACTAATTTGGAACTCAAAATATTTAATTTAAAGTAAATTAAAATTAAATTAAAATCGAAATGATTTTTTTTTATTTAAGTAATTTTAAATTAGAGTGTTATAAGCTAATAATAATAATAATTAGTAATAATTTCTATATTTGATATAAAAATACATTAAAAATAGAATACTAATATGTAATTATTAATTTAATACAAATCTGTCAATATGCAAAAAAAAAAATCCTTTTTGATGTTAAAATATTTTTTTTATCAGTTTTTTATTTTAACCAACGAAATTGTATCTTTCTTCAGTATATAAAAATGTTTTACACACGTAGACACAATAACAACTAAACTGAAAGATATAATAGAATAAAATAAAAAGAAAATTATTTTTTATTTTGAATAATTTCCAATAATCTCAGTCTTTTATATAATATTTTTTTTGTATGAAATACGCATATTTACATTGAAAATTTAATTTTCTACAACATTGCGGTTTTATATGTTCTTTTATCCTTTTAGATTTAATTTTTTTTTTGTTCTGTTCCATCAAAATCATAACATTTGTATTCAGAATGTAAATAAATTGATAAGGTTCAACTATTTATATAAATTTCAAACATATTTTTTTTCAGATTTCTTGTTGTTGTATAACATATTATAAAAGTAAAGTTAAAATCAAAAAAATATTCTATTTTTATATTAAAAAAATTTGTAATACTTTTGATATAGAAAATATAATAATAATAAAAAATAAATCGATTACGTAAGGAAAAGTAAAAATGAAAATGTTTTCTATTAGCGTGAAAATTGCACATTATTATTTATGTAATTGACTTGATATCCGAAGTAATTTTTTTTTTTTTGAATGATGATAAGAATTTTAATGAATAATTTTTCCTTTTTGACACTAATAATATTCAGAAGGTCTATTTATTTTGATAATTTATTAAATTAAATAGAAATAAATTTGTGGTTGAATAATAAATAGAATTCGAAATTATATTTAAAACATAAAAATGTAACAATTCAGTTAATTTTTGTCAATGAAAATGTTTATCTTTACCAACAGATTTTCTTTAATTTATAGAAACTTTATGAAACAACATTATAAATAGTTCCAAAGAATTTGTTGCTGGCAAAATATCAAAAACTATGACCTGTAAAGGGAGTTTTAGATCAAAGATAAATAAATCGTTAACATTTTCATAGCATAATTTTTGAAATATTATATGGAAATTGATAAAATAAATTCGTAAAGCTGTTAAATCATAAATATTCGCACATTATATCATAAAAAAAAAAGTTTGTAAACAGGAAATTTATATTTTACAAAATTATTTACCACAGAGGAGCAATAATTGCTAAGAAAAGAATAAGAAATAAATTATAGCACACCTCACATGTATGTAAGTCCAAAACTCTGGCCAGTACCAGAAAGTTTATATTTCTAAGTCACGATTTCAACAGCCCAAGCGATCTAGCGGCTTTAAGTTATGGAACGGTTTTAGAATGCTACGAGGTGGATCTAAAGTCACTATCTTAGCCAGGTTTTTAAAAATTAGTTACGATATTTTAAGTAAAGATCATTTTTAAACCAAATATTATGCTAAAAACTTTGGACCTAAAACCAAATTAGTATATGTATTGTAGATGAATTTCAATATGATTGAAACATTGTTAAGCTAATATGTATTGATCTAGTTTACAATATGCTTTAAAATGTTTTAATTCAACCAGAAATTGAAATTCATACTTGTAAATAATGAAGTTTTTGAATCCAGACCGGAGGGCAAGCGCAGAAGAGGAAGGCCAAATCTCCGATGGAAGGATGGCGTTGAAGCGGACGTAAGAAGGCTCAACGTCGCCGATAATTGGCGACTGGCGGCGAAGGACAAAAACCTATAGAGAAATTCCCTCTTCTCGGCCTTGACCCAGTATAGGGTTGTAGTGCCGTATAAGTAAGTAAGCAAATAATGAATTAAATTATAAAATATGTTTTTATAAAATTAAAAGAAATTTCAAATATAATTCAAAAATAAATGTCCATATTATTTTAGTTTCATTTTAGCTCTATAATCTTAAAACTAAAATAAATGATTTAAAATAAAATGAGCTTGTACTACTATTTGATTTAAGTAATCGGTTTATCCTTAAGTGCATTCTTTGATACTTTTTAGCTTTACAAAATTATCAATAAAGTATTAAAAGTTTTTGTTTTTCCTTTTTCAATTTGGAAAACTTTTCTCACTCGCAAAATTGTTATCGTAAGATATTTTCAATTTTATTATACAAGATCAATACATAAAAAAAACTGTTTCGGAATCAATTGATTTTACGATTAAAAGTAAAGAGACAAAGGAAATTCGATAATAAAATTTATATTTAAAGGAAATTAAAAAGAAATTTAAAATTAACTATTTTCTTTTAAGTTTATTTTATTTATTTATGTTAATGTAACAAATTTTTTTTAAAATACTCAAAAATTGAACTCGTAAAATTTAAATTTTATTATTGAAAATATTTAATTGATTCTATGAAGAAAACACTAGTGTTCATGCACGTATACCAGAATTAAGCCCATTGTACCTCGCGAAACCTTCATGTTACATATTCCATGGTTGTTGGTATGATTCCTTAACATGGAGTGTCCTAATAGGAGTGCTACTTGTTAGCTTGGAGATAACTTGGAGGTAATTTGAAAAAAAAAATAAGAATTTATTTAATTAAAATCAAATTTTTCTTTTACTTAAAGATTTGTCGATTAATGTTATATGATCTGGCCAGAGAAGGTACGCAATTGGACATTATCTCGACAAAATTGTGGTTTGCATTTGCACTTGAGTAGATTGATGACTTTCATCTAAAATACTGGCTAGGTTTTCTAGGAAACTGCGCTCATTACTAGACACAAAATGCTGCGGGTTCACAATTTTAAAATACAAATGTATTGAAGTATTCAAATTGGTTGTATAAATGTATATGAATATGAGACAATTAAACACTTTGCATTAATTCATCCAATATGATAGCATCAGTGAACTTCAAAATCCTATATGTATAAAAGTGTGAAAAAAGTGTGACATACAATATTGTTATATCAAATACTGTATAGCAAAATACTTAAGTAGAAAGTAAAACTGAAACTGATTCCGTATTTCCTCGTTTAGACACAGATTTATATAATTTGAATAAATAAATTTCAACGATTTTGGTATATTTTCCGTATAGCAAAATATTAATTATTTTTTTACCAATTTATAATGAACTACCTCTTAAATATAATCAATATAAATTTATAACTACATAACTTTAAATATTAATAAAATTATAAACTTACGATAAAAAAATTCTATTTAAATTATCTTATTAAAATTTTATAAATGTTTATCATATTTATCATTATAAAATTTGAACTATACGTACATAAAATATTTTAACATAGCCCTAAGTTAAATTTCCATTCTAATTTTCCAAATTATATTTTTCAATATTTTCGTTTTTTTTTTAATATTGTATACATATTTCTTTTGTAACAAATAAGTTTTTCTACATAATTATAAATAATAATAATTATATTATCTTTAACGTAACGTTGCAATATTAAATATTTTTATACCTGAGTTTATATTTATGTATTTTTATGTTAGCAGACAACAAAAACTTATGAAAAAATATAATTAATTTATCTTATGTTTTAGTACGTACTTTATATTTATATACGTACAGATTATGAAAATATGAAAATTTATAATTAATGAGTAAAATAAACTTTTTTTTTTTTTTAAATTTATTAAATAAAAAACTTTTATGATAATTCATTCTTTGAACAGTAAACAAGAAATAAATTTTGAGCTATAAAATATTATATATATTTTAATAAAATTAATGTATTATTATAAGTTATGGTAATTTTCTAAAAAATTTGTTATAATAATGAATAATAATAAATATAATTTAGCAGCTGCACCAATATAGTTTTTGTAGATTAAAAAAAATTATCAAAAAAATTATGTTGTAATTATGTATTATTGAAAAATTAATTATCCAATATTTATGGTATTTTTGGCTATAATTTTAGTTTTCAAATTTATGTATAAGTGGAAAATGATATGTGAATTCTGATTCATAGAATGTAAAATTAAATTTTGAATTCGTTGTCAAATGAAAAATATTAAATATGAAGAAAAATATATAGCTTCCTCAAATAGGTACAAAGCAATATGAAATAAATCCCTAATCTGAAAATGAAATAAGTTCACAAAGGATAAAATTAAATAAATTCCCAATTTTTTTTGGATATTATTTAATTGTGAAATAACTCTGCAAAGCAAAATGAAATAATTTCTCAAACTGAAATAAATTTATTAATTTAATACAGTGTTCGCCCGATATAAATCAAATTTGATATAAGAAACTTTCGATATAGTCATCATTTTTAATATTAGTATGTTCGTTATAAGAAATTTTTGGTAACCTTGGTTTGAATGAACAAAATTAAGAAAAAATCGTTGACAATACAGCAGAAGTTGGTAATTTTAAAATATGTTGAAAATGGCGTAAAAATAAATAAGATGATTATAGCAACCCTTTTCAACTCAATATTACCTGAAAATAGTGCAAATTTAACTGATATCATAGTCTGGGCTGGTGGAACATTCCGCCATCAAAATTCCGCTAATTATTTGAAATTAATTATTTTATACTACTTAATTCGATAAAAGCAACAATTTTACAAAATCAACTTTTTTACAAATTTCAAATCAGCTTAGGTGATTATATCAAATGAACACTGTATAATGAAATTAAATTTATATGTTCAATAGAATAAGATTCGTAGACCTTGATGCCGGGATATAAAAGTGTAAAAGTTTAATTTTTTTCTGACACAGTGTATCTTTTTATATTATTTTATAGATCATTAAATTTTATAAATTTAATAATCTAGTCTAGAGTAGCCTGACCATTATTTTTAAAAATAAGATTTGGAAGCATAAATAATATTAACGTTTATAATTAACATTTTTTTTTGTGTAAAACTAAGTTATCAGTTTACTTATACTTATTTAAGTAAATTTATATTTAATTAGAAAATTTCTCTCGTTATCTTTTTTACTTATTCTAAAATGAAAATCAAAATACTAAGTACAAAAAGAATGGAATTTTTGGAAAGTTTCTGACAGGTGATTATAAATTATAAAATGCTAACTTGATCTAAGGAAAGAATCTTAATAAAAAAGACCGACAGTTATTTGTAATCCATGTTACTAAAGTAGTGCTTTAACATCTAAGAAAAGAATGGATTGTTTTTACTTACTTTAGTTCACAAATTCTTGTTATTCAGTGTTTTCTTGGAAACTTATATTGCGATATTAGTGTTGGAAGCTTATCTTGAATACATTCTTGAACACATTTCTTTCATTTTCATTTGATAGTTTTTGCATTTATGCCTTATCTAATAGATCTAAAATATATCTAAAAAACAAATCCTTTATAAAATATCATATTGAATAAATAAAATAAAAAAACAAATTATAATAAAGATAAAAATATAATATTTATTAATTTATTTGATTCTGAAATCTGTTTCAATATAAAAATAAATAACAAAATATATTTCTGAAAAATAAATAAATGGTGTTTTCATAATTACCTGAGCTATTAACTAAAATCATACTTAATTACGAACTAAAAATAGATACATATTATATTACGGTGTTTTGTTTAGGTAACTTTTGACTATATTCTAAGTAGAATTATATTATTCTTAATGTTAATATATTAAATAAATAAAAGATATCACATGACCAAAAAACAACAATAAATATCTAAACATATACAAAATACATAAATTTACAAAATTCGTCTATTTTCAAAATATAATTAGCAAATTCAGGGTTCAAATTTGTGGTATGTCACAGAAACAAATCCTACTACACAAAAACTTTTTTAAGGAACGAGTAACTATAGAATACCCTATCGATCTCTAATACTCTATCGCTCTATATTAAAATTTTATAAAGTAAATTAATAGAAGCTAGTGCCATAAAAAGATTAGTGAAATTCTAGTGACGATGAGTTGTGTAATGTTTAATAAAACAACTTTATATACAAAATTGATAAAACTGAAATTATATAGCTTCTGTCCTAGATAAGTCTTCTCTAGGTACCAAAGGAAGTTGCTAGTTTTCAGTTTTAATGCTACTATTTTAGTATAATAATTAAAGCCATTTCTCAATTTTCATATTGAATGATTTATTATATAATTTATTTAGACTATTGAAGATTTCTAATATTACAAGTTATACGCTTTTACTCCTTAATATTTAACAACAACAACAAAAAAAGGAAGAAAAACAATATCCAAAATTAATTTTATATTTCTAATAAAATATGTTCAAAACGATTATGTAATAAAGGTAATGATACCTACCGTATTTGGAGCAAGAAATGTTTACTTTTTGCTTTTTGTTTTAGTTTTTATATATAATTTTATTTTGGTAAAATTTATTATCATCATTTGAAGGATTACGAAAATAGGGTCGTTTACTCTAAATATTTTTTTTTTGGGTAAAAGGATCAAAAAAACATATATTTTATTTTCCAAATCGAAATTTTTGATGTAATTTTATTTAGTGTGTATTATATGTGTTTATATTTATTTAAAGTTCTATTTTGGATGGCTTTGTTGATCATTTTCTGTCGGAAATTGATATTATATAACTTTATTTGGTATTCAGAATTATGAAAATTAAATGGTGGTATATAGAGAAATAAAAAGATTTAACAATATATTATTTATTTAGTTTGCGTAAAGGATTAAAAAGGATAACAGTACAGTTTTTTTTTTTTTGGAAATTAATTTTGATTTTATCGGTTAATAAACATTTTTATTTCTGTCGGTTTTTGATTTTAGAACACAATAAACTCGAAATAATTATATACAAATTTAGATTTTGTAGAAAGATTTTGTAACTCAAGTATGTATTTAGATAAATAAATCTATACCGCATATGAAATGATTACATTTAACCGGTCCTTATAAAAATTAGTGGGCCGCATTTGATTTGGAAGGTTATTTTTTCGGAGTTTTGTATGTTTCTTTATATTATATTTTAAGTATTTTTTAAGGATTCCAGACTTTATACTTGAATATAAGTAATAACAAAATACTTACAATATTATGAAAATGGTCAGGGAGGCCTCATAACTTACTAAATGTAATCCTTTTGTAGACCTTTTTTTTATTTTAAAATTACACTAATCCACATTAAAAACTTTTAGATATAAATTCATAAAAATTAACTTTAGGAAATTCAATTATTTTGTACAAATACATTTATAAATAAATTACGAAATATTAATTAATTATAATCTGATATTTAATTCTCGGGTCCATTTTTTATTTATAATACAGATAAATCCCTCTAACTAAAATAATCAAGGGACCCGAAATTTTTTTTTACTTAGAGAGTATTTTCATTTACAGGGAGTTTTTGAAAAAAAAATATAATAAAAAGTAAAAAAAGTATGATAATTTACTAACAAAAAGAATTTCAATAACAAATTTAATAATTTTCATTAAAATATTTTTCTAAACAATGGTATTTTTCAAAAATTTCATGTGGTAAATTTTCCGTTGTTAAAAGACTTTTATATAACACATGCAGTGCATTATTAACTTGTAATTTTGTAGATGTTTTGAATGATTGGTCTACATGAGGATTTTCATCATCTACCTCTATATTTCGATCATCTAGCTCGATATTTTCATCATCTATTTCGTTAACATTCTCTATTATTTCTTCGTCGGTTAATATATCAGCTACAATTACGTCATTATTTATATTTGCATATTCTGAAAATTTTTGATTGTCATTAACTAATAAATTCCGTTTTCGAGAAATGAATTTCTGTTCTTCAATATTGCTGAAATTGTGCAAGGTGCTATTTTGTACTCTCGAGATAGGTTAATTTTCTTTTGCCCTTCTTCAATCTTCTTCAAAATATCTAATTTATCTTTAATAGTCAATGATTTTATATTAGAGGGTGTTTTTTGTTTAATATTTTCATTCAAAATAGTTTATCTTATAGAGACATTTGATTTATAGAATTTTCGATTAAAGGAATTTTTTTTTATATAAATTACTTGTTCGCTTTGATTTTTTTAAGTTAGAGAGTGTTTTATAATATCGAGTATTTAAATTAGAGGGATTTATCGTATTCATTTTCTTAATTATGTAGTTAATTTTCCAACTTACCCAACTCACTGATTCGCGTTAAATAAATTTCCATTTATTTTATTTTATAATGGATTATTGTATTAATCAAAATATAATTTACACTGTTAAAAATTGAATACAATAACAATATGAATGCACCAAAATTGTTGCTTTTGGAAAATATTAGTGCTCAAGAAAAATCGTTATTTGAATAATTTTTGTAATGTTTCAATTATTTGTGTCTTTTCAATACATAACTTAAAAACGTGCAACAAAATTTATTTATTCTGATATTTTCGCCAGATAACTCAAGAATTAAACCAGTATTGTTAATAAAATTTTGTAGCTGTCAGACAGGTGTATTCTTAGATAGAACTCTCAGGAATTGCAGTCAAATAATTGCATTTTTATAACTGAATTTATATGATTAGTAGTTAATTTTCGAATTTTATTGGAGTAGAGAAAATATAACCAAAAAAGTGAACAAATACATGACAATTAAGAGATGTACAAAAAACACAAAACACAGCTTTTCGGTAAATACTTCTTTAATTCGTAACTATAAAGCTAATGGCTTCTAACTTCTAATAGTAAAATATTCATTATTCGTAAATATTCCAGATGCCAGTAAAATTTTTTCAAAACCAGTCTTGGAATCACAATTTTATAAGTGGTATTTATTTTTAAACTGAGATGCTTCGAAATATTCCGGAATTGAAACTAGTTTCAGTCTCGAATTGAAACTAGGACCTTGTAATACATCACAGAATTGTATACTTCCACTATGTAATCGTTAGTAGGATAACAGTGAAGGGTAATAGCTTTTCGAGATCATATATTTTCTTTAAGTAATGAGCTAACCTTTATACAATCCGGTGAGTAGAAGTATTACCGAAAATTATGTTATACTAATTTTCAATAAAACAAATTTCATATTTTTTTAAATAATTATTTTCTAACATTTATTTCGAAATATTCTTTCTGTATAATATTGTATTATAATTTAATATAATTTTCCATCGAAATTATCATTTTGAATTAATTATACTTTTAATTTCATAACGTATATTTATCCATTTTATTAATTCATTTTTATTTAATCAGTTTTTTATTTTTTGTTTATTAATTTTTATTTAAATATATTTCATAAAAAATAAAATATAGAACATTTTCTTTTTCGCCCAATTTATTTATTATTTAATATTATAATAAATTAATTAATCCTTTTAATAAATACATATATACGTATATTTATATTTATATAAATATTTTTTAAAGAATTTTATTTATTCACAACATTTTTTTTATATTTTTTATTTTTGTTTTTTTTGAATCTGAAAATATTTTCTTTTCTATCAATCATATTTTATAGAATTATACAATTAAAATTGTCAGATTTATTAGTTTACTCATGTTTTTTTAGTATATTTTCTTGATTATGGATTTATTATGTTTTTTATTGATTTTGAGTGAAATTTGGAAAGTGAATGTACAAAAATAGTTTTGTAATTTCAATTTTTAATTAATTCCATTATATTTCACTTGCTTGTATTGGGGAAAAACTAAATAATATTTTTATATAATTTTCCTTAACTTATAAATTAGTTTAATCTTCCATTTAAATTTTCAGTCAATTTACAATTTTATAGTTTTTTTATTTTTTATTTTTACATAATATTTATACATAATTTATTTTTATTATATTTTAATCAAAAAATATAATTTTAACAAAAAATAAAAATGATTTGATTTTTGTACAAATTATAAATTTATGAAGTTTCAATATGAATAATGAATTTTATAATGAATTTGTATTTTTTTAATGTTTTATTGATTTTTTTATTTTGATGGTTTAATGAGTGAAAATGTTTTGGTTCATATAACCAAAAATATAAAATAATTAATCAATTTTGTAATTATAATATAAAATTATAATTAAGTTAAATTTTAGAATTTGTTCTTCAGTAAAATCATTTCAAAATATATTTATCAAAAACAATTAATTACTAAAAATAATACGTAATATTAATCAAAAGTTTATATAGAACAATCACTTGCAAAATGGGTTAAGTTTATAATAAAACTAAATAAAAATAAATAATAATTTATTAAAAGAACAATTTAGAAATCAATTTACCAAAATGCAAATTCTAAAAAGCAAAATTCAAATCAAAATCTAATTACAGAAATTTTTATTTGAAATAATATTGAAATGTTAATTATGAATATCCTTCTACAAAAATAAATAAATAAAAAAATTCATAAATTTATTAATTACCACCTCACTTATTTATATAAAACAACAAAAAATTAATTGATCATACCTCATTAATTTTAATATGAATTAATTCATTAAATTTAATTATGAAAATTAACAACAACATTTTAATAACCTTAAAATAAAATATTTTGGTAATAACCAAAAACAAATTTAAGGATAGGCTAAAAATATCGGCGAACCTAAATCATATTAATTTTTGGTGTTGATACCTTCAATTATAAATTATAAATTCACAAAATTAAATTTATTTAATGAATTATTAAATTTTGTGAAATATATTCAGAGAATAATAGACAAAGAGCTGGTAACGCTTTTACTTACGTAATTTTGTACAGTTGGCCTATAATTTCTTAAAGTTGAGAATTTTCACCTTACTGTAAAATATAAAATGGATGTAATAATCAAATAATAATTTTTATAGATACATTTTGAAAAACCATTAAATTAATAATATTATGTAATATTTTTTTTCACATACTTATGTCATAGATAATAGCAAAAAAAGCTTAATTAATAGTAACAAACTAAGTTTTTTTTTTGCATAATGCTATAAATTACATTCTCAAAATCTTAACTTTGAGTGTTGATGGCTTGAGTGTTAAAATAGGGATTCTTAATGTATTGCAATACATTAATTTTTAAATACATACCCAGCGGGAAATTGGGTATTACATTACCATTTGTAATCGATGAATTCTTCAAATATTTAGTAAGGTTACATGTAATCAATTACTTAACTATTCATTAATAGCTTGAATGCATAATGGAAGAATTCTTCGAATACAAAGGAATGGAGAATGTAATTTATGGAATTTTTTCTTACACAATTCTTGATATTATTCTGTACTGCAAGTAAACAATTATTGCGTTACTCGGCAATCAATTCTTTCAACGATAACCAAGTAATCCTTTATTTCATGTATTACTAAGAATACAATACTAATGCAATGCAATAAAGGATTACTTCGCTATCGTTGAAAGAATTGAATACCGAGTAAGCAAAAACCCGATGCATTACATTTCCTAGGACATCACCGTGAAAAAAATCATCGATGAAGTAATCTATAGCTTAGATTACCTTTTCATAGTCTACCGATTACTTTTCCCCGCTGCGTATTTTATGTCTAACATAAAACTAATCCAAATTACTTTTAACCGCCGTTTAACTGTCGTTAAGTAAAATCCTTATCAGCTCTTAATCTACAATTATTAATTTTGATTGAAATTTAAAAAATATGGGAAAATGTTAATAGTAATTTGACATATGAAATGTTATTAATTGTAATATATTCAAATAAAATATATTTATATATAAATCAATAAATTTTAATAAAACTGGTTAGTTTTAATTTATATTTTTAGATTCATTGCATGCAAAATATATTTTCATAACATAATTTTATCTGTGTATAGGTTTTCTGTTATATATTTTATGAAATATGTTTTTCAATTATGTTTTATATTATTTTTGTTTTCTGTGCAAATATTTTTCTTACAACATTTTCTTTTATTTATTATTTTTAAATAAACATAACATTCAATAATTCAATTTATTTTATAAATAAGTTTTTAGATAATTTTACAATTTTATTGATTAATAAATATATAATATATTTATAGCTTTTAGTTGTTGTTTTATTATTTTGAATTTATATATTTATAACATTTATATTAATTAATTTACGTTCCCATAGGTTCATAAAATTTTTGTTTTTTGTTTTTTGTAAATTATTATTAGATGGGATTTTATCCGTTTTGTTTTTTTATGATTAATAATATAGTTTTATTTTAACATGGACATAATTATAATAATAATAATAATAATAATGATAATTTTGACAAATATTAATTATTTGATTTTTTTTTTTTCATTTATGGGTTATTTTGATCCTTAACACAGCTCTTTTACAACATTTATGATATGTTTTTTTCGTATGACATTTAAATATATATAAAAAAAAATGTTATTTATTTTAAATAATTTACTTTTTGTATATATAATATTTATTTTTGTTTTTATATATAAATTTATGTATAATATTTAATGTTCTTTTCATTTAATATATAATTGTATTTATATTTTTTTTTTGTTTTGTCAGTTTAATTACATTTATATATTTAATTATATTTTAATATGTAGTTTTTTATTTATTAAAAATGGTCAAAATAAAATAAATGTATTTTTAATATTTTGTTAAATATGTTGAGTCGGTTATGGTATAATTTGTTAATTATAATAATAATAATAAAATTCTTGTCATGTTCAAAATTTGATAGAATATTAAAATAAATTTATAAGAAATATGAATTCTTCTATATAGAAATTTTAAAACCAACAAAGAATATTGAAATCTTTTAAATATAATAAGAAAATATACCTAAAAATTGTTGAATTTCAATATTTACCATAGTATTCGCCAAAATATAAAGGATCAATTAATCTTCATATTGTTTTACAACATCTTTCTAACAATTTTAGCATTGATTAACATAATTATAACGATATTCTTAGTCATGATTATAACGCCATTAATAAAGGATTGCTGGATCATGGAAGGAACATTACACTCCACCTGAGAATTATTCCACTTTAAATGGTAAATAGTTGCATAAATTTGAAGTAGATTAATTTCGCACATGAACAATTTAGCGTCACGTAAATGTCACAGTACTTATAAGCTCGGATTGACATTGAAGGATTACGTGGTAGTAGAATTATCTCTAAGTAAATTATAATATGAAGATATTTTTCTTGTGCTTTAAAAAATTGTTTCCATTCTCAGCATAAATTAGATTAATAACTCCAATTAACACATAAATTTGTTAGAATTTAATTGAAGTGAATTTGAATTCCCATGTGGATATGGAGTTAGTTACAGTTGAGTTCTTTCCCTTCACTTATTTAGGTATACCAATTAAATATATTTAATTTATAAATTTGGAAACTACATATAATAAAGCAAATTTTAATTAGCATAAAAAATAAAAACTGAGCAAATTTAAAATAGTCTAAATATAGAAAACTTTAAAAGTATTAAAAGTAATAATTATTTATTTAAAAAGAAGAAAAATTATTTGTACATATAATAAAATTAATCTAATTAGCAAACACTAAAAGTGTCAAGATTTAGAAGCTTCTGTTCTTATAATATTAAATAACAAAAATCATGAATAATAAATATAAAATTTTATATTTTCCCAGTTTTTTTTTAAAAAAAAAACTTTTCTCATTCTTCTGACAATATACGAAATTACTGTGACAAATCTGTCATGTACAAAATAAAAAAAAATCCATTAATAATAATTACTCAATCTTGTCATTTATTCATAATAAAATTAATTCCCATTGGTAAATTTCGTAACTATACATTTAAATAAATTACAAAATCAAAAAATAATAAAAAAAATGTCAAACATTTTTGATAAATATTAAATTTCCAGGTATTTAATAATAAAAATTTTGTTGAAAAACTATCAATACAAAATTGCTTATGCCGGTATGACATTGTATTGTAAATTTGATATTTTTCAGAAAATATCCATTTAGAGCGAGAGGTAAAATTTCGTATATTACAAAATATATGAGTGCGAGTAACAAGCTATATTGTAAACAAACCATTTCTGTCAAAAAAAAATCCAAAAAAAAACCGAAAAATTTCTATGTCGCTAATGATTTGCCGCTGTGTAGCAGCAACAAAACCATTTCTGTCCAAAAAAATCCAAAAAAAATTTGACAAATCGAGCAATTTTTAGGTTTTATTTATTTTTTTGGTTGCTGTGTTGTGAAAATATAAAAATAAAAATGACAGTTTTAATTCTG
Organism: Rhamphomyia laevipes; assembly: GCA_963920725.1. NCBI lineage: Eukaryota > Metazoa > Arthropoda > Insecta > Diptera > Empididae > Rhamphomyia > Rhamphomyia laevipes. The sequence continues at coordinate 42,049,093 of OY987257.1, read as the reverse complement.
GCTACTAATTATTTAAATATTTTCAATTAAAAAATTGTTTTTTCATATGGTTGCAAATATTTTTTGCCGCCATATTATATAAAAATTTAAATTTTTAATCAAACATTTATTTCAAAATAAAATAAATAAAAAATATATTTGACAGAATAAAAAAAAATAATATATTTGACAAAATTAATACGATACTATAGTTGTCTATCATTGAAATTATATTTCTGTTTTAGTCGCACAAATAGAAATTTTTTGGTTTTTTTTTGGATTTTTTCAATCCACTGTCATACGGCCATTAGTAAAAGTTATGTAATAACATAAAATTTTGTAAATGAATAAATATATCGACTTTTGATAATCACACATTGATCCTTTGTAATATAAAATACAATTTTTTTTTTGCTTCCAAAAGTTCATCTTCATCAACAAAATTATTTGTATATTTGTGATCTCCTTTAGGGTTATCCTTGATTGAATGATTTAAATTACAAATATACAACCAAACATGAATATACATTTTTTTTCCCACCTCTTTGAATAATTAAAATTCTTTAACTTGAACCCTTTTTTTATACCATAGCTACAAGTTTAAAAAAAAAGGATATTTTCATCATATGATTATATATAAATACTAATACGTAAAAATATACAAAACAAAATTTATTTATCCTTACACAGCAACAACAAAAAACCAGGTGTGCCGGACAAATTGAAAAGTTCAATAGGAAAAAAGTTTATTTTTTTTTTGTTGGAAAGTAAGTATGAAAAGTAATATTTAAGGCATGATACCTAATAAGGATCAAGATTTTTTTTTTTTTTTGCTTCATCTTCTTCTTGATTTGATTGGATCTTTCATTTTAAGGGATGTAAATTAAGGGATTTTTTGATTAAGGTAAACAGAAATTCTGGAGCTTGGGTATGTATATAAAAAAAAACAGTTTCGAATATATTTTATTATTTGATATAAATTTGATATTTGCATGCGTGTGTGTGTGTTTCATTCTAAGGAAATTCACATTTCACTGGGGAAATCAACAACAACAAAAAAAAAATGTTATAATAAAAAAAGTCACAATGTACATTAAATAGAGAAATAAATACAAAAAAATTGTATATAATTTTGTGTTGCCGTATGTAAAAATACTTAACAAAAAAAAAAAATGATCCTTAAAAAAAAAGAATATTTATTCACAATAAGAAAATAATATTCAAGTTTTACAAGATATAATACATACAGTGATACGCTTGAGGGATTCTCTGTTGGTTTTCTCTTGTTCAATATTTTAGAAGTATTGTTATAGAGGTGGTGGGAACTGGTAAAGTGCTAAGAGGCAAATTCTAAGAGTTTGATGTCATGCCACAGGAGAAGGAAAATTGTATGTGAATATTATTTGCAAATTGAGATGATATATATATATATATACTTATATACATATCAATAGATTTGCCTTTGGTAGTTTTTTTGTTGTTGTATTTAAATCCCTTGTGTCCTGAATTCATTCTAGTGTAAAATTAATCCAATACAAATGTAAATTACAGAGACAAGGAAATAAATAAGAATTGCACAGTTTCATTTCTTTTTTTTTTTTAATAAAAAAATTATGTAAAATATGATTTTAAATTATGAATTTTGGTATTTGGGTTTTTAGGGGTTTTAGGATTTTTTTTTCTTCTAAAACATGTACATTTTGTTTGTCAGGCATTCGTTGTGCAGCTTCTTTAAATCGTTATTAAACATTAAATATTTTCCTATATTAGTGTCTAATTGTGATTTAGAAAATTTAAAAGATTCTGTAACAGACTGATTAATTGTAAATTTAAAAATCGAAAGCTTAACGTTGTTATTTTTGGTCTGTTGGAACAATTTGCGAATATGTATTTTATGTTCAATAGTAATTTATGATGCGTAGAATAAAATTGAAGTTATTATAAATTAAATTTTTGTTTTGTGTTTAAAATATATTTAAATTGTTTTACAATTTCATTCGAAAGCATGAAGCATAGATCCAACAAGCCAATTTTTAAATTTATGTTTGATCAGTGTATCGGATTTTTCTTCCGATAAATGGACTCTACAAATCAAGTATTGTATTTAAAACATTAATAATTACTATTGATCTAAATTATGTTTTATTAAAATATGAATTTTAGATTTTAGATTACATGATAGCTTACAAAATGTTGAATATTATTGGCTCTGAAAATAACTCATTATTAAATAACTAGTGCATAAATTGTTTTGCTGCGCTGACTTTTGAAAATAAAAAATGTAGATTATGTAAAATTTGTATGGTAAAAAAAAATTATGTAATTTGAATTGTTTTTAAAGTTACTGAAATCGTTTTTTTTTTTTTTTTTTGTAAATTATATATTTGTACATGCAGTTCAATAATTACAATACTAAAATATTCAGTTCATCCTGAAATATTATGCATTTAATCATCTGTAAATATAATATAAAAATACAAAAGTTGCATATGAAAAAAAATGAATATTTATAGATATATAAACTGTGATTGTTCTAAGAAAATATTAAAATTAAGCAGCAACTTGAATATATCAACCAATTTTAAATGATTTCATTTGCATAAATGTTGTTTATTTCAATTTTAAATAATTTTCTAGATTGTCTAACAATTTGTATCAATCCATAATAGATTAACATACCAAATTTTGACATTAAATTAAAAAAAAAATTGTTATGACACCTTGACAATGTGCCAATAAATAAGGAAAATAAATTATACATAAAGAAAAGATTTATAACAAACAAACAAAAATATGAAAAACATTTTTTTTTTTAGGATACTGAAGTGAGTGAAAATGACAAGTGAAATTTTTATGAACATGAACATGAAAATGACAATTCTATTATGAATTTTCTATATAGTATTCAAGGAAAAACATTTCTATTGATTTGTTCGTTTTAAGTTTTGATTTCCTTAAATAATGTTTCTCGAAAAACTACATTAAAATTTTATTAGTTTAACTATACTAATTTAATTATATTTATTTATTTTTAATTTTTTTTTTTTTACTTATATTTATATATATTTTTTTTTATTTTTTGTTAAATTTTTATTTAATTTTTTATATATTTTTTTTATTAATAATTTATTAATAGACAGCGTAGCATAGGAAGACGTCAAATACCTGCATAAGACATTGTAGCTATTTCTATATATATATATAAAAAAAATTGTATATATATATAAAAAATTATTACCAAACTATATGAAAATTAAAAAAATAATTTTAATCTGGAATCAATTCATTATGAAAATATATCGAACTTTTAAAACTGGAATCCGAACTTTATGTAATATTTAATAGAGAGAGTTTGAAGGCGACTTATTTATTAATTTATTGACACCATATAATTTAGTTAATAGTTCTGAGTTCTGATTATTTACTTTAGAACACAGATAGAATGATGTACAGAATTCTTAACCATTTTGTACTTCGGTTTTCTTTTCCAAAAATGATTATTAATAATTGAGATCTGCCAGTCTGTAACCAATTTTTATGAAAACATTATTTTTCTTTTAATTAATATATAAAATTAAATTAAATTCAAATTAAGAAATACTATCAGAAACATTATGTAATGCAAAAATAAACATTTGACAGATATATGGCTCAAGAGACTGAAATATTATGTATGTGAACAGTAATAATCGCGAAGGGGTTAAACCTATTTTGCTTATATTACAAATAAATTTCGTATTTTAAAAATAATTGCTGTTCTTAAACAAATTATTTATTTAAAGCAGATTTTTTTTTATCTTTTATTTTTATGTACTATCGATTTTCTCATACACCACAATAACCAGCTTATTTTGAATCTTATGTTGACCTCGATATTCGCAATCATGATTTGATTCCAGATTTTTATGTTTAAGTTATAATTATACTGTACCAAAAAAAAAATCATTCTATTGATTTCCATTAGTTAAATAATTATTGTTTCTCTTAATTTCAGTATAAAGTAGTGATTTGGTTTTGTAATTATTTTATTTTATTATTTTTTTAAATTTGTTTATCAATTTATCTATAGTTATATAGTGTTATAATATATAACTTTGTATAGTTTTTGTATGTAATTCGGTTATTTTAATTAAATTTTATTTATATATTTTCTTTGCATATCTATTTCTTATATTTTTCAAAATTTAATTTAATTTATGTATTTTTGTATGTTTACTATTTTGTATAATATTATTGATAAAATTGATTTTTATTTACTATTTTTATATATTATTTTTAAACATTAACATTTTCTGAGCTACTCTGTTAAATTTTAGGAAGATTGATTTTCATTTTATTAATTTTTTTTTTAAATATTTTTTCTTGATTTTTATTTAGTTTTCAGATTTGTAAATTTGGTTTTTCTAGCCCAAAAATATTTATATTATTTTTTAGTTTTATATAATATAATATTTTTAGCAGGTCATCATTTATTTCATATATTTTTATATTTAAAATTTGTATTAAAATTAAATTAAAAAAAAAAAAAAAATTTAAATAAATTATATTTTGTATATATGAATTTGTTGAGTTTAGAAATTTTACAGAATGATTATAATTAATTATATATGAAAAATGTCTATTAATAAATTTGAGATATAATTTATTAATTTTGTATAGGAATTTTCTAATAACATAACACGTAACATTCTTTCAAATATTATATAGAGTAAACTATTCAGAACTCGAACCCCCACCACAATGGTATAATTTTTATAGTGCTGGTAACTAGAAAATATAAATGCCGATATTAACTAAAAGAATTATTTAACTAATTTTATTCTTTTAATTCATATTTTTTCTGGTATAAAACCAAAATATTAAAGAATTTAATCTAAGATATTCACATATAAAATACAATTAGCACTTGTTTTGATTAGAAATTTTTATTAACGTTGCCGATCACTGGGTAGTTTTACTTTACATGGCAAATACGATTGATTCGCTAAGGATTTTAAGAATTTATAATATTATTTGATAAGAGAATATCAAAGAAATCAGTATTTTTATTAGAAATACGAATATATTTTATTATTTCCGAATATTTAATGTTTTATAGGAATTTTATTTCCTCAACATGTCTAACATTGTCTGTAATGCTGCCATGTCAGCATTTTACTTTTATTATAGTAGTCAAAATATATTTATTTCTTATAGTTTGTGCTTGTCAATAAATTTCGATATTTTATGTATTTAAAATTATTTTTATAAATCCATATTTATATCAATTTAGTCTTAAATAATTGAACAGTTCATTAATGTATTTTGTTATTCTACATTATTTACTAATCATACTGTAAAATATTTTCGAAAAACTATAAAATTCATATATACTTTTTAAATAATTGCAATAAAATTATCAAAAACAATAAATTTTTTATCTCTTAATACTAAAAATACTACACTTATCTATTCTACCATAATAATTTTTTTTATATTGTATATTTCAATTTATTTTAGTTTTCTTTTTTACAAATTTTAAATTAATCCTCTCTAAATCTAGGCCTGTGATGTGTACTAAGTGCTTTCGAATCGATTTTCTTTATGTTTTATTTTTATTAAATAATTTCCACAATAATAAAATGGAGAGAATGCAGTATAAAAACAAATAAAATAAAATTGTGTATTATATTTATCAATAAGGAATGTAAAAACTAATGTAACGATACTCAATAACGTTATAAAACATGATTAAATTCCCGTTTTATTTAATATCGTTTAGTTTATGCTTAAATAGTGTTATTATATAATAACGTTATTATAACGGTATTTTCTTTATTCTGAATGCTAAAGCTTAGCATAGACGAATATTATATAGTGTTAATATTCAATGGTGTCTACACTAAGTTTATTTTCAATTTATTGTTTTTTTTTTTTTGTGTTTCATATTTCCAATTTATAATTCTGTCTATGTCATTTTATGTTGGCAACACTTTTTTTTTGAATAACAATTTCCGGAGAAAAAAACCTTAGTAATTCAGGTACGATTTTATTTTCTAAGAAAAATATACAATTTACATAAAATATTATAATAAATATACTGAAGTAGAAGCCGGTTTATTACAAAGATGTATTAAGATTAAAGGGTGGGCTACATAGTACCGATTAGTTCAGTTTCGATTTGATTCGATTGGTTTTGTTAAGTAAAGTGAACACATAGTTACTGATTACAAGCGATTAAATCACTTATTATTTTTTATTTTTTTTAAACAGTCAAATTTCATTCCTCTTGATATTTGCTTCAGTTCCGATTGCAAAATATCAATCGTTCCAAACTCGCACCTATGTATCCACTCAATCGATTTTCCGTACAAAATATATGAAGACATCAAATTTCAACTTTTCTGAACTAATCCATGCAATGTAGTCCATACTTAATGCTATAATATTTTTGTATTGATAGGAAAATAAGATACTTAATTATATTAGTATGTCTCAAAAATATTTATAACGTTAAATAAAATTTTAAATAACGTAATCGAGTTTCGTTATGATTGTACATCTTTTTTTTTACATTCCTTGTTTGTAAATAACATTTTTATTATTATTTTCATTTCGTACTATAAATTTTTTTTTAAATACATTTTTCTGCAATTATTTATCTTTATTATCAATAACAAAAAAAAATGTATTAAAATTTGTTTTATTCATTTTATCTTTATTTTAATTAATCTAATTTACTAATTTTTATCGCGCTTTTCTTAAATATTTTAAACCACATTTAAAGCTGAAATAGATTTTTATTTAAATTTTATACTTTGCGTTCACACATTATTTAAATTGGAGTAGAATTTAATTTTATATTTGTAATTTCAAATAAATCATGTTTTTTTAATTAATTTATTATTTAGTTCTATCTAAATGCTACAATTTTTCAAATTTATTTAATATATATTTTAATTTTTCTATATATACTTTTAATACTCTCTTGTTTTGTAGACTATTTAGCTGGTAAAATAATATGAGCCATTTTTGTATTTTAATTTTTTTTTTTTTGTAAAAATATATAGAGTAGAATATTAATATGTACAAAAAATATACAATTTTCTTGGTTATATTTTCTTTTATATTATAAAGAAAATTAAAATGTAGAAAAAAATACTGAAATCCAATTTGAATGGCCGTAGATATAATTTTTAATTATTTTGTTTTTTTATTATTTGGAATTGTGTAAATGAAATTCAAATCCTTACATGTAATGTAGAAGGATCTTATACCATTTCTCATTGCTGTAATATTGAAATTGAACCACCCGTCATCATTGTTACAAAGAATAAATTGAAACATTTCGAATAAGACCTAAATAAATTCTAATCCGTACATTTCACTCATGAAACTATCCTTTTTTCTATATTATATGAAGTTAATGCTTAAAAAATTGTGTTTTCTATATAATCTTTAAGATAAAGTTTATGAGTTAGATCCAAATCTGAAAACGGTCTTATTTTAATTCCACTAAAAATCAAAATAATTATTGACACTGTTTTTCGCTATTTGATTAAATTTATGTTTTCCGAATGACTTTGTTGATTTTCTGGATTATAGCCTCTGATTTTTTAAATAATAATTAAAAATTAGATGTCACTAGATAAAATTGGGATACTATAGAAAATTGGCCATCAAACAATTTATTTAAAAAAAAAAAAATTATTATTTATATTTATAATTATTTCAAATCTGCCTTAAATTTACCTAATTTGATTGTTTTTATTTTAAGCTTCAATGGTTGGACAATTTGTCAAAATAAAATTTATTAAAATTATTAATTTATATTTTTGAAATATTCATAATTTAAACAATTTCCTTTTCCGTAAAGAACTTGTATAAATTATGTTTTAAATAAATTACATAAAAATAATATTTTCTATAAAATAAAATTAATTTAATTATTTATAATTAATATTTTTTTTTTTTTTTTTAGAATATTTTTATATTTAATTTAATTTTATAATTTTGCATTTTGTCGCCATAGTATCGAAATTATTTATCCGATGTATTATAAATAAAAACATTATTTTTAAAGTTTCATATTAGATTTGTTATTTTTTTAATTATAGTAGTTTTTATTTTTAAATTAATTTAAAATAAAAAAAAAACTTAAAAATAAATTTTATTATATGTTTTTATTGATTTTTTTTTATGTAACGTATAAAATTAATGCTCCCTAAATTTTAAAATATCTTTTCTCATTTTTTGTTTTAAATATAATTAAATAGATTTTTTATATTTATAAAATTTTAATTAATTTTAGATTTTTATTTACAACTAAATCATCAAAAATTATTACTGAAATTTTCAAAATATTTTTTTGTTAGTTTGGTATCGTTTTTTCTTGATTAGATTGAATAATTTTGGTTTTTTATATATATTATTTTTGTTGATTGGTAATTTTTGATGAAATAAATATTTTTTTATATATATTATATAATATGTATTTAAAAAAATAAAAATATTGTTATTTATATATTTAAAAATAAAAAAAAAATGATTATATAATTTATTAGTTATACATTTATATAGAAATTTTTAGTTAAACTCTTAATATTGTTAAGCATGTTAATATTAAATTGATTGATAATAATTTTAATATACTTATAGCATTTGATGCACTGCTACCAACTTGTGCCATACCACCAGGATTTGGTGCCGGTGGAATATCTGTTGTTTCATTAGGTGGTCGTTTTTCAACATCAACTGAGAATTATCAAAAAACAAAAATAATTTGGAAATTAAATATACAAATTTATTTAATTATAATTTAAAATTTTATTTATATATAATTTAAAGCTGTATTTACTAAAGTCTATAATAAATGAATCTTTAATTTAATTCAAGAATTTTTTTTTTCACTCACTTTTAACTGAATGTGTTTTATAATCAGCAAATTGTTCACCAGCAGCAACATGTGCTGGTATTGTTGCTAAACATGTTATTTCTAAACGACCATTACTATTTATATGATGTTCAGCAACATCAATATATAATTGACTAATAGCTGTTGTACCATTATGATGTTGATAATGATAACGTTGAAAATTTGCCATAGCACCACTACTACTACTGCCACCACTACCACTTCCTACACCACCAAATCCACTATATCCAGAATAACCACCACCACTACCACTTCCTTCATTTCCATATCCGGGTATATTATGAAAACCATTATCATTTATATTACTGGTTGTATTATTTCCGTTCAAACCATTATTAGATCTTTTGTAACTATTCATTTCGTTCACATAACGACGATATTTTCGATTAAATGAGTTTCTGTAATACCAATTTTATATATATGTATATTAAGCATAACATGTAATAATAATATCCTTTTTCTTGATTTATAATCTTTTATTATATATATATATATAAAGAATCATAATCCTTGAATGTAAAACAAAATAATTTTGAAAACTTTGTATTATATTCATCGTATAAGGCAGAAAAAATATAATTTGTTATTTTTTGCATACAATTTCACAGCAAATCCTTGTTTTGAATGCTGCAAAGGATTTTTTTTTGTTTTTCAAATTGTTGCCATACACAATAAACGGAAAAACAATAAGAATAAACAGGATATATAAACGTAAGGTGATATTTAACATGTTGTATAACATTGACATTAACATTTATCTCATCTAACGCCAGTGTAATTATATGGAAATCTCTGAAAAGCTCATACGTACAACATACCAGGATAAATATTAAATGATGAATGATTAAAAATTTTACACAAAATAAAACATAAAATGAAAATTTCAATGAAAAGTTTCTTGTTTTGTTATATAATTTCAAGGATAAATCTATAAACTCACAAATGAAATATTTCATACAAACAAGTTGTATATATTTATATAGTAATTACGTCATATTAAGGTCATATTCGGCATTTAATTTAATATAAGAAAAAGGCTATCTTATACGCAAAACCTATCAAAAATGAAAAATTCTAAGATAACAAATTTTACAGCCAATTATGTCGTCGAAATTCATAAATTTGGGATGAGTACCCATAATCAGTTCTATTCAATATTGTGTCCTTAATCAAAAATGGATATACGAAAGCATAAGAATTCTTTGTTTTCTGCAGAATTTGATGTACTATATAAAATAATACTGAAAAGTTTCCTGATTAGTATCCTTTATTAATATTTGAGGACCAATATTTGAGTAAGGTACTGATTATTTTTGGACACATTAACGAAATTTGTTAAAACTATGTACCATTGTGTTGTGAACTATTATTGTAGCGTATAAAATTGTATTATTTTTAAAGCTATTCATCCGGTTCCATGTAAAATTAGTATATTATTAGGGTTGCTGCGGGCATAAAAACCCATCTTTAACACAAATGAGTTATAGATTTTGTGGGTATGAAAATGAAGAGCATATATAATTGGGACCGATTAACCAGTGACATTTAATTGCAAAGTACATTACTATAATCCGAAATACTTAAATTATGTATATTGATTGTAATTTGACGTATATTCCTAAAATAAAAACTATATGGCAATTGATATGTTACATATTGCTTTATTACACAATAACATCTGGGATTTATATAACTTCTAGTTTGATTAATATATTTGTTTCGGCAATGAATATTTTATTAGTTTAATTTAAATTTTTAATTAATTATATTCATTTCAATTTATAAAAACCTAACTATTCATATAAATTAAAAAGTTGATTGAACCTAAAAATTGCCTACATTTTATAGAGCTAGTTAATATTTTTGTGGAAGCTGAATATTAATATAATGTTAAATACATATTCAATTAACGTAAAATGTAAAAACCCCTAACACTGATGGTAAAAGAATATAATAATTATTTCAATTCTTCTTACCCTAATTTATACAATTTACATAAAATTATTCTATTTTAACTTTTACAAAATTACTCTTAAAGGATACTCTATAAGGTCCTTTCAATTAACAAAAATCCACAAAAAAAAGAAACTTTATTAACTAATATTATAAAAACAATCTCATTCCTATTAATGAAGTTTTAAATATAATACGCAATCATTGTTGTTCTTATTTCCTTTAAAATTTATTAACATCAGAGTATCAAAAAAAATTAAAATTGTTACCAACAAACTTTACAAAAATCCTTGATTCTTTAACCTTCAAAAATAAAATTATGCAAAAGGAGAAGTAAAGTAATCCCAAAAAAGAAAAAAAAAATGAAAATGAAAATATCTTTTACATGAATATCTCTTCCCGAAAACTGCAATTAAATTAAATGATTCGTTTTATAATATCTTCTATTTTTATTTCTCTCTTATTTTGTATATAATATTTATAATTTTAGCAATTATTCTAGGTCGTTATTTCTAATAATAAGATCTTTAAAATGATTTCTTTATATAACGAAAAAAAAAAATTAAATTGTAAGGGTTTTGAGTATTCTATTCTTAAATATTTTCATCGTTTTGTGAATTTTTTGGTTTTTTTGTTTTGGCACATAAACATCCCAACAAATAATAACACGAAGAGATTCAAGATTTTCCGTTGTTTGTAATGAATTATATCATGGTACCAGTATACAACAAAAAATATTTCTGGATTTTCTATTATAGAAATATTGTTTTTCGTATTGAATAATTGAAGGTTAAAACGTATGAATAATGTCCTTGAACTGCTGGAATTACATTGAGAATATACCAAAAAAAAAAAAAAGCACAGACAAAAAAATCAATTGAAATATCTATTTATGTCATTGATAGATATTTGGACATGTATCATTTCTGTATTTGTCAACCCATATTAAAAAAAATAACCTTAAATTAATTTGATGTGCATCGGTTTTTGTATATAGATACCAACCAACTACCAACCAACATAAATTATGTATAACTATTTTGTACATTAGAATCGTATGCCAAAATTATAGTTTAGTTTCAAAACTAAATTCTTTTGTATATCATTTTATAAAGGATACTATGAAGTGTATGTAAGAAATATAAATTATTGTGATGGAAATATTAATTGAAAATATTAAAATTTCTTAAAGCAATTTTTATGCACTTTTGTACTAGTATAAAATGTCATAAGATTTCATTTTGTTTGAGCGTTCGTCAGACTGTTATCATTACTTCTTTAGATCTAGGAGTGTGTACAAATCCGTATTTGTGTTCCTGTGCGCACAACTAGCTCACATTTATTGCTATCCGAACAGAGACTTATTTAAGAGACTTATCTACTTGATAGCCACAAAATATGAGATCGATTTGATCCTGTCAGTATTTTTACCTTCTAAAAACACATTCTTGATGTCCTAGATTTTTCAAAATTTGGTTTATACAATCTTAATTTATAAACTCCGAAATTCGTGCAAACCCTAGTGTTGCAGATTTCTGTGTGTATATACTTAAATATTTAATGCAAAAAATATTATGAATGAAATTTTTATATAATCTTATAAATATTTAGTTAAAAGTAGTTTTAATTAATTATTTAAGGACATTAAGGGAATATTTTGTGGGCAGACAATTTTCATAAAACTAAAATATTAATTTTATTTTATAGAGTAAATAAATTCCAAAATATTATATAAGTCCAAAAACATGAATTGCAAACATTCATGGCTAATATTTTGTTTTTATTTTTACTATTTAATAAGAGAAACGTGTCGTTTATAACAAGCTTTAAAAATTGATAGTGTGATTAAGTTTTTGAAAAGCAGATTTTCAGTTATTTGTCGAAAGTGTTAGTCAAAATAGTAGTAAGTATATTTATATATAATTAGGGTTGATATTCGGTAAAGGACAGATTATTGTTGGTTTTGGGAGATAATAAATATTAAATAAATTTAAAGCGTTAATATTTAGCAATAGTTTTCTACAATTAACGCAAATACTTTAAGTATAAAAACTGTGAAATATAATGAAATTTATTGGTGTATTTTCAAAGTATGATTGTAAAGAAACTAAATGTAATTACATTAATTTTATGACAATTTCGTAATATTTTCAGGGCATCATAATTAATATATCTCTAAAAGAATTTTAAAATACGCCAGAATATAAAAAACAACCTAAACAAAGATGCCACATTTAAGTACTCTTCTCAAGCCCATCGGCTAAAACAGTCTTATAAGTATTTATGAAGAACACAGTACTTAATCCCTTTATGTACTTCTAAATCTATTATTTCAGTGCTCAAAGTTCAAAGTTAAAATTGATATTTACGATTCTTTAAAAGAGTTTACACTATGATCTATGACTGTATGGTAACATTAAATCAAAATATTTTAAAGGTTTAAAAATACAGTCATGATACAGACTTATAAATAACTCACATTCTTTAAAAAATTTAAATCTTAAATGTAAAATAAACTATGTAAATTTATGATTACAATAACATTTTTTTTTTTCTTCCATAAAATCAAATTATTTATATAAAAAATAAATTTCAAAAAAATATAATATTATCTCTGATTCTGCAATATAGTTTTCAAAAAATTAACATAGATAAATTTCTGGTACGTTTCTTATTTTATCTAAAAAAAATTGTATATTTCCTACAACTTATTTATATTTTTTTATAAGGAAAATTATCACTTGGTTGTCACTTCCTAAGTAAATTTTCCTACTCATCGTATATTCGTTTTCATCTTACATAAAAGAAAACAACCCACAAACTTTAAATTGGTATTTTCCCAATGGAAATTTTATGTTAAAATGATTTTCTTTTGGTGCATTATAAAATATTAAATTTTCTTCATATTTAACATAATTTCCAATTTTATCAGATATCAAGAAAGGACTTACTATCTGTACGTACATGAATATAAAATACATATATATAAAACTTTCATATAGAATTTGTGGGTTTTACATTAAATACAGTACAAAACTTTCAAAATTATTTATGTTTATATGTAATTCAAGTAGAAGGATATTATGTATTTCTATGTTCATTTTAATATTATAAATTATTAATCAATTAAATTAATTTAATAATAATTACCTATGTTTTTTATTTTCATAGTATTTATTGTCATAATTTTTTGGATTGAATTCATTTACATTTGCTGGCTGATTAAATGGATTATTTAAATTAGAGCCAGAATGATGATGACCATCATGATGATGCATATGCTGTGATGAAAGTTCATCTAAAATAAAATAATTAAGTAAAATCTTTTATTTTATCTATAAATTAAAAAAAATAGTTCTTAAAAGCTTAGAAATGAATGATACTTAGACGCTTGGGGAAAAACTATTCATTTGTAATTTAACTTTCTCTAATTTTTTAATTATTAAAAGAATTTTTAATATTTTTTTCAAACACTAACTCCGATCGAGGTTTAATATTCCCCAAAATAGAATATTTAAAACTTTTCAAACAATTTAAATGGTGAATTGAAATTAGTGAATTTTATATTTCCCATTTCTTTTAATATTTCATTTTATATGGAACTGGTAACTTTGATATTAGTAATTCTTTACTGAGAGCTACGAGATCTAAATAGTATGGTCTAATTATTAATATCTATAACATTATACTAACTAGTTTTGTGGCATTACTCAGTAATTTCATTTTATTTACTACCACAATATAGTACAAAATAAATAAATTAGTAAAATATACTTTAAGATAATCACTTTGTCCATTTGTTCACCTATTATAAGTGTTCAAATCAACGGAATTCGAAAGCTAAGTTTCTAGATTCTGCTTCATGAATCTTTACTTTCTTTATAAGTTCCTAAATCTTTGGTTCAATAAAATCATGCAATTTTTACGAAATAAACACTTTAAAACAAATATCATTTATAGAAACTAATTGAGATTCCAGAGACCGAAATCAGGAAGCTTCATGTTCCAAATATGGCATAAGTTATATTCATTTCATACTTCAAAGAATTAAATTAATAATTGGTTTTTAAGTGAATCGAAAAATACGAATCCGACACATTATTAATGGAATCCAAAAAAAGAAAAAGTTAAAATTATAAAATCAAAAACGAAACATAAATATTTATGTAATTTATAAAATATGTTTAAATTAAATTTTTCTAAAGCTAATTATCTACATTTATTTAAGAGAAAAAATATCATCTTGTAGATTTAATGAACTTTTTCTTAAATAATATTTAATTTAATATTTTTCTTGAAATATTTCTTGTGAAAAAGAAAATTTATAGAAAGCTTAAAAATTCAGTCTTAAATTAATTGGAAATTTTACTCCAACTTAAAAGGATTAACTAACATTGACACTGGAATGGATTGTTTTTTGTGTTGAAAAAAGGATTCTTAACTAAATATTTTTGTTTGCATTTCGCAGAATGCCTGTCATTATCAATAATATTAATTACTACCCGAAATTAAACTCTAGTAAATATTGTTAGAATAATATTAATTTTGGATGGATAGCTTTCCCTTTTTTTTGTGTTTCTGTGAAGGGTTTGGTCATTAAGTCAAAAAAGAAATAAAAAGAAATAAATAATGTACAAAGAAAAAATCATAATACCAAAAAAGGAAAAATGAAAATTAATCATTTTAGACATTATTTTCAAAATAAATTAATAAACAAACAGAAAACAGAAAGTTTCCTTTTTCAAAAAAAAAAACACAAAATCACGCAGCCGAATTTCTTTGCAGTAATTCCATAATTAAAAGCCTTTTTAGTGCATAATAGTAATATTGAAAAGTTTTCTGAAGAAGTAATGTCTAAATCTAAACTAAATAGAATTTGTAATACAAATATATTAAATTATATGCTGATGCTGAACCATCTAGTGGGCGAAATGTTAATTACAGTGTCGCCTTTTTACTTTGTATTACTTTGTGATTGTATAATTCACATAATTTTTGTAGTGCATTCTCTTGAGCCACAGACCATTGATACCGTCTAACGTTAAATGCTTTAACTTTGTAATACATAGCCTAATAGTAGTATTTATCGAGCCATTAACCAGGAAAATATATTTAAATAAGTTTACAAAAGACGGACAACTCGGATATATCGACAGATATGAAAATGTAAATTTAGCATATTAAAAGTAGTTTAAACAATTATGAGTGTTGCATTGGATTTGATGGTCAAAAATATGGATTTGGCTGAAACTATTTTCATACTTTTTCGAAATCGGGGAATTCGAAATCCAGTAAAAAAACGTCGGTGTATGCGTTCGTGTTCGCTAAGTTTGCATTTGCATAGCAACATCTCGTAGAACCGTTTGTAAGATTTTCATGAAGTTAACAAAAACTTTATCCTGATGCCCATACGTGATCGGTATTTTCAGTGGGACCAATGTTAGTTTCCCATTTTTGGGAAGAGCTATTTTTTATCTCTACGAAAATATTTAAAAGAAAAAAATTTATCTCAGATTTTGTTAACATTTGGTACCCATGACAGTTTCCTTATGTACAAGGTGCCTGTAAAATTAGAAGTGTGTATTTCAATGGATCCATGTTAAAGTCCCCAATTATATTTCATAAGTTCAATGCACAGCTACATCATAGGTTCCGTTCGCAATTACGCATGTGTCTATAAAGTAGATGTCAGTAGCTTAAGGAGGTCATAAAGCTAATATTTCATATGTTCTGGGGTCTGCAGTTTCAGTAGTGCCCTATCAAATTTCTTATTATATAAACTACATTATTTTCTAAGAAGATATAATAATTTTTTAACAAAGCACTTTTAATTACAAAACATTATTGGACATAAATTACTGTTGCGCTGCGCCTAACTCCGAGTTATCTGCTTCTCCTAGTTAGCAGTTAGTAATAAAAAACCACTAAAAAAGTACATTATTTTTATCCCTGAAAGAAATATTGTAATTGAACTTTGTTTATTTAACTCGAAATATTTGAAAGATTTTAAATACTTTGAATGTAAATAATAATCAGTTTATATAAGTTTAATTTGTTATTTATTTTTCGTTTTGTGGACAAAAAGGATTTCTCTTTTATATTTAAAATATTTTCGTTGTTAAAGAACGAAAAAAATTATTTTCTTTTTAAATAAAGGACATTGAAATTAGTAAAAATGACATTGTTGGGCAGCAGTAAAAGTATATTTTTGAAAGGTAAAACAAAATTCAATTCCAAAAATATAAAATGAAAAAAGTTAAATATTAAATAAACATTTTCTATAGAATACGGAGGACAAAAGTTGCCATTTATGATTTAATTAAATTAAAATTTATATAGATTTTTAAAAATAATTTGACTTTATGGGTAGATTATAAACGTAAATATTAAATATTTGACAATTTATAATAAAAGATTGATCATTTCTTTAGATTTGTCTTAACATTTAATATTATATTAATCAATTTTTAAAGATTTATAAGAAAAGTAGCAGCAGATTTTAATTTATATAGCAGCAGATTTTAATTTAAAAAAACAGGATTCTTTGGCCAAAGAAATGGCCAATTCATTTTTTCTGGTTATGATTTAATTCGAGATAATAAATATTCCCATATTTTCTATTTCGAGATAGTTCCCCAATAAAATCGGATTTTTTATTACCACAAAATGTAAATTTTAAATTTTCCGGTATTATTTTATTATTATTATTATAGAGGAAATTCACTGTTTATAACATTATATCGGTAACTAACTTTATTATGGATCCCATGATAAAAATAATTTAATTTTTAATTAGAAATATTCCCAGAAATATAATAAAAATATAAATTCTAAAGCAAAATAAATGAAATCATACTAAATTTAATATTTTTTTAACAACTTATAATCTTATTTATACCTTGCCATGAAAAACCATATGAATTCGGTCCTCTGAGATTTTTCTCATTGTTTTCATGCTGTGACTGAAGTTGTATTTGTTGTCTATCTATTAATGGTGGGCTTCTCTGTTGTCCTTGTAATTGTAAGAAATTTAAATGTTTTTGTTGATTATGTTGAACTTGCTGCTGCTGTTGCTGTTGTAATAGTAGTTGTTGCTGTACTAAATATGATTTTGATCGATGAGAACTTTTACTGCCCACTGATTGTCCGGGTCGAATATATTTGTCTTCAACCTGTTGCAAAAAAAAAAATGTAAAAAAAAAATAATGAATATAAGGATATCTCAGGTGGACATAAAAGGTCATACTATAATAATAGAAATTTTTTCGTATTCAGTTTTTTGCTTTACAATTTTCTGTCTTTTTTTCATATTATAATATCTCGCCAGGACAAATTGAAAATAATAGAAAATTTTTGTATAGGTAAATTTATTATGGAATATTATTATTATTTTTTTTTACTCCGTTTGTATTGTTTGGCTAATGTGTTTGTATGGTGGTATGAGTTTTAAGGATGTTGTTTCTTTTGGTATGATTAATTGCTGTGTTTGGTGTAAAAAAAATTTCTAATTAATTTGTGGTTTCAAAAATGTGTTAGAGACAGAAAAATGTATAATATTAAAGGAATTAATGAAGATTATTTTGTCTTCTTTGTTTTATTTTAGGTAAATAGTGGCAGGCTATGTATTAAAAACAGTGAGCTGTGTATTAAAGTTTATCCGAAAAGGTTCTCATGTTTTTTTTTTATTAAATTTAATCAAAATACGGAAACATATTGTGCGTAATCGTTAATTTTAAATATTATAAAGTATACCGTATAAACAAAGGTATACTGCCATTAACCTCGGTTATTAAAAATAAAACATTGTAGATAAATAATAAAACAATCTAAAAATAGATTTAATATTATATTTATTTGAACGTACCTTTTTACCATTGATTAACCATGTTATATGCGGTGTTGGACGTGCTTTTGTTGTATTACATAAAGCAATTAATTTATCACCAATATAAAATGGTGGTTTTTTTCGAAATTTAATTAATGGTGGTCCAGTTTGTGGTACTGAAAATAGATAAAAAAAATAAAAATAAAAAATAAAAATTGTAAGCTTCTTTAATTTTAAAATATATACATAAAAAAAAAACATCAATCAATTAATAATAATTGTAAAATTACGTACATATTACATGTAAATGTTCATCTTGTGATGGTTTTGTAAATATTGGCGTATCTGTTGAAACTTCACAATAATAATGACCAGATGCATTAAAATCTAAGTTCTTTAAAGTTAATTTGCTTTCATCTGATTTTGTCCACTGTTCCAATTAAATAATATAAATAATAGTATAAATTGTAATATAATTTCTACAACTAAATATTTAAATTTATATTAATTAAGATTATATTTAGTTTAGCTATTTATTATATTATGGTTATTTTAAGTACAGAATGCATCAGATAATAAATTGTATCAGATTTTGGTGGATTTAAAGAGTCTTTATTACATCAAAAATAGCTTAATTCCGGTCGCCGAAACGATCTTAGAAGTCATATTAATAATATTAATTTTATATCTTTTCATTGGGTATGGACAGTTCTGTAATACTGTAATGAAGGAATTAATGGAGTAATTACAGAGTTCTCTATATACAATAAATAGAGATATAATCTTTAAGAAATCCGAAAAATCACGGAACTCTTAAATAGAAACTATTTATAAAAACTATCAGTACGAAAGGGAACGAAAAGCGTTTTGAATTAATATTCTATTAGTGAAAATCTCGATATGGATAGCTTCGGGTTGATGAAGGGAACATCCTAGATTCAGTGGGAACTGGTGCAGTTTTAAATGGAACCTGTAGAGCAAGTGAGCTCTATTATATACATTTCCAATTTACTTTTATTTTTACATACGGCATCTCCTTTCACTCTTTCGTATAGTACATTCGAAGTTGCCTTATGATGATGTAAATATAAAATTATATCAAATAAATCTTAAATTTTTATATTTTGTTATAATTTTTAATACGATTTAAAAGTTACTGGTAATTTTATGAAATATTTCAATTTTAATAATTTTAATTAAAAAATCAAATTTAATTTGACGAATTTTCAATGTTGTAATATTATTATAAATTAATGTACTCACAACTTTATTAATTCTACTACACTAATTTAAACAATCAAATAGTTATAAATAATCAAAATCACTCTAAATCTCAGTTGTAATTATCTTATCAGATTTTCAATCACTTTGTAAAACTCTTGTAATTAATTTTCTTTATTTTATTTGAAAAAAAAAAAATTGTGTAAATCTTAATTTCTATGTGTTTAATGTAAATTTGAATTAATTAAATCAAACTTAACAAAAAAAAAAAAAAAAGAAGAAATTTATATAGTCTGTTGGCTACTCATTTAATAAATTATCACTTCATTAGTTTAATTTTTGCTAGTGAAGAAATAGAATTAAACTTCTAAACACAAGAGTTCAACATACCAAAAACGATTAATCAAAAGAGGAAATAACCTGCCACTGAAATTAATCAAAATCTTTGTATTCTATTAAAAGAAAATCGAAATAATTTATTATTTTCTTTCATTTTCTGTTTGAACGAACACCAGAGAAGGAAATTTTCCATAATTTTTTTTATTTTTCGTTATTATATGTTACGATTACGAACATTACGCAACTAAACTGTACGAAAAATTATCTAGTAAATGCTTGTCAATTTATTATTTATAGTAACAACAAATATTTTATTGCTAAAAAAAAAAATGAAAAAAGAACGATGTCATTGGCCTTGTTACATTTTAATAGACCGTCAAATGAATTATTGTTAAAAGCTGAAGTAAAAAACTCTTCTTTTTTTATAAACACCTTTGCTTATTTGCGTGACAAAAATTTCCCGAAAAAAAGAAGTAAAAATTACAAAAATATAATTTTTCACCAACCATGAATCAACCATAAAAAACGAAATTTCCTATTTTAATATTGATAAAGAAAATGGTAAAAATAATTGAAATTTTTATTTATCAGTTAATGTTAGATTTATTGTGTTCCGTATTTATAATTCTAGATATATTTATTAGATAATAATTATTCAAGGTAATGCAAATCATTAAAATACCGATAGTTTACTTGGAAAATGTTATTTAGGATTTTCCGGTTTCTACTTTATCTTTAGAATACGAATATATAATCAAGAATTATTTATATATTTATATTTGTAATCATATTGTAAAAAATTATTATACTTACATCAATTTCACCACCTGGTATTGTAAAATTTCGAAATGGTGGATTCCTTACTCGTACATATTCAAATAATTTTCCATGATCGGTTTTCAGCCATAAAACCTGCAGAAAATATAAAAAAAATGAAAAAAAACCATTGAGAAAATGTGATAAAAGTAGAAATTTTATAAAATGTCCTTAATATTTGTATAAAATGTCCTTAATAGTGTTTAACGTTTTAGATTTTTATCGTAACTTTTATATTAATACGTTTTTAAATAGTGTGAAAATTTAATTAAAATATTTTCTGTTTTCATTTAATTAATTAAAAAATACGAAAAATTGTCTTTTAAATACTGCAATTCTTAATGGAATTATAATTATTTTATTATTCAAATATTACGTACTCTATATCTATATAGTATAAAGTAAACTATCAAGATATGATTTCAGGCTAATTGTTTAGATATTATTGAAGTTGATTACAAATTATTTTTTAAAATATATAATACTTCTTTGATTATAAGAATCATGATAACATTTATCATGATGACTTACTGTATGGTACAAAGTCGCCAAGAGATTGGATCTAAGTGAAGTCTTAATAGAACTCCACACAAAGGATCCTAGAGAGTTATAGGATCCTTAGATTGGAATAAGTACCGAAATTTGAATATCTGCAGATTTGTGAAGGAAACTTCCTAGATTCAGTAATAGTTGGTTCAGTGTTTTTAATATAAATGGATATATATAAGGTAAAATAAGGAAGCCATTGAGGTCACTTACTTGATAATAAAATTACTTTACGTTTATATATTTTGAAAACACCATAAATAAATCTTGTAATCGTCCCTTTATACATATCAAGCGAAGCTATTTGACCCAGAAATTTGATAACTTAATATAAATCAATAAAACCAAATTTCTATATAATTAATTTTTTATTTTTCATTTTCATTCATTTTAGTTCATTTATGTAAGTTTTATAATATATCTGCAGGTTATTTCTAAAAGTCAAAGTGTCAATAAATTTTAACTTTTAATATTATGAAACACCTACACAACAAAATATTTATTTATCCTTTTCAAGGATCTAACCATGCAGAAATTTAAATTTTAAATGGATTATAAAAAGCATATATGAATTTGTATATTTATCTAGACAAGCAAAAAAATTCATAAATAAAAATCATAAAGAATATTTATAGAAAACTTGTTGATCATCTACACTAGATATTCAGATTAGAGGATAATATAAAATCTTAAGTATGATAATAAATTGGTTAAGTGATGATGAAGATTGAAGAATGTAATAAATAAATTTTTGATTAACTACATTTTTAATAAATGCGAAAAGTTATTTTACTTTTATTTGCATATTATAAAATTATTTGCAGTAGATTTGAAGGATAGAAATTTCTGGATCGATTAGAATTTAGAATAATTTAGAATTAATGAGTGAATAAAAAGTTGTCCTGTCTATAGTAAAATTTATATACTATCATATGCTTCGTCTGGGAAATAATGCTAAGATTTAATTTATTTGAACCAAAAATCATCTACATTAACAGATAGTTCCATCATATGGCGAATTGCAAAACCTAAAAGAAAGTTGAGGATTTACTTATGGAGAAGAAAATGCTCAACTATACTATATAAAATTAATTCTTACATTCTATCCGTATAACCTTATAGCTATATCCTTTTTATAGTAAATAATATAAGTAAATCTTTAACTTTATTTTCTTATTATTTTTGATAAATCTCGAAATTTACTTAATTTGCGTAGAACATTAAATGTAATAAGTATAGCAATGAGCATCTTATTTCACTGTGATTACATTGATTTAAAAACTTTAGAATTGGCACAATTTATCGCATGCATTAAAAATGAACTACGACCAGAATTTCTTATATTCCTTGTACCAAAACATTTTGATTATTAATCACAATATTGGAAGAATATGCTTTTTTTTATGTATACCATCATTTTATTTCTAGTAAATTCTTTTATTTATTCTATAAATCTAAATATACTTCTAACATTTGCTTAATTATTATTCATTGGGGCCGCCTATACAGCCAATAAAAAAATAATATTTTTAGTCCTAATTTCTACAAATCCATAATTTCTCTAAACAATCATAAAAATTATATTTAGTTTTTTATTGTTATTTAAATATATTAATTTATATCACGAAATTTTTGTGTTACCTAAGAGAAATATAATATATTAAAATATAATAAAATTTTCGGAATTTTGTAAGAAAAACTGAAGAATTTCGTAACAAGAAAAGTTCTTTTATCTCTTCTTTTATTTTTCAATTCAACCCAAAAATACCATGGATTAAGGACCTAAAACAAGACTAAAGCAAAAAAGTTTTATTGATTTTATAAATATATAAAACAAATAGGATAAGAATTTTATTGCTGATTTTTGTCTCCAACAGAAAAAAAAGGAAAATCATTTTTTAAGGTGTGATAAAATATTTTTCCAATCGACCAAACTGGATTTCTTTTTTTTTTTTTTTGTAAAAAAAAAAAAAATAGATAATAAAAATTTATATTAGAAATTTTCTAGTATTTTTTTTTTAATATTTTGAAATATTTTGTTAGGATATAAATTTAATGTCAATGTTTTAGAATTAAGGATATTTTATGTAGTTATACGTAAATTGGTTTAAATTTCAATTGTGATAAATATGTCAGAGACAAAAATCTTTAAAGTTAATAAAATTTATGACAAATCAATAATTAGAAATTGATGTCGATAAATTTTTTGTAAAAGACAGAATTACTTAACTGCGATTGCGGTTATACTAAACTTTTTCTTCAACCTAACAGTCTATGAATATTTTTGCGTACAACAAACATAAATTTCGGATTATAATAGGCGAAGAAACATAATAATTCATTGATGACTGTACGATTATTTTGGTATTCATATAAATAAAAAATCCGTACAACCGATTATAATGAAATTATCACAAATTACGTTCACGTTTTCGAAAATTTATCATTGATTTTTGCTATTGCGCTCCGCAGTGATCGAAATTTAAGAACTTATGAACTTATCTAATTTAATTAGTATCAATGTAATATTGAAAACCGTATTTTAAATCCTAACAGGATTAAAGAAACTTAAATAAAACTGTTAAACTGAACGAGAAGGACATTTATATGAATGGAATAGTGTCTCTATTTCATTTTTCAAATTTAACATTATATTTCCGTACTGAAAAAGTCTTTTTCGACGGCTTCTTCGACGATACGGAAATGACTGAATGAAAGATTGATATTTTCCTGTTACGGTCTGAAACATAATAATACAAAATTTATACGAAAAATGGATGCAAGTAAAATTTAAGGTTGGGCTTTTCTGGAAACTTTCGGTGAAATGTTATGTCTTAATGTTGGCTTAAGTCTTTTTAGCTATAGAGTTTGTGTTTTTGGAGGACAAAATTTATTTTCTATGTTGAAATTTGTGAGACAAGAAATCGCCAGGATTCTTATTTAGAGTTGTTGGTATAACCAATAGTCAGATTTATCGAGTGCAAGTCGTTTCTTATTACTTGATAAGTCATTACAAAAATATTATTTATTACAAAATTACTTTTCTATAGTGAAAATTGATTACTGGTTGCTTTTTGTTTCTCTATCCTATTAAATTCATGAATATTCTATTATTGAATTCGTATACAATCTGTTAAATCAATCAAAAAAAGCCGTCTATTCCTATTCAAACCAAAATGGTTGATTTTTTGTATATCATGGCTATTATTACATTTTATTTAGTCTTTAATACTCAGGGTCAACCAATATTAAACAAATATTATATAAAGAATAGAAAAACGAAAGAAATATAATCTTGATAGCACAATACAAATAAATAACTTAAATAATAAGCAAATAAATAATCGAAAAGGATAAAAAGTTTTATTCCTTTCCCTATTTAAACAACCATAATAAAAGAAAATTCATAAATTACAAAAAAAAAAAAAAGAACAAAATTTACCTTATATAATATTTCATGTTTGACATTGTGCTCACAATAAATTGTGACACTTGATCCTTTCTCTACATATTTTTTAATCACCAATTGCACCTCAACTTCAGATTGTCCACCTGGAAAAAGAAACAACAATAATTTTTAATTAATTACAATTTTTCTTTTTGTCTTTTCTTTTTATAGCTTTCTATTTTAATTACAATTTTATATCCTTAAAATCTTTAGAATAAAACTTTCAAAATAAAAAAAAATATTGATTGATTACTTTGCTTTGCGTACTGTTTCGAATTAAATCTCTTATTATTTGCATACACAGTTGAAAGGATTACTTTGTGTCGGAATTAAATATTATTATTATTAATTATTTACAATTCATTTAAATTATAAAATATTTATTATTTAATCGAGATTATTTTAATTTTAATTGGAATTTATTTAAACGTTAATAATAATATATTCAGTAATTCTGATTTTTCAAATTAATTATATTTAATTATGCGGTTGGTTTAATGGGAACATATTTATTTTTAACAGCTTTTAAATTATTTGAACGAATAAAATTAATAACTAAAAGATTATTTACATAATTTTAATTTTATTAGTATTATTTGATTTTCATGTAATTTCAATCAATAGTAAATCTTTAATGTAGGTATTTCATAGAATACTCAAAGTTTCTGGCATATCTTGAAATTATATTTTGCGTTTATGGAATTATTATCAATTTGTTCAATTATGTTTCCACGTCGTGGTCTTCTTTAAAACAAAGTAGTACAAATGAGATGTGAATACATAAAAAAAAGAAATATTTTCGGATGCTTTCTTATTGTCAAATTTTAAATTAAAGTTAGACATTAATAAGTTCATGAAAAATTTATGTTTGAACTTAGACTCGACAATTTTATAAACATTAAGTAAAATTAAGCTAAATACACAAGCAAGGAACAACGAACAAAAATTCTTTGTTCATCAGAACATACAACATACTGAAATCGAAGGCATCGAAAAGGTTGACGAATTGGCAAAAGATGGCGCTACTAGTAATTCACTAGTAATGAGACACTAGAGACTAGAGACTAGAGTAAAGAAATACTAGAGCACCTCCGCTGTCACTGCCACGCGGTAAGATATAAATGATTTAAACACATGGAACATCATTTCTTCACTGACATGGAGGTAGCCGGCAGGTTAATATTGGATATTCATGAAAGAGGTGAATTGGAATGATGTGCTCTAGAGTCTAGAGGGTAGAATAAGACATCATGCGAAGTACACAACGGACCCTCGTGTTTTAGTTGCGTGGTATAGGTTTTGTTACCTTTCCCTCCCTTAAAACCAATATACAAAATTTCACGTTCTGTCCAGTTATAGTCAATCTTATAGTTTAAAATCTGCTGATAATTCATAATATTTTTTTTTGGAATTACATTCAATATACAACTTTGAAATGAAAAATTCTATGGCTTTTTATAAAGTTTTTTAAAAGCGTGTTTGTTTTAACTAATACATGGATCCAATCACAAATTTTTCAATGTATATCTTGTTTTACTCGTTTTATATGTACGGTTTTGAAATATATCTACCATGTTAACACAGAATTCGGTATATCCAACATAGTATTTTGTTTATGGGTATATTCTTAGTAGGGCAATGCTTAATATTGATACTATATTACTATTTTTATAGAGCAATTATGGCCATTATATGTGAATAAGTATTTTTTAATTATTATTCCAAAATATTCAATTAATATTAAATAACATTATATAATTATTTATATGAAAACTTTGTCAAAATATAATATTTAATAATTGATAAAGTTTTCGAAATAGTTTAGAAGCTGAAACTTTTAATTATGGAACTGATTAAAAAAAAAAACCTAATAAACTTTCTTATAATTATAAATTCTTGATGTTAACGTTTAGATAAACTTAAACATAGAATTTGCATAAAATTATTATGCATAAAGTAAAAATGACTAAACTTCAATATGATAAAAATTAAATTTAATGATTTTATTATTTATAAATAAAGGTTATTAATAAATAATTTACATCGAACTTATTATTATATTCAATTTACGATAATTGTAATATTCAAAGGAAAGATACTAAAATCTTTATATATAAAATTTGTTGTAGGTAATGTGATAGGAAAACATTTATCATTACGACTGCAGAGAAATGTAATTGAAATAAATAATGAATTTATAAAAAAAAAATTATTTTTTATTTTATTTTGATATCTTATATGTACTGATACTGAATTTATGTAATAACTATTGATGATAAAAACTAAATCGTAAAAATAATATTTTGGTAGTAAGAGTATAAGTACTTAATATAAAAACAAAAATTACGAAATTGTAAACAAAAATTTAATTTTCCAAAAGATTTTCCACATTAAAATAGATAAAGTCCGATCAATATTGACGAAATGTTTTAATGGATAAAAGTTTACGTACATAATTTATGAATGTTAACCTACTTGAAAAAAGTTTAACTTTTATTTTAACAATCTGGGATAATCAGGTTGGGTTGGTTTACCCAAATAAAATAAAATCAACAAAGTTTTTCTTTTAGTAAATTGGATATAAAGTATATGATACCAAATATACAAACAAAAATAGTATTTACTTACACACTAATACATCTAATTTTTCTTTAGAAATTAAGAATTTAGTTATAAAGGTTTATGGAGAGAATATCCGGTGCCATTTAATACCCTCGGGTAATAAAGGATACGTGAACGTATACGTAACTATTTTCTCTTAACAAAAAATAATAACAGAATAGCAAAATTATATAGACAAAAAAAAAACTTCATTTTATTTTATATTATATACAAAATGAAAAAAGGATGAGTTTAATAAAACAAAATTGTGAATGAGATCTTTTATAATCAGAATACAAACATTGCTTCTTAAATCAAATTAAGATTAGGACTAGTAAGGTTTTTATAAAATTATATATAAAAAAATTGACATTAAGATTACAATTTTAAGATGAAAATTTTCCGGTCTAGTAGTTTTCAATGTAAACTAAATTACTATATAAAGTGATGTGAAATAATTTTCATTATATGAAAAAGTTTAAAAAGTTTCTTTTTTCACATAAAATTTACAAATTTTGTTCTTCAATTGAATAGAGAATTAAATAAAATTATTGTTGATTTGTTGAACAAAAATGACATTATTTATAATAATTTAAATCCTTTATTAAAACAGATTTTGACAATTTAATTAAAAAATAAATTAAACTGAATAAATATTTCTTTAAAAAAATAAATGAATTAAAAATTATGCATTTTTCGTTAACTTTTTGTTAAAACCAAACAATTGGAATATTATCCTTAAAATTGATTGAAGTTTTTGTTTGGAGAAGTTGAATAAAAATATCAATGAGAAATATTGAATATTATTATATATAAAATAATAAATATAATTATTTTCAACAAATTCAATATAATTAGATACAGACACAGTGGTGTACTTAATCGGACCCTATTAAAATGTTTAAATAACCATTTCTGAATAAAAATGTAATGAGATTTCTTCAAAATTTAATTGTAAATATATAATTTTTTAGGATATATCAAATATATTTTCTGCTTATTTTGGTGATAATTAATTTTTTCATTGCCGATTGAATTTACTAAAATATTTTATAATAAAGTATTTAAATTTAGAACAAAAAAAAAAATTACTAGAAAAAAGAAAATTTATAAAGGAATACCAACATTACATAATAATTTTGTTCATTTTTTTAACAATTTCATTAAAATTCGATTTAAATTGAATCTATTTTTTGTATAAAATAAAAAATACTTTAAAAATAATTTATTGAATTTTTACTTTTTCTTAAACATAGTAATAAACTTTAATTTTATTTATATGAAATAGTAATGATATTTAAATTTATTGATTCAAATAATTTAGAAAAAACATTTTTGGGACACATTTAAATTACATCCTGAAACATTATACACAATTCATATAAATGTCACTTTGTTTAAACAATTTCCTGGTTCTTCTATTTTTACATTATTATCTACAATTTTTTCCTT
This sequence comes from Rhamphomyia laevipes, assembly GCA_963920725.1. Lineage (NCBI taxonomy): Eukaryota > Metazoa > Arthropoda > Insecta > Diptera > Empididae > Rhamphomyia > Rhamphomyia laevipes. Next base: position 42,019,999 of record OY987257.1, on the reverse strand, counting down.
GTACAAATTACAATAATACACATTCAAAAACATCATTTTAAAAATACAAACTTTTTCTGGCTCCAAGGAATATCAAAAAATTTTGAAATAACATAAAAACAAAAATTTTGTTTTTTTTATATAAATTTTTGGCAAAGATGTAAATTTTCTTATTTAATGGTTATTATACGAAAAAACAGAAAAAAAAAGTCAAATCTCAAGGTACTTTAAAGCTTTAGTATATTACATTTAGTATCCTTAAAACCCATACCATTTTACCTCTGTTTCTATCTTATTGAGTTATATCTGCAGGTATGTATACAAAGATTACTCAAATACAAGAAAGAAAAAAAAACCAAGAAATATTTTCCTCCATTTAACAAAATCCCTAAATTATATCTTTCGCTTTTTAACAAATAAAATTTCATGTTTTATGGTTAAAAATTTGTATAAAGATATGATTCTCGTATGAACAATATTATTATTATTATTTCTAAAAACAAACACGCACACACGCTTATTTAAATAAAAGGAAAAATCCCATGAAACTTATTTTAAAAGTTCATAAATTATGTTTAAGAAAAAGAAGATAATTTTCACTTGAAACTATGCTGGCGCGCCATGACATAAAAGTTCAAATTTTCATAGAAAATTAAATTGGTTTTTTTTTTTTTTTTTTTTTCGTAATTTTGATACCAAAGAAATTACTTTGCAAATAAAATATTTCTATGAATAATAATGTCTACATTCATATAAGTTTTAATTAATCAGAGACAGGATAATAATTTAAAAATGGTTTTGACTTTTATTTAATTGGAAATTTAATAAAAATATAAAATTTTCTAATAGAAAAATAATATCAGGTGGTACAATTTGAAGATAAAGATAATAAATCATATAGAAAATTGAGATTAATATTTTTTTTTTTTTCGATAATCAAATTATTGGGAAAATAGGTAAACAATATAAAAATGAAGTAAATAAATTTGATATAATAAAGACAGAATAAATTGTTGAAAATTAATTATAAATGAATATTTTTTTTATAAAATAAATAGGATAGAAAGAAAATTGATAGGTTTTAGTTTAGTTATATAAAATGTATAAGTTAAATGCTAAATAATCATGGATTTACAGTATTATCATTAGTTGTCGATTGGTTAATTTTATTTTACGACAAAGCCGCGTCTTATAGTTAGAGATAAGTCTTTATTCAGCATAAATGTAAATAAAACCGATAAATTTCAATGAAAAATTGTCTTCTGTAAGTCGGTTGTGGATTAGACGAATTTGATTAGTTACTGTTGACTTTTAGTTTTAGTTAGGTATTCAATAGATACTTTGTTATCAGTATTACCATTTGAAAAGATAAAATTAATTTTATCTGACATGATAATTCGAAAAAATTTATTCATTCAAATTCATTTATTCAAATAATGTAGAAAATTTGGAAAACTCTAGTTCAAATAATATTATTAACTTATCTTTACATATAAAATATCTCTCTGATATTCTAAAAGGATATTTTATTTAAATTTACTCGATTTCAAATGCACTGATATTTGTGAAAATGTGAAAATAAAAACACTGAGCAAATCTAGCATTAAAGTATTTTAGCATATTCTGATTGTGATTACGGTTGAATATATTCAAACTAATTATAAATTTCACAGTATCCTGTATAAATATACAAATTGGTAAAAAAGTAGATTAATTAGGATAGCAAAGATCTCACTAAATCTATGTAAATATATGTTTATATGTTTTATATCCATGTGTAAACTGATTAGGTTAGTTTAAACCACCAATATCTAAAGTATATATTACTATTTATTTCACCAGCGGCTTAACGAGTAATCATAAATTATAAATTTGTATAATGATTATTAGATAAAGGTATGAGAAATAAATGAAATTGTACCCAAAATCATATAAACAAAATTACTAGATTTCTAGTCCAACTGATAATTACAAGATTATTTATACATTTTAATACAAAATAATTTAAATTATTTGAAATCCCCTTAAATAATTTCAAAAACAAAAAAATGAATGAATATATTAATTCGTTTTTTACTAGTTTTGAGGACAATTTTATGACATTAATTTCATTATTTATTTATCCAATACTAAAATTATTTTAAATTTTAATTTTTACTAGTATAATTTCAAGAAAATTCTAAACTAAAATAGAATTTTTGATGACATGAAAATCATTTATATATTACAGACAAAACTAACTAATTTTAAAAGTATAATTTTCTTTCCATTAAAAATAAAAATTTAAAATAATTTCTTATAGATTTACTTCAAATTTTAAATAAAGTGAATAAAGAAAACATATAAAATAATCTGAAAACTTTCATAATTTTTAAATTTGATCAAAGACGAAGAGAAAATTAAATTTAATAGCAATAAAAGTAAACTATTTGAAAATTATTTTTTTCTTTATTTTCATAACATTTTATTACGATTTCTATTCACATAAATATTAATTTTATATAAGAAACGTGTTAGAAATTTTAGTAGTTATAATAAAATTTTATTACTTAAATGAATTATTTTAAAAACACCTAAAAAATAATAAATGAAATTATTTTTTAATATTGTTAAAGCTGAGGATTCTATAACAGATTTTCGGTAATAATAATTTTTTTTATATAAATTAGTTTAAAACCTATAATTGATATACGTATGGTTTTGCTGGGAAAAATTGAATATAAATGAGAAATATTGAATATTAATGGCATATATAAATAATAAAATATTTTTAACAAACTTAATATGGTTAGATACAGACACAGAAATGTACCTAGTTTTATCCTAAGAAAATAATTTTCTATGATTCTTTCTGGAAAAAATTTAATGACATATAGCCGAATGAAATTTCCTTAATACTACACTAATTTTTCGTACGAAAAATCCTTTTTTCAGGGAACGATTGTCAAATATTTAATGTTTTCGGTTTTGATCCGCATACTGCAGCAATCCGTAAAATTAATATGTTATAATCAGCTGTTATGTTATGACACATTAATCATTTTAAATTTCGTTCAACACATTAATATCATTTCCTTTATTTTTTCTTTCTTTATTTGTTTGGTTTGAGCAGCCATTTAAAATTGATTGCGGAATTATAATTAGTAATTTATAATTATTTAACAAACAAAACAACAATCGCATGGCACATGTAATAAAATATAATAATTGACAACAACCAAAAAAAATTTCAATGCAAAATTCCATCAGATTTTTTTTTCGTACGATTTGGGTTTCCGAGGAACGGTTGAATTGAAATGGAACACTATGACAGTCATTTGATCAGGGATTTTACTTTTTATCAGAAAATGCAATATTTAAATAAAATATCTATATTCCTGTAAACATAATGAATTAAAAATCATAAAGAATTAATTTCTCAATACATAGTTTGGTATTTCGGAAACCCAAATCGTATTCTGATTTTTTTTTTTTAATTTTTTCAAAAATTAAAAAATTAAATTTTTTCGTATCAACTTTTCGGATGTAGTATGCGGAACGCCTTATATATTATCAAATAGTTTAATTGATTTTCAGCCACTTTGCTAGAAAACATTTTCCAGAAAAACATTTTGTTGCCACATTTTATATGCTTGACAAATGACAAAGCTATTACATTTTTATTATGTATAGCATAAATTTCTTTCGTTTGCATTTATTTTTTTTGTTTCTACAATAAATTTAAAGAAAACCTATTATACGAATACTAACGAACTTTATATGTTTATTCAGAAAAGTAGACCAACTTTTATGTGAGTTACAGCAGTAAAACTCTGAATATGATAATATCAAAAATATGCATTTTTGAACCCTGATTTTAGGAATATACGTCAGATTTTATTGAGTTTAGTTTTTATAATTTTAGATTTTCTTATTAACCCTTATCCCAAAAACTAAAAAGGACTATTATAAATACGAGCTAATACGCCTCTTCCAGGACCTGATTTTATATTTTTCAGTTCTTGATCCTAAAACCTCAGTATTTTCATAAATACCAATTTTTGTTTTTTAAAGGAAAATATAATTATGTCCATAAACCAATTGCAAAATTGGTTGGACCAACATGTAAACAACAATATATTAAAAATGAACCAAATAAAATTTTCTTTATAGATTTATTGGTTATTGAGATATTACTTTTCTCCTATCTTTTGTTAGAAAATGAAACCAACTACTAATAAAAGCCATTTCCGTTTACACTTCATTGTATAAAAAAAAAATTCATTCTGTTTTTCCGGTTTCCCAAAGTTTGCTGGAACCCATAAATTTTGTACCACTTTATCGCAAATGTATTGAAAGAACAAAAAAAAATATAGATTCAATATTTCAATACAATAGAAGTAAAAAAGGATGTTGTTTTGTGTTTTGTATGTTGGATGGTGATTTTACTAGGCAATCTAATAAATCGTAAATAATATGGTTACAAAGACTGTGTTTGTTGTTCGTGATTTGAATTTCTTTAAAATATAAAATAAAAATTTCTTCTTTTACGAGTATATTTTTAAAAAGGATATTTTTTATATATATTAACCAAAAAAAGTATTGAAAAATATTTAAAAAAAAAAAAAAAATGAAAATACGATTTTGATTTTATAAACTTATAAAGATTATTGTTTTCATATGTAACGAAATTTTTATGTCCTTTTTTTATGGCGCAGTTAATTTTATTGAATTGCTCATAAAAATATGAAAAATAAATAAAATTACAATTTTTAATGCTATAACAAAAAGAAAACTTGTATTAAAAAACCCTTTATAATTTTTTTAAAAAGGGTATGTTTACTTGTTTTAATAAAGTTTGTAATTTTTGAAAGGATTTTCATAAAATTCGTTTTCAAAAACAAATATATATTATTGTATATTTTTATAAATGGTAGATTTATGATTCGAATAAATTATTTAGAATATTATTAACACAAAATTATCCGATTTAAAAAATGTGTTATTTTTTTTTTTGTCCAATATTTAGATTATTTAAAATGATGTACAAAAATTTGAATAAATTTTCTAAAATTAAAATTAAATTTTATTTTATTTGCAATATGCTACAGCCCAAATCGAGTTTTGGCCTCCTGAAAGATGTTTTGTCACATTTTATTAAAACTAACTAATAAATGTGATTCCCATTACAAAGTTATTGAAAATTCATAACAAGATATTTACAAATTCTAACTTCTAATTGTTGTCTACATATTTTATTTGCATTTTCCTGACATCAGTTCTTTAAATGACAATTTTATAATAAACATATAAATATTACATAAGTAAACTAGAAACTTGTAATAATTCTTATACTAACTATTCTAATCATAAAGCCCAGTTCCCAGTAATCTCATTACAGCCTTAAAATGTAAACTGATTCAATTTAAATCTCAGATTTTATTTATAATGTTTTGAAAAATAAAAAAACGCTTCCTGCGTTCAAATCATGCATAATTTTGATTCTCAAAGGTATACAAAATAAGGATTTACACGATGGATTAATGTCATTAATATAAGGTATAGGAAGGTTTCAAATGCACACAAACAAGAATTATATTTATTATATCCCCTGAAAACCAATCATGTTTATATATATGTCGCCAGAGCCTTTCGTTATCCAGCATCCTTGGGTTTATTAACTAAAATAATTTACTAATTTCTTAGTCGAAAACGTCCTTGCAGAGACAAAATTCCATAGATTATTTTTTTTTTCTTTATTTTGATAAATCTCATTTTTTTTGGTAACTTTTCGTAAATGAAAGAATCACTTATTTTTTTCTTACTCACTTGTTCCCATTTTGAAAGGCAAATAAAGTCCATATAAAAAAATGGCTCCGATCTATTCGGTTGATATATCGAACAAAAATTCAATAAAATATCTTTTTCATAATATGAACCATTAGCCTGGAAACCATTTTTCTACATTATAATAATATTTAACGGGCAAAATTTTAAGACGAATAAGATTTTACCTTTTTTTGGGAAATAAAGTCCACGGACTTTATTGCAGTGATCTTTATTTACATTACTATTATTTTCTCAAAAATAGAACCTTTTTATATATTTATATTTAAGTTATATAACCAAAAATGACTAAACTTTTAAATTCGAATTTTTTCATCATAAAAAACTCTTAAAACAACTTTTATAAAAACTAGTTATACAAAATTAATTAAGATATTTAACAATTAAGTGTTAAAAGAAAACCTCCTTCCCAGTAATAATTTATCTCTCATCAATTTTCATTCAAAATAAAATATAACAATTATTATAAAACAAAATTCCAAAAATAATTATTATATAACGACGACAATATGCTATTATCCTTGACGATATAATTCAAATTTTTCCATCATCCCAGAAAGGCAGAAAAATTCATTTAACAACAAAAATTTGCTGCTATAATTAAATATTATATAAAAATCACTTTTTTTTTTTTAGAAAATTCTAAATAATATAATCGGAGAAAAACCTCAAGAATTTAGATTCGTGTATAATAATCATTTATATTTTTAGGTTTTTCGTATTATAAAAGCAAAAAAAAGAAAGTTGTATCGCAGCTGTTAGAAATTTTCCAAAAAAAAAAAAAAAAGAAATCATAAAATAATATTTTTTTTTCTGCTGATATTTAATTTTACGCATGAAGTGGCAATGAATGGCCCTATCATACCCAGTCAGTGGCACCGCACAATTGAAAAACAACAAGAATTTTCACCAACAACAACAAACATTTTGTTTATAAAAACAAAGAAAAATAAAAAAAAAAAAAACTAAAGTTCATTTCCATTGAATAAAAATAATGAAAAATTTTCCCAACAGAAAATAAAATCACTGAGGATGTAATAAAAATGTTCTTGATTGTACTATATTTTATTTAATTTTTTTTTTTGTATGTGTATATTGGCCATGTTGTAATAGGAAGAAGGATATTTAAAACAAGAACTCTTTGGAGAGTCCTTTTTTTATATTATTTAAAATATATACCACTGCTGTCAGCCAACTTGGTACTCTATATACACCCGCCAACGCTTTATTTACAAATTCTTTTAATAGAAAATTTGTTTCATTTTTATCTTGTTCGTTTGTCAGTGAAAGGAAAATGAATAAATTGTTTTCTGTATAAAGATAATTAGGTTTTCCCTTAAAGCTTAAAAGATTTTTATTAAAGTAGATTTATATATATTTAAATAATAAGTATTTTTTTTACATAAAAAAAGGCTATGCAAAAAAATAATTTGTTAAAAGAAAAACAAAATAATAACAAATTATTTACAGGGTGGATAAGTTAAAGATCAGATCTGAAATTAATTACCAAAGTTAAAATAATATTTATTGTATAATAGAAGAGAAAATGAATTTCCTTAATTTTATTGTTCATTCTAAGAATGTATTTAAAAAAGAAAAAAAGTTGATATCAAGATATTTTTGAGATTAATTCTTATTATGCAATATTATCGAGATGGTAAATTAAATCGATATTTAACTGAAAGTGACACGAAACATATTTGGAGTGAAGGATATCTTAAATATGAATAAAGCTTCCGCATGATTATTTCAGTAATTCATTTGGATATATTTTACCGAGAAAGTATGAAATTAATTTATTTAAATGTCAATGATTTCATTCATATTAAGCTAAATGCGAAGAAGTGGAAGAATGTTATAAGTATTTATTTTGTAACTACCACCGGCACAATAGGGATGCAAAAATGATTTCGTTCTGATATGCTGAGTGTCGAACGGAGTGTAATTTACACTGAATATTGTAGTGCTCTGTTCGTCGAGGATCAAAAATCCACCCGCATTGCAAACCAATCAACTATAAAAACTTATATATGCAAATTTATTTATTTCATATTAAAGTCTGAAGCAATCAATCATGGAAACAGTGCAAATAATTGGTCTAGTGACATTTTACTAGAACAAAAAATTACTTTTTTAAGTATACATTTATAGACCATCCTCTGCCACTTTAATATATTTGTCAAGCTGAATACTATTTCGATTAATATTTATTCTGATTTTTTGGAAGTTCTATATTTCAATAAAATCTTATCCTGCAGAATATTTATTTCTTTTATATGAAACTTTATATAATTCTTTGATGGCACTAGTTTAAAATAATTTAGAATTGAACTCATTAATATTATTAAACCCCTTTGACAATAATGAAATTAGCTTACTAAGTACTGATATGTTAATTTATATCCAATAATAATAATAATCAATCAATCATAATCAGTCCATTTTATGAATTATCTATAAAAGGATAAACATTAAAATCAAGACAGTTTAGTCACCGCCACTTTTATAACGTAAACTAATTTATAATTGAGTTAATTAATAATTAAAAAACTGAATTAATTTTAAATACTATTTTTCTTAAGAGCTTATAAAATATCCACCTTAACCTAATTTCAACTGTTGATGAAAAATAAATTAACTTTTACATTATTTGATCATCCTGTAATTGAATTTAAAAAAAAATTATATTTACTGAAAAATGTTCCCCACCAATTTTCTCTACTATAAAACACTTTAGAAAATGAACAAAAAAGGAAAACCGCCAAATTTCCAGTATAATCTGTGCAATTATTCGCGAAACTATAGAATGGCGAAAATTTAAATTTTATGTAGAAAGTTACTGCGAATAGCAAAAAAATAACAAAGTTTTTGCAAAAGCTGAAACTGTAATAAAGAAGGAAAATCAATAAATTTATTTATATATTTATATAATAATATATAAATATATAATTATAAGCTGGATATAAAAGTTTTTAGCAAGTTAATTTAGTATAGTTTGGATTTTTAAGTTTATTTTCATTTTTTTTTTTCGCCCAGGAATAATAACAACCAAACGCAACGTAACATTTCCTTATCACGCAAATATCGTTCAGAAGTTTTTCCAGCTTATTTCATGTTCTAATTTTAATTCCTTTTAATATTTTCTATATTTATTGTTTTTTTTTCTGTTGTTGTTATTGCTTCAGCTATTTTTAACTTTTGTGAACTATTAGCTAACATGAAGATTAGCCACAATTTAGCTTTTGTTTTAAATATTAATTATAGTATATTATATTTATGTATATCGCCTCTAAAGCGATTCCTTTGACTAGACTTATAAATTAAATCAAATGGAAAATTCACCTATAGAAGTTTTTGTATAAATATTTATTAAGTTTCCTTTTTTTGGGTTAACTAATGGTGTGTCTTGATTTATCATTTATCTACTACGTAAAATAAGTAGAAATATGTAAAGTAGATCAAGTATAAAACATTTAAGGGTAATTTTCAAAATGATTGTAATATTGTAATAATATTTTGTAGCTTGAACATTATTTATATAGGAAACTTATTATTATTAATAATTATATAAAGGATATATCAAATAATAAAAAAAGGAGGTTTTAATAATATATAATTTAAAATTAGGATTTAATGAAACTTTGCAAAAAATTTATATTGAATTTATTTAGGAAATATTTTGTAGAAGTCATATTTATATAATTATAAAAATTTAATTACTTAATCTCATGTTGGCAATGAAATTGTTTAATATATTATCATAATTATTATACAATATATTTAATTTATATATTTACTAATAATTTTCATTTAAAATATGTAATTTATGTTTTTATGAATTCCAAGGATATAAAGAATATTACGAAATTAATGTGACATTTACGTAAATAAATTATAATAATAATTGAATTGAGTTATTCATTTTTGGTAAAAATTGAATTATAATTTATACAGATGCAAATTATTAGATTAAAAGTCATAAATTTGATTAATTTTATATATACAAAATTGATTATTTTAAATATATAAATAAAAATACATTATAAGTAAATCAACTTCAAGAATTAAAAATAAATTAAGAAAATTTGATTTATTGATTTTGTGAAAAGAGGAATTGTAAAATCAATTAGAGTTAATTAACTGTAGAGTTAATTATACTATATTTGTCAATGTACTTAAAATATTAACTAAAATTAAAGCAAAATAAGGCACACAATTAGTAGAAAACCTAACGAAGTATGTAGGCAATAGAAAGGGATACGAAAAGAATCAGGAAAAGAGGTCGTGTTATAGATAACCCTGCACAAAGAAATTACCGTTATCGGCCCATTTAACTAAAGTAATTCAACTAAAAACAATTCGTCTAACAATCAATTCAACTAATTACAATTTGACTAAAAACAATTCAAACAGATAACAATTTAACTTTTAAATTGCAATATATTTTTAGTATTTTTTACTTTTTTAATAATTTTACATTAAATAAACAATATTTCAGAGGACTTTAATAATGCACTAAACAAAAAAATTAGTAATCCAGATATATGGCAACTAATCGAAGGGCTTAAGAAAAAACGGTGAAATGGAGTTTCCAAAGGAACAGCTTTTAGGTCAAAGAGAAACCGGGGTGACGCAAAGAAAAAAATATAAAACACCATGGGAATATTTATCTCGTTTAGTAGCTAATTTTGATAAAATGGATCCTTTCGAATATTATGAAATAAATTGCAATTGTAACTAAAATTGATTTTGTAAATTAAAATTTATAATTTATGTCTTTTCTTTTATTTTCATATTGACGTGTTACTTTTTATGTTCTTTATATTAAATAAACCTCTAATATTTTATTTGATTATACTTTTAACAATGATTATATAGGTTAAATAAATTTAACGTTTGTAGCAGAACCTACTTGGGTAGGGGCAATTCAACGTTTTATTAAATTATAATGTTTGCCGCAAACGTTGAATTGCCCCTACCCAAGTAGGTTCTGCTACAAACGTTAAATTGCTCTAATCGAATTGAGTTTTAGTCCAATTGCAATTAGTTGAATTGTCTTAGTAGAATTGAGTATTAGTCGAATTGTTTTTAGTTGAATTTCCTTAGTTAAATGGGCCTAGAATCATAAATTACTTAATTTGTCAAGAAATAAAATGTTCCCAGAAAAATAACAGAAACTAATAATAGGCCCTATGACAGGAACTAAGAGGATGAATATAACGACCATTTGTGTAATTAATTTTAATTTTTTATTTTCTCATATTAAGTTATGTTTTAATGAATAGTCGATTTTCGATTAATATAAAGTTATAATTATAATTGTCGAAATGTAAAAAGTTAATTTATTGTAATTAATTTCACCTTCAACAATATAAATAGAACTATAAATAATAACTAAAAACTTTTAATATTCATAACGTACATAGAATTTGTAAAGTTTACCAAGAGGTATGTAAAATATAATTGAAATTTTTATATTAAAAGTTTTACGAAAATCTTAATTAAATTTTACCAATGGTAAGGTTTTTTTTTCTTTGGTTATTAATATATTTAGTTTACTTTTAATTTTAATCGATTTTTATTAATTAAATATTAATACAAAAGACAATTATTCCTTATAGAGTATAAAGTATATTAATATAAATATTTAAATAGGACACATACTCGTTATTACGTACGTAAAAAAATCAAATTAAATTATATAATATGCTTTTCCATAAAAAAAAATAATTCTTCAGGTTATTTAAATAATAATTAAATTATAATGTTAATAATTTTCATATGAAATTTTCTACATGAAAACTAAAATTTAACTTACTTGTTGGATTGGTTATAAATAATCCAGTTAAAATAAAAATTATCCAAAATATATCCATTATAAAAAAAGTATTTTCTTTAATTTACTAAAAAATCAATATTCAAATTTAAAGTATACAAGAATTTCAAAAATTTACTTAATAACTAAAATTTTGGATTATTTATTTATAAAAATTTCTTTTTTAAATTTCTAAACTTTTAATATAAATTTTGTAATTTGTAATTTTTCAAAAAATAAATAATAATTTTTAAACTTTTCACTTTCATTATTATTTTTTTTTATATTTTTCTATATTTATTTAAGGATTTTAAACAACAAAAAAAAACATTAAAATTGGCACCTTTTATTTTACCGCACTGTTGTATGTAAACATATACAAATTCACTTTCACTCAAAAGAAATACAAATATTTACACAAAACTTTTTTAATCCTTTTCATCAAATTCATAACAAAAATTCCTTGTTATTTAGGGATCTCGAATATAACAAAAAAAAAAAAAACTTTTATTTGTTTTTTATTTTATTTTATTTTTTTCAAAAAATCAACAAAAATAAAAATTACTTTAAGAATTTCCAAAAAAAAAAAATCCTTAAAATAAAATAATATTGAGGAATTTTTCCATTCCATTTGCAGAAATGTAAAGCATAAAGATACAAAACATAATATTTAAGTATTTACATCAAACATAAAAAGTTTTAGGTAAATTTTAAAGAAGACAAATTATAACGCCCTGACACTAATTAGATATACACTTACACTTCACAAAATGATATATACATAAATATGTATGAATTAAAAAGGATATCCACAAATTTTATATGAAATAATTTAATTTTTGGCAAATATAATAATAAAAAAAAAATATTACAAATTCACAAAAAATTATATTTTTTTTTTTATTTCAATTTCATAATTATTTTCCACAATATTAAATTAAATTAGTTAATAATATTAATATATAAATATAAAATGTATAGTGTAATTATATTTATATCCTTATTAATAACACTGGGCTTAATAATCATTAAAATTATTTATACATATACGACGGCAAACGACAACGTAACTATATATTTATACGGAACACTTGTTGTGCCCGGTTATCCCGTTTATCCTAGACTGACTGACCCTTAAATCGGGGAAAACAATTTGAAATACCAAAAAAAAAAAATGAAAAAAAACAACAACAAGATATATATAGATACTTTTTTTCCGTTGAAAAAGTCCTTATTTAAGATTTTCCTTTTAATACTCCTACTATACGCACCCACATACTTAAAATAAAAAATCATTTACACAGCAAACTTTGAAAGGTTAAAAAACCAAAGTAAAAATTTTATTTTTTTGTGATTGTATTGGTAAATAAATGTCACAATTCACAATGAATAATATTGTCCCAAAAATAACAATAACAATTTATTGTGATTTCAATACATTTACAATAAAAAAGGGATATCAATTTTTGTGGTATGTGTTTGCTTGTTAGTTTATCTCTGTCAGTTTTGTTAGAGTATAGAATTTTTTTCCAAAAAGGTCACTTATATACAATAAATAAAGCTCATTTGTTGCGCTTTTTTTTATTACAGTGTATATAGGATTGCACAAAAATTTTGGTTGTGTAAACTTTTAAAATGGTGTGTGGGAAAATAAGCAACAAGGATAAATATTTCTTGTGGGCTTAAAGAACAGGTAAATGAAATTAAGTAAAAAAAGGAAAAAAAAATTGTTTTATTTTTATTTAATAATTGTTTTTTTGATTTGTGGCAATGGCAACAACAGCTGTTCAAACAAATATTATTCATAATAATATGCAAATAATTATTTTATAAAACTTCGAAATTTTTACTTTTCATTATGAAATTATTATGCAAAAATAAGGAAAATAAAATGGGTTTGCAACAAAATTTCATTATTATTACTAAAACTTAAATTTAGTTTCCAAAATTTTAAAACTAAATATAAATTGTATAAATTTAATATGTTACGACTCTAAATAATTAATATATAAATTATTCACGATTCATTAATTTGGTTAAGGTTTGAGTTTTGCTTATTTTTCTGTTTATGGAAAATGTTAATTCATTTGATAAAAATATAATGTTTTTTTATCGTCGACCAAAAATATTAAAAAGAAATGAAGTTTTTGCTTTGAATTGAAATTTTTTTAGGAAATATAATATTGTATTTTTAATATGAAATAAAATCTTTAATCTATAAATATATACAAACAAATTTCTGTAATTTATATTAGAAATAAAAATATTGAATACGATACGATACAAATTTAGAAATTATATGAAAAATGATATTTTTTGTTGTTTTGGCAAATCGATATTTCAAAAGAAAGTTTCAATAACTGAGCTTCTATATTTTGCTCTCAAAATAATATCATTCTTGTGACCTATAGTGGAATTATGTAAAAAAGACTACAATTTTAAAAAAAGTATTATGTAAAATTATAATCGTTATGATTTTGTCGCCTATTTATGTCATTTTTAGAGTGACAGTAAATGTGGTATCAGTTATATCAATATTGTTCTAAATTAACTCAGTCTTCTTAAAATTACATTATTTCAAAATTTTATTACTGGTATTCTTTTACAGATGATTTATCTTAGAGCAATATTCATATCTCTGTCAGCAATCAATCCTGAGACCTAATGCATTACAGAATACTGGATCACCGAACCAAATTTTCAGTTAATTTCCACCAGTTAAATTATGTAAGGTGATAGTTGACAATCACAGATGTGCTAATTAAATGTGATCATACTAAAATAATATTTGTGACAATAACGATTATGATGAAAATAATTAGAGTTAGTTTCGAACAAAATGTCCATATTAATTTCGATTTGTATTTTCCTTTAGATTTTCAACTAAAAGTTAAAAGCCAGGTTTATTTTAATAGTTTGAAACTGAAGTTAATAATCCATTTTGAACCCAAGTTGTTTTAAACAAAATAAATATCCAATGTTTATACATTCACAAAAATTTATATTACAAAATTATTAAATATTTCCAAACTACATCGAATAAAGAATGAGAATGAGAATTAAAAGAATGAGAATTAAAGTATCCAATAACCTAAAAAGAACTGGTCAGATATTGTAGAAAGTGGAAGAAGACTTGAATAAAACTATGGGCAGATCATATTACAAGGTTTTCCAAAAATAAGTTGCCATATAAGGTGACAATTTCGATTCCAAGAATTAACAGCAAGATTGGAAAACTATACAAAAGATGGTGTGAAAATTTACAATGTGATTTAAAAATGAAAAAATGAAAAAAAGTTGAGGGAAGCTTATGTCATAATGAATTAAGTTAAATTAAAGTAAATTACATTAAAAATAATTCTATAATTAACTAATGATTTATGGTCTATAATTAACTAAAATGATTTACGATATCGAATATTTACATAAATATTCGATTAAGATTATAATTTTTTTTACATTTTTGAAAACTATAAATGATGAATTTTATTACATATATATTTATATAAAATTGTCATGTTATTGATGGGCGAATAAAAATCTTGTAATAATAATTAATAAAAGGCCGCAATTAGCTTGTAGAATTTAAAGTTTCTTCACATTCTTTACATTAAATAGTTAGAAACATAATTGCGAACCAATGCTCCTTAATGGAGTTGAAGAAAAAAAATTATAATAAAGTATTTTATTAGTTCTCTATTAGAGCCCCATTATAAAATATAAGTGATATTTTAATATCAAATACTTAAAATTAATTCAAATTTTAAACTTTATAATATTTTTATGTAGTTAAAATTCGATATTAATATTTTATCTCCTCTTATCAAATTTAATCCACAAAATCCACAAAATTAAATAATTTTTGTCCCAAAAAAGTTTTTCCATTTATTATATAAAACGATATATCCCTACTACAAAATCTAGATAGTTCATTACAAATTTTTCACAGGGCTTTTTTTAAGGAGTTTGCGCTTTAAAAATTGATATTTTCCTATGATTTCGTTATTACCATTTAGTATGCATGCAACAGGCGTTTTAAACTCTCTATATCAGCTGAATTAAATTTACAATTATTCCATAGCTTCAGGTAACCCTATAGTTATATTTTATATGTACTAACTTTTATTTATACCAGGTCACAATGATTTTCGTTTGATTTTCCCTTTCCTTCCTTTATATCTGTTTCACTTATTTTGAATGTGTTAGTAAATGAATAAAAAATTATGTATATGTATATACATAATAAAAAATAATAAAAAATTTATATACAACTACAAAAAAAGGATATTAATGGCAATTTGTTGGTTTTTTTTTTTCTGTTTCTCATATTTATTTAACATGTTGCTTTGGCACTTTAAATAGAAAATCATGAAAAAAAAATTAAGGTGGCTATAGAAAATAGTGTTTTTCTTATTTTCTTCAACTACTACTACTACTACTACACTACTACTGGTTGTATCTTTTTTACAGAAATATTTTAATTTTATGTTAAGGAAAGGTCCTTTTTATTGCATTAAAATTATAGTATTGTAAGATACTCGTAATAAGAAAATATACTAGCATAGAGTAAACAAAAACTAAATGTAAAATAAAAGACACCAAGGATATAGTTTAATGACAATGAAGTTTTGTTGTAAGAAAGTTTAAAATAATTATTTTAATGTAAGAAATTGGACACTTTTTTAAATAGATTTCATTTTTGTTGTTCTTAGTTTTTATATTATAGATAGAGGAATGACATTTGATTGATTGCAGTTAATTTTTTCAATTTCAAAATTGATATTATTAGGTATGTATATAAATTGAATAATTTTTTTTTAAATATAGTAAAGAATGACATCAATTTATTATTAAGTTGCACTCAATTTAGGTCATCCATAATAATAGTTGAAAAATATATGTAAACAAAGTTACAGGAAATGTTATTTTGTAGGTTTTATGTCAGCATTCATTGTACGCAGACCATAAATGCTATTTTTCCAAAGATTTGAAAAAGTTTTAACAGATTTCGAATAGTCTTTTTTGATTTTGATAATATTTGGAGGGTAGGTAAAGTAATAATTGGTAATTTTTAAAAAAAAAATTCACCGATTGTTAAAATGGCCAATCACTACACTAATAAATTATGTACGATATCCCATAGACGATGTCCAATTAAGAAATTAAAAAAATGGAAATATGAGATGCTGCCCAACTCTTATGAGGGTTAAAAAATACATTAAACAATGTTGATTACATCATAAAACCGAAAAAAGGAAATAGGACCTTAACTACAATAGATTGGGGTCTTTCTAAATCACAGACAATTATATCAAAAGCTGCTTGCACTTAGATAGTGAGGGAATAATTTTGTATATTAAATTGTAAAAATTTAGTAAAAGAATTATCGTAAACTTATAATTTTGTCTAACTAAACCAAAGTATGGCAGCAATTCTATAGGTGATAGATATAGCTCAGATGAGTTAGTAATATATGATAGAAGTTCTTTGTAATATTAAAATATTGCCCATTAACAAGAGACTGGTGATATACTCTTTGAATCATCTGGCTATGTGTAATAAAGCTAGTAACAGTTACAGTATAACAGTTAGAATTTAACAGTGTATCGGTACCAGTATAATAGTAACGATATAACAGTTACAATTTAACAGTAACAGTTTAACACTGTATTTTAAAATTAATACCGTGCCCTAGAAAACAAAATTATTTAAAGGTATTCTTTTTCTTTGTAATCAAAATTGTAAAAAATAAAAATATTCATATAAAAATTATAGGAAATTAAAAGAATTTCTATAACGAATTTCCAGACTTTTTTGTTTGTTTTTCTAATTCTTATCTTTATCTTCAATTTACCAATATATCCAACGAAACCAATATATCCAATTTCTTCTTCTTACAAAATTGATTTTGTTAAATAGAAATTATTTGCATGTATAAAACGTCCTGATATTGCCTGTCATATAAATTAAAAATGTCACATTTAAAATTATATTATTTTATATCCCACATAATAAAAATTTAAATAATATTTAAATATTATTATAAAATATTTCAAGAAAAATAATGATGATAACCAACAATCATTCATCACAAATAAAAAAAACCCACATAAATTTATAGTGTAAACTGCTTAAAATCACGTAATTCTACGAAATTAATTAAGGAAATTGAAATGACGTAGATAACAAATGACCTAAAAGAATTTGCATATATATATACACAAATGTGTTTGTAATTTTCTATTTAATATTATACCACCATTTAAAATGTTGAAAGGCTAAAAATATTCTAAAATTAGAATAAATATTCTTTTAATTATAGAAAAATTTGAATATAAAAGTGAAAAAAAAAGAAAAAAAAAAATTTTTTATTTCAATAACAAAATAACTTTTCAAAAAATTTCCCCAAATATTTCAACTTTCTTCCGAACATTTTCACCTTTTTCTTTATACATTTTTGACATTTTCTAAAGAAACTTTTTTTACCCACCAAAATATAATAAAGAAAAACTGATAGCAGAAAAATGATGAGAATTTTATTAGAAAAGTCTAAATCGATTTTGTAATAATTTTATTTTGTATATAATATCTTTGTGACAATATATATATATATGTATATATACATCATTGTTTTGGCACAAAAAAAAATAAATATAAATTTTCTTTTCCATTTTTGTTTTTTGGATAAGCTTATAACAGGGAAAGCTTAAACAGATTGGACTTTTGTATTAAAAGTACGATGGAAACCGTAAAAAAAAGGTGATATGGAAATTTTATGGATTTGAATTTACCTCAAGAAAAAAAAATTATATTATGACTAAAAGATAAAACAAAAGAAATATTTTTATAAAAATAACTCCCATTTTTTTTTTACTGTTCAATATTTTTACGAGTAGAGTGTTGTGATGGTAAAATACGTTTGAAGAAATTCCAAATGCTTAAATAAATTTTTCTTTACATTAAATTAAAATCTGGTTATGTGTTCACAGGTTAGGCTATTTTGTGTTCTAGCTGACTCCTATAAAATTTGCCATAATTAACTTCAGTGAATATTTGATGTGTTTCTAGATCTTATATATAGTATAGTATGATATGAAGTCGGTTTCAGCGAAATTTGATACACATACAAAATTTGTGGTCTATTTGTTCACTGGGTCTCAATTACATTTTCCGAATTATATTTTATGTGATCTAACGTCGTTAAGTTCGATGGGATTATATGAAAATTCCTTAATTATATAAACTACATTCTTATTTCAAATTGTTCACAATTGTTCATTTTAACAAACTTTCTGTATTTGGCTACCCCTAAATTGGAATATTATTTTTTATTTATATTTTGATTTTTTCAATATGGATTTAGATATTTAAATTAAATTAAATTTATATGTTAATATTATTATTTTTATTAAAGAAGTGGAAAAGAAAATATTTTATTAAGTCTATTGTAAATATTACATAGCTTGATATAAGCAGATGTATTTCATATAAGAAAATGTAAATTAGATTTTTGAAAATGTAAAATCTTTAAATAATAAAATTAGAAAATATAATTTTATGGAACTTCGAATTTATCAGCATTTTTGATATTAATTTTGAAAGTTTTATATAATAGTGAAATTTGATGTAAATGGTTGAAGATTGAATAAATGGATGATGATAAAAATAAAATGTTTGACACTTTATTTCCATTGCAGATTTCTTCAACAAAATAGCAAAATATTTTTTTTAACTGTTGCCCTATTTTTAACTGTTGCCCTATATTTCGACCATTTTCTTTTAATAAAAAGATGATATTCTGTATACGTGTAACCGTCCTATATTTTTTTTTTATCTTCAAGCTTCAAGGTCAATAGATCTTATAAAAATCGTTTATCTTATTATCGAAATTTTATATTATTACATATATATTTTTTTTTCGATATACTGTCGTACAATGACTGTGTCATAAACAGGAAATGTCCTTTTCGAAATTCTTTATCCGTATTGAATCATAAAATGAGACGCAAAAAAAAAAATTACAATTCCGGATATTTAAATCATGACATCCTTTCTAAGGTCATATTCAATGTTACCATTATGTCACCGGTTGATATCCTCTAAGGATTTTTCTTTCCATCCAACAAAAAAAAAAAACAAGGATTTCTTTTTAGCAGACATGAATAGACTTTTTATGACATTATTTTATGAGAGACGTGTGTATATTTCTATATATCTTATCAAATCCTTTAGATATTATTTTAAGTATATGTATCCTTTTTGATATTGTTGGGACCAAAAAAAAAAAAAAAAAACTGAATGTGTAAACCTTTTTCTTTTATTTGTTGTCTTGTTATTAAACTTTGATTGAATTTTCAATTTTTCATTATATTTATTTAATTCAAATTTCAAATTATATATGGAAAATAAATAGTGTATCACAAAAAAACCCTTTAATAATTTTACAATACATAATGTATAATCGATATTTGAAATTCCGAACTTCGCAAAACATAACCCTACACTTTTTTCATAAAAAAAATGGCGTCATTTTTGACATTTACATGTAATAAATCAATTAATTATTACTATAAACTCTAAATTTCAATTTGTATTTCAGATATTTATGATATAAGATTTGCTGACGCAGTTTTTTATAGATCCTTTTAATAGCAACATGACAGCTTCTAACTAAATATGATGCCATTATATCCTTTAAATTTAGGTTTATTAATTCTAGCAGTAAAGTGTAATTAAATGAATGAAATCGCCTACATACAAAAAGTATATTTACTTTAAATAATTTGTAATCACATTGAAATGAAATGAATTGACATTAATGAACTAGTGATCAAAAATGATTTCGCTATAATTTAGATACGCATATTCAAATGAACAAAGAATTTTCAGAAAATTCAAGTGTGGGCCTAATCAGATTTGATATTTTTTATGTTTTCACTTTAAACAATATTTTCATTTAGAGTTAATCAATATAAATAAACATCATGAAAACAAAATAAAACTAGGAGTTGGAGGCTAAAATCTTGTGTTATTTTAATGGTTTATGATTTTTATTCGAAGTCGTTTTTATATTCTGATTGAATAAGTTGGTTTTTTTTGTTGTTGCCTTCTTTAACCAAACGTGATACGAATTTTCAATTTTTCTTCTAGATTCTTCGTTTTTTTTTTTTTTTTGGTTTGGTGAAAATTATGCAGTACAAAAATTTCCGATAGGCTTTGAATTATCACATTGATATTTATAGTGTTTTGGTGTAGGTGCGTTAAATAGAAATATTTGTTGTTTTTGTAGCTGTACATAAAATGCTTACATAATTAAGAATTTGTTATGGTTTAATTAATGATGAAATTGATTTTATGGAAGATTTGTTTTCATAATTCCATATATTATAAGTATGTAATATAGAAGTAAATTTAATTGTTATTTTATTTGGGTATATACATATATAAATATTATCCACTACAATATTATAATCAATTTAATTAATTAAAAATAAATAATAAATAAAGATACATTTATGTAATAGGGTGAATTCTTATTAGTAAAAATATATTATTGAAAATAATCTACAAAAAAAAAACTTAATATATTTATTTAATCGATAATCTATAAAAGGAATAAAAAATATTAGAGTTAAGATTATTTATTACAGAATATTTGAATACGTTTTTACCATAAAAATTGTGTTAATAATAATGCCTTTTACGATCAATTATCGTAAATATAATTATAATTGAAAATATAATTTGCATAAGACATGATTTAAATTAAATAAGAAATTCAATAAATTTTATGCAAAAATTAACATAATGTTTACATGAAACCCTATGGAAATTCATTACAGAAGGATTGGTTTTAATGTACTGTGAGAATAATTGGATATTTACATGAACACAAAACATCTGGCATATAATTTACACATCTGATATTGCCATCCTTTTCAACCAACCACTCAAGATCGTAGACGGGCCACAGAACTATTTTAATACTGGATTCAGAATCCAACTCAGTAAAGTTAAAATATATAGGAAAATGATATTACAAAAATTATGAAAATATTTGAACATTACAAAATTGGTTATTTACTGCGTAGCTTTGTCTTGCGTTGAAGTAAGCATTAAGAATATACTACCATATATTGACTCAATGCACAACGTTAACACGACCAACCTAAAATGAATTTTGGAAAAATGACAGTCCATGACAGTGGACAAAAATGCTCTTAAACTTAGATCTTAGAGGTTGTGAATAATTTCTGTGATTTTTGTTATTATATTAAACGTAATAAAAAGAAAATTTAATTTTATTAAATTTAGAATATATAATTATAAATATATTAAAAAAAATTAATAACTATGTTTATAGATCGATGTCCTATGACCATTTATTTTTGAAATTATTTTAAATGCTTACCTTCTTCAAGATTTTATCTTATACAATTGAAAAAAAAAACTTTTCTTATCTAAATCATTAAATTTAATACTATTATCATGTTTCCATATAATATCAATTTATGACCATCACAAAAAAAAAACAGAAATTTACGTGCCATTTCATTTATTTTTGTTATCTTCAAAATTAAACTCTAAATTCTTTAAGGTTTGGGTAGAAAATCCTATATATCTAATAATGTAAATGGACTAGAGGTGTTTTTTTTATAAGTCGTTAAAATATATAATTTTCCTTTCAAGTCCAGCTGTTCTTCATTTCATTATCATCATCACTTTATTTATTACGCAACGTAAAATACAATGTCGCAATTTGCTTCCTTCAAAATATCAAATATACAAAAAGAGGGGAAAGGTATGTTACTTATATTCTAATATATATATTAGCTTTTACTGCTTATTACTAAATATATTTTCTTATATAGAAGTGAAAAAAATATGAAATTTGTTTAATGAATCTGGTATTTAGTACGTTCCTCTTTTATGTAATTTTTATATTTTTTTAGGGGATGGAAAATATGCCAAGAACAGGACTAAAACTTTCCTATACTCTCTGAAAAAAAATTATATATAAAATTATAAGTAAAAAAAAAAAGAATATTAATATTAATTTTTATGCTAATGGAATTTTTAAGATCTTAATTAATTTAAATATATTTTTTTTAAATAATATTCTGTTAAATCGTTAATAAATTTTGTTTCCGAATAATCGAAATAAAGAATTTAAAACGTATAATGTTAAAAAGGTAAATAATTCTTGAATTTGTATTGACGGTACAAATGAAATACGTAATATTTATATAATAAGCTGTTCAATTTTAGCTATAAGTATACAAATATTTATTAATATCAATTTTGATAAAAAAATATGTATGAAATTCGGTATTTGAAGTATCTTACATACATTCAATAAGAGTACACTTTAATAAAAATACATTCAGTTTCATTGACATTGAAATAATTTAAATAAATAAATATAAATCATGTCGTTAAAAAACATATAATTGCACTTAAAAAATTAAAAATTTATTATATTAATTTGGAAATAAGAAATAAAATGTAATGTGTCATCCTTGCTCTACTCTATATGATTAGAGTATTATTACAGTAATAATTTTAAGAATGTCAACACATCGAAATGAAGGTCATCCATTAGTAAATAATCCATTAGAGTAATGTAAAATTTTGCGAAAATTCTGAATAGTTTTATATTTTATAGGAAATTGTAATTTAATAAAAATCAGATATAATGACTAAAATCAGGTTAGTTACATTGAGTTTATATTCATTTGACTCGGCATTGTCAAAAATTTGACTGCTTTTTTTATAAATATATAAATATAACTAATCAAAATCTTATCTTGAGTTTTTACCTTTGTGCGATGAGCAAATTGTTATAATTACGTCTCGGTAGCCCTGACCATAATGATGTGAACAAATTCTTATGCTGTCCATACATTTGTATATCCTGGTTGTCAACTGAGTTGTAAGTTTTCACTAAACAAATCCTACTTGATTTACAACAGTCAAACAATTATTGTTTTTTTCTGTTTACGAACTGTTTACGAATATAAATGGCCAATTTTACTTACAAATAATAGAATTTTACAAAATTATCAAATATTTCTGAAAATAATTAGTAGGAAAAGGAATTATTGACATTTCCTAACATCGTACTACCGAAATCAATTTCTCTATTAACATTAATATTTCAATATAGAAAAAAAATCTTACATTTTTTATGTGGTAACTAATTCACTTGTGAACACCAACATGAGTTCATACTGAAATAATTGTGCCATAATGATACACGTGATACTATCCGCAGATATTTACAATTAATTTGACATAAACAAAAAAAAAATACATTTAAAATAATTAAGATTTTCTTCTCTTATTGCAGTACATCTACTACATATTTCATATATGATATTAATTTGCTATAAAATAATTTATTTTCAAATTAAATTATGTTACTCATTTGACCGACAAATAATTCGAACTTCGTAAAAACATATTATTTACATAAATTCTTTTCTGTTGGTATGAAATCAATAGAAAAACAAATCTCTAAAAACAACTTAAAGTAAGCCTAAAAAATAAATTAAATAAAAAGAAAAATATATGTAAATGCCACTTAAACCACTGAAAACCTTATTTAATTTATTTTTTATTTCTTTTTTTTCATATAAAATTCATTTTTTTCCATAAAATTTTCAATGTAAAATATAAATACATTAAATAAATAATTTCTCGTTGTATATAGAGTAAAAAACCATAAACTCCTGTATAATATTTACCAGAGTGATGATTAGCTCAAGAATTTATGCAAATGATTTTGATATAATGAAATTATTTAAATTTTTCAACGATTTTTCAACGAAAAATTCTACTTTAAAAAAGTATATATAATTTTATGTTGTATCATTTAAAAATATTATATTTATATTGGGTTTTTTATGTACTTATATATATATTTAGAATACGCACTTTTATTTATACGCAGACAGAACACGAAAAACTTGTAAATGAATTTATGAATAAATTGAATCAAGGATTGGTAATTTTTATAATGTAAGACGATATAGAAAATCTTTATATAAAATTTTTGATAATAGAAACAGTAATTTAAGATGAGATAAATAATTTGATTTACTCTGGTAAAAATGGTAAAAAAAAAAAAAATTGTTAAGTAAATTGTTTTCTTATAGGATTTTGGTTTCATAGAAAATAATTTAAAACTTTGATTTAAAATTTTAATTTGTATTATTTAAATTTGACTTTAAATTCGATAAAAGTTTATATAGAATTTAGATAAATTAATCACTTTAGTAGCAAATCTTAATTATAATATAAAATATTAAAAAGTATATATCAAAAGTATTTAAGATTCATATTTAAAAATCCCCAGAGAAGGCTCTGAGGCCAAATTTATACAACACATAACTTTCTGTGGCATCCCGTTCAGCACGGCTAAAACAGTCATAAATGAATGGCCATTAACCACAAGGGAAAAATTCTGGCAACTAACCCCAGGGTGTATTCACACCAAAAATTTTATCCCGTCTCCTTTTATGAAAAGAACTATTAAGCTTCTGTCTTTTAATCAAGTACGTCTCCTAACAAACTTCCTCACAGGACACTGTCATCTGAACTGAACTACCATCTCAGAAAATTTGACAGGTCCTTATCGTCTACTTGTAGAATTTGTAACGATGATGAGAAGACAGCCTCCCATTTCCTTTGCGAATGTGCTGTACTGTCTTTTAAGAGATTTCAATCTCTTGGTCACTGGTTTCCCACACCTTTGGATATCTCATCCAGCCGAGTTAAGAAAATTCTCAAATTTATAAACAGTTTGAGCTTTTCTAGTGAGTGAGCTCTAAAAAATTTAAGGGTAATACAATAGGCCTATCATTGATCGCAGTGGTATTTGGGTCTACTTGTCCAACTCTTATATGCTTCTAATTCTAATGAATCATAAAACTGACCAATCTTAATACCGTATATGTAAAAAATTATTACTTAATTCAAGCGAATAGATGATGCCCAGTATGAAAACATTTTACAATCCTATCCATGACTTACTGAAATTATATCGGTTCAACGCACATCCTTAATTAACTTTATCTAAATGACTAAATGAAATTGTTAAGTAACTTTTTAAGTAGTACACTCCGATTCTGCATAATAAGAGTTTCTCAAAAAATGTGGATTTTAGTAATTCCAATGTAACTTCTAGGCTATTAAAACTTTTAACTCGTTGTACTCTCACAATTTCGAATATTTTATTATTATTTAAATAAAATTTTCCTTTTTACAAAACAAATTTCTTTATAAGTGATTGTCAATAAAATGCCAATATCATTTGACACAGTTGATAAAGTTACATACATAAAGATATAATAGATTTACCTATTTATCTTATCCCAAATGAAATAATAATAAAAAAAAGATTTTAGGTTAAGCATTCAGATCCTGTCTATCAAAATATATCAAAATTCGATTAGCGACAAAAAGTAACTCGTAAGATCAAATTTCACACAGAAAAGTTTTATATTATTATATATTTCACACATGAATAATGTCAGTTTCATGATTTAATATTAACAAATAACAACAACAAAAAAAAGCGATGCCTTTAGCCTACATAAATATATCTTTGTTGTTACATATATATTTACATTATACATATAATAGCTATAAATATTGTTAGGATTATTTGGATTTTATAATATATTATTGGTTATATTTTTGGTTCAGATGTTTACTAATACAACAAATAAATGAGAATATAGTCAATTTATGTTATGGAATTACTTTTTTTTTTTTTGTATTATTATATGAAGGTTTGTTTAAAAGTTGGAATGAAAATATCCTTGAATTAGGTTTTTGTATAAATACTGTTAGCTGTTTTTGTCACATGAAAACTAATAAATGCCAAAAAAGGATCAGAATATTTTCTAAAGACGACAAATTTATATATATAATTATTATATTAACAGTTTTTTTATTATTTTTAAATAAATTTATATACTTTGAGTATATTTGGTGTCTTTTTTTATATCCTTTTTTTGTTTTCATAAATATTAAGAAAAGTTTTTTTGATTTTAAATTTTCTTTCACTTGTAACGATATGAAAATTTACTGCATTTTTTATGTTATTTAGATTAAGATTGTTATTTTCCAGACAAAAGACGCAACATATCAACATCAAGCCAACCAATAATTTGCCTTGGTCTCTCAAGGATAAAATATCATAATAAAAATTTTTAAATAATAAAGCGTAGATGGAAAACACCATATTTTCAAGATGAAAATGATGTCAAAGAATTAATATTACTAAGTTTAAAAAATAATATTTTTTAACAAATTTTTAACAAATCTACCGAATTTTAGGATATAAAATTTCTTTGGCTAGATTTTCCACATGACTGAATTTGAACCATCAGGTAACCAATACTGGATTTCATAATAGTGGATGGAATTTTTAATTGTGCTGCTCTAACATCATTTATGCTGCTGGGTAAACAAATTTGTGGAATGTGTAAAACATTTGAATTCGAAATGTAATATTCAGCTACCAAATTTCTTAATATTTACTTGTACTTGCTGTTGTTATTGCACACTATTAGTTAAATTTCAATTTACTAAATCCGATTTTTCAGTGATCATCTTTTGTTATTGTTTAAATTACTTTTATTAAATATGTTTTTCCTACTATCTTAGTTTTGCTAATTATTAGTAGTCACTTGCATTAGTTTATAAATCTTTAAAGTTATTAAAGTGTAGAAATTTTTATTGTTATTTTAATTATATCCTAACAGTTTTTAATATTTTTACTACATACTTTCAAAGGAATTCTATATAATAAAATTTCTACATTTCTGTAATATAAAATTGATTGAAATTTTTTTATTAACCTTTAGAAAATTTCCAAATAATCACGAAATATTTTGTAGAAATTCTTTTTATGAAATATATACACTAAAAATTTCCGATTAAAAAGTATAAAAGAACAATTTTTTTTTTTTTCTTCTAAATTTTAATTTTGTATTGTGAAGAGAAAATTAAACGAAAATATCTAAGATACTTAAAAAATATAGAAATAGATTTATCAAAGTAATTGTGGTCATATGGATGGAATTTTGTAGAAAATTAAGTAAATTCTTAGAAAACCAATATTTATTTCAAAAGTAAAATAAAGTTTTGGTTTTGAACAAATTTGTTTTCTTTATTTTTTCAAAAAAAAAAAAAATATAAAATATAAAACCATAAAGCATAAAAAAGAGACATGTTAAATTATTTGAATTGATGATTTATCGGTTAAAGTGAATTCCTGAACTTTAAGCGATAAATCCTGAGTTTCTGAATAATTCTGATCTACGAGTTTAATAAAAATAAATCAATGCAACTGTATAAAACCATTAAATCAGTAGTACTCTTGAGGTACCAAATATGCGGAATAATAGAAAAAGTATAAATAAAAACGATTATCTTAAAAATACCAACGAGTAGTAGCATTTTATGCTTTTAACATGATACATCAATTTTTTATGGTAAAATTTTACCATCCTTTTAATGGAATGACCTTTAGCTGCAAGTTTTTTTTTTATGTAATATAAAAATTACACATTTTCAACATTATGTTACAGACATTTCTTAACAAAATACTTGGCATTTATACATCCGCGATTGGAAATCAAATTATGGAAACAAAAATATTTCATGTAGCACATTGCATTACAATATAAAATGTTAAAATATATTTAATTTTTTTTTTCTATTTGAAAAAAAAAAATCGTTTCGATTCTGTAACGAAACATATGTGACTGGAAATGTAATCATCTGAAAATATGCTTATCATTTTTGTAGTTATACAAATTTAATATTCAATATTTTTATAATACATAGTTATAATAAAAATATTAATTATGTTTCAGATAGACAAAAATGTATACTATTTAAATTACTATGTTTATTTGTATTAAATTAAAAAATTTCAAATTAAATAATTATTTTTAACTCGAAAATGATTAGAGAAAAAAATATTGGAGATCTACAAGAATATGTTACGCATTTAATAGACACTATTATATTTCTGGCATAATCATTTACATTAAATAAAAGCTGCTATTACCAGAATTAGATTCCTACCACGTTAAATCAAACAAATTCCAGAGGTTATTATTCAATTAATTATCGTATATATAGCCCAAGAATGCGCTAAAAGAACTGTATGCGTGGCAACACTACTTTCAACTCAGTGTCATCAAACTAAATTATATTAATCGATCTAGTTCATGGGGCGGACCATAATTGATCCAAATTAGATCCATATCCAGCAAAAGCGTGGAATATAGTGCAAAAATACTCTAACTATTCGCTAAGCGAATATTCGCCCCGGCAAGCGAATACTAGCCATGACGCGTATGTTTCACACACATTATCGTTGGTATGGTTTAATTTTGTTCAGCTGTATGAGTATGATGAACTCATTTATTAAAATGAGTTATACTTCTGTTTGCCATGAGATAACCTGGCGATTAGTTAAAGACTTTATCGCTATCTTTTTATAAAAATATCCTTTCGGAAAGGTATACAGTGAATAAGCATGAACTAACCGAATTTTCGGTCGACCAACTTTAATGTAAATACTGTATGGATTATCTATGCAATTGATTAGTAATTCGCTATATTAAAGCCAAAGCATTATGTCTCTTTGACACAAATCTCATTGAGTAAATGTTCTGAAATCTTACCGCAATGCGTTTACTTTGACTACCTAATACGAATGCGAACAGCATATTGCAGGATATTTACTTTTTAATCGTAATGCGAATAGCTTATCGTATTTACGCTTGATGGCTTTCATGTCAAAGTTATGCCCTTTAAAATATATTTAAAAAAAAATTAATATTAAATAAAATACTAATATAAAGTACAATAATCTAAAAAGCTTGTAGTTTAATACAATTAAATTTAATACAAACGTCCTTTTTACAACAATATTTATGGAAAATTTAGAAAGGTATTTAGAAGGTAATAAATTGGCATTATATACGAAAATAAAATATATTAGAAATTCTCAAGGTGTGTATAATAATCTTGATTAAAACTTTTTCCAAAATGTTTATCTGTTAAAAAGTTTTTTAATCATCACTGACCTAAATGAACATTTAATATACCAATAAAAATATCAATCTTAAATTCTATCAAATATTTCACAATATAATTTTTATATTTTTATTTCTGGTATTCTTTTAAAACAATCACTTATCCAGAAATATAAAATTTCCAAAAAAAAAAAAACAAAAAAAAAACTTCTACAGGACATGCTAGTCCAACCGAAAAAAAATCCTTTTTCGATTTTTTTTTTTTATTTTCTTCAATACAAACATTCATACATAGTCACATTCAACAGATTTATATAGAAATTGAAATGACTGGCATATGGCTAAATAATACATATATACATACATATGCATACTAAACACATATACATATATATGTTTTTTATTCTAAAGTGTACGTGACTGGATATTTTGTTGGGGTGCATATTTTTTTTTTTTTTTTTGTTAAATTGAAAGGATTGAATTATTGGCAATCAATTTAATTTATATATGTTCATAGCATTGAGTTATATATCAATATTTAGCTACATCTCTTTTGTTTTTTGCTATTAAATCAAAAGTAAACTGTTTTATAATAATTTTTTTTTTTTAAATTAAAATGTCATGTTTAAAGTAAAAATGCATTTTAATTACGGATTAATCGAAAACTATAAAGAAATAATTAAAAAATATGTTATTTAATGGACATAGAGCGAAGTAATTGAGATAAAAAGTTTGATAAATTATTATATATTTATATTGACTGTTAATTACATTTTGATCTCATATAAAATATGTAAATTTAATGCTAACGGCAGTGACCCTTTTTCAAAACATGTTTAAGAATATTTTGAATATTATAGGGTAAAAATGAATAGTTTTATTGACCCTTGAAACATGATCAGAATATTAAGAATTATATATATATTTTTAGGGTATTTATGTAAGATTGCAAATGGAATATTAAAAAATATTTAATTTTTTTCCTGTCAAAACTCAAACTGTAAGTAACTAATTTGTAATGTTTTCTATAGAATTTTAATGATTTAGTTTCATAAATTTATAAAGAAATATTTGATATGAATTTAAATTTAATCCGTATAAATATCCTTCCAAGAAAAATTAAATTTGATAGATTCAGGATAGCTCAAAAATGTAAACAATAATTATCAAAAATATTGACTTATGTCTTGGTTATATTTGGGCTACCACCACAACTACCAACTTCACTCTTATAGAAATCAATGCTTTGAGTTGTTATAATTGGGCTACTAAAATTTCGAATGTAGCTGAGTTTTAAAAAATTTGAAGTTGCAATAAAGTGTAGTAGAAAATTGTCAAAATTATAACTTTGTAACATATTTTAAAATATTTTATTTGATTGTTTATAACAATTTATTTGATTTGAAAATGGAAAATCTAATAGAATTACTGCGGGAAAGCCATTTTTATATGATAAAAGTGATCGGGTATATAAAAATGTGTTATTGAAAGAGAAAACATGGAAAGAAATTGGATTGGTTTTGAATATTAGGTTATTAGGTTCTTTTAATTTCTTTAATTCTTTGTATGCCTTCATAGCTAAAAATCCAGCTATAGCTTTTTTTTAAATATTATTCACCGACATAATTTTTTTCGATTTATTTGCAAATATTCTTCTATCAACATCAAAATGACACTTCAAAGTTACATTTTAGCGCGATTTTGTAGCACAATTATAACTTGTTGCGCTACATGGTAGTTGGTAGTTGTGTTTGTAGTTGTGGTGGTAGCCCAATTATAACCAACCCATTATTCGACAATTTTTATTATGTATTTCAGCAAAATTACACAAAATTTTATACATAATTCCATTTCAGAGCTATTGAGGAGACATGGTAGGTATCCTCAATAGATCTGAAAATTTAAAAAGCCATTTAAATAATTTAAAAAACCAAATCATAAATTAACCAAAAATAATAAAATATTAAAAAATTACTGAAAAATGCAATTTTTACTTACTGACTAAATTTCGTACATATTTTAATTATGTATAAAAAAACTTTTCACCGAAAAGTTTTCAGCTATTAATTTGTGTTTCCTTTATTTTACTCTTATAGATCTATATTTTTATTTTACAGTAAGGATATGAATAGATACATATATGTATACAGTTCCTTTAGATTATATTTATTTATATATATTTTGTGAAAAAAAAAAAGATTTTGTTGTGGCAAGTAAAAGTTTATGAGTTGAAGGATTAATGATCTAGGATAAGCTAACACCTTAATCACGTACTAAACTTAGTGGCAAAACGACGTGACTATTATTGAACGGGGAATAAAAAAAAAAATTCATATAACTTTACATTCTGAGTTCTCAAAAATGGCAGCAAAAACTTTGTAATGAATTGTTTTCTTTTTTATATATATTTTAGTAAATAAAACTGAATTATAGTAGAAAAGGAAATACAGAAATGTTTGTGAAAGTTATATTTTTATAGTTTTACTGTAATGAGATATTTCTTAATGTTTTTTGTATTTAAGCATAATTAAATTTTAATTATTTTTAAAAGTTTGATGGATATCGTTTTTATACAAATTTGTAAAAATAATTTTAATTGATTTAGAGACTGAGGAAAATTGGATTTGTAAGAAAACGTTTATTAAAAACATCTGCAGTAATTTTTAGTTAATATTTTTGAAAACTTATGTATAGTAAACTATACATTAATCCTAATTCTGTGTGGATTATGTTAGATTGCAAATGGAATATTAAAAAAAGTTCACAACGTTCAAAAAATTACTTAGAACTCACAATGTTTGTAATTTTGTGTATATTAAAATTAAAACTTTTCTTCTTCTCAAAAAACCGATGGAAAGAGTTAACAATGTTCAAAGAAACGACAGCCAATGAAAGATAAAACGAAAGAGCTTAGCAAAAAGAGCGCGTGGATTGTTAAACAGTCCTTAGCCATGCACGTCCTTAGACTTATTAGTTATTATACATAATTCAGGAACTGTAGGTATCAAGGGCACGTGAATATAGTCTATTTTACTGAACCATACTACATAGCTCTGGAAGAAATCTCGAAAAATGGTATCAGAAAACTTCTCAAACATATTGCAATCCATCAACTTACTAGAAACTACCACAATACCGACACAGCTTTATTTATCAATCAAAGTGGTGTCATTAGACATTTAGGGCGGTCTAGATATAACCTCCCACTATAGCATCATTTAAAACTATTCCAAATTAAAAATAACTTTAAAAAATTATATTAAATTACTCATGTAATCTATAAAAAATCAATAAAATTCCATATTTAATAATTTTCATGCTGATGAGTTATTTATTTATTATATAATAAAAACTCAAACTATATCAAAAAATAATTAAGTTAATTTCCAGTAAAACATCAAAAGCACAGCTACTAAATATACAATAAATAAATTCATCGATACCAACCACTTCGTCACAAACAATTTTTTTTTGATAAAAAATATTATTATTAAATTAAAAACTAGTTGAATATTCCATAAAAACTCTTTAACCAAAACCGAACCGAACGTACATAAAAATTTAGTAAAAAATCAACATTGCAAATTTTATGAAGCCATCTAAAAAAAAATTATGCTAGTGTATGTAGTTGACTTATTTTTGGATGTTGTTAGTTGGGTGTTTTTCTGGTTGTGTTATAAAAAATTATTACTGTTTAATGGTATAGAAAATTGTTAATATAATTTTTTAGTTCTCTTGGTTGTTATATAACTAATAATCTCATTAATTTAAATGATGCTGAAAATTTTACTAATATACCAGACAAATATTATCGTTCCCAGGATGGAGGTTATTATGTAAGAAGTGAAATGAAGTTTTCAAAAGTTTTAATTTTGTTGTGGCAAAATAGAAATATGAAATTTTGTCTTGTTATTCCACTTAATATTAAAATTTTTAATTGTGAATTCGCAAGTACATTTCATAAATGCATTATGTTAAATTGCAACCAATAAACTATACACTATGTTAACTTAAACATAGTTAAACTATAAATATATCTATAATAACTTTTGCTAAATATCTTTGAAATTTTACGAGTTTTGGCATCACTTATGACATTTACTGAGTGAACTGTCACTCCAAATAATGAATATTAAATCGTATTTTCGAAATTGTTAATAGCATTAATATTGAGTGTGTATCTATTACATAATCTAACTGATTGAAATAAAGTAATAATAAACTTAGGCTTTCCTGCTTCCTTCTCTGAACACTTGTAAGAATTCTGAGGAAAAGGAATAAAGAATATTTATTAATATTGATTTTAAAGTTCCTAGAACTTTTATAGTAACTCAGAAATTTAAAGAAATTTTAAAATTAACATATCACATATTTTTGAATCTCATTTTCATATCCTTTTGACTATATAAGATTTTTTTTTAAATTTCTTAAAAAATTTATCATATAATCCAATTTGATAATCTTATATGATGTTTATTTTAAAAGGTCTAAAATTTATATA
This sequence comes from Rhamphomyia laevipes, assembly GCA_963920725.1. Classification (NCBI taxonomy): domain Eukaryota; kingdom Metazoa; phylum Arthropoda; class Insecta; order Diptera; family Empididae; genus Rhamphomyia; species Rhamphomyia laevipes. The sequence continues at coordinate 41,985,816 of OY987257.1, read as the reverse complement.
TTTTGTAATCCTAATTTTATTTTTATGTTAATAAAAATTTGATATTAGAATTACTAAGATATATACTTATCTAAATATAACATAAAAAGAAGCATAAACCCTTTTTTTTGTTTTATATGTGAAAATTCAATAGAAATAAATAAATAAATTATAAATAATTTGATCCTTTTATATACATTATTATTAAATATTGTTTACTTTAACAACAACAAAAATTATATAAGTTATGTTTAAATTAGCCTTTCCGGGAAAATATCTTAACATGAAAAATTTAAATATAATAAAAAAGGATCAACATCATAATAATAATAAGATTTTGTTTGTAAATTATAATTGTGAATTTTTAAATCTTGATTAATAATTCTATCAAAATAGAAAATGTCTTGATTATAAAAAAATAAAAAACTTTGCATAGGTAAGATCTCATTTTGCTATTATATGCTCCCAGTGGCGAGCGATGAGTTTTTATAATTATGGGCAAGCAGAAATTAAAATAAAAATAAATATTTTTATTTATATATTAAATTAATTCTTCTAGTTTTGGAACAGAATTTATTAATAACATATAACAGTTTAACAATTTAAATAGTATATTCAAAAACTTAAACAAACTCAAAGAAACTAATCAAAAAAAATTTTGCTTTTTCCAATACAAATTTAAATGAATAATTCTAATCAAATATGATTTTAGTTCCCCATACATAAATCCGAATTGTATTAATTTTACATACATTTAAAAATTATTTGCACCTCATACTCTACTCACACATATTGAACCTTTAAGCATAAAAAAAGCAAACATAAAATTTTGTGCTTCTTCCGATATAAATTAAATTGAATTCTAAGACGATTTTATGGACTTTGCACATGACACGCGAACTGCGAATTGCGAATATTTATTCCATAACAAAAAAAAAAACAAATTTGAGGTTAAAAACGAGCGATTTTTTTATTCAATGTGGACTGCGAATAATGATTTGACAGTTCGCGACCAAATATTCCAATTCGCAGAAAAAAAATTAAAATTGTTGATTTTCATAAATTTTATTAAAAACCTAGTTAAAAAAAAATTTGATAAATTTATGTGTATTAATTAATTTTAAAAATTTTATTTAAGAAAATTATAAAAAAAATTAATTAAACATGGAATAATTCATTTGTTCGTAATTCGCAGTTCGCGTATTATGTGCAAAGTCCATTATTTCTTAAACATGGAGCAGATTTATGTTTTATATAGAAAATACTAGCAATTATGCACGTATACGCAATAGTATATGAAGAGGAGCAGAAATACTTCCGCTTTACAAGCTATGAAAAATATGTAGAAATATGTAGAACATAATTCGGTTTATGTATAGGTAAAAGTTTGTTTTTTTTACTGAAAATTAGATAAAACGATTTCTTTTTTTTAAATACGATTTTTATAATATTTATATTATTAGCATTGCAAATATTCATTGGACAACACTGCTTACCCTGCTTACTTAAACAGATCGCCAGTGAATGCTCAACATATATAATTAAAGTCGATATTTGTTGCAATGATAATTTAATGATGAGCAGAAAGTAACTTCTGAAAATACCGCAGTTTTTTAACGAAACATATTATTATAAGTGGGTGTATAAATCTCTTTAGGTCTTATTTTTTTAAACTACTTCCTGAATTTATAGGGAGTTATTACAGTAATCCTGAATTTCTAGGGAGTTATTAATTGCTTTGTATTTCGATGCAATTCAATTAGGCAAATTCTAATTAAAATAAATACTTGGTAAAAAGCTGATAATTTATAAACAATACTAAGAATATATGGGGAGTTAAATTTAGCCGAAATGTAAATCATTCAATAATTAGTTACTGAAGCAGCTTTTTATTGATGAAACCATTTATTCTCAATTCTGGTATATTTATAAAAATATCAAACATTTCCACCGCTTCCAAAAATTTTTATACTATTACAAAATTATGTTATCATTACAGATTGTTGTTACTGAATCTTCCCTATTTTTATTTAAGTCTTTATTTTATAATTTATTACATTTACATCATTCACTATGTTTCCAATAATATACAAAATGCTATGAGTTTTACTTATTTTCATTCGAAACATTTCAAACTTTATAGTACGGGTATATGTCCTATAATCCTTCCCAACACAACATACACAACATTATATAATATCAAACAATATAAATTAAAAAATAAATTCAAGGCTGTTCATTTTATATTGTCAAAACTAAATTGTATGGGTTTCCCTTTTAAGACCTTTAATTGAGACATTTCCTGTATGATTTGACATTTTTTCTTTTCCACAAATACAAAAATTTTATCTGCTTGTAGAAAATAACATTAAAGGCTTTTAACTAAATTTCCTTTAATAAGTAAATATTTAGTATATTTATGTATATAAATGTAAGTAAATTTATATAATACTTAACAATTTAGTTTGCTTATTTACTATACATATACAATAAAATATATTATAAAATTAAAAAAGGATTTCTTGGGAGTGGCATATGAATTAAAGGATAATAATAAAAGAGATACGATTAACGATGATGATGATATCGTATATATATAAAATTAAGATTGAAAAAAAAAAAAAAATAATGAACGATTACTACCAACAAACAAAAAATAAATTAAATTCTGATTAACAAAAATTTCTATCAGTTTTTAGTCGAATTAAGTTAATGAAAGTTTTAATGATCGTATTAAATTTAATTCAAATATAAAAATAAAGTTGGTTTTTTTTAACGACATTTTCGTAAAAACCGTCAAAGTTATTCTGCTGTCGTAAGAAAAAATGAAGACATCTCGTAATATCGGTAGTTTTAATTAATTTACTATTTTGATCTATAATGCCATTAAAATACATATAAGCAAATTTCCATTATAGATAGTACAATATTTGTACTGTAATAAACTTTTAGAATATATGACATATGACTTTTTTACTTAGAGTATTGACGCACAAATGAACTTTTGAACAAAAGATTAAATATATTTTAAGACGTCGACAAAATCTCGTAAATTAAAATTTATTTTATAAATAGAACGAATTTAATGGTGAAAGTGTTCAATTAATAGGTAAAATGCTTGTGTTTCTGCAACAAATTACCAAAAGTGCAGGAAATACTCAAGCAATTTGTTCTTTATGTTGTAGCCTTCTAGGAAATTTAATTAGCATAAACCACACATAATATTAAAAAATAATTCATTTATGTAATAAAACACAGGAAATGAATTTAAATAGTAAACAAAAATTTTATAGTCATATGTTAGTGTATAAGACTTTTCATCATTTCATCATTTTGCGTTATCCTCTTAATGCTGGATTCAGTATTCTATTTCAACAATGTAACACAATGAAACACAGAAAATATCAAAATATGGGAAAACCATACTTTCATTGACAATGCAAACATATTTAAAAAATACTTAAATAGTTGAAAGTTGGACAAGTTCTCTGTTGAGAAGCAGCATATTCTGAATCCAGGACCTCTCACTCGATTTACACGGTAAGTACATAGTCATAAGTACAAAGAACTGTGTAAAATGGAAATCGTTCAATATGAATCCACATCATATATTGAAATCGTGTTAGTTAAACTTAAAAAATATAGTTAGTTTAAATAATTTTTTTCTCATTTCATTATTCGTGCGTTAAACCGGAACCGTGCTAATCGAAAACCGTGTAAATCGAGAGTTAGGTGTAAAATTTAAGGTTTTGGATATGTAACAATTCAACAATAAGTCCATTCTTTAAGTCGATTTTTTCTAAGTATATATCAGTATCTATATTATATATAAAAGGATATTTAATTTTCACTTTCACTAATAATTTCTTTTTTACATACGTTTTTAAACAATAACTTGAATATTAATAATTAATTTTTTTTTTACATTTTCGACAACATAATTTACTCTTCATAAATATACTTATATGTATATACATATGTAGTTAATTCCATCTGCCAATCAAGTTTTTATATTCTTTTTAAATATGGATATTCTTTATGTATGTAGTTAATTTACAAATGTCAATCAATGTAAGAATAACAAATTGAAATATTAAAAATAGAAGATATGTAAAAAACGTTAACTGTATAAAAAACATATATAATTCAGATAATTTTTTATGAAATCGATAATATGTCTTTAAGTATTTCCGTAATTTTAAAATAACACATGTAATTTACTTGTATTATTTGGAAATAACTTCAAATACTGTAGAAGAATGTCGAAAAATATATAGTCCAATATGAATTTTTTTAATTAAAATCTTAATAAAATATTATACTAATTTTTAGAATTACATTTACTAATTTTATATGCATTCCGAAGAAACATATTTCATTATTAAATGGCTTTTAATAATGAAATAGTTGTAATGGCCTTAAGTCTTAAAATGATTTGTATATATCGTAATTTTTAATTAAAACCATTTTAATTAAGTCTGGAATCCGACCTAGGACTTTCAATTCCTTCATGGGCACGCTACCCTATATCCTTTATTCAATATAAAATCAAATTTAATTATATAATTATAATTTTCTATTGAAATTTTGAATATTGTCTTTTATTTAATGCATTTGAAAATACTAGCAATAACTTCCAAATATGAAAATTGAAATCAATAATAAATATAAAATATTAAATGTTTTATTTAAGTAAATTTAAAATCAATAAATAATTAATAAATATTTGATATTATTAAATTGGATTGTCAAAACATTTTAAATAGAGATGTTATAAATAAGGTTAACCAAGTGATTGCCTCCTAGTGGTGCTACCTGGATTAAAACTAAATTATGACAATACAGACAACCTTCCCAATAACAGATAAAAGAAAAAGAAAAGAAAATTAAAAATAACAACTTGGAAAGCTAGAAACATTTTAATTGATAATTTCCAAATAGATAGTCATTTGAACTAACTTATTAGAAAACAACAACAGAACAAGTTTTTTATGTACAACATATTTAAAATGAGGTAAATTATTTGTATTACATCCCCTCACCCTAGTCATGGGCCGTAATTAACCCTCTATCTCATCTCTAGTTGTCCCGGCTTTTCGTTTGCTGTAATTTAGTGGCGAAGATAACGTTGTAAAAATTCCCGATATAAAGAAACATGACACAACTGTGTACCATGATTTATACCCAATCTAAGAATTTTCTTTTGTTTTACCAATTTTTTACCAGTTTTTTTAGCGTATACTAGTTTATGTCATACTTATTACGGTTTGAGGAAGGACGATTGCTATACAAAGAAATGGGGTTATTAACATTTCATTGTGCTAATTTGTCCAAAGAATCATTTATTCACTATTTTGATTTTATAGATTTACTGTCATAGCCTTTATTCAATCAATTTGTGATTAATAGCATAATTTTGTTCTCAACAGAATCCAATCGTTTTACAACTTAAAATTTTGAATCTATTCTGTCATGTCATCTACTACAAAATATTTTTGTTTTATGTTGCAATGTATAAAATTGCATTTAAAAGAAATATTAATTTTTTATTATAGTTTTTATAAAATATGTAAATTTTATTCAAGTATAAAAAAAACATGTTGAAAAACTTCTCAAGAATATTTTTTTTTTTTATTTTAAATAAATTTGAATAAAAATATCTTGAAATATATTTTACATTAGTTTTTTTTCTATCGGAGATAAATTTTAGAAGAATAAAATGATTGTTGAAAAAAAAACTAAATACAGAATGATTTTATAGTGCGAATTACTGATTGTTCCAATCTAAAATATACCGTATAAAAGTATTTTCAAATCTAGAAGAATCATAATTTCAAATTTATACTATTGTTAAGCGAAGGAGTTTTACCTAATATTCATAATTTATATTTCCCAATAGTTTTGGAAATAAAAAACAATTTTCAAACTGAATAACTTCAAAACTTTAAGTCAGTGGCATAAAAAAATAATGTTGATTTTATTATTGATGCATTTTTCAGGAACAATTCGAGTTTATGATTTTAAAATGGTTTTCTAAAGATTTTCCGAACACAATAAATTAGAAATATAATGTAACTTTTCTATAAAGCTTCAGACTGATTTTTATGCTTTAATAAAAGTCAGGCCAGAGAGTCCGGCTAGTTTTGTGTTGTTCTAGTTTAATGTTTCCCTATCCAAAATTTCTTGTTTAAATTTGTAAGCATTTTAAAATAAATCAAAAAAATTGATTTTCCAATTTGAGTTCAATTTTGATTTATTCACTCTAGATTTGTTTTCTAGCCGATGTTAGAAAATTGTTCGAAGAAACGCAAAAGTAAAGATATGCAAATTTAAATTATAAACATTTTCGGCAATATAATTAAAATCATCCTGCAAGGTTCAATGATAATTAATGCATTACTAAAATCACAATTTCGAATCGTATTCAATCATTTTGAAGTATATATTGTTAAATAAACTCAATCAACAAGTATAGAATCATAATAAATGATTAAAAATTTGAATATAAATAAATCTCATATCTACCCTCAGGATCCTGATAATCAAAATAAATAAAATATTTACAAAAATTACTTTAATTTAATGTTTTACACACTTTTGTACATTAGTATCCCTTTAAGCACAATTCTGATTCCAATTTTCTGAACCCAAAAGGATTTCGTTCTGAATGTAAATATGTTTCATATAAAAACAAATTAAAGCAGTTTGTGGGTTTGTGCATAAATCAAACAATTTTTAAATTATAATCTTGTGCGAAATATTAGCTTCAATTTTATAAAGTAAGTACATGTTATAAATTTAATATTAATTATTTTAAATGAAAGATTTACTTAATTTGATACAGGTAGATTTTTTCTGAATAAAAAACAGAGCAGCTCGAACAATTAGATTTACTAATTAAAACTGATAACACTGTCGCAAAAAAATTGGTATAAGTTTTAAAAATATGTTTTTATTTAATATTTTAAAATATTTATTATACATGAGGCCATACTACATAACATTTCTTGTTTAAGATATAGTATTATCATCTTATTAACCAAAAATTTAATTTATATTTCCATTGCCATAAATTTTTAATTTTGTTTATTATAATTGAATATTTAAAAAATATTGATTAAATATAAAAAATAATTTTATAAAAAATAATTTTAATAGTTTTGAAGTAATTTTCAGGGTTTATTTTGACTTCAGTTTAAGTTCTCTTTTACTTAATTTTTAGTTCATTTTGAATTTATTTATGCTTCAAATTGCCTTCACTTTGAATTCATTTTGTATTCAGTTTGACTTCACCTTGAATTCATTTTGAACTCAATTTGGCTTCAGCTCTACCTAATTTTGAATTAATTTTCGTTTATTATGAAGTCGAATTCATATTTTTTTCTAATTTAGGAACGTGAAAGTATTCCGAAAAGATTCCAAAAGGTTTCAGAAAATAAGAATCCAAAATGAAGTCGCATTATATTAGACTTCATTTTAGAATCCATTCGAAATCCGCTTGCTTAAAGGGATAAAAATGTTTATGGTCAAATTAAAAAAAACACTATATGTATATGACATGATAAAAACAAGTAGATAATTATATTTTTAGTAATTTATGTTAAAAATTAATATAATTATAATATTATATAAGATAAAATTATGATATGTATGCCCGATTTCACAATGAGAAGTTAGGACTTTTCCAGAACTTAAATTTGGATTTAAACAAACAAATTACAAAGTAATGTAACATAATTTTCAATTTTTCATTCGCTATAAATGATATTAGTTTGAGTTTATTTTGATTGAGATACCAAGTAACCTTAAGTTCCGAGCTTAAGTCACACAATCGATGCAGTTAAGTTTGAGCTTAAGCTCTCTCTCTCTGAAATCGGGCATTAATAAATTCGTCTCAAAATTTTGTTTAAACCAACAAAACTATACATTTTTATTAAACTATAGTAATAACTTTAAATTCTCCTACTATTTTAGGCATATATAAAATTAACACAATTCTCCTTCTTTAGAGTTTGCGCAATATTTTATATTATGTATTATAGTTTTGTTTTTGCAAAACGTGCAACAAGCAATGTATAACAAACATATTTACATATATATTTACATAACTTTATATATTTTTATTCTTTGCTCTTTTTAACCTCCTGACCTAAAATTGTAAATTTTATGGATATTCAGTAATATCTAAGAAATTACCAATTTCCCAAATTAAAAACATATTTTTAGCCATTCTTATATTTATAAAACATTCATACTTGAGTTCTAATAAACTAGTTCTATAAAATTTACATTCCACTTCTTTAGATATGTAAAAATTCTAAATCATTTTTATAATAAAATTACATTTTATAAATCGAATTGCTGTTTAGATTAGGATTAATTATCTAAATGAAATTTATAATATAATTACATAAAAATCTTGTAGATTTTCTTATTTCTTCTAAAAAATATTTATATTTTTATTAATATATTTATACAACTACAACTACTCTACCTTGAATATACTTCATAATAATAATAATAAAAAAAAGTTTCTTAAAAGATATAAAATTATTTTATGTTTTATTTCTCCTTTTTTCTATATTGTTGACAGACAGATATAAGATTAAAATTTCTATTATGGTTCAGTTTGACATGACACGAAAGTAAAGAAAAGCTTACTTTCTTCTATATATCTCATACCAAAGTGAATTGTGTGACTTGTCGAGACAAAGTGTTATTAGTCCTACAAAAAACCACAAAAAAAAATATAAAAAAGAAAAATTGAATATTCTTCCACGACGGTAGTTATATAAACTTAATCACATCAGCCCACCGCAAATAAAAGCATCAGATGTTCTTCTGGCTTATCAACGATATTTGACAATGGGGATATTTTTGTTTGTAGTATTATAGAATTTGTTGTTAAAAACAAATAAAAATAAAAAATTTATATTTTATTTTTTAAGCAGAGGCAGCAATCAAAATGACAGAAAATTGGAAGATTTTTTTCGTATCTTTTTTTTTTATATAATGTTGGTTTTATTTTTCTTGTAGTATATGGGATATTGAATTGAATTGAAATTGAAATGGAAATGGAAATAACGTAATTGTATATAAAATATCCTTATTTTGGAATTTAATTTTGAATTTTATTTTTACCAATTTTAAATAAAAAAAAAATCCAGAAATGTTATAAATAATTGGACTATTAAATGTAATAGATTTTTACTTGTTCTTACTAAAGTATATTAACATAATTCAGAATTTAATGATTATACCAATTTTTCAAGAGATATTTACATTAAAATGATAAATAATAAGTAATTCAATGAGAATTATATTAAAAAATTCATATTTGTTATGCAATTTTTTATTAGTAAAAATGATTGAAGATTTAACTTTGTTTGTCTGTTTGTTATCGCTACTTCTAAGGATCTATAAGGGGTATATGAACTAGAAACAACTGCCACTCAAAAACTAAATATCGTTAGTTAATCGCTCCCTCGTTTCTTTAGTACTTCATTTACAAACCCGGAATTTTTAGTTCGTAATAAGTTGTTTTATTTTAAATCATCTCATTAATAAATCATCGTATTTGAAACATACATTACAGATTTATCCGTCAATTTAATCTAACATTTTTTAATAGAGGAAAGTTTGTTTTTTTAAATTCCCAACCACATAAATTTTATTCTTTTATATATATAATTTAACCCATTTCTTAATAAAATTATTTACAACTTCTATGTTCTTTGTAACAAACTTGCTTAAATATATAATAAATTCGTATAAATAAAGATATTTTGTCTATTTCATATACAATTTTACTACTCAACAGTATTTAAAAAAAAATCTATTGTAATAGGGTCTCTACATAATTGAATTTATTCTCTTATTCTTATCTCCAAAAGTGTATAAATAAAATATAAAATGAATCCAGACTAATCCAAATAGTAAAGAATATGTGCAATATACAAAGGACATCATTGCCAACAATAGATTAACACTGCAAATGAATTTATTTCTTTGAATACTAAATTAGTAAATAACAAGGGAGTTGTTTCACATTACATTATGCTATGACCTGTAGCATAAATATATAATGCATTACAACAAAAAGTCCTTTGAACTTTTTAAGGTATATAATTTGTAATGTTTTATCAACTTTAGTTCTTTGTTGTTATTATTTTAAATAAATTTACTTAATGGTGAACACAATAATTTATACCAAATATGATAATTATGCTAATAAATTCTGTTATCTAAATTTCATCAAATGTCACTTAATAAATTTAAATTTCCTTTAATAATACATACTAATATTTTACATAATTATAGTTCTGACATGAAAATAATTGAAAAATTGTTTAGATAATAATAAAACTTTTACTTGTTGCAAATAATTTAAAGAATTTAATTAGATTTTCTTATTCAATTTTATAAGGATTTTGTGTATATAGAAAGATATTCTGTCATTTATAAAATTAAATTTTAATAAAATTATTTTATAGTTTTTATTTTTATGTTATATAAACCATTTCCTTATAATATCAAAATTGGATGGACAGAAAATCTATTTAATTTTAATAATAAATTATTCAAAATTAAATTCTGTGATTTATGAAATATATATAAAAAATAGCTTTTAATCAATAATTTTATATAAAAAGTCAAATTATTTTAAAAACTAAATTATTTTTTTATTGATAATCATAGTTTTCATGAAAATTAGTCCAACAGTTTTAATTTGATATAATAAATGGATTATGTTTCGGTTATGTATATACAATTTTTTAAGTATGGATTTTCTAAAATTTTCAATTATTTTAATTAATAAGCTTTTAAAATTTATTTTTAATTGTTTTAAGTAAGGGGTCATTAATTTAGTGTATTTCAAATAATAAATGTCTATTGAATTTTGAATTTTACCCTTATTAAATTTGCCAATACCATAATTTCATAATAATTGAGTAAAATATGAATAATAAAATAAAAAATTATTAAGTATGAGGTCTTAACGTGTATACAGACACGTATTCAAAAAAATTTAGTATATACCCTAATTCATTTAAAAAATTAATTACTGGTATTACTGTATACATAAACCAATTATTTTTCTTAAAATACTTTGACACTTAGTTTTCTAATATAAATAAATTAATTTGTAAATTATTCATTTAATGAAAATTACGTACCGAAACATTTGATAAAATGCTTGTTTTTAAGCATATTTCCCAGTATTACAATGAATTTTATAATTTTTTTGAGACAATTTATATTTTGTGAAGATATGAAATGTAAGTGAAAAAAAAATTCCCTCTTTACAACTTAATACACATATAAAATACATAAAATCATATAATAAGAATATTTTTACATATATAAATTGAACAGCAATTTAGTTATTTGTCTCAAGGGACAATATGAATTATTCATTAAAATATTGGATTTCTTTGGAAAATATATTTTTTATATTGTATACATTTAAATTTATGTTTGTTTATGTAATTTTGAGTTATATTTATATTACATAAAAATCTATCTGAAAATAAATTCAGTTTTTATTGCGAATTGCAATATAATTTAAGGATCTTTAGTTATTATCCGCATTTCCTATAATAAATTTCTCTAACCATAGTTACATTTAATAACTTCTCGTTCCACCACAGCCATAAAGAACCTTCACCATCCTTATCACTATTATTCCAGGCGTTGCGATTTTTAGCACAAGATTAACAATTGTTAACACCTAATTCTTTGACATCTTCCTGTACACAGCCTATCCATCTCGATTTTGAGTTTCCCACGTTTCAAACAGGATTTGGGGAAAATATTTTTCTTTTGCTTTGTTAGCATCGCATCTAGTATAATATTCCCATAATCGTGTTGACATCTTCTTCATTTACTTTTTATTTCCGATTTTCTCTACTTATACCGCCTAAAATTATTCTTAAAACTTTTCTCTCAGCGATAGCTAACAATGTTTCATCTGATTTCTAAGTGCTCATGTTTTACACCCGTAGGACAGTACTGGCTCTACCATTGTCTAATATAGCTTAATCTTTGATTTTTTGTCAGACAGCTCGACTTTAATAGTTTTTTTCTTGACAAAAATAACATTTATTAGCACATTTTATCCTTTCTCTGAACTCTTCAGTGCAGTTAACTGCAATATCGGTTGTAAACCTAGTTATACAATGTATGGGCATGTTTACTTTTAGAAATCTTTTCAACCATGTAATAAATTTATTGCATTATAGAATAAATATTTTTAATTAATTTACAATTATATAAAGTTTTACCAATTAACAAAAATATTCTAAACCGAATAAATATTTTCAATAATTTTATTTAACCACATTTACAAAAATTTTATATAAATATTATTCATAAAATTTTTAATAATAGCTATCACCATAGTCAAGATTAACAAAAGCATAAAAAAATAACATTATTCTAGCATAAATTTATCCTTATTGAGCACCAGAAAATATAGAGAGTGTTAATTAAATTTAATTGATGTAATAATTATAAAATTTTCATTGTTATTTATGTTTCATTAAAACTAATTATTTTATTAGTGGCAGAAAATTTTACGAAATATGGATCTACAAATTCGTATTGAAACAATTATTATTAATTAGAATAAAAATTAAACCAAAAATATATAAAATAATCAAAAATGTATCCTATAATTACGAAAAAAAAACTATTATTATTAATTATTTTATTATAAAATATTATTTATTACAAAAATCATAAATTTATATTGCTGACATGAATTGGTTTATAGTGAGCCTCTAAATGTTATTGCATATTTCAATCATTATACTTTCATCAGCTAGAATAATATATTAACGTAAATTTGAATTTTAATTTACTAACTTTTTCAATTAAATTTAATATAGTAAATTCGCATGAATTCTTGTAATCCAATATTTCGACTAAAGATTTAATTAATTTGTTGCACATGCAACAATTTGTGTGCAATGATAGATTTAATTAATATTATAATATATTCATTGTTAAATTGTCAAGTGAATTACTTAATTGTGATATATAATATTGAAACTTATTATATTAAACTTTAATAGAAAATTCTGCGCAGCATAACAAGTGGTACCAGTACCAGTAGTTTTATATAAATTAGATTTATTAAATAATTGTTGTATACATATATACAATTTTTTTGAAATAATTTTCTAGATTTTTGTAGCATATTAATTATAACGCCATCTAGTGGACAATATATACAATAATACTAATACCATTTTGTTCTTCTCTTGATTTTCCAGCATGGAAAAGACAGATTTCAACAAACGTTTGAAAAGTACCACAGTAGCGGCGGATTTTTGTATTTGTGATCACCCACTGTCTAATATACTAAATTGTTGTACCATTACAATGAAAGGCTAACCAAGAGTTTATCTAGACATATTACCATATCAAATAATCAATTAAAAATAGACAGATCGACAGAAGGATTAAAAATTAAAATAGTTTATTTTTCTTAAAAATGACATGAATATTTTATTTAAAATTTATTAATATTTCTATAATTATTATAAAAATTTAAAATTTATAATATACTTTTTTTATACATACATCAACTTATATGTTACCTTAACTGTTCAAAAAGTTATTTATATCTTTTTGAAGTAAAGTATAAAATAAATGCTCTATGAAAAATTCCTGAAAACTTTGTTAATTATAAAATTTTCTTATTCAGAATTACAATATTCGACAAGTATGTTTTTTGTTTTCAGTTTAAATTAACGTATAGTTACAATGTTCTTTAATGGCGTTTTGCATTTTTTCGGAAATGAATTTATTATTTTTATATATATAATAAAATTTAGTATTTTCTTTTTTTTTTATTACTTAAGTTAAAGTTGATTTGCGTGATTTGTGAACATTAATTTTATAGGCTTATAATAATTCTTAATATGTTTATTCTCTAAAAATAAGGTAAAAATAAATAATTCTTTCACATGGTAAAACGTGATAAAATTGTGGATTATTTTTATTTCAGTTTTATTACGAACAAGCTATACAAAGAAAATAACATTAAGATTTTGATTAACATGTAAATTAATAAAAAGCCTATTTTAAAATAATGATCAACATTATATTATTTACAAAATAATAATTTTTAACAAATTATGGAATACTTTTAAATAGATAATAATGAATAATCTAATTAAAAGTTGTTCAAAATTTTGGATGGATTTTAATGGATCAGCTTTAAATATACACGTTGGTTATATACATTAAAAACGTGTTTATCAACGTGTTGTTAACTTGGTCAAGATTTATCCTTTATGGGCAAGTTTAACACATTAACAACTTTTTTGATGATTTACAAATTAGTTGAAGAAATATTAAAATATTTTAATTTATGTTCTTTGATCTTTGATGATTATAAGTTTTATAGTGTATGGGGAAATTGTATAACCAAAATGATGTTTCTTCACACTTTATGTCAAAAAACAGACGTTTTTATATATTTATGAATACAATATTTTTTATTGATTGAAATAATATCAATTTATTATTAATTTTTAACCTAACTTAATTTATTATTAATTTTTAACCTTAATTTTTAAAAGATAATTTAGTTTTTTTACATTTGATACTATACTGAAAAAAAAAGATAGAGAGGGTTGTAAACCCAGTTGAAATGTGTGTAGTGAAACAACTCAGGTTTTACCAGTGCCAGTGCGTTGTAAGTAGCTGTACAAGAAAAATTACGTTTGATGAAAAAACACATTTTTATAAGTTTATGTTATTAATTAGTGACAATGACAACAATGTTATATCTACATTTTTCAACCCCGACAAAACTTAATCATAATTTAATCAGACTTAATTCGATTAATATCACATATTAATTTAAGCTGAGTAGTTTTTGCATTTATAATTTGTGCCATTTGGACATAATGGTCACAATACTTATGTAAATTTAAATTTACATTGCATGATTTTACTATATTACCTGCATTACTATATTACCTGCAGTATGTGATTTAATGTATGCCAAGAATTCATACAAATTTTTGAATTACTGTGACAATTTTGTAAATGAAACCACTACAAAAGTTTTAAATATAACAAGAAAATTCTCTTAGTAAAATATTAAATTAAAACACATATTTTTTTATGTTCGTATATAGCTTCTAATATCCTTTTCTGTGTAATTTGCTTAAACATATCCGTGATGAAATCAAGGATAATAATTTAATTATAGTATTATATTTGCTTTTGTAGCCTTTTAGCCAATTCTAATATTTCAGTAGAAATTAAGTATTCAGGTCACTAAAAATAATATTATTTTAAAATTAACCAAAATTATATATAAATTATTAAAATTATTTTAAGGTTTAGTATATAGAAAAGTTTCAACATAAAAAAGTAATTTATAACAAAAAAAATTTCCATCTGAAAATTCTTACCTGTAACTGAAATATTATATAAACCATTACAACATAAAATAAATGAATTTAAAAGCAATAGAAAATAATTTCAGAAAAATCTGGAATAAAGTAATTAATTCTCTTTACTTTATTTTCAGATGCAGGACATTTGTAAAATACTTAAAACTTCAAAAACTGCTACTTACATTTACTCTACTTTTATGTTTTTAACCCAATAATTATCCATAAAAATTTATTATAAAATCTTAAGCCTTTCAGAATAATTTCAATAAAACTGACAAATTCAAAGCATTTTTTTTAAAAGAAAATTGAGTATTAAATTTAAAACTTTACCATTTTCTGTATATTTATATTTATGTAGATATGCAATGAGCTCATATGTTTATTATTTTTGAAAATCATAAAAACCAATTTCAAAAATTGCTTTGAAGTTTTTGCACATATTTTTGGTTTAAACTTTTAACGAAACATATATTAAAATTTCTAATGTACAAAAAAAAAATCTGCTTTATGATGAAAACTATACATTTCCTTTACCAAAAGAAAACTTAAAATATTTCTAATATAAAGTTTAGTTAAAGAAGCACAAAACTATACAAAATTATGAAAAAAAAATTGAATTTATATATATTTTTTTTATAACAACGAAAACCAACTTTTGATAAATGAAAACTCTGAAATTTAATATTTTCGTTGAAAAATTATATTAAAATTCAATCCTTCTAAATTTTAATTTTATAGATTTTAAGTTTTTATGTAATTATATCAACATTTTTATAATTTATTCAAAGTTTTCCATTTTAATCGAAACTACCTTAAAACTATCAATAATATTGCTTAAAAGTATTGTAAAAAAGTATTAATAGGATCCTAACAAAAATGTTTAATATAAAAAAAAATATTCATTTCTGCATTTGTTCTGTGAATATGAATTTATAAAGTTCTGTATAAATAATAATAAATAAAATATGTCTACAATTGAACCTAAAATTACTGAGAATTCTTCTTGAACATATTTTTAAAGAGCAATAATAATCAAAAACAGAAATATTTTAGTATATAGAATTTAACCCCAAGTACTCAAAATAAATGTTTAAATGTTGTTAATATTAACCGAACTTCATGACTAGAAAAAGGAAACTTGATTATTAAGAAATTCAGTAAGACAGTCAGTAACACTAAGATACTAAGCCACAATTTAACCACCCACGATATTTCTAGATAAAAAAGATAAGCGCCCAAACAAATATTGCCCAATAAAGAAATATATTAACAATCAGTATTCTACGAATAGGTCCTACGCCTTTGTTGAAATTTTTTTTTTTTTGAAACTATCAAAAAAATAACTGCTATAGAGAACCCTTAAACATAAAATAATTATTAAATATGTTAAAAATAATATTTTGTGTAATTTGAAGTTCAAGATTTTCAAACGTCATATAACATATTCTTCACATAGTGCGTGTTTCATATAAGATTTCTACTAATCCTAATACGATAATTTCCCCAAAAAAAAAAATATTACTTTAATAATTAATTATATACTTTACTGTATAATTAAGTTAATTTAATGAATTATTTATTGTGCATGTGATATTCCATTTAAGTTTTGAATTATAAAAATTAGGTCAATTAAGGATATAAAAAACATGTTACAAATAGATGATTACAATAATATATTTATATGATATTGTGGAAAAAATATTAAGTCAGCGTTTAATTGTACCTGAACCCTTCTATGAAATCTAAAAAAGCAATATAATTTAGGAAAAAACTTGAAATCTGTTAACTCGAATAATTCGGCAATTTTGTGCGAAAGATGTACTCAAACTTAATAAACTTTATTTAGTCGTTTTAAAGAGGCCATTTAGATATTGGAAACTCGGATAATTCTGCTCGCCGGGTAATAAATATTTATTTGCGATTGTCCGGAAAAGGAGGAAATAATTAATAATTTGTAGCCCCTCAAGAGTACACAACCCTCACTAAGATTCCCTACATAGAGATCTTTTAGATCTCAGTGCTGAGAAGCACAAATGAAGAAATAATCCTTTTTTGTATAAATTTTAAATAATTATTTTTATTTATTTTTATTTCTTGTTTTTATTATAAGTGTGTATATTTTTTCACCTCCAAAAAATTATAAATCAATAAAACTAATTTATTTGTTGTCTATATTTTTTTTGTAGGCATCTACGACCACAAAATATTTTCCAAGAAATAAAATAAATTTATCAAAATATATTATCATAAATAATTTATGTATAAAAATGGTTTTGTATCTGTTTATTATTGCTTCTTCATCAATTTTATTCATATTTCTATATTCTACATTTTGTATTTATGTATTTTACAGTTTTTCGTTATTTTATAGAAATATTTTTGTTCATATATATATGAAAAAGGATATTACCATTTTGCGTGACACGACATCATATACGATAGGAAATTACTTACGTTATTTGATTACTTACTTAAGTAAACTATAAAAAAATTGTATATATTTATATTTCCTATTCGACTATGACAACTATGGATGTTGATGGTCTATATATGTATATATTTATACTAACTATCAGATTCATATAAATACGACCACAAAATAAACAAATTTAGTATATAACATTTAGCAATGCATATAAAGTTTTTGTATCCTTACACCACACAATATTGATATCCTTTTTTTGATAAATTATTATATAGTTATAAAATGAAATATAATAAAATTTATGATATTATTTATGAGAGTGTTTGTCTTTATTTCATTAAAATACAAATTATATAGACCAGCTAGGAATAATTGCTTGTTTTTATCTATCAATAAATCGAATCTGATATATAGAACCAAAATTTATTATTAAATACAGAAATTTTCTTAAGTAACTAAATCGATATTTTTATTCAATATTCAATCCTAAAAAATTGGTTTATTTAGTTTTAGATTTAAAAAAATATTATGAAAAATTGATAACTAAAAAATGTTTAAAATATTTTTAGTGACCATTCGTAAAAATATGATATAAATTGAAAACTTTTCCAAAAATTATTATAACTATTTTATTAATAAAGGTTGAACATTTAAAAAATTTCTTTATAAAAACTATCCAGAATGCAAAATCTGTTCAGGATATTAGATTTTTAAATAAAATTTAGTTATTAGTTACCATATGTTTTCAGTATAATAAATAATATATTAGTTACTAAAATAGTATACATTGCTAAAAAAAACAATATTAAATTTTAATAAAAAATATGGTACGGTACGATTATAATAGGTCAAAATTTAAATATTATTTAGTTAATGTAAGCTTTTTTATAGAAAAAAGAAACAATAATAAATTTTAGTATACTTTTATTATATAATTACTTAGAAAGTAGATGGCATTCGCTTTTACTGGATTACACACACCAACATTATAGTTACATTTCGTAACTTCTCCTGAATCATTATTTACTTCACACTCGGCGGGAGAACAAAGTGATCAGATAATTACTAAGCTGTTGGTTGATGTATTATATTTATATATCAATCATTATGTAATCTATACAACTTAAAACTACTTTTATCACTTCTCGACAACTCTATACCAGATTCAACTTGATGTTATTGTGTGGATATTAACGTAAATATCGTCTCGTATTACAACCTTTACTGATTCAAGTTCAACTGCTCGAAATATTGGTGGAACCTAATTTTGAAATGTTATTTTGATCGGTCAGCCTCAATGATACCTTAATATCCAACAATCGGAATAACCTCCTGATCGAACCTCCAAGTATTATATAAAAAGATTGCAATTCTATTTTTTCATTGTAAACTTTCCATTTTTCCACTCTTACATAATTGGAAGTTTTATGGTGTATCAACATTTAAAGTAAATAGGTAAAATATTTAACAATTTAGTTCTACAAAAACAAAAAATTTCGTCCTGGACACTTTTTATATAAACTAATAAAATTTATTTTACTCTTCCTGGAACAAATTTCTATACAATTAAAAAAAAAAAATATGGAAATTTATGCTTTTTATTTAAAATAATTTTTTTGTTTTTTAAAAGTTAAAAATATTTTGTTTATTTATGTTTTATATTTTTTTGAGTTTCAGTAGAATAGATAAAAAGTAAATAAATTTTCCATTTTACAGATATTTTGTAACACTATCCAACAATTTTAAATAGACACAAAAAAATATTTATAAGATAATAAAATAGCCTCCAGATAAAAAAAAAATCTCAATCTATTTAACTGAAATATTATAATTATGAGAATATAAATTAAGTGAAAGGAAACCGTAAATATTTTTTTATTAATTAACATAATAAAAGGAAAAGGAATATTTTAACAGTGTAAAAAAAAATATTTTGCTTAATATTTAAATTTTTGTAATACAAATTTTTTAAGATACATTTTCGATAAACATAGATAAAAATATTTGTCTGCAAAAAGCTTTCGACAAAATTAAAAAAACATTTTTATAAGATTTATGGAAAATAAATGCGGTCAATTGATGGTAACCATTTAACCGAATGCACAATTAACAGAATGTAAATTTACTATTAATTAATTTATAAATTACCGAATGATTAATTTATTAGATAGGAATGAGATAAATCATATCTACAAAAGGAAATTGTTTAATTATTTATATCAGCGAAAACAAGCTTAAAGAGAGTTATTGAAAGTAGGTCCATTAACTAAAGAGAAGAATTTAATATTTTTTAATCTTTAAGCTTGGATTCTTGAATTTTTTTGACATTCTGCGAACAAATTTACAATCCACAGCGGATTAAGCTCTGATGTTTCCATCAATGAAAACAAACAAATGTTAATAATTAGACTCAATTGTTTTAAAAAGATCGCTACAACTTCCCTTCGTGGTCACATGATAATTCAAGCTATCAGAAATTGAAAATAACAAAAAGAAGAAAAAAACGATCAAATTAACTGGTTACCGTCAGATAGTTCTGAAGATAACGCTACTACTTTCCTACGCCGTCACATTTCAATTCGATGAAAATGTAAATTTAAAAATAAGATCCTATAGTTAATTCGGCAAATTCAGTATTCGAGCAATAACTTGCTTTACATTCGTTTACTACTTGTAAATCCGGTCAATTTATATTCGTTGAATAACTTGTAAATCCGGCCAAACATGTTTTTGATGCAAATCGTAATTTTTGATGTAAATTGGGTCAATTTCACAATTCAGTCAACTGTTTTCTGTCAATTAGCTCCAAATCCTAATAAAACGAGGTAAATTCGTATTTGTATATTCTTTAATTTAATTAACAAAAAAAAATATTTTTTACCTTATCAAAAGTTAAAAAAATATTTTGCCTACAGGTTTTCTTAAAAATATAATTACAATAATTTGATAATTTTTTACAAAGCCGCACATAACTTACAAAAATATTCAAAAACACAGAAAGACTATGTAAAAAACAACAAAAAAGTATGTTTACATTATAAAGTTATAATCTTAAATTCAATTAGTTAATTAAATTTATTTCCAAGATTTTACTTTTTATGATTGTTTAAATAAATTTCAAAGTAATTCTCTTAAATTTTTCTACACCAAAAAACAAAATCTTCTAAAATTCTAAAATTATTTTCAAATAATATGAAATTAGTTCATTGCAATTTTAGTTAAATATATTACGAGTAGTGGAAATAACTATAAATGTTGCATTGAACTTGATGGTAAAAAAAATGGATTTGCGTACGGAAAATTTTCGTTAGATTTTAATAAAATTTGGCACACCAGTTTCATCCAAAATTCATCCTGATTTCATGTTGAGAGGCGTGTTTTTTCGCTCTACAGAAAGATTTCAAAAAATAATTAATACTTAGATTTGATTTATTATACACAGGTTGGTTTTTGATTGTAGATTGCTTAGCTAGGTAGAATTTATGATTAATATTTCACATATTCTAAAATATTGTCTAGTTCTAGAACATCACTAATCATTATTTCCTTATTTACTTGGTGCCTGTCGGTAATCATATTTAATAAGTCCAATGCTCGGCCTTAAATAGTACTAATTTTTACTAGATTTCATTTTGTCATCTAGTTGGTGCTCGTGAAGTTTGTAACTGATAGGTTTAGTGGGAAACTAATATATAAGTAGCTTAGTTTGCGAAGAATATTTAATTTATTTCAATGACTGTGACCTCCCGATGCAGATTATGTAATGAAATGACTGTGAAATATATCTTGTTGAGGTGATATTTGAGGCGACAGTTTCCCGATAGAAAATTGGATACTAGGCGCACTTGGTTCTTTGATATTTTAATTAACTCAAGTGCCCTTTTATTAGAAATAGATACAAATGTTAGGTTCGTGATGTAGTAAAAATTAGAAATAGTAGTTTCAGTGGGTTCCTCCTCTAGGAAAACAAAGTGTTCATAATTAGTACTTTGTTGCACATAAACCACTTGTGAACCTAACTACGAGTTAACTGCTGCCCTAGCTTTTTTTCTATCATAGAATAGAATTGAATCACTTTTATAACATACAAAAAAAAAAACATCCAATTCATTTTCACCAGTTTCGGGTAATTGAAATCCGATTTACAGAAAATTGAAATCAATTCCTGTTTTCATGAAAGCTAACTTGAATTCAATTCAACATGGAAACATATTTTAACGTAATTTTTTAAGATTGACAACAAAGAGTCTTGCACTGTTAAAAGTAATAAGAAAGCTCCAATTACTATCAGCTTCTTTAACAAAATTTATGATTATGAATTCATAAAAAAAAATGTATCTCCAAATTGCAGCTAAATATATTTAAAAACTTCTATAATTAAATTAAAACTAAAATACAATCGCTAGGCTTTACACGATCAATTCTTAATCGTAGCATTGAAAATAAATAAATATTTCTAATGAATGGATTTTAAATAAATCTAATTAACATAATCAATCAATAATTCTATCAAAAATATATTAATTCGATAGAAATTATTTAAAAATATTATATATTTAATAAATATTTCTGTTAATTTGGCACATTTTTTAAATTTTAAATAAATTACTCATCAAAATTATAGAAATAAATTTTCCTATAAATTTACAAAACAACAAAATTAAATTTCAGCGGAAATTTTACCATTTTTCATAAAATAAATAACATTTTTATAGAACACGTACTAAAAATTATTTCATTTATAATTTAAAAAGATAAAAAAATATATTATTCAAAAGAACTTTAGAGCTCTAAAATACCCGTATATTTTTTACTTTTTTCATTTCAAATAAAAAATGCCTGTTTTTTATATCAGAGATAATAAAAATTCAAGAAAAAATATTAAATAATAATTTTTTTATGCTATATTATGTTGATTTTTAATTTCAATTTAAACTAGAATAAATGAAAATAAATAGAGAACTGAAATCAACATAAATGCGTTTATGATACACCGAGTTTAAGTATTATTCCATTAACAATAAAAAAGGCCTTATAAATTTCACATTATTCTTCTTGATTCTGATAATGATTAAGTATTGAGATAAAAATTTGAACCTTCTGGTGAATAGTATTAATAGTTATTTACTACCTCTATAATATAATGAACAGTTTTAATTAAATTTGATTTGACAGGATAATATTATTTGAATGTAAATTTTTATTTATTTTTTAGCTAATTCAAATTGAACTCTTTCAACAAACTCCAGTTTAATAAATTTTTATTATAATTGTAATACTATCTGAATAATTAACGTCATGCATTTTTTCCGCGAAATATAAAAATAATACAAACTGACATTATAAAATGTCAATAAATCTGCATTTTCATTTACCATGAAATGTAAAGGATTCACATATTACTAAATCGGAAATAGCAAAAACAGAATTTAAATTATTTTTCTTCACTCTCTAAAGTATTGCATTGAAAATCGTAATGCCATTAAAAATATTAACATTATGGAAGTAAGTGTCATTAAAGAAAATTAGTTATTTGGGAAAATGGTGTGCCAACAGCTTTCTACAAGTCAAACTATCTCTAAAGTCCCTAATAAACAGAAACACTAATTTTTCTCTAATTTCATATATTTCCTTTCCTATACGAATACAAATTAATTAATTTTCAGTAACTATCGAACGGATAATTACTTCACAATCTTTAATCTTTACTTCTCATAAAATTTTTCGTTTCTATATCTGTTCGTCCGTCCAACAATCTGTTTATTATAACTTTTTCAATGCATCTAAAAAGGGATATTGGAAGTTCAATCATTTCATAAGCTAAAACTCTCTAAAAATACTTTCCGGGCTTTGATACTATTACGTAATCACATATAACATTTTTATAAAACCTTTTAAAGTTAATTGTTCAAAAATGAGAAACCATCCATTTTCACTAAATAAATTTTATTATTACAAAAAAATACAAAATAGGAAAAATTGATATCAATTAAATATGAAAATTTGAATAATTCTTAAATCAATTTTCATTATTCTTGCGATTTTTTAATGATATAAAATTTCCTACATAATTTATGTAATTTATAATTATTATATTCCATAATTAGCCAATTTAAATCATTAAATTTCAGCCAAAACTAAACTAATTCATTGAATCCTATGATAAATATGTTGTTTTTTTGGATAATTATTGAATTCATGATAATTTCAATTTAAACAAAATAAAATACAATACAAAAAATCTTTACTTTGTTGTCACGCAAATAAATTGAAAACATAATTTTTTTTATTTTTTTTTTGAATCCAAAAAGTTAAAAATAAAATTACATAAAATATTTTTCATATTTCTTGTTACATATTTTTTTGTTTTCCTTTTTGTACATTAAAAATTATCCCCGACTATAATAATTTATTTTGGAATTATATACAAAATGAAAGGACACACGCAAAATATAACATAATTTGATGTAGGTATTATGCTAACGAGTATGTGTATATACATATGTACACATATACAATTGCACTATATTTTTATTAGAAATTTATAATAATATGTTTCTAACTTGTTGACATTTCTTATAATTTATTTGACATTCAATTTTGGTTCAATTTTACAAAAAAAAATTACCTTGAATTTTACTTTCATATAAAAATATTATATATTATTTTTTTGGATAAATAAACTGAAACCTCTGCACATGAAGTTAGTAATGGTTTTTTATGTTTTCTATATACGGTATTAAAAGATGATAATATTTATTTGTTATCAGGATTTCTGATACATTATATTTTTAAGGACAATGTATCGACATCCATGATGATTTTTCGTTTCAGGAAACTATATAAAAATGATTAAATTTAATAAATTTTAAATAATTCTTTTCAAGTTTGTATAATATTTATTCATTAATTTAAGCTGTTTAAGCATTCAGGATGTACGAAATTCCTATAATTTTAATAAATTTTGCGTGTATTCAAATTGCCTACACAAAATTCAACAATTTCAAGAAAAATATTTGATTACTTTTTCTATGAATTATATGTATAAATAATAAAATGGTAATCAAATTACATACTTATGTAAAAAATAAAAATATGTTAATTAAATTACTTGTAAATATTCACAAAAGAATTTGCAAAACGATTTATTTTCGTTAATTACAAAATATTTATATATAGTACGTTACGTTATGTCCTTTTTTCATGATTTTTATGTTATATTTGTTTTGCAACCTCTTTAACATAATATTTTTTCTTGTAATGACAAATATTATGTTCGTGACCAGAATTCGTAGTATATTTTATATGTCAATTTTGTTTTTATAATTTTTTATTGACTTTTTGATATTAATATAATAAACATTTTTACATAATTTGTAATAATTTTTGGAAAAATTCTAAGAATTTGGAACAAATCTTAAGATTATAAGATATTAGTGGGAAGTAAATCAGATTATAATTTAATATACTAAAATTTAACTTATATCTGGATTTGTGACGATGTAAAATTATGTAGGATAATATAATTATTTGATTATTATTCGAATTTTTGAAATATCACTCAGTTTTACATTTTAAAGGTGTGAAGTAAAAATATTTTAGAAACAAGTCTTTCGACCGAAACAGAGAATTGGTTTTCAATTCAAAACTTCTGCTTCATGTCGCATGTGCATGAGGCACAGAAAGTGTTTAATCGTCTCGCGGTCGTCTCCGAGTTCTAATCACCGTATCTTAAAGGCATAATAACATCTTTAAAATAGAGTGTCCTAATAGGAGCGCGGTAGCTAGATATACCGGCAACTAAATGGATCATGAAGCAATCTAATGACTATTACTTTGTAGGTAAATCTTGGTGACTACTTCGCTCGGGACTCTCCGTAAACTCTTTGTAAAGTTCCGCTTGTTGGAAGCTTGCTAGTGTTAAAAATGAGTATAATTAATGCAATTCTTTAGGTCCGCGTTTAGGGGTTATATTACGACCCCTCCAGTTGCACACCTGTTCCGGCTAGTTTGTCGGCTTTTTCATTCCCGCGGGATCACTATTTCCTGGAATTATGTTTTGTAAAATTTCAGTTATTTAATGGTTGTGAATAATATTAAAAAAAAAATTAGAATCAAATAAAAAAAACTAATTCCTAAAATCAAATATCTTTAAATCCTAAAAACTAATTCGTAAAATCAAATTTCTTTAATTTCATTAAATCTATTTTAAAGAATTAATATTTTTAAAAAAATACTTTACGAGCAAAAATTAGAATATAAATTTACAAAAAAAAACTAATTATTAAAATACGATAAAAAAAAATTTATGTGATTACCACAAAAGTGTATTTAATGAAAACTCTACAAAAATGTATGCAAATTTCCTTATTCATAATTAACATAAGCATAAAAATTTTACACTCAAACATTAAATATTTTTCTTTTATCGTTATCCTTTGGCATTTCTTGTTCTGATTAATTAGTTGCTTTCACGAATTTCAAAAATATGGAATATTTCTCTTCTAAAAATTCTGTGTACGTACAGCGTACACTATGAAAATTTAATATGCTTTTAAATTAACATAAATAAATTATACTCTAATTTTGAATTTTGAAATATATATTATAATTTCGTTGTGGGTACATGATTCATTAAATAGATGGCGTAAATTTATCATAGTATATAGGTTCAGATTTAGGTCAACTGTATAGATCCTGGGGGCGATGTAATAAACTTCGGAGCAACATCAAAAATATAATTAAAAGTTATTAACTATAACATTCCGAGGTTATCCACAAGCTTATCTAAACTGTTTTAAAACTTACTTCAAAATTTATTTTAAGCTTAGCTTATCAAAAAACTGGGTATGAATGACATTCAATTAGCTGATAATAATAAATTTATAATATGAAGGAAAATGATTTATTTTCTATGAATTTAATATCTTTTAATACTTTAAATGTCGTCTTTAATTATTTAATTTACAAATTTTAATAAATATTAAAATAATAAATAAATCCTACATCTTAAGTTGTTAAACTTAATTTTGGAGCAAGGCTTATCTAAAAACATTGCTCTTCGAAAACATAAAATATGTTAAACCGAAGTTTATACTGTAGTTAAAACATAATCTTGCACTGAAAAACGCATTTTAAGATTTCTGATAAAATCATTGAATTTACTGAATTCAAAAATACATATATTCTTTAAATCATATAAATTTTTTGATTATTGTGCGGAAAAAAGATTTAAATTGTATGAAATTATATCTTCGTATCGGCAACATTGTAATTTAATGAATCCGTATCTCTTCTCTAACAGTCTAGCGCAATTAGTAAATTAATATAAAAGTCTATATCAGAAGAATACCATTAATTAAATAAATTATTATTTAATTTATTTTTAATATATATACCTGGAGCACTAATTAAAAACTCCATTAAGTTAGAGCATATTTTTCATTATGCTTTTGATATTTGTAATAGTAAGGGATACGTTTTCAAGAAGATCATCCATCAAAATCCAAAGTATATAATATATCAAAAAGAATGTATAAGAAGAGATTAAAACTCATATAAAAGTTTTTATTGTGATATTGAATCGCAAGATATTAAGATTAAATTCCACAACCCACACCCGTAAAGCTTTTTCAAATACTACATATGCTAGTATGTATACTTAAAAAGAACTTTATGTGTAATATAATATACTTTTTAGTTTTATGTAATTATCTTTATTAGAATAAAAAGTTTCCTACTTTTGGGATTTAATTTTCAAATTTGCATTCATGCCAAAACTTTTATATAAGTTTTAATATCTTTCTATATATGATTTTTGATAATATTTATACTTAATTAATTATGATAGAAGCTTGTATATTTATATGTTCAAACAACAGCGGAATACTCTGTAGCTAGATAAATCATGAAATCTTTAGAATTCGCTGCGTATACAATCATCTTAGATTAATAGTGTTTATATTCGCATAAATGATTTTTTTTTTTAAAGAATTTAAATCAAAAGTTTTTTTTTTAAATGCGCGATAATTATACGTTTAATTATAATTTGTTAAAAAAAGATCGACAATTTATGAAAATTCCTTTTACTCCACTTAAACATGTTAAAATTTTAATTTACTTTATATACGTATGTACACTTATATTTATTATCTGTTTTGGGTTTTTGCTTGAAGAATTTCTCCATTGTTATACAAAATGAATTAAAGGAAACACAAGCAAAACACCTTTAAGCAAAATTTTTATTATATATTTTATTTTTTTTTACTTATTTATCAAGTAAAAACCAATTTAACATGAACACACATTCAAGATTTTAATTACAGACTAAACGTGACTGGAAATTTATTTAAACTGGTAGAAATAATAAAAACGGGTTAGAAAATGTTATTAGTTTTCTAAGGATACGATGTATAGTCATAACTTTCAATGTTGTTATCTTTTTCACAGTATAATTTCAGTAATGATGGTTTTTTTTTTTTTGCACTGAAGAATATCCTTTTTATTATATTGTGTCTAATATTTTGTTATATTGTGAAAAAATGAATGCGTCCTTTTTTTTGTATATACCTTTAATAATTACACATTTTGTTTAGCTTAATTTGATAATAATGTGTTGAGAAGAATTTTAACATTTTTACAATTTTTATTTAAAAAGAAAAGATGTTAACGATAAAAACTATTATTTTTAGTATTTTAGCAATTAAATAAAGAATTTAATGAGCAATTTAATGGAAGGTTTTGACTATTTAGTTTTTAACAAAATCTTATGATTATAATTTCATTTTAAGGATATGTACAATATATTTATAAATATTGTATAATTGGTAATTGTTAAAATTAAACTGAATTTAACAAATTTTTATGGTAAAGTTAATTAGTATATTTAAATTTACCATTAAAGTTAGAATTTAAATGAAAAAAAAAGTATAAAATTTTATTATTATTATTAAAAAGACTTTTTACTGGTTACTGAACGCAGAAAATTGAATTTAACAGACAATATGTAAAGAACCATTTCATACACATCAAGTTACACAGAATATTAAGGCCATCATCAAATAATTGAAAAGCATCCGGTAAGGTTAAAATTTCGACAGTATTTTTATAAGGTTGCAAATTTTCAATATTTAACATTACAATGAAATTGAAAATCATTTAAATTTAGAAACAATTTTTTTACTTATTCTTTATCATCATTACCAGCCATCTTGAATGAAATATGTACGAAAATAAAGAATAAAAAAAGATTAGGAATTAAAAATTTTGTAGCCTCTTTTCGGCGACTCTAATAAGTGCAAAGGCTGCGTTAGTATGTTTTAATCCGAAAGATTGTGCTGCTTGTTGTCTAGCATATCTAAATTAATAACCGACTGACTGAGAAAACTGCGCACGAGCTCAATTCTTGACCGTACTCTATTTATGCCACAAAATGTTTGGAGTTATTTAGAATTATAAGATTTTCATCTAACTGAAGATGCAGCTGGTCTAGTTGTACCGACAATGTTTGTGCTAACACAATGCAAATTTGTGAAATGTAGATTGTTGAAGTGAATTAAATTCATAAATTAAAATAATTTTTTTTTCAATATTTCATCCTAGGATTATTAACAAATATTAGACAATTAGCTTGGTTGGTTGATTGATTGGTTTCTAAAAAGCAGAATCCGAAAACCTCTCACACTGAAGCCACAAATTTGATTCATTGTATACTCCAGTCGTTGCCTGAAATTTTTCCTATAGCGCATCAACCCATCCCACCTCCTTAATGAGCCCAATCAGGTCATCCGGTTTCTTTTCACCCACCTCTAACAAGTTTTTTAGAAAATAACAATCTACGTGCCTTAATTTCCGTTGTAGCACTGCAGGGCAATGACATAGGAGATGTTTCAGGGATTCCTCTTGCTCATCCCAACCTCTTCACGTCTAGCCCGTAACGAATATAACCAAACACTAGCACATTATGTATCAAATAGGTATCCCCTTATAGAAACAGAGTTATTTCAGACAAAAAATCTGTAAGGCCTATGATAAGACGCAATCTTTTAGACAACTAAGATTAGTGAGCTACCAAAATAAACAAATTATAAATTATTTGTACTATAATTAAATACTAAACAAATTATAAATTATTTTTTAAATACTAAAAATTTCATTAACACTATTTCAACTATACAATGTCTCACAACTTTGAAATTATTATTAATAATTTATGCAATATATTTTCAATTTTTTTATTGTTGACACTAAAATCCTTAAACACTTAACTAATATTATATTATTATCTCTCCAAAAAACATTATCAAGTATTTAAATCATATATTAAATAAAAGAAAAAACCTCAAATTAAAACCATTTGCTACATAATTTCAGCCATCATAAAACAATAAATATCTAATTTATTATTTTTATTATCATAAAAATATCCTTATTTGGTCATAATTTATATCGATTTAATTTACATCGTAAACCATCCAATTACAACATTAAAAATACAATAAAAAAAAACCAAAAAAATAAGGACTTTAGCAAGGATCAGCATTTTAAAAACCAAAATAAAATAAAAAAAAAACTTCTCAAATAAAAACAACCAACATGACGAATATTCTAGGGAAAACATATGGTCTTGATCCTTTTTTTCTGTGTATAATGGTTTTTGTTTTTATTTGGATTAGTATTATGGTAAAGGTATATTTCCTCTATATACAAAAGAAACTGGACCAAGACCATTACTATAATCCCCAAAATGACGGTAATAAATTTTGAGCACCAAATAAGCTCTTTGGGACAAAATGTATACATAATATTATCCTTTATTAAAATACGAAATTTTGAAAAAAAAAAGCAAACATAAAATATATCCGTTTTACTGAACGTAATATATATGTTTATATATATGTACGAAGTACGACAATATGATTAAGAGAAATAAATACAATATATTAATAAATTTTTCTAAAACTGAAGCAGAAAATAAGGCCATACTCATTAAATTTTTGGGTTATTTTTATTGTTTTCATTTCAATTCTGGATTTAAATAATATACGATACTTAAGATATTTTTTGTACGTTTTAGACAATTTTTAGAATTAGTATATAGCAAGTATTTAATTATTTAAGAAAGTCTATATATTATAATTTTAGAGGATGTACTTAAGCGAAATTATATGGCTATACAAAATATTATTTAGAATTTCAATGAAATAGGATAGTATTAGTAAATGCTCTACATTGTAGAATACATGAAAATTAAATCGCAAATATTAGCATGAAACCCCTAAAGCTTCTTACCTCTACCTATGTAGACATATGATCCTCAATCATGAAACCAACCTGTGTACCAATGGCATCATCATTTTCATACGAAAAGAATCACTAAAAATACCGATCTGCTCTTTTACGGTTATTACGATGAAGTTTAGATGAACTAGTGTGGCAAATCTAATTCAAATCTGATGAGCGGTTGTAGGAGAAGTTGCGCAAATGCAAATTTTGGGTACGCGGATTTTTTTTTTTTTGTATTTTGGGACTTCTTCCGACCTCGAAAACGTGTTTGAATAGGACAAATTTTAATATGCACTTTTTAGACCATTATGTCCAATCTCCAATGCAACACTCTTATTTATTCTAAGTACTCTTAAAAATATATAATATATAGTAAAGTAAATGTACACCTTGGCGGTATGATTGAAAACCTCAATTTAATTCAGTAGGTCATTCAAAAGTTAAAATCTCTGAAAACAAAAATGATAAAATATTGATAAATTTAGAAAATTACTCTTCATATGGTTGCCATTATAATTCGGGAAGGACTTTAACTTCCATTACTACATATCGTTACATTAGATTACTCAGTTCATTCGCCAACTTTTCCCAATTGATTAGATCATTCTGAGATCATTAATTTCTACTTCATCCCATTCCCCAATCTCATCTTTAGACGATCTTTATTTCTGCTACTATGTTCGGTTGATTAATACTTTAAATAACTAAATGATTTAATAAATTTATATATTCATCCCCTAATCAATTTCGCTAATTGATTCAAAATGTCATATTATATAATCCGTCCTTATGAATCTTAAATTCGTTTTATTATTACTGATAATTTATTAATAAAAATATTTTTGATTATTGAAATACAGGCACCCAATCTGTCATATTTAAATTTTTAATTATGTAAGTCAATATTAAATCAGTGAATTTCTTTTTTTATATTATCTACACCAAAGTTTATTTTTCTTTATTAAATCCTAAAAAAAATGTAAGAATTACAATTGACTTGTCAATCTCTATGCCGGATACATTTGTACTGTTTTCGAATAATTTAAGATCAAAATCTGGTGAAATTGGCTTACAATAAACTCTCGAATTGCTTTTATTTGAAGTTTCTTTCCTTATCCCTTCTAGATCCGAAGAATAAACGAAAAGAAAGTGCAACTTTAAATCATTTTGTACTAGTACACTAAATTATTTTTAAAAAAAATTAACTTATTTCATAATTATTTCAAATTTTAATTATAACAATTTTCGTAAAACGTTCTAAAAAAAATTTAATGCTAATAGTATAAATAAAATTCAAATTATATTAATTTATTTATAGAAAATATTTTCTAATTAAAAAAAAAAGACCTTTAACCAAAAAACATTTAAATACAATTATATTGCGCTAAATTAACCATTTTTATATATCCTTTAATCTAGTACTCGCACCCACACATTTAATTGGAGTAATGTTGAAGGCGTATAGCATAAAAATATACGTGGGTTTATGACTGCGGGTAGTGTAAGGACTCAGTAATAATAATATTATAAAAAATTAGCAATAGTAATATATTTTTTCAAGAAAATAAAAAAAATATTGTAATAATAAATTTAGTATTATAAATTTTTGCAATTAATTTTCATTATCCTTACAGGATTGTATATAAAATTAAAATTTTGTGTAGCATTTTACAGTCTATCACAAAATCATTCTCAATCTATATATTAAAATTCATTACGAATTGATTATTGTCGAAGGAAACGAAGTTATAAAGTTTCATTTTTTTTTGTAGTATGTATTAATAAAATCAAAAATTTCAACAACTTATGTCAAAAATTAGTTTTTTATATTTTCGCATATATATAACATTTTTGCTTTAAAGAAACTCTATAAAGTTATCGCACTGATTTTGTACGCCAGAAAGAAAGTTAACCGATAGGTTGAGGTGGTGGCTATATTCAACTATACCATTTTGAAGGATATTTTCTATCAATTTATATTGTATGACTAATATCTTACTTGAATAAATTAATTTATAATAATGATTGTTTCCAATTCACGAAAACGTTAATTGAAAAGTCTTAATAAAGGCGCATTACAAATTAATAGCTACAGATATCATAATAATAAATAATTAAAATATAAGAGATTGAACTTCTGTACATTAATCAAATTGTACATCAAATTTAAACACCATAAATAATAAAAAACATTTAATAATAATATTAATTTTAGTTGCTTGAAAGGACGCAAAACGCAAAAGAACGAAATTCGTCGCAATTCTATTTAATTGTGAATAAATTACGTATATTAATAATTTAGAATCTATACGTAAATAATTTAAATAAAAAATGATTATTATATAAATTAATTAAAAATGAAATTATATCAAGAAATATCGAATAAAAATATTTAAAGGACATGAACTTTTACTTTAAATAATTTAATTAGCATATCAAAATATCTCATATAATTTTCAAATTCTTTAATATTTGGATTAGTACAATCTAAAAAATTAGTAAATTACACTTTTACTATTTATGTATATATAGATACAATAAATTATTTGTATAAAAATATGTTTTGAAAGGTTGTGACAGCGATTTAATGCAATAATGTTTTCAATATAACAATTTAATGGCGTGGAAAAGTACTTACTTAATA
Organism: Rhamphomyia laevipes; assembly: GCA_963920725.1. Taxonomy (NCBI): domain Eukaryota; kingdom Metazoa; phylum Arthropoda; class Insecta; order Diptera; family Empididae; genus Rhamphomyia; species Rhamphomyia laevipes. The sequence continues at coordinate 41,952,065 of OY987257.1, read as the reverse complement.
TATGCTTTGAAATAATTGAAAAAAAAAAATCTATTTAAATTTATAAAACACCAGAATTACAATAAATTTTTATTTTTCAGTTTATTCGTTGGTGAACTATTCAAACAAATAATATTGTACTGTTTGTATCGTGTATAACGTATAGAAGAAACTATGTAAATAATTATCCTGTCAACTTTTAAGCATATTGTAAACATTCGTTGTGCAAAAATAACAAAAATAAAAATTCTGCTATTATATCAACAATTTTATAATATATTTTATGCTCATTCTGTTATCGCATAATATTTTACATTTTAACATTAACACACTCTTTAATATAAACTATTTTTTATGTTGTGCACTTTATTTTCAAAATATACGATGCAATTTCTATTGTTTATCGTTCTATTTTATACTATATATGTATACGAAAAAGCGAAATTAATTCATCAGATATTGTTGTACATAGATAAATATAGTTAGTCGTCCTCGTCATATAATTTTCATTCCAGAAAAGAAAACATTTAATGACAACATTTTGTGAACAAAATTGACAATGCGTACATAGCTTTCATGATATTAGAATAACTATATCTTTCTATTTAAAATTATTTCAATTTATTATACATATTTTATTTTGAATTATATGTGTACATATATTTAAAAAAAAAAAAAACCTTCACAGTTGGAACTAAGTTTGTATTTAGATGAGGCAAAACAAAGCTATTATAAAGATTTACAAATATGAAACTTTTATCAAAACATGTCACTTTTGATTTAATATGAATAAATAATAAGGTTTCATTATTTTTAGCTGTCACTAGACGGAAACAAATCTCAATATTTGTGAAATTAATTGTTCTATAGGCTTTTAAATCTGATTTATAACTAACATAAAACACATAAGAATTATAAGAATTGTTAATGTTTAAAATACATGAAGTGGTGGTAATGGAACATTTATAATAAACGTAAGAATGGTAAAATATATAAGTAAAAATCATAAAAATTTAAATTAAATTTAACATTTCTTATGATACAAATATGAATTTTAACATTTTTCATTATAAAATATAAAATATTTTTATTTTTCAAATAAATTTCTCTTAATATTATATTAATTATTAAATATTTGAAAAATAATATAATTTATTAAATAATTTTAATTAAATTTTCTTTCATATTGTTATAAATAATATAATAATTTAATGATTTTGACAAAACAAACATTATTTTTACGTTTCTTACGTTAGTTATAATATGCCATTAATATTTCATACCGTCTTACGTTTCTATTCTACCGTTCTTTATATTTCTACGTCAATTATAAATTGGACTTAAATGTTTAAAGTTATAAGAAAAATTATAAAAAATATATAAATGTCATTAATTGTGTCATTTATTATAAATAAAAAATATATAAATTGTTTTGCTATATAATGTTTAAAACTGCGATATAAATTCAATTGTTGAAATATGTTTTATATCAATATTAATGACAGAAGATTGTAAATAAGATTGTGAAAGCGCAATTTTGAGACCAATATAATATATGTAATGTATTGAAATATTTAGACTCTGATTAGCTCTTATCTAATACGCATTAGTTCCTAACTGAAGTTGTACTCCGGAATTTAGTATTCCGGAAACAAACCAATTATTTATTTTGAATTTTGGAGTATGACTATATTCGAACCTTGTAACATACAAATAATTATTATGAATAAAAATAAAAACCATAAGAACTTGAATTACCAAATTATATTCTGTATTTTCTACTATATTTTCCTAAGCTGTCTGTCACTAATTTAAGACATTAGAGATTATAAATAGATTAATAATAAATTGAATAGAATGTGATAGTTCTAAGTCAAATAATAATATCAAAATAAGAAAAAAAAGTTAAAAGATCTTAATTAATATACAATATAAACAGTTATATTATGAATATCTAAATTTTCAGAAAATATATATATATACAAAACTCTGTTACTTCTATAATCAAATTTACGAACTTTCGTACTACAAATGCTTTAATAATGCTTTGATATATCACCATTACATATAATATTTAGCGAATATTTTCCTAAATAAACTAAATCAACATAATTTTGTTATTTGAAACTATACATATATAAATACATAATAATGGCTGTACAGTACACCATAGCAAAACTGTATCTAATCGAAATTGCTACCAAAATTGCTTGCGTATTTAGCATCGCAAAGTCTATACAAAGTTTATATTAACTTTGAAATTAAATATATAGTTATAGACTATAAATTAATATCAAGTTTCCTTTATAAATTTTTATTCTATACACACATTTATGCTCAATCCTTTGTGTATTATATTATTGTCCTGGGTACATAATAATATAAGGTTTCAAATATGGTGTCAAATATTTTAGTTAGAATATTGTTTAGTATAGAAACTGCCGTCGACTATGTTAGTTTTAAATAAAAAATTTCCTGTTTTCATAACGTATTTGGTTTTCAAGTTTCATTTTACTCTATATTATTAACTATTTTCTAAATAGTCAGTTTTACCATGTAAATGAACTATGATCCTTTCAAGTATAAATTATTTTTTACTGGAAATTATAGGACTATGTTTATTTTACAAAAGGTTATGTAACAAATTTTTACCATAGATATTATATTTATATACATTATATAACATCTAGTGATGAGCTGTAGCCGGTTCTATAGAACAAGTCGTTAAATTTTTAGTAGTTTATAGAACCGGTTGTTAATTAGGAATCAACAAATTCAAGAACTATAATTATGATAAATTTGAAAGAAAATTTAGGAACATTTGAAAAAACAGTTGAAGAAATATTGTCGTCACCTACGTTTGCAGATATTCCTAAATAAAAAAAATTTAAAGTCTCCCAAGAAAAAAAACTAATTGATAAAATGAATTCCCGAATGTTAAAGTGTGGACATATAAAAATTGTCGAATTATTTAATTTACTTGAAGCAACTGATTGGAATTTGGAAGAAGTTACTTGTCCGTGGATTGTCGGAGAAGAAAAATTGAAAAATCTAAATAAAATAATTAGGTACGAAAATCCCATAAACGATTTCAGAGATTATGTACAAAATGTAATTGAACGAAAAAACTCCGAAATAGAAACAATACAAAAAGCTAAAAACAAAACCGAACGAAGATTCTCATTAACGAATATTATTTGTGAAAAAAAAGATCTAATCTTTCAGTAGAACGTATTTCTAGTTTAATGAGTGTTAATATGATTGGAGTGTTAATATGATTGGATGAGTGTGAATATGATTGAATCATGGAAAGCTTAAGAATATGTTAAAACTTGGTTGAGAAATTATAATTCAGCTGATGAATTAAGAATGCTGAAAATAATGAAATCATTTGGAAATTCTTAAAATAATTTTAAGAAATAAAAAAATCAATTCTATTCAAATAAAACGATATTTAATTAAAATAAAACGATTTTTGGTTTTTAGTTTTATAGAACCGGTTGTAAAATATTTGGTAGCTCATCACTACATCCATATAAAAAAAATGGAATAATTTATAAATAAATAATCAAAAGCTAGAAAGGATATGTAATTTTTGTGTGGTAGAGATTATTATGTTGTACCAGATAAGATTATAATAAAAAAAATACTAGCCATTGGATTAGAACAAGTAATTAATTAATTAATTTTTAATCTAGTTATTTTATTATTTTTAACATATTAATATATATATTAATTTTTAATATTAAACTTTATTACATTAAAAATGTCTTCAATGATATTTGTCATTAGATTTAAATTAACTAAATGGTTTTACTTATGACAAAAAAAAATTATTTCTATTTATATAATATTAATTAATAATAAATTGATTTCCGGAAATTCTAATTATCTTTAACAGTTTTTTTTCTTTTTTTTTTACTTTTCTTATAACTTTCTTAAATAAAAACTTTTTATATATTACAATAACCTTTTTAGTACATAATTCCTTGAAATGGTTAAGTATAGAACTAGGTATAATACATAAAATGTAAAATTAATGTGATGGACAAACGAAAAGAGTAATAACAAAATCCAATTAGTAATTTATACTTATAAGTTCTATAAATATATAAAAGTATATAAAAAACAACAAACAACAACTTGGAAATTATAATTTGATTTTATATATAAATATAAGTATAACCTAAATCCAATAAAGTCAATTAATTAATTGACATGACTGTCAATTAACTCAACAATAAAAAAAGACGACGACATTATATTATATATTTATAAAATATAAATCAATTGTATAGTGTGAACCTGTTCTACAAAATCATTACAAATATACAAATACCTAATGATCTCGAATTTCTCATTGTAACTTTAATATATTACCTAAATATGTGTGTCTTTAGGCTAGTGGCTACTTAATTGTAATAGTACGAATATTTTAGTTAAATTTGTAATAAATTGGAGTAATTTAATATGTAAAAACAAAAATTCTTTTTAAAAAAATTTACGATAATAAAATTTCAATTATTATGGGACACCCTGTTCATACTCATTCAATTATATCCTTTTTATATGAAATAATATTTTATTATAACCTAATAAAATAATGACGAAAAAAAACATTAGAGAAAGCTGAAAGCTACGCAACAAGTTTTCTATTGACATTTTGGCTCCAATCAACGGTGTAATTAACTTGTCAGGACGTCTCGAAATAATAATAGAAAGCCAAAAACGAAATATAATATAACATTAAATCAATCAGACAGCTAGAAAAAAATAGAACAATTTTTGTTGAATTTATATAAATATAAACTTTTCTTTGTAGTTTATTAAAGATTATGTAATAAAACTAGTTATTGAAGAGAACGATTGCACATTTTAAATGTCACAAAACCTTTTGTAAGAGGCCAAGCTAGATTTTAGCTATGGCGCCATTATCTGAGAAAATTGTTGATCAATAATGAGAATGTAAAATTGAACTATGTTAAGATAAAACTTAACTATATGTTAAGAATTTCTCCTGAAAAGCTACTCTTAAGTCTTATATTAAAACTGATTTAATTGTATCTGAAACTGTCATAAAAAAGCTAATTTCCAATGCCTTTCCGTCCAGAAAATTGAGGAGGACATTGAAAAGTACAACCTAGAGAACTAAAATCAAACACAAAACTAAACTTTATATCTAAAAAGTAAAGTTAATTCTAATTCTAATTCTTTGGATCGTATATTTCTAAACGCTTCGAAAAAAATGAATTTTTTTTGAAACTTTTGTCTCTAGTTAATACTTTTTAAGTTGAAGTTTCAAACACCCCTGGAAACTTACTGCTAACCAGTATATTAAGACAGAAATAATACTATAGAAAATTTATTCTATATTTGACAGATTTCAATGTATGAATTTATTAATATCCTTTTGCTGAAAACATTTTTATAGAAAATATAAGGATAATATTAATTTTAAAATATCTCATATTTATTTTTATGAATAATTTTTTTTTTAGTGACATATGCCACAGTTACCCATATCATTAATATTATAGTAAAGTAATAATTTGATTCAAGGTACAATTAAATTTTCTCAAGAACCACAAATACGGGGACCCACATATAGTAAAATATAAAAGTACATAGATAAATTCTAAACAGAAATAAAAAAGTGTTAAAAGGATTAAAAAGTAAATAAATATTTACATTTACATTTTCTTTTACCACATTTTCTCTACAAAATTTTCTTTATTGTTCTTACATATATACATAAAATTATTATTTATTTATTTATTTTTTTATTTTTATTTTCCTTACCCACACAAATATAAACAATCAAAAGTATTATTGTTGTTTTATCCCTGTTTTTCAAGTAAGGTAATTTGAAAATTGTTTATTTTTCATTATTTTTTCTATTGACATTTCCTTCATTTGCGGTGGCAACACCGCTTTTTAAAAACTGTATTTAACAAGGTATAAAGGAAAAAAAAAAACTTTGATGTCCTTAAGAGGAATTATGTGCTTTTTTTTATTTTTATTTGTTAATGGTATAAATTTAATTTAAAGATTATATCAAAAGAAAAATATACAAACCAGGTGTGCTTTTTTGTTAATTTTAAAGAAAATATTTAATGAGCTGTAAAAGAAAATTAAATATACAATAAAAAAAATATTATTTTTGTCCTTTTATTTAATAAATTTTTTATATTATATTATTATCTTCATATATAATTGTAGAAATCTATATCGATATATTGTAATCCAGTCCAATTGAGTAGGTGTTGACATATACAATAAATTCATTAAGGCTAATATATATCCTTTTTATAACAAACCTTTAGACATATTGAAAAACTAAATAAAATACATAATTTTTCTTTTTCATTTTCCCATATGTAGGAGGAAATAACTGATTTCTAACAAGATTTTACCAAAATCCTAAAATAAGAAGCTAAATTACAATAAAAAAAAAAGTTGTATATATGAAGAAGGAAAAAGGAATAAGAACAAAAATGAAAATAATCAGATTATTATAGGATATGGTCTAGAATAATTCTAATAAATAAATTTTCATCCTTAATCTTACGAAAGCCTTATGCTTTGTTTTTTTTTTCTTTATTTGGTACTAAAATCATTCGAGTGTATTGATTTTTATAAAGGATATTTTTGTGACAATTCAAGCATATATATACTATATTATTTGTTTATATGTATTAAAATTTTGAGAATTTGAAAATATTTGAACACTAATATATTATCGAAGACAGATTTATCTATATCATTATTGGATGGGTAATTTGAAGTTTTCGTCTTCTCAAATATTTATAAAGCCTTAAAAGAAATTTTCGTATTCGAAGTAGAGTTTAACAATATTTTATTATGAATCTAAATAAATTCAGATATTTTTATTTGATTATGTCGTATTTATTACTGGGTAATTAGCTGGTTTATTAACGGGATCATATACGTCCCCGATTTCGAATAGCTCCAAACACTACAAGTTTTCCAATTGTAATTCAGAAAGTATCAATTTTAATTCAGAAAGTATTAATTTTGTAATTCAGATTAGTCAATTTTAGTTCATAAAGCGTCAATTGTAATTCAGAAACCATTAATTAAAATTTTAACTGCATATAGCGTGTAACACCGTATATTACAGCAAAGTACAGCTTTATCAATGAATGACATGCCTGTCGGTTGTTAACTGCAATTTAACGTCTGCTGAAAATCTGTATGTCTTAATTTAATAATTTACTGCATATTTCATAGGAATTAGCCATAAGTTTCTTATCTTCTATGTTAACGTTGGGTTTAGGAATTTTTTAAATACTTAGGGCTTTCTGAATTACAATTTACGCTTTATGAACTAAAATTGATGCTTTCTGAATTACACTTGGAAAAGGTGTAGTTACTTGATCAAAAGTTAAATTACTATTAAATATAATATTGATTCCATTAAAAGTCAATTTATACAAAAATACGTCCAGTTTATTATAACATTTGCTTAACGATCTCGGTGCTCAACTTCAGAGGACATTTAATTTTATAGGATATTCCGTAATGTAAGATTTTGTAAAGCTTTAGGAGATGAATGCGAGACGGTCAGGAATTATATGTGTCACTATCCATGCATATACATGTTATTATTTTAGTTCACTAAACGATGAAAAACTTCGGATATAGAAATCAATTATGAGTTCAATCAAAGTGCCAATAGAATAGAGTTTTCCGGGATATACCATATGAGCTTAGTCTGGGCCTGGAGTACGTCAATCCCTTAGGTAATCTTTTCAATCCGCAATAATATTTTATGAACGTTGTTATACAAATTGCAATCCATCAAAACTAAAATTTTATAGAATCAATATTTTTATATAATTATACAAATCAATCAATAAAAATGTGCTTATTTAAATGTTAATTTTATTATTAATTACAATGGAAATTATTACAATTATTATAAATTATCAGAAAAATTTAATTAATATACTTTAAAAATGTTTAAACTTTAAAACTATAAATTAAAATTTGATTGAACACAAAATATTTTAATTTACGTGTCCTTCGGTCCACTTAAAAAATACTTAATTACAATTTTTTTTTAACAGGGAGTTAGTCCCTTTAAGTAAGTAGTCCCTTTTTCAATGAGTAAAATGAGATTGATTAATGACTTTTAACTTTAAATGACATGTTAAAGGCAACATTTTTTTTTTTTTGTAATATAAATATTTATACAAAGTATATTAAAAGCTAAGTTATTAATATTTATTTAAGTAATTTATGTTTTTAACAAAAAGTCAACTTCAAAATGATTTCAGTCAAGTTTACATTTTTCAGTTTATGTGTTTTTTTTTTAAGGGTCATTCATTTGTCATCGCATAAAAAAATAAATGGTGGGAAAATGAGAATGCCTCTATCATTTTTATTTCAGAAAAAAAAGGTTCTACTTAATTTTTATTTTATTTTTTATTATTTGTTTCTGTATTCCGGTTATAATTTCCTCCATTTCAGATGATGATTTTGGTTATTTGGTTGTCCTTGTAACCATGACTGTTGTTGAAATGCCAATCCTGTAGAATGACATCGGTTTTGCTGAGGTAGAAGGGGTTGGCGGATTCATGAAAAGTCAAACAAATAAAATATAAATAAATAAAAATAATTTTATTATAAAAATATAATTTTTTTTTTATTTACAAAAACCAAAATTTACTGAATGAATTTGCAAATTTTTTTTAGCATATTTTATTTAATGATATTTTGTTAAAACTTTAATTTAATCAAATTAAAATAGAAAAAATTGTATTTTTTTAGCATTAATATAATTAATAATAAAAATTACGTACCTTTTGAGTTGTCAGTAATTTTAGCATTTTAGTATATTAAATTTACATGTAAAATTACCTTTTCATATAAATAATAAATTTGTATTATTTCATTAATAAATTTTAGTATTTTAGAATAAAAAATTATGTATATAATTTATGTAAGTAGTACGAGTTAATTTGACTAGTATGTGATTCACCATTTTTAATCAATTTTATTTGATTTTAGTATAAGTAATTTTTCTTCTTTTAATAATCCAATTTTTAATGATTTCCTAGACCTAGTTCCTACTAATTGGCTATATAAGTTTCAAGTTTAAGTGGACGCTACACATTGCGTATAATTTATAAAGAATTTGTTATAACGTTTAATTTTGTAAATTAATAAGAAATCGTTACATAACGTTAACGATTATTATCGTTACATAACGTTATAAAACGAATACTGTTTATCTCTAAAGTTATTTTTAATTTATTAACTCTGATTTTTATATTAGGAAAAACCAGTGATGGAAAACGGAAAAAAGTCGAAACGTTATGCCGATCCGTTATAACAGAAAAATATAAATTCAAAAAGTTATGGATTTTGTTTTATAACACCATTTTTTTTCGTTATGTTACGTTATAATGTTTTACTTAAAAAAATATTATTAATAATTATAATATGAAATTAAAATAATTAGACAAGTACAATTTTAATTAGTAATTTTCTCGTGTTATAACGTTATAGCGTTAAGTTACACGTAACGTTTTCCATCACTGCGAAAAATAAAATCCAACTCTGACAATTTTCTTTTTCTAGGGATAATGAATGTAATATTTAGCAGGAAGAACTGATAATGTAACATGATATCAAAATCAAAATGAGTTTGCAATAAAAAATATAATAAATAAAATACATTTTTTTTTTCGTATTATTTCTATAATAACTTCCAGTTATATTTGTACTGGAAACATATAAATAACGTTAAAAACGTTGTAAAACATAGCGTTTCGAAAATATATGATTATTTTTAACTTTATATAATGAATGAAACTTATTTATAACGTTATCAAAACACGTAAATTTTGGAAATGTTTTTATATTCCTAATTTGAAATTTATAGACAAAAACATCGAAATTACCAGATTTGATCAACTGCAAATATATTGAAAATAAGTAACGAAATAAGTACAATAAAACACTTCCAGTGATAATAATGATGTCATATTTAACAGCGATACGGATTTGTTTTAATTTCCTTAATTTTCATATCAATTACCCCTTCAGAATTTGTGAATTTGATACGCCACTGACTTCAATCATCAAAACTAAAACGAAAATTTCAATGTGAACTAATAATTATGTCATTAACATCAGTTAATTTAAATTGCAATAATTTATTGTTTCCAGATTTTTAATTGATACGTCGATATAACACCATAAAAACCTTCTCTAATTTATTGGTATAATTTTATAATTGTTCATACAAGCCTGTAACTTATTACGGACTAAAACGCTTTCGTTTCCTTACCTAAACAAGCTACATAAAAAAATAAATAAAAAAATTTCCGCTGAATTTTTCTTCTCAAAAAAAATTATATTAATTATATTAAATATTTATTTTATTGAAAACTTTATTTTATGACATAATATTTTAAAATTTTATTTATTCGAAACGATTTTTATATTATATTTTTTTTATATTTTACTCACTACAAATGCACATTAAGAAAATAATCAAGCAAATAATTATTTTATATTATTAATTTTAAGTTATACGATTACATAAAAAGTTTTACACTTTAATAATTAATTATATTAAAAACACTAAAATTGATAATTCAAAATAAACAAGAATTAAAATAGCTTAATGGAATGAAATTAAAAATATTAAAAATTATTATAAATATTAAAATAATATTTATAACAAATAAAAATATTACTTAAAAAAATAAAAATTTAATTTTTTGCATATAATTTTCTTTTAAATGTGGAAGGAAAATTTTCGTTTTTATCTATTTTGAGAGATTTTTTTTTTCGTTTTTTTTTTTTTGTATTTATATAAAAAAATATAAATTTTTATTTTTATTTATTTTTTTTTTGTTAAAGAAAATTCTGTACAATTATTTTATATCGTGTCCTTAATATAAAAATTGAATAATTTTATTCAAAAATCTTTAAAAAAATATTAAAAACTTTTAATTTTATTTTATTTCTTTTTATTTTTTCCCTTTCGTTTTTTCTTTTTATTACCACCAGTATTACTATTTGTTGTTGTTGTTGTTGTTATTGTATCAACAACAGCTGTATCATCTTCAATACCACAATTATCATCATCATCATCATCAATTTTTTTACCAACACTTGTTCGTACTAAATCAGTTGAAATTTTCGTTTTTGTTTTACCATTTAAATTTTCACTTGTTTTAATTACTTCAAAACTTTGAAATGATAATGTTTCCTTTGGTGATATAGAACCACCAGCTGATAGTTTTTCGAAAAATATATTTTCACCACTTAATTCATGTTGACTACTACCACCACTTGTAGCACCAATACATTTATTATCATTTTTGCTGGCTGATGGTAATGAATAATTTTTGATTTCTATGATTTTTGATGATTGTTGATTATCATCTAATTGTGGTATTTTTGAGAATAATTTCTTAGTTTTTATTATTGAATTATTATTTTGAGATTTAATTTCATCAGGTTGAACTGTATTTATTTTATTTGTTTCATCATTTTCTTTAGTTTTTGTAAATTGTTTATTTTTTTCTTCCATATCTTTTTCAATTTGTAGAAAATCTTTGATTTTATTCAGTTTCTGTTGTTGTTTTGTACTACTTGATACACTGCCACCACTACCACTAACCCTACTACTACTACCACCAGCACCACTACCAACATGTAATTGAGACATTAACTTTTCTCGAATAGCTTTATTTTCATCGGAAATTTGTGTTTGCTGTTGTTGGTGTTGTATAGATTTTATTGATGTTGGTTTTTGCTGTTGTTGTTCAGAGATTTCCTTCTGTTGTTCAAATGATATTTGTGCATTTGGATTTTTATATACCCGACAACCATCTACAAATGATTTATCATCATCTACATTCTCATAGTTATCGTTATCATTTTCATCGTCAAAATCATTTTCATTATCGCCAATTGTTGCATCCGCTTTTGATATAAATGTATTATTATGTTCGTCACTTAAATATTCAATATTTGTTGTACGATTTTGATTTGGATCAAATTGAATATTTGATTTGTTATCGATTGTAGATGTTACTACAGTTGTCGTTTTATTCCCATTTGATACAAATACATTGTCAATAGTATCAAAATATTTTTTATTATCAACATTTTCATTTTCTACATCATCATTATCATAATAATTTCCTTCATCATCATCTGTTTCAATAATACTTCGAGATAAATTCAATTTAACTCTTTCATTTTCTAACAATTCCTCTAGGACATTTTTCATTTTTGCATTCAATGATAATTCCGGTTTTTCATTATCATCATCATCCTCGTCATAATAGTGTTCACCCAAATCAGTTGTTGTAATTGTAGTTGTTGTTGTCGTTGTCGTTTTCTGATTATCCGGATATGTTCTACTTAAATAATCTATTTCATCATCGTCATCATCATCATTATCAAAAATTTGACGGATATCTGATGTTCGACCTATAGAAATTTTATTAGGACTACCATCACCACTTATAATTGGATTTACAACTTCAACAATTGTTTGCATTGAATCTGTTGTTGTTGTTGGTGGTGTTATTAAATTTATATTGATGGTTTTCATAGTATTTTCATAATTTCCAGAAGAATTATCAAATAATTCAAATTCTGATTGATGTTGTAAATAAATTTTATCATTATTGTCATCATCTATTTTCGTTATTGGACGGCCAAATGATGAACCATTTGTGGCGGAATCTTTTAATGAACTTTGTCGTAAAAATAATTTATCTGGATTTGTACGAATTGTGATTATTGATGCTGTTGTTGCATCTTCTTCATCATCATTTCCGTATGAATCATGATCATACTCAGGACTATTACTGGTACTATGCTGTGGTGTATGTTTTGGTGGTTTTGGTAATGAAGATAGTAAATTTTCTTCATGTAATTGTGTATCATTTTCAGGATCTTGTAATTCTAATGATATAATTTTTTCTTGTGATGTTTCCACCTTTTGTTTGTAATTTGTTGCAGGGACAAATTGTTTTGATATGATAATTTATTAAATGTTTTTGTTTTTTGGTGAGGAAATAAGAGAAAGAGAAAAAAATATTTTTATGTTTTTATGAAATAACATTATTTAATTATTCATAAAATAATTATATTTAGAATTTCAAAAAAAAAACCCATTCACAAAAATATATAAACAGACAGAAAATCAAAATATTTACAGTGTATATAAATTAAGAAAAAAGCATAACAATTCATATAGAAAAGTTATTCAGCATAAAAATTATACCAAAACATAAATAATAATTTAATTATAAGAAAAAAATACATAAATTTACTTAATGCTGCCAATTGAAAAACAACTTTTACTTAATAACAAAATCCTGTTGAAAATAGAAAATTATATTTTTTCCTAGCTAAAGGCATTTTTTACAAGTCCTGTTGCTTATGATTCTGTTGATGAAAATGGTTCTTATTATGTTTGAAAACCAGGGGATTAAATTTAACTTTTAAATTTGACAATAACAAAAATTACAGAGAGTAAAATCTATTCATAGAAAGGCTGATTTTCTGATGCTTCTCATGAGATGCGACTCGTTGTATTTTATCAAATACATAAATTAATTCTTTAACCAACCATTTAAATTTAAATTGATTTTCTGTGAAAATAATTTTTAAAGTGAAAAATTTATCACAAAATAATTTTTTAAAAATATTGTGATTTTTTTTTTGTCATGGAAAATTTTATAAAAAATATTATGTACATATAAAAAAAAATTGATTTGAATTTTCACGAAAAACAAAAACATATGAAAAATTTGAAAAATAAATATAAAATCTTTATTTTTATAGAATATTTGATATAAATTTTAAGAAAAAGGATAATAAAATATTTATAAAATTGTTAATATTTTGAAGTGTCATACTGCAAGATGTCTGTCTAGTCTAGACAATAAAATTAATTTCTCCTAAAGTAAAATATGTATAAAAAATATTTGGTAGAAATTATATGAGAGCATAACGTGATAATGAATTCTATAAATTACAGTATAAAAGGAACTCAAATCAGCGTCAGCTGTTTACAAGATGGAAATTATGCTCCCCATAAACTTGTAGCGAAATTAAAAGAAAGAAATTTATGTTTTTGTTAGCAGCCATGAATCAGGATTGATTTTAAATAAATATTTAAGATATAACCATAAACGGATAAACATAATTTCGGAAAATTTCGGTACTGCGATTGGACATAATATATATTTTATAAAGGAAAATCATTAAATCCTTAATTATATTTATATAAAGTTTATCATTTTTACTTTAAATTCTATAATTTTTTATAAACTTAAGATAAAAATCAGAATCAGAACATACAAAAATGATAAAAACTTAAAATAATACAAAAAAAACATGCACAAAAAGTTTATTTTCTATAAAATAATAATTAAAATTATGAGAAAAACCTTTAACCTGAAATTCTAAAATTACAAAAAGCTCAAATTTAAGTGCAAAATTACTACAAGTAAACCTTAACAATTTAAAAGTATATATACAAAAATATCTCTAACAAAAATTCAAAAATACCACTCTGTCTCAGGTGCAAAATAATATCTTTTATTTATGATAACGAATTTTTTCCTTTGGTTTTATTAAAGTACGTAAAAGTTTATACAGAACGATAAAAACAAAATTAAGGGAAATTTTGTTTTAGTGATACCAAAATAAAAAAATATCTTTGGAAAATTTAGAGTTTTTGGCTTTAATCGTGCGGCGTTTTTTAGTCATAGAATGATAAAAAAAAAGTATATACAGAGTGATTCTATTTTTGATGATTACTCTATTCCAGTGTCGTGTAAAATATATTTTTAATTATAACTTATTTTCTAAAAGTCCCATTCATCAGTCGAATAGCAAAAAATCGAATTGTATGAAAATAAAAATTGATAGTTACATATATGCAATCGATATTTTGTATGCTGCTATTTTGATTCGATTTTTCATACAACATTTTGACACATCGAATGAACAACTGATTGATATATATGGGAAGGGACTTTTATGTAATTTGATATTTCTCCAATTTTCATAAATTTTGAATAAATTATGTATTTTCTTATACTGAGTGGACCAGAAGTTCGTTTCAACCATTCAATATTTAAGCGACAAATGTATTCAATGTACTGCACAGTTCCATGCAGGTTAAATTTTATGAGAAATATATGAAAGCTAAAGCTTTGACTAAAAATTGTGACCGATACAGGTCAATAATCAAAATAAATTCTGATTTCCGCAGCTGAAGATTTAGTTTAGATTTATTGTTTCAGCAAAATGAATATTTAAGCATAGCCAATACAAGTATGCAACATTTAAAATAGAACTTTAAATTTTCATGATGTCTCGAAAAATGTTGTGTAGGTAATTCAATATTACGTAGCCGCTAGTGGAGAATCTTAATTACATTATAAAATTTGTGATTGAATAATTAAATTGATGTAGTTATATCTAATTTAATTCCAAAAATATTTAATAAGATATTATTACTGCTTCAATTTAATAATTATAAAATTATAAAAACCAATCAAGATTTCGGTTCCACCCCGTAACCATTGTACCCGATAAATAATTTAAAATTTATATTATGTAATATTTTTAATAAATTTAAAATATTACCAATTTCAAATTTTCATATTTAATTGGTAAAATACTATATTTTTTATGTATATGAAAATATTTTGGAGGATAAAATGATTTGCAAAAAAAAAATGTAAATTTTATAGGAAATTGAAAATATACTAAAACGGATATTAAAATTGTTGAGTAGATAATTCTTAATTTACCAAATAAATGGTAATTAATTTTATATTGGCTTTTAGATTATAAAGTCTATTTTAGTGCAATTAAAGCAAATAAAGGTGAATTAAATAAAAAGGTGTTTTTTGTTTGTTTATGGAGGATTAAAACTAATTAAAATATTTTTGAAATTATTTTTAAATAAACTTAAATTTATTGGTGATTTAAATCTTTATGAATATTTATATTGATTTTTGATATTCTTATATTTTTACTATTTTAATAATAATTGTATATAATACAAACTTGTAAATAAAATTAAGATATTTTATGTTTATTACAAATAATGAATTCTAACTAAAATTATTACATACTCTTAAGTAATTTTGTATATGTATTTATTTCCAATTATTTTATATTTAAATATATCGAAAATATTGAATTTCTATTATCTTCAATTTTGAATATTATACGATAATTTTATTTAATTAAATCTTTCATATTTAAAATTTATTTATATATTTATAAAAAATTTAACCCAAAATGTAATGATATATTTTATGCTAAATATCGTATTTTATATAATAAATTAATAAATCAAATTTATGATTAAAAAAATTTACAGATTTTCGGTCCTATTAAAATATTACTTTACAAAATTATGTTATCGTTAGAATCTTTTAATGATATGATACATTTTCTTACTGGTTATATTTCGCCCAAGAGTTTTAAATTGTAAAGTTTTGTGTATAATTTATTTTAGTGGATATATAGAACTGACTTACAAAATGATTGAAAATTGAAATTTTCTATATTGATTAAGACCGAGACTCTTCCAGAGTTGTTAAATAATGAATTATTTTTGTAATGCATTATTTTTAATAATTAATAATTCAAAATAATGCATTCATTTTTATGTAATTCAAATTCATAATTATTTTTGAATTAATTAATTAAAATAATGCATTACTTAAAATAATTCGAATTATATAAATTAAATAAGATATTTGAATTATTTTTGAATTAACAAGAATTATTTAAAAATAATTCAAGTAATTCAATGAATTATTTTTTTTAATTCAAAAATAATTTAAATAATTCATTGATTTACTTTTCTTAATTCAAAAATAACTCTTCTAGTTGGTTCAATCTCAAAAACTATACAATTTTAGGTAAATAAAGTATAATTTATTTATTTTTGTAAAATGTCTTTTTATATATAATATCAAAAATCAATTAATTTTTCTTTTTTTTTTTAATTAAAAAAAAAACTGAAGAAATTTTGTATTTCATAAAAAAATAATTTCAAAAACATAACCAAAACTTCTAAACAGAAATAATATTAATATAAGAAAAAAAAAACAGAAATAAAATAACTAAAACATTTATTATTTTCTAACCTCTGTTTCGATGATTTTTTCAATATATTCAACAGTTCTGAATTGTGATTGTCCAGTTATTGGACATTGAATTTCTTCGGTACTACATCGAATAAT
Source organism: Rhamphomyia laevipes (assembly GCA_963920725.1). Classification (NCBI taxonomy): domain Eukaryota; kingdom Metazoa; phylum Arthropoda; class Insecta; order Diptera; family Empididae; genus Rhamphomyia; species Rhamphomyia laevipes. The sequence goes on along the minus strand of OY987257.1, from coordinate 41,934,810 downwards.
TTTTTCATCAAGAATTTTTTCTCTTTCACGTATAACAACCGGACCAGAACTACTAGATTTAATAGCAATTTTTGGGAAAACTATTTTCTGCGTTCAGAATACAAAAAAAAAAAAAAAACGAAAAAATATTAAAAAAAAAAAAAAAATTATAAAATTGTACAAAGAATGGTAACTAAATAATTTTTTGTTTATTTTCAATTAATATAAATTAATTAATTAAAAATTATTTAAAGAGCAAATATAAATAGCAACCGGATAGTTTTAGTTTATAAATAACAAATATAAAAAAAATATCTCAAATGATTCATCACAGCAAATATGAATCGCTAAATTCGTTGCGACAAAAAATTAATTGCCAAACTATAAACTAAGTAATAATTAAGCTTTGATTTACACACGTTGCAAAAAAAAATCCTTGACGATCAGGATCAATATTTCTATACTTTATAATCTTTAAAAAGACAATCTTAAAATACCGTCGCAAAAAATAGCATTACATAAATTACACGTCGTAGGCTATCATGGCAGTTTTCTGCCATAATCTATTTCTACAAAGCAACCTCAAAGCAATTTTTCAACATATAGGAAAACAATTTTATATTACGAATTACATTTTTAGATTACGTCAAACATTTACTCGCAAAAAATGTTCCTGTGAATTAAGAACATAATTGGTTTACGACGAATTGTTTACGATAAATTAGCCTTGAATCATATAATTTTTTTTTTATTATTAATTTAATATAAAATGAATTTTTAAATCTGTTAATAAAATCTGGTAATATTTAAATATTTAAGGGGCGATTTACATTCAACTTTTTAATATTCATATTAAATATTGTAATTAATTCGCTAATAATCGAAATTTTTGTTTTATTATTTTTTATTTTTCAATAATTAACTAACTATTCGATCTTAACTGTGTAGTCCTTTAAAATTATATTAGAAGTTCTAGTAGCAAAGTGTTTACTTTCTGTTCGTTATAAATAATGTAAACAAAGTTTCCAATTTTATTTATTCGAAATGAAAATTGAATCAGAACGGAAAAAATACACAAAAATACCAATTTTAAATTTAATGGAAAAATTGATTGGAATTAGCATTTTATCAGATATTTTAACACTTTTTTACTATTTTTATGATTTTATATTTTATTACCGAAAAATGTATGGAAATTTCATACAATAATCACTTTAAAATGCATTTGGTAAATTAAAATGTCGAATAACAAACCCTCCCTCCCCGGTGGGCACATATGTTTTTAATTCAGTTTAATGTAATTAAATTTTTATTTTTAATTGAATCAGATTATTTCGATTGATTAAGTTTTGTACGATAAAATCAATAAATTTCAGATAAGTTTTTTCTATCAGAAATGTTTCGTTCAACATATTTTGGTTAGTTAAATATACTGACGATTATTTAAACGATTTAATTGCACATAATTGAAATTTCTAGGTATAAATATTTCCAATTCATTAAACAATTCATTTTTTATCAAGTTCGGATACTCGAAAATTTAGTATATTTCAATTTACCATTTGTAACACCTAATAATTTATTAGTTTATCCGAAAACTTTAATATAAATTGATTTTTAATTTGTGGTAAATTTTTTATACATAAAACATGAGTAGATAATTTTTAATTAATTCATTTAATTCAATCTTGTAACGAATTCAAATATAATGTTAGTAAAAATATAATATTTTTTGAGAACTAGCCCTAAAATTTACACTTATATATAGCTGATAATTATATTAAATTCTGCATTACACATTCTTTAAAGCTTTAATTTAAATAGCATGGTCTTATTCAGCGATTCTTTATACAAAGATTTTATGAATAATTTGCAAAAAAGCAATCATATTTATCTAAATGAAATATATAACAAGAATTTATTTTAAAAGATTATATAGTAATTCAAAATATTTGGTATTGAATCATTAAAAAAAAATACTATTAAATTTTATTTTATGTATAATAGCATCAGACATTAAAGCATTTTATGAATCCTACAACACCTAAAAAATATAATTATAATTAACTAAAATTATTTAGTAAATTTATTAAAAGTTAATTATGTTATTTTGTTTTGAAGTATAAATTTGTTAATAAATCAAAATTTGGTATTTCATTTTTATTATTTTCAACATATGCCAACTTAATAAATGCTGTAATTACTTAATTGTACGATTAAACCCTGCGATCTGGTTCACAATGCTAATCGAAGGCAACGTAAAAGCAACACAGAAAACCGAAAATCACTAAAGCCATTCATGTAAAGTCCTGCAAAGTTATGAAAATATTTGAAATCTTCTGGGCTGCAATGCGTTGCATAAATTAGCATTCTGAATCCGACACAATATTATTGTATATTGAGACAGTTTATAACACCACATACTAAGCAAACAGACAGAAGCATTTTATGTTATAAGGTCATCCAAAGCTTATAATTTAACTTTTCGGTTGGTAGAAGATAAAAATTCATATATTTATTAGTACCGAAAAACCAATAATCTTTGCAGCAATAAAAATTAAATTAGCATAGTCTCCAACATAATTGAAATTTATGAATTTTGGTATTTAAATGAAAGATTTTTTTAAAATTATAAAAATTATTTTTAGTTAGAAAAAGCCAACCATAAAATAACAAGACATCTAAATATTAATTTTTTTCATATCATATTTATATAGCCAGCCTACACTCCTACAAGATTCAATACAATTAAAAACATACCTCATTTTTAGTTTCTTCTAATAGTTCATCAGCAAATTGATTCATATTTTTTATGACCTTTTTTGATTCAATTGCATCTTGTTCCAACGATTTCAATCTGGCTACACGCCAGGCTGCTCGTTTTTCAATACTGAAATTTCATATATATTTAATTTGATAAATCATTATTGGAATAATTATCCATATATATAAATAAATAAATAACAAATTCCCTTAAAAATTTAAAATTTTCTATATTTATTTTATTTATAATCATTATTTCTACAAAATAGGTTTATTCAAAAGCATATAAATTGTGCAAATATAGTGAAAAATAAAAGTACATTTTATAGAAATTGAAAATTATTAGAAAAACTACAAAAAAAATGTATATTTTACAAAGAATATTTTTATATAATATTTAAAATAAAAAAATATTAAATCAATATTTTTACTAAAATTAAAATTAACTTAATTTACTTACAAATAATCAATTAAATTAAAATTTTTAAACACAAATTTACGAATTGGCTTTGCTTTTAACAAAATAACAATTATAATACAAATGAAAAAACTTACTTATTTGAAGTTTTAACAATCTTTTCAGGTGATTTTAAATCCCTTTTAAAATCATTATTACTATAATTATTATCATCATCAAATTCACCATCATCATAATTATGTTCACCATCACCATAACTAATATTACTACAACTATTATCTTGATCATTTTTGACAGTTGAATCTGACATTGATCCTGATAATGATGATGATGAAATAGTAAATGTATCCTTTAAATTTGTACGTTTATCGGCACGAACAGGTATACGACTTTGTAATGGTAACGGCTCTACAATAGTTGTAGTAACTAATTTTGTTGGTGGTGGTAATTTAATTTTTGGTTTTGGTAATAATGATGGTTTTTTCTTTATATTATGTTCTGGTGACGAGGATGATTGAGATCGTGAATGTTGTTGTTGTTGTGACACACTAGTAGCGGATGAACTCATACTAATTGCAGTTATTTAATAGTGTTTGTGTGTATGTGTGTGTGTGGTAAATAATATTATTATTATTTTATTGGCGAGAACATATGCACACACATTAAAGACAATAACAAAACAAACAAAAAACACGTATGAGCATAATAAATGTGTGATTTGCGAAATGAAGATACAAAATTTGTAAAATAAAATAAAAAAAAAGGAAATATTTTTGTAAATATTAAATTTTATATAATAATTTTTTCTTGTTCAAAAATATGTATGAAAAATTGATGAAATTATGTATAAATTGTTGTGAAATAAATGGAATAAAGTTTATTTGTGATAGCATATTCGTTGCAATTATTATTTATGCTGCGCAAGCTTTCTTGATAATTAGATTTTATTTGGAATATGTAATTATAAATAATATATTAAAATTAATGCAAAGATTAATATGCAATGATGATTTTTAGCATACAATGTTAAAATTATATTATTTCGTTAGGTACAATTTCTATATTGATAAAAACAAATTACTCTACATTTTTTAAAACTATTTTTAAATATAAGTGAAAATAATACAGATTTATGAATGCATCCCTTAAATATTTTGAAAAATATAATATCCTTGTGAGATTTTAATATTAATATTTCAAGTATTTAGCAATATATTTAACCTGATTGCCATTTTTCGATCTCAAATTAAATCTAAGAGTCGAATCTTTAACAACATAAAAACTGAAAATCTTTGTTTTTATGAATCGATTAAAAATTATAACATTTAAAAACTCTGTTGTCCGTGCAACTGCCGCGAATTATTTATACCAAATTGATTTGATAGTATAAAAAAGTAATTGATAATTCGTAAATTTTCTTATTTTCTTCAGTAAATAAATTAAATTTAAATTTACAAAGTTAAATAAAAAATATCTTGTTATATTTAAAACTTTCTAAAGAACAATGTAGCAACATTTTGTGTTTTTTACAAAGAATTCTAGAAATTTTAAAGTTTCACTATTTTTCTTTATATGTATAACAATATTTCTTAAAAATTTCTAAATGATTGTATCTAAAAGGAACATCAAAAGTAATACTTCAAAACTTACAAATCTATTACATATTAATAGAGAATTACATACTCGTATATATCATAGATAATTCCCCGTCCTATGAAAACTTTTGCAAAATCATCCAATGTTTTAAAACTTCAAATATTAAAAGTTTACTAGTGTAATAAACCATGAATTCTTATATGAAATTTTAAAATTTCTTAATTCTAAAATCCATTTTGCTAAATGCAATTTTGTAACTATATATGTGTATAAATATATAAAATCCTCAGAGAATTATTATATTTCCTTTTATATATTAATTTCTAAATTCGGAAAATCCTTAGAATCAAATTTACTTGAAATCGTAAAATGGAATTTATAGTTCAATTGAGAAAAAAAAACTAAATAAATTAATGTGAAAAGTTTTTCTATACCTAAGAAAAAAAAAAAATTATATTTTCACCTATACGCCGCCCAAATGCCCAATGCCAAAAAAAAGTTTTTATTTGAAAAGAAAAATTAAAATTTATTAAATCAAAATTATTACAGTGCTTTTATAAAAGCCATAAAACCATTTAAGTTCAGGTGTAAAATTAGAAGAAAATTGGAAAATTTATTATATAATTATTATGATTGTTATTTTTATGAATATAGAAAATTCTGGTAACTGACAGATTCCACTAGAACAATTCAACTTGGGAACAATTCAACTTTCACAATTATAGACACGATTCGATTAGGAAATATTTAATTCACTCGAACGAATAATTTCTGTTACCTAATTGTAACTCAGTGAAATTGTAATGAATTGAATTTTGCTAGCAGAATTGTTCTAATTGAATAGGCCTAAAATCAAAATATATTTGTAAAAAAAAAAATCTTAACAGAAAAAGGAAAATTTATTAGTATGGGAAATATTACGAAAAATTAAATGAAAATTTTTGAAATTTGTTTTTTGTAATTTACTTTTATTAATTATAATGAAATTTAATTTTTTGTAAATTTTTAATTTTTTTCATATAAAAAATATATTTATTTTATAGTTTTAGTATATATTTATAAATATTATTTTGTGATATAAATTAAGGAATTTATTTTTAATATTTAAGAAAAAAACAGTCCGTGTTTATGATGAATTAAAGTTTTTTTTTATAATGAGATAGACTTTTTTTTACATAAACTTTATTATAATATATTTAAAAATGTTAATTATTTAAGTGTAGAAATGAAGGCGATTTTGTATTTTTATTTAGTGAATAGTTTTACATTTTACATAATACATAGCATTAACAATTTGATATAAATATCTATTTTAATTATATAATTACAATGTATTTTTGAGTTGTTAGTTTATAAATTGTTTACAACCTTAACCAATTCTAAAATTATTGTTTATATTAAAATTAAATGTGCATTAATTAATGTTAAAAACTAACTAAATTTAATTTTTGTTAAGGATATAAAAATTATAAGATTTTTGGTTGTTATTCAAAGTTTTGATAATTTTTAACCATATTTTAAAAGGTTAGTATTTATTATAATAAACTTTAATTTTACCAATAAATATTTGTTTTATTTTTAACTTCAATAATTTCAATAATCAACATAACTAATCAAACATTTCTGAATGAATGAATGTGCCTCAGTTAAAATATATAAAGTAAGATTATGTTACCGTCACAAACAACTGTATTTAAATTCTTATAAGAAAAACATAATATTAATCTAAAAACTTCAACGACTAAAATTTAAATTAAAAATTACTAGTTCTGAGTTCTGATGATCGCGGTTTATGAATCCATGAGTCATGATTAATGAGTAGCGAACATAAGATACAAAATAACATAAAGTTAAAAAAAAAAATCTTGGTAAAATATCAAGGATAATAATTATGTCCTTTTAAATACAAAGCATTATCTTCATATTTATTAAAAAGAATTTCTGTAATGGAAGTTAATGTCAAGTTGAATAAAAGTTGAATAATATTTTTTTTAAATTACTTGTCACCATTTTGAGCATTTCGCAATTCATATTTTCAAAATGGGACGAACGAAAGACTAAATGACAACTACCAAAAAATTAAGTTGGACTTTACGAATCGGATGAAATTTCTTTACTAATATTATTTCTTAATGATATTCGAAGAGCACAGTTTAACTATGAAATTATTCTAATTACAAAATTTAAAAACAACAAGCATTGTTAAAATTAAAGTTTACAAATTATCAGAAATAATGATAAAAATCCACCGGGACAAAAATCCTGTATAATTTTATAATCCTTAAATTTTTATATTAAATATAATTATTTCAATTTTATATAAAATTGTGATTTTGATATTACATTATATAAGAACTTTTAAATATTTTGTATCACATTTAAGTAGTTTTTTTTTTTTGAGAATTTTTTTTTAAAAAATAAAAAAAAATTATAAAAACGAGCTGGAAATGATTTTATTTAATTAATTTTCAACAAACAATTTATTAGATAAATATTTTGAACTTTTAGGATTTGGAGGCTCTTGATTTTTGTCGGTAATACTGAATAAAGTAGATTTACAAGAGTTTCCATTCCCTTGTCAGTAAAGTTTAAAAAAGTATTAATCATTATCAATAAAATCATTGCCAACTCTTAGTCTATAAATCCAAAATTAATTGTGAAACAAACAAAATGAGATTATTTTGAAAAAAGTACAAAATTCAAAATTATAAATATTAATTATTAATTAAAGATTTCTTTATATAATATTAAAATATCAAAAATCATTAATTTTCAATAACAAAATTTTATATTTGTGATATAAATAAAACTAAACTCAATAATAAAAAAATAGCCTCTCAACAAAAGAAAATTCAAAATGGAAAGTAAAAATTAAAAAATATTAAAATATAATAAAATTAAAAAAATTAGAAATTAAACAAATAAAAAATGTTTAAATTAAAAACCTTTTAGAGAAGTGATTTATTTTAACAACAGCACAAAAATAAATACGTAAGTGTTAGTTTTTTAATATTGTAAATTAAATTATTTTAATTTAATAATTTCGCCATTTTTTTTTATATTTTGATAAATGATAAAACTCCAATTTCATTACAATTTAAATCTAATTTAGACAATTCATGCCAAATTTTAATACAAAACAATTAAAGCTAATTTTCACTTCAATCTGATATGATTTAAAGCTGAACTAAATAAAATTTATTATCAATTTACATGGATTTATAGAATCAATGGAAATTGCATACCTTTTGGCGTATTTAAATTCTTAATTATTTCGATATAAATGGAAATTAAAATAACGAAATTATTAAAAATGATTTCTAATTAAATGCAATATAATTGGAAAATGTTTTTATTGTTAATAAGTAAAATTAAATAGTTAATTTTTTGTTAATATTTTATATTTTTAGCTTCTAAATACTGCTTCGAGTTCTGCTAGTGGATTCCTAAAAATAAAAAATAAAAAATGGAAGGAGAAGGAAAAAATAATAATAAAATACAGAAAAAAAAACGTTGTATTTTTAAATTTGTTTTATAAAGCATTAATGTAGAATTTTCAAAAGGATATTTTAATTATTCACATTTTTTTTTAGTTATGTGGACAGTACATATAATTTACAAAACTACACAAAATAAATTAGTGGATCCGCTGCTTAATTACAATGGTCTCTATATTTCAAAGTATATTGTTAGCTTAATTAATGTTGGTCTGTAGTTAAACATAATTTGAATTAACTCTCTTATTTTACATACAGCACATTCAGAAAATGTAAATCAAGAAAAATTATTTTCAAAAGTGAAATTAATTGCAAGTTGTATACGATTGGCAAGTCGTAAGTCGTATACGATTGGCAAGATTTCTGTTCTAGTAAAATTAAACGACACTTAAATATTTAACCTTATAAACATGACTGACAAGAAGGATCAATATGTTAAAAATAACTTATAAGTTCTTTTAAATTGAATAATTTGTAATACCTACAAAAAAATCGATTTATTTTTAAATATACAAATATTTAAAGAGATTTTACTAAATTAGAAAATCTACTTAAATTAAATAAAACCGATTATCAATTATCACAAAGAATTTTCTTAAACGCCTCCTTTGGCAATAATTATTTTTATTTTCATTTTTTCTTTTTTCGCTGCCCACATCCTTTCCCAAATATAATAATTTTTATTTAAGAAAAAAAATCATGAAAATATCCTTTTGAAAATAATTGCGATAGTGAATTAATTTATGGTTTTAAAACTCACAAAAAAAAAAACATCATAAGAATTTTCTTTTTAATTTATTTGAAGCTTGGAATTGGTATACCAAAAAAAAAATTTTTAGACACAAAAAAAAGCATGAATATTTTTATGATATATGAAAACGATAAACAGTAGTAAAAACGGAAAACACAGAAAGAAAGATAAATTGTTATAAATAATACTGAAAATAAAAAAAAAATCTTTCTCTAACATTTGTTGCTGGATTTTTTTTTAGCCAGAGAGGTGAACATCAGAATCCATGGTGATAAATATATAAATTTTTATTGCTGGTTATTTGTTAAAGAGTGTCATAAAGCTTAAGGCAAGCAAAGCAATAGGATTTATTTTGTATCCTTGACACTATACATTTTTTTTTCATTGTTTTTTTCTTTCTTATATTACACAATATTAAGGTAACAAAAAAATACTATAGTCTAAATCTTATGTTGGTAGGAATTATAACACTGGAAACATTGATGAGAAATAATTGAAAATTTACAAAAAAAGGTAATAATAATAACCAAAAATACTTTACAGAACTAACATTACAGACACTACAAATAATACGTAATCAGAAGAGAGTTCAAATTCGTACGCATTTGCTGAACAAGAACCTTTTTAACATATGTTTTACAAACGTTATGCATACAGTTGCGAGGGTTATATTAGTTTTTAGTTCCTAAACCCACAGGATTTTACATCCAGCTCTATAAAACCCGCCCTTAGGTTTATCTACAACCTGAACTTCATTAAAGAGCTATAAGACGACAGAACGTCACAATAGGTCAGTAATGGCCGCTGTGACATATGGGAACACAGTGCCCAGTTCTGTAACTCTAATCTAATCTAATCTAGTATAGATGAATTCAAGAAATTACAAATTAAAATCACTATAAATTACTATACGTTTCTAAGCCGGGTTAAAGTCGAGTTTAACTCGAATGAGTTGATTCGAATTTATGTTAAATCATATCTTAACGCCACGAAACCAGCATAAATTTATGTAAATTAAAGAGAAATATTAATATCAAAAATATTGGAAATATTAAAACAAAATTGATTCAAAAATTATATTAATAACAATGAATTTTAATTGTAACATTTGTAAATTAGCCTTTCATAAAACCTCAACTGTTTTGGGAGGCCTAATCTTAATATCTTTTAAAAAAATAAAAATGTATATAAAATTCTATGTAGGTGTTTCATCATTATACAAATCTCAGATTACGGATCTACTGAAAATAGAAAATAAAACAAATATTTTTCGAAAAAAAATTCCAATTATCTAAATAAATTTCCAGTGTTCTAAAATCTATCTAACCTAAAATTATTATAACACCGAGACTACTCAACTCTAATAAATACAATATTATGTATAAAAACGCGATTTTAGTTTCTAACTCACGTAGTAAGGATATAAACTAACGCAGGATAATAAATCGAGAAATATCTACTCTCTTTATATTTTTATATAATATAATTTTTTTTTATGGGGGATGAATATATAGCTATCTAAAATATTTGCTGATGATGCGTTCCATTCATTTTATATATGTATATAGAAAAATATCTTACAAATAAATTAAAACATATTTTTACACATTTTCTTTATATGAATACACCAAGCCCAAAACCAAATAAAATTTAAAGCAAATATAGATAAAAACGTTATAAGAAAGTTAAATATTCGTTGTATAGTCAAAGTCTTTCATTTAAGTTAGAAAGAAGTATAAAAAATTATTAACAGTCTTACAATTTATGTACCCATATTAAAACCATCACCAATTTTTTTTTTATATATATAATTTTATCCTTTCTCCAAATCTTTTTGTATATAAGTGTTTGTTTTTATTGTTTTAGTAGACAAAAACAGGAATTACGAAGCATCAGAAAAGATAATATAATTCATCAGGACATTCAAAAAGCAAAAGATTTTACAAAAATAAATGAATTCATTTTTATTTATTATACATACAGATACCAAAAATCATAAAAGAAGGAATAATTTTCTACATACATGATAAAATTTAATGATTTTTTCTGAAAACAAATAAAAGCATAATTTTTTTTTGTTTTGGTTGGGAAAATGAGATTTAAATATTTTCTTATTAACTCTAAAAAAAAGAAAAATTGTAAAAATTAATATGAAAAATAGGGTAAAAAAAATATTTTCTATATTTAATTTTCATTCATTCATTTTTCAGATATTATTCCAAGCACCATTATTTTCGAATCTAAGCTGTTTTTTGATGCTGTTTAGATTGAAGGAAGCATATAAACTTAATTGGTAACAACAAAAATATTTTAAGAGGACAGTTAAAGAAAATAGCGAAAAGGATGAATTTTTTATTATTTTTTTTTGTGATATGAAAAATAATGTGCCAATATAATATGAAAATTATGGAAAAATAAAGTGAAATTCTAATAAAAAAAAAATTTTTACGTATGTATATTTGTATCCATATACATTTCCTTAAATTTTAATTTTACCTTGTATCCTCAGAATCCCCATATTCGTGTTCATAACGTTCATATTCTTCAATTTCACGTTGTTCAAAGTCATCCATTATATCACCATCACCACTTCCATCAATTTTATCATTATATCTTCTTTTATCCCCATCAGCAATATCATCTATTATGAGCCTCCGATTTCTAATATTAATATTACTGCTAGTAGTAGTCGTACTGTTGTCATCTATTTTTGATTTTTTTTCACGTTGTAAAGTAGCAATTTTCTTTTCTTCTTCTTGTTTTAATTTCTCTACCTCATCCTTTGATAGAAAAGAGAAAACTTTTTCTGGGAAAAATAAAAACACTCATCAGTTAAAAAAAAATTAAATAATAAAGTTAAGAAGAAGATTGAAATTTTTTTGTAAAATGATGTAATTTACTAGGTGATTCGAATGATTTTTGAATCTATAGTTTAAAATTTTGATGTTGTAATAATCATTCAAAACGTACTTGAATTAAAATTATTCGTAACTTTTATACGAATGTTTAGTCCTGCGACCGGATAATATTAAATTATTTAAGAACTTTTCTAAACGTTAAAGGCCGATATTTATAAACCGATATTACACAAAACTTAAGTAATTGCTTGGCTAACATGACTAAGTTTGCGAATTACACTCCACTGAATTGAGTTTATGTAGATTTCTATAAAATATACCATTCCACTTGATAGCATTTTATTGCAATTTGGGCCAAGGAATTTTTAATTGGTTCCGAGCTAAAAGTTTCTTTATAGTGAAGAAATTTTCTTATTCCAACAAGCTAGTGACTTTTAATATATGGCATATAATTGAACTGGAAAAGGGAAATCCTTATCAAAATTGAGTTTTTGAAGCGGTTTGCTCAGAATATTATTCTTCAATTTTGTTATCGCAAGATTTTATTATTGCAAGATTTTAATGTTGCAAGATTAATAAAAAAATGCAAGATTTTGTTACTGAAATTTTTTGTGATGATGTCTTACATACCGCTCCCGTCTGATTTTATAATTTGGGGCGAAGCAGAGGGAACGAATTTTAAAGACACGTGTTCAAATAAAACCGATTTTAACAACCGCTCCGAATCCATGCTCTAAATAGTCAATTATACGAAGATGTTATAGAAAATCATGTTAAAATATAAATTATATAAAAATTATTGTAATAAATTCAACTAGATAAAATTTATTTAAAATTAATTAATTGTCCAGTGCGGTTAATTAATTACACATTTAGAAAAAAATATTGGTTTTGATGAAAATTCCCGGACTAAGCGCCAAATAAATACTTAAACTATTTAATATAAGGTTGATAAATAAAATACAAAAAATAAATTAAAAAGGACTTGTTATCTATAACCAAATATTTATTAAAAATATCGAATTTCTTGGTATCACTCTGTATACATATTAACTTTTTTATGGGAAATTTTATATTTTATTTTTCACTTGTGTACAAGTAACTACTATGAAGTTCCCATTAAAATCTCATTTAATTTTTCATTTATTCCCTTTTTTTTCAGACTTAAAAACTTATGTGAGTTTTTCTTGTAAATTTTCTTTAGGGGAAATTAAATATATAAATCCTTAATAGAAAAATAAATAACAATAATAAAGGTGTAAAGAAAATTTATAATTTATTTCGAAGGTTAAACTTAGTTTTTTTTTTTTTTTGTATCGTGAAAAAGAAAAACTTTCTTTTTATCTTGTATGGTGGCAGTGTATGAAATAAGTCATTGATTTTTCACTTCATTTCTCATTCAATTCAAGTAATGTGTCTGGGCAAAAACTTTAAAAAAAAACTTTTATTTAATAATTGTTTTATATTTTGTTGTATTGGGAAATCTATAGTTTTTGTTCTGAAAATCTTCGTTTAGATTGCGAATTTCAATTAAATGGAATTGCATTAAGTATTCAATTCCGTCTTTGATTGTATTTAAAAGATTTACAATATTTGTGAATTAAGTGTTTAACTTTATTATTCGATTGAATAATGTTTTCGCTCGTATTTATAAAACGTATATTACAGATATAAATTAATTAACACAAGCATATTGATTTAACTTGGGTACGCTACTTCTAAAAGGATTTGTTACAGACCAAAATTTTTGTAGAGTCACTTCTACATTTTGTAGAGTTTGAAATAAACACATTTATTTCAATTAAATTATGAAATTTGTTATTTAATGATCATTTAATTGAAAAAAAGGATTTTGACTATATAGCAATAAAATTGTTATATGTAATTGAAATTGAATAGAGTGGAACTGAACTGAATTCCAAGATTTTTTTATCGTTCCCAAAAACATAACGTACCTAATTAGGTAAAGTTTTTGAATAGTTATGGTGGCAGTATTACCAATTAGCCTCGCTGTGTCAACATACAGTGTGGGCCAAAAGTTTCACATGTGTGTAAAAACTACTCAATCACTTTTTTTTTTTTTATGAATTAATTTTATTTTAATTTTCGGGATTTTGTTAATAAAAACGTAAATTTAACTAACTAACGAGTAGCTGTAACAAATTCTAAAATTTAACTTTTCAAATGGTCGATCAATATGTGAATTCCCGATTTTATGTTACTGCAAACCCCGAGTGACTTACCAGCGCTAATTGAATCGGGCCATCAGAATCGGGCTTATTTTTTTGAAAATTAAGTTGGCACTGCTGTGACTGTGAATAGACACAAGTACCATGATATGATAAATAATTTTGTACCTGTAAAAGATGTAGTTTACGTAAAATGGGTCCACCACTCACTGCTCGCGAAACCTTATTTTTGAAAAACGAATTATTTTAAGAAATTTAGAAGTTAATTAATAACCGACGCGAGGTGCGACCGAAACCGGTTTATTTCCTATGGGCATTCCTAAACAAACATTTAAACTAAAATCAGGGTGATAGATCCGCATACATTGCGTGCTGCTACGTTATTTTTAGACGTTATTTTTAATACTTAAAATTTAAATCATACAAAATTAAAATTATATTATAAACAAAAATAAAATAAAATTAATGAATAAAATTAAAGTGTGACTTTTCACCCACCCTGTAGAAGTATTAGAGTGACGTTATTCTTGTTGTACCAGAAGGATTATTAGTGTTGCGTGGAGGGAGACCACTTAGTTGCTATACACCGTTCCCAGTAAATTATATTTTATATTTTCATTGGGGTTTATATCTTAACTTGTAACGAGCCTTTTTTACTAAATTTTCGTTTCTAATTTTATATTTTAAAATATATTTAATTTTTTTTTTTTTTTTTACCTTGTTTTTGTGTTGGTTTCTGTTGTTCTTCCATTGCTGTTTCAAAGAAACGTTTTTTATCGGAAACTGTTTTCGGTGTTCTAGCCGATGGTGGTGGGGACTATAAAATTAAAAAATTAAACATATTTACAAAATTTCTTAGCTTTTAAATTTTATAATTCATGATAATTAGCTAAATATTTAAAAATTATCGTCGCTAGAGTTTGTAATTAAATTTAATATATTAAATAAATGCATAACGAAAAATTATATAACAAAAATTGTAAAAATATCAAATAAAGTTTTCCAGAAAAAAATTATATATAACTTAAAAAAATATCAATTACTTTCAATTATTAATCTTATTAAATTTAATAAAATATTATTAAAAATAAAAAATAACAAATAAATATTAAATTTTAATCGTGTTAAATAAGAAAAAACAAAAATCATGTCAACAAAATTAAAGAAATCAAAATAAAAAAGGTAGTAAAAATAACTAAATAATAATAAAAAAATTAATAAATTATCCTTTTAAAAAATCATAAATAAAATTAAAAAATATTTTAGTATGCCTGTGTGTGTGTATTTGTCCTTCAAAAACGTTTTAATAATATTTATGAAAATGGTATTATGTTTAATAAAGAAGGTTTGACATTTCTTAGTTCCAATTGAATAAATTTTTGGTTAATCAGTAAAGTAATAAATCTAAAATTATATAATATACTCTGAAGAATGAGATTTATATTTTCAAATAAATTAATATACATAATAATATTATATCCAATTATATTTTAAAAAATTATTTAATTTTACCCAAACAAATTTTTTTTCTGATTTAGGACAAACGATGAAAAATGTTGTAAATGTTTAAGGCCATTAAATTATTGCAAAATGACGGAAGACTTTGTTTCCAACTTCTTGGAAAATTATTTATAATTTTGATAATTTTCAATATTTAGATAATTTGTCAAAAATAATATACGAAAATGAGTAACAGATTTTAAATTTGTATGTAGTTCTTCCACCACTAACTTTAAGCTTTCATTACTAATAAAGTATTAAATAACTCTGTTTATGTTTTGAAATACAAAATTAGAATCAGACCAAGAAAATTTAATTTTGAATGTTTTTGTCATGATAACATTTTAATTGGATATTATGAAAAATGTGTATATGTAAATAGAGGAAAATTTAATAAATTTTTAATTATATTTTGTTGATTTATGTTTGTTTACAGTCAATTAAACTTAATTTATTGAAGAAACGTAAAACTCTAAAATATTAGTAAAAATAAATTAAATTGTATTTAGGTACATATTAATTTTACATATATCGTCGGGTCAGCATTGGTTTGTCGTATTTGGTGAAACTCTAGAAAAATGCATTTTAATATTAAAAAAGTTGCGATATAATCTTCTAGTTCTTACTTCTTTTAGTTTAGGTTCCAAATTACAAATTTGATTCTGATTCTTAAAATGGAATTTAATTTGTTTTAAATATACAATTTTATAAATACAAATTTACATAAATTGGCGTTATAAATTGTTTCAGGAACATTGTCTTTAAATTGAATTATAAAATCTGAATTGAAGAATATAAAATTTAGTTACACGTGTAATGAAAACTTATGTATCGTAACTTTGGTAATAATAGTAGAAAATATGATTTGAAGTTTAAAATACATTTTAATTCTTACATAATTTGTAAAATTTCTTCCTCCCAATTCGAAATATGACTGATTATAAAACCTACTAAAAGTTTTATCATTTAACTTCGTATTTAATATCGTATTATAGAATTGACTTTTTAAATCTGCATATCTATAACAACGTCCGGTTTTTTGATTAATACGTTAATCATTAATTATTTACCGAATAATATTTGAACAGCGATTAAATTTAAATAGTTCCACTAAAGTAATAATTAATTAGCATTAATTTCGTTATTTCATAGAATTTATTACATTTTCTTGACAATTATTTTTATGAGTTTGTTATTAATTATTTCAACCCCCAATTCATTTAGTTATTTTAGATAAACGATGATTAAAAATAATTAATTAGAAATTTGTTGTTTCATGGAACCGGACTATAAGAATCAACTAAGAAAAAACAATAAATATCCACCGTTTTTCGTCAGAAAGTTAAGAATTAAAAATAAATATGTTTTTAATTAATTTTTTATTAAAACGAAATTTAATTCTTTATTTAATATTAAATTAATATGTTACATATTTAATAAATTTGGTAAATTTCGATAGTATTAATTAATTGATTCAGCTGTATTTAGATAATAAAATAAATATTGAAATTGACGTAAATCTACAATTGAAAAAATCTGTTTAAATAAGAGAATTGTTAAGATGGGTAATGTCTAAAGACCTAATTGACTTTTACCATTTCATCTTAAACTAAAATTAATTAAGTTTTATACCATATTAAAAAACGTAAATATATCAATTTAAAATCTATATAACTAAACAGTCACAAACTATTGAAAGTGAAGTGATAAAAACTTAATATTAGGTTCCATAATGAAATTCCATAGAATTAAGAAATAAATTTTCCTGTATTTCTTGAGGAAATAGAAAAAAATAAATAAATATTAAATAAATTTCAAGCAAATATTGTCAAAACGTGTTCAAAAAAAAACAATGATAATATAAATATGTTTGCTATATTTCTTCTTTCAACTTTGGGATACTGTTCAGAAATACTTAAAGTATAACATATTTTAAAAAAAAGTTGTTTAAAGCCGGTCTATACCCCCTGAAATTTTACTATTATATTATAGAACACAAAACAAACCTACAAAATTAAATTCAAAAAAGTTTTTATAACAATTACATAAATATAAAATTTGAACTGTCATTTTTTGTCATTCAAAATTTCAATAGTTTGTGACAGTTTGGTTATAAATTTAAAATCATGTTTATAGATTTTAAATATGGTATAAAACTTACATAAATTATATTAAATTTAAGTTGAAATCGTTGTTCGCTAATGACGATTTGCTTTGTAATACTAATTTAGGGCCACTTAAAAATTAGTTACTGAGTATCTAATCTCGGATCATACTACCGTACTTGAGAAAGAGACCGATAATTTTAGGTAATATTTTGACATATTTCATCTGTTGTCGAGATTTTTTAATGACCTTAATTCGTTTTCAATAGTTTACATGTGGTTTACATGTGAAAGTCTCGTTTCATTTTGTTGATTCCATAAAACGCGGGATAAAAACAGTTTATTCCTTGCTAGTGGCAGCAAACCTTGCCTAAAATGTATACTGTACATACATTCATTTTTACAACCATCATTTAAAAAATAGCCGAAAATGTTAAATGTACGACTTCAATGTACATATTAAAATTAGTGAAAAAGTGGTTACAGAATAATTTTACCTGTATAACAATATTTTCCTTCATTCGGTATTCGGAACGTATAAAACAACTACATAAAGAAAAGTTTTCAATGTGAAATGATCTTAAAGTATATAAACTGAAAATTTCGTGAACAAATAATTTAGTTTCAATTTAAACGTACTTGAGTTAATAACATTATGAAGATTTTATTTTTGGTAATTTTTTTATAAGCATATTTAAATTTATCACAATTAAAATTCATAATTTATATTTTAGTTTAGTGCATTAGTAGCTATAGTTTACAGTGGTAGTGATTCGATTACTGTGTACAGAAGCAAACCCAATTGCTTAGGGTAAAATCTAATTTTTATCCTTTTAACTTTTCGATTTTTTTTAATTAAATTTAATTCTTTATTCAGAATTAGACGTCTTAATGGCACTGATATTCAGGAATCTCAAGTTTGTTGTCCGCCAGGTGTTATTAAACCTGATACCGTAATTCCGCATTATACTCCAACTATAAGTCCTGATTATATTAAAAATGTTATGAGTGCATTTTTAAATGTATTAAAGAGCACAAATAAGAAATGTAAACCAGAAACATATACTGCTATAACATACGATGTTAAATAAACCATTAATGACATATCAGTGCTAATAAAATGAATTTATTAATACTAGAATTTGTTTTATTTCATTAATTACTTGAAAATTTTCAGAAATATTAAGCTATAGAGAAAGTAATATTAAATATTATTAATTACTAAAAATTAATCAATATTTTAGAAGCTGGAAAGCGATTAAAATTAGTATGAACTAAGTTAATGAACCATTTACACAGACAACACAAAAAATCGGAATTCCATTTAGCTTCTATAGTTTTACAAACTGCCACGTTACAATAATTACGTAGGACATCTAAACATTTGAGATACGATATTTATCCATCGAAAATTTTTTTTATATTGAAAAACCTTACGTGTCACTCCTTATTTTATTAACTTACGATATGTTCTAGAACATAATTTTTATGTTAGTTTTCTAGCATAGAAATATATTCATCCGCAATTAAATTTGTTTTAATATAAATCAATAAGAAACATTAAAATCATATTCAAAATACAAATTTATGAAATTAATATTTTATAAATCTTGAAACTTACAATTTAAAAAATATAGAAAGTTTTTTTCAGGACTTATAAATTTAAAATATTCATTAAATGGAAACAATTAATATGAAATTAAATGAATAGGCGTTCAGTAACTTAAAAAATATTAATGTAAAGTATGGTATATTTTAGCAATTAATTTGATAATTATTATGTTCAATATAATTGACTATACATCATTACCGAATTACTGAAAAAATTGTTAAAATACTAGTATAAATTGAATGAATGGACAGGAAAGATATGAAGCCGAGCCGAGAAGAACCTTATTTTTTCATTATATTATAAATCAACATTAATCGTTCACGAGAATTTCCTTGCTGATTAGATTATTTAAAAATCTTTCATGTTTTCTAAATGTATACATAAAAATTTAAACAAAAAAAAATAATTGGACATCACAAAATAAAATAACCAAATATTTTCATTTTAAAAACATATAAACAAAAAGAAAAATATAATTTTATTTTAATTAAACAAGATTTTTAATATAAATTAAAAATAATTTTTCTTTTTAAAATCAACTTAAAATTTAAATAATAGTTAAAAAAAAATTAACTTAAATTCAAAAAAAACCCCAAAATAAGTAAACTTAAATTAAAATAACTAAATAAAATTTTATAATAATTAAATACATAATAAAAATAAATTAATTATTTAAATATAATATTGACTTGTGAAGATTTAAATTTTCATTTGTCAAATTTATTAAAAAGTTTTTCATTGTCCTTGAAATTTCTACATGCAACATAAATTTGAATTTTCCCAAAATGAAATTCAACAATTAAAATTGCTAATAAATATTTTAATGTTTTATTTCCTTCTATTTCTGTCGGTGGCAATTTTAATTGACATTTAAATACGTTTTTTTTTAGTGAAGAAAAAATTAAGTTTAGAAATTTTGAAATGCAAATTTGCACATAAAAGCCAAACCAGCCACAAATCATTGAGGTTAACAGTTTGAAAGAAGAAAAAAAATTCAACATAAAACATCATTTGCATATATATTTTTTTTATAGATTTTATAAATTTAATGGAATGAATTAAATTTATCTTTTAAATACTTTTATAATAAATTTTCGTGTATATGGCAATTTTTTTTTAGTTGGAAATCTTATAGAAATTATATAAGTTTTGTACATTTAAGAAATGAAATGTAAATTATAATCATCTCATTATCGTATGTGTACCAAACAAAAATAACAAATTATATTTTCATCATCAAAAACTTTTACTTAATTTTTCAATTCAGGCAAAACTTGGAAAAAAAATCTTCTACATTCTAGCAAAAAAAAAAAATATAAAAAAAATTACAAAACTTTATAAACTTTTTAGTAAAAGTTTTCCACAGTTTTCGTTTGCAAAAGTATTTTTTTGAAAGTTAAGATAATGAAAAACACCACCAACCACCACGTCACGTCTTCCAAATTAATAATACTTTATATTATTTTTTGCAAACATTCTCATTATTTACCGGATGGAAGCATATTTTAACAATGTCCTTGAAAATAATTAAAATCAGAAAGTATACAAACAACAAAATAAAAATATAATATAAAACTAATTTCCTATTGGGTGTAACTTTTTAAGATGATGATGCCTGCCGAATGGAAACCTGAAGTATATATTTTAATACAATTTCAATTATAGAAAGGATAATTTTTTTTTTTTTTAATAATATTTTTCTAATGGAAGTAGAAATTTGGCAATATTAATGGCAAATTCTTTGAACAAATAAATTGCGTACACCGTAGGAGACTGTCACAAAAAAAAATGTTTAAATGTAGATCTCATCTTTTTCCTAAGCTTAAACTTTGTATTTATCTGATGCTTAAAAATAATTTATTTTACACTTAACGCTTGAGAAAATTGGCAATTAATTTAATTTAAACCGAAATTTAAACTGAGAATAAAAATCGTTTTATATTTCCGGCGAATTTTGTCTGCGCCGATATTTTTTGGATTTCAACCAATCAAAACTAAAAAAAAGCTGTGCCGATTTTTCATTTTTTGCCTACAAAGAAAGTGCAAAATTAAATTTAACTATTTCATCAATAACATTATACATAAAAATTGATTTGGAATTTTGACATTGACATTGCTTTCTAATGTGTATGTAAATAAACGAATCCAAAATTCGGAGCAAATTTGAAACAAGCTGAAGACTTAAAATTCCAGTATGTAACAAAAAACTGTTTACACGTTGCATTAAAAAGTATCCACATTTTTTTTGATATGATGCTTCAAAGTGTGACCACATTTTTGTGAAAGAATTTGCTATTATATTGTTTTTAAAATATAATTAAAATTTTATACCTGGACAGAGACTTTACACAGTCTTGAAAATTATGTTATTTTATGAATATTGGGGCTTTATATAATAGAACCTAACTCTAAAATAATTGGAGTTATTGAAAATTTGTAGAAATATTTAATTCGGTAAATGTTTAGTCATGGGATAGTAAATACTCAAAAGTCGAAGTTAATTAAAAAATTATATTAAAATACAAATTACTCGATGTAAGATGCATTTAGTATTAAAAAAAAAGAAAACCCTTTTTCAGACTTGTGTTTCTTTACCAATATTTGGTGTACTTGGGGTTGCATCTAAATCAGTAACTAAATTATTTTTATTTATACGAATTGTTGTTAATTGTGATGCCGTATAATGAACTGGACCTGGTGAATATGATCTATTTCCATATTCATCATCACTATTCTCACTACTGCTAGTAAAACTTAAATGAATATCATCATCGGTTTGTGCAAATTTTGTAAATGCTTCTTCTGAATGGGTAATAAAACGTTCTTTAAATGTTGGTGATTTTAATTCAATGCAACTAGTACTTTCTAAATTTTGTTCAAAATTAAAATATGTATTTGATGATGAAATTGGCACCGGTACACAAATTGGATTATTTACAGAAACACTAAATTCTGTAGTATTAATATTATTAATATTTTCAGCAGTCTGTTCACCAGATAAATTTGTTAATGATGGTTTAGTAATGGTTTTGGATGAAATAAATTGTTGTGGTGGTGGTGGAGGCGGTAATACAGGACGTAATAATCCAACTGTTTTTGATGGTGTTTGGGGCGTTTGAGGTGTTTGAAGTGTAGGTGGCTGAGGTGGTGATTGAACGGGTCGTGAAATTTGTAATGAATTTGGTCTAGAAGTTTGTGTTTGAAGTGGAGATGTTGTTGTAGTTACAATTGGTAATGTAATATTGTTTTTTTGTGTTGGATTTTGTTCAACAAACATTCCAGTTGTTGAATGTAATTGAACTGGAATAGATAGTGAAATAGGACGTGATAATGATTCAACAAATTCATTACTAAATTCACTCACCATAACAGTATTATATCCATGAATATTTGATGGTTGTGCGTTTGTAGATGTTATTATATAACCGCCAGGTGGTTCCTGGTGGTGTTGTATTAAAGAAGTTGGGGCACTTGAATATCTAACATTAGGTTGGATATAATTTTGTGATGATTGCATAACATTATTAATATGATAAAAACCACTGTTAATAGATCCAGGTATAGAAGGAAGTTGTTGAGGTATTGGTAAATTAGTATATTGAACAGGAAGAATTTGTGGTGTAGGGAATATTTGATTTGTTGTTATAATACGATTATGTTGACCATGCGGTTGTGTTGAATGAAAAGATGTTAAATTAATCGTATTATTATCTAACTGTTGATTTTGAATTTGCGGTTGTTGCGTTGTTTGATGTTGAATTTGAAATGGATTAAGCATAATATTAGTATTATCAGTAGTAGTAAGCATTGAATTATTATTATTATTATTAGTATAATTAGTAGTAATATTTAAATATTCATCTGATAAACAACTATCATCTGAATAGTCTAGAAAAGGATTTACCAAATTTTTTTGTACAGGACTAATTATTGTTTCATCTGATGTTGGTTGATGTTGTTGTTCCTTGAGAACAGCATTACGTAATTCATTTTCTTGTAATAAAATTTTACGATGTACATCTTCTGATACAAGAATATTATCAGGGGAATTTTCACAAATAAGTTCAGGACATTTTGGTGATGGTAAAACATTAAATTTAATTGATGGTATAATTTCTACAATTTCTGATTCACTATTTAAATTATCTAAACTTGGTAAAGTATTATAATTAATTGGTGGTGGTGGTGGTGAATCTTTTGGACGTGATAATGAATTATATTTTATTCCACTCGGTGATAACGGAATTGATGGTAATGGTGTATCAACAGGACTAAAACAATCACGTTGTGACATTGTCGTTGATAAATTTTCAGAAACTTTTGGTTTTAATGGCTGACCTGATGTTTTTATATCCATTGGAATTTCACGAATAGTATTTGTTTCGGCATTATGTTCATATTCAATTATATTAGCATGTTCCAGTTCTGATTGTAATATTTCTAATGCAGAATTCTTAATAACTTCAGCTTGTTTGATTTTTGGTTTTGGTGGAGGTAATGGTTTTATTGGTGGTTTTTTACCAGATAAATTTTCTTGTGTCTGTTGTTTACAAGTATTAGTAGCATCGGCTGGTGTAATTGTATGTAAACGTGCATGTTGTTCAAAACTATTTAAATTTTCATTTGAATTCGATTTTTCATCTTGACGACCTAATACAAAATTATCACTAGTTGACGTAGACGATTTTTTCATTATGGTTTTTCCTGTTTTTGTACCGCCAATTTCATATTGTCGTTTACCTTCTACCTGAGAATATATTTTTGCCATTTCTTCATAAACGTCTTTTTTTGTTGGTGATTGAAATGCTTCCCGAAATGGATTTTCACGTTCAATTTCATCATCAGATGATAATTTTTCTAATTTTCGTTGCTGATGGACGGTATACGATGAACTACTATTATAATCATCATATAATTCATTTGGATATTGTGTATTTGGACTTGGTGTACGTTGTACACTTGATAGAGATGGTATTTCTTTAATTTTCGTAATAATAACAGGCACAGTTGGTGATTTTGGTTGTGGTTTTTCCAATGTAGAATTTACTGACGACGATGGACTTGATGATCTTAGAATACCTCTTATAGCAGAACGATTTTTTGATGATATTTTTCTTGATTCATATTCTTGTTCTGAATCATATGCTCGGCAATTTCGTAAAATTGGATCTGGTGAATGTGATCGTGTTTCAAAATCTGATTTACATTTTTCATCACCACTTAAATCAAAACTAACAGATTTCCGATGATGAGAACTACTACTAATATTTGTTTCTGGTGAACTACAAATACCACGATTCTCAGATCGACGTAAATATGAATTATCATTTTCTGAATCACTTTGATATTTTGGTTGTTGATGTTGTATTGATACCGGTTTTTGTTGTTTTTGATATAAACGTTTCGGTTCATTTTCATAATTTTTTAAACCAATATTACCGTCGTTACTTAAATTATCTTCAACAAAAACATTATCATGTAATTCGCATGATGTTCGTTTCGATGGTATCATCATTGATGGTTTAATATCATTACTTTCCATTTCAACTACACGGAAAATTTTAATATCATTTTGTTTTGTTGTTGCAATATTTTGTTCATTCAATGATTTCATCTGGTCATTTAATTTCACTTCTGTAACATTTACAATTGGTTTTTGTCTCATTTCTGGGTTATTTTCATTTTTCGGCTGATGATGATGACTTGTTGTAGTAGTAGTTGAAATTGGTTTTAGTTTTCCTGATTTTTCAATCTAATCAAAACAATAATTAAAGAATAAAACAAAATAGTTTTTTTTTTTTTTAAATATTGTTGTAAGTAGAATTTTGTGATTTTTGATTAAATATGGAAAATGTTGATGACATTTTTATGGTGTTTTTTTTATATTTTGAATTTAATAACAAAAAATAAAGCACACTAAATTTATGAGTGAATTTTGCCTAAACAAAAATTATGTGCTAAATATTTATATTTGCTATTAATTTTTATTATTTTTTGCAAATACATTTTAAAATGACATTTTCAAAGGACGACACAATATTAAATGATTAAATTGTGAGAAAATTATATGTTAATTATATATAAAAACCAATCACCAAAAATATCTTTTTTTTTTTTATTATTTAATGATTTTGTTTTTCTTTTCGCATTTATGAATGATTTTCTAAAAGATTTTTATTTAATTTTTTAAATAAAGCATTTTTTTTCTGTAAATAAAAATTTAAAACAGACAAAAACATAAAAAATTTAAATAATAATTTACTCTATAAATAAATATAAAGCAACAAAATGAAAAGCGGTGTTGGCTTGAGTAAATAAATGATTATAATAAAAAAAAAAAAAAAAATTCCTCAAAAAAATATTTAAAAGAAATAACAAGATAAACTATTTAATTAAATAATGGACACGGGGTAGTTTTAATTTAACAAAACCCCCTCAATATATTTAACCCCTATACTTTATCAAATAAAAATTATTGTGATTTAGTATACAAATTATGAAATTAAATGAATAATTAAAGAATTTATAAAAATATATTATAAAATAAAAAAAATAATAATAATAATAGGCAATTCGAAAAATTTGTGAAAGAATTATTTATCCTTTTTTTATATTAATTCTGTTATTATATTTATCTTTATGAAATTTTCAACTGTTCCCTACCGATAATAATACAAAATATACAAAAGAAGAATTTGGAAGAAAATATCATAAAAAAAAAATCCTTAATATAAACTGCCGCATATAATTATTTAAAAAGCCAAATAATTATATAGAATTACGATATAATTAAGGATAAAGTATCCTTTAAATAACAAATATAAAATACAATAATTATACAAAAAGAAAAAAGAGAAATAAAAATATTTTCATAAAATGTTGGGCATCAGACAACAATAACAACAAATATTTTTCTTTTACCCTATTTTTAGTTGAATTAATAAATAATATTTTTATCATTTTTCTACCCCAACAGGTAAATTTCAATATTTATAGGGTGACAAGTTTTAATATCAAAATATGAATAATTAGTTTAAGAAATTTAATTAAAATGTCGCGGCATAAAATAATTTCACGTATTTCCATACAAAGAAAATTACCAACAGAATAAATTTTTAACTATCACGAATTAATTACATACATAAACTGTTACGTAAATTCTTCTTTCTGTTCATGAGCAAAACGTTGTATGATACAATATTGAACGTTGCCATCATAACCTAATTGTGTTAAATAATATTCTTAAATTTCTAATCGTTTTTCTAAGCACAGAGTTCAGTTAGTTAGCGTTGAAGAAAATGTTTTTTTTTTAAATCCAATTGACATAATTTCCATAAACAGAAAGTAAACTAAATAAAATAATATAATTGAAAGTAAATAGAACTTTTCCCAGAGGTACAACAAAAAGAAAATTGTAATTGTTAGCTAGCTATACATAAAAATTCACATTTCCAAATTTTTTTCTAGCATCATAAAATTTTGCCAACAATTTTCTTTAGAAATTAATAAATTTACATCCTTTTCGTTATGAAATATTCAAGGCTGCCGCCATTTTTTAACGCAAAGATGTCAGTTTATACATAAAATACAAGAAATTGAGCACATTGTCACTAATTTCGTATATGTAGTTAAAATGCGATTTAACCAAAATTCAATTTTTCATGTATGATAAAATTTAAACTATACTTGATAAATTTTTCATCCTGTAAAACAAACGAACAAAAGAAACTTCATAAGAAAAGAAAAATAAACATGAAAATGACATACAAATTTCCAAAAATAATAATAAAATTATGGATACAAAATTGTATTGCTTAGATGTAATAATTCCTTTTACAACACAAAGACGAAAGATTTCAAGTTGGAAATTGTATAAATTGCAAAATGCTCAATTAACAAAGCTGGAAGTAAAATTCTTTAAGTAAAATTCTGTAAGTAAAATCCAAGTCCTGCGTAACGAGAAATGAAAACAATAAGAATTTTCAATTTTATAATAATAATTCTATTTACATAGTAAAATCACAAATATACATTTAGTTTCAATATTTTTTTTTTTATTTTTGGTACATTTTATTTATGAAATTTTTCATTAATTTAATTGTTCGATGGTAATTTTACACAATAAATTAATTATATACAAAAATGAAAAACACTTTGTGGTGAATCATTAAAAATTATTTGTAATTGTATTTGAAAAATTTGAATTAGAAATAAAATGTATAGAATTTAAATTATTAAATTATTTTGATTTGATTATATTGGCACATGTCAAGGTTACAGAAAGGAAATTCGTTGGTCTGACATTCTAAAAACTGCCTGGAGAAACCAAAAGCATTAAAAAATTTATTAAGTTTATGAAAATTTTGTAAGGAAGTAGTTATTGTTTTAACGTTCATATAATTATCAATTATGTAAACTAAATATACATGAACCACTATCTTCCAAGCTGAAATCCCTACATCAATCACGCAACTAAAACTGTGATGTTAAGGAATTTAATTGATACGAAGTTCACATAGCCAAGAGGCCTTAAAATCTTTAGGTAGTATCTTAAAATACTCAAAATAGGTAAATATATGTAAAACTAATCTGAAGATGTTATAACCTAAAGCGTATATGGTCATCCGGTCATTGTATAATCAATGTAATGAAAGTGTGATGAACCCAAACATGATTTCATTCATTTATGGAATTGACCCTATTATAATGGTGTAATTATAATAGCACGCTCTTATAATGGTGTAACGTACAACGTACTAAGTGAGTGTGTATCACAAGTTTTTCACTCCTTTAAACTCAAACAACCAACAAAACTGTACATGACAATTAACAACAAAAAACCAAAATTACTTTTGAAAGATTACACATCATTTTTTTAGGTACGCGATGTCACGAGAAATTTTGACATTACAACTATATAATAAGCTCTATAATGATTCAGATTCAGGTTCTGATACAACATCGTTTTTAGCATTAAAAACCTAAATATTTTACATCCAAGCATCACATTTTGACATTATATGTCGAGTACTGGCGGTTCTGGTGCCGGTGTTAATTGTCGTTAATAATAATTAAATGATTCATTCAGTACTGTTGAAAGTGCAACTGTCAAATTAGGGTTAAAGTTCTGGTATCATACTTTGAAAATGTAAGGATTATAGAGTGTTAACAATTTTAATATAATATTTTTGGTATGTCATTGTAAAGCATAAATTTCTGAACCACATCTTGACATGTGTCAAATAATTATTTCGATTTATCAAAATATTTCTTTTATATATACCGAAAGAATAAATCTCTATTTAAACGAAATATTGTAATAATTTTGTGAATTTAATAACATTATAATAAATTCTCAAGTTTTAAGCTCAACAAATTTTATAATTAATTTAAAAGGAACTTAATAAATTTACATTAGTTTATTTTTTTTTCTTTTTGTAAATAGTTTTATAATTTACAAATCTAACATTAAAAAAAAAAAATTTAAAATTTTCATTTTGTTTATTTGAAATTGCTATTTAAGTGCGTTTTTTATTTTTTAATTATATATTATTTTTAATTCTTTGGACTAACCTTTAAAATATTAATATTTTTTTAATTTCTTTTGCAAATACAAAATCTACGATATATTTTTGTTTTATCATTTATATAATAATTAATATTTTAATAATAATTTTTGTAATTTTTTGTTATTTTCATTATTTTATTAATCACAATTATTAGAGAAACCAAAGAATTGTATTTTATTTATTTTGATTAATTTTCATATATTTAGTGTATTTTTGAAGGTCAGTCCTCTTAAATTCTAAATTATTATTAATTATATTAATAATATTTTTATTTTATTTTTTTAGATTTATATTTCTTACATGGACACTTTAAATTTAAATATGTATCTAAAAAAAAATAGTTTTAATAGTTAATTTTGTTTGTTTTTGTTATTTGTTTTCATTAATTAATTTTGGTCCTCTTAGAGTGATTTTTATAATTAATTATATTTTTTTAATGGAGTTTGTAAGTAATTTATTATCATTATAAAAAATAATCAATATAAAAAACTGTGTATAGAAAGGATTTTTACGAAATGAAATAATATTATTATTTTAAATTATACTCCATTTTCTTTTGCCTAATCATTTAATTTCATATCCATTATATAGAAATAACCATGTCCATTAAGTTTTTAGTAATATTTTTAACAATTATAATTTACATAATAACGATAGTTTTTAGTTACAGATTTTTAACATTATGTTAATAAACATATTAATATAAATTAATTAAAATTATGTATACTTTTAATTTGCGGATAATAAAAAATGTATTTTAAATTGTATAAAAACAGTTTTAAATTTTAATTATATAGAATCAGTGATGTACAAACTAAGGTACACGGCCAAATACTGCAATACAACCGGCCCGAATTGAATTTAATCCAACGCAAATTTACAGAAAATTATTTTTGACATTTAAATAAAATTCTTCTTACAATTTGTTCATTAAAAACAAATATAAAAAACTTTTAAACATAAGTACCTTCAAGATCTATTGAAAATATACTGAAATACTTCCGAATTATCAAAAATTATATATTCGGAACAGCAAATGCAACAACATTCACATTAATATAATACCCATTTAAATTTTTTGAATAAATTTTTTTTTTCTAAAATATCAATATGTCATTTATTTGTAATATATTTAGGTAGAAAGAATGATTTCTTACTTTTTGGCATCCCACAAAACCCTATTTTTTGAAACGGCCCTGGTTATATAAAGGATTGAGCACCACTGATATAGATGATAACAAATTATATTATAGTAACATAGCCGATAAGAAGTCATTTATTAAATAGATTGTAATTTAGTTATAAAATATTTAAGGAATAATATTAACCGGGTGTCCCAGTATATATACATATGTCATGTTTATAGGACAATTTGCTGACTTCTCAATACAGACATGTCCAGCACTGTTACTGAATGACAGCCATTACGATCTTATTAGTTTTGTTAAATCACTTAAATTGTCTTAAAACAAAAAGGCTAAACAGACGGGAAATAAATCGCACTCTTTCCATAAATGTCATCCTTTCCATAAGTGTCACAATTTCCATAAGTTTTTAATTACAAAACTAATAATATGATTTAAACTTATTATTATGTATAAAAAGTGATTTAATTTATAACTTTTACTTGTCATATCATAGAAATAACCCTTTACTCAATATTCACCCATTATTTAGCAGTATAAAATAAATTAAAATTTGAGTTGATTATCCGGGAAAATATTTGTTTAATCACTTTTTATATATGAAATTTGATGAACACAAATTTTTTAATTTTATATATTAAAAATACTTTTTTGATATTATTTTGTTTAAATTTTTATTACAAAACCAAATTGACACAACATTTAATCGAATTATTTTCAAAGCATACAAAATTAATATTGCTTTGCTCGGGATTGATTTAATATTTTTTTCTAAATTGATATACAATAGTAACAAAAATGGAAGCACACATCAGTTGAATGATGCCATTTGTTTTCAATATCAAATTAATGGTCCAGCTATACATAAAATTTATGTTTAATCGAAAAAAAAGCGCAATGGGTACTTTTATTATATAAATGTTAATAGTTATCGAACAATATACATAAATATTTAATTATTTAGAAATATGTTAATTTTTTCTCTGATATATAATATTTTATTATTTATAATAAGTTATAAATAGCCTAAAATAATTAAATATAATTATTTATTTTAACAATAACAATTTAATTTTTAAAAATTTATCTAACATAAAAATTTATTTGTGCATAAAAATATATAAATTTAAATTTTATTTTTTCATATATTTATATTTATATTTAAAAACATAAAACAATAAAATATTTTTATTTTCAAAAATTTAACAGATACTGTGAAAAGTAAAAGAAATTGTTTGTGAAAATTGAAACCTCAATTGAACAAAATTTTTGTATATTTATAGACAATATATTTAATATAGCTTCGTTTAAGAGCATTTTGATTGCTACAAAATTCAATAGTTTACTAAGGAATGCATTAAAATTGTATTCTATTTTGAATTGTTATTGATATTTTATTAAAAATGTAATTTATGTAAATTGATATTGTGCGTTTAAATTGTTAATTTATGTAATGATATTAATTCATTTTATATTTATATTCTATTTAAGATGAAAATTTCACGGGAGAATTTAATAAACTTATTTCGATGAGAATTGGTTTCTGTCTGACATTACAGAGGATAGATACAAAGAAAAAACATTTTTATGAAATAGTTAATTTTAATTCTATTCAAAAAATTATAAAACTTATGTTACTGATAAATGTAATTATATATTTTATTAGTTCAATTCCTATTTCAATTAAATAAAAAT
This sequence comes from Rhamphomyia laevipes, assembly GCA_963920725.1. Lineage (NCBI taxonomy): Eukaryota > Metazoa > Arthropoda > Insecta > Diptera > Empididae > Rhamphomyia > Rhamphomyia laevipes. The sequence continues at coordinate 41,903,133 of OY987257.1, read as the reverse complement.
AATTATTTCGGCAAATACGATTAACAACATCAAAAGTATGGCTAATGACTTTCTAAAATTACTAAATAACCTAAATAGACTTTCTAAATAACCTGTTAGAAGCGGGTGAAATAAAACCTGCTAATCTGATTGCGTTCATTAAAGAGGCGAGATGGGTTTATGTGCTGTAAAATTGAACCATCAACTTGGAGTGTAGAACGGGCCTTTATGTAGCTTAAGTAAAAGGTTTTCTATCTTCCTCCTTACAACCAACCAGCTTTATATCTAAAAATAATCCAATAAGTAATTGGAAACATAGTTCTAAAATTGATCCGAAGTTTCATCAACCTGGAATAATAGTAGCAGCCAGGTTTACTAATGAACTGTTACTGATTTTAAATAGGAGTTGACTTGATGGATTTGTTCATTAAATTTCACAATGAAATTTAATGAAAATTATGTTTTCTTTGAAATCAGTATGCGTTTTGTCAACTATATTACATAGCTTATTCAAAGCAAATTAATTCGTTTTCATGAAAAGTTTTACACAATTTAATAATAAATAAAAAGTTAGGACATCTAAGGTTTTTACAGAGCTTCATTATTTGTTTATTTTCGATTAGCCATTTTACAAAGAAACAAATTAATCATATGAACTAACTAGTTACCATTTTGTAAAGGGTATTTTTACAACCCATTATAAAGGGTTATAAATTACTTTCTCGACATAAAGCCAAGAAGTTCTACAATTAATCGTTACCTTATGAGTTCATGCTTAGTTAACATATCTGCCGAAAAACCGTGACAAATATGTTAATTGAAAAAAACCGAAAGCATTTTTAAAAATATTTAAACTGTCAAATTGATATAAATTCTAAATTTTTGATATTTAATTTCAAGGCAGTGAGTATAATTCACAGTGGCACAGTATAGTTTGAAACTCTATAGTTAAGTAAATTTCAAAATTTAAATATCTATTCTTCAGATAAATCATATAATTAATAACTGACATTTCTCCCTAGTAAATTTTTCTGTTATTTTGCATAAACTTTATTTGAAATTTTGTAACAATCTTTAAAAAATATATTAATTATAGTAATACAACATAAATTATGTTTTTTTTTTTCTTTTTAGTATTATAAAGTATTGAAAAAATAGATTATTTTATCCTAAAAGATTATTAACATTAATTTTTTTTGTTAGGAAAGTATCATTTTCATTTAACTAAATATATTTTCTTTTATTTTTAACGTTTTACAAAATTTTTTAAACGCTTTTATTTTCAAATTTATATTTCAGTCTTATAATCATTTTTAACCGCTTGTTAGGAATTATACTTCTGCTCACTTGTCTGTAACAGAATAAAAAAAAAACATGACAGAAAAAAGAGAAGAAAATCAAAGAAAATATTCAAGTATAATTTTCTTAAACAAAAATAAAATTTTCATTTTAATATTTTTCATTATTTATTATATTTTTTGAGCGATATAGACACAATAAGAAAATCAAAAATTTATATATAAATATAATAGAAAATTTACACCAAAATTGAAAGAAAATATCAATTACACTTGAAAAAGACACAAAGAAATTAATTTTAAAAAAGGATGGAAATTTACAAAATAAAATAATTTATACTTAAATAAATTTGATTTTTTGAATAAAGTAAAAAACGCTGTTGAATAAATAACATTCATTACAAAATAATGAATTTTTTTTTAGATGAAAATAGGATTTTATTTACTGCAAGCCAACATCAATTAAAAAATTTTCCTTTCTTTGGATTGAGAAAACAGCAAATAAGTAGAACAGGAAAAATTAAAATTAGCAAAATAAAAATATATTTCGAATATATTTATTAAAAAAGAAAATTTCATATTAAAAAACATTCTTTAAATTTGAAAAACTCATGCATTTCGGAAAATTTGTCAGTTTATGCTGGAATCGATTTATAATTAAAAACACACTTAAATCACAACAACCATGCAAATATATTAAAATTATAAAATTTAGTAATTAACAAATAATTAATTGAATTTGAACCAACTGATCTCGAAAGTAAATTTACCAATTATAAATAAAATGATTTAATTTATTGATTATATGAGGAGAACGTTTTATGCAATTAGGCCATAATTAGGCTCATTGTACCTCTTGATCCCTCCAAGTTAAACATGCCGCGGTAATTGTTTGAGCCAACAACTCTTTCGACCGAAACAGAGAATTGGTTTCCACAAAATTCCTGTTTCATGCAGTTCATTAATGTAGTAGGAATTACAATCTCTCCGTCGCCATTAAATTATTTTGCATTCGATCAATTGGTGACTCCAGTAAATTTATTAGAACATTTATTAAATTTTTGTTTTAGATTATTTTTATACCCTAAAATCGATGATCTTATTAACTATTTGGTATGTAGTGAACGAAAAATATAACACTGTATTTCATATAGAAGACGTTTCTGAACCATCTTGTGTAAATATAACATTCTTGTAAATTCTTGTACTTATCTAATTTTATCTATCAAAATTACTCTCCAATTCTAAAATTTCCATCTAGCTCTATTAAGTGCCACCCCCTCCCCAGATATAATAAAAACGTTTTTTTTTCTATTTTCAAAATCAATTAATACATATCAAAATTCGCCCTCCCCATCTTTAAAAAACAATGAATCCAAGTAATTTTTTTATAGATTTTGTTTCAATAACGAGACTACCAGGTTACATCATTTTTATAAATCTTCCAAATCGATATTTTTTCCATGGAAATTATTAATAAATTTATATAAAAACAGTCAAAACAAATAAATAGATAATATTCACACTTTTAGATACACAAACATTACAAAAAGATAAAAATGAAATTAAATCAAATTCAGAAGCATAAATAATAATTGGCTAGACTTTGTCTCATTAATCAGAATAATTATTGCTATATGAGTAATCAAATTATATTGAAAATTTCAGTAAAATTTTATAATTTACCTACATTTAATAGTTGTTATTTATAGTAATATTTTGTTATTAATATACGATTTATGTAATTAATATACGATTTATGTAATTTGATAATTTTTGCTAAATTTAACGAATTTTCAATATCAATTTTATGATATTTATAAAAAGTTTAATTGATTTAATTGATATATGCTTTGATATAATTGATTTAATATTATGGCTTCATGATTCCACTGGATACTAATACAGTTAAGGTAACTGCGGCTAATAAGACTCTGTTAAAAACTGACAATAAACTTCTAAATTTTAATTATTATAATTTTTTTTTTAAATTGATTAATCTGGTTAATTTAGTGATGACATTAGATGACAGATTAGCCTATTCAAAATATTATATCAAAAATTATATTCTTAGAATCATAAATAACCCAAATAACAGCGTTTGCATTTACATGGTCTTCAATATCGAACGATATTTTCAAATGTTCTATAAAGCTATAATTGCTACACATCCAAAATATCATCAAGTTAAATAAATTAGATAATTATTATTAAGAGTATATTAAAAATTAATTATTATTTTTTTATTAATCATACAACACTTTTTGGTAAATAAATTTTGAATTTCTTACAGGCCACTGTCAACTTAACTGTCACGTTAATAATTAGTGTTAGACAGATCAATTTCACCGGCGGAATTAAATGAAACATCCTAACACATCCTATTTGATTATTAAGGTCTGTTGAACATCACATAAAAAATCTTTTACCAAGGGTTTCTAGAACCAGTGGACCAAGAATTGTAAAATGAGAAGAGTACCACAATAGGTCAATAATGGACGAAGTGGTTACACCAAAGTATACATTTTGCCTATCCCTATTATTTATCTAATCTAAATTTCAAATATCTTAGCTATAAGTATTTTAACAACAGATTAAAATATATTGAAAGTTTACTGAAACAATTTGTTTATAAACTAACAGTTTCAGCTTACTTCTAATATTAATGACTTCTATAAATTATTTGATTTGTACTATTATTTAAAATATCATAATTAATAAATTATGGTAATTTCGGTGATTTTAATATCATGATTTAATAATGAATTTATAGCAAAATAAAACTCAAATACAAAAAAAAATCCTTAAAATGAGTACAACAAATAAAATGATAATTTCAGAAAATTAAAATTTCCAATATTTAAGCTTAAAAAAAGACACACAAAAATCGACGTACATGAAAAAGCTAAAAATTATAATTAAATTTTAACGCAAAAAACACAGTAAAAATAAAATATAATAAAAATATGATAAAAATTTAATTATTTTTTATATTTTGTGGTGCAGTAAAATATGGAAACATAATTAACAAAAAACACATAAATTATTTTAATGGTTTTTAGTTAAAATCTTAAATTATTATTTATTATAAATTTAAAATTTTATTTATTATGTTCATTGAAATTTGAATAATAAAAAAAAAATTATGATTATTTTGGTCAATGAATTAGTGTATATGTTGACATTGACATAAACCGAATCTGAATACATTAAATTGACACAACGAATTTGTACTTAAGGTGACAGATCTGTAGCTTTTGCTATGTAAGTTTAATAACTTATTAAATTTTATAACTAAACGTTGACAATATTATTTATGATATAATTTTATAATTTTTTTATCATTCGTAATTTATTTTTATCAGAATCTATGACATTTTCATATAATTTTCTCATACATAAATCAATTTCAAAAATTAAATTTCCTATGCGTCAGCGTATTTATACTATAACTCCAGAAATAAGAATCAGAATACAACCGTATTCGTAAACCATAGTTAACCGATAGTTTTTGACTAAACCGTAAGCAAACTGCACCAATATTTTAAAAATCTTATTAACCGGAACCGAATTATCGGTATTTTGCGGTTTTTTTTTATATTCCGGTTTTCAAACATTTTATGAAAACTTTAATGTGTACATAATTTGAAATTGAAATCAACAACAGTTCTCACTAAAACTTTCAACAATTGCTAAATTAATTTGGTTGCAACTCAGATCAGCATAGCGTCAATTTTTTGCGGTTTTAAAACTTATTTTATTCAATAAAGCAACTGATATAAGCAAACAAAATTTAGACTATGTTTTACTTTACAAAAGTATTCTAAAATATAAAATTGAAATAATTATATTAGCAATTATTGAAAGTTCTGAATCTGAATAAGTACAGTAAACTGAATTGAACCAGAATGAAATTATGTAATAAATAACCGGAACGTTTTAGCCAGTACATAAAGTATATTAAGAACCGAACCGTAAACCGGAACTATATTCTTACTGGTTCAGATCTCTGTTTAATTCATTGTTTATGACATATACACTAATTCAGGAACCCAGTTTTTTTTATATAATGTTTAAAATTCAATTTGTTATGCTATTAATTGAATTAAAATGTGCTAAAAATCCTAAAAAAAAATGTGTTTTTGGTTTGGTTAAAAAATGATTAAATAAATACCAAAATTGATTTCTACACATTTCATTATTTAATTATTATTTATATACAAATTAAATGATATATTATTTAATTAAAATAAAATTGGTTTCAATATTATTTCATTAAACTATTTTGTATTTTTATTAAATTGATATCAAAAAAAATATAAAACAAAATTACAAACACTGACGACAATGAATTAAAAAAATTAAAAAATTATTTGTGAATGCCAATAAACAATTTTTTTTATAAAAAAAAAAACCAAAATTATTGTCTAAAAATTACCAAATAAAATAATTAAATATTAAAATATTGACATACCTGGGATGGCACTGGATTTGTATCTAATGTATGTGCTGATATAACAACAGTTGTTGTTTTTTGTATTTTATCTTCATGATGTTCAGCTGGTGATTTTGGTGGCATTGTATGATCAGATAATGCTAATACTTCAGCTGCCCTTACAATATCTAAAACCTAATAATAATAAATTTAAAAAAAAAAATTATATAATTTCAATGAAATTTCTATTTTTAATTAATTATATTATTTTACCTTTTCTGGCATATTCTTTTCTTTACCAACACCAACACTAACTAAAGATTGTTCTGAGTTAACCAACGCAACATCTTTCGATGATAGTGGAACTCCTCCTAATGGTGATGTTGTTCGTATAGTATCATGTGTTGTTGGCTGTTGTCCAATAGTAACTGATGTTGGTATTGTCGTATTTGTTACTATTGGTATTGATGTTATTGGATCGTTGTTGTCTGGCTTTATTGGAGGGGATACTTCAGAATCCTAAAGATTTAAATTGAATAATAATATTTGTACAAAAATTAAATTATATTTTAATATTTACGTGTCTTAAGCGATGGCTTTCGTCATCGTCACGATCTAAACTCGATATACTTTGGCTTAATTCAGAACTTTCTGATGCTCTTGAACCTTTTGTTGTTGAAAAGAATTTTTTTAAGGTTTTAGTTATTTTTTTTTTCATTTAAATAACAAATTTATTATTATATATTTTAAATTAATTTAAAATAATTTTGGATAAAATCAAACTTAGAACATTTGTTACTATTGGTATTTAAATAAAATATTGGTATTTTAAATAAAAAATTTATCAATTTGGAATTCAATTCTATGGATTTCCTTAATATAAAATATGTTGGAATTATTATTTTTGACATTCTGTGTTCATAAAATTAATGAAATGGAATTGTATTAACAAAAATCACCATGTTTTTGAAAACTACGAATTATTACCAGGGTTTTTTTATGAATCAATATTATAATTTTCAAAAAAGTTTATATATTTTTTTCATATATTTAACATTTGCACTCAAATATATTAAACCCAACTGCGAGTAAAACATCAAAAATGTAGGTTTAAGTTAACCAAAGTTTAAATAAAAAAAATAAAGAAAAAAATGATTTTTTTTAAAATCAATTCAATTAAAATATTAAACTGCGTTTACTAATTCATATTGAAAAAAAAATGGCTCTTAAAATTACAATTATTCTTTATAAAATTATATTTATTTATTTTATTTACAGATCATTAAATTTTCTGTATACAATTTTAAAAATTACTTACTGCCATGTCGTGAATTAAAACCAGTACTCATACCACCAGCTGAACCAATTGAATGTATTAAATTCGATTTATCGTATCCTTTACAAACGAGTAAATGAATTTCATTACCAGCTGCTCTTAATGAATTAACAGCTTCTTGATGTGAAGCACCTAATAGTGAAGTACCATTTACTTCAAGTAGACGCATACCAACCTTTATTTAAAAAAAAAAATAAAAAAAAAATATTTCAACATTCATTAAAAGTAATTAAAATGAAAATACATGAAAAGAAAATATAAAAAAGATTTTTTTTATATTGCGTAGTTTTATTTCATTTCTTTTCATCGTATAAATATAAAAATTATATTTTATTTTTATTTACCTTTAGTCTACCATCACGTCTAGCAGCACCACTTGAATTTATTTTTGAAACAAATACACCTTCATCGGTTGGATCTACTGGATTACCACGTTGACCATTAAGTCCTCCTTTAATATGCATACCGAGACGTTCACCTTCAGTTTTCTGAATAAAGATATCCTAAAAAGAAAATTTAATGGAAAAATTTAAAAAAGAAATAAAACAATGAATTTTTTTTTTTAAGAGTCTATAGAGAAATCTGATAAAAATTAAAAGGTTTTTTTTTTATTTAGTAGAAGTAGTTCATTTAATTTATAAAGCAAGCAAATTTTTTCATGATACTTGGAATAAAAAGCATTTTTTTCTTAGGTATAAAATAAATTATAATAAAATATAAAATAAATTTTTGATGTACTAAAAATTACCAATTCTTACCTCAGTTTGAATGAAATCTACTTGGAATTGCTTGCAAAAAATTTTAATGAAGTAAAAATTGTAAAATAATTAAGCGTGATATTTGATTTAATAAAATGTTAATTAAAAAGCGTATTAAATATAAAAAAAAAAATGTCTTAAAACGAAAAATTAATTAGTGAAAATTTAAAATATCAGGATAAGTTACCGTAACTGTTATACTCTAGTATAACAGTTATATATAATTGAGTTTTAAATCCACAATTAATCTAAAAAAGAAGGTTGCTTATCATCTAAAATCATTAAATAAGATCCTCTGAGTGAATCCATTATCTGTATGGATTAGTGAGCGGAAAGATAGATTATTAAGAGAATATCAATTTCTTTAAGCACGCTTTCAATGCACTTTTTCTACATGCTGAGAAGTATTTTCACTATCCGTAATGGATAGTGAGTACACAAGTACACATAGACATACAGTTTAATTAATGATTCGCAACTACCTGCTTAGTAAAAGCGTTTTTAGAAACATAATGAAATTAAATATTATAAAAGTTAGCAATTGAAATATTAAGATTGGAAATAACTTGAATTAGTCTTTTCCGCGCCAAAAAAAATATTCATTAATTAATGTGCAAAAATAAAAACAGTGCGAATCAACAAATTACTACATCCTTCAGCTGTCATCTATTGACTCAGCTTTAATAAAGATCAAGTATAAGAGGCATAAATCAGCAGATTACCACCTGATTCGGGCTTCACAGTTCTGAAAAGGATTTTATATGCTCTCAACATACTAGTATACATACTAGTATAACAGTTACGGTAACTGTGACTTATTCGGGGGATTTAGAAAAATAATTGTAATTGGAGTCTGAAGATAAATGTTTTGTGGGTTCCTATCTAAATTCGAGTTCAGTCAAGGTTTTTTTAACTAAATTGTATTTTTATAATTATTATATAAAATAAGCAAATCAAACAATAAAATTCAAAATTTAAATAGTTTGTAACTAATACAGCTTTGCAATGTGCAATTACATTAATTATGACCTTAATATGTATTTACAAATTCATTTAACGTTTTCATATAATATTAATGATAATGATTTGGTATTGTCACTTTTAATAGACAAAATTAGAAGAAATTTAAGAAAATAAATTTTAGATGCTCTTAGGCCATAAACTTAAACTTAATTAGCTGCCAATTAGATAGGTGGTCAAAAATATTATAATTGAAAAGGTTACAAATATTGCAATTTATATGAAATTTTAAATGTTAATTTCATTATTTTAATAAAAATATATTTCAATAATTAAATTAATATGTATTTTAAAACAAGCGTCAAAAATTATTAATTATAAATTAACAATTGAGAAACCAATTAAATTGAAATAATGGTTTTAAAAGTTACCTGGAATCCAATTGGTAATGGATCATGTCGAATTTCTAATTTAATATCATCACCCGGTTTTAATAATTCCATTACAGCGTCTTGATGGGTTGCTTGTGAAACATCAGTTCCATTTACTGTTAATATTCTATCGCCCATACGAAGTTTACCACATTTAGCAGCAATTCCTTCAGGAACAATCTTAAATATTTAGAAAATATATTATAAGAAATTTATTACTAATAATAGAAATTTAATATATTAAATTTAACAAATAAATTGTGGTCTCCGGAGTCAATAAAATATTACTTTAATATTGTAATACCAAAAAAAAAATTATTTTTATATAGCAGTTGTTATGTATTTATGATTTGCGGATAATTAATCGAAAATAATTCACTCAATTCACAATTTACTGAATCACAATCACAAGTGAACTATAATGTAAATTTTCCGAATGCAAAATTTCAACTGAAAGTAATTGGACAAAATAAATTAAATTTGCTATCAGTCAATTCTTTCAGGCCTAAGGTAAATTTACAATTTACTGGAAAATCCGGTTAAATATATTTTTGATTTTGGTGAAATTGGTTACACTAAATTCCAAATTTCTGTTCATTTATAATTGATTAAATCTGTATTCGATAAATTGTGCATTTACACTTTCCATCAATTATCCGCGAATACTCATTTCTACAATAAATATAAAAATGCTTTTTTTTTCTTCATCACGACTCTATAAAATATTAGAACTTTCACGTGAACCTTCAACATTTTTATTTTTATATCCATTATTTTTACTGATTTAATTTTAAAAACTCCTCATTATCACCGGCAACTTTAATCCACAATCTTTTTAGAAAATAATAATATAAAAAATAAAATGTTTTTTATGTTTACTAACATGTGATATAAAAATTCCAGGATGTTGGGATCCAAATGGAACACATGAATGATCTGTACCACCAATTATACTAAAACCTAAAGATCCTTGATTTTTCGGTAGAATAACTTCCTAAAGAAATTAAAAATATACAAAAAAAAAAAAAATTTATAAATATTTTAATTATTACCATTATTATTTTTATTTAATTAGAGTTAAATAAATTTAAAATAAAAAATAAATAATTTTTTTTTTTAATAAAAATGATAAATTGTATTTTAATTATGTTTGACGTGTGTGTATGTGTGTGTGTGTTAACCAAATAAAATAAACATAAATAAACAAAAAAGTTAAGCTGTGCATGAAGTGAAATGAAAAGCGAAACATATTTTTTTTATATACATACATATAAATATATATACAAAAGAATTTATGGAAAAAGCTTTTAGATACAAATATTTATATAAATAAAATTATTATGAACAAAATTTTTGAAAAAATATATACAGAAAAAGCATTAATAAAAAAATTGTTTTATGGTGACGAGAATTAATTAACAATAAAAATTATTAAAAAAATGCAAAATATAAAATGATTGATAAAAAAATATTAATTATATTTACAAAATTATTATATATAATAAAACCATTTTTTAAGGATTTTCTTCACTACAATATACAAAGAAATTTTTTATTTACAATTCATTTCGATACTTTGTGACCGACCCATAATCAATATCAAAATTTCTATAAATTTTAATATTAATTATAAATTGATTTATTAACAAACTGATTATGAAATAATAAAAATAAAATAAAAATTAATTAAAGAAGATTTTCTATTATTTATATTTGATTTAAATTTTCCAAAGGTTTCAGTTAAATACAAAACTATGAGAATTTTCACAAAAATAATATGTGCATTTCAAATTTAAAAGAAATCAATCAAAAATTTGTTTATAATATTCAAATATAAATTTGATTTGATTCGAATTTAACTATAAATGGAAAAACTGTCATAGTAAATTTTCTATACAAATTTCACGATAAAAATCATGAAAAACTACTATAAAAAATTATTGGATAGATATTACAATATAAATAAATTTATTCTTTTAACTCTAAATCTCATTATTTAGTGGAAAATCTTAAACATTGAATCGTTCTTTATCATTGTGCCATCATCAATAATTTATAAAAGTTTCCGGTATTGGACATATAAATTTAAGTTATTTTCCCAGAACTTGCACATTTATTGCTTTCATTCCGACAGAAATATTTTTTTTAAGTATCTCTTTTATTTAAGTAATGCTATCTTTCCATAAATAAAATATCATTTAAATGTGCAATAATAATATTTAAAATTCCATTATTTATCTTATCTTCACAAAAAAAAAAAAGAAAAGATTTATTAAATTTAAAATATTTTCAACGAAATTCCTAAAAAAAATGGAAATTTATTTTATAAGATTCTTTTCTTGTAAATCCACTGAAAAGGATTTTTTTTTTACAAATATCCTGGATATTTTTGAATAATTTTATTTTTTAAATTTTTTTTATGCTTATTTTTGAAACATAGCAAATAATTGACAAAAGATAAATAATGACGACAATCATAATGTAAATAAAGTTGAATTTAATATTTGAATGGCAGAATTTTGAACAATTCTAAATGAACTTATTTTGAAATTATTTTTATCAGATTGAATAATCAGTTCTAATCTAAAAATAAATTTAGTTGTTTAACTAAATTTCTAATTTCAACATTTTTTTATGACAAATTTTTGGAATTTTTAAACATTTTTGTGACAAACGATGATAATGATCAAAATAATAGATAAGATATCAATACAGTTGAACTCCGATATCTTAAACTAAAAAAATATATTTAATAAATTAGTAAATTCCATTCCTTAAGTGATATTCACTCACACTATTTAAATTCGTAATTTCATTTTATATTTTTACATTTTATAATTATATTTTTTAACGATTTAATGGGAAATTCTAAATAAAATAAAATAATTTATTTAATATGTAAATCGAAATCGATACAGGAGCCAACGAATATTCAGTAAAAATCTGTAATTTAATCGATGGTAATCGGTAAAATTCCTGAAGATATTCAAAATTCACTAAATCATCTGTTACTTAACCATAATTTCGCTCAACTATTAGAAACGATTTATATAATCAATTTTATTCAATCCAGACTTATAACAACTATTAAACAGTAAAAGTTTTTCTCAAAAATCAATTATTTTATATTCCATTGTCCATTATAAAAATTCGACAGAAATAGCTACAAAAATACATCGATTTTCATGGAAAACTCCATCAGTATGACTTGTAAGTTGTAAGGCATTTATTTAGTCAATTTATAAAATGTTTGATGTCTTTGAACATTAACAATTTAATTGAATTCCAAGTACGATTTTTATATGCTACACTGAATCAGAATAATATTAGTTACGATTCTTTTTAGATCGATCGATTTCTAGATATGCAAATCCATCAGTAAAATTTACGTAAATAAACCAATTAACAAAAAAACTAAGTGACACAAACTAAATTTAAAAAATAAAATAAAAATGGAACTACAAAATTATTATATTTAAACAAAATATTTAATTTAAATTCAAATAAAATATTATAGCATGCAAAATTAATTTCAAACTAATTACTAAAAACCAATAAAATTAGTATAATTAAGAAAAATTAATTTAAACGTGCAATTTAATTTAAAAAAGAAAAAAATTAATTTAAATTAATAATCCAAAAAAAAAAAACAATAATAAAATCTTTTCTACTTTAAAATTAAAACTAAAACTAAAAACTAAAATAATTTTTTACACTCAAATTAATTTTCAAAAAAAAGAAAATGTAATTTATTAATTAATTATTTATAAATAAATGTCAAAATTTTGTGCAGCGAATTTTTTAATTAAATTAAAATTTAACAAAAAAAAAAATTAAAATTAAAATGAAATTAAAAATAATTTAAAAAATTAAAATGTTTTCTATGTTTTTTTTTTAGATGACAAGAAGTGCTTTTTTTAAAAATTGATTTTAGAGTTTAGAAACAGCAGCCATTTTATTGGTAGTAATCACCTCAGATATTAATGGTTCCTGTAAATGATTATCTGTTATTCGTGTCATTACAGTTTCCGTAAATGTAGATTTTGTTATTGTTTCAGTAATACGACCTAATTCGGTTGGTGCTGGTGGTAACATTGGTAAATCTGGTACAGCTTTATTAACAGTAACAACAACTGAAGCTGAATTACCAGCAGTTGTATTATTATTATTATTATTATTATTTAAATTATTATTACCACCACCATTCTGATTGACATCATTATTATTATTAATATTTTTCTCAACATGTACATGATGTTGACTACCACCGCTCAAAAAATGAGCTGGTATCATTGCTTGGAAATCATCACTTGTTAATGGTCTCGGTTGCGGTTGATTTTGATTTACCTGTTAGTATATAATAATAAAATTCGAATAATACAATAAACAAGGAAAATAAAAATAAAATTAACAAATTAATATTTAAAAATAACAACAACAAAAAATTATTAATTTAATATTACAATAATTTAAGAACTTTTAAATAATTCCAATAATTTTAAAATTTTGGTTTTGTTTTTTTTGAATAGTGTTAGAAATTGCAAAGGTTTTACAGCGCTTTAAATAAAAATGATTGGTCTAAAACACTAATTGGTATTTGAACCAGTTCATTATGTGTATGATTCAGTGTAACTGGTAATTGAAGTAGTTACCCAATAATTTTCTAAATACAAATTAACATTTAATTTTCTTAATTATAATTATAAGTGTCGAAAATAGTTTCGTATATGAATTTTCCACAGTCGTATAATTCTTGCATTTCCATACTTTCTGTTTAGTTTACTTTAAAGTCCAAATTAATGTCTACATCAGAAATTAAACGTTTACCGATCTGTATTTAAATATCATATTTAGGTTTATTTTCATGATTATACTACATTCAAAAACTTTATTAAATTATCTGCTGTTCTTTTCGCACATGTAATAGTTCTCATAAGAAATACAATTATCTCACTTTTTCATTACTAAACTGACAAAACCAATCAATTTAACTGCTACACTTTTATGCAATGATTAAAAATTATCAAGGAAGGATTTTGTTTTTTAATATTCCTAATTTTTCCCTCTTTTAATATTAAAATATCACTTATTTTCAAAGATCGCTAATGTTGGTGACAAATATACCGCTTTTATTTGCTGAATTTTCGCACGTATGAAAATTCTCATAAGAAAATTATCTGTTTTCTCATTTTCGATAATATTAACTCATTAAAATCAGACTTAATAAAATTAGGTAATTCAAGTAAAATTTGTGTACTATTTTAAATGTGAAATTGAAATTTTATACTGCAAAAGAAATTTAAGACTTCAAAAATTATATATTAAATAAATGGTTATAATTAATATAAAATTATCAAAAATATAAATAATTAGTTAATAATATAATTTTTTATATTCTTCAATTTTCCAATATATTTTTTTTTTTTCATTTTCCAAGTTTAATTTAAAATTTCTCTTAAAATACTTTAATTTATAATATTCAAAATTGATTTTATTATTGCCCTTTTCTATTAATTCAAAATTTCGAGCAAATAATTTAAAATATTTATTTAGTAATAATCAAATATTTTTACTATATTTTTGATTTGCAAACTTATATAAATTTTGATATTTTGCATTCATCATAGAAAAATAAAAGTTTACAGGAAAAATAGTTATAGGAAAAACATAACAAATAAAAATAATAGAGAAAATTTTGTAAACAAATAATAATAAAAACTAAAATAGAACAAAATAAATTAATTTTTTTCAATAGGTTAGATAACATAAAAAATAGATTTTTTTTTAATTAAATGAAAACCTGCGGATTTTGAATAAACAAACATTTCGTTTTTTGATAATACATATTTTAATTAATAATAAATCATTGAAATTTTTATGAATAAATACTTTTCGACAAACAAAAAACACAAAAATAATACAAAACAATAACAAAAAAAAAACATAATTAATTTATGCAATTATAATTTAAAAAAATAATAATAATTTCAAAAAGTAATTCATAGTAAACACAACATGCATAAATTAAAAATTTATGCTTCAATAAAATATGTCTACAATTAAATTATATTTAGAATAAATAAATAAATAATTTTAATAAAATTGTATTGAAGAAATCATAATTTATAATAAAACTTACCTTTCTGTCAGCTTTTAAATAATTGCGCAATTCAAAATGATTGACAGTTGTTGACTAAATTTACTTACCTTTTTTTTAAAAATTATTAATTATGCTTGAATAAATAAATTAAATGTAAAGAAAAAATTAAGAATAAATCTAAATTTAACAGAAATTTTAAAATTTAGTTTGCTTTTAAGATAATTTCCAGTATAGTTAAAATATTTAACTATACATAAATTCTGAAATTTAAACATTTCGTATTAAAATTAAATTTATATTAAATAGATTAATTAATTTGTGTCCGGTGGAATTATAGAAAAATTAACCTAATCCATTTCTTTCATCTCTTCCAATCGAAAGTAAATTTTTATATAAATTTTAATTTTTAAAACGATTTCGCAACAGAACTGTCATTAGCAGTAATGTTCTTTAGGGTATTACAAATTTTTGAAAAATATTAATTTCATAATTTATAAAATATATTAATTCTGGGTGGACTCTCAATATACGCAACGGCAACGCAATACAATACAAGCATTTCCAATGGTGTTATAGACATTCGCGAAATTATGTTAATGCGTTTATGACATAAAAAAGCTGATTTTAATTTTTTTTTTAGTTTAGAGCAGTGGTTCCCAAAGCGTGGGTCGCAACCCACTGCTGGGTCATGAACTGATTCAATGTGCATCGACAAAAATATTATTATTTAGTTATTCGTATTAATTTACTTTTAAAAATTGATACAATATTGTTTGTCGGTACAAAATTCATATCCAATTTTACACACTGCAGCTTTGAAAGTATTATGTACTTCCATTCACAACGACTTGAAGTTGCATTTTCAGCAATGTTTGCATTAAATAATAAAAATAGCAATAAATTACAATTATCAAACTCACTTCGCCTGAAATAACTAATACAAAAATAGAAAACGAGCACATTCATCTCATTAATTAGTTATTTCAGTTTTTACTTTTTTGCATTTTACTTTTTCTACAGATGGGTCGCGAGAACCTTACGGTTTTATTTAGTGGGTTGCTACTGGTAAAAGTTTAAGAACCCCTGGTCTAGAGATTAATTATTGTATATATTTTTAACAAAATTGTAATTAATTATTTGTTAATTGTTATTTATTAGTATGATTTTTAGTTGTCAAATTTCAATCGAACACGATAATTTAAGCATGATTGATTTCGTTCAATTTTTCGATTTTTTCTGCTTTACGAATGTTTGCGATATATTTATCTACAACTACAACCCTAAATATTTTGTATGATTGAAACATTTTTTGACAGTGCAATGTAGCGCGTTGCTGTTGCGTATATTGAGAATAACTGAGGTATAAAAGAATTTAAAATTATAATATTTTTTAATAAAGATATTAAAAAATATTTTAAATGCTTGACTGCTACGAATTGTCTATACCACGAGCGAGACTCAAGCTAGAAATTGTAAAACATTACTAATAAAATCCAAATAAAGAAAGAAATTGTAAAAGAAATTGAAAATAATAAAATTTAAATTTAAATTTTAACTTTATACTTCTATTCAAAAATCATTTCTTACTTTAGATAGAATACTTTGAAAATTCTTATATAAATTTAATGTTTCTTATATAAATTTAATGTTTTATGAGTTTTAAAAGAATCAAAGTCTATAAAAAAAAATTATATCAAAAGAAAAACTTTTAAATTATTTTCATTCTTTACAAAATCATTTTTGATTATGTACTTTTCTTTAGCAACTAATACAAATCTTATTTTAAAAAAAAAAATCACAAATTCAATTTTTATATACTTGTTAAAACTTACCTTTTCAAATTCCAATGTAGAAAATATTTAATTTTTTTATTTTCTTACAGAGATTTTATTACAATTTCTACTATTTGAGAATTTAAATTTTCTTCATTTTGTTGGTCCCTTAAAAAACTATTAAAAATTATGATTTCTTCAAGTTAAAAAAAAAAATGTCAATTCAATTTAAATAAAATATTCAAATTAAAAAGAAAAGTCTCTAATTGACAACAAACAACGAACATGTAATAAAATTAGCCTAGCAAAAATAAAAATCTGTATTTTTTTTTTTTAAATATTGCAAGAATTTGTGAAACATTTACGAAATAAAATATAATATTTCAAAAAATGAAATATTTCAAAAATATGAAATTTAATATTACATATATATAAAAACAAATTCTCACCTGAATTTCAGGATCATTTTGTTGACCATTTCCATTTTGAGGTAATTGTTGCTGTTGTTCTCCACTACCAATAAATTGTTGATCATTTGGAATGCCTGTAGTTGAATTTGTTCGTCGTGGAGCTGGAATTGGTTGATTAACAGTTGTTGTTGGACCAGCAATTGTACCTATGCCACTATTAGTTGTAGTATATGTTGGTGTTTGGGTAGTTGGTATTAAAGTTATTGGTAAATTTGTATTTGTTGGTGTTATTATATTTCGATTTATTATTGAATTTTGTAATTGATGTTGTGCTTGGATTTGTGATATCGGTTCATATTGCTGTTTACCAAAACCATTTGTTTTAGGTTCAATTACTTGTGATTGTTGCTGTATTGTATTTGCAGTTGTAATTGGTCCCACCGTTGATGATATATTCTTATTTGTATCATAAACTGGTGGTGGTGATGTTATATATTTGTTGGAATCATCTATTAAATCACCGATTGAACGTTTAAAACCTTATTTTTTAAGTATATAATTCGGTTTGTAGTTGTAAGATGGAAGAGAAATATTGGATTTTTTTTTTTAGGAAAAACTTTCATTAATTAAATTTTAATAATTGCCAAAACTAATTGTAATAAGCCAAAAAAATGTTGTTAATTGTGCAATTTTTTAATGGATGCAGTGAATCAAAATCTATTTATATATTTTTGTTAGTTTTATATTTTAGTTAGTTATTTGGAAATTCAAATTTGATAAGAGAATTTTGAAAGATTCGTAACTAAATTATGTGATTAAATAGCACAAATCTACGAAATCTTCCAAACAAAATCAAAACTTCTCGAAAAAAAATATTTTATGTTAATCAATTTTTTCAATAATACAAAAATTTTTCCAAAAAGAAAAAATAGCAATAAACCCAAAAACTAGTGAATAAAAAATTGTATAGTAAATTACCAGGACGATTTGCCATATAACCAGATGGACTTAATGATGAAAATACTGATGGACTTCTTGGACTAGGTGGTGGTTCTAATGGACCACGTATTTCACGTTGTAATACAAAACGTACAAAACGTTGATGATCTGTTAATGCTTGTACAGCTGTATCATGTGGTGCTGATGTCATATCAACACCATTTATCTAGAAAACAAAAAAATATATATGAAAAAATTTACAAAGTTTTCAAATCAATAAATACTTAAATAAATACAATTTTCTGTAAATATTTATATTTCTATTACTTATTGTATTTTTATTACTTACAGCTAAAACACGATCACCAACCATAATTTTACCATCACGATGTGCTAAACCACCATCTGTAATACGTGATATAAATATACCATCACAGCCATCCTTAAATGGTGGTGAACCTTTACCACCAACAATACTAAAACCTAAACCTTGTCCAATTTGATCACGAATTAATGTTGCATGTAAGGTTTTTTTGTGTACAACAGGATCTTGTATTAAATATTGCTTTAAATAATAATATATACATGAAAAATTAATTATATTTAAAAAATAAAAATAAAAAATAAATAAAACCCAAAAATAAAAAATAAAAAAAAAATTTATTTACAATATTTTTGAAATTTATTTTCTACTAAAATAAACAAATAACAAAAATAACAACACTACAATAATAATAATAATAATAATAATAATTTTGTTAACAATAATTTATAATAAAAATAATAAAAAGAAAACAGATTTTTCATTTGATTTCTCTTAAAATGAAAATTAATTTTTCATAAATTTCATTTATTATATTACCTTGCCATTTTCTAAAATTCCATTTGTACCAATCACTTGTTGTTGTTGTTGGTTATTTGGTTGGTCTAGTGATGGTAATTCATCAGATAAAGTAAATATATTTTGTTGTTGTTGATGATGTTGTTGTACTGGTACTGTTGTAGTATGTGCACTAGTTTGTGATAATATTTCAATTGGTGGAGGAATTATTTTTGTTGTTTGCTGATTATAATCGGAATGATGTTGAAGATGTTGTTCTGGTTGATGTAATTGCTGTTGCTGTTGTGGATGATATGAATAACTTGATTGTATAGTATTACTTGGTGCACCACTTGCAACTGATATCTATAATTAAATATAAATAATTAATTTTAAATATTATGCAGTACAAAAGACGAATGACCAAATACAGTACAAAGAAATGGAATAAAACGAACCAATGTCTGCAAAAGGCATTCAAAAGAAGAAACTTTTAAGGGGTAATACAGAACGAAGAACATCTATTAACGGTATTGGAAGAAGCTAGAATATTATAAATACAATATTTGAAGTGGTTAGCTCGAGGAAAAATTGTTTAGACCAAATTCCTGTCATTTGAAAACAAAAATAACAACAAAAACAATCATTGATTTTCCACGAAAATGGATTTCTAGAAAAATGATTTACGTGCTATACTAACAATGAAAAGGTGAGGTTAATTGAAATTTAAGACTTTATTTTTAATTGTCAATTATTGTTTATTCTATGAAATACTTTTCTAGAAATAGTTTTTCTTGTGAATTCTTTTCCGCAGTCTAATATTTTGTATTCCTGTCAATTATTTTACTAAGAAAATTCATTAATATTATATAATAATTACCTGTGATACAGAACCATCTTCACTAAATACAGGATGACCAATTAATTTTGTTACTTCCCTAGATATATATAATACCAATACAGCACCACATGCTTTTAATACTTCAACAGCTTCATAATGATCAACATCAATTACAGATATACCATTTACTTTTAATACTTTATCACCAACTTTTAAACCAGCTAAATCAGCTGGACCACCTTCTGTAACACGTGATATAAATATACCTTCATCATCACCTTTAAATGGTGTTGATCCTTTACCACCAGCTATACTTAAACCTAAACCAGCTGATGTTCGTTCAATATGAATTTCATATTGTTCACGTCGTAATTCAGTGACACCATCTAACGTATCTATAAAAAAAAATGAAAAATAAAAAAATATATTTAAATAAAATTATTAAATTTAATAAAAACTTTATAGAGAAACTTTTAAAAGTATACATCAAGAAAAATTATTATTGTTTTTTTATTATTTTAAAAAATAATATCCTTTTTTTTATGACGTCTCATTTATTTTCTTACCATTTTTATAATAATTTTGATCTTTTTCTCTTGTCGTTATTATACGTACAAATTTTTTATTAGTATTATTATTTGATTTTTTTAATGAATTATATGGACTTTTATTTGATAATGAACTTCTTAAACTACCAGTATTTATACTTGATGTATTTGAATTACGACGTTGAATTCGATTTAATGATGAATTTGGTGATATACGACGTGGTACCGAGTTACGACCTTCTTTAATTTTTAATTTTATATTAAACATTTTTATTTCACTGAATGAAAATCTTTAGAAATAATGTAATTTTTTATTTTTTTATTTTTTTAATAATGATTTCGAAATGGATTTTTATTTTATGTTGGATTTCTTTAAAATCTTATCTACATGACATAATTTGCAGTTGAAAATAATAATAATACAAAAACATAGAATTTCGTACTGTGGAGAGCTATAAGATTCAGAATAAAAGAAATAAATGTAATTTTGTTTTGTTATATTTTTGAACTCTTATCTTTAGTTCATTTTTGCAATTTTTTTTTTTTTTTTATATTAAAAAAAGGATATTTTTATTATAAAAGAAAAGTTTTTTTTTTTGTTAGATTTTATGTAGTTTTTGTTTAAAGTAATTTTTGGTATAAGTTCACAATGAAAATCGATTTTTCAATTACATAGTTAATATAAAATTTTTTTAATAAGACTTTTAATAACTTACAAATAAATATTTGGAAAAACTATAATTAAGTGTATATAAGACAAATTAAAGTATGGACCACTGTGGCTATGTTGTTATATTGAAATAATATGGACCACTACAAATTTCAATGATAAATATTGAATTTCATTGTAAATATTATAAAAAAAAACTGTTATACTACGTTAGATTAGGTTAGAGCGATGACATTAGCCCAAGCATATATCACTTAAAGATGCGTTGAGTTATTTGTCGAGTTGTTTGAAATAAGATTGAAGAATTGCGTACTATACGCAAAATTCGGAATCATGCTATTAAGGACTTTGCACATGATACGCGAACTGCGAATTGCGAAGAAATCAATTGTTCCATGTTTAATTAATTTTTTTTAAATAAATTTCTTAAATAAAATGCTTAAAATTAATTAATATACATAATGTTATCAAAAAAATTTTAATAATTTTATGAAATTTATGAAAATAAACTATTTTATTTTATTTTCTGCGAAATGAAATGTCCAGTCGCGAACTGTCAACAATTATTCGCGATCCACTCGCAATCCACATTTTTGCGAATAATAAATTCGCTCGTTGTTAACCTCAAATTTGTAGATGCTCAATGGTTTCTTATTGTTCCCGTTCCTTGCAGTTCCAGCAAAGTGTACTACTTGTCAATCTTGAATCTCACAGCATACTTGTCGGTTAAGCATTGTCCGGTCATGAAATAAATTCTGATTTTATCTCCAGAATTTGTATTTTAAATGGACAGATTTGTAAGAAAATATAAATTTACAATAAAATTATATTTAAAAGAAACAAAAATTATTATAACTTTTTGCAGATATTTTCCTTTGATTTAGAAATATCAAATTTTTATCCTGATTTGACTTTTAAAATTTTACTTGAATTTATAATTTTTGTTATAATTTTATTTTAATTAATTTGCTTGAATTTTTCGGTAAATTAACATTTTTTTGTGTGGGAAATTGTTGGTCGGGTCGAGAATATAAAGCAAATATTTTGTTTGAAATTTACAAAAATTATATTCGACAATATGTAATTAAATTAAGTAACAGAACACCCAATGGGCCATTTTAGCTTTAGGCAATAAAAGAAAAGCATCAAAACAAAAAATAAGTGTATTAAAAAATTTGTGATTTTGACAGGAATAAATTTTTTTTATTATTACAAAAACGCCAATTTTACTTTTTACAAAATTATAAAAATTGTAGGTGTATTTTTAAATAATATTTTCAATTTCGAAATTTTTTGTGTTGGTGGTTTATATGATTTAACAGGAAATACGCATTAAAGTAAATATTTAAAAAAAAAAAAAAATTTAGGTAAGTCTTTAAATATTGTTTTTAACCGTTTCACGATAACTTAACACCAACGCATAATTCTGATTGCGGTTTAATAAGATTTTACTATAGTAAATAAATATTATTTTATTAAATAGTCCTGTTCAGGATATATAATCCTAGGGAATAGAATTTATGGAACATTTACAGCAGTCCCTTTAAATCTATAGCCAAATTCCAATTTATATTAACCTAGCAAAAATCTTCAGAACCTAAAATATGTAAATAAATTTAGAAAATGGTTAAATTCGGTTTTATAGTTTTATAAAACAAATTTCTTGTATGAGCGATTTTATACAATTTCCAATAATGATAGTTATACTGGCACTTAACAAACTTCTTCTTCGTTCTGTTACTGGGCTGAACAAAATTTGAACATTCAGATAAAGTATTGACTGTCAATTCTACTAAACTAATATTTCGTTTTGAGTGGGATAATTAAACCCTCACGAGGATAAAGTTGACATGAATATTCTAGGTAGACACAGAAGAGAAGTGCGTACCTCGACCGACACCTAATTGAGAGAATACACATAAGAGAAATATTATTTTAGTCGTAACAACCATATCGCCATTAACAAAAAAAGATGATTTACAAAAATATAATCTTTTTTAACTGACATTTTGACTAAGCATAAAAACTTATGAAATTCTATTTTTAGAAATATCCTTTTCAAGATTTATTTTTTTTAAATATATTAAACAATAGCATTTTTTAACAGCTGCTAATCAAATAAAAATTCTTTTATTATCGAATATATTCAAAAAACATGTTTATAGTCATTTTGAAATAAAAAATAAAACATATATGTACATAGAATTTATTGGTAAAGTTATAAATGCCGACTAAGAAAATAAAAATACTGAGTTGAAAATGTCAATTACAATATAAATACCGAAGCACAAAATATCGACTTATGAAAAATCATGCAATTAAAATTATCGAATGTAGAAACTGACAAAATGTCGACAATAATTTATTTCGTAACATCGTAAAATACGCTTTATATATTTTATATATATTTTATTTCAGAGCTAGACTGAGAAAATATTAACTGATCCAGGGTATGCGCAAAATTATAAACTTTAGAAAATATTATATTTTCTCAGTCGATAATTTTTAAACCGATATTTGCTCAGTAGACGTTATGTCCTTTTACCCATAACAAAATCATATAAACTGTCAAAAAAAATATAAAAAAATTATTACTTAACTTCCCAGTAAAATCGTAGAATTTTTCCATGAAAAGTTTTTCTTTATAACACATCATTAAATACATATAAAAAAAAGAAAAGCTTTTTTATTTTACTTTTTTTTTATGATATAATAATAAATCATAAAAACTGAATTGAAAAAAAAGTTTTTTAAAACCACACACACATACACAAAAAAAAGTAATAAAACAATTGCTTATTGTCCCGCCCACTTAATTCACCCTGTAAAATAAAAAGTATCTCATCATAAGCGTAAAAACTTCATTAAAAAGTTTTATTTTTGATAGAAAATATTTTTAAGTTTAATAAATTTTTATTAAAATTTATAATACTGCCCATACACTATTCAATATTACCACACACTATACAACTTTTAAGCACACAACAAAGAGCAACAACAACTTTTTTAATACAACTGTCAAACAAATGTTTGAATAAAAGCTTTGTTAAAAAAAAAAGTAATTTTAATTTAATATATTTAATTATTTGAAGAATAATACAAACTCAAAATTATTTAATAGAATTAATGACAATTTTGGTAACTAAAACATATGCTTTTGACATAAAACATCAATAAACGTCATTTTGGTTTTGCACAACTTATACCATACAATATACAATCATCAAACCAATGGCCCCGCTCAAAAAACTTGGATTTTTTTTTTGATATTTTTCCAACCGATTGTCAACCATCAAAATGGTTGAAAAACAAATTGTACAATCAAATTGGATAATGTATGGACAGCATAATAAATATAAAAATATTGAAAATAAAAATATGTTAAAATTATTATGACTTTTTATAATCGGTCAAGGTATTTTTATGCTGACAAAAAGTTTCATAAAAAAAAATGGTGAATTTTTTTGTTATGTGAATTTTCAAAAAACTCGTACTTTTTACGAAAATACGGTAATTAATGTTAATTGATAAAAACAACAACAACAATAACACCTAAAATAAAATTAATATTTTTTTTTTTTTTTGGTTAATTGTTGTGGGTTATAAAAATTATGTGTAAAGTCAATTCCGTCAATTATGTTAATATTATTTTCAATGTCTAACAGAGACGAGACCTTAAGTCGCACGTTTATTATGTTACACAAATTATTGTGTTTTGTTATCACCAGTAGTAATGAGACTGAATTTTTAATTATTGTGAAATTTATTTGATTAAATTATTTATTTTTTGTATAAATTAATCGAAAATGACTTATAAGATTACCCAGAATTTTGTTTATTTGTAATGAAAGTATATAATTCAAATTTTATAGCTGTTTCTGTAAATCTAATCGCTGATTATATATAGGGACTTAAAAAAATAGATAATTTCTTGTAATAAATAAATTCAATTTTCTGGACTTATGACAAATTATTTCTTAGTACAAAAAGTATTATTCATACAAAAATTCATATTACAATAAATGTTTGGTTATTTCTACTATTTCTAACCCAACCTTTTTCAAAGAAAACATAATGGTTCAGCAAACGATTCCTATGTAGCTTCCCAGCCCAAACAACTTAATTGATTAGCTCTAAAAACTTATAATTATGCTTAAGAAATTATCCGACCACGAGCAACAGTTTTTACAAACTGAATGATAAATCATGTCTTATGATATTTTTTGTCTGTTATCGCTTATTCTACTGATCTATAAGAGAAAAATATAAGTACATGTTCAGATTGACGCTATTAACTGTGCTGGAAGCTTTTTATATGCCAAAAACCTGCATACATATATATTTATTAAGTGTGTGCAGAGAGTGGAGCAAAGCTGTTTGGAAAACAGATTTTGAATCGCAATACTATATTAAAATATCCTGTACAATTTTTGGTAATGAGCAATTTGCAATTTATATTATTTATTTATTTTTAAAATGGTGTTTGCAAGTGAAGTTTTAACATTATTTTTTACTAGAGTTCCTTTGTGATACCAAAGAAATGAAATTTACTGAATCGTCTGCTAATTGAGAAAAATTGTAGGATTAAATTATGCAACACAAAACAAAACTTTTCGAGTATCTAAAAGTTATAATTGCCACACTCTACGTTATGCTACCAGCTTCCAGCACCGCTCAGCTTCACTATGAACGTGCTCTCTAAAGCAACATCATTGGAAATTTAAAAATTTATCCCCATAGATTTTATTCCTCTAATGTTTTCTAAGTTACAAGCAATACACCACAAAATGGTTTATATTTATAAATAATTATTCTATTTTCAATTCGATTTTGGTACAAAAAAGACTTGTGTTTGGCATTACTGAATATCCAGACTCTAAACCCATTACAAAAAAGTAAATTTTTTAAAAAATGTACAAAATTTGATCCTAATAAATAATATTTTTCAAAATTTCCATCCATAAATAATTGTAATTACTTTATTAACAATTTCTTCTCTTCACAAATAACTAAACTATTTGTTTAATATTAATCGTTGTTAAAACCAAGCAATTATTTTAAAATTTCTATTTATTCAAAATGTAATCTATTCAAAAATTCACAAAATCACAAAATTAAAAAATTCAATTTTTATAGAAATTATAATTTCAACTTAAATATGGTCGCACTTGTACTTGAACTATACAAAACTAATTCTATTAGATTTTAAAATGACGTCTACACTATATAAAATAGAAGTTTTTGAAAAATCCTTTTCCACAAGGGACCAACAATAATAATTATAAAACTGATTATTCTGGGTAAGATTTTTTATATTATGAAATTTATCTTTTCTTGTACAATGATTTTTTTTTAAATTTTTGGTGTTTTTTATATCCACAATTTTCTTATAAAATGATTTTTTTTTTTTAAAAATTCATTAATTTCTAAATCTACATAATTTTTATTCCTTGTTCTTTCATCATCATTTTTTTTTTTGAAATTATCATCTCCAAATGGAATTATAAAAAAAATGAACAAATTTTGTTGCCTTCTTCAAAATTTGTTGTTAGAAGTGTTTTTTTTTATACAAAATTTACTTTTCATAATAAAATATATAAGTGTACTAAATATATGTAACAATTTTATGTAATTCAACAACACCAGTAAAATAAATAAAAAAAAAACCATCCCAAAACACAACATATACAGGTAAATCTACTCTTGTGTTTACACCTGTTGCCTCTGCACACAACAAAAACAAATTTTACAACACAAAAAAAAAAAATAATAATAATGAAATTTCCATATATAAAATTACAATTTGGTTGACTGGGTTGGCAATTTTCTTTTTTATTTTCACATTTTACCTTTCTATCATTCATAAAAAAAAAAAATATATACAGAAAACTTCAAAAATTTGCCATATATAAATTTTCATTTTTTGAGGAAAACTTTATGGCACTTTGAGTGTTTCGAAATAAATAACAAAAAAAAAAATATTTTTTTAAGGAAATTTCTTATACAAAAATTTATTTAAAAAAAATGTTTTCTGTTAAAAAAATAAATAAATAAAAATTGTTTCTGTAGCTTTAGTAAACTTTTGTATAGAATGTTAAAGTTTCTTAAGGACTAATAAAGAATAGAGGACATCTTTGTGTTGTTGAAAAGTGTATCTTTTAGTTGGAGTACGAGCCAGGAGTGATGATTTTTTTTTTTATTTGAAATATAATAGAAATTAAATTTAAATAATAATTTTTATATATTTTTAGGAATTTCATTTACTTCATATTTATTTTAATAAACTGCTTTACATAGTTTAGTTGTGACCTTTTTTTTTAAAATAAATTTATTATATTTTGATAAATATTTCATAAACAAAAAAAATTACATAAAAAATACATAAATAATAATAAATTTTAATCCAATTATTTGCTTGAAAGCATGTTGATTTTTAGGAATATAATAGTACAAAATTTATTAAGCATTAACTATTGCCGGCCTGTTTGTTCGTCTATTATCGATTATTGTGTGGATCTAGAGTGGCTAGGTAAAAGAAAATACTTGGTATTTTATTAGCAATATGGACCCTGAATCCTTTCGTATTTTATATGTTTTCTATTTTCAGAAAAAAAAAAAAATTCCAAAACTCTTATTTGAAAAATGTAGAAAACTACTGCCCAGGTTGGAAATTAAATCTGTCAATTTAATAATTTTACGAATAATTGTGGAAAAACTATAAAGTGTTGCTCAAATCAATTTTTCCTCACATTTCCAAGGATGAAGTTTCGAAAATTTTGAGAACATTTGCTTTGTGACCAAATGCACATCAACGCCTTTAGCGTTGTTAAGTTGAGTCAAAATCTGAAATTTTGTATATAGATGCGCTATTTTTCCAAAGTTTTAACAATCTACTAGTTTAAGGTTAACCCTAGTTTAACAGCTTTTATTATAAATTTCATAATTATCTGGGTTAGTAAAAATATAATCAATAAAATGATGGAAATTATAACATCCGGAAAAAAATTTAATTTGTTGACATATTTATTATTGTTATTTAGAAAATTTGAAAATTAAAATTGTTTTTTATAAATCAATTTTACTAATTTGAATAAAATATATAATAAAATTTAAATGTAATTATAGAAACTTGAATAGAGACCGTCGAATTAATATAGAAACTTTATAATAATTCGTCTTTTGTGATAAACTATAATTAGTAAATGAAAAAAAGTTTTCATTAATTTTATTATACCATGTAAGCATAGAAAATGTAAATTTTTAATTATCAGGAAGACTATAATTATATTAACAAAATATTTTTCTTATTTTTAAACACTTAAAAATTCTCAATTACGCATTGCTTAATTTATTTACAAAATTTCGATATACAAAACTCTAGGCTAATAATTAGAAGTTATATAAAAAAATATGACGTGAAAGAAATAAAATCGCTTACATAACTTAATTTTGATATAGCACTTGCTAAAGAACTGGAGGAAACTAGTAGGAACTGTGAGGAACTGCGAGTAACCGGAAACTTTATTTTTACTAACAATCTTAGCATGAACTATACCAGAAACCGGAAGACCTTTTAAAATAAAACATTAAGAAAATCCTTTGATTTTAACAAATACTCAGTTTATGAAATTCAACATGAATCATTATAATTATTGCTGGCAATACAATGTTCTCTATGACGACACTCTTATATAAAAATGCAAATGAAAAAACTAATTATATTATTGTCACTAAAAATAAATGTAAATTAAAATTAATTTGAAATTAATTTAAAAAAATCAAAATAATTCATATTTCTACACTCAATTAATTTTATCCAGTTTAAAAAAAAAAAAAGTTTTTAAACGTTTTTGTACTAAACGGTTTAATTTAAATTTTATGTTGCCAATAAATACTTGAAAACATAAAAACTATAAAAATTTTATATCTAATAAACATTTTTTTTATGGTTAGGACAAGTTAAATATCTAAAAATGAAATAGTTTTTTTTTTTTTTGTTTATGCGAAAAATGAAATCTATTAAAATTTTCAAAAAGTTCAAAACTATAAAATTTATTTACCATATCAAAACCAAAAACAAAAAAAGAAAAAAACCGAGTAAAAACTTTTCATAAAACTACATAATAAAAATTTCCTTTTATAGACTCTATTAAACAAAAAAATAACATTAGCTCAGTGGTATTATGACAAAAGCAGAAGATTTCCTTATGCTCTCATTATAATATCAATTAGCATAAAAAGAAAGTTTGTTTATAATTATAAACATAAAAAGTTTTTTATTTTTTATTTCAAATTTAAAAAAATTCTGTTGTTTTTCTGGTTTATCTCTAAAATATAGTACATCAATGTATCTCTAAGAACAATCTTTATGAATAAATTGTAGAATTATGTACAAAAAAAAACCTTCACAAATAAAAAATATTATTCAAAAATAAATAAAAAAAAAAAAAAAATTCCTTTTATATTCTAAGTTAAAGGCCTGTACGGAAGTCGAGTGAAATGAAATTTTAACGCGATCTCCAAAGCTCTCCAAAGTCTCCGGTGAAATAGTCGTGAAAAAGTTGTGAAAAATAGACAGGTTAATTTGACATTTTGATAATTCAAATATTTTGATAATTCAAATTTTGTTTACGTTTATAAATTATTTAAAATTTAAATTTGACTTAAAAATCAAATTTGAGCAAATTTAAAAATCAAATTTAAATTATTGAAAAAAAAAATGTAAATGTCACAATTTCATCGTGAAATAATGTTCAGAACATTATTTCGCTATGAAAAATAATTGTAGACTTTTTGTGCTCCATCTGTTGTAAAAAAAAAAATCATTTTTTATCACAACTTTTTCACACGACCTGCGTACGACCAGAGCGAAATCATAAGCGTAAATTTTCATTTCTGATTTCACGATGTAAAATTTGTATGAAAATTTCATTTCACTCGACTTCCGTACAGGCCTTAATAAATTACTCAATAAAATTTTGAAAATATTTTTTTATTTTAATATCAATAATAAAAACTAAATTTTGAAATTAAATTGACGTGTTAATTTCCAAACCGGGCACTTTTATATTTCTTTCAAATATGTGTCTATAATAAGAGTTTTAAAAGTTTAAAAAATACCAAGGATTTGAATGACAAAATGTGAAATGCATCAATTCAAAAATCTATAAGAAACGAACGAACAGACGAACAAAAATGAAAACATTAAGACATTTTATACTTAGCACAAAATTGTCTAATAAATAAATTCAGTATAATTTTAAGTTAAAATTAAAATTTGCATAAATATATTACAAAAAAAAGGTCTACATTAAAACTAACCAAAATATCAAGAAAATTAGATTATAAATTGATAAAAATATTCACTAAATAATAATTATAAATTTTATTTCAGAAAATTGTGTAAAACTGAATAAATTATTGACAGTATATTTTTATTTATTCAGTTGTTCACTAGTTGTTCACTACAGAAATTGTCAATCAGAAGGTTAAATATTATTGAAGAACATAAATATTAATATTGGAAAGCTTAATTTGATCTCGTTTTTTTTCTGAATATTAAATATTCCATTTATAGATCAAATATTCTAATTTAATATAGATTTCAATTAGTTTATTAGTGTATTAATGAAAATATTGTAAATATTAATCAAAAATTATAATGATTAATTTTTATTAAAACGAAACTTAAATGGCCAGCTCAACATATTTCCAATTAAAATCAATAAACCTAATAAAAAAAAAAGGGTTACAAGGTTTGATAAATTTAATTTAGCCCAAAAGCATATCTTCAAAAATTGTTAATTACACTTACAAATAAAGTTTTAACCAAAAAAAAAAATGTTTTGAATTTTAATCTAATCAAAATAACTAAATATTTTCCCAAATAAAAAAAAAAAAACATATTCGTAATCAAAGTAAATATTGTGATGATAAAACTAACAAATACACATTTAAACCAAATATGCTTTACATAACTGTATCTTTATGCTTATCTATTAGAACTTAGCACAACACTTGTTATCATAATTGAAATTTCGAAATTCGAGATATATAAAATTTTACAATTATTATTTTTCCCAACATTCACAAAAATTAATGAGTAATAATAACAAAAATAATTATAATTTTTTACAATAAATTTTACACTTAAATTTTTTATTATTTATATTCCCGCAAAAAAGTAATAAATTCAAATAATTTTTTTACGTACAAAATGCTTAACAAAATTCTCAATTAAGATTTTTTTATTACTTTTTTTTTTTTTGCAAGATTGATGACCTAAAAACAAAAAACAAAATTGGGTGAAAAATTTTCATGGGTCAAAAAGTAATCAAAAAAAAAAATTATTGAACTTATTTGGTGCTGCAAAAAAAAAAAAAAGTTATTGACCCAAAAAAAAGGATAAAAACTACTCTATACTAAAATGTATTATAGTTAAACCCCAAACCACAATTGCAAAATTTGTGTAGAAAAATCGATTTGAAAACCGTTTAACACCCAAAATGAATATAAAAATATAGGGTAGAAATATTATTAAAGTTTTGAAATAAAATTTAACAAAATTTAATGCATTTTACTGCCTAAACTTGACTACCTTTTCTACCTGAATATTGAATATAAATATAATAACCAAGAAACCCCACACAAACCGAGCAACAATGCAATTACAATAAATCGATGTAAAAAATGCAATTATAATAAATTCTAGTAAAAAAACTCCCAACCAAAAAAACTTATTCAACAATGAATTAAATAAATTTTTTACCCGAAGGATTCATTATAAAAACATGCAAATAAATCCTTTTTTTTTGTATGTGTTTGTAATATAAAAAAAAAACAAGTGTAATTTAAAATAAATATAATCTTTTAATGGAAGGATATAAGTAATTCATCATCATAAGTAAGAATAAAAAAAATCATAATTTTAAATTAAATTCTATATTTTTTTTATGATAAATTTATGTAATGTCCTAAATCCACACTTAGAACAATAAAATTTAATAGTTTTATAGTAGTTCTATTTTAACTATGCAAGGATATTACCATAAATATTGAACAACATTTTTAGATCAAAAGAATCTATAATTGAAGAAAAAACGTTGTTACGAACCGAAACGAATGTAAAGTTAATAATGATGAAAGCCAAGACTATATAATAATGTAGGGCTATGAAAGACGAACAAAATTATCGAAAAATTGTTCAAAGAACGAAATTTACACACAAATTGGTCCACTGGAGATTGTTAATTTGAATTAATTTAATATATTAATGTCGTGTACAACATGACAGACCAGATTACTTAAAAAACACTCTGGAAATTCATTTTTTATTTGACAATTTATATTACACCGGCAAAAATTAAACGTAAATTTTTACAATAAATCATAAATTTCAAAATAAAACCTTTAAATTATAAACTTATCTCCGCCTGATTAAATCACTCTGTCATTATGCTAATAATAATTCAGATTTATTTCTTGTAACTAATTCACAATGAAACATACAATATGTAAATAAATTCAATAAAAAAAAGGTCAACTCTTATAGATTCTATTATAAAAAATGTTATCATTAAACTAACTATATGAAATCTAAAATATCCTTTTGATGTGTAACGATGGTAATCACATTATTTGCGTCGTAATAGATGAAATTTTCAATCTTTATACTAGTATATATGAAACACCCACTCAGTATGTGTGTAGGTGATGGGGTCGGTCTTTTTAAATTATATTTAA
Source organism: Rhamphomyia laevipes (assembly GCA_963920725.1). Taxonomy (NCBI): domain Eukaryota; kingdom Metazoa; phylum Arthropoda; class Insecta; order Diptera; family Empididae; genus Rhamphomyia; species Rhamphomyia laevipes. Next base: position 41,870,094 of record OY987257.1, on the reverse strand, counting down.
ATTTGAATAAACTGCGAACAAAAATATCCTTTTTAAATTGCTTTTGTTGTTCTATTGATATTCTTTTATAAGTTAATGAACGTTTAATGCGTTTATATATAAATTTTAATTAAACTAACGTAAAAAATATTGTTGTTTTTTATTATTTTTTGTTAAATTTGTTACACGATGCCGTATTTTAAATATTAGATAGTAAATTTATAATAAATTAATTAAATTATTTATATACAAATAAATTTTTTAGTCACGAATAATATAAAAAAAATAGATTTTTACTAAAGAATCTACAATTTATTTTTATTTTTTATGAAATTATACTACGCAATTTCGGTTACTTATCGTACAAGAGTTAAATAATGACTAAGTTTTTTTTATTTGGTTAGAGAAACACGACTGAAATATAATAATAAATAAATAAAATTTTCATTTTCATTAAAATTATTTAAAAATTTATATATATGTATATATAAATATATCGACGACGACTAATATAATTTTATGTTTGTGGTTAAAAAAACAAAAATTGAGAAAAAATAATAGTAAAATAAAAAAATTTCTGACTCTCTAATCACATGTGATAGTATTAAAAAATGTTATTAGTTTAGTATGTGAGATTGTACTGGGTGGGTCAAAAATTCACGCAATGTGTTTACAAATTTAATAAGTTTTTGTTATTGTATAACAGCTCTATCGCCCTTATTACTGTGTCGATGTTGGACTTTAGCTGATCTATAGTCCGAGTTTTGTTTACAAACACCTGATATTTAAGAAAACCACTTAAGAAATAAACAAGCGTGGACAAATCGAATTTACGTGCTTATTAAATTATGAATTTCTTATAATAATTCGTTCAACGAAAGAGATTACGGGCCTCGTGTGCGTTGATCCCATCCTACTTAACCATATGTTTCTGTCACACATTGTACGAAATTATTTATCATATCACAATATCTCTCACCATTCACCTTCACTGCTTTTGCCAACTTAATTTTCAAAAAAAGTAAGCCTCGATAATCATTTCTGATGTCAGTCTGGACAATACTGTGCGCTTTAGAAAATTCAAGAGTTTGCAGTACCCCAAAATCAGATATTTATTAAAATAGCCATTAACACATGGTAATATGCTTCATTACTAATAATTTTGGTATGATCTTTGTGTAAGCATTATTGATTAACCAGTTAAAAAGTTCAATTTGTGTCCGCTACTCGTTATTTAAATTAAGAATTTTCGTGTAACAACGCTCTATTAACAAAATCCCGAATAAAACAAAAACTTTATTCAATTTTTCAAAACATGGGCGACTTTTGACCCACCCTGTTATATGGTATATTTATAGAAATTATTTGTAAGGTGAATATTGTTTACTAAAAAAATATATTTTACTAAATTGAATTAATAAATTGTTTATGTAAATTAATAATGGCATTTGTGTATGTGTTACGGTTAGTGGGTGAGTGGGTTCGTAATTTTGACGGTCGTCGTCAAGTTTATAATGTTATCGACTACTTAATTAAATCATCGATAAGAAATTTTGTTAATATATTTATTTTAGTTACCGAATACCAGGGCTAAATTAAAACCGTCAGATAAATTAAACTCTAGATACAGAAAGAACTTTCTAGGTGGTACTTAGAACCGTATAGTTTGAATTCGCTTATTAATATAACACAATTGGAGAATATATTGACTGCCGATTCTGTTTAGATAAAGATTAAACAGTGGATCATATTGATGTAGACATTGACAGGAAAAGGCTGATTATATTTAGTTATGTAACCGTCGGGCACAGCCTTGAGAAAGGTACTAAAGTTTAAGCTTGATTCTAACTTGGTATTATTCAGATTGTTCTTTTAGATTTCGGTAGAAGGCAGTATCATGCATTAACAATCCTTATTTAATATAATAATAATCTAGGGTTTAATATGATATGAAGAATAACAATTAAAATTTCAAAATTATAATTTTGACAGATTGTTAAAATGATTCTGCACATCGGCTATCATTTTCATATAATTTCGCTTGTAATTTTGTAAACAAATAATTGTATTTTGTATTGACTTACTTGAAAAACTTCCTATAATTTGCGTTTAGTTATCTAACAAATACTGTACTCTAAATATATTATAGTAATTGCTTTAGTATAATTATGAGCTCATTTGTAAAGCTATTCGTTAAGTAATTGTTGGAACAATTATTTTTTATTGTTTAACGATATAATATAAACTTAAAATGTAATAATTTAGTAAAAACAAATTCATGAAACCTTAATTAACTTTGAACAAATGTTTGGTAATGCCACAATGTTCTCATCTTTCTGATAATAACGAAAAAAGAAAAGGAAATCTCTTCTTTCTGACTAGTTTTATGTGAATTCAAAACTACAATTCGTTTTATAGCAATAAACTCATCCATAACTATAACAATTTGAGGTATTGGTTGGCAAAAAATAGACTTCAACATTTTTTTTAAGTAAGTAATCGTAGATTAATCTCGATATCATAATACTTATATTCTTGTAATTCAAATTTAAATAAACATATTGTTTATGGAATGCTTCGTACGTATACAAGATATAAGAATAGTGTTTTTTTTTTTAAATTCGCAGCTATTAATATAAATATAGTTACTACTAGTATATGTCTACTTTCAAGCTCAATGTAACCATAATACTTTGAAATCATGTAACGATTCTTTTGCACTATACTTTCGAATATTCTTCTTTAATTAATTTCTAAAATATAAACTTTGTGGGACTCCGAATTATAGAAAGAAAACATAATTCAGGGAAAACAAGGCAAGGAACAAAGCTACATCCAGATTATTCATTGGAGTTCCTACGGTACAATGCAATCCTCAGAAAGCATGAAGTAAAGACTAATATTGTCCACTACCTGAACATGCAGAGGATGTAAGGAGGAGAAGCCAGTTGAGCATCTTCTGTGCCAGCTCGGTCCAACAAAGGAGGTTCATGTATTTGGGAGGAAGCAGGCAGGATAAGTCCTGCTAAAATGATTCATTAGCGACATAGGATGATTTGACATGCTACAATGAGAAAATAGGTGGTGAACTGGAGAGTACAAAAGGCCTTTTAATAAAGCTTTAATACTTTAACACGGCTTCAATCCTTTAAAACCAACCAATCAAATCAAATGATAAACTTTTATACGGATCTTCTAAAAGATAAATTATCTATATGTTGGAGAAAATAAACGACCAATACATATTTAATATATGAAATAAACCTTTTGCTGTACAGGTGAGAGACACATAAAGCTTATATGGTGAGAAATTTTATATAGATATTTGTTTTTGTTATATCCTATAACCATTTATATTAAGTTTATCTAGGGCACTGGACTAAAAACGACCTGAAGTATAGGGTTACAAATAATTAATAGTATTTTTTTTATCCAATAACCCAGGGAAAATGATTGAAATTGTTTTTTTTTTTCTACTGTCTTTCTTTTGTATTTTTCCGATATTCTTGGAAATATAATAGAAAAAAAATTTTTGTAAACGAAATAAATAGTAATATCGCGTGCGAAATGAAAGTTGAAAGAAAATTGATACATCGAACATAGAAATTGTAAATTTATTAATATTTCCACTCAGATATTAAATTTTCTTTTGAGTATTTGTTTACACTTTTATTTTTTATTTTCTGATTTTTCTTTAAAGAGATTGGAAACGTTCTATTTAATTAATTAATAATCGGAAAATCAATGAAACAACGAATGAAACCGGAATAAAAAAGGGTTTAAAAGTAAAAACAATGAAAATTTTATGCTTAAATGAAGAAAATTGATTCCAGACTATAATGGGAAATTTAAAAATTTAATGAATTTTAGTATATTTCAAGAAAAAATAATTGATAGTTTTCATACAATTCCACAATTATGTCCAGTACTGTGAAAATATTTAAAGGAAGTAATAAGTCATGGAAATATCTTAAACCACCGTAGCTAATACACATTGCGGATAAATGAATGTATCGAACTAAGTTGTATTAGTAGGTCTAATTGTCATATATGTGAAATACTGCTTCCAATCTTAAGATCAATCTCTAATTTAAGCAACGATTTGAAACTTCGATGTCAATCTTTAAACTTCAATATGAAAAAAATATGCTAATCAATTTTTTAAAAGCTTTTTTTTTTAAATATATTTAAATTTACAACTTCCTGGCTTCCACCAATCACACCAACCAACAACAAAAAATTAAAAACTCTTCAGATTCCGCAACAATTTTAGTTTTCCATACATTCAATATTTAAGTTTAATATGTTTCTATACAAAGTAGCAAGCTGACGAATACATTGTAGATTCATCCTACTAACTTAAAATTTGTAAAAAAATCCATTTTTCATTTATCAATTAAAATTATTGGTATTTTAAATAGAAATTTCAAATATTAAATTTTACATATACCCAAAATTCAGTTCTCAATTATTTCTACTTCAAATTAGTAATAGCAAATTAAATAACTTTCATTAGGGTTCAACCACAAAATCATGAATCAAATTTACTTTAAATAAAAAATTGGTATATATTTTTTTCTTGTTTTATAATGTATACTTTTGGTTCATTAATTGTGTAACTGATATTAACCACAAATTATCAAAAAAACATAATTTTACACTTACCATCATTATTAATTTGTTCCCTGTGCTCAGCATCTTCTAATATTGGTGATGTTATGCTTGTTGTTGCTAATTTATTTGTTATATTTTTTGGATTTTCTTCTTGATTTTTCAAAGCATTTGCTAAAATTTCACTTGATTGCTGGTCAATGACACCATGTTGAACTCGTTTATTTTTTAAATGATGTGGTGTATCCCTAAATCAGAAGAAAAAAAGCTTATAAATATAAACAAAAAAATTACAACAACGAAATGTAATTTACCGTCTATGTAATTTCATTGGTCGTTTATGAAAATCTTCGTCATCTTTGAATCGATCATCGCTGGAATCAACATTGAAACCAACTTTTCGTTCGGTATAATCCTTTAAGAAAATTTAAAAATTATATATTTTCTATATTACAAATTTAAAATTCCCGAAAAAAAAATAGCACTTACATCATCTTCTTCATCATCCTCTTGAATTGTATCCTTTGTAAAAGTAGCATTTATATGTACTACAGATGGCGTAACATTATTATTAGTTTGAATTGTTACAGATGGTGTCAATGGTACTGAATTTGTTGTTGTTGTCGCTGATTGTGTTTGTGCTACAATAATTTGTTGTAATGGTTCATGTATTTGATTAAAATGTACTTCGGTTTTTGTCAATGCTGTTACAGTAGTTGGTGTTGGTGGTGGTAATAATTGTTGATCATTATGTGTCTCAGCTAAATTTTCCATTGTTGTTGAATTCATTTCGGTTTTTGCCAATGATGATGGTTTTGATGAGCTCTGTATTATCGATAATATGAAATTGAAATATTTCCAAATGAAATTATATTATTTTTGTTTAAAATTCAAATATGAAAATTTATGATGAAATGTCGGTTAGAAAATTTATTAAATGGAGGTTAGAATAAATATTTTTATATTATACTTTTTTGAAAACTGTAGAACAATTTTTCTTTTAAATTAAAGATATAATAAATAATTGATATTAAAACGATTTAAAATAGATTTCTTATTAACATTTTAGAAGATAATTATGATAAAGCAAGCACGTTGTATTTCTAATGCTGTTTAGGCCTTTATCATATGGCCATTAATTAAAATATACGTGGATTTACGAATAGGCACTTTGGGCACCTGTCTACAGAGGCGACACATTACTAGGGACGAAAAAATGCTGATATTTAATTGGGTGATTTAAATGAATAAAAAAGTATTTTTCTAGAAAATGGTAATACTACTTCTGCTCACGGTGGCAGAATCTAGATTTTGATACAGCTTGGACATTAGGTAGAATAGGTTAAGGTCTATTGGAATCACGAAAAGTTATATCTCTCTAGCCTAGAGGATGGTCAGCAAAAGCGTATCACATATCAAATGATAACCGTTTTGTAAAAGTTATTAAAAGTATTGATGTGGATCACAAAAGTGATTATGAATCACTCTATTATTATTACCAGCTTATTTTATGAGGTGTAATCTAATAAAACAGGGCCGGCACATGTTTAGAATTAGAACCGCCACTAAAATCATTTTTTTTTTTAAATAAAAATTCTTTTAACTCTTACCTCTTCGGATAATGTATCTAATGTACCACCACTTTCTTCATTTTTACTCTTTTCCTTATGGAATAATTTGTGCGCTTTTGCTTTTAATTCTTTTGGATGTGGTGTATTTTGTCGAACAAATGTTGTATCCTTTTCATGTGATGAATCATCCTTAAATTTAACTGAATGTGTTCGTGAATTTTCACGTTGTTCCCAATCATCAGAATCAGATTCATGTTCTTGTGCCCCTAAATTTTATAATTTAAAAGAGAAATAAATTTAATTTTAGAATTATGTAATTAAGATTAAACTATGTAATTAAATTATGAAATAAAATAATATTTATATTATATTTATAAATGCATTTATAATATTATTTTTATCTGTTTCATGCTAATTTGTTATTCCAAACTTCGTTAATAGTTAAATAATGAAATTTAAAAAAAAAAAACATTTTTGTATTTGTTCTAATTTGCAAAATAAACTAGGATGCACTAATGAATTTTTATGTTGTAGAGTTAATTAAATGTATACAAATATTTATTATGTTTTAGTTACAAATATAGATAGAAATTAGCATGCTTTTTTATAATTAATTCGTAATATTTTATTTTGCATTTATAATTTTTATATTTAGTTTACTAGAGAAATAAAAGCAGCAAAAATATAGAAAACTTTAATGTTTTTTTTTTTTAAATTTCACATTTTTTAATTAAATTGAAATCGACGACAAAACTTATAAATTAAATTATAATTAAATTTTTGTTTATTTTATTTGCAAGTTTTTGAATATTAATAAATGTTTAATTAGACTTTTTTATTAGAAGTTATTTAAAGAAATGGCAAAAAATGGTCAGACACTGCAGGCAGATAAGTTTTTAATAATGTATGTATTACAAAAAGTGTAAATTATAATTATGTCTAATGTATTACAAATATTTGTATTTATCTAATGTAGAGTATTATTAATTTGAGCTTAATAATTATTTATTGAAATAATGAAAATAATGCTAAGTGCTATGTTGCTTGTCCACGGTATTACTGACGATTGAAAGGATAAGGCTTAGGTTATAGCGGCGGCAGAGCATCGCATTGACCACACTGGCTACATACCGGTCATCCATGACTAACTCTGAGTGTGTGTCGAGGGGTTATCTAGTAAGTCGCAGGATTTCGTAATTGCAGCAAACTTGAGGAGTTTTCTGATGCTGCAATTAGAGATCTCTTTCAGAGTTGGGTAATAGGTCTCTCCCAGAATACAACCTCTACGTCCAGCAAGTGCCGGGCAAGGATAAGGCTTTGAATTCATTGGAATTAACCAGAATATTTAAGAATCAATCGATTAACTGGTTTCTAATTATCGAATAATTCATGACAATTTCTTCCTGAAAATTTATTCCAGAAGTCAGAGTCTCTGACAACAAATGTTCCCGATGACAAATGCGTTACTAACTAATTGACTAAAGATAAGTAAATGATTTATTGAAATTTGAAATAACTACAATTAATTAACTTAAGCAATTTTCATTAAAATTTTCAGAAATATATCACTTTTAATTAATTATAATTATGTGTAAAAATTTCTTTAAATTTGTTATAAAATTAATCTTTAGTCTATTTAGTGAAGAAATGTTACGGAGAACTTGTCTGTGAATGTCTGATGAAATATACAGAAATAATTGCAGTTGGCTTGTAGGACGGGGTCGTGGAAATACTTGTTATGAAAAAGTAATTATTCTTCAGATAGTCTCGCCGTTTGGGACGTTGCCGTTGACGGTTTGAAGTGTCAAACGACGTTGGTGGCGCTGAAGACAACTTTGAGTAAGACAAACTCGCAGCAATGTTATGTCATAAACATGAATCATAAGATAACAAATATTGTTTATTGAAATTGATATTAATTCTACTTAACAAATTCAATTAAATTTAATAATTTTTCGTATTTTAATATAAAGTAATTAATACAAACAATTGTAACAAATTTTATTTGTTAATTTGACATTTCGAAACGACAAATGGCATGAAAAGTTTAAATAGAATGAACGTCGCCGACGTCTTATGACGGCGAGTTTATCTGATTTCATATATTTCTATACATTTCAACTTTTTTTCTGATATTCCAAACGTTCAACGTCAATGACGCAGACTTCTTCAACGACGAGAACTATCTCCAATGTAAAAAAAAACCGTGGTTTCAACGACTTATAACATTATGATAATTTTGAAATTTTGAAATATTCCCCTTATTATATTTATGAAATTTTTCAAGATCAGTCAAATTTAATACGTAGCTATGTCTAATTTATATAGTAAATTAAATAGTTTATCGTAAAAACTTATAAATATAAATATATTACGTGCTTGTCCCCATAAAAGCACGTAATTTACTACTTTAAATTCAATTTAAATTATATTTTTATTGATATAATTACTTGATTGTTATACCACAGTGAAATTTTCTATTAAATTAATAATAATAAATTATTATTCAAAACAAGTTAAATTTTATCATAATAAATAGTTTTCTAATAAGCAACAATTTTTATTTAAATAAAATTAGTTTGGGTTGAAATTTAAAAATATTTTTGTGATTTCTAAAATTTTTTTAAAGTTCCTTTTTAAATTCAATTAGTAGAATTTATAATTTAGTTATTTTCTTAATTTTTTGTTAAATTTATTATATACAAAATGATGATATGAATGAAAACTGAGATAATATTATTTTATACAAATTTACTATACTTTTAAATGTAAATTAAATTAAATCAATCCACCATAAGAAAAATTACTAAGTAGTTTTTGAATCTTAAAAATTTAATTCCAAATTGATTAATTCAATTATGCTTTTTTAAAAATTATATTCAAATTTACATTTTATAGTAAAATTTTGTTAGTATATTTTTCTCTATAATTGTAAAATTATAATTTATTCACATATCCAAAATACCATATTTAGATTAGTTAAAGAAACTTGTTGATATTTTCAACTATATACATTACAAATATAGAATTCAGTAAATTACAGGGTGTTTCACAAAAAAAATTACATTGATTCAATTTTTTTTGAAAATATTAAACGTTAAATAATTGTAAATAAATTAATAATTTCATCATTAGTATATCAAGGTTAAGTTTTCGTTACATTGCTTCTTCTATAATAATTTATTTAATAATTCTTGTTTTATTTTTACGGTCAATAAATTCACCGCGAAATATTCATATGCCACCAATTGGATTACAAAATTGCTCTTTGTTATGTGAATATCCAAATATCGACAAGCTAGAGAGAAGCATTTATATAAGTATAAACTGAATATATAATTTTTGCCATTAGTTAAATTTCTATTAAAAACCGAAAAAAAACTTCAAAGCCAATAAATTTTGAATAACTAATATTGATAACTTTAATATTCTACCAGATTTAGATTAGAGTTAGGGTGACCACATCCTATTTCCTTATTTGGGAAAATATGATAAATCTTATTAAAAAATTAATTGATAGATAATAAAACAAATTTTATTAGGTCGATCTTAGAATGTAGCACAAATGAAATGATGCTTTAACGCGATGTTGATAGGTCAATGGGAAATTAATTTGACTTTTTAATATTTTTCCATTTCATATATTTTTTATGGACATTTTCATTGCACACTGACTGTAATTCAGCCTTTTTTTTTAAAAAAAAATTTAAGTTTCATTTTATATCATTTTAAATGAACATTCAGAACATGATTTCATGTGGGAATTAACTTTATGCGTGCCATCTATTGATTTCAAAACAAACTACATTTTTTTAATGACATTTGCACGCGAGTTACGTATAGCAAACAGTATGCATAGAAAGAGATCAAAACTCATATAAAAGTGTTTATTGTGGGATTTAATCTTAAGATTTCAAGATTATATCCCACAAGCCTTAGAGCACGTTCAGAGTGAAGCAACGATCTGAAGCTTTTTATATGTTAGCAATTTGCTGACATATATTTAAATGAGTGTGCACAGAGTATAGATAAGCTGTTTGCTAGGCGAAAGTTGATTTTGAATTTCAATGCTAATAAATATACGCATTTCGCGAAAGATTTTGAATTTTCGAAATGGTGTTTAAAAATGTTGATTAGTTTTTGCTAGAGTTACTTTGTGGGAGCAAAGATTTAAAATTACTACAATTCGTAGAAAGAGGCAATTCTTAAAAGACGACGTAATATAAATTAAAATATGCAACAGAAAACAAATTCTTCGCGTAGCTAAAAGCTTTACTTTGCTCATAGCACGAAAAATAGCTTATAACGTCACTCTTAACGTGCACTTATAACCTTTTTCAAATACACATACTAGCATAAATCTAAAAAGTATTTATATATTTTACGGAGAACTTGTGGAATTTAATATCAAATTTGCGTTCATATAAAAACTTTTACATAAAATTTGAATTCTTTCTATATATATGGTTTTTGCTACAATCTGCGCGAATATATAAGCGAAATTTTTCATTTCTAATTTCACGTGTTTAATTTATATGAAAATTTAATTTCACTCGATATACATAATACTAAGCTTAATATTAAAAGCCAAATAACTTTTTGAATTTTATATTGAGAACAGTAGAACACCCTGTATTTACATTTATGAAATTTTTCATTAATATTTAGCAGTATATAAATATAATAAGTCATCTAATATTTCTAATCTATTCTATATTTGGTTAATCGTTTATAGTTTTTTTTCCATTTTAATTTTGCGTGCAAATATTAAACGCAAACCTTGAATATTGTGTTCATAAAGCTCCGTTGAATTAAACTTTTCATTGGATCTGTACAGTTGACCAGGTGGAAACTCTTTTTTTTCGTTTTGTTTTTAATTTAATAGTTTTATTAAAATATAAATTTAAAAATAAGTTTGTGATTTTATAAAGACAGATAAAAAGCTTAGCTTACAGAATAATTAAACTTATTTTTATTTTATTTTTTTCAATATATAATTATTATCAATAATAAAAACATATAAAAAAATAAAATTAAAATTAATTTATTTATTTCTGGTGTTCTAAAAGAAAATAAATTTTAATTTAAAACAAAAACAAAAAATATGAAAATGATTAATTAGGAAAAACGGATATTTGTCACTGTAAATATTAATGTGTTGATTTGAAGGAAATTGTGATTCATTTGGTTTTGTGGCCACAGGTGTTGGTGTCAGTTGAATATAAATTTAATGACAAAGAGTGTTAACGACCAAAATAATAATACAATTATTTAAATTCTTTTATTATGATTTAAACCAATTATTTATATTGTAATGAAAAACTTTTTTAATTATTTTTGTTTGAGGTATCATCATCACAACAAATTAATATAAAAAATGAATATTTACATTTTTTATATTATATAATAAAATTATAATTTTACTATATACACCAACCAACAAAACTCTTCATAATTTTCAACTAATTTGTAATATTTTATTACCAAAACTTAAATTTTAATGAATATAATTTTCATTATTATTAAATTTCTCTTGAAATTTAAATATTATATTAATTTACAAAAATTTTCCTCCTCTTGTTTTAAATAATGTTAAATATAATCTACCAAAAATTAATTTTCAATCTCTCGGTAAATAATAATAATTATAAAGTTATTATGTTGGTTTTATCAAATAATTTCTATCAAAAAAAATCTTTTTTTATATAGAAAGTAATTAAATTCTAATTAACTATATACGAATAAAGTTAAATTTTGATTTATATATGAAAAACTTTATTAAATTTTCAGAATTTTGTATAAATAATAAAATGTTTTTTACAAAAGTGATAAGTTCTGACCAACACAAATTCAATTAATGGTTTTTATAATGAATTCATACATTTTGTATATATAAATGAAAATATTATTTATTTTGGTTTTCCTGGTTTTCCATATATAATTCAATTATATATTTATCACAATGTAAAAATTGTGTTATGAAAAATTTGTAATTTACGTATAGAAAATAAAATATTAATTGGAAAAAAACTCATCCAAAAATCTGTTTCAATGTAGTACTAATTAATAGTGTTTCTCCAGAGTCTCAGGATATTGGGAATATAAAGATTTCATAATTTATTTTGTACATAATTGTAAAAATAACATTATACACGGTACAGGGTGTATAGATTAAAATATGTTAGTTCTGACATAAATATTTTACGAATAGTTAGAAAAAACTAAGAGTGTTGCAGTGGACTTCTTTGTCAACAAACTTTATTAGGTTGAAATTTTCTTTCTAGGCATTTTGAAAAGTCGAAAATCTAAAAATTCAAAATATGCATGTCTTCAACAACATCTCCTAAGAACCAATCGTCAGATTTTAATGAAATCTGACACACTGTTTCATCTAAAAGCAACCAGATCATTACTTTTCAGTCGATCCATAATAAAAATTTACCTTTTATATGGAGAACCGTGTTTTTTTGCAAGTTATATCTCAGATTAGGATAAAATTTGGAACGTGTCTACCCAGGTAGAGGTCAGTAGCTGGTTCATAAAGATCATACTAAAATTTCCTATAAATATTTCATATGTTCTAGCTGGACGAGAGGATAAAGTATAATTACTATCGGATTTGATAATAATGTTAAAATCCCTAATTATATTTAAAATATTTCATATGTTCCAGAAGCAGTTCACCCAGGGAGAAACCCTAAAATATAAACTTCAATTCAAATACACTTACAATAAAATTCACAGTGACAAATTATATAAAAGGAAATTTTATATATAAAGCAAAGGAACAAAATAAAAAGCACACATAATTATTATCTTAAATAATAATTACATAAATTTTTCCTTCAAAAATAAACTGACATAAGAACTAATAGATTGTAAAAAAAAAAAAACTTTGGAAATATGAGAAAACAAGGAAAAATAGTATATGAAAGAAAATAAATTGTAATTTAATAAATTTACCAGGACTTAATGGTTGATATTCTTGTTGTGGTAGTAAAAAGCATGTTAAAACCTGTAACAAAACAAAAAATTAATTATTAATCTATTTTCTAAAGTAAAGAAAGGATAAAAATAAATTTAATTATAATTAAAAAAGTTTAATTAATAAAAAAAATAAAAAAAGTGTTTACCTGTTCTCCAGTTGTTTCATCTGTATCTGGTTGAAATGTTAATAATGGCTGTGCTTGATTTTCTGATAACCAAACAGCTTTTAATTGTAAATTAACTAATGAATATGGTAAATATTGTAACTTATTACCAGATACATCTAATACATGTAATAAACTACAATTTCCCAATTCGGGTGGTAAAATTTTTAATTTATTATCACGTAAACTTAATACACCCAAATTTGAACAATTACCAATTTCAATTGGTAAATATTCGAGTGCATTACGATCAATATTTAAATTATTTAATTTTGTCATTTGACCAATAGATGACGGTAATTCAGTTAAAAAATTTTCAGTTAAAATCAATTCTTGCATATTTTCACACCTGTAAATATATATTTAAAAAAAATATAAAATTATATTTTCATGAATATTAAATAATAAATTTAATAATAGTAATTTTAATATGAAAGAGCAAGCAAATAAAGTGTGTCCCTTGCCCTTCATCACGATGGAAAAGGTTCTTTGGTACTCTCTATAAACGCTTTTTTTGAATATTAAGAGGAAAAATGCTACTAAAAGAGTACTTCTCAATACTACTTTTGTGGAGAATTACACACTTCATAAAGGTAAGTAGAATTTAAGTAGGTTCAAAAACTAAGCACCAATCCTGCATAGGGACCACAATGGACCCATCGAGATCTCTCGTGATGCGTGTTGACTTTGTATCTTCACTCACTCTTCTTAACCTAACCTAATCTTCATAGCATTCATAACATTCTATTTACATAATGATTATGAGTTCAGAAAATAGAATTAGTCAATATTTTTATTAAGTAAGTATATCAATATTTTTATTAAGTAAGTATAAGGCCGCTGAAGACATTACTGATGGGTTTATTATTTGTCTCTATAGAGGGCCCAATTTAAGTTTTTATTCCCGGGAGTGAAGAAATACTATTTAAGTATTCATTCTTATTACAATGTCATCTTTTGAAAAATATAAATTCGAATTAACAATTTTCAAAAATGGTATTACGATCGAAACATTTTTCATTGAAAGAATCCATTTTTTTTTATATGTTAGAGGGAATTTAATTTGTAGAAAATAATAAAAATAGTATAATCAAAAAACTAATTCAGAGTTATGTCTTTCAAATGCAATGATTATATTTAATCAAATTTATTATATAGCTACTTTTGAAAGTTTCAATTTAATTTAATTTCAAATTCCATTAAAAAATATTGAGAAAAAAAAACTAATTTTTGTATTTAAATTGAATTTCATATAATTATTTTTTTGGAAAATTTGAATCTTAAAGGATGAAAAACTAGTAAATAAATTTGATAAAAAAGAATTAGAACAAATTGACTAACAAGTAATCGAATATTATGCTTTCAATTATTCTAGATTAATTAATGCACAGCATATCATTCAATTATATTTCCTATGTCGTTAATTATATAAATTAATCCTTTAAGTGCTTTTAAACTAATCTCAAAATAATCATTAAATAAAATCATTTTCTACATGTTGTGGCAAAAATTTCTCATGATTTCTACTTTGGTTTCCAGGAATTATGAAATTTAGAAGCAATAAATAATAAGTTTTGACATCTAACAAATATGAAGCAAGTATCATTGCCAATAAAATGGAGCACATTTATTCAGCTAATAAGAAGAAGAACTAATAATGAAAACAAGATTCACTGGTAAAATGAATTCCAAAGCTCGAAAAATAAAAAAAAAAAAAACTTGGAAAATCTAATTGTTTTCATAGTTGGTTTCCAACGTGTGGGGCATTATCCGACCTTAGGTGGGTTCCCAAAAAAAATTAATATTGAGTTTTACACACATCCAATTTTACACCCTGCATTGTTGAGAGTATTGCTTCCTTTTACAATGTCATCGAATTTGGATTTTCGGAAATGATTGTCAAACTCACTTCGCCTGAACACAACAAATACAAAAGTACATCGTACATGTCAAAGGATTAACACTTCTAGCATCAACAAATTAATGTTTTTACTTTTTTCCTTGTTTATATCTACTAAAAACTAAAGTAAAGTGTGATGGGTCGCGAAAATTTTATAGTTTTAATAGTGAGTCTCGACTGGTAAAAGTTTGAAAACTAATGGTAAAACTTTGAGTTTGCATTGTTGCTTGTATATATTTTACACAAAATATATATGAAAACTGACGTCTATGTGGTACGTACACAGAGATAAAAAAGACCCAATTGGAAAAAGGACTGTTGGTATTTTTATATTAAATATTATAATTTGGTTTAGTATATATACCAACGTACAGAAAATTAAACTTATTGTACCTGGGATGAGCTAATGTAGTTATTACTTTACTTATACTAATACAAACATAGAAAATAATTTTTTAAAACATTTTAATTATAATTTCGGATGTCACCATTGAAATATTAATATATATACGAATTTAGATACCTAGAACCTGAAATAGTTTTACATGATTTAAGGATTATTACATTTTTTTTGTATAATTAGAAAAATAATTAAAGCCATTAAAGCATTTCAAAAAACGATATCGAAGTTCTATTAAGATTAAACTAAGATATCAATTTCAATAGTTATTTATTCAATACAAAAAAAGATTGTATAGTGTCGTTAAAATGCCACAAGAATAATAAACACTTTCTATAATCTTTATAACAAATTGCAATAGAATGAAACATAGTAGGACCAATTAAAATAAACCAAATTTAAGAACCAACATAGAAAATTTAACTTTTCTATACCGTATTCAATTTTAAAGACTTTAATTTATATTTTAATGAAAAATATAATTTATACATATCTAAATACATAAGTTATTTTTCATTATTTACGTAAAATTTAATAAATATAAACCTTTATTTATAGTAATAGAATATTAACCGCAGCACCCCTAAACACACCATACCACCCTAAACAAGATTATGTAGTTAACAACCGCACATGCCCTACTTATTTATATTCATCATTCTTAGAAATATATAAAATTACTTATATTCATTATACATAACATGTTAACATAACAAATATTTTACATAATTTTGTTTTCATTATTATTATTATTAAACCAGCAACATAAAAATTTACTAAAAATTATATAATTATACAGGTATTTTTACGATGGTACTATAATTATAATAAATAACAAAATATCTAATTATCATTTTTATAAAAATTCTATAGTTTAGTCAAATTCTCTCCCTTGCAACTTCCAAGTAATAATTATTTTTAAACAACAGGTAAACAGCGCCTTCTTCATTTACCTATTTTAACAAGAATTTAATCGACCTTTGACCTATATTTTATCTAAATTTAGTCAAGTTACAAAAAAAAAACCTTACATACATAGATAATTATATTATTCAGTAAACGTGTATAAGAGTTAGTGGGTAGTAAAAAATTCGCTTAAATGGATTATTTTATGCTTAATATATCAAATAAACAATATTACATTTTTCCGTACGTAAAGACAATGACCGGAGGTGATATATTGTCAAAATATCGAAATTTAAAAACTCCGAATCGGAATATGATTTTTAACAGATAATTTTAATTTGCATCAAAAACTATAAGAATTAATCTGTGTAATTCTTACGTTTTTAATCGTTTTTAACGTTTACGTTTTTAATCGTTGTTACGTTTTTATACCTAATTGTTACGTTTTTAATCGTTGTTACGTTTACGTTTTTAATCGTTGTTACGTTTTGCATCTAATTGTTACGTTTTTAACTATAATGTTTATCGTAATTATTATCGATTACAATTCCGAAATTTGGCACTTTGACAGCGTTGCGTATAATTTTTTCGGTTCAGGACTAAACTGGAACCAGAAACGGGCTAGATTCATGACTGAATTTGGAAAGTATGACAATTAGGACAAAATAAAAAATAATAATTGTAATAATGTTAGTACAAAACCAATTTTTTTACGGGGCTATTACTGCGCTAAATTGGCAACGCTGTACTTTTAAAATTGTCTGAAATAAATATTACGATATTTATTTATTTGCAAATGGTGATAAAATTTCCTGATATTGTACACAAGGTTTAGCAACTTTACTTTTTAGTAAAAAGTATATCAAATTTTCAACTATATCATCAAAATTGATTGACGGAAATATATAATGACAAAATTGATCGAAATACATCAACCTAGTTACAATTTAGCATGCAACTACATGTATTAGATGGATATATTTCCATCAATTTTGTCATATATATTTCTGTCAATCAATTGTAAAATATAGTTGAAATTTTTATGTATTGTCTGTTGAATAAAAAACAAAGTTGCTAAGCTTTATTCAAAACGTAACGCTAAAACGAAAAACCGAAATTAATTAGTATTATTTATTGAAAATACGTAACATTACATTTTATTAATTAAATTGTGTTACAATAAGAGAAAAAGTAACGATAACGCAAACAATTTGTCGTTAAACAGTTTTTAATAATTATTTTTGGAAAAATTGTTGTAACGGACGCCAGCTTAATCTATTTGGTAAACAGTTTTGTTCACGTAATTCAGCTTTAGGTGAAACAATAGATCAAGTGTATCATCCCGTATCGAAATGGTTAACAATTGAATGAAATTATGTATTGATTTTTTGGATAAATACAAAAGCAAGATTTATTTAGTATAAATAATATAGAAATTGTAACACTATCGTTTTTTCTAACATAACGTATTATAACGTTATAACATAACGAAAAACATTTCGTTACATATTTGAATTAGTAACAGAGATAATATATTAAGAATATTTGTTATGTAACGTTACAGTTATATGTTTTTAGTTCCGTTTCGCAAAAGTGTAAAATGCCAAACAAGAAGGTAACGAAAAAAGTGTTACAAAAATCTAAGAATTCGACTCAAATAAAGTGGAGTAATGTCCAATATGATTTGAAAGGAAAACAGCTGTGATAAATGAATTAGAAATCCCTTACTCAATTATAACATTTAAGTTTAGTTATGCTAAGTACGAGTAAATCGTTTAAAATTCTCTGTACTGTTTGAAAAACATAATGCAACATTTCAGATTTACGGATTTCGGATCAGTATAATAATCATAATTTAAAATATCGATTTAATATAATCATTCTGTATAATAATATTCGATAAACTATTAGGACTATTTTTCCACCTTCACAAATACAAATAATACTATCAATATTCTGAATTGTATATACGTGAACACCCACTATTTTTTATGTATAATTCCTCCTTTTCAATTAATTGTTGTACAGGGAAAAATAATATTGTTATATAAAGAATACATAATAAGTTTCTAAGGGATACGTTTATTTATTTATTGTTTTATTTAATAACTTAGATTCACAAGTAGAAATGTAAATGTGATTTTTTTAGACACTTTTATACTATAGTATAAAATGATTTAAGAATTTATTTTATCCGTTTGTCAGTCAGTCTGTAATCGATTATTTTACTCATTTAGTATGGCTAGAAACTTAAAACAAACTTTATTTAATAGGTAAAAGTCTGTGGTCTATTTGACTCATTAACCCATACATTTCTGTGGCATCCCACTAAGCACGGCTAAAACAGCCACCAAAAAATGGCTATTAATTACATGGGAAAAATTCTGGCATTCAATCCTAGGTTGAATTCACACCAAAAAATTTATCCTGTCCCCTTTCAGGAAAATGATTATTGTTAATAATTTAAATATATACCATCCTATTTTTGTTAAACAAATACTTGTCTGCTTACTAAAAGTACTTATTTGAAAATATGAAAGTACAAAATTGCCCGGATTAAAGATTAACTAGTCAATATAATCTTGTATATTTTAATTTTCTGTTCTTCGAAAAGTTAATTTAATTTAATCAAACAAAATAATTGAACTGAAATATACTTATTAATTTAATTAAAATTTAATATAATATAATAAATAAATGATTTTTAAATTAATATTAATATTTTTTATTCAATTTTTTTTTTTTCTGGTTTTACACAAATTAAAAAACTTTCTTTTAACTATTAATGGTGTTTGGCAAATAGCCATATAAACATTAAAAATGAAAAATTATAAAAACAAATTGTACCAGAATAATAAAAATATAAGAGGATTTATTTTATTAAAGAAGAATAATAATTTTTAATAAAAAAAATTATATTATTTATTTATTTTATTTTTTATCTATATCTTTAGTCCAGCATAGTTTAGTCGTGAATAGAATATAAATTATCACCACAAAAAAAAGTTAAAAGAAAATTTTAACTACTAACCGCAAAAATATACGATGACAACAGTTGGAATTCTTATGAATTATGTCAAAGTTATTATAATTTTGAAAATAACAAAATGTTTTTTTGGTTAAATTATTTTTTTTACATAAATTTATATTATATTTTATATTAATATTGTGTATTCACAAATTAAGAAACATTTCATCAGTCATAAAAGGTAAAATGTAAACTACCTGAAATTGGGGTTCTTTTTACTCCAAATAATGTAAAATAGACTGTTACAGTTCAATGTCCTTTCCAAAAATATGAACTATATAAAAAAGTTATTCATATAAGATTTGGAAAACATTATTGTTTGTGTACGACATACTTCATTTATAATTTGGATGACAATTTTTGTTCTCTTATAATAATAATTTGTGATTGTAAACTTGGCGGAAATAAGACCGAATGCAAATTCGGTCTTACTGTAGGGATTTCTTAAAACGTCTTCATATCGTCTTCTATTCAAATTTTTCGTACGATTTTATATAAGTTTTTTAAGGTTCCCACAATTCACCATCAAGCAAACCAAAAGAATGCATTACGTCAGATTTTTCATTAAACGGAACTCTCACCTAATAGAAAATAGAAATTTTAATAAACTGCAGAAATGCTTGTAATGGATAGGAAGAAAGTCTGTATATTGGTAAGCTTCCTTTCAGGATACTGTAATATTTATACAGACTTGGACTATCGGAAGATCAAGTGTGCATATTCTGTGAATGCGAAGATCTAAGGAGAAAATGCTTATATAATAACTCGGTAGTTGCACAATTACATCCTCAGAACCGTGGTCAATGTAACTCAAGTAGCTGTATTGTTGTATTGGCAGTACTGGCCTGGGCAGTGACGAATAATAAGAAAATGCAAAGCTACAAGCTACTACAGTATAAAATCAAATCTAATTTTCACTATATACAATTTCTTCGCAGACAAATTCATCAACAGTTTGATTTCATTTCGGAACGCCAATTATGCTGGTATTATAAGAATTGTGTATATAACTAAAATACATATTTAAATTTAAATTAATCGCCGCATACGCTCGATAAATTTTAAAAATATTAACGTTTTCGTATAAAACAAGAAATTAATTAATTCAATTAAAAACTCAATTTTAATGAGTCATAATTTGATATTTTTCATTGAATAAAAAAATTATATATGTATAATATAAAATTATCTGAAAAATTTCATAATTTAATTAAATTAATATTAACTTACATTCCAATTGTATTATTTAATATATGTAA
Source organism: Rhamphomyia laevipes (assembly GCA_963920725.1). NCBI lineage: Eukaryota > Metazoa > Arthropoda > Insecta > Diptera > Empididae > Rhamphomyia > Rhamphomyia laevipes. Next base: position 41,849,289 of record OY987257.1, on the reverse strand, counting down.
ACGATTTTGGTCCAATTTTAATATAGTTAATCGACTTAATTTAGCAATTCCATCTGGCAAAGTTTCTAATAAATTTTGTGATAAATGTAAATCAGTTAAATTTTCCAATCCACCAATTTCTTGTGGCAATTCTTCAAGCCTATAATATAAAAAAATATTATATTTATAACAAAATCAATTTAAAAAACTGAATTAAATGTTAATTATTATTACCTATTTTCTGATACATCAAGACATATTAAATTTTTTAGTAATCCAATTTCTGGTGGCAATTTAACCAATTGATTATGATCTAACCATAATTCTTGTAATGATGGTAAATTTCCTAAATGTGCTGGTAATTCTTCAATTTCATTATCACCCAAATCTAAACGTTCTAATTTTGTTAATTTACTGATTGATTCTGGTAAATTTTTAAGTAGATTTTCTCTTAATTCCAATGATTCTAATTGTGTCAAACTGAAAATAAATAATGTTACAAATTACATTAATTGGAAATTATAGTCAACGATTTTAATTATAAAATTCCTGCAAAATATTATTTTTTTAAATAAACTCTTTTATATCTTGTATAATTTTCGAATTGAAGGTGTGACATTACAAAGAAAATGATTAGATTATGAAACAAAATTTATCACATATTTGATAACAAAATAAAATTGAAATTTGGAATATTTTAATTAATTTTGTTTTGGTTTTATCAATAATATTTAATAAAAAATTATATGTAAAAAAAATATGATTAAATTAATCCAAATATTAAACATTTGATAAAAATAATTATTTATTGCACAATTTATTGCACATTAATGATGTCATCATGTAAACTGTGAATATTTATAAAAAATAATATAAATTATTTTGATATTATTTCCATTTAAATTATTTTGATATTATTTCCATTTTATGGGTAAAAGTTTTAAAATATGTACTATAAAAACTTTGATCAAATCTGATACATTTTATTTAATTAAAATTGAAATAGAAAGTATTTAATTGATAATAATTCTGCATTTATTTCCGTTTTTTACTTTATATATTCGAACGTGGGCTATTTGAAAATTTTAAAAGTGACACCAAAATTCCAGTCGTAAATCTACGTCATAAGAATATAAAATAAATTTCATTTAAATGCGTCAATTTGATGTTAACCTGTTGTTTAAAGTTTATATGTCATTGATTTTTAATAGAATATCGGGCAGTGGTAAAAAATTTTTTTTTTTGAATATTTATCAACAGAAATTTATACGAAAATTATCAAGTATTTAAGGAATCTGCACCTTCATTCACAGATGGACTTTAGAGTTACACAAGCTTGTTGGATCAATTAACTTAGAATATATTATACAAGTATGTTGAATCACTTGGATACAAAAATTAAATAGAAAGAACCTGTTTTGCAGAAAAAAAACTATTTTTCATCATGACAATCAATAACATTTCACAAAAATGTAACCACCAAGGCAAAAATCATTGAAGTACGGATTACCATCTATCGTTATTTTCAGTTTTAGCTCCGCCGGAATACCATCTAATTCCAAAGCAGTTTAAAATTAATTTCTGGAAAATATTTTTCGTTAAATCCAGAGCCCATTATTAATGGTGTAGGTGGTTATTTTACAAACCTTGATACAAATCATTATTAACATGGTATAGAATTGTTAAAAAAACTGTGAACTGTAAGTGTATTGAGCTTGGAGAAGACTCTTTTTTTGCAAAATAAAATAACTTATAACCGACAAAATTCGTTCGTTCTTTTTCGATTTTAAAAGTTTTTAAACAGCACTCGTAATTAGGAGCATTGACTTTCTTTAACTTAATTTGATAATTGATTAAAATTTATGTATAAATTTAACCCTTTAATATATTATGTATAAAAAGAGTTAATCAAAATTTGTATCGAACAATTTATATAATTTTACGTCCGGATTTTATTTCCCTGTTCTCTCTATTTCCTTCGTTTGAAGGGTAGACCAGTTTTAATAATTATTATTTTTTTAAACAAGTTGTCCGTGGTTGTAATTTGTAATAATGGTTTTCACTTTGGTTCAAGATTCTATCTTTCATGGAATTAAAATGAGAATAAAATTAAAATGATTCAATAAATTGATTCAATAAATAGAGTGTTAAGCAGAATCTATCGCTTATATGATATGAAATCATAAATGGAATATACAAAATTAAAAGTATAGTGCCGAAATGTGAATTATTGTTTGACAAGACTTAATTCATTTGGATGTTTTTTTTTTTAATTTCCCGACAGTATTTCATATATTGCTTGATTATTATTAATTCTGGTTATTTATGGAAATATTTTATATCCCTGCAGTAATAAATTTTTTTCTATACACTAATTCAGAATACCGAAGACTCTTTGAGAATTGAATTATTATTGAATATAATTTTAGCTTTTCATTTTCTATTATTTAGATTGTAATGTAATGAATTAATAGAAAGCATTTTATAAACAAACTAATTCTAAATTACAAACAAATTTAACTGATAACTCATTCTCTGGACAAATTATACATTTATAAATGACATACAAAAATAATTTTTACACAAAAGATTCATTCTATTCATATATCATTAAATTAAACAACATTACTAAATCAAAAAAAGCATAAAGAAAACATAACTTTTGATGTCATTAAGTATATAATCAAAAATTAAAATACTCTACGAAATGTAATTTTTCTGGTTTAAATCATTAAACAAACACAGTCCATTTAGGATTTTATTCTAGAAATGAATTTTATTTCTTTTAACATATAAATTTTATTATTACTTTAAATATTATTATTATTTTTTAAAAATTCATTCGAGCTTGAAATAAAATTTTGCACAATGAAATTAAATTGAAAGATTTTATAAAATGATTTTATATTATTAAAAATTAAAACCAAAAAAGTCTGTTTATTCAAACTTTTGTTGGGAAAACTAACCTGCCAAAATCGGATGGTAAAAATGTCAATGACATATCATTTAATCCTAATACTGTAAGATTTTTTAATTGTGAAAAACCAGCTGGTAATCGTGGAATTGGATTTGAACTAAAATCTGCCACTTGTAGGCTTTGTAGATGCCTAATATCATCGGGAATGTCTGCGATATCTGAAAGAATAAAAATAAAAAAAAAAAATATTATTAAATGTATATATAATCATTAAATTTATTTGTTGATATTTTATCATATTAATTAATCAATTACTAATCAGTTTTATTACAATAAATTTATTATAAATTTGAATATTTTTATATTAAGTTTATGCACATTTTTTTAAAATTGGAAAGCATTATTACACATTTGACCAACTTCATTCAGGTTCTTATGTGTTTTGTAAATTTTTGTAAATCATTAATTTAACAGAATATAAATGTTTACCTAAATTATTGATAGCTTGTTGAAAGAATTGTTTAGGAATCTAGAAACAGTTCGAACTGTACACGTATTATATTATGCTATTTAAATATTCAAAAGCGATTACAAATAACTACTTTAAGAGTTATTAATCAATTCGTAACTCACAATGATAGTATCGTTGTATGTACAAAAAATTACATAATTCCTGCAAGGATCCTCCGAACAGGTTCCATTGCCATTGCAAAAAACCAATGAATACAATGGATAACAAGACTAACGTTGGAAGGAGTTATTAACGTTCTCAATAACTAAACCAGTATGGTGTACCTACAATCGGTCTGCTTGATCGGCAAGCATGCGAGTAAGCTGGGACTAAAAGGATTAATGCAGAAACTGCAGCGATCAATGCCAAGTTCATATCCTAGAACACCTTCTATGCCAACTGCCGGTACTCGCTAGACGAAGAGGTTTTATTCCCAGTGTGGTCTGTATGAGGCTCTGCCACTACAATAACCTAACCTAACCTTCACGGCCTTGTTATTTTCAATGAAATATGGCTTGATATATCGATGTCCTATCACCTATCTTATGTTATAACGCACTAGATTCTGCACAGGAAGTGTTTAATTACCATCGTACTTTTTCGGTAAGCCAAATTACCTAATTTTACTTTTAAATTAAACTATATAATTATAATCAGTTTACGATAATAATAACTTTAATTTCCATTGCTATGTTGAGTGGAAATATAATGACATAATCAGATTACAAAGAAAATCATATTATTTTCAACAATTAAATTTTTTTGGTTTTACCGTGCACAATTTAAATGAATTATACAATAATCTGTGGCCTCATCTACTCAAACATTTTTGCTGTTCTCATGCATTAAATTAAATATAAACTACTATATAAAGAAATCCCATTGATAAGGGCTTAACATAACTGACGTTAAAGTCATCACCCTTCAATATTAATAAGAAAAATCCAATTTAAAATTTATTATCTAGTACAATTGGTATTTTCCATTTTTATATTTTTTCAATTATATATTTCATAAATTTGACCCACATTGATGCTAACAAGAGAAAATTTATTTAAAATCTTCAAATTTTTTCGTTCTATATTTTACAAATGTAAACAAATTTTTAATTATTAGGCGCTGTTTACAGGCGCTAACGCTAACTGAATTAATACAAATAGAAATAAATTTCATTTTGGAAATTTGTATAAATATTTTCGACTTCCTCACAACATGATGTGAAATTTTACACATCTGATAATAAATATTCAATAAAAATTAAACGTGGAACAAAAAATTAATATATAAAATTAAAATCTTAAAGAAAAAAAAATCATGAGAATTCTGTGTTTAACAACATAAATTTTAAAATTAAATTATGAAAAAAAAAAAATTATAATTTTTATAAATAGAATTTATACTACACACGCTTCTCTTTTATTATGAAGCTTTGTATATGACGGAGGTGAAATTTCGAATTAAAAAAAAATCGTGATTTTGTGTTTCCTATCTTTTTCAGACATCAGAAAATCAAAATATGTGTACTAAAAAAATGTCGTTTATCCGAATCCGAAGTCCAAATTCAGATCCAAATGCTATTTTCCAGAAATAGTCCAAATGTAATAAGCATTTTCCGACTTTGATGAATGAATGCTAGATAAAAACGAAATTATATTTTGTTGGTTTTCTTCCCTATACCGTCCACCCCTTAGATGTAGTTCAAAATTCCAAATTTTGACAACATGATAAAATCAATAAATTAATCTAGATTTTAACGCCATTTCATTGTGTAAACATTAACTAACAGATGAAGATTACAAAAAACTGTGGTTTTAACCAAAAATGCTGTCAATTTTGGTGATTCATATTACCTTTCTCAGCTACTTAGAATTGTCGATATATTTTGGTTTAGAAAATATTAGAAATTTTTGTTATTTATAATAACTTTACTAAATGCTTTTACGAATTGATTATACATAATTTGATATTTAAAATGGACCTCTAACTCCCATAGAAAACGGTGGGAGGTCAATATTAAATTGATTAAACCCCTTTATCCATGCTATCTAATATCAAAGTTACAAGATCCTAACTAAAATAATTTTGGTTCTGGTTTAGAGGTCCATTTTAAATATCAAATTATGTATAATCAATTCGTAAAAGCATTCAGTAAAGTTATTATGAATAACAAAAATTTCTAATATTTTCTAAACCAAAATATATCGACAATTCTAAGAAGCTGAGAAAGGTAATATGAACCACGAAAATTGGCAGCATTTTTGGTTAAATTTTTAATATCTTTATGAAATGAAAACATTTCTTTAATTTAGACTTAAATATTGATTTTAATATTTGGATGAAGGTATGTTATGTAACCTTACACTGATGGTGAAAATTTGTGAAATATATACATATTTAAAACATAGACCTTCAACCTTCAACCTTCAATCCTAAATAATATTTATTTCGTTGATTAGATTTAATGGAAATTTAATTACAGAATTTCTTCAGTATGTTATTATTACGAAATAAATCTTATGCTTTTAAAGTATTATAACATAATAAATTACATAATATTTGCATAAATTATATTATATATACATTTGGTAATATTAGATTATCTAAACCAGGGCTGCCCAACCAGGCGATCGCGATCTACCAGTCGATCGCGACACGAGTTTGGGTCGATCTTCTACTACAGACTGAAAATGTTAAAAAAAAAAAATTTGTAAAATTTGTAAAAAAAATTTTTTTTTGTTAATACAAATATTAAAAAAAAAAAAAAGCAATCACTATCTACTTCTCCATTTTTTTCTTAGCTTTCTTGATTTTTTGCGGTTAAAGCAAGTGATCTATTTTACTTAGATACGTTATTTTAAATTTTATTTTTCTTACCTATTTTAAGTAGTCCTTGAAAATTACTTGATTCTCGTGGTTTATTTGAATTTGACTCATGTTTAAAATTTGTTCAAATAGTTTAGTTTCGATTTATAATTAACGTGACGAAGTGTTATTATTTTTTTGTATGTTTAAAATTCGTTTCAATATTTTAGTTTCGATTTAGAATTCACGGGAGAAACTTTTATTATTTAAAATCCAACATGATTTATATTTACAATCACAAACAAATATTTGGAAGTAACAAAAGATAAATCCCCAATTTTGACAGAGACTGCGCTTAAAATTATGTCTTGCTTCGGTTCAACATATTTGGCAGAATCCGCTTTTTCAGACATGAATCTTATTAAATCGGAAATCAGAAATTGTTTAACTGATATTCACCTTGATCAATGTTTAAGATTATCTTTGTCGTCATATAATCCCGATTTTGAAAAAATTGCTAAATCAAACCAATGCCAAAGATCACATTAATATGGCTTTGTTTCCTTATACATTTTTTTGAAAATAATAATTAATTATTTAATTAATTATTTTAATTGCTTTTTTTGTAATATTCGAATGAAGTTATATTTTTTTTAAACTTTAAAATGAAGTTATATTTTTTTTAATTAATAATTATTTATATTTATTTTATTTTATAACAATTTTATTTATTTTGTATTATTTTTTTCTTATTTTAAAATAAAATGAAATAAACTGAAGTTATACCAATTAAAAATCTTTTTTTTTGGTATATGGGTAGATCTCGAAGCAGTTGGGTTAAAAAAAGTAGAACTTTAGTACAAAAAGGTTGGGCAGGCCTGATCTAAACCATTTTTTTACTATATATCTACCATTAGCAATTTACATAATCTCTTAAGTTCACAATGCATTTTAAAGAAAATTAAGTCGAAAAAATTGGCTTCATAAGTTATAAAATTTATAATTTTACCTCTTAGCGCGCTGTTAATTCTTTTATCAGTACATTTAGTGTACAATTTTTCTATGCTAAATATTTTTAGTTATATATTCTTATATAAACTTTCCAACAAACTTGATTATTCATGAGTCTATTGTTGTTACAAATTTTTTCCACCTGTATATCTACTATATAGCCAACTTTTTACCAATTTTACATGGATATACATATTTAAATCATAAATCAAGAGTTGAATTAATGGGCAAAAAATATTTAAATGGAAATAAATATACATGAATATATAAGAAAAATAAAATAAAATTCCTGAACAACGAAAGTGCACTAACATTTTGAATTATTGGAGGAAGTTCACTCTTCAGAATAGAAATTATAAATAATTTTTAAGGAGATCAGTAATGTGGTATCCAAAAACAGATTTCATTTGAAAAATAAAGTTTTATTATTATTTTAGATTAGCTTATCCGTAATCATATTTTCAGATAGCCAAGCCAAACGACTGTAAAAATTTTGGCCTCATCATATTAAGTCAAATTAAAACTGGTTTGGAAACTCTAATTTCTAATAGCTTTAGTCAAAAGAAATTTGGTTTATGCTATCGTAATGAAGTGACAGATCATTTTTCGAAATAAAATGTATTATTGAACCAAACCCACTGCTTCTTTAGGATGGTGCAAAATTCGGAAAGCATTAATTCCTCATTACATGCGTGAAGGTTTGACTCAGTTTAGATATCCATGGATAAAGTAAAATTGAGCTGTATGAAATGAATAGCAAAGAAAGTCAAAACAATTTTAGCTTGCTAGCACTGTATAATCTTAGAAAGTAGTTACACTTAATTGGACTGACGACGTAGCAGCTCATGTATAGATTCTGTCAACACGAAAATGTAAACTGCTGGACATATGTATTGATATCTCCTTGAAAAATACACTATAACTCCTTCGGTCTTGTGACAATTGTCACTGAAGCTGTAATTGTTTTATCAACAGTATGGGTTTATTTATTGACCAGAGTCATCACAAAATATGCCATGAGTGTATGCGGTCATATCTTATTTTAAACTTAACCTAAATTATAAATTGGATTAGTAATAAAGCTGCATAAATAAATTAGGAAACATTCTCTTAACAATTTCTTGTAAATAAAGAAAATTAAACCACATAATCGTATATAAATTTTATGTTATCAAGATAAATCGTATAATTAACTTTCTACATCAAATCCCAAATACATTTCCAATCAATTTAACAACAATTTTATTAATAATCTATCAATTTAATCCCTAAATTATTTATTCTATATACATACATCCATAAATTATTATGTTCTCATAATGAAAAGCATATGAATCTAAAGTAAAACCACTTGCTGATACCCAACCCACTTAGGTTAACCATAAATATTTACTAAACAATTCCTAAAATTAAAATAAAATATGTTTTGCCCCCCTTTTATCAAACTAACTTACATGGAATTTCAATGTCCCAAGTGGGTGTTTGTTATGTGGTATTTATTAGATCCAAAAAGTGCATTCATTTCTTGAAAACCTTGAATATTTAAAGTTTTTTTTTTTTTTTTGAACAACGACTACATAAAAATATATCGTCAATACGTCTTTTTTCAAAGAAAGAATTTTCTATATGTCTACATAATATTTTCTATTTTCAAAAATTTTAAACATTTATCAAAGTTTTTTGCTGCTGTGAAATAAATAAATAAAATTTATATTGTAAAATGCCTCAAGTGATCTTCTCTTCAAACAAAATCACAAAAAAAAAAAGAAAAAGAAAATGAAAATGAAAAGAAAAACTCTTACAAGTAACCATCATATTTCCGGATTTTATAATCACAAAAACAAAAATTCTTTTGGCAAAACAAAAAAATTTGAATTGAATTGAATTAAATTTTGATGACGATATTATTTTTTATAAGATTTTTCACATTCAATTCAAATAAAATTTCTATATTTATATTCCCGCATAGAAAATTCAAAAAAAAATATACATAAAAGAAAATTTTATTTTAAAAATAGCATTCAAACTTATAGACAAGAAATAAAAAAAAGAAAATGAAAATCTTTTGATTTACATTTAAAGTGTTACCAGTCAAATATTTGAAATGATCTTTTGAATTTGAATATTTTTATATAGTTTGAAATTTGAATGATGACCAGACCAGATGATGCTATTTACTCTATTATGTGTACAGAATAATGAGACATTGATTACTGATTGCAGATAAATGATTACATGCGTAATATTTATGCAAACTAAAGAGTTTGTTAATTTGAAATATTAATTTTCATTTTAAATTGAAAATGTAATTAAAATTATGGTAAACAAATTGACTTTTAATAAGAAAATATAATTTTAATATGAAAATGCATATAAAGGATCAATTTAAATTACATTCTGCATGCCCACAATGCCACAATCTAATTGGCGGGATGAAAAATGTATATTTTAGCAGTCAATTAAATATTATATTTTCGGAAGATCATATCATAAGTAAACCATTTAAGAATTTGCTATAACATTTTGTAAATTAAAATTGATTTGTTTCTGATATTCTGCTTAACGAGCATGTCGAAATTTGATTTATGAGCTATTTATGCCAAACTGTATTTATGAGATAATGATGCATAAAGTCTTTTAAAAATATTTATATAAGTTAATTATAAAAATATTATATATGAAATTAATAATATAAATTAAATATTCAGAACTTACTAAATCAAATTTGTTTGATTTACTAATTTACGATTCAAATATGTAAATTTTTATAAATAATGAGCACTTAAACAGGGAAAGCATTACAGAAGGAATCCGTTCTTTTTCAAATATTGCTTATTTATCATTTTTATTAAGTTTTATGCAATATATAAATTGCAAATTTGCGATGAAAAGGTGAATTATAATAATTATTGATACTTTTGAAAATGAAGAGGCAAATTACTTGTTAGTTGTTACATTTTCTATAGAAAAATATGTATTTAGTCCTCTAAGATACATACTTAAAAATAAACCATTTTAGGACTATATTTTTCGGAAATATTAAGACACCAACGTTCACAATATGATATGAAAAATTTAAGTAATAATATTTGTATTTCAATATAAATATTACTAAAAATTAATAAAATGGAACAAACTGACATAATAAAATTGAATTAGTACGTTTTAAAAACATAATTTCAAAATTAACTAATAACTAAAAAGAATATAAAATAAAAGAAAACTATTTAAAAAAAAATTTTTTTTAAAGACATTGACAGGAAAACAAAGCGGGTTGTTGACCCAGTCACCATTAACCCGACATCCAACTTAAAATTCTCATTTTTTACTTGTGGGTGGGCTCATGCGAATGATGGAAAATTAGCTATTTAAGTAGTGTACAATATCTCATATTTATTTATTATATATTTATGTTATTCATTTGTACATTGGCAAGAATATTTTATTCTGAAACACAGTATTTGATGTGTCATATTTTTTATTCATATAATTTGAAAAGGAGGATAGATTTTAGTCAGTTTCAGTTTTAAGGAAGGACAACGAACTGGCCACATCAACTTATATATTGTCCCTTTATATGTTATTCATTAAGTTTGTAATTGTGTAAAGTTTTATAACTGTTTTAGTGAGGTAATGTGTGTTCTATGCATGACGGATCGGATCGTTATAAATGTTTAATTCTTTCAAAAAATACAATTTCTATCGAATCATCCTATCAAGTTAGGCAAATTAGCACTTTATAAAGTATCCAATCTCAACTATGTAATTCGATATAAAAATGTTGCCGTCTTTAAATATTAGCGTCAAAAATACGTGTTATTGTCGCGCGACGTTAATCGTATTTTTGAACACGTCAATTCGTATATGAAACTATATATAGAGAGTACTGAATTAATAAAGTAATCGAATTATTAGAGTTATTCAACTTCGTGAATTAGCGTCGCAAGAAATAAGCTCACTAATATCGTAAGGTTTTGTCGCAACTCATTGATTTGTTTTCAATTTGAATTAAAGCCGTCAATTAAAACAATTTTAAAGTCGCAATCGAATTACGATTTCTGAATTTATTAAGTGTAAGAAGATTTTACATTCGATATCGCTATCTTAAAGTGCGATATAATTTGAAATACAAATTTCTGTTTGCGAAGAATTAATTCGTTATTAAAACAAATTTGCGTTTCTCAAAGTTTCTCAAACGAATTAATAAATTCAAAATTCATGAACGTACACATTACTTCCAATCCAGGATAGTAGGGCAATTAAGGGACATATTTTAACTAATTAACTAAAATATTTTTCAACTTTAATGTCAAAATTTTGTAAAGAAATTTTCCCTACCAAGTTAACAGAATTTATTTTAATTCAGACTAAGGAGTAATGACATCTAGAATACTAGAATATATCCTCAAGTTATATAGCACAAAAAAAAAAAAAATATGTTAAATAATTCATATCCTTATTAGTCAAAACATGCAGAGATAATATTTCAATAATAAACAATTTCCTGAAAATGTTTTTTTTTTACATATATAATTTTCTTTTATTTTTATAAATGGAAAGTATACAGAACATAAGTTTTGAAATTGTTATTTTTGTCTACTGAAGTAACCAACAACTATACTTATCCTTACAGAACAATAAAGAAAATGCACAATAAAAGGACATAAAAATATGAAAATGTTAGTTTTTTAGTAATATATATATTTTTTTATTAGAAAAATTTCAGTATTAGTTTAAGGAAAACTAGTAAAACATAATTTTTCAGAAAATTCTAAACATGAAAACTTTTTTAATTAAATTTTTAACGAAAGTTAATCGACTAAAACTTAACTAATTATAAATGTATGACGATGATTGAAATTTGAATTATTGTAGTTTTGTTAAGTGTATTTAGGCAGATGGTCTAATAAACAATATCAAAAATTTCAATATAAATAATGATTTCAAATTAAAAGCTATATACAGAGCTGTCTCAATCCTCACTTCGAGAAGAAAAACTAAATAGTTTAAATTTATTGTCAATTGAATCAAATCGGTTTGATAAAATTAATTGTGATGAAATTATTCAAAACTTTGCGAAAGCAAAATATCTCGAAAAAAAAGATTTTTTAATTTTATGTTCTTAAATATTTTTTATTTAATTTATATTTATAATATCAATTTTCAGGGGCGCCACAGAGCTCCCAAATCTGAAGGGAAAGCTCTGCTCTGCCTCTATATATGATTAGTTATGTTATAATAATGACTGACAATGTTTATATAAGTTAGGAAAAATTTATAGTGGCGGCAGAGCCTTGCATAGACTACACTGGGTTCATTAGCGGTACCACTTTTATGGATAACTAACTCTGAGTATGTGTTGAGGGGTTATGTATATGTAGTAAGTCAGGGATTTCGTAATTGCAGATGCAGAACTCTTAAGGAGTTTCCTGGTGCTGAAATTCGAGACCTCTTTCAGGTTTGGGTAGTAGGCCTCTCTCAGAATACGACCTCCACGTCTAACGAATTCCGGGCAGTGTCATATGAGGTGCTCTAGGTTTTAACTTGCCTTGGATTGCCGCAGTTTCTGCATATATCACATACGATTAGTCGTAATTGATTGCCGATCAAACAGTGTCTATAGTGACGAATAAAACTCCTGAGCATAACTATATACTTCCTACTAAACAAATTCTACAATACAAAACAAATATAAATGAGAAATTCAATTGACGTGTTAATCTTTAACCCAGACACATTTGTACTTTTCCAGACACATTTGTACGAATATGATTATGACCCCCTGATTTTTCTATATAGCATATCTCAAGTAAAATCACGTAAATCGGATGTATAAAAAGGTTTTAATTAATTATTCACAAAAAAAAAATATTTCGGCGACTTAAAAAAATTCCAACAAAAAAAAAATCGATGTCTTATAAAATACCAAGGTATCAGGGACCTATAATATATATACCACAATTATATGAAATTCGGAGAATTTGATAGAATAAGTGATAACGGACGAATGAAAAGACTTTCTATTATATACATAAAAGTTAATTTCGGAAAATTTTAATAAAAAGAACATAAAATCATTTATGAAATATCTCTGTAAAATTTATAATCTTTGTTAAACAATTCAATTGCCTTTCATCAATGCTACTTAAATAAACATTTTCTCAGAAACTAATTGACCTTGGAAGTCTATAGACAAAAGTGTGTAAAATATGATTAAATAAATTAGATATACAATAAATTTTGTGACCTTTCAACTAAAACTGTCAAATAATTAATTTAATTTAAATTTGTATTTTAAATGAAAATCTAATATAATCAATTTAAAATTAAAAATATATTTAACACATTTTACTTAACAAAAATTTAAAATATTTAATTTTTTTTTTTTTTTTAATTTTATAATCATAAAAATTAAAGTCAAACCACAATAATGGATTTTCCAACATATATACATAAAAAATATAAATTTATTAAATTACCCATGAAAAGTTTATTTTGTGGATCTGTGGTGATGTTGGATGAGGTTAAAATTACATAAAAAAAAAAATTTACCAAGGAAAATATTATTATAAAGTCTCTCTATGTATCCATCAAAATATATTTACCTTTTTATTAAAAATATTTATAAACAATTTTTTAATAAACATTAAAGAATTTAAATTAATTTTATAAAATCAATACAGAAATTTAAACGAAAAATTAATTAATTTTAAAGAAGATAATAAAAAAATGATTTTTTGGAAAATTTGAAAGAAAGAAATTTATCTAAAATCAATTTATATTTGATTAATTAAAAACAAAAAAGAAACTAATATTTATTAAAGATACAAAATGAGCGCATAAATTTTGAAATTAATAGCAAAAAATTAATCGTATATTTAAATCAAATATTTTGTTACCAATTAAACAGCCAGATCTCGAATAGATCATTTTAAACTGGTAGCTTGGTAGAAAAGTGCGATATTCAAAGTAAAATGTAAGTAAATTAAAATATGTTTCGAATTATAAAATTAATTTATTAATAAAATGGAAATATTTTATTTCTGGGATTGATAATTTTAACAAAATATTTTATTTTGTAGGAAATGTTTTCAATTAAAATTATTGATTTTATGAAAATTTATTCATAATAATAAAATAATATTCAAATTTCCGACGAATTTCGATTATAAAATCAGATATATGTAAATATGTTGACCACAAATAATTAATTTCTATTTGATAATAAATTAGATTTGTGAATTTGATTACTTTTGAGTACACAATGATTTTCCAGTAGTTAAATTAATAATTAGAAAAATAAATAAAAATAAATCATTTTTAATAAATACTTGTCAAAAATTATATACTTTTCTTTACTACTCTCAAAGTAGTTCAAAATTTAATTCTAACACATTACACTGAAAACTATATAAATATAGGTTAAAATTGCTTTGACTCAAAGAAAAAACACTTTATTTAGAATTGATCAACTCATATAGGAGCTGTAAAAAAACACTGAAATGATTTTTGGCTTCCCCCAGATTGCGGAACACGTCACATACGAATACGATAAAGAAACACATACACAAAACAGCTTCTTTTCCATTTGTTTGTCCAACATCAGTTAAATTATTAAAATTTCAATCCTGGTGCGGAGTGTTTTTAATTATGATAATGTATGATAATATGCCACTGACATTTTGTCATTTTCAAGAACAGTGAGTCATTACACCACTCACTACTATCAAACATGCAAATACAATTTATATTACAACATTGTTGTCCAAAGTGTATTGGACAACATGTGTGACCGAGTGTGGACCAATAAGCTTTGTGAAGGTAATCGTGACTTGTCCTTACTGAATGTCAAAGATTCATCTTAATATTTAAATGTATCATAAAATATTATTATTATTAAATAAAAATTAAAATTAATATGCCAATAATGTTAATTATATCATGTTACCGATAGGATTACAAATACGGTAACCGCTCTGTATAAGAAACCTCTATTAAAGCAACTTTCTATTAAAACAACCTTTGTATAAACAACTTTTTTCATTCCAAAAATTTCATATAAGCAACCGTGATTTTTAATTTTGCAAATTTTGAAAAAAAACGGTTGCTGCAAGAAAGGCTATGAAAGACAAGGTAACACTTATGCCTTGCGTAAATTCTACGGGTACGCATAAGCTTGAATTAATAATGATAGCAAAGGCAAAGGCAAAATCGCCTCACTGCTTCAAAAATATAGAATTACCACAGTATTGCAAGACGTCTAGAAATGTTTGGCAAACCTGTTCACTTTTCAAAGACTGGTACAATGATTTATTAATTCCGTAAGTTAGTCGCCATTTAGAATATAAAAATCTCCCCGTTAAAGCAATTTTATTGCTAGATAATGCAACTTCGTATGCTACTATAAACATGTTTGCTGATATAGGTTTTTCACTCCTCCTAATTCAAGTTTTTTCATTTCAAATTCAATTTTTTTCATTTCAAATTCAATTTTTTTCATTTCAAATTCAATGTTTTTTATTTCAAATTCAATTTTTTTCATTTCAAATTCAATATTTGAAAATAAATTGATATTTATTTTTAAATTTTTTAAACTGAAGAAACTAAGTATTTTTAAACAAAATAAATATATTGTTAAACTGGCTAGAGCCAAAAATTAAAAACATAAATTAACATTAACATTAACATTTTATCTTTCTTGTTTTGTTTAAAAATAGTTAGTTTCTTCAATTTAAAAAATTTAAAAATAAATATCAATTTATTTTCAAATGTTGAATTTGAAATGAAAAAAATTGAATTTGAAATGAAAAACATTGAATTTGAAATGAAAAAAATTGAATTTAAAATGAAAAAACTTGAATTAGAAATGAAAAACCTATAATGAGAAGTTCAAAGTTATTTTTTTCCCACCGTAGCCGTTGGATCAAAATGTGATTAAATTATAACGAAATTTTAGTTTTACGGCGTATGAGGGAAAAGGCCGTAATTAAAAAATATTTATTATATTATCCCTTTGACTCAAATATAGAAAATAAAATTTAGATTCCATTTTTCTATAAAAGCAACCTATTTCTATATAGGAATTTTTTTTATTTAAATTGGTTCAAATGAGTTGCTTATACAGAGCAACATTATTGTGATTCGACTTTCGTTTCTCCTCAATTTTGACACTTCGGAATGATTAAACTCACCCAAAACAATTACCGACCAAAAACACTTGTTGGTCCAGAAATTTCAATCATATCAAATTTTTGGTCCGTCGATCAACGATCCGAGAATCGAATAGCGAGACGAATGTAGAATCGACTTTAATTATAAGACCTAATCAGAAATTATAAATTTATTTTCGTTTTTAAAAAGAAATTCTCTCAAGTGTAATACAAATATTTTAATACAATATAAAAAAAGTGTATTATTTATAAATATTTTAATATAAAAAATGACAATCACGATGACATTAAATAATCCTTCCGGGAATAGAATTCAACAGAATATTATTATTATTTATTTTTATATCCTGACATCAGGAAATGTTGGATAAAAATTATTATAGACACAGAAAATTTCCAGGAAATATAATATTATAAGGACATTTTTCCTTGTTCAGAACAAAAAATTGTTTTACATAATATGATAAAAAAAAATATGTTAAATGGAAATTTTAATAATCTTTAACAATATTTTTTTATATTACTGCATTTAAAATTAAAACTGTACTAAATAATATTTTAATGATACGTAAATTATGAGGTAAATTATTATAAAGAACATTAAACTTTATAATAATTTTACGTACCTAATTGAAGTACAACAAAATGAATGAATGAATACTTCAAAATGAACGAATCTACATAATTTTCTTTGTATGTTTTTAATCATTATAATTATTTAATTACATAAATTCCTCCTATAATCATTTGGTCAGCCCATTAAGCATAAAATTTATTTAAATTGTATATTCGTAATTAATAGAAAAATTACTATATATAAATGAAGAAACTGCCGACAGTGGCGGTGCACTTGATTTATTAATTTATTTACGATAAAATATATACAATATAAATTGATTTCTAATTAAATATCAATTATTTATAATTGTCATAAATTAAAAGTTTAAATTTAAGGTTAATTTTTTGAATTGTTAGTTAAATGAAGGTTAACTAACAATTCATTGATTAAGCAATTTTTAACAATATTTTTAGTTCAGAGGCTAAAATGAATATAGTAATTATTTAGATAGCTGTCTTTTCTTCAATACATTGCAGATACATTTGACACATAATAATAAATAACAGAATAATTTTTGAAATAATTTGCAGAAAATAAAATTTTTAGTTAAAACGTTTACCGGCCAAGTAATTTCATTGTAGGAGATCGATAATAATCTTTAGTAGAAAACGCTGGAATAATAAGGGTATAACGGGCTCACTTATTGATGACTTAAGTGTGGGAGTCTTGTAATTTCCACTGATTTAAATATACAACCAACCAAAAATAACGTAACAGTTCAAATATGAATCTAAAAACGATAGTTTCAAGATATTCATAAAAACTCAAACAATTTTAAATAGTGTGATCTTCAGGACAACTATTAGTAACAATGAAAGTAAGGAGTAATAGGACAGCTTCGTTAAAATAGATTACAAGAACGAAGATGTGAGAAACTTCCTATACTGGGTGAAATAGTAAAGATAGTGCTGGCCTGATAGTAGTTCAATGGCAGGAGTAGTAAAACACATAAGACATATGCTCTGTAACTGTCCAGTTCTCACAATAAAAATAATTAACTGTGATATCCCAGGTGGACAATAAAACCAATAATGGTAATCTTTCGATTCGTGATGGAAATGAAATAGATTATGTAATACAAGTTAATGTTGTTGCAACTAAAGGGACCAAATGATCCACCTCAGTAATGACCTAACGTTTTGTATCAAATAATGGATAGTAAGCAAGTGACAACCCATTTCTAATCTAACCAAATTTTAAATTATTTTACCAAAAACTTTCAAAATAACAAAACTGTTTACATACTGAACTCATACATCATAAAATATGATTTATGGAAGTTTATCAATTAAATAAATTAATTTAAAATTAAATAAAAATTATTTAATAAATATGATTATTACAAAAATCTTAGTAATAATAAATAATTTAATTTAAAAATTGATTATAATTTAATCTCGTATTATATTAGTACTCTCTCTTTGAACTTCTGTGTAGGTCGTAGGTTATAAAAATTACATGCAACATAAATTTGTATTAATTCAGTCGTGTTTAAATATATATTACGTCACATAGAGAAGAAACCATAAAGAAAAAAAAACATTTTTTTTTATGAATGATTGAAAAATTGAATATTAAAAATCATTGATCCATTAATAAATAAAATAAATGAAACAGACAAAAAAAAAATGAACAAAATTTAATTATGTATACAAATATAATCTGAAAAATACAACAACACAACTAAAATACATACAAATTGTATCTTAAGAATATATGGAAAATGTGTCAATATCAGTTACAAAGTACGATGTATATATACATAGATTTTGATATGATATCTGACTATAAGAGTTAATGAATATTTATTTAATTAAGAAAAAAACTTGGAAATAATTTCTCTAAAGGTCGATTTTCAGTTCAGTTTTATTACGTTGTATTCCAATTTTCTATAGAAATTATGTAACTATTTCGATTAAAGTAACTTTACCCTATTCTAGAAGTAACACAAGAAGTAACAACGGCTGGAATCCAATTAAAAGCACAATAACTACGAGCCACAATGTCATTGTCAGTGTTTACTTGTTTAATTCAATTATATAAACACATTTTTATTTTAACCTCAAAAATATTAACTGGTTTATGGGAATCTATAATATAATCGGGGAAAAGGATTGTTAAGTGTAAATGACCAACTTCATGTACAACACTTTTCGTATAACTACTTTTAATAGTTCGTTCCGAAGCCAACAAACTTACGAACTTATAAATTTGTCAAATTTACTTTGTATAATTGTGACAAGTACATTTCCATAATAAGACCGTCTTAAGTTTGGTTAAATTACAGAAGAATTATGGAAATTCTCGGTAACATTTAGTAAAAGTGTAAGTAATTTTCGGTAAAATTTAATTCAGTCTATTATACAGCTTTTAAAAAATAGTAAAAACAACAAATTTACAAAAAAAAGACATATGACAGATGAAACAGTGTTTCGCGGCTATGTATTGTGTTTAGTTAATCGCTGGCGAAAAACAGCACAACAGATGACAACAACGTGTTCTCTATGGTATCATCTTAAATAGTGACATTTCGATCAAAACGAAAATTAGAAATTAATGAAAACTTGTTTTTAAACAAAATATTTCAATATATATATTAAAATTTATTTTTATATTCACAATTTGAAGAATGATTTTTTGTATTCTGTCTGCAAAAATAATAAGATACAATAGCATAAAACATATTTAAATTAAAACAAAGAAACTATTATATAACATAGTAAACAAAAGTTCTAATTAATACAACTATAAACAAAATTTTTTTGATTGTTTTTATTTTGTTGAAATAGTTAAAAATAAATCTAAATTGAAATTTTTCGAAAATATGTTTAAATAAACAACAAAAAAAACAACCAGAGGTGAAATTACAAAAATAAACAAATAAAATAATAAAAATATACACTTACAACATAAAAAAAGCAAATATCTGTAAACATATTTAAAAATGCAAAACCTTAAAAATGTTTAAATTTTTGGCATTTATTTAATAATTGGCATTCATTCTCAAATACATTTTAGAGCTGACCCAATAAATCAATTTTTATATGTAAATAATGTAATTAAAAGATGAAAGATGAAAAATTTAATTTTCAAAAAAATGGTATAAATATCAACAAAACTTTTAAAAATAGATAAATTATATAATCCCAAAAAAAAATTATAAACAATTGAAAAATAATCAATTAAATTTTATATTTTGTATAGAATTAATTATAGAGTACCGATCAGTTCTGTTTGTAATCGATTCGTACAGTAGCCAATTGACTGATTAAGTATTCCAAACTGAAGCATATGTCAATAGAAATTAAATTTATATATATTTGTGACTATATGTTCAGTCTACTGAATGTTGGATTTCCAACATTTCAATCGATCCAAATTCTTTCGATTCGATTTCAATCGCGCCTATGTATCCGTCCAATCAATCGATTTTACACACAAAATATATGAAAATGTCAAATTTGAACTTTACTGAACAAATCAGTACTGAACTATGTAGCCCATACTTAACAATCATTTTGAAGAAATTAATATCAGCTGTAATATCAACATCAATTAACTGACATTAGAAATTAGAACTACATCATTATTTACGTTATTGTAAGAATATCTACTTAAAGTACACTCTCATAAAGTAATTGTATATTAAATATTTTTTGATAATGTAGACTTTGTCCACAGTAAACTTTTTCCCAAGTTTATTTATTAATTAGTTGATAAGTTTTTTGACAGTTTTCTGAAAAAAAATCTACCCCAAAAATTCTTCGCCAAATGTCTTTCCTGGGAATAAGACATTACAAAAATTGTATATGTAACGAATAAATATTTATATAATACTTAATTTCAATAAATAAATTGGAAAAATAGTAGATTACGAAACAAGGGGCTAGCTAAATTGCGTCTTTTCATCACAAATGCGAAAGTTTAGTACTTAGTATTATAATTTTTTCACTGCCAGATGTTAATGTCGCAGAGCAGCTGAAGAGGTACTAAGGTGTTCAGTCACTAAAATGACAGAAGTTTTATTTTGTGGTAGACAAAGGCTGTAAATGTGTAAATTGTTTAAATCTAAATACTGGCTATTAAAATTAGTCCACTCAATTTTATGGATTTTATTATTTGCAGTGTCATCTACCAAATAAATTTATTTTTAATATTTTCGTCTACAAAGTTGTACGGTTTTTAGTTACGTTTACGTTACGCTGCTTATTAATCTACAAAACTTGATGGTATGGGTAATAGGTTACTATCGGCACTGAAAAAATTTTATGATACTAGCATTGTAGATCAGTATCAGTAAGGTAATTTTTTTTATCATAATAAAGTAATTTCATAATATTTTTATCCCCTTAGAAACATAGATCCTCCGTGTAAATCTGCAATCGTACCCTGTTTACATCCATTTTCGAAGCTTACTTGCATATTGGTAGTAGTTATTTTAATTGGTTTTCACTATGCGAATAATTAGTCCGTAGTAGTATATAGTAAGTTACATTAAGTCAACGTTAACGTCCTGCAACGCGACGTCGTCATTTTCTTTTTAGCCTAAAGAAGTTGTTATTATCTGGCTACGCCTGACAGATGCCAATAATGATGAAAATTTTGAAATTAATTTATTTTCTTTAGTTAGCATATGAAATTTCAGACCGCGTGGATTTATTATTGTCGTTCTTTCTATTAATCGGTCTATCCATAATTTGAACCTAAGTCTTCTCGATAGGAAAGATGATATAATCCCAGACGCTAACTGACTGGGCTACCGAGACGATTAATTATAAAATTACTTTATAACGCGCGAATTGTTAAATTTTCCGTAATGGAAATTATAATTACTATACAAATACAGGAAATATCTTACAAATTCAAGACCGAACCTCATGATACAATTTACATTATTCTTTTCTCTTTCCATGTACAAAATATTTATCTAAAAATATTTTAAATTTAATTTTCTTTGTTGAACTTTTTTTTAAATAATTTAATCAAGTTTTTAATGTTTACAGACTAACTAAAGTTTAAAAAAAAAAAATTGAAATTCTAATAATAGAAAAATATCCTTTTTATTATATAAATAAACACAAACTGTTAAATAATGTGTTATAATCATCATAATAAAAAGGTGTAAACGTAAGGATATATACAAATAAAAAATTTAACACCAAATCGATTTTTCTACAGTTGAGTAGATTTCAAGATTCATGCGAATTCATTTTAAGAAAGTCGTTAAGTTCGCTTTTATATAAATTCTTGAAAAATATTATTTCTTAAAATTTATGAAATCATTCATTGACACACGAATTTAATGTCATTATTTTAAATAAACTTAGTACAACTATTTAAATATTAAGCTTGGGCTACAATGTATCTGATCTGTTCAGTTTCGATTCAATTCATACAGTAGCCAATCGACTAGTTAAGTAAAATTAATTATCGATTGCAATTACAATTACAATCGATTAAATTTGTTAGTTTGAAGTTTTGTTATCATCTTTTTTTTTTACTTCCCTTGACATTTGCTTCAGTTTAGATTCGAAAAAGTTCAATAACTCCAAATTCTTTCGTTTCGATTTGTTCCGAATAGATTTAAATCGAACGATGGAATCCACTCATTCGAGTTATTATTCAATTTTGAACTTTTCTGAACGAATCGATACTGAACTGATCGTTACATTGTTGCCCAAGCTTAATACATTTTTTTTTCTGAATAATTTTATTAAATTATTTACATATGTATAATTAAAATTACGTCAGAATTTCAAGTTTAAGTGTAATTGTTTTTTATTTATTTTTCAAATATTTTTGCAAATTTTAATATTGTTCATTTTATAATTTTATTTTGTATATTGTAGAATTTGTTTATGGTCCGATGGTGCAATGTAAAATCAACCAACCTTTAAGTTATAATTTTAATGTTGATTTTATTTTACGATTTTGTATACACTTTTAAATTTAAATAATTTTCATGATAATTTCTAATCATTTGAAAACTATAATTAGATTTATTTTAGAAATTGATTTCTTTTGAAAATTAATTATTATGTTTATATAGTTTACGAAAGCGACTTAAAGCCGGCCTATAAAGTAATTTTTTACCTGAATGTAAAAATAGGCTTTTATGCTTCTATACCTACCACATTTAGAAATTGTTTGGAATCAAGATATGTCAGCGTTAATGTAATTAAATCATAATTAGGACTTATATTATAAAAGAGATTAATTAATAAGATTATAATATGGAAACTACAATCGGGATTATATAGAATTTTAGTTTTAGACAAACACATTGAAATTATAATTCATTAATAAATGACAGCAGCTTTCAAAATAAACTTTTAATAATAATAACCTCAGGTAATACCACAAGTTCGTGTAGATGCCACAAGGCTCAACAATTTTTAATTGGATATTTTATATATTTATTGTATGGACATAAATCAAAATCAAATAAAAACCTTTGAAAAAATTGAAAATTTTGTATAATTATTGCCAGAGAATCATTAGTACTTACACGAAACTTATTTGAGGACATTATTTACTACAACATTTCATTTCATACAAAGAAAATATCGGTGCAAAAGTTAAGACTAAAATTTTATGTCACAACCATTAAAATATTCATTACATAATAATTATAATCAAGAGACGTTCTAATTACCTTTATTTTATGTTATATCGTCTTTTGCTGGTGCGATATTAAATGTAAGTGTCACATTTCATTTTTGTATATTATAATTTTCATCAGTCTTACGAGAAATATATAATAGAATAATGTATAATTTAAAACGCAATCTGTATTTAATTACCAATTTAAAAAACAATATAACATTTTCAAATATGATACGCAATATATTATAATTCTATAACGTATTATTAGTTATTACAATAATCTTAACATTGTACAAATCTTCAACAAAATAAAAATCATTGCACTATAATTCTTATGAAATTAGTAAAAAATGTGTTTTAGAGAAATAAATTCTTTTCTAATATAAAATTTTAATGAATTTTATATTAGAATTTTAGTTCAAATTTCATATTAGTAAAAGATCTTAATCTAGTGAAGAACGACATTATACACGAGGGGAACTTTTAAAGTTCAAGCTGTTATAATTCGCAAGTTATAATTTAACAGATCATGGTTACACTAAAATTACATTAAAATTAGTGTATAAGTTAAAATATATAACCCATTACAACTTAATAGATCCTGAAATTAGAGATCATATTAAGTTGTAACGAATTTTAACGATTTTTTCTTGGAAAATTTGCCTATACCATAATAATTCATAAATATATAATTTATAAAAAATGAATTAGCGTACAATAATAATTCATATTTTGCATAAATTAATTAGCTTCTTCCAGAAATCTATACGCTTTTCTGCAGTTATATTTCATCATTATTATATCCAGATATTATGCTTAATGGATTTTAGTGTCACTCATTTTAATTTCGAATGACTTTAGGAAGCAGTAATATCCTTTTCAGAATTCAGAATTGGAAACTGAATTACTAATATCATGGCTAATATTAATAACTGTATACGAACAAAATAGCATTTTAAAAGTATAAAATTTAATTTCGTTCACATTCAATTAAAAAAGTTGTAGAAATTCTAACTATTTATAAGATAATATTAAAAGTACAATAATTTTCAAAATAATAAAAAACTATCTTATCATCGAAAATTCTAAATTGTATTGCCACATTCTAAATTGGGTTAATAGGTCAATTCATTTAATTTCATTCATAAAATGACAATTTCATTTAAATATATTATTACAGTAGATAAATAAATTTTTTAGCTTGTAAATTAATCATATTACACAAAAGTTTCTATAATTTTTTATGTTTTTTAAAACACTTGCTAATGCAGCAGAAAATATTTATATGATAATGTAAAAATAATTTTTAACTTAATTCTACGAGTGAATAATTAATTGCAATATCATCGTTTGCTATAAATAATTATATAGTGTCAATTTTTTAGTTAGCTGAATATTCATTTATATTAGAGGTTAGTAACTTTCCGTACGTAACGTTATATTTTTCATAAGAGTTTTATATATAGGTATAAACTTTAGGGAAAACTTTTTAGCAAAACATTAAATGACACATTTTTAGTATTCTAATGTATAATGTACCGACTTAGTTAGTTAGTTTAAGGGAGGGATCCATAACACTAGGCCACTACTTAGCCCATAGGTATCCCCTTGATTAATAACAATCGTTCCCCTCTACTGCTCTTCAAGCCACTCCGTATTTTTAATAAACGTTAGAAGATCCCTGACCGGAATCATTTCCAACTCATCAAATCCTTCAAACAGGTAGTTACCTAAAATACGATATTTACTACGGTTTAATGCAGATCAGTCACAAATTATGTGACTGATATCTTCCACTACACTCAAGTCGTCACACCGTCTACTTGAATCCACCGTGGTGAACCCGAATCCCTTAGCGATCTTCCCTAAGAGACAGTGCCCTGTTATTGTTATTATGACCACCGACATTGTTAGATTGCTACTATTCTGCATGTACTGGCTTATATTTCATACTCATTCAATCTATAGGCACAGTACTGGGAAAATACAGTCACAGTATAAATTTCCTTCTGATATTACGGTAACAGTCCACTTCAGTTGACAATATACGAAGTTTGGTATAGGAATCCGTAAATGGTATTCAGGCTAAAATTATAGCTATAAAAACTCGTTCAAGGTAAATATATGACAGCCACTAGCTCTCTCAACAGTAATATTATAGGTGCTAAATCTTCGTGCAGTTCTTACTATATGAAAGTTAGATTTCAAAACATTTATGACGCAGCTGGATGACATTCAATAATTTCTTACAGAATTTATTTCTACAACTTCTGATTTATCCTAAAGTTTAGTCAGATTATATAACACTGAATAATAGAGTTTCTATTTTGAACGACAGTTCTATTGGAAATTGGTTACATTTATTTAACATATTTCACTTTATGTGTTATTAGAAGTTTTACAATTTTTTTCGTCATTTATTATTTATGTTTGTTAACATTAATAACTACAACAGAAATGATATAAAATTATACAAGAAAATATGAATATGAAATAACCAAATATTAATATGAATATTAATTATGTAATTTAATGATTATTATATAATAAAATTCAGACTGGCGCCTTAAAATTAGTTATATTTCTAAATTCTTATATAAATTTCTTCAAAGTTTCACTTTTAAATATTATATACATATATTAATTTAATTTTGATATTATTCCATTAAAATAATGAAATTTAATGACTTAATAATGAAATAAATTATTGTTTAATTATTTCAGATTTTAGCTATTTATTTCAAAGTCTAGCCATTTTAACAAATCATTATTTACTATTTGGGTTCATTTATAAAAGCATTTTATAAAACTATAAAGAGACAAATCATTTTTGTGGAAAAAATGATGAAAATAAATAATAATTTTCCCGGTTATTTACATTTTTTTTTCTTCAACCGGAAATAATTAGAATTTTAATAGGGTAAGTAGTCGAACGGCATGACAAATCAATTCATTATACGGTTTTAAATTTTTTATGACAAATCAATTCATTATACGGTTTTAAATTTTTTTTACAGAATTTATAAGAGTTTTTTGACCTGGTGTCATTGATTAAATATATCTAAAATATTCTATTTTAAAAACTTATATTTTAATTACTATGAAATTATTTAATTTAGAATTTGTTTTAAATTAATTATTTATGTAGGAATTTCCTCATAATTATAGAGGTATACTTATAATATCAACAGAGGTATACAAAGTTTGAAGTTGTGAAAATGTAGTTTAGTATAATAAAGGTGTAAATATTGATTTCCATTTAGTACTGAGATTATGTAAATAAAATATTTTAAATATTTACTAAATTTATCTATATATATAGAAAAGAACATTTTATATTTGAATTTACGTGAGGGTTTTGGTTATTTGATAAATATATTAAAAGGTTACTACAGGGTGGAAAAAAAATTAAATCCTTTAGTAAAATCGTATATTTAATTTTATTTTCAAAAAACAAAGTTTGTAATGGGTAAGAGCAAATCATCAACGTGACAAAATCGTGTTCATTTGAATTAACATATTAACAATATATACATCGAACTCCTATTCGGTCATTAATTTCTACAAGTTTACAGAAAGCAATTAGAGAGTGATCACTATGAATTTTATAACGTTAAGATTTAAAACTTCTTGAGGCCAAATTATATACCATAATTTGTGGGGTCACAAGGTATTACAAAGCTGGATTTTTTAAAAAAATATTACTGAAGAATAATTAAAACGATATCACCAGAAAATTTAACTAAAGTTTTTTGTATACTGTTGAAAATATTTTGTGAAGGTTTGGTAAGCCATTTATAGATTATAATTTTCTACATATATAATTAATAAAAAATATTGAAACTAAATAATAAATAATTTCCTAATTAAAGTTTCTGTTTATATTTATGCCAATGAAGAAGTTAGAATGTAACATTTAGCTCACCCTATAAGACTACACACGACTAACTACGTAATACAATTTACTTAATCAGTTCAGAGTAGTCTAGAGATTTAAATTACACATTTTACCTGATATATTTATATGTTAATAATATTAGTCTATACTTAGGTAAAACGATATTTTATAAAAAAAAAAAAAATACTGAAATATCATTAGCTATAAAGAAAATGTATTCCCTTATTTAATAAGATTTCTAGATAATTCCCAATTGTTAATAATTATATATAATGTTGAAATACAATTATAATAAACATTAAAATATAATTTCTTTTTCAATAATATTAAAATTTATAATATTATAATTACAAAGTAAAATCATTTTTAATTGACATAAATTTTATCGATTAAAAATAAAATGAAATATAAAAAAATTATTAAATTTTATATTGTAAAAAAAATAATATTTCATCAATTTAATTATTATTTTTTTATATTAAATTAATCATCATATTAATCATATTAAAGAGTCAGTCAATCTTTAATATATCAATTACACAGAATTTTCCTTGAAGAACCTTAAATATTTTTACTAACTTGAAAAAAAAAAATTACTTATTACTCCCTTTTTTTTAACCCCCAAACTAATAAAAAATACACATTAACAAATGGATTTACGGTGTCTTTATAACATTAAATGGCATTAATCAACAATGTTTAAAAGAGGATATACGGTTCGATAAATTTATATACGATAGGTCCAAAAAAAAAATAATCAAAATATTAAATTAACCAAAATCCATCAAGTAAATTTAGGGTACCTATATAAACATATAAAATGTAATATATGTATTAAACATATTATGAAACCAAACCTAAAAAAATATGAGATTAGATTGACGAGTCTATCTCAATTTCGGGCACTTCCATCAAACGCTTTCCAATTTAATCGATTCTTTTAAAAATTAATTATAAAATTTAATATATTTCCATTCAAGCATGAAGGACCCAGGTTTTTTATAGTGTTCGTGGTCTAGAATCTGAGTTCAAATCAGCTGATGAGCTGATATCATCCCAACACAAAACTGTTTATTTCATTAAAAATTGCCGGGCGTTTATAAAGTATACAAAAGACTTATAAGTACCAAGCTCATAAGTTTCAAATTTCGACGACAAATTCTTGACAGATCACCTAAAAACTTCTTGCTTTCGAATGCTGTTTGTTTGAAGTAACCTATTACATACCAAACTATTCTGGGGAACCCTTAATTCTAAGAAAACAAATAAAATCCTTTCCCGTACAACGGGCAAATAAGTTCAAGTGCGCGAGGGACTTTGATTCCGTCACCCCCTTGTAAACCAACCAACCAACGTATTACATAGATCTGAAGAAAATTGCTATTACATGGAAGAACAGACGGACAAAGTGAAACCTTAAAGCAATTTGTACTAGTACAAATGTGCCACAAAAACAGTGTATCCTGGAAGGTATAAATAAAAATATCGAAATCAATAATAAAATCGACCATTTTTGTACAATTTTAAATTTTGTTATTTTATATGGTTGCAAAATTCGACGTAATCGTTACAATACGTGGAATATAAGTTTCAGTTCGTACAATGAGAATTTTTTTAACTTCCTGTGTAAAAAATAATAACCTAGAAAACTTTACATTATGAAATATTTCATATATATACATAAAAAGAAAATATAAATATTTTGAAATTGATTTTATTCAAATTCATATTTCTAAAATCCTGTTGAAAATAGAAATATACTTAAACTCGAGGTTTTTGCTGGTCAAGGTTTGTTGGCACAAATTTTTAAATTTAAAATTAGAAGATATTACGAATAGTATATACCCTAAAAATAAACATTACAAAATTATATTAATATAAATATACTTATATATACATAATTTAAATATTAACATATAAAATCGATTTTTTTTTTGTTTGTATATATAATTACAAAACCGAAAGAAAATTTGATCGAGTAGAAAATTGGGTCGAAAATATCAGATTTTATTAAAGTCCCAAAAATATTTTTTTTTTAAATTAAATTTAAAATATTTAATACAGATTCATTTTTATGAAATATACTTGTCACTTGCCATTGTATACTTATTGCTGCTTAAATAATGATCATTTTTGTTTAGGAATCCGCCAATTCCTCAAAAAATACGCTTCAGGCACATATTTATAAAAGACGTCAACGCCGGTAGGTTAACATTACATTATATCCAATTGGATACTAGATTAATATTTAGCCAACCAAGCAAAACTTCAATATTTTGCGCAAACAGCTTCTACAGATTAAGTGGAATTTTTCATCGGAAACTGACCCAATCGATAAATACTATTTAGTAAAAAATAATTTACAATTTAATTAGTGTATTTAGAAGATCCTCAGGATTATCTAGTATTCAACACTACTCAAGAGTACACGTAAGAGTGACGCTATGATCGGCTTCAGTGTATTTTAATACCATTGATAGCTGTTCGTAAGTAGTCCACTATAATAAACACTATTTGAAAGATGAAAATAATATAATAATAATAATTATTCTGAAATGAAATTTGCACGAACTTTTCAATTTTCATTTCATATGAAAATATTAAACAACAATTAAAATAAAACCAAGATTTTATCATAAAATCGAAAATTAAATAATATGGTTTTAAAATATCATGTCCAATATCATCATTTCATTTATTATCAATAAATACTGTAGTGCAGATTGGAATTATATAGTACACGAGACCGAAATTATAACATGTAATCAAAAAAAATCAATATAATTTTTTTTTTTATTCTGTATTATTTGATTGCAAAATAATCAAATAGAAAATAAAAAAAATTGTTTTTCTTTTAATAAAATATTGAAGCGCGCAAAACAAGAACGCACAAAAGAGTCACAGGTGGGAAACCTAAGGGTGGCAATTTTTACTTGATGCTATAATAATAATTTCCAAACGTTTACATAAAAGTTTCCAATCAGAAAAATAATATTTTATTATTGATTTTATTTTTATATTCAATTTTTAGACAATTTTGTATTACAAAATGTCTTAAAGTTTCATTTTGTGTGTCTGGTTCGTCAGCCGTTTGGTATATGCTTATTCGTCAAGTTTATAGAAAGTCTTTAGGTAGTTCAAATCAATGTAAATATTAAATTAAGTTTGTATAAGTATACCATGAATTTCGTCAATTATTAAAAATTAAAATTTCAGTGTACATACAAAAAGTACCTGAATTATAAAGTGACCCGTCAATCAAATTTCATATTTTTTTATTTTATTAATATCGATTAATTTTATTGAAATAATTTTCTTAAAAAGGGAAAAACATATTTTCAACACTTGTTCTTATTAGTATGTGCATTTGAAAGATTTACTTATTTTTTTACAAAAAATATTAATATTTTATTATATAATGGTATAATAATATAGTAACTTTTGATTCTTCACAAACAAAAAAAAAATCAATTTCCGAACGAATTCAATTTTCAATTTCCGTAGAAATATAAATTTTTTCCAAAACGACAATTTTTTTATTGAAAATACTTACTTAAAAGATTGAACTTGAACTTCTTTATAAATTATATTTTTTCTTTAACTTATATAATAATAATAATAAATTTTAATCATTTTGTAATACTTTGCATCAAAATTTTATCAATAAATTTCATTACAAAATATTAAATTATAGATTAAAAAATAATTTTACCTGTTTGTATATTAAACCGAATTCAGAAATCTTGAAATCCAAAATGTCGTAAAAAATAATTTGTTAATAAAATATTTAAATATTTTAATTTATTTGTCATAATAGATAGAATGAATTGAATCAAGATTATTAATCAAAGTATAAGTACTTAACGTACGATAAACCAGAAGAAAAGAGGCCAGTAATGTAGACCAAGGTTTAAGATAGGATAATAATTTGAACGAATTATTATCTGAATATGGAAAAACTAAATAAAGAGAAAAAGGAACAAATCGAACAGAATAAAGTAACATATTATAGAGAAGACCAAGGCTAACTGACAAAAATTATATATTTTAGATTATCCGATTTTCCAGTAAATGATGTTGTACGGCATCGTGCTATTTAAAAATTTAGTGAAATAATTTCTAAAGCTTATTATGTAGTGAAAAGAAAATTTTCATGTAAGTTTAACGTCGTGAAATCAGAAATTAAAAATTAGGTAGCTCTCGTGTGAAAAGTCATGAAAAATATTTAATTTTCTTTTAACCAGAAAAATTATCTATTTTTCACATAAAATAATGTTTCTCACATAACATTTAATTGTATTTCACAAAGAAATTTAGTTTTAGTTTTGAATTAGTTCGATATAAATTTAGATTGCTTTAAAATATCATTTCATTCGAGTTTCATACTAAAGCTTAACTAAACATAATTTGGATATTTTAAATTCATAAGGTACAAAGTCATTTCTCTAATTCTTGTTCTTCTAGTTTCATAGTAATGTCAAAATTTTGAATTTCGGCATTTTCATAATTGACTTACTATGCCCGCAGATATAAACAAACCTTGAAAAAATAATAATTTTTGCAAATTATTTATATATTTTTGATATTTTTAATAGTTTTTTTTTCTAGGTCATGTTTGTTGGCAGATTGGTCACAAAAATTAATTATATTCGATAAAATTGCAAAATTTGTTCCAACACCAAAGTTAATTTTATGAAAATTGTTATACAATTTTTTAATGGACTAATAGAAATTTTATATTGAAAACTGGACATAATAATTATTTCTGCTAAATGATTAATACGAATAAACAAATATATATAATAATTATGGAAAAACGTATTTTTATAAAATAGGTCACCGATAATTACGGAAAATTATAACATATTTATGGAAAAATGATTTTGGTTAAACGAAATTTTGATTATACTGTCAGAAGTTAATCATGGATTTTTCCAAAACTAATACTAAGATATATAATTAAGTACAAAATTATAAATATAATATTCAATTATCATTTATAACTAAGGGTGAAATTATGATTAAAAAATATGCTGCTATCCATCAGCAATATATTTTGGTATTACAAATTTCAATAATGGGCTTTAGTCCTTTAGTAAAATTATTGTCAGAAAACAAATTTCCAAATTTTTTTTAGTTAGATTATTGAATTTTGATTTATACATGGATTCGACATTCGAATATGTCAACAAACGTAATAATAACTATAAAGTTGGAAATAAAATAATTTGAATTATTCCCTAGTTAGTATCAAAGTATGTTAAGGAAAAATCTTACGTATAAGATGAATTCCCCATCGCAAAAAAATCTCTTTTTTAGGCCTTATTTATGGGAACAAAGAATTCCTCATGTTAACAATTTGGTGTCCATCAGTTGTAAACATTTTCAAATTATTATTTAACATAATATATAAAAATGTGAATATAGTGCGTGCGAATTGTTTGGAAATTCAATATCAGACCGTGTAGATGGAAATTTTAAAAATCGTACGCTTTTCGGACTTTTCTCCAAAAGAGAAACATTTTAACTTAGTAAATATGCAACAAAATTGATAATATACCCAACGTGTTGGATTGACATAATGAGAAATTATTGAAGTTTCTGGAACTTATGGTACATTGCATGTTAAACGTAAACTTGCTGCGAAAACTACCAATAATAATATAACTTCTATTTGTTATTAAAAATTGTATAATTATTTAAAATAAAGTAATTGGTAACACTTAACTTGTGTCTTGATCATTATAAATCAATTATGAAAATAAAATTTAAAAAAATTTAAATTGCATGAGAAATAAAATGCATCCATATTCTCATTCATGGGAAATATTTAAAACAGAAAAATCGCGTTGTTCTTGAATTTAAAATTTAATATAAAACTTACAATATTACAGTCGCTAAAAAATAAATATAATAAAATACAGAAACCAAAATCGCTTCAGATGTATTTTAAATGCATCGTAATGTTTGACACCGCATTAGAAAGCTAATAAAGAATAGAAAAAAAAATTAAGTTTTAGACTGCCGGATATGCGTGACTACAACAAAAAAAGTTTATTTAAAATTCTTTTAATTAAAGAATTTGTTGCATGTAATGATCCGCAAGATGACACTAATAGTTAACTTTATTAAAAATATTGTAGGTCTACAGTGTTTATCTGTAGATAGCCAGATCTGTGTTTAGCCTGATTTAAAACTACAAATGTTAATATTGATTTTAAACTGTTGGTACCTATTTAAAGACACCCTATAAATTTAAATAATAAAACCACTGCAAAAGTAATTCAAATGTTGCGCAGCATTTACAACAATAAATAGATTCAGAAATCCATTTAAATATTATTCAATAATAAAAAATACATTAATTTGTTGGTATAATTAATATATAAATTTAAAATATTAAACATACCATTTCTTGAAACATCTAATTCAACTAAATTTTCAAAATTTTGTATATCTGGTGGCAATCTATTAATTTCATTGTCACTTAATCCCAATTTCCGTAAACGATGTAGCCGAAAGAAATTCTGAAAAATCAAAAAAAAATATATTTATTAGAATACAATTTACTTAATTATTTAATATATTTATTATAAATTTTATTCAATAAAAAAATATTTAAATAACAAATTCATTGTTATTCATAAATTCTGATTTGTTTTTCTGTCCGTTAGATAAATAAATATGATAATTTCAATATTATATTTAAATTAATAAATTAGAAAAGTATGTATGTATAAGGAACGTAATAAGATATTATAAACATATATAGAACAACAATATCATAAATAACATTTTAATAGTCTCTTCATTATTATATTTACAATAATATAATAAGATACGACATTATAAAATATTTAACATAAAAGCATAATTCAAATTTCTAAAATTTACTATAATTTTGAACATTAAAAAAATAATTTTGGTTGAGAATGAATACTTAAAATAATATAAACAATAGAAAATATAAAGTTGACTGAAGGTAAGAAATTATAAGATAGAAAAAACGTAATTTAATTTAAAGCTATTTATTTTTTAGGTAACTTTAGTATAAAATGCTTTTAGATTTGAAATTGCCAACCAGTTTACCTATTAGTCCATCATAAGAAAATGACAAACTGAAATCTAGTCAGTGGTTCGTCTATTGTCTACTATAACTTAATTTTATAATCTAGAAGGGATAGAAGTTTTAAACTAACGAAATTCGAAATTTGTGCTGTACTAAACAGCACAATTTGAAATTTATAGCTCACTGCGAAAGATAATATTTTTGCTACTGTACTTGTTTAGTACTTTATGAAGTACCGAAAATGGTTTTTTTGGGAATAATGAAAAACCTTTTAATCCGATTTTGATTAAATAAAAACATGTGGTATTGAAATCAGACTGTACATCGACTGAGATTAATTGAGATTCTAGGCCCCGACACACAATCAGGGGGCTTCATATTATGATCAGCTAGTTTCATATTTTCCGAATCTTAGAATAGATTGACACTTTAAATTTAAACCAAAGCTAAAAGTAATAGCCTCTACTTGATTCTTCCAGTTTTCGTTCTTCGAATCCTTTTCATGCATGTCCAAAAATCCAAAATATTGCTATGTTTTTGAGAAATTATTAACAATTCGATTTTAGTGAAATAATTTATTTTGTAAAATTGGGACTGACATTAACTGATAATGGCAGATTCTATCAGGAAGCTTCATAAAGGCTTTATCGATTATCGAAACAATCTAATAATTTGGAATTAGAAAATTTCTGAAGTGTTTAATATAAGTACAAAAGTGCCCGGATTAGAAGTTCACACATCAATCTAATCTCAATTTTTCCTTTATTATATATTTAAATGTAAAAATGTAAATATGTAAATTAAATAATAAATATATAAATACCTAACATAAAGAGACATACATAAAATTATAATATGAAAAGATGTTTTGCAAAAATGATGTAAGAGGTTTCAAAAAAAAAAGTATATCTTAAAATAAGATGACAGGAAGCTCATAACATGAAAAGAAAACTTTTTAATAAACTTAGTTCACCTTGTAAATATAGTGGGCAGCATTAGTTTTATAGATATTATAATACACTATTTATAAATATATAAAATTCAAATTTTATATATGTAATAAAAAGGTCTTACATATTAAAATTTAATATATTTCTATATACATATATAAATAAATTATTTACAACAATGTTTACCTTGTCATCATATGTAAATTTAAAATTTTTGTTTTTGAATTTTCTAAAGGTTAGTAAAATATTGTAATAATAAATAAATTTTGTGTAACTTTTATATATAAAATGTCAATCGAGAAAATTTGATATTATTATAAAAATTTATGTAAATTATTTAATTACAATTTTAATTAAAACCGCTTAACAATAAATAAGAAAAAGTTATTTGTCTTTTTTTGATTGATTTTATGAAGAGAATTAAATGGAAATTTTCTTGAAAATTTTAATTAAATTACTTTTATTGATGTTTAAAGAGCTACAAATATATTAAAATTTATATAGTTTTGTTTATATATAATCACCAGAATTTTTCAAGAAATATAACAGGAAGAACCAATTGAATGTAAATTGATGTGACAATTACAATCAAAATGATTTCGTGATAGTTTATAAACTGATAAAACTACCAAAAACTCTGTTTTGGCAAGACTGTATACCTAATTTATGAAGTCATAAATAAATTGATTAAAGAGTATTTGGAAAGAATGGAATCGCTTTAACGTGAATATTCAAATTTTTATCTTAAATTACGTAATGGAGAATGGAGAAAACCAATCTTAAATATCCCATACAAAGTTGTTTATATTTGATGTGTGTTATTCGATTATATAATTAAATATGGCACTCAGTTTCGTATTTGATGTAAAACCACTGTTTCACCAGCTCCGAGTTTTGTACTAAATTAGCAGTTTTTTCTTTTACATGTATGTAAGTAACACCAGTTATTTAGTTAAGATGTCCGTTCTTACAAACGGGTCCAATTTGTCAGTGAGTCATACTTAATTATCCGTATTATTTTGGGGATTGAGTATTAGCTTTTATATATAGAAAATAGTCATACATTTCACAGCGAAAAAATCACAATTCAATTAAAGTTAAGTTTCTATGATACTGCGTAAATTTAGAGTGAACAATATATTGCCTACATATAAATCAAATTTTAAGGTAGCTTATTTGATGTAAAAGATACTTAAGGTTTGTTTTAATTGCGGAAGTGTGTACGAACCAAACAAACACATTTTTAATACTTTTCTTTTGTTACCAATTTATATATTTAAGTCAAAAACTAGAAAATTTGGTTTTATAGCCCATTGTTTCCAAGTTTTGTTTTTATTAATACGGAATGCGAACCTCTATAAATAGAAATAAGATAATTTTTTTATTTTTCTAAAGTGTTTTTTTTTTTTTTCAATAATACAATTCGATATTACAATTTCGTAATAGTTTACAAATTTGTTGTTTATAGGTTAGGTAAATTAATTAGCAAGTCGTGTCTTTTTACTTCTAACCAAAATAAAAATATTTTTTTTAGATTTCGTTAATATTCTAAATTACCTGAATAAACAAAATAATTAACACCACAAACCTTTCTAAGTTTTTCAAATAAATAAAAAATACTTAGTTTTCCAAATACATACGGTATTTATTACTTAACTGATGTAACGTATACCATCGAAATTTCAAATGTTTTAACTAATATACAACAACAAAAAAAGAAAATTTGTTGTCGAACTCATTTAACTAATTAAATTTTACAATCAGAAGTGAGTGCCTTCAAAAATGTCATAATATTATCTACTTCAGCAGGCACTCAACAAAAATAATTTGCAACAAAATATATCAGAACGAATTATAAATTGAAGTGAAGACTATCAAGTTCATACTTAAATTTGCATGTTACAACAACAAAAATGTAATGTAGCAGACTAGTTTTTTTAATGTGCATTATTGTGGGTATTCTTGCATATTATGAGTAGTTAAAATAACTAAGAGTATTGTATTGTAATGGACTTGATAGTAAAAAAAAAATTTGACTGATTTTTCTTTTCTTGGAGTCTTCGATGTCCAGAATCCGAAAATGCACTAAAAAATTAGTTTGTGTACGCAAAATCGGCGAATTTTTGTGTGTCTATGCTAAAAATCTCCGTTTAGGTGGAAAGCAGTTTTTTTTTGTACCACGGAAAAATTCCAAAAAAAAAATTAATTGTAATTGTACATCCTGGTAGAGGTCAGTAGCTTCAGGGGCTCCATACTAACATTCCGAGTAATATTTCAATGTTCTAGTTAGACCCTAACTATAGCATAAGTAGAAATTATTATCAAATTTCAATGAATTTTCCTATTTCTCATATTAGTTTTGTAATTTAGTTTATGTCTATAAAATTTAGGACTGATAATTTAAGTGACTCCCTCTCAAAATTTCAAATTACATACATATATAAAATATATTTATTGGTTTCACAAAAAGAAATTAAATTTATAAAAAAAAATGAATTACAATTTTCTGTCATAACATAAATCAGTGGTGAACCTAACTACGAGTTATGTTTACCCAAAGTTAGATGTTTTTTTCTACTGCACTTGAAAAATAAAACATTTTTAAAAACAAAATCCACATAAGAAGATAAAAAAAAGGGTGTAAATACTAAATAGTATTCAGAAACAGGTAAGTAAAAGTATGAATGCTTACAGGAATTTAAAATATTAAAATTTACATTTATATTGTATTAATATAAGATTATGATGAAAATACTACAATCCCTTTGGCCATATTATATTAGATATATCATTTGGGGTAATCGGATAATCAACCGAAAACAATTGACGAAATTCACAAGTACCCGAAACCAGATTGACAAATTGACAATTTACCAATACTAATTAAACCAAATGCACAATTTAACATATTTAAAAATAACGAATGTGCAATTGACCGAAATAAAACTTACCGAATAAAAAATTAATCGATATATTAAACATGATAATTGATAAATTTACTATTCGATAAATTTACCATTGTTGAATTATATTATACATTCGGTAAAATTATATTTCGTAAATTGTGCATTCAATATTGTTTATATTCTTTCAATTATGAATTTATACAGTCAACTTTACAATTAGCCGCAAATCATATTTTGGCATGTAATAATTTATCAATTTAAGAGAATTATGCTCTCTATAATTTATAGATAGCACATGCACATCTATCATTGTTACAATAGATTGTGAAAATATATGCTACAAAATATTACCATTGATTTGAAAATGTAAACCGATTAATCAATCTCCTGTACAATCAATGTACATGCTGCCACTTATTTTGTACAAAAAAAAATTATTTATATATCGTTTAAAATTATTATACTCGCAATGTGATTTTAAAAAAAAAAATGTGAGATTAATGATCTATAATAACTGACACTAAGAATTATTTAAATCAATTATTTTTTTTTCATATTCTGTAAAGCAAATCAAGAATGAAAACTGGTCTTTCTTACTATATAACTTAGTAATATATACTAATTACAAAAAATTGATATGATTTCGAAGTTGGGATATTCTTAAATTTTATTAATACAGTGGCATAACACCAAGAGGTGACATGGTTTTGGACAACAGAGAAACTTTATTGAATACAGGGAAGATACGTACGTGACGTGACCAACACATCCTATATTCAATTGGTACTGCTCAAGTGAGGAGTGCAGCCAACCGAATGATATAAAAATACGGACGGTCAATGTGTACATGACGGGCCCTGTATAAATATAGTTTCAAAATTTATAATAAAAAGTTGTTTACTTATAAGTACATAATTTTTATTCAAAATATTTACAAATTTTTCATAAGTAAAAGTATTCATTAATACTACAAAATACCAAATTTCAATAATTCTACTACATTTTTTACTCTTTGTCGGTATTTATAAATAATATTTTTCAAAGCTTCTCAAATTTACCTTTAGTTCAAATTTAGAAATATTTAAGTAGGTAGAGATTTATATTTTCGTAATATTAATTTTTTATAAGTTTTTTTATCTGATTTGCCATTCTATTATTACCAAACCATCCACTGTGGAGTAACCACAAAACTATGGTAGAGTATAAAAAAATACATAATGTATCTAAGTTGTCAAAAGCCGGTATTAAATATATACAGCCAACAACCGGTATATAAATATAAGTAAATCACAAAAGTGACTGTACTTAGTCCAACATAAAAACTATGCATGAGTATGAGTTTATGGTTTGGAGCTCATTTGCTTTTTGTAAGGTTATGTTACCATTTTATATTAAATATAGAATTTATATTATTTTAAATGCTTTTGCATTTAATACCTAAAATATTTTACTCGGTGGTTTTATCACAACAACAACTAACTATCTATGATGACGAAGACGACTTTTTAATGATGATGTAAATTAATATTAAATGATTCAGTTTATAGAAGCGCAAAATATATATGGAAAAAAAATGTTGTAATAATAGAAGCATAAATATGTACAGAAACATTAGTGATATGGTAATTTTAATCTGATCTGTCGGTCGATATTTTTTTTTTTTTTAATTTGCTGGTGTATATAATAATTTGTATTATTGTGGCGGGATGCTTTTAATGTTGTTGCCAGTCGGGGTCATTAAATGTTAAAGAATGTATTAGAGAGCGTGGAATTTATTAATAAAAACTTATCGTTACAAAAACAAATATAATATAAGTATATAATAAAGCATGTAAAGGATGTCTCAAGCTTTTTAAGCTTTGCATAACAAAAAGAAGCAATTTACCGAGTTTCAGTTTCAATATGAAAATAATTATAAGTATAATTTCCAGTTTATTTTTAAAATACGTATTTCTAGAGTTATTTTCTGAAGTAGAACCAAGGAATGAATTTATTTAGTAAATTGTCCTCCAGCTCTATTCAGTGAACGTTAAAAAATATTGCACATTACAGGAGTATTGTTGTATCAGTCCAAAAGATTCGAATTTTTAAAACTCCGGAAGATGTTGTTATAAATCCACATCTTTACAATATATTGTTGGTTGGTTTTAAAGGATTGGGAAGATCGAACCTCCCTCGCACATATACCACCTAATAGCGGGCCCGTTATACCCTCCAGCCGAACATTGTGCCAGTGCTACAGTGTGTTGACTCATCCCACTTCTTTAATGAACGAAATTACCTTGGCCGGCTTAAGTTTACCTACATCTTTCAGATTATCTATAAAGAATTTATCTAGTTTTCTGAACCTTTTTTGCTGGACCAAGAAACAGTGGCACAACAAGTAAATCATCGTTTCACCTTCCTTCATACATCCCCGACATATGGGAGGACGATGTGACTCCTAATCTGATTGCATGCTTTCTAAGAATTAAATGGCCAGTGATTATTCCCGTGTATAATCTCGCAGTAGCTTTATTCATTTTTAAAATCTTAGACTTTTTATGATTAGGATTACCCCAGAACGTTTTTGTTATATATATATAAGTATATACTGAAATTGTATGTTGAAATGTAGATAAAAAATGAAAAATTAATTAAATATATAAATAAGTATTTTTTTTGTTTGCTTATTGAATAATCAAATTTTAAATGATGATGACAATGAAATAAAATTGCTTAATCATTTTATATTATTACCTCGATCATTGCTTATAGTGTTTATTGAAATATACAACATGAAATTCATTTATATATCCTGCTGATTTGCTTTATATAGGTACACTATATAATATATTATAAAATACATTACAAAGAAATTTAATTCAATGTTTTTCCGATCATTTCATTTGCAAAGGGTATCGAACTTTGTAAATTATCATTATTTCGGTTAAAAAAAAAAAATTTTTTGAAAGCTTTTAGTTAATTTTTGAAACCGGAAACATTCTTCCTTTTAATTCATTTTTAGTACTTTGTTAAGAAGTATATAAGAGTCATTTATATTATTCAATAATATGTCCATTATGTAAATCGATACATAAACTCCACGTTATAGAATTTATAGCATTTATATTTAGCCTACAGATATTTGGAAAATATTTACTCTGCGGAGCCGAAACGCCGCTACTAATTCGTACAGTAACAGTTTATACTGTATTTTGGAGAGGTAATGGCAATACATATATTAATAACAAGCATACTGTAATAAAAACGCGGAATATATTGAACCTTTCCAACCTCATACTGAACTTCGTATTGATCTTTCCCCGAATTCAAAATAGTATATGCCGAGGAAGTAATACTATTATTCATTTGTATAGTAAAGTAATGCATACAAATTAGAGATTATTCAGAGTATATTTCCGAAGTAGGACAAAGTGTTGCGGAGTATCGGAGGATATTGTAGATAATTACAGGGTATTTTCGAGTATTGGAATGGTTAGGTTAGATTAGGTTAGGTTTATACTTTATAGTAAGAGTGGGCTACAGGCAGTCCTAATAATTACTGCCATTTTTCGTTTATTGTAATATCCCTTTCAAGCCCGTACTGTTGATGAAACAATACAGCTGCTTTAGTCTAAACATCAAGCTACACAGCAAGTCCGCTGATAGATCAATTACTTTTTTAGCTTACAGTGACCTGTATGGTAGTCCACCATTGTTCTCGCTTTCTTCCCATTTTTTTAAAGAGCTATGTTAATCGATTCCTGGCATGAATAGCTTCGAATGTCCCTTCACACATGTTACAATGTAATTCATAAGATTAGGTAGTTTTTTTTCCCTTTGTAGATCTTGAAGCTTGAGATACCACCGAATGGTTCTGGTCCAATGAGGGTATTGCTGGGCTCCTTCTTTCTCTGAAATCCAGGGCACTGTTTCCTTGTTTCTTCATCGTAGGGTTTTTAAAGCTTGCAGACAATGCAATACTAGCTTTAAATTGAATTGGTATACATATATGAAAATATGGTTATGGATTTGAAGACATATACTTCCTTCGAGATTTTGCAGGTCAAAAAATTCGTATTGCACAATTGAAACTGATAATAAAGAGTTGATAAAAATTGTACACTTCGTACATCACAAAAATCACTTTCCAGTAAAATATTAAAAAAAAAACTTATTCTATAGTATATTCCATAAAAACTTACAGACTTTTATAAAACCTTTACTGATTTCAAAAAAAGCTAATGCATACGAAACTAAAATGCCCAATAGTTTGGCTGGATCTGCCATTTGGTGAACCTAACAATAAAACATGTTAAATAACCCATTTATTGTCCGAAATTTCTGTTACATCTTAATCTCATATAAAAATCATATTTATTCTGAATTTTTTACTTCGCTATAACAATATAATTTTTATCTAACAAATAACCTAAAGAATTTTAACAAAATATAAAGTGTTTTATTTCAAACCTTTACTTTTTCCAATTGCTTCAGGCTAATTTGCTGTACAAATTTAAAAGACTAACACTAATTGGGAATTTCAAGTTTGCACAAAAAAAAAAAAAAAATTTAAACAAATTCACTCCTTACAAATTTTCACAAATTTCGAAATTGTATTTCTTTTCCAAATATAATTAAAATTATCAAAACATGACTTGATTTTGATACTATGGCAATATAGAGGTTCACATTAAATGAATTTGTTATATAAATTAGAACTTCTATAAAAACTTAATTGGAGAAATTAAAATTTAAATACAATTTATCTTTACATATTTTTTTTTGTAATTTCAACCAAAATATTGAACCAAAATATATATTTGTATATTGAACCAAAATAAATTAATAAACTTTCTTTAATGGTTAAATTATACCTATTGTGAAATAGCTATAAATTTATGAAAATCGTGACCCTTTCTAAAATAAAAATAAAAAAATTATAATATTTATAAGTACTTACGTATAGATTTAGAAAGGAACTTTTGCTTCAAATTGAGAAGAAATTTCATCTTGTAACTATTTTTTATAAATGTGAAAATCTAAATTGAATTTATATATTAAATATTAAATGAATATAGAAAGAATTGATTCATTATGTATAGTAAAATAATATGAATTTCATCAATTTATATATTTCCTAGTGAAATGTAATATGAAAGAACCGACGACCACCTACAATTTTTTTTTTATATAATATAATATTTATTGAAATCAGATTTAGATCATTAATCAAATGAAAATTTTGTATTGTTACTTTAATTTATATATAATTTTAATAAGAAATATAAAATGTAAAAGTTTATTTAGAACTTAAAAAAATATAGGGTAATACATATATAAAAATCAATTTAAAATAATTTAAAATCTTTTATAATAAGTACTTATAATGTATGTATGTAATGACTAATGATGTTGAAATTTTCAATTTCAATTTATATAGGTCAAAAAATACGACAATTCCAGTTAATATTAATTGTAAAAGTATAGATGAAAATTATAAATTATAAATAATTTGATGAAATATACAATTTTAGTTTAAAAGAAATTATCTTAATTTAAGAAACTGTTAAATTGCCTAAAAATCACATATTTAAAGCACTGCAATACCTCTGCAATAATGAAAAATACAAAATTTGTATAATACGAATGAAGTTTTAGGTCAGGAGTTGGTTTATTGAATAAATATTTCACCAATTGTCCAATAATTCTGATAAGATGCGCTAAATTGGACAAAATATTTAAGTAAAATTTGGCCAAAAACTTTAAAGAAGACTAATTTATAAAAATTTGATAAATTTTAATTAACTGAGTTATAAATTGAACTAAAGATTTCTAACTAAAATTGAATGAATTACGATTTATTTGAAGATATACTTTGGTTTACATTACTGATTACCTAATTACAATTAAGCAAAATCTTATTAATCCTTGTCATCAATATTGATGGATTGGTTGGTTTTAAATGTGTGGGAATTATGAGAAACAAATAAGTAAACCTCCATTCGAACGCTGCAACATTGTTACAGTGTGTCGACCCATTCTACTTCTTTATTAAACGAAAT
Organism: Rhamphomyia laevipes; assembly: GCA_963920725.1. NCBI lineage: Eukaryota > Metazoa > Arthropoda > Insecta > Diptera > Empididae > Rhamphomyia > Rhamphomyia laevipes. Next base: position 41,804,804 of record OY987257.1, on the reverse strand, counting down.
TATCTTGGCCGATTTCAGTTTTTTTCAAAACTACCAAATTTTCTAAATCTTTTATATTGTAAACTGACGAAGAGCAATAGCACAACAAATTTTCTATTATAGCAGGATGTAATCATATTACATGCTTCCTAAGAATCGCATGTCTCGTGGCAATTGTGATAATTATCATTTCTTAACGGAACTGTCTACACTCTACAGAATACAACCGATCACTATACAGTATACACGTCAATATAAATATATCACAAGGTATCTCCGTTAAGTTGTTGAGGGACAATGGATTCTCAAATATTTGTTCTCGGTATGCAAATGATTTTCGTAAGAATTGTTCCATACAACACGACGAATGTACGAAAAACTATTCCCAACAACGAGTGTGTATCAATAAATCGATGATATTTAAGTAAAAAAAAATATAGATTATACTAGGGAATCAACTTACCTATAAATAATTCAGTTAAGTAAGTGTTAGGATAAGATCAATTGATAAAAAATTAGATAAATTTTATATGAAATTGATCATGATAATTAAATTTACACTTGGCAATTTAAAATTCCGCATATAATATGAAGTAAAATCTTAGAAAAATCTTTTATAGGAGTTAAATAAACATTAATTATTAATCAATCTTTGATATTCCAGTAACAGGTATACTGCATATTTCAATAATAACTTGATAAAATAGATAATTATTAATAAACTTATATGCTTATAATTATACAAAAGTTTTTTTTCGTTACTTTCAACTTTAAATATAAACTTATGTGTCAATTTTTTTTTATAGATATAATATAAGTACAAAGTTTATAAAACTTTTCAAAGTTCAATTTCTTTCCTGTTTTTCTTCTTTGATTTAAGTTTTTTCATTTCTATATAAACCAAACCAATAACCAAACCAAAAAAAATTGACAATTGAAAATATCTTATGAATTTTTTTTCGTGTCTTTCCCACAATAATTGTACACGAAGAACTAAACCTCCAAGAATATTATATAAAAAAATGTAAGGGAATTAAATCTTATTTAAAGAATTTAAAAAAAAAAAGATCATTTAAAAAATTCCAAAGTCATAGTTTCATCATTGAAATTGGATACCATGAAAATGCTTCTTACTCTTTTATAAAATATTTCTTCATTTCTTTCTTTTTTTGGTGGAACTATCAGAAAATCTTAGAATTAAGAATTAGTTTTTATCAGTTTCTCAACAATAAAAGTAAATTTTTTGCCATTCTATTTCACAAGCAAAATATAGAATAAACTGTTAAACTAGGGATAGCTCAAAACTCGGAATTGTTATATAACAGAGCTTTCTAAAAAAAAAATTGTGAAATATATTATTTTAGGAACGTTTGCAAAATTTGTTTCATGAATAATCAACGAAACAAAACTAGTGTAACAACTTTTATTTAAATCGAATAAGATATGTAGAGCACTGCACAGCCATCTCCGTAAGCAGACAAGAAACCGTACGCGGTAAAATAGTTATTTGCTCTCTCATTTGTTTTAATTATCTACATTCTACACCCTGGGAAACACGTATATAAATGAACTAAAAATTGTTTACAACAATTTTCATTTTTTTAATCGATCTTTCCATCCGAATCCGAACATTTCTTAGGTAACTCCTCGTAATAACTACACGGTATAAAAAAAATTGACTTTAAAGAAAATTTATTGAAGAAATTTATTTGGGGAGAGAAGACAGTCGTTTTTGTTCTATGGGTGATCGTTTATATTTTTTTTCATTGAAAATGTAACAATCCAAAAATTAAATAGAATAATTTCGATGAAAAAAAAGATTATGTGTTCTTATGATGCAGCAGAAAAACAAATAACGGTTAAAGAAGACCGTAAACGTAAACTGATGAGGTCAAAAATTAAATGAAAACTTTTGAAAAATTCAATTTATATTAAAGTTGATTTTTAATATTTTTCCCTTTTTATTACTTTACAAATAAATATTAACTAAACGTAAAGACAAATTTGTTGATGACATTATACAGGGTGCTTAAAATTAAACCCAATATTATATAAGTATTAATTTTTCTCTAAAAGTATTTTGCGCGACAAGATTCAGATTATCAAAACAAAAAAATTGACTACAGACAAATTTGTATACTTATTATTTGAACGCTTTTGGATACAATTAAGAATCAACCGCCTAGTATTGAAATATAGGTAAATTGGCAGAAGGAAAATTTACTTAATTACCATTTTTATATTATTCCACTAACTGAAGTTTTGTATCACAATCTCGAAAGGAATTACTGAATACGTTCATGCATAGAAATATCTGATTACTGATTTCCTTACTGTTGACTGTTTGAATGGTAAACACGGTACTCACTTTGGGATTCCCATGGACAGCTTATGCTTCCATGGACAGCTTATTAGATAATAAAAGGATTATTATGGCATACCTAACAGCCCTACTTTGACCTTAATCTCTTCTCTTAAGGTTTATAAATCTAATTACCAAAGTATACCTTGGAAAAAAATATCTTCTGCAGTTTATGATTCATCCGAGCACAATAAACCGAATAAAATAAAAACTATCCGACTTTCCAATGCTGTTCAAATGACAGTATGAACAGGAGGGACCTGTACGAAGGTCAATAATAGTTTGCTAAGTGCGTGTTATCGCTATTTTATGGAAAATTCTATATAAACTTCTTTCCCTCTGCCACAAACCTGACAACAGTTTGATTTTAAAATTAATAAAAAAACAAATAAATTCGATTAGCGTTGTTTAGATTGGGAATTACGAAAAATTGAATGATAAACAATTCAATTATCAACATTAAAACAAACCAAAATAAAGATACAGAGACAATGGAATCATCATAATCCTGTATATCCTTTTAACTTTTGCTTTTTACGTTTTTTTAATTCTGTAAAAAAAATTAAAATGACCCCACAAACACTAAGAATTACTATATAAAAAGTCTTTACACTTTGGCAAGTTAATTTCCATTTATATACAATATTTTTATCGCTATAATAAAATCTAATTTCAAAAACATCAAAGAACATTACTTATAAAATTAATTTAAATTATATTTTAACATTTTTAAATACAGACCTTTAGTTACAATTATTTTTATATATAATGTACAAGGAATGGTGTATAAAAAATAACGCTTATTTAAAGCATATTATAATAATTTAAATTTTAAATATACTTTATAAAATAATGTAAATTGCTAAGAAAATAGTCACAAGAGAAAAGTATCTTCTTTGAAAAGGAATAACAAATCTTTATATAAAAATAATACTTAATAATAAAAAAAAAAAATTTTTATATTATGATAAAAATCTTCTGATGGAAAAAAATTATTGTAATACTTATTATTTTAAAGTTTCGTACATAAGTTTTTACTCTTTATGATTTTTTGTTGTTGTTTAGTTGTTCCTTGTAATTTTACGACTGACAGATATACCGTATAAATTTATGTTTTTATATGTATATAAAGATTTAACTAAAAATATAGAATGTATAGCTTAGTTAGCTATATAGCTACATTATCAAAAGGTTTAAAAAAAATGTGAATGTTTTAGATTTCAAACCTCTTTGAATTTTATATACATAAATATAAAATACTTTATTTAAGAGAAGAGAAATTGCTCAGCAAGCGTTTATAATTTATGTTTCACCGGAAGAGGGATAAATTTAAAAAATTGCTTGTTTTTCACAAAAGACTTGTACCTATATATATAATAAACTATCTAATAATTTATGTATATGTTAAATTATGTAGTTTTTATGTAAGTTTGAAAGGATGAAAGAAATAAGAACCCTCTTTTGATTGCTATTTAAAATTTTCAAAAAGCAACAAGTTCAAAATATGTTTATATTATATCGTCACCCCAATTCTATATTGTTCAATATCAAAATTATCATAAGAAAATGTATCTTCCTATATATATACAACAACAAAAAGTGCCGCTCAACCGAACTACTTTTGCAGTAATTTTATATTAAGTAATAGAGTTTTTTCAAGTGCCCAAAATAAAAACAGAGTAAAACTCACAGGTCGACCGAAGGCAACGAAATAGCGGATGAATTGGCACGTCAGGGAGCCAATTCAAATTCTACTGTCATAGATACAGTAACAATCGGTTAACGCCGTGAAATTCGCAAAATACTTAATAGCTTAATAGGGTGTACATATACCAAACTATTCTGGGGAACCCATAATCCTTTAAATCTATCAATTAGACTCTTCACGGGTATTGCAACAGGACAATGTTTGGAAAACATGCCTCTCGGTTGGGCCTATCAAGAGAATTCTGATGCAGAGGGTGCTGCGAAGTTGATGAAACTGTGGAACACCTTCTAGTTTAACTCTTTCGTTAGACCTGTCGGATGAGTCAAAGTGCTGAAAATTTAAGCGGCCGTCGACATGGGGTACAACGGGACAATAGGCTCAAGAGCGCGAAGACTTTAATTGTATCACCCCATGCAAACCAACCAACCAAACGAAATAAAATGTAAAAATTATGGAAGCAATAAATTGTTTTATATATTTTTAGCATTGTTTTGTTTATCCGACCCCCTTCAAAACTTTTTAATCGATATTTAATAAAGAACTGGCCAGTAAAGTTTAAAAATAGCGATACTCTAGCTAGGTTATGCTGTAGGTAAAAAAAAAATTATCGTACAAAATTGTGGAACAATAAATTATCTAGTGGCAGAAACTTTAATTATATACTGTCAATTCTATTTTATTCTACTCTTCATTATGTCTCCAATGTGCGGTTTTGACATATTAACTATACTTATATGATAAATTTAAGCACCGATTTTAGGCCGATTTTTTTATTTCTAATCTACACGTTAAGAAACCGAATACTCAATACTTTCCAACATGATATCAGCCAATACAATTTACGTAAATATTTACTTTGTTAAATATCAATTTAAAAATTTTGATGGCGATCATTTTATTTCGTTTAGTAATTAATATACTTAAATATACAATAAACGATATAGCCTCAATTCCAATTAACTAAGGTGACGATCCTATTAATGATAATCTTAAAAATATACTTCAATTTTGTTATTAAACTACGAAAGTATCAGATATATAAACTTTTATATATAAACATTGTTGAGCTATACAACATTATAAATATCTGTTATCAAATCAAAAATATTAAATAAAGATACTTAAATTATGATTTTTTTTCATAATTTATATATATGTATAGATATATAATAATGGGATTGTAAAATATACAAATATTTTGTACATAATTTTTAGAAATTGATAAGATAAAGAAAATTTACTTGTTTGTAAGTGATTGGATTAATTTATTGTGTCTTAGGGCTACATTTTTGGTTATTTGAGATTGATTTCTACAGTTTTTATAGTCAATATTAAAAGAACCTATGGATAAAGAAAGGTAAGTAATAAATATACTTATATATAACCTAAAATTGTATATGAGGATACGTACACCGAAAATTTTAGGAATTAGGTCAAGAAATAATCTTATTTTTGTTTAAAAAAAGTGATTGTAAATTTGTATCTATATAACAAAATATATTATCAATAATTTGATAAAACATAAAATTTAATAAAAAAAAAAAGGTTTTTTACTTTTCGATATATTAAATCTAATTTAATATTTTTTCCTACTTTTGTTTCGGGAGTTTCGATTCCTAAATTTATAAATAACAATAAATATGTATATACTTAGTTCTTACAGTACTACCACAATAATAGTCTCCATTTACTTAATATTTTAACACTCACATTCTTCTCTATATTATGATTTCAATAACGAAGTTTAAGCTTCCATCCAGCCTTTGTTGATGGTAAATGTGCGAAATTTGCGAATCATCACGCAATTTTGGGCTAAAAGGCTCATTATACATCCCAGTCGATTCCTCCTTAACTAAATCGATTAATCCTACTTTTCTAATGAACAAGATTATATACTCTTCCTAACTTGACATTTCAGTTATTTAATTATGTTGTTCCTGATAGACGGACAGACTAAACAACAAGGTACCAACTTATAACAATTGTTTCTCCTCATCTAACCGATGACATGCTCAATCGTATATTACATGCTTCCTCAATAAAATTGTGACTGTTTCTACTATAAAACTTGCAGAATAAAAGGTTAGAGCAAACTCAACTTTACTTTTCTGCCGCATCTATAGCTCTAAAGCTCGGCCTGAATTTATTAATTTTTATGAATATTTTATAATAATTCTTGACAAAATAGTCTTTTAAACTTCGGTATAAGAACTTCGACAACGAACATCTAATTTATATTTTATAATCTGTTTCATTAAATATGGAAATTAATAATGGGAAAATTTTATAGTATTTTTCCATAAAAGATGGACTGTTATTGGTATAACAATCAAAAGACTTCTTTCAAGTGTATTCTTTTAACTAAATAAACTTTTAATTTGTCTTTGAACTAGACAAACACCAAATTTAAATATTTTTTAACATTTCCTTATTATACTGTTTTCATCTTAAAATCAAATTTAAATACAAATTTGACTTTATGATGTGTACTTGAAATTTACATATCAAGAGGTTTTACAACGGATAATTAATTTATATTTATAAGAAACTTAATCTTGACTTTAATATATAAAAATGATTAAAAAAATATTTAGAACCTTATATAAATATTTAAAAAATAAAATCTTAGTTATAAATAGAAATTGAATTAATTATTAATTTTAATATTTTTATTTTGCGTACGTTTATAAAAGTAGATATAAATTATTGTAACCAAATTTACCGAAAACTATTTTACAACAAAAATTATCTTTGGTTAATTGTGTTTATATTCGATAATTTTACTTTCGGCCAATTCTGTATTTGGTCAGTAGTTATTCATTCCGCTTGGTATCATAGTGCCTCGATGATAGAGATTTCATGAAATTTTTACTTCATTTTGAACCTGATAATTTTATATGAATTCGGTGCCATAAAGAAACTTTTAATTGCAACAAGGATGATGGTTTTTATCAAATGGTGTCAACAATTAACATTTTTTCTAAGAAAATCTTTTGGGACAACTGCAAATCGGTAACCCGGAAATTGAAGTTTCTTTTATTTCGATTTTAGGGTAAACAAATTAAATTATAAATAAATTTGTTTTTAACTTAATCATTCTTCAATTAATTTTTTCATTAAATTAATAATCTTATTTTAATTCTGGCGACTATTTAGCTATTATATTTAACAATTACGTGTAAATGTCTGGAGTTTTTGTCTGTCCAATATTAATTTACATTTTGATCTAATAATTTTATTGGAAATATATACGAAAAAAATTAATAATTTAAACATTGAATGATTAATGAAGTTAAATTGTTTATAAATACTTAATAATGTTTATATAATGTATTGATTAAATTCCAAACTTTTTTTTCTTTATATAAATATTAATTATTAAACTACGTTGCTAAGTTAAATACTAAAAAAAATATTTAATTCTATTCGGTTGTATCGTGGTAAGCAATGTAGAACTTTTCAATGAACGCATGCAAAAAATATCATATTTAAAAGCATTTTACGAGATCTTACAAGAGTTACCATGACATGATTGATTTCCAATATATAACTCTAACAGAAGCAATACATATAACTCTGACAGAAGTAATTAACGACATTGAATAAATGCAAATTTTTGTGATTCGTTAATCAAAATCAAAAGTTATATCCCGAGGGACAGACAACTTATAATTTGAAATACCGAAACAAATTAATTGATTCCATTTATAATTTATAAAATTATTAAAATCTACTAGTATATAACTTACCAATTGCAAATTCTTCACATACCGTATAATTACCATATGTTCGGTATATTGACCGAAAGTATATTTACCGAATATGTAAACATAATTTACCGAAAGTAAATTTAAAGGAAAAAGTGCATTAAATTAGATTTTTGCATTTGATGAATTTGATAATCTTATTTTATTCGGTAGCCGGATGCAATTCATAAAGTAATAATTACTTTCATACTTAAAAAAATTAGTCAGTTAGTAAAATTAGTTATTTTTGATTGTATAATTTAATAACTATTAAACATTATCGAGGCTAATGTACTTAAATACAAAATAAAAAATAAATTAAATATTTATTTATTCGAATCTTATTACTTATTTATTTATTGTACATACTTAATGTAACTAAGATATATATATTTATAAAAAAAATTTCAATCCAAAGAAACAAAACCGGTTAAAAATATGAAATGCGAGAATATTCTATATATATATAAGAAAATTTATAAAAGTCTGAAAACTTGGCTTTTAGGTAAAAATTTAGTTTAATTTCGAATTTATACTATACTTATATAAGTTAAATGTATAAATATTTATTTAGCTGCTTTTATATTATAAACAAATTAGTTGAATTTATTTTAATTATCCGCATTCCATTAACAGAAAAAACATAAAAATTTTAATTATTTATATTATAACTATAACAAAAATTTGAGAATAATTAACTAATTATGAAATATTTTTATAAAAATTTTAAAAATAATTTTAATTTTTTGAAATTATATAATTATATACACAAGGTTAGAATTAAATAGAATTAAATTGCTTTAATATAAAATATTAATTTGACATTAAACTGAAAAAGAAAGTTTTTAAATTGAAGTATCTTTATATATAAAATATAATTTTATCATATATATTAAATTCATGTGACTATGACACATGATTGATTATCATTACAACTTTGAATATTGAAATATCGCACTTCATAAAATGCTATCATGAAAACTCTACAAAATTCAGTTAAAAATTAAATTACAACTTGTAAGCATACGCATAAAAATCAAGTATTTTACGAAACCTCTTATAATTTAAAAATAAATTATAAATTTTTGCATATTTATAATATGATATCATTCGATTATGATTACACGTACGTTCCAACAACAACAAAAAATGCTGCCATTAAGTAAAATACAAAAATATCGATGACGAATTCTGATCTTAATATTTTTTTCTATATATAATAAATATTTTAATTTTAGTAACAGGTTGAGTAACCGATAACTATTGCTAGATTGGATGGAGTCAACGATAATTGATAGACCGCGTATTCATAAACTTTACATTCTTTGATAAGTTTACGGAATATAAAATATATCAGAAAAAATTTAACCAAATGCTCGAATTCACAATTAACAGATCAAAATGGTAGCAATTATACGTATCAAAAAAGGATTAGCCCCAAAATCTTGCATTACAAAATCTTGGAAAAGGGAAAGCATAAGTAAAACCGATTTTATGAAGCGCATTGCGCGTAATATAATTCTTTGTTAATTTTTATATTAAAAGTTCTATAATATTTAATTATAACCAAATGAAGATTTTTATTTTTAATTATTATTTACACTTTAAATAAATATAAGTGTAAGTTCAAATAATTCTTGTTTCTCTTTAATGAAGATTTTATGATGCTAGATTTTTAAAAGCAAAATTTTGTAAGTAATTCAAGATTTTTAAAAAAGCTAGATTTTGTAATGAAAGATTTTGAAACGCAAGATTTTGGGGCGCTCCCATCCAAAAACTATTTAATGGAATTCACCATAAAGGGGAAATCATAGAATCACAGATAATATCGATTCTATTCTGTTGCGGCATCAGGATGACGAATGGATGAGCCTGGGCAACAAATTTCATTAAAATTTTGACGAACAGTTCTATAGGAGATGTTGCTGCGCACGAGGGTTATTTCTATAGAATCATATTACTGGCCTAAATCACATTGTGGGGTAATGCCATTGTGATTTTGATGAAAATGAATAATTCGTTGAGAATAAAAAGTAATTTAATAAAAAATAATATATAGCAAATAATAAAAAATAATATATAATGCTGATCAATAGCATTATCACCGATTAAGCAAATGGTCTTTCCTAAGATTAATGAATAATAATGTAACAGATAGATATGTTATATTAGTACCTATATATATGTCTTTCACAAAAGCTACAAAAATGTGAGATTATTGGTGGGTCTAATTTATAAATCCAAACATTTTTGTACTATTCTTTCTAATATTTAAATTCAGGCATATGAACCGCAACTGATTTTTTAAGGTGGTCGGATTTAAAATTTCAGTTATAATCAAAATCGATAATGATCTGCGTCTCTTTCCAAACACGCAACCATTCATTTTGTCAAAAATCGAATGGAAGATGGTTTAATTATAATCATAGCTTATAAAATAATAAAGAATCGTATACCAAAACTGGACAATCAAGTAGATACGCTAAGCTTTCGTATGATGTAAATTTATAGCCCTTTATATCAGGAGAACAACATACGGACGGACGGACGGACAGAATAACTATTTTTAAGGTATTTTCGTCTCGTTCTGCAGTGGTTGAAATTCATATTCATGTAGTGTACAGAATTGATTTTTCCAAAGAAAATTGGCTGATTTTTTTCATTTTTTCAAACTGATCATGATATTATTAAAAATATAAGTAAATTGTGAATTCGGTCAGATGTTTTCGATCATTCAGCAGCCATCCATTCATTAATTTAATTTAATTTATATTTTTTATGAAATTCTGTCATTTTTATATATTTATTTTATGTTAATTCTCTTGTTTGGAACATTTAAAAATATTATTTTATGCTTTGATAACCTATAAATAAAATTTTGGTATTTCTTTAAATATAAATAAATTCACATATAAACTGATTTGTTTTAAATTAATTTATATAAATACAAAAAGTAAATCTCAATATCACGAATATAAATTATTTTGCCTTTGAATAATTTTTTATACTTATAAGGTAAAAGTACATAATTTGGACAGTTGTCCATAATTTGGACCGTTTCCTACTTTTCTTTCAAATTTAAGTAAAAAAATTACGAAAATGCAATATTTAAATTTTTAAAAAGAAGCATCGAGTTTTCTTTGTCTAATTCTCATTAGTTTTTTCTTTTGATTTTTTATAAACTAAGAGAAAAGAAATAGTTTCTGTCGCTATTCGAAACGTTTTAGTTAAAGTTTTTGTTTTTCAAAAAATTGTTAGAAAATTCTTTAGATAAGTACATTTTGTAAATAGGGATTATAATATTGATTATTCATAAACTGTGTTGATTTGGAGTTGAACTCGGTTTTAAATTAAAAATAAAGTAAATTTTATTCAATAATTTAGCAATTAAATATTAATTAAATGTTAAAATAAGCGAGCCAAATTCGGGACAGTGAAAAATATTATGTGCACTAAATTTGGACGGCTATGTCCAAATTGCCATTTTGAATATCATATCATAAATTTGATTTTTTTAATTAAAAATATTGAATAATTATATGTTTTGTTTCTCCATTATGTTAATATAGAACAAATTAATAATTTGAGCTAATTTAGACACTATATTTTTATTACATTAACTTTAATAAATGTGGTTTAAAATATATGTAAAACCTGATCTTATAGAAATATTATATTTGAAACTTTATTTTAAAATAAGTGAATTTTAATAATAACATTATGTCCAAATTTGCTCATAAGAATAATTAATATTTAATTAATAAATTGACTATAATTATCAGTGCTAAAAGTTTAAATTTAATTTAATAAAAATTAATCAATATTTAGTTCCTAAATAACCATAATTTGGATCTAAACGGTCCAAATTAGGAAATCTTAGAAATTGAAATTGCACTGAATTTGGATCGTTGGAAAATGGTACAAAAATAATGATGTAGTAATGGAAATTTGTGAACCTACTTTAATTAATTCAAGGGATATTTACAATGTTGAAGAAGTAAATAAATTAAGAAACATGAATTAATAAATATTACTTTACTTTTTTACTAACTATTAATATTACTTTACTTTTACATTGCATTTGTTTTTGTTTTTGTTTATGTTTATTATTATTATTTTATTAATTGAATTTGAATAAAAAAATCTTTATTTCCTAACATTAAACGTTATTCTTTTACATTAAAACAACAATTTTCTTTCGATCCAAATTTGGGTCATGGAATTGTCCACATTAGGAACACGAAAATTTTTGGTATGTCCAAATTATGAGCTTTTATATATTCACGATTTAAGGTATTAAATTTAAATAAATAACATTAAAATAAAATAAAAACTTATTAATATTGATCGTAAATAATCCCAACTACATATTACAATTAATAAAAATCCTTTTTTTAATTTACAAAATATATTACAAGTATAAAAAGTCTTAAGTTTTTAATAGCGGTCCAAATATGGTACTTTTACCTTATATATTTATATAAATTAATCAATTTCAATTTTAGACTTAAAAAAAGGGCAAGAAAAATGATATTATAAACAAAAACGCGAAAAAAAAAAAAGAAATTAATTTCAAATTACTTACCGGTGATTTGATATCTTGCCATATTTTATATTGAGTTAAAAAAAAAAGACTTTAAAAGTATTTCTTGCTACATTTTTATTCGATGGGTAGGGAAATTTTTGCAAATGATGTTAACAGAGTGTTGTAAATAAATTTATATTATAATGATAATGATAATATATATATAAAATAATTAAAATGATACCATATTACCACAGCATAAAAATACTGTGAGGAATTTGAGGTTAGCATACCTAAGTATTTACTATAGAATTTATATAACTAAAGTGAGACTATCAGACATTAAAATTATTACAATAAAAAAAATTGTTTTCTAGTCGGAGTTGAAGCCAAACATTCACAATCTTGTAATATTTCACATCATCTTTGTATAGCCCCCGAAAGAAGCTGCAACCCTGGGAGGTAGCTAGAAACAAGAACTTTGTTAAGCATTTTGTGAAGATTTTTTTTTGTGGATGTAACGGAGTCTGTAGGGTCTCTTGTGAATTGGTCTCACTCCATATAAGGCAAACCCCTTAAGCTAAAAATAAGCCTAATCGGTAAACACGATAGTCGTCTATAATTTGCGCGAATCGATGACTGATTTTCAAAGTAAATTTTGATAATTTGGTAATTATTCAAGTGTGAGACTATATTCATGACGATTTGCCAGAGTATACTGATCATAAATGTCAAAAAGTGATCGCAGTATGACACCTCGTTTGACAGTTGAACCCTGCCATAAGTTCTACAACCGTTTATACAAATTTCCTGCAAGTATTTTAAATAACGTCAAGATTTGATTTTATATAATTAGGAATCTTTGATATGGACAGCCACAAAATTTAGTGGCATTTGGTATCATATAGAAGGGGACATATAAGCACAGGTAATTTAATTCTGAAAAATTGTACTGTAAATTGTATGCCAAATTAAATTGAAATCTATGAGAATAATTACTGTGATTAAAGCATTTTAAAAATTTTCAATTGATCGTTCCATTACAACATTTTATAGTTACGCTACAACTCCTCGTAAAATATATATTCATTAATTCCAGTTTTAAGTAATTTTCGTACTTTTTTTTTAAAAGTTTTACTTAATCTTACACCAAGATTTCTTATTTAATAAATCTTCCTCGATCAATCTAAAAGTTTTTGGCAGAAAGTTTAAAAATTATCACCAGTTAATATAGATAAACCCAAAAAGTAAAATAATCGTAAAAATTTATAAAAACTTTTATTTTCCATTAAAATCTTACATGGAAAATGAAAATACCTAAGCGTCAAGAACGAGTGCGTATAAGATTTGAAAAAAAAAAAAAACATCTATACAAGTAAGAACTATAGTTAATAAAAATTTCATAAAACCGGTTTGATATTTTTATACCTTACGTTTATAGTTTAGTATTTTGTTGACTTCAAGTTGTTATAAAGTACCTACATTTATATATAAAAAAAATTTAATTTTAAGCTTGCCCGGTTTTTTATTAGAAAAATATCTGCGGTTATTTATACAATAAATTTTATCGAAAATATAGAATATAATATGAAAGTAAATAAAAAATAATGTAAATAAAATAAGATAAAAAAATATTTTCAAAATTTAGGTGTACATATAAAAATAAAGAAAATAGCAGGTTCTAAAAGCATAATTTGATTAGACGTAAATAATTAAGTATATTATCTATGTTTATTTAACTTTAGTAAATAGTAAATTTATCAACAAATATGTTAGATATAATAAATTAAGTTTAATTAGAAATATAAATTAATAACGAGTTATATATACGAAGTTAATAAGTTTTATTAAAATTATATATTTGACAACGTTTAAAACTATATCGCCCGTTTACAGAATAAAGAAGTAACACTAAAATATGAAATTTAAAATTTAGCAATATTAATTATTGTACTACATATTTCAATTCGATTTAGTAAGTGACAACTTGAATTCGACTGAATAACATATTAATGTTGGATGACTTTATTCGATATTTTTGCGGCTTAGTTTGTGTGTCTTTAATTCACGGAACCGACAGCCATATTTATCTTAATTGTCTTCCAAACTTTATGTTTTAAAGTACAAATGTTTGAATAAAATGAATAAAAGATGAATTTTACAAAAAATATTTCGAATTGGTCCAGTCTTTACAGAAAAACTTTTTAAGTAAAAATCAAATTACTTTAAATATTTTTTTATAAGTAATAATTACAATTCTGATTACATATAGATATAAAGGTATACTTACATATATCATACATATAACTTTGTACTTCATTAAGAATAATCCATATTTTCATAAGTATATAAATTAAATTAACATATTATTTATTTCTTGGAAAGAAATATCAAAATTTATAAGTGAAAGAACGTTAAGTATATATGTATATATGTATATACATAAAATTTTAAATATAAATACATAAGTACATTAGTAAGTATTATATAAGATATGAAATATTAAGGATTATACCACAAAACAGATTCCATGACAATAATAATTGTCTATACAAACAGAATAAAACACGACCCTTCATAACCATTTCTACAATAGAGATATACAATTTCGTTAGCCCTGCGCAAAGTTAAATTTTCAATTCCTTTTTTTTTTTTATTTTTGTCTTATTAAGTACATTTTTTTATATTAAAAATAATTCAAGTTAAAATTTAACCTTTTTCGTAAAGAATATTTTTATAATATAATAATAAAAGCAAAAAATTGTAATCAATTTACAATCTACATTGTAGACTATCAAGTTATTACTACAGCTGTCAAGAATTTATCGTTTGTTTTGAATTTGTAACCTTCAAAAATTATGTAAAATGCTATTTATTTGAATATTTTGAATAAATTTTATATATAACTTTTAAATAAATTACCTTTGGCAAATCACGTATATGATTTGCATCTAATAATAATTCTTCTAAGCTACGTGAATAACGTAATATTTCTTCGGGTACTGTTGGTAATGAACAGTGACGTTTATCAACAAATTCAACTTGACGATTACAACCCTTAAATATTGGAATGCACTTGAACATATTTGCAAATTAATAAATATTATTATTATTATTTTTCTTATAATTTATATATATTTTATAAAATATAATATAATTTTTACAGATATCTTTATAATTATTATTATTTATAAAATTTCAAATTGTTGGATCATTAAAAAAAAAAATTAATAAAAAAAATAAGAAATTTTATATGATTTTTTTACACATTAAAACATTTTTTTTAATTTTTTTGTTTATAACAATGAAATTAACATCATTTTCAAAAGGTGTTAAAATTTTGAAGTGTATAATAAAAAAAAAAATGTATTGCACGACAGGAAAAAAAAAATACGTTTTGGCACTTTTTTAATTTGTCCCGCAAAAATTATTAAAAATTATTTTTTTAAATTTAAAAACCACAAAATCAAAATAAATTTTTTTTTTTTTTTTTAAATAATATTTTCTTAATAGTAAAAATTATTATTACTATAATTTATAAAAAATGATATTATTTATTTTATTATAATTTTTTATTGTTTTTGTAATAATTAATATTAAAGGTTAATAAACAATTTTCATGGTTGTGTTGTGTATATCTACGATTTTTTTTTTTAACATCAAAAATATAAAAACACACACATTATTATAAATCACGAGTAAAGATACGCATACACATATTCATTCACACAAAACAACATTCTTTTGCCCCACTCTTTTTTTTATTATTATTATATATTTATTTTATGTAAATTTCTCACTTTTAAAATATTATTTTAAATTTGTATTTGCATTTGCATTTTGCAATAGCAAAATTAAAAAAAAATTGTATAATAAAAATTATTTATATTTATTAAATTTTCGCGTTTCTAGACTGGAATTTTTGTATAAAAATTTGTTATTTTAGATGAGGTGGCGAATTACTACACAAAAGCGACAACTACGAAAGATACTAAGCGACACACCCAAAACTTTATACGGCCTTTTTAGAATTTATTATATTTTTTTTTAAAACTTTTTTTTTTTATAGAATATTTTTCGTTTGTAAATTATCTGGTTAAATAAAAAAAAAAATGTTGAAATAAAATAAAACTACACGTAATTTTGCGTAATAATAAAATTAAATAAACAAAAAAACAAACAAAGAACGCGCAACTCTACTAATATTATTTATATTTTAATTGGGATAGTTTTTTTTTATTATTTTTTATAATATATAAATATAATTGAAAAAGCAGAGGAATTTTGTAAACACTAGCAACTTGACAGTACGACGCGATAAACTCAACTACTTCTGCTTCAACTTCAACTACTTTGTGATTTTTTCGAATTGAAAACTGAACTGAAATGAAACAATGAAAATGAAACTGACTGGAGACTGGAGAGAACGAAAATATTAGTAATGAAATTATATGGAAATGGAGAATGACAGTTTGTGTTTTGTGTTGTGAAGGGTTATGCAAAATGGAATGCTGGCAATGCTTATGCCATGTTTATGGCTGAACTGGGATGATATAAAACGAAAGAATTTATTGGCAGTACTAAATTTGGTATAACTTTTATGTTTGAAATACATGTGCGTTTTTTTGGTGCTTTGAGGCATGGTTTACGCCAGAGATAGTTTCACCGTTGAAGAAGTCTCCGCCGTTGCCGTTGAAGGTTTGGAATGTCAAACAAAAGTTAAAATATATAGAAATATATGAAAGCAGACAAACTCGCCGCCGTCATGACGCCGGGGACGCTCGTGCCGTAAGAAAGTTCAATCGATTTCAACTTTTGAAGTCGTTGCCGTTTCCAAATGTCTAATTGATATGAAAATTGTTGTATGACATAAAAATATTGTTTTCTTGATTTTTTTTTTATTTATGAAAAATCATTTTTTAAAAATGGGATTTGTTGTAGAATTAATAGAAATAATTTAAAAAAATTAAATTTTGTACAACAAAAAATGTGGTGGATATTTATATGTTATTTATATAATTATTTATATATATATATTGTATTATTATAAAAAAAGTTAATTCCATTTGTGAGAGAAAATGTAATTTTAACTAAATAACATGTAATTAAAGTTAAAAATATAATAACAATCTGAAGGCATATTTTATTGTAAATTATTTTTAACACAATATTTGATATATTTAATTCAGAATATTTAATAGAAATGGTTTTTTAACATCAACCAATATACTTTTATTTAAATGATTCAATGCGGCGAGTCTGTCTACACAAAGTTGTCACCAACGTCACCAGCGTCTTTTGACATTCCAAACCAACAACGGCACGACCGGCGAGACTGTCTGAAGCATAAAACACTATCCGCTTGCGATACCCTTACTTGCGGTTTACACTAGACTTTTTCTTAGACAGAACATATGTTCTGTCTACGAAATGTCAAGTGTAAACCAGATAGGATTTCTGTCCCGACAGAAAAATCACGATTTTTCTCTAGACAACTTTTCAGATTTTTTTGCAGATTTTTTTTGACTTTGTTAATTTGCTAACATTTCTATCAGGAATTTATGGCTAGTGTAATCACAGCGTTAGTCGTAACCAGGGCTGGAAACCGGTTTTTCTAAACCAAAACCACAAAAACAATAAAACCTCAAAAATTTATCGAAACCGAAACCCTAACCATGATTTAAAAATTTATAGAACTAAAACCAAAACCAAAACACAAACTTACAATTAAATCGTTCAAAATATTATTAAAATAAAGGTTAGTTAGTTAATCGTTGACAGTTTTATAAAACCCAGAACCAGAACCAAAACTAAAACCAAATCCTAATTTTTATAAAATCAAAACCATGATTTAAAAACTTATGAAACCTATACAAAAACGAAAACCAAATGTTATCACCCAACCCAGAGAAACCAAAAATAAAACCAAGCTGAAATACATATTGTTTTCCATCCCTGGTCGTAACCACACATTGTAAACAGGGATGATTTTTTAGGCACAATTGTACGTTTTCCGGTACAATTTAGATTCAAAAGCAAAACTACGATAGGTACAATTTGAAAATCTACATAAATATATTTTATTTTCTCGCAATAAAAGTGGCTGCTAGGCTATCCAAAAACCAACAAAAAAAAAACTTGAACCTGGGTTAGTGAAAATAAAAACGGCGGTGCGCCTTTGGCCCGCTGGTAGTCCGCCCAAACCGAATTACTTTTTATATTTATTTCTTTAAAGGATTAAATAAAATCCCTCTAGAAATAGTTTTATTTTTGTTGCCGTCAAATTAGCTTTTCTATTCGAAAGAAGATATGGAATTGCAGTTGAAATTTTTATAGCAATGCATCAAATTTATTATCTGATATTTCAAAATTAAAGAAGGTAATATTTTAAAATTAAAGAAGCTCCGCGGAAACGAAACCAAATTAAACGAAATATTAGTAACAAGCTAACCGTTACATTTACATATACTCATCCTTCTATTTATGTGGTACTTGTACTTGTACTTAGTATATAATATATGGTTTAACGGCTTGTGTCTTGAGAGATTTTTTAAAAAAAATCTAATCTAACAAAGTAGGCTGCTCGTGCTCACTGAGTCACTGCTAACATACTGAATTTTTTGTTTCGTGTTGTACGTCGTTTTATTATATAACACAAATTTTCACGTTTCGAATCAATATTAATTAGTTCTGGTGCTCCGGGAAAGTTTTATATAATTGAATATGCTCCACAACCCCCAAAATGTGAAGAACCACTGAGATATACTGTTTCTGAAATTTTAATTCATGTGCTGTGCTGATTCATTAGAAATAGTAGGTGTGGAAGTTAATCTACAATAAAAAAAAACTCATATTTATTAATTATTTATATTCCACCTAATTCAAATTAGAGGTATATTCTAACATCTAACTTTAATCAGGCACTTGACTCAATTACGTCAGAACTTAATTCGTGTTATAAATTGATCATTTGCGGTGACTTCAATCTACCAAATATAACTTAACTTGGTTACCACATGATGAAGAACCGTTTTTTTTCTGCGCAATATATCTAATGAAATTGAATATTAAATTTGTGATAATTTAGCTGCAAATTATATGCAACAAATTTCAAATATTAAAAATGTTCAATCAAAGCAGTTAGATCTAATTTTAACAACGCTAGTTAATATTGACCAATATCATCCGCCAATTACTTTTACTTATTGTTACAATAATGTCCCAATTGCAGTATCTAGTGCTAACTCATACAGATTTATTTTTAATAAAACTGATTTTCAAGTGTTGAATGCCTAATTTACATTCCTTTAACTTTAATTTAGTAGGTATTTATTTGGAATTTGGATCAAAATCTAAATTTTAAGTTATATTATAGCTACATATAATAAATCAAACTCAATGCTAAGTGCTAAGCTTTATAAAAAGATGGTATAAGTATAAGGAATTTTCAGATCCTTATATTTTAAAATCACTCCGCCCGAATTTGGAGTAATGCCCGTCAAGTTTGGAATTCACACTTTGATATAAATATTCGGAGGATAGAAGGAATTCAAATTGTTATTATTAGATTTGCATTTCGCCAATTTCTTTGGATTGATATTACCTTCTTATGTAAATAGGATAAAACTCATAAACATGCAGACTTTGGAAAAAAGACGGGAAATGATTGCTGATAGTGTTTTTTAAATGAAATTATTAATTAAAATATTTATTCTTCGTATATACTAAATAAGATTGAATTTAATCATGACAATAGGTTTAGGTCGCCTAATTTATTTAATTTAAAATTTCATAGAACGTCATATGGAAATTTTGAACGCAGCAAGAGGTTCTTAATAAGTACCAAAATTATATTAGAATCTCGACATCTAAAAATAACCTAAACAAATTAATACTTAATGATTGATATTTTTTATCATTAACTGTATGTTTCTATTATTTAATAATTAATTAAATATAAATTTTCCGACAAAATTTGATTTAAATAATTGAATTGATATATTTAACTTTAATTTTTAGTATAATTTAATTTAAATAAAAAAATTTCATTTAAAATAATTATTTATATAAATTAATTTTTGTCTGTATTAAATAAATAAATAATGATGTAAAACTACAGCTATTACCTATTCTATATTTAACACTATTGCCCTATCTTTTTTTGCAGTTGGTTTAAGAACATCGAAAAACACGTTTTTCGTATTCATACATTATAATTATAATTGTTATATAATTTATACTTTAATCAAATATATATTGGATTTGTAATTTGTATTATTTTGACAATATACCTAAAAATATATATAATCTTACATTTAAATTATATACTGATTATTTAAATATATTACATTTCCTAGTAATTTACCGCCTGAGGACACTGAGGTTCGTGCTATAATTACGGATTGTTGATTGTATCATATCATTGTATTACTAATTTGTAGTTTATTTTAACTAAAAATTGATTTCTTATTTCACAGATAAGAATAAATAAAAAACAAAATTATATCCTCAACCTCATCCTAATTTTATTGTCATTATTAAAAATGATTTTCATAAAAGCAGTTCATGTTTAGTTTATAATTCTAAATTCTGTGCTCGATAAACATCTAATTGAAAGTCTACCGTGTTATGTAAATAAAAAATGATCTTTACCAAAACAAAATCCTTTTAATTTCATTCATATTTAAGTATGGCTCGTAACTTGAAAAAATTACATATTCACATTTTGATAAAATTATAATAATTATCTTAACACAAAAATTTCGTTTAACTACAACTTTTATTTATTTTTTTAACAAACGTTCTTATAATTTATTCATCTTTTGTAAATTTTCCACCATAAAATGGAACATATTGTAGAACTAATTTCCAATCAGTAAAATATAATAATCCTAATCCTGCAGCTCCTCCAAATGCTGTTCCAGATGCAACACTATATTACATAAGATAGCAGGTATTAGAAAATACAGTGCGTAAAAATAAATATATTTTTTTGTTTTACTTACAAAGAACTTGCAATTTCTGCATGTTTTTTACCAAATGGAATTTTCATTTTGATTTTATTTCCTAATAAAAATATATTTAAGGTATTAAATATAGCCAATTTTTCAAAAAAGAAAAATTAAAATGTATACTTGCGTATTATATTTGACAAAACCCAAATTTGAAGACGTCAAAAATTAAGTCAAAGTTTTCAAACGTCTTTTTTCTTTGCTAGTCCCCAATAGCATATATTGGCTACAAAGTATTTAATAATAATTTCGAACATAAAACAATGTTTTATTAATCGAATCATATATATGTGGTTGTATATATTCATGTTTATGTTTATGTTTGCTCCCGTAGGTATTTTGTACATATCCAAATGTTACTTTTATCTGGACGGAATCCACTAGTTGCTTTCAGTTATATTTAGCATTGTTTAGTATATAAGCTTAGACTAAGATCCGTAATTTATAGATTGGTTAATCAACTGATATCTTATAATATCGATCGCTAGACATGAATGATTTCAATAATCTTGTTTCACAAAGCATTAAATAATTTATACCTAATAATAGTGGTAATTAAATAATCAATTGTTTTAAATAATTCTCTCAATTTTTCGCAAATTATATTTTAAAATAGCCTACATACCGTGCCTTGTATTTGTATTTTTGCCGCGTCTAGGCAATGTATGCTGAAGGTGAAGCGCCCTATATAATTCTTATGAACTCGTAACTAGATAATTGATGTTGTTTAATCAGTGTGAAATTGATGTTTAATCAACAAATTTCAATCAATTATTTGTATTGCTCATCAACAATTTCTATTGATTATAATTTTAAATTAGTGGCATAAAAACCGCATCCGATCCAAAATGGATTTCTTTCTAAAGTGTCATCATACAAGCGCATTCGAGACGATTTCTAATTTCAGATTCGATATCATATCTTCTGATAGTTGTTGTTATGATTTGAATATTTTTTAGTTTTCTATAACATATTACCACAAGTCATCCATGATCCATCTAATATCACAAATATTTTTAATGGATTTAAAAAAGCTATATATTCTTTCCCTAAGAACAAGAACACTTTTATGAATTAAAAATTGACAAAAGTAATGAAATGATTATTTTTTTATGTTTATTTTTTATTACATAATTTAATTATAGATTGATTAAATTTTTTTAATATTCATTTAGATAAAAAAAATTATCTTTTATGAAAATTTGCATAAAAAAAACTTTAAGTCATATTTCGAATGGCGCCCCTACTTAGGCAATTGCCTACATTTGTCTGTTGTAAACACGCTCATGTATGTCTACATATAAACAATATCTAATTTACGATGATAACAAATAGAAATGATAAATATTATGAGAAAAATAAATAAATTTCATATTGAATTCAAATAAATATTTTAAAACGATTTTTTTCATTATTTTAATTATTAACTATTATTTTTTTAGTTTTTTTTTCATTTTTTATACATATTATGGAATATAGTCTAGTTAGTTCTATAAAATTTGTATTTGAAATTATATTTTAAATAGTTAATATGTAATTATATTTTAAAGAGGATTTGGGGTTGTTTTTTTAATTTGATCCTTGAAAATTTATGAGCCTTGACTTTATCCAATTCATATGCATAATGCATACCACACCACAATACATATATTGTTCATTTTCCAATCACAATAAATAACTATCTCAGCATAATAAGTCCATGAAAAAGAAATTTAACATAAACCAAAACACAATACCCAAAACAATTTTATCGTGTTTAGTATTAAATTAAATAAATTAATTAGGATTAGGAAGTCAAATTTTTTTTTATTATATAGGTATATGAACATATAAATAATAAATATAAATCAGAAATAACAAACAACAAAAAATGTAATATAAAATGGAAATATTATATATACTAGTTTATAAAATCAATAAATGTACTTAAAAAATTTGTACCATTAAAAAAAGTCAAAAAAATATTAAAATGTATTTTTCATTGCTATGAAAGCTGTAAACATATGATTATCATTAGAATCGTCAGACTTAATAAATTGAACACAATCTCCACAATTTCCAGGAACAAATGCAATTGTACCTGCCTCTAATTTTAAATCACCCAAATTTGTTCTCATAATTTTTTTACCACTTATAACCAAAATAATTGAACCAAATTGATTATTATTCCAATTATATGATTTTTCATTTGATGGAATAGATAATTTAGCTACAGCAAAATCTTTAATATTTGGTGGTATGAATAGTTCTAAACATTCATCACATTTTTTAGATTTAAATATTTTCTTATCACTGGATTCTCCGTCATAATTTAACATTTCCAACAATGTATCAACATCTTTAAATTTTGGTGTTAAACCAGCTCTAATTACATTATCAGAACATGCCATACATTCAACACAATCACCAGATAAATATGCATGTGGTACATTTGCAGCTAAAAATATTGCCTGACCCGGTTCCAAATGTATCACATTTAAAAAGAAAATTGATAGTACTCCAACATCCTTAGGAAAATCATGATTAATTGTATTAAATATATCACATAAATTATATTCTTTAAGAGCTAAAAAAAAAAATGAATAACTGAAATTAGAAAAAAATCAAAGTTTCAATTTATATTAAATTATACTTTTATTGCATTCTTCTGTTATGTCCTTAATGCATTTAGCTACCTCATCATTTTTAGATTTCATTAATGTAGAATAACATGCTTTTAATCCTAATGCACCACTTTTTAATCCAGATACATTATTTTTACCCAATAATTCACCTAGTGGTGGAATTTTTTGAATAATATCTAATATTTGTTTATATTCCCGAAATCCACACAAAGCTAAAAATGGTGTTAATGCAATTGCCATTTCAGGTTTATGGTTAGGATCTTTATAAATATCAGGTCGCTCTCTGTGCAATTTTTCAGCTTGAGATTTATTTGGATGTACTTGAATGCTCAGGGCTTGACGAATACTCAAAACTTTTAATAAAAATGGAAGTTGATCCTGGTTTCCAATTTCTGATTTTTGCAAGACATCCCTTAAACTTTTACCATCACTTTTTAGTAATGATGGACCACTTATATGATCGCCCATCCATAATTCAGCGTATGGAGTATCGTTGTTTACAATAAAATCTGGAGAATTTAATTTAGCTAATTTTGCAACTTCTGATGTATTTCCTAATTTTCCCCAATCGTAAGTTTTAACATCACCCACAATTTCCATATTTATGTTAAAAATTTATTTATTTATTTTTATATATTATTTATTTAGAGGTCACTTTAAACTGGCAGGTGGCAGACTGTGTGATAGTAGCTAGTAGGTGATACGTGATAGTATAGTGATTTGATTAGTGAAAGTGATAAAAAAGTCGAAATATATTCAGATTATAAACTTCAGTTTACGTAGCAATTTTTGTAAAAATTAGGGTTGCCAGAAATTGTATAGGTTCGGTTAATGGTAGTTTTATTTGTGCAAATTTGATTTTAAATGATTATGGTTTGGTTAGTGAAGATGAAGAAGCATGGGGAGTCAAAAAGTAGTCAACTTAGAATAAAATGCAAGGAACTATCATTTTATTTGGTTTTCCAAATCCTACATCTCCAGTTAAATATTTTAAATATAAAATATTTTCAAAGACATTATCTTAATACTTATTTCCAAAGAATAAATGAAATCAAAGATTTAAAATAATATGGTTTGTTTTATTTATCATTTATATTTCACACCAATGTTTCTGACTAAAAACAAAAAAAAAATTGTCATCTGCAGCCTTTCCTCTCAAAAAATGTGTTTCATTTTCTAACTAGATATTCATTGGCGCTGCCATCAAACACTGTAGACTCGGCTGTATTAAATAACTATATTATCTATGCGGAAGAAGGGAACTTCAGTGTTCGGATCGTTCGGTATTGTTGTTAAGCGAACTTATAAATGTTGATAATTCTTAAGGTAAAATATGTTGATAATTCTTAAGGTAATTTATTTTACAGAAATAAGCGGAACTTTCACATTTAAAATTTCTCAGATATGAATCTGAGAAATTTTAAATGTGAAAGTTCCGCTTATTTCTGTAAAATAAACAATACCGAAAAAAAATATTCCGAGCGAGTAACGTAAGCATATGTTAATAAAATCTTTTGGTTTAATCAGTGCTGGATTGTGAAGAAAAGATATATATAAATCCATATTACCCAAATATGTTACAAAAGATAATAGCACTTGCATAGCACAATTCTGACAACTATTTTTCTTAATTGTTTTTAAGGAATTTGGTTTTTGTTATTTTTGTGAAATGATCGAGATAAATAATTGTTGTAATCCAAGTTCAATAGTTGGTATGGTGGTATCCCTAAGTCAACATATGTTAAAAAAATTTGACATGAATGGGAATGCAATGAAAATGTAAACAAAAACTTGTCATTCATTCATACATAGATAAATTAGAACATTTTTAAAAGTTATGAAAAGATATATTCAATCTGGAATAAAACAAGTATTAAAGTTTTACTTTTAATTAAATTTTAATTAAATTTTTATAATTGGAATTTAGTTAGCTGCCAGTTATACTGATGGTTCAATAAATCCTCAATTAGTAACGGACTACGCCCTTGATGATGCTGTAAAATTAAAAATTTTAAATGCTTTTATTAAATTAACACCTGAAAATGCCTTATATCAAGCTAAAGAATCATCATATCGTTATAAAGAAGAAAAACCGAAAAGTATTTTAGATGGTATACCAATTGCAATAAAAGATAATTTTTGTACTAATGGTGTTAATACAACTTGTGCTTCAAAGTATAATTTAAATTTAATTCTGATTTTCAATTTGAAAATAATAATTTTTGATTATAGAATGTTAGAAAATTTTATACCACCATATAATGCAACAGTTTGTCAACGATTATTTAATGCCGGTGCAATTTTAATTGGTAAAACAAATTTGGATCAATATGCTATGGGATCGGGAACAGTTGATTCAATTTTTGGTCCAACAAAAAATGTATGGAGCGAAGATTTAAGTGATGATAATTTCCGAATAGCTGGTGGTAGTTCTGGTGGTTCAGCAACTGCAGTTGCTGCTGGTATATGTTTTGCGTTAGTATCAAAAGTATTTTATTAATATTTCTGGAAATACAAAATTTACAATTTACTAATTTACAGAGCTCTAGGTTCAGATACTGGTGGTTCAACTAGAAATCCAGCTTCATATAGTGGTATTGTAGGTTTTAAACCAACGTATGGTTTAATTTCCCGCTATGGATTAATACCGTTAGTAAATTCAATGGATGTACCAGGAATTTTAACAAGAACTGTTGATGATTGTGCCTTAATTTTGAACGCAATTGCTGGTAAATCTAATTAATAATAAATTTAAATTATTTATTTTGAAAATTTTTTTTTTTTCAAGGACCCTGTAAACTTGACTCGACAACAATTAATGATCATTATAGGCAAATTCATTTACCAACCGTTGATAAAATTGACATGTCACAAATATCAATTGGTATACCAAAAGAATATCATTGCCCAGGTTTATCTACTGAAGTTTTAGAAACTTGGACAAAAATTGCTGATATTTTAGAAATGGGTGGAGCTAAAGTTGTACAAGTATCAATGCCAAATACATTAGCATCAATATTTGTTTATTCTATATTAAATCAATGTGAAGTTAGTAGTAATATGGCACGATATGATGGTATTGAATATGGTTACCGGTCAATTGATAATGAATCAAGTACTGAAGAATTATATGCTAAAACTCGTGCTAAAGGTTTTAATAATGTTGTAAAAACAAGAATTTTAACTGGAAATTATTTTTTATTGCGTAGAAATTATGATAAATATTTTCAAAAATCATTAAAAGTTCGTAGATTAATTACAAATGATTTTCGTAATGTTTTTGAAATAAATGAAAAACCAGTTGATATTCTATTAACACCAACAACACTTTCAGATGCCCCATTATATAAAGATTTTATAAATTCCTCAAATCGTGATCAATGTGCTGTACAAGATATTTGTACACAACCAGCTAATATGGCTGGTATACCAGCTATTTCAATACCAATACGTTTATCAAGTCGTGGATTACCAATTAGTTTACAACTAATGAGTAGAAATTTAGGTGAAAAAAATTTATTAACAGTTGCAAAATGGATTGAGGCAAAAGTAAACTTTGATTGTTTAGAAAATAATCAAATTTATGCAGCTAGAAAATAAACAAGCATAATTGATTTTATCAGTTGTTTTTATTTATAGTTTTCTTTTTTTTTGTGAATAAATGTTAATAAAATTATTTTTCTCTTTAATTTTTTACCAATCCTGCTAATGTCCTGCATGTAAAATTACTGACAAATATCCAAAATGGTACGGAAATTGCGCCATTTATACCAGTAGGAAAATTAATTAATCCACCAAATGGTGAAAAATTGAATTTATCATCGAATACAATAACTGGTGTATACCGATACATGATCGATACTATAATTAATACTAAAGATAAGAATGCTCGACTGCCCCACGCTACACCATAATTTATAAACACATTTTTTCCTGAATTTTTAAATTTTATATCGGTTAATTGTTTTTCCAATGTGACAATTTTCCTTTCAGCTTTTACATGTTCTATGTAATTTTCTCGTAATGATATTTTCGATAAATCTTTCCGTAATGTACAAATTTCTTGTTTAATTTCTTTCTCTAATGCAGTGGGTTGAAGAAGATAGGATTTTATCTTGAATAAAGTATATAATAATTTCTTATTGTCATTTTTAAAATAAATATTTATTTACCGGTGCGGAAATTTCGCTTGCAAAGGCAATTAATAAATTAATGAACGTTATTAATAATAAAAGAATCATTTTTAATTTTATTATTGCTTTTATTTACATTTGGACCTCAATCAAAATCAAATCAATTTTTTTTTTTGGAAATGTCAAAAAAGAAAGGTAAATTTTGTAACAGACTAATAACATGACACCTAGCGGAATTTACGGAAGTTGAATATAGAGATTTAATAAAAGTTAAAATTGTTCATGTTGTATGGTAAAATCGGTAAAATCTTAATATTGTTAAATAATAAATATTAATAATAGTATAATATTACTTAA
Organism: Rhamphomyia laevipes; assembly: GCA_963920725.1. Lineage (NCBI taxonomy): Eukaryota > Metazoa > Arthropoda > Insecta > Diptera > Empididae > Rhamphomyia > Rhamphomyia laevipes. Next base: position 41,776,359 of record OY987257.1, on the reverse strand, counting down.
AATATCATACTGCTCTAAATATTTATGATGAATTTGTTTCTCGAGAAAAATTTCTAATTTTTAAATTTTAATTTCTACAGTTTTGCCCTATTTTGACTTCACATCGCAGACTTTTGCACTCTTTACATTTTAGAAACGAACAGAAAAAATATTCAACAAGTTAATGTCAGGCACAACGTTGTCAATAAATGATTTTCTAAAGAAATTAACAGAGATCAAAGAAGTTTGTAATTGTTTGATGTTCATTAAAATGCTCATTAAAGTACTTATACACTTAACTGTACAAGGATAACCTCAGACCGCTTCTGGGCTTCTGCGCTGTCGCAGATTAACACAGATGACTTTTCTTTTCACATTATGTCTATGTGACTATTTTCACTTAACGCAAGCATTGAAAGATTTGATATTTATATTTCATGTCAATATTATTATTATAATAGTGTCGAATAAAACAATATCATAAAAGTTAACATTATGGTTAAATTAATTGAGTGAGGAAACCAATTAAGAATTATTTATCAATAAAATTTCAAACCAATTTTGACATATATCATATGAACAATACACAATTAAACATGTATTTGTGAGGTCTGAGACGAAAGAAATGAAGGTCGGTTAGCTCTGTGGCTGTGACAAATAATTGCCGCAACAATTGTTTTCTGATTGTTTCAATCAAAATTAAAACTGCTGCCACAGTTTGGACAAATTAATGTTCGATAAGTTGGTACAATAACATGTTTACTCAAAATATAACGTGTTTCCATTAAATGATTTTGTTTTAAGATGAATCGTATGTAATACGACACTAAAAAGTTAGTATAAAATTATAATTATGAAGACCCAACATAATGATTTAATTTTTTCAACTTATTATTCGTAACAAATTTCCGTAACTCACGAAGAAAAACCATATGGGAATATATCACCTGATTTTGAGAAAAAACTAAAAGCGCGAAACTGTCGAAAATCAAGAATAGTCTCAAACAAAAAATAATAAGCCCATTTTTCTGTAATATAAAAAATATATAAACAAAACAAAAGTATAAAATGTCAACAAAACATCCAGTTATAGTCAAAAACACTACATTCACTAAACGCGGTAAAAGAAAATGTCAATTGTGTGGGGTCCAGAATGGATATAGGCAAATAGGATGTAAAAATATAAATTGCTTTGCATATATTAAAAAACCATTACGAATTAAACGATGTAATATTAATCCAATAGAATTAATAACATTCAAAGATACCAAGATTTATAGTGTTCGAGTTAAAGAACGTGCACCAACTTATCGTAATTTTGTTGAAATTACCGATACTACATTATCCAAAGATGATACATTAGGGTCAATTATCAGTCGCAATGCTATTTGTTATGTTGATACATGTAAATATGATGCAACTGAATTATTATCAATAAGTTGTAAACATGTTAAAAGTGCTTCGATATGTATGAAGAAAGCTGAAGAAATTAAAATTACAAAAAATGTTTTATATAATATGAAAATTTCTGATGAACAAAGAAATTCAATATGGAAACTATATTCAGAAAATGAATTAATTGTACCACCATTACAACGAATTAATTCATCAACGTTTGTTGTACAATGTCCAAAAAGTATAACATTTCCAGCAGGACGTTTACATATAACAATAACACCAGATATTGAATGTTGCATAGAATCATTAGAGAAAATTACATCACCAACAGCAATAAATTTAAATTATTATTGTTCGTGTAAAAATTTAAAAGTTCTTGTATTAAAATCTAAAGACCCCAATTTAGAAAATATAGAATCCAATAACATATGTGAACATGCATTATTTTTATTAGCAGGTTTTCTGAGTTCAACAAATTTACAAATTGAATTTAAAAATTTTATGACTGCATTGAATTTTTTATGGACGCAAAATGATATTTTAGAAGATAATTTCTTACCAACTGAGGTATATATAATACATACTTAATTAATATTTATAATATACTTACTATTATTTGAAATTATTTTATTTTTAGTTATTGATAAATCTTTCTAGTGGTATGGATTTTAATGAACATAATTATTCATCTAATATATTTAAAAGTGATCCGGATTTAATTTCTGGTTATTGTAGTGATAATAATACATCAGAAAATACAATTCAATTAGTTGATATACCACCATTAACAAAATTTGGAGACAATGATATTCAATTAGAATTAAGCGATTGTCAAATTGAATTAATGGATCAATTTAATTCTTTAACAAATGAAATTGATCTGGGTAATGATATAATTGAATTAAATTATGATAATGATGATATATTATTTGAAAATAATAATAAAACAATATTAAATTTACAAGAAAATCCTGATAATCGAAAATCATTAGTTCTGTCAACAAATATAGTAAAAAATAATGATAATAAATGTAAACCCAAGAAAATATCTACAATGGCAACAAATAAACAATCAATTAAATTATTAAAAGAGCCTGATAAATCACCAACATTAGAATTTGATAATTGGTTAGCATATGTAATTGAACGTATTAATTCTTGTTTAGATTATAATATACAAAAATCTAAAAATCTTCTTCAATTTCAAATACAAGAGGTAATTTAATTTTTTATTATTATTGTAAAAAAAAATTTGTAAATTAACATAATTTTTTAATTTTTTATTAGGATTTCTTTACATATTTTAGTAATAAATTTTCAACGGGTGTAAGAAAACGTTTACCAAATCATACCACGTTAATAAAATCTGGAAAATATAAAGGAAAAATAAAAACAACGTATATATTTACAACATTCTTAACTGTTAAAAGAATATTTTCAAATCATTTAGCTGAAATACAATTTGAACGTCAATTTGATAAAAAATCTGATGGAATTTTTATACCATTTGAATTAGAAAATTATGAAATAATGCAAAGTTCTAATAATAAAAAATTAAAATTAATTAAACCAAATACGTTTACGGCTTATATTTGTTTAGGTCATAAACAATGTGATAACGTAAGTTTTGTTTGATATTTATCATTTTTTAATCAATCATAAATTGTGTTTTTTTTTATTTTATTTATTTTAGGAGGAGAAACATAGTCAATTTACTGTAGAATGGATACCAAATATTTTCCCATCCAGTAAATTTGGAATTTTATTAATTGAATTTAATTTAGGATTTAAGAAAAGAGATAAAAGCGATAAAAAATAGTATTTTATTCTTCTTTGGCTTTGGAGGAGGCTATTAAAATAAAGATAACAAAAATTATTTTGAAGAAATTGCATTTTTTTTTAAATTGAATAAGAAAGCTTAATATTGGGAGTTTTTAATAAAATAAATGATACCTGTACATTGTTTAAATTAAACTGGATTAAACTAATGTTGTACATTATTAGCACTAATTTGATAAATATAAATCTCAGGCAGTTCAGTACACAGGACTATGTAATTAATTATTGATATATTTTATTTTATTACAATTAATTGTTGAATGTATATTTTATGAAATTGCAAAATCTAGGCTTAAAATTCTGAAAAAATGACAAATATAAATCAAAATACATAGTATAAAAAGTATAGGAATCGTACTTAAAACACATGGTATTGATGTATTCTGTACATAATTCGCTTTACCATTACATATATTGTTTTTGTATCTTTTACATATAAATTGAAAAAAACAGTTTATTCTTGAAAGAATTAGCAGTGCTAGATACACGCTATATTTAGTGCTGGAGAAATATGTAGTTTTAATTCTATATGCTGTTGAACGAAACCAATACCATTCAAGAAGTTTTGAAATTGAAACATATCTCCTCTCCATTTGACAATTTGACTGATCTGACGTTTGAATAAGATTTTTCTGCTGGTGCTGGGCTGGGGCATCATTTGTTTTAGAAAAACATTTTAATTACAGACTGTATTGTAAAGTAATATAATTAAATAAATTTTAAAAAAATTGTACAAGTTCTATTAAATGAAATATTAAAAAAAAAAGTAGTTTTTTCCATTTCTAGCTACGAAAAATATAAATAAAAAATCATGTTGAAAACTAAAAATATTTGTCGTGTTTGTTCTAGTCGTGGTGCATATGATATATTTGCTGCAATTCCAGCTTATTTACATGGCAGTTCAAATGAATTTTTATTATGGAAAAAAGATATTGCTAAAATACTTGAAGAAACAACTGGTTTAACAGTAAATCCAAATGATAATTTACCAAAAAAAATTTGTGCTTTATGTATATCATATTTAAAACATGCATCAATATTCCGAACACAAGCAATTAATAATTTTTTAAGTTTACAAGCAGCTGAACAAATAATTAATAATGATGATGACGAACTGCCGGCTGATACAAAGAAATCATCAAATAAATTAATTAATAGTGCTACAAATATTCTCAATTATATTAATGATGATAATAATGAAGAAAATTTAAATATTAAGAGTAATTTACCAAATAATACACGTAAAAATATACCACAATTAACAACACGTCGAAATGATGAAGACTTAACAAATACGAATAATATGAATACTTATTTAAATTTATTATTTAATAAAGATACAAATAAAACAGCTAATACATTTGGTAATCAAAAGAAATATCAATCAATTAATCAACAGCAATATCAACAAACATTTGACTTAGAAGATGATGAAACATTTTTAGCTAAAGATTTTGAATTTGATGAAATACCATCAGCTGCTTCAAGTGATGAAAATGAAATAGCTGAACAAACTAGTAGTAATTTTTTTAATTATAAAGAAACAAATTTCGAAGAAGATGATATTATAAATATTTTAAAAGATTATAATGTTACAATTAATATACCAGAAACAGATAAAGAAAGAAAATGTAATTCATGTTTTCGTCGATTTATGTTCGAGGATACATATTTGGATCATATTGAAATATGTGTCGAACATAAATTGCAAACAAGTGTACAAGCATTAAATCGTTTATATGGATTAAGACGTAAAAAAATTATATCACCACATGAATTTATTAGACGAATGTTTTTTAGTTTAAAGAAAATTTCGGAATGGATTGCTACATTAGTATTACCAGATACAAATAGTACTATTATTAAAAATGAAATTGATTTATTAGATATAAATAATAAAAATGAAAATGAAGAGATATTAGTAAAAACTAATAATAGTAATACAAATATAAATTGGAAAACAAATGATTTAATAAAACAACAAGAAGAATTTGATATTAGAAATTATCAAAATTTCAAAAATAATAAAAGATATAATAATGAAATAAAATCAAATGAAACTAATCCATTATTAGAAATTTTAAGAATAAATTCTAGTAAATCATTTAAAAAAGACAATGATGATAATTTATCAACAGCAACAACAACGACAACAGTTCAGTCATTTCCGAGTGATGATATTAATATTATTCCATCATCATCGTCATCGGTTAATAATAATTTTGTTTTTCCTATTAATAATATTCAAACAAATCAAGATGGTCTTTTAACAAATAAAATGGATCATGAAAAAATTATAGCACTTTTTGAAGATTAACTAATTACATTATATTGTTCCATATTTACATGTTTGTATCCAAATTGTTGTTCGGAGATATCTGTGGTTTTTGTCAGGTGTAACTTGTCTATTTTAAATTGTATTATCGGTGATGAGATTTTGGTTAGTTGAATTATTTTTATATTTAACATTAATATGTCCGTTAAATGTATTTAATTTTTGTTATGTTGATGAAAATTTTCAAATATGAAGAATATATCATGTTTTAACTCAATATTAATCACGTTCATTTAGTTAGAAGTAATAACTTATGTAAAACATTAAGTACCATCAAAATTTAATTTATTTTAGTAAGAAATTTAAATTATTTTGAGCAGAGTGGTTGAAAAATGTATAAATTAAATAACCTTACTCCATTACTTATAATTACGAATTCCAAAATTTGAATTACAAATTAATTATATTGATACTTCAATAGGAGTGGAATTATAATTCTGTACGAAAAATTATTTTACCATTAAATTAGTTTATTTAACAATTCTGATTTGAAACCATACTCCCACTTTAATTTAAATTAAATAGATTTCAATACTCTTTTAGTCTACAAATTTTTATCAATCAAATTTAGGACATAAAAAATATGTAAAATTTGACTAACCTACGATAAGATTTTATTATTTATAATAATCAAAATTAGTAATGGACAACTTATTTTATAAATCTCATATTTTAAATTAAATAGATTTCAAAATAATAAAAAAGTTTGTTATATCTACGGAATTTAATATTTTCGAACAAAGAAAAACGTATTTATTATTATTAACTAAACTAAAAAAAAATTATTTATCCATTAAATATAATAAATAAATGTTGTATTATTGACTAAATATATAAATATTTAAATATTTCCTATACAATATATTTAAAATATAGCAAAAAAGCATGATTAATGAAACTTATAAGACTTATAAAAAAAATTTGTAATTATTTTTTGTGTGGAAATCAGTATGCAAATGTAAGAAATAATGTGAATGAGGAAATATTTAAATTAATATTAACTAATTTATTATATATAATTATATATGCTGACTGTGTCTATAGTATACAATTTTATTTAGGCTTTCAATAAATTTTTAAAAATAAAAATAAATTTGTATTTTTATTAGTAAATAATTTAAATTTTGAAAAATTGAATTTTAGGTTACCGAAACGATAAACAAAAAACAGCTACTACCTTCATATTTCCATCTATAATTTAAAAATGGCTTCACGTATCAACCTAGTTGTGTTTAATTCAAACTATTTATTTGAAATTTACATTTCTTCGAATTTGAAATTTTAATTTCTTTCAAAAATCATATCTCAAAATAAAAATTTGATATTAAAGAATTTTATTCAAACAAATCGAACCCTGAGATCTGGAAAATATGTGATTCTCTCCTGTGGATACTCAAACGACAAGGATTACGTTCAGATTTTGATTGATATTTAGAATTTACAATGATCGTTTTCGTTTTATAACTTTGCAGTAAGTATTGCACTGGTTACTGATCTTAGCAAATAATTTGCTTAAACTGAATTCTACATTAGTAGGGGACATTGTATTTTATAATACACAGAATTTTTGATTTAGTAGAAAATAAAATATTGAAACTCACATTACGTCTGAAAAACATTTCATCATGGGAATTTTCATAATCTGCCCTAAAATCGTACCTAATAAATTTATAAACCATAGCCACAATACATAATCGTTGTTAAGCAAGAGTGTAAATATTATTTAGTATAATTCAGAAGCAATTCAAAATTATATAATTGAGTTTTCTGTCACTAACTAATCTATGGTCATAGTCTGGGCGATTGATAATATTTAAATTTCTGACATTCCCAATAAGAAACATGTAAATGTAAAAAGTTAATATTAGTAGAAAGGAATGATTTTGCTGTTAATTAGGTTCCATCGTTATCATCACTCCTGTTTCCTAGTTTGTTCTTATTATGTTCTTATAATACTAGTCACGCATAATCCCTAAGCTTCAATAAAATAATAATAAAACTGCTTTAAGTAAATATTTTACAACTTTTTATTTCTTTTTTGCTTCTGTGATTTTTATTTATTTAAATTTAAGGTTTTTTTTTTAATTTTATATTTTCCATTTAATACATTTATAATAGTTTTTTTTTTTTTTATAATTTAATACAGAAGAAAAATATTAAATACATAATATTTATATTTGTATTATTGTTATAAAATAAAAAAAAAAATAGTTTACCATAAATTCCACTCATACCATTATTTTGGACACAAATATTTAATTCGAATTTGGTTTTTGCCAAAGTGCAATAATGTGTTAGCGCCCACAATTTATTTTATCAAATATATTTATGTATATTTATAATTATGACATTTAATTTAATATAATGCCATTTTTACTTAACATAATCTTCACAATTTATTTTATATATTTTGTTTTTCATTTTTATTTTCTCTTTTAACATAAAAACAATATTTTAAAATAATATTTTCTAAATTTGTCTTATAATAAACTCTTTCATATTTTTACAATTTATTTGTTAAAATTATTAATTATTATTTTTTCATTATTTATTTATTTAATTTTTATTATTTTGTTTTATTCTTTTCCATTACAATTGTAGCTTTTTAATTTTTTCATTCTATAATTTTACTTTTAAGCATATTTTTTTTTATATATATATAATATATTTAAAGATTATATTTATAAAATCAAAAATAATTAAATCAAAAATAATACTTTTTATATTTTATTATATAATTAAAAAAAACTACTTTTATTTATTTTAAAATATTTCTTAAAAATAGTATATTTATATTATAATTATGTAATTAATTTATTTCATTAGTTGAATGGCTTTTCGTACTATGTGTTTTGTTAATTCTACATTATTTATTTAACAGGCCAAAGTTTAATAAGAATAATTTGTTGTTGTATTTAGAAATTAATGAAAAATTTTGTTGAAAATGACAAAAAATAATAAATATAATATTTTTTAGATAATTGTAGTAATTTCATTTATCTAATTGTGTAATTAATTAATTTTATTATTTAAAAAAAAAAAATAGTTAAAAAAATTATTAAAATTTATTGTAAATTAATTTTTATTTTTTGATGTATTATTTTTGTTTTTATACAGAAAAATTATATTTATATTTATTATATATTTTTATTAATTTATTTAGTATTATTTATTTTTTTATAAGTTTATAGATATAATTATAATATACAGGAATTTAATTATATAGTTTAAAATATAAAATCACATTTCAATTGTTGTAAAAATAGTTTTCATATTTATATTTTTCGTTTTTTTTTTAATAAAATTTATTATTATTTAATAATAATTTCTTTTTTTTTTTGTTTCAATTTTAGATTTCTTTGAAAAATAAGAAATATTATAAAGATTTAAAAGAAAATATTGGCAATTGTGATTGAAAAGACAAAAAATAATAAAAATTTCATTTATAAAAAGTAGTAAGATGAAAAATTTAGGCAGAATTTATTTGCGATAAAAATTTAAAATTTGTGCTTTATGTTATAGATAGATAATTATAATTAATTATATACAATATTATTAATATGCATAACTTTTGAATATAAAAGGATTTAAATGGTAATTAAATAAACATAATAAAATCAATTTGAATTTATATTTAAAATATTAAATATTGAAATGATTTTTAATAAATGCATAATATTAGTGTCATGAAAATAAATATACACATAAAAAAGTTTTATTTCTGACCGTTTCTTTCAATAAAATGTCGGATCAGATAATGATTGTATTATAACACAGATTTTGCTTACCTCGAATATTTTAAGTAAATTTTATCTATTTTGTTCAAATTTTCTTATTCATTCATTTACAATTTCAATTTTAATTATTATATTTAATCATTACTCAAGTCAACTTTGCGATTGTTACATTGATATTTGACTAACTCCAAGATTTATTTTATATTTTCATATTTATGTAAGTATAATTCCAAATTAAATTAATGAAAATATCCATCAGCTTCAATCACAATTACTACTATATACTTATTGGTAGAAAATTTTGTAAATTGAAAAAAAAAAAAAAAAAACAACATGGAAGAAAACTAACTAGTAATTAATTTAACTTGAAAACAAAAATTCATGATATCGAACTATGATGGTTTTTATTTTATATTGTTGTGTTTATTTCGTTAAATTTGTGTTGTTTCCTTTAATAATAATATATAATTTATACTTGTAAAAAGTTTACAAAAACCAGTCTTTAAAATACATATATTTTTTTTTAGCTTTTAATATTTTTTTTATTAATTTATATTATTTTTAAATATAATTTTATTTATTTATAATTCGAGTATTTTTTTTTTAAAATTATATCTTAATCTAAAATATTTAAATAAAAAAGCTTTGGGATTCGTTCACACTTTTATTGAAAAAAAAATAAGACTAAATATAGAAACAACATAGAATTCCGAATTATGATTATTTAAAATTGTGATGGATAAATAATAAGTTTAGATGAGAATATACTTAAATCATACTGATGAGGACTAATTTCCCACACTTCTAATGATGACGAAAATAAAAAAATTAAGTATGTATTCTTCAATTATTGATTTGCAGACGCAAGTTATCGACTTTTAGAAACTTTTCGGTCCATTGTACCACCTTATCATTCGCAAAGATAAGGACTGAATCGGTTAATCTTTGCAGAAACGCCGTACTCAACATACTCAGTGAGGCTTCAAGGGTGTTGAGGTTGACTTGCTTTGCTGGTCATCCTTTTCAGAATTACCGCAGCTTATCGTCATGCCATAGTTGGTTGACTTCCGCCAACCTGGTTTCTCATTTGGTTCACCATTGCTAGGTAGAGTTGTGTTAACTGGTACACGACACGCTCTTGCCGGTTTGATCTTTTGATTAAGTCCAGTGTTATTAACATATTTACCAATTATTTAGAAATACATCACGAAAAAATCGTAACATTATTTTATTTTATATTTATGAGGTTTTTACCTTAATTTTTTTATTACAAAATTCTACAAAAAATCGAAAATTATGTTGCTTGAATATTGAGTCTTAGAATAAAATATTTTATAGACATATTTTTTTAAATTTAAATAATACAAATAACGAAAAACAAACTTAAACAATATTTTAAAAAACTATTATACAAAAAAACTTATTCAAAAATTTTGCACAAATTAAAACAAATTTAGAATATGTAAATTAACAATTATACGTACGCACATTCATCAAAATTTTATTTTATAAACATTTTTATTAAGTAGGAAGTGTAAAAAAGTAAAACAATTAAATTTTATATTTTACTATATTTATATTTATATTTAAAAAAAGTTACTTTTACATAACAATTTTTGTGTTTTTTATTTTAGAATTGGACAATTTTCTTTTTGTGTATCGTGGTCTAAAAAATGTTATGTATTTTTTTTAAAAAAGACTAATTTTAATTTTAAAAAATTGCTTAATATAAAATTCGTATATTAGATATTGGAAATAAAATTTTTATAATCAGTTAATTCTTAATTGGATGTAAGTTAAATAATATACTTCTTGTATTTATCGTTAATTTTCTGAACTATTTCTACAGTTACGGAAATAAAATTGATCAAAATGCATTTACATATTTACTGAAATGTAATTATTTGTTAATCTTAGCTAGTGTTGAATAATTGTTTATTTGTAAATAAATTTAATATATTGATTGTACGTTAAATAATAAATAATTAAATTAAAAACTGTTGGTCATTAAAGAATTTTCATTTTTTTTAATTAGGTTCGCATAAAAATAACAACTGCAATACCATCAATCATTAATATATCATAAATATTGAATTATATAATATTTTTTAATCAATTTCAAATCCTGAACTGTATAAATTAATAAAGTTGATAAGTTAAGATCATACTGGTCTAACATTATCAATAAATTCACTAACTTTTGATTCAAATTTATAATTTGAATATTTCAATATATAAAAATTAATAAAATATTTATTAAATAAAAATTTATATTCTTAATTTATTCTGAAAATTATAAATTTCATATTAATTTAAAAATGGTTTGGGTACGAAAATTCCGTATTTCAAAATATATTTCATAAATTTTTTGAAGTGATAAAATAAATATATCAAGGAAAATATCTGTGCAGACAGATTCTAACAACATCCATTATTATTGATAACTATTGCAGAAATTTAAAATAATCTTTACATATTATTTCAAAAATAATGAATTTTGTCCGTGCTAAATTTTAATTTTAATATAATACGGAATTTTAGAATGCAGACAGACATTCATACTGACACCCAAATTATTTCAACCACAGAATCAGTTATATCTTAAGATAATTACCAATTCAAAATTGATACATATATTTTATATACTTAAAATTTACAATTGTGATTTTTTTCGTATAAATTTATTAAATATTATAAATAATAATGCATAATTGTTTCATTTTTTTTAGTCTTATATACTAAAAAATGTTTTAAAAAAAAGGAAAGCCAAACAAGCTAAGTAAAAACAAAATTAGTTAAATATAAATCTGTACATAATAAATCGCGGTCTTAAATAGAATATAATTAAATACTAATTAAATTACTAAATAATCAAAAATAAATTGAAAAACAAAAAACCTATATGAACTTAAATATATATAAATGTACAATGTAATTAAATGTAAAAAGTCGAATTTAAAACTTAAAATTAATATTTTTTGTTAAGTGTTTTTCTTATTTTTTTTCTTCTTTTCTAATATAATATATATATAAATATAATTTGAATTACTAAATTATTTAAATATTTATAGGGGGTTTTTGTTTTTAACCTACAACATCTAAATTTTGAGCATCTGTAATAACTACAGTATTTAAATCATCAATAATATTATTAAATTGTTGATTGTTATGTTGTTGGTGATGATTTTGTTGTTGTTGTTGTTGTTGTTGACCAGATATAATAACATCAGCAAGCGGTGACATTACAAGACCACCATTAATATTTGAATTTGGTGGAATGATATTAGTTGATATTATTGTTGTTGGTGTTGATTTTTTATCCAATTGTGTTTGTATATCATCATCATTAGCAGCATTTATATTAATATTAGTTACAGTATTTGAATTTAATTGGCTACTAATATTACCATTACTACAGATTTTACTGTATAAATCCGGTGTAGCTGTTGTTACATCTTCAAATTCAGTACGTAATGCTGTACGTTTTAATAGTTGTAAATTAGATGGTAAATATGATAATATATTATATATAAGGCGAATATCTTCACTTGATGTCCATACATTTGGACGTTTATTATGATATAATTTGGCATATGTATATATATTAGCTGTATTATCTGATTCCATTTCCATTGATAATGATGTTATTGCACAAAATGTACAGGCCTGAGCACCGCCATATCTGTATTTAAAAAAAAAATAATAATAATCAAATTGAAAAATTAGTAAATATATTAGTTAAATTTATTAGTTTAATTAAAAATATATTAATTTAAAATTCTACCAAAATTAATGGTAAATAATTCTGATAATTAAATCGTATTCGGGGAATGTGAATAACAATTAGCGGTTACTCGAAGTAATATCACTTTTGAATGGAGACGTTTGTTAGGTGTTAGTACACAATTTGCTGTGAATGAATAAAAATTACTTATAACAAGTAACGTCTAATTTCGTGTCCAAATCATTATGTAAGATTAATAATGTCTTTAAATGTTCGATATGAAAATTTACATCAAAATAGATGGTTTGAGAATGTTCCTGTAAATTGTCGAATCTTTATTCCGACTCCATTCAAAAAATGTGAAATGAGTGGCTGCCTCTGATTTTGGTGTAGAAATTTAAATATTTTTAAAAAAATACGAAAAATGGCGAAGGAATTCACAGAATGAAGGTGTTGAAAAACCCTCGATTTTTGTTTTTATTCTTAATTCTGGTATTTTGGTTTCCTCCATAAAAAAAACTGGATACCATGAATTCTTTGTCTTTTCCAACATCCATCAAATTATATACATACTCTTTTATATATTCCTCATGCAAATACGTGTCTGTGTTTATAACTTTATTCACATCACACATTAATTTAAAAAAAATAATAATAATTGGAACAAAAAAATTCTTTTGCAAACCGAACTTCTTCTTAAATTTTGTAAGCTCTTAAAGAAAGACACAATAGAAAAACTACTTTTTATGAAATATAATTCTATAAAAAATTTCGATAAATAAATCGATATTTATCAGTCATGCTGTGAAATCACTACGAAAAAACATTTAATTTAGAAGATACAAAATTTATATGAAAAAAACCTGATCTCTTCATTTTTTATTTCCTAAGATTTTTATAGTATTTTATTTATTTATTATCAACTCTTAAAAATTTCTATTTCCCTTTTTTCCACAAGTATTAGAATAAAGGGGGAATTACATATATATAATAAAACAGTCAGTGATGATAATAATTTTTATTGTCGATTTTATGAGTTAATAAAATATTATCATCGTAAATTCGATTCAATAAAAATATTACTAAACATATTTGTGCGGGTTTCTAAATGAAATGTACTACAAAAAACATATTTTTTATGAAGTTTTTTAATGTTCTTTTTATTCAATTCCCTAAAATTTTGATGATTTAAAAAAATATATATCCCATTTTTGATGTTATCCAATGGAAAATTCATTTATATTTGAAATCTATTCAAAAAAATAAAAAAAAATAAATAAGAGAATGTAAATGAAAAAGAAAAATGTGAAAATGTGAGTTTTTATAGATGGGTCTAGCTATACACTGGACACTTTTGTACCTTTTCTTTTTAATAAGAGCATTTTTCTAAGGAGTCGCTTTTTGGCAATCTGAGATAATACCATCTTAAAAATAGCTTGTATATAACTCTCTTGAGTTCACCAAAATCAAATAGATAATGGTTTATCCACAAAATCCAGCTTTGATTAATTCTGACAAAATTTATAGAGTACTAAGGATTCGGAAACAAAAATCTTGGAAAACGTCTAGCGAAATATTTATCTTTTGATTAGCTTTGATTTAAAGTTTCTAGCCATTGCAGCGATAACTGACAAACGGATAACGTGCAAGCTTAACAAAAATATTTGTTAAAATAATTAAAATTATATTTACCTATCCACAACAACAATTGGTCCATTACGATAATCACTGCTTCTATCATGTACATCAACAATAAAATCATAAATACTATTTGGATTTGTCATTTCTGGCCATCTAGGACAATGTAACATTTTTACATTTAATTCATAATCATCTTGTATTGATTGTATAACAAAATCTCGACTAACATAATCATTTTTATTTATTTTACTTAAAAATTTAACACGATAATAATCGCTTTCAATTGGTGTCGTTTCGTCTGGCCAAAATTGTGCAAATGTCTATAAAAAAAAATAATAATAATTAAAAATTTATTGTAAAACCAAAACATAACAAAAACATAAATTATTTATTATATAATTATAATATATAAAAATTAGTAATTACAATTTCATCTAACGATGATAATAAAACTATTGTCTGTGAATTATGATCCCAAACCATTTGCCAAAAATCTTTAATTGTATGTGACATTGGATGTTGTGTTACAATAAAATCTCTTAAACGTCTATAACCATGTAACCATGATGCATTTATAAAATCACTACCATCTTCACCTGGTTTTGGTGTTAAATGTACACGACTACTTTCAATTGGAAATATTGCACCACGATTTTTAATTGAATTAACTTGTTTCATTGCTGATGCAATATGTATATCTTTTGTTTGAAATTGTATTATATTTTTATATTGATTTTCTAAAAATCCACAATTATTTTTTAATTCATCAATTTGATCACGTCGTAAATTTGTCTCTTGACTTGCAATTGCTTCAACTAATGCATCATGTATAAATATATATTGTTCTTCGGTTTGTACCAAAAAATTTCTTTGTATACGTATATGACGTAAAAATCCAAATACATTAACAACAGATTTTTGTTGAATTTGTTTTAGCATTGCATCTAATACAATATATGTTCCAGTACGTCCAACACCAGCACTATAAAAAAAATAAAATAAAATATATATTTAATGTATTTATGTGGACATTTATTATAGAAAAATTGAATTGAATTTGGATTGTGGTTTTGTGTATAATTATATTAAAAGTTCAAATTATTATGTATATTTTGGAAAATACAAATTGAATAAGAATACTACTCTTACTCGTATATATATACTATATTAAATTTATTGAATTATTTATATTGTAGTGTTAGTTCCCTGCTATTTATAATGTGACAAATTAATAAATTTAAATAAATATAAAAGAAATTTTATGGCTAATTAAAGTATATATTTGATGATAAAAATTAGGAAATTGGAAAATTTAATTTAATTCAATTTGTTTGTGGATAAAATCAACTTTAATTTATTTAAATTTTCAATTAAATAGATTTTTTTTAGATTTTGATAGTTAACGAAAATTTCTACCAATTTGTTATGAATTATATTATCAATTTATATAAAAAAAAGCATTTGCATATAATTAACTTAAAATAATTGACCGAATCTGCATGAATATAAATTTAATTGACCAAATGGATATGAATGTAGTAAATATATTGAATAACAATCTAAAACTACTCAGGTCACCAGTTCACAGTTTCATAGAAGATAATGAAAAGGCTGATGAGCTGTCATGAGAAAGGGGCTACGCATGATATTTTAGAAAGCCATCCGGATTATTCACTACATTTGCTATGGGACACACAATTCTCAGGCAGCATGCGGTAAGGATATTATTGACCACTACCTCAACATGAATAGGATATGAGGAGAAAGAGTAGTCAGTGGAACATTTAATGTGCCACTTTCCCTCGGATAATTGACCGCTACATGAACATGCAGAAGATGTGAGGAGGAAGAGGAGACAGTGGAGAATATACTGTGATAGTGTCCCTCCATTCCACAAATAAGGTTCAGGATTTTCGGATATTTCTTCCTGAACATTTTAAAGGAACCAGACTGGATCCGGATAAAATGATTAAGTTCATTACAGAAGTAGAGTGGTTCGACGCGCTACAATAAGAAAAAAGGTGGTCGCCTGGAAATACTACAGGCATTTTAATAAAACTATTATGCGTCGAGAAAAGTTTACCCTTATCCTCTAAAACTAACCAAAAAACCAAATATTCCGAATAGACTTAACGCACAATTGTAAATTGACGACTTTAAAATCATAAATTGATTGAATTATAAACACAATTTTGGAATTTTGGAAATTTGGTTGCTGTAAATTATGATTAATTTTTTTAATTTACTAATGATTAATTCTGTATTCGGTCAATTGTGTTTTCTATTCATTGCGTGTTCGGTCATTTGTTTTATGTCAATTATCCGGATACCAAAAAAAAAATATCTAAAATCATATTATATATTTTTAAATTGCTCTAAATGTTAATTAAATTCTTCAATTTTTCACTGTACAAACGAAAAAAAGAATAATTTTCCACACACAAAATTTTTCTTTTTACCTGCAATGTACTACAATTGGTCCAGCTTCTGGTGGATTAGCAGATGATGATTTTTTAACAAAATTTAATACTGGTAATGGATGATCTGGTGTACCATGATCTGGCCAATTTGTATAATGATATTGATATACCAATTTTTCACTATTTGCTTGTTTCTTTTTCTTTAACTAAAAAAAAATACAGGAAAAATTTGTGAAAGGAAAAAATTTAAATTGTTGTTTTATGTTTTTGCGTTACCTTTGTATGTTTTATTTGAAATGTCCGAACTGTATACGTTGCCATAACTTCTTCATCAATTAATTTAACTTGTATAACACCATATGTTTCAATACCATCTTTTGGCCAATACATATCACATTTACGTCTACCACGTTCAACTAAATTTGTTATCATAACAATAATAGCGACACGTTGTTCCCAAATCATACGCCAAAAACAATCAAATGTATCTGGTAATGGTCCTTGTGTACCAATAAATGCTCTTGCCTTTTGATAGCCATCAATAAAATTGGCATTTATATAATCTAAATTTTTCTTTTGTCCTGGCATTGGATGTAAATGTACCCGGCTATGATCATCTATAAAGAAAAAAAATAATATTTTATTTAATATCACTTTGTCCTTGTTAAACTCTCTTTGTATTTACTATAGTTATATGTATATTCATTGTTGAACTATTAAAGGGATCATTGGTAAATATTTTAAATGGCAATTATCCTAATAAATTGAGTCCATTTAAATAGTTTTTTTTTTTTTGGTGCAATATGGACAATTTAAAAGAAGAAGGTTTAAAAATGAAATTGAAAAGGACAGACAAATATTTTATGGGTTTAAATATGAATATCGTAAATTTTTTAAAATGTCGAAGTTAATTATTAGTATTTTACGAGACATATGACATTTTTTTATTACTGTATAAAACTATTATATTGTAGACTTACATGCAATTATATTAAGATAACGATTTTTCCTTTTATTCTCTGGATGCTGTGAATGTTCGCATGGTAAATCCTCAACAATTGATTCATTTTGTATTGCTTCATATTCACGACTAAAACCAATATCACCATCAGCATGTAATGATGCAACATGTTTTGTAAATTCATTAACTGGTACAGCTGCACGTATTTCACCACCAATTTCAACTGGTACCTCCCAATCAATTTGTGGTATTGTTGGATGATTTGGTGGATCATCTAAATAATAGTATGCAGCATGGAAACATTTTCTGCTTTTAGTATGAAAATTAAACAAAATACAAAAAAAAATTAATGATAATTATTAATATTTAATTTTATTTTTTTTGTGTTGTACAATTTTTTAAGATTAAAAATCCATGACGTTCGCCGTTTTTCATAAGAGATATACAATTTGGAAAATGTTGGAATTAATAAGGATTAAATACTTTTAGAATTTAATAGAATAACAATTTTAACAAGATATTTATTATTTCAATCAAATAAACATGACTGCATAACTTTATATAATACGATTGATAAAATAATTATAAAATAATTGCATACAGAAAGTTAGAAATAATCTCGAAAACTTGGAAAATTTTATTTTCTGTCCTTATTGGCGGCAAGGACAACTCTTTTGAGATCCATAAAAAATAATTTTATTTTTAACTGTTCAGTGATTTACTAAATTTTTCATAAATATTATATATTTTACTATCAAATTTCATTATTCTACTGTTACCCTACCTAAAACTATAATTGATGTCTTCTCTTTATATTTTTTCTTTTTGTGAAATAAATTATACAAAAATAAATTAAGTTTTATAATAATTTTCCTTCCATCAGCACAATTTTTAAATCCTTCTAATAAATAATTTTATATTATTTATAGCTGAGTTTATCAAAATTAATTGTAATTAAAATTAAATTGGACTTTTTTCTAGTTTTAACAATTTAACAATATCATAAAATTATAAAAGTTTGAAATTAAAAATAAAAAAAAAAAAATTATATATCAAAAATATTTTGATTATTCAGATATAATTAATAAAATTAAATTTTTGGTATATATATTTAGATAGATATACTCAGCGCCGGCGGAAGATATGTTGGCGCCCTGTGCAAAATAAATTTGCGCTTCTAAACTTTCATAATTTTTTTTTTAAATTCACAATTTTTAGCAGGAAAATTAAAACTTTATCCCTATTTACACAAACTTCACAAATGAATCGTTAAATTATAGCACTTTGAAAAAATATAAAAAAATATCCGTTGAAAAAAAAATTAAAAAAATATCCGTTGAAAATTGTAGAATGCCATGAGAAATGCACATTTAAAAATCACATTAAACAATAACTGGAGAAAGGAGTTTTTCAAAACTTAAGTTAATTAAAACTTTCTTAAGAACAACGATGAATCAAGAAAGATTGAATTCCCTAGCTATAATCTCCATTGAGCAAGAGATTTTAAAGGATATTGAAGTAGGTGATGTCATTACAAAATTCGCGGATATAAAAGCACGGAAAAAACATTTTTAATTTAACATTTTAAGTCAGATTTTTAATTTTTTACATAATGAAATGCAATTTTTATAAAGGTGAAAAAATATTTAAATAAAAACTTTTTCATTCACTACATTTTACTTTTTGCGCCCTTTCAAAATTTGCGCCCTGTGCAGATGCACAGACCGCACATATCATCCGCCGGCGCTGGATATACTAATAATTTATTAGTGAAATTAAAATAAAGTTGAAAATATGAAAAAAGTGATTTTGAAATGAAACAGTCCTCTTTACATTTCCTTCAGTTTTGGATTCGATAAATTTCAATCGTTCCGAACTATTTCGATTCTATTTGATTGCAATTGCACCTATGTATACAAAATATATGAAGACGTTAAATTTGAGCTTTATTGAACGAATACTGAAGAATTGAGGTATTCATATTCACGAGTTGCAGCAAATTCAGATGGCACGGCGCGATCTATTTAAAAAGGGTAATGAGAAATGCCAAATTTTTCTATTATAAATACTAAAATTGTATTGCTAAGTTAAACCGTGAAAGTATTTTTGATTGTTTTAATAGAAATAGAATTAACAATATTTATTTTTATAATTAATATGGAAATTGAAAAAAAGGTTTAAAAGCCTAAAACTATGCAACGCTTAAGGGTTGTTCAGCTCAGGCTAATAATAATCCTTATTCATTGCATCACAAACTATTTACCATACTATAAACTTTATCTTATTATCACTAGACAAGGTTTTGCCTAAAATAAGGAATGCACATAGTTGAAACCATTACAGAAATGACCTGCTCATCATCAGTAATATCGATTTCTTGCTTTGATGTTATGCATAAAAAAACACAGAATTCGCGGTACTTCGCACAGAAAATCAATATTTAAATATTTCATAATGCGTAAACTTTGATTTAGTATAACAATTTATAAACAACTAAAGCTTACTTCATTCTGCGTACGCTACTGCTTAACGCAGAATTTAGTGGTGTACGCAGTTGGCGTAGCTATGTTCAAAAAAACTAGGTTTGTAACTTATCTATGTCTCTATCTTAAATTTTATATGTCAATAATCATAAGTAAAATCATGGCGGGTTAAACCACCCAGTAATCCTCACATCCGTACACCACTGTCCTTAACTATACAGATAAGCTTTTTTTACAATAAACAAGCACATAAACATAAACTTACGTGAACCAATTTCCTCCGGAAGATTTTCTACGGTTCATAATGATAATTTAATGAAATTATAATTACAAATATTTAATAGTCATAATTTTATAATTTTATAAAAAAAGAGGAAATGAAAAATATTAATTTAAATAAAAACGTAATTAAAAACTGATCTTTTTAAATAATTTTAATAATTTTTTGTATACTATTTTCAATAATTACACCTGATTTTTTGCTATACAACGATTTAATAATATCGACTGGTGCTATTTAGTAAAACAAAAAAAATTATACCGAATTTTATCTTATCTTGAAATTAAATATATAATTTACTGATATAATGTATCTGTCTTCATATATGTAGGTAAAACCAATACGACTAAACATAATTTTTTTTTGTTAAGTTTTACGTCTAATTTTGTCTTCAAAGCTAAAATACAAAACAAAAACGTTCTAATTAATTTAATTAGCATACATGAAGTTTATTTTAAAAAAATCGTTATTTTCAGAAATTCTATAATTCACAAGTTAATTAACTTTTCTATAGAATTTTATTTGTCAGTCAGTATTGAAGAAATTATTTCGATAACTCTTGAAATAGCTGCTAAATTTGCAAGCGATAAAGAATTTAGTTTTAATAATTAATAGTATTTTGAGCTACCCCAGACAGAAACAGTTGATAATTTTGTTTGTTACTTAGCTATTATAGGAGGTTTCTTATGGGTTCACCCAATAACTACAGGAACACTAGGGATTACAGTCAGAAAATAGAGTCTGTAAATTCTGCTCTAATGACGTAAACAACCGTGGATAATATTCTTTACAATTTTTAATGCTGAGATGCTTGAAGAAGAAATTTATTCGTCCTAAAAACAGCCGTCACGAAGCTTTTGTGTTTCGTTCGGTTGCGCTTGTATTCGACAGATAATAAATAGTAGAAAATTAGCCACAAAAGATCTTTTTAGTAAAGTAATTTTTGAAATATCGTTGCTAAATTTGTGGACAGCAAACGACAAATAATTTATAGTTCTTCTTATTTCATAATTGTAATAATGATTAATATCATATTGAGCCAACCCAGATGGGAACAGTTCTGAATTTATTTTGGTACTTAGATATAGTGATTTTCTTATGTGCAGATTCAAAAACTAAAAAGTGTCGAGAGTAAAGTCTGTGCAATTAATGAGATAAACAATTGCGGATAATATTCTTTGCAATTGTTAATGCTGAGATGCTTGAAGAAGAAATTTATTCGTCCTCTAAATCTAAACACAGCCATCAAAAAGCTACCTTGGTTTTTTGTTTTCGGTAACTTGGATACCGACAGATCATAAATACGAGACGATTAGCCACATCAGATCTTTTTAGGCGTTAATATAAATCAATCCAGGCTATGTTCAAAACACCCTATCGATTTCTGTATTATTATTTATCTGACTGACAAATTATCACATTAAAATTGTCTAGTCTAGAGAATTTTATTAACAGAAAAAAAAAAATATCATTTCCGTTGAAATAATATTTTCGGAAATTTACTTTCTTAGTTTTTATCAGTGCGTAATAGTTAAATAACATAAATTTTTATACAATTATCTTTAGTTTTGTTAATAAATTAATATAAATTTTGTTTAATGTGATAAATTTTTAGTCAAAATGGAAAAATAATTATCTAATAATCAGTTTTTTTTTTTTTTGTTGAAATTGTATAGTTAATGAAAATTTAAGTAATTAAAATTGATTTTTAGATAATTTCACAGTATATTAAATTTTAGCACAAATAATTCATTATTTTATAAATGATATTTTTAATTGATTAAATATCATCATATTCATTATTTAATTAATTATAGTATTATAATTTATAATGGGGCGAAATGACATTATCAGATTACAAATTATTATTTTAATTTATTCAAAATTTGATATTTAAAATATTGCAGAATGGATTTCGCCTCATTATATGAAGTTTAATTGTGAGCCATGTGATAAATTATTAGAATGGTACTAAAAAAAATAAAAAAATTTTTATTCAATAATAATAGAACATAAACTTTTAAGTAATTTTTTTATTTTATGAACTAAAAAGCTTGTTGAACAGCTTGTTACCGTCATTTCTTATATTCAAGCAATTCCATAGATTCTATTTCGAGCATAACATAATTTTCATAGTTAAGAAACAGTTTCAAATGAATTAAGTTTAAGTTCGGTGAAAAGTTTAATTTAGAAAGATCATAATATTATTCATTTTATTCACGGTACTTCATTGAAGTTTCAAAGTATTTCTAAGTAATTCTTTGAAGTAAAAAACAATTCAAAATATACTTCAAAGTATTTCACCAAATTCATAATATTTGGTGTAATGCATTACATTATTATCAGTATTGTATTGAGTAATTAAAACATTTATGTACGATTTAAAAAAAAAATGCAATAAAGGAATTAAATTTGAATAATGCATTTATTGCAAAAATGGATTATTTACAAACTCTGATGCTTAAAAATCAACATTATATCAAATATTAACGAATTATCTGATATCAATTTGAAAATAATGACAAAATTTAATTTTTTTTATTTGGTGAGCTTATTAGGCTGTGTAGAGAGGGTTCTAGTGCATTCTGCTGTGGATCTGAACCCTGCAACGCTGGAGTGAAAATGGGGCTACATAATGAGCTAACATAGTACCATCAAAGGTACAGGCAAAGTACTCACCCGCGTTATAGACAGACTAAGATCTTTGTTGCTGGGCCCGATTCTAAGACAAACATAACAACACGCAGCTCAGGAATATGATCAAAATGGGCCACTTCCACAGCAGTTTCTGCACCCCAATGTTCAGAAACTGCTGTGAGCAGTATGAGTTGGTGGAACACTTCTTGTGCAAGTGTCCGGTATATATGCACGCTATACGTTCGCACCAAAGAGAAGAGCTATTATTCTGGATATATCAGAGACCACTTCATTGGACCTGACTAAGTTTTCGAACTTTATCAATAGATTAACCGATTATGGCATGACCGTTAACCAATTATTGCATGATGACTAGCTGCAGTAGTTCTGAAAAGGATAAACGGTATAGCAAGTCAACACTCATGACTGAGGATTGAGTACGGTAAGTACGGTGTTTCTGCAAAGATTAACCGAAAAAACCGACTTAGTCCTTATCTTTGCGAATGATAAAGTGCTACAATGGACCGAAATGTGTCTCAGTGCTGATACCTTGGTTCTGCGGGCATACAGAGTTTTATTCAATTCGATTATAGGTTGTGCACGACTGGTTCTATTGAAATATTCTATAACCTATTTCCAATGGAAAAGTTATAAATAAAATCATTTTTGTTTCAAAATTTCTATAATATTTTAATGAATAACAACAAAAAGATTTTTTTTTATTTCACATAAAAATAAGTTTTTAAAATTATGATTGAAAAATCTCGTAATTTCATATTTTTACAAGCAAATAATTCTGAGGTTTCTTCTTAATTTTATATAAATGGGTATACAAAGTTTTAATGTTTAAAGCACTGACCGTAAATGATAATTAAAATATATATAAATTATATAATAGTTTTGTTGTATATATTAAAACAAAAATTATTAAATATGAAAAATTAATAAATATTATTTCCCTTTATATAGTGAAAAATGGTAAAAAAAAAATTTTGTTTTTTATGCATAGATTAACAGAAAAGAGTTTTATTTAATGTTTTTATTAATAAATAAAATATATTTTTTTTTTTTTATTAAATATTTTTGTATATTTCCCGTACTTAATTATAAAAATCTTAAAATATTATACCACTCGACGAAACCTCTATAACTATAAGATAAGTATAGAAATTTTGGTCGGTAAAGAAATTATATACAAAGAGAAAATTATTATTTATTTTTTAGTATTATTTTGAATATTTAATTAAAATTGTAATATTTATTTTGTAAAAGTTTTTTTTTATTTTGTTAAATAAATATAGGAATTAGCAAAATGGACTCGGTAACATTAAGAAAACAGGATGTAGATATATGAAAATTGTGGAAACATTTGATATAAATTGTAAATTTTCAAAGTAAATTTTTAATCTTGTGGACGTTAACAAAGGGTAAGGCCACTACCGTAGGGGTACGAAATATATCAAATATTTTATTATGAGTATTTCTTTTTCCAATGAATAAAAATCAATTGAATTTATGATTTTCTATGTATGCTGTGAGCTGTGCAGATGATTTACTTTTATATTATGCAGTTTAATTCCAATATATTATGATTTTTTTAAAGGAGTACAGGGTACAGCACTATCTTTTGGATGAAACATGAAATAACGCTACCACTATTTTACCTTTATCATGTTTTTTTTTTTTTTAAATGGTTCGGTGACGACGAGTTGTCTAAAAGTCTTGGCCACTCATAGGAATCCCAATCCCTATATAATCTTAAGATTTTCATTAATTAATTTTTCTCTTATATCTCTTTAACTTATCGAATGCCGCATTTAATTTCATATTTCGTACAAAACAAGGCGTGTAGTGTCGTATAGTGGATAAAAACACAAACACTATACAAATTTAGGTCAACCATTTTGTATTAAATAAAAATTTTACAAAAAACTTATTATGGATGAGTTCCCTTCTCAGAAATGCGATACATCAATCTCAATTCCAAAGATTTGATCATTTCACAAGCCACATTTCCAATTTCTATGCCAAGGATATAAACAAAGTGGCATTAAGGAACGCTTAATACCTGGAAATAAAGGGAAGAACTAAATCAAATCCATTTACATAGATTGATGAACAAAATCAGACCCTGATAGCTTCTAACTAAGTTTTTGGACTTATTTCCAGAAATTTTAGATTGCCGATTTTTAGATTTCAGTTACAAGTTCCGAATTTCCGACTTCTCAATGGGTAAGCTAAAAATTATTTAGTTTCGAGCGTTTGGGTGGTTAATATATGAAATTATTTGGTTTTTGAATACTGAAAAATATTCTATGAAAAATTATAAATAAAAATGGATTTCAATTAATGGAAATGTATTGAATTATAAATTGATAACACCAGATTTAAACTTTAAAAATCATATAATGAGTGAAAAACAAAAGTATATGCTTTTTAAAAATTGTATTTTTAATATAAATTTAAATGATATTATTATGCAATAAATAGCATTGGTAATAATAAAGAATGCAATTTACTTACTATTCTTATTTAATTTTTCAAAGTTTTAACTGATTTTGACGCATCATGCAAAGTGTAAATTATTGCGAGTTATAATACCAGTCAGTAATTTTATAATTTGGAACCTATATTTTTTTTTTAAAATTCTATATCCTTAAACTCGGAACGACAACGAAAATATTGATTTAAAAACTGTAAAGTTTTTTCAAGTATAATTCTGTAGAAACTTTTATGTAAATGTTATAAAAATGAATGATTTTTTTTCTTTCTTTTAAACTTTATTTACTTTAATAAAACTTTCTTATTTTTTAACCACCCACATTCAAAGTGAAATAAAATATGTTATCTTTCACCCGTTTTTAAGTATATATACCAATTTTATGTTTCCGGTACGTTTTCGAATCCCTTAAAATTTAAGGTTTAAATCCTATATAAAGTATAGTTTTTATCTTAATAACCGGAAATTATACCTGTTTGTCGGTCTGTCTGTTCTATAATTTCAGAATGGTTTTACAAATTGGCAAATCTAAATGAATAATTAAATAACAGTCAAGTTAAAATGTGGTTATAGTTATTTTTATGTAAAGCCTTAATTCAGTGAATGACCCTATATTGATTATTCACTACTACTGCTCGGCTTGGATGAATAGTTTTTAAGGAAGTATTAATTTTGAGAATTCTATCGATGCCTCTGTCCAGAATTGTACTAAGTTTTTTGACGAATATATACGAGATATTTCTTTTATCTTTCCAGAAATCCAATAAACTTAGATGAATCTTTGTCAATTCCAAAGATCTGATCATTCCACAAGCCACATTTTGAATTTCTATGTCAAGGATATAGAAAGAGTTGCCTTAAGGAACGCTTAATATTTTGAAAGAAAGGGAAGAACTAAATCAAATCCCTTTACATAGATTGAAGAACAAAATCAGACCCTGATAGCTTCTAAGTTTTTGGACGTATTTCCAGAAATTTTAGTGTGCCGATTTTTAGATCTTAATTACATGTTCCGAATTTATTCGTCAATGATGTAGAAGTGGTATACGATTTCGCAATGGGTAAGCTAAATTATTTATTTTTGAGCGTTTGAGTTCTTCATTTGTCGTTCTACATCCGGAAAATTCAAGCTATAGCTAATAATTTTATATTTACATTTTTAATAATTTGCAATTTAAACAAAAAATTCAAAAATTTTGTATAAAAGTTTCTGGAAAATAATATAACTAAAAGTAAATATAGAAAAATTTAAATTTTCTATAAGTTCTATATTTAAATTATAATTTCGAAACTCGAACTGACACTGAGTTTTTTTTCTTCTTTTGTATACTGAATATTGAAGTAGTAGAAGTAGTTAGTAGTGATGCAAACACAATTTTGTGAAATGATTAAAAAAAACTTTTATTTTTAATACAAAAAATCTTGAAAAAGTTTGTGTAGAGATAATAAAATCTAGAAGAAATCTAGCAACTAAGCTAATATTTTTTTTATAAGTACAGTAAAAAAAAAAACCTTTTTGAATAATGTAAAAATATAAACT
This sequence comes from Rhamphomyia laevipes, assembly GCA_963920725.1. NCBI lineage: Eukaryota > Metazoa > Arthropoda > Insecta > Diptera > Empididae > Rhamphomyia > Rhamphomyia laevipes. Next base: position 41,748,885 of record OY987257.1, on the reverse strand, counting down.
AACCCAGTCTATAATCTTTGAAAAATAGAAAAAAAAAATTGTTATCTTGGAAGTATAAGGAGGACGAGTACAAAGAGAAAATTGTGGATTCTTTTCAATCCTTTAATTCTTTATTTCAGTTTCAGTTTTTTTTTTTGTGTTTTTTTGTTTTTCTTAGGCTAAAAACACCACACAAACCCAGAATTGATGATGATGACGATGATGAAAATATGTACTTTATTTCATTCAATTTTCTTCTTTTTTTTATATATATAGAAAGTTTTTCTATGTGTGCTCTTGATTATAATAAGAAAAAATAAAATTTTACGTATTAAAATAAAAACCTTTTATGGATAATATTAAAGTAAACCATCATAAAAATACAAGAAGTGAGATAATGTAATAGTTTTGATGGAATACATTAAATATTTAAAATATTATTAGTATAGAAAACAAAGACGAGAAAGCCTAAAAATATGCACAGCTAAAAAAAAAAAGTTTTATTATTTTCAGTTCGTTTGAGTTGAAAAGTATAAAATGAATTGAAGAAAAATTTATTTATGAAAATTTTTCTTTATATTATTTTAATTAAGATAATTTAGAAAATAAGTTTAAATTGTTATCTTAATTTACACGTATACAAAATTAAAATTAGATTAAATAATAATTTGAATAAATAAAAATAGTTTAAATAAAAAGTACTTGTGTATAAAGCTTGATTTACAATAAAATCGATTCGTTCAGTAAAGTTCAAATTTGATCTTCATACATTTTGTGGAGTGGACAAAGAGGTGCAATTGAAATCGATACGGAATGAATTGAATCGAAAGACATTGATAATATTGAACTTTTACGAATCCAAACTGAAGCAAAAGAGAAATGAAGTTTGACATTTTCAATCTAAAAAATTCATGTGTGATTGTGATGGATGAAACATGCCTGAGAAAAATTGTGTAGGTGATTTAATAGATTGCAATCGATTCAGTCAGATTGACAACTGTACGAATCGATTCGAAATTGAACTGATCTGCAATTATAATTTGAAAAACTGGTAATAATATTTTTTTGGCAAAATTTGATAATTCTCTTTACTTTTATAAAATATTTACTATTCTATTAACCAATTACACTTAAAAACATGAAATAATGTTTCAAATCAGAATCGAATTACGTACAGCCGTACTAGGTACTGCCGTACAAGCTTTTTCAAATAATTCAGTTTCTTTTTTTAAATACATTACTTCATCTCTCTCTGAAATGTTTGGAAAATTATGAAAATTTAAAAATCTGAGATTTTTAATGATTCTCATTCAAAATAAATTCAAATATCTGTAGATCAAAAATATTGTGTGCGATTAATTGGGCTTCATTTATATGGAATCTGAAAAAACTATAGCAGTTACAGTGAAAACAGTACATAAATGAAATTAATATGATTAGAATTAGAGAAGGTAAACATGAAATATTATGGTCTTTGAAATGAATTCTAAATTGGATGACCAATTACAAATCAGAATCGAGCTAAATTAACTCTAATAATGTGATAGTGATTTGGATAATAATGTGGTATAGTGAAAAATCAGAATACGTTTGTTTATTTAGAATTTTACAGTGTAAGATCTCAAAATTTAAAATATTTAAATTAATTTTTTTATTCAGAGAATTGTATTTTTTTGAGGAAACATCATTTAAGTAAATTATTCTAATTCATAAGATTTAATAATTTCGGGAAACTGATGAGCACGATAAATTATTTAAAACATAGGATAATTAACCAACAATATCGCATTAATATAACCGGCACTGCATATCTAAAGTTTACCTGGCGTCATTTTATATCTAAGGTTTACCTGCCGGTATATGAAGTGCAGAAGGATCTGTTAAATAAATAAACTGGAATTGGTTAACTAAGTATATATGAAACTTAGGTACTATAACAGCACTATCAAAAGAAAACTGATTTATATTTCAATAGATTGGCATATTTCCCTGTCGCAAACTCACTTATCACGTAAAGTATAACTTTACTGAATTTAACTTCAGTTTCATTAAGATAATGGTTAATTACAGCAAGAATTAGGTTTTATCCTTATTTCTTACACTGTAATTATTGTTGCTAACAAGTTTCCATTAGGAAAAAATAATCTGAATAAAGTGATAATCAAAAAAAAAGTATTTTTTATTCTTTTTATAATAACCGACAAGCTATAATTTTCATATTTTAATATAACTAAAGAATAATGAATAAAAAAAAAACAATACTTTAATTTTTTTCTGTTCAATTTATTAAATTGCCAGTTTTTTTTTCTTCCTTGAATATTTATTATGCTATAGCATAGCCGGCTACTAAACAAAACAAAACGATTCTCTGGGTAATCAAGGATAATAAAAGCTTAATTTATATCTTTTCATAATACACAATTTATCGTACGTAAGTCCGTTCCACCAGAACGTTTTTAAGAAAAAAATTATTTCGATTTTCCCGCATAAAAAACTATACAACAACAACAAACATTAAAAAACATTATAAAAAACTTACCTCCATAAGAAAAATGCCATCACAATAAGAATAATACCAAAACAACTGAACACAATTCCAACTAAAACTGCTAGATTATAGTCGTTGTGTGATTGTCGCAATAAGGGTTGAAGTTTTTCACAATTTGGTTGCAAAAGGATCTGTTAAATAAATAGAAAAAGAATAAATATTTATTAGGCCAAGCAAAATTACATAATACATATATCAATATATAATATTAATGGTTAATGGTTTGTTAAATAATATAGTTTAGAATTTACATATTGATGTTTTTAGATAAAAAGAGGTAGAACTATCCACACAGTCACCAACATGGAGTTGATATTATACTTTCAAAAAAAATTTTCAATATCTTGTTACATTTGGATGATATTGAGTGGTCGGTCCATCATCTGTTTGAACTATAACATATATAAAAAATTGGTTCTCGACCAAAAACTGTGAAGCAAACATGCAGACAATTACAGAGAAAATGCTGTTCAGTTGTTAATATTGGAATGCCTACTGATTTCCATATTTTGAATGTGTAATTTAACATTATATTATTTTTCATGTAACGTGGTTTCTGTAATCTAAAATAAAACACTTCTGTGTAGAATATCACAAAAATGATGAAATGGCCGAATACATTCAATAATATTCATAAATAAATACTAAACTCTCCACTCCAGTAACTTGAATAAAATTGTAGTATAATTTCGAAGTAAGACCAGTTCAAGTAATTTATTACCATCAGAGACTATTTAAAATTGATATTTATTACGGTAGGGTCACAGTTGTTCGCGGAATTTATTAAATTATTGTTTTAATTTTAAATAATTAAATTAGATAAATTGTTTCAGATATGATGAAATAAAATTCTAAACTATTAAATGCAATTATGAATTTAAAGGTTCTTGAATATCGCAAGATATATTTCAAATAACAGAATATTATTAACACCGCAAAACGAACAAATCATTCCAAATTTAGATTAAAACAATTTAGATTAAAAAAAAAACAGTCCTTAAATCCAAAAGACAAAAATCCTTTTCCCCTTTTATTTCTGGTAACAAAAAAGATATAATAAAAAATAAAAACCTGGCAAAAAAAAAGGATAATACACAAATTTTTATATAGAAAAATTGCAATTTACTAAAAGCTCACGGCATACGTTTTTATTTAGCAAATATATATACAGAAAAAGGACGAAATTATGAAAAAAAAAAAATATTTCGTAAAACAACTTACAACAGTGATGTCTTTTTTATGTTAGTATGTATGTGATTTTATTCCTTGTTTTCTGTCACATGAGAAAAGTCTGTGACAAAAAAATAAATAAAACGAATTGTATAACTAATAACAAAACCACACAAAAAAATTGTAATACTAGTTAAAAAAAAAAAAAAAAAAACCGAAAAAAAAAAACAATATCAAAATAAATCTTAAATTGAGATAAAATATGTAATAGTAAAAATGAATATAATAGATTCTTTTTATATGCTCCACAAAAACGACAAGAACTGGAAAATAACTTTTATTACAAAATAAAAAAAAAATGAAATTTTTTCATGTTTTTTTCCTGTTCAAAAGCAAATTTATCTAAAATTTGATTTATACATTTTTGACATTTTTAAATTGGTTAAAATATTAAGGCAAATTCGTTTTTATATTTTCTTTAAAATGTTATATTTATTTATATTCTGATATCATGTGGAAGAGTAAATATTTAGTAAATATTTTAAATCCTTGGAAGGAATTAAAGATAAGTATGAAAGGCCTCTGAAAAAAGGTAAATAAATTTGAATAAAATTATACCACTAAACAATTCCATCAAGTGTGATTTTTGATATTTCTTTTATATGATTTTTGGATAACTTTTTTCTCTGCTACAAATTCCAATCTAATTATTGATGACCTTAATCCATTATACGAATTTTAGTTTCCGAAAAAAAAAATCGTTATATATTAAAATGTTACTGGGTTCAATTTAAAAAATTCAATAAAATGATGACGGAACACCTTTAAAACCACAAAACTTTGCAACACTAACAAACTAGAAAATTACTTTTAAGCTTAGGGCATTATAAATAAAATTGATATCATTACATAGAGTTCGCTAGCGTGCAAGTAATACAGAACAACAGAACACTTTCATATACACAATTATCATTATATCAAAAACAGATGTAATATCCAGCCAATTTCCATTTTATTCAATTATAGAATCTGCATTCATTAAATCATATTTTATTAGAATTTTCCTCCAAATCCAAACCAAGTTTAATTAATTATTTTTCTAAAAAATTTTTTTTTTTTACATTTTGTGTTGACTTAACCTAATTGATGTCCGGTTATATTTTTTTTTGTATTAAAAAGAAACCACAAATTTTCACAAAAACGCTAATTAAATATGATTTTACAATTTCTAAAAGCAATTTTGTATAATGTTTGTATATAATATTTGAATATTCAATTAAGGAATCCTGAAATAAAATTATATAAAATAAATAATTCCTTTTCAAAACATAAAAATTCTTATATGCAATTGATAAAAATCAGTTACAAAAAAATCTATATACAAAAGGAAATTTAAATATTCAACAAAATTTTAAATAATAAAAAAAAAAACAATTATGAAACAGATATAAAAATGTTACCTTTTTCGATTCTGAATATTTGCCAAAGATTATTTTACGTGGATTTATGGTGCTTCGCGATGCTGCACATACTTTAACTTCATAGATAGAATTTGTCGTTAAATTCCGTAAAATCATCTGAAATTTGTCAGAAAAATAGAAAATTGAATTTTATAAATTTTGGTTTTTTACATTTTTTTTTTAATAAATTGGAATTTTTTTTTAGCATATTTTTATATGGTTTAAATGTTAAATGGTACCAGAAAATATAAATGTGCAACAAAACAGAAAATGTTGTACAAATTTGTTTTAAAAAAATATTTAGTAATAGTATCAATAAATGAAATTGGATATATCTTTTAAAATCTCATTTTATATAAATAAATAATCAAATATAATAAAATTTACCTTTAGGTAAAATTTATATGTAACTGAATTTTAGTTATTTTAATTATTTTAATGGAAAAATTGACTTTTTCTTTATGCTGATCCTGTGGTGTTTACGTTATGTTGTTTATGTCATTTTTATGTTATTTTAATATATTAACTTGGGAAACTTTTTTACAGATTTTCCATTTAGTTTTTCATGTTAAAATAATATTATTATTTTAAAAAAAAAATTATACTGCCAAAAACTAAAATAAACAGAAAACTTTTTGAATCAAAAATTTTTCTAATATTTTTTTTTGGTTATTTATATATAAAATAAAATTTGTTTGTATATTTGGTTTATGAAATTGTTTAACATAGAAGTATGTAATTCAAAAGTTCTTTGGATAATATTAGTTTTATGTAATGGAACCAAATATTTCTTATTTATATAAAATGTTTTCATAGTAAATTTCGAAAATAAACATAATAAAAATAATTATTATTTTTTTCTCAATTTTTTGTATTTATATTTAAAATTGAAAAATATTTACTTAATTTCATTAAAATATATAAAATATTATGTAAGAATTAATTTACGCAAAATATTTTTATTTGCAAATTAATTTAGATTAAAGAAATTGTATTGCCAAAAATTCCGAAAGGAATAGGACACCATCTTTTTGGGAAGATGTCTAAGTGATTCCTTTTTACTTCAGAGGATATTTATCGTGGTTGACAAGAACTGGGTATACTATGTGACTATTTAAGCTACCGTCAATTCATCGCTTCGATAATCTCGATGAGATGCGGGGAAAATTAATTAATAGAAATCTTAAGATTCGTCAAGAAAAAGAATTGGATCCCCATCCCCGGTATTACGCGTATTAGTTGTCTAGTATTTGGTGTTATTCGGTGCAGTGTATATTATCAGTATTGACTCAATTATAGAAACAATTCGATTACGAATTATATGTAATTTTTTTTTGAGAAAGCAATCCCTTTATTGGCACAATTTCTTGTGCGTAGTTAGTTTGCAGTGGTGAAAAATGAAGGATGTTAATTTTCAGATTTAAATGAAGTTATTTTGAATGGTAATTAATTAATCTAAATAATGTTTATATCTAAATAATGTACATAATGTAATGCGGAATCTAAATAATGTACATATGCATACAGAATTATTTTTATAGGCGATACACTAATTTATTTTACACTAATTCAGGACCCCCCACTCAGTGAAAAGTATACCAGAGCGCATTACTATATCTACACCTTTTCCAAGTGTAATTCAGAAAGCATCAATTATAATTCAGATTAGTCAATTATAATTCAGAAAGTATCAATCGTAATTCAGATACCCTAATAGTATTTAAAAAATGACAATATTTATAAAATATTTAAATTTTAATAACGTTTAGGAATGGATTTATTTTAATTTAAATAAAACCTAGAACATTAACCCAACATAAAATAAACAATATTAAAAATTTACATAGAAGATAAGAAATTTAAGGTTAATATTATCCTATGAAATATGCAGTAAATGAGTAAATTATTAAATTAAGACATACAGACTTTCAACAGTCATTAAATTTCAGTTAACAACCGACAGGCATGTCATTTATTGTCAAAGCTGCAGCTTGATGCACTGTACAGTGTTGCACGCAATATGCTATTGCGATTTTAATTGATGCTTTCTGAATTATAATTGACGTTTTGTGAACTAAAATTGACTAAAAAATGAATTACAATTGATGCTTTCTGAAATAAAATATGAATTACACAATTGATACTTTCTGAATTAAAATTGATACTTTCTGAATTACACTTGGAAAAGGTTTAGTATACATGTATATATATTTCTACACAAAAATTAGCTATAGAGTTAAAACTGAGTTATTGCCATTAAATATAAAATTAAGTAGAAAATAAAACTGTCTTCCTAACAATAATAAAATAATGTCATTTATCCTTAGTAGAATAGAAATATCCTTATAGTACAAGCATATATCAAATTATCTCTATTCATCCTGTTCAATAATAATTTTTCTATAGTAATTTGGCTATAGGACAAAATTCCAGTCGTAATTATTATTAAAATCTTTGATAAAAATATATTCGAAGAAAAATCTATGTTGTAAAAAAGTCTTTTAATAAAACATTAGATAAATTCCCATTATATAATTTATCATATAATTACGATCTTAAAAGTACAAAAAAAAAAAAAAATACTTACAGCAATTTCTAAATGTTCGGTTGATGCATTCTCTTTACGATTTTCAAATTCTGGTACACCAATTTGTCGATAACTAATTATATATAAATCAATTGTAATATAATAATCAATTGGACGTCGCCAACGTAATGTTAATGCATCTTGTGAATGACATGTTAAATTAACAATTATTGGTGGACTTGGACCACTAATATCTGTATGTTGATATATTGGTTCAGATGGATTACCTTCATTTTTTGTTGTAAATGCTTTTACAATTATACGATATTCTGTATATGATTCTGAAAAAAAAAAAATGAATAATTAATTAATTAATAATAAAGAAGATAATAAATGACAAATATTTAAATTATTATATGGCGATTTTAAATGATCAAGTTGATAATTTTTTTTTTATTCAATAAAATATGTAAATATAAATATAAAAAAAATAGTAAAGAGGATTAATTAAATAAAAATATTTTTCTTTTGGAAATGTATTTTTATGAGGAAAAACCATTATCCAGTTTGTGCAATTATTTACAATGATGGAAGGATTTATTAATGTCACCGAATAACAGATAATTTATTTTAAAATATATTTTTTTTTTTAACTTTTTAATTACCGATGATACCAAATTTAATAGCTTGTTGATGTTATGGTGCCGATATTACGGATTTCGAGTAATCTGGACAACATTTTTCGAAATCTTTTATTTTTTTTTAACTAAATTAAACAATTTTTTGCAGGTTTGTCTAAATCCTTATTTGCAAGGATTAGATAATCTAAGAAATGATACCAACCTATTGGATTCTATATTAGAATCAGCAATTTTATTTGATTTTAGAGTCTTCTAGAGAATTTAAAATAAAATATTATTTTATAGAAATAAAAAAATAGTCTTCACCAAAAACTTTTACTTCCGAAACACCACAGCAAACGGTGTGATTGGCCGATCTATTTTCCTATTTTCGCTTTGGAAAGGATATGTTGTACAATTTCTTAATATCGGAGAATTTATATAGCTGTTTAAATGAGGGATTCTGACCATAATTTTTAAAGTTTAAAAATTATGATGAATTAAAATTAAATTAAGTTGCTGAAATGTATGCGTTTAAATTTATTTGAATTAATTCACAATTTTTAAATAGTATACAATAATTAAATTTAATACGTTAAATACAATGCTAATTCAACTGATTTAAATATAAAATCCAAGTATGTAGATATAATTACCAGGGGGCTATAACTTTACATGCGAAATAACTTTACGATATTTAAGTTATTTTTCACTACAGATGCGGAATATGACACCGTTCAAAAGTAAGTGGAGTAATTTCCTAATAAAACATTTTTAATTGTGGAAAATAATGTTTGGAAAATAATGAAAAATACTAAAAATTTTACAGAATATTTTCGTCCATGTGATTAAATCACATTCAATCAAAATTAGGTTTTCTTCAGCAACTATGAGATATTTGTAATCAATTTTTAACATCCTTGTCTTGCATCAAATTTCCCGGGAAAAGTAATGCAATTTCTCGGGATTCGGGATGTTGAATTTCAGTAAGAATTCGGGATTACTATCCCGGGATTCAACACTACTCTAAACTAGTTATAGGAGGGAAAAATGATTGATCTATTTAATAATCACGTTTATCCATTACAAAATATTTTTTTTTTTAAATTAATATGTTTTTCACGTTAATAAGGCAAACACATAAAACAAATATGTGCACAATTTTCAGTTGACATAAATTATTTAATTACAAAAATTATGGAAACAGAAAAAAAGGATAATCTGTTTAAATATATATAATCATGTCCTCGAGTATTTTCACTTTATATAATTAATTAATAAAAATATACATTGATTAAAGACTACCACAATTTTTTTTTTATATTTTCTTTTTTTATAAAATAAATTTTATTTTTATAAAATTAACATAAAAATATATTTCCAATACGTAATTGTATACATATAAAAATTTTAATTGATAATTGAAAATTTAAATAAACAAAAAAAAAACTGTTGTGACGTGACCAATATTGGACTTTATTTACCGCATCTATGGTTATTTTGGTTGTAACAAAAATGATCAGTTCAATTAACAAATCCGTGTATCAATATTCCATCCGTCGTACTACATATATTTAAGGTTGTGGAGACGAACATGAGAAGTAAATAGTCCTTGTTCAAAGTATCCGCATCAAAATTGTTTCATATTTCATAAACGAATTGCGGAAAGTATGAGTTCACAAATCAGGGTTGAGTAACTATAACTAATAAGGTTCGATCAAGAGATCGAATAGACTTAGTCAATCGGGTTTTGCGGGATACTATAGACATAGGACCTTTTCGGAATATCCTTTTGCATATCCATCCAAAACAAGAACATGATTGAATATAAATATTTTGATTCATTTAGACTCAATCTTCTAGTTACAAATTTAACTAGTTACAAATCTTCTAGAAAATATGATTTTTTTAAATATTGTATGAAATTTTCCATTCTATGGAATTCGCAAAGTAAAAATTACTTTATTTAAATTGGAAAACTTATGCATTGTCAATTATGTTGAAAATATTTTTTTATATATTTATTGTTAAAGCAAAAAAAAAAATCTGATAATATCACAATAAATTAACATTTTTAATTTTTAATTGAGTTACGTTCTTCTTACAATGAAATAATTAAAAAAATAATAATATAACTAATTATAATAATAAAGCATTGCAGCGGCATCGAATATAGTTTTTCTCAAATATTGCAATTTTTGTACTTGACATTTTATTTAAAAAATATAATTTTTTTTTATTTTGTTTCATAATTTGATACCAGCACAACATCCGACAATATTTCCGATTAGAAAATGTAAAAATTCTGAAATTTTTTCAGTTTAAAAATGAAGGTACAAAAAATTTGTTAAATAAAGTTTTCTTCTATAAGAAAGATTTGATTTTTCCCCTTTCAAATGTTGTATAGATTTGACATTTTAATTAAGAGTAAAAATCAAGGATGAACGTATACGTACTAACGTGTCCGTATATAAGAAAGATAATTTCCGAAATGTCAAAAAAGAATAACTTTCTTTTAAATAAACTTAATAAACTTTTTTGTTAAAAATTATATGTATTATGATACCCCGCCGCGGAACTGCAGTTACGGCGGTTTTTTAGAATTTAAATATCCTGGTAAAATATGAAATTATTTAAGTTTTCCTTTTAGAAGGAATTTACTTACGAAACTTGAAGAAATTAGAATGATAATTTTAATTATCATCTAATTAATTGTATCAGATTAATTTTTGGGACTACAAGCTACAAGTGCCCAATTATTTAAATTTATAATCGATTACATTAATTTTTGCATATTACTGACTACTCAAAACCCGAAATAATAAAATAAATATTGACAATAGAAAAAGTAATCAACTTTGTCTACTTAGGCAGAATAATATCTTAAATAATTGGCAGAATCAAGAAGTAAAACGAAGATTTACAAATGCATGTTGGTAATTCTTAACGTACGGTTCTTAAAAATAGACACTTACGGTTCGAAATATGGAGAAGATACAAGGATGCCAAAGATCAACCGAAAGTATGTTCAATGCTACAAATAAACAGATGATAATGAACGTGGTCATCAGAGAAACAATAAAAATAGAAGACGTAACTAAAATATCAATAAAAGTAAAATGGCGTGGGGCAGGACATATCTAGAGATTAGAAGAACAAAGGTGTACAAAAATAATAATAAAGAATTGCTAACATAAATGATATAAGAAAACTTGGCAAGCAAAGAACTGAGGAAGAAGATTTAAACTGAACTTAATATGTGCTTAACTAATAGTAACACTAAAGATCCTTGGGATTTAAATGACGCATTTAGTACTGTATTTATAATTAATTATATTATTTGTAACGTAAAATATTTATAATTAATTATGGAAATCATTGAATTATAATTTTATCATTTCAATAATATTGGATTAGTTTAATTTGTAATCGAATTAATCAATCTCCGACACAAGTTCCATCTTCACATTAACCAAGAAAATGGGGACTTAAGAAATAGATCGACTGGATAAGCGAAAACAAGAATAAGGTGAGATATTGTTAGTATGTATGTTTATGTTAAACATATACATATAAAGAAAGAAATCATCTTTTTATCCGTAAGCTTGATTTATTGCACTTTTTCATATGCTTACTATCCGAAATGGATTTAGCTCTGATGTTTCCATCGACGAAAAAACCAGATATTAATAGATTAGACGTACACGCACACGCACTAACTGCTTAATACAAGCAGATAAATAATAATAAAAATATAAAAATTATAGGAACATAACATTAAAATTTAATTTAAAAGACAAGTCCTACTTCCATACGTCGTCCAAACCATTAGAAACTATAATTAAAAACATAAAAATAATAATATTTGGTATGGAAGAATTGAAATAGCGTTCCAGCGTAAAAAAAAAACCAATTAACAGGGGGATTTATATTTTATGGGTCCATATTACCTGAATGTCATTGAATTGTAATTAATTTTTGAATTGTAACAATATAAATTGAATTTCTCATTTTGCTATTTTTGCATTTATTATTTTTGATTAAAAAATAATGTTCAATTAATATTGAACAGAATTTTTGTGGATTTCGTTTTTTTTTTTATTAATTAAATACCACAGTATTTTTTTTAAAAATGATATCCTATTAAAAGGATATTCGTATTTTAGTTATATACAGGATTGGCCAAAAGTAACGCAATGTGTGTCAAAATTAAATAACTTATTCGTTTATTAATTAATTTTATTTTTAGAGATTTTGTTAACGAGCACCGGCCAAAAATTGTAAAATTGCTAACACAAAGATTGTACCGAAATAATGAGTAAGCATTACTATTTTAATGGCCATTTGAATAAACAGAATAACCATTTTTGGGTACTGTAAACTTCTGTATTCCTCACCTAACAGTAATTGCACACGGTAAAGTGCACCGAATAGTACGGATTGACTTCAGAAAGGATTATAGGACCTTAGTTATTTGAAAATTGGCAATACAGTGACGGGTCATATACCGTAATATGAAAAATAAGAGGAATTGTTGGAGAACGATTTATTTTAAGAAATTCAGAATTTAATTGACCAGCGATTTGACCACTCCTGTTTATTTTCTAATGGGTTTCCTCAGAGTGCGGATCGTACTATGGAGAAGGTAAAGCCCAACATCGAAGCTAAAATCATGGCGATAGAGGCATATACGTTGTGTGTTATTCAAAACACAATTAAGCCCAATAGTGCAAATGATGGTCATTTATTAAATATTATTCTTCATACTTAAAATTGAAATCTTACAAAGTTCAAATTAAAATAATAAAATTAATATACAAAAAATTTATTCGATTTACACATGGTGTTAATTTTGGACCACTCTGTAGTTATCGTTTTTAATACATATTATTATTTTTGATGTGGTAATATACACAGAAAAAAATTAAATTGTTTTTAATTTTGTCAACGTGGAAATTTGGTTTTTATATGTTAAAAAAATAATAATTTAATAAAAATTTATTTGTTGTGGTTTTTACGACGAATTTCATTAAAAATATATTAAATAAAAAACAAATTCTAAACGATTTTTATAAAAATTGTATAAAAAAAATATAAAATGTTATATTTAATCAACAGCAAAAATTTTGACTATTTAATAATTTTTTTAATTAATTTTTAGTGGCGGTTATGTAAAAATATTAAATTTATACATAAAATTTTTATATATCAATTTTTTATAGTGTATTGTCTAGTGTATTGTTTGCAAATTAATATTTTGTGATGAATTGCATTTGCATTAATTAATGAAACATGGAAAAATATTGTTCAGAAATTAATTATTTTTTATCCCGAAACATTTAATGGATAGTTAAATATTATAAATGGAAATGGAAAGTAAAATGAAGAAAATAATTTAGCTTTGCTAAGGAAAAACTTAAACCATTAACTTCAACTATAAACATGTTTTCTAGTCATAAATATATTTTTATTGGTCTCTAGCATTTTTAAATTTATAAATTGGTTTAAGCTTGATTTATAACTAACGTAAAACACGTAAGAATTGTTAAAGTTAAAATATATGAAAATGTATTGGAACATTTATGACAAAATATTAGTAAGAATTATAAAAGTATAATTAACTTTAACATGAATTAAACCATAAACATATTTAATTATAAAAAAAAATAGAAAATTATATTATATTTATTTTAATTATTTAAATAAATATCCAAAAAACATAATTTTTATTTAATATTATATTAATTATGATTATGAAATATATGAAAAACTTTTATTCAACATTATTTAAAAATAATTTTCTTTCATATTTTTATAACTATGTATTTTAATGATATTGGCAAAACATTCGGGTGGTTCTTATGTATCATAGGTTAAAAGATTTGTAAGGCTTTAAAAAAATGATCATAAAACGAGAAACTAAAAATTTTACTTACAGCAAATTATAACAAGATTAAGCACAAGCAAAGTTACTGACGGAAATTAAAATTGGACATATTTTCATGAAAAAGTATGTCAAACGATTGGGATTTATTCTACAGGGGATGCAGAGAAAAGGATTAACTATACTGTGATACTGTCCATCTGTCCGAAACATAATCATATTATTACGTTTTGACTGAGTTACTGGGGCAGATACTAGGACAATACTAGGCCGGTAAAACTGCTATTTTAATCAGAAAATTATAAGTTAATTTATTGAATTAATGAAAGCGAAGTCGATGGAAGTGTACAAGGGGTTCTTTAAGGCTCCGTGGAAGGACAGGAATTTGTTTTTCTCAACACCAAAATAAGTGTTATTTTGAAAGCAAAAAAGAAATAGCCAACACTCTCGAATCTACGTTATTGTTTCCCACAATTTTAAAATTATAAATGTATTTGCCAATTATCGGATTCATTTTCTTAAGACGCTCTCATTCATAATGATTAAGCAACAAGTTATTCATGATTAGGGTACGCATTGCTTACTTACATAATATAAATATATATGTACATCTTTCCAAATAAACTTTCATGAACTATACGATCAAAATTTATCAGAATAGAATTTCTATGAAAAAATTACTTTCCATCCTTCGGAGTTGCAAAAAATTATATCTAGAAAATAATTTAATTTAAATTTTATATGAAATTAATTGAATAAGTTTAGATTTGATTTTACATCACGATTAAGATTTATTCTATAAAATTTATTATGATATAAAATCTATTTAGCAACAGTTTTACTAATGGTTATAATAATATATATAACAAAATAATAATTTGATAAATTTATTTAAACTTTCTATAAAATTATTCCATTCTATAAGATTTATTCATTCTACAAAAAACTATTTATCAAGTAATTTGAAAACAAAATCATTTTATTACTATTATTATTTAGTAATAATGAATATTTTACACTATGTTTGCTAAGTACAACAAAATTTGTAATTCTCTTAAAACTTAAATTATATAATAGCTCAAGTATATACTTTTAAAAAAAAATATGTCGTAATTACTTTATTTTGATACTTTTATAGCTCGATATTTATTAAAAATATATATAAATAATCCTACGTTAATACATTTTCAGTTGAAATAATTTCATTAAAGTTTTCAACGTAAAATGGAATAAAATAAATTATATAATTCGAAATGTATTTATTATATAGTTATAGTTCATACATACTTCATATTCTTTGGAGATATTAATAGTTTTCTTGAGAATTACATTTATTTTCTTCAACTTCGCGTTAAATTTTTGTCTATATTATATCAAAATGAAAGTTTTCTATAATCGAATATATTATGAAATTTAAAATGAACACATTTCTATATATGGATTATTATATATTTTCACACTACTTTATAAATAAATAAGTAAATCCCTTTAGAATTTGTATTAAATTAGAAGTTTATTCCATTTAAATTCATGAATAATAAAATAGATTTTCAGAAATTAATATTTAGAATTTATTATATAGGGTAAATTTGTAAAATATTGGCCAATATATTTTTTTATAGATATTGTAATTGATAAATATCAATTTTTTAACTATTATTTATTTGCATATTTAATGTAAACTTTTAAAAATTTGATAAATCAATAGTTTTCGAATTACTTTTAGTTCTTTCTCTCGCTACAATTGAGCATTGGTCTCCTTTTTCTAATAATACGAGAGGCTATTGGTTTGTCAGTTATTCCGACATTGGAAATTCAATTTCTCGCTTGTTTACACAGTCGAAAGCACGTTTTTTGGTTTGGTCACATAGTTTTACAGTTGTTCACACAGTGGAAAGTCTGCTTTTCGATCGTTCCCACAGTGAATAGTGTTTTTCGATCGTTTATCTGTTGTTCCCATAGTGGAAAGTTCGCTTACGATTGTTCACACAGTCGAAAGCCCGGTTTGTTTGTAAATCCGTTATTCAATTTGTTCACATAGTTCAGTTGTCTACTGTCGTTCCCACAGTAAATAGCTAGTTTTTCGGTTAATCCTACAATGGAAAACCAATTTTCGACTTGTTCACATAGTTCGGTTAATCCTACAATGGAAAACCAATTTTCGGCTTGTTTACACAGTTTCTCAGTTATCCTACAGTGGAAAGACAGTTTTCAATCTTTCTGACAGCAGAAAGTACGTTTTCCGGCTATTCCTACAGTTATAACCAGTTTTTCGATTGTTACCACAGTGGAGAGCTTGTTTTGTGGTTGGGATCATATAACAATAATATAACTTTGCTATAAATTATGGTTTTACTTGATGGATTATTTGTCGACATATATAACATATCTAAAAATATATGTTATACCTTCAAAATGATGGAAATAGTATACCCAATATTATATACAAAATTAATTTAATAAATATTAAATGAGCCTTTTTTTAAATTTTACTCTTATAAGTTTTGTTTTATTTTTTTCCTTCTGTTTTTGTTGTGTGGTTAATAAATGAAGATATAAATAAATATTCAAGAGGATATAATTTATTAGTTATTTACCAAAATCACCACAAAATTCAGATATAAATAAATAAATTTATTAAGAAATAACGAATATGTTCTATCAAAAATTTAAGGAATTATTTTATACGTAAATTATCCTAAATAAATTTAATATACAATTTAAATTTAATAAAGTAAAATTAACTAAAAAATTTCTTTAAATTTTTATAACAATAATTAATTTTATATAAAATGAATTAAAAACAAAATGGCGCTGTTAATTGTGAATATAATGACTTTTTATACTAATTAAAGAAATTCCTAAAACCAATCCGATTATCCGCACCGCATGGTTATTTTCAAAATACTAAACATATAGTAAATTTGAATACGGAAAATCGCAATGAGGTGTCGAAAACCGCATTTGTTTGAATTATCCTTCGTAGGTGTGGTAAAATACAATTACAATTTCCCAGATATTAGGTAAAAGCATTGTTTCAATCATATGGAATTTATCAATTTCAATTACGTGCAATTATTTATCTCAGTCTAAATCGAGTATAATCGATATTAAGAATTTATAATATATTATTAATGTAGCACAGAAACACATTAAATAGTTGTCTTCAAAGTACGCGGCGTTGTGGAGGATAAATTTGCATGTATAATCTGAATTATATACTTAACATCATTATTGAACATTTGAACATGAATATTATAATTATATAAAACAAATATTTTTAACTTACTTAATGGTTTCAAAATGCATGTTACAAATGCTCCAGCTGAATTACCAAAATTTTTAACAATTTCAACGCCAGTTTGATTGTCATGTGTAAAATATATATGATAACCAACTATTGCACCATTTTGATTTTTTGGTTCATGCCATGATAATTTTATACTATCTGGATTAACTTCCATTACGGTGACATTAAGTGGTTGACTTGGAACTGTAAAAAAAAGACGATAAATAAAATTTTAATAAAAGATAATTTTTCATATAATCCATAATAAATTTCTTATAATATATTTTATTCAAATAAATATAATAAGTATAACAAAAATAAAATAAAATATTTTAAGAAAATGTTTTTTTATTTTGCTGTTGTTGGTAAATAAACAAATCAGCCCCCAAGATATTTCATATAGCTATATTTATAGAAACACTAAACTAATTTAAACACAATTATAGAAACCACAAAAGAAATGCTATACAAAATAATGAAATACCCATGAACATTTGAACAAGATGAGTTCGTAGTTAACTAATTTATTGTCTTAACTGTCTAAAAAAACAAAAATAGCTAATAGAAGTGAGATAAATAAAATAACATGAATAAAAACGGAATAATAAAACTATCTACGATGTTCTATCAGTGAGGAATCATTAGCTTTTTTATGCTTGTTTTATGATAGAGTATCCTTTTTATTTAAAATAAAAATAATATCCACAGTGCATAGCAAAAGAAAAATCTTATTTAAGGAAAACGAAAACAAAAAAACAAAAAAATATTTGAAGAATTACTTCGGTAGTAGCACCACAAGACAATAAGAAAGAAATAAGAATAATTTGCTATAGGAAAAGTCGTTATTTATAGATGTATGTCTAGCTATATAGCTTGTAGTTTTGAAATACAAAACTAATTCCCATTATTCTCTTTTAAATATTATAGTGGCTGAGATGAATGATTATTTAGTTCTTTATCTCATTTAATTTGATTTTTATTTTATGGATTTAAAAAAATAAAATAAAAAAATGAATTCAGACATCGTATAAATAAATAAATATTCTATTAAAATAGCCGTCAATAAGTTAAGAGTTTCTACTACGTGATATGGCGGGTCATGTTTTTAGTGGTAAGATAATTTACTGATTAAGTTCCATGGATTAAGCTCAATACACATAGACATACAGATTAATTAATGATTGATTAGCAACAACCTACATAGTACAAGCAGTAGACATTATTAGAAACAATAGTCCAATTTCCAATTCACAGAATAGTTTATATATTGCGCAATAACTAGAACAAATAGTCAACAAAAAAGTTCTGTGATCCTGAAGATTATTGATGAATTACTGATCAAGTCGTAAAGTTATTATTCTGTAAGGCCAATAATGTTGTCCATATAAATACAGCAGTGTCGTTTCTTCCACAATTGTACAACATTGATCTTTATTAGTTCAAAATTGGGCAATTACTTTACAGAGTTTCTTGCGAAATTTATTTTCTAATTTACAGCGCCCTGGACAGAATTTCATTCCATCTATTTTTGATTATTCTGGTATAATAAGCTTTAACTGACAAAGTTCCAATTTCTTTTCATAGTTTTTCAATTTGTCTTATTCGTTTGTTACAGTTCATACACCGAAGGATTTAAATCCTTTCAAATGAATTGATACATGATATATAATTTTCAGGGAACATACTGCACCGTTGCGAATAACGACGATCTGTTTTTACAGAACATGCTACGAAAATAGGAATAGTTAGAGTTCGAGCAATTAAGTGCAACAAAGAATGATTTTTTTCTTCTATATCAGAAACAGGTGAAATGAAGCCAGGAAATAAAATTTTACGTTTATTAATGATTCGATTTGAGGTACTGTAGGGCTGTAACGAAAATTATGAACGAAATTTTCTTTAACAATCTATTATTATCCAACAAACCCCTTTTTATAAACTTATACAGTAACAAAAAAAAAAGATTATTATTAAATTAAACGATATTAAATAAATCCATAGTTATTAAAGAATATTAAAGGATAAACTAATAGTGACTGACTGACTATATTGGTATCTTCTTAAGATGCGGATAATTTCTTTATTGTTTATGTTGTTATTTATCTCTGGATATGAAGTAAAATTTTCTTATTTTTTATTTGGATTTTGTAAAAAAAAGAATTTTCTTCAAAATAAGAAAAAAAAAAACGTTCGTTGTAAGAGGAAAGAATGATTATTGTATAGATTTTATAGCGTTGCATATTAACAACACCATAATAACAACAAAGCAAAAAGAAAAGAAATGAAAATATAGGGAAACATGATCACATAAAAATGAAAAACAATTTTTTTTTTTTTTATTATATATATAATATTTTGTTAAAAAAAAAAAAAAAAATAAACTTTATATATACAAGTACAAACAGGACGTCTAAGAAAATAGATTCAGGCAACTGAAAAAATTAAATTCTTATAATATAGAGAAAATATGTCTGACAATATTGAGGTTATATTTTCTTTGTTGTGAGACTTTGAACAATAAAAGATAAAAGAAATTCGATAGCATAAAATTTTCTATAATATTTTTTTTTTTTATTTTATTGTATGCGCGTTTTTCTTAAAGAAAATGTAAAAAATAAAAAGGAAAATTCTATTTGTAATACAAAATTTTTTTTTTCTGCATTCGCCCAAGGCATATAGTATTTAGCAGATGTTTTAAGATTTCTTGTCGACCAGACGCAAAAGTGTTATTATAATATTTTCAATTCCAACAAAACAAGAGAAAAGCAAGGAAAATCCTATTATATTCTTTAGTATTTAAACAAGAGGGTCTATGGTTTTTTATTTTTTTAAATATCATATTGTTTATATGGTTGAATAGTGATGACCTATCCAGTTGGTTTCCGATGATGTCTTTTAAATATAAAACAACAAATAAAATAGATCCTATTAGCTAACAGGCAAAATACAAAAAGGCTTTTCCCGGATTTTCCTTTTTTATACAAAACTGTCAAACTATCAATTTGTAATATAAGAAATTTGTAAAGAATTATAGTTGATATTATAGTATATTTAAGTGATATTTAAAATTGTTAAAAGAAATATTGATGATGCAATTTAAAAAAAAAAGTATATATACACAGAATATCATCATAGATTTAAAGTTATTATAAAGAAATGTTTGGCTATGAAGGATTTAATTAATCACAAGTACACTTCAGAAACAACAATTTGTAGTGGTGGTATATATATAGATGAAATATAATTGGAAAAAGTTGAATTCAAAATTTTAGTTCTTTAAAGTAAAAAAAATTACTTTAAGCATACTTAGATATTAAATTATTAGTATACTGTATTCAGGATTTGATATAACCATATAACATTTTTTTCAAAAGCAAGTTTTAGATTATAGAAAACCAATACAAAATTAATTATGGAGTTGTTAACAACTCGAAATCGAAGAATCTTTTAAATTATAATGATAACTTAAAACACGCGAATCATAATATTTTCTTTACTGCAAAGATTATTAAAGTTTTAATTTATTATTTAAGGATAAGCTATTAAAGTAGTTTTCCACGCTCTTGAAATAATTTTCGAGGTAGTCTTTATGTTGACGTTTGGTAGATAAAAATGACAATTTAGAAGAACCATATTTTATAAATCGCAATGTTTTAAAAACTATGATTTTGACAATCTTCTTTATCTGATAATTTCTGGGGAAGAATGTAAATATAGCTTGAATTTGTATGGCCTTTATATACATTTATGGCATTTTCAAGAAGACCCAATTATTTAAATGTTTTAGACTGTCACCAGTGACCTCTCGAAGCTTCGCACAAACAACTGGAGAAAAGAGGGACTGGATCGTGATCGGTGGAGAACCGTTCTAAACTCGGGTAAGGGTGCTACAGGTCGCCAGGAAAGTAAGTAAGTACTTAAGACTGTTGTAATACAATTTCTTAAACGAATAATTAATTTGAATTGTCTGACTAATTTTTCATTATCTGGCAAATAAATGCTTTAATTTTTTTGTAGAAGTTGCTGTGAAATAATTATTTTTGCAATTTGTAGTGATTCAAAAATTTCATTCCAATTTGTAGAAAACCTATAATTACAAGAAAATTATAGTCTACAGAAGAAAACAACTCACGTATTCCATAGATGAATGTTTCTTTGATTTTGTTCTCGTTTAATACTAAATGGTTACCCCATTTGAAATTTTTAATGAAACTCTTCAACGAATGTCATTTTTCTAATCTCTAATGTATTTTTATAAAAAAAAAAAAAATATATAATACCTAAAGAAATAAAAACCAAACATATAATTCCTAAACGGATAATAATGTTTTGAGGCTTCCCAATTTATCTATAAGTATAATAATTTTTTTTTCCTATAGTTACTCTTATAGAATTATTTATATTATATACAATTCTTATAATAAAGCTTGTTTTATTGATATTATGGCAAATAAGTTTCTGACCTTTTCCAATATTATTTCTTTGTCCTTTAAGAAAGGATTTATATTTCTTTTATTTTTTTTTAGTTTTTGGAAAACTTAAAGGATATCATATAAAATCGTCGAAAGCATAACACAAATCGAAAACTAATATTCGAACAAAAAAAAATAATAAATAAATAAACTATATATTATTAAAATATCTTCTTTCAACTATTGCTATTAGTTATATCTTATTCCTTGGCAATTCTATCATATTGTTAAGATATTTATAATGCAAAAATTTATAACTTGAGAGGAGTTTATATTAAGATTTCGTCTTTATCCAACAGACAAGACTAAAAAAAATAACAATAATACTGTATATATAATAAAGAAATGTGAGATTAGATTGACGGATCAATTATCTGATTCGGGCACTATTGTATTTCTTTCAAATATACTATAGGAAATAGGACTTCTAATATTTGAAATAAGTAAACGTTTCTTTGAAATAATAGAAGTAGGGAGAGCTGTGACCCCGTGCACTATTGTACTTATTTCAAATTCTCGCTTCTAATATTTGAAAGAAGTGAACGCTTCTGAGACCCGGGCAATATTGTACTTTTTTCAAATACTACAGGACTTATAGTATTTGAAAAAAGTAAACGCTTCTTGTAAATACTAGGAATTGGGGGATCTGTGTCCTCGGGTACTGTTGTACTTCTTTTAAATACTATAGGATTTCTAATATTTGAAAGAAGTAAACGTTTCTTTCGAATACTAGAAGTACGGAGAGCTGTGATCCTTGCTTTTTAAATTCTTTTAAAAATCAAATATTTTATTTAATTCTTTGAAGTAGTTAATTTTACCCGTTCATATAAAATATTGAAGAACTCTGATTATTCTAATATTACGGAGTATGTTTTACGGAGTATTTAACGAGTATGTCATTTCATTAAATATTATTTCTTAACCTATTGAGTCACAATAACAAAATTGTTTATTTCACCGAAATCGGATGGCAAATGCTCCGTATAAAATATCAAGAAATTTTAAGGACATGTAAAGTCTAAATAATTAGCGACCTAAAATATTTCTGGTTCAAGTAGTTGAGTTTACCTTTCGATGTTTGTTTGAATTTCCTAGCTGATTACCAAGTCCTTCTAATCAAGGAAATAAATCATAACAGACGAACTGACATACGGACAAAATGTAACTTTAATAGATTTTGGACTACAGTACAAAATTGCCTAAAAAAAAGTAGAAATCAAATACGCAAAATAATAATAATACATTTTTCCAATCACACAGTCCTACTACACACATATAGAAAATAGTATAGTTAAATGTGAAATGAAAAGGAAATGAAAATGATTTCATTTTGAGAGAGTTCACTAAAGAAATATCCTTTCCAACAAAAAAATAAAAAAAAAAATTAAATAAAAGGAACATTCTTATAACTTTTGAAAGAAAAAAATTATATATATATATAGCCAAAAAAAAAAAAGGTGAATGTATTTGATCCTTTTAACAGAAAACTTTATGTATCACATCACAATATATATTATTTTAACTGATGTATACATGATGTATACATTATTATCATCCTCTTCTCTATACAATAAAGATGGGTAGCATTATACCCCATAAATTTATTTTCCTCATCTTCTTCATCTTTCCTCGGATATTAGAGGTATGAGGTTATATAGGGTCAACAAAAAAAAAAAACTCTATATTCTTTGTATCATAGGAAACTAGAAAATAATAGCATAAAATAAATATTCTATTCGACAGGAAATATATAAAAAAAAAAAAAATTAGAGGTAAAAAAAAATGAAAAGTAGAATAGTGTAGATTAATAATGGGAGTATATGGGTAGTAGATGGTAATAGAGAAATGAAAAATATACACTTAAATATATAATTTATACTTTGGTGAAAAATCCTTTTGTATCTCTAACTATATATATATTATATTTATGTTGTAAGAAGAAATAACAAAAAAAAAGCACATCCTTTCGAAGAAATCATTTCAATGTACCTTAATGTATCTTTTGTGCTTTCACAGCATAAAGTTTATATTATAATGTATAAAAGAATTTCTAGGTTATTTTCTATTTTCTACTATTTTTTTTTCTGTTCATTTTTTAGGTAAATTTATTCAATATATAATTTATACTATAGAAAGAAAAAAAAAGAAACAAAATAAAAATATATAAAATAGAAGCTTTTTTAAAAGGAGAACAGAAATAATAATAGTTATAAAACCTACAAAAAAAAAAAAAAACAATCTAGACTAAATATAAAAGGGAAAAAACCAATTAAGAAATAAAGAAAAACTGTGGCAGCCAATTATTTTTATAAATGATTTTGCTGTTTTCGAATTGCAGATATTTTTTGAATTAGTTTTTATCCTTTTTTTATTTTTTTTGGGGGAATTTACAAATTTTAAAGATTTCAGTTCCAAAAAAAAAAAATGTAATTATAAATATTTTTTGGTTGTTTGATATGGAGACCAAGGTACAATACGACGCTGAATGAATTTGAAAATTCAATTTATAAATAAGGTAAATATGTAATTCTGAAAATTACATAAACGAGAAAAATTTATATGTATTATATTTTTAGGGGCATTAAAAATTTAGCATAACTTTAGGTGCTGGAATAAAAAGTTCGTATATATCCGGATAGGCGAACCACCATTAAACAGAATAACTTTTAACAATGAGCTATTAATTTGATTGACAATAATAAAATAATATTTCGGATGGTTTAGTGTAGCTACTTCGTATCGCCGGGAGAATTATAAATAGAATATATTAAATGTATTATTTTGCATATTTCTAGTGTAAATATGATTTTCAAATATTTTGAAAAAGAAACTAATTCTCAAACTTCCTATCTAAGCATGACATTTATTAGTTTTTCATAAAAATAATTTGAGTAATCGCTAAAAAAAGCAACAAGAATTTCCATTCAACTATACATAAACGTCTAGTGTCATCTATATTATTTCTTGAAATAATTACCCATTTATATAATTTGCAATAAAAATATATGCATTATGATAGATATAGATAGACCTCTGCCTTAAAGGTAATTGCATTATATGAACCATAATGTGAAACTATATAACCTTACTAAAAGCATTCAATATTCTAAATATAATTATAAATTATTGGTAGTACAGAATCATGTCATCCATTTTAAAATTAAATTTAACTATACTTTAATTATTATTATACACATGAATTTATAACCAAAACTCAGTTTATATATTAATTAATTTAATATATTTCTACTGATTGGCATTAAAATTTTTGACAATCAAATTTTATAACATTAGTACATAATTTGGTACTGTGGTAAATACATAGATATTTTATAAGGACACATGTTCAACATTATATCCTCTATATTTTCTATTTTATTTGAATATTTTTATTGAAATATATTAAGTATTCGACAAAAATTTAACCTACATTACTATATTCTTATTGATAATAATATAAATTGAAAATTTTGTACATTTCCTTTCCGTTCTTGTTTTCATTGGATACAAACAAAATTAAAGCGAAAAAACCAAACCAAAAAAGTTCTGTTTTAATATTAATTCTAAAATTACAATAAAATTGAAAGAAAAAGTTTTCAGCAATAGAGGAGAATAAAAAGTTACAGGACAATTCAACTTTAGTGTAGGGTAAGGTGTAAATCAGTAATTTCAAACCAAAATATTTTTGCTGGCCACTTTGGAGAACTATAACATTCCACTGGCTATATTTAAATAGTTGTATGCGATAACTTCTAATATGTTCTGCAAGATTAAGAAAATACTTAATACAAAGTAAATACGTTACAGTCTACAATGAATTGTTTAGAATGAATTGCTCGCAATTATAATCGTACATTGTTTTGATCAATTGAAAATTTAAATTATTCAGATTTGTTCAGTGGTTTGAAGCTTTGCTTGTGGTTTTTATTATATAATGGGTATTTTTATTGTTGTTATAATCATCAAGTAATTTTCTATCTAGAGGTTTGTCAATTTTTAATATTGATTTTATTAAATTTTTTACTTTATTTTGTTATCCATTTATTTCAATATATAATTTATTATTGGTTAGAGTTTGAGTTTCCTTTTCATTTGATTTTTAGCCAGTGTCATTCTTTCAATATTTTTGCAATTATATTTATTCAGTTGTTAAATTCATCTCCCACACATTTATACAAACTGAAAAGTTTAATTAAGTATAGATTTCATTGATGTTGGCTTTTACAGTAATGGCCATATAAAAATTACCACTCTGTAACTAAATAATCTATATATACGCGACAAGCTAAATTGTTTTTGTTGGTTAGAAAATTTATTGTTATAATGATGGTTCACAAGACTATAGTTAAAATTCGTCTAATTCAAAATTTACATATAATTTACATACATTTACAGAGCGACATCTGTGTTGCAGCCCATGCCCATTACATAATACATCATAACATTTCATAACTTTAATGCTGCGGATGTCTTTTATTACGAGAAATCTCTTAACTTATTGTAAAATTTTGTAAGACTTAATTGAATTGATCACGTTTATCGAAAATATTTTTGTAATATTTCTAATAATTTTCAAGTGCGGTAATTTTTATTTGGCTACTACGGTACTTATATTACAAGAAAAATTATATTAAATGGAAATGCTTAAAGGAAAATTTATGATAAAAAAATAACTAAAGTGGAAATACGAGTAAAAATATTCTTTCATTAACATATAATATATATATACTTATATGTACATATATTTTGGTTCTTGGAAAGCACAAGCAATGTCCTTAATATTTATAGTGAAAATAAGGATTTATATAAATTATTTATTTATTGTAATTAGGTATGGTATAGAAAAATAAAGTTTTTCTATATTATTAGTAGACGGACGTTCGTAGTTAAGAAACTGTCGTAGTGTAACAAAAATAAAGATAAGTAACTCTATAAATTGAAATTTTTTTATACATAAAATAATTAATTCAAATGTTATGTGCCAAGAAATTAGTTATTTATATATTCAATTTATTATTTAATAAAAAAAAAATTTATTTAAATTTATAAAACTTTAAAACTTTTAATAAATAATGAAACTAACAATAAATACACAATTATAATTCTGACCAGTCAAAAATTGACTAGTAATTTTAATTATTTCGATATTTTTTGGTATAGTTATATGAGTAACTAGAAACTAGATCATAATTAGTATATAAATGTCGAATTCTGAATCATTTGAATTTTATGTATTTAGAGTTAAACCTCAAACAAGCTCGACGCGACGGACGCAACGGAGACGGATTCAAATGTCGAAAAAAAGTTGAAATGTATAGGAATATATGAAAGTGACCAAAGTCACACGCAAATGTTGAATCGATTTCAACTTTCGACGGACAAGACGGATAGAAAATAGGTACTTTTCAAAATTTTGAATTAACATAAATTTATTTGACATTCCAAAATTTTTTTGAGTGAATTATAAGTGTAAAAAATTAATTTAAAGTACATAGTTTTGTTTGTAGAATATATAGTCCGTCTCAACCGTCGAGTTTGCTCCATCGAAAATTCTTATGCGTTTCTTGTCCGTCCGTTGTCAGTCGAGCTTGTTTGAACCATTAGACTTAAAAATTATAATAATTATATTTTCGCCAAAATTATTCAGAAGAATTCTGATTTTTAATTTTTTACTGGTATCATTTTTTATTGTTAAATTAATTGAAGTTTTTTGAAATACATTACTAAAATATATAATTTTCTATGACATTGGTTCTAAATATTTAAAATCTGGAATTTACATATTTTTGCCTCAAATTCGTTATAATTTTTTTATATTACTATAATTATTATTCGTTTGGCAAAAATATGAGTTTACATTTAAAAGGGTGTACGTGACTCACTTGTACCTGGGATAGTTCTCTTACATATGTACAATTACTGAAAAAATAAAAAGACTGCACAGTTTTAATGACGTTTTGTACAAATTATTTTCTAAAAATACTTAATTATGATTTATATTTTTTCTCTTATGTAACTAAATTTGAAAGCCTATTTGTACAAATATGAAAATATTAGCAAATTAGCTTAGTCATACGTAAATATTTGTTCATTAATTTAATTTTAAGTATTGTACTTTCAAAAAAATTCAAACAAATTTAATTCAACAATGCTTAAAAAAAAATCTTTTAAGCAATTACAGTTCATAAAAAAATTGAAATATCATCTTAATTTAATGAACTGTAGTATTAATATTTTCTACCTATCCACACGAGATTAGTACTTATATACTTTGTCATAAGTAATAATTTTTAGGCACTTTTGTACTAGTACAAAATCCCACTTTGTCCATCCAACAAGCAGTCCGTGTGTTATCGCTTTTTTTATGAGTCTACAAGGGCCAGACCTAGGGAATTCTATAGCTAAAGTCTATATTTGATATATACCCCGTACTTTATTAGCACCGTCAAAGAAAATGGCTTTTGTAAACATCTCCGGCTTTTATATGCACCGGCAAAGAAAATGGCTTTTAAA
The DNA here is from genome assembly GCA_963920725.1 of Rhamphomyia laevipes. NCBI lineage: Eukaryota > Metazoa > Arthropoda > Insecta > Diptera > Empididae > Rhamphomyia > Rhamphomyia laevipes. Next base: position 41,720,423 of record OY987257.1, on the reverse strand, counting down.
AGTCATCTTCGATCGATAGATATACTATAAAATATCAGACATAGCACACACTTATTTGCAAATGCCCGGCGTTAGCTAGGGCCAGGTTCTGTTCGCTTGGCAGCGTTTCCTTCAACGACCTCAATGATCTTGCCGCGAAGTGGCATACGGAAACTGTCAAAATTCTGAACGCTACGGGGTGGATCTGAAAACTACCCAACAATACCTGCGGTCACGAGAGTGAGTGGTTTCACCACTTTAACCAACCAACCAATCAGACATAGCCCTTAACAAAATCAAGAGGTTTGATGTCTGTATATGTAATTAAATATAAATACGCCAGTATTTTTTCAAATTATGATTTCTATTCTGAAATTTTCATGTTCAAGGCATTATAATATTATATAAGTAAAAATTTAATGATGGGAAAATGTAATAATTAATATTAATTGTAATTTAGCAAATTCATTGAACAATGCAGACAACTTAATACTTTAGTCTCTTTACATCCTTTTTTTTATCACTGTCATTTAAAAAATGAAAAAAAAATAGCCATTTGGCGACACTCCCAACTCATAAAACAATATTTTAATTTTTTTACAATTAATTATAACGACTTTTAGATAATAATAATTTTTCATGTTTTCAAGGAGGCTATACACAAATGATATTAGACACTATATTTTTTTTATTCTTTTGTGCAATATCATCAAAAGAAGAACATTGGCTGAATTTTGAATGCAGTCTCGATTAGTATATACAACAGTGAACATCATGACAAGAGAAAATTGATTTTCATTGAAAATTTTCATGCTTTACATAATTTATATTATACTTAGTTAGTTTATATACAAAACAGAAAAAAAACTTGTTATATTTATAAAATATATTTTCCCTTATCATAAACCAAAATGAAAATGAATAATTTTATGATCTTTATAGTATCATGTCATATACCGCGAAGACGATTAAAATTGATAGCTCAGCATAAAAAGTTATTTTGTGTTTTTGCATTAAATTATGGTTGACTTTAAATTTTAATATTATTTTTATTAAATATATTATCAACAAAAAAATATTGGATAGAAAATATCAATGTTAACAATACTGAACTTCCCGAACCTCAGATAATTATATAATTATAATTTTTTTTAGTTAATTTCTGATATATTAATTAAAATATTTTTCAAATCTTAGGAGATAACTTTAATAATTCACGCAGTCCAGAATCAGGCTCATTATACCCCTCAAAAGAAATGATTCACGCATTCAGGACAGAATTAGTTACGTGAATGTCGTGATCCATATTGAATAAGATGCGGTCACTGTTCACACAACAAATATGGCGAAGATTGAATAAGATGCGTTCACACAACAAATGTGGCGAAGATTGAATAAGATTCGTTACTTTGACCGAATCATAGGATTGCTTCTTCAAGGAAGTCATATTTTTTAACCTATTTACATAACCAATTTAAATTCATTTTCGATATTCTTACAACGTTTTTATGTTGTTAATTGAGTTGAATTTTCGTTAATTACGGATTCAGAATGCTGTTTCGCAACGTAACGCAAAGCAACGTAGAAAAAAATTAAAATATAAAGGAAAATATTTTTTTTTGTATTTTAGAACGCGGGGGAAGTAAATTTATTAATTTATCTGATAGGAGAAAATTAATTGGAAAATAAATTGTAGTTCAACGATTTGAGTGAAAAAATTTCAAGAATATAAAGTGGAAAAATATAAAAAGGATATATTGCATTGCTGAACACAGTTTCTATTCATGGAGACGATGTTGATTTAAATTCTATATTTTTCCACTTAACGTTAACTATAGGTATGGAAACTAGGAAATATTGCTTTCAAAAATAATCAAAATCACTTCAGGGGCTCTCAAAACATAAAAATCTGTCACAAAAAATGAATAGTCAAATTTTGACTGAAAAGAATATTATATATCCTTCCGTTGGAATTCGGAAAGTAAAAAAAAAAAAAAAATTGTTAAGAATAATTATTCACAAATTATGTGGACATCATCACATGATGGGTATACAAAATTTTTGTTATTGTGCGGTTTTTTTTTTGTGGGTGACAAAAAGGACTCTATTTTTTGTGTGTGTATATGTAAATGTTGCTATATAAACCACAAAACAATACCATGGTTCATGATGCACAGCTAAACTGTCATAGAGCCATCAGCAGTTTGTCCACGCAAAAAAAAAAAAAAAAACAACATAACAACAAAAAAGGACAATTCTCATCATTTTTTTTTTGCTCTTGTTTTTGTGCCTTATCATTGCGACATGGGAAGAATTTAAATTGGGGGGTTCGGGTTGTTTGGTTTATGTTTTTCTTTTTTAGCTTGGAGGAAGGTGAATTAATATTGTAAATGATTTCACAAAAAAAAAATATAAAAATTAATTTAAAAAAAAAATGATAACCACTCTTTGCGGTTGAGAAATGATGTTCTGATGGTTAGGGAAATAAATGTGGCCATTTTTACAGTGATGAAGATGTATAGGTAAATACTTAACAAATGTAAATTTATAAAATGTTGAAAATTATATATTGATTTTTTTCGACTAAAATTTAATTGAAGAATCATATTTAATAAGATAAGAAAATAATTTATTCAATTCATAATTAAATGTAACTTAACCGTCGACCTATTAAATTTTTAGCTGATTTTCTTAATAAATACTAATAAATATTTTGAAGCATACATTTAATTTTTTGTTATGTATTGGATACTATATTAGCATACTATGATAATGTAAAGCTGCTCTGGTCGCACGCGGTTATTGTATGACCGAAGGTAACGAGAAAATAGTCAACAAGAACGGAAAGGTGTTATCATATGTTTGTTTAGAGGTTTACAATATATATGATATCCCCCGGTACTATTTAAAAGCTCAATAAGTAACTGGGTCAATAGACGTAACACTTTGAAATGGAATTAGCAGCACGATTGTATAAAATGTCCAAGATAAATTATATGGAAATAAACAAGTTCATTCCTAGGAAGCATGTAATATGTAATTATATTAGGACTTACTCCGTCATACATTTTTGGTGGGTTAATGGAGGAGGAGGTAACAATGAAACATTTGTTATGCCATTGTCCTTCAGACCAATATTATAAATTTAGAAAATTTGGTAGTTTCTAACTAGGAAACCTTGAAGTTATGCGAGTAAACTAAAGCCGGCTAAAGTGATTGCATTCAATAGAGAAGTGGGATGGGTCGACACGCTGTTCAACGAGTCACTAATATGTGTAGAAATTTAAGGATTTCGGAATCATTTACTGAAACTTTAAAAATTTGAGAAATTTTAATTGTAATTTGCATTACGAATAAAATTACTTACAATTTGAAACGTTTTTGACAAGTTTATAGAAATCCGTAATTTGAATGCATTGTTGATTAAGTGCTACGTACATATATATATATATATATTTTAAACACTGGACTTTTTTTATAAAAAAGATTAGTTTTTTAAAATTATAGTCCAGTTGTCAAAAATTCAAAGAAATATCTGGAAAGAAATTACTACCAAAAGCCAGATTTTGTGGTTTGCACAAATCAACTAATGCGAATATTTTTCTCAGAATTAAGTTTATTTTAAGCTTCATATTTTACATATCAGCCAAAAACCCGTGACGATAGATTCTAACCAATTATAAATCTCCGGTACGAGGATATATACCAGCATGGCGAAAAGTTTGTTCAATTTTATCTGTTCCGTCGCCGAGGTCACACACATACATTATGAAATATTTTAAAATTTTTATTTACATTGCACGAATTGTCAAAAGAATAAATAAAATACCCATATAAACCCATCTAGCCCACTATAACGAGCTACTACTGGTTAACACCCTTGAAAAAAATAATGTATCAATTTGTGGAAATTTTGTCAAAACTATAATTATATGAATACGAGTAGAAATTGAATTTATAAAAATAGTGAAACTAATTATTTCAAGCAGTTTCCAGAAATTAATTTGTATCCTACCAAATCATATACATTTCGATGCCTCATAAATCATTAATAACAGGCAACTGCGTAAAAACCATACGATATAAAACATAGTTTTCATACAAAATGAAAAATTTTACTCTAATATCGCTACGTTGATTGTGACAATCTCATTACTGTTTCGTTTCTAAATCCAATCTATTTAAATTAATTTAGGAAACAATTATGTTTATAATTGCTAATATTTATATATTTTCATATACGATTTGCATTTCCTACAAAAATTATTATTGATAATTCTTTTACAGTGCAGAACCCTTTATTAATTATTTTTTTTTTAAAGTGGCTATTTAAAATATCAATTTTTGATGACGATTTGTTTACCAACCCTCCAAAATAAAAATACTTAACATATAAAAAAAAAAATTGTGTCATTTTAATACAATTCGTCGCGACAATTTGCTATTGTCGGTGAGTCTCTTAAAATGAATCGTTTTACAATGACAAAAGTGAAATACCAGATACAAGAAAAAAGAATGGCAAATTATGATAAAAAGTGTCGCTAAGTTACAAAAAAAAAAAAACGTAAAAAAAAAAACGTTTAAAAACTCTTAAAAAGATTTTTTTTTTCATTAAAATTTAATCATTTTGATTCAATGTTTCTATAGTACCACGAACGACGTTTACAAAAAAAAAAAAAAAAAGAAGATTTTAAAAATTTTGTGGTTGGAATTATGACAATGAAAAAATGAACCAAGTCCTATAGTATTGTAACAAACACAGTATGATACTTGGTAACGATTTACGTGACATTCACAGAATTAACACAAAAGTTAAAAATAATAATCATAATAATAATAATTGTAAACTGCTTTGCTTTCTGTAAGTAAAATCTCCTCAATGTTGTAAAATTGTTAAAGTATTGCTGCTATTTTTCAGTTTAGGAAAATATTTAAAAAAATATATATAAGGGAAACTGTGGCTACAAACCATAACTAAAAAGGGAATAGGATTATACACATAAAACTAGGATATAAGAGTACATAATGAATCCTGTTACTATATAAAGTTTTAGATAATATTAATGTATAAATGATGTCATACTGTGATCCTTCAACTTTACTCAGTCGGGAGTTTGATGGTTGGTACTAAGAACATACATTTTTCAGTAAATTTTAAACTTAATATTAAATTGTTTTTTTTTTTTTTCGATTTTTATTTACATGTTTTGAATATCAGAATGTTTTTAAAAATATTTTTATTTTATTTTTTTGCTGTAGGTAGAGGTTTTTTTGTTGCTGTACGAAGTCCTTTGGAAGAGGATGAAGTAAAATATGAGAATATGATTCATAAATATTTTATATACCTTCAATTGCAATTTAAAAATATAATAATATTTTCAATTTTTTGTTTGCTGTGGAAAGATAAAAAAAGGGAATAAACTCAAAAATTCAAAATTTAATAATGACCGAAGAAATACCGGAAATTAAACTTAAAGGAAGGAGAACAAGCAGTTTTTATATTTTTGTAAAAATTAATTTCAAAGTATATATAACAAAGATTTTTTTCTAGATTATTATATTTTGATAAAAATAATTTTAAAATATTTGTTTTTTATATATAACTAAAAAAAATTATTTATCAATTTTTATGAAAATGTTATTTTGAAAAATGCAATATATAAATTTAAGTAAATATATTTAGGTACTTGTATCTTAAATATATATACAGGATATTAGAAATATATAGTTAAATTCAAATAAATTCCATTTTTCAAATCACAGCATAATCTCGACATGAAAAGTGACAGACAAATTAATTAGTTTGATTATTTTAATTATACTTTGCGTATAGTATTAAATTTAGATTAATAGTCTACAATAGTGAATATTTAGTGACAGTAAAGCTTGATTTACACATCCGCTGAACAAACATGACGGTCGATTCTAAGCCATCAGAAAATCCGACATGGCGATGAGTTGGTTTTACTTCATCTTTTCCGTCGCAGACGCCACGCACGCTTTTCTATTGGTCACGTTATTATTGATTTTAAGATTTACATTTCAGGAATTGTCAAAAAAAATTAATGCATGATTGAAAATCGCCACAAGTGTAAATTGCTCCATAAAAACTGTTTGAGAATTTGTCGAGAGTTACGATTTTTGTATAAATGAAATGAATCCTCCAACCTACTTATTTTATGTATTGGTTTTTAGTTAACGTATTGCTAGTTTAATATCATATAATTAATTCTTAAATATTTATTGCAAATTTGAATGATAACTTCGATGTTGCAGTTTGGAATGGAAGTCGTCAAATTATAGATTATAGTAAATTACAACTAAGGCATTGCAGCTAAATTACAAACGGCAAAGTAATTTCTATATTATTTTCAAATTTTTTGACAAAAAACATTAATTAACCTTCAATTTCAATTAAAAATTTGATAATTTAAGTTTATTTTCTATAATTTTTATTACTACTAACACCACGTATGATAACTCAAGAGCCAGCTTCTTGTTCGTATAGTAGCTACCAATACTTAGAACAAATTTTGGATAAACGACAGAATATGTTAATTGTGATCCTAAATATAATGTGAAATTTATAATTTTAAATTTCATTCGTTATTTACCACTATAAACATAAAACATGTATATAAGTTAGTGGTAGCAGTTAATCATGCAGTCAACTTTTAACATACTTTCAGTTTGCTAATTGCTGTATTTAAAGCTGTCTTTTGTCTATAATGATATTTTCAAGTAATTTTATAAAAACTATGTCTAGTAAATAAAAATTATATATAAAACAATTGAAATTTTAATTACGAATTCTTGCCACCAATTCAATTTTATATCATTTATTTTAAAATCATTAATAAAAATATCATATAAGACACACGGAAATAATTCAAATTCATTACAAATTGTTACACAATATTTTAATAAATGATATCATCAAAATTTATTAGTTTTAGTTTATATTCTAAATATTTTATGGATATAATGATCTTTAATGATTGTTTACGAAATAATATTATGAACTTTTTTAAGAAATTTTTAATATATATTTTATGCCATATACTAATTTTTAAAATTTTAATTTTGTATACTTATAAAGTCTTATATAGTTAAATATAATTTATCTATTTAAAAAATTAAACTACTTAATTGAGCAATTTAGAAATGAAATCAATTTGCTTTCTAATTTTATACATAAATACTTATATAAAACAAAATTTATACGAGTGAAATACATAAAATAAAAGTTGACAATTAATGTTGCCTTATTACCTCGGAAATTTTTATTCTATTTATTATTACGTTCTATTCAAATAACAACTAACAACCATGCAAGTAAATTGTTATAAAAAATTATACAGAAAATATAATTGTAAATCCTATTGCACCTAAAAAGGATAATTCTAAAAACAGTCATATATAATTAAATAAATGGGTCAACTCAATTTATTTGGGGATAACCCTAAACAAAGAATTATAATAAATATAAATGGGTGATTCAATGTTAATGCTATCAAAATAAGAACATTTAGCTTGATCTTAAAATTTTAAATATATAAATTAAATTTGGGTAATTCTATATATATTTTTGTAAAAGTAAATTAAAAAAACCAATTAAATAAAATATGTTAACTTCAATATCAAAACTTTCCAGCCCGCTCAATACACACGATGAAAAATAGGTTAAAATGAATCAACTATGTAAGGACCGAATCACTTTTTGGAATGAAACTCGGGGAATTTAGTTAACCTGATTAAATGCTTATTTATCACAGTTGCATTAAATTTAAGGATTTGAATTATTATATTCCTTAGGCTTAGGCACTAAAATACTAGCGGCACAAATACAATAACGATAGTGTATCATTTTTTCTATAACAGGTCACAATTCTGGTGTTTCTTAAAGGTTAATTAACACAATTTCAATGCATCACAAAACTCGTTCACCATAATATCTCAATTATAAATTTTTTAGAAAATAATTATATTATATAATTACAATTATCATTTTTTTTCAATCACCCTGTACATAAATTTTCTTTTTAAATTTTATAAAATTATTTAATATGTATTTAAAAAAAAAAAAAACAATTTTTTTTACCATAATCATCATCCTCGGAATATAATGTTGGATATGCTTCTGTTGTTGTTGTTGGAAATATAATTTTACTATCAGTATAATCAGTTGATATATCTGATTGTCCAGCACCAGATCCACCAATTACAGATGTAGCTATAGAAGATTTTTGTTCTGTATATTCTGTTGCGGTTGTTACAATTAAACGCACATTGCAAATTGTTAAAATTAATTGTAATAAAATTTTTATCACGTAGATTCGATTGAAAACAAATGGTAGCAACATATTTCGTATCTTTTTATTTTTTATTTAATATTTTATGCAATTTATTTAATTTTGTGTTTCGAAACTTATAAAATATATTGCTAATTTTATACAAATGTATTTGTTTTTATAATATTTAATTAATTAATTTTAATTGAGCACTAAAAAAATAATGTTGACCATAAAATGTTGTTAAATTTTTTTTTGTATATTTCTAATCGATTTAAAATTAAATGACACGTTATTTTTTTTTTTTTTTGGTAGTTATTTCCAATATTTTAATATAGTAAATTGGATTAAATTGTATATTTGTTGGGTGTTAATTTTAAATATATTTATATTAAATTTGTTGGTTGTTTTGTTTTAGGCCATTATTATTATTTACACTTCACTCCAATTATTATTACTGAGTTTTTAATTAAGAGTGTTTATTAGTTTAGTTATTTATTAAGTGTTGGACATCATATTTGTTTTATGTTGTTGTTAAGTTGTTAAAGTTTTTGTTATAAGACTATATTTATATATAAATATACATATATAAACAAAAAGTGTAAAACTATTAAGTATTATATGAATATTATTTACAAACAAAAAGAATAGAAAAAAGCATTTCCAGATTAAATTGTAATAATAATATTTAATTATATGAGGTAAATCATACATTAAAATTAAATAAAAATATTTTACTTTTGTAATTAAACCTAATGGGTTAAAGTGGCGAATCTCGGACAACTTGTCTAAAGAACCAATTAATATTTTATTACCATCATTTTGATATCACACACACTCGTGAACCGTTCGGGTTGTTTAAATCCACCTCGTGTCATGCAGAAAGTGTAACGTTTCTGTAAGTCGTTGTTTACTGGGTAAAAGGTTCAGATAATTTAGTTATTGTTTTCCAAGAGAACAATAACGTGTCCTTGTCCAGTGGTTGGCATTTAAATACGAAGTGTGTGATTGGGTCTATTTCGTTCGTTTATTTATAGTTTCGGCAACACTGGTTATATAGAATGCCAAATCTGGCCGTATCTTTCTTAATCTGCCTCGAATCAGTTTGTGTTGTTTTTTTTAAACACAATACTTTATTTAGATTTTTATTGAAAATTGATTATTTGGGCCTAGTTTCATAGTACGTTCTTAAAACTTTTCACAGTACAAAGCTTTAATGGATAAAGAGGTTTTTAAGAGATAGATAAAAAATAACCCTTTGCATAAATGAGCATTATCTATATTAACAAATTACTATCAACTTGCAACGCAAAACTTCTGATTAATTTAATCACAGAAAATGTGACTCACTTGAAACGGAATTTTTGTTAATCGTTCATTAAAAATATATTTAATCAGAAATTTGTTGTTTCGTCAAAAATATAGCAACATTTTTGTACACAACCTTCCCCCACTACACATCGTAATACATAGTTTAAAATATTTGATCCTGCGGTGTAAATTATTAACATCACATTTTATTGTTTGAGTGCTTAAACCAATGAGTCGTAGACCCTTTCAAAATCAATTACTTCATTGTCGAATTAATATATTTAATTACTATTTAATTTGGAAATGCTTTTTTTTATTAATGCTAATGGTAAGTTTTTCATTGTGCAATACATTTTTATTAATTGAATCGTTTGCGAGCGAGGAATATGATGACTCACATTTGTGCATAATAATCTAGCGATTATTATATTAAAATTTATAATAAACTTATACGAGTACATACATATGTTAAATATATATACATACATTTATTTTTTTCATTTTTTTGAAATAATGAATAAATTGTAATTCAAGACTTTTACTTGCCGCGCAAAATTGTGTGAGAAATAATATAATTTTAAATGCTGTTTACATAGCACAATTAATGCGATCAAGCAAGGTTACTTCTTGTGTAGTATATATTTTAAGAAAAATTTCAAGTTCATAAAAAATTAATTATACAGATAAATCCCTCTAATTTAAATACTCGATATTATAAAATACTCTCTAACTTAAAAAAATCAAAGCGAACAAAGTAATTTATATAAAAAAAAATTCCTTTAATCGAAAATTCTATAAATCAAATGTCTCTATAAGATAAACTATTTTGAATGAAAATATGAAACAAAAAACACCCTCTAATATAAAATCATTGACTATTAAAGATAAATTAGATATTTTGAAGAAGATTGAAGAAGGGCAAAAAAAAATTAACCTATCTCGAGAGTACAAAATAGCACCTTGCACAATTTCAGCAATATTGAAGAACAGAAATTCATTTCTCGAAAACGGAATTTATTAGTTAATGACAATCAAAAATTTTCAGAATATGTAAATATAGATAATGACGTAACTGTAGCTGATATATTAGCCGACGAAGAAATAATAGAAAATGTTAACGTAATAGATGATGAAAATATCGAGCTAGATGATCGAAATATAGTGGTAGATGATGAAAATCATCATGTAGACCAATCATTCAAAACATCTAAAAAATTACAAGTTAATAATGCACTGCATGTGTTATATAAAAGTCTTTTAACAACGGAAAATTTACCACATGAAATTTTTGAAAAATACCATTGTTTAGAAAAATATTTTAATGAAAATTATTAAATTTGTTATTGAAATTCTTTTTGTTAGTAAATTATCATACTTTTTTTACTTTTTATTATATTTTTTTTTTCAAAAACTCCCTGTAAATGAAAATACTCTCTAAGTAAAAAAAAATTTCGGGTCCCTTGATTATTTTAGTTAGAGGGATTTATCTGTACAATATGAAAAAAATATTGTTTTTTTTTTTTTGTTTTTGTTTATGAATTTATAATTAACAGATGTTTTGTCGGTTGGCTAGATGGTATTATTATTTTTATTTAGGCGTTTTTGCGGAATTTTATTACTTTTTTTTAACAAATTATATAAAATATTATATTAAATAATTATTACTTATAGTATAATTGAAAAATGTAATTTTAATTGATTAATTTTAAAAATTATTTCGAATAATTTTGAAAATTTATTGTTAATTGTTTGTGAATTAACATCTCTTTCACTTTAGCGCTAAATTCGCTTTTTCTCTAATGATTTGGGTCATTGATTACGATTTTGAGGAAATTTAATTTTCTCAACTATACTTAATAAATTGAAATTTTTAATTATAGTTAGTAGTTTAGAATAGAAATGTCTTTTTTATAAAAAGTAAAATTGTGATGGGAATTGATATCAACTGCCTTCCAACCAATTTTTTTTTGTCATATTGATATGCGCTGTTGCCGGATTAATACAAGAACTAGAGGCCAGTATTTGGTCTAATGTGTTCATTAACATTATACTTTTCTAATTTATAATTTTGAATTATTTCAATAAATTGTAAAACTAAATAAGGCTTATTAAAAATTCCACAAAATCCTTTATAAAATTTATATAATTTTTAATTTTAAATGATTAAATCATAAAAAGCAATTTGAAATTATAATATTCATTAAAATTATTTAAATATGCACGAAAGATAGTAATTTTTTCTTTGTTCTTCTTATAGTTTTTGGAATTTTTAGCGTTTAACCATCCAAAACATTATTGTGAATCATAGAACGAACTTAGAACTAAAAAAAAAAATGGTTTGTTCTTATAAGATAAATGGATGCAATGAAATTGGTTGGATACAAAGCACTTTTTTTTATAAAAGAAAAATCCTTAAATCGAAATTCATTAAAAAAAAAAACATTTACAAATAAAATTTATCACAAATTGCAATTTTATCAAGAAAAATACAAAAATTTTTAAAAGTTAACCCGAAAAATAAACAAGTTTTTTTTTTTTACTAAATTTTGTTTGTTTCTCTAAAATCAGAAAACTTGTAATAAATTTTTTTTTTATTTGTTATTTTTTTGTCTGTCTGATTTGTATACCTAACAAAAATAAAAATTAATTCATTTCAACAAATTTTTTATAAAGTTTATTCGTGAAAAAATATTTATTTAAAACAATTTTCAGACAGCGAAAAATTGTTGTTGTTGTTGTTTTGCTTGTTTTTATTTATTTTTATGAGTGCATCAACAGCAAAAAGTTCAATGAACTTTTTTATTTATTTTTTTTTAAAAAAAAAGTAACATTATAAACAATAAAAACAATAACAAATACAAAAAACATTACTTTAAAAAATTACATAAAACATTTTTCGGGGGCAGTGTGCCGACTGCCGACATTTTTTTTATGTAATTTAAGTTTCTATAAAGAATGAATTACTATAAACATTTTTTTTTTCATAGTAATTTTAAAATACTTAGATCAAAAGAAAGAGAATTTTATATATTTAATTTCCCTTTTTTTACTTTGTATATATAATTTCAATTTTCATTTTTATGATTTAATTTTCTTTTTAACAATTTATTATAGTTTTTTTTTAATACGTTAATTTTGAAACTATATAATTTTTTACAAAAGAATTTGTATTATTTCTATAACAAGCTCTAGTACGCAGGCATAATCGCAATAAATTTATGTATTTAGAATTTTAATGTTGATGCTGTTGCTAAAATTCGCGCCATGTTTTTTTAATATACATATAATTAGGCTTGCCAGAGCCAGATATAAATTTTATAAACGAGTGTTTTAATTAACATTGGAAAAATTTGAATAATATGAAAATAAATAGTAAAATGATAAGTTTAAGACGGAAAATTAATTTGCGTTGAAAAAATACAATAGATTTATAAATTTGATGTCATAAAATTTGATAGATAAAATTTTTATATAGTTGGGATTGTAAAAGCAAGATAATTACAAAAATAATATATTTAAATTTTAATTACAATAATTAAGTAAATGCAATTGCAATTTGGCAACAAAATGTGAAAATTTACGATAACTGCGTGGAAAGTTAAAATTAAAAGAAATAGTTAACCACTCAAATATAATTAATAGTGATGAATGTCAATATTTACGATTAATTCAAATTAAAAACAATTTTTCATTAATTCAACTTTGTTAAGCATACCAAAAATGTAAATGTTTGTATGGAATTATATTTCTTATAAATTTTTTAACAATCATAATTGTTTGGAAATATCTAACTTGTTTTTTTACGGTTGTCAAAATCATTAATTTAAAAATATTAATTAATGAAAAACAATGATTATTATAATAACAAGTAAATCGTTTTTTTTTTCCAATTTTACAAGACACAATTTTGTAAAAAATAGTAATTATTAAAAAATTGTTATGGTGTATACATTTTAAATTAATAAAGTAAAAATATAAATACTTTACTATGCCAAGATTTAATTATATACACCTGGCAAACCTAGCAAAGAACAAAATTACATTAAAATATTCTTGATTTAGATTTTTTTTTTTTTGTAAATATCTTTTATATATACAATAAAATCAATTTATTTGTTTATTTTTTTTGTTTCGGAAGTTATTTATTTATTTTCCTTCAAATATTTTAAATAAATATTTTGTATGAAATATATATGAAAAACACACAATAAATAAGAAAACTATAAATTGCGTTATAAATTTATCATAAATATAGAATGATGGCAGGAGCCGATCAAAGATGATTTAATGATAAATATATAAAATATCTATTTTTAAATTTTGTAGTTTTTTTTTTATCATACAAATTAATTTCATTTTCTTATCTTGATTTGATCAATAATTTTTTTTTAATTATATTTAAAATTAATCAAAGAATATTAAATTATATGAAAAATCATTCTAAATTTCTTGTTAGATACACAAATATCCACTATCAAAAGCAACATTTTATACACATTTTATTGATTTTTTTATGCTGGGCTGCTGGAGTTGGAATTTTCTTTCAGCTGTCATCTTTGAGACAAATTCTTTTTTTTATATTTTTTTGGGGTTATTTGGTTATTTTGCACAATTATTTTATAGAATTTTATGAAACTAATATTGAAAATATGAATATCAATAAATGTTTTGCACAATATTTATATGTAGAACAATAATTATGGGAAATTGTAGCATTAAAATCACAAAATAAGAAGTAAAAAAAAAAAAAAATATAGTTTTTTTGGCGACTATTTTTGTTCGCACACAAACGAATTGCACGTTTTAAGAAGATTTTTTTACCACAACAAACTATTTCAAATTTTAAACACTTTTATTGTAATTTCATTAACACATTTTAAATAACATTAATTAAATTTTAAATAGAAAAATCCACATAAGGTGGGGCTGAAAAAACGACCCTTAAAAAAAGAGACCTTTTTTTTGCTTAACAGCACACACACACACAAAACAATTAAAGAATTGTCAATTTTTGTAAAAAATAAAAAAATTATCGTGAAGGAAAACAAAAAAATAATGCTTTCCAAATTATCATAAACGGAAAAACAACAACAAAAACTGACAAAATATTGTAAATGTCAAATTATATTTAGAAATTTTATATTATTATGTTGTCAGTATTGGATGACCTGAGAATTTTTTATCTTTTGGTAAAAATGTTATTTATATTTTAGAGTGTTGGTAGCATTGTTTGCGCGGTTTTGTTTGGCAGTTAATTAAATATAAAATTATGAAATTAATATAAATAAAAGTATACTAAATAGTAAATATGTAATAAAATTCAATTAAATTATAAATAACTGTTAATGCTCGAAACAGACGTGCGTTTTTTAGTGCGTTTTGCCGTGCGGCAAAGTTAGAAACCATAGATTCTTATGTAACCGATTAGATGACAACGCACTGCGATAACGCATGCGGTGCGTTGCCGCATGATATCTCTAATGCTTGAAACAGACGTGCGTTTTTTTGCCGCACGGCAACGCATGCGTTGACTGATAGTCAATTAGATGTGCATATTTCTTGCGCGTCCGGCGATGCAGCGAATTATGACATTTTTAAATTTGTTGTGAAATAAAACAAAATATTAATGTTTATTGTATTTATAAAATTGTGATAATAATAAACACAAAATATTAATATCAATAATAGACACAAAATCTGATGATACAATACAATTAAAAAAAAATATGTTGACAAAACAGCAAAAATCTATTGTCAAATTGTTTTTTTTTTATTTTCAAGTTGGTGAATTTAACTCCTGTGTTGTGGCAACATTGCCGCCGCACGGCAAAAAAACGCACGTCTGTTTCAAGCATAATAATTAGTTATATATATATATAAATGAGGTTATATTTATAATAAAATATTCTGAATATTACAATTTATATTTATAATAAAAAATAATGCATAATATGGTTGGTTGGTTGCTTTGAAAAGGGGGAATGGAAATGGCCAAACCACGTACCTTGACCGTACGGCCCGTTGTACTCCCTTACGAACCGTTGACCATTTTTACCACGAATCGTGACATCCCACTTTCTTTATAAAGTTTGACAACTTAGCAGGTTTTTCACTGTTTAATTCTGTTAAATTTCCTACAAAATAAGAACTGAAAATTTTAATCTTTTATTGCATCGATAAGGACAGTGATATAAAAGATGCTCAATTGCCTCATCCTCCTCAAAACAGCCTCTACAAGCGGGTTCAGTTGTGAGACTAGCCCGGCATGTTATCGTTACGTAATAGTAAATGCCCCGTGACAGTTCCTGTGTACAATCTGAGCATGGGTTTGGTAAATACTTATAAACAAAATTCATATTAATAATATTATGTATATAATTATTATTTTTTAACCTAATAAACCAATTGTTCAGAAACTGTAGATTTGACATCTTTTTCGCAGTTGCAACATTATTTCGTAATTTACAAATTTTCCAATTATCGGGTAGTTATATATAGAAACCCTAAATTTAGTTTTGTAGTACTACAAATTCTTTAATATATATTATGTATATTATGTCTATTTGTTATCGTCATTCGAAGTCTATGGTTCATCTTTCTAGATTATCAGGCCAAAGACCCCTGGTGTTTAGCATCCGATTTTGTAGAAATAAAAACTTATGACTTGTGTTGAAACAGACTGACATTAACTGATATTATACACCCAGCTATTTGAACCCGAACATGATCCATAAAATTGCATTCGGCAAAGAAATATTATTGTTAGTTTTTGAAACTTCAGTTAATTAATTTTTGTAACAAAAATGATAGGTATCGACAGTGGTGATATCACTGTCGAAATATTTAACAACCGGTACACATGAAAAAAAACTATTAGATACATATATACTTACTTATACACAACAATGGAAATTGCTTGTTTAACACGCGTATCACTTGCCAGATGCTGTTTTTGTCGCAACCATGATTTGACAAATGGAATAGCGTCAAATTATTCTATCGATTTTCTTTCAGCTTCGGCAGAATTAACAAAACTTACATTCAAAGTTTTGTTAGTCTTAAAATACTCTTTGGAATACTTATAATTTCTATATTTCTACACATCAACAAAGTCTCGGAAGTCGTTTACTTAAACTTCATATTTTATTAGTTTATTTAAGTAACACTAAAGGTTTATCAACCGGTACGAAAAGCATTGAAAATATTAACAACCGGAACGGCTGAATATCACCACAGGAATCGATAATTAAACGAAGTTTAAACTATCAAGTATGTATTACAAAATCTAATACTAATTTCTTTCTCCATTATTATACTTTATACACACTTTTTATTGATCAGCTGAATACTATTACAAAATTCAAAATTAAATGAATAGACTTAATGAAAAATTATAAAATCCATTTCATTTATAATTGAATTTTTATGTTCTTGGAAAAACCAGGTTATAATCATGATTTTATTAGTTATACTTTAGACCAGCGTTTCCCAAAGTGGGTTCCGCGGAACCCTGGGGTTCCGTGTACTGATAGCAGGGGTTCCGCGAACTTTTTGTAAATAAATAATTTATAAAAAAAAGATTTATAAATAAAGATTAATAAATAATTCTCGATTTTATTCGATCCAATTTAAAATTCTTTTTCAATTCCATTCATATTGCCTTCAAAAATGCATTTCCATTCTATTTCATATGTGCCAATTCCATCTTAATCCAATAATGAATTCATGTGGGTTGAAAATCCCTTTATTATTAACGAAAAACCTGATTGTTTATCAATCTCGGAATATGATAACTTGATTGAAATAAAATCCGACGAACAATTAAAATACATTTTCATTACTGTCCACCTGGCAACATTTTGGGGAAATCTAATTTCGGAACATAAATTTTGGCTGAACTGCACGTACGGGTGGCTTTCCATTTTCTACTACGTATTTGTGCGAAACTGGATTTTCTTATTATACTTCTACGAAAACGAAATATCGTAATAGATTGAATTGCTCGGCAGGTATGCCCATCCAGTTATCAACAATAAAACCAGATATAACAAGGATTTGCAAGGAAAAAAAAACAACAACACTGTTCACACTAATAACATTCATAAGTTTAATTTTCTTTTATATTATTAATCAACAATCGAATGAATTTATTTTATTTTTGTATTATTGTTATTTTTTTTAATAAATACTATAATTTTCTGTAATACTATAGCTCTTATTAATATTCCCGATATTAAAATTCTAAGATTTTTGTAAATAGGGTTCCGTCAGAAAATTGAAATCAAAAAGGGTGCCGCGGTGAAAAAACTTTGGGAAACGCTGCTTTAGACAAAGTTCAAAATTTAATCTACTTTTTAGATGATAGCTTTTATTTTTTACCTATAAAAAAATTGTATATATTTTTAATCTTCATTTTGATAACTTTTAAAACCCTATTTAGTCAACGAAAACAAAATCAATATACCTTTTTTTTTTTAATAATCTTATTTAAATTTTCTTTTTTTATGGTCAAATATATATAAAAAAATGATTTTTTTTTACAACATAATTTCATAAAACTTTGTAATAAAAATATATAATAATTTTTTTTTTCATAGAACATGTTCATGAAATTTAAAAAAAAAAATCAAAATTACTGCATAAAAATTATTAGTTCCATAAAATTATATTGCAATTTTAAAGGATGCTTATACTGTATTTTAAAAAATTCTATTCACAAGGATATGCACCTTGTACACTAAGAAATTTTACGCCAGATAATTTAGTATAAAATTTAAATATTTTGTAATAAAATATATTAGAATCTAAAAACTATAATCTGTAACTGGAATTTTCCAGGATATCATATTCTGTAAATATGATATAGAAAATCTTTTCAAATTAAATAATATGAAATAATTTTTTTTTTTACTTATTTTTGTGTTACTTTTGTCAAACAGGATGTAGAAAGTTGTTTAAAAGTAAAATTGTTGAAAGAAAAAAAAGTTGTTGTTATTGTACTGACCGGAAATACAAAACATTGTTGCTGTGTAGTAGCAGTACTATTACATATATATTGTTAATATTGTGAATGTCCTTTTTATCCTTTATGGTTATAGTTTTCTTTCTGTTAACAGTGTTTTTTTTTTTATTTTTTATTTATTTGTTTTTGTATAAATTCTAATAACTCAATTTAACAACAAACTTAACAATATTATGTATGTACATATTATGTATCTGTGTCCTACTTGAATTTTCCAGATTCTGTGTTAACTTTTTAAAATAAAAATGGACCATTTATAATAAAACTAAAAGTTTAACAAGGAGTTGAAGTTATTTTGTAGTCGTATAACAACTGTAAATGACAGGATACAAAGTGAAAACTAATTTGTTGAAAAGTGCATACATATAATATATATATATATATGTAGGTATATATATAGTATATGTAAGAAGTGTGGAATGAAATGTTTGAAAGATTTATTATATAGTAAAATATCAAAGATAATTTTAATTTATTTATTTTTATTACTATTATACTTATAGTTACATATATTGTATTTTAATTAAGGTAATTAAGTATATATATTTAACGTGACTTCTAAGAAGTTGAAATTTATATGGAGGTATCATTGGTATCATTTATGTACGACAGAAAGGATTATAGAAATATTTTTTCATTGAACAAAACTTGATTAGTGATTATCTCTGTAAGGAAGTGTTTTTTGAAAGAGAATACTGTATGCCATTTTACATTACCCCTCATGCAAGTTATGCACTGCAGCGGTTGATTAGCCCACAAGTTGTCAAAGCGATTGAACCTCCAGATTATGTTACTAATACTGAGTTACTGTTTATATAGGGAAACACCATAATGTCATAATCACTGCGGCTATATAGATTATTGTGAATAGTAACATAATCTGGAGGCTCAATAGCGTGGACAACTTGTCAAGGTTGATCTAATTCATTAATGCTGTTGAGTTGTTTCATCATCGTGTTAACTAGAAATCTTTCAGCTAGATCCGCCATCAAGCTAATTGTGAGTATAGGTGTTTTTTTTAAGATTACAAAATGATATGTCATTGTTCTGGTTTTCTTGTTATTCATTTTAAGAAAGAAGGTCTGTAGCTCATGATATAAATAGATTCAGATATGAATAACTTTGTGTATTCCAATATATATCTTGAGAGATTATGGGCATTCTTTATTAGCAATTAAAAACACTGTAGCTTGAAACCTCGTACCAATAATTTCAAATGACATTTGTATTATTAAATTTGAAACATGGTACGCATAAAGAAACAGACAAATCTCTCAATTCTTGACATTTTGGGCTAAAGAGTAATGTTTGAAATTATAATAAATATTCAATTCTTACTAATCATAATACATATATACTAAGTATAGACTATATTCTGCATAACTAACTCTATTAGAAATAATATATCTTATTCTATAAAAAAAACAATTGATTCAATTTCCTATAGATTTTCTGGAATTTACTTATAAATACCATCTGCGCTAGAAATTATCTGTCAAATCTGTTTGCAAATGGATCTAATGACAATATAAAGCTTTATTTACCTTAACTAAACTAATTCTTTATTTTATTATTACAAATTTGACCTGTGAGGAAAATAAAATATGACAAAGTAAAATGAAAAAAATATTTTTAAGTAACTAAAATTTAAACTGTGATTTATAACTCATCTAATAATATCAAATGTAATAATAAATCTATAAATTTTTTTTTGTTTATTTAAACAATCAGAAAAATTGAAAATTAATATTTTTTTAAAGTATACTCAAAAACCTGATAATGGTCATAAAAAATTGGAAAATTATATATAAAAAGAAAATTATAAAAGAAAAATTGTCTTTGTATATAGTATAACAAATAAGATAAAATCAATTTTGATAAAGCATTATTACATAAAGAAAAATTTAAAAATTTATATTGGATAACTAGCTATTTATATATATACAAAGAAAATATTCTTTAATGAAAAAAGTTTCATCATATAAGAAATTTTTCAAATAATGATATATTATTAAATATTATATTTCGGAATATTTTAGAACTTTGATCCAAAAAACTTTTCCAAATACTTTATTTAATCAAACAGAATTTTTGAATTTAAATTATATTTTAATTTTCTTTATTTTTTATAAGAATTTTTGAAATTTTTCAAAGCTTTTAGTTCACTTTTATATGAAAATAAGAAGAAAATACTTGCATTAATTTTACTCCTTTGTGATGTGATTATAAATAAATTTTAGTATGAAATTTGAAAATTAAGAAAAATATAAATTGTTTTAGAAATTTATCTTATTACCTAAAAAAAAAAAAAATTTATTACAAATAAATTTTCAAAATATTCATTAAGAAAATTTAGAGTAACCAAAGTAAAACCATTAAAAGTTTTTTTTTTTTTTTTAGAAATTTTTGTGTTGTAATAGTTTTATAGTTATTTCCTTGAAATTTTCTTTATAAACAATTTATTTGATATAAACTTTGATAAAACTTTATTTACTATCCATTATAAAAATACAGCTTACTAAAAACGCTTAGTTCTATGAAATTTTTTTTGGAAATAACAGAAAAATTAAGTTAACAAATTTAGAAAATCATAACATACAATTTTAATAGTTAATAGAAAATCATATAATTTTAATAGTTTTACAACATTCTGAATTCTATCTCATTATGAAGACGACATTTAAGACCTCGTTAACCATAATATAATATGGGGGAGATGCTTGGCATACGCCGAAAGTTCAAGCAGTAACTTTCGGCGTATGCCAAGCATCTCCCCCATATTATATTATGGTTAACGAGGTCTTAAAAAGTCAACCAAGATTCGACCGACAGCACAGTTTATTTTAATATAAGTTATTAGTTTATTTTATTATTAATATACCGATTTCGCTAGAAATCAGCTGTTAAACTGCTGATTAACAATTTCAAATGTGTAATATCAAAAATAGTGATTTTACCAGTGCGATAATATTGATGAATATGAAAAGTTTCTAAATGTGACATTTAAATTCATAACATTTAGAAAAATTTATAAATTAAATAAGAGACCGAGTTTTTTGAACAAGTTTTAAATCATTGTATTTTTAACTCTAGATTAATAATGATATGATGATATAATGCAATTGATATCAAAGCCGAAGCAAGCTGACACGACGGTTTTAACAGTTTTCAATTAAGAGTTGTTTTATAATACTTTTACAGCGAGTTGCAAATTAGTTCTAGCTGATATAAATTAATTATAATTTACAAGTTTTAGAAATTTCGTAAATTGTTTTTGAAAAGAAATCATTTTTAAAGTTAGTATAAAATATTAAGTTAGTATAAATTCCATTTTTTAACATATTTATTTATAATTAATTACAAACTTATAACAGAAATTCACTTTTACATCTCACTTTCATAATAAAATATTCTGAAATTTCACAGCTTTTATCATCGTAAAAGTTAAATGATGGCCAACATTAGTTTAGTGTTCAGTTGCGTTCTGTTGCTGACTTGGTATTGTGAATGGAAGGACTATTTTCATTATATAGTTTAACTATTGTAGTAAGTGTAACTTTGACTTCAATTGCGTTAACTTTGTATTATGAATTCAGCATAATATATTATTTCTGAAGTCTAAAGATTTACTAATACATTTAAAATATTCATAAATATTCAATAACATTAATAAAACACATAAATTCATATCATAAAAAATTAATCAAATATTTTCTTAGAAACTTATAAGAATATATTAATCCTAATATTCCACATTACCTTAATTCTATATAATAATGCTATACATTACTCTAACCATTTAGAAGAGTTAGCCTGAGGGTATTTACAATATGAATAAATTATTTATTGGATGCATTCAATAAAAATTTCAATATGTTGCACATATTTAACTGAATTAAATAAAATAAAAAATAAAAAACGTCTTAAAAAATTAAAAACAAACATTTATAAAACAGAACTGCATCATTTGCACCAGAATTGGACCATATGGAAATTCATCATCGAATTGTACTATCTCGTAATTTTATAATTAAAACTATATGGTAATATTTAATTTTGGACTTATATAGTTAAAGTTAAAATACTTTGGAGCCCAAGACGAAAATTTGAACTTATGTAATTTTTAAAGTAATAATTTATTAATCACGATTTGTAAAAAACAAAACCGATATAGCCTAAAGTCGGTTTTGAAATTGTTGAAAACAATATTAAATATTAATATAGTAAAACTCGTAAATTTTTGAATTCAATTATCATTCGAAAACTTATATTTATATTCTAAATGTTTCTCTAGGTGAAATTTTTGTTAAATACATTTATCACTTAATGTGTTTGAAGTATATATGACTAACAAATATTGAAATTGCAATTTCAACGTTTTTAAATGTTTTTATTTTTTTTTATGAAATATTTTATATAAAATGAAATATACTGTTAAATAAGAATAAAATCCCTAAGGACTAAAGACCTGTAAACAGAAAGTTTTATAAATTTTTTGTATAAACGTTTCTTGCTTTATATATTATACATATTTTGCAGAGGAGGGTTTGGGATATAGGCGACCTTGGTAAAATTGTAGTAAACACCAAAATTATATTTTTTTATTTTCTACTTTTTTGCTATTTTTTACTGGATTACAATTTTGCCTCGTAAACAAAATCGGTACCACTTATAATTATGGCTATGAAACAAAACCAATGCTAAATATATTAACACCTAACTAACAATTAATACACAAAGTTTGTATATCATAATCATTATTCAAAATGGTTCTCAAGATGGTTGCATCTACGTTACCAGTTTCCAGAGCTACTCGCAACAAAATGTGATCAAACACCATCACAAAAGAAACTCAGCACTTTTAAGTATAATTATTACAATTGTTTTTTCACTAAAGGAGCAGACATTACCGGCTGTATTCCAACAAAATTAACAATAATTGAACTATGGGAAAAGGCAACAACAACATTATTCAGAAAATTGTTATTTCATTTAGATTGAATGGCATTACAAGACATACTAACAATATCTTCTTTCTTTATAGTTGTTTTCGCTGGTCCAAACAAACTATCAGATCCCTTCTCATTTACCCATTTTCTTGAAGATGGTGAATTGTCCGTATCCGAGATTGATGAAAATTAGATACTCGATTACTGATTCCCATTTTTTACCTTACGAAACAGAAATTGATATAGCCTTGTTCCGGCTCTGTATATCTTTATATTTATGTATTTAAGTAAAACGAAGTAAACGATTTAGAAAACAGTCATCCTAGCATTACTGAAATCCTCTTCGTGAATCGTCATGTCTGTGAATACATTTGAGAATCCATCAAGGATAGAAAGCGTTTTGCTGTTTTTAGACTATAATAAATATTTATTTATTCGAAAATTGTATACAGTTTTACATGTTTAGAAATATATTTATATATTTATATTTTTTGATAGATGGTAAAAATTTGTGTAAATAAGCTGGCGCTTAAAGAATACAATTTTACCAAAAATCTTTATCGTATATATATATACATACATATTTATTATATATATGATTTTATGATTTCCATGATATATAAATATATAAACAAAATTTTGAAAATATTATTTCTTGGTATCTTAGTTTAGAAGATGAAAATTATAATTTCTTGATGATTTTAAACTCTATCATAAATTGTTACTATAAATAAATTGGCTTAAAATAAATTTTTAAAACTTCTAAAAAGTTATGTAAAGTTTGAAAAATTATAGGTTTTTTTTTAAAAAAAATGAGTGAAACTTTATTATACCCATAAATGAGTGAGTGAAACTTTATTATATCCACAGTATCTCAACTACTATTTTTGTTAATCATAAAATGGGATAGTCAGTATTTTTTTAAAACCAATTTTACTGACAACAACAAACTCGTATCCGACATACTGTAATCTTGGTTATTCTAGGAATGTTAATTCTCAAAAATAAAATAGAAAAAAAAAAAACAAAAAAAAACTTTTACAAGAAATGGGGAAATAGTTTAAAGTTAAAAATGAAGTTTTTGTTGGTACATATTGTAGGATGTCCGTTCATATTTCATCACAAACTATACACTGTACTCATATAATAAATCTATCGTAAATATTTCGAAATTTTGCATTTTTCTTTTTCGTATATAACGTATTTAAGGATAAAACTGTCATGAACATTTGAATTTTGGTGTTTTTCGCTATTGGCTTTTTTCCATTTTTCTCATTTATAAATAGTTTTCTATAAGAATTTTTAAGCAAAACACTTAAGTCTTTAAAAATATTTACGAATAAAATAACAAAAACAAAAATTACTAAAAAAAATAAAATAAATATTATATAAAGTAAAAAAAAAACAGAAATATTACTGGGATATTTGCGACTTGTGAGACAACGCAGATGGTGTTCTGGAAGGAAGATTTTCATTTTTTTCTTCTAAAATGTATAAAAAATATGAAAATTATATTTTACTGAATATTATATCGAATATAAATATATTTTAAATAATATTTTTATGATCTTGTGAGAAAGAATTTTATTGATTTTAGCATATTACTGATGGTCAGTGTAATTCCAGTATTTTAAAATCAATATTATGGGTCAGTAAAATGAAGTTAAAGCATAGATTAAAAGGAGATTAAAGAAATTATATATAAAATAATTAAAATAAACCTCTAGTGACTAGTGTTAATTAATATTTATACAGCGTTTAAATCTGTAAATGATACTTTATAGTTTATAGTTTATACAATTATACTTTACAAATCTTTGTTACATGCTTTTGGCAGGAAAATATCAGTTATTAGAGACAAAATTTTCTACTTCATTTTGTTACAAAACCAGGTTTTAAGGTTCTTAATATGTATCTAAGTATGAATAAAATCTAATAATCTCTAAACTCTAAACGTTTGAATTGCATTTAGAGAGTCTCCAAGGAAATTTAAAGGTGATTTTAAATTTTGTCTATGTACTGACAGTAAACATATTTAAGGACATGGTTTTAATTTTGAACCGATAATACCATCAAAATCTTTAAGAACGGAATTGGTTTGGAAAACCTTTCTTATTAAAATTAAATTTTGTTTTTCTGGTTAATTAATTTTATTTAGCTTATTTAACTTTGAATAAACAAATTAAATTTAATTTATATATTTTATTTGTTATCAATAAATAATCTTAATATCATAAGTGAACTTTCAACAAACTCCCATGTAATAATTATCAACAAAAAATTTAATATTATTATTTTGTTTTTATACGTTTTTGCAACAAAAAAACATAATTTTTTATTTTTTGCTAAACTTGTATAATTTTATTGATACTATAAAAAAAAATTATAATTATATCAACCACAAGTTGTTAATGATAGAATAATGACGGAAATATACTAGAGAGAATGGTTAGGATAAAATTGAATTATCCGCAGGATATTGTTTGTTATTCTTTGTAGCAAAAAAGGATAAAAAAAAAAAAATCCTAAATATCATTAAATAAATTTTTAATGAAAATTGTTTCTGGAAGAAATCAAAATTTATAATCACCGCCTTAGAGAATTTCTAATGGGAAATTAATATATATATAGTATAAATAATGAATAATTTAATGATTTGTTCATAATTTAAAGTGAAATATAAATTGACCGCAATTTCATTTCATAGTTAATTAGTAATCCAAGAAATAAATTTAAATTTTTCAAGAAAATATAGAAACGATTAACCACATAGATAATTAACTATAAGAAAAATCTTTGCCATAAGGGTATAATTAAAATTATTTATATATTCCCGAAGTAATTGAATATTTTATTATATATTATTGCATATAATTTTCATTTAAATTCATAATGTCTTATTGCTGAACTATATACAAGGAAAAGGTATAATTACAAACTAGCTACTTTATTACGAAAATGTAAAATTATTGGTTTGTAGTTTCATCACTCAATAATTTATCATACTGGAATATTGGAATAAGTTAGTAAATTATGAAGAATAAATATAAAATTATGATTATAAATAATATTAGGCTATAAATTTTTGATTTTCATATATGTAAATTAAGCTAGATAAACATAATTACAAAATATGGAAAAATACAAGCTGACTCCAAATTGAGAATAAGGTAAAATGAAAAACTTTGTTTCTGATTAAGTTTCATATTTTAAAAACGAAACATTTCCAATTCACCCGGTGTACATAGAAATTCACTTATGAGTTCATAAATAAAGATACCGATACATTATACAACCTGTTTGTCAAATGCGTTGTGGGCATGTTTACAACACGTTGACAACCATTTTGTAGGTTGACAAATCGGTTCGAGAAATATTAAAATATTTTAATTTATGTGGGCGTTGGTTAATGGTTTTAAGTTGTTGAGGAAGTCGTACAATCAAAATGACCTTTCTTGACGTTTTATGTGAAAAAAGATGTTCAATTTTCCCCAGTTGTCAATAAAAATTGTTTTTTTTTTTCTTTAATTTATATCTAAATTTATTTTTAATTTAATTTTACTTCAACAAACTATTTTTGTTTTGACATATAACAGATTTTTAATGGTTGTAATACCGGTTTTAAACCAAGTTGAAATGTGTGTGATGAATATTTACAACCCGGTTGACGACACGTTCAAAATCAAATTGTATAATGTATAGGCAGCATAAGAGTCACATACACATTTAATTATTAATTAAATGTTTTCAGATAGTATCAGAAAAAAACATTTTTATCAATTTTAGTCTTGCAAATCTGAGTCTTTATTTTGCATATAAAGTGAATAGAATCAATATTAATATCAAAATTATAGTTACAATTTAGCATAACTTAAGGAAATTTAACAATTATTATAATTTTCTTTAAATTGTTAAATTACAATGTTCATTATTTAAATTAATTGAAATAATAATTACAAATTACACTTTAAGGTTACTATAAATTTCAATCAAAATTAACTTATTGTATATTAAAATTTTCTTGTTTTGGCATCTAAGGGAAAAATATAAAGAAAAAATGTATTTAAGAAAATTATAAATCATTGGTGTCAGGTTAATATAATTAATCACGATATTTACTGGTAAGATTATGTAATCTAATTATCTTGACTAATTCCTAATACATATATATGTAATATTGATTTATTAGCAGTATAGAAAAATACTAGGTGTTAATTACATACAAAATATAAGTGTAAATATATATTTTAATGTCTTTTTTAAATTTATTGACTATATACTAAAAGATAGTAATTTGCTTTAATTTTTAAGAATTATTCTCTGATTACTAAATCATAATTGTTGCTCATATAATTAAATATGAACAAAATGTTTTTGAAAATCAATTATTGTTTTATTAAACGTTATTTGTATATAATATTGAAATAGCATAACTATTAATTATTTAGCTTTTGATTAATCGACATCATATAGGTGGTAAAATATATGTTCTAACTACCAAAATAACAATTTTAAGAGCACGCTTTTTTAAGTTTCATGTTCGGTTTTAGTTGGTTTCTAATATATTTTTTGCTTTTGAGATAATTTTTTTAATAGTTTTGAATAATTTTGAATAAAACATGTTTTGTTGGGTTAATTAATTAAAATATTAATAAAATTGTGATATATAAAGATAAAGCAAACTACAAATTTGTATATCTGAAAATTATTAAAATATATTTAAACATAAAACATCACAAAATTAAAGGCTTCTGAGTACAATCTCCAGATTTCAATAATATAAATCTTATAATATTGAGAAGCTTCTATTAGCTAAGCTTATATAACCCATAATAAAAGATTATTATATAAATTTGATTAGAATTGTTGAACTAATTATTATATTCGTAAATACACAACAAAATAATTTTTAAATAATCATATTTAAATCATTAAATTATTAATTTTATCTTAATATGCAGTATCAAATTTAATTATAATACTTTCATAAAGGAGTTTATCCTATAATACATATATAAATATGTCCTTTATAACCATTAATATTAAAGTGACATAATTCGATAAAATAATATTATATATATAGATATATAAATGTATATAACTAATTTTATTTGTTATTTAATTAAACTATATTTAATTACACTTACGCATAATATATTAGTATATTAATAAAACAATAATTTTCAATTAAACATTATAATATTATATTTGAAATAAATCACTGCTTTTTAGTATAAATCTAATAAAATTTAAATAATTAAATAAATATATATATTTATGTATTTGTATAATGAATTTTACATAAATATATTTTTTTTTATGTAAATCATTTTAGTTTAGATTTATTAACCCTAAAATCAAATGAAACAAAATTAATTTATTTCAAATCTATAAATAATAATTTAAAGAACATATTGACTAATTTATTATATAAATGTAAATATCTATCTATAATGTTTAATTAATCAGAAACCTAACATATTTCGATATACTATAAATTCAATTTAGTAAAATTTCCTATAATAATTTTCAATGAAAGTAATTTTTAATATAGATATAAATTTAAATTATTTACAAATAGAGAAATCGAAATTCTTTAATTTAATTTCTGTTGGTTTTTAGTGAAAATATCCTATATGTTAAATTTAGTAAAATAGTATTAGCCACTATTTATGTTCTATATACGAAATAATTTATAATAAATTAACCTGAATAAAATTTTAAAATTTATATAAAACCACCAGCCAAACAACATAAAACATATCAGAATTTATCTACAGAGATTTAATTAATATTTAGGATGTTATATATACACTTGTATACAATAAAGCCATTAGATAAAAAACAAAAAAATAAAAATAAAATCCAATTAACCTCCATCTAATATCTACACAGTGTTGGTGAATATGGTCAAGAGATAAACTAGAGCATTAATTTTAATTCTAATTTTGATGCCACTATTTATTTATTTGATAAATTGATAAGATAATAATATTTCGAAAAATATATGTCATTTAAATTGTAAGGATTTTATAAGAGTACAGACATTTCATGCATTTTTTAGATGAAATCCAGATGATCCAATTCGTGATTTTCTGTTATTAACCAGAAGACTATCAAATTTATATTATTTTAAGAAAAAAATTGGTTAACAAAAATTAAAAATAAGATTTTATTGAACTTGAATTTATATTTTAAAGATTTTTATTTCTGTGAAATAGGATTCTGTATAAATATTCGTCAGTCTGTTTATGCTATTTTTACAAATTATTAGTTAACATATAGTAAATGTTCATAATGCATTATTGAGAGATAGATATCTTGTCGGAAAGTTTGAAGGAATTAGGATGAATGGAAATACAAATGTCAGTTACTAGGCTGTACAATTCGATCTTTAACTGAACTTGTTTTTTATCGATAAATAGAAATTTATTAATATGTCCACAGTTCACCTCCAACATTACTATGTCCACAGTTCACCTCCAACTTTTGTATCCTTCTATCGATTGCTTTCTAATGAAGGAAATCTCCAATTTAAATTGTAACATTTTAGTTTTCGTATTCAGTTTTCTCACATGGAAAGACTAGTTACACAGAATGTGTGCTAATAATTTATTCGCTATGTCACAAGCACAACCTCTGTAGAGCAAATTTTTAATTAAACCAAATAGATTTTCTGCAGATTGTTATCCTTTTATATATCATGTCATTTACCTTGGTCATATTTAGGATGGCTTTTGTTTGCTGATAGTCAGGAATTCCTCAGGACAGTTTAGTTATTCTACGGGTAATACTATAATTGATTTTTTATTAATTGTTTTTATGATAATATAATTTAAAAATTATTATGTTTAGAAGCAATATTACCCATTAAAATTACATTAAATCACTCTGCAATCATATATATTATCAAAATATTTTGCAAATTTGAAAATTATTTATAAAATAATATTATAAATTAAAAATTTCTCTTTGAATTCACTATTTATGATAATTATAACGATATTATATTATATGAATACTATTGATAATATTATTAGCTTTCAGGGCTTTCAGTTAAATTATCAATTAAGAAGGATAATTTAAATGTAAAAAATCATATGAAAAACAAAATCCCTATAAATGTACTATAATTTTAGCTTGTCAGAGAATATAGAATCATCCAATTTCATTTCAATATACATATTATATCCTTCTATGATAATCTTCAAAGGAAAAAATTAATTTCAATACTATATGCAATAGTAAAATATCATAGCAACGAAAATTATTTGTAGAAAATTGCGGGAGTTAAAAAATAATAAATAAAAAATCCTACATAATTTCCTTAAATGTTAAATCACTAAAATATTTATATAAATATATTAAAATAATCTACATAACAAAACCAAACAAACAATAAATAATCTAACCTTATTTTCCTTTTGTTTATGCTATAACCCATTCCACGATTCCACCATTAGAACGCGCAAACAAAATTTAATATTGGTTTATCGAAAAATATCTTTAAACATTAGATTTTATATAGGTGAGAGTCGGCTTAATTGGAATAAAAAAATGTCGGAAAATTTTTATAAAAATAGACAGTAATTATAATATCTATTTTTTATAAAAATAGACAGTAAAGAAAATATTTACATTTTCCGCGATATTTACCAGCAATAATTTATTTTAATTATAGCAAAAATATGAGTCGAGAATATTCGTAACCCAATATCTGGTTAACAAGATGCTGACAAGCAGTATAATGTCAACTTGGCACTATTGTAAACAATTCTGTTCACAAAATGCAACTTGGCAACACTGGATTATGATAATAAATTGTATTAATGTCCAATCGTAATGGAAATCAATGAAATCAAATGCTGATCGCGGTCATCGACAAGAATTAAAAAAGCTGCCGCCGAAATTGGATAATATATATCGTCACCCACCAGATAATTTTAATATGCAATTGTCACTTTTGACATTTTAATTTCCTTAAGAATTTATTAATATACTAATTGAGATTTTAGGAAATATCGTCTTATAATTTTTTCAGTGTTTGGTCGTTGGATGAATGTAGCAATACTTATAGCTTTGACACAATTACTAGCATTTTTATGAAATAAAGCTCATATTGAAGATTTTAGTTGCACTCTCAAATTAATAAACTAATTGTGTTCTTGTCATATATTTCATAAATGCCTCATTATTAAATGAATTAAAAACAAATTTTAATAAAATAAAGATGACAGCCGAATTTCCCCTACATATAAATATAAAATTATAAAATTTATTTTATATCCGGATGCTAATTACTTGATGTTTACCTCTGGAAAACTGCTTTATGAAAACGTGAAATACGTGACCTGTTTTGATATTTACAGAAATATTAGGTATTCATTTTAGTGTTATTTTTTTTTTTTTGAAAACGTTTTGGATTATTTTTATTATGTCCTTTTTATCTATTTATACTAAAAATGTTGGTCATCAAATTTAATTGGTTAAAATAAACTTTTAATAATTTTGTTGTTTTTCTGATATATACATTAAAATTATAAAATATTTAAATATTTAAATAAGAACATTTTTATATAGAGATATAGAATTTGTTTTATATCGATTTATGATTTATGTATTTGCAAAATTTTCGAATATTATTTTGAAAAATATATCAGAGAAAATTGGGCAAAAAAATATATAAAAGAAATTCTAATTAATATTTTTTAATGAATCATTATACAAGGAAAGGTAAATTTTGTTTATCAGTAATTAAAATCTGAAAAATTTGTTTATATTTAGGATCAAATGATATATAATTATTAACATTGCTTTATTAATTATGCTAAATATATAAATTTTAATAAAAAAAATTTTACGTTGTGGAATAATTTCAATTAAATTGCAAATAAATAAATAAAAAAATTTCATTTATTTTACATTTAAAAAAAAAAACAAATATAATTCAACCAAAATAGTTTTAGTTATTTGTTTATGTAATACATAATATTTTTAATTATCAGAATTGTATCCTTAATAATGAATTAGTATGAAAATAAATAAATATAAAAACAGATGACCAAAATTTAATTATTTTATAATTATAGTAGATTTTTTTTTGTTATGAAAATTCGTTTTGAATTACTTTTAAATATATAATTACCACAAAAATACTATTTCATTTAATATTTTTTAGATTAAATGTGGCTATATAATTAAGTCTAAATATTTATTATCAACAAGTTTATTAAAATTTCTGTAAAAATTTAATTAATTTCTTTTTTGTTACATTTTTAATTACATAATTGTAAATCGTAAATCTATACAATTAAAGTATTACTTAATAGTAATATTAATAATTAAGATATAATTGAAAATTCATATGATTCATATATTTTGATAGTTATGAATTTGTTGATTCTTAAATAATGGTTTCTCTTTTCAGAATATTTAGTGAATCTCTTATGCTGCCTATACATTGTACAACCTGGTTGTCAACATGTTATCAAGCGGTTTGTAAATTAAATAACATTATACACGGGAGCGGATTAACCATTTGTTGGGCCCAAACCCCAAAGCTAAGAATTTTCGTGGGCCGAACCAAAATATAAGTAAAATGTTAAAAAAAGTTTAGAAATAAAATTTGGAAATATATATAAATTCATTTTAATTCATTCAAG
This sequence comes from Rhamphomyia laevipes, assembly GCA_963920725.1. Lineage (NCBI taxonomy): Eukaryota > Metazoa > Arthropoda > Insecta > Diptera > Empididae > Rhamphomyia > Rhamphomyia laevipes. The sequence goes on along the minus strand of OY987257.1, from coordinate 41,687,209 downwards.
TAAAAAAATGTATTACTGAATGTGGTATTTTATTTTAAAAAAATCGCTTTTTATAACTAAAATTAGATATACAACAATTGTAAGCCTTTGAGGAACTTTTTATTCCGGGGCCCTGAAGCTGCAGCTTCATAAGCGTATAGGTAGATTCGCGCCTGATTATACAAAACAACCATCAAATTAAAATATTTTAATATATCTTCAACCGATTTGGAAAACAGACGATACAACTTCACCAAATCGTCAACACGTACACGTTACAATGTTTATAATGTGTGGACAGCTTTATGTTAACACTTTTACATTTAACATTTACTGTTATTATTGTTGATAAATAGCCCCAAATTATTTGTACATTTATCTGGTTCAAAACAAGATTAATCTAAATTTTACTACTGATACTAATTATTTAAAGGCTAACTTAAAGAAACTTAATTACTTTGGGATCATAAAATTAATTCATAACTTAATAAAATATAGATAGTTTTTCCAAATATCCAAATTGAAATTGTCTATATAATTATACAGGATTATCAGAAAGAAATTTTGAATTATTACCAGTAAAAGACATAAAAAAGAGTTGAAATCAAAAATCAGAAGCAATTGCATTATAATTTTTTAATTGAATTGCCTGCCTTATTAGAATGTTAATTCAAAAACTATAAATTTATTCTAGTCAAAACTCTTTTGACAGACGTATTATTTTTTGGGTTATGAACTGAAAATCCAATCTTCCTTCACTTTTTTCTTCTACCTATCGGCTTTTTACAAAGAATTAAAAATAATATAAAAATCAGTCAAAAATCTAAACCAACTAAAAGGATTTTTAGTTATCAAATTGTGACTTTTCAAGAAGACTTTTCACTTTTCAGTCCAAACACAAATTATTTTCTAACTGAAAAGTCTGCATTTTTTAAATTGAAGTTCGATCTTCAAAATTAGTGAGTTATGGACGATTTTATGAATAAAATTTTTTTTTGATTGAAATGTTTTTGACATTTGGAAACCTTTAAAAAACATAGTGAATTAGATCACTTAAAAATATTATATTAATAATATTTTTCTCAAATACATTAAAAATATCGATTATACTTTTCAATAAATATTTTATTCTATAAAATTACAAATTCTATTTTATACTTTTCAATTTTTTTTTTTCATTTTTAATCAATTTACTACTGATTCAAGTTCAAAAAGTTTTATGAATTATTAATATTATTTAAGGGATTGTTATTCACTTTATACAGATTTATTGTCCTTGCATAAGAATTACGATAAAGATCACTACTAAAGCTTTGCTGGAAGCATAATAACAAATAAAAGAAAATATTTATGTTATTACAATTCATTCTTATTTATTTTTATATATACATATACATATATGTATGTATATAAAATGTTTATTTATTTTATTTTTCTTAAAATCGTTGTATCCTATTATAATAATTTTTTTTTTCCTTTTTAGTCCTTGAGAAGAAAAAAGGACATAAATCTTTTTGAACTCAAAACCAATATAGAGAGTGATTTTAGATTTATATAATTGTGGGTGGATATTTATTTTTGTACCTTTACACACAGTAGCACATTTATTCCAGATACATCTATCTATATCTATAAGATTGTTCGATATTTTGTGGGTCCTTTGTGGTTATGTATATGTTTTTGTGAATGATTTTTAAATAAATATTTGTCATTATATTTGTTTTTGTCTTTCTCATTGATATTATATTATGAAAAATATTATTTTCCAAAAGATTTAAATACCCAATTTCTCATTGAAAATTAAATATTGTAAAATCATTTGGGAGATCAGAATTTAAATCTTATATTGTCTGTAGAATATTTGAAGATCAATATTTAAAGAAATTTAAAGAATTTTTATATTAATATTTTTTTAAAACCCTTCTATTAACTTCACTTGGGTTTGGATATATATTTATCACCTAATCTGAAATTGCATATTTCTCTGATTTCTACTGTTCTTAGTGATCTATAATTTGGAACTGTTACTCTGAATCTGAACACAGAATAATATTTACATACGTGGATTTACGAGACCTTAATGAATTTGCATTTCAAATGATTTTCTATAGTAAATTCTTTCGTTTAAATTTATAAGGATTTTAGTATTGTAATTCTCGTTTTAAGTATTTTGTATATTAATGCTTTCAAGTTTCAGTGTTTCCATCCATCCGTCTGTCTAACCGTCTAGTATCATTTATTCATATTCTCAGGATCTAGAAGAACTACAAACAGCAAACTAGTATCATATAAGTCTATATAACTGATTAGTGACTCAACTAATCAATTATAGGTGAATCAGATTTTCGTCACCGAATCCTTGGTGATCATTTTACATTCGATTTTATTAAAATCAATAATCTTAGAAATTTTTTTTGTTCCATTTTCGATGAATTGGAAATTGAAAGATGGATTTTTGTTCCGATAAGACAAATTAGTCACATATTTAAAATCGAAAAATATTTAATAGTTTCGATTATTTCTATATTAATAATTTTTCTCTAAACAATCCCCATAATATTTATGATAAATAATCATTTTCTCATGCGTTATTTTACAATTCAAATGAATTGTTTATATTTTTTCATACTTTTTTTTTATTTTTCAATCTACAAATTTTTCTTGCTGATCAACTTTTACCTTTGTTGCGTCGCGTGTAAGGTTTTAACACCATATAATACCAAAACGCTTACCATTATTATCTTAAATATATATATAGATTTGTTATTGATGGTTTTATGTACATCATAGATATTTTTTTTTATTCTGTAATATTTAAAACAGAAAAACGAACAAAAGAGAAAATATAAAAGCGGATATAAATTGTTTAGGACGAAATATCCTTACACTATACATAATGTATAGTAATAGTAAAAAGAAAAAAAAAAACCTCTGAAAATCTGATCATTACATATTTAGGAAGAAAAACATCACCACCCACAATTAGGAAATAAGAAAAACACCACCTACAACTGAAAATTTTGGAAATATTTTGGTTTTTGGTATTAATCTTTGTATGTATAAATTTGTGTTTGTAAATTTTGTATGAGTATACAATATAAATCCATAAAAGATAATGGGTAAATAATGATTTTCATTTCTTTTTTCAAGCCTCCAAAAAGAAAACAGGAAAATAAAAAAAAAAAAAAAAAAAAAACAAAAATTTTATTTTTAGGATTTACTTTCCTTTTTTTTGTTGTTGTTTTATTTAGATTATGTATATAGAGGTGTTTGTATATATGTAATTCAAATGAAATGTACAGGATGATTATAGATTTAAAGGTACTGGTACGTACCTTAAAACAATTCCTAACTAAACACAATTTTGATATAGTTAATTTTTAAAAGCATTTTTTTTTGTTTAATTTAAAACAAATTTTTTTTTTTTTGGTAATTCCTTTTTGTTGTTGTTGTTGTTGAGGATTTTTAAAGTAATATAGGATTTTCCTTTCACTATATGTATTAATGTTTATATAGGATATTGCTGGTAGAAATTTTAAATCTCTCTAGAGAGGTGGTACTAATACAAATTGATATAAAAAGATTTGATTTTGGTTTTATATATTGCAAAAATGTCAGTTATTTAAATGATGTTTTAGGTTTTTTTTTTTTTAGAAAAACACTCTTTCAAATTTGTATTTATTGTTAAGGAATTTGAAATTCATTTTGTTTATTGAACTTGAATGTTTTTCTTTTTACAAACCATAGGATATAAATTATATATGGGATTTAAAGAAATGTTGAAATTGAAATTGTTAACCAATATTTGAAAAATAATTGAAAAAAAAAGTAATATTAAATAATTTACAAATGGGAATTTAATATTTTAAACATAAATTAAATAAATAATTATATTTATATATAGAAATTTAAGTAATTTGAAATTATATGCAAATATTACAGACATAATATTTTAAAAGATATTACTAAATAAAAATAGAAAAATTCTATTCAAAAGATTCATTACATAACAATTTGAAAACATTCTAAATTTCTAGGTCATTTTGTAATATTAGAAATAGCTAAAAGTTTGTCTGACTGTTATCGTTTATTCTGCGGTTATAGAAGTGTTATAACTAAAGCCATTCGAAAGGTAGAAGTTTCTAGTTGGAAATTTATAAATTTTGAATCCTAAATACTTGGTATTTTATAAGTTTTCACTTTTTTGAATACATGATCTTACTAAAAATATTTCTAAAAAATAAAGTTTCGACACTTTCCACCCTCAGTCTAAAAATCTGATATACAAAATTCAGGCTAATATAGTTAAAATTTTAGTTTCTATTCCCTACATCTAATGTCGATGTTATAATTTATACATAATAAGTAACGTGAATCTGTGGGAAATCGCAAAGCAGGAACCTGTTATTTTACATACGAAAATTGAGATGGATCGGACATACTATCAGGAAAAAAGCCAATAACATCACAAGAATGGCACTAGAGTGGAATCGTCAAAAAAACAAGAAGTCGAGTCGCACAAGCAACACTTGGAGGTGATCAATACTCCTATAACTAAGAAGATGCAATCTCACATGGGAAAGTGCTAAAACAACAGCAATAAATCGAGTGAAATGGAGATACCAAGTGGAGGCTCCATGCTCCTAGGAGAGGATTGAAAATGTTTTTTTTTATAGTCCTATAATCGCTTTATGTTAATCCATCCTTCCTTGGATAAATAGTTTTCCAGTTACTCATTATCCAAAATCAATTTACAAATATAATTATATGATAGTGTCACATTAATGCCGCGCTGTTTCTAGCTGAAATTATAAAATTTTCCCAATATTGTAATGAAAAATCACAAATTAAAAAATAAATGTTTAAAAGTCTTTAAACATAAAATTCTCAACTTTTTAGCTAACCTGGACAAGTTAAAATAAAATATCAAATTCCGAACTCATAAGTTTTTGTATAACAATATTCTAAAAATAATTTTCATTTCTTATATAATTTTAAATTTCTTAAATTTTTATTATTTTAATTATTTTGCATTAATTTAAATTTAATAAAAAATACCAAAAAAATTTCATCTTTAAGAAATTAATGATTTTATAAAAAAAAAAAATATTTGTAAAAGTTGTAAATTTTTGGCCTATTGATTTATTTATTTAATTCATCAGGTTCAGTTGTTAAAATTTACTGAATGGTTTTATATATTTTGAATATTTGGGATTGACAGATTTGATTTCCGTGGGGCGAAGTGAATTTAAAATAATATTTTTATTTCATCAAAATTTCATTTCTTTAACGTGTGAATAAATACTCAGATTTGTTGATTTTTGTTATATTTTATGGTGATTTCACATCACAAAAATTATATTTAGATTTTTACTTTTATAAAGGAACTAAGGTGTAAAATAATGAAATTTTTTGTATATAGGATAATCGAACAAAAAATCAGTTTTGAATATTCACAAAAAATATAATGCTTTTCATGTCTATCAACAAATAACAATTGAGCTAAAAAGAAATGTTAAGATAGAGAATGTTAGGGGTTTGAAATTACGTAATAAGCTTAAAGGGAGCTTCAAAATGGATAATTTATTATTTATGAAATGACACTAAATAGTGAATTTTTGCTTTGTAAACTTTGTTATATTGATTTGCATAACCGGTTCCTTGATAAATGAGTGAAATAAATACTTGAACAGAACCTCAAACACAAATTGGTTAAGTAATCATACTGCATCGTAGAGTTATAAAATCAATTCAGACTTAGTGTATTTGAAATGCGAGTGAAATGTTACGACGTCCAAATATATTTGACATTATACTTAAATAATTCATCATGATTTTTATATGAAAATATTAACTTATTTCCATTCTCATTTTACCATTTTCTTTTTGTGAATTACTATATATAAAATTTATAGTTTCAATATTGGAATTGTTTTATAAAAATTGTATATGCTCTCTAATCGACTAATTCAATTTAAATTACAACTGGTTGCCAATTCATATATGGACAGAATAAGTAAAAATAAAAAGTAGATTATTATTTTTGGAATATGCTAAAAAAAAATTGTACAAATTTTGGTTAACTTCTGGATTTGATATATTTATTTGCCTAGATATATACATTTATTTTTGCTGGCAGGCCTGTCTTTCAAATTTAACTTTTATGATTAGATTTTGATATTTTTATTTTATATAATATGATTTTTTTTTCGCTGGAACATTTTTTTTTTCAACGCAGTCATCCAAGAACAATTTGTATTTATGAAATCGAATATACATATAACAATAATACGGAAAAAAATAATAATAAAAGGTATATACAAAGTAAAATTCTAATAAATCCTTTTAAACATCCCATCAAAAAATATATATTATTAAGGCTTTTCTCATATTTAAACCATAAATATATTGAAAATTGTATAACCTTAAACCAGGCTGTCAATCAACAGGATTTTAAATATATATACAGTGTATTTTTGTTGATCCTATTCCGTCTAGCAAGGATTTTTTCCCCGGTACAATATAAATCCTAAATATTCGATTATATAATATTTTTTTTTTGTTTGTAGATATATAATAAAAATATATTGTATTTTTTTTATATTTTGATATTTCATTATTGTTGATTGTCAAATATCGATACAATTTCTCGTTAGCATATGTCGTTTGTTTAAATTAAATTTTCGACATTAAAAAATTTCATGCGATGATTTGTATATTTTATAATATACAGTTTAGAATGGTATCTGGCTAATTGACTGAAAACAATTGACCGAAAATTCAATATTAACCGAACTCACAATAAGTTCGATTACATACAATTGACAGAAAGTAAATTTGAAAAATTCATAGTTAAATATATAAGACCAAAAATGAAAAAATATAATTTATGCTCTTTTCACGGTAAATTTACTTTCGGTCAATTGTTGATGGGTTTAACTCCAGACCGAGAAATCAATATCGCTATAAGTTGACTCAGCTTTAGATGAGTATACGTAATAAAAATTTGCAATATGTAATTGTGATTTTAAGACTAGGAGATTTGCTCACAACAAATGTTTTACTATTAAAAGCCATTATGGTTAGGAATTCATATAAAAGTTTATATTCTAAGAAAATGTCACGAAACCTCTTTGAGAAGGACTAGGTGCGTTTTGTATGTGCCGCCATTGCAAAAGGAAAAAAAAATAGTGCATTCGTTCAATTAGTAAATATATAGAGTGACAATGACCACAAATTTCTTGGATTTTTAAATATATTTTAGTACTAATAGTAGCGACAAATCTGTGTAATAAGAAATTTGTGATTTGCTCGGATAGTCAACACTGACAAACAGATCGATTATCTCTTAACTGGTTTTTGAATGTCGAATTATCGTAAGGCCCAAGGAATGCCGAATTATCCTAAGGTCGGATTACCCAGTCAACCCGATTAAAAGACTGATCAAACTATGGCTAGCAGAACAAAATAGGTTAGAATGGGTTGCGCTGAACAGTTGCCTTCAGAGAAAACTGTTCTGGAGCAACCCCAAAGCTAAACTTTTGAGAAGTATTCTGAATATGACCAAACCCATGATCAGACTGTACACAGGAATAGTCACGGGGCATTTACTATTACGTGTGACTAGGTCTGACAACGGAAACCGCTTGTAGACGCTGCGCTGAAGATGACGAGACAATTGAACATCTTTTATGTCACTGTCCTTCTCTGTGTAATAAAAGATTAAAATTTTTCGGTTTTTATTTTGCAGGAGAGGAGATTAAATATAAATTAAGCTAGGAAAAACCTGCTAATCTGACAAAGTTTATAAATAAAGTGGGATGGCACGATTCATGGTGAAAATGGGTAACGTTTCGTTAAGGGGTACGTACAACGGACCGTACGGTCTAGGTATGTGGTTTTGCCGCTTCCATAAAACGTATTAAATATTATATTAATTAATATTAACTTACATCACCCTGTGTTTATATAACGACAAAATATTAGCGAATTCCGAATACTAGACAATATTTATAAAAAATATATCCAATATGAAAAAAAAAATATTGAGTAAACAAAAATATTAAAATATTTTCTAGTTTTTATTAATCCCACCAAAATAATGAACATATTTATATATACATACATATGTGAAAATAATTCAACCATGTTTGATAAAGACATCAACACGACACACAAAATTTTCCAATCTGTTCCCTAGCGAATCATTTGCCAATTTAACCCTTGAATCCCTTAAGTATTTTTAATTTTATAACAAATAATTTAAATATTTCAAGTCGAATTTTTAGAACATTTTTGAAAACTAATGATTTTCTGTCTGTCCGTCTGTCTATGAGATTTACCAATTTAAATTTAACATAATAGCAAAGAAACTGATCTCTAAATAAATTATAGAAATTGTTGGGTAAACTGCACTAGTGCACTCACTATAGGAGATCTAATTTAGACTTTGCCTGAATATGATTTAAAAAACGAATAATGTTTTCAACATTTAGTACATTTTTTTATCAAAAAGGATCATCAATAGAAGCAAGTTAATGAAAAGTAAAATAAAACAGAAATTACTTTCAATAAAATTTCTGCTACTAGAGCCTTCCATCGCAAAATATATAAAACAGATGAACATTATATAGAATTGAGCAAATGGCGGTATCCTAAATGTAGAAAATTATAAAATGGCGGCGGTAGAATAATTTTCGGATAGGTCAGGTGGTACTGCTGGTAAAATAAAGTTTTTTATAAAATTATTTAAGATTGTTGAATTATTTTTTGAGAGATTATGATGTATAAATATTCAAACTATATTGACAATCGAAGAAAATCTCATATTTGTGTAATTACTGAACATTTAACGGCTCAGCATTTTTTTTTCGTTTTTAAGTGACATTTTTTATGATCTTTTTTATTAGTTTAATTTGAACTATGAAAATTACGAGTATTTAGATTGGAATTTATCAGGAAATTATGTTTTTGTTAGAACAATAATTTAAATAAAACTATTAAATTTAATAGGATGGAAAATATTTTATCATTATTTTTTATATTTATTGGATTTTTATGTTGCTTCTCTCGAATATAATTTTTTTTTTAATAAATGAATAAATAATTCAATTTTAATTTAGAATTTTGGTAAAACATTTTAAAACCTTAAACTTCGAATAACGAAATAAAAATATTATTTATAATTTTCTAATTTAAAATTTAATTAATATTCATTATTTTGTGTTGGAAAAAAAGGAATTTTTTAAGAATAAATTTATATTTTGTATAAAAATTGAATTATTTAATATATTATTTAAATATTTTGTTTTTATAAATATGGAAATTGAATTTATTGTAATAAAAACACAGATGAGTATAAAAAAAAATTGTTTTCGATATTTTTATACAATATCGACTAATTTTGGGATTCCAAGTCCACCTGAAAAGTCTCTTGAATAATGCTTGTTGTTATATAAATGTTACTTATTGATTATTTTTTCTTTGAATATAGAATGAAGAATTTAATAATTTGGAACAACAAATACCGAATATACAAAAAAAAAAAATATAATAAAGATACTTTTCATACCGGGTGGGTAATAACTCACAAGGGGGTTTAAAAATTTAATAAAATATTAATTTTCACCTAACCATCGATTTTCACGGTAAATTGGTTCCCGAAACGTGCCGCGTAACAAGAATCCATATCTTATATTGAAAGCATGTTAAACTTAAAATAGTGTAGCGTGCACTACCGTCCTAACAAAAATGGTACGACACTTTGCCAAAATTTGAAATTTTAGTTAAGGACATATTTGAAATTTCATAGTAAGTGTCCACTTATGTACCAAGTTAAATAGTCATATATCCTGTAGAAACTGCCTCAAAATTGTGATGTTTAGTAGGTACAGAAAAGTCATATTTACCATTTAGTATAGGATTGTCAAAAATAAATGCGTAAATTAGTTTTTTTTGCTTAGTATTCCATAAACTTTCTGGATTTTAAGACTTTTTTTCCGGTTACTTGAATGTGTTTCAATATTTTCTTTGGTTTAGTTTAAATTATTTTTATGTATATAATTACTAAACAAAAAAGTTTATATGTATGTACACTTTCTCTTATGTCGCAATTTATTTTAAAATAATTGATTACACATATGACAACTAGCGTGAATTTATTGATAATGAATATTTCTTCAAAAATCTGGAAATTTTATAATAAGTAAGTTGAACAGATGAAAAAGTAAAAGTTAAAATTATCAAAATGGATATACACCCTATCTTATAACGACAACAGTACATAATAGAAATTTTCTTCATTGCATCATTCGTGTTAAACTAAAAACGTGAAAATTTTAAACTCAATGGTGAGTTCTGGCCCACTCTATATAGTTATATAGATTTTTCTATATAGGTAATTTCTGTTTTTGATATGAAAAGAATCAAAATTAAATTTGCTTTACAAAAACTTAAATTTCAGGAAACATTGATTAAAATTTAAATATAGTTTAAATTGTGAATTTTTATAGAAAGGCTATGTGAAATTATTTGTAAATTTAAAATCTCACTATTAATATTAGTAAAATTGAGAAAATGAACGAATATAAATTAGACTTAATAGTTTTTTTTAAAACAATTACGATTTAGCATAATAGTTTTTTTGTTAGTTTTGTTTGTAATTTGAATGTTTATTTAGGTTTACCTTAAATAAATAAATAATTCACTAAATAGAAGTATTAATTGAAATTTAAATATAAAACAATTATTAATTAATAAAATTACTAAAAATATAAAAAAAAAATATTAATAAAATAGCATCTGCTAGCGACTTACGACTGTGATGGATGATAATATTTATGAATATAATAAAATATTAATTTCAATTATGTAGAACATATTTTTTGAATATTTAATTAAGGAATTTAGTATAATTTAGTTTAAATTAATGTTTTCTTAATTAATTTTGTTTAACTTTTTTTTATATTTCCATTTTCTTATTTCGGTAAGTGGAATTATTCGAGATTTTTGGTCCATACTATGCCAAGTCAAGTTAAAATATTTCGCTTTTGTTGTGTTTTTGAATGCTTCAAACTAAGGCGTACCTTCGGAAAAATTGTAATGATCTCAGGCTTATAGGAGAAAATATATTTCTAGCGCTAAATATTCTATTTTTACTTAATAATTTCTAAAGCTTACCGTTGCATTACAAGTCAAGTTGCAACATTTGGGCATTATTTGATTTTATGTTTAAGTATTCTCAATTCTAACTCAAATATTTCATGTTCGACCTAATATTGATTAATATTGAGCAAAAAAATACATTATCTTAAGTTAGAGTAGTTAACTAAACTTCGAAGTATTCTATCTTGAGTTTGAAATGATGCGCGAAATCATATTGTAAGTCAATCTGATGAAAATTTCCATGTATTCTAAGTCATGTTAGGACACAGTTTATAATATGTTAGCTTGATAATTTATAAATATGATGTCGTAACTAAATTTACTTATTTTAACTTAGTTTTTTAATTATAACTAAATAATTGGTTATAAATTAATAAGTAAAATTTTAATTTGAAATGATACAGAAACAAATTATCTTTGTAATAAATACAAATTTTTCATTAACTTTCAACTAGGACTGAAATAAAACAGTATTTATCTTGAAAACTGGTCAGATTGAGTTAGCATGGACAAGGGACATCGAGATATTTGTTTATTAATATACCAAATAGATTTATCTTTATTAATTTAAATATTAATATTTGATACATTATAAACATTTATTTATTTTTCAATTAAAAGTTCAATTAAAAGTTTCTTGTTTTTGGTAGAACCGTATTAGCCCCTACAGTTCTAACTGTTACATTTTGTTTAAGGCTTTTAACCGATACGATTTTCAGGTGGCTGAATTGTCATATCAATCATATTTTGTTGATATAATTTTTAATTTACAGAAAATATTTCGATTAAAATACGGTTGAAAAAGGTTGCTAGGTTAGTAACTCTCATTTAATATTTGAGGTTGCAAAATCATAACAGACGCCACAGTCAGAACTGACAAGACTTTATTAAATAATTGAAATAAATCAAGAAGTAAGAAAAATTGACTTATTTTAACTTATTTTTATAATTTAGTAGAAATATATTGAAACAATTTAAACTATTCTTAGAAATTTACTTAATTTTATTAATAATTTTCAAATATAAATTAATTAAAAATTTCTTAAATTTATAATAATATTTTTATTGTGATAGGATCAAAGTAAAGGATAAAAAAATAATAATTGATACTAAGAGATACAATAAATATTTCGAATAATCAAGAATTTTTGTAGATATTTATTTACATTTATTATTTATTATTTACAAACAAGATACTCAGAATTGAGTATTGACTTTAACTTCCTTCAATATAAATATTAACAATTATTTACAATTCATTAATTATTCAATAATTCTAATAAAATTTATAACTAGAATTTTCATAATGAAATATTTTCGTCAGACGATATTATTTAATAAACCTTAATTACTAAAAATAACTTAAATTAAACTTAAAATAATGTAATAATTAATCAATATTACTATATGAAATCATATCAATTTAATAAAATTTATATTATTTACCTTGCAAAACGGATATTAATATCCTTTTCGTTTTTGATTTTCCTTAGACTATCAAATAAAAATATATTTTGTCAATATATTTCATAAAATGAAAATTTTCATCTCAAAACTATATTTAATATTATTTATAATTTAATTTTGATCATAACATTCTACACTAAAAGTTTATTTATATTAAATATCCTTAGACATCATCCAAATAACTAGAACAAATTTAATTTCCTTTTAGGATGTTGCATTAAAATGACTTTATTTACAAAATTTTCAATATTTTTGTTTGAAATCTTTTTCCTATATAATTATTTACAATATGCAAACATTTAAGGAAATAACTTAAGTATGGAACATATTAAAAAAAAAAAAAAAATTGTAATGTTAACATAAGCTTTGTCGTTTTCTATTCTAATATTTGCATTTTATGCATCATAATTTTTCTTTAGTTTTTTTTTTGCAATATATACAGTCAATTTAGAATCCTATATATATTTTTAATATTTTCTAAATTTTACATAGACCAAACAGAGAGGAAGGTGTGATTTTAATAGTCCCTTATGGAAAGAAATTTGGCACAAATGTAATGTTCAGTATACTATGAAAATACATGTATAAATAAAATTGTCTACCAATGCGATTTTAGTTCTTTAGTTATTACATTACCATAGTTTTCAATAAACCGCATGTAAAATATTTGGAAAAAATTAGGCATGAAGAATGTATAATGTTATTACACTGTAAAAAAAAATAAAATATTATTATAAACAGAAAATAAAACTATTATAATTTAAAACAAAGTATGCATAATGGTTCAAACAAGTTCTACTGACGACGGCTGTGTGCATCTGGCAACTTAGTTATTGTTAAACGATCACTTCTGTATAAACCCAAGATCACAATGGTCAATTTGCAATAAATCGGATGGAAAAGAAGGTTTTTTTTTGTTATTCGACCAACTAAAATATTTTAACTCTGAAATTGCATTCGTTTAAAGTTTCCATTCGGAGAAAATGCACGATAGAAAAAGTGAGTCTTAAAGTAATTGACAGTAAATTATTTATTTTATAACCGATGTCATAGTTATTAGCATTTTCATTACTGTAAGAAATTTTATCAGTCGGTGAAAGAAAACTGATAGTCATTTTAGTTTACATATAATACTGATTGCATATCTTTACGAATTTCCCGTTATAAGTTATTTACATATCGTAAATTATTTTTTTATTCTTATATTATTTACAAGCTTTAGGAATTTGATTTTATATGAACTTGGATGCTGCTAAGTATATAAATTAAATTGAAATGTATAACAGATTAATGATGGCCTCCGAATGTTTGTACTATTTCTATAATGCATTTTTTTTTTCTAACAGTGTATAATAATAACTTTCGAAAACTAAACCAACTTTTTATTTTCCTAATTTTAAATAGTTGTTTTTGTTTGCATATAAGTATCGACTAAGAAAAGGTACCAGCATATATTTGCATATTATATGAGTACTAGCTAACCAACCACAAAAAAAATCTTCAAAACAAAAATCCTACACTGGCGTCTATAGCTATACTATATAACTAGTAACTAGTACATATTACTTTTTTAGCTTTCTGTTCTAATTCTGACTAAAGCTAAAAACTTGGAAATATATTAGAAAATATTCAAAATTCACCTTAGAATTCAACATTTTATTAAAATAATACCAGCAATCATCTCACAGCAAAAACAAACAATTTTTTATGAACAAATATTCGACATGGGGGACTGGTTATCCAGGTGAATAGGAATATTTTTTTTATACATATTTAGAAATATATATATAAACATAAATACTTACTACATATACATATATTTATATATGTAGTTTAAGTCCTTTTTATATTATAAATTTATGCATTTGAAAATCTCCACATATATGAACACAAATTTTCATTTTTTCTTTTTTGGGGTTTTTCGTTTTTCTTTTTTTTTTTGGTACTTTACGAAATAAGCATAAAAATTTCAATATTATAACCAAAAATTTATGAAAAAAAAGGATATTATGAATGTATAAGTTTAAAAGTACAGTAAGCTAAGGACATATAATAATGTTAAATATTTTTATCCAGGAATTTGGAAAGCAAGCAAAAAAAAAAAAAAAAAATAGGGGTAGCTAAAAAATTGGAGATTGTTAAAACAGTGTTTGTTTTTATAAAATGCAGAAATGTGTCCTTTTAGAAAACGTGTAGGAAATTTTGGATCTCTGAAAACATTAAGAATAAATTTTGTAGAATTCAGAAATACTTGTAGAATTTCACTAACTAAACTAGATGACAATACTATATACTAAGCTGTACACTAAATTTCATTGAAATTGAATTAAAATTACTATATAATCTGGAACAGATTTCCTCAATGTTAACTGTTGCCGTGGACCGAAAAACAAATTTTTATTTGAATTGGGGACTGCATTAAATATTGAAAATTTTATAGAAATTCACGAACTTATAAAGAAAGTCCGGAAATTTAATCGGAGAAAATTCATCGCAGGTAAAATTCATCGCAAGAAAATGCATCGCAACGCAAATTCATCAGAGGAAATTTCATCGTGATTAAAATTTACAGAAAATAAAAATATTTTAATTTTCTTGCGATAAATTTTCTGTGGTGAATTTTCCGTAAACCATCAAAAAGTTCAATGTAACTTCATATATAAATTTCATGCTATATATACAAGAGTTAGCTAATGATCATGTTTTCCAGGATGGCTTCTATTTAAAATGATTTTATTGTTAATACTAAATTTATTAGAAAATTAATGATTATTTTTAATCAAATTTTTTATAATGTTCGCGACAGATTTTAATTGATTTGTATTTTTTGAATCACCAAGCTTGATTCAAAAAATTAATTTGAACAAAATCCAAATATTGTTGTCTTTCGATCGCAACAGGATCGATATAGCTATTCCATAATTCTTCGTAAAAACTTGGCATTTTATAAGTTTTAATATAACACAATAAACTAACTAGCAATATACACAACAACAAGGATATTTTGAAGAACAAGAAATTGATAAAATCACAAAAAAAAAATCCTTATAGTATCCTTAAATTATATAATATAGAAAAAATGAAAATGCCCATAAGTTATGCATGTTATTCTATTAAAAAAAAGTGATTGTGTTTATTGCACTCTTGTGGAATTTAGCTATACAATTTGCATTTATTTGCCCTTGCTCTGCTTTTTTTTTTCGTTTGAAATATTGATAATTTCCTAACAAAATAAAGGCATCTAGAAAATATAGAAGAACAAAAAATACATTTATAGCCAAAAGGGAAATTTTGTTCATTTCTTTAGTTCGATTTGGATATAGTAGAAGCAAAATAAAATAAAGAAAAACGAATATTAAAGAAAAATGTTTGCGCGGCGCTTATATGATCGCCTAAGGTAAAATCAGAAAATGAAAAAAAAAGAAAAATAAAATAAAATGATGGGTAAATATTCTAAGATATATTTTGGTTAACAACATAACCATTTATATATATAGTGTATTTGTTGTACTACACACATCTTAAATGCACTAAGGACTAAGGAGTTATATCAATAAATTTTGTAGGATTATCGATTTAAAAACCGTTTCCAAATACAAATACCATACAGTTGAGAATATACACAATTCCAAATAAATCTATGAAATCCCTGCAACTAAAAAAAAAATGTTTAAGTTTTCATTTTATATATAGTTAGACTAAGTTTTTTAAGCTTCTTCCTTGTTGTTGGGTACATTTTTGAAGAAATATGGTCGAAAAAGAGAAATTATTATATTTTATTTTAAATTTTTCATTTTTTTCAAAATATTTTTTTAGTATTTTCACAAAGAAATAAAATCAGAATACCTGAAGGTATAAGCATGTCTATATCTAGATTTGGTGATTTAAAGAGGTTATATAAAATATATAAAATATTTTTTTTTTTTGTGAAAATTATTTTGGTTATAAAATTTTCAATAAGTTTGCGGTTGGGATTATAGATAAGTTATATAGTTAAAATCTTTATATTATGCTAAGGCTAAAGATGGATAAGTTTAATAAAAAATGATAAGAAAATTATTACATTTCTAATATCGAATGATATTTACTTAAAATATTATTTGATCTATATTCTTCTCAGCTCCTTATAACCATACATATAAAATTTATATATATTGAGATATTATTCATAGCTGGAAATCATTGAAGCAATAAAATTTAATTTACGAAATTTTGAAAATCAGAGATTGTTAAGATTATATTGAAGGGCCAGCCTAGATAATTTTTATATTAAAAATGAATTTTAATTTCAATAAAAGAAACCAAATTAAACCATTCATCGAAAAATTACAGATTGTGCAGAAATCGTTTTCAGGTCATTATTTCGATTAAATAAGAATTAAAAGTGATATAAATTTAAAAAAATATGTAATGTAATTTAATGGCCCCCGTACTTACATTAATTATTTCTACCCAGACATAATATTAAAAATTTTCCGGATGATAAAAGAAATTTGTTCATGAAAAGTTAATATATTGGCGATAAAATTTAATTTCATAAAAAATAAAATAAAAAATAATTTGATATGATGAAAAGAATAATAGTTAAGTGGAATCCGTTTATCACTTCGTTATAAATTGTACGTGCAGCCAAAAAGTTTAAAATTATATTATCAAAAATTTATTTGGATAATAAAGACTCAGTGAAATTTAGAAATCCTTTTTTAATGAAATATTTTGATCTCGTATAAGAGAAAATTTATCATTTAAATTTTCAGTAAGCAAGTAAAATAATTGGAAATATTGTGATATATAACAATCTTTAGAGTGGAAAATGGGGAACTTTGATTTTAGATCAGTTAATTTTTTTTATTTATTTAATAAATTAGTAAATTTTGTTTTCTTAATATTTATCTTCCGGGCAGTTCATTTCCATTTCATAAAATATATAATGTAAATATTTGCAATTCTTTTGAAAATCATCCTTAAGCAAATTAATAAATTTCTGGAAATAAAAGAAATTTTTAACATTCTTTCCACACTTTAAAAATATTACTTAATCGCAAGTAAGTTATCTAAACTAAACAGAAATACAAACTTGTCTGTTAAGATACCTAATAGTTAATTGATTATCCGTTGTTAAATTCTTCATAATAGAACTATTGAATGTTCTAGCTAGAAAATGAATAATTATCTGAGTATATTTAAAAATAATGTTTTTCTCCCACTAGCTAG
The DNA here is from genome assembly GCA_963920725.1 of Rhamphomyia laevipes. Lineage (NCBI taxonomy): Eukaryota > Metazoa > Arthropoda > Insecta > Diptera > Empididae > Rhamphomyia > Rhamphomyia laevipes. The sequence goes on along the minus strand of OY987257.1, from coordinate 41,669,386 downwards.
GAGGGAGCAAAGAACCACTTGTCATATAATCCGTCCGCTTATGAATTGATTTAAAAAATTGTGACTCTAAGGTCCGAATTTATGAACCACAATTACACAAAACTTAAGTAAATATACTTGGCTAAGTTTTCGAATTACTTTCGAATTTATAAACCAAACTTAAATTTTTTAAATTAATTTTGTTTTGATAGTATCAATGACTGAATTGATGTTTATGTCGATGATACAAATTTTTGAACTTATTTTTATATAAAAGAAACAAAATGTCAAAAAATGTACAAAACTCGTAAAGTGAACATTACGAAATCTAAACCTAATGAACGTTTTAAGCTTAAGTTTGGTTTATTAATATATAAATGTAACTGATATGATTAATATTCAAAAAATATCTTCATATTAATAGAAACATGAAATAATATAAATTAAATTAATTTGTTACAATTAAAGATACTGAGTTTAGTTTGAACCTAAGATTATCTGAGTTAACCGGATGATTTTAAAAATTTCTAATTGAATAACTGAGCAGTTAAAATTGGTGGTAATCTATATCACCTAAAACATAAATCACTTAAAATTAATCAATTTTCTATTACAATCCAAAATTTAATTCAAAAAATTTAATTTAACTAAACATTAAATTATGTTTATTTTCTTTAAATTTAAATTAAATACAAAAACGTATGTTAAATTTTACATTTATTACAATACTACCTACATACTTTAAAATTTAATTTTAGTTTTACGCACTATATAAACAATTACACAAAATTTTGTATTTTCGTAAATATTATTTTACAGCTTTAACATTTTCAAATGAATTTACCATACGGAAATGTTTTATATATTAAACTGGTTGCACATCAAACGGAATTGTATTTTTTAGATACATACCCACACATCACCGAATTATATACACACTGTTGAATTGAGTTTTTCTTATAAGTATTTATTCAAAAAATAAAAAAAAGAAGTAGGAATCATATCATTATAATACTCCTGTCAACATTAAAAGCGGCTTTTATATTTGTATATTTTTGGTGCGCTTGAAAAAATATTTACTTACTAGTTTACCTATATGAAATATATACAAAAATAAAAGAAGCTTTTCATCAAAGAGACGCCATTTTTTTTGTTTTTGTTAATAATATTCTTTGGGTTTACTTTAACTAAACGTATATGATTTTTGTCCTTTCTACATTTTTCTATATTTCGAAGGAAATAGTAAGTAAATATCATAGTCTAGAGAGAAAATATTTTGGAAATTAGAAATACATAAAACTGGAATAATAATGTCAGCGTCACCATCGACGAGCGTGATATCATTTATTAAAGAAGTGGAATGGGTAAACACGCTGTTATGATGATACAGGATACAAACGGACTCACAACAAGATGGCCTACGTACGAAGGAATTTCGAAACTTCAACTGCTTTTAAACAAACCAACTAACCAAAAATGAAATAAATAAAGTTGGTATATTTCGTATACGAAATTTAGTGTCCTGATTTATTTAATGATTTTAATAGTAAATAGTTCAAAATGATTTTTTTTTTTTGGAAATTTGTAACCGAACCATACCAGGAAATTGTATAAAATGATTAACAAACAGTCCTAATTTATATATAATTTTTTTTTATTTTCATTTAAAAATATCCTTGTTTTCGTTAATTCAGTAAACATTTATATCGCTATCACCAACATCACTAATATAACATATATATGTATTTTGGAAAAATATGTTTTGATGTGTGATGTTGTTGTACAAACACTTTTACTTGTTTGAAAATCCTTCAAAAGAATTTATATTGTATTTAACATGAACATTTTATTTACGTTAAATGTGAAAACACGCTCTCAAAAAGTGGTATATTATATTTCGTATTTACACAATTAAGATAAACAAACTGAAAATGTTTTATTTGCGCCTTGTCTTAACAGAAAGAAAAACTGGAAAATTCCTTTTCTGAAAAATTTATATTTATACAAAATTACTGAGAGTTTTTTGGTGTTTGTTTTTGTTGTAATACATATATATTTTTTTACAGATTATATTAAAATCATAAAAACAAAAATTTAATTAATTTAATAATTATAATTTTTTTTTTTTTTTTGCATTCTAATTATAAGATTTTCTTTATATACTTAAATACTAAAATAATTTTAAGGAAATGATTTTTTTTTCTATAGTATATTATACGAAATTCATAAACAAAAATTATAAAAGAAAATTTTAATGTTTTTTAAGACCAGTAAACTGGAATTAACGTTTATAATAATTATAAAATAATTTTCTTAATTACAGCATGTTGTTATGTCAAAAAGAAGGTGATTTTCACCAAAGAAAGTAAAACGGCTAAAAAAAACTATACTTCTCTAGAACTAAGCAATTATTATTACTTTGACATGAAAATATAATTTAAATTATCCAGGATGTCAATAAGTTAAAAATTATGCTTGAACTTATTTCATAGAAAAAATGACTGAGATAAACTAGAGTAGTCTAAACGTGTAAAGGCTCGGAGTTTATTAAATAGAACATTGTAAAAAATTTGAGGTATATTTACAAAATTCCAGATCATTTAAGATATTAATCAATAATGGTATTTAATATAAATTTGAAATTTTGATAAGAATTTGATTCTGTAAATAAATAGTACGAAATATAACAAAAATCCAGGAAACTAGAGGATTACGTTTCCCGGATTTTTTTTTGTTGCCATAAAAAATTAAGAAAATTATCCACATGTTGAAACATTAAATATAAAATAAAGAAAACTTTAATGAAACATTTCCACTCGGAAAGTGCATGCCATACGATGACTTTATGTTGCTCTTCATTAAAGTCAATTAGACAATTGCATAGAAATAAAAACGAAAATAATTATGTATTGCAGTATAAAATAATACGGTCAAGTAGTACAATAATCAAATGATTATTTTTTCTGAAATTTTATTTGCTTTAATCTGGTGATAGTCTCGCGGTTCACCGATGAAGAAATCTGCGCCATTGACTTTGAAGGTTTGGAATGTCAGACGAAAGTTGAAATGTACAGAACAGATGCAAGCAGACAAAGTCGCCGCCGTCATGACGTGGGTGATGTCCGAGACGTAGCAAAGTTCGTTCTATTTCAACTTTTAATACCATTGCCGTTTCGGAATGTCAAATTGACAAATAAAATTTAATTAACATACAATAAATTATTCACCTTAATTTGTTAAATATAATTAATATCAATTTCAATAAACAATATTTGTTATGATTTATGTTTATTGCGGCGAGTTGACGTTGGTTTAACACTTCAAACTGTCAACGCTGCAGACGGTGAGACTATTTGAAGCATTTATTTTTAATTATAAAATGTAAACATAATATTTTATAGATAGCCTAAATCCAGCCACAAAAATTAACATAGAAATAATGATTTTTATTAAGAATACGACATATATTTTAAATAAATATATTTTTTCCTGGTAAACTGGAACCTAAAACTATGTAAATTTTCTGGAGGATTTCCACCCTAAAGAACCACCTACTAGGAAATCTAAAAAATGGATGTGAAGATAAATTCATAACATTTTTGTTAAAGGATTAACAACAAATTATTAATTCTAATTAATAATAAAATAAATGAAAATGGTATTTTGTTTATATAAAGATGGCTAGCTAGTAAAGTTTGTGTGTGGTATCATTTCTCAGGTGAGCCTGTCCCCTTCTGATAAATATAAAATATAGAAAATGTTTACGAGCTTTAACTTAAGTTAATGATGTTGAACTTCAATTATCCTTAAAAAATTAATTGAATTGAATATTTATTAAATTATTTAATAAATATTAAATATTTTATTTATAGAAATTAAGAAATTATATTAGGAAAATATAAAGAAATTAAAATAATAATGATATGGATAAATGTGTTACATTGGTTTATGGTTCGGTTTGTATAGCAATTATTATAAAAATTCATCTTTATGCTGGATTAAAGTTACAAAATTAAACTATTATGTATATGAAAATAGTACTTTAATTCACAATGAAAAGTCAGCAGCATATTGCAATTGAATACTTAACTAAAGTTACCAATTATAATTTCTGTCAGCAGAGCTGATTTGGTACTCGCTGTAAATAAAACAATTCCATTGTGAATTGAAAACTTTTAAAACGGTCATTTTTGAGTTCAGTTGCATTTTCATTGATATCATTATGAATTCGGGATTAAAGTGATTTGATTTTGATTCGTTTTTAATTCGGTACAAAAATCCGATTTGCATCTATGATTATCACTTTAAAATATGTATACCTAAAAATATGCAATTGAAAATTCATTTTTAACAATTCTTTAATTCTTCCCTGTTGAATTAATAACCTACCATTAAATGTTGAAATTTAATGGTAGATAATTCAATTTAATTTCTAAGTTTTAAAGACATTTTTGTTATTAATATTTTACATATAATTTTCATATTAGTTTAATAAATTTTTGAATTTGTCCTGAATGCTAAAAATTTCAAATAATTTCTATTTCTACGTTTTTATTACACTTTTTTTCAAATCTACTTTCTCTATAAACCATTAAACTGTTTCGTAAATATAATTCACAATAATATATATAATTTTTTTTAACAACTTTTGTGATCTATATTTTTTTTTGTTCGAAAGTTTAATTTAGCAAAAAAGCATTTTGCGGGTGAGTTTTTTTTTGTAATAATTTATTTGTATTTTTCTTTATACCCTAAAAATCCTTTTGCCACCCCAATTTTTGTTCTTTATTTATATCACAACTGAACGCAACAGCAATATGACAAGAAAAATGTTGCCGAACTCTGTTTGTAATAATATTTTTTTTTTTTTTTCTGACAAATTTTTATACGTATTAATGGTAATGGTACTTCTATCTAGGATAAAGCTATACAATAAAAGATGAGGATTATAAAAGTAATTTTTGTGTAGTGTATTTCATAAAACGTTAAAATATGGGACATAAAAGAAATCCTTTTTTTTTGTTGTTGTTGTTATATTCGTATAGGATCTTTTTATTTACCCACTAAATTTATATATACCACCACTACAGCATAAGATATAGTTTATTTACCTTTGTCCTTTGGGTAACCTGGTAATAATTTTAATAGAACACAAAAAATATTAAAAATATATTTATTTTTTATTTTGTATTTTTGGTTTTTTTGTTTATTTTTTTTTTATGAAAAATGTTAAGGTAAAAGAAAAATCTTCGTTTTCTCACTCAAAAAAGGATACAACAAAAAAAAAAACAAACAAAACAAACAAATAAAAATAGAATTCAACAAACGAAAATCCTCTATATATTTCATAAAAACAATTGAAAAGGACGAGAATATTGCAAACAATTTAATGGGTATGCATTGCTTTGCAAATCGTAAGGATAAATTCTTAAAAAAAATATATAAAAAAAAACAGAATTTTAGTCCTAAATAATTTTTCCCTGACTATTTTATTAAAGTCCTTTGTAGAATATATATTTATATATATATTTTTTTTTGATATTTGTTATCCTTTTCATGTTTGAAACGTGAAAAAATTTACAAAAAATAAAAAAAAAAAAGGAACAAGATTTTTTCTTATTTTTTATTTTTTTTTGTTAGAATTTTCAATTTTTTTCTTGTTATTATTTTTTTATATTTTTTTTGGTATAAAAATGAAGCTATAAATCTTGAAAATTTATTGGACCATGTTTTTAATTTATATAACTATAAATAAAAATTATATATTTTTTTTTTGTAGATATAGCAAAAATAAAATGCTTTATAAAGCTTCAACTTATAAATGAAAAAAAGAGTAAATTTTTGGAATTTTTGTTGTTGCTGTATATTTCCATTAAATTTCAATTTAAATTTTATGTAATGTTCAAATAAATATTAATTAGTCGTTTCGGTTGTTGTGTAATAATATTTGATTTTAGATTGTTTCTGATTGTAAGCAAAAAATATCGTTTCCAAGAAATTTTAAAATTTATATGACTTTAAAAGGGTTGATGAAAAAAAAACACGTTGACGCACGATAATATTTTTGTGCATTTAAACCGAGCGACATAATACATTCTGGTAAGCTACTTTAATTAGTTACGGTCTTGTATTAAAGAAAATTTTGAAATAAAAAAATTATTTTAAAGAACATTCATCAAGAATTCGTACTGCATTAAATTCGGCATCACTAGTAACTAGTTGTAATTAATTTCTCTATAGAAAGTCATTTTTTGAGGAACCAGGAAAAGTAATCATGAAATAAAATTCCGGACTCCGTTTTATTGATATTATAAATTGTCAGTAAATGTTACATTCGAATTTCGTATTTGTATTGGAATTGTTTGTATATCAAATCAATTAGAAGCTCTATGATTTCATTTCTTAGTTTCGTTTATTATAATTATAAAACTAGACTATATTTCGGTAAGTTGGGATAATTTTTAAGGAATATTTAAAGACTTTAACATTTCTTCCAATTCAAATTTTACTAGAATTTTATTAATTTTTGTTATGATTACTAAATATTATCATTTTAAACAAACCCCTATAAATTTTTGTGTGACATTATGTTAATTATTGATAGTCTTTATATCGAATTATGGACTTCCTACGAATTTATTGTATCGATATTTTTATTGTTTATACTCATAATTTAATCCACTTAAATATTAAAAATTACCGAAAAATTGTTCTTTATAATATTTTTATTAATTAAACCTTTTATAATATACTAATATAAAAATTGCTATTTTTGTAGGTCATATTTAAAAAAATAAATATATTTAATATTAAAAACGAACAATATTTGTGAGAAAATTTATAGCATAATTAATCAAAAAAAAAATAATAAAAATATTAAAAAAAACATATTTAATTTGATTGTAATTGTAAATTTTATCGAGTACACTTAAATAAAATAAATAATTGCATAAATCTTGAAGCCATTTCACATAATATCAATCGGTTGCACAATATTTCAATCGATCTGTCAAAAAAATATGTGAAAGTAAAAACTGACAATTGTATGTATGTAACTAACTAATGACTTGCTTTTAAATTGAATTTTTAAATGTGAAAGGACTTTTAAATTGAACTTGTATAAATACTACTTCAAAAATATATGTACCTAAAAGTATGCAATCAAAAGATCATTATTGTAAAAAAAAGGAAAATGGGCGGAAGAACACGGAAGAAGTAAAACTTAAAAAAAGGATTGAATTATGTTTAATTGGGAAACTGTAGGGACATGTACGCTTTTACTATTAAGGGTCTAATAGCAAAGCCCCTAATATTGTTTTCAGATTCGTACCATGCTCATTAATGGCTTTCATTAGACTCCATCTAAAGAGCTTTTATACAAACTTTATGGCTCTTTTTATTCACCCAGGAGCCGACTGTCCAATTTTTAAGGAAGAGGAATCAATATTTCATGGGAAAGGCGCTGGGAAACCAATTGGGTATTTTTCATTAAAATATTTCAGAGGTTACAGGCGAGGTAGAATGCTTGGGGGTTTCTTTATTTGGGACGTTGTATGTAAATGAATTATTTCAGTTAAAGGAAAAATTATTCAGGAGCAAATACAGGAAATTATTCAGGAGCAAATATATTTCATACATTTTTTTTGCTTCGAATTACTACTACAAATATGAATAAGCGTATCAAAGTTTTTAGAAAGTTGACATTGGACGAAGATATACCTTACAATTTTTTGATCGTATCTCTTATTGATATTTTGTGCTTGTGGATTCAGAAAATATTCTAATGTGAGAGAAAATGAATAAAAAGAATGCAATTAGTAAGTACACAATTCAATGACACGGATTTGAATTAAAATTTTTCCGCACTAGTCGAAAAGTGGCTATAAAAATATTAAATTTCTTGATCTATTTTATTGTTTCATGATAATAATTCATACTTCCACCCATTCGAATTATGAAACTTATATACGGTGGTAAAAATAGTACAAAATTTCTTAGTATATAATCATGAGAGTATTTTTATAAAGAATGTTGGTGACATTTTTTAATATATTGACAATAATAGGAATCCTTATATTAAATCTAAAAATAGTGATATATGTAAAGAATTTACTTGCAAAAATTTATGTTTTAAGAAGGTATTATTAAAAATTTCGAATATAAAAATCTATAAATATATATATGTAATATGTATACATATATAGTTAAATAGTATATAAATTTTTATGATAAACCACATTCTTTTACTTTATTATGATATTCAGAAAAATTGTGGAATTTCATAAGTCCTTTTTCTAGCCTTAGGGAAACAACAAAAAAAGTTGTTTATATTTATGTATACATGATTCCAAACATTATTTATAAATATTTTTTTTTTGTAAGACTTCGTCTTAAAGTTTGTACTACAAGCTTGTAAGTAAATATCAAACTTTACAAAACTTGAATTTTGAAATTTTATACATATAAATAATATATATAGTTTTACTTTTCATATTACTCAACATTTACTGACGTTTATTTATAAATAATAATATAATTTTAGTACGTATTTACAAAACTATGAAGCCAAAAAATATGTAAAAATTGTAGATTCATTTCATTATTATTAACAAAAAAAAAAAAAGAAAATTAATATAAAACTTTTGCATTGCATTTGAACTTTTGTATACCTCAAATATTATTTTTTTTTGAATCTACAATTTTGTCTTATGTTCATTTTTCTTGTCTGTTTCAATTTTTTTTTGCTGTGAATTTAGAAAATTTGTTATTTTAACAACAGAATACAATAATGTGGCATAATGTCAAGGGCTTCATCATACCATTAAAACTTTATCGTATTTTTGTGGAAAATTTACAGGAAAATATTTTGTTTTGTTTTTTTTACAATATTGAAAGTTTATTTTTCATATTTTAACAGATATACAGCGTGTGTTATATTGCATACAGTTATGCTATGATGAAATTAATAAAAATCTTAAATTTTTCATAAAAATAAAATAAACATTTTCTTAAACTGGATAATTAAAAATCTTTAAATTAAGTAAACTTTAGTAAATAATAAAAATTTGATGGATTGGTAAAGATGAATTTGAAAGTAAATTATAGTCATTAGCCAGACAATAATGCTATCATAAGGAATTAACTAATTTATATGTTTTCTGCGATTAATTCTAAGAAATGGTTTGTTTTAATTCCGATAATTGAATCCTCGCCAAGGGACGAAGGAAGGTAGAATCTAAACACTGCCAAAGAATGTACAAACAAAATTCAAATACATTTCGTTTGCACACATTTTAAATATGAAATATTACGATATTTTGAAAATATAATGAGTTCAATGTTCAATTGACAACTGAATATTGTTTGATAACGACTTCATCTTGTTACACCCTTATTGCACTGTGAAATTAATTGACTATATTAAGTTATATCTTGACCAATATCGGGAGCACACTCTAGTTATGTATTTAATTAAAATACATAAATAATTTAACAATCGGAACGATTTGCTTGTAAAGATCACAAAATTGCCTTCACTGTGGTTTAGATAAGTAACTTTTTTTAAAAAAATAGTAGAACATAACGAGTATATGATAAAACAGTTTTATGTCTTGAGCAAGTTTGTGACTGATTGATAGCTGAGTTTCTGTAATAAAAACATTTTCTAAATTGAATTCATAGAAAATCTACATATTAATAAAAAAATATAAAGTTAAAAGAAGTGACTCTATCTAAAATATAGTTCAGAACTAAAGAATCATAAAATATCTTAAAGTTTAAAATAAATATTTCTATATATACAAAGAATAATTCTAAAAATATTTTGTATTCGTATGCAAAATATTGCTCCTAAGTTTATGCAACGAAAACAAATATTATTGTACAGAAAATAATAAATTCTGTCTTGTGACTTTAAAAACCAATTAATTAAAATTATTTATATAATTTTCCTTTAAAGTTTCCATTCTATTTGCATAAGTTTCGATATATTTTCATCAATAAAAAAATTATTCTTTTAATGAAAAAATGAAAAACATAATTAATTTTCATTGTTTTTCAATGTTTAAAGCAAGTTCCGATAATATTTAATAATAAAATCAAAAATATCAATAAATTTTAAGTTTATATTAATATTGAAAAAAAAAAATAATTTATTAATAAAATCTAATTTTTAAAAGATAAATTTTATAATATAAAATTTTTAATATTAACTTTCTTCACTATCAAAATTTATAGTCTACTAAATTGTTTCAGGACTCAAAGCAATTATTATAAAAATTTAATTTATTAGCTTAAATTTCGTAATTTTATTAATTTTAAATATCAATACAAATAAATTTAAATTAAGGACCGCTTAACGTTACGATTTGTTATTTTATCGATAACGTTATAAATGAAACATTACATTTCGATTATATTCGTAAAATATTCTAAAGATAAGTCATTTGACGATACGTTATTTTGTAATGTTGACAAATTCGTCGTTTGTCGGTTTTTCTAATGTCTATTTGAAAGCATGTTTAATATAAAGTGAGCTCAAACGTGGATAAAACGACGTTTTGGTTTAATTTTTTCATAAATTAGGATTTTGATTTCTTTTAGGATCGAAATTTCCTTTGACTAAATAATTTACATTAAATGTAATAAAATTAGGGTGAAGTGATTATCAAATATGACATTCAGAATGCTACTTAACAAGTGCAAAGCAAAAAAAAAAAAAAAAATAAGAAGTAGGAAAATAATCTACAATATTCAGAAAAGTTGTACAAGTTACGTAAAATGTGAACTGCATTCTTATTATAACGTTATCGAGTATTCAATGTTATATGATTCAGGTTCCTGTCAAAAAGTAAAAAGCATATTTTAAAACAAAATTAATTATAAAGTTTTTTTTTTATGGAGATTTATTACGTCTTGACTAAAGAAAGTTTGTTGTTAATTTACTTTTGGGACAACTTATTCGTGAAATATTTCTTACAAATTTATATCAACAATTTCCGTATATAAAATTTACAAAGTCCTTGACAAACTAACAATGAATAAAGAATTTCATATGTTATTTTAAAAGTTTATTATTACATATATTTATATGTTTCAGATATTTATATGTTTCAGAATATGACAAACATGAAATTATTTTTTTATTTATTCTATTGTAAAAAGTAGCTAAGATTTTGAAAAATTTATGAAAACTTCCAAGAGAAAGCAATTAATTATCAAAATATACTTAGAAGACAATAAAAATAATAATGTTTAAAGGAATTTGAACTGAGTATTTCACAAAACGAAGCATATAAATTAATATTACCAACATAATTTCAAATTACATAAAATAGATATCGTAGAAAATTCCACAGGTTTTGTTACTTAAAAATAAAATTATTTGTAATATAGAATATGAATTAAGATTTTCTGTTTGACATTTTAATTTGCTAAAAGTTTAAATTGTATTATCATATTTTCTGACATATTTGGAAAGAATTTCATTACTTTTGTCCGCCTTTTAACGCTAATTCTCCGGATCAAAAAGATTACAGGAATTCCAAACCAATGCTATTGAAAAGTTAATAGTATCTATATGAAAACTAAAAATATTTGGTACTTCTTAGATTCAGAATAATATAATTTTGTTTTGCTACTGAAGTACGTCTTCAAAATGATTATTGTGTGTATAATTAAACCATTTTTCATCCGAAATAAACATTTCTCGGCTTGTGAGGAGACTTACATTAATTAAAATACCAAACTCAAATCTTCATTGTTCGAATTTAATTATTCGAAATTTAAATTTAATCAAGATATGAATTGACAATTTGTCAAGATTGAATTATTATATTGAACCGTTCTATCAAAATTTTGAATATCGTTTATTTTGGACTTTATATTTTATCCAGCCAAGACTATATTCCAATAATAATCAGTGTTAAATCTGTGGTATGAAACCTTTTTATAATGCTGTTTACCAGACAATGTGATTTTCATATTTGATAGAACATACATTTTTAATTACTTATATTTCCTCCTATCAAAATTAACTTTTATCTATTCATCTTCATTATTTATTCTATCTTTTGTTTGTTATTTGTCATATATTTAAACAATTTCATCATCTTCCTTAGCCTAAACTAAAACCTTTAATGTCAAATATTTCAGGTCAAAATATTAGATATAATATAATGATAATAATTGTCATCCTTACAAAAGGACACATGGAAATTATTATATATTATTAAAATTTACTTTATTTCTGATTGTATCTTTCTATAGTATAATTTAAGAAAACTTGCTGCAAGTGTAATTTCCATGATATTTTCTCTAGCGCTGACAAATATAATGGTAAAATAATAAAAATCAGTGTACTAGGAATAATATTAAATATTGTTTAATGTATTCATTTGCTATAGTATAAAAGCCATCAGGACAAGTATTGAAAGATTCACAATGATTAATTCTTTTCATCATTTCGGATTATATAAAATATGCTCAGTCTTTATTTGGCCATGATTCTTTATAAATATTTAAACTTCCAGACATTAAAAATATTTAATGATAATTTAATTTTTAATGTTATTAAATCAGAAAACATTAATTTTTTCAATTTTATTTACTACTATAAATTTTATGATTTTAATTTACCACAAATATAAACATATTAAATATAGATTTCTATAATAAAATATTATTGTTCAAGTTCAAATAAGAAAATTTTCCGATTTTCTATTTTTTTTCTTATTTTTTGGGATATAAAGTTTTTTTGATATATAAAAATTAATTTGTGTTTTAACTACTTTAGAAATAAATCGAATTTTTTCACAAAACTTAATCAACACAAGAAAAAAAAAAATCGAAATCCCGAATTGAAAAAATAAAAAAATCATAAAATATATTTAAAAACTTTTTGGAAATAAAATGAAAACTTAATTTTAATTTAAACTTTTTGGAAAAAAAAGAAAATGAATTATTTTCAGATATTTCTTTTCACATAACTCTTTTTTTCCAATGTTGTTACACCACTCCAAACACTTAAGAGCGAACATGCAGCAAAATATTGCTGATAAAGTTTTTCATTGCCGCTAGCCGTGTATTAACTAAAGTAACATTTGTAATCTTTTAGAAAAAAAAAGTTTTTATTTTATTGAATTTTGTCTTCTTAAATAACATAGAAATAAAAAAAAAATTATATAATATGCTGTGGAAGCCGGCCCAGCATATCAATTTAATTTTTTTATATTGAGCATTTGTTTTTTTTATTTATGTAATATAATCAAAAAGGAAAAATTATCGTTAATATAATTTATACGTATATGTATTGATGTATAGTTAAAAAAAAATTATTCCCAAGGACATTGGTCTTAAAAAGTTTACAGCTTTCATCTCTAATCAAAAGTTTTTTTTTTTGTTGAACGGACCAAACGTAATAAAAAACACTTAACTAAAAACAAGAAGAAAATATAGTTTGGAAAAAATAAAAAGATAAGTCAATTTCATACTAAATTTAATCATTTAATTTAGATTGATTGATAGAAGATCTTTGTGTGTCGGTCAGTCCATTCAAAGTATTCAACTCTAATAAAAACTTTTATCATGGACTCCCTAAAGAGTTTTTATGATAATTATTTACATAAATTCATTTTTATTGCAGCTACAAATTAAAAACATAAATTTTTAATGATCTTACTAATCTTGTTAACCTAATTATTATTACAGCCAGAAAATATATCATACAATCAAAAATTGCTGTTTTTCCGGAGATTCGTCATAAATTGAAAATATCGGTTCTAAATAATATGTAAATGTTAAGTGTCAATCTGGTGAAAACACTGCTTACATAAAAGAACCTTGAACGGCAAGTGTATAACCAAGATAATAAATTGGTGGTGGTGGCAACTTTATCTCAGAAAGTAATTCTATCTTAGAAAACCTAAAAATGATGAAATTATGATTACAGAACAAAAAATCTTTGATACGAAATTATTAACTGAAAAATAGTATCGTTAAATAGAGGCAAATCGAAAAATATTTTAAAAGATGTAAAAGTCCACATTTGATTAAAATGAACCAGTGCTGATAATATAATAAAAATATTTACATCCAATATGACGAATTTTTAATTTAATTACAAGTTCAAATCATAATATTCCATATGTCCTTGTTCGTCAAAGATTTAACAGTTAATAGACAATTTGCGAAATCCTTCAATCAATACAAACTCTTTCATACACGAAGTGTAAGATATAACTTTCTACTAAATGTTGTTGCTGAATATTGATATTGAATATAAAAAAGAAACAAGTTTCATACAAAATGTTATTAATTTCTTATCTGTGATCTATAAACATTTTTATGGAGGAAATCAATTTGTCTTTAGTTAAACTAAAAATATAAAAGAAAAACTTATTTTCTCACAAACAAATTACAAAAAGTTGCTTCTGAGCAAAAACGAAAATGATATAGCTAATACAGTTTTTCGATAAGGAAACTTTTGGTAAAAAAATATATTATGTATAAGTATCAGAAATAAGTTTTTGTGGATTTTAAAAACACATTTAATCAATTTAAAAATATCTTATTGATTGATAGATAGCAAGCAATGATAATAAGAAAATGAATATATGAGCTACTGAAGAATCTTGAACGTTGCATATAATAGATAAATTGAAAACACTAGCTTTAACTATAGCAAGCAGAGTTGTTAAGTAATGCATTAGCGAAGCATTACCAAACATTACCAAACAATTCAAGTTGAATTAATTTACTGCATTACTTGTAATGGCGTATTTAAATATTTTCATTACTCATTATAGTACTGATAATAAAGTATTGCATTACCTAAATTCACATTTTTATGGTACTTTTATTTTTTTGAAGTTTTTTTCAGTCAACATACGAATTCTGTAATTGTGCTATTATTTTGCACACCACTGCAAATATTAAATATAAATACCATAACATTATTAATTTTATACATTTTACTTCAAAATAATTCCCAGTTCTTCAAAGTAATGTACGATACTTAATTGAAGCATCAAATACTTCAAAGTGCTTCACAATACAAAATACAAATGTGAAGTATTTGTATACAGTAAAGTAATTCAAAAATTTCATTACTTTTGATATAATGCATTACTCCATTACCAGTACTGTAATGAATAATTAAAACATTTAAGTACAGAATTACTTTTTAGAAAATGATACAGTATATTTCAGCATTACTCGGTAATAATAATGCATTACTTTTTTAATGCATTATTTAACAACTCTGCTAGCAAGTAATAATATATTGAAAATTATTTAGTCATTTATTCATAACTCCCCAGTCACATACCCAGTAGGCTTATATTTATCAAATTGTAAAAGGAATTGATAGAAAAATGGATAACACACAAGATTCTGATGGTTTCTTGACTAAAAAACAAAAGATCATTTTAATTATGGATAAGGAAACTGTCATAATTTATACTGGAATTATCACAGTGTACAGTAGATTAAGAAAACAATATGTTACAATAATTACAAATTAAATCTAAAGAGTAATAGTAGAGGAATCATTAAAATACCTCATCTGCAAAGAAATTAATAAACCTACCAGACATGAATAAAGCTTCTTAATACTATTTTTATTCCATATTGAATTTTTGAAAACTCTTGCGAGTTTTTATTTTACAAGAAATATCTATGATAAATTAAGAATATAAATATTCATTTTCCCTAAGGTACTCTAAGGTCTCTTAGAGAGTAATGATCCATGTTATTAGGATGTAGGCATGTAGGAAAAAATAGGTTGCTGTATTAAAGGTAATTTATAACAAATTTTTATAAATAATTTTAATGTTACCCCAGAAATTTTATTGCTTAAATATTTCTTGACTGTTTTTATTACTTTTGAGATTAAATTTACTTTGGTGATTATTTTAATAGTGTCCTTATAATATTCAATTGAAACGATCATGTAATCCTGTATATGATAATCAATAATTTCTAAATTACATAATCAAAATTGGAAGCTGTAGATTAGTATAGTCAGTCTTATCAGATAAAACTATTTTTCAAAATTAATTTCCATCTTAAATTGTCAAATTAATAATTAGAGTATAATTATAATAAAAACATTTAAAAATTATTTAAAATATTTATTAATTATTCAAGAATATCAGTTATAAAAATCTTCTATCTTAGATTTTTTAATATGAACTTGTGAAAATTAATTAATTTATTATGGGAAATTTTTTTTTTAGGATTTTAAAAATATTTTAAATTCCATAACAACAATGATAAATTAATATTTGCGTAAAATATGTAAACAATTTTTTTTTTGTTTCATTATTCTTTCCATATCCAAAATTATATCAATCAATCAATCTTGATAATAAATAAAAATTAAATTCTATTACAATTTTCAATTATTTATATACTCTTTATATATAACCCGTATAAGAAAAATTAAAATCATTTGAAAATTCCAATTAATTATTTTTCTTCAATTCACAAGGAATTTTTTTTTTTTATATATATAAAACCTTGTTTATCCTTTTACGTAAAATTTAAAAATTTCCATAATTAATCAACCTAACTTAATTCATTTCTTAAAATAATATTGATTATTTTATTATGTATACAGGTTGTACCTGGAAATACGCCTACAGTGGTGTTCTCGGTAGTACTAACATTTGGGCTAACTTTTGAGCTAACGCCCTATATCCGAATTAATCTCAGAGTTGTTAATTGAATTATTTATTCAGAGTGAACTTTTTTTTTAAAAAAAATTTATCAATTCTTTTTTTTCATAATCTCTAATTTGTCAGCTTTTAGGTTGTATAGAAATATGCAATTTGCAACCTAGAAGGTTAGAAAGTTGAGATTTAGAAAAAAAAAAAAATCAAAATCAAATTATTGGATAAAAATTAAATTATTAGAAATTTCGCCTTATCGTCCTATTTCACATAAAAACTCAGATGCAATTACCTAATTTTGATACATCTCAAAAATGCGTTTTAATTGCAAGCCGTTGTTGCAAAATCAATTAGGTATTTAAATAATTCTCTTTTATATGGTTAATGCAAAAATGGTTCAAGCTATCATTGTGCCCTCACAATTTTTTACCCATAATACTAAATCAAACCCACGTAATACCGCTAGACATATATTTTAGAATCACCCTGTAAACAATTTCTTATATTTATATACATTATTTTTCCGGTGTAAATTTTCATTCTCTTATGTTTTTTTTTCTTGGTTGTTGTTTGGTTATTGCTGTTAAAAACTTCCTTATTTATTAAAAATTCAGATACTTTATCTAAACTTTTTTATTTTGTTTACTAGAAAAAGATATAAATATAAACAACAACAATACAAAAAAAAAAATTGTGTAACACCAACCCAGAGTAACGCCAAATTAAAGCCCTTAAAACAAGAAAATACATTCCCAAACTTCCTTTTAGTTAACAATTATATAGAAGAGAAGGAAATAACATATTGTTTATTTTTAATTTTGCGTATCCTTTAAAGTTTTCAAAGAAAATTAATTGTTTTGGTTTACTAAATAAGGAGAAGAAGTAGATCATTGGTTATATCTAGATTATTGGTATACTTTATATTTAAGTATAATCGCTATACCTAAGCAGATAAAGCGATATACTTTCCATCAACAAAAAAACACTAATTCCATTTCGATCTGTTTATTTTAAAAAAACAAAAATAAAAAAACGGAAAAAGGATTTGATAAGAAAAGTTTACAAACTTATTAAAATTTTGTTTACAAACTTATTGTTATTTGTTTGGCTTTAAAATGAATTGTAACAAAATCGTGATCCAAAAATTTTATATTTAATAAATTTATTCTGTCAGTTTGTTCTTACCAATGTAAGATCATATTGGATTTTCCGATCATATTGGATTTTCGTAAAACTATAAAAATTAAATTATCTAGCATGATTAGAACTTTACGAATTGAGCAATTTCTTAGATCTGGCTAAGTTTTCTGTAAAAAAAAAATTAAAATATAATTCTAAATTATCATTGAGCGACTCCGACTCCAAATACGGTTTTGACTTGTGTTCTGTATAGCGATTATAACTATAATTTGGATTTGTACTGTATATAGTTAATTCCAATGGAACGTAAAAGTTTCGTCCTTGTGGAAAACAAGTTGAAAAACTATACACATATACCAAAAATAATATTCACGCTATTCGGAACTGATCTTAATGAACATGATGAAATTATATTGTAAACAAATTTTTACTAGCAGAAAATTTGCATCCAAAAAAAAATCCATATGTAAATTGAAAATTGTAATGGAAAAATTAAATTTATATATTCAAATCCATATGCTAACCAAAAATTTGTATTGTTGCCTTTCTACAATTTCAAGAAATTCCTCTTTTTTTAAGACCAATCATCCTGAAAGTTTAGTTCCTTTCATCATTTAGGTATTGTTTTGAATTAACTCTTCTTCATTGATATTGTGTATATCCTGAAGCAGTCTTTTTAATATTATAATACCATTTATATATTTATAAATATCTACAACACTACAACCATCGGTAACTAATTGGTTTCTGTTTTTCATTTGTACATTTTTTTATTGTGTATCAACTTAAATAATATTGTTCTTTATAATATAACCAAAAACAATCTAATGTGGTTAACTATATTAGAGATAAAATATTTTCAAATTCGATATAAAACTTTTTTTATTTTTTATTTTGTTTTGAACCTTCCGGGAAGCCAACACTAAAAGTCATTTTCAATTTATAGGTCCAATTTACAGTAAAAATTTGAAAATGGAAATTTATTTATTCAGGTATTTTTCTTTTTTGTATTTTAACATTAGTAAAGATAAATATATTTTTATTTTTTCTGTGGTTTAATATTTAAAAATAAATAAAAATATAATTTTCCAGTTGTATAATACGTTTAAGACACGTGAGTACGCGGGGGAATATATGACTTTATAATATAATTTTCTATTTTCATTTTGGAAAATTAGATTTATTTTTAAAATACAAGAAATCAAGAAATATATGTTTTTATACACTTACCGCCTTCATCGGTCATAACTAGAACTGTTGTTTGTGGTCCTAATCCTTCCGGATTAAATACTTGTACAGAAACTAAATATTGTGTGTATGTTGCTAATTTATGAATTTCATGATTCTGGAAAAAAAAAAATATAAACAATTTTTATATAAATTTAAATTAGAAAATTGTATAAAAGTTTTTATATTTAATTAAAGTTTAACTTAAATTTTGAAAGAATTTCATTTTATAATTAATTAAATTAGTTTTCCATAAAAAATGTAGGAAAATTATCTGGATTTTATGATAGGAAAAATACTTAACAATTTTTATAAATTATTTCGGTGGCAATTTTTTGTATTTTATTATGTTGGGTGCAAAAGTTTACTTAAATATTAAAGAGACGATTTCGAGTAATAATTTCAGTAGACTGTGATTGTGGAATTTAATCCTTGCGGGAATAATTTTTCACTCGGAAATAAGTGTAAATATTTTTCATCAATTATCATGTGCATTGCTTGTGTTTTGCTTGCGGTCATAATATGTTTATAGAAATGGATGGATTTGGCTGATACTGCAATCTTACCGTATTTTTTAGTATGTGAACTATAAGGCGAACGTTTCAGTATGTACCACAAAATTAACAATTAGCATTCTTAACAATTGGAAGTCATTTTAAAAAGGAAACAACATTTGTGAAAAGTGAAAGAAATTCTCATCAAAATATTGAATTATTTCACACTCTAATGGGATATAAAACTTAAGATCGACATGAACTTATCATGTGGACATATTTTGTCGTTCATCATGTTTAATATTTGTACTAGATTAGATTAGATTTGATTTAGTGGAACAAAAATATCTACAAATCCATCGCAGCTAAAAGGCCTAGTCTAGGGAGCTAGGCAAACGCTAGTTTCTTTAAAGACTAGAACATTCGTTTGGGGCCTGCATGCAATATCCTTGGGTTTTAAAAACCATTTTCCGAATAGTCGGTTTCTAGATGTGGCAAGAAAAATATCTGGCATAGAATATCTTCAGCAGTCTCCCCCATTCTCGTTCGTAATCGATGACTGTGACCTATTTATTTTATTAAAGTGATAGTTCAGGCGACAGTGTCCCGAGAGAAAGTTTGTTAGTAGGCGCACTTGGTTCATTGATAGTTTAAGTAGAGGGTAAGAATTTCTTGGCTTGTCTGCAGTTTAGGGTTGCATGCCAGAGCCTATTTCTTGCTCTGATTAGGCAATTGGATAATTTACTCGAACTAATTGGTATAGCCACAAAAATATGTTTGTATTAAATATATATAGGTAAAAAATTGATTTTTTGTTAAATAATTCTAAATTTAAAAGTCTTTTTCTGTATACAAATTATTTTTACCAATTTATTCGCACAATTATTTCAACATCTGGGCTATTATTATAAAGACTACACTGAAAATGAAATTATTTTCGTACAAGCACAATACAGGAAAATTGGAAAATTTTAGCAAAAAACTAATTACTAAATAAATATATTCGGTGTTAATAAAATATGAATTAACATCAGAAGATTTTTAACAAGGATACACAATTTAAAATTATCAAATAAAAAAATTGGCATAGTTGTTAATATTTGTATTTAATATTAGTTTTATTAGTCTAAACTAAATGAAAGAAAAATTATAGAAATTTTTTATAAAACAAATTTACATAGAAAATAAATGTCATTAAAAATCCATAATAATTTAAGAAAAAAAAAGAAATTATGTTGGGTAGGGTTGGCACCTTTATAGATGATTATCGATTTTTAATGTCATGCTGATGCATTGCTGGATATTATTTAATAATATTAAATACAGTAAATATTTTGAAAATTGATTGTTCTGGTGTCCTTTGTAATTTTGAAAAATATTACTTAAAATAATATTCATACAACATTTAACAAGCAATTGGAAGCTATTGAAATGGTCTCAATTAAAATTCTTTCATATAATTTTGTTAATAATTACATTATAATGTAAATATGAAAAATTGCATTAATTTAATTGATATTAAATTAATTTAATAATATAAAATTGAGTTATGCTTTTATTATTTACGTCAAATATTTTACATTATTTTTTTCTGTCATAATATTCAATTAGTAGAGCACAGCCTCTGGAATATATACAATAACTATATATTATTTAATCATTGAATCATATCTTCTATTGGAATGTTTATTTACTAGAAACGAAATTGTAAACGAATTAACTTGAAACGTATTAGCTTGAATCGAACTTTAACTTTTTTATGGAATTTATAAAAACCAGGGAATAAGAAAACAAATTGAAATCTAGATCTCTACCATTATAAAAAGACTTTTAATGAAATACGAATATCAAAACCAAACTACGTACAGTAATTAAGTAGTTTAGTATTTTACAGGATAATTTGCTGATTAAAATATCATCTGAAAAAAAGCTCGGAAATACTGTAGATTCTGTTCAGACTGAAACAGGCTGTTATTCTTATAGATACCCTTCAAGAGGCAAGTTCACAATCGGAAGGAAAATTTGCAATTCTAGTAAAGGTTTGTTATTAATCGATTAACAAGGTATAAACTAGAAAACTTTTAGGTTTACGGTGTGTAGTGGCTGATTTGCATCTATTGTATATACCAGTTTCAATCGATATTGGCAATGGTAATAACCAGAGCGTTGGTGCCTGTAGTGGTAGTCAACTCCAGACCGAGGCATGGATGTAACTCTAAGTTAACTAAGGTTTACCAGTAATAATTTTGCAATATTTAATTGCGATTTTAAGACTGGAAAATTCAGTTGAGACTGTTAGCTGACAACAAATATTTCACTATTAAAAGCCATTAATAGGTCCAAATGAGAATTAAAATTTCATGATACTTCTATCATTGATAGAGGAAGCCAAGTTTATTATCTCGCATAATTGCAAAGGAAAAATATACAATACAGTGATGGTAGTCTGAATATTAAGAATCAATTAAAAATTTGCAAATGTATACAAAAAATTATTTATCTATTTATATTATAATACTAAGCTCTTTTTCGGGGTCATAAAAGCTTTCGTATTAATACAATTCAGTTTTATAAATTAGCTCTACACAGAAGAACCATAATAACATTTTAAATATAATGTGTAAAATGAATGGAATTTTTGATTTAAATATCAAATTAATTGGGTGTCATGCCAAAAATTGAATAAAATTTATAATAATTTAATTTTTTAAATATACTGTGATATTAATATTAAATATTTATGAAAATTTAATTATTAAATTGTTAATTCTTCAATTATATAAAATATTTGGAACATTTAAATAAAAAGTATAAACAAAAAATTTA
Source organism: Rhamphomyia laevipes (assembly GCA_963920725.1). Classification (NCBI taxonomy): domain Eukaryota; kingdom Metazoa; phylum Arthropoda; class Insecta; order Diptera; family Empididae; genus Rhamphomyia; species Rhamphomyia laevipes. Next base: position 41,647,050 of record OY987257.1, on the reverse strand, counting down.
AGCTAGAAAAATTCTGTATCATTAAAAATATTTTCATATTTTTAAATTAATTTTCATCATATAATAATAAATTTTGATACTTCTAAGCTTCCAACTGTTGTAATATAACTTTAAAATTTAGTATCATAACTTTTACATTATGGTTTGGTTGTTTGGTTTGTAAGGAGGAGGAACCGAAAACGGCTCGTATTGGAGCCGCATAAAGGTCTGTTGTACACTACAAGTTGATGCAACAATCTTACAGCACATAAACCCATCCCACCTCCTTAATGAATTCAATCAGGTTGGCAGGATGTGGTCCAAGGATATCTCTTCTTCTGCAGATTGGCCGACCACAGTGGTCCTAACCGTGCATCATGTTTCCACAAGATGATGTGTCTCGTGTGTTTACGCAACCGTTCAGCTAAATTTATCTAAGATTGTTCGTTTGTTTTACCCATTTTTTATAGAAGATGATTTTTATGTTTGCAAAGGGATAGCCTGTCAGATAGTTAGCTTTATGTTTTTAGCTTCAGGAAGTTAAAAAAGTTGATTTTTAAAATTTAAAATTTTACATTTTCATCTTGCAGAAAAAAGTGATAACAATAATTACCAGAATCAGGTTTTACATAAACCAATGAAAAACATAATATTAAAATAGTTTCTTGCAATATGCTTTTGTAGCTTGTAAATGTAACTGCGCTATAAAATTATAATAATAATATAAATATGTAATGGTTTTTTTTATTTAATAATTTCGTTACATAAGATTTGAGAATATTTTTACATTTTATCTTAAATACTAAATATTTCTGGGATCCTTTGTACATTTAAACTTGGTGGTCTATTTAAAACCATTTTAAACATTAGAGCTCTAGTTTTATGGTTTAAAATAATAGCATCAGTTATAGTCTATATTAAAAAATTTATAATTTTTCACGAATTTATTAATAATTATTAAAACTTTTCTCACAAAATTTCATTTTCCTTACATTTTTCCGAATAATTTAATTGATATTGGGATTCATATCTTTTGATTTTAGACCTGTAGCTAATTTACTATTATACTTTAATTTAAATTTTAACTAAATTCTAATTTAATCTATTTATTTTTGTTATTCTGTTAAATGGAATGACTTGAATACTAAATGTTTATTATCGTAAACACAAATGAAAATTAACAATTAATATTAATATTCAAAGATATTTTTTTTAAAAATCTGTCTACTTAAACTACTACCGATCTAAAGGATATATCCTTATTACCTAAAATTATATGTAAAGATGTAACAATGTATATACTATAGAATCTAATTGTGGGTTATTATTTTATGAAAACATTTTTGTAGGTACAATATCAAATTTTGATTTTTTTTTTTTATTAAATTTATTTATATTCCTTTGACGTCGATCTATTTACAAATAACAAACATAATATTCATGTAATATATAAAATATTTAAATATATATATACATATACAATATTAACATATATTTGAAATGTCCTTTTATATTATATATTTTGAAAATAACATTTTATTATATGAAAATCCTTGGCATTTTACCAAAGGCATTTGGTCGACCCATAAGAAATTTTCAACAAATATTACAAAAATATGTAATATATTTATGTATAACGAAATATACTAGTAAAAATCTTCACAAAAGGATATACATATATATATATATATGTATATATATAATTTAAAATATAAAAATCATAATAATAATAATAAAAATGAAAAGGACTTAGTTTTCATAGTCATTGGGATCCAATTAATAGACATTTTTCTATGTATATTTTTATGTACTTATAGGTAGGTGTGTGCATAGAATATTTTAAAAAGGATATTATTTGACACACAAAAGATTTTTTTTTTATTTTTATGTTTAAAGGATATTAGAATATTTATTTTTAAAGAGGGGTAAAAAACAAAAAAAAAACTAAGGTAAATTGTTATGAATTAAATGTAAGGATAGTTAAATCTCATTTTATTTGAGAGATTTTCATTAATATTTTATACCAATTAAAACTAGTTACTATATAATTTATTTAGTAATTAGAATTATAAATTTGTAGTAACATTTTATAAATTAGTAAAGATTATAAAGATTTGAGTGAAAAAAAAAAATGTATGGAAAATTTCAGTTTAGTTTTATATGAAATTTTGCATAATTTAAATGACACTTGTTGAATTTAATTAAAGTTTTTCAAATTACGCATATTTTTTATAGAAATTTTTCTATTTAAATTTATATTTAAATATCGTTCAAAATTTTACTATAAAAATATGAATTGTAAATAATTTTTAATCAAAATTTATTTCCTTATTTCCAATAAATTATTATATTTTCCGGAAAATGTAATGAAACAATGAAACATAAGATTTTCTTTAAATTTCATTTCTTTTTTTTTTTTAAATTGTGTTATCGAAATTATTACATATATTTATATTTACATGAAAAAAGAAATCAATGTTATTTTCCTCATTATAATTACTAGGCTCAATATTTCTATAAATTTTTGATATTTATTTCAATAATATTAAATTCGAAGCAAGCATTATATTATAATATGAATTTATAATTGGAAATTCAATAAATATAAATTTCCAATTAAAAAATTTTAATAGTCATATTATTATTAAAATTTTAATAAGCTAATTAAGCTATCAAAGGTTTATTTTGAATATATAATATTTAAAGTATTACTATAACAGTTTGTATGGAATAACTATGATGTATTGTAATCGAAATACTTATCAAAAAACTGATTTTTCTCAAATCAAAATTACCAGTTTTCAGCCGAGCATAAATATTATTTTTTTTTTCAGTCCTAGTTGTTGGAAAGCCAAAAATTTGTATTTATTAGAAAGATAATTTCTTTCTGCATCGTTTCAAATTTAAATTTTACTTATTAATTAACGAATTAATTAGTTATAATTAAAAAACTAAGTTAGAATAAATAAATTTAGTTACAACATCGTATTTATAAATTATCAAGCTAACATATTATAAACTGTGTTCTAACTTGACTTAGAATACTTGGTAATTTTAATCAGATTAATTTTGACAATATAAATATGATATCGTGCATCATTTCCAACTCAAGATAGAATACGTCAAAATTTAGTTAACTACTCTAACTGAAGATAATGTATTTATTTGCTCAATATTAATCAATATTAGGTCAAACATGAAATATTTGAGTTAGAATTGAGAATACTTAAACATAAAATCAAATAATTCCTAGATGTTGTAACTTGATTTGTAATGCAATGGTAAGCTTTAGAAATTATTAAGCAAAAATAGAATATTTGGCGCTTTTCAGCCATGATTTCAAACAGATTTCTAAGACCGAATATGCGCCTCATGAAGCATTCAAAAATACCACAGATTCCTAATATTAAAATTTGACTTTAAATAGTATATGAACCGGCGACATCGATATATTTGTCATTTCCTCTATTTGCAAAATAATATAATTTTGATCACGTTTTATAACATTTGGTTAACAGATTTTGGTTATGTCCACATTAAAATTTAGAGATCGGTAATTTTAGTTCCTATCAAAACTTACGAATTATATTAAATACATTCTTGATGTCTTTTAGAGATCTGAAATTTTATACACTATGTAAATATTTAAAGCTTTTTTATAACAAACTACGAGTTTTAGACTAACCCTAGTTAGATTAACCCTTTTAAATAATTGTATATTATTATTATATGTTTATATATTTATTTTACAATTACATTAATTATACAAGTAAAACCTAACTAAATTAATCTTACACCATTATTTTTATTCAAATTTTACTTGATCATTTCCAAATTAAAGTAAATTTTTTTCTGAAATCTAGTAGAGAATTATTGCGGATTTGAACCTTATCTAATGTGCAAACAAATTTAAAACAAAACCAATTTCATTAAAATGACAAAATTTAAGTAAAAAACCTTTATATGACTTCGACTAAATAAATATTTCAAATTTTTATGTTACTAGAAATCGGAAAACTATATACTTTGAGTTGGAAATTATTTTTGTTTAGTACGTTTTTTTTTAGTATTGATAGAAATTTCATTTGATTTTTAGAGAGTATACGTACAAAAATATTTAATCAGAATATTGCTATTTTAATATTAATTATACGTTGTACGCTAGAGGAAATAAATCGTAATGTATTTTATGCATAGTGTTATTTTATCAGTTTTTTTTTTTTTTGTTGAAAGGATCGAATATCTGGCTTAATTATGTCCAGTTGCTAATACGAATACGATAAAATTTAAGCTATGTGGTAAGTTTTTGTTATATTTATATAATATCGAATAAAAATTGTTTGGAAGTCCATTATTATTTTTGATAATCAGTATATTATTAATGTTGCTCAGCGCTACATGATATTCTTTTTCAAATTTTACAATTATATTATAAACATAGTTTCAGTTAGTTATTGTTATTAGATAAATTCTCAATATCCCATCATTTAAAAATTGAAAAATTTAATATTTTCGTGAATTTTGAATATATATACAGTGAAAACTAATTATAGGAAACTTTGTTATAAGAAACTTTCGTTATAAGCAATCCTTGATATAGTCGACAATTTTTAATTTTGTAAATTTAATATAAGAAACTTTGAAGTTGAACTCTAAAACAATGTATAAAAAACGAAATGGGATTACAATTAAAAAATATATAGATATTACGAAAATTTGAAGATGGAGTTAAAGTAAGTACTTTATAGTGTCTAATATAGTTAATAGCTTAACCAAAAGTACAATAAGAATAACAAAAAAAATATTACAGAATTTATGTCGAAAACAAACGAACATCCTGAAAAAAGATCTTGAAAAAAGACTATATACTTGGTTCTTACAACAAAAAATTTGGTGACTAACCATATGATTCAATGAAAGCTATGGAACTCAATAAAATAGTTTCCAACATTCAAATTTTTTTAGCTAGTCTAATATAATAATTGTGCAATACGTTAAGAAAAATCATTTCAAATTAATTTTCGAGGAACAAATTCGAGCTGGGTATACCACGAAATGTAACCAGCTTATAATAAAATTTTCCTCAGTTATTAACAATACTTGCAAATATGAAAATTACTACACAAATTGTGAAAGTCAAATTTTTGAAATATATTAAAATTAATTGTATGTAATACCTGAATTTCAATAAATTTTATATAACGCAATTTAATTTAATTTCTTTTTAGGTATACCAAATTCAATATAGGAAATCTTATTTTATATAAGGCAACTTTTTTTAAAAAAAAGCGTTTTCAAAAGTTTCTTATAACGAATTTTCACTGTATATAATATTATATATAAATTATTTATCTTATACTACCCACAAGGTGAAATATAAATTATTTTAATTCGTTTTTAGATTTTATGGCATTAATGTTTTATGATTTCTCCCTAGTAAGTTTTAACTTACTCACCTGAAATATTGCTGGTTTATCAGTTTCAGAAAAATTCGTCTAATACAAATTGACTAAATATAACTTAATTTTGCTATATACAAATGAAAATATTGTAAAGTGGACCATTACAACTTTTTTTTCTGGAAAATTTGTTTTTAATTTAAAATTTATGATTCTGATATAAATTTTACAAGTTTTCATTGATACCTATGGACTAATATTAGAGCCTTTATTTTTATTTTTTCATAATTATATTACTAAATTTTACATTTATAACGAATTTATATGTCCTGATATTAAATATGTATACCAACAGCAATTTCAGTTAGTTTGCCTAATAATATTTTATTTTCGAATTTTGGATGTTTCTTTCCTATAAAATTGACAAAAAGCAATTAAATTTTTTTCTAGTTTTTATTTTAATTTTAAAATATTTTTAGTAGAATTTTCTTTTTTTTATATTTTGTTATTTTGAAGGAGGATATCCTTCTACACAGAATTTATAAAATGTACAAAATGACAAAATTCATAAAAATAATATAAAAAAAATTATTCGATATATTGTTATTTAGATGGAAATTTTTTATTTTTTGTTCCACTTTATTTATATAGGTATAAAAATAATATTTGATATTTTGGCTAGGATTCTTCATTTTGGGAATTATGATTGTATCACGAGAGTTTTTGAATTTTTGTTTTATTTTACTTTTTGGTGTTTTAACCATTTTTTGTTGTTGTTGTTTATCTGATGGTCTTCTATTCTATTTATATTTAAGGATTGGATTATTGCAAAATGAAAAGGATTAAGTTTTCAACATCGACCTTTCAATTGCATTTTATTATTGTGCATGGAGTTGTATATATATTGGAAAAATACTGTTTAAGTACATGGCAATATAATAATAAAAAAAATATAGCATTTTTTTTCTTGAAATCGGGTCATGAAATTGCAATTTATAATAGTAGCATGCACACCGATTTCTAATAGAAACATTGCAAAAATTCTATGTGGAATTGAACTCTATATTTTTCTAGTTTAGGTTAGATAAGTTTAATATTTGCAGTATTGACAGCGTTAACACAGTGTTTTTTTTTTGTTGTATTTTGTTTTGATTGTTTATTTCATATTTTTTGTATTTGGAAGATATAATAAAAAAAAATCTAATATTGAATATAGGAAAATTAGATTTTGAGTTGGTGGAAAATTTAATAATAATATATATTAATTTTTGTTATAGAGTTTTTGGTTATAGATTAAAAGTTTTCAAAAAAAAAAAAAAAATGATATAAAAATATTTAGAAAATGGAAATTCACTGAAATTTTTGAATATTTTTAATATTATATTGAAAAACTTTTATTATATTATTAATTTTTCATGCATATTTCTATTATATATTAGAAAATTTATTTAAATGAATTGTTTATAGTAAACTTGTAGATAAGTAGAGCATTTAAGATAATATTAAAATGTATAGAATATATTTAAATAATATTTATTAATTTTGGTAATGGAAAAATATTGTTAGAAAGTAACCTAAAAATTTATATTGTATAATTTTCCTTAAATTGATATACGAATTTGATAATAATTACTTAGCAAAATCTATAATGGGAAACCATTTAATTGTCTTCAAATATTTTATTTTAACACTTTATCAACCTGGTCATTTGTGAACTTTTTGCAAGTTATTATTTGACAAAGTATGTTAAAAAAATTTCAAAAAACGGATTTTAACATAATGTAGTAAATATTTTTAAAAATTTAAAACTTCCAGAATCCAAAAATCAATCAAATTATAAATATAATAAATGCAAAAAATATTCCATCAGAACAGCAAATTATATTACCGATGCAAACCCAGAAAATTTGGAAATAAAAGTAGGAAAATATGGAAATAACTTAAAACCAGATTTCGCTGCTATTTTAAACTTTTAATTTTCTATTATATTTGTAAATTAAGTCTTCTAAAAAAAAATAATATTAGGTCAATATTTGAAAGTTAATCAAAAAGAAATTAAATAGTTTTTGACACCGGATGGTATTTTCATATTAAACTTTACAGTGGAAATTTATAGTAAATACATCAAAAATGTTGCACTAGGTATTAATTACGACCTCAATTATGGATAATTACTTTTATTTGAATTTAACACATCTATATTGTAAATACTTGAACTACAACCTATCAAATTTCGATTTTTAATAGAATACCTATATATATCCTTCCCCAATAAAGGACATTACAATTTGAATTTGAAGTTAGTTTCTATAGTTCTAATACAAATACTTATATTAAATTTAACACTACATTAACAATATTATCACACAATTACAGAAAATGTTCAAAATAATAACTTTAATATAATTATTTAATCTTTCTGTAATTTAAAATACTTAAAACTTTGTAAAAAAAAAAACCCAACTGCTCACCCAAAATGATTTAAAATGTATTTAATATCAAATTCATGAAAGAAACCAGAATTAACTTAAATTTCAACAAAATTTTAATTTTCCTTTCAAAATTAAGATCTAATCTAATCTATCTAATTTTTGGCTCTGATATATATCATTTAAAATTTATTTTATTATGTTAGTAAAAATTTTCACATCATCTGCTAATGCATTTCAGTAATTATGATCATATTTTACAATCTTTTATTCCTTAAGTTCTATAATTTTATTATATATATGTATACAAAAATCCTTTTTTTCATTAATATATGAATGAAAAGTTAATTTTAAAAAGCAATTCAAAAATTTCTTTATCTCTTTAAAATATATAATATTATTATCCTTATAAACGTATATAAAAGTTTCTGTCATATTAAAGCTTGATAACTATAAATCAGTCATGGCGGCATCATACATATATATATGTATAATATTTAATCTTTTAAAACGTAGATATATACATATAAATTCTAAATAATACACCAATCCTTTACATATATTTATACAAATGTATCGATTAGTCTTTTATATATAAAAAATAATAAAAAATAAAATTCTTATACAAAATTATAAATGCATGAAACATTATCTTTTATTTTCTGTTGCACGCTAAAAAGGATAACGTTAGTTATATGTACCAGCTCAGGAAGCAAGACATTATGATGACGATGATGAGAAAATGAGATTCATTTATATATGTTCGAGTATCTGTGTTTCAAATCCTTATATAATTTATAAGAATTATAAATCCTTGAAATATTATAACTTATACGAATTTATAAAAAAGTATAAAATAAAAGTTTTCTTAATATAAATTGTATATAGTGATATATTTCAGGAAGGATATCTAAAATAATAATGACAGAGTCTTACTAAAAAGCTAAAATAAGAAAATTCTCTATATATATATATAAAGGAGAGGTGTTTGAAATTTTGGCACGACTTACCTCGACAGTACTATCTCGAATGTAAATTTCTTTAATGTCATTTGGATTTTTGTCGCGAGGTCGGTATGTAATACGATATCCTAAGAATTCACCAAGTATTGTACTAGCTGGTGGTGGTTTCCATGATATATAAATTGAGTTTGAGGATGTGTTATGTGCACTTGTAGTTACCGGTTTCCCTGTGGGTGCTAAATAACAAAAGAAAATATATTTAAATATTATTATAGATAAAACGAATTTAATAAAATGATATACAAGAATATATAAAAAATAAGAAAATCCTTTTCTAAATTTTGTATTATATTTGTGGATTTAAAAGAAAATTGTCTCTGATGTTCTTGTGAATTTTTTTTTTTTTAAAAAAAATCGTTAGAGAATATATTATTGTGAATATTTTAATTTTAAAAAGAAAATATTCATATTATTATGTTGATTATAGAGAGCGTTAACAAAATAATATTCAAAAAGTATTTTTATAGTGCTACATTCAATTTTGAAGTAAAAGTTTTAGTGTTACACTTATCTAATATGTCTGACAATATTAACTATTGGATACATTTTAAATTGAAGAATTTAAATTTTTATATGTATATACATAAATTATACAAATCTAAAATTAAATATTTAACTATTGAAAATTACGACGCTTTAGTTGTGAATGATTCTAATCAACGTAACATAACTTTTGAGAAAATACTTTTTTAATTGAATTGAAATATCTGGTCGCGAACTGTCAAATCATTATTCACATTCCACTCGCATTTCAAATTGTTGCGAATAAAAAAGTCGCTCGTTTTTAACCTCAAATTTGTTCTTTTATTCACAATTCGCAGTTCGCGTCTCATATGAAAGAAATGTTAAAATTTGCGAATATTCGCAATTTGCAGTTGACGTTTCATGTGCAAAGTCCATTATAGTTACTAAATTTATCAGTTCTAAACCGTTTAAGAATTTTAACAATTAAAAATTGTTGATAAATAATTTATAATTGCTCAAAATATTTAATCAATGTCAAATTTATTCAATTATATGCAAATTAAAACTCATATTTCAAAAAATACCATTTTGTGGATTAGAACCATTCGTAACTAAGGCAATTAATCATTTTATTTTGTACAATAACATTTTAAATTATCAATATTTTAATCACGTAACTTTTTAAAAAAATTATCAAAAGTTATAAATTTTCTATGTTTTTAATACATAATTCAAGTTATTATTTATGATGGCCGAAATTTTTTTAGAATATCAGGTGTTTATTTATAACTGGGTGAAAGTAAATTTGATGACCACATTAATTTATAAAATAAAAAAACCTAACTTTTCTGATGTCCTTCAAATTTTATAAAATAATTTTGTACAAAATTATAGATTTTTAAGCATGTACTAAAATTCTGTTTTCATTTACATTACTTTCTAAGTTAATAGTTCTTAGAAACAATCTCTAGTTTCTATTTTCAAAATTAATTAATGTTTTTGCTTAAAGAACTTTTGAATATTGTATAATGAATGTATGACAACAATGTTTATATAGAAAATATATAGCAACATGAAAATTAATATAAATAGAAAACAAAAAGCTACTAAAAATTTATTTTTATGTTTTATATCGTAATTTTGGTATCACGCTGTTTAATGGTGGTAATTAGAAAATGTATGTATATAATATATACAAAAGTAATAACATTGCCCACATAAAACATAAACATATAATATTGGTAATATAAAACCAAAAGTAATTACTCGACTAATGAAATACTGTCATTTTGTAAATATATTGTTGATATTTATTATAGAATTGGAAATTAGTTTATATATTTTTTATAAGTATAAAAATTGGAATTAAAACTTCAATATTTTTGGTTAAGGTTATAATTATTATTGAGTTGAAACAAGAATACACAACAAATAGAAATTTTATTCATCCTTTTAGCCATTGTATAAAATACATAAAAATTTACAAGATTTTTATATAGCTATATATTGCCAAAGCATAGCGGGGGTATACAATTAACAGAAATCAGTAGTAGTGTTAATAAGCGTTTTTAATAGAATGAAAATAGAACAAATTTTTAAATTTGATAAGAACAATATTTGTTGGTATTTTAGTATCCCATAGTTTTATATTGTTATTAGCTAATTAGAAATACATAATTTATAATTTGTTATATAATTAATGTCATTGCCAACAAACCCTGATCTATATTTATTAATTTCAACTGCTTTTACATATTTTATGACAAATTCTCAATATAAAATCTTATGGAACTTGAATAAAAGTAATGAATTTTTATTTAATAAGTAAATGTTGGTCGTAGAAACCATTTTAATTAAATGGTTCAACAAAATATACTTTCATTTTTACTAATAATGATTTGTCAAAAGAAAAAAGTGATATTCATTTATTTTTATTTATTTTGTTTCATTTTACACTCCACTTGGTAGCAATACGTCTCAATGTTGGAGGTTTCATGACATTTATTGCAAGTTGAACCAAATAGATTCAGATCGATACTTTATAGTGAAGAAAACTTCTAATTGCAACAAGTTAATGGCTATTTAATAGTGAGACATTTTGTTGTCAGAAAATGGCGTCAATGTTAGAATTTTTTACTTGTCTTTAAATCACAATTACATAAATTGTAAATTTTTATTATACTATTTATATAAAATGATTACGATATTTTGATCAGGAATTTGAACTTATCAGGATCTAATACATCACAGAATTAGACAGTATCCACTACGCAACAGATGTTTTTCAAATGATAATATTAATTTTATATAAATTTCTATATAAAAACTTACCTTCACGAAGTGTCACAATATAATATGATTCTTTGGACGGAGGACTAACACCCAATTTGTTGACAGCTATTGTTCGAAAACTGTATACTGTAAATGGTATAAGACCTGTCACCTGATATGATGTAGCATTTGTTTTTGTAAAAATTTGTGATACTTGGTCCCATGGTCCATCTTCACCAACTCTAAAAAAATAAAACAATTTTTTATTTAATTTTCAAGTTAATTATATACGAAAAATTAATGTAAAAATATTTTTTATAAACATTATTTTTTTAAAGAAAATATTTTTTATTAGTTGCATGATAAAATTGTTGTTGTTGTTGTAAATGTTGTTTTTATCCTTTTTTGATGGGTGTATTTTTCTGTTGGTATTTATAATTTAATAGGCATATAAAATATTCAGAGAAGGATATAAATAATATAACCTTGTTATGTATACACTAATAAGAATTATAGGTTAGGATAATAATTAAAAACAAACGAAGGACGTATAGTTAAAATTACAAATATTTCTTACGATAAAAAATAAAGGATAAATAAGGAATAAAATGTAGTTGTACATGGTATTATATATGTTTATATGTATGTGTGTGTTTGTATATAGAAAATGATAATGGTAGATAAATTTGTGTGGTAATTATATGTTGTTTTCCATAGTAAAATAAAAACCAACTTTAATATGGTATATACTAGAATACAGAAGCTATTTGTAGGTGTTTAGAAGCTTTTAATTTTAATTACTTTTGAAAAATTTATAGCTTAGGTATAAAACTTATAATAAATTGGCTTTTAATAAGTTATACACTATGTGTGATAAATTATTTATATTCTTCTTGTTTTTTTTTTAGATAGGATTTAATAAAGCCGTTAATTTAAAGGATATAAATTTTAATAGTGACCAGATTTTAATTAAATGTTTTTTTTTATATTTAATTTTAAATCGTTTTTAATATTGTAATTAAAATAAAATTTTTATAAACATTTGAAAAGACAGAAGAAACTTATGACATTGTTGCAAACTATTTAATTTATATAAAATCTTTATGAATTCTAAATAATTATAGTTTACAGAGTCAAATTTAATAATATAAAAATGGGGTTTTCCCCTAGTTTAAATAGATCCTAACTAAAATTATTTTATAGAAATTAAGTAGCATACAATCTACAATTTACAACAATGTTTGTTAATTTTTTAGATAGTACCAAATTTATTAAAATTGCGCTTTCCAGTCTTTGCATTTGTTTATACTATTCGTTCATTTGTTATCGCTCATTCTCCGGATCAATAAGAACTAGAATATATAAAACCATTACTATTCGAAGGTTACAAGTTTATTTTCTCCAATTTTTAGATATCGAATCCTTAGTTTGAAAGGAATACAAAATTAGCCTTAATAAAGCTTAAACTATAGGAATTTTAATTATTTTTAACTTTTCTAAAGTCATCAAGGTAACAACAGACGTCAGTAGATTGTATGCTTCTACATTCAATAAAAGATTAACCAATTTCTAAATGGTTAGGGTATTTTTCTGATTATAAAAAGGATTCAGTAAAAAATGGATTATTTACTAATCCACAGACAATTTATCAAATTAAAATGATTAATTTGTCCCAAATGTTAGTCGTCTTTATGTTCATATTTGTTACTCCAGGTAATAGTTTGTATATGTTTTACATTTAATAGGAAACTCGAGATTCCCTTTATATCGTAATTTAGAAGAAATATGAAAATTTCGTATTAAATTGTTAACACTTTATTAACAATTTTTATTAAACTAAATATAATATTTATTTAACAATATTTTACAGCCATTTGGATATTTCTAATTATTAATATTAACTAGAAATTATGCAACGATTTTATTATCAAAAAAAGTTACTTAGGTAAGTATTATAAAATTTACAAATTATTAAAAAAAAAAGTTAACATATAATTTAGATCTATGTAATTTTAATAACAATGAGTGAACATTTTTCATAACAAAAATTTTCACTGATGAATTTTTTAAATTTATATTTTTCAGTTTTAACATTACTACAGCAGATTTAATTATAATTTTGAATAAATTAATAATAAACTTTATTAAAATTATAATTTAATACTTTTCAAAATATATACTTTTAAATCCATGAGGTAGCATTTATTATGGTTTCCACACAATATTGTAGAAAATATTATTATTAAAACTTAAATTTGAACCTTGTTTTTTATAAGCTCTGGTAAGCTTATATATTTTAAAGTAACTTTTTACATTTTTTGAAATACGAGTTTTGAATCACAAGATTGGATTATAAGTAAAATTTCTATATAATAATGATTTTGTCTATGTATCTGCGTTGAAATTTTTGCGGTTTGTTTTGTTAATTTTTTATGCTTCTGAACATAAAAATGTGTTATGAAGTAAAGCATCCTTAAGGTTACAGTCTGTTCATCCTTATTACATTGCTTTTTTTATAATTTTATAAAAAAAAAGTATTTGAAATACAAAATCAAATATTTTATTTGTATTTGACATAATACAATTCAAATTGTTTAAAAAAAAAAAATTGAAAGTAGTAATTAATTTTGAGAAGTACCAACTGCTTAGAAAAATCACTGAATTTGTTATTCCATTTTCAATATAATATAATATTATAAGAATATAAACATTTTAAAGAATGAAATTAATAATAATTGATTTTTACAAGTAATTGAACAATTTAAAATCAACCTTCTTGTATTTTTTACAAGTCCAAAATTACCCAGGTTAGATATTTAAAATTGTAAAATATAAAAAATAACAAAAATATAGTTTTCTAATTTCTATGTTTTTAGGGCTTGTACAAATAGCATTATTTATAGATATGCATATTTATATATACATAAAAGAATTACAATAAATTTTGTACTTGATTTTGAATGAAAATTCCATATGAATATTACAATTTTCACATATGTAAATATGTAATATAGGATTATAAGTTATTTTAAACTTTCAATATGGTCAAAATGTGAAAATGTTTTTCTTTTTAATATACCACAAATGTTAAAATAAAGGAAAATTAAAATTTTCTTTTTTTTAAAAAAAAAAATAATTTTCGAGATGTATAAATTGTTACAAAAAAAAAACTTATATATTTATGGTTTTATAAGTAATTAACTTACCTTGTTTCAATAATAAAATGTGATACTGGATCATTTTGTGAATGTTGTGAATGTGCCCATGATAAATTTACTGAACGTGATGTAAAACTTATTATTAAAGGTCTCTCAGGAGGATCTGGTACATCTGTAAAATTATATATATACGGTAATATATATTATGTAATTTCAAAATTATACATTTAATATTGTGTTAGCTATGGAAAATTTATTTGAATTTGCCAAAAATTCTTAGATGTATTTTCTTTTTTGGTCTACAGGAAATACTAATGTATAATTTATAATAGTACCATTTTAAATATATATAATATCTTATTTTATAAAATTAATTACTCACCCTGGACTAATAAATCAACAATAGCTTCCGGTATATGTCTGTCATTGACAAGACATATGTATTCAGCAGTGTCGGTTGCAATTGCTGGATTAAATTGCAAACTAAAATTTTCCGGAAGAAGTTGTATCTGTTATATAAAATAGATATAAATAAAAAATAATTTTTATTTTTATATAGTATAAAATTCCAAATTTTATTGATTTAGTAGATAAAAAAATGTATTGATATTAATATATTTTTAAAATTAGAAAATTTATAATTTAATAAAATCAATTTAAAAATCAGAGATTTTCTTCAAAAGTGATAAAAACAAAACTATTTCCAAAAAAAAAAAGTTAACTTAATTAAATTTCAGGCTATATGAGATTTCTTCTTTTCAGTGGCTCAAGTGGCTCAAATCGACTATTTGATTCATCTTTATTGGTTGCCAGAATATATACTAAAAATATGCTAGTTTTAAATTAATACTGTCAAGGAAAACAAATTAAAAATATCTAAAGATATGTTTAAAGAAGAAAAAGCAAAAAAGTTATAAAAAGATTTCAAATTCAACTGTTTTTACTTCTACGAATTTTCTTTTGTGTATTTGTGATAAATTTTGATGTAGATTTCAATAAATTTCCTAACTAATCTTGATTTTGTATTTTAGGTTCATTTATTTTATAACCCCATCACATATAGAAAAACCAACCCCATGACTATTGGCAAAATTTCTCAAGTATTTTAACATAATATTTGAATGGAAATCTTTAACTAAAGTTAGAATAATATTCTTAAAGATATAATATATATATCTATACAATTCGCTATTTTATCTTGATTTTTTTATAGTAGTATAGTCATTTGAAATTTAACCGGAAAATATTAAAGCAAAAATTCCAAAACAAATTGCGCTCTCTATCTATTTTATATTAGTTTGTTCTATTATACAAATTTAATAGACAAGTTAATTTTAGCTACAATACGTATAGATTTTATGGTTTTATTTAAACATATTTCATAAATGACAATACATATTAAAATATATATGTATATTTAAAAAAATAAAAATAAAACGTAAAATACACCGTTTTGTGGATCTAGCTATATTTAAATTTAAAGATAATACACATAATATTTAATGAATTAAGAAAGTAGAATAATATGGAATCTGTATAAAAATAGTTGCTTTTCATTCTCTTATGGTGCCCATACACTTTATAACCAGCATTTCAACGTGTTGTCAAATTTTCACTGCACACATATCAACTTGGTTTACAACCGATATTACAACCATATTAATGTTAAATGTTAAAAACAAGATTTTTTTTTTTTATCTAGATCAATTTTCAAATTTTTTTAGCAAGATTTACCCCTCTATTTACTTTTTGGTAATTTTGAAAACTAAATTTATTTTGAAATTAGTGTTTGTCTAGAAAAGTAAAATTATTAATTAACTTAATAAAGTAATGGAATGTGCGTAGCTGAAATATTTGCTTGTTCTTCAACTTAAATTGAACTGTCAGTGTCAAACCACACAAATACAAAAAAAAAAAACAATTTCGTCGCAAATTTCTTTGAACACATAAAATCTAAAATTTTTTGATCTGGTCAAAGAAATTTAACATTACTGTTGTTTTGCTTGAATTTTTTTTTTTGCCAGATAGTGACAAATGTCAAAAATAATTTTCCAAAAATATAATTTTTATTTAATAACAATAAAAAATATTAATGGTTGTCAACGTGTTGTATAATGTATGGGCACCATTAGCAAATTTCAACAAATTAAATCCAAGTCAAACAAATAAACATAATTTACATATGTATATATATGTATGTTCGCAAGTAATATTAATACACTTGCTATACACCTACTCACTGTAAATATATTTAAGATTATATGGGTTCAATTTAACCTTTCACATATTTGTGATAAAAGCGAAAAATTATGACAATATGGGTTAATGAATACGTAAGTACAGGGTTGATTATCTTAACTTCTACATTACCATAACTTCTTTTTTGAGATAAATAATAATACTATAATATTTATATTTAGTTTATTATGAAAATTTTTAATAATTACTATTCAAATATAATAAATTTATATTAAATTATGCAAATTGATTTTGATCAATAATTTTGTGTAGCTGGTAGTTTAAATAAACTGATAAAGTAACAACAACAACAGCGTGCTGACATTAACCAAAGATTAGTGTCTGTCCAATCGATGTTCTTTTAGTTTAAACAAGCACATAGGATCTATTGTTCAAAATGTGGAACTATACGATGCACAACTTTTGGAATGTTTCAAAAGTTAGATTCTTAGTAAGATTTTCGTTTCTACTTACGATTTCATCTTGGCAAACACATTTCAATCGAATGCGTATGAGTTACATAGTTACACTGACACCTAATCATGTCATGGGGAAGAAGTAGAAACAGAACGAATATTCGATATTTTCTAGCGGATGTAAGAATGATGAATATGAATGAGAGTTGCAGATAAGTTGCGCAAGGCAGATCAGGTGTTAACCCTTCAGCAACAAGACAATAATTATAGTTTGTAGCAATGATAAAGTAAATTACGTGCAATTTTACGTGCAATTTTTAAAATTCTAATCATGATTCATAAACTTTTATTTTATATTAGCTAAAATAAGTATGCTTCGTGATTAGTAATGAAAAACGGTTTTATAACTACATCTAAATAATATAATCTATTAATAAAAAATTGCATATAACTAGGTTAATTGTATGTTAATTATTGTATGTTAATTGCATATCTTTACTTATTTAACTTCATAAAATCGAAAATGTTATTTCGCAAACACCCTGTATTTATATAAATACATATCCTTAATATTATTTTTATAATATGCTTTTTACAAAACATATTTAGAATATGTTAAATTAGTTTTTGATATAAAGAAATTAATTTAGTTAACAGTTGACTTAACATTAAAAGGTTATATTAATGTATACATATATAATTTATATACATATTTATATAATGTCCTTGAAGGTATTCAGTCAATTGGAAATATATATTTTCAAATATATAAGTATATATTGAATTATGTGTGGGTACATATAATATTTCTTATTTGTCAGTGGGATCTCTACAATATATTACTCTTCAATTTTTACTTTAATTTTGAAAATATATTGATGTAAGTATGAATATATATAATTAAATGGAAGATCAAATATATTTTTATGTAGGTATTTATAAGGAGACATTGTTATTATTATTGATGTTCATTTTATCTTTTCAAGTAGAATTAATATTATATACTTGAGACTTGAGATATAAAATATTATGGACAATATTTTACCTGGGGCGGGAGGAATTAATGTTTTGAAATTAAAATTCATTTGAAATCAAAAGGAAAATATTTATAAATATTTGTGAATTTCAGATATTGTTAAAAGGTTAAACAGATTAATCAAAAAAATCATAAAATCAAAAAAAAAAAAAAAAAAATCTTATGTTTTGAGATTGTATCAAAAGAAAAAAATATTTATTGAGTTAATATTTTTGAAGAATCATAAGAAAATTATTGAAATTGATAAAAAATAGTTTTCTTTTTTATGTTCATTTTTTCAATAATTTCTTTTTTATTTGAGGAAATTTAATACAGAAAATTAATATTATAAAGGAAAATAATGTCAATGAATATTTATTACAAAATAGCTTAAGGATAAAAATTATATTAAGGATAATTTTTTTTTATGGAAAATAACTTATGTTTGGCTTGTTTTATGTATTTATTATAGTGAAAAGATTTATTTTTATATGTACTATTGACATTTATTACATGGACATTTTGAAATAATATTTAGTACATTAATTCCTAAATTTATTGTGTATTTTTGGGGATCTAAATTATGTTAACACTTCTAATTTTCACATAAATTTCAATAACACTAATATAATTTAAGGTTATACATGAAATCATATTGGAATGGAAATTTTGAATAACAAAGAATTTTAAAGTTGAATGATATAAAGTTTAAAAATAACGTGTTTTTAGATCGGAACAGGCTGATTAGATATGTAGGTGAGTATTAAAATTGATAAATAATAAGTTTACGGTTAAAAAAAGGTCCTTGGATTTTTATAAAGATTTTTAATGTAGTGTATAAAACTTTTATTTATGGTTTTTTTTTCTGGAATGTTTTAAGATATGGAACTGGAACTATAATCACCTTTTTTCAGAATTTTCATTACTTCCACAGCACAAAAACTTGATTTGACTGTATAATTTACCAGCATAATTTTTTTACCACCAAAATTGATCATAATTTTATACAAATGCCAAATTTTAAATTGTGGAATTATGACCTTTTGTAAAATTATGCCTTATGTCAAGCATCAACTATTGTTGAAAGTAAAATGCCTGGAATTGTGTTCCTGGTACCAATAAAATTTTCTTTTCCTAAAAAATTACTTTTAAACTAAATTATTTTTCTCTACTTTTTATCAAATGTTAAATAACAGCCAAAATTTTATAACTATATATATTACACAATCACAATATTTAAATTTACATTTCTTTGAAAATATTTTCTTTAATTTTCAAAATTTTAGGTTAAATCTTATAATCGTAAACTTTTAACTTTCTTCTAAAACTCATACCAAAAGTTCAAAAATCTGAATTAAATTGAATAAATTTTTGGAAAATTTAATTTATATATGGTTTTTCTTTTATGTCGATAATTTAGTGAAATCAAATTTATTGAATGAAATTTTTTTAACAATTCAGGTTAACGAGTTATATATTTTGTGTTTGCACAAATTTTTAGATATTCAATTAAATTTACACTTGAACAGAATTTTCAAATTCTTCATTATAAAATGTAAAGATAAAGTTTTCAGAACTAATTTGAATTTCAGACCCTGAAATTGAATCAAATGTGATTAGAATTTTAATTGATAAATAATTTAGTTTAGGAATTTTCTAATTTGTGAATGTACACAATATTTTAAATATTGGAAATTTTATAAAATAAAATTATAAATTTAGAGCAGTAATTATTTAGAGCTGTACAACGAATTAAGTTTGAGGATTTCAGCAGTAATTTTAAGAAATATTTTGGTGAGTATTCAGACTATTTGTAATTACTAAAAATGGAATTCAATACATTACTGCGAAGGTTTGTATGACCTTCCATTTCGGGTTTAGTCAGTTCATAAGTATCTATACATACTCATTTTCATGACTGCTAAAGTAAGCAAATTAATTCCTTTGTTAACTTTCCAGCTATAATCATTCTCACAAATTTGTCAAAAATATTTACATTTGATACAACAAATCTTTATTTATTTGCTTACGTAAACTACCATTTAGGAAAATTAAATATACCTGGTTTTGAAATTCCTAAATCAAGCCCAACATTGGAACAAAAATATGAGACACCATAGCAACATACAAATTTTAATTATATAATTATAGAACTTGATTATATTTATGATATGATTGAAGGAACTTATTAAACGTCTATATGTGTGTTATCAGAATTATTTAATTTCAATTGAAATTGTAACGAAATATGTTACTTCTCATAACGTTATTTATTACGAATATTTAAAAATTCAGTTTTCTGGTACAAAACTAACAATAATATAGAAATAATTATGATAATGTGGTTATGGTAGATTTCACAGTGTTTGCTAGAGCTTAAGCTTAGCTTTAACTTATTTTCAGGTTTGTCAGAGCAAACTTTAAGATAAGCCTTCCTTAAAGTGAGGATTAACTTAAACCGAAGATTGGTAGAGCTAAAGCTTCACTTTTAACACTCGTTATTATTAGGTAAACTAACACAAATTCCAATATAAAATTAATTTGTATGGTACATTTTCATTCACAATAATTTTATTTCCAATTAGAATTCACAATAATTTACATTTTTTGGTTTAGCTAAGCTTAGGGAAAATTTTGATTGAAAAACCTAATGAGCTTAAGTTGTAGGTTTAAGCTACATAATCGGTTTATTTACGCTTCAGTTGAATTAGTATTGTGTGGAAGCACTGTGAAATCCGCAGTAATACAGTAGTCATTATACACATTCACTGTAATTTAACAAATAATTTTGAATTATTACAAATAATTTTGAATTAAATTAATTTAAAAAATTATTATTACCTAATGCATTTCTATTGAAATTATAATGCTTTATTGATTGATTTATTTATTACGTTTTTTTTACGATATTAAGAATAATTATGATCGTAAAATATAAATTATGTTCAATACAACAACCAAGAAACTGTAATAATAGCAGCATAAAACTAATAAAATATATAAAAAAATTATGTATTCAAAGAATGTTACGAAATTTATATGTACCCATTATGTATAATAATAATTTAACTACCACAAACAATAAATATTTGAACTAACCAAAACCAGAGAGACAAAACCAAAAATCTCTGACTATATAAAACTTAATTTTTTAACAGGGTGTCATATAATAAAATATTTATTTAGGTTTGTTTAGAATTTGGATACCTAAAGGACTAAACAATTTTCAAGATAATAATTGTTAATTAGACATTGTATAAATATTAACAATAACTAATTGACACTACGTTTAATCTCGTCATAAAAATCAAAATTATTAGGAATATCAAAAATTAAAAATTGTGGTACCTATTTTATATTTGTTATATACGCACACAATTATTATATAATTACGGAAGTATGTATATATAAAATTTAATATTTTAATATCCTTACCCTTTGGTTATGTACAAATGGTATCCGATTTGCATATTGTGCAATTGTGGCTGTAGTTGTTTTCCAGGTTAATGTATCAACTAAAGAATGTTCACTAACGCCAGGACATGATAATGTGATATTTCTACCAGCTTCGGCAAAAAATTTTTGAATTGGTATATTTGTCACGTCTGCAATTAAAAATAAAAAATGAAAAAAAAAAATTAAATTAAATTAAAACATATAAAAAATTAAATTATTTTTATTATGAAAGACAACATTATTTAGATAGATAATACAAATTTATATTAAATTAAAATAATTTTATAAATGTGAAATGAATATTTGAAATAATAATAATTTCAATACGAGATAAATTTTTATAGATGTAGGACTGTAATTACAATAAGTCATAATTCCATAATTTTCTTTTGTCATCGTTTATAATGCACCTATGTACAATTATTGATTTCGATATTCCACACAATCAAATTGCGGAATTATGAATCAATAAAAATATTCTTTGAAATGCATTATGAAATTATATGATTCACTAGGAAATTTATCTTTATGTTGTAAGGTATGTTTTTAAGAATTTTTGTATTAGATATAAAATCTTCTTGATTTTATTGATGATAGTGAACCAATAATTTGCATTTTGAATTTAATTTTTGAAAGGTATGTAACTATAGAGTTTAGCGCAATCATAATCAATGACTAAGTTAAATTTAAGATTACTTGATAACCGCGCTGATAGTAGGACATATGTTTAAAATAGTCGATCGGCGTCGAGTACGTAGGAACTACTATATGTTATGATGAATTGAAGACAATCGTATAATCTGTTTTAGCGAACCAGTCTGATACATCCATGTAACCATTTAATGGTTTTTAAGTTCAATAGAACTGTTTACCGGGATTTCACGCGGTTTCCGATCGGGTCAGTCCGCAGTTAGTTTCTACAACTGCTGTCATGGTAAAATCATAGAAATTTAAATTACTCAATAAACAATAAATGGAAATTTAGAGCTCAATTGATATTGATCACAATTTCCAATATTGATTACTATGTATACTATCATTTTTTTGATTAATCACGGATAGTTTTATATAATAAATTAAAATATTTTATTTAATTGATTTTTTTTTGATATATTGGTTTTGAAAACACTAAATTTAAATTATATAAATATTGAAATGTATTCAAGCTTAAGTAATAACTTTTTAACTTACTACTCGATTAAATAAATTAAATTAAATTTTAAGTGTAACAACTATTAAGAGTTGTGATGGAGAAAAATATATTGCAAATATAAAAAAAATGGTAATTATTCAATTGAATTATTTTCCAGGTTTCCATGGTCTCCATTTTTAAAAAAAAAAAGCGTTTCTGCAAGTCTATGAATGTAATTCTGTGCAATAATTGTTGTAAATTCAGTATTATACAGATTTCTTTCGTGATCTAGTTTATAGCTCGATATATGTTTAATTATTCAATATACTCGTAAGTCCCTAATTTTTTTTTATAAACACATTCTGCATTTTAGACTACCCCTAGGTTAATAGCTATTTTACAACTTTGCAACCATTAAAACATTGGTAAAATATGAAATATTATATAAAAAAAAATTAACAATATTTAACTCAATCTCTGGAGATATGAAACATATACCTCTACAAATACATTTAAACTTATACATAAACAAATATATTATTAATTGAGTGTAATAAGAGTTTTTTTTTTGGTTGCAAGGATTTTCGTTGTTTCGTGCTTGGGAAAAAGTTTTTGTAAATTAAAAACTTATATTATTTTTTAACATCATTGGACTGTGTTTTTGTTGGTTGTTTATATTTCTAGCCCTTAGAGATTAAATCAGTAAAAAAATCAGATTTAATTTCAGGAATTTTTTTTTAAAAAAAAATGTTGAATTCGGTTTTGGTATGGGAAGTTAAGGTGGAAACAGAATTTTCATTTTTTTTTTTTTTATTTTAATTAAAATTATAATTTCCTCTTTTGTTAACTTAACCGGAAATGAAAATTTCTTCCATAGGGACATGATTTTTTGTTTTCGTCCTGTCTGATGGTTTATCTCTAATAGAAAGATTTTTACTGTTAAATTAAGTTAATAATTTCTTTTTAATTAAAATATTGGTGGAGAATATTATTTCAATTGGAAATAATTGTGGATGTTTAAAAAAGAGGTTTATTAATTACAAATAAATTGTTTATTCCTCTGTCATATAAAAACCAGTGAATTGCATTTTATTATGTATTGGTTTTCGAAATTTTCAATATTTTTCATATGGAAAAATAAAGAACACTATAAATTTTTAAATTTTTATTATTAAATATTATCACAGTCAGTCTTTTTTTGATATTTGTATAGGTCTCTATAGTTTAATTGTTTTTGACTGAAATGATTGCCTACACACACCAAAATTGTATACTATGCAGTAAGCAGTAAATTAAAAAAAATCCTTTAATTCTGGTTCTTAATTGATAGTAAGGATTTGTATTTTACAGCTGTCTTGTATTTTTTTGTATAAAGTTAGTAGCCTGTTTAATTTAAATGATTGGATTTTCGTCCATTTACTGTGAATCCTTAATTCTTGCTGTCATTTTGTATTGGAGCTGGAGGATTTATTTACTCAAATCATTGGGTACGTTTTACAATGAAGTTTCTTTTAGTAATACAGGATTACTGAATTAGCAAGTATATGGTTTTGTTTTGGAAGTAATTTTTCTTCAGTTTGTATAGAGTATCGTCATTCCTGTCGTGTGATGTTTCTGATTGATTTAATTTCGTGAAAATGTCAATTTAGGTAGAGAAACTAAATCTAATTGTCCTTATTGATGAAAAATACACGTTTTTAATCTATACGTAAATTATACATTATTGATGGTTAGATAACCAGTCTGTAAATAAGAAAACAATTGAATAAACTTAATAATTTGTTATAAATCTTGTTGCTCTTGGTGATAATTAGATAAATCATTATTAACATTTGCCATTGGTGTATATTTTCAATTATTAGACTTTCTTATTAATGATTTGTCTGCCGTAAGCATTGATATTCTTTAATGTACTCGTATCTAATATTGTGTTTATACCTTAGTATTTTTTTATTGATTAACTAATTAATTTTATTATACAAGACAATTTTCTAATATCTTATAAATGAATCGATAATTTTTCTGTAAGGCAAATAAGAACATAATATATGTACAATTTTTATTATGTTATAATGTGTGGGTATCAGAGTTAGTTAGTTAGTTAGTTGAAAGTTTCATAGCACTGCTATTAATTTCATTTTATTCTAGTTATATATAAATAAATTTTACTACACAATTTATATTATTAATAATATAATAACGATAAAGGAAAACTTTAACATTGATTTTAATTTGTTATTGCTTATTTTCATGATCTGGCAATTCTAGAAACTTAATAGATCCCTAATTGATACCACAATATTTTAATGTCTTAAACCTTGTTACTTTATAATCTGCAGACCTAAAATCCAGAACAATTATAAGCCGTTCATTTTCAGAATAAACGCTTTTACAAAAATTATTTGAAAGAAGTACAAAAGTATTCATGAATATTGATCCATGATTCTAATATCAAATTTTGTTAATTTTTTATATAGGTCACTGTCGGGATTTTGAACCAGATCCACGTAATATAACTTAGTATAACAGATATAATTTCGTTGACTACAAATAAATTATATCTACTTACAAAATTATAATATGGATTTACGTTTCTGGCAATTTGGCTATTTAACATTTGCCCATAGTTGCCAATACAAATGTATAACAATTAAGTAATTTAGAAGAAAACTCTTATAATACATTTTCGTTAATATAATAATTTTTCTTGAAAATAAAGTCTGTGTAGAGCATCGTAATTATTTATTTTTTATTTTCTAGTATTTTTTCAAAAGTTTAAATTTAAATTCAAAGCTTCAAGACTTGTACATAATAAGTTACAGGCATTTAATAAAAATATTCTCTACTCTACAACAATTAATTTATTGCATTTTTTAGCTTAAATTAAGAACACATTTTCGTTATTAAACTTTTTACATTTTTCACTAAACGAAAAACTTGGGAAATTTTATTTTTACTGCGTTGCAGAAAACTGAAAAATTCTGAAATTGTTCTGTACATTAAACAGATTTTTTTTTTCTGTTAACATAAAAATATATATATGTACATTATATACAGAATATTATATGTATATATGTATACGTTTTTTTTTAATTTAAAACATAGAACAGGACTAAATAGTCTAAAAGTTCAAAATTGTTATTATCATTCCCACTAATAGCCAATTTCCATTTTTTTTCCTTCCTTAATGTAGAGTTTTTCTTCCTTTTTTTTTTTTTTGGTTGGTATTGTGCTGTGCACTATGAGGGCGAAATTGTTGTGGAAATATTATGAACCCTTTTTTTGTATAATATAGAAGTGAATAAAAATGGTAATTGCTATTCTTAAAAAAACATTAAAAAGGAGAAAGTTAGATTTTTTTTTGCTTCTAGATTGTTGTGTACTATTACACATTCTAATTGTAAGATCTAAGAAAATTCTGTTTTTTTTTTTTTTTTTTTTTTGGGTTTATTATATGTTTTTTATTTTTAAATTCAATTTAGCTTTGAGGTTGTTTCTATTACTCGTAATATAGTATAGAAATAAGAAAAATAAAAATATATTTTTTAGTAAATTTTGTTGTGAATGCATGGAATGTATGTTTGTTATTATAGTATGTTATGACAGCACTTTACTTATATTAGAAATTTTATTATTTTCATTCAAAATTACAGAATTTGTTAATAATAGTAATTGTCAATATTCAGTGACCTATATTTAAGTTTTAAATGGAAAACTTACAGAATTATTAGAGTATAATATTATGATTAAGAGTTTCTTTTAACAGAATAATTTCAGAATAATTAATAAGAATTTTAAATGCTGAAAATTAATTTGAGAGTAATTAAACTAAAAATATAATGGTCATGCGAATATATTTTTATTAAACTACTCATATCAGAAGTAGATTTTATTAGTTTTGTAGCAACCATAATATTTCAAGATACTCTGCAATCAATAGCGTTGAAATGTTCAGATATTTAAAAAATCCGTTTAGTACAAGATCATAATACAATCAATTCTCAAGACTTTAATCATATTGTAACGATTTCCGAAAATATCGTTGGGTTTCTGACAATTTTATATAATCTATACACGTTTTGAAGTCCACTGAATTTTCGTAGGTAATTTTTAGCTTTATAATCGTAGAATTGTCATCTATGTTCTGTTTATTCAATAATATCGTTACAGATAAAGTAGTTTCGCTGTTGACCCAATTGTGCCCAAGATTTTTCACAGGTCCTTAAGTATTGTATAGTGTGTGCGTTTAATATTAAATTTTATTGTGATTATAGTTAAACATTATACACGGTTAGCTATTAAATTTATCTGTGTGTAACTTAAATGAAGAAAATGACAGTTTTGCTAAACAAAAATTGTAGTGTTAGAAAAGAAACTTTAGAATACATTAGATTTGAATTTTTCATTGTGATGTGCAGTAAATATAGTAGATCTTTAATGGCAACATTTATAACTAAAATAGTTTATATAATAAAATAAATAACTTTTTTGACTTTATTAATTTTAAGTTATCAACTGACTTTCCTTAATATAAATATAATTACAACTTTGTCTTCGTTCCTTCTGCTTAGCTATTATTTTCCATAACATTTAAAACTATTTTAATAGAATATCAAAGTTTTTACTCTACTACTAATTTATTATATTTAAAACTAATTTCTATTATATTACATTTATTATTTAAAATTTCAAAATTCTTACTATAAATTTTATAATTTATCTTTAGTTATTACTCTTTATTTCATTTGGTATTTTAATTTGTCTAATTACTAATTTAAAAATTTGAACCAAACAATTCAAAAATACTAATTATAAATTTACGAATAATTACTACTATATAATGTATTTAATAAATATGAAATAATTTACAATTTTTATGAATTTAATACACAATTTTACTGAAATCCTTTTCCAAAGTATAAACTCAATATGAAATTGTAAGCTCAAAATATAGAAAATCACTTTTTACCAATAGTACTTAACTATCAATATTGAATTAAGAGGTTTACAAGTACATTTATCATCTCATTCTGATCCTTTTGATACATTATTATATATTGTCATCAATGATTCTAGTATAAGTGATTTTATAAAAACTTATATTTCAAATATTGAACTTGATTGCATATAAACTGCAAGAATAGTAGATTAAAATTAAAGTGTCATTGTTTCAAAGTAGTATTTCAAACAATATTTTTGAACCATAATATTATTTAATGGTACTTTTAATGTTATAATATGAAATTGATAATGTTTGTTATTCTATAGTAATTTATATTTAGAATTACGATATTTGTATTACGATTTAAATTATTATATTAAATAGAAATTATATATCAAAAATAACAAAGAAATAAATTAACTTCTTATATTATAAATCCTTGATTTTAAAAATACAATATCTATTTCTATAATAATATTGGAACATATAAACTTAAGTGATCTAATAATATTATAGTAATTTAATATCTTCTATTAAAATAAAGTAAATAAACAGGAATTAACTTTTATGATATACTATAAAATATACACTGTTATTAACAAATTGAAACTCTGAATAAAGACATTTTCAATATCTTAAATTTAATGTAGTTGACAAAGTAAGTGCAAATAAAATATATTAAGAAAAACAGTAATCAAGGGAAAATACATTTTAAGTTATTGGCTTTTTCAGTTCATCCATCACAACAATATTCTTTCTCAGGTTATTTTTCATAATTATTTTTTGCATGCCAAATTCCTGTTTGATTAAACAAATAACGTTCAATGAATTTTGGCATTACCTTGAATTTCAATTATTCGAGGATTGTTAGCCTAAACCTTTGTTTTCAAATAACTGCAGAGAAAAATATTTAACTGTGTTGTTGGCATGATATTGATAAATAATTGTATCAATTCACAGCCGTTTTTGGCATGTTGATTGCATTCTCTGATTGAAATAACATAAAATGAATTGATTCTAGAAACCGACATCAGTAATTAGTATGTATGATAAATATGAGTTGTTGAATGGTATAGGAGGGCTTCATAATAAATCCTCTTTACATTTTTTCTTAATGCAAATTTATGCATTTTTTGTTTAAAATTAATATGTTTATGTTATACCAATAAATTGGTCATATCAGATGTTTTTGAAAAACCCTGACTTTAATGATGAACAATTGAGAATTATAAATAAAATGTATTTGTAATTAATTTTGTTTCGAAAAATTAATGATTTTGCAAAAAATTATATATTTAGTAAGTAAAATTAATTGGCTTTTCTTATCTTATGTCATTATTTGAATTATAAACTAGAAAATACTTATTTCAATCTACTTAATTTGCTTAAAATCACTAAAATATTGAATACATATTAAAAAGTACTACAATTTTACTATATTAACTATAATTGAAGTTATCACAATATTTTAACTTGTAAATTTGAAGTTTTTTCTCAAGCGGTGCATCCATTATCAAACTGGTTTGACAACCCGGTTGGATATATTTGTTTGAGAACGCACCATCCATTTGTCAATCAATTGTCAAACTTCATTTGTGATTAATTTTAAAAGAAGAAACATATCATTTTAGTTTTTACAATAAACAATTTTTATAAGCGCGATTTTTATAATTTTCAGTTTTTATTTTCCATAATTGTTGAAATGTCCGATACAATTCAATAAACTCCAAAGTAATTTTTTTTTCGCACGCCATTTTTTATTATTTTTTAAATCTTAATAAAATTTAAAATTAGCTTGTTCACAATTAATACAGCATCCACACATAAAATCAACAGCTTCAAACAAAAATGACAAGTATGTTTGAAGAGAAATTCTAATAATTTGGAAAACTTTCAAACCTAGTTTTCAAACCTTCAAACATAGCCATCCATTATTAAAATGGTTTGACTTCAAGAAAATTTGACAACCGGTTTGATAGTGGATTGGCCACTTAACAGTGTACATGAAATATTAAGTTTTTGTAATAACGAATTTATATACTATTTAATGAAACTTTAATATATTGTCGCTTCCAATATTCTTAGTCCATACGTCATTTAGTTGAAATACTAATAATCCAGTTTTAAGGTATGATTTGGCAATTGCTTTATATTATTTTAAGATATTGCAACATTTTAACAAATTTTCGAAGAGGCAATTTACATTTTTTTTCGGAATTCAGAAAATTAATTTGTACATAATTTCTTTTATGTAAGATCTGAACTAAATTAGTTTTGCGGACTATGTTAATATTATAATAATAACAAAAAAACAAAACCATTTAACTCCACGTACACTAAACTATTTGTTGGATATGGAATAAAATAAAACTGTCTTATCAGCGATCGAATAGAGATAAAATAAAAATGATATAAAAAATCGCAATGAATGTATCCGAATTTATCGAAATAAAATCTTATCTAAAAATGTCCCAAAATGTCGTATAGACTTACTTACGTAATATAGAAGCGACGATAAATCAAAGTAGATTTCATTAAATATTCCAAATATAAATATTGACTTATACATATAAAAAAATATTATAAATCCTTAATAATAACTTTAAACTGGAATAATTGTTCATTTAGTTATTCTATGCTTCCATAAAATATTAAGATACATTTTTTGTTTTATTAATTTTTTGATACACTAACTCTATTTGCTGTAAATAAAATGCTGTAGAATATTTTTTCCCATTGAAATATAGCATAATTTTTATATGTTATATTTTTTTGTTTTTGTTTTATTATCATCCATTATTATTATCCTTTTTATTTGTCATAAATCCTTTTATTTAAACATTCAAATACATACACATCGTCATATCAAATTGTAAATATTTATTTAGTAAACAAAAGTTTTTTTTTTGTGACTGTGTTTACTCATTTTTGTTGTTGTTGTTCAGCAACATATGTACATACATATCTATTTTTTATGTTACTGGGGAGAATGATGGGGATAATGAAATGCGGTGGAGGTTATACTTTTGGAATTGGTTCTTAAGTCATAATAACTTTTTTTTTTTCGGTTTTTCAAAATTTTGGAAGTTGGAGGCCGGATGGAAATTTTTCATATTCGTTTAAAATAAGTATTTTATTGACATCGGAAATATTAATGTTTTTTAACAACAATATTAAAAAAAAAAAGCAGTACCGAAATGAGTGAATTGTAAAGTTGGCAAACGTTACCAAAAAATGATATCGTTCGTCGGAAATTTTGATTATATTTCATCACAGTAAAATCAAAAAATACAAAAAATAAAAATAAAAATTCTGATATTTTTCATCGGAAAAAGCAATTTTAATAGGGAAATAATAGGTTCGAATATAAAAATTCACTGATAAAATTCATTGGAATTATTTGAAATATAATAAAGTTTTAAATTTATTTATTTATTTATTATAATAAAAATGTATACCTAAAAAAAAATTGTATTGGCATTGTTGGCGGTTATTGAAGTATATTAAAAAGTGGAGTTTTTTTTTTTTACGGCAATTTAAATATTCTGACTATATGGAAAATTAATATTATAAAATTATAATAGAATTTGATGTTTATAGCTATAAAATAATTTTTTGAATATACATAATATTAATATAAAAAAAAAATTCATGATTTTCAATCGTTAAATATTATTATTTGTCAGAGTATTTTTTATTTTACTATATAATTTGAAATATACAATATTTTTTTTCGTGAACAAATTGGTGAAAATATTAATTTGAAATATTTTTGGTATTTTATATTATTTTATAATGATTTTTAAATTATATAAATTTATTTTTAAAACATGTTTTTCGTCCTGATTTTATCACTCATTTTTTAGTGTAAATATTTTATTTTATGAATTTTTAATCGCGCATATTTTAACAATATAGAAAAACTGCAAAAAGAAAAGTGGTTTTCCAAAATTTATTTAAAAGCATTTTCAATGTAGTTTTTATGCGCGACGATTCTATTTGCGATTTCATTTTCGTTTCATAACAAACGTTATAAAGGTATTTTTCGATTAAACAAGTTTCATCTAACTCTAACATGATAAAACGTAAATACAAATTATTAAAACGACAAAGAGAAATTGAAAAATTTCTTTGAACCTTTTCAAGTTTGTTCATATGATTCCCACCCAAACATTACCAAACGATTGCAGCATATTCCAAGACAGAATACAATCTAGTGATATTAAAGATTCTTTAAATGCTAAATATATCATGGAATTCTTTGGTATTTCTTTTATCAGAACGAACAATTTTAAAAGCCTTAGATATAAAATAATCAATATAAACATCGAAACACAGAAATCTTTGATTTTAGTTACTTCTTCCTGAGTTTATTGTTAAGAAACCATCAATAATTTATCAGATTTCTTGAAAATTTTATTATTTAACATTTTGAAATTTTGAAACATTTTGAAATGGTCTAACATTTTGAAACCGTTTGAGGTTCGCCAAGTAACTAAGTTATCAATTTTTCTCTGGAACGAAATATTGTGATATGTAATTATAAATTATATATAATTTGAATTAAAAGTTTTAGTTTATAATTTGATAATTTTAAACAATTTGGTGGATCAATTAAATTAAAAATTAGGGAAAACCAATTCTTGTAGACAGTTCAGATAGATTACAATATACCACTAGACTAATACTGTTTTCATGTTCTGGATAATCGTCAATCTTCGGAAGTGGCAGTATATAGTTTGAATCTAATGAAATTAGATCGCATAGAGCATTTAAAAGAACAATTATTGTTGATTTTATTTTCCGCCACCAATTAATAACTACTTAAAAAGTTACAGATATAAAAAGAAATTACAAAATCTATTTTTACCATTAATTTTTTAAAAATTTCATTATAAATGAATTTTTGCAATATATATAATGATAAATATATTTCCAATTAAGGAAATCATTAAAGGAACAACATAAATAACAGCCTAAGAAAATAATTCATTAATAAAATATGAAACTGAAATAAATAAATTTATTTGAATTTCGAATTATAATTTCCAAATTAACAATTTACCTATTACAATTTTAATATTAATACATATAATAAAATAATTCAAATATTCTAGTTTTGAATGAAACATAAATGGTTGATGATAAATTTGTTCAATTTGTATTATAAATAGCTACAATGTCAAATAAACTATAACGTTATAACCTTAATTAAATTATAAAATATTTAAAATTATTATTATATTATAATATATTACCAAAATAGATTTAATTAAATTATGATTTTAAATATATAACTTTAATATGTAATTAAAATTTGTCGCCAATGTGTTTGGTCATTTCATGTATTGTGGTTGAAAAATTTAATTTCGATAAAATGTTAATTTATTACTTATTTTACCTGAAATTTATATTCCATTGAGAGTGCCATAAACCAATTGGTAATAAATTTAATATTTTATGTATTTTTAAATTTTTTAATTATATTTTAATTTTCAATATATATATACTAAAAATTGAATATTTTTTTTTTATGTTTTTTGTATAAATGCAGTATCAGCTACAGATTATAATGCCAGTTACGTCCAACCATTTTCATAACAATCGGTCCATTAAAGAAGGAATACCAGACTATGAAAACAGATCAAAATATAACTTTTATTTATATTTAATATATTAGAGTTTTAATTAGATCTTGGGTATTTTTTAAGAGTTAATTTCTAGGTTTAAATTTTTGAATTATTTAGAAATACTCTATATAAACCATGTACTAACCAAGCTTTTCCCTAGGAAAATATTATAAATTAGATTTAAATTTTACTACGAATTTTATATTTTTTCTTTAATTTTCCAAGTACACAGCTATCATTATAACATATAGAAAGTTAAAGGAAATTAAAGTTATAGTAAGCGTATTGCACAATAATCAAGCTACTCTTGAGCTATATAATCGCATTCAAGGAAATAATTTCTATCGATTTTATTAGTACCTATATAAATATATTATCTAAAATCAACACTCTCTATAATATTGGCCAATCGAGGATTTGCCCGTTTTGCCCGACAGACATCCGCCTGTGATTTAATATAAAAACCCGTGTATGATTATTATAATACTTTTATACAAATTTATGTATTTTTATATTAAAAGCAAAAAATCATTATGCTTTTAGCATAAATACATTTAGGTTACCCCAAAGAGGATATCCGTAAGTGTTATTACATGATTCTATGAATAATTTTCTGTATACATTACATATATATATTTATCATTGTTTATATATATATAACTATTTATATATACATTTTGTATATATTTATATAATATAGAAATGATTTTGAATTTGCGCGAATTAATATCATAAAATTTTATTTAGATTATATTTCCTGATTTTCCATAATTCCTTGAATAAATATAAAAGAGTTGGAATGCCAAATAATATTACAAAAAAATAGGGGGAGATTACTGCTAATTATTTATACTTAATACCTTGTTGTACTGATCAATTATGAAAGTTAATAAGATTCAACAGCTTGTAATTTTCATGAAAAACAAATTACAAAAAAAATAAAAAATAAAAAGGATATTATATATTTCATTTTGGTATTGTAAAAAGGAAATTCTTATATATTATGTATAATGTAATTGTATATTATTCATGATTTATATTGATATTAGCTTTTGATTTAACATTGATTTTATTATGTTTGATTATTATATATATTTGAGAGGAAATTGCTATAATAAAATTGATGATAGTGGATATGTTTTTGTGTGATTTAACAAAATAATTTGTATATGTAATTCCTTTTTCATTAATTTTAAATATTGTATTACAAAAAGGATTGGATATAAATTAGATTAATTTCAAATAATTAAGTAATTAAAATGTTATTATTATGTAGAAATTGTTGAGAATAAAACCTTTTTATATCAATTACCAAATTATAACAATAAATATTTAAAACAAATATATTTTGTAGGAATTATTGGCGATTACATAACATATAATTCGTTTTGAAATTACCAACGATATTAAAGAAGCAATTAATTGATAAATAGATTTATAATAAAACTATCTAATTTGCAATATGTAATTCAATGTTATAGATTACAATATGATCCGAAACATAAATGTCTCTCTAGGTTGAATGCAAATTGGTGGTAGTATTTGCTGGAAACCAATGTATGAATTTTAATACATTGATTCCCATTAGTTTCTATCAAAAATTATTTAATTGGTAATTACTTTAGTAAGAAGTATAATTACATATTTCTGTATATAGCTTCATTTATTTAGTATTTTGGTCATGCAAAGCGTGAAATAAAGTAAGGACAAAAATCAGATTACAACAATATTTATCACTTAGATGAAAATTGCAATAGCATGGTTACTACATATAGTGATTCTTTTTACATGTTAATCAAGTTAAACAACGAATAATTGTAATAAAAAGTTTATTCCGCATAAAAACTGATGGTTTGAAATTTGTTGGTCCAAATTGTAATAGAATGTTACGATTTCGAAAAAGTACTAATATCACTTTTCATAATAATAAAATAAATAACAAGAATTATTAAAAATGGCAAATAATAATAAAAGTAAAATTACAAGATTTATATAAATTATTAATTTACAATTCATATAATATAATCGAAATATCTATTCGAAATATTTATAATTGAACTAAAAGGTAAACTACTCAAAACCATAGCACCTGGACAGTGATCATAACCGAAAAGTATTTTCTTGTAAAGAGTGCAGGATATACTGAAAAATATAAATGCCGATGATTTTGTTCTGTATAAATACACTGCATTATCCTACAAAGACAAAGTTGAAATAATAAAGTCTAAACTTGCCTGAAATTGTCTCTAAAAAGCTTTCAAAATTGAGATTATATTGGTGACTTTTACTAAAACCAAAGCATTTTACCTGCAAACCATATGATTTCAATGTAATGGTATTGATACTATATATGGCATAAGGCCATTTTTGCTGAATTGCAAGAATAACATCCTACAAAAGCCGTGCAAATCCAAAGATGGTTATTCATTCAGTTCGTCTGCTTTGACTAATTGATTTCTCCCTACCCAAGATAAGCAGTTAAATAGGAAAAATTAAATAAAAGAAACATTCTGAACAATTTCCTTCTTACCACAAAGGTAAGGAATTGTTCAGTTGTAAGTACAATTTTGTAAATTTGCAATTAATATAGTTTAAACGTAAAGTAGTTTAATAAAGTTATAAATAAAGAATAAGTAACCAAAACTTTTATTGATTAACAATTTAACAAAAATATCAAATAATCAAATGAGATATGAACTTATCATATAGAACTCTTACTTCCCGAGTAGCATACTGGTTTTTATTTTAGATTTTCATAAGTTTGCCTATAACTGGATATTTTACCTTATATTATTACATTTGATTAAAAAATATTAATTAAAAATGATATTTCATAAGAAAATGATATAATTTTGCATTGTTTCTATAGTAAAATAAATACTAATTACATATATAAATTTATAACATTTTTTTCTTGTTCGTATTTAATATAATATTTATTTATGCCAATATAAACAAAATCACTTTTAATTAATATTATATTTCTTATATAAATAAATATTCATATATATTTATATATTATTATTATTAATTATTTTGACAAGAATATTTTGAATTTGATATCTTATGTGTTTTCATAATATTATATTTTCCCTTTAATTAATCAAACCAAATTTATCAAAATACACAAAATAAAAGGAAAATTGTTTTATATAATATGTAGATACATATATGAATTATCAATCAACGTTAGTTAGGTAATCATATCTCATTACTCCTTTTCTATATATACACAGATACTCGTAATATCAAAAATAAAATAATTTCCTATTTATGCAATTAAATGCTGTTATCTTCATGCGGCCAATACTAACAAAGATTTTATTGTACCCGAAAAATAATATATATATGAATAGAAAATATCCTTTTACAAGGATATAGTGTATTTCTAAAATTGCTAAAAATATTTCAACAAAACTAACTAATGAATATATATATAAACAATTTTCTGTTGTCCTATTTTCATATATTATTCTTTCTGTATACAAAACATTAAGAATCCCTACATTAATATCCTGATTAAAATTTAGATATCTATCTATACCTACATAACTACATATATAAATATTAAATTGGTTTGTATATGTATACGTGTATGTACATATGTTACTTTCGTAAGTACCACGCTGAGCTAATAGTTATATATTTTAAGTTAATTGTTGTTGTCTGTCTCATGGGTTAGGAAATTCATTGCACTATGTCTGATTTTCTAAGTAGTGTATATACGTTACGTACTAGTTATATAATATACATATATTTTAAAAATTAGGAAAATCGAAAAATATCCTGTTGTGAATGGTTAATAAAAAATATATTTATACAAAAAGATTTAATAATTTCAGATATGCGACTTTTATAATGTTTTATAAAATTTGAAAAATATATAATTTTTATGTACAATTTTATGTATTTTATATATATCTTTATATAGATTCGGAAAATTTATATGGTATTAAAAGAGAGAAGATTTTTGTGCATTAAATAGAATTTATTTGGATATTATTACTAATTTTCAGATAATAATAATTTTTCGTAGAAATTGCTTTCTTTGAATCCATTTGCTTTGGATTTCAGAAATTTTATATAAGAATAATAAATAATTATTGTAATTAGAGTGTGATAATTATTTCATGGATTAATAAAATGAAAATTGTATATAAATTTTTTAATTATCACAATATACAGTTGAAAATTTAAAATTTTAATCACAATTATACAGAATGGCGGTATGAGTAGTGCTGGATGGTTTAGTGTACTTTTATATGAAAATATAGTTTCCAGCACTAATTTCAATACATCACTCAGTTCGTAGCCTAAGTCCTAGTTCTCAGTCGATGTTTTTTTGGTTTCGTTGTTTTTTTTTTGCGAGTGTGTGGGTTTCAAATATATGTATATATTAGTGATGTCAAACGTCCTGTTCAATTTCACATCGTTTCGAAAAAAACAAAGCGAAGTAAAAAAAACTAACAAAATTGTTGAATGATTTCAACTTTTTCGTTGCTTTTTTCGTTGTTTTATGACGTCACTTTGTTTTTTTCATGATAGTATGAGTAGGCTATTATGTGAGAAATTAAAAAAGCAAAGCAAAAAGCAATCTACTGAGAACTTACACTTAGTATACGAATCATAAATTATTATAATACTATTTCTATTAGCAAATTCAATAAAATATTATAAACTTTTAAATTGATTTATTTTCAAAATATTTTCTTTAATTAGTTAGTTTTTTAAAGGTGAGATAGTTTTCAACTAAATTGATAGGTCACAGTCATCGCGATTTAGACGAAACTTCTGAACACTAATGTGAATATGAATGAATGTATTGCCATCACTATAGAAACTCGATTATTCGAACAATGGTTTCTAGAACTCAAGGATATCACATCCAGCTACCCAACGAACGTTCTAGGCTTTATCAACAAACTAGTAGGGAGTGCAAGATCGGAGTGAAAAATTAATACCGGTATTTCGGTACTGAAAAAATTGATAACAGAATCCCAGTATTCTATACCGGAAGCAAAAGATAAGAAAAAACACCTATTATGAAAAAATCCATATGGTTTATTTTTAACTAAAAAATTAATAAAAACAATTCATTCTTTAATATTAAAATAAAATAAAAACAAAACGAAAATTACCTAGTTCATTAAAATTAGTTGATGTTTCATATAAAAATTTAATTATTATTTAATTATTTTTATTTATTGCTCTTAAAAAGCATAATGCATCAAAGCTTTTGTCATTTAACTTGGAGCGGATTTTTGTGCATATTTGGCAGTTGTTAGAAAACGATATTCGGTTATTTCATGATCATGCTTTGCGCCCAAATTTAAAATTGGCTACATGTTGTATAGATAATGATAATAAAATAGGAATTAGTATAAATTATGTTTCTTCCATTAGCAGCAAATGTATCAATATAATATGTTTATAATAAACTTGAAATGTAATTTCTATGGAATTATAAATGTTATACTGCTTTAATAAATAATACAAAATGGCCTCGTCGAATGTTTTGGACTTGTCCAGATCTTTTGGAATTGTTAATTCGTGATGATTTTTATGTAATTTCTTTTTTTACAAATCTACCAGAAACAATGTTTTTTCAGTTAATCTTTAAAATACTTGATCTAGTATTTTTCTTGATTTATATAAAACTTCTAAATATGTTAAGTTATCTAAACTTTTTAAACTTTGTATACATCTTCATATGAAAATTTTCTCGATTCGAAATTTGTACAAATCATTTTTGTGACTATATGACACCATAATTACAATATATGCATAAATATTCAGCAAAAAATTAATAATTGGCCAGCAAAACTAATAGCTAGAATCGAGAATATGATTATACATATATCCTTTTTCTCTCTATTCCTCATCATAATTTACTATACAGTTATTTTAATAATAAAAAAAAATCAATCTGAATCTGAATAGCTTATTATACCCATGTGATTTGTTACTTTAAACTATTCGGTATAAAAGAATTTGAACCTTGCATTAAAATACAAAACAGCAAATAAAATTCAATAATATTTCAAAAATTGTAAATTATTCTTCTATTCAAGTTATCTTTTCGATACAAAAAAAAGAAATTTCAAATTTACGACCCTTAAAATTTAATAGACATTTTTGAATTAAGAGATACACTGATACACATATATTCATATATATCATAAAATATATGACAGGGTATGAAAAAGGATATCTTTTCATTAAATTGCTTATACTATCCATATATATCCATATAATATTTAAAGTTTCAAGAGGGTTAATCCTACTTAATGAGATGAATTGAAAAACTTTTATGCTGAAAAAAGCAATAATTGTCGGCACATGAAATTTTGTATTTTATATATTTCATATATCCTTTATATATAGATCATAGTATTCATCCTGAAACAAAATTCTTTCATTTTTTTTTATTTTCATACTTTACGCATTCATGAATTAATTCTTTTCTGGGAGTTTAACATTAACACAGAATGAAAAAAAAAATTACGAGGGCTTAAAATATGACGTATTATACTTGTTGTCCTTTACGCAATTAATTTTCTAAAAAAGGGGCTAAAAAAAAATTATTACATTCTGTTTTTTTTTTTTTTTTTTTTTATTTTGGTGTTGTAAAAATAAGGGTGAATATTTATAAGCCTTATTGAAAGGAAACAAGTGCTATTCCGGTTCTAATGTTGAATTTGATTTCCGGAATTGAAAATGAAAATTTCCCAGAGTTTTTTTTTTTTAGTTAGTTGGTAGATACTGTAAAACAGCAACAAGAGAACAAGATGAAAAACTTTTACTTTGAACAAGTGTACATAACAAAAAAAAAACCCTTATACTTCTGGATATTATTATGAGGGGTTGTTTTATATTAGGAGATTGTCAGCAGATTTTTTTTTTTGTTGCTTATTTATTTTGATTTGTTGCTATCAGATAATTGAATTTTATTGCGCTCGAGATGAATAAATTGATTGAAATGTAATAAAAACAATTTACTAATCCGATTAAAATATTTTTAGATATTTTGAATTTATGTATTAGATACAGAGAGGGTAAATCAAAGATTTTGTAATGTGATAAGAAAATGTGATATTTCTTATTATTATTATTGAAGTGGATTTAATTTTTCTGTAAAGTAAAAAAAAAAAATTATTTAATCTAATTTTTTAGTTTTATTAATGCAAAAGAGAAAAATTTGTTTATTGAAGATACAATTTTTTTATATTATTATGCAAATTGGATTATTATGTGTTTCAAGATTACAGAAAAATTAGCATATTGAACTTGAAGACATATTAAAATATAATTAAATTTTGACAATTTTATAAAAGGAATTAAAGTATTTTTAAGATTTTTTTTAAAAATTTGTGTTCGATATTCTTTTATCATACAATTTATATAATTCAAAGATCCTTGGATCAATATCGGCTCTAAATTATATGGTAACCGTGCGCTATAGAAGCAGACAAACTAACAACGTTAAAATCTTATTCGTGATGCATTTTTTTCCTATTTTTTGACACGTGTCGCATTTCATAACAACAAAATTAGAAAATTAATTTGCCATTATTATAAATCAATGATAAATCAAAATAAAATTGTATCTTATCAAATAATTTATGTTCATATTTATGTACAAAATTTATTCTAATCGAAAAACAAGAAAATATAATAAAAAAAAACCAAAAATTGTTTTATTTTATTCTTCACAAAAATTATTACAAGAAAATTACCTACTAGAGTAGGACAACGAAAAGAAAATTTACAAAATAAATTCTTGATGGAAATTCTTTTTTTTATTTTAGATATGATATTTTTGTATTATGTAAAATAAATTAATCTACAGACAAAAACAAAAATCGAAGGATATGTAACGCTAAGGATTATATATACATATATAATGTGTAGAGCTATATATATAAAATGTTAAATGAAAATTTTCCTTTAACAAATGAATTTATTGTTATTGCTTTTCCATTTATTGAGCTATTCGTCATTTCGGTATTAAAATGGATGTCTTGTTTTAGAAGCGGTAAATTGGGATTTGGTGCGGGTGGTAAATCGTTTGGTAAGTTTTCCTAATCAAAAAAAATAAAATAAAATATTATACTGTATTATATTTTCTTTTACGAAATTTTTTATTGAGATCCTTTTTGTTTTTGTTGTATAGGTAG
This sequence comes from Rhamphomyia laevipes, assembly GCA_963920725.1. Taxonomy (NCBI): domain Eukaryota; kingdom Metazoa; phylum Arthropoda; class Insecta; order Diptera; family Empididae; genus Rhamphomyia; species Rhamphomyia laevipes. Next base: position 41,605,321 of record OY987257.1, on the reverse strand, counting down.
GGAATTAATGGTGGTGATATAAGCCGAAAGTTTTTATACATGAACGATATATTTTTATGTTATATGTAACGTGTATAAATATACAATTCCATACGAATGAATTGTTTAATATTTTTGTATGGGGGTTGAGTTTTTCATTTTGTCTTTTATGAAAATGTCTTTTTTTTTCATTTTTTTTTTTTTTTTGGTTTTTTTATTTTATGTTTTCCGAACCGCGTTGTCGTCATACCAAATGATGGCAATAAAATCATATATGGTGAAACATATTTTTTGATAAAAGGATACAAGATAAAAATAATATTTATCAATTTCTTTTCCTTTAATATATATAAATGTACAAAAAAAAAAAAAAATATAATATAGTAGTTAAACAATACGCACTTTATAAAATTATAATTGTAAAATATTTTATAAGGATATACGTTAAAATTTTATACACTGTTTTAAATTTTTTTGATGTGTAATTATATTTATTAGAAATTTGTGTGATTAGATTAGGATCAAACTTAATAATTGAAACTTCGTTACCTTGGATATGCTTTTATGGACCCCATGAAACTACCGCCGAGATCACTTATATAAGCCTCCTGTACTCCTGTAAAGTACTGATGGTCTTGGAGGAAGGTGGGTTATAAATAAGCCCGACAGTGGCCGTGGTGATTTGGAACATTGCAACCTACTTAGACCTTATCTAATCTAATTTACTCTAGGAATAATACAATTTTTTATTATCGTAAACTAAACAATAATTACTGAAATCATAAATTGATATTGTTTTCTAAATTTGTGAGATAAAGTTTTGTGTATAGTTTTGAATAGACAATTTTTCAAGCTGACCCATACAATTTTCAAAGTTTTTTTCTTTGCCAAAAGCAAGGTATGTGTAATACTTCTAAAATGACAGAACTTATTTCTGTATGATTACACAAATAAGTTGTTTCCCATTTAGCAGTTGGGTTTTACAATATATAATTCGTAAATTGAGAAATATTTTTTGTCAATGCCATTAACACAGATTTTAAGCAAATTTTTCTTAACTCTGATAATGAAAATTCAATTTACATGTAAATTATTTTTAATAATTTTCCGTCATATGACTATTTCGTGTCATTAGGTATTTATATCGAGAATTGTAAATTGTGAATATTTCGCCACGCTCTTTCACATCGGAAACTACAATTGAACTAATCAAGTTAGTGTAAATAATTATTAAAAGAAACCGGGTTTTGTAGTTAAGGTTACGGCAACTAATGCAGAATATTAATTGGAATATTTATTAATTTGAAATATATAAATATTTTTTTACAGTGTACGATATTTTTATTAAAACTTATTTGAACATAAATAATTTATATATATATATACAAATACGTAAGGAAGGCATATTTACAAAAAAAAAAAAAAAACAAACGACTAAAAACATAAAAACATTCTAACATCATAAGACAAACTTTATGATATTTCAACTTATGTGCGAAAGTTATGTACATATAAATATATATAAGTAAAAGAAATTGACAAAAGCACGTATCGAAAATCCCTAGAAATCAATTTACTTTTTAAGGTCGAAAGGATCCATAAGTTTTTACTTTATTTAAAGCTCTCTTTCAAAACTCTCAAAGATGATTCAAAAGTATGAAGAATTGCTTTGGTTTTGTTGTTGTTGTTGGTTATTGTCGTTAGATATTTTATATCTTTTATGTACATAGACATACTTTTTTTTGTTGATTTATAAAAATATTTCGTTTGTCATTCCTTGAAATAATTCAAAATGTTCAAATAAATTGAATGTATAAACAGAAATTCTAAAATGTTTTTTTTTTTTTTTTTTTATTTTGTCATAGTTACACCTAAATGAAAATTTCTATATTTTTAAAGATATTTTATGAAATATTTTTAAAGCTAACCTTACCTACACAGTGATTTGAATTATTTCTATGTTGTGTATAGTTTTTGGACACTATAAATATTAAAAGTCATTCTTATGGATTGTTAAAATGTCACGTCGAAATACATTGAGTTAATATTTAAAATTTAGATAGTAATTTGCATATCATTTAAGGGTAATTTTCATAAATGATTGATTTTAATGATTTAATTTTACTATACAGTCTTTATGTTCGAAATGAAAAAAGCTGATAATATTTAAAAAAAATATCGATTTTGGTAATAGTTTATTCAAGCATTGTTAAATTTAATAAAATGTTCTAATAAATTTTACTTTGAAAGTATAAATAATAAATATTAGAGGACGAAAAGTACAAATGAAACGTTGCCAGTTGCTAATAAATGTTCCATTTTATGGTTCTAATTAGCAGGTATTCAGGTAATTAATCAAAAAAGAAAAATAGAACTAATCAGAACATTAAAGAAACTTTCTTGGTTGGCTGATACAAGATTAACTTAACTTGTCAATGCTACCGTATTACAAAAAAAAATTATTTAATTATGGTATATATAAAATATGAGAGCCTTTTAAAGTCCAATGTTGGTTAAGTTAAAAGTGATGAATATATGAGCGATCCACCTACCACACGAAATATATATCAATGGATATACATTTGACTCCTTTAGTTGATGGCTTTTACTAAGAGACCGAAATTATAAATTAGAGATTTTATTTTCCATAATACAGTCTGTCATAAAGCTAATTTTGAAAATGTCAAAAATCATATGCAGGTAAGGATCCAAAACAAGAACAAATACAAATTCATAAATTCTTTAATGTCATTACCACGACGATACAAAAAGTTCATTCCAAGCTAAGCACTGTGTTTATTCATCTTCCAGTGAACCATAATGAAACGAATGCCATTTTTACAGGTCGTTCTATTCGTAACAATAATCGATTCTGATTTTTTCGTATTAAACAACCATACCAAAATTATTTTAGTTTCCTTTATAGCAATATTTCCAGATTTTCTTTACCAACTCCAAATCTTTTGTTCTCTTCGGGTATTCCAGTGTTGGTCACATCAAAAAATTTTTTTTTTATTATTATTAAAGTAATAATATCTTTTCATCATGGTATTATTATAGGTATATGAGAAGCGTAGAGGTCATCCAAATATATACTATATTTATATCTATCTCAAAGGGCACATTAAAAAAGGACTTATATAAAATTCACAAAAAAAAAAATACAATTTAACGATTACTTTTCTTATTTTTTGTCATTTTGATGATTTCTGATGATTTTTGGTTACTTTTTGTATATTTATTCTTTATTTATATAAAATAATAACAGACAGAATGAAAAATGTTTTATATTTTTATAATTTTTCTTTATTCTTTTCAATCTGTAATACTCTTCGTTATAGTTTTTTTTTTGTATTTCTCTTACTGACAAATCACTCCACTTATTTGGAGGCCACTAATGTTGATTTCTTTTTTTTTTTTTTCTTAAGATTCTTTTTCTTTCTATATTTTTGTATATTTCATTTTTTTTTTTTATATAAAAGGAAGACCACCCTTAGATTTGTAAAAATTGCACAGAATAACGAAATATAAATAAATAAATAAATATAACCTTAAATCTTTAAGAAGAAGTCACGTGCTGAGATCATTATTAAATATATTTAAGGCAATTTATTTATTTTCATTTTTTTTTTTTTTTTCAAAATATAATAATAGAAAAAATATATACGCAAAAATTATTAATTTTCTTTACAACTTAATGGAACTGGAAAATATAACAAAAAAAAAAAAGAATCTTTGGGAATTTATTATAAATCTTAAAAATAAAAATGGTTTTTGTATAAAATAAAATATTAAAAAATACAAGTAAAAATAAAATTTATATATAAATGTAAAAAGTTCGACAAAATTATATAGAAAATATTTAACTTAAAATGAAGAAATAATTTTTATTTTTTATTATTATTTTATTTATTAGATCAAAGCGTTTAACCCTATTTTAACTCATACTGACATTCTATATAGCTAACACGATGACGACGACAACAACTGACATATTATACATAATAATATTTAAATATTGATAAAACTTTCAAGTTTATAATGTTGACAGAAGGAATTTTTAAGGTAATTTTTTTTAATTTTTTTTTACAGGATGTTATAACAAAATTTGCTTAGTAACAATTGACTGACAGGTTAGAAAGATTGCTGTGGGCTGATGTAGGGCTTTTATTGATATAAATAAATATTGTTGAAGAGGAAAAGGATTAAGTATCATTATGTTTAAATATTGTAATATCTACAGGTGTTTTTAAATAAAATAAAATTATATAACAAATTATGAGAAAATAAAATTTAATTGCATCAAAGTGAAATAAATCAATGAATATGCAGTTTCATTAAACCATAACCTAAAAAATCGAGATAATTATTTCCTGGATATTTGTCGTATTCTTTACGACAAATGTTTGCGGTTAAAATAATTGTTCCCGGATGTCAAGTGTTACCTAGACGACATGTTTTTCCCCACAAGTCTTGGGAAATACACAACCTAAAGAACTAGAACCATATTTGTCGTATCGAATATTTGTTGAGGTACCAATTTTTCATTGAAGTATAACGTCACGGGTAGTTAACATTTGCCCGTAAACAAATATCTGGGGAGAAATTATGCGGGAACAATAACCTAAAAAATCATGACAATTATTCCGCAGATATTTGTCGTATTCTTTACGTTTACGACAAATTTTTCCAGTTAAAAGAATTGTTCCTAGTGTTAAATGTTACCTAGACGACATGTTTTTCCCCACAAGTCTTGGGAAATACACAACCTAAAGAACTAGAACCACATTTGTCGTATCGAATATTTGTTGAGGTACCAATTTTTCGTGGTAATATAATGTCACAGAGCATTTGCATTTGTCTGGAAACAATAGTCCTGGAAAAAAATTAATTGAAAACAATAATTATCAATAATTCTGTATACATTTCAATATAGAAAACACCCAGTATTTAATATAGTAGTTAAAAGGTGTAAGGAAACTAAATATCCTTGGTGAATTTATATAGTATGGTTTTTTTAGAGAGGTGAATGGATTTTCACTAAAACATTAAAGAAGAAAATCGAAATTTAAATTAAAATAAAAAACAGAAAACCAAAAAAAAAAAAAAAAAAAAGTTAGAAAAAATAACCACCAGGATATTAAAAATGAATTAGAGGTTTTGCAATGCTTTCGCGTGTTATTTTTTTTTTTGTTCGGGTATATAAAAAAGGATATCTGTACTGTACATATAACAAATAATCCTGTTCAGAGAAACTTTTTTTTTATTTTGTATTTTTGGTTATAAATCTTGATATAAATGTTAGTGTATGTGTGGTGTTTATATTAATGTATATGTCTAAATTGTATGATGTTGAATTATTTTTGAGGATAATTAGGATTTTTCTTTTTTTAAGAAAATAATTTTCAATGTTTGATCAAATAAATACGATAGCAAAGGTAAAAATTCTTATGCTTATTACCTTAGGGGGGCGTTGTATATACATAAAATGAAAAGCCGCTAATTTTATATATAATATACATATATAAATATATATTTTCCGTTAATGTTGTTTTTCATTTTCTTGTGATTATTATTTTATGCTTATAAATAATTTTTATAAATACATTTTTATTTGAAATTTACGGAATTCATGGTATTTTCAATATTGAAAGGATTTAGATTTCATTTTTTATTATAAATTTGTCAGATTAATTAGTGGTGGTGGTTTTTGTTTTCATTATTATATTTATGTATATACGGTATTTATATATATTTTTTTTTATTTATTTATTTAATTATTTTGTTATATCGTTTTATCGGATTTCATTTAATTAAATTTCGATTTTTTTTTTGTTATTTATATTTTTAATACTTTAATGTAAATTAAAATCAAATTATTTAGTCATCATTTTCTAAAGAGTTTATGATTTTTGATTTGATGATTATTAAATAAATAAAGAATTTTCACTGAAAACTTTATTTATTTATATAGTAATTACGAAAATATTATTTGATTTATAATTAATTAATTTCTATAAGTTTTTATTTATTTTTATTTTGAAGAATTTATTCAATCTCAGTTTTTTGTGGTTATTTCTAATTATTCAAAAATTTACTGGGTCATAATAATTTTGGTTAAAGGTCATTGCGGTATTGAAGTGAAATAGGTAAATTTTGGAAAAAAGGAACGGTATTACAGTCTTTAATATACGGAAAAGAACGCTTGTTCAGTAACCAAATGAAAATGGTCAGAATAAATTATTTTAGGAAGAGATTGAAATCAATGATGCTCATAAATTCTTGCAGGTTATAGAAAAGTAATAGGTCTGCCTCTGTTGTTACACAGTACTACTGTGTGGAGTTCATATTAAACACTCTTAAACATTTGGTGCTTGAATGTGACAATGTCGTACATCTAGGTACAAATTTAGTAGAGTGTAGCACTTAAAGAATTATCGATACTAGAGTTTTTACCTTTATGGCGCATAAGACTCTTTATTACAGGAAGTAGGATACATAATACTACTTATAGACTTCATCGTATCCACCATGTTAGGACGCCTTGGGTGTCAACCTTATAGTTTTGGTTGTAATTTAAATTGTGCATTTGATTCAATATGGAGATGATGTCTATAGAACTAGTGAAATAACTAAAAATAAAAAAAAATTACAATTCCAATAGAAATATTGCGATTTTATTCATTTAAATTAGTTAAGAAAAATTGTGTTTGATGCACCAGGCCACTATGTCAGTCATACACAATATCAATTTAATTGAAATGACAAGAATGTATCACGCTATCCGTTCCTCTCAAGGATATCCATTATAAGAAAATTAATATATACAATTTTTAAGGTAATTGATAGTAAAAATAAGCTTTATACTTAAAATAATAATAGTATAGTTAACATTTTTATTATGGACATTTTTCTTTACAAGGTTAAAAAACAAAAAAATAAAGAGTTATTTTTCCATTTTCAATAAGCTAAAAGATTTAATTATATGGATTTTTTTTTTTTTTGAAAATTAAATAGCAAACAAATTCTTATAAAATATAATCAAAATGATTGTGATTAAAATTATTTATATATTGCAATTATATTAAAAAAGTAACCTTTTTTTTTAAAAGAAAAAACAGAAATTGTTTAATTAAATTAAATATTTGTATAGCAACCCCACGAATATTTTGATTTTGATTTTAATAGAAATATTTAATTAAATTGGTTCTATTTTATGGTATGCGATTGAATTACAATTATAAATTAAAGATTCTGCAAAAAAAAAAATGGTTTTCCTTAAGAAAAGGATGTTGTTTTAGATATAATATTATATCTCAAATTTCTATATTGGATATTACATTTTTAATCAATTCCTCAAAAATAGTATAATAATATAAAATGTTAAAATGTATAAATCGATTTTCAAATTCGACGAAATTTTTTATCTTTTAAATTAAATCTATGAATTGATTCTTACTTGCAATGCTGATTTTACACGGTAGTTATGTTCAAAAGAAAAAAAGTGTAAAAAAAACGTGACAAAAAAACAATCTTGAAAAATAAATGATTGGAATCCGTGTCCTAGAAAATTCATGACAAAATCCTGTTGAAATAAAATTATGTATTGGTACTAAAAATCATATTAAAAGTCTTTTTAATAAGCTAAATATTTTTTTTTTGACCGTGTGGTATTAAAATTAATTGTATAAAAATTACTTTTATCACATTAATTTCTTCAAATTTGTGCATTAGTTAATAATAATCTAAAAGTAGATATAATTAAGATAAACTGATTACATATTGTACTACAAATATACTAATTCGATGAATTTCCTATGAACCATTAATAGATATGAAGATATCTATTGGAATTATACTAATTTTCTAACTGAAGATTAGTTTAACCCATAAATTTGTAACACTAATTTACAAATAGATCTTACTCTGTAAATCCTTCTCTCTACAAAATACATATCATCCATAAATCAAACTAAACTTCATACTAAACCTTGTCTATACTTAAGAAAAATATTCAAATTTGTCATTTTCCAAGAGAACAAATAAATAAGTTTTTACAAAACAAAAACACAAAAAAAAACAAAAAAAGTTATTGCAAAATTTATTAAATGAAAATAAATTTTCTGAAAATTACAAACATTTGAAACAAGAAAATAAAAATAAAGGTACAATAAAAAAAATAAAAGAACTCCCGAATATAAATTTCATCCGTACACATTATTTATATTAAATTATTATGAGTTGCCCCAGTTGCCCTCTAAATAGTCCCTATAAAATATATTATTTTTTACATACTCGTGTATGACAATTTTACATAATTTTTGTTATTTTTTTCCTGGTGTTAAAATCACCTTCTAAGGACATTGTCTAAAATACCGTATATATAGCATAAAAACATACCTGGGATTTTTTCTTCGAAACTTGTAATTTTCTGTAGTTTTTCCTGGCGAAAAACATTTAAATTTCTTTTTTTTTTCGTTCTTTTCGCCCTTTTTCCCATTTTTATGGTGATAATAACATCACAGTGAATAAGGTAACATTTTTATAACATAAAAATGTATAAATTTTTTTTACTAAGTGAATACGAAGGGTTTGTTTACATTAAAAGTGTAATCGTCCTTTATTTATAAACTGTTTGTATATATATATATATTTATATATGTTTTAAAAGGTCGTTTTCCATTTAGTATTAAACTGTATTCACTTTATTTTATTATTTTGTCAAATTTATTTAGTTTCTTACAGAAAGTAATACACAATTTTTTGAAGGAAATTATATGTAACCATTTTCTTGACATTTTATTGAAATTATTATTATTTTATTTATTTTGTAGAAAGATCAAAGTTTGGTTTTTAAAAGGAAAAAAAAAATATAAAAATGAAATTATTTTAAAGGAAATTGAAAAAGTCATTGATCGTTGTCGTCATAATTTTGATTTATAAAGAAAATTTTTACAAAAAAATTTTATTACACCATAAAATTTGAAGTTTCGTAAATAGAAGGTTGTTAAAGTCGGAAATTAAATATTTTTTTTTTTATTTAATATTTAAGTACTCAATGGAAACAATTTTTAAAATATATTTTATTATTGATAGGTAATAATAATAATTTTGACATAATATATATTAATAAATTGGAAATTTTATCTTTGGAAACGATGAAATTTTTAGTAACACTTAAAGAGTAAATTAATATCATAAAAAAAATGGAAGATTCTTGTTGCGTAGATTCTGTCAACACGCAAATAAAATGATGATACATTGTAAATTTTGCAATTTTGAGATTTTGTTGTTTATTTTCGTTATACTAAAAGCTACACTATCATTTCTTCAAAATCGTGGCCATCTCACTGAAATCCCTCTATACTATTTACAATACTGGGTAAGATATTGCTAAGAGGGAGATCGCAATAAACCAAAATAGTTGCAGTGCTTGAGGTTTTATGTGACCGTCCCTTATAAGAAATTTAAGAACTCCACAATAAACAGTATGCCGATTAAGTTTGTTTTGTTGCCGCTTCTTAGAATACTGCATATGTCAAACTTTATTATTTATATTTTAAAGCGAGTGTTTTAACTGTGAATATAATTACAGGACTGTGTGAACAATTTTTTTTGTATATTCTCTTGAACCTCTCGAAATTTTTGTATCTTAAATGTTTGTTTAGTTTGGATGATTGGCACATTCGATAGGGGACAGTTTTTTTTGAAATCACATGACATGAACATAACAAATTATTAACCTTAGGCTTTGGTTCACGATAGTTTTTAGAAATGTTGGTGTAGGACTTAACTTGAAAGTTTCTATAAATATCAAAATATAAGATTTTATAACATAATTAATTTTATATTCATTAAGCTATTAATTTCATTTTTGAAATTAATATATTTATAGGTTATATAAATATAGACCTAAATCTAACCATAATTATGAAATTTAATTTGGAATCATAAAATAATGTTTAATAATATTTGTATTTATTACACGACCACAATTAAAATAAATATTTTGAAATATTTGAACACTCATTTTAACTCCAAAAATTAAATGAATTAAATATTATTCTTCTATTCACTTGACCCCATAACTTTTTTTTTTGTTTATACACAAATAATATAATTTTATTTTTAAGGTTATGTTGACATGAGTGCGAAAACTGTCGTAATATATATATACATAAATATATATATGATATTTGTGTGTACAATATTTATTGTGTATAAGTGTTAACCGTGTATGGTTTTTAGTCCTTTCAATATTACATTATATCCTTCATTTAAGCTTCTAAATTGTTTCGTGTATAAAAAAAAACTCTATAGTTTGACAAAGTTACATACAATTTCATAAAATATCATTCTACCATATCATAAAAAAAAAATACAAATATTTACTTACACATATTTAAGGATTGTATATTTACAAATACATACTTAAATGATATTTTTAACATAGAATAAAAATATATAATAAAATAAAAACGCAAAAAAAAAAAAAAAAAGAAGAAAATGTGAAAAAAATTATTATATTTCATTTGGAAAATGGAAAAAAAAGGATATATAAATTTTTTTGTTGTTGTTGTGATCCTTTATATTTTTTTATACTTTTCCTATTATTATGTATGTATATATAAAAAACACAACATATTATTATTTATATTGTTTCTATGACTAAAATTATTATCATCGAGTTTGTGTATGAGTGTAAAGATCATTTTTTTTATATTTTTTTTGTTTTTTTTTTGTGAAAATGTGAATTGTTAGGGAAAATTCATAATTTCCTCGAAACGAAAAATTGTATGTATATTTCACAGTTATATAGTTAAAAAAAAGTTCAACATAAAAATTAGTGTTTTTTTTTTATTATTATTATTGCAAGGACTACAAAAAAACAACCAAGTCCTGCATAATTATGTTAGTCATAAAGTTACGGATATAATGTATAAATTTCTGTTGTGTAGAAATTGTTCAGCAAAAAAAATAAAATAAAAAAATAATAATAATTTTGTTTTTGGTTTGAAAAATATATATATAAAAAAAAGGATATTTTTAACCTAAATAATAATGAATGACTATAAGGCTACCTTTTAATTTAATGGTTATAATAGGATTTTTTCTTGATCGCCTCTTTTTTCTGTATATTTATAGTAAAATTCCAATTTTGAGGTTATTATTATATTTTTTTTTGCAGTATAAATTAAGGGGTTTTGAAAATATAAATATGATAAAAAGGATTCATATATTAATATACATACATACATTTATATAGGACATTCTATAAATTGAGCGGTTTCTGTTTTATATAAATATATTTATATATGTGTTGACTGATTTTTTGAGCTGTGGTGACCTTATCTAGGACGAAATTAATGTTTAAAGTTTTTTTTTTTGGTTATAGTGAATTTTTAGTTTTAGACCTTTTATTTTTTTGTTTGTTACTTTTATGCATTATTAATGATTATACAAAAAGTTAATCTACTTGGAAATATGATTTATAATGTTGTTTTTTATATGTCTGTATTAGTATACATATAATGTTAATATATATAATATTTATATATATATTACATAGTAAAAACAATTTGGATTTCGGTTTTATTTTATTTTGGTGTAAACACGAAATTGTAAAATTTATGCCTTTAGAAATAGAAAATAAAATTTCATATTTTCACTAAAGTTGTAATAATTTTTATTTGTTTGTATTAAAATTTTTGATGCTGTAAACTATTTTTATGAATTTTTATGTTTATTTTTTAAATTTTATGTATTTTTTAAATAAATATATAAAAAATAATATTTATATTCATCTTTATAAACGTGGTCTTGATATAAAGTACTTATGCAGAGTGTTTTAGCCTAGCACTTTTCTGAATAATAATTACCAAATTTAGAACAATAATTTTTTCAGTAAAATGATGTCAACGGAAGTTGTTAGCAACTATAATTTTTAGTAGACAAGTTGTGTCTGTTTTGAATTGTCAATTTGATAAATAATATTTACCTACTTATATTAATTCAATTTTTTTTATTTTAAATTGGACATATTGAAAATATATGGTTCACATCAAATAGAGACTTCAATACTTTCAATTTATTTTTATTATATTGATGAACTTCATATTCATATTAAAATAGTTGTTAAGCTATAAAGGGGTAAAGCCATATAAAAATAAGTTAATATAAAAAGTTAGATTAAAACAGAAATAAATGCATATTAAATTATGCATTAGCAACTAATGAAAAAATAATTATTATTGTAATTAAATATTAACCTAATTTTAATATATTTTATTTAATTATTTTACTTTTACTTTTACAATTAATTTTCTTCCAATTATAGTACAAGTTAAGAGGAACTTAATTTCAAAGTTTTGCTAAGTCAGGAATTCTATTTCTAATCTAAATATATATAAATAATTAATTTAAATTTAATGATACCATATCTCCAGTAATATGTCATTAAGCTAATAATACATCATTTATAGAATTTTAGTGAAATAAATATAATACAAAATCAACTATTTTTGAAAGTTACTACTATTTAGGAAATGTTATAAGAAGTTAGCTCTAGAGATTTGCAAAAAAAAATTTAAATTTTTTGGTGGCATTTGGTAAAGTCTTGCAGCTGTAAAGACAAGAACTTTTTTTTATATTTTTTCAACTCGTTTGTAACAAATCTTCAATTTGAAATCGGCTTCAGAAAGTTCAGGTAAATTTCAAAATATGTTGAAACACATAATTGTCATATGATCTAATATTACCGAAAATAATAGTATTTTATATTTCATCTGAGACATAAGAGCATATAAGATAAAAATCGATTAAAAATTAAAGTTATTTTGATATTTGTTTAGAAGTTTGTCCAAAAACTTTGTATTGAAAATATTTATGACATATTTCCAAAAAATATCAAGTTTTCTTTTTTATTTAACTTATTTTCAAATGTTCGCAAATTATTTTGTGGTTTTAACATATCCAATTATAAAGTAAATATTATAGTTATTAAAATAAATACGTGTATAAATTTTTTATAAACATTTTTAATTAGTTGTTACATAAACCAAATTTATATATATTTAAAATATAAATGAAAACTAGAACTTTCTCTTGTACATTTTACCCTAAAACATTCTGTATATTTATTACAAAGTAAATTATATAGTTAAAATTACTATAGAAAATTTTAAATGACAAAAACATAACTTTTAATTAAAAATACATTTTAATTTTTGTAAAATATTATATTAATTAAAATATATTCCATGTTATAAAAAAAAATTTGGTGAAATTAAAGTTATTAACAATATTATTTAATAATATTGTATTACCAATTAAAATTTAATGTCGAACACATTATTAAAAATGAAGAGCTGCTAACCTATGAGTAGTCAAAAATTCAGTTACAAAAAAAAAAGCTTCATGTTCTAAATTTTTATTGCAATCAGATAAAAATTACTATTAAATATGACTTCGCACAGCCATAATCGAACCTGACCTGGTTTTATTTTTTCTTCATTTTTATAATCTACACCGCGTAAACGTAATGAAATTAATAATAAGTTCAATTTTTAGACACTTTTGAAAAAATAGAAAATACTTTAAGAATTAAGATTCTAATTTGTGTGCCTGTTATAGAAATACTATTTATTTTTAGTGGGATATATATTTGAGACGTATTTGACACGGTCAATCTTTTTTATGATATTTTATGATTACTCACTTAATTAATTAACTTTAGAATTTTACTTATTTATGTAATACAAGACTAACAAATTAACAACAAATAATTAATTTAAATTATAAACTGGGTTCACCAGGTTACCTTCACATCAAATCATTGAACTGAAGTGTTTCTCATCTATAAATACTAGAAATTTTAAACCAACGGCCTTTAAAAGCTAATAGTATCTAGCTAATCCTGGAAATTTTTTGGACCCGTATGCTTGCTACTTCATAAACCCCCAAAAATTAATTTTATATGATTAACTCATTTTCAATGCCATTTACATAAAATAAAGAAATTAGTGCTAGAATAAGACAGACCAGTAATTAATATTAGCTTGAGATGTGAAAAACTGATCCTTTAGAAAAAATCAGGAGATTGAAATTTATATATTTTAAACTAAATATATTGCATCTAATATTGTAAATAATTATTCACTTAATTAATTAAATTAATATTAATTTATTGAAAAGGTATTGAATTAATTGTGACTGACTTTATTCAAATTTCAGAAGCCTATATTATAAGTACAAAAATGCTCGAATTAGAAATTTACCCAAAATTTTATCTTCAAATTGTTTAACTTATCTTTTAGTAACAACATTTCATAATTTTACTATAACTTCTTGTAAAATTTAAAGCTTATGAACAAATAATTTTAGGTCATCAATTAAAATTTATATTTTTACATGGTCAGTCAAATTATTTAGAAACTTACAATTATTATAATTAACGAAAATATTCTGATTTATTTAGAAAATTCTATTAATTCTACTAAATGAAACAAAATAAAAAAAATTTCCTATATATTATTAAATATGGAAAATTTAACAGCCGGCGAAGTTTTCACTGAAACCTGTCATAATAAATTATATATTTTTATGTTCATAACTTTTATTATTACCTTTTCATTATGTATATATATAATTATGTATATATCAATTTATATACATACATACATAAAAAACATATCAAGATTTCCTTAAAAATAACAAAATTCTCTTCTAGTTTTTTTTGAAAAATATAATTTTTTTTTGGTGATTTCAATCTTAGATAAAAGTTCATTTCAGTAGATATGTCAAATTTTCATTTATATAGAATTACTCAAAAGAAAATTAAAAAAAAAAAATCACGAAAGGAAAATAAAATATCAGTTTTTGATATGAATGGGAAAAATTTTATATAACAACATAACCTTCAAAATCATTTAAGGTTGGATCGGAAATATTTACTTATGTATACATAAATATTCTATTATTATATAAAATCAGTTATCATTTATGTTTTTTTTTTCTTTTTTTGGTACATAAATATTTAGCATATTTTTAAATAGAATTTATGATTATATAAAATTAAATGTTTCCTGTTTTTTCAATAAGAATTTTAAATAATTGTTGTATATTGCTCAGTCTCAGTTAATTGGCACAAAAACAATTTTTTCATTGATGGAAATGATGAAACGGATTTGCTTGTAATTTAGGTTGCGGTGCTTGTTCTTCTAGCGAAAGATAAGAACGTTTATAGTCTTATATAACACACGAAAAGAATATAATAAATCTAATCTAGGAATATTACCTTCAGTTCGTTGAAACTCATATATGATGGCTACGATCATATAAGAAAATATCCTTGAAAAGAAAGGCCTGCAGGAAATTGATAGATCTCCATACTAGTAAATTATTTGTAGCCACTATGCTTACTAATTACCTGATAGTCATTTTGAGTGATATATGAGTCCATGTAGCGACGAGACTAAACAAGCCACAATAAAATATTTTATATATGAATGTAAATATTTCGCACAATTCTGGTACATTGGATAGCATTATACTGGACCATTAAGCTATACTCTCCTTGAAGATCAGAATAAGGAATTTTGAACTTGGAGCATAGAACACTACGAAAGGAGCATAAAATGAATTTATTGGAGTCTCCAGCTCCAGCTATACTGCTTGTTTCCTATACAACTTTCTCAACCTAACCTTTTTTCGATATATTTTAGCAAACCCTTAGCTATTTTTAAATTAAATTTATGTTTTCAAATATACATAATTATTTTCAAGGAAAAATATAGGAACGAAAAGAAAATAATAATTAAGATAAATATCTAAGAAGCTTATAGATATATATTTTTAGCTGTAATTTTTACTATGGAGTTTTGGTGACTACAGAAATTATTAATACTACCGGTATCGGTATATATATATATACATAGTATCTATCTATCTATAAGTTATTTAGTTATTTCTTGAAGAGAGGGGAGGGTACAAAATTTTGTTATATATTTATATAGAAATTTATAGGAAATATTTATAGAAATGTTAGCTTTTGATTTTATTAACACACAAAAAAAAATTATGCTTTTATTTACAGTATTAATGAAGGGACTGTAATATCATCGTTAAAATGTTAGTATTTAATATCTTTTTACATAATTATATTAATATACTTGAATATAGAATTTGTAATTCATATAATCATAGCCAATGGTTTATAACATAAATATCAAATTATGTTAATATGAAATGAAAAAAAAAATGGTTCTTTTAAAAATTCTGTATATGATTTCATAAAAGTTTCATAAACAGAATAGTAAAAATAATATTTATTTCAATTATTTTTTACTTTTAGTTACAGTTTTTATTATCAACATATACAGAAAGATATTTAATAAAAAAATGTTAACTTGTGGTTAGTTAATTTTGAATTAGGGCTTCCAATGTCCTTTCGAACCCGGGAATTTGCTAAAACGTAATAGCGAAATTCCGGAATTGCTTTCTAATAACAATTTTTTTTTTAAAAATATGATTTTTTTTCATTATAGATTGCGGAATACTTAGGGCAACATAAATTCTGATTTAATATTAAAATTTTAAGTGCATTTTAATTATTTTAAATTCCAAATCCCCAAAATTTTATTCAATCTAACAACATAAAAATTAATTTTACTTGTAAAATTTTGATTGTTGCACCATTTTGTGTGCAACATTCCAAATGTTGCATAATTTCGAGTTTTTCATAATTCCGATTATTGTTTAAATCCGGATGTTACATAACTTCGGTTATTAAAATTTTGATTACGCCGGTTATTTGTTAAGCACTTTTCAGTTTTAATATGAAAAAGTAAAATCATCAAAAGTAAAATTGTGGTTTTTAATTAAATATTCTGACAATTTTTTTTTTATTTTAATTAATTGTAAATTCTTTCTGTATTGTGGAGAAGATTTTTCTTTATATGATATTAAAAATTGTCATTTACAGTAAAGTTAAATTACATTTTATTTTATATCTACAAAAATATTTGACAATTTTTTATAAAATAAAATATTTATTGTAATTCTACAATTTAATTAATAAAAATGTGTTTTTTTAATGGTAATTTACATTTTAACTTTAAAATTAAAATATCTTATGATATACTGAACATAATAATAACTCACTTATCTATTATACCTTTGACTATAAGACCTCACGAATTTCAACATTTACATGTTCTTTGTGTAACAATTGTGGTGATTATGGTTTTTCACCACACTTATTACACAAAGATTTCGAATATTTAAATTCTTATATCTATAATTGTTGAAATTTGTAAGGTTTTACATAGTCGTCTATAATAAAATATTTTCGATGTGGTCATCCAAAATTTTTTTTTTTTTTTTATAGATTTTTCTATTTTAATCTTCTAAAGTAATATAAATAAATGAAAAGTAGATTGATAAATAAATAAATTGACTTTTATGATAAATTGTTAAGTCCTTGGTAATAAAAATATATAAAATTCTCTAATGATTTTTTATTGACTTTTATTATAAATTGTTAAGTCCTTGGTAATAAAAATATTCAAAAATTTCACAAATTTACCAAATTAAAGTTTAATTCAAATGTAACCGGAGTATTAAATTTAAACTTTTTTAAATATATTATTTTAAAAACTATGATTGTTGTAACCAAAAATTTTTTAATTTCTTAAAAATTGGGATTTTTTTTAAATAAATTCTAATTTTGGGTACGTCCATATCTTTTAAAACCATTCCCACAAAACGAATATGATTAAAATAAAATTTTCCATTTTCCATTTTGACTTTAATTTAAGTTTATATGTTTTTATTTTTTATTTAACTCATATTAGTTTTGAACTCATCTAACCTCCATCCTTTTATACATTTCAATTTATTATACACTATAGTATTTTTTCTAAAAAACAGAAATTTCTTAATTTTAAAACATTTCCACGAACGTCCTGTTTCACTTATCCTTAATATACACACGGAAAATTTTAGATTTACTATCTCTTGAGCTACTTTAATGATGATCCTAACATTTTAACCATCTTTATCTCTGTATATAAAATAGTAAATAGTGTGATGACTAGTGATGAGGGTAGTATATAATATGCTCTTGGATATAATTTTGTAACCATGATGATAGTGTTGGCAAGATATTTAAAATATATCTATATATGTATATAATTTAAATTAATATACGTATACGTATATAGTAAAACGAAATTATTTATAAAAGTGAACGAAAATTAAGTGCAAGGTCAGCATATAAATTATACTAAGGATTTTTTTATTTTTACAATACTCAGCAAATTCCTATTTAAACTGTATTATTTTATTTAGACATATATACATATGTATATATAAAAATTTATATCCCATCAACTATTTGTATGAGAAAAAACAAAAAACTATAAATATACATACGACTATGTATAAATAGTAGAAATTCATAATGAGATTCTGATCCTTTTGAATCCTTTTAGGAGAGTATAAAGTTTTGTTCTTTTATTCATTAAGTATTAAATATGTATAAGCTTTCTGGTTTTTTTTTCGTTTTGTAATTCATTTGAGTGTGTGAAACTGAAAAGGATATATATACAAATAGTGTGAAACATGTAATTTACGTTAAATAATAATAACAATGAACAAAAAGAAAAAAACTACCAGGAAACTTGAAATACGTGTGTCGATTTTGTGTAAATTTTTGTTTGTACTTTTTTTGTTATTTCGAATTTTAAATTTTTTATTAACCTGTTGGAAAAATATTTATACAAAAAAAAGGAGAACAAACTAAGAATAATATTGAATTCATTATAAATATAAACAGAGTCGTATTTGCTAATTGGGAATATAAGGCAACTAATTCGAAGGATGAATCAGAATGAGATGCAAAAATATTACGAATAATTACATATTTAAGTTTGTTATTTCACTTAACCTTATTCAATTTTTAAAGAATTTATGTAGTTTTGAAAATTTATGGTAGGTCCATTATTTTAAGCAGGTGCGCCAGGACAGCAAAACGGAATTATGTGTATAAATAGATCGAAAAACAATTTTCTTTACTAAAGTTCAAAGTAACATTAAAGTTCAATTTATAACTAACGTAGAAATATAAAAAATGGCAGAGCGGTAAGATTGTGATGGTAAGAAATGTTGATTTTATAACTAATGTAAGAAATAATTTGACATGTCATAAAAATGTGGTAAAAATATGAAAGAAAATTATTGAATAAAAGTTATTTAATAATTATATAGTTAAACATATTTTTTTCTAATATTTATTAATTAATATATTAAAAGAAAATTGTGTTTGCAAATTTATCAATATTTCCAATATTAATTTTTATTATTATGAATAATGTAAAAATTCATATATAAATCACCTACTAATTTCATAAAAAAAAGTAAGAAAAGTTCATTTAACTTTGATAATTCTTACCATTCTCACGTGTTTTGCGTTAGTTATAAATCAGGCTTAATAAATTTTTGAGTTTTTACATTTTTAAAATTTATTGAAATTTACGTGAAAATATCAAAATTAAAATGCCACTTTTATCGCTGAAGTTGAGTGAGCAGACTTGAAAGCTAATCAATGCGTTAACATTTACAAAAAATCTTGCACAAATTTATAGAAATTTGAATGTTTAGTTGTATAGTAAAAGCATAACGAAGCAACTAGTTCTTTTAATGCAGCGTTTTGTTCTATGAACTGTCATAAACAATTTGAGACCAAGTAAATAAAATTTATTACTTAAAATCTGCTGTAACATTTTCACTAAACATAAAATTCAGCAGGAAGACAGACAAAAGGTTATCTTTAAAGAAATGGTTTTTGATATACTATCAATAAATTTTACTATGAGCTCTCTTCTTTCGGCTAGTATGGATCCATATCATTACTTATATTTTGGATGTGTGTTTAACTATGGCACTGACTACAACAGATGCCAAATAGACAAATGCGACTCTGACTATTTGTAGAGTGAACTTTTTTATTTTACACTTCACAAAATGGTTTTCTAATTTATTTATTTTTTATGTTTTTTTTTTTTTTTGTGAAAATTTTATATTATTTTGTTGTATAATTTTTTGATTTTCCAGAATTAATTTTTAAAAAAAAAAAAGAAAAGAAAATATCAAAAGGGTAAAAAGTTAATTTTAACAAAATTATTCTCGGTAAAAAGAAAATTGTTTATATTTGTTATTGACTTGGGAATTTTCAACCATAATGAAAAACAACTGATTATTTATATTATTATTATGTAAGTTTTTAATAATAGATTTTCATTTTATGTGTTTGTGGTCAGAGTTTTCTTATGTTATGAAAAACAATTTCAAATATTTTATATGTTTTTATTTGGGATTTTACCATATTTTATGAATTTTGCATGGTAAAAATATTAACGAAATTTTTTTTAAAATTAAAATTTTTATTTAAAAATATATTTTTATAGAAATTTGCATGTTTAGTTGAAAATATTCAATATATTAATTAAATGTAGAGGAGAGCAGGGAAAAAATGTAATAATTTAGTTATATTTATTTCATTTAAGTTAATCTGTAAATGTTGATTTCTATTAAGGTAAACTCTGGTAGTATCCTATAAATTATAACACTGTAAAATATTGTATTAATAAATAATTGAACTACTTCATTTATATAATTTATTGTTATTCCTAAATGCTCTTCCAAATAAATTGCGTTTATATAATTATTTTAATTACTTTTCAGTATAATAGTAAAAAAAACTCCTCCAAAGAATAAAAGAATCGCAAAAAATGGATTGGTTCATTAAATTAGCTAGTTAAGCAATATAAAATTGTTCGTTTGATGTTTTTTTTTAATTTTTATATGTCAAACTTATATGAATCAATTCATTGTTGTCCATGTCCCCAGCATCACGGGTATGTAGTCATTTTGTTCCAATTTTGACGTCGCATTAAAGTTTAGTCAATAGCATTTTTATGCTTTAGTTTAAGCATATTCTTTCCGACAATTTAGCAATCGTTTCACAATGACATAATGAAACTGTGATTTTTACTATCATTCGCAGAGCATAGTAAATCTTAGCCGTTTCAGAATTTGTTAATTCTACTAAAATCATATAAATTTTAAATGAAATTGTAAAGCTTGTTTCTATTCGTCTCTTAATTCTTTTGAAAATGTCTTTTTATTCACATTTTCTTGTATTTCTTCCTTTATTAATAATAAACCTTAAATAAACTCACAAAATTAATAAACTGGAATTTAACTCCGATAAACAAGCAGAAAATTTTTATTTAGTTATGTTTTCTGTGTAGGTCTGTAAATTTTCGATCCTACAAAATATTAATTTTAAACTAAATTTAAATGAAAGTAAAAAGCTAATTAAAATTTCAATTTTTTGTAATTTATTTTAAGTTTTTGATTAATTATTTCTAAAAAAAAAAACCGCATATCTATTCAAATATAAATCTTTCATTTAAAATAAATATTTTGTTTTTATTTTTTTTTATTTTCTTCTGAAGATAATATAATATCAATAGAAATTTATATAATTTAAAAATATCGAAATATAATGATAGCATCTGTTTTTGAAAGTCTTCCAAATTCTCATTCTATTTTTCAATATTATATATATAAAAAAAAAAGATACATTTTTCCTAAATGAAACCTAATAACCCAATCAATCTTTTTATACTATATAAAAAGAAAAATTCATTTTTTTCCATCATATATTTTCCGATTTTCATAAAATTGATTTCTATTCAACCAAGATATATTATGGTTTTTTTTTGGTTTTTTTGATATATGATCAAATATAACATTCAATTTTGATAAAGGTACACACTTAAAAAGTTATATATAAACTTTCCAATAAAATCAATAAAATTGAATTGAACTTTAAAGGCATATAAAAAAAAATATAGATATTCTGATGACACTAACAAACTAAAAAAAATTTGTATCTTTATCTGTATATCGTATAAATGTTAATTTTCTTAGTATAACTATAACCAAGAAAAACCATATTCTACCAGAAAAACACCAAGATTCTGGAAAACTTTTAAAAGGATATAATCTTAAATATTTTGTTTATTTGTGGTAAATAGTATTTTGTGGTATGGTATAAATTATCATAACCGCAAATAAATATGTTTGCTAAGGAAGAAGTTTCAGTAAATTTTACTCTTAGTATCATAACAAAAATTTTGTATAATGTTTTTTTGTTATTCTTTAAGTAAATATCTAACCAAATTTACAAATTTTTTAATATAAATGTAATAATTACATTTTTTTTTTTACAATTTTTAGTAATAAATTTTTTAGTTTATAATCATAAATTTAAATTTTATTAGAGATTATATTTTTGGGAATAATTTTATTTATAATTTGAAGATAATTGTTGGGTTTAAAGGCGCCAAATAAACGATTACAGAGTCGTACCATAAAACAAATACCTACAATTGAAAAAGAAAGGCTCAACATTAAAATTTTAGATCGAGAATAAAGTGACTGTACGCATCACTCAATTGGCTAGATATGTAACAACATTTCAAAATTCCTCTCATCGTTTTGGTTTTAAAATTTATTGAAATTAGAAGAACATAATTTTATTTTGACAAATTCGTACAGTTGACCTACTTATACAGTTCTTTCGAAATAACTATACATTCTATGTTAATTTTTTTTATATAAATAAATCTACAGGCCTACATTGTCAAAAATAGCTGATAATATTTTTATGTTATACTAAATTTTCTTAATTTTTTCGAGTATAAAGCGTGGGCTACATAGTTTCGATCGATTCAGTAAAATTTAAATTTGACGTCTTCATATATTTTGTATGGGAAATCGACTGAGTGGACACATAGGTCGGATCGGAACGAATTGGATCGAAAGAGTTTGGAACGATTGGAATTTTGTGAATCCAAATTGAAGGAAATGTCAAGAGGAATCAAATTTGACAGTTAAAACAAAATAATGTGATTTAATCGATTACAATCGATAGCTATTTGCTCAGTCTTCTACTTAACCAGTCGAATCGAATAGAAACTGAACTGAACAGATAGAAACTATGTAGCCCAGCATTAATTATAAAATAGCTAAGCTATGAAATGTAGTGTTGGAAAACGAATTAATTGATTTATCTCAATTATGTTATGTTTTTTTTCGAGAAATTACAAGAATCCTGTGTCTGGCCTGTATAAATCAATATCAAATTTCTTGGATCAATAAACACTTTCTTAATATCTAAATAAAAATTGTATAAAACATTTCTGAAATAAATTATTTTTGAATCACGAGTTCTCGGCTAGTCCTAGCTTAACAAATTTTTTATTTAAAATATAATGAAAATAAAAAAAAATTTCTCTTAAATAATTTTTCTTTGAAAATTGAAAATTTCTATTTTTACTTCGACTATAAATCTTAAAATCTTAATAGAAAAAAAGTACTCCTCTTGAAAATCTATTTAAAGTGTTTTGCGATTCTACATACAAAAATTATTATATGTATATCGATGTGGTAAACAGGATGTCGAACTTGTAATAAATAAATAGTTTAATCGAACTAAAGATAAGTTATTCAATTATATCATTTAATTTCAATTAAATTAGGATTAATAATTAAATTGACACTTTTAATTTCAATTGGTTGGTATAATAATAAATTATTGATTTACATTATGATTGTAAATTATTACAGAATTAGGTAGTGAATTAATCTTTTCATTATTCTTTCATTAATTGATTTGATCTATAAGATTATAATTAATTTAATATAAAATAGTTTACTATAAAGAATAAGTTTTAGATTGTATTCTATATATTTTTATGCTACAGAATTATTTGACATTTAATAATGTCAGTGGAAAATAAGCTTTTATCAAATTGAACACCCTATTAACATATAACATATATTTATATATTCAAAAATTTATACAAAATGTATCAATTTACATATAAGTTGAAGTTGTTTATATACAATTCTTGAAAATAAAAATAAAGTTATATTAGCTGTAAGAGTTTGTATTATTTAAGGTCCTTTTTTTTAGCATGAGTTCTTTCTTTAGGAATAATACTTAAAATATATATCCTGAAAATTGGCACAAATATTTTCAAAATTTGTATTTACAAAAATATTATATACATATAATAAATATATCTACAATATATTTTTAGCAATTGTAAGTATGAATTGGAAATATTTTTATAATACATGATGAAAATTGTTTATAAGAAAAATATGTACGTCAATCAGTTTGATCGTGACAACATATTTTTTGTTTGTTTTGTATTTTGTTAATGTTAAAATGTAAATTGATTTGAAACCCCTTGTGTCACTCTAAAACAAAAACAAAATAAGTTGATATTATATTAAAAAAATTTATGCTCAAATTATGTTTGAATATTAGATATTCTTAAGCATAATTTTTCTGTTAAATTGAATTATTATTGTTTCACTATTTAAATTGTATATTTAAATGTTGTAATGAATAAAGCCTGGGCTACATTGTTTCGATCAGTTCAGCTCAGTTTCGATTCGATTCGACTGTTAAGTTGTCTGAACACATAGTTACCGATCGCAATCGATTAAACCACATATATTTTGTTTTTGTTATTTTTGAAACAGTCAAATTTAATTTCTCTTGACATTTCCTTCAGTTTGGATTCGCAAAATTCCAATCGTTCCAAACTCTTTCGATTCGATTCATTCCGATTCGACCTATGTGTCCACTCAATCAATTTCCCATATAAAATATATGGAGACGTTAAATTTGAACTTTGCGAAACGAATCGAAACTGAATCGATCGAAACAATGTAGCCCAGGCTTAATACTACATTTTTCGAGGACATCGGTCCATACTATTCTATATAAAAAAGACTATATATATTTCAGTTGGGGAAAAATACTGTTTTGTACTGGATATTCAATGAAAATGTGAACTAATTTACAATAATTTAATATATTTGAATAAATATTTTATGTTGAGTTGGAACCAATGGATAGGAGCCATTGAATTAATAAGTTTAAAGATGAATTAATTTATTACTAAATATTTGAGGTAGAACATTTTTCAAGAAAATGTTATTTGAACTGATTTTATGCTATAGCCTGCAACTAAAAAAAAATTCAAAGAAATTTATTGTAAAATAATATTAAATTAATAGTTGCTAAGATATTTTTAATTTCTTCTAAATTTCTCCTACCGGACTTGATAATTACATATTATTATATTACCAGTTGAAATTTCCTAAGGCTTAAATAATAGTACAAAATTAATTGAAATCTAATATTTTTATAATATATTAAAAAAAGGCTATTATATATTTATTAAAAGAAGAATCATATCTTTTCATTATATTCATTACAGTATAAAAACTTTTCAAAAATTATGTAAAATTTGTCCTTAAATTAACTTTAATACAAACTTACTGACAAGGATAACAAATATTATTATGTCTACATAAAAACTCTTCTATATAAATGGAATAAAAAATTTCGATTACTGTGTCTGATTAAGATGAGTAAATGACTGAGTTTGTCCTATCAGTATTATCCCATCTATAAACAAATTAGGGTCAATTTAAGTTTCTTCAAGGAAAATTTATTGAAGTATAAATAATGAATAAATGATATATGTAAGTCTACTTTTAAATATATACTTTTATTATAAATAACTTTGAGATAATATTAGAAATCTTTAAGTTAATATGAATATATTAATTTACCATATAAATAACCTATAAGAAGTATGAGAATAGTTTCTAGTATCAGCTCAAAAAAATAAAATAGTCTCTCAAATTATTAGAGATAACCAGGGAAAAATATAATTAGAAAATGAAGAAAATCAACAATTAAAATTTAGATACAAATGAAAATTATCAAAAAAAGTTTTTAATTTTAAAATAAATCATACAACACAAAAAAAAAATCAATTTTTTTTTG
Source organism: Rhamphomyia laevipes (assembly GCA_963920725.1). Classification (NCBI taxonomy): domain Eukaryota; kingdom Metazoa; phylum Arthropoda; class Insecta; order Diptera; family Empididae; genus Rhamphomyia; species Rhamphomyia laevipes. The sequence continues at coordinate 41,579,400 of OY987257.1, read as the reverse complement.
TACGGTTGAGAAAGAAACATAAAAAATACATAACTATAATAATAAAGATTATAAAGAAAATTATTTTATTTCAAAAAGGACTAAAAACGAGATTTTCCTGGGTTTATGCTAAAACAATGAGTTTTAAATGTCTGAATAGAATTTTTAATTTTTGCAATTTTTCATTATAAAGACACAAAAATTATATATAAAAAAAAATAATGAAGAAAACGTAGAAAATAGAGAAAAAAGTATTAAAACTTCTTAATTATAAAAGAATTTAAATAAAGTCATTTTGAAAAGAATTTTCTATGGAAAACTGCTAGGTTTGTTAAAAGAATTTGTTCAAAATTTGTTTTAAGAATTATGTGAAGTGATCAACAAAAATATGAAATTTTTAAGTTCTTTAGTTAATATTTAACTATACTAAAAAATTATGAATTATCAACAGTTTTTATATATTAAATGTAAACAGAACAATTTTTTAGGTAGAGGTAGGTCAATTCGAAATTAAACTGTTTTATAAATCAGTATTTTTTCGATTCTATTTGTCTATTGACCTTAATAATTAATCAGCAAATTTTTTTTATTGAAAATTTATGCAGTCCAATCAAAACTTTTATAAATAATCGATGATTTATAAATTTTAATTAGAAAAATGACAAAATTGATGGAAATAACTGCCAACAAGAGCGTCGAATATCGTAAGATATTTTGAGTATATTTCTCAAATGTTATCGCTTGTTAAACTTCTCATATTGAGGTGAATTTATGTAACGTATATTAGATAATTAGATAATGCGACTAGGTAAACAGTTAATAGCATCGCAATTCGATAAGTTTATGATTTTAATGAGTATTTTGTTCTCGTAAATGCGGGCAGCATCCGTTTAGATAAATAGTAGTAAAACCTTGTTGAGATTTTTGTCTTTAACGAATAATAAATGTTATCTATTTCACTTCAAATATCAAATTTTTAATAAATATTTGAAAATTTAAAAATTGCGTTGAATTATTAACTGAAATCTGTATAACACAAAGTAATTAATCAACACTGTTTGAATATCTGTTTAATGAATGTCTATCGATACAAAATCAATAATTGATTAAATATGAACAGCAGCACATTAATCAATGAATATAATAAATGAAATAATGGAAATATCCCTCGGGGTATTCGAAATTTGAGAAATATGATTTGACTAAAATGAAATTAATTGATTAAATCAATGATTTTATCATTAAGTAAGTGAAATGATTTTTTTTTTATATTATACATTAACTAATTGAATTTTAAGATAAAAAAAAAAAGTTAACGACTTATTTTTCAGAAAATTTCTAAACACTTGTAAAATTTTCTAATCGAAACAGCCTGACTGACTAGTTACATAGTAAAATAATTCATTCGAAATTTTATTGTAACTATTTTTATTAGATTTTTGTAGGTGAATTTTTTAAAAATTTAATATGTAATGTCGAATTTACTATATTGATTTTTTAATTACACGAAAAACGAATCCCATAAACCACAGACGAGGCCGCGAAAAAACGGGGTTACGATTAACTTTTATGTGTTGTCAGTATTCAGTTATTGATTCAAAAATAATTCAGACATTGAATTCAAATGCAAATTTTTACGTAATGATTAACGAAATTTAGCGACTCTTGGACTAACATTGAAATTCTGCATAGGCAATTAAAAATAATAATTGTGTAAAGATTTGTGATCGTGAAATATCATGTTATGAATTAATTATGCATACTGAACTACGTTATGAAATACGTACCGGAACAATCTATAAATCTGTCAAATTTGTTATGTATTATATTTTTAAAGCTATCCAAAGTTTTGTGAAACTTAAAAATATATTCAGGTCAAATTTTTTTTATCAAATTTAATGTAAAAATTTATTTGAACTTAGCCTAATTTGATTTAATTTCAATTTTCCTTCTATGCTTACTATAAAAATTGTTTTGTTATTAATTTTTAATAACATTATATTAGCGAACATAAACATTCTGAATAAAATATCCTTGAGGAAAATTCATATTGATATATAATAAAACAATACGGATTTTTCTTTAATAACATTGACGGCCTGATTTTGGAAACGTCTCTGTTACGTGCCAAGATACGATTATATAAATGAAAAAAATAAAATAGCAAAAATATATATAAATATTATTATGTATATACATATAAATATTGGCAGGAAACAGTTTAAGCTTAAAAGGTGAAAATCACACAATCATGTTGTCTGATAATTTTCCGGAATTTCCACCCCGACAAGAAGGTATATTCGGGTCGGGGAGTAGTAATAGGTCAATATAGAAAAAAAGGGGTGAAATAAGGATATATTCATTTCTTCTATGAAGGACTTAAAAGTATTTTTGTATATTTCTCCATTTTTCTGTTTTTTTTTTCTTGTGTTACTTTATGTAATTTATATTACTTTTCTGTTAATGTCGGCACTAAAAAACGGGGGAACACCTTTTGTTTATATCGAAGAGTTATTACCACGGAGGCTATAAAAGATTTTTTTATTTTTTTTTTGTTTTGTTTTGGTTTTAGTATGTTAGGAATTTGATAGTATAATAAATTAAAGAAGTTTAGGTGAATTTTTAGGGGATTGAATACAAAACAAAAAAAAAATTCTGATGGTTGGTATATAAAATAGTAATGCATTTTATGATGGTAAGGATTTATTTTTATCGATTTTATATTTATTGATTGTTAAAAGGATTTTTCGTTTCTTTTTGTTTTTATTTCTTTCAGAATTTATGAGAATGGAATTTATGAAGTCTTACAAAGATATGATAATATATTTATATGGAGTTATTGATTTAATAGCTCTGGCATGAGCATTTTGTATGGAAAATTAAATATGTTCATGATGAAGTGTTCAAAATAATTAAAAATTGTTTTAAGATTTAATCAAAAGGAAATTTACGAAATGTTCAATAATGTGACTTTAAATTGATGCATTATACTACTTCAAATACCATGTGTCATTGTAATTACCATCTGTGAATTAGTGTTTTGCCCAGATTCCATATTAGATATGTGAATTTTAAAAAGGAACAATAACACAGAGAATCGCAGAATAGTCTGTCATATTCTTCATACAAATATTTAATTATTAAATTCATTCTTCTGGTGATGAAGGTGGTTCTCAATTGATAACAAATTATATTAATTTTTTTGCTACAATTTCACTTCTTAGTAATTTTGAAAAAAAAAAAATTAACAAATTCAATAAATAAAATATATTTTACTATTTTCTGATTACCTTTAAATATTAATTCAGTATATTAAATTCTAGTAAATGTGAAAACTTCGCGTAAAGTTAATAAATTTTCAAACTTCAAACACAAACTATTCTTAATAACAAATCATATTTCAAAGTTTATTTCAAAAACTTTTATTAAATTTTCTAAAAAAAAAAAAGAAACATTAAAATTATACATCAAAATAGTAGTAAACTTTAAAAAAATAGCAACAAGTTCAATTGTTCAAATTTTACAAAATCGTCAATATAAAGTTTTATTAGAGTACGCGGAATGTACAGAAATAATATTGCTTTGCATTTTTCAAATTTAACTCTTTAAAGCGACAAAAATTACCATAGCATAAGAAGGGTTAGTGCTAGAATGAACACTTTTAAAATATAAGGGGTGAAAATAAATGATTTTTTATTTTTTAATATATTTTGGGTATCGCCTTTTGGGAGTTCCAAAAAAAAAAAATCATTTTATATAAATTTGCTAAATAAACAGAAACTTTTCCTAAATATTTTCCAATTTTAAGTTTTTTTTTTCCAACAATAATTTAAGTTCAAATATTTTTCCGGAGAATGCAAGTCCCTATAAAAACCAATGTAATTTTTGTTAGTTCTCAGATTTTCAGACAAAAAGTTAATGTGAATTTTGTGTTTATAAATTTTGTGTGTGATGGAAAAAATAATAGTGGACAAAAATCGAAAATGAAAAAAAAAAATGAAAATTTGGCGAAACAAAAAAAAAAAATATTTGAGAAAAATCGACAGATGGAATGAACTACGTCCTTGTACAAAATATTTTGTTATATAGGGGAATTTCAAGGGAATAAACGATATGGGATCAATAAAATTAAATTGACATTTTGCACTAACGCTAATAATGTACTTAATGGGTGACAATAAAAAAGGTCAGAATATTTTTACTATCGTGTTTTTTTTTAATTTTTTTTTTTTTTATGAAATAAATGAAAAATTGGAAAATATTTTTTGTATATTATATAGAAGCAAAAATTGTTATGTAATTTGAGTTTTCCGAACATATGTGGATATTTTTAGTTTTTATGAAAATAATAAAAATAACACAAAAATATAATAAAAATAATAATTTTTATTAAAAATATTATTTTAGTTTGGATAAATTGTAAAGAAAATTGAACAATTTAATAAGAGAAATAAAAAATTGCTAAATACAATTAAAAAAAGTTTTGTTAATTAACGATTTTTGAAAATAAAAATATTGAATATTCAAATATTAAATATAAGTTTATTGCATTTAACGCAGAATTTAGGTGTTTTAGCATTTTAATTCAATACATGGTCCTAACTAGATCCACCTTAAATTTAAATTTTTGTATAATACCAAAAATTTTTGTATGAATTATATTTAAATATTTTCTCAATATTTGTTGAAAATATGGAAAAAACATTTAACATTTACGAAATAAAAATTTCATAATAAACAAAATGAACGAAACAAAATAATTCACATATAAATGAAAATTTAATATCGTTACAAAATTTTAGAATAAAATCGTTGCTAAAATTTGTGTCAGAATATATTCTGTCAGGCGTAAAGTTTCGCTAACACGTTAAATCAATAGCGTTCAGATTTGATGATTTTTGTTTCATATAAATGGTAAAATTCAAAAGTAAAAAATTCAAACAAAAATTTCATATTGAATGAAATTATACCAAAATTTAGTAGAATAATAAATAAATAATTTCGATATTCTTAAATTCAAATACGTTTACCTAAAAAAGTCTTAATAATTAATTCCTTTTTGTAAGATACAATAAGTTAAGTGAAAAATGTGTGAATTTTAATGAAAGCAAATATATAATCAAATGAAATTAAAGGAAAATTCAACTATAATTGAATTAAACGTAATAGTAAATAGTCCTATAAACCAAATATAACTTTTAAGATAATTGAATCTATAAAAAACACGCTTTTATAATTTTAAAGTTACATTTTTAGTATTCAACAGTTTTCTTTTTTAAAAGAAAAAGTTAAATTTAAAATCATATTAAATTTATAATCATAAAAATCGTATTCTAGAACTTTTTACAAATTAAAATTATGACTTTAAGTCATAATTGTTGCTTTACGACTTATTAGGAAATTACGGCTTGAGAGAAATTCTCTAAAGGCTATGAAAAATCATTGCCTTTATCAAATATTCTATAATTAACCAAAATATTTATCAGTAACTAAGTTAAAATTTATCCATTTCTATGTAATTTCACAAAAATAAGAATAATATCATAAATTAGCATTTTGTGAATTAGAATCATTTCAAATTTCATCACTAATAAATATGATTTAATATTTAACATTAATATAAATATTTTAATATAATAAATTGTTTGATAATAATATTACCCACAACACATAATTAATTAACTATGCATTACCGCAAAAATATTAAAATATTAAAAAAACTGAGTAGTTTCAATTAAATTATAATTGAAAAATAAATTATATAATTATAAATTATTATTTTATTATTGTTATATAATTATTAATTATATAGTTTTTTTGTTGTGATATGTAATAATAATTGCAAATAAAATTTATATTAAATAAATTTAAATGAAAATAATTTAAATATAATAAATACATATAAATATTTTTGCAGAATTTATATGCAATCAAGGATTTTATTGAATTAAATATCCTTTTAGTATATATATATATATATATATATATATATATTATAATTATATATAAATTTATATAACAATTTATTTATTAATTTAATTCATGAAATTATTAAAAAGAAAATATAGACAACATTAAGGTACAATTAAATAATTGATGAAATAGTTACCTTTGATTAACTATACATATTGTGATCTACCTAGCAATGTAGTTCTAAATTTAATCAGTTTTATATTAAATCAATTTTTTATGTCAGTGTAATGAAAGCATCTGTCTTATATAGTCCACCGCAAGCCCCTTGCGATATTACTAAATACGATGATTATATATCTCCGGGATATACATCAATCTGAGTCAATTTCATCAACTCAGAAAGTTTTATAAAATAAATTTCAAAACCTCTAAAAAGTCTAAAAAGTAAATACTGCACAATATTTTACATGTGATTGCTAAACGGTGTTTACTACACAGTATTTCCGTAAAGGACTCCATTTAAAATAAGGAATCTGTTTAAAAGAAGTATTTATAACTTTGGTAGAAGAAGATTTTGACATTGATATTTTTTATTAAAAATATCAGGATTCATGTTTAAGGACACTTCATTGCATGAAATGACATTACAATAATATTTCATATATCAACTTTAAATACTAACTAAAATTATTTTCTCATAAAATATTAATTTAATTCAATAATTTTCTTGCAGTTCTTGTAATTACGATAACTAATTACCAGATCCAACCTTTATAGGTTTTTGCAACCATTATAGGCTTTTAAAGTGACGAAATGAGAATGCAGCTGCTTTTCTTCATTGGATGCCCGATAGTTCGAAGATAGAAACGTTTTTTATTATGACAATAACTTATGTGATTTTACAAGCCGGAATCTACTTGAGATATACAATTTTGTAATGCTGCATTTTAATCCTGCTCAAATATTTTTGATTTTATAATTTTATTAAAATGATAACATAAAATTAATTTTTACTACTTCTCAATAAAAGTCTTTCTTTCATGTGAAATTCTTTCAATATAATGGCATTAAAAATATAAACTATGTAAAAGTTAGAAATCCATTTAAAATAAGTTTGCATAATTAATTTCAATATTATTTTTTCAGTATAACTTTTGGTTGAAGAAGATTATGTCATGGATATTTATTATTAAAACATCAGAATATTTAATTAAAAAAAATCCATGAAATTGCAATTATATTTCATATATCAAAATTAAGTATACTGATAGCAAAAATTATTTTATCTTAAATAATTAATTAAATTAAGTAATTAGATTTGAAAGATCTTCAAAATTATAAAAAAATTAAAATTAAATATGCAATTAAGTTCAAAATAAAATTTTAGATTTATAGGTAAATAATTAATTATATGAAAAAAAAACTATTTATTACTTACCAAATATTCTACCACCACTACAACAATTTGTTAATAGTATTCCATAAATAATTAATCCTAAATTATGATTATATTTTACTGATATCACCATCATAATTAATATATTTATATACTTTTTTTTATATTTCTTATTTATTATATTAAATATCTACAATTTTTTTTTGAAAAATTCACAATTTTTCCATTCACTTTATTATTATTTTTTAGTATAAGGAATAAATAAAATTGATTCATTTAAGAAAAAACTTAATATATAAACACAAAATTTAATTAAATAAAAAATTATTTTATCATATTTTTTTTTGTTATACACTATTTTCATTCATTTTTTATATACACATTTTCTTTTGGCTCTTTCTTCAAAAAAAAAATATCGAAAATAATTTTCTTTGTAGAACAACATAATTTTCATTATTAATAATAATATTTAATAATCACAATAGAAAATTTTTGCAAATCATTATTATTTTTATAATTTTCTATATTTTCCACTTATTTTTTTTTTACTTGATGAATTTGGTATTATCACACATGCATATATGAAGGAAAATTCATTTTGTTGATGAGATATTTTTTAAAGGATAATATTTTTATCTTTCAAACAAAAAAAAAAAATGAAGAAGGAAATAATTTTCCTTTTTTTGCTATTATTATTATTTTTCTATTGTGTATGTTTAAAAAAACTTTTTTTTTTTTTTACTTTAATAATGATGATGATGATTCAATTTTAGATTGTCTCTCACACACAAAATACACAAAAAGAACATGACTAAAAACATGAATTCACCCAGCATAGAAAATGGGGTTTAAAAGAAACTGTTTTTATATATTTATTTAAGTGTTTCATCCTTGTACATTCAACAATTTTCCATTTTATTTTTTGTATTTGTATATGTATCTTATATAATGTTTGTGTGCTTTATACAATCTAACTTTTTAAAAGCCACAACTGTCACTATCATCACTATCGAAATGATATTATTTATTTTATTTTTTCCAAAAATTAACGAAATTATACCAAAATTCGAATTTTCATCAATAACAACAACAAAAAAAATCACCCGGAAAAGCTTGTTATCATAAAAGTATCAAATAAAAATTTCTCTTGGCACTGATTTTTTTTTTTATTATAAATCCTTGTTCAAAAAAGGATATAAGATTTTTTTGTTGTGTTGTTGAAAATATAAATATACATAAAAAAAAATCTTCTCTCACAACCACTTAAACATTAAGCATAAATAAAAAAACATAAATTTTTTTAACTCATTCTTATGATTTTCATAGTAGATTTTTGTATGTTTCTAAAAAAAAAATTTATAATTTTTTCTTTTTCCATTAATGAAAACAAATACCGGAAAAATTGTAATGGTAACAAAAAAGTTAAAGAGGAAAGGTCGATTTTATGTTTTGTTTGTTTTTTTTTTCAAAAAATTGTTGTCATACCTCTTCTTATATTCAAGAAGACAAAAGGATTTACTCCACTATCACAACACCAATAACAACATTTTTTTTTTTTAGATATAATTTTAAGATTTTCTTATTTCTTTAGATTTTTTTTTTTATTTTCTTTTCTTTTTTGTGTTATATAAAGGAAATTGTTTTGTTTCTCTTCTTTTTGAAGATTTTTTCTATTTCATTTTTTTTTCCTTTTTCCTGGTATGCACTTTTCTAGAATATATAATATAAAATTGAAAAATTTAAAGAACTATAAAGATTTTTCAGAAAAAATTATGTCAACATATTTTTGCACTTAACACTTTCATTAATCCTTTATACGAATAAGAAGACAAACAACACACACACATCGATAAAACAGGGTATTATAAAAATAATATTAAATGCATGAATGAAAATTTATTTTTGGGTTTGTAAATTGGTGAAAAATGAACATTTTTATAAGAAGAAAATTTAATTAATTTCGTTAGTAATTGATATTTATTATAAAAACCATTTTTTTAGTTTGTTTATTGATTTTTTGAAATAATATGTAAATTACATAATTTTCATTACTAAGCAATAGTTAATGAAATACATTAATTTTAGCATAATAAAATCGTACTGTTCTTTCAACTATAAAAAATATGAAAAAAATTACAAGAATTTGGAAAATATTGTAATCAATTTTCTATTAATACAATAGAAAATTGCAAAATAAAAATAAAAATTTGATAATTTTAAAGTAATCCAAATAAAAATTTAATATATTTTGACATATCCAATAATCAAAGATTTATGCAGTCAATTTTAATTACTTTTAAACAAACAAAACTTTTAATTTTGTCCTGATCCTGACTAATATTATTTCAATATACTAGAAATAGTTTTGGTTGGTGAATCTTTTTTGACTTTAAATTTCATTGACTTATCATAATTTCTATGTGACAATAATTATTTACAAGTGAAATTTTGCAACCTGCATAAATTTTACATTTTGCTTAAATATTTGATAACGTATTAATGTGTAAATGATGACAAATTCTAAATAAATATTAAAATTATATGATAACTGAAGATAAAAATCTAATTAAATCTATTTTATTAACTAAACACTTTTGATGGTTTCAGGTAAAGATCCTATAACGTCATAGATACAATTGCAATGGAAGTATAGATACAATTAATTTAATTCCGGCTTGAATTTTTCTATGATAATATTCACAATTTTTTTGCTATGCAAATCAGGTCGTTTTCACTCATAATAATAAAATACACTAATTTTTTCAATTTGGATTTACAAAGCTAATAGTTTTTATAAAACTTCTCTATATTTACATAGTTTATATGAAAATTGTAAAAATTAACGAATTAAATTTTTATTCATAATTCACTTATTTTATGAAAACTTAATTTATATTTAAATATAAACCGAAAATAAATAAATTATAATTATTTCCAGTAAAATAAATAAATTTCATTTTTTTATAATAGTATAAAAAAATTTTCGCTTATGTAAACATTAAAATTGTCTTTTTTTTAATATAACGAATTTTAATTAATAATTTTCTTGTATAATCACGTATTTTGTATCTCAAAGAAGAAGAAGATTTTTTTTTTTATATTTAATTTATAATTTGCTTATTAAATTCATAAGCACATATAAATCTAATATAATAAAAATAAAGGATATATAAACAAAATTTTTATTAGTTATAAACATAAATTTTATGTATGGGAAAAATATTGTTCATACATATTTATATTTTATACATAATTTATGTATGCTTGTAAATGGAAAATATAATAATAATTCTATTTATAAGAATGTTTATTCTTGTTATGTTATCATTTCAGTTTTTTGTTGTTGTTGTTCTTCTTGTTGTTGTTGGAAGGATATAAATTTTGGCAATAATTTTTAGTTGTTTCTCAAGTATATATATACCAAAATTTAATCCTTATGCTTATAGAAGACATTTTTATATTATATTATCCTTTATTTTTCTGTTTAGTTAAAGTTTAATATATTTTATATTCCCGCCAAAAAAAAAAAAAAAAATGAAATATCAAAATAACAAAAACAAAACAAACAAAAAATTTATTACCGCAATAAAAGCCAAATTCCCGTTTACATAGGCACAGTTATTATATTATGTATATATACATAATTTATAATACATAACAAAATTATACAAAAACTATATAAATTTTTGGTAATTTTTTTTTTTTGAATATCCTTCTTGTTTTTTGGTCCTTACAAAAAGAAAACTTATATTTTAACCGCGCGCGTAAGAAAATAATTAACTTGACCCGCAAAAAAAATTGAAGTAAGTTTTTTTTTTTTTTTTGTTGGTTTTGTTATCTTTCTGAAAATTGGTTTTTCATTTTCTTTGCAGAAGTTTTATCATTGAAAATTTATTGATATCCTTTTTTGTTCTGTGTGTGCGTGTGTGTTGTGTTGTTTGTTGGATTTATTGAAAAATAAATATTTTATTGCATAAACGTTTTATTTATTTTTATTTTCAAATTTTTGCTTTAATCAATTTTGTTTCTGGATGTGCATAAAACTTGTATTTATTTCCTTTTCAATTTTATTATTGTAATCAATAAAAAAAGGATTTTATAAAAAAATGAAATAAAATGAAAATATTTTATGAAATTACCAGTGAAATAAATAATTCACAATTGGTTTAAAAATTGGCAAGAAATAAATAAATTTAAATTAAATATTTTATTATATTTAATTTTTCAATTATAACACAATTTTTAATGTCCTTAAAATTAATTTATAAACAAATAATATGAAAATTTTAAAACGACCGATTATTTATTTTGGTAGAAAAATAATTGTTTATTTTATTTTATTATTAAAGGACTTTTTTGGTAAAAAAAAAAATAATATTTACGAGACCCGTCAAATTAATTTTCATATATTTTTGGTATTAAGTTTATAAATTTTTATTGAATTTGTATTTTTATTTTGTGAAATTCCGAATACAAATATTAACAGACATGTTATTACGCGCAAATACAACACGGAACTGAATTTGATAATATTTTTGGCCTATAAAATAGTCTCCTGTTTTGGATTCTATACATCAGTATACAAAAAATAATAATAATTCTAATTTTCTTTTGTGGACAAAATGTTGATAAGTTCAATGTATATATAAATATTGTGTGGTATAACGTATAATCAAAGGATATTCTGTATAAAAGTATCAGTTTTTCCCACAATATAACAGTTTTTATATTTGAAATATAAAATTATGTTATATGAAAATTGTTATACAGCGCAGTGAGAGTAAAAAAGCATAAATAGAGAGGAATAATGTGTGTTTGTTTATATATTTAGGAAAATTCTCATAAGGATAAAAGTGTTATATGTATAACAGTTAAGAATGAATTGTAAAATAGTAAATTCAGTATTACATAATTTTGTATATTAGAGTAACATTACAGAAAAATAACAAATTAACTTCCGACAAAGTTGGTACAGACATTAAAATTATATTTTACTTACTTCCGAAATAATTTTAAATTATAATATTTTGTGGCTCCATTAAATTATTCCAACAACAAAATATATGTCACTAAACAAATTGGAGAGTTATTATTTACATATGATTTCACAAAAAAAGAAAATTAAAATAAGTCTCCAAAAAAATTAATTATGTACCCAAAATTCGGGGATTATTTCATTTTTTTGAGGAAATATTTCTTGAATAAATTTTTGAAATTTATTTCACTTTGTTTTGCTATTTCATTGGAGATTTTTTTTTTATTGTTTTAAAGAAGACACAATTAAATGCCGGCAAAATCCCATTAATCAATTTCAGTTTCAAGTAAATAAGTTATTTAATTATCACTTCAAAATAATTAGAACTAAAACTTTTAATATTTTTACTTTTTGAATTGCCAATTTAAAAAATCCTTAGCAACAAATTTATGTTGCGAAGTAATATTCGCAACAAAATTTTATATTTAATTTCACTATAAAATTAAGAGAGAACGTTTTAAAAATACTTACTCAAAACAAATTTTACGCTCTTTTCGTTTCCAAGCCAGCCACTAACTATTTTAAGGGGTGATTTTGATTGTTCGCAATTACATACTTATGTAAGCCAATCGCACCCCTAATAAATTTTAATGCCAATTTATAAGAAATTTTCATTTTATATGTTGTGTTTGACATGGTTCATTTAAGGGGTGATTGTTCTGAAAATCAATGCACGTTGTATATGAATCTTATAAAAAAAAAAAAATTCTGACACATAAAAGATTATGCAATATATTTACAATATTATACCCTTACTAGATATCCCTTATCCAACACTGAATCTTCAATATTATATATAAATAGTTGATGCTTCGTATTTTTATTACTATATGAAAGTAGGTGATCTAAATATTTGTAGGGGTGCGAGAATTTATAATAATTTTTTATCACCCTTATCAACAACAATTTTGTTAATTTATCTATATTGTTTGTTGAATATTTTTCACTTGATTTTATATCGAAGGGTGGTAAAATTATTGAGAAATTGAATGGAAAACCACAAAAATATCTTTAACAAATTTTTTTTTCAAACTTTATCATATAAAAATATCATAGTTTGACTATGTTTTCATAACTAACCATATGACAATGATTTATGCATTTGTAATGATAAAAAAGAAGGGAAGAAAATTTTTATTTTTTATTTAAAAAAATTTGTTATTAAAAAAAAAAAGTCCTTTTATGATTTTTAAGGGATTGGAAATGCACTTGCAATAATTTGATTAAATATTCTATTTTTATTTTATATGCGATCACAAAAGGTTGTTTTTATGGTGCATATGTAACAATTTTTTCATATTTAAAGGAGCAAATGTATACAGTTAATTTTTTATGGATAGATAATAGATGAATTTTTTCTATAGCAACAGTCGAGATTCGAGATAGTCCTTAACAGATGTGCGAATAAATTGTATAAAAAATATTTAAAACGAAAATTTTTTTGAAGGAGTAACTTTATTTTTTTATTTTTTTTTTCAAAATGACTATTTAAAAAATCGAGTAAAAAATTGATGATTTTCAAATTTATACTGAAAAATATTATGGAAATAAATTAGGGGTGTTATATTGTTATGACACAACAGGCGGTGTTAGAAAATATTTTCAAATTATATTATTTTTTTTTTAAACAGGATTAAAAAAAGAAAAATATTGCACAATTTATAAATTATCATGGGACGAAAAACTACTTAAAGAAATTAATTTAAGTATGTTTATGGATGAATTAATGGAAAGAAAATTGAACTATATTAGATAATGAACGGGTAGGGAGGTATTTTTATACTTGAAATTTGTTAATAACTTAATAATGGTAGTGAAGAGCGTAAGAAGTAATATTATTTTGAATACTTAATAACTATAAGTTTATTGAGAAATGTGTTCTTTTATATATAAAAATATATTTAACAAGACTTTGCACAAGATTCATTTGGTATCATGGATATCAAAATATATGAGTTTTTATGATAATACACGAACAATATTACAATTTTACTGAAATATCTTAAAAGCGTTTTTCTCAATTACATAAAATTTTAAATATTTAAATTACATATATCGTAATTAAAATAATTTTAATAATTATTTAAAGTATGAACATGATTTTGAGTAGTACACGAAAATGAACTATGCGAAACTGAAGATTATTAATATCAGTTTTGTAACTTCCATTTTAATTAAAATCATTCAATCCTAATCCGGATACTTTTGTACTTGTTAATTTTTTAGTAGGATCTTTTATTCTGAAAATGATTTTTTTTAAAGTACTTAGGCATTGCCTACAAATCCCTAAGAGTCAGTCACCTATATCGGTGCCCCTAATTAATGAAAATTAAAATAAAATGTTTAAGCCATAGTAAGCTTTAAGAGCCACACACAATGCTGGCGGTAGCTGTAACTGTAGCTTTGTTTTTCTCTAGCGGTTACTGCCAGATGCAAGCACAATGCTGGCGGAAAATAAATTGTAAATTGTCAAAATAGTTTTGGAGGCAAAATGTTGAGAAATTTTTTCATTTGTGCATGGCTCAAATAAAATTAATTAAATTAATTTTGTTTTCATTCTGCATTTTTTTAACCTCAACAAAGAACAAACAGTGTATGACACAACAAACACATTTTTTTTGACAAGAATTTAAAAATTTTTTTGCCTCCCACTTTCAAAATTCTCTAGCGCTGGCAGTAAATTTCAAACATTGTTGAAATCTGGCTGTAGCTTTTTTATTCCCTGGCGGTTACTGCCAGCATTGTATTTGTTTCTATTGATTTCTATATGTTGAAACTTTTTTTAAGTTACGGCTACAGCTACCGCCAGCATTGCGCGTGGCTCTTTAGAATTATTATTATTGCTATGGCAAAAAAATCAAACATGTGAAAAAAGACCATTTCATTTTTAGTTTTTTTGGCGTTTCCTCTCATTTGGATCAAGATGTTTACCACATTTCAACTCTTAAGAATGAGTAGAACTAAATATAGAAAAGTTTGTTTTATATTTCATTAATTTAGTTAAATAAAAAATATAAAAATAAATACTATAATAAACACAATTTTTTTTTTTAAATTGTGTAGTGCAATTAAAAATACCATTTATTTAACCACTTCGGACTTCGGTTACATAATAAAACTGATTTTTGTGCAATATTTTCGAAATATTTCAAAACTCCTAGGAATTGCAATTAATTTCATTTGAAAAATAAAAATTATGTTATAAAATTTTTAAAGTGTTTTGGGTCAATTCTACTTGAACGATTCTACTAGTACGTTGGCTATTATATATTAATTTTCATGGTAAAAAATTATGTTTTACATAAATTTTACTTAATTCTATTTTAATTTTAAATGTAATTATTTTGTTGTAAGATTATATGAATGAAATAAATTAAAAAATATAATGTTTTAGTACAATTTTTTGGCTGTCAATAAATCCTTCTATTAGCTATAAAATTATAAAAAATGTGTTGCCAAAAATTTATTTTTTTAAATAATTGTTGTAATTTAACTTAGTATGATAATAGATTTGATGTTTACAATTTTTGCAATTCTAGAGATGTAATTTATCTTAAAATATAATTTAATATTTAGCAAACATCCACCAGGAATTAAGTTATACTCAGGTAATAAATAGAAAAACAAATTAACGTTATCATAATTTTTCGTTTTTTCCCACTAAACAGTGCTGTAGACATGTGCTTATTATAGACAATATTTTGAAACCTATTAATTTTTGGATATTGGCATTTCAACAGTAATTCAGCTTGTCAATAATATTTTGGCTACTAATATAATAATTTTAAAGCATATTTCCTTAAAGGTAACTGGATAATAGAGAATATACAATCTCTATTATCCAGTTACGCTGTAATCTTGATTATGAATAAACTCTATCGATTGACAATTTTCCTTCCAAATACTTTGCAACGAATACCATTTTTAGGAACTTATAAAAATATTTGTTTACAGAAAAATTACATAATCATATAATTTCAATTTCATCAAATCTTTAAAAGGATTATACAAACTTCTATTGAATTTACTACACTAAACAATAAAATAAAAAAAGGACATATTTTCGTTATTATAAATATAAGACGATTAAAAAGTAATCCATTCATCATTTCGGTTAAAAAGCTTTTTTTTTTGATTGTTTGTTACTTTGTCCAATTTCAGGGACGATATTTAAAAAAGGATTTTTTCTTCTTACCTTACCAAAATACATTAACATATATGAAAACAAAAAAAAAAAAGGATTGTATATTGTAAACAAAAATTCTGTATTTTGATATTGGATATAATAAATAATTATTTATTTTTTACTAACTCTTTTATATTATTTCAATAAATCCAAAATGCTGTCTAACGTCCACTAAGAGTTAAATTATATACATATACATATAACCTTTAAGGATAACCGAATGAAAAATAAAATAAAAAGGGAAAATAATAATAATAAAAAACAACAAAAATGTTTTAATAGAAGAAAAAAGAAAAAAAATTGCTGAAATATTCGTTTTTTTTTTTATATATTAATGTATTAAATTTCATTTTAAAAGAAAATTACTGCTTTGCTATGATTTTTTCTCTGTTTGTATAAGTATACAATATACAACAAAAAAAGGGTTTTCTTTTCACATCTTTTGAAAGCTGTAAAATCTGCTAACTTTTATTTTTGTTCCGGTAACATAACAGCAAGAAAAAAAAAAGGTTATATGCTTAAGGTACATAAAAGATGGGGCAGTAGAATTACCATTAAAATATATATACAAAAATATTATATAAATTAATGACGAAATTATGAGAACATAATAAAGCATAAAAAATTTGGAATATTTTCGCAATAATGAAATTACTTTAAATACTGTTCAAAAATTTCGATAATACAAAATTTTAAATAACCGAAAAATTTGCAATAAATTTTATTAAAATTAATTTATTGAAAATCTGTCAACTAACTTTTAGGTAAAATAATAATAGCTCATACAGTTAAGTAATGAATTGAAATACATTAAATTATTGCATTTCTATGATTAGGTGATAATAGATGCAAAGTGTAATCTAAACATTAACAGTTCCATAACGAAACGTCCGCTAAGAGAAATAGTTACCTAAAAGTCATTATAAATTTCGTAGTTCGAAGTATTGCTTGCATACAAGTAACTGAAAATTGTAACAAGTTCTCCTCTTTTACATGTTCTAAACAAAGATCGACTCATTTAGTATTTTCCACATGATCCTTAGCTAATATCAGACACTTAAACAAGTTCTTGCACCAGTTTTCATCTAATCAAAGCATCGGGTGGTGACAAAGAAATTATTCTCCATATATAATTAAGTTTTTACTGCACTTTCTGTATTCCAATTCTTGTACTTCTGTTTCTATAGAATTTGCGATCTTTAGAAGTTCTCTCAAGTTGACTTTCACCAGTTTTAAGTGACAGACTTTTTCGGAATTGCCTACCCGATGTAGTGATATATATAGAAATAGAAGGTGTTAAATAACTTCTACAGCATTTTTCATAGTTCCTCTTTTTTAGATATATTCACTACATAATTTTTTCCTCATTTAAAAAGTTTAAAACATTTATGCATGGTAAAACAATTTACCAACGTAGACTCTGCAATTCTGGTTTTTAATATTTTTATATATTTATATTTTATGAACCACACTAAACAATAATTTATTTCACAATTTTTTATAAGAAATCGAGTGGAATTTCACGCTCAACAAATCCCCATTTTTGTACTTTTACTATATTATTATATTATATTTCAATAATAGCCCATTTTTTTTAAATATCTTTAAATATATTTTTTTTTTTTTCGTTTCATAAAATTTGCTTTTCTTGAAAAGGACATGATTTATGGTTAAAGTTTTCTTAAAGAAAATATAATTTTATTATGTTTGGAATGCATTTTTTTTCCTACCATATTTGTAAATTTTTTGTTTAAAAAATTTCAATAAAAAAAAAATTATATTTTCTTTTAAATTTCAATTTTATGATCAAAGTTATTAGAATTATAAGAGGGAAAAATGAAGTATAAAATAATAATAATAATAAAAAAAAAAAAAGGTTATGCTATGAAAAAGTTTGAATATACAAAAAAAAAAAAAAAGAAAGTAACAAAAATTGGAAAGTTTAAAAGTGTTCTTATATAAGTAATAATGATAATACTGATGGGAATAACTGGTTTCCTCTTTAATCATTTTATTAGGGATACGATATTTAAAAAAGTAAAACAACACAAAATTTATTAGATAAAGAAAAAAAAGGGTGAAAAACTCTAAATAATTGTAACAACACTGAACCGAAAAAGAAGTCTACTTTATGTTGTCCTCTAAATAATATAAAAATGATATAGATACGAATGGAAAGGGAATTGTTTAAGAAATTAATTAAATAATTATATTTCAAAAAAATGATATTCCATTTTTTTTTAAGCGGATTAAATGAAATAACGAACAAGTTTAAAAGTTGTTAATTTCTGTGATAATATTTAAATTAAGATAGGACAGTAAAGATAAGTGGTTTTTGTAATTACTGAGGTTCGCCACAAAAAATCCCTTTTCTTAATATTTTATTTATATTTAATTTTTTTTTTGATAATACAAATATACCAGAAAATTTATAATAGAATATTATCCTTAAGAAAATATTATAATTTATATATTAATATTTAATTTTTCATAATAATATTTAGTTAAAAATTATATAATTTTTATTATGATATTTAGAAATATTTGCTAACTTAAATCAATTTTCAGAGTTGTTAAATAATGCATTATTTTTGTAATGTATTTTGAAATTCATTTTTATTTTAATTTGAATTAAAATAATTCATTACTGGTTTTATTAATGCATTATTGTTGAATTAATTAATTAAAATAATGCATTAAAAATAATGCATTTCGTAAAATAATTCGAATTATATATGAATTAAATCAGAATTATTTGAATTATTTTTGAATTAACAAAAATAATTCAAATTCCTTGAATTACTTAACTTCATTCAATAATAATTCAAATAATTCAATTTGCATGAATTATTTTTAATTTATAAATAATTGGGTAATTATATATAGATTGTTAAAATACAAATATATTGACTTTTTCAATTTTTACTCTGATACTTTTTTGCTAATAAAAGTATCTAACTTAAATTTATTCCAGTATTTATACGTTCCAAAAAGAAAAATTATATTTAAAGTCTTTTTTTAATTTAAAATACATTTTAAATTGTATTTTAAATTAAAAATAATTCAAATAAATTGAATTATTTTTGAATTAAAAAAAAAAAAAATTCAGTGAATTACTTTAATTATTTTTGAATTATTTTTGTTAGTTCAAAAATAATTCAAATAATTCTGATTTACTTCATATAATTCGTATTATTTTACCTAATGCAATAATTTTAATTAATTAATTCAAAAATAATTATGAATTTGAATTACATAAAAATTAATGTATTATTTATAATTAATAATTATTAAAAATAATGCATTACAAAAATAATGCATTATTTAACAACCCTGTCAATTTTATATTGACTTGGACATTTATTGACTTTTCTAGTTATTATTATAAATATAAGTACTTTTAATATTGATATTATAAAAGTTCTGTTGATAATCCATTAATAAAATATTTACATTTTAAAAGTTCATGTAAGAATTAAATAATTTCAATAAGAAATAATTTCTTCCTAAATATTAAATTTATCTTGACATTATCTCACCATGAGATTAAGAATTTTCCGAAATTGCATAAACACTTTTGAAAACTTATACATTTCTAAAGATTATTTCAAATTAATTATATCTCAACGGCCCAAGTGACCAAATATATTTAAATCCCACCAGGACTTCATATAGTCACTATCATTTTTAGTTTTAATGGTTATTACTTTAATATTAATAAATTCATGAAGCTAATTTAATATACCGTATATAAAAAAAACAGATGCCTAATTTAATTTTTCTGGTGTCATAAAATTTGTGAATCATGAATTTAAGTAATATGTAAATATTATGCATTTCAGGGGTTACAATTGATTAAAATCAAACCAACCCTAATCAGAAATTATTTACACAATCTTATATGAAAATTTTGGTATTTTGGAGGGTGGATCTATGATAATTTTAATAAAAATTATGCATGAAAACAGAATTAGAATTAATATTTTTATGAGATATTATTTTGATTAATATACTTAAGGGACTTGTACAGACGAAATTCAATTATTTTTGGACCGTGAATAATTTAAATTATATTGAAATATTTTAATTTACTGAATTTATAAAGTGTTTATTGCACAAGTGAATAAATCCAAAATGAATAAAATAAAATAAAAATTTAATTTTTGTGATTTTTTTATCTTTTATCCAATCCAGCTATTAGATAATCTAAAACAATGTTTTTTACTCGCCTGTGATCTCTTTTATATACATCATTCGAGGAAAAGGAATTGAAAATTGGCATATTTTTAACAACCAAATTTTTACACTAAATGAAATTCAAATTTAACGCCATTTTAACAATTTTATGGTAGAGAAGGAAATCTTGATATTAAGTAGTAGAGGTGATAATCTTTCGGAATCATATTAAATTTTAACTGAACTGACATTATGTCAAAGGGATGTATTGGTAATATAATAATAGCCTATTCAGTTAAGTAACTGCAATAAATTATTGAATTCTACAATAAATAGAAATTATTTTTCTATGATTAGGTAATAGTGGTTGGAAACGTAATGTAAACATTAATAGTTCAATAGCGAAACTTCTACTAAGTGACATAATAACTTAAATCATTACTGATTTTTGTAGATCGAAATATTTTTACATACAAAAGTTAAAGTTGATCGACTTCTTTAGTATTTTCCACATGCTTTTAGCTAATATCGAGTAATGAAAATGAAACATTGGCTCTAGTTTCTAGCATTTCTACTTATAATTTCCACTCAATTTATGACTTCCCATATAAAAGTTTTAAAATGGACAATCCTTGATCAAAATTTGCAGCTTTTTACTATTTTAAGACAATTTTTTTTTAAACAAATTGAAATTAATTTTTCTTATATAAATTTTCTTAAAACAATAATTTTAATTGGAAAATTATAAAAAAAAAAATGTTTTAATTAATTATAAAATATGACACTTTCTTCCTAAACTATTGTCACACTTTTGATATCTGTAAAAGTAATCCTTACAAACAAATAATTAAATTTTAATTAAATATAAGTGATGTGATAATTTGCCAAAGTAATAAGCACTTAATATATATATATATATATATATATAATAAAATATATATATATATAAATATTTATTTCAATTTGACAGTCTCGAAATATTTCTTAACAATTTTTACTGTTCTAATAACATTGAATCCTTGATAATGGCATACAATATAATATAAACTCAGAAAAGAATAAGATTAGGGAATAAATGAGCAATCAAGGAAGAATTTACCCATATTTAGCTCATTATTTTTCTTTTTTCCATAAAATCTTATAATATCCTTTTTGTATTTGGTTTCGTTGTTTTAATATTTTTTTTTATACATATATATTTTTATAGTTAAATATGTATATATGTATGTGTGTGTATTTATATGGTTTTAGTATAATATATTTTTTTCATCGTATTAGTTTTATATCCTAAGAATTGAATTAAATGAAATTACTGACTGTATAAGTACATATTTATAATCAAAAAAAAAAAAAAAATATTAAAGAAATATAAATGAAAATGACCCAACTCAATAAATTTGGCTTTGTGGTTGCTTAAAGGATGAATTAAAAGTTTGATAGAAATATATATATATAATAAGAAATAAAGAAGGATAACAAAAAGAAGATTTAGACAATTTAATTTTTCGATAAGAATATCGTGTTTAATAACAACTAACAAATTCATAGGATACAAAAAAACAAAAAGAAAATTTTTCCTCATGTGTTAGATTACTTTTAATATACAAATATATCAAGTTTAGGGGGTTTGTTGACATTTTAATTAGTTTGTAAACATATTATTAAGATCCCAAAAAGATTTAAATAATATTATTTGTATGATAATTATTTTTCGGCATTGTAAATTGTGCTAGATCCTAAACAATAAGTTCAAATATTAAATAAATTAATGATAATTAAATAGGCAATTACGTATAATATTAATTAAAATTAACTGAATTAAACAAATAACAGTCTGCAAATATTGAATACGAATCAATTTGTTATATTTTCTTATTGAGAAAAATCCGTAAAGTATACTCATTGCACTCAAGGCAGAATAAAGCTAATTGTACTCCTCAAAACTTTAAATTTTGTGTTGCTTCATTGAACCACTCTCTTGACCGAACCTTATGATTGGTAGCGAACACTAAACTCCTGCGTTGCACACATCGTAATAGTCGTCCCATATCCTCTACATAAATTGTTCTTCGTATTTTGAAATCGTGATCTGTTAACATTAAGTGAAATGTTATGAGTACGGTTGCTCGATTTCCTTCATTTAACCCATAGACTCTTTATAATTATATCTTTTCATAACAAGTTTTTCAGTGTTTGTTCTGAGCATAATATAAACCTATTTTTTCAGGTTTGCTTTTAATGTTAAAATAACGAATTTTCACATTCGCTCACAAACGTTGAGATAATTATCAGTTACTTATTTTCCTCTGGCGCCAGTTTGTCTGCTTTTTCATTTTGGAAAATTATTGTTTAGTTAATTGTCGCGAATGCTGGACATAAATACATAATCAAAACATTCTGAAAAAAAATCTTTCCACCCAGTGATAATTAAAAATCTATAGAAATATAACAAGTGATATTTCATTAAATTGTGTGATATAAAATAAAAACCAATTTGCCAAAATAATAAATAAATTGTACACGTAGTAATGAACCAATTTCAATATCATAGCTAACCAAAAAAAAAAAAAAAGATTATATAGTTTTTTGTCAATGGAAAATTTATTGCTAAAGTTTTCCATTAGAAAAAGTCCAATAAAAATACTTTGACTTAGACTTTTGTAGATTTTTTTGGATTACCATCAGTCATAAGGGATTATAAGCCAATCTGTTTCGATTTTTATTTCTGTTAAGGGATTTTCACTGATTTTTTTTTGTCTTTGTTTTGGATATTCAATAAAAATGTGAATAATTTCCATTAAATGTTTTTTTTTTTTTTATATAAATTTTATTAGAAAAGTAATTTTCAATAGCACACGAAACACAAAACAAATGTTACAGGTATAACAAAATTAAATCCAAACCTCCAAAATATCGAAATCGAAATATAATTTCATAAAAAAAAATTCCATGTTTATTGAATACAAAATTTTTATTTTTAACACTTTTGTGAAGCTACAAAAACTCTAAAAGTTTAATTGAGTTTATTTTTCTATTTAAATTTTCATTTAAATTTTATTATTTTCGTTATATTTTCTTTAGCAGGATAAAAAAATATTACGCATAATTGTGAAATATTTCAGACACAAAGTACAAGAGTGTCGTTAAAGTAATTTTAAATCAATTACAAAATTTTTAATTATTCTTAAGTAGAAAACTATGTCTATTTTTATTTTATTAAGAATATCCATTTAAATTTGTGGGCAACAATTTTTTGGTTTTTCAATTTCATCACAACAAATTCAAAACAATTTAATTTTAAAAAGTGTTTTGTTGAAAGTAAAATTAAAAAGTAGCAAACGCAGTTGTAGAGTGAGCTATAGTGTGATGCATTGAGGGCACAGTTTGAAAAATTATCGCAACTTAATATGAATCAGTTTTAAATGACTACAAGTAATAAAATTTAAAATATATCAAATTGTGATTTTAAGACTGGGAAAGATTGAGACCATTTGTTGACTATAAAAATCCATTAGTTTGTTGCATTTAAATGTTTCCTAACTATAAAGAAACTTATAGTTCGGAATCCATATGAATTTAGTATAAGTCCAAATTGCAATAAAATGTCACGAAACCTCTTTTAGTAGGTCCATTTATTATCTTACAAATTGTTATTTTCTAAAAATATTGTTCTTCCTACGTAAAGTTTAAAAACGATACAAAAATTGAAAATATATTTTTAATATGTTTTATTTGTTCTAAAATCAAAAAATTTGAAATATCCATACAAAAAACAGATCTATTTTAAGATTGTTTTGATGTAATTCAGGTATATTATCACTGTCACTATAGTAAAATATCTTTTTATGTTCGTGTACTGTGAATTTTAATTAAATAAAGTGTCAACATAAATTTTTCTTTTAATGTGTAACAGAAGTAGTCAAAATATTTAATTTTCATTATGCAAATTGTGGTGTATTTTAAAATGTGTATTGCTATTAATAAAATTAGATTCATAAAATTTCGAGGTTACATTTACAAGTTTCATTAATTTTCAATTAACTGCATAAGAATAGTGTTGTAATAAGTTTTTGATTGATTAATACGTTTTAAAGTTCCATAACTCAAATTTATCTATTATTATGTTACTGTATATTGTCAAATTAGTGTGGTTCTTTTGAAAAACTAATCCAATCGAAAGCATAGTAAAGATATTGTCAATTTTGAAAACAGATTTTCATATCATTTATCCTATTTGAATCTAATGCTGGATTCATAATGAAAAAAAATAAAGCAAAGCAAAGACATCGTAAAGTAAAGTTGAAAGTTAAACTATATGAAAATAGTGTTTCTTTTCTCATTATGAATCCAGTATAATGAATTATGTTTTGGGCTTTAAATGACATTACTTTACATAATTATGTTTTTATTTGAAAATATAATTTTCATAATAAATATTTGACAAATTTTACAATGAAAAATTTATTCTTAAATAATTTTGACATTTCAAAACTTTAATATTCATAAAAGTTAAAAGTTGGGCAACTTTAGCTCCGCTTTGCTATACGTCAATCTCATTGAGAAAGGAAACACTATTTTCATATAGTTTAACTTTCAACTTTGCTTTACGATGACTTTGCTTTGCTTTGCTTTTCTTATTATGAATCCAGCATAATAAATTGAATTTTTTTTATATCGTTTTGGAAACTTCGCTTTACTTAGCGTTACGTTGCAGCAATCACATTATGAATCCAGTATAAAACCTTTTACAATTGATGAAATCAAATATTTTATCCAAATTTTTTGATATGAACATTTTATATTATATATTTTAAAATGTATAATAAAAGCTTACGCTCCGAAGAATTTAATTTTAAATAGATCTTTCTGCTGTTTATCAAATTTATCGAACTCTAAAACATATTTAAAATAAAATTTTTTGTGAACATTTAAAACAAATAAGAAGGTAAAGGTATCATAATACTATATGCATCAAATTCAATTCACATAATCAGGTATAACCATAACAATTTACAAAAACAAAAAATCAAATAAAAAATGTTATTTATGGTTGATTTATATTACTGTGTGGCTTGGCTTCAAACTTTTTCAAGAATTTTATGTAAAAAAAAACACAAATTTTCATATTTATTTATTTTTTAAATTCAAATTTACTCGATTTTATTTTTTATTTTCTTTAATGTACATAATATCAAATCAATTTATTCGTGCGAATAAAGAAAAACGAATTTCTATGTTAGTTTTCGCTGCATATAAATTACAAACTTACTAAAAAAAAAAACATAAAAAGAAAAAAGTATTGAAAACAAAAAAAAAGTTTACATAAAAAAGTTTTGAGAGACAAGAATCTATGATGGTTGGGTAGTGTGTAAATCGAATCTAACATACTAAAATAATGATGAATGCTTGAATATTTGGTTCAAGTTGAATTCCTTTTTTTTTTTGTACAAATCAAGTTCTATCTTTTTTCATTCAATTTTATGTTATATAGTTGCTGTTTGTTTTTGTTGTTCATATCGTTTTGGATTTAAAAAAAAAATATAAAAAATTCAATTGATAAACATTTCACGCTTTACTATGTATGCAAATCAATTGAATTTATGCGAAACCTTTCAATAAAAATTTAAATATATTCTAGAAATTTCATTTTTTTTTTCTTGTTTTGTTTTTATTTGTGATTCTTGTTTACCACTACTTCAAATATATATGTAATAAAAACAAAATTATTTTTAAAGTTTTTTATTTTTGGATTTTATTATTACTTACCGAATTCCGAAGAAATGAAAGTATTCGTGTTGATATCAGGTAAATTTTGATGATACGATTTATTGGCAAATTTTCAAGTTTTATGATCTCCTGAATTGATTTTGAGAATTTTCATATATTGGAATGTTTACGAACATAATGAATTTAAAGATATTATATTGAAAATGAATTGAATCGCACAAAATATTTAATCAAAGTGAAAGGCTGGCGTTTACTTATCTTGAATATTGAATATTATCTAGAATCGATAATTGTATAAGTAAAATACATATCTGCTGGTAATAAACGTATTGAAGTTGAATTGAATTATTCAAACGGAAAAAGCGAATAAGTTGAAAATATGTACTTCAATTTAACGAGATGAAGTATGAAGAATGTAAAATTATTGATATACAAATTCTTGCAGTTTTTATAGAATAATTATTTCTTTTAAATTTACTTGTCATAATTCACAATTGAGAATAATATTGTTCCTTTAAACTAAACTAACTGTCAACGAATTTGTCTGGACTCTCCGTTGATTTATTCGAATTTTAAAATGGCATTAGATGTCGAATTTCGTTGATAATTGTTTTAATTTTATTTATTTTTAAAGTTAAATTTGGTGAAAGATATTCGAAAAATGTAGTAGGTCAAAATTGTTTTAATAAATTTAGCAATAACAATCATGTTAACAATCAATGGCATCCGTTCGTTTATTTCGAAAGTTAAAATTATAAGAAATTTAAATACATTATGTTCGACGTATCTTAGTTATGTACATCGTGAGTTTGTTCGATAGCATATTATTTCGATTTAATTTAACTTCTTTTTGACATTTAAAACTATCCGTCGCCCATAAGTTTACAATTTATTGGTTAGAAATATACTTATAAACAATTTTATATTAAAAATACTTTGATTTGATACTGAAATTGTTTTTAAATTTTTCATAAAATAAAATTCAATTATTTTTTATTTAATTATGTTTCAAATATTTTACCATCCGAAATTTTTTACATAACTGAGAAGTTCGGAAAGCTTAATATTTTTTTTTTGTTTCTGTCATTTCAATTTTTAGAATTTTTGTTTTGATTTATTCCATATAAAAAATTTTGTTTACAAAATAAGATAAGACAAAATTTCTTTACGAAATGAATTGTCACCAAAAAAAAATTCTATTAATGGAAATTTACTTTTTTTCTTCCCAGGTAACTTAACATAAAAAAAGTTTATCTATTTAAATCTTATAAAATGCAGATATCTGCAGGTGTACATTATATAAAAGTTTTTTTTTTTGGTTTGATTATTTATTATTATAAGGATTTAGAGCAAGGTATTATAATAAAGATAATCAAAAAGAAAAACATAATTATGTAAATAAATATTTTATGAACAATATTTACTTATTATATTAATATAAATGGAATTAATTTTGTAAAATATTATATACTTAAAGTATATAATTTGTAAATATGTAATTTTGCTAAGAAACTACATAATAAGAGAATTACCTGATCACAGAGCATATTGTAGTAGCTTTAAATTTAAATATGTCAATGTTAATATTATATTACATTAAATTTAAATAATTGATTTATGTATTTCTAATTTTCCATTAGGAACATTTAATAACATAATTTTTATTAACCTTTTCTTATTCAACAAAATTATTATAATCAGCAAAATCATCTGACATAAGTCAATTATCTATTTTAAGCATAAATTTATGCAGACAATATAACAGCATAAATATATATTATATGAAATTCAATAAAAAATTAAACTTTTTTAATAAATTTACCAATTTTAAATTGAAGCATGCTGTAAAGTATTTTTCTATTTTTTAAAAAAATAGGGAAAATTTAAATATTTTAATAATCAAATTTTATTCGAACTAAAGGTAATAAGAATCCAGTTCTCTATTTATATTCACATATATAACAGTCAATACACAGGAAATCAAATTTTAAGATTACAGACTTTCCGGGCCTTGGTCTTTTTTTAACTATATCAATTATTTATTAGTTTTTTTTTACATATTATTATTTTTTATCAGATTCTAAAATTTTGCAAGTTTTCGAAAATAATTAAGGAAAAATCAGCTTCAACTTCAACTAATGCCTTGGTTATAATTGGGCTACCACCACAACTACAAACACAACTACCAACTTCACTCTTATGGAAATCAATACTTTGAGTTATAATTGGTCTACTAAAATTTCGAATGTAGCTGAGTTTTAAAATTTTTGAAGTTGCAGTAAAGTGTAGTAGTAAATTGTCCAAATTATAACTTTGTAACCTATTTTAAAATATTTTATATGATTGTTTACAAATATTTTATTTGTTGTTTATAACATTTGATTTTAAAATGGAAATTTTATGCAATACTTTAAATGAAGTGGCATAAGATCCATATTTGTCTCTTGTCTGGTACAGTTCTCGGACTCCCCATATGCGCCTTCTTTTCTTTATATATTAGGTTCTTTTAATTTCTTTAATTCTTTATATGCCTTCATATCTAAAAATCTAGCTATGGCTTTTTTTAAAATATTATTCACCGACATAATTTTTTCGATTTATTTGCAAATATTCTTCTATCAACATCAAAATGACACTTCAAAGTTACATTTTAACGCGATTTTGTAGCACAATTATAACTTGTCGCGCTAAATGGTAGTTGGTAGTTGTGTTTGTAGTTTGGTGGTAGCCCAATTATAACCAACCCATAAAGTATATTGACTACAAATACTATATAATCTGATTTTTAAAATCTTGATATTTTCATTTTAATTGATATTTCCATTTAAATACATTAACTCCATTTTTTTCCACAGTTTTCCTATAGCGAACTATAAAAACCAATACAGATTAAGTTATACGAATATCAAATAATTTAAAATATAGAAAAGTTAATTAATCTTTTAACATATTTGTTAAAATACTAATTAATTATATGTTAAAATACCATAATTACATCCAATTGTAAAATAAAAATTTATTACACCTATTTTATGTGTGTAAAAGTCCACCTACAAATCCTACAATACTTAAGGCTCTATAGAAAATAATTTATTAGTGTTTTCTTCTTTTTAAAAGCATAATTTTTATAAACATATTTTCTATTGTCAGATACACAATTCTTATATGATATTTTATACATAAAGTTTGTATTAGATTTGATAAGAAAATTAAAAGGTGTAAAACCAAAATCCATTTACTATTATACATTAGTCCTTTTTATCATTTCTCTTCTCTTTACTCTAAATAAAAAAAAAATATCCAATAAATATACTTAATAAAAATAATAATACCAACCAGAACCATTAATGTTCACTGAAACAGACAATTACACGTATTCGAAGTAAGATCCTTCGAAATATTATAATAAAAATTATTTATATTGTTTGAAAATGTTCTGGTATATTAAATAAAACTCGCCTTTTGATAGCTAAAACTTTTGATACTTATAAAAATGTATATTATTATAAGGTAAAAAAAAATTTTATATTTTTTTTTGTGGTTCATTTTATATATTCACATTCATCATTCTAAATGTTTACTGAGATTTCCCAAATTATATAAATATATATTTATATTATAAAACATAGCGAAAAACACATTTAGAACAAGAAGTTTGAATCAGGTTTGATTAATGTGCGTTTTATAAAAAAAAAAATTACCCATTAACAAAATAACTACATCATTTAGCTTTTCGTAAAGCGTTTTCAATGCTAAAAATTATATCCTTATTAATGTTGAAATAAGGAATATCGTTAAGAACCCAATGAAAATATCAAAAAAAAAAAAATATAATGGAAATTATATTATTAGATAAAAATTTAATTTTATAATTCATTTAACTAATTATTATAGGGTGATTTAAAATTTTATTAAATTAGGTTAAACTGGAGCGAGATATTATTATTGAATTGAATTTTTAGGGATTAAGTTGTGTCTAAACTGAAACTGTTGATATTAAGACTGTTGAAATTAAATTCAAACTGAAAGAATATGGCAATTACGTAAAATCCAAAACTGGGATAAATGCTAACGGTCATTTTCTTGTAACGACCATTTTCTGACACAAATTAGTTAAAGTTTCTTCACTATAGAAAAATTTATGGTTTGAAATCCATATAATTAGTAAACCCTAATTTTAGTTTCTCCAGAATTACTTGTAGTTAGTTAGAGATATGGCAAATGCATGCTCGGAAACTTTCATAAAAATGAATTTACCGAAACGGTTTATCATAAATAGGTTAGATTAGAATTTGTAAATGGCTGGGAAGAAAATATCTATGAAAACCAGCCCTGGAGAATTGTAGCTCCCTTACAAACGCTACTTTTGTGAATAAATCCTAGAACATTTTTTGGGGGGATATCTCTAGAAGTCATTGAACGAATAGGCGGGTTCTAGTTCAGCAGTCGCGTCATCTTCGTTACAAAATCTGGATCGGGATGACTGTGACATATCTATTTTGTTCAGGCGCACAGTGTCCCGAGTTAGTTAGTAGGCGCATTAGGTTCTTTGATAGACTAAGTAGCTCAAGTGTTGCCCTTTTATTAGAAATGGGGTTTGGGAATTTCTTGGCTTTTCTGCAATTTCGGGTTGCTTGCCATATCCTATTTCTTTCTTTGATTAGCCATTTATTTATGGGTGATATAACCGAACTATGTAAGTGAGATATCACAAAAAGTGATGGATTGCATAAAACAGTTATCAGAACCCTGTCTAGCCAGGAAATCCGTTGTTTCATTCATCATATATAAGTTCTTTATCAAATATTTTCAAAAAGTTTTCTGTCGAATTCTAAATTTAATAAGCCTTGTCCCACAAAATATCATAAAATACCATTATCCTTATACGACTAAAATAAATTATCTTTCTCACAAATCTTTTACACTTTAAACTTTAAATCATGGTACATTAAATTTTGAATTTGTAAAAATAACATAAAAATATTTATGACTTTTAATTTAAAATAAACTTTATCAATAAAATAATATTTTATTAAAAAAAAAATTCTTATAAATAATTTAATAAAAAATTATCGATTTTAAAATTCTTCATTATAAATTATTAGTTGAAAAAATACATTTCAATCTTGGGATATAAATAATATTTAAAACTAAATCTAAATCTCCAATTTCTTGATTATAAACATAAAAAAAAAACTCATAAAAACGTGTTAAAAATGGAGAATATTTTAAGTAAAAATTTTAGGGTTGAATAATTTTATAAATTACAATGTCAGAAAAGTTTCCCAATAAATCCACTAAAAGAAAAATATAATAATAACGAGTAATACACACTAAGAAACGTAAGAAAAAAGATTGACGAGCCGGAACGCTATAACAGAAAGGAAAATCTTTATGGTAACCAAAAAAAAAAAAAAAAAACCAGAAATATTTATATATAGATGGTTAAGTTTTCATCCGTATTCAAAAATGACTTTGGTTAAACCAAAAACCAAGCAATTTTATTATACCAAATATACTCACTGCCATCATCCTTTTTTGGTACGAATTATATTATATATA
This sequence comes from Rhamphomyia laevipes, assembly GCA_963920725.1. Classification (NCBI taxonomy): domain Eukaryota; kingdom Metazoa; phylum Arthropoda; class Insecta; order Diptera; family Empididae; genus Rhamphomyia; species Rhamphomyia laevipes. Next base: position 41,547,426 of record OY987257.1, on the reverse strand, counting down.
TATATAAAAAATCATTTGAAAATAATGATGGTGGTAACATTTAAATCCTTTTCTTTTGGGGACAATTAGTTTTCATTTTTTTTTTTAAAGAAAATTAAAATTTATTATTACCTATACCATCCGCAGACTACTATACTAAATGTATATAAATAATATATAGAACGAACCATGTATAATGACTTATAATAAAAAGGTATGCCAAAATTTTTTATTACTTAATTTATATATAAAAAAAGAAAATTTAGTTTAGGAAATTACACTTTGTTTGGTGAAATTAAAGTTAAATTTTTATGAAATAACGCCAACAAAAATAAGGAAATTGTTACACAAGCAAAAAATTTATAAAACGGCGATAGTTTTTGAATATATGAATTAAATAATGTAAATCATATTGGCCATTTAATGTTGGGCTGTTTTCGAAATTAGTTCTGGCTACTTAATTTTTTCTATGCTAATAATTTGCGATGTAAGGCTAACAATAATGGATATTAATTTTTAATAATACTGGCATTGACGACAGTAAACGAAAACAGAATAACGATGGTAACGATTCATAACATCGTAAGTTCAAAAATTTAGAGTTAAAAATATATGGCGGATCATCGACTTATAAGTTTTTTTTATTGAACTTTTTTCAAGTTCATTAAAAAAAACTTATATGTCGTAGGATATTAATTTTAATGTAATACATTGTAACTATAATTTAAAAAAAAAAATCGCACCAACAAATTCTAAGTGCAAAATCACGAAATTTTTAATTTCTGGAAGCAGGACGTTGTATGTCACTAGAAAAATGTATTAAATAATATGTTTTTATAGTTAATTCCTCATTTTTGGTATTTTAAACTATGAAGGGTTAAATGTTTTAACGTAAACACAAAATTTTGTGTTATACGATTTTTAATCAATAAATACATTAGACATCAAAAAATGCATCATGCAAAACTTGCAAAAATCACATAGAAGATTATGAAATGTTGCCATCGATATACAAATTTTCAAAAGAAAAATATTGAGAAAATTTTTCGATAACGTTATTCATTTTGGTATTGATGCCAAATTAATTTCGTTACAGTTTCATGTACCGTTATGTAACAAATTATTTTTTTTGTTACTTTATATCGTTACTGCAAGGTACATTACAATTTAAAAAAAAATTTAAATAATATAAATACGTTTCATTTTACATAAAATTAAGGAAAATACATTTTCAGTTTAAAAGTGCTTTTAAAAATTAATTAAAGAAATTGTTCATCCACCAATTAATTGACAATATTAATTAATATCAGATGTCAAATAAAATCAGTAACCATAGATAAAAACAATTTTAACAGAAAATTAGTATTAAAAGTAGCAGAATATAACAGAATATCCTGTTTCCAACTGTTTTAAATATCCTGTTTTAAATAATTAAATAACGCTGCTTCGAAAATATATTTATTAATTTATATTTTTGATATTTAAACTATAAGCTCATCAAAAACAGAGTTATGTTTTAATGATTTATATTTATAGGATGGTAGAAAAACTCGACTTTACGTTTTTGCATACTCTCTCTAAAAAAAGTAGTTGCTACTATATTTTACTATTAGATAGTAGTTGCTACTATATAGTGTTTGTAGTTGCTACTATATTTTTCCATAAAACATTGCATTTAACAATAAACTGTAACCGAAGCAACGAGAATACTGAAAATAATATTAAGGTTATCTCTTTTTGAAAATTACAGATTTGAAAAGATTATGGGAATTGGTATCGTTACGTTAAAATAACCTTAAATTTGATTATTTCGTTATGTTACACGTTACAGTAACATTTTCCAACACTTGAAAAATCTATGGCAAGTTAATACTGGCGACAATCATTAGTAACGACAACAAATACTGATCAAACGAAAAGGCGGATCAATTGTGAAGATATTGTAAAATTTAGATGTGCGGGATATAGCCAACGTATATCAAAAAATACCATACTAATAAAGATATTTTTGAATACGAAATCAAATTATTTTACGTACTAAATGATCTATAAGTATGCAGAATTAGAAACTGGTTACAAATTAATGACAGGATAACGAGACAAATTGTATAGGAAGCCAATGTAAAGCTAAAGAAAAAGAAAGATGATAATGATTATCTCTGTTTCATTAATTAGCAATTAAGATATCTTTCATTCTTTCTGTAAAGCTATTAAAAAATCTTTATTATTTTTTTATTATTTTTCAGTATTTTAATTATTATAGCATAACATAAAAAAAAATGAATCAAGGATTTATATTCTTTCTAATGTAATAACCAGCATTAATTTCTTCTTCGTTTATGTAATACAAATATATATAAAAAAAAATTAAATCAATTTTATTTGAATGTCAGTGTACCTGGATCCTTAAATTTACTTTACATTTTATACGAGCTACTAAAAATGTAATAGAATTTAAAATCATAAGATTTGTTGTTGTTGTTAAATATTGAATTAACCTGGAATAAAAACATAAAAATCAAATCCAAAATAAATAAAAAAAAAAAAAATTTGCTGACATTACTTAATTTCGTGTACTTTTTTTGTTGGTTCAAAATATTTTTAGTAAAAAAAAATTAAATATTTTTGTATTTTTATATTTTCTTTAACACGGGATTATATTAAACAAAAAATGAAGGATGTTTATTCGTGTGAAATAAATGCTATTTTCAGCACTTTTTATTGTATCTACTCATTGAGTTTAGAGTGGAGGCTTATTTTGTTAGTAAATTTATTTGTTAAGATTATTTTATTTTATTTTTTCAAAATTGTGATATGATTTATAATTTTTATTAAATTATATAGATTACAGGAAATTACTGAAATAGATTTTTATGGCCACTTAATTAATAAACTGGTAAAAATATTTGTATTGACATTCGTCATACACTTTTGAACCTGCATATGTGAAGTATAATTGTAAAAATGCAGTAAATATTTAATAATTTTAAAATGTTTCATGTTGCATGACTAACTAATTTTGTAAGGAAAATATTTTACTCTGCAAATTGCATAATTTTGTTATATTTGGTACAAATTTGGTACAAAATCAGAGTTGAATCATATTCACACAGTCACAGTGACACAGAGTTTAACTATAGTTTAATATTTAAGATTACTAATTATATTAATAACTTTATAAATTCATGTAAAATTTCTTTCATAGTAATTAAAATAATAGTAGAGTAATTAATTTAAATATAATATTTTATACTTATTTATTTGTAATTAACTTGTTATACGATCTAATTCATCTAGATAATAATTAAGAAATTTTATACATTACTCTACTGCATTACAATAAGTAATTCAGTTAATTACTTATAAGTATGTAAAGAATATTTCGCAGTTCAATTAAATATTAAGAATTATTATGTAATTTCCATATCTAATTTTTAACATTTAAAGTATTAAATACAATTACTTTTAAACTAAACTGTACTGCATTACAAAATAACTTGTATTTTAATGTAAGGTTTAGTACGCTAGTCAAATGAAATGAAATTTTCATACAAATTTAACATCGTGAAATCAAAAATGAAAAATTTCACTTCTGATTTCGCTGAAGTGGTACGCAGTTCAAGTGAAAAGTTGTGAAAAATTTGTGAAAAAAACCTACTTTTTTTACAAACCAACAGATAGCGCGCAAAAGTCTCCAATTAATTTACAAGTGAAATAATGTTTTGAACATTATTTCACGATGGAATTTTGACATTTATGTTTTTTTTTTTCAATAATTTAAATTTGATTTTTAAATTTGCTAGAACATGTATTTTAATTAGTTTAATTTAAAAAAAAAGGAAATAAATTAAAATTTTATTAAAAATACAAATATAAAAAATATTTTTATTCAATATTGTTTTCTTTCTGCTACTTAGTATCCAACAATTAATTTTTACTACAAAAATATTACAATATTTTTATAAACATAAACAAACATTTTAATTGTCAAAATATTAAAATTTTAAATTAACCTGTCTATTTTTCACAACTTTTTCACGACTATTTCACTGGAGACTTTGGAGAGCTTTGGAGATTGCGATAAAATTTCACTTCATTTGACTAGCGTACTAAGCTTAATTTAAAATAATTCAAATAAATATGAAGCAAAATATTTCATTAATTTTATAGCTCAATGCACATGTGAAATATCTGTGTTAAATTTATAGAACTCAATTTCACCCTACTTTAAGATATTAAATTCGTTCTTTAAAATTTTGTATATAACTCCAAATTATATAATACATTATAAAAATTTTGTTAGATTCCTTTATTGACTGTATTCATAAAGTTATTTTCTTAAACATTAATTTACTTCAAAATTTTAAAATGTATATAAAATTATAAAAAACAAAAATCATAAAATTTTTATTATCCTTTCCTAACCATTCAAATTTAATTAATTTATTTCATTTACTCCTTAAATACCATCATAAAATCTAAAAATTCAAATAAATCTTATAGATTATTAAAATTGTCTATTTCACACTCTTCAGAGCATACATATTTACAAGTATATATACAAAAAAAAAATTATTATATATTTTGATTGACATTATGTTAAATAATTTTAAGCATAATATTTTTGTATTTTAATATAAATGTCCTTAACCACCGACACCACCTTCACCTAACAAAAAAAAAAAAACGAACCACTTTATTATAATATCATAATTTGATATTCTCTTTAAGAACATACACAGAAACACAACCAAACAGTGCCAAAAAAAAAAGATTGTCACATCAGATTGTTTTTGTTTTTGTTTATCTATAATATGTACTGATAAAGATGAGAGTGTCATGACAAAATGATATATGACATACACTTGTATACATAAATTATATAATAATATTTACGTATATAAATATTTATTTATTGCATGAGAGTATTATATATATATGTAATTTTTATGTTATTTTTTATGTTTCTTTTTAGTGAAAAAATTATCTAAAGCAAAAAAAAAATATATTTATGTAAAGCCCACCTTTTTACCTTATACACCAAAAACGATACAATTATGTTCTAAGCATGTTTATGTACATATAAAAAATATATGGTAAACATTTTACAAGCAGTCAATTTAAGATAATTTATAGGTTACTTTTCTTCTGGATGGTATAAAATGGTAAACAGTTCTTCATTTGGTATATGGAAAGAATGTTATATGTATATATATGTTATTATGTTTATGTAAAATATGCTATTTATATTATGTTCTTCATCTAAAAATAAAGTATTTTGGTACTGAAAAATGAAAAAAAAAAAAAAAATTGTGGAAATTTTGTTGGTATTTTTTATTTTTTTAAAGTATAATTTCAATTTTTTTTTTTTTTTTATATATTTTGTAGATATTTTACCTTCATTCCTTTGGCACACATATAATTTATAGCTGAGCACATTAAAGGATAAACTGCTTTTCACACATGGTTAGATTGTTTTGGGTTTGAAATCACCTGTTTCTCATTATTTTATATTTATATAGATTTTATTATATATTTTTTGATGGAAGATTTCTAAGTATATACAGTTAAATGGGGTTTTAATGATATAGTATAGTATTAGAAATATTAAGATTTATTTTAGTTCAGCCAAGAATCTATACACATAAAATAAGATAATAAAGTATCAATTTATAACAAATTTTTCAATATACATAATAATAGAAGAACTTAAACAGTATGGAAATTTCTAAATTTTAGTAAAGTTAACTTTATATAATTATATTACAATGTAAGATATTATTACTATATAATATTGCAAACACATAATAAGATTTCGTCGTATGAGAAGCGAATTGTTAGCGAATTGTCGTAAGCGTTAAATACGTCAGTTTGAGAGTACTGATACAGGAAGATAGAGAATTTAATTATCTATCACCTTGTGTTCAGACTGTTTTGGTCTGAAAATATCTTGATTACTTTTTAATTGAAATTCAAAATTGTTGTAAGTTGTATTTATCAAAAATAATTAACTGCGAAATGTTGTATTCATTTTATACAGTATTTTTGGTGTTGTAGATTAGTACATCCTATAAATTGCAAAATGTTTTATAAATACTGTAGGGACAAATTTTTACTATAGATTTCATATTATGTAATATTCAAATTGTTGTATCTTTTTGATACGACAAATTTAAAAATAAATTACTATACAAATAAGTTAATTTCTAATTATTGTATGTTAACTATACAACATTTTGTGGTCTAAAATAAATTGTTGTATATCTAGAACAAAATTTACTTTTCCATAGATTTAAATACAAAATTAAATTATCGTAAAGTTTGTCGTGCATCACTAAATTAAGCTATAACAATCCTCCACTTTTATTTTAGACCAAAGTAATTATTGTTTTAGATAGCTAAGTAATCCACCTTTGTAATAAAGCATTAATTTATTGGAGTTACAAAATTATTTCTTGAGATAAATGCATTTAACGACTCAGCAAAAATTTAAAAAAACTTCACATTCATTTATCTCGGAACTTGATTTTTACAGTTACGACAATTCGCTTCTCACACGACGATTTGATAGTTAATTTTACAAAACTTGTCTAATTTATATTTAATAATTGAAATATTTTGTATAATACTTGACTGCGTAACTAATAAATGACTTAAAAGTATTTTTAATTATATTAAAAACTTTCATATACTATAAAAGTTTTGATAAATTATTTCGGTTGTAAATTACTATCTGAACTAAATTAGTAAATTAGTATATTTCAGTCTTAATTTGCGCATAATAAGAAATATCTCTGACAGCGTTCTCTAAAATATTATATAACAATTTAATTTAATATATTTTTTTTGTATATTTCAAGTCATACCCTTAAGTACTGTATAGATATTCTTCTATTCGACAACTCTGTCTAAAATATTAAATACTTCAATAAAAAATCTTTCGTACTCATAAAAAAAAACCAACCACTACCAATATTTAAAGCAAACAAAACAATTTGAATTATTTTTGTTGTGGTGAAGAAGAAGGATCACCAAGATAAAATTAATGACTTTTTAAGTATTTATATATTATGCTACCTAAAATAGGCATTACACAAACAGAGCAGACAAGATACTTACTAAAAAAAAAACCAAATATATAATAAAAACCTTAAGCAATTTATTTTCTTCATAAAAGTGGTTGAAATATGATTATAAAGAAATGTATATAAAATACTTATGACTTTTTTTTTCCAAATTATTACATAAATTAATGATCATATATGTAAGTATGTCTTTAATTGGCAAGAATAATAATATCACAGTTAAAATTAAGCTTTACTTCAAGATATTAATGTTATTATGATTAAGTTTAATATGTATAAGATTTTTTATATAAAAATAGATTAATTATTTATATATAAAAAAAAATTATATATAAAATTTAGTATATTAAAGAAATAATTTTGATTTTAATATTTTCCTAATTCCAACGAACAAAGTTGCGGCAAATGTATTTAAACAATGACATAGGATGCTAAGGAAATTTATAATTTAAATTCAGTCAAGAAAACTAAACGATCATGTACAAAAATATCTAAAAAGACATCATATTTTATCTAACCACTAATTATTGATACATTCATGTGATTTTTAACTGCACGTATAATGATAACTGCACAAATTTGTTGATATTGTTGTTTTGTGCATTGCAATTTTAATATTTAAATACTAAAGGTGACTTAAATACTGAGATACATTATGCTATAATTTATTAAAGTGTTTAATGTTTCACTGTAAATCACTCTAATATTAATTATTATTTAATTAATTCTCAGTTATCATTAATTTTAAATTTTATGGAATAAACTTTCTCCAAAACATATCACCCTGTGCATACTATTTAATTAAGTAGTAGTAATGGCATTATGACACTTGCTTTTTTCAAACTAGTTTTACGTCTTTCTATGAACTTAGAAAGAGAGAACTAAAAATCGAAGAAAAATTACAGTGGAGTGAATGATGCACTACTATAGAACTCTTTATCAAAGCTTTATCGTAAATAGAAGCTCCGTATTTGTTGTCAACTATGGATTTTTCGTAAAGTGAACGCGACAAAAAAGAAAAATAATCCAATATATAATTCTTTTTAGCCTGTAGGAACTTTTTTTTGACATTTCAGAATATAAATATAAATTTTTGAAGGAATTAAAAAAATATATTTTAAAATAAATAATTTTTGAAATGTTTTTTTGAATTCGTTGAAAAAATTATATTTATTTAGATGCCAGAATTTTTTATAAATGATTTTTTTATATATTTATATTTTATTAATCAAAATTATGCTATCTCTGTCTTGCGAAAACTATTATCTCTTTTATTCCCGGCTGGACTTTATCGTAAAAAACTAGCGAAAAAAAGAGAGTGTCATAACAGCATAAACAAGTTTTTAAATTAAAAGAATTGTAATTGAACTGTAAAATTTAAGAAAATTGTAATGAATCTGTCACAACTGACACAACTAAATGTAACCAGAAAGTATTAATAAACTTAAAACGTTTAAAAAATTCCGTACTAAATTTTACATCGCTAAATCCTTTAGGATCGCAGAAATACATGCTAAATAAATATCGAATAGACATAGTGTGATTTAAATAGGGTATACGTAAAATGTGTAAATCCTTCATATATTTTTGTTGGCATTTCACAGTAAAATAAATATTTTCTTTGAAAATAATATATGTATAATAATGTTCGCCATTAAAATAATAATATTTTATTATGAATTATTTTTAATTTAATATTAATATTATTTTTATTCTATCAAAACCAAAAAAAAATAATTAATTTCATATTTTGTGCTCTGTTTTTTTTCCATAAACAAAATTATATGCTTTTTCAAGCATAATAAATGTTTTATCACACTTTATACTGGATGATATTTCAACTACATAAAAACACAATCTATTCTAATATAATAATTTCAATTTTCTATTTATATATGTACGTACACATAAAACATAAGCATTTATAATAGAATTTTTAATCTAATATTTTTATTATAGAAAAAACGGAAATAATTTTTTTGTTATAAACTTTTATATATAAAAATTTAGAAAATTTTTATATTTATGAGATAAATATTTCTTGAAATTATTTTGAAAATTTATAATAAAAAATATTTTATTAAAAGTTTTACTAATTGTTTTCAAAAATTTTATAATTGCAAAATTCAATTTAGTTTACTTTAATAATTATAAATAAAAGAGCCAAATAAAATTTTTATTAAATTATGAAATTTTTATGAAAATATCAATTAAAAATTGATACCAATCAAAATTTATGGATATTAAAGTATGCAGTTTATTAATGAAGCTAATAAAATTTATGTAATAATTTCTTTTTTATTAAGACCTACGCACAATGTTGGGCTATAGCGATTAGCTTTTTTTAGTAATTGTTTTTCATCTGAAGTAAAAACCAAACACAGAAGAATGTGAGGGCGAGATTTTATTTGTAGTGAAAATTTAAATTTTTAATTCTTACAAATTTGTTATTTTTATTTTTATTTGTTAAAAAAGGTAGTTTTTCTTATACATATTTTTAAAATTTCTAGACTCCTTCCCTTCCTATTAACTTTAAAACATTTCAAGTGATATATTATCACCGATTTTATTTCTTTTAGTTATTGGTGAGGGGAAGTCTTGAAGAAAACAGCGTGTGAAGAAAACAGCGGATGGACAATGAATAGCTTTCTTAAATATCTCGACTGCGCTGACGATTTTTACCTCTTCTACCATCGGATTTTAGATCTTGGCTAAATGGTTCTAAATCTGGGGTTTACGATTGAAAATAAATACCAGTACGTGTAAAATTGGTGCAGTACGTGTAAAGTGAACATGACAATAACCAGAAAATTCCTAAGAATCTATTGGTCAAACATCATTTCTAATGAAGAACTTTTACGTAGAACAAGCCACAAAGACTAAACAGCTTTATCAGAGGAAATAAGTGGCAATGGATTGCTCATACACTCTGAAAGGAGGACAAGACCATTGCCGGCCATACGATGCAATGGAATCTACTAACCCAAGAAAGAAGAGGAGTTGGTCGTATCAGGCAGACTCCTGTAAAGGAGGAACACAATGGACTTGGAAAAAGTTGGGGCATTAAAACGCATTGCCAGAAATCGACAAATATGGCGAATAGGAGTGATAGACACTCAATACCCAATTTCTTCATTATCTATAGATTTTTATTATTTGACAGTAGATTTTTAAATACTGTCGTATACCTTTTCATCCCTGGCAGTAACCACTAGTCTTTTACGTCCTTCAATACATTTTCGTATATTGATTTTGTTTAAAATTACCGTCAACAGCTACCGCCTACATTGTGCGGTTACCATTATAAATACTTTTAAATATATTTTAAAAATATGAATATTATTATGTTTTTGTATCTATTTTTAATGTTACGTTTAAATAGGTGGTGATGATTGAATTTTCCAGGTGAAAACAAATAATTATGAACAATTATTTTTATTGATTTGCTTTAATGAATTTTTGGTTTCCCTTTTTTTTTTTTATTTTTATGACTCACAAATATTCTGTAACTATCGTACACAGTTTAGAATCTTTCTTAAATTTCTGATTTAATGATAACTAAATTTTAATTGCTCTATTCCAGATTATTAAAACATTTTGTATTTTAACTTTAAAACTAAATATATAAATATATCTTCTCTTGACAGATTTAAATTATTTCTAAGAGCGAGAAGTAAAAAATCCTTAAATTAATAGGACACGAAAAAAAGGATCTATTTTACTATGTCCTTTAAATATTGTTAGCTTTTAATTTAATTTCGCAATTTTCTTTTTCTTTTAATTTTGTATCATATTTTGTATCCTTCAACATTAAAAACTATGTATATAAACAGGATAAAAAACCTGGTAAAAAATTGTTGATATTTTCAAAAATTATTTATACAATTGTTTTTATATTTGTTTATGTTTTCTTATTTATATATGCACACGTTTAACTAAATTTTAAGTTTTGTTATTTTGGTAGTGTATTTAAGGAAAAAGGAAATGGAAATGTTAATTTATTGAAATCTTCCTTAATGAGATCTCATCATCTAAATAAATTACGGGTATTTATAAAATTCTGTTTTACGAATCTCTTAAATATCTTGTTAGCTATATATTTTTTTTTTCTTCAAATAAATAAATTGTTATATACTAACAGGGCGGGATAATTGGTAATTTAGCGTCCGTAGCTAAATTCATATTGTTTTTATTATAAAAATTATTTCTGATGAATAATTTCATAGTAATTCGTGCTATTAAATAAACCAATTCGCTATTTCCGTTGAAACTGTAAAGCGATTTGGATTCACCGAAGTTCATTAAGCGAAGTTCATGAAGCTATTCATTTAATAGCTGAATTTTTGGGGTTAATTTTTTTTTAAACAAACATGTTATGAATAACCTCCTCGAAGGCTTCGATTAGAATCATAATTGAAATAAACTAGTATGATTAGATAAATGTAAGCGGTAATAAAATTTAATTTTTCTTGATATTTTTAATGCCTGGTACCACCTACTTCCAAGCTTTATCTATACATCCAGGCACATGTATGTATTTACATAAATATAAATGTATATATAAAAATATTAAACGTAAAAACCTACGTACAATTTGTTGATTAATTTCTTTTTTAATATTCTATAATATTTCTTATAAAATTTTCTTCACTAAAGATTCTTCTTAATTTCATCAAAAACATTTTGTATTTTTCTATTTATGTATAAAAACTTAAGGACTTTTTTTCTCCCAAACAGTGAAAATGGGTGCGTTCATATTGTACACTTAAATTACAATACAAGAAAATATTCTGTTTTAAATTTTTCAGTTTCTTTCCATTTTCTTTTTCATTTTTTTAAGGAAGAATATCTTAATAAATTACACTTAGAAAATAAAGTAGAAATTTGCAGATAATTTTTTTTTTTTTAAGATAATATAATTGCTTTAAATCTGTGGTACGGAAATCCGGAAATATTTTTTAAAGGATGTCTTAGTACATTTCAGATTATATACGAAAAATGTAAAAAAAAAAAGGAATCATAGAAAATAAAAAATATATTTCCTGTCTTTAAGTTAAATTTATATAGGCTTTAACGAAAATATGAACGTTAACGTATTTTACACGCATATAAATAACAACAAGCAACAACAACAAAAAAATAGACTTTCAATTATAATTTATGGTTTTTTGGAGCCCGAAAACATGTCGACAAATAAATAATATCAAAATGAAGATATTTATTTGAACAATTGTATAATGATAAAAAATAAAAATTGTTATCATGATGAACAGAAAGTTAAATGGTTTTCAGGAAAATTGTTTAGCTGATTTGTGTATTATTAGGGAAAATGATTTTATACATTTTATAATAATATTATTTTACTTAATATATATTTATAACATAGAATATGAAATCATTAGGTCGAGGTGAAATTTCGATTTTTTTTTTTTACGAGTTTTTGTGTTTTGTGTTCCAGAGAATCCAAATCAGTGTGCAAAACAGAATTATTTTTCATAACGTTACGGGTTTCGTTATGAAACGGAATTGAAAACTCTTTAACGTTATGAGAACGTTAAAATAACGATAAAAAACAAATTTCGTTATGTTATTTCGTTACGTTATAAAGCCTATCTGAAAATTTTTGAAATATGTTATATATAAGAAAAACAGAAAAGTATCGAAATTTGATTGAATATTTTGATAGCAGTTTGCACAGTGACAGTGTAACAACACAAACATATGTTCAATTACAATCATAAATATACTTTTAGCAGTGTTGCCATAGTAGCGTAAAAGACCCTACAAACAATATAGCCGTATTAAAAATTTGTTTATTTATGGGAATTGCGATTGCCAACAAATATATTTTTTTTTTAAAAAAAAACATTTTTTTTTAAATATAAATGTAACGAAATATAAAAGAATTAGCGTTATATTTTTCGTTATGATACGATATTGGTAATTCTATAACGTTACGTAACGCTATTTTGCAATATCATTTTGTTATTCCGTTATAGTATTACGTTTCACGTAACGTTTTGCAACACTGATCCAAATATGTAAAAGAAAAAAAATTCATCTCGAGTCCTTTGTACGCATATATATTGTTATCCTTTTTTAAATCATTACACTCCAACGCAACTGACAGTAGGTTGAAAACGTCAAATTTAGACCATAAGCAAAACTACCTGTTGATAAAATCTCATTTTAACTCAATTTTATAAACACATTTGAATAATGTGAGCCCCAATCCTTTGAGGTGGGTAATTTTAAATTTATGATATATAATTAGATTTAAAATGCTAACCAGCTGGGATATTTGAACATTTTAGATGGATGTTATGATTTTTTCTGGAGGGTGACGGAATATTTTTTTGAAATCTAGCTGCATTGACTTTAATCTCCTTCGAATATTACTACATAACTTTTCCATAATATTGAATTCCCTCGTTTTTCAAGGTTTCGAGAAATTTAAATTTAATACTTTTGATTTAATATTCCTCATTTAGTTACCGAGATATGATCTAGCGACTTGAACAATAATTTACCAGCATAGTTCTTTAAAATCAAAATAATTTGTAGCCCCTTCTAAAAGATGGTGAAGAGATATTTTTGTATATCAAATTGTAAATGTTGTTTATAACTATCCCTAAAAGTTATAACAAATATTTCTAATTTTGTCTAAATCAAACTATTTCGGTAAACTTATCATTTTGGAAGATATGAATAACTATATCATAATTGACAGCATTTTTGTGTTTTTGATGTGCTAATTTTACATAAAAAATAATTATTTTGATACAAAACTTTATTATATTTTGCAGGCAGCAACAAAATGTTTAATATTAATTTGATTTGTATAATTGTGAAATGAAAACTTTTTTAATTTTTTTGGTAATGGTTATATCGATATAAATTATATTCTCATTCTATTTTATAAAAAGGAAATGTTAAACTATTTAAAGTGTAATGTAAATTATGCACTAATCATAAGTGGTGTTCAACTAAACATGCTTTTTTTTGCACTAATGTTGATGTTTTTATAGTAATATATTTAAAATTATTTTTTATTTTTAACAAATAAAACTAGTTTAGTTAAGAAAAATTGCGAGAAAATAAATTATACTTTAACACGCGAATTTTACTCAACTAAAAATATTTCTTAGGTTAAAATATATTTACAGAGGAAATTGTTTCCAACAATAAATAAAACATAAAAAAAGGGCAAAATATTTTAAACTACACTGCACTTAATAATCAGGTCAACGTTACTCTTTTTTTTGTTATTGTTTGTTCAGATTTATTTTACAGGATCGGCGAAAAAAAATCTGAAAATCATGAAAATTTTAAATTTAATGTGAAATATTAAAAATGTTTCTAAAATAATTTATAGATTATTATAAAGATTTAAATTGAAACTAGGCGGATTGATAATAAATTGCTTAAAAAAATTGCTTCTAATTATTAATTTTAATATAATTTGATATTGATTCGTATCGTACTACAAAAACGTATTTATGAACAAATTAAATTCTTAAAAACTTTAATTAATTGACAACAAACTCCTGATTTTGTAAATCTTTATATTTTCCTATAAATTTCAAACTCTTTAAAATTAATATTATATTCACTTTAAACAAAATTTTCTTTATGGACTATGGAATTTTCATAAAAATTTAATACACAAAAGAGATAAGGGTAGTAGAAAATTAATATAATTTCTCTTTTCTTTTTTTTTTCATTTTTTTTTTAGTGGAATTTCCACAATTTTCACAAGTCCATTTAATGCACAATTAAAGTGGCGCCAAAAATGGAACTTTTTTGTTGTTGTTGTTATTCTTTATATGAGTCTTTAAAAGAAATGGACAACAATTTCTATTAAATTTAAGGATCAATCGGCAGCAAATTTATTTTCATCGGAATAAATAAATGAAAATTGGAAAATTTTTGATAAAGTTTTTTTTCTTCGGATTTTCCCCTTTTTATGTTTGGTGTTGTTGTTGGTGTTAGGCTCTAAATATTAAAAAAGTTTTTGTATTGTTGTTAAAAGTTTATTTAAGATATTATGTTTTATTGTTAGCCAACGTTTTTTTTTTTTATTATTATTATTTGGTATTTTGTTGTCCTCGAGGGAAACTGTCTGGATTTCAATTTTAAAATTTGTTCAATTATGGTTTTTTTTTGCTGTTGTTGTTGCTGAACAATAGGAAAATTAGAAAATGTAGAAAGTTATAGACTGAAGTTGAAAGTGAATTTGGGGAATTTTAATACAACGAAAGTTTTATGAAAGGAAATTGATTTTGTTGTGTTGTTGGGCTTTTGTAAATGAATGAACTAATTTAGAAATTTCGATTTATTTATGATGTAAATAGGAAAAAGTTTAAATAAATAATGAATATTTAATTTAATTTTCAAAAAAACTATTTATTATTTTCTTTAAAAATTAAATATTTTGTTATTTTGATTTAATTATAAATAACTTCTTCAAAAAAAAATTACATTTAAAGTTGAATTAATATAGACTTTAGTAAACTTAAAGACTAGAAAATTTGAATGAAATTTTGTAAATCTGGTATGGATGATTTCACAGTGGGACATTAAACTTGAGTTTAACTTGTTTTTTAGTTAAATTATAAGTTTTCAAAAGTACATAGTTAAAGTACATAATTAAGTACTGAGCCTTTAAGTATATAAAAATTATAATTTATTAATTAAACAGTGAAAATTATTATGAAATATTTTATGAATTATTCAAAAATTTAATTTTCAATTTCCCAATAGATTTTAAATATCAAATATTTTATTTTTAATATTTTTGTTAAATAAAATCTGAATGAAAAGAAATTTTTTTCAAGTTTAACAGAATAAATATTTATTTAACTTTATTTAATACGATTAACTTAAAAGTTTCAATATTTTTTCCCTAAAGGATTTTACTTTCATTTCCAGTTTACAGAAGTTTATTTCATATTTTATACATAATCTTTTTTTTTTTTTAATTTGGAAAATTCAATTTTATGAAAATTAGTTTTATTAACACAAATTACATTATAATAACTTAAAATTGCCTGATTTTAATATTAAATTTATTTGATTTATATTAATTCCTCGAGAGATTAATGAATTATTATTATGTTAACATTGATAAAACCAAAATGAAATCAAAATTTTATATTATGCGAATAAAGTTATTCTACCTAAAATAAAATAGTATAATTTGAATTTGAAAATATAATTATCGTTATAACGTTTTCTGTGAAATATACATTGGAAAAAAACTTTAATTTTTACAAAAAAAATTGTCTGTCGAAACTTAAATATAAATATTTCTTCGAAAACTTTTGTAGTTGCAAACAAAAATTCAGTTATGCTAAGCTAAAATTAAAAATATTATTTGAATTTGTCGTGTCGTTTTTCAGATAAAAATTAATACTCTCTCGATGTTCAACATTTCGTTCCAATCTTCATTACGTTAGGCATTTAATTTATTTAAAGATGAGGCGTTCGAAAGATTTAAGTATATTTAAAAGCCCTACTTCGAACAATATTACAACACTATCCAATAGAGCCGTAAAACAATTGTTTATAAAATTACAAGCAAGCAATTACAAGTTTGTATGTTACAAGCAAAGTAAAATGGCAGCAATTCAATTTTAAGTTCTGTCCGCTATGTGGCGCTACGATAAAAAAATGTTTAAAATATGTTTAATAATGATCTTAAAATTATATTAGAGCAGATTTCTTATACATTTTTATTTCCTTACATGATATTCAGCTAGTGGCATTCAAAAAAAGCCGATATTATAAAACTACTGCACTAGGAGTTATGCTGCGCGGCATGATTTTATTTTATAGTTTAGTCGGCTTTTATACTACTATAAATAATGAGACATTATTGTAACCATTCCATGCAGAAAGAAATATTTAGGGTTTTATGAATTTATATACATTTTAACATTTCATTAACGGAAAGTGACAATTTTGGTATACTTCATACCTTGGCCAAATTTTGGTATGTGCTTAAAAATTAATTATAACTTTAAAACTAATTTTCATATTAACTCGCAATTTTAAGCTTAAGCTCAACTTTAACTAAACCGATTGTGTTATTTAAACTCAAAATTTAATCTGATTTATTTCGCAATGTAATTTCGATGTAAACCGAAATAATGGAAATATTTTTGAATGATAAATATTATGTTATGTATCAAAATGAGTACATAATGAGAAGAACCAGAATTTAATTTAAAACGTTATTTAAACTCTTACCAAAACTTTTACACCGCACTGTAAAATTAGTCATTATAACTAGTAACTATAACAATTGATTTCATGCTCCTGATATTAAAAGCTAAATAGAATTTATTTATGGAAATTTAAAGTTTAATCTTGATTATTACTCTAATAGCTGTTAATTAAATAGATTTATAACTAATATGGATGACCGACCGTACGCCGTACATTATATTTATTTTTGTCTTTTTTTTTAACATAATTTAAATTAACTATAAATAAATTGAAAATGTCTCCATAAATTCTTCATAATAAATTTGCCTGATGGTATAATTAAGTTTTAAAAATCAATTAAACATTTTCCATATAAAATTCATATTTATTATAATAAATGAAATTATTTACAACATAATTTTTGTTTTTTTCTTTTATGATGTAAAAATATTCTACATAGCTTAAAATTTTACCTATATTTACGTGATTAAATCTGATATGGTAAATTATTGTTTTTGTTATGAGTAACGATGAAACAGAATTTTATATAATTTATAATAAAGGTAACAAATATAAAAAAAATTAAAAAAAAAAATTTATAAGAGCAACAAAATGAAAGGAAATAAACAATTTTTTTTTTTTATATTTTGTTGCCATATTTTGTATTTAACACTAAAATATTTTGAATAGAAAATTCTCAGGTAATTTATAACGTGAAAATATGCTAAATTTGTAGACTTATAAGTTTATGTACGACATGTTTAAAAACATGCACACATTCTTGTTTGTTTGGCTTTTGCGATTGTTTAATATATATATATATATGTAAAAACAACATAATTTGAAAAATGATCCTTTTTAATTTATACATGTATTTATTACTTAATATACATACATAATATACAAATACATTTATGTAAGAAAATTTTATTTGATGATGGAAAAATATAAAAATATATACAAACATTTTGAATATCATGTTCGGTTTTTATATATATTTATATATGAATTTATGTAAAATATGAAAGGCGAAAATTTATGTCATAACCATTTATAAAAATATTAAAATTAATTTTAAATGAAATTGAATTTGAGAAGATACAAAAAAAAAAATGTTATTTTTGTTATACTATAAAAGCGATAATTTTTAATTTAATAAAATAATATTTTAATCAAATATGTATAAGAATAATTTAATCAAATAAGATATTATATTTTGGAATGTAACATTGAATGTATAATTATGAATTTATATATAGGAAATATAAAAAATTCCTTAATATCTATTTTGATGTAAATTAATGTTGAAACAGTAATTAAATAACGAACTCAGAATTTAACGAAGTAATATAAAATTATTTACATAATTATTGTATGTATATTAAATTATTTAAGTATTATGAAAATGTAAATTCAATAGCTTTTTTAAAACATACTATATATCATGGTTCATCAGTTATTTTAAGGGTGGCTAAGAGAAACATTTGAGGAAGTGGTCTATATTTTTTAACACACATTCTGATATGGATTACGTTTAAATTCATGCAGTCTGTATCTTAAAACAAATATTAAATCGTGACTTTTATTGAAAACTAATACAAAACATATTCTAGTAAAGCAATCAAATTGGGTTTTACTAGGTAGATTAGATTAGATTATAAATGGTTCGTTAAGGCAGAAATGCTAACCTCCGCCTCCCTACAATACGATCTAAAGAGATCTTGTGTACCAGCCTTTTTCTGGCAACAGCCTTGCAATCGCAGAGGATGTGTTCGCCAGATTCTTCATCAACCGAACAGAACCGACAGTCACTATAATCAGACTTTCCGATTTTGTTTAGGAGATATCTAAGCACGCAGTGGCCGTGAACAGGCCAGTTATTGTACGTAGCTCAGTTATATACTAGGTAACCGATAAAGTTATTTTTGAAAATGTATATTTTTTACAGTTCATCTCGCATAACTCTTTCAAATAATATATTTTAAATCAAAATAAATGTAAATGAAGAAATTGTGAAATTATCTACAATTTGTAGAGTTACACTTTATAGTTCTTGAATTCTAATGGAACCCCTCAAAGATTACAATATATCATAAACCTTTTCCATTTCCATTTCAGTTTATATCATAAACCTTTTCCATTTTAAATTAATATTTAAATGGCTGCAGTATTATGACTGATAGCGTAATCACTAGTCTTTTAATTGAAGGCTTGTATGAATGATTGGACGAAATATTAACTGTTTCATAAAAAAATTGTTTAAAAACTTATAAGACCCTATAGATCTTGATCATTTTTAAATTTTACTTATAAAGATGATTTCAATTATAGCGTAATTTTTTGGAGACTTCATTTCTATAAAATTGCGACATCGGTGTTGAAAATTAACAGATTCTTTGGGGCGAAACTGTTCAAATTTAAAGAATGTGATAAATTATTTGACGTTCAGTGCTATAAGATAAAAAGAATAAAATTTCTGGTATTTAAATAGTTGAACCAATTTTTAATACTATATTTCATACTACATGATCTTAGTAATCACAATATTATCGAGGTATTTTTGCTAATCCTATGAAGTGTTACTTAAAAAAGTTATATTTACTCCAATGAATATTCGAGCAAATTGAATTTTCATTCATGTAGCGTTTAAATAAAGTTAATAATAATTATTTGAATTATCGAAATCATTCTAAAATATTGCAATTTTCTATAATTCTTTAATAGCTCATTATAATTACTATTCATTAATAATTTTACTATAGAATTTTACTATATGTGAAATGGGAAATCCTATATAAAGGTAATCCGTAGAAGAGTGCATTCAAACTTTGTATGATGATTTTTTTTATCAAATGAACTTTGTATGATGATTTTTTTTTATCAAAATGAACCAGGGAATCATAAACCCTTAAAATATTTATATCGGTCTAAGTCTAAGCTATTTACATTCTTTAATCAAATATTCTTGAGAAGGACATTCTGCATTCAATTATAAAACTTTATTTTATTTAAATAAAGACAAATTTCGTATAATTATTAATAAATTATCACTGACAACCATTAATTATGATAATTGGTAAGAGATTAGTAAAGTCATAAATTTTTTTAATTTATTTCTAATTTTCATATAAATACCTAATAAAAAGAAAAACCATAATAAAAAGTTTTATTTTTCATTTAATCCTAAACAAAATATAAACAAAATTAAATATAAATTGTTAATAAAATCAAAAATAATATTCTTTTCGAATTATTTTTAGTCCTTTTCTATTATTTCCAATATTTCTTTTTTTGGGTCAGAGAAAGTATTTAATTTGATTGCCAAAAATACAAAATTCATTTATATTACATATAAAAAAATATTTTTTTATTATAATTTATATTTTTAACTTTACTAGGTTTTTTTCTTTTTTGCGTTACCATTTTTAATAACCTTCTTTTCTAATTATTTTTAATTTTTCCCATTACGACCATATTTTTATTTGGACTAAACAAATAACCTTTAATAATTGCACCCTCATCTGTGATCACACCTTTTTTTCTGAATTTTACCTTTAATTTTTTGGGATTATTTTGTGAATTTGTTTTTTTTTGTTGTTGTATTGCTGTTGTACGTTGTTATATGGAGTAATTAGCTGGCAAAAAATTATTTAATTAATATGAGTATTCATTTGGAAATTTTCTGTTTTAAATTAATAATGTTTTTGGATTACAAATTTGGGGTATTGTGATGGTGATTGAAATGATGTTTTTAGGCCGTGCAAATCATTTTGAAAATTAACAAACACACAATTTTATATTTTATTAACATTGAATTGTGAAATGATTTTACAATAATTAAGTTTTATAGTTTTTAGTTCAAATATTAAATACAAAGCTATTTTAAAAATTAACTAGTAAATTATTTTAATGAAGAATATATGAAAAGTACCACAAAAGTTGTACTTTTATTTTATCTACAATTTTGCATAACTTTGTTTGAATTTTGGCAGATAGCGCTAAAAGAACTCATTACATCGAAATAAAACCAGCCTCGAGAATAAACGATGAATAGTATTAGCCAACCGTTTCTTACTATTGTTTGAGTAAGCATATCAGATTAAATTAGCTAATTCGAAAACAAGGTAACACTCTATAAAATACTCAACATAATAGTATATATAAATCGGAGTCCTTTTTGTAGCTCTTAGTATCTTTTGAGTGGAAATTCTTAATTAAATCAAAAGATATGCTGTGACCAATAATCAAAAGTTATGCTGTGATCTAGTCAAAAAATAACACATTACAAAACTTTATTAGCAAGATCATAAAAGAAAGACCCAATCCAAAACTACCAACTGGAGACAAATGGCGATGTTCGAAAGGAGGAAAGTATTGTAAACATTCAAAGAATTTGACTAGATGCTAAGTAGTACAGACTCTGCTTAGCAAAAGTCCCAATAGCGCTGTTGTGCAGATCAATATAATATGTAAGGCGAGAGTTTAATATGCCCAGGAAAATTGGGATGTTTAATTTCCTGGATTTTATATCGTGAATATATCGGAATGTTGTCCATACTCAATTAATTAATTATTTTTTCCTTTAAATTTATAAATAATTTAATTTTACGATATTAATTAACATTAATTTTTCTTTGAAAAATTAAATTTATCATATTTACAAAAAATTCAAATTACATAAATTTGTTAATTTAATTTATTTAAATAATTTAAAAGGAAAATTTTTACATTTGTATTTCATATAATTTTTTTTTTCATTCATATAGTAAGTAAAATTTTATAATTTTCCATAGGGGATATTTAAAAATTAATAACATTATATAATTCAGAAATAAAATTTTACATAAAAAAAAAATTGTATAAAAGTTTTTAATTACTAGTGCCTTCATTTACGCAGCAAGAAAGAATAGTAATTTCAGCGTAAATACATAAGAATATCTAGTTATATATTATGTTTTAATTGAGTTAATTCATAACATTTTGAATAAATAACAAAATTTAATAAAATAAAAAGAAAATTATATTCACATGAAAAGTTACTCTTCTTATAAAACTTAATAAAAATTTCATAATTTTATATTAATGAAAGAAAAAATGAAAACATAATGAACAAAACTATTAGACTCAATAAATATTATATTATACATACTTATATGTATATAGATAAAAGTTGTTGTAAATTAAACTTTTTATATAAACTTGAAAAATTAAGTAGGTTTGTCTTAGAGAATTGTGTATAGCATAGTAATATCCCATTAATGTAAAATTATTATATTATAATTTACCTTGATTCACATTTAAAATTCTGTAATGAAAATGGTATTTCTAATTTGTAGACTACACCTTTTCCAAGTGTAATTCAGAAAGTATCAATTTTAATTCAGAAAATATCAATTGTAATTCAAATTAGTCAATTTTAGTTCAGAAAGCATCAATTAATATCTCAACTGCATGTAGCGTGCAATACTGTACAGTATATCACGCTACAGCTTTGACAATGAATGACATGCCTGTCGGTTGTTACCAGTAATTTAGTCTGCTGAAAGTCTGAATGTCTTAATTTAATAATTTACTGCATATTTCATAGGATAATATTAACCTTAAGTTTGTTTATCTTCTATGTAAATTTTTAATATTGTTTATTTTTTGTTGGGTTCCGAATTACACTTGATACTTTCTGAATTCAAATTGACTAATCTGAATTATAATTGATGCTTTCTGAATTACACATGGAAAAGGTGTAGTACAAAATGCCTTAAGTTTTCACTTTATCCATTTGTCTATTATTGCTTATTCACAGGAACTAGAAGGGATGAAAACCTAGAACTGACGCCATTTGAAAGCTATATGTTATGAGATTCGTACTTCAGAATCCCTGCAGAAAACCATATTTTTTTAGGAACATTAAAATAAAATCCGTATGATTGGGATAACATAATAGCATCTGCTAACTTTAAATGATATCTTGCCTTTTTTCAAGGGGCTTCATGTTCATTATTAAATATTTAAAAGAAAAAACTTCTTTTAAACTTACCATAAATATTATTTATATAGGTATATACGTAAATAGTAGCTACTTAATGTTCCATTAAGTGTTGCCTACTATATCCTTAATTTGATTATATAATATATAGTAATATATTAATATTTTAAAATTTACTATTGATATAGTTACATAAAATTTTATGGAAACTTGTTTAATATTTTATCATTTTATTGATTAAATATTGGCCTTGAAATTTATATTAGAAAATATCTTAAAATTCATTGCTAATTTATATGTAAAAAAAAATCCATAAAAAATTTCAGATATTCTTAATATAATGTATACGAAAAGTGATTCGGGAATTTTAATCAATTAAAATAAATTATTTTTTTAATTATTATAATTATGTGGACAAATTTTTGCATGTAAGACTTATAAATCTTAAATTAAGTTTTTTATCAAAACTTTTTTATAATGGTATAAAGAATTTACTATATACAAAAACAGCCTTTGCAGTATAACAATGTAAAGTTGTCATGACCTCATGACATAAACGATAAAAAAAATGTCGTTTATTAAATTTTCATTGTTAAATTATTCGAAATTAAAAATATATAAACATTCAAAATTTTCAACTGTTTTACATTTAACTTTGATATATTTAAACACTTGTTAAAAGTAATTTTACTTCACAACTTTATAAAATGAATTATGATTTTAATAAAAAAAAGCCTATAAAAAGTAAGGATTGCGTGTTGAAAATAGCTCGTTTTTTTGGTTTTACATCGTTTTGTTTGTATATTGCTTTTAGTTGAATTTTTAGTATTATAATATAGCCTAAGAAGAAAATATCAAAACTATTAAATAATGTTCTAAAACTAGTAATTTAAATTATTAATTGAATATAAAATTACTATTAACTTTTTATATTAAAATTGATAAGAAATAATGATTAAAGTTAAGTATATTATTTATTTTTGAAGGAATATTTAAATATAATATTTTCCAGTTTGTTATAACGACACAGGTAAATCTGTAATTAAAGTTGATAATTTCGTAGAGCTACTCAATATTTTATAAAAAAAAAAAGTTTTATTTATTTTAATATTTATTTAAATGAAATAATTGAGAAACCAATTACTACTATAACAACAGTTAACATATTATCCTTTTATATTCAAAACTCCAATAATTTCTTTTTTGATTGTTACGAGCCCTAATTATTAATAATTCGTACTGATATGTATTTTTGGCATTTTATAAGTTCTAATTTAATTCAATATTTTAATAGTGTTTTTACTATTTTAAAACTTTATAATTAAACTTAACTTAAAAAATAAAAATATAATTTCAAATTAAAATGAAATGTTTAAGGATCATAGATAATTTGTACGGGCAAAAATGTAGATATTGAATGTAAAAACTGATAATTAGTTCATTTGTATTTGCATTTATTAACTGAATTATTATTATTTAAATCCATTCATTACTAATTATTGTACAAATCGATTATAAATCAAATTTAGAAAATATAATAATGAAATATAAAAATACGGCATCAATTGGTACTTCTATAGATAAATGGGGTCAAATTTCAAAAATTATTTATGTTCAAAATTACATCAAACAATTCCTTAAATGTTTCACTACAATTTCTAATATTACTTTTTTTGGTAAGTTTAATAGTTTAATAATAAAGTTTAAAAATACTAAAAACACTCTTTAAAAATATTAAGTTAAATTTTATTAAGAATTGTTGTATAAATTATAATATGCTTAAAATTCATATCTGTACCAATTATTTATGATGAGGGCTCGTATAACATTTAATTTCATAAATTCACACTTTAAATTTCAGAAATTATTCAAATTTTGAGTTACTTTATAATTAAATGTAGCCCTTAACTAATATTCTCTATATGTTATATTGATACTGGTATAACACAAAATATTTTAGTATATAATCATGATCATTGTCATCTTAAATAATTTGGTGTCAAAGTGGAAATAGTTACATAATGCTAAAAAAAATAAAATTTATTATACGTAATATTAAATTAAAAATATGTAGCCAGATTTTTAATATATCCATTTAAGCATCATTCGAATTCCATGTTTATGGAATTCGTTCTGAATCTAAATATATTTCATATAAAAACAAAACAGTTTATGTGTGCTACGTCCAACAAACATTTTTTTAATTTTTATTGAGCGAAATATTAGTTTTAAAATATTTATCTTGGTACGAAATATTTAGCTTCAATTTCATAAAGTAAGTACATTAGTAAAAATTAAATGTTATTGATTATATTAATAATTTTGTAGGAAGGATTTACTTTATTTTGTACAGGTATAAGGCAACAGAGCAGTTAGAACCACTAAATATACAAAATAAAACTGACGACACTGCTGAAAAAAATATGGTATAATTAGTAAAAAAAAAAATTATTTTATTGTATGATTGAATATTTAAAATAAATTGATTTATTATAAAAAATAATTTTACATTTTTATTTAATCATTTTGAATTAATATTCAGGGTTAATTTTGACTTCAGTTTAAGTTCAGTTTTACTTCATTTTGAAATCATTTTGTCATCAATTTTACTTCATTTTGAGTTCAATTTGAATTAATTTTCATTTCATTTTTAAATCATTTTTCATTCAGTTTTACTTTATTTTGAATAATTTTAGATTCAATAATGAAGCCAAAATGAAGTCTATTATTTTCAGATTTTTTTCTAATTTAGGAACATGAAAGTATTCCTAATGGGTTCTAAAAAAAATGGAAAATAGGAATCCAAAAATAAGTCGCCCATTTATATATGTGTATTAGACATCATTTTAGAATCGATTCGGAATACGCTTGCTTAAAGGGATATAATTAATGATTTGATAATGAAAAAAATTATCTAAACTTTAATTTAAAAAAAAAAATCTTATCAATTATCAACTTTGAAATTTTTCAGTACGACGAATCCTGTAAAATTAATTGACTTTCCGGTGGAATAAATTACTCATAAGTGTAATGGATCTATTGGAAAAAGATTCCACAATAAGACCTTTATGTACTCATATTGTAAAATACGTTTTACAATATGATTTTATTATAATAAATATTTCATTAATATTCCAAACAAATTTGACAAAACTATATATAAATACATTTAAATATATTAAATTTTACTTCAATAACCATTTAATATACATTATATATATAGTTATAGATATGTCAATTTGATTTCTGGGACAATATATTAATATTCATTTACTAATTTCATCAAATTTAACAATCTTTACTAATCAATACTCATCTATATATATACAAATTACAGTTTATAATTAAATTAAATTGAAAACACATCTTTATTATATTTAGTTACCTCTACAGAAAATTTTAAATTATATTAAAAATTCATTATTTCTGTGAATATCAAAATTTTAAAGTAAATAAACAATGCAATTACTTACCAGCATAAGATTTATAATTCAAAACTACAACCGCAAAACAATACGTAAAGATAGTTATATGTTTATAATCTAAATAAAAGGACATTGCCACAAATAAAATAAACAAATATATATACATAAGGTTTGACCTCATATATAATATTGTTAACATTATATAAAATCAAATAAAGGACATTATTTTAATTACAAAAGTATCTATGTATAAAAGGATATAATATTGAGAAGAAAACAAGGAAAATATCGAATATACTAAATTATTTTCTTTACTTGGTTTGTTTTTAATAAATATTACAGTTTCCTAAAAAAGGATACAAAATATTCAAGTTCGTAAAAGTGAAATATTCTTGGTCCTCTTGCATAGAAGTGCATGGTTTTTAAGATTTAAATTTTAAATGAACATTATGAAAACTGCAATATTTTCTTATTCATTTTGATAAACATAATTAGAAAAATCTAAGTTAGATAATAAATAGGAAAAAAATATAATATTTATTTTTCCTACATTTTTACTTGTGTCCTTAGATTTGTATTGGCAATAATTATACGGCCTATTTTTGCAGTTCAATAGCTAAGATAACATTAATTGTACCTATTAAAAAAAAATTACATTACAAAAATTATAATTGGCTATGGCTATACAAAAAAAATTACAACTATGAAAGATACAATTATTTGGTAAACTATTATTGATTATGTGTGACAGAAAAGACCAGAACCATAACATAAAAATACCAAACTTTACAATTGTTTTTTAATAATGTTTTGATTATGATTTAGATACAAATTCAAATAAATATACAAATATTATTATATAGAATTCCATACTACAATCAGTTATTATTAAGTGAACCGAATTTAGTTGAGTTTAAAATATTTTAAATTGGATAGATACAATAATTTATCTGGTATGTATGATAAGAATTCTTATGATATAATAATTGATTAAATTTTAATGAAGAATATTAATAATTTAATTAAAATTATTTTTCAATTATTTTAATAATATTCAGATTATATTTTAAATTGGCAAATTGCATAATAATTCCTAACCATTTCATGCATTACTCTATACAGCAATCCTAATTTCTAAAATTTTGTAGGTATATGCTTTAAAATTGCTTAAATTCGTTAATTCGTACAGCTGAACATAGGCCACATTAACATGTTTCCCACTCATCTTCAGTTATAAGTGACGTTTGATTTTTCGCTAAGAATTTATCAGAAATTTATAATTAACTATAAATAGTTTCTGGTAAATAATTTTGTTGTACTTCTTAGAGTCTGGTAGAATATGAGACATTACGTGCAGTGGTCTGTAGATCAGCCAAATAGATAAAATGATTTATATTATATAAAAACTATTTTTTATCAAATATATGTGACACTAATCCTACTCAAGACTCGCAAGTCAAGACATAAGTAATTTGGATGTCTGTCCCAAATATTTAACATGCAATTTCTTAGACTCATGTCATTTATATGGAACAAAATATTTTTTTTTGTTACTACTTTCATTCCCCAGAATTCCCAAAAAATGCCTGTGTAATGAACGTGTTAAAGTAATTATGTATGTGAAAGGAATCATAATTTTCATTTATTTTTCAACTGAAACAAGTTACCACATAAAATTAACATTATGTTATATTTTTCATAACATCATCAAATGATATAACGAATCGTAGCAAGTGCTATCCAATAACTTTGATTTGTGATTGAATTTAACTGGTATACACTTGAATGTTTGAATGAATGTTACGTACGCGTGATCTGATTTCGGTGCTTTTTTGTAAGGTTTCTACAAATTATATTAAAAAAATTGGTTGTTATACTGAAAACATATTGAGATATTTTGTTTTTAATTAAATTCTATAAAAAAAAATGAATTAATTATTTTTTGCTACCGCACAAATGTACGTAATAAATAATTCTACGAAAATATTATGAATATCTTTTTTTAATTTATAAATATTTTTGAAATGTTTTTTTTTTTTTGGAAATATTTTTTAACTGACTTTCAAGGTTTTCTTTATTTAAAAAAAGAAAGAAGAATGTTAAAAAATAAAATAAAAACTGAAGCTTTAAAAGTTATTCGTTAGATTAATGAGTTTATAATTATGTACAGAGTTTTATAAGATTTTTTTTTTTTTTTTTTTTTTTTTTTTTTTTTTTTTTTTTTCGTAGGATGGTGGGGAAATCTTTTAGAGACGCTGAGGAAGGGTCCGCACTCCTTCAGGGTGTCGGAGTCCATGATGTTGAGATGTTATTTGGCTACCGACTAAAACCCCACCCTCCTTGTCCCACGATGAATGCCAACTCGGGACCACTTTCGTATTACTTCGAGTTGGATCGTGCTGTTCTTCCTTTTCTACTAATATTGTATCTCGTTCCTAGTTGTTGTGTTGTTGTGCTTGTTGATCTTCTGGATCTTCTAGGTGCTTCAACCTCTTCTTCTTGCGAAGTATTGTTTCAATGAATACAGCTATCGCGTTCCATTTGTATTCACTGTCTAGCATGACGCTTATGATGTTTTCAGGTGTCACGTGACCAACTTCAGCGACAAGTGCGCTTCTTTCCGTTGTAGCCATCTCACATTCGAAGAATGTATGATAGGCGGTGTCTTCTATTGTCTCGCAGTTTCGACATTGAGGGCTAGCTACTTTTCCCATTTTGTGTAGGTAGGTACGGAAATACCCATGACCTGACAAGAATTGTGTAATATAAAAATTAACCTCTCCGTGTTTTCGGTCAGCCCAATCTTGCAGCTGTGGGATCAGTCTAGCCGTCCATCTTCCTCTCTGGTCGTTGGTCCATCGTTCCTGCCATATATTTAAGCTACGCTGTCTTGCTTCTCTAGCTGCTTCTTTTCTACTTACTTCTGGAGCTCTTGTGTATATTTGTTTTCTTTCTTGTGCGAGCAAATCGATCGGGATAACGTTCGCGATTACATTTACCGCCGGGTACGAGACCGACCGATATGAGCACGCGACACGGAGAGCTCCCTTCCGTTGCACCGCTGCTACGCGTCTTCTACAGTATCCTTTATTAAGTGCGTCTGCCCAGATTTCTGCTCCATACAGTAGAATGGACTGCATTGCCATCATTATCAGTCTTCTTTTTGTTGGTGTTGGGCCACCGATGTTTGCCATAATCCTGCTTAACTGATTTGTGATTGCTGCCGCTTTGTTGGACGCTTCCTCAATCTGTCGCCGATAGTTCAGCTTGGAATCTAGCATAATTCCAAGATATTTTGTTGCCTCCTTTGTTTGTATAATTTCCGCTCCCACTTGCACCGGAATTATAGTTGGAATTCTCTTTTTTGTCAGCAAAACTATTTCAGTTTTGGCTTCCGCTAGTTCTAGCCCGTGAATATTCATCCAGTTGCTTACTCTTCTCATAACCTGGTTTAGTTTCATCTGTGCTTCTTCTGTTGTTCTCGTTACAATCATAGCTCCTAAGTCATCTGCATACCCTGATAGCCATGTATTTAGTGGCATTTCTATGCGGAGAAGGCTGTCGTACAGCGCGTTCCATAAGTCTGGTCCCAGTATTGAGCCTTGTGCTGCCCCTGCTGTTATCTCTTTTCTTCTTCTTCCGCTTTCGGTGTTATATATCAGGCTGCGATCGTTCAGGTAATCTGCTACCATTCTCAGGAGGAATTCTGGTATGCGAAAGTTGTTCTTAAGCGCATCAATCATATCACTCCATCTTGCTGAGTTGAAAGCATTCTTGACATCTAGTGTTACGAACATGACGATTTTCCTAGAGTGATGATTACCTGATTCCGCCATATCTACTTTTTTTACCACTACCTGGATTGCATCTAGTGTTGATCTCCCTTGCCGAAAACCGAACTGCATGTGTGACAGGTCGCCAGCTCTTCTTATTGCATCTCCCATTCTTGGCTTTATTAGTTTTTCGAGTAATTTTCCTGCTGTGTCTAGCATGCATAGTGGTCTGTAAGATGATGCTGAGAGTTGTCCTCCTTTACCTTTGTCGATTAAGACCAGGCGCGCTACCTTCCACCTTTGGCTGAAAACCCCTTCCTTCAAACACGTATTATACATGTTCAGCATCATTTGTGGGCAAGCAGCTACCGCTATTTTAATAGCCTCCGCTGGAATTCCATCAGGTCCCGGTGCCTTCCTGTTTTTCATTGACCTTGCTGCTTCATCTAGTTCCTTTTGTGTGAACTCTGGAATTTCCTCGTCTGCTTCTATCTCACTGCTGTAATTTCTTATTTGATGCGTTGGAAAGAGAGTATCAACGATATTCTGTGCTATTTCTGCTGGCATTTCGTTTGCAGCTGCTGGTGCTCTTATCTTTTTCATGACTATTTTGTATCCCAACCCCCAGGGATCGTTGTTGACGTCATTACATAGCTCCTTCCATCTGATGTTCTTACTCTTCTTAATAGCGTCGCGTAGGCTTTTCCTGGATGTTGTATACTCCGCTGATGTAGTTGCTGCTTCTGGTCTACTTCTGGATCTTTGTGCGACTCTGCGTAGGTGCAAGCATTTCCTTCTTAATTCAGCGATTTCTTCCGTCCACCAATATACTGCCGGCCTGTTTACCCTTCTACTTTTCCGCGGCATTGATGCTTCGCATGCTTGCGTGATAGCGTTCATTGTAACTTGTACCACTGCCTCCGCTCTCGCTCTGCCTTCAACTCCTTGCATCGCTTGTGTTGTCTCGTCCAAGTTGTTTCTTAATGAATCTGCAAATTTTGTGGTGTCGAGTTTAGCTGCGTTCCATTTTGTGTTTCCTTCGATATTCTCTGCGTGTCTTCTTTCTGCGCTGATTATCTTGAATGTAATATACTGATGATCGCTTGCTGTATAATCTTCTAGAACCGCCCACTCCTGTATGTGTTCAGCTATGTTTTCTGTGGCTAGCGAAATATCTGGTATCGTTTCTGCGTATCCCGGTCTTCTAAACGTCGTTGTGTTTCCAGTATTTAATATTATTAGGCTTTGTCTGGCTGCCATCTCTAGTATTTGTGATCCTCTGCTATTTGTTTGTGGCATACCCCACTCAACGGCTCTGGCGTTGAAGTCTCCTGCGACAATTTTGCTGCCATCTATGTCCGCTATTGTGTCCTCTAGATGCTCGATCATTTCACAATACTCTTGCGCCGTCTGATTCGGTGTGAGGTAGCAGCTTATTATGGTGAACCTGCTGCATTTAACCCAGACAAAACCTCTTGCAGCCCCGTGTCTTTCGACGTGTATCCTCCTTTGATTAGAGTTTTATAAGATTAATTAAATTAATATCCTTGACAATATGAATACAACATAAATAATAGAAATAAATATTTTAATATATATGTATATATGTTCGTACGTCATCCTATAAACTTACAAGAAATATAATTTTAGGTTGGTTAAATTTTTGATTATGTTTTTTTATTATGTTAACAAATAAAAGAACATTTTATTAAATTGACAATCTTTTTACATACCTAAATAACAAAAATATTACGTAGATTCTACCTACTCAGATGATTATTATTTTTATTATTGTAGAATAATTTATGCTCAAGGATTTCTATATTTTCAATCATTTCATCCAGTTTCATAGAATTTTTAATAATATGATATTTTTACATTTTGTCATGGTAATAAAAAAAATATGGAAATAATTATTATAGAAATAAATTATAAATTCCTAGACATCATGATCTAAATAAATAATTTTATGAATTTTATATTAACTTTATATAAAATCTATTTATTAAATATATCATGCAGAATAAAACAAATATTAAACAAATATTTTGTTTAAATATATAAAAATTAAGAACATAAGAAAAATTTATTGCATGATATATGATATATAGCATAGCTGGATTTTTAGCTATGAAGGCATATAAAGAATTAAATAAATTAAAAGAACCTAATATAAAAAAAAGAAGGCGCAGATGGGGAGTCCGAGAACTGTACCAGACAAGAGACCAAATAAAATATTTTAAAATATGTTACAAAGTTATAATTTTGATAATTTACTACTACACTTTACTGCAACTTCAAAAATTTTAAAACTCAGCTACATTCGAAATTTTAGTAGCCCAATTATAACTCAAAGCATTGATTTCCATAAGAGTGAAGTTGGTAGATGTGTTTGTAGTTGTGATGGTAGCCCAATTATAACCAAGGCATAAGTTCGATATTTAAATGAAGTTAAATTTTATATTCCTAATACATTTGAAAAGAAAATCTTTTAATGAGTTATTTTAGATTTTAAATTTATGGAATATAATTTAACATTTATTCCCAAATAAATCAAAAATTATGTTTTACATCTACAATATATATATTTTCTAGACCGATTATAAACCGATGCTTCAGTGGGTTGGTTTATGTAATTAGACAATTATTTGTTTTATAAATTAACTATGAAACTATAAAAAGGTTTATTTTATATTAAATAATTAAAATTGTTTATTTATTTTCCTTTTTGGTGTGACATTTAATGGTGTGACATTTTCTTTCCATTATTTCTAAAACAATTTTTTACTAGTTTACTCCTCTTGGGAGCATTGTGCCTAAATGATAGATGTTTCGTGACATTTTATGGTAATTTTATGGTATGGTATTTGCTTTTAATATTCCTGGACAGAATTATCGTTCCAATCTGCTACTTACCTGAACGATTTATTGTAACTAAAATATTTAATTTAAAAAAAAAAAAATTGTCTGAGGTCCTGTCTTGGAAAACTACTGCGTTATATAAATAGCGAAATAATATGTATATATATATATATATATATATATATATATATATATATATATTGGATATTGTCACGATTTAGGGATTTATATTTTTCCAGTGTGTACTGAAAGATTTTCATGGAAAACTGATGATATTATCACGTACAAAAAAGAAACTATACAATGAAAATTTTGTTGCTCTTGCTCTTTAAATTTAAAACACCATAAATTAAATTGTTGAAGATAATAAATGTAAATTACAAAATCAATTTACTTATAAATCTGTTAATTATTTGAAGATATAACAAATTATTTTAATTTTGATTATTTTTAATCCGAATTATTTCATTCTAATAAATTTTGAAAATCCTATCAATAAAACAGTATAAAATACTTAATTGAATTGGTTAAGATCTGATTTTGGTTACAGTTTAAAAATAAATTTGATGATTTTATAAAACTTTTGGCATCGTTCTTGTATTTAATCATGTATATAGATAACAAAAACTCTAATGCTAATCCTGTAACATTTTCAATTTCCTGTTTATGCTTTTAGATGATAAAATATAACTAATAAATTTGCTATTCTTAATGTTAGCTTGATAATGATTTTTCCCTTTCATTCTGTATATAATTTTGTATAGTTGCTAGAAAAGTATCATTCTTCTATATATATTTACATATATATATTAATATACTAGGCACGCAAATTCTATAAATATTCTAAATATAAATTTACATGTATCCAAAGGTGCTAAACACAACAATCCTCAATTTAAGCAGCCTAGTAAAATGTTTATGTTTACATAGGAAAAAGACTTAAAAAAAATAAAAAAAAATATGTTGAATAAATTTTACACGTATCAACTGTACCTGAAGTACAAGCTGTTGATGAAAATTGTACATAAAACGTAAATAAACACGCATACATGATTGAAGAGAGAAATTTGGGTTTGAATTATATGTTAATAATACTATAGTTATATAGTTAAATTGAATACCTCAGCTATCATCACATTTTTGACATTTTTTAAAACAAATTACCAAGTGTAATTTAATCATTGGAATCTGTTATGAGAGTACGAATCGAGATAATTCGTTGTAATCTGTAATTTCAACTAAAATATTTTATATGTCTTGCTTTTGTTTTTCTTTGTTCACTGGTTCACTCCAGTAATGTTCATGCTTTATATCGAAATATGCATTAGCTCTAACGACAGCGTCATTCAATTAATATTTTTATTACATTTAAATGTACAATTGAAAAATAATATAATAAATAAAATAATTTATTAAAAATAATTTTTGTAACTTTTGATATAACTTGACCCAATAACGACTTCTGTTAATTGAAATTTAACTGTCAAAAAATAACGTGTCCTTTACATATAATTTTAAAGTTTTAATTTTAATAATTGTGTAATATTAAAATTAATTTGGAATATTAATTAAATTGATATTTTATAATAATTTTTGTAATTTTTTTTATTAATTTATGCTATGCAGACCTGCAAGGGGAAGATGACAATTTGGTTTTATCTGCACGTTTTTGAAATCAGATATTTATATTATTTTTAAAAAAGTAAATAAATGCATTTTTGACCAAATTTAGTTTTTTACGAAAATCGAATTAAAATAACATAATCTATCGTTTCGATAAGTTTTGAATCCAAAAATAATATTATTAACAAAGTTATTTGAAAATAAATAAATAATAACAACTCAATAATTGCAGTTAACAACAAAAAATATTCTTTATTGAATAACAAAAACTTTATAAGTTATCTGAATTATCTTTTTACTGATGAAATTTTTTGAAAACTTTAGTTATTCAGTTTTTAAAAATTTGATTGTGATTCAGCAGTTTTTTTGAAATTCCAAAAAATTCTCGTTGAAAATGTAATATTTATTCGACAAATGAATTGGAGTGACTATTAATGAAAGATATTCACTTTTTGATATTGAAACTTTAGAAAATCGTAGTCCCAACTTTTGTGATACTTTATGTATTGTTAATTTGCTAAAAATAATTTATATTAATGTGCTGGATAGAATACTACGTAGTTACGACTTTTTTGTATTTATCGTAAACTACGGATTTTATAGTAATATACAAATTCTATTAGATTATTTAACATATTTAGCTATTTCTCTAATTGTGGAGATGATTCGATCCTTCTTAAGTCTTTCGTTTTTGTAAGATATATTTTCTTTTTATTAATTAGATATATTTAAAATGTTTATTTCAATTCTTATTAACATATTAATTAATTGTTATTAATGTATGTAAAATTAAATTTTGTAGACTAAATGAAATAAATAAATGTACTTATAGTTTTTTTGGTGTGTTAGATGCTACCTCAGAGCATTTAAAATTTAAACTGACCTTTTTTCTTATTACAATAAAAACTATAATAAACTAGGAATATCCTTTTCGATTTTGAGTGATATTTTAATTATACTTACATTAAAACAATATTTTTCATTACTAGAATTAAATAATTATCGAATGTAAACCACTTACCAATTTTTCAGGAAAATATAATTTGTATATAAAACATTTATTTATTGCTTCAATTCTAAATGTATTTATCTATATTTTAAAGATAAATAATAATATTTACATTATGAGAGAAAATATTACAAAAAAAAATATTTGAATACATTTATGGTAAAAAAAAAACCTTATAAATAAATGGCTTTTCCCAAATCTATCATAAAAAAAGGAAAGTTAAAATATTGCATATTTTTTAATAGAAAAAAAATACTTTTAACTCCATATTATGCAAATTGTTTGTGGATATTCGAAATTTACTATTTACATAAAAAATGCTGTTGATTTTATGTATATTCTAAATAAACTGTAAGAGTATCTATGTATAACTATGATTAAAAGCCAAAAATTAATTGTATAAAAATATATTTTCTTTTATATATTTATTGATATTAATTCATAAAAAAACAAATATATTTTAATATTTTGTATTTTTATGGTTTTTAAATTGAAAAATAATTTGAAAAAATAAAATTATTCATATTTTTAATTATTTTATTATTAAGCAATTATAATTTAAAAACAATATAATTTTTAATTACTATAAAACGATAAAATATTTAAGTTCTAATTTTAGCAATTTAGATTATGGAATAAATTGATATTTTATAAAAACATAAAAAAACATTTCAAATTGTTATTAAATTTAAATATTGCGTAATTTTATTCAATTTTATAATTTTTTTTTAGATTAAGGACGAATTTATCGGAAAATCCAAAAATATTTAATGTATAAAATTTGTGCTTTTTTTATGTAAAAAATTAAATTCATGTTCTTCTAAAGTGGAAATTGGAATTTGCAAAAACATTAATAGAAATTAAATTAAATTAAATAAGGCAAGGAAATATTTTTACGACTAGGCGTTTGCACTTCTATATTAAACCAAACATTGAGAATAATCAGACAAAATCGTTACTTATATTGAGATAATACTAATTGGCTAACAATAACAAAGATGGCGAACAAAAACAATGGTTTCATAACTAGAATATTTTATATCGTCTGATAGATGATAAATATACCTATAAAATTAAATTTTTGAACCCTTTGATTTATCTAATGTACCTTCACTCGAATTTAAAATATAGTGGACTTTTAATTTTGATTTTCTTCCACTGTAAACGAATTGATTCTCTCAAATTAAATAATTTTGTTTTCCACAAAAAGTAAAATATATAAAATAAAAGTAAAATAATTTATGTATATAAAAAATTTACCGGTCCATGAAAATCCTTAAAAAGTACATGAACATAAATAATCCCATATAACTCACAAAAAAACTATTACCCTAGGGGTAAACCATAACTATGAGTTTGTTATAACTAGTGCTTTGTAAAAAAATCATATTTCTACCATCGAATGGGTAAAATATGATTTCTTCCCGCGTAAAATGTGAGTTTTAAATTTTGGAATCAGAATTGAAGAAAAATCGATTTCAGAACTTGCTGTTTTTCTGACTTATCGTTCCGTCACAACATTTTAAATATAATTTTTTCATCACAACTTTCGTATTTAATTCTATTTTATTATACTTAATAGTTTTACCCAACAAGAAATAAAGTAAAAATTTAAAGTTGACACAAATCCGCGAATCTGCTCAATGGAATATCCATTTTTTCCTCATGTTTCTTTCTACCATTAATAAATCTTCTGTTATGTAAAGTTTCCATAAATTTACTAGTTTTTTTTTTATTCAGATTTTTATATTTTTTTAGTACGGACGAGATAATCGCTGTCTTGTGTATAACTAAAATTTATATTTTATGTTTATAAAAAAAAAAAACAGCAAAAAAAAAAACATAAAAAAAAATTTTTTTATGCTTCATTTTTGCACTTTGTTTAGAATGCAAATTGAAAGTAATAATTTTTACTTTTTAAAATTATGTTTTTTGTGTTGTTAGCCGGTGCTAGATACAAGAAACAATATAAATATAGTGGATATACAGAACCGAACCATTGTAAAGGACGACACTCCAGTTAGTAAAAGTGCGTTTAAATTATCTCAAGGACGAAACACTAAATCATAAAATGTTACAGGTTATTTTATCTCAATTTTACAATATTATTTATTATGTTGCAAAATTACGGATATTATTTAAGCAAATTATGTAAATAAATATATAATAATTTATGCAATTTGGAATATTAATTTAAAACGATTATTTTTGGTAATGGATTGGTATTTGTATAACAATAATTTTTGTTTTATTTATTTTACTTCATTTAATAATGATTAATTAAGTAATTATATAAAATTAAAATATATTTATAATGGAATAATAGCTAATTAAAAATTTGTGATTTTTTTTATTATTTTTTCTGAATTTTTATTTGTACAAATAGATCAATATTTAATTATTTCATTAAATATTAAATAATTTAAAAAAAAATGAATAAATATAATATATTGAAATATCTCACGTACCTCTCACTCTGCCTCTCATATCGCGAAACACTGCTAAGTAGGGTATGGAAAATAGAGCAATCTTTAATTTTAGTGATTGTTTGTCTACAATCAACATACCTGAAATTTCTGTATACCTTTTTCCGATTGTCATTATTTATACAAAAAAAAAAAACAGTTTTGAGTTCTATGTAATATACCTGTACATGAGTATGTGATAATTGGTAAAATATTTCACATATCGATAGTGTAATTTTAGATTTTTTTTTTTCAAAATAATTAATATAATTAATTTACATCATTAATTATTAATTTACTAAACGTTTATTCTTTATTCTTATAATTGAAAAAAAAAAAAAATATATAAAAGAATTAAATCTCAAAAACGATGAAAACATAAATACTCTTCGGCACCTTCGCCTTCACCATCTCCGGAATCCATACCAAATTCCTCATAATCTTTTTCTGATGCAGTTAAATCTTCGCGAGCTTCTGAGATTTCATCTTCTTCCATATCTTCGCTTACATACAAATGGACAAAAGCACACTTGGCATACATTAGATAAAATTTATGATCTAAACGAGTCCATGCTTCCACAATTGCCGTTGTATTAGACAAAATACATACAGCACGCTGTATAGCTCTTTGGCATTTAAACAATAGAAATTAATCATGTGCCTTAAATTTCTCTTGCAAAGACATTTTACTTAATAAAAAATATCTTAAATTGATTAAAATATTAATAGTTAATAATTTAGTAAAATAAATATTTTAATTCGCAATTTATTTGAATTAAGTTTTACAAAACTTCTATTAAGTATTAAAGAGGTTTATAATATATTTCAAATTGTTATATTTATTATATTCGTATTATTTGGGTACAAAAATAAATTATATTAAAGGCAAATTTGGTTTGATACTAAGGAAACATCAAAAATTAAGTCATAAATCAAAATTTTTTGTCTATAATAAAAATTTAATCTTTCAAAATTATAGATAATAAAATCTTCTTTAACTAATAATAATTGCTTAAATTCAAAAATCATTAGAAACGTACTGTTTGTATACCAATTTTCAATATAAATCTCCTCAAAATTTAAACTATATTAAAATTCAGTTCATGATTTTTGTGGTAATAAAAAAATTTGCGTTACATCAATAACAATAATTTCGATAAGAAATATTATAATTATATTTCTTAGATCAAACAGAGTTCAAAAACCAAAGATTATAAATAATTCATAAAGGATAATTCTCAGATAGGTTTCCTATTTTTTGTTAATTCGGAAGATTCCAAAAAGATTATTTTATTATTATATTTAATATTTTATTTTTGTCAATAATTATATTAAATAAATTCCTGAATATATTAACAGAATTTTAAAGCCATCGTTTAACCCCCAACTGCTTATCAAATAAAACATATTACCAAAAAAAATATATTAGACCAAGAAGTCCAACTCATTTTAATTTTATTATGGCTCATTCATCCACTATACCACTATTATTTTGACTAATAATAATTGTGTGGTAAATTATGATCCGTAAAGGGTTATTTTTGAAAATAGTAGGCTGATTATTTGATCCCAAAATGTGCAATTATATTTTGGTTATTTCTTTGGTCTTTCATTTTTTTAGTGGTGTTTTATTGACGTTATGGTCTTTATAGATAAAACTTCTTATTGCCTGGAATAGATGTAATGTGATGGTTGTGAATACTGATAGTTGTCTTGAGGAATTATTACAGAATGCTTCGTATGGTAAAAAGAAATGGTTGCAGAATTCTATTTATAATATTCGTTACGTATACAAAACCAATATTTTTGTAAATATTTTTTTACCGCGACTTATACAAAACAGTACACATCTATTTCAGGCATTATAAATCCGGAATGAAAAACAAAATCATATTGTCATATCACAAACATTTTGTTTAAGTCCTCTTTTGTCTGCGTGATATATAAAATATCAAAATATATTGTTATAACATCCTTTTAGCTAGGATTTTTAATAAAATGCAAATTAACATAGTGAGGGTGAAATTTTTTTTTTGTCGGCGCATTTTTATATACATATATATGTAAAGTATATCCTTTATGAATGCAAATTTTATATTTATTTTGACAAGAAAAAAAAAACAGAACAAAACTTTATTATACCTTTACGAAAATTACGTTCGTTGAATAAATAATGCTAAAGATTAAAATTTTTACACTCTGACAAAAGTTAAATTATGTGAAAACAGTTTCTGTTTTTTTTTTTTTTTTCTTTTTTTTCGGTGGTTTTGGTTAGTGAAATTATGAAAATATATGTAGTTAAGTATAAAATAGAATTAAAAGGATCTTTATTGTTGTGTTTTACTCAAAACTTTTGAATTATATGTGCTATAACATAACTAAATGAGGTAATTTATAATAGATTTAGTTGTAACTACATACTAAGTATAGTTTATGATTAGAATTTATGGAATTTATATGTTGAAAATATTGATAGTATGTGTGATTATGAATATTTGTTGATAAAAATATACAGTTTAATATATTTGTTTAAATGACTATCAAAGTGTAATTTTTCATGGCAATGTGCCCAAAGAGATACAGAATGAAAAAATTATTATGGAGTGAGTATAGTAAATTTTGTAGTATTTTTTAAATCCATAATTATTTTTTAAAATAATTATATAAATTTTAAACTTAAAATTCAAAATAGCTTAAGTCGACTTAAGTGAGAAATTAATTATATTTGCTATTAGATTCTTCTTTCGCTTTTTTTCATATTTAAAAGATCGTTTTTCCATTATCATGTTTTTCGAAATCTAAAACAGCTTATATAATTTTAAGCTATTTTTCCATTTTTGCATCTTTACGTTTATGTTATAAAATTACAATTTTTTCAGATTTGCTTAAGAAATAAAAAAATAATAAAAAAAAAAGCTTATGTACTTCGATTTACAAAAATTGCTAATGTCAAAATAACGAATGTTGACTTACAAAGTCATATAAATAAAATTGTGGTTTATAAAAAATAGCTTAAAGTGTGGGTTACATAGTGAACTGAAGCCATACTTTTAATTTTATTACAGGTTTTATTACAAAATTTACCAAAACAGTTTAACTCGCAAAACCCTTAGTAAAATTTAAAGAATTGATTAAATCACTTTGCGTAACTTCTATTAAATCAAATGTCATTTTGTGAAAAACTGTCATTTTAGACTTAAGCTATTTTGACTTTATAGTCGAGAATTAATAAACTAAAAAAAACATTTTTTTTTTTCATTTTTAATAGCAACTTTTACCATAAACATTAATTTGTACTATAAAAAAGATAATACTCCCATAATAAAATTGATCAGTTTCAATTTATTTGTGGAAGATACAGAAGAATTATAATTTTAGTTCGATCACTATTTTTCGGAACTAACAATTTTTAGATGCTGAAAAAAAGTCTTTTTAATTTTTAAAATTCATTCATACTTTTCTACTCTACATAGGCACTTTTAATATCTTGTATTTTGTATGGCGAGAAAAAAGTTATAATAATTTTTAAAAAAAGATTAATGGACCTTTTAAAATTCGATTAATTAAATTATTAAGCTGTCACAGTTGTTTGCAATTAGAAATTAAATTATGGATGAAATCAAAAATGCATAATAACTTGAACTCCATACAAGGCAAGTCCATATAATTCTGACCTATTCACTCACCCCGACAGACACGACGGTTTCTTGATATGAGCAGATTTAGAATATAAATGAGTTACTTACTAGACATAACAATCTGATGAAAGATCTACACATAAGGGGGCTAGCTCCCAATAATATCTGTGAAGAGGAATCGGCTGAACACATCTTATACGAATATAGAGCACTAGCTCGATTTAGACTTCGTCAACTTGGACACGACTCTATGCATGTACTGTAATTCTTTGAAGTACTGGCCTTTGGGGAAAGTTTTAAATTAAGGGTATCACAGTAGGCCCATAGTTGCTGCAGTTATTTGCAACAATATGCACCTACCTAAACCTTAATCTAATCTAATCTAATCTAGAGTTGTCTGAAATATATATCAAAATTATATACTAGAATAAAGTTCATATTTTATTATTAACAAAATAACTAATTCTAATTCATACAAATCTTTGATAATATAATTTACAGGATACGCTATAGAACTAATTTGCACCTACAAGCTGTGAAGTCGTTTTTAAAAGCTATTTAGTTGTCAAAATCACTAACGAGTGAGCAAAATCTCGCACGAATTGTCAAAATTGTCAAAATCTTGCTTGAAATCAGCTGTTTTAAAGAGCTTTCATTTGCAAATATTTTTCAGACAGGGTTGTAGTGAGGATAAAATTGATATGAAGCGTAGTAAATTATATATTTTAGATTTCCTCAAGATATGGAAATAAAAATTAAATGGCTTTTAGCTGTAAATTTAATAGAAGAGGATTTATGCGTATCGCAGAAATTCTAAAAACTTATTTTATTTATGGAAATGTAAGAATTTTATTAAATTTCATTCGATTTCTTTGAATATTAAAAAAAAAATCCATAATAAACGAATTTTATATACCTAATATAAATATCTTATTTTTAATTATAATTAATAAAAAACATATTTATTTCAGATACAATTATTTCAGTATAGAAAAAGCTTTTTCCAAATTTGTAAAAAGCTTTTCAAAACTTCTCTGACGCCGTCCCTATAAAATTATAATTGACAGTTGTCAAGAGCTTTCACCAAATTTCAGTCTTCCCCCCACAGAAAATGACTTCACTTTATAGTTGTTATAGCGTATCCTGTAAATTATATTATCAAAGATACAAATATACAAATAATTTAATAACAAAGCTAAGGGATAAATTTAAATTTGAAAATCTAATTTTAAAAAATTTATAATTTCCTATATTTCAAAAGAAATTTATTTACACAAATTTACAAAATATTTTCCTAAAATTAATAATATATATATATCCTTTTTTTATTTAAATTATGTTATATGACAATAAACTGTTAAGCTAACTGTGTGTGTTTATGTATAACCTAAAACCTTATATGAAAATGAAATAAAATTTATTCTTAACTTTATGCACATCCGATTATCCTGATCAAGGTGTATACATAAAGTGTTTACACATTTCAAATGACATTCAGTATACATACATAAAATATATATACAGGAAACAAATTCTCATAGAAAATCCTTATAATATTCATCTAAAAATATATAAACAATTGTATTTATTTATATCTGTATATAATAATGTCTGTGTATACATACAAAAATTTAATACTGGATCTATACCACAGAAAAAAAATGAAAAACGTGTATAGATTTGAACGTGTTTAACTAAAATGAGCACCGCACGTGTGTGCACTCTTATGCTATTACACTGATTTGATATTTTAAGGATTTTGTTACACACTATAAATGTTATTACTATTATTTTTGATACATCTTTAATAATATTAACTAAATAAGGATATTTGTAAAATTGTTTACCAGGAAATTGAATAAAACTTTTTTATCTTTTATATTAGATTTTATTCAATTTTATCAACAAAAAAAATATTATATTAAATATATTTAGAGTAATATAGTTTTTGGTAATATGGATTTTTATTAAAATTTAATTTAATTATCAGAAATACATAAAAAAGTATTTTTTTTATATTAAATTTAAAGGACACTTTACAAATTTAGTTTAAATGATTTTAAAGAGAATCTTTAATTTAAATAAAATTTAAAACATTTTCAATATCTTTCGTTATTATTCTACTTACCTTCAATTCATATTCTTAGCTGAGGCTAGATGAAGAGAACTTACCACGTGCAGAACAATTAATAACTCTTAAATGGTATGGAAATGGCTAGAGCTACAGCTGTATACACGGGACATCAGCGTGTACGCTGCGCATACCTGAGTGGAAATCTTATGCAGTCAATCCTGTAGTAGCTGTATGGATCTGAACGAAAAACAGATATTCACCTGGCTGTGCCCAGCGCTTGCTAGGGCCAGATATTGCTTTCTGGGTAACTTCCACTTTAACGAATTAAACGATCTTTGTGTCGTATGGTATCTAACCGGCGCAAAAGTGCTACTTGGAGTTTTGGACAGTGTCTGACATTCACCAATCAAACCAACCAACCTTTATTAATATTTTTCATTATTTTTCATCCATGGATTAGGGTTATTTATTCAAACCATAATTAGGAAAATGTAAAAGAGAAATCGAGAAATCATCTATTACTAGGTAACTGTTTGAAGTTAAAGGCTAAAAGTAGATTTCAATTACCGTAGTTGATTTCGCTTATACATTCTGAAATTTTGGTAGAAATATTGTTTATTAAATTTTAAACTAATAACCATTCAATTTAGCCTATTACAACTTACAACCTTTACAAGTTTTATTATATTATATTATTTTTATTAATTACTTTAATATTTCATCATTATAACAAAAAAGAACA
The DNA here is from genome assembly GCA_963920725.1 of Rhamphomyia laevipes. Classification (NCBI taxonomy): domain Eukaryota; kingdom Metazoa; phylum Arthropoda; class Insecta; order Diptera; family Empididae; genus Rhamphomyia; species Rhamphomyia laevipes. The sequence goes on along the minus strand of OY987257.1, from coordinate 41,502,559 downwards.
TTATTTTTCAATATATCAAAAACTTTCAAGACAAAACAGATTTTCCTGAAATATGAAGTTGTCTAAATATTTTCCACAAATAAAATTTAATAGTTTTATTGTCTACCAAACCTCCTAGCTATAGGAATAGTATTATTTTTTGTTTATATACTACTCTTGATATGTCCAAAACTGTAACGAGAAACTTTTATAATAAATTTTATGTGAAAACAGATGGCCTAATTCCGTCTCAGGTAATACACAACATTTTGTTTCCCTTTATTATTATTACAATTATTTTGTTCCTTTAGCTTGCAATTTTTGTTATATTTTTTATTTTTCTATTTTCAGAAAGATAAACTTTCCAACAGCGACAAAAAAAAAATATTGCTAGAGATAAAGTTAATTAATTCAACAAATAAAAAAATAAATAAAAATTTACAAAAAAAAAATAAAGTTTCCTAAAACATAAATTTGTAACTACGTATAAATATGTTTTATATTATTTAATGCTTAAAATCAAAATAAAATTATTAATTCATAAATTTTGAATTAGCAAATAACAAAACTTCTTTTATGATTGATGAACATTATTATCCAAATTAAAATATTATCTAATATTTTTAAAAATTAATTTATATTATTTCCAAGAATATCCTTAAAAATACAAGGACATTTTTTTTTGTAAAATTAAATTTTCCATTTTTTGTTATGTTTGTTTCGTTGCTATTGTAATGTAAATTAAAGTCTTTATTGTAATGGTTTTTAATTTGGCACAATTCCAATAAAATTGCGAAACAGAATAGGAAATTATTTTTCCATGTAATAATATGTTATGAAAATTGAAAATTTTTCTATTATATAAATTAATTTCTAAATTTGTTTAGATATTACTTTCTTCGTAGAAAATTTAAAAATTGATTCAACGTTTCTTAAGTGGAATTTGTGAAGATCTAGAGTTTCTCTCGAACTTAAATTTATTTAGCAATAATAATAATAATAAAAAAATGTTGACCTACTAATGGATAGCTTAAAACTACTGTGAAAAAAGTGATTTACAAAAAGGTTCAGGAATTTGCTATTTCTGGAATGTATACAAAATGACAGATCTCTAGATATCAAGAATACAAAAATGGTTTAATTTATATATAATACGAAATTTTGAGAGTGATCCATTGAACTTTTCAATTAATGTAACCACATTTTCATTGAAATTGGATAACAATATTATACATCAAATATCAATCTTTGTCTTTTCAGGCGATCCACTTTCAGTATGTGAATTATTATATGACAATATTATTTTAATTATATTGACATATTCTTCTCGGTTTACTGATGTTAAGTGTACGATTTCTCCTATTGATGTTATACCTTTAGCAATTTGTTATAGTATTTTTAACACAACAATTCTTTATTACCAATGCCACGTTTATTCTCTACTAAGCTCTACTACGAGTTATTGCTTTTTGAAGTTTATTTTAATTTCACCCACTCAAATTAATTCAATATCAAACAGTTACTTAGTAATAGATGAATTTTAACCAAAAGTTTAATTTTATTAAAGGAATTGAACTCTTTAACATTTTCCTAATTATGGTTTGAATAAATAACCCTAATATTATTTCAATATTGTCTGACCGGTTTACATATTGTTGAATTAGCATTAAATGAGTACCAGTAATAATAATTTTCAATATATAATTGCGATTTGAAGACTGAGAAAAAGGTTAACGGATGAGACAATTTACTGACAATAAATGTCTCACTATTAAAATCCATTAATGTACCGACCATAGCAGAAATTTCCTTCCGTCGAAAAAACTCCTTTCCTTTTTTGACATGTATGTTTTGTATGGAGTTTTTTGCGTTGTATGGTGTCTAAAAAAAGATATTTATACCTGATTTCTTTTTTCTGTATGTAGTAGTGAGCTTTGAAATTTCAGACATTTTACAATTTAAATTGTAAAACTAAATAAATAAATAAAATATTAATAAAAATGGAATCGGACACAAATAGTTTTGTAATAGCCTCTTATGACAGAGACATTTATTATGATATTTGTGCAAACAAAGTGAAATTATTTTTAAAAATGACGTTGTCAGAAAAAGCCACGATGCTTCCGGCATCTGTTGTGATCTCAAAAAAGCCATGCGACTTTTCATTATAGATGGCGCTTATCAAAATTTATATGAAAAGGAAATTACCAAAACTTTATGGTGGTGTGTGTAAATTTCTGCTCTGGTCACAGCATAAGTTAATATTTAAAAGTTTCTGCGCTATAAAGAACTTATGGTTCGAAATTCGAAATCCATATAAAATTTGTAGTTTCAAATTTCAATAAAAATGTCATGCTCTCAAGCGGAGTTTAAAAATTTATAAAAAATTATTTTGACTTGCAAAATCATAATGTTTCTATATGTTTCTGACTCTTAAAACAAAACGGAATTTAATTTTCATACTGTTCATTTTAAAGTTCAAATTCTTAAAAGGTCATTAAAAGTCATTTTTTTTTATTGTATAAAGTCAGTAAATTTCAAAGTCAAGGTTAAATATCATCTCATCATTATTTTTTGTATTAGTTATTATTCATTTAAATTTAACAGTTATTTTATCATAATGTTAGTAAAATCAAAAATTAACAATTGTCAAATTCTAGAAAAATAAAGTACAGTGTACAGTCCACTTTGGTATGTTGAAGGAATAAGTTCAGAAAAAACATTTTTTCATTTCTTGCATTTAACGCAACACTATAAGAATAAAAATAATCATAGATTTTGGTCCTAGACTCCTTGACTTAATTATTATTTAATTTGCTATACGATTTTTTTTTTTTGATCAATTAATTTTCGTTAATAAATAAGGAAATAATTTATCTAAATTTCTTTATAAAGGATGAAATTAATTATTTCATTCATATTAAATTTATCTAATTCTTGATATAAATACCTTAATTAATTTAATTAAGTCTTAATTCTTATGAAAATATGTGCGAACAAAAGAAGGAAAATTTTATACCTGTAGGTGGAAAATGGATAGTTCTAAATAATATGGCAAAATCGTTCATTATGGGAAAATTGTGTTTCTTTTTTTGTTGTTCCTATTATTATAGTAAATGTAATATAAGAAAAGTTTTCAATATAAAGTTTTGCACGCAATTCAGTCACTAAATGAAAATAAACTTTATTAATAAGAAATTTACTTAACAACTGTATTCAGTGATAATATAAAGTTTTTAGATATGAATTAAAGTCAACAGTATATTTTGCAATAAGGATATTAAGGAAATTTTATGTTAAATTTACGTATATTTCGCGATACAAGTAATTGCAAAATAATTGATATAATTTTGTAAAAGAAAAAAAAAAAGTTCATCTAGAAAGGTATAAAATTATTAGAAAATTGCTAAAATATTTCTTTTTGAAATAATTACTTATTTATAATGTATGAAAAAAAGATTCAGTCGCGAATAACTTTATTCTTTATTACATTTAGTTAGAGCTAAATTATAGTAAAATTATTCAAAAAGTTATGTTAATTTTTTTTGGTAATACAAATTTTAATTTAGCTTTAATGCTTTATCGTACTAATAAAAAAATTAGTTTAGGTCAAAAGAATAAAATCATTACATTAAAATGAAGAAGAATTAAATTGAATGTGAAAATATATAAATTAAAATATCTTAGGTACGAATTTTCGAAGAAAATTTTATAAATTAATAAAATATCGTATTTCGAAATATCGTTTAATCTAGTAAATTTCGTATAAAAATGAGTCACTAATAGCATTGATATAATTACGAATTTATCTATGTAACGTACAAATAACTTAAGGCGAATCTATAAGTTATAAAATGTTAAAAGCTAGTAAATTAATGACTAAAACTTGTTTCGTAATATAGCTATAGGATAGCCTAATGTGATGGGCTGGCATTGTGCTATGTAATGATGCACTATGAATTCAACTACTAACAGAGTCATGATTCATCGATATCGCTGTAAATTAACTCGGCTTTAAATGACCACCCGTAATAATGACCGGGAAAAATCCTAAAAGTTAAGAGAGAGTCCAAATTTTATGGTTGGCAATTCGTAATTCGTAAATATGGAATAATTTTGAAAATATTAATTACAAAAAGTCGTAAATTAAATTGCGTATATACCCGGATTATCTCATAGTAAAAATAAAGATATTGCTAAGCCTATACAAATCCCAACTAAATTTTTTATTAATCTACATAAACTAAAATCGTTATTAAAATAAAACATTGTTAATGGCTTCCTGAAGACTGAAGAATGAATGTTGGAAATAGTCGGTGTCGGTACAAATAACCACAGGAAAAATTAAAATGAGGCTTAATGAGGCTTTCTTAAAGTATATTGGGCGAATCAGGACTTTGAAACGGCTCCTGAAAAGAATGCCTCAACAAAAAAATCAATTAATAAAATATGTTCGAAATTTATCAAAAGGATGATTTACAAAAAGTTATTAATTCTTAATATTATAGCCAAGTTTGTCTAAAAAGCTAATTAATATTTCATGTAGCAATGTGTGCCAATTAATTTTGGCTTGATTGAAGTTTGTTTTGAAATTGTGGTGATATGAAACATTGCATGAAGATATTTATTAGCACCGATTTAAGACCTACATAATTAAATATACATAGAGACTTCAAAAAGGTTCAAATGTGGCATCGAAAAGTACTCATTTATATTATGTATTATTTATTTGTCAAAATTGATTATAATTTTATTTTAATAATTTGTGATGTTCGCTTTAATAAGTTTTGTAATTATAATTTTTGAACTATATGAAAATCAATTAAAATTTTATTAATGATATTATAATTATGCTACGAATAATTTTATATTTTATTTTAAATTAAATATAATAAAGTAAGTTTTGAAAATTAATAAATAGCAGTAATTATAATTAAATCAATGATAATTTAATAATTATAATTGTATAGTTAAAACTAAACTTTATCATTAAGTTTGTAAATTTACGACATCAGAAATTAATTAAAAAAATATTATATTTATATAAAAAAAAATTCACTTAAAACTTTTACATTATCTATTAAATTAAATTGTTAAATGAAAAACAATTTTTTTTTTTATTTTAATATTTAATATTAAGAGGAATATTCAACAATTTTTTTTTCTAATGAAAATATAATATAGAAAATTAAACTTTTCAAGTAGCAATTAGTAAACTTTAAATACTGATGTCTTTTATGATGAAAGTTGTTATGTTATATTACATAGAGTAAACAAGAGTAATTTTAAAATTATGGTTTTTAGTTTTAATAGAAAATTAGTTACAGAAATTTATATTATATTTTAATTATATGCAACGGATTTGTTGAAGTATCTCTAAGAAATTTTATTAAAAATTATTTAATTTTGTCATAATAAACTCTATTAAAATTATATTATGTTCCTGAGTAGTTTAAAAAGTTTAATAATATATAATATAAATATAGTTAAATGATATAGTTAAATTAAGTCAGTTTCGGTAATTAATTATATACATCAGTAAACCTTACTAAGATACAAAGTAATAATTTATTTCATAATTTATTTGGAATTAATTAATTGATGTTATTTTGTATGTTCAGCTTGTAATGTTAAACGTTTTAGGATTGCAAAAAGTAATGTATAATGTGAAAAGCTTTCCAAATAAATCTTATTACATTATTTTTTATAGTTTGTTAATTAGCATTATTGACAATTAATTTGATTTTTATATGTCATTAATGTCCAGTTTCACAGTACCGTCTTATGCTCAAGCTTAACTAACTTGGAACTCAAGCTAACTTGGTTTCTTAATCAGAAGTGCAGCAGTATTATTAGATTTTTAATTGATCTAATTTTTGTGTACAAATGCATAAACCATAAAATAAGTTTACTAAAAGTTTAAATTATGTTTAATGCTTAATCTCGTACTGAGAAACTGGACATTACTATGAGTTTTTATAATTTAGTATCATAAAAGAGGATTTTTGAAAACATGCAGTTCTGTAAATATCCTTAGTTAATTCAATGAAATAACATTGTTGTAAAAAAATAGATTTAGTAATTGTACCTATACATAAATTTGTATCAATTAAGTGAACAAGTGTCCTGATTCAGAGAACAGTGGACCAAAACTATAATAAAAGAAGTTCAAAAAGTTTCATATATAAATTCTAACAATATCGATGAAGAAAGTTCAGATATAAAAGGTTTACTTAGATTGGCAAGCTAAACAATATTACAAAACTTCAGCTAATCGCATTCCTTTTCAACTAATTTTATAGCTTTTCTTCATAGAAACCTTGAAAACGCGGGTAAACTAAAATCGACTAAAATGATATCATTCATTAAAGAAGTTGTTTGGGTCGACACGTTATGATGATGATACAGCATTCGACTGGAGCGTACAATGGGCTTATAAAAAGTGGCGTACATGCGATGCAATCCCCAGCGCATGGTGTTCCCACTCCTTTAAATCAACTAACCAAACAAGTTTATCGCTAATTAAATCAATATAAGTAAAGAAACACTGAAATTTAATATAATTAATTTTAATAATTTTATTCGATTTTTTTAAATATAAATTTCACAAATTAAATATCCCAACTTTTAAATCAAATTTCAAAAAAAAGAGAACATAATTCATTAAAATTTATAATTTCATGTTAATTTTGAAAATTTTGAAAAAACAAAAAAATATTTCATCATATTATGATAATTAAAGAAAACTTCTAATAGTTTGGAAACCAAAAGAAATTACATTAAAAAATTTAAAAAAAAGGCCAGGCAAAAAAAAAAAACTTTTTAAAAAAATCAGCAAAAAACAGAATTTTTAAAATGAATATAATATTTATAAGAGTTTTGTGGTTTTTCCTTAAAAGCATTGGACATTTTTGTATATTAATCAGGCTGACTAATGCGAAAAAAAAAACTGAATAAATAATGAAGAATGAAATTCATTAAATAATGAAACTTGATGATTTTGCATAGCGGACAATCTATAGATATTTGGCAAGAGCAGAAAAAATGATATTACTACTTTTAATAAGAAAAACGTTAGAGTTTATAATGAAAATCAAAATTTTCATAGAATATATTTATTGTTTTATAGATTTCGTTTCAGTATAATAAAAGAAAATTATCTTTTCTTTTGGTCCTTTGGACCCTTGGGCTCTAAAATGAATTGTTCAATAATTTAAAATTTTCATATCAGCCTCTAAAGAATTTTTATTTAATATTAATTAATTAATTAATGTTTATTTATAGCTTGGAGCTTTAAATATTGTTTTTATTTAGTTAATTTTGATTAGATAATTTATTATTGTTTTTCTTGATTTTATTAAATTTTATACTAATTAATTATTAAAATATTGTTGTCTTGCCAGAGATATTAAATAAATAAAAAAAAAATATTTACTTAGAAAAATATATGTAAATAATAATAAATTCAGAAAATAAATTTGTGGCCAAAAGTTACCATTGTAAGGTAATTTTAAAGTAAAATAAATAAATTTTTTTGCTGTCTTTATTAAATCTAAATTGGTACGTAGCTGCCATTAAGGACTACATTTACAAATACTTTGAATCAATTGAAAAGTATAATATTTCTTTGATAAGCAATTTATAAGGTAGGTATAGCTCAGTTGTTCCTTGTTACTGCCGAATTGGTTATATCTCTAAAGCATTGTTTGTATATTCGTTATAAGCATTGGAATAAACTAATTGCAAATAAACAAGTTTTATATACACCAATTATGATTAGAAAAAACCAGCTTATATTCGCGACCTGCTTAGAAAATAAGTATATGAATACTGCTTGATCACCGGGATTTGATAAAACTGGTATTGGAGGAAACCCTGGACTCATAACCAGCACTTGAGGATGGAACGTTACATATTTTGGACGCATATACGTTTTCCATTCAGTTACGATACGAGTGATGTTTCTAAATTCGTCGTGTTAACTTGTCTTAAATGTACTAACCTCTCGAAAAACCTTCGATCTGAAGAATACATCTTCTTGACAAGTGTAAATTTTAGTACCTTTATTTGAACCTTAACGACCCAATGTATTCTGCAAAGCATATATTACCGAAACTCTAATGTAACATAATATAATTTCATGTTTATGCTACGTTTTTGATATGAATTAAAGAACGCCTTAGCTTTTCTTCATCTTTTAAAATTCAACTTCGAAATTGTCTATTCATTTGTTATTATCTGCGCCCACATAACTTTACGAATTATTTACATTAAAATATGTAATAACGTTAAGACTCGTATAACGCTTTAAACATAATTTTATATTATTATTCACGTTTTTAAAATAATGAATTTTAATCGATTTTCTTAAAATAAACAAAACCAAAAAAAAAAAAAATTATGTTAAATTTATTATTAAAATGGGCAAAAAATCTATGTTTAGTTAGAATTTTTGTACACAGGAACGGTCACGGGGCATTTACTATTACGTAAACATGCTGGGCGACTCAGAATGACAACTGAAACAGCTTGTAGAGGCTGTTTTGAGGATGACGAGACAGTTGAGAATCTTTTATGTCACTGTCCTTATCTGCGTAACAAAAGGTTAAAAATTTTCGGGGATTTAATAGAATTAAGCAGTGTAAAACCTGCGAAGTTGACAAACTTTATAAAGGAAGTGGGATGGCACGATTCGTGGTGAAAATGGTCAACGTTTCGTAAGGGGGTACAACGGGCCGTACGGTCTAGGTACGTGGTTTGGTCGTTTCCATTCCCCCCTTCTCAAACCAACCAACCAAACCAAAAAATGTATTATGTATTTTATCTGAAATTGAATTTATGATGTACGATACTAATAAATTTATAAATTACCGTACTTTAAGTTTTGTATTATTTAAGAACTTTTTTAATAATCGAAATGATTTTATGATCAATAAAAAATTTAGTTCCTCAATTTTTTTATTTTTAACTTAAATCCCAAATACATTAAAATATTTATTTTCAAATCAAAATTGCAATAATTTTCTATATATATTAAACTAGTTAAGTATACCCTAATATTGCCAAGAGTAACAATATCAATTTTCCATTTCCCACAAAAAAAAAATAAAGTGTTTATTTCTAAAATGTGAATTTAAAGATAAAAAAAAAAAATCACCTGAGAAGGTTATTTTGGCACCTGGGCTGAAAACGTGACCGGAAATTTGAAAATGAAAAAAAAAAAAAAATATTGAAGAAATATTTACTTTTCATCACCCACAAGAAAATTGTTATAAAGCTTATTTTCCATGCACGTTTAAGTGCTTTATTTAATTTTAAAAGTGGAAATTAACAAACTACATACATAAAGGATAACATGAAATTTCTATAGGGAAAAGCAAAAAAATTTCATATTTAATAAGAGTTTTTTTTAATTCAATTTTTATTTTCTGTAGATATTTTTATTATGTTTTAATAATAGATTTTAAAAAGAGTTTTTTTCATTTTTTAACATAAAAATTAAGATTTTTTGAACAAGTTTTTAACATAAATTTACTATTGAAATTAATGAAAAAAATTTAGATTTCTAATTCAGTTATAATAATATTTCTTTTGAATATTTCAGATTTTAAATCAATTTTTCAAATATAGTTAGTAGTTAAACTATGAAAATCACTAATAAGATTGAAATAATCATGACGAGGAAGTAAAATATCTACGGAAAATTCTAATATAAACAAAACAATAATTTTTTTTTATATTTTTCTTGAAAATATCATACACTATTTTCTTTTACAACAAATAAATAACATACCACAAAACATAAAACCTTAAGTAAACTTAATAAGGAAACTTTTCAATTTCATTCTAGTGAAATAATTAATTTCATTTATGTAGTAACCCCGTGTTTTATATTGACTTGTGCAAGAAACAGATAAGAAGATTATGACAATTATAATAATTAGACTGTGTAGCTTTAATATCAATCCATTTTTTTTTTTCGTAATTCATAACATCATTTTCCTACATGATAAGACGATTATAATATGAAAATGTATATAATTAAAGTTATAGAAATTCCGGTTTTATTACATTTTTGTTAAGTCGTATTTTTCATGCTTCGCAACCTTATATACATAATACGACAAAATGGGTCATTGGATTATGTGTATGTATAATATAGAATTAGAATAGTAAAAATACTTGCTTCACTGCATATAAGCGCAATCGATGATAAAATAATAAATAAATGAAAATGCAAAACAATGAAATATTAAGAAACGTGACTTTTGACCAATTTAAGAATAGAAATAAATTTTTAATGGTTCACCAGAATTGACGAAAAATTATAATTTTTATGTTTATATACACAGTATTCGCAAAAACTATAAGTAATGCTAAAAAAATAAAATAAAATTATGTATTTGAATCATTTGCAGGAATCGTTGTTGTAATGTGGTGAACTATGGTCATTCAGTTTATAGAATCTTATAATTGCAGCGAATATTTGAAATTTCTTCATAAATCTTTCCTTAGCAACTATTTCCCTATAACACTGTCAGTAACTGATAAAGTGTTTTCACGATTCTATTTTACTAGATTCTTTTAACCCATACGAAGTTTTCTAAATGTAATTTAGCTATAGCTGAAACAATAGATCAACGTGTACAGCGGTAGCTATATGTATCATTCCGTATCGAAAGCATTGATTGCCGCATTGAACGAATTTAATTTGTATTAGTCTTAGTCTAGAAGTGCTTGTAAATCAAGCTCTTACATAAATGTACTTCCTTCCCGGAATTACCGATACAAATTAGGTTTTTATCATATTTAATTTAGGGTACGTTTGTAAACACAAATGTTGATTACTAATTGTAGTACTTTATATGTTTAAGTCTAAGGTTTAATGCCTGTCTACTACTTCAGTAGAGTTCTAAGTCTTTTTTTGAACATAGGCCATTTTTTAAAGTAATTGGCATACGCTGAAGAGGGCTACATAATCTTCGATGAAAGGATGGCGTTTAGGCGGTCGTCAGAATACCGAACCTTTCTGGAAGTTGGAGGTTAGCATCGGAAAACAGAAACCAATGGAGATTAGCTCTATCCTCGGCTCAAATGAATACGTTGTAATGCCGGTTAAGTAAGTTTAATATAATATAAGTTACTGTAATGGATTTACTTACACCAATCAAAATAATTCTTAAATTTTTGATTAAATGATCTGAAACAGATTTTTTTTTTTAATTTTTTAGTTTAAAATTGAATTTATAGAAATGAACTTATAATTTTTTTGTATACTGTAAGAAAATTTATAACCACAATTTGTAAAAGAATAAAGTTTTTCCATAATGTATAAAAAAAGTGTGTAGAAAGAACAAAGTATACAACAAGATCAATTTCTTGATAACAAGAAAATCATTTGTATCACGTTTCTTCAACTTTCTTCTTTTTTTACCTGCAATTGAATCTATATAAATGAATAAATATCCTCAGTAAAGTTTTTTATAACAAATACAAATTAATATTCAAATTTTAATTGTTTTTATTTATATTTTAAATATAAAAAGTACAGACTTTTACAATGCAACTTACAAACTTTTTACTTAACCAATTTGATTTCAAAAAATAATAAATAATTATAGATGCAATTATTAATTTTATTTTTAGATTATTTTCATATATATTTAAAAATTTTAATATATTTTAAATAAATAAAATAAATTAAAAAAAAAAGTTATTTATTTATTTATTTTTGGAAAAATTATTTTTTTATTTTCGTTTGATGTTGAAAATTTAATAATTCTTTTTTTCATAGCAAATAAAATCAGACTGAAAGAAATTTATTTGATCATAAAAATTTTAGTTTGTTAATTTGGTTCAATAAACTTTTATAGTTTTTTTTTTTAAAATATTAAAAAAAAAAAAATATTTTTTTCAACACATTAAAAATGAATAAAAATAATTTTTTTGCAATGGCGTTAAAATAATTCATATTTCACTAAAAAGTCACGCAAGTGTGTAAAAATATGGAAAACTTTTTTATTTATTAATTCATTTTAATTTATTTTTTGTTTATAATAATATAATTTGAACTTGTATGATAGATGAACACAATTTTTCTCTATGCCCTATTGGACTCTTAAAAGAATATTTTGCATAATGTGGTTCTATCGGCCTGATTTAAGCTTCGATGTTAGCTACGCTTTGGTCCGAAGCTTGTTTGCATACATTTAAGACTTGTTTGCACACCCGGTGTTTGAGGAAACTCCCGAGACAATAAATAGAGTGTGGTAACCCATGAAATTGTGAATTCTCCAAAAAAATCTCTTAGGAGGGAAATTGTGTTACGGGACGTATTTGCAGAGTCCCCAATCTGCTGGAATAATATATACAATATTATTTATCAAATCACGGTATCTATCCCCAGTCCTTATTATTCTGCATTGTCAACTTCATTTTCAAAAAAGTATGATCCGATAATCCTTTCTCATGTCGTCAATCCGCACCATACTGTGCATTTTAGTATAGTGAGGAATGACGAGGAACTTGGTGATTTGCAGAAACTATTCTGTTTATTCACATAGCCATTAATATGGTAATGCCCTTTAGTACACATAATTTTGGTACGATCTTTGTATAACCAATAAAATTCAGTTTCTGTTTTTATTAACACCAATTTTTACATTTTGGTGTTAAATAAATAAGCTTACCGTACTTTGTATTTATTACGAAACGAAATTTTCATTTGCGTTCGGTTTCGGTAACAATAAAATAAAATAACATTTATATGTTAGTGTACAGCCCTTTATTGCATGACATATTTTTACCTAAACTACATAAATTTATTAGAACATGAAAGGATATCAGTTTATATTCCGGTCATAATTCTACCACTGAGTCCACTGACAGAATACTTCTAATTATCAACCAAAAATTTATATATTTTTACAACATGAAAGATGTCGAAAAAAACTTGTTAATTCATTACAAATGTCGACATATTTATTAAAACATGTCGTAAACCAATGAAAATGAATTTTGCCTATGAAACTTTGTTAATAAGAATTATTATTATAATTATATTTTTTTTAATTTGTTTTGATGTTAATTAGTAATATAACTTATACATAAATACAAAATAAAGTTTAATATTTTACTTAAAATAAGTTGAGTACTTATTAAAATTCTACTTATTTCATCAACACTAAAACGTGTATAAATATTTGAAACTTAATAATTAACATAATTATTATTTAAATTTTCCAAAATTTTATATATACAACCACAAAGTTCTTTATTTTTATTTAAAAAAAAATACTATAATTAGTAATAATTATTTTCTAGTATAATAGAATTAAGTTCATCTCTGTAAATTAAGTAAATCATAACCTAAAAATTACATAAATACTAACACACATGTATAAGGACTTAGTTACGTAGTTGTTTGTTAATATTTATGTAGAATTTATGTATATAAACAAAATAACAATCTGTTTTACACTAAACATCTAAAAAATAAAAAAAAATCCTTTTTTTTTTTGGCATTAAATTCTACACCAGAAATTAAAATGCAAAACATTCCGACAGCAAATCCTTTTTTTTTTTTGTAAAAATAAATTTTGCGTGAGTGTGTATTTTTGTGTGTGTATGTATATTATAATATTATATTTGCATATCTAATTAGTCAGAAATAGAAAATGGAAAAGCTTAAAAACGATTTAAATTGTTCAGCTAATTATTCTGAGTGGTATATTCCAAGGGCTTAAATTATATTTTTATACTCTGTTCTTTTTGTGTTTCAATTTTTCTTTCTTTTTTAGTGTGCATAATTTTCGGTACGTAAAAAAAAAAAGCTTAAAGAAAAAAAAACGGAATGTAAGGGAAACCAGAAACACTAAACGTATATCATAAATATTTAGCGTTTTTATTTTTTGTTGTTGTTTTGTTTTTGTGGTAGGATAAAAACTTCATGTTGAGGAATTATGATAAATTAAGATTTTTCATTTTTAAAGATGAAATAAACATTTTTTTTTTGTTTTGGTTGAATTTCATAATAAATATAAGAGTTTGCTAAGTGAATATTGTTATAAGTAGCCAAAAGTAAAATTATTTAAAAAAGTTTTGCCAAAAAACACCTAACGACCTAACAGAAGGAATAAGGGAATTAGCAAATAACGTGAAATCCACATCCAATGAATACATTTTATGTAACTAAATTGCAGGAACGGAAGTGATTCTTAGATTTTTCAAAAAATGGGCTAAGTAGGTCAACCACATTAGGAAAACGAAGCTACGTATAATAACTATGCTGAGGGCACTCCCCGCTTAGGTATCACTTAAACAAGAAATCTGAAAATTCATCCTCTGCGTTTGTGATACTGTAAAAATCGTCATTTGCATGTGTGAATCATGCATAGTTTTATGTTGAACTACTTCAATTTCTCAGTCCCTACTATGAATACGGAATTATTTATTTATAGATACAACTGAAAAATTTGTGATTAGTTCGTTTTAAAAGGCCTTGAACAAATAACGCATTAGTAATTAATCATGGAAAAAATAATAATTAAAAATATAATAATAAAATATCATCGCATCAGATGAATAAATTTGTGAAAGGAAATATTCATAAATTAACAACTAATAATTTACATGTAATAGAAAATGACTTGTGAAAAAAAAATAAGTTATAAGTTTAGCGGTTATATAGAATTAATGTTAAAATTGCTCAATATTGAAACTAAATTTGATCTTAATTTATATGCTGAAAATATTTGTGTTATATAAATATAAAAATGAAGGTTAGAAAGACTTTCATTTATAAATATTAAAGATATAAAATTAAATGAGATTGCAGAATATAATTAGTGCTAGATTCCTAATGGATTTATGAATTCTAATTAATACTTCTTATGTACACATTTTTTTATGCTACTATGAAAGTTACGGTGACCATTTTGCAACGACAAATATAAGAGATAGGCCTTTTTCGAAACAAAAAAAAGCAGATTCAAATTCAAACTGATTTTGGCACAAGGAAAAAGGAATTTCTAATATTTAAACATTTCTAAAATACTTTGACATGCAAGTGGATCAAATGAATTATTATATTACAATGTGTGATATGCCTAGATATCTTCAATCAAAGCAAAAATCTTTTCACTATTGTAAAATTGACTTGTATAGCTTACAATAGCTTACACTTAAAAATATTTTAGGTCATGTAATAAATATATTATTTGATTCAAAGTTCAGATATACAAGAGATAAGGTTTTTATGATTGTTGACGGGACAGCAAAATGAGACGATTTTGGACTGTACGGTACAAAAAATGGGACATTAAGAGAAAGAAGATAAAAAAAAATCATATTGCGTCCCTTTATAAAATTTAAAATTTAAGAGATGTCTTATTCAAACTAGGGACTGTCCCTTGACAAAAGGGGTTACAACATTAATTTGTATGTAATTTAAATAAATACAAAATTTTTCAAATAGGATTTTGGTTCTCTTTTCTAAAGTATATTTAATAAGTTCGCAATTTTTAAATTTAACATTATTTAAATATTCAAACTAAGGAATAATTTTTTTTTTTATATTTATATAAATAGAAAATTCTTTGAAAAAATAATTAGTTTTGAGAAAATGGAAAACTTATTATTCAACATTTTTTTATTCAGCATTATTATAATAAGGTTACTTAATTCATATTTTATTATAGACAGACAAGATTATATTAAAATATTTAGTACTAGAGTTCATTAACATACTGTAAATATTAAATCCCATCATATTTTTTTAACTTTAATGTTTTGTATTTGCAGTCCAAAGGTTCAATTCCATTTTTATTGTTCAACATATTAGTATCACATTATCTAAGGTAGTTACATTTCGTATCACGTTCTTTATCTGTTATAGAAGATATGCTTAAAGATCAATTTTCTATGTAGTCATCAACTTGAAGCTACACAGTGATTCTTCCAACTTCAGTTTGGATAAAAGGCAGCTAGCTAACTCTCCAATGTGAAAATAAAAATGATGAAAAATTATTGCCAAAAAAAAAATACTATTAAAATAATAATTTTATTGGACAATTATTATTACAGTGTTCGCCCGATATAATCACATTTGATATAAGAAACTTTCGATATAAGCAACTCCTGATATTAGTCATCATTTTTAATATTAGTATGTTTGTTATAAGAAATTTTTGGTAACTTTGGTTTGAATGGACAAAATTAAGAGAAAATCATTTACAATACAGCAGAAGTTGGTAATTTTAAAATATGTTGAAAATGGCGTATATCATAAAGTCTGGGACTGCTGGTGGAACATTCTGCCATCAAAATTCCGCTAATTATTTTAAATTAATTATTTTATACTACTACTTATAATTCGATAAAAGCAACAATTTTACAAAAGCAACTTTTTTACAAATTTCAAATCAGCTTAGGTGATTATATCGAATGAACACTGTATTAGTTTTTTATTAATGAAAAAAGCTGTTGACATTGAACATAATCGAAATCAATAAATTTAATAATATTCCATGTGAGTATAATATGGCATTAAATATAATCAAAGCCTAGATCGAGTATTTATCAAAAATTGATTCTAGGAATCAAAGTTTACATTCGAGATTGAACTTAAAAATGATCTTTCTATATAAATGATTTGAATTTCTGGATCTCTTTTTGTGGATGTGCTCCATTATGTTTAAGAGAAGTATGTCAAGATGGGTAAATTTATTCATAAACATATAAATATATATACAAATTTATAATATAAACAATTTTATTAACGACTTAGTTTTTTTTTGCAACAATAAAGTAAAACTGAAATATTCAAAACTCATTTCCATTTTTACTGCTATAACATTTTCATTTCTATTTATTTATATATGTATATATAATAAATATCCTTTTTTTATATATTTTTATATATTTAATTTTCTTTTTTTTTCTCTCTCTGTTTAAGTAAACTTTTCAGATAATAAATCGAGACTTTGTTAAAGAATCTAAACTAAAAGCAGCAAAAAAATAAATAAATAAATAAATTTATATAAAATTTTATGATAATATTAAACAATTTACGGCTAAATAAGCTTTTACATTTTACACAACCACAAAATTTTTGTGGCTCATAGTGTAAAAAAAAAAAAAAATAAGGAAAAAAAAATATTTAAGGACGACGACAAAGTTTTCCAAATAAATTCTAACATGATGAAATGAAAATTTTTCGTCCATTAAAAGTTCCGGAATCGTTATAGCTATAGTATATATTTTGGGAAGAGTAAGGGGCATCGGAAAAATCAGTTTATTTGGTTTTATATTCAATATCCTTTTATATATAAATAATAGTAAAATTTTAATTTTCTAGAGTTGATTGTCTTGTAAGCAATTAAATTAGATCGATGATAGTGATTATAACTATAAGATATATAGATAAAAATAAAAGAACGTTTAGATTTAAATATATCTATATAGTGATATTTATAAGTGAACGAAACCATAACGAGAAAATTAACAAAAAAAATATATATTTTTTTTTTATCATTTTTTTAAGGATATTTTATCAGGAAAGTGTTCATTTGTAAAATTTTTGTTAAATTACGAAATTGCCGATAAAAAAAGCAAATGTAAAAAACATCGTACATTTAATATTGAATAATGTCATATACTATTTTA
This sequence comes from Rhamphomyia laevipes, assembly GCA_963920725.1. Taxonomy (NCBI): domain Eukaryota; kingdom Metazoa; phylum Arthropoda; class Insecta; order Diptera; family Empididae; genus Rhamphomyia; species Rhamphomyia laevipes. Next base: position 41,484,916 of record OY987257.1, on the reverse strand, counting down.
TATTTATATGTCATTTAAAATACAGTAATGAATGCAATTATTTTAATTAAATTTTAGAATGACATTTGACATATTTTTAAAAAAAATTATCATTAGAAAACAAAATTATTGATAAATTAATATAAAAAATTTCTATTTAATTACATTCTTTAAACATTGATGGCTAAATTTATCAACCTCAATATTTTATCAAACTTTTTTAGTGGTGTTAGTTTGTAATTTCTTTGTATACGTATATAATTATGGTAACCAAACATACTAATTCATTTTACCAAAGTTTTAAAGAAAATTATTCTTTGGAGTTTCGCGTTGTACAAATTTTTGATAAGCAAAAAAAATTATTTTTATAGAAGTATAACTTACTGAAAAGTATTACCTTAATTAAGGAAACATTCAGTTAAGTAATTAAATGCCATATTCGTTAAATATCCTTTTTTTGGCTAAAAATTGTTAAATATTTATGTAGTTTTAAGGATATAAATAATAATTTTAGTTAAAACTTTAATAATATTGCACTGAATGTCCCAACAAGAAAGCACGATTTACTTACTAATATTTTTATTTGAAAGTACGAATTAAAGTTGGCACACTCTTGATTTTTGCTATTACATTTTGGAATAATTGCGAGTAGAATTATAAATTAATTTTTTTTTTTTTGAAGCCTAATTCTCATAAGCGTGAGACTTCTCTAAATAAAAAAAAGCAAAATATTTGTATCCATGAGCGCCTCTTGTCCAAAACTATTCTATTTTTTCATCAACATTTTTCACTCACTACTACACGCTGATACGTTCTCTTACCTCTTTATGGACTTTGTACATGAAACGCGAACTGCAAATTTTGTAATTCGCAAATTTTGACATTTGAGGTTAAAAACGAGCGAATTTTTTATTCGCAACAATGTGGAATGCAAATAATGACTTGACAGTTCGCGACCAGATATTCCAATTTGCAGAAAAAAATAATTAAAATTGTTTATTTTCATAAATTTAATAAAATATATTAAATAAAATTTTTAAAATTAATTAAATTTATCAAATTTTTCTTAACTATTTTATTAAATTTATGAAAATAAAAAATTTTAATTTTTAATTTAAAATAAAAAATTATTTAAAAAAAAAATAATTAAACGTGCATAATTCATTTGTTCGCAATTCGCAGTTCGCGTATCATGTGCAAAGTCAATTAAATAACTTTCATACCGAATTCACCGGTTCCTATGAAAAGTTCCTGTGGGCGAAAACCAGTAAATATTTTTATTTTTGGAATGGTCATGGGCTATGTGAATGTGAGATTTAAATCACACGAAACCGATGAATTATTCCACTCAATTTGCACTCTACTTCGGAAAATTTTACATTGTTTGTTCGTATTCGTCATGATTAATAATCGACATAGTGTCTATATGACAGTTGTCATATTTTTATTATTTACTATCGACAAAATGATAATATCACGAAATTTAATTCATCCTTTCTTGTTGGTGTACTCATTATAAAAGTTTAAAAAATAAAAACACTTTCTAAAAAAACTGAAATTCAGCTTCAGACACTATACTCGAAAATACCGTCGTATACACTTTAATACACACTTAACTATTCTATTGTAATAGTACATATACAAAATATTCATCACATTTTTTTGAGTTAACCATAAAAATTTGTAATCCTTTAGCATAAAACGAAAATCCATGTAAACTTATACACATTATTATTATTATTTGTATTTCTTTTTACATTCTACACACACAACGACTTCCGAGTTCCGACCTATTTTCTATTCAACTTATATTTTTTTCGTTTTATTGTTAATTTCAAAGGACATGACAAAAGAATTATTATTTGTTCTTGTTTAGTAAGAAAAACTCCTCCTGATCGATGTTAACTCTTTTCTTAGTTGTCACGCGACTAAAATGTGTTTTTTTTTTGTATCCTTTTTAACAATAAAAATAAAGAAAATTTTATGTCATAAGGATGTACATAGCCCGATTCATTTTCTACAAGAATATTCAATGCCATAATACAAACCAAAATATATATATATATAATATTGTTATTCTCAAGGATTTCAAGGATTTTTCATTCAGTTTTGAATGCATTACATATATACATATTACATATTATATAACTATGTATAATAATATTTTTATAGATTATTATCATATATAATTTTGTGAATGATTTTTCCTTAAATAATATTTAGGGATAAAGGTTTAGAATTTTTTTTTCTTATTTTAGAATGATATTTTATGAGGTGCCAGACAAATGGGAGTTTATTGAAAATAGATGACATGTCAGAGATAAAAATAATCTGGTATATAAGAAAAGAAGTAAAATTTGTCTTTATGGGTTTTTCGTTAAATTATTTAGAAGTTTATAGGTGATACGTTTTTTGACAAAAATAAATAAATAAATGTAAATTAATTGACTATAAAATGACCAAAAATATATGAAATTTAAATAAATAATAATTCGTGGCACTACAGCTTTTGGTGCACCTTGGCCTGATGTAATCTATTCCTCCAATTATATTCTGCGTTGTCGAAAACCCTTTTTTGATACACTTATTTTTCTGTATTATAATCTATTCCATCACACCTTTTCAATTTTTGACTTCTAGCTCTTATACTTCCATTTGGTATCGCACGGAAACCGGGTTTTACTAAATTAGAAGCTAAATGGACCGCCCACCTGAGCGGTTGTCATAATACAAATCATATAATTCGTTATTTGTTAATCCTGCATTTACCATATTCAGAAAATGGCGTATACATTACACCAATTTTATTTTCATCCTTTCTGCTGAATCTCTAATATTCCGAATCAAATTATACTATTAGTAGTCGTACTAATGTTTTCCAAATAAATAATTTCGTACCGTGTGAGATTCTTCCATTTCTAAATTGTCGTTATTTAGACTAAATTTTTATTTATTCTTAAATTTAATTTAATGAGATTTAATTTGATTTATTTAAAAATAATTTTCCAATAATAATTTTCTATATTTTTCAGCTTCTGTGATAAAATTTGATAGTTTTTTTAGCCAACTGCATTCATTAAAGAATTCTTGCGCTTCTTGATGTCTTGAAATTTTTACCAAAATAAACGAAACTTATTTCTTTTAATATGAGACATTCAGCAATGAAATGTATAGATTACATTACAAATAACCTGCAAATAGATATTTCAGTTAAATTATGTGATTTAAAATTAAAATTTAGAAGTTCGCCTCGAGCTTTAAAAATATTAGAAATTATCTTAGTTGGATAATTAATAATTAAATGAATTTCAAATTGAATTGTAATTATATATATAAAAATTGGAAATAAATTATTATTATTATTATTTACTAACTTTTATCCAAATTTGATTTTCAATACATTTTAAATTATCAATTTTAGAAGTTATTTAGATACGTAAGTAAAATCGTTCTAGATTTTTAGTCTATTTACTTACTACATATAAAAATCTAGTCAGTAAAAAGTAAATATAAATTTAATATATTAAGTTATTATTTATGAAACAATGTTCATTTCAATTAACAATATTATAATTTACAAGTATGAAATATTAAAATGATATTCAACATCTAAACACTATAATTTTTACCTGATTCTGTATAACAATCTAAAAACTTATAATTGATGTAGAGTAGCGAAATTTCTTGTTTATTACATTTAATATATGGAATTACTCATCAAAACTTTTCCTGATAGCAAATAGTTTCACAGGTATAATGTTTAAATTGTCTCATTTTTTTTTAAAGTTAAATTTTATAGTTAAATTAACTAAAATTTATATTTAAAAAACATTAAATTCAAATAAAAATAAAAACTATACATAAAAAAAATATCATAAAATGTTTTTAATTATATTTAAAAAAAAAAAAAAAAAAAAAAACATCAAAATTTATTGTATTCTTTGACGAAAACTTTCAAATCAAATAAAATTCACTCTTATATTTACTCACTTTGATACTAAAGAGTATCTTTTATGTTTTCATGTATATATATAAAAAAACTGAATAAAAAAAAACTAATTCTAATGTTGTATATAGATACATTTTACAGAAATCCTTTTAAGTAAATTGAATTTTACCTTGTTTTTTGTTTTACTTTTATTTTTATTTTATTTATTTTTGTGAAAAATCACTTGAATTTGATTTCAATCAATTTTCATTTATATTGAAGTTTACCAATATTCAATAATGTGCATAAATAAATATATATTTTAGAAATTATAAATACACCACTAAAAGAATCAATTACTTATGAATTAACCTATAAGTGATTTTGTTAAACTTTTTTTTTTGTACAAAATATCAAAGATAATATTTCAATAAAATAGAAATATTCTATTTAAAATGAACATTTTTGAGTTAAATTGAAAGAAATATTTTAATTGCATAAAAAAAAAAATTTCTTTATATTAAATTTTATTTTATATTTATTTTAATTTATTTAAGTGCTAATACTTGAAAGTAAAAAGATTAATTATTTAAATAAAATTTTTGTAATTAATTAGAAAGATGTAAAAGGAAATTAATGAATGGTATTTAATTAATTTATTTACAAATTTTAAGTATTTTTACTTCTCTGAGATTGAATCTACATATAAAACGTGGTTAATCTGGTATATGTCAATGACTAAAAATTTTAAATTTTTGAATATTTATTAAATTAATTATGTAAGTTTTAAATAATTAAGGTCCTACGAAATTCCGAGTTTGAAAATAAAATTTCAAATCGCTAGACCGTAACGAATATATTTTATATAATTCTGAAATTTTGAGAGAGGATCACTGAACCTATTTTTCTTTAATACCAGATTATATTCAATTTTTTGTTGTATTACTAATTATAATTATAATTCAATTATAAACGATAAGAAAACCTGATTTATGCTATTTTCATTTTTTAAACTGATTTTTCCATCACAATAATTTATAGTAATTTTGAAGATCCTCGAAATATCAGCAGGAGCACTCTATATACAAGATAACATAAATAGAATTATTATTAGAATTTTACATTTTAGGTTTGAATATATTCAAATAATTTTATTTAATCTAAAATATTATAAAGCATACCAGGAATTTTATCATGTTGTGTTGTTTTTGGTTTCATCTTTTATATTAATCAAAGTAGACCACATAAATATACTTACTTAATTGGAAAAATATTTTCCAAATATAAATTTAAATTTAATTAATTTTACCATTAATGATCATATTTAGACACAAACTTACTTTCAAAAAAAAAAAAATGGATGTCATTTAATCGTCTATGCTGTGTTCACAGTAATTTTCATAATATATAATTAAAATAATTCTTGTTTTTCAAAAATGTTGGCAGATAAGTTGATTTTTATACCTGTTAGCAAGATTTTCCTTACTAAGGCTTGGTATAGTGAAAAAATATTAAAATATTTAATTTTAAATAATTTATTTGCTTGAATTACCATGAAATTATACAAAAATTAAAACTTTTATTTGAAAACTTTACATTTTATAATAATTTATCCTAACATGCGAAGGGTGAAATATTATATGAAAAGATGGTGTTATGATTAATGTTTCAAAGAATAATGAAATAAAATAAAATTAAACTAATTTTACTACATAAAAATGACATTTTCACAATTTTCCATGTGATACAGTCAATTAAGAACTTGTTAAAAAATTTGTATATAAAAAATAAAATTGATTCATTTATATATTTGATTAAATCATTTAAGAAGTGGATAATTAATAATGATTATTTAAATTGTTATATAATAAAATTTTTACATTATTATATTTCTATATTCTTATAATAAAATATTTTTAAAATTACAATGAAATTATAAAATTAATGTTTAAAATTATTTTTATTGCTTTAGAGAAAATAAATATTTAGTTATAATTACAAATATTAAATAATTAAAATAATTAACAAATAAAAATAATATTTTTCTCTAAAGCAATTAAAATAAAAATTAAGTAATTTAAATGGTAAATTTACCAATATTAATTTTCCATTGTTTGTTCTAATCAAATACAGCTGAGTTTAAATCATATTATTCTAACACTGTGACACTACTAGCAATGAAATTCAAATTTATTTATTTAATAGCATTACAGATCATCACTAAATTGTCGTCCATTTATATCAATTTCTTTGTAATTTACTTTCTAGTATCATTTTCAATATTATTTTTCCATTTATTTCTTTGTATCGAGTATGATGTGAACTGAAATTTCTTTAAAAAAATTAATATTCGTTTTCTGATTTCACTCTATAGTGGTATCGATTTCATAGTGAAGAACTTGTGATGTTGTCAAAAACATAGTTTCTGTTTATTTTCGATAGATGGAGAACAAAAAGTCTTGCAATATAAAATAATTTTGAACATTTTGACAATTTGTTTTTTAAAAAACTTATTTTAACTGAAATTAAAGTGCTGAGTACAGCATTTTTTAATATTACAATTTTACAAATATATATGTAATATAAAAATTTTCTATTTGTCAAATTTCTCTCCACAATAATTTTATCACAACTTTTTCATGATTATATCATCAGATAGTTTTAAAAGGTTTGGCGATCGTGTTAAAATTTAACTTCACTTTAACTCGATTGTAAACTGTTGTTCAGATTGGTTAATTGGTTTTATAACAAATATTCATGTCACCTTCTGTTTTTTTGGAGAGTAACTATTACATTGCCAAACCAACTTAGTTTTTGAGATATTTTTAATTTATATTTGTAATAAATTTTACTATTTCTTGTCAATTAATGTAATTCTGTATTATATCAGTAGTCTTCAATCTGCATTATTCAAATCTAATTGATCAATAGATTTAGCGAAATAATTATTTATATGTAAAATTGTCACTGATTATCAATTTCATAGATCATATACATAAAGTCATCGCATTTACAATCTAGAAATATAAAAACAAAATAAATTACCTATTAGAAATTATGTAAAAGTTTGATTTTAGGTGGTGTATAAATTTGATTATAAATTAAATTTCACGATATTCTTATATTATTATTTATATATAAAATATATCACTAATTACAGCATTGATAACATTATTATTATCTTTTTTTTTTTTGATTTTCTTATACAAAAAAAAACTAGAAAGAAAACAGCAACCCAAAGACAAATAAACTGACAATTTCTAAATCACGATTATGTCTTACAACATAATTTATTCTGATCTAACACATAAATAAAAACGACAATGAAATATAATTTATTTATTTTTTGTTTTCCCAAAAAGAAAACCGGAATTTCAAAAAAAAAGAAAAGCCTAAAGAAAAACTTGACTACCTAAACAAATGTTATTGTTGTTGGTGGATTTTCTTCTTTAATTTTTTTTTTGTTTTCTTCATTTCAAAACAAAAATTCATCGGTTTAACACAGAAGAAGCAAAGCTGAAAGAATTCAAATGAAATGTTGACACTTTGTTCCTTTTTTCGGGTTTCCTTGTTCTTTTCATAAAGATTTTCATGATATTTTTTTTTTTTTGTTTTGTTAATATATTTAAATGTGTGTGTTCTTAGTACAAAATGTTGTCAGTTACACTATCATTGACTAATCAATCTTTGACAGGATTATGTTGTCGGCTTCTATATTGCGTGACTTATTTTTTTTTTTTTGTTGGATAAATTTATATTATTTTGATATGAGTATGTCAAATAAAATGGTCGATTTGTTTATTTTACAATGAATTCATTTATGGATATTTATTTTGTTTATATTTGACATGATACAACATTATACAATTTAATGAAGGTTTAGTTGAGTTTTCAGAATTTCAGAAGTTTTATTACAAAAATGATAGCTGAATATAATATTGTTATTTATAATTGTGACGTATTGAAAGTGTGCTAAGTTGTGATGCATTAGGTCCACCGGGTCAACTCCAGACCGAGGTATCGATTTCGCTCTAAATTGACTCAGCTTTAAATGAGTGTATCAGTGATTTTAATACTGGGAAAAGTGCTATCTGTTAAAATATTGGCTTTCTGGCAACAAATGTCGCACTTTAGCAAGCCATTTGGTTGTTGCAACTAAACGTTTCTTCACTATATAAAGAAAGTTAAAATTAATATAAAGTTACTAGGTCCAAATTGTAATAAAATTTCCGTGAGGAGTTCAAAACTTGATTTGGGTGTACCGATATTGCAAAGATGATTAATAATATTTATCAGAAGAACCGATATTGTATTATGCCAATTGTGAAAAGTTACCTTACTATACCGGTAGATGTCAGTTGTGTTGATTGATTAAATTAAGTCATTTAAAATTTTAGTTATTTTCAATTGTTTAGTTATCTAATTCTAATTTGAAAAAAATATTAATTATTATAAAATTTAAATGATTGTTGTAAAATCTACCAGATAAATTACTGTAATTGAGTTGTTTTAAAGATTCTTAATGTATATATAAAATATATTTTTGAATAAGAAAAACCTATCAGTTAAATCAATATAAATTTGACTGTTAGGAACATTAAAAGACTCATTTTACCATCAATAACTCGCCCTAAGTATTACAAACCAATCAACGAAATCATTAATAATTGAAGAATTGTCATCATTTATATATCCAACAAGAGCTCAAAAGTAAAGGTCTTAAAAGTAAAGTCATTTTTCTTTCATTAACAAGAATCTCTTATAGGCTTTACAAAAAAATATTATTAATATTATAAATTTTGTGTACATTTACAGGATTTTATTTTTAGATAATGCTAAATTTAATTTTTTTTTTATTGTACATATATTTAATTTATTAAAATATTGTTTATCTTAATTTTATTAGTTCACTAAAAAAAAGTAAGCTATTTAAATATTATTAGATTTAATTTTCTTATTTCATAATTTTCAAATTTAACTGAAATGATTTGTTTAATAATTAATTTTGTGAAGTTTACATGATGATAATTTGATTTTATCTATCATCAACCACAATAATTTTTCTTATCAAAAATACCAAATATTTGACAAGAAAAAATATAAATTTTTATTAAAACAATCTTAAACAGTAAATAAATATTTAATTTAATTATCTCATAAATGGAAAACAATAATGAAAATTATAATTTCATTGTATATATGTATATAAAAAAAATGTATCTTAATTAGATTATTATTAAAGAAGATTCATCACGTAACTAAGTATAATAAAAAAATATATTTTTATTTAAATAACTTCGTAAATCTTTCAAAAATATATATAAAAAAAAACTTTCTTGTTATCAATTTTTTTTTTTAACTTGTTAAATATTTTCATAAGATATTGTCAAGTTATTTTTATTTAATGTTGAAAGTCTAAATTATTTGATTAGATAAACTAATGGAAATAATTTACAATTATGTAAAAATGTAGGTCTACAATATAAATTTAAGTATGAGGTGAAATTCTTTAGAAAATTATATATAAATACTTACATAAAGTAGAATTACTGAAAAAGATTGATTATATGTAATAGTTTTACAATATTTAATTTAGTATATTTTTATGTTCTTAGAATAATTATGTATTTAAATTTAGTCATTGAAAAATTAATTTAAAAAAAAAAATTTCTAATAATTTATTTTATATTGGCGCCATAAAATTTTAATGTCTCATACTTTAAATACTTACAGAAATTGGAAAGCATATGTACTAAAACATGATTAAAATTTAGTTAAAAGTGTAGTGGTATTTCGATAGTATTTTTAACCCTTTAAATAATTATTATCATTTTATTGGATATGATAAAAACGTAATTTTTATAGATAAAATATTAAATCGTAAAAACGCATAAATACTTAAAAAAGTGATTTCGTTTACTTTACTTGGTAGCACGGGACTTGTTCTTCATGTTGTTCTGTATAATTGAAAATCCGTCAATAATTAAATTAAATTAAAAATCTGACAAATATTTTGAATCAATTATTGTCATAATATTATTAAAATTGTTCAGATATGACAGGAATAATATTTAAATTATAATACCGGAGATAAACTCGACGGCTTTTAAACTGCGTTCATTCTTTGAACTGTCAAAAAAATATTAAAATATATGAATCTATATAGAAGCGTATAAACTCAACGATATGAAAAGTCGTTCCTCAAAAAATTTATTTCTACTTTAACGGCGTGTAAAAATAAAATAATGACATATTTTGAAATGATATATGTTTTGCATATTTTATTTACTTCAATATTATTATATTTATGATGTGTTAACATTAAAAATGGCAATGAACGGCGTCCAGTTTAACTACATAAATGAAATTGACGCAGTTGGGACGCCGTAGATTTTAATCGCCCCAGAGTTTATCTGCGGAATAAGTAATCGCGTATTTAATTTTAATCAATCTTAGATATAAGCACCATTTTCCCATTTCCAAGAATTGTCGGGTGACCATTATTTATTTGGATCAGTAAGTAAGTCCTAATGGACAAAATACAAAGAAGATATTATCTTTAAACTATAAGCTTGAATTCTTGCAATTTCTCCATATGCTAAGAAAAAAATTACTATTACGGTATGATGTTTCCATCAATGTAAACAAGCAATAAATAATCAAAGAAATCAAGCAATAAACATTAAAATTTGAATTAACAAAAGGATTCACAGTATGTACCTAAAACAACATTACTACTTGTCTGTATCGCCACCTGGTAATACAACACATTAGATAGAGAAACTGATAAAATTAAAAATTTTAGAATTAAAGTAGTTTTAAAGTATGACAGATTCAAAAAATAAGACGAAAAAAATCAATGAAATTAAATTACCACGTTTTATAACTATCAGTAGATTTAGGCTACTTAGGTACTTATTTCCGCTTTAATAGTCCCGCTTAATTCTTGCTTTCCAGATCTTTTTTGAGTCCGTAAAAACTTAATAAGTATCGCATAAATTTTGATGTTTCTAATTTAAAATAAGGCAATAACTTAAAAAATCACTATAATATAAGCAAGATATCTTACACCTATCTAACGATATTTCCGGAAGAGCCAAAATTTAAATAGTCCCTAAAAAATATATAAATTTGACACCACAATTTAATTCTGGAAATGTAATTGTGGTGTCAAATTTATGTATTTTTTAGTGACTATTAAAATCTTGGGTTTTCTGGCCAGCGGGGGTTTTTGTCGGTGGCCATAAGGGGGTTATTCTTCACGGGGTTCATTATCTACCAGGTTATCATTTGGGAATTATTTATTTACTAAATACTCTTCAGTTACACTACAATTTATATTGAAAAATTTTACTTTACAAAAATTTACTAAGTCTACATAATTTTCATCTTTTTAGTGGCACGTTTCATACCGATAATAATTATGTAAAAAAAAAAACTATTATTTATATACCTATTTAAAAAAAAAGTGAAATATTTTGCTTGTATGTAATAAATTTTAGCCTAATTATTAGGGTTAATAACGTCGTGTCTATTCTAAACTTTAAAATAATTATCAAATATTTTGTTTGTATATTATTTAATTTTTTTATTTATTTCATGATATACATTAATATTTAACAAACACACAATAATTAAATGTATTAGTAATAATTTCTGTATACAAATTTTTTAACATTGTATAATTTTTTTTTTTTTTATTTTTATCTACTATAAGATATTTTTTTTTATCTTATAAATATTATACTCATATATCAGGTGTGTAATTTATAATAAATACACCTTTAAACATAATATTTTTTTTTTAATATAATTGTGTATTTAACTGTTTCTCATAAATTTTATTTAATAGTCAGATATAAAAGAAATATATTTAGTTTAATGTTGAACGTTGCATTGTAACATTACCAAAAAAAAAATTAAAAAAATTACAAATAAAAAAAAAAAAATTCTTTAAAGTGAAGTTAATTAAAAGTGTGTTAATTTTACTTAATTAATATTCTATTAATTTTGTTAACGGTGATATTGTAAATTATGTGATGTTTTTTTTTTATATTTTGTATCTTTTATTTGATTGCTATTAAAGCTTCCTTTTAAAAAATAAAATTAAAAAAAAAAAAGCTTTTAATATTAATAATTTTTATCATGTGATCGCATTCCTTTTGAAAATAAAAATTTATTAAAAAAAAATTATGTTTTTTTTTATTTTTGGGTGTTATAGCGATAAGATACACATAACATAAATTCATGACAATAACAACAACAAAAATAGTTTTGTATTAAAAAAAGTTCGGGATTTCGAGTATTTTCTTAAGAATACATATAAAAATAAATTATTATTTTTTTTAAATTAGTTTTTTAATTTGTAAATTTTTAGTTCGTTTCGGTATCAGTAAATTGAATAACAAAATAAACACAATCTTGTGTTCCAATTAAGATCATTAATATAAATATTTGATATTCCACCAATGAATATTTACTTAGTCTGTTTTTTCTGATAAAAAAAAAAACCGCTTTTTAGTTACTTTATTTTATCATCGTGTTTTTTTATTATTTAAACTTTTCATATTTATTTTAGTAATAATTTATTTTTGTGTTCACACTTAATAACTGGGGAAAAATCGTTTTTTGTTAATTAACACTTTTTGGAGTAAGATTGTGGAGCATCATTTTATTATTTTATATATACAAACACTAAGGCCAATATAAATAAAGTATTTATTTTTCAAAAGGCATTTTTTTGTGATCTATGAAAATAATTATTAATAGAAAATATATTAAATGGAAAATAAAAGTTTTAATTATTTTAAAATAAATAAATTTGTTATATTTAAATGATATTTAAGATAAAAATTTAGAACGAATTAGAAAATAAAGAGAGCTATCCGTCGACAGTAAGGAATTAGTGAACTGTCATGGAATTGCTCTCTTTATATGCTATTCGATACACAACAGATTAAAATATGAAATTTTATTTATTAACATAATTATATTTCTTAAAATTTAATATTTTTGTAAATATAGAATCGAAAGTATGGGCTTCTAATTTGAACTGAATGCCATGAAAGATTTTGATTACTTAAAAGGACTAATTAAGTATGTAATTATGAATATTTTATTGCAACTGTCGTGGCATAACAGGAAAAATAAATAATCTTTATATGGACGCCGAATTTTGTGATTTTGATGTTCTTTACTAATAAATGAAACCTGACTTAATGAATATATGCAAACGATTATACAAATTGAAAAAAATTACTGACGATAATATGGCTATTTACAGAAATTACCGTGTCTATGAGGCTACAGGTCTGTTTAGAGGTGCTGGGGGTTCTTACCGAAGTTAGTAACTCATTTTCCCACATATATGTCTTAACTACACATTGAACAAGAGCATAAGATCTACTGGTACAATCTTCCAGTACTCTATATCAAAAAAAAAAACTCACAAAACTTAACAAAATGAAAGTGGAAGATATAATAACACTCAGAAAAAGGGACATAAGAACCCTGACAGGCCTGTTAACTGGATATAGTTCTTTGAACTACCACCTCAGTAAAATGGGCCTGGCTGATACAGTCGCTTATGACTCAATGACAAAGAGACGATGGAACATATTCTTTGCCACTGCGAGGCACTCGCAAGAAGTAGACTACAAATCTTATGGCAAAGAACTTGGGCAATATTGCCCTCTCAAACATACTGGGTTTCTTTAAATCTATTTAATATGGTAAGAGGAAGAGGAGCTGTAAATTCACAATATGTAGATCGTTAAGGTCGCAGTGCTCTCGCGTTCTATTTCACAAAAAAAAAATACATTTTAGCAGGAATAATATATCAAGTTAACTATTAATACTAAAACGACATTATAACGGCGTGGTGTATTGGGGAATCTGTTCTTAAACGTTCTCCATCATACTGCAACCATAGTTGAAGTTACAACAACAGCAGCTACAGTAGAGTTATAAATGTGTTACTATAAAAACGTTTACTTTGTTTGTAAAAATAATGCCATTTCCTCTATAGACTGGACTAATTTATGTTTATTCAAGAAATTGTATACTTAGGTCACTTTATATTCTACAGAAATATTTTTAATATAATTGAACTTCATTTCCAAAAATTATCAAAAAAGATTATCTGAACTTTGGTTAGATAAAAGTCTGGAAATATTAAGGCAATGTAGAAACAAATTATATAATAAAATCAAAAACGTTGTGAGACCTGCAACCTGCAATGTAAATAATTCAGAATCATAAAGAGTTACATAACTTCTGAGTTTTAATAGAAAGTACATGAGTCATAACTATTTTATATCAATTATAATTATAATTTATAAAAGTTATAAAAATTGTGTAAGTAGCTTATATGTATATTTTTAAGGTTAAGTGGAATTGTCTTTATAAATATGGTAATAATTCTGTATAGTAGTTAGATAATTGAAGGTACGGTATAATAAAAATTATATACATTTTTATATTACATCTCACGTAATGATAAAAACAGTGTTGTAAAAAATTCAATTTTAGAATCAAATCAGCGATCAACTAAAATTTTGAGCGGAATCATATTATGATCTTACCATGTCTTCTTATTTCTATGAATTTTGATTTCAATCAAAATATGATTCGAGCACATTTTGATTTGAATCAAAATTTAAGTTGACCCCTGATTTGATTCGAATCAAACTTTGAATCAAATTTTATAAAATTTAGTTTATTTAACAATTGTTAAAACAAATTTATCAAACATGGTTTGAAACATGCAAATTTTACAAATTATTATTATTTTTTTTGCAGATATCACACTGCTCTTCATAATTATGATTTTTTATTGGCTATAGCAAGACATACCCAGTTCAAAATGGTATTTATAAAAAATTATTTTCCTGAAAAACAAATTTCGATTGATGAATACCTAATTTCATAATTAAACTCAATCATTGAATATAATGTTCCAAATTGCTTCCAAACAAAAGATTGCAATACAGAATCTTTTTGGGACTCTGATGATGAATAATTGAAATGGAAGCAAATAAAATGTGAAATGATTTTAATTTTACTTCAGACAAAACTGTCCAAATATTTTCAAGTCAACATTTCAAACCATTGAAGAAATTATTTGTTGAATTTAATACGGTGTTGCCGAGCAGCGTAGCATTGGGAAATTAACAATCACTCCCAACCGTTTTCACTTAAAAGATGACAATTTTGAAAAACAGCTGTTGTTACATACAAATAAGTAATTATAAAAAATATAACTAGAGGTGGTGGGGGTTGCCGTCCCTGAACAGGTAGAACTTCAGGGACGGCAACTACCAATCCTAAAATTGTGGTTCGAGACTTTGTGCGAAACGGTTGATTTCAAGGGGTACAAAAGGCTCCAATTCTGGTCTGAGTAGATGCATTATTCGCGGATTTTCTCTTTCTCTCCATACAAATTATTTTTCTTTGAGTACATTCTTTGTATTTATATAGTGAACTAAAATAAATACTTGATACCAAATACTTTTACTTAATGAGTAATAAAATATTTGTATTTTACATAGCTCTGGTTATAAATTCTCTATAAAATTTAGAATTTGGTCTATCCAACTACTTCATCCTACCATTAAATATTTTTATTCAATAAAAGATTTTACTTAATATTTTAATAACTATACAAAAATTATCCACTTGTAGATGTGAATCAGTACTTGGATTTAAATCATTATATTATAACACTCCCAGCTGACTACTTTCAATTTTTCAGAAACTTTCGAAATTAAATTAATATTATTCCAAAATAAAAACATATTATCATAAATTTATTTGAAAAAAAAAATGTTGAATTTATTGCAATCTAAAATATATCAAAATTATAATAACTATAATTATGGTAAGTAAAACCAAACCATAATTAAAGAAATAATCAAACCAAAAATAAATATACATACTAAAATTAATTCTACCACAATTTCATAACAATAATCAATAAATAAATAAACTTTGTCATTGCTTTTTACCACTTAAGGATATCCTTAAAAATATAATAATTTTAATTATTATTAAATATTGTCCAATTTATATATAAAATATTCAAAATTAATTAATTCAAATTTTCCGGTAAACTATTAAAACTAGCTATAAATTATTCAATATTATCAAATTTATTGATTTGTTCAAATAATATAAATACCGTGTATAAAATTCAAATAATGTTCGGATAATATGTTTCTAATGTTTTGCTGTAGATACCTGTGAATTATTATGTAACTGCCAAAAATTATATTCAAATCAATAATTAATTTTCGTTATGAATCAACATAAATTTTGTTCAAATGTATATACAATAATGATTAATGATTTCATGTGTAATATATTTTTGTATACATAATAATAAGGACCTGAGGTGTAACATATGTAATTTTTTTGTGTATTGTTATTTTACCAAAAAAAAAATTAGTAATTGAATGTATTTAACAACCACGAAAAATATATATGAATAATTGTATTTGAAGTAGTTACATATATATTTTTTCAAACCATTTTCTAGATTTTCAGTAATTAATTTTATTTATTTATGTATATGAAATCATTAAAATTGAAACACAAATTTGTTAATTGTATAACGTTTTGATTTTTTTTAAAGAAGTAATGATGAGAAAATATAATTTTGTAGTATAATTTTTAATGTATGTTACCATTTAGAGTAACGTAACGAAATAACCATATTATAACGTTATTTTATCGTTATTTTTATTTCCAGTCTCGAAAATGGGTATCGATACCTGCCACATAAACGAACGAAAAGTTCGCCGAACTGAACCAAAATCCCAAGATGTTTACTTGAGACTCTTTGAAACAAAAATAAATTACAGCTGTCGCTTTTGGTTCTATAACTTGTAACAGATGATATTCGTCTAGTACTAAAAATTTCATTGTGTGCAGTATAGATATTACACAAAAGGCACGCGAAACGATTTTATGTGCTGGAGGCATTAAAATCGCCAACTGACAAAAAGACTATTTTATAACATGGAAAATTTACTGCTCGTGAACCATGCATACAGTTCGGAAAGGGTATTGGTGTACCACATCAACAAAGTCGCCCATATGTAATATCAAAGGGACGTAAATTAAAACGTGCTCATGGACTTTATTTCAATAACGTTATTTGTAATTGAAGCAATAACTTAATTATTGCTTTCGGTATTTATGTATCGGTTACAGTTTGTTTTCAAATGTTATGTTTTATGGAATGTAGAATTTTTTTAAAACTACAATTTTTTAAAGAGTATGAACTCTAAATGTAAAGTCACGTTGTCAAGTTTTTTTCCTACCATCATATAAATCATAAAAATATAAGTCTGTTTTTGATGAGCTTATAGTTTAAATATCAAAGATATAAATTTATAAATATATTTTCGAAACAGCGTTATTTAATTATTTAGAACAGGATATTTAAAACAGTTGCAACAGGATATTCTGTTATATTCAGCTACTTTTAATACTACTTTTCTGTTAAAATTGTTTTTATCTATGGTTACTGATTTTATTTGACATCTGATATTAATTAATATTGTCAATTGGTTGATGAACAAGTAATTAAAATAAAAATTAGTTATTTCTTTTTACTTCAATTAATTTACTGATATTCACTTTAAGCTAAATAAAAAGCATTTTTAATTGTATTTTTCTTAATTTTATATAAAATAAAACGTATTATTATTAAAATTAACATTTTTTATTTTTTATTTGTAATGTTGTATACCCGTAACTGAAACGTAACGAAATTAATTTGGTACCAATAATGTAACCGAAAAATATTTGGGATTACAAACACTAGCTTCTAGAAAAATTAAACAATTTTCCAATTATTTAACAAATAAATTGTATTTTCCTTAATTTCTACTCTACCTATATATAAAAGATAACTAATTAAAAACACTTTTTCAATTAACTTTTCTCTATTTAAAAACCAAAAAAAAACCGAATAAAAACTCAACTTGAAAAACTATTCAAATTTGAAGTATATCAAATATTTGAATAATCAATATTAAAAGGAAATCATAGACCAAATTATATCCTTTTTTATTATTCAAAAATTTGCTCTAACTAGTATCTTTATGTATGTTATGTACATGAAGACCATTTCTTCTACATTTTCAATTTTTCATTCAAAGAAAAGTTCAACTCAACTTTTTGTTTGACAATTATGTCATCTCACTTCCGTTCCCCAAAAAAAAAAAAACAGAAAAAAATCCATATAGAAATAAACTCGTTCATATATTTCTGTTGACAAGGAAATTTATTTGACAAATTTTTATATGTCGTTTTAAGCTTGTATTATGTGTAGCTGAGATAGATAGTCATTAAAAATGTTTTTAAACTTAATTTTTGTAAATGTAAAATTTAAAAAATAAAAACGTCGCTCTAAATAAGAACTATTGTACTTGTACCAAATACCATAAGGTTTCAAATTGTCCGTCTATTCGTCTGGCTGTTGTCAATATTTTCTCCGGATCTAGAATAACAAGAACTTTTAAAACAATATCATTGTAAAGTCTGCAGTTGAGCACCCCAGATTTATAATCACCGAATCCTGTGAATCTTATAAGCTATACAGAAGTAAATTTCAAACTAATTTTGGTGACATAAATATTTGAGTATTTGTAATAAAATCGATATTAACTGAAATGCCACATCTCGAATACATAATTCTCATGCCCGAATTAGAGATTGTCCCAGCATTGAAATCTTAAAATTTTTCTTCGAATTCCATATTTTTAACTTCATTTATTGTTGTCATAAAGATTCACCCCTAAAAAACAAGCTACCAGAATAGAATACGATAAATTCTCTTTTTGACTATATATACTATTATAATAACCTCTACTCTCTATGTGATGGGATATCCTCTACACTATATATAAAGTCTTCTTATATATAACTACAAATTAATTAGTGTCTAACGAAAGGAAGCACCACAAAATATACAACAAATACAACACAAAAAAATGGAGTATATACAGACAAAAATAAAAAATAACAAAAAAATTGTTAAACTGATAAAAAAAAAGGATTGTGAAAAGTTTTTCAAGAGGATAATAAATTATAATGAAAATAAAAGTTGAGACAAGAATCATAAATTAATTTGCATGTCTATATATAAATACAGATAATAATAAAATAAAATAATATAATAAACTTAAATTTAATATTAATGAAAATAACTTATGTTTTAAATTTAATTAAATTCAAATATATTAATATGAAAAACAGAAAAACTCTTCAAAAATAACTAAAAAAAAAATCCTTTTTTTTCTAAATTTAAACTTAGATAATGAAAAACATTATTTTTCATAAATATATTTAAATATAAAGATGAAGTATTTGTGGAGCTTGTAGCACCTTGTTGCTTTCATATTAAAAAAATTTGAAAATTTAATTCTTCTACTAACTGAAAATTTATACTATAATTTTCTATTTTATAAAATAACAAGTTTAAAACATTTACAAGCTCACCAAAACAACAAGGAAAAAACAAACATTGATTCTTTAAATAAAAACAATTTAACTTTTAACTATAATTTTTCTACTTGAGGACAATTTGAAAAGCATATAAACTTATGTAAAAAAAAAATATTTCTTTTCATTCTTAATTTTCGAGTAGAGGAAAATTGTATTATCTTTTATTTTTTTGGAAGAAAAAAACAAAAATATATTTTAGTTTTCCACTTTCTGTCATAGATAGATATATAAAATAATATAAATATCAGAGATGAAAGTTTCATAAGGGAAATGAAAAACTTTTCCAAAAACTTAAACTCAATATATTATTTTACTTGAAAGTTTTAATGGTAAAATAAGGAAATGCACACAAAATATAAAAAAAAAATTATTATATTTATATAATTATTTTTGTTTATAAATATTATAAATATGAAATAATGTTTTGCATAGAAAATATATGAAAAAAAATGTATAAACATGAATTAGGTTTTGGTGCAGCAATATTTAAATATATAACACACTTAATTTAATAAATTATAAATATTTACTTTAATGTATTTAGTCAATTAATGATTTGATATTGTTTCTTAGAGAATGGATAACGTCATGTTAATAATGAATTTATAGATTCAAATGCTACTGTATTTAAAAATTACGATTTTTCATTAATACTTTCAATTAAAATGTGTCTTATATTAATTATTAAGTTTTAAAGTCATGTGCATGTGAAAAACAAACTTGAATCAATAGTCAACCGCAGCCTTCTTGTTGGCGAAATTAGTTTATCACTTTATTAAACAATGACGGCCGAGTATTGGCGGTAATAATGAAACATAATTGCACTGAGTATAGGACATTAGACTTACGATCTGGTTCTGTTAAAAAATAATTCTCGAATATTAACAACCGAACTCAAATGTCTCGAAGCAATTCTGACTGAAAGACGGTGAAAGCTATAGATGAGCTGTTGCGCCAATTTGATTAATTTATTGAATTATAATATCATCTGAAATTTATTTAGGAAATTTATGGTTATTTATATATTTTTAAAGATTGAATATTAAAACGTTGACTAAGACTTCTTATAAATTCGTAATTTAAATAAAATAAGTTATTAGTTTCACACGATGCCGATTAATTCACTGTATACAATTCAGTACAAGAAAAATTTACTAAACACATTTCATGGTGAACAATTTATTTGGAACAAATGAAATGCATTCATTTACTTACATAAAAGATGTCGTTATCTTAGTATGATAATTTATCATTTTATAATCAGTGCTGCAGTTAGATATAATATTGTCGAATCTAAATTAATTTTTAAACTCCATCAATTTCTTTACTGAGATAGTCAGTACTATTTACATAGTCAGTGTTTTTAAATAGATTTCGGTACACTTCTGTAAATGCGCCCTAATGAAATATGGACAGTTAATTGTCAATTCGTGAATTGTACATAGTAAATTGTCAATACAGTAAACTATCAGCAGAGCTAATTATGACCATAATGAATTTGTGTGTGACCATAGTAAATTCTATATATAGAAAATTGTCAACATTGTGAATTGTTACAACATTTAATAATTATCTTATCACAATGGTTTTGTGTACACTGTATTAGTGTTTTCACATTAAATTACAAGTTCTCAGAAAATTGGAAATATAAAATTCATTAATTTTATAATAAAAATTGATATAAATATTTGACCAATTTATAATTTCATATAAAAATTATTACTTAACAACATATTATTAAAATTTATTGAAATACAAAACATATAAATTTTTTTTAAAATTCTATCATCGTTTTTATAATATCAACAAAATAAAATTTTACTGCAACATTTTCATTGACTTTATATGCACATTTTTATTATTTTTACTCATATATGCAACAAAAAATCTATTAAAAATTCATAATGCAATTTGAAAATCGCAAACAAGACATTGGCATCTTAACAAAGAATTTCAATACCGACATTTTTTTACAACATTTTTCTTATATGAATTATAATTTGAAAATAATTTAACAAAATGTTCAGGTTAAAATGTGAATAAATGGTTAACTTTTTGAGTGGTGCCAAAAAAAATTTTTATTACATAAAAAAATGTCCTTATTATTATATTAGGCAAAATCCTTATAACAAAATAATTCCAAAGTAAATATTTATTTTCTTAAGTATATTTTATAGAAAATTTGATACTATGACATTTTTTCTTAAATTGTGGCATAGAGCTCCAATCTGAAAACATGGATAATGCTACTTACTTCTATAAAATAAAAAATTTAAATAATATTAAAATTCATTTTAACTATTAAAAGAAAATTTTGATGTTACATAAAATAAAAATTTTCATAATTTTTATAACACAATTTCATTTTACAGTATAAAATTTGGAAAAAAATTATTTTATTGTCATTGTAACATAAAAAAAATTTCCATCTCAATGTTTACACTCACTTCAAAGAATGTTAAATATTTGCAAGAACTTATTCAAAATTCAAGCCCAATTGGTGAAATATGGAAAAATAATTTTTATTATATTAAATATTATATCAAAGTTGTAAAAAATTATCAAAGAATTTTTGGTAAATTAATATAAATAAAAAAAATGAAGGCTTAATAATGAAACTGGCAATATTCCAATATAATAAATTTTAATATGTTATTAATATTAAAGAAAATATTAAATTTTTAAGAACTCTACTTTTGAATTTCTCAAAATGAAATTGTTTGTATTTCCAATTGAAATTATTTTTTATATTATAATATATTTTAAAAAGACATAATAACATATCTTAAAAGTCTATTTTGTAAACTTCATAAATATTATAATATATCTCAAGTATCATCCACTAAATTTGACTTTACTGCATACTTTTAGGTACTATTACAATTTATTGAAAAGAATTTTATGTAGAAAAAAAAATTCAATGCAAACAGGGTACAAAACATTACTACTCTAAAAAAATTATATGGAGAATATCCAACAAGTTGTTAATAAGATCTTTTCAAGTTTTTATTAAATTATTCATAATTAACATTTTTTTTACTATATATTTATCATTAAAGTAATTTTTAAGAATTAATTTAATTATAAATTTTGAATGGATTAATGGATATGTGAAATCATGAAGAATTTAGCATTCAGATCAGAATTAGGACAATTAAACTATGAAAAATACTTTAATATAATACAGATTGACAGAGCAATCTGATACTTATCAAACCATGAACTCTTTTGTTAAATAGAGGAAACAAAACTTCGATGATACAGAAAAATGAAGCAGAGTCATTGTCACAAAATTGACATTCATTTTCTAATTCGTTCAAATTCATTTTCTAAGTCTTTCAATATTGACATTCATTTTCAACTTCTAATTCGTTCAAAATAAATGATAGTTTTATTATACTTGGGTTTTTTATGAACGTATACTTAAGAAATTTGATGAAGAAAGCATTCATTTGGAAGAAAGCATTAAAATCTTGTTTAAATCAAACCATATAACAATGAAATTGATATCAATGTGATGACAGTCTCGATTTAATTTTGATAAAAAAAATCTAATAATTCCGGTAAACATATTTCATAAATTAGATATAATATTTTGACTATACCGTACTGCAAATATCTATTTAAAAAAACAAATTCACCTGAAAAATATACATCATTTTATCTTAGTAATTCGGAGGTCTTATTTTTTTATCTTATATAATCTTTCACCATAGAAATGTGAAAAATATTTTCCTTTTACATATGGTGGTAAAACCCAAAATAAAAAACAAAATTATTATATCCTAAAAGCCTAATTATCTTTCAAACTAATTCACACAAGACGAAAAACCTCACAATTTTGGGTAAATTTTTATTTTATCTTCGCTTTAACAGAGATACATCCCTTTAAACATAATATATTGTTATATATATCCTTTTTATAGAAAAAAAAATCTATCTGGAAAACTTCTAATTTATTTTTAAATATTACAGAGATTTCGAAGCATAGTGTATCTGACTTGTTATTTCTACGGTATAGAAACGAAACATATATTAAATTATATAAAAGTATTTGGTAATTTTTCCATTAATTGTAAAAAAAATATACAGGATCCTTATATAATATTCGTTAGTAATGTGAATATTACACCTTTTTATTAGTGTATATAGGAACTTTTATCTTTGCACAAAAATTATATGCGTAATGTATATTCTTATATAGTGTCAAAGGATGTTTATATATATAAATGTTTCCCTTCTGTTTTGAAATTTTTGTTTTTTGTTGTATACAATTTTATAAATTTTCATACTTTATTTTTTTTTTTTTTTTTACATTTGCTTGACTGCTTTTTACCCTCATTAAGCTTTCTATATCTATAGATATATTTTTTTTTGTGTGAAACCAGACAGGAAAATTAATAATATCTTTATTTTTCTTCTTCGTATTTGAACCAACAACAAAAATTATGGTGTCCTGGGAATAGTTTCAAATTTAAGATAAATATTGTTAAGTTATTTGGAAATTTCCTCAAAAAAAAAAACTTTGAAGTTTTATTTAAACTTTATCGGATATTAAACTAGGAATGATTATAAGTTAAAAAAAAACTATTCAACTATGACTTTTAATATGGTTCTATTAAATTTTACATAACAAAAAAAATATCCTTTAAATAATGTAACAAATAATAATAATAATGTCCCTAATTAAATAAACATTTCTGTTAAGTCTAAAAGGAGATTTGCATATAAATTTAAAAATATCAGAATATTTGTTATATTTATGTCATGATTTATTAAAATTTATATCATGAGTAAATTAATGATTTTTTTATTTAAAAAGGTATTTTTAGTAGAACTATTTTTTTAACTATGTTATTTATGTATAAATATAATTATATCACCGGAAATTTAATAAAAAAAATTTTAGTTTTATGATAATATTTTAAAAATTATTTATTTAAAATTGAAATTATATTTTCTCATAATTATATTGTCTTACAAGTTTTTCCGATGAATATTTTCATTAAATTTATAGCAATTAGAAAATGAATAGAAGTAATATGCATAAAATTCTTCAAATCTATATTACAAGATTTTTTCATTTACAATTTATATAACAATTTTTATAAATTATTAATAAATGAGCATCATTATTTTATGTTTGATATAAAATTCAGAAACTTTTATAGCAATTAAAATGAAATATCTCTGATGATAATCCGTCAATTATATGTGAAAACAGATCATAGAGCAATCATTTTCAGGTGAAAGAGAATAATTCAAAAGATTTTTATGTGTGTACTTTTATACCATTAGTAAAGAAATGAATTCCTTTTGTATGTTTGTTTGGTACTCTTCCTTTATTTTCATAGAAACTTTAAACCCAACTTTATTTAACAAACTAAGAATTCTAGTTTTGACTTTTCCCATTGCCAGATTATATTCGAATCTATTTAAAATCATCTCATGCTTGCATATTTAACCGTGCCTTGAACCGTCAATATAATCTCCCAGTTTATATATATGTGTACGTCAATCAATGCGTGAATTTAATCTTACATTTTAAATATGTGTATCGGCTTTACAAAATGAAATATTTACAAAATAAAAAAAAAAATCACTTATTAACATAACATCTAAACATACAAAAACATAATATAATCATAATTTTTGTTTAATAATTGCATTGATGTTAATATATTTCTATATATATACATATGAATATAACATAACCAATCAGGAAATTAAAACACAGTTCATCGGATCGTACTTAATCGTACTGGTACCCTTGTGGCATTTCATAAAATAATAATAATAAAATATATTTTGTAAAGTTATTTGAAAATTGTCATAATTTCCTAACGACAAACCAAACATATAAATACCGTTAATATATATATAGTAGTATCCTTTTATCCTAACTATGCTAATTATCTTCCATATAATAATATTTTTGTACATATATAGTAGACCATAGTGATAGTACTAAGCTCGACGGTATTTTAATATAATTTCATAATTGCATTGGGTCAAAACCAAATATAAAATCATTTCAACAAATTTATTATCTTATCGTTCAACTGAGCAAATATTAATATTCCATATAAAAAAAAATTATATTTTTGGTTTGTTTATGTTTCATTTTTTATGCACCCTAAACTAGTGAATTTTAGCTAGCTATAGCTAGAAAAAAAGGGTTGATTATAAATGAAATAAAATCTCACGCAGAATAATATAAATTGTTTCCCTTTATGGAATAACACCCAACAATAACAAGGATGACAATTAACTTTAAACATTTTTGTTAGTACCAATATTTATACAAATAGGAAAATTATGTGCTTAGCTATGTGTGAAGTTCTTTGAAGTCAAAGTGAAAATTTTGTTATGTTTGGTGTTATTAATGAAAATTCGATTATTAAGTCTCTTGTTTAAAATTATTGAGGGTGGAAAATATAGCAAATATTTGTGGTTAAAAGGGATTTGATTTAAAAAAAAAATTATTTTTCAATTTATGTATTAATTACATCAATATGTGCATAAATTTTAATTGGACAATGTGTTAATTTCAAAAGAAAAACATCGTCAATTGATATGTACATTAAGAAGGTTTCTATGATTATTTCTAATTTAGAATTTTGGTTTTTAATTAAAACTAACAATTCTAAAGATCTGTGCATAATTATATAATTTTCCCAAAATTTACAAATAAATTTTGAAACATATTATTTTTTAATTAACAACTGGAAACTGAAATTATTAATTTTTATAAATAAACTCACAATAAATAATAATTTTATTTTAAATTTTTTCGTTATTTTGGCATAATAGTCAGTCGCACTAATCATAATTGTTCTAATTAACAAGAATTATGTTTATTTTAAATGAAATATGTTCATTTCAGTTGCCAAATTTTAAAAGAATCTTTTAAGTTGTTTTGTATATTTTATGTACATACTTAATTAGTTTTATTATTTTGTCGGCAGTTTATTAAAAGAACTTCTGCTTTAAAATTTCACATTATTCAAGAAATTATAATGAAAATTTTATTTCCTAATAATTAATTTTGTAATTAATATAATAATAAAAGTATAATAATATCAAAACTAAATTGGTCACATTAATCCAAATACAAATTTTAGTTTGTAAATTTAATAATTAAAAATTATTAATAATTTAATTGTACTATATTTAATTTTATTTACAAAGATAAAACCTATTAAAATAAATATTTCTTTAATATATTTATTAATTTTTATATATAAATTATATTTTATTTAAATGAAATTATGTAATTATCCTAAACCATCAAATTCGAAAATTTTAAAAAAGAAACGTCTAGTCCAATCCATAAAAGAAACCAAACTAAATTATTATATCATATATAATTATTATATTTTGTAAATTTGTATTACAAGAAGAAACTGTTATACAATTTACACCTTATTTAGAAAATCCCTTAAATAAGGGGAAATTTATGTAATCAAATTCAGCAGAAAATAATCAGTTTAGGTGTGTAAATAAAAATTAAAATTCGTTATTCATTCATCAATTATTTTGTTTACAGAATTATTAGTTTTTTTTTTTAAGCAGAAACTCTATGAAAATATTATGTAAAGTTCGTATTATTACCTGTAGCATAATACATTAGCTATTACAGAATTTAAGTTTATATTTAAGAAAAGTATAATTAATTAACTCAAAGTTGTAAAATAAATTGTTTTTATAGGATGAATATTTAGTTTTACAAAACCACAAACAAAAATTAGCATTACTTAGATAAAAAATAAACAAAAATTTTATGTTATAATATATTCAAAATTATATTTTTCTATGTAAAATCATCACCGATGGGGTAACCATGAAAACAAATAAGTTGCCATGTGAATATTACAAATAGAATTTTTAATTAAAATTAATGGTAATAATATTTTAAATATGAAACATGTAAAATTCTTTTATATTAATTAATGAATAAATTTTAGAGGGAAGTATGAGCCCTCAATTTTTTTTATAGGTGTATAGAAATAACAAAAAAAGTTAACGAAATTCATCAAATTATAAGATGTCAATATAAAGCATTTTAGGATGAATGAACGGAGTTTGTGGATATAAATATATTGATATTTCAAATATTTGAACAACGATCGTAGCCAGAATAGTATAACAAAATAAAATTAGCGATTTAAAAGTTATAGTTCGAAACAGCTATAAATTACAAGATTTGAAATGTCTTAAATAAATCAACTTTCTATTACATTATAATAAATAAATAATAAAGCCAAACATTTCAAAAATCTCATATTTTTCTTCCTTTACACAGCACTGTCAAGTGCAACACAATCCACTGCTATAAAAATTAAAATTGTTGAAGTACTAGGACAGGGAAAAGCTACTGACAGGGATGCGCTAACCGAAAATGTTGTATATCGGGAGGATTTTTCTTAATTATACAAATATATTCTATGTTTTAAATCCAAATTTTGTTCCTAAAAATTTACTATGACAATACAATGAATGCTCTCGGTAATTTGTACGTAGATTGAAAATAAAAAAAGTGTAATAAAAATTAATTTTAATTATTTATCAAACCGCAAATTAGTGCTATCCGCAATAAGGGTTCTAGTTTATGTTTTACAACAATAATAGAACAAAATAATCTTAACACCGCAGAATACTTTCAGATGAACATATAAAAATGTGTCTACACTCTACACTTAGCAGTTCCTAGTTACGTGCATTCGTTTGATAATTTTGCTGACAACATACAATGCCAAACAATTTAATTTAAATTTTTGTCAATCTTGCATAATATTTTTCAGGCTCCGTCGATCTTCATCAAGAATTGTTATTAAAGCTGATTTTTAAATAAAATATAGCAATTATTGATAAATGTCATTTCGTTACGAATAGTTTTACATAATAAACTTACATATATAAATGTATAAAATAGTATCATATAAATAAAATTTTTAAAAATTCGTAGTTGGCGAAAATGATCAAGTCCATATCCTAATCGTTTCACCTAATAAGGTGTTTTTTATATATTTCTAGTTGTATTATAAATAACGAACGTTTCAACAAATAATTTTCAAGCAATTTTCAACAGCATCATTAAAATATATTATAATCATCAATATCAATATTGCATGATATATTATCAGTTATCCAAATAAAATTCTATAATATTATATATTATATTACAGAATTATATCACATCATATTTGAAGGTTTTATTTTTAACAAGAATGTAATAAATATTTTTAAATATTATATTGAAGTATATACTCTTCAACAATCTTATAAATGTCAGGTGAATGAGATATAGAATAATGGTAAAAAAATTATATTTTCCTAGTATATATTAAGAATTAAATTCATTGGAAAATTTTCTGAATAATTCTTACACGTTTCATTTACATCAATTAATTTACATATTTTTAAACTTAATATATATTTTTTATAATATCAAATGTTCTTAAAAATTGTTATTAATATAATATAGAAATTCGTTTATTTAGAAATTAAATTATTAAAAACAATTGTTAACTTATTAAATATACGAGGTGCAATAATATTATATAACTGATCAAAATTGCATTTTCCGAAATTTGATGACTATCACAAGATTTCTGTTATTTACTTTTAGGTAATGTGTTACCAATTCTAGGATAATCATAACCGGAACGTACATAATGTAAATTTCAAACTCTTAGAATAGAAGAATGTCCAGCATTTATGTTAAAACTATGTGATACTTTAGAAATCCATTAATATCCATTTATACAAAATTATTTAACAAATTCAGGTTTCTTTCTATATACTTTTTGAAAACTTAATAAACCTTATATAACTATCGTTAAAATATTCAATTGTAGTAATAATTTCTAAATTATTGAGACTAATTAATGATAAATTCAAAATATTTAAATATATATATTTCGTAATTAGGAATGATTTTCATTCTGCACAATTAACTTTAGGAATCCATTAATCCTTATTAATCACCAATAATTAATAATGTTTCTATTTTTCTAATTAGAGCACTTAAAGGGTTAATACTTTAAATTTGATATGTTATGTATATGATACAAATATTAAATAGTCTCAATTTTTTACACATTATTTTTTCAATTAAATATTGTAACGATAATTAAAAAGGTTTATTAAGTCCTTCTTTTAAAAAAAGTTATGTTAACCTTGATTTGTGTCTTAATTTGAATTATTGAAAATTAAAATTATATAAAATTTATTTTTACTTTCCGAATTCCAATGAAAGCAAAATTATAGTTTTAAGAAAAAAAATTACCAACAATTTTTTGACAGTTTTTCACATTTCAAACTTTAAATTGGAAATTCAATTTGGTCTCGCTGGACACAATTATGAATTGATAATAGTTCAATTGGAAATAAGATGAAAATATGTAAAATTTTCAATAACCAACAATTATTAATATATAATATTCATCATATTTTATTCAGTGAATATTTCATTTAAACTTAACTTCATGAAAATAACTTTAAAGAAACTTATATAAAACTAGCTAAACTTTAAAAGAAAATATTATCTATAATAACCGATAACACGAAATTTTTCAAAAATTTAATTAAATTAAATTAAAATTGTCATTTCAATCTATTTCAACATTTTTTTTATTCCGAGGATCTTATAATTTATTGGGTTTATATATGGTAAATTTTGTAGGGTTGAGAGCCCACAAAGAGATCCTAATTATTGATAGATCTATTAAAGTTAAATTAATTTATATCAATTACATTTGATAAAGGCAAAGGTTAAATAAAAACTACTTAAATTTTACTATGGCCTCAGAATATTTTATTATCAACATAATTTTGATACCTAATATAAACAAAGCCATTTTGTTCTAGATCTTCCATCATTATTTATATATCTTCTATGTACAGATTACTAATTTTATTTTAAAGTTTTGTATCCATAGAAAAATTTCAGTAAATTTATATTTTCATCATAAATTTCATTTTCGTTATAGCATTGTGAAAAATGAATCAATATAAATTTATATTACGAAATCATTTTATTCGACTCTTTAATCAATAAAATCATTTCAATTGAATAATTTATCTTTATTATTCATCATTTCATGAGAAAATTTAACTTTAAAAAGCCAAAAAATATAACCAAAAGTTAAACTATTGGGAAAATATCTATTTATCTATTATATTTTTTTGTTTTTCATTTCCTTTTAATTGTGTAATACGATTTTGGTGGTAGTAAATTATTTTCTCTATATTTTTTTTTCTTTTTTTTTTATTTACATCCTTAATAATAACGCCAAAACCATAAACCCAAATTCTGTAACTAAACAATAAATGAACAATCAAAATACTATTTCATAGAGCTCATTATTTTCATACCATATCCTTAATATCTTTTTAGTTAGTTTTAGTTTTATTAGCTTTGCTTTAACTTAATCCAAACAATTGAATTGAATCTAATGTGCGGAAAGATGATGATTTTTTTTATTATGTTTACATATACATATATATATATATGTATGTATATATTTCACAGAAAATAAAATTGGTCATATTAGACAGATTAAATTATGCCAAGGACAAAAATATATCTTGTCTTGAAATATTACATAAATGGATTTAATATAATAAACAAAAATCTTTAGTAGATTTATATCTTTTTTATGCTAAAATAAAAATGTATTACATACATATAATTAAAAGGAGTTGGAAAGGTACTACTTCCACATTGCATCGTGACCTCTACTTAAATGCATACATAGTTAATAGGTTATTCGGAGCTCTAAGGTATTTTAAACTTTTCCTGATAATAGTTTAACATTGTCGAAGAATATTCTCTGTAGTTTCGATAGTCAGAGTTGTCTTACTTTCCAATTTATTCAGATAGCATATCCCAACAAGCACTAACCTATGAAAAGTCAAATTTATTACACTATCTATTCGCTTCTCTTTTTAGAGAAATCTGTAAACCGATTCCCCAGATGTATTTTTGGCGAATCAATCTTGATATAAAGTTGTTTTCTCATTTCTTGATCTTCATTAAATGATAATGACTCATCAGAAAGGTTCAGTTCAGGGAAAATTAATAACCGAATTGCAACATATTTTCGTTGATTTTTAGGGAATAGGAGCAGTAAGCTCAATGTTTAATAATGTAAATCCGAATAATCATAGATTCATAAATTCGAATAATCCAATTTATTTAAATGTTAAATGAATAATAAATTATCAAAAGTTAAATATTGTTCAAATTGTGGAATATTTGAATAGTTATATTCAAAATTTTTAAATACATTTTAAATAGTAAAACTATTTTATATATAAATAGAAAATACATTAAAATTAATTATGTACTCTACAGAAAATAAGATACAAATAATTATTGCGTATTGATTTTATAATCTTTAGATTGCTTGCCTAAAGTAGGAGTCAAATTGTTTTCGAATCCGCTTCGATACTTCGATTCGTTCTGTTCATTTCGAAAATATATGCTAGTCACAATGGCTTTTGTTTCGAAACATCATTTGGCAGGTTATTTGACATTTTGACATATTTTTCACCATGAATTTTAAATTTAGTAACTAAATCTGCCCATATTTTATCTTTTTTTTTTTGTATCCATATAACCTCTTATATATTTCGGGAATTTCTATAATTTCTTGGATAAATTCTTCCAAAAATTCTTCCATATTAATCAATATTAATTTAATTTTAAAATGTCATTCAATTTTTTTAGGTTATGACATTCGACCGATTCGGAAAATATAAAATAATTTCAACATTTGAATTCGTTTCGATTGACATTCGTTTCGACTACGTTCATTGTGACTTTCAATCCGACATGCCATATAAAATTGTATAGGGCTGTCAGAATTTGAAATTTCGAATCGAACGTGTCAAAACGGATTCGAAGCCATTGTGACTCCAACTTTAGATTTACTGTCATAATTTATAAGAATTTTTATTTATACATATTTTAATTATACCTTAAATTATATATAAATATTCAATAATTTATAAAATAATCAATATTATAATAATGTCCTTTTTAAATTCCTACAATTAACAATTATCTTCGATTATACAAATATACTAAATTTATAATTCAAATATGTTTATACGATAAATATTATCATAAAAAAGGGTATCACACAATTAAATTAATTTACTAAATACTAATAGAATGTACACAATTATATAGTAATAAAAAAAATCCTTTGGCTATATCCTTTTAATATTAATAAATCTACAAGTAAAATAGGGGATTTCATTAAAGTGGACATAAAAATTGATCTAAATAAATAATAATAAATAAATAAGGATTTGTATTTTATTCTGTAGATTCAATTTTATTGATATCCTTATTTAAAGATAGTAACATTAAATGCTAAATGTTATAATATATTAATTGTTTGTATACTATTTAAGTTTGTATATTTATAATAGGACATGTGGCAACATTGTATAATTTAAATAATTTAAGAATAAAATTGTGTACTTTTGGTTTTTCAATTTAAAGAAAATTAGATCACAATTTAAAATAAATATTAATTCTTCTGATTTAAAAATTTAGTAACTTACAGTTACTGGTCTGTACACAAACCTTTGATAGACCTTAATCATTTAAATAAAATTGGATAGTGCTGACTAAGTTAATACTGACAGTCGATTTTCCTCAGATGATGAAGAAACTGAGAGGCTTATTTTTCATGTATAGGTAGGAATTGCCCGGATAAAGACTAGATAAGGAAAAGATTGATGCTAAACAATTAAATTGTTTAAAGATGTCAGAAGATTCTAGGATTCCATAGAATCCTGAGTATCAAACGAGTAGAGAGAATTTACCGGGATAAAACCTTAAAACCTTGAAGAGGTCGAGAAGAAACATAACTTTCGATAGAAACCTGGATATCACCCGACTATAAATTAGTTAAAGTATGTACAATTGATTTCAAAGGTTGCAGGTCGTAACAAACCCGTTTTATAATCTAATCTATTTCTTTTAAGTTATTATGAAGCTTATGAAATTAATTTCAATCTATTATTATTTATTGTTAAATTTTATATAACATTAGTACATTTTAAAACACTTTGACTGCCATGTAATACAATCATAATTGTCACTTTTAGTTAACTATGCAAAACATGGAATAACACTTGAAACCTATGGATTTGGCTAAAAAAAAATCGAGTCGGAGAGTCTACCGTTCAGATTTGATTGAAATTAGGCATACAGATTTATCCATTTTAATCCAAATGCCCGTAAAACATGGAATCGGCACTTTTAGTGGGCCATGCTAGAATTTCCAATTTATATGGAATTCCCATTGGTTGGTTGCTATGATATCTATTCAGGTAGCTACATGAAGTTCATTCTAAAATTTCTGATTAATATTTTATATGCTTTAGACGTAGGTCGTATAGTAATTATTATCCAATTTCAATTAAATTTGGTTATTTTTGTAATCTAGTTTTCGCCGTAAGTTTTAATTGTGGTGTAAGTTTGAATTTAGTATTAAATAAAATACATTATTTGTGTCTTAACTTCTTTTGTATGGCCAGGTTCTGTTTCTTTTGTAACCAGTTCTTCAACTATTTCGAGATAGGCCGCTAATTGCCCAAGGAAACCGCCCGTCAAGATTCTGAATACCTCTAGATGGATCTAAAACTACCCCATCTCTACTTAATAACAATACATGTGGTCACGGGAGTGAATGGTTTCAAAACGGCACAAACGCGTTAATAAGGACTCCATGTCACCTAATGTGCAGTTCGCCACTTAATAACAAAATACTGTTGAACATAAATCAACATTGAAACTAACTACAAGTTATCTACTCCACATTGTAAGCAGGTTTTTTTATAAAATGGACATTCAATGATAAGAATATATAATTTACTTTCTATGACAAATTAATTTCCATAGAATACTGATGAAGTTTCTGCCACAAAAAAAAAAAAATCATATATGAAACTCGCAGTGTTAAAATATATATTAACTAAATGGTCAATAATTAATCCAATAGTGATAAAAAAATATTAAAATTAATTCAATTGAAAACTAATTTAATCCAAAATTAATTTAATTTTTATTTTCTAAAGTATAATTATTTTCTTATATTATACTTTGTAAATAAAAATATAAAAACTTTTCCACGATACGGGAAAACTAAAATAAAAATCATATACCTAAGGTTTTTTTTTTTTTGTTGAATTTGAAAATCGATTTTGACACAAATATTAAAAAAAAAAAAAATTTAGTATTTTAGTTTTGATCTTCATATAAAACTTTAAAGAAGTTCTCTTATTTAATAGCAGAAAGATGGTAAAATTTCTTATGCACAAATATCGTTGTTAAAAGTGTTGAAAAAGTAAACTTTATCTTTTTATTTATAGACAAAAATCTTATAATATTATGTTAAATCGTGTTATATGTAAATCGAAATGAAAATCATAAAAATAGAAAATGGTATAAACTTTTTAAATAAACTTTATGTTGGCGTATATATTTAACAAAAAAAAAAAACTTTTAAAGTATATTTTGTATTAAAACTTTTTAAAGATACTTATATGTATATGTAGGTAAATAAAATTATCTTCTGATATTTGAATAAAATTTAATAAAACTTTTCTAAATTTTCTATCATATATGAATTCAAAAAAAAAAAAAAAAACCATCAAGTGTTTTGAAAATTTCTATCTAATTAATTTCCAGTAAATTACTACAAATTGAATTTTCTTTTTTTTTTGCTTTGGTGTGAATTAAAATCTCTATGGATTAATATTATAAATTTTTCTTCTTTTTCTTTTTTTAGGTTATTACATTTTAAAGAAAATTGCTAAACAAATCCAATTAAAACCAAAATATAATCAAATATTGCGTTGATAACAGAACCATTCAGTATTTTGTTAAGTAATCATTTCTATTTTAGCACCTCTATAACAAATTACACACAGTATTTTTATTCTATTCAAAGCATTTTTAATTATATATTTTTATTTTTTTATATAACATTAATTAGCAAATTTGTTTTCTAATTTAAATTTAATTTACAGAAAATTCTCTGATGTCTTAACATAATCTGATATTAAGAAGCTAAAAAGAATCCTTTTTTTTTTTTTGTTTTTTTAAATTTTAATCAAGAAAATGAATTTAGCTTAAAATATTTAAAAGGATGTTATAATGTTGGAGATACGAGATATGTATAAAAAAAATAAAATAATTTTAATTCACAAAAGAAAAACTGAAATGAGATTAAATGAAAATTAGAATTGTATTATTTCGGAGGAAATTTTATAAAATAAAAATTTTTCTGCTGACTAAATTGAAAATTATTGTTAATTTGTTATGTCTAGAGAAAAAAAAAATTACAAATTCCAAGGAAGATTTCAGTTTTACCTTATCATCGATTTATGAAATATATTTTTAGGTTTATTTAAGTATTCTGAGAAATATTTATATTTTAATTCCAATAGATAGAAAGATTATTCAATTCTATTAATGAAATACACGCTAATGTTTCTGATAACTCCAAATCTTTACAGGTTTTTTGAAATTATTGTTAAATTCATTATAAACTAAGATTTTTTATTCATTCCAAATTAATGAACATGTTAGAGTTATTCTAGATCCACAACTTAGTGACATTTCATAACCTGAACATGTATGCAAAAAAAGTTGCTAATAAAAATAACATCAAGTAAACAAGAAGCGTGTAGATAAACAACCGATCAACGGCAGCCCTACCATTCAAAATGTGCAATTGAGGACATTAAAAGCATATACCAGAAATAGATAAGAAAAATATGGTAAAATATACAACAAAATGGTGGTATTCGTCCTCTTTAGTCTAAGTATTAGTTTAAGTCTAGCTTTAAATATTTAAATAAAATTGTTTTTAGCGTTTTTCTTCAAAAATAAAAAATTTATAGAATTTAAAAATATGTATAAAAAAGGAAGTAAAATATACCAAAAAATGATAAACGTTAATTTTTTTTTCATCATATGTAAATGTCATAAAAAAGTGATTAGATAATTAAAAAATTGCTAGCTCTTTTCTTACCTATAGTTACAATAAATATATTCAATTTATATGTTAAAATCTTACTATTGAACGGAAGTGAAACATGAATGTAAAGCAAAAACGATATCGAAATAACAAATATATTGCTAAACAAAATGTATTCGTATCATATTCGATCATATTACAAACTCAAACACATAGATGTGTCAAATACTAAGAAGGCTAGAAAGTAGTTTAAAAGCATAACAAGCAATAGAATTCAACCGGTGGCGTGCTATACGACCATATGTGATAACGCCATAATGGCTTGATCACACATTTCAAAGTGCGATTAAGCCATATACGCGAATTTTCTTCATATGGCTTTATGTCACATTCAATTGTGTGAAGAAATAAGTCCATTCAAATGGGAAATAAAACCTATAGAATTTATTACCAAATCCAAAAACAATAATTCTAGAAAATAAAATTAATATAGTGTTAATAACAAAAACATTAAAAATAAGAAAAATGATTTGCCTTTTTCCAAAATTCTGTAAAATAAATTATATTATATGTACCTAAGCTTGCTTACGGAAGTATTCGGAAAAGGGCGGCACCATATTGTTATTCATTTTGTTATTATTGAGTAGGGCTTCCGCGGAAATTTTGAATATATGGCTTTATATCTCATTTAATTTTGTGATAATTAAATTATGGTCTTACAGAAAGTAACCAATTGAACCGTCAATCAAATAAAAGTGTTGAAAAAGGACAATTTTCATCTTATTTTATACAAAATCGAGTCAGATGGAATTTCTGTACAGATGAAGCATTTGTTATGCATCTAAGTGGATTAAACATGATGAGAAAAAGTTCTATTAACAGTAAATACTTAAAAGTTGTATATAAGTAAAAAAAAAAATCCTGCTAAATTGTAATTATAAGTAAAAATATTTTATTTTTATTAAATCAATTCAACAATTAATTATGTATACCGGTATTTAAAAAAAATATTTACTTATTTAAATTACTACCTTCTCCACTTACCAATCTATAAAAAATATTTATCTCAATTTTTAAATCTTAAACCATCTACATAATTTAAAGGATTTTAATTGGCAATGTGTATACACATTTTGTTTATAATTCGAATTAAAAGCAAAGTGAAAACACACTTTCCCTTATCATCAAAAAATGTTCTTTCTATTTTCCTTTAATATAAAATCATATTTAAAATAATTTTTACACGTATACGCAATAAAAAGAAAGTAAAGTAAAAAAAAAAAAAATATATAAAAAATTTTGTAATTTAAAATTCATTAAAACTAATCTCATTATGTCATCATAAAAATCCTTAGCAACTTATACTATTGTATGAAGTGCTTATTATTTTAATCAATCTGCCTCGGCTTGGTGTTTTTTTTTATGTTGTATCTACATACATTAAAGTATATATTTAAATGAACTTTTCAGGCGCCTCCAATGAGGATTTTAATTTCCTTATTATTTTATATACATATATATATGGGTATAGGTAATACGTAGTTGTACACCCATTTATACTTACTAACACTTTATGAAATTAACATTTTTGTACATTTTAACAAGTAATCAACCATTACGGAAACGGGATATGACGAAGTGTTTTTTATGGTTACGCGGTATATAATATACGACAAAATATCAAAAGAAAATATTTTAAAGTACGTGAAAAATTTTTAATGAAAATATTATTAATGTTAAAGGTTTTGTGGTTATTTTTAAAATTCTATAGGTAAAATGATATTAAAATTTGAATATCTTTTTTTTAAGGATTAAGTAAAATAAAAAAATACTTTCTGATTATATAAAATTTTTTAATATTATGTGGAAATTTTGAATATAATTTAATTACAACTAATACAAGTCTTAAAGAATTAACACGGTTAGAAAATGTAATTGATTTGAAATTATTTAAATTGAAAATTTCAAGTTTTTCAAAAATAAAATAAAAAGGATTATAAATAATTTACAAATTATCAAATTATG
Organism: Rhamphomyia laevipes; assembly: GCA_963920725.1. NCBI lineage: Eukaryota > Metazoa > Arthropoda > Insecta > Diptera > Empididae > Rhamphomyia > Rhamphomyia laevipes. The sequence goes on along the minus strand of OY987257.1, from coordinate 41,446,462 downwards.
TTATGTTCTTACTTTACCCATATACTTTTAAAATTAAAATTAATGACGAATAATACTATTCAAATTTAAGAAATTATTGATTTTAATTAAACAAAATTAACACTTCAATACAAGAGATCTTTTTCCCGTCAGGTTTAATCTACTTGGATGCATAGATAATGCTTCATCTGTACAGAGATTGCATCTGACTCGATGTTGAATCAAATTATATGAAAATTGTCCTTTTCCATATAAAAACTATATTTGCTTGTCGGTTCAATGCATTTTAATCTTAATTTTGGTTCATTTAGATATTACTGCAAGTATTTTTTATAAAAATAAATCAAAAAAAAACTCGAAAGGTGAAATGCAAATTAAAATTGTATTTTTTGAGGCACAGTCTAAAGAAGGGTTTATAATTAATTTGAAATTATTAGGTAAAAATAAGTAGGATAATAAAATACTAATTGGTAAAAGTCCTCCTCGTCATAGTAAATTTTTTAATATTCCGGTTCCCAAAAGAATTATTTTTAAATGTTAGCAAAGAAGTCTGCGTTGTATTTGTTTTACTGTTCAATTTTTATATGTTTTTTTTTCAAATAATGTTGATTTCACTCACACGATAGGAAACGGAGGGTTAAAATTATTGTTATACTAAAAGCTATCATTTATTTTAGTTACAACATTTACTAAACATGCAACTAGTTTAAAACAAATATATTTTATTATTAACTAATTTTCACTATAATTTATTACATAATATTTTATAACATTAAACATTGTATTTGAAATTATGTACATAAACTTTTTTATTTCAATAATATTTTAAAAGCAAGCGTTGTATAAATATTTTCAAAACTGGAAATGAAAAATTATTCTCAGCTATATATTAGAAAAATTACATTTGAACACGCAAATTACACTTTATAACTGATTTGTACAGGAAACAGAATTTTCCATTTTAAAATTGTATTGAATTATGACAAACTGCATAATAAAAACTATACTTAAACAAAAAAAAAATCTTAATTTTAGATAGAATGAATATGATTAAAGCTATTACGAATACTAGCAATTTTTTTATGATTTATACATTCAATCTATATCCAATTGTTGTGTAAAATTCTAATCGGGCTGTAGTTCAATTACCTGTTTAATACACTCGTAGCCATTATAATACACTAATTAATAAGTTTAATATTTGAACAGAAATCAATATGATAAATTAACATTTTTGATAATTGAGCAAAGTTAAATATAAATTAGCAACAGGTAAAATTGAAAAAGTTAAATAAGACCATAATTTTAGATACTATCGAAAATCAAGATGAAATAAATGAGCGACTTCAATTTTACAATTTGAATAAAATAATAATTAATATCAGGGAATTGAATCGCGACGTTGTTAGAAGAATGACGTATTTTAATTAAGCTAATACTAAGTTAGTAAATTATGTTTAATAAAGTTTAATAAGATTAATTTAATAAGATTAAAATAAGTTACTTAAATCATATCGAAAGTAAGCAGTTTTATTATATTGCTTATTAATAGCATAACATATTCAATTGTCTATTTTGGGGTTAAATGTTTACGATGAAATGTGCATATTAATATAATAGCCTGGAATTTAAAAGAAAATTATAATACAAAATTATAAGAGATAGACGGTAAGAACAGGATCAGCAAGGCGAGGGCAGCATTCGAGCGATATGGGGAAGTTCAATAATTTCGAGACGGACGAAACTCAGAATATTCAACGCATGTGTACAGCCAACTCTTATTATATGGAAGAGAAACCTGGTTAATATTGAACATCATCACACATAAGTTACAGGTTTTCATCAACAAAATGCCTGAGAATTATATGTAGAATATTCTGGCAGCAACACAGACCTCTGGATACTAACAGCCCAAGAACCCATACTGATGTAAATAACAAGGAAAAGGTGGAAGTGGATCGCACATACCATCAGAAAGAAGTCTGATACCATTACTAGAATGTCATTAGAGTGGAATCCTAAAGGATCAAGAAGTCGCGGTTGACCAAAAACAATACTCCTAGAACTAGGAAAATGTAATCTTACGTGGGAAGGCGCAAAACCAGCAGCGACAAACAGAGTAAGATGGAAATGCCAATTTGAAGCACTATGCCTCAATAGGGGTAATGAATAAAAAAAAGTTTTCCGCAATTTTGAAATTACGAATATGATTTTATAAGAAATTTCAGATTACATTTATACTACTCCCAATAAAAACTGAATATTATTGAATAATCAAAGTACAAGTCAACCTAAAAATTTTTGGATTCGTGGTCATTTCTGCAAATTTTAAACTATAAATAAATGATTAGCCATATTTGAATTATTTTTCATTATTATCTTTATTTCCGACAAATTTGGTATTATATCTAAAACAAATAAATATCATAATTGAGTAAGAAATCATTAGAAAATTTCTGAAAATTATTTTTCATGAAAATCATTTAATAAAAATATCTCCTTAAATCTTAAATAAACAAAAAAAAAATGTTTTTATAATTTATCTTAAAATATATATTTAGGATAACAAAAATTTATAATAATAAAGTTGTTATTATTGTTTTCATAATTCTCTTAATCAAGGAAAACCCAATAAACAAGAAATATTTGAATTTTCTATTATTACTATATATAATGTTCATAATGTTTAACTTATACAAATTGGATTTGTCTTGACAATATCCTTGTATATTAAGTAGTTATATGCATAAATATTATTATATATAGTATCAATTTCAACTTGGGCACAAGAAAAAATTCGCTAAACAAAACATCATTTTATCAGATATATAACAACATTAAGACAAACTATATTTTGTATAATATAATATCAAATCTAATATTTATATTTTCCATATAATGAGAATATTTAAATTCAGTTTCTGTTTCCAAGAAAAAAAAAAGTTTTCCTTATCCAAATAACATAATAAAAAAAAAAATACATTATTAAATGGGAAAATGGTTTTTATTTTATGTTGTTTTCTATATTTTTGGGGTCAAAACAAATCACCCCTTAAAAATATTTACACTGAATTATTCATAAGTTTTTTAAAATATATTTCATAAAAATTTAACAAATTATTTTTTATAAATATTTTATTGAAAATGACAAAATTAATTGAATTTTCATTTCCGTAATGAATTAATTTACATTATTTTATTGGCTGGTTAGTAGAAGTGGCGAGTCTCAGCAACATGCCTGGCGACCCCAATTATCGCATATCCACCGTTTTGCTACCACTCATGCTTATGAGACCAGGTTAAGTTACGCGGTGAAAATAGAGAGTTTAGATCCACCTCGATCCACCACGTGTTCACCTCGTGAAGCGTACCGTGTCTTTGGGTTGCTATTTTATTAAAATGTTAACAATATTTTTGTTGTAAACAATTGATTAGATGAAAAATCAATAGGTAAATTTTTTTTTTTTTGCTTCAAATTTCCTTTAATCCTTATTTTTCTGTGTATATAAATTTTGGAGGCCAATTTTAATAGGTTCTAAGTTCTATAGACTTAAATTCGTAGTTTAATTGCAAATAATACAAAAAAAAATTAATGTACAAGAAAAACAAATAAATGCTAAAACAAAATCAATGGTACAAAAATTGATTTCCAAAATTCTGGAACCTCAGAATCTTTTATGTCGGTTAGGCCCAGCGCATTTTCTGAACACTAATTTCCTATTCGAAAAAATGAACAGTGCCCTGTAAAATAAACTTATTTTATCATGAATTTCGGTGCAAGTACTTTTATTGGTCATATTTCTTGAACAGTCTAAACAGCTTCTCCTGATGCACAACTTTTGGAATCACCCAGTATCTTAATTTCAATTTTTGATTTATTATACTCTAATTTCGTACATCAAAATGCTATTTTGGGTTGAATGCGAGAACTTTCGACCTGATTTTTCACGACATTTTCAATTACCAGTGATTTCTTCATAGTATGGAAACCTATATTTTACTTACCACCAATTGTTTTTAAACAGCTAATATGAATTAACTAATAAAATATTTCAAGATTTTGATATTCTTTGAATTTTTAACCAATTTTTGAATCAATTATTTTTCATTATTATGATTTTATCATAAAATAAACTCATTATAAGAAATAAATTACAATTTATTTTTTCTCCCGAAAAAAACAAAATAAAAATCATTATAATATTATTAATTTTATCTTTTATGTATATAAATATTTTGATTTCACACTGAAAATATTTGCGGATAAAATACAAGTCCTAATGATCCCATGCCGGCAACAAAAACAAAAAAAAAACCAAATCTGATTAGATTATGGTTTTTATTGTAAATGAATTTCATCAGTTTTTCATGGATTTCTATATAATATTTATGTATTTTATTTGTTTAATCAAACGAACGTGTAAATGGGTAGTGAAAGTCAATCATCTTATATATATATTTTAATCCTTCGGGTTATATCTCTGATTTTATATGATATTCTATATATAAATATATATATTGTTTATATATCCTTTATTTTACTATCATTATCTTATGTTTGTCCTAAGAGACTCTGTTATATTTGATAGTTAGAATAAAATATTATATCTAAAAAAAAAAAGAAGAAAAATTAGAAAATCGATTTTTGTTATTATTGTACTTGCGGCTATATATAATTTTGTTACATGATATGAATTTCCTATTTTCCTATTTACAAAAATTACAATCTTCAAAATTATTATTCATTTTGATTATTTTGATTAAACTTGAATTATTTTGGTAAATAAAAAGGAATATAGAAATAATTTTGATTCTATAGTAAATTAGTTGTAAAAATATAAATAACAAATATACAATAAATAATAATTATATTTATATAAATTTACTGAATTACATAATACATTATGTTCAACAAGAACACAATAAAACTTGTAAACTTGTAATTTTTAAATTTCAAACAATACCAGAATATTTTACATAAATTTTATCCTTTGGCAAAATATTCAAACTATGTCAAAAAATCAAAATTATTAGCTAGTAAATCTAATTCCAATAAAATATTTTGATTGAATTCAAGAAAATAATTTCAATGTAATTAGACTAAAACTCAATCTAAATATTTTTACAAATGAAATATTAAGTAAAAATTTAAATATTTCTGAAATTTTGTCCAAATGATCATTAATTAGTATTTATATAATTAAAAGAGTTTAAAATTTTTATACATTAAAATTATTTATTGAGTTTTATATTAATAATTAATTAAATTTAATTTAAATACACAATTAAAGGTTTAGTAATGTAAATTATATTTAATTATGGATATATAATCAATTAATGAATTATTATTTAAATTGTTTATTTTATTTGAATTAATAATTAAAATTAATAAAAAATATTTTAATCAAAATTAATTAAATATTTCCTTCTTAAAAAAGACTATTAGATTTTATGTTTACGGTAAGCGTAAATGCGATAATGCCATTAAGGCATTAAAATTAGAAAGTAAACTTCCTGCATTAAACTATCGTCTCGTAATGTTATTGTAATTTATGTCAAACATTTTCAATGCTTTTCGCATCATTTATAGTTCAAACGTTCACAGTACGAATTAATAATAAATTACTTAAAAAATCAATATATTTTGATTCCGGACCCTGTATTTTAAAATTATGAAGCATTAGGAACGTTTTAAGTTAACCCCATCACCCCATGATAACCTGCATATAAATAGAGTAAGGTTTACGAAAATATATTTTTAGAAAAATTGTTTAAATAATTACCAGCTTATACTTCATAACCTGAAGTATAACTCATTTTAATATAATTGAGTTTCAGTTTACCATACAGCTGGAAAAAAGTATAGCAGCGATGAAGTTTGCAAAAAATTGGAGTATTTTTGCAGAATATTCCACGCTCATGCATGGATTTTCATTCAAATATTTATTAATAAAATACGGAATATTAAAGATTCATTTATGTTGACATATAATCAAATTTTTTAAATTATTATGTTAAATCTAAAATAAATATTTAAATCTATATTCAATTTTATCATTAAAATATGTTCAACCGTTTACCCACTCAACAGTTCGGCCTTGACTGTAGAAAGGTTTTCCCAGTTGACTGTATAAGATAAAGGATTCATTTGTCAAACACTTGGTATAAAAGAATCTTAGCAACAGTGTTTTATTACACAAATGCTGTAAGATAGAATTAATCATGATTCATGAGAGATAAATTATAGAATCTTTTCCAATAATTTTTACTTTTTTTCTTCTTTTTAAAATCTTCACTTTTGTAATTACATAATTTTTTTATAAGGTTCTTGTCAGTCGATGACAATTCTGTAGAATTATATTATCATAATTTACAAATTTCTTAGATTTTGTATTCACAAGTTAAATTTTTACATACAATTTTACCAAATAAATATCTTTAAATAATAATTAAGATATTTTCATTGATGACATTATTTATAGTTTTAATATCTTAACAATTTTTTATGTTATTATTTGGTAATAAAACCAATGAAAGACTAAAGAACAAAAAAAAATGTGTACGTGACGTCACGTTTAGATATTAATTGTCGTATGACAAAAAAAAAATTTTTGTTGTATTTTTATCTATTTTATGATTTTATCTTATCTGTAAATAAAGTAATTTTTTCATACATAATCAAAATTGAAATTGATCACGTTTAAATAAATTAAACTAAAGAAAAAAGCAATATAATTTTTGTAATTAAATGAAGATCTACGACATATTAATGGTAAAATTATTAAAATTGCGTTGTTGTTTCTAATAAATTAGGGCAAAATTTTTATATAAAAATGATTAAATTACCAGCAATAATTAAATAATTAAATTGCTATAGAAAAGAAATCATCTGAATAATATTTAATATTTTATGTGAATTTATGAAATAATTGAGAAGCCATTTTCGTATCTTACATTTTAATCTTATTAATTTTCCTTATTATATTTAATTTGTTAGGTATTTGTAATGTTGCCCATACATTAAACAACTTGGTTTACCAATGAGCCAATTGGCTTTAATAAAAGTTGGTAAAATATAATTATAATTTAATATTATTTCAATCAATTAAAAATGTTGACATATGTTTTTTTTCCATGAAACATAAAATGTTGGTTGTACAACTTTTCCATACACTATTCAACTTCCAACCATCAACCAACGCCGCCATAAATTAAAATATTTTAATAATTCTTCAACCGATATATCAACTCTCAAAATAGTTGTCAATTCGTTGTAAACTTGCCTACAAGCAATACAAATTTACCAAGTTGCCAATACTTTGATTAATAAGTTGTTTAAATGTATGGGCAGCTTAAAATATTATATTTCGGTTATATTTAATTAATTATTACGAAAATCGTTGAGGAAATAATTCATTTTAATTGTTTTCATTACATAAAGAATATCCAATTAATTAATTAATTTTTTCCCTTTATTCTGATAAATTTATTGATTTGATAGATTTTTTGTTAATTCTACAAATACAATTAATATCACCAAAAGAATTAATTGAGTAATTCATCTTCTTAAGAATTCGGAATGGACAGAACAATGTATAGCTATTAATAGTGCAGCGAAATAACTAAGACATAAAAATTTACACCACTTCAAGTAAAGGCAATAATTCCACTAAATTTAATTGAAATTATTTTTCATGAGGGAACTCGTAAATTAATGGAAATATATCCAACTTAAAATTGTGTAAATTCCCATTAACCATGTTAATAACTTCGTAAGACATAAAAGTCATTTAATGATAATTTACTTTCCTTCAAATTAGAACCACCTCAGATTCGGTAAATATATTTACATAAAATGTTAAGGTGAAGTGTTTAAACACCTAACAAATTTCTATTAAATGTTTTAATAAATATTTAACTTAACATTACAGAAATTATGATTTACACTGTTAAACTCAATTTGATTAATGGCGCTATACTATATTTCAATCAAAAATTATAATGATTTTCAATGTAAAATGAATAATTTAATTGTGAAATTGAGTATGTTTTCATTAAATAACTTTTTCCAATAAGTACAAAATTAAAAATACTATTTAAATGCATTTATTATAATAATTGAAATAACAAAATAATCAATTAAAAATATACCTAGATTTTTTAAAATAAAAAACTTCACAACTTTAAAATGAAATAACTGAAGATATTAATGACCGAATTTCGATAATTTCATAAATAATTCCAATATGATTTGAAAAAGACGAGTTAAATTATTAAAGAAAACATAAAATTTTAATAATTTTTCTATTAAATATTTAAGTTTTATATAAAATTTCAATATTTATAAGAGCATTACAAATAGAAACTTCAATTTTTTTTTAAAGTACAAAAAAAATAATTACCACAGTACAGAAAAAGAGTTTTTGGTCCGTGAAAATTTTTTAAGTGTTAAATAAATATTAAAGAAAATTTTCATTTGATTATAAAAAATGTTAATAATTTTTTGGGGCGTAATGATATCTTGAACTTTTTTCAACATAATATTTTAATTCCATTACAGCTTGCATTTCAATCCAAAAAAAAAAAAGCATGAATTCCCTTTTTGAATTCTCCACCTTCAGAATAATCAATTTTTTCAATTTTCATTACAACAATTAATATTTATTCATTCGAAAGTTCCTCGTAAAATTTACTTTACAAATAAAGCTTGTAGTTTAAGCTTGTAGACTTTCATATATATAATAAAATTGAGTAAATAATTTACACGTATTATTTAATTTAATTACTTATGATAAATTAAAAATTAATCTATTATTTTTGACTACTTTGCATAGGATAATAAAAACCATTTTATTTTTGCAATCTACAAAAAATAGCTATACAAAAATTTAAAACATAAATAATTAAAAATTGCATAGATATTCAAATATTTTAAATTAATTTTGAATCGATTCCGAATAAAATGATTCCGCACTAGAACTTTGAAATATTTATAATTCGAACTACGAAATATTAAAAAATTTATAAATGGAATTTATTTGTATAAAGGTAAAATATTTCTATTCATTATAATATTAAGTACAGGCTAATAATTTATAGTGGCCTTTTTATCAAATACAAAAAAAAACTAAAATATTTATAGCTATAGCCCTCATTTTTACTACATCTTTAGATATAATAATTTTTGTTTTGTTTTTATATTTCTGAAGTGCCAAAATGTGTTAATTTCTTCAGTTTATTTTGGCATTTTGTTATCTCAACCAATAATACTTAAGTATCCATCTATTCCATATATATACAGCAATCCCATTTGCAAAAAAAAAAACAAAATAAAAAAATATATAGTGGAACTATTACAGAAATAAATGAGTAACATTAATGTTATTTTAGTATAATGATAAAGGATCAAGTTCAAAATGATGAAGGTAGTAAGCTAAAAAATAAGTAAATATAATTTATATAAAAGATGAAAAAGGATAAATTATTATTACAGCTAAATTACAGAAAATTCATGGGGTTTACTTAATGTAAATTATATATATATAATGAGAAAAACCTACTATAATATATACTAAATTAAATTCATATTTTACTTAGGGTTCCCAATGCTATTAAATACATGATTTATTTGATTTAATATTATTTAAATATTCAAGATTTTAATTACTAAAACTAAACATCTGACATCAATTTTAATGATTTCATTATAGGTTAAAAAAAAATCATTTTATTTAATATTAAATTACATTGTATCATTTTCAATTTCCCTATACACATAGTATGAAAAAGTCCTTTAGGGAAAATAATTATACAAAACTGATTTAAATTAACCATTCTTTTCTTCTTTTTGAAAAAAAATGTCTATATTTTCTAGAAAGCAAATAAAAAACAAGATGCTAATTTATTAGAATTTCCCTAATGAGATCTCTAATCATCTTAATAAATTAGTGTAATTTATAAAGATATATCTTTTTCCTATTAAGCTAAAAACTCTTGACTGATAATAGTAATATATAATATGATAATATACTATATATATACATAATACTAAATACTTCATTCATTATCGATTTTGTAATTTGGGTATTGTCTTTTATCATCAAATCAATTTTTATATATTCAAATTCCTTTTTGCGGAATATCTATTTTTATATCAAATTGATTAGTTTTAAAAATATAAATGAAATACGAATTACAGTCTCAATATTCAAATATTTAATTTAATGTATATAAAATTCAATTTTTATACATTTTCCTTAAATAAATAAAGGATTTTATAATATACTTAAATAGTGTATCAACTAAATAGTGTATACTTAAATAGTGTAACCATTTGAAGTGATACTATTTTTAACCAGTCATTAAATTTCGAGAATATCACAAGACGACACAAGATTTAAAGATTTCAAAATATTCAGGTTTAATCAAGGTCTGAAAGTTAATAAAAGCTAATATTCGAAGTGATACTATTCATATGCAAAATTATATTAAATAAATTATTGGTTTTACTGTTTAAGTTCATGTTTGTCTGGTAATATCTTCAATAATCATAAATTGAATCGGTAAGCTATTTCTGAAACAGCTTACATATATATATATTCAAATGAAAGCGCTAATAATTATTATTAATTATAATACATTAAAATTTAATAAAATTTTAAAACTAAAATTGTACAAGTCGACTTAAAATTTTCCTCTTAACATTTATCTTAAAATAATTATCTATAATATTATATTCTATATAATATTAATAAATATTATCTTTCTAATCTTAACGATTAATATAATGGAAGTTTTCAATTAACTTGTGTAAGTGCATTTAAACTTAACCTTATTAAGTTCCAACGTTATAATTTATGCTAATGAAATTTTAGAATACACCTAAGTTCTTCTATTATACGGATTAAAATATGCCATGAAAAACATCGTGTGCCATTATTATTATTTTATAAATTTTACGTAATTATATTGTTAGGAAATTAGTTTTAAATTTACAACTAGTAATATGAAATTTTCAAACTTTTATGAAATTTTTATAAATATACGTATATAATAATAATAATAACTATTTATAATAAATAAAGTGTAATTCAAATTTCAAGAACCAAAATCTTAAAATATTTAAATTATATTCAGATGCAAAATTAAGATTAATTTATATAAAACCCTACTTTTAGAATTTTACTATTAAACACTACTTTTTACTTTTATTTAAAAATGCCTAACTTCTTCTGGTGCCCTTATATTTGTCGTCCGTACTCAATGAATAATTATCAAAGAATAATTAAAATCCTTAACTATATTTTTATATTTTATTTTTCTAATCCTTTCTTATAATTTCATTATTCTATTTCACTAAATTCCTATATTATTATTCTAACATTTTAATCATTAATCTGTCTCTGTCTATTTTGCACTATCTGCTCTATTCTAAACTACCTACGCCTGTCATATTCTATTTCCTATATTCCTCTAAATTCATATTAACATAATGATCTCTTTGTTCCATCATTTCGAGACGACAAATCACCAGAAGAAGAAAGTCAATTGGAATGATTTTTTTATGTAAAATCTGTAACAATATTATGATGGGATTTTATCTATTGTTAACAGTTTACAGTTCGGCCAATCTACTTTCTCACTTTCCACAGTGAGAACACTTTGACATAGAACTTATTGCTTTATCACACAGAAGCAATAACTGATCATACTTGCATAATCACACAGAAACAAGTAATTAATGATCAATAAAAATATATTTGCTTTATCACACAGAAGCAACAACTGATCATACTTGCATAATCACACAGAAGCAAGTTATAAATGATCAATAAAATAAATATTTGCTTTATCACACAGAAGCAACAATTGATCATACTTGCATAATCACACAGAAGCAAGCAATAAATGATCAATAAATAAATAAAAGAATTGCTTTATCACACAGAAGCAATAACTGACCATACTTGCATTATCACACAGTAGCAAGCAATTATTGATCAATACAAATATATTTTCTATATCATACAGAAACAACAACTGATATTCAATATCATTTAATTAATTTCAGCTTACCAGTCGCATACAGATCATCTACAATTTCTTACCACATTTATTACATCTTAAACCATTTGTCTAGACTTCTAACAATCATTGATCTGTATCTTATTCTGAAATTAAACTTCAAAATTTAAATTATTAAATATAAAAAAAAAAACAAAACAAACAAATTAATTATTTAGTCCATTTTAATTCAGTTCGGACAAATATTAAATTTTAGTTAAAAACAAAAAACTATTTTTTTCCTAGGATTCGTCCACTTCCATTAAAATTTCCTTCTGTTCAAGTGGAAATTCTTCTACTAAATGATCATCAAAATTTAAATCCTCAATCTTGCACCAAGGCTTCATACGATCTGCTGCATGAACGGACTCATATGGTTGCTGCGTGATTTGGGTTGTAGCTGTGTCTGTGATGACATATCGATCTTTTCCCAAAACAGCTTTAACTTGATATGGTCCTTTATATCTTGGCTGTGCTTTCTTTGATTGTCCTGTGGCAATTGGTTCCTGTTTTATCAGTACAAGATCTCCTACTACATAATTCATTGGTGCTTTTCTTTTTCTATTAAATTTTTCTGTGTTCTTAACACTAATATCCTCAACTTTCTTACAGATTCTCGCCCTTAATTCAGCTAATGGAATTTTCTCCTCATCATCTTCTTCTACAAACTCATGTTGCAACGCTAAAAGAAGTTTATTCTTTAGGATAGTATTAGGTGTATATCCCATTAATAATTCATGTGACGATTTCCCGGTTACTGAATGTTTGAAACTATTAATTCCCCACTGTATTGCAACTACATTTTTGTCCCAATCCCGGCCATCAGAATCACTCATCATGGCAGATATTGCTGGTTTAACAGTACGAAAATATCTCTCTATTTGACCATTTCCTCTAGGAGTTCTGACAGCCGTTTGCGTATGTTTAATCATGTTTTCATGGCAAAATTTTGCAAATTCTTTCGAAGTAAACGCCGATCCTCGATCGCTAACTATTTCCGTTGGCATACCAAAATATTGAGTAAGTTCATCCATTAATTTTATAACCAATCGCGTTGTTGTATTGCGAACAGCTTTGAGAATTAAAAACTTTGTAAATGAACATATTACTCCAATAATATACATGTTCCCAGTTTTACTTTTTGGATAAGGTCCTAAATGATCCACGTGTATGGTATGGAAAGGTACAGGTTGTCTGCTAACTACATGTAAATGATAGTTAGTCTCATCTCTACCTCTTTTATTGTAAAGACATTCTACGCAGCTTTCAATGTATTTTCGTACTATATGTTTCATTGAATGAAACCAGAAATATTTACGAATGTATTCAAGCGTTCGATCTAAGCCGGCGTGCCCCATGTCATCATGTGCCATTTTTATTACTCTCCATCTGATTCCACTAGGTACAACAAATCTATCTCCTTTTTCGCATATTTTATAAACTCGGCCCTCAATTAATTTATAATTATTAATTATATCTATCTTATTTTTTTGTAAAACTGTTGGTCCATTTAAAATATCTCTAATTTCAACCAAAAATTTATCTTGCCCCTGTAAAGTCGACAACCAATCCTCCATGTCAACACCTACAACCAAAACCTTATCAGCAACCGTTTCTGTCTCACTTCCTGGTTCGAATGGACATCGACTTAATGCATCCACATGGGTCATCTTTTTATTAGTTCTGTACTCTAATTCATAATCATATTCTGATATTCTAAGCCACCATCGTGCTATCCGAGGTATTAAGTTTTTCTTCTCTTGGGTTAAACGCAATGAATTGCAGTCCGTTACTATTTTAAAATGTTTATTAAGTAAGTAATGCTTGAATCTTTCAAGACTTTCCACAACAGCTAAAGCCTCCAACTCATAACTATGATATTTTGATTCTATATCTGTTGTAGACCGACTGAAATACGAAACAGGGTGCATCAGGTTATCTATATCCTTTTGCATTAGTATTCCAGCTAAACCATGGCTGCTGGCGTCTGTATGTAACTCATGTTCGGAATTAACATTATATAAAGTTAATATTGGTCGTGATATAAGTATTTCTTTGAGATGATTATATGATTTTTCTCTTTCTTCAGTCCAATTAAATGTTACATTTTTATGTAGCAAATCATTTAAAGGTCGGGCTATACCAGAAAAATTCTGTACAAATCTTCGAAAATACCCACACAATCCTAAGAATTGTCGTACCTCCTTAACAGTTTCCGGTCTTTTAAATTTTTCAACGGACCCTATTTTTGCAGAACCTGGCTTTATCCCTTTTATAGATATATCATGACCTAAAAAGTTAACTTCAGTCTGGAAAAAACTACATTTCCCTATATTTATGGTCAACTTTGCTTTTCCCAACTCGACCAAAAGTTTATCCAATAAATTCAAATGTTCTTCTATATCCGTAGTAGAAATAAGAATATCGTCCATATATATAGTAATATCATCGGATCTATCCAAACGATCCTTAATAATTTTCATCAGTCGCATAAATACAGCAGGAGCATTCGATAAACCAAATGGTACACAATTGTATTCATAATGGCCATTCGGTGTTACAAAAGCACTTAAATGTTTTGAGCTCTCAGCTATGGGAATCTGATGATATCCACTCATCATATCAAGAGTACTAAAATATTTTTTATTAGCTAACGAGTTCAAGGTCTCCTCAATATTAGGTAGAGGGAAATTTTCTTTTTTTGTGATTGAATTTAACTTCCGGTAATCGACGCACATCCGGTATTCACCATTTTTTTTTGGAATCAAAAGAACGGGGCTAGAATATTCAGATGTTGAATTTCTAATAATTCCTAACTTTAATAGCATTTCAATATTATCATCTAATGTTTTCTTTAAGCCATACGCTACTTTGTAAGGACGATAATGTACAGGTTTATTTTCTTTCAATTGTATTTGCATTTCTATTAAATCAGTTCGGTTAATTTCCTCGATATTCAAAGCCAAAACTGCACGATTGTTATTTAGTATAGTTAATACAGAATTTATAATATCGTCGCCCATAGTATCATTAATTTTAATGTCATCTTTTTCTATTATTTTATTTGTACAGTTTTTTTTAAAATTAATTACATTTTTCTGTCGTATTTCAAAATGTCCCATACTTTTTATTAACTCAATATTCGGTTTGTCAAAATAATTTCTACCTATTATTACTGGAGTATCCTGGGCTACATCACCAACAACAATTATTTCTGTCTCAGCAGCATAATCAAATAATTGTAGTACTTCACAAAATTTACCAAGCGCTTTCTCACGTCCACCACCAAATCCTTTTAAAATTAGATCACAGGGTTCCATCCTCCAACCATTTTTATCAACATAACTCTTTTTAATTGTAGTTACACAACTACCCAAGTCTATATAAGCCACCAAATTAATACCCCCTAAAATAATTTTAGGATGATATTCATCTTTTGGATAATTATTGAATTCAGAATCCAATTCCACATTTAATATTTTTTTTGTATCACAATCTTTTGCAAAATGACCTTCTTTGCGGCAGCTAAAACAAATCTTAACCTTTTTCGGACAACGGTTTGCCATATGGTTTACGTCATTGCATATAAAACATTTTCTAACTTCGGCAGGTTTATTAATTTTAATATTGTCATTTCTTTTATTTAAATTATTTGTGGTAACGCCAGTTTTATTTTGATTGTTAATTGGATTATATCTAAATCCTCCATATCTATTTTCTCTCGGTGTAAAAAAATTGTTTTTGTTCTGAAAATTATTAATACGAGAAGTATTTTTATGTATTAAGTTACTATTTCGAAAATTATTCTCTTTAAGTCCCAAAATCTTATTTCTATTTACAGACTGTTTTTCTATATCTTCAAACTTTTTTATTTGCTTTAAGAGCTCATTTAATGCAGAACAATTACTTGCCAACAAAACTGCTCTTAGATTACTATTTTGGAGACCAGATATAATATATTTAATAATTGTTTCGTCCGGTAAATTTATTTGTTTTGCTAGTCCGACCACCTCATAGAAGTAATTTTCTATGCATTCATCAACTTGTTTTTTACGGCTCATGATTTTATATAATATTTCTCCATCATCACAAGACCCCGGAAAACTTTTAATTAGTTCATTCTTAAAAATGTTCCAACTAGGCATTTCCTTGTGCACCGAATTGAACCAAAAACGGGCAGGTCCAGCTAACCTCAAAGAAGCATAAAATAATGTAGCTTGTTCCGTCCATAAATAATTATTTTTTAATTTTTCAATATTTCGTATCCAACTTGAAACCGAAATATTTCTATCTTTTTGCGGGTCAAATTCAGGAATAAACATGCTTATTTCGTTTAAACCCATTAATACAGCAGCATTACCATTTACATTGGTAGTCACAATTGGATCATCTCTAGTTGCATTATTTACACTTGCCGCCACGTAAGAACTGGATGCACATTCATCGGAATTATGTTCTTCCGTAGTTGCTGGTTGGCCACTATTCTCACGTAACATAATCGCTGCATCCCTTTCTGCACGCAACAACAACATTTCATCACGCATTAGTTGTAACTCGACACGTACTTCTGCAGCGTCTTTCTTCGCAGCCGCACAATCTTTTTCCAATCGTTGCTGTTTTGTAATTTTTTTCGAAGTCGTATTTTCCATTTTTATATATATATGTACTTATTTATGTAGTATAATAATTATATAATGTAGTATAATTATTATTTTTTGATTACTACCAAAATCAAATTCAACTACATATATTAATTTACCCTATATCAATTAAAATCAACAATAAAATATAGATATATATATATATGTATATATTATTACCAAAATAAAATAAAAACTCTTACCATCTGATGAATCATAAATTTCAAAGTTGCGCAATGTTTTCTTTTTTCGCACTTACAAATTGTTTAGTCAATTACGCACAAACTTGTTCATTCTTGTTCTAAAATTTATATATGTATATATCAAAATAAATTACTGTTATATATTTTATATGTACACCATTTATCCTTAAGAAATTAATAATTTTAACACTATTATCTTTTCAAAACTGTTTTTAATCAATAATAAACAATAATAAAAATCCTTTGTCCTGTACACACAACACACAAGTTTTAAAATTTCACCGTTTCTATGTTTTTTTTTTCACACTTTTTTTTTTTTGTCCAAATTAACCGTACACACACACAAAAATAAAAATTCTTTCTTTAAACGCAATTTCACAATATTTTTTCTAAATTGACTACGCACCCACAAAAATAAAAATTCTTCCTTTAACACAAATTTCACAATTTTTTTCTATTGTCTAAATTAATCACACACACAAAATAAAAATTCTTTGTTTAAACCCAAATTTCACAATTTCTTATTTTTTTCAAAATTAATCACTCACACAAAAGTAAATATTCTTTCTTTAATTACAAATTTCACAATTTTTTCTTTTTGTCTATCTTAACCACACAAATCCAAAAGTAAATATTTTTTTTTTAATGCAAATTTCACAATTTTTATATACTAGCCACACACATACAAAAACAACAATTCTTTCAAAATACACAAATTCACAATATTATTTTTTTAAAACTCAAAATTCAAATATTAAATAAAAACTTTTTTAAATAAAACTATAATTATCAGAATATACTATTTTTAATTTTTATGATTTTACACTATTATACTTTAATTTTATGAGTCTCTACCCCACATCTGAACTATAAAACCCTACTTTTAGAATTTTACTATTAAACACTACTTTTTACTTTTATTTAAAAATGCCTAACTTCTTCTGGTGCCCTTATATTTGTCGTCCGTACTCAATGAATAATTATCAAAGAATAATTAAAATCCTTAACTATATTTTTATATTTTATTTTTCTAATCCTTTCTTATAATTTCATTATTCTATTTCACTAAATTCCTATATTATTATTCTAACATTTTAATCATTAATCTGTCTCTGTCTATTTTGCACTATCTGCTCTATTCTAAACTACCTACGCCTGTCATATTCTATTTCCTATATTCCTCTAAATTCATATTAACATAATGATCTCTTTGTTCCATCATTTCGAGACGACAAATCACCAGAAGAAGAAAGTCAATTGGAATGATTTTTTTATGTAAAATCTGTAACAATATTATGATGGGATTTTATCTATTGTTAACAGTTTACATTTATTAGTAACTTAATTAAATAGAGACCGTAACATAACATTACATATAACAATACCCGATAACATAATAATAATAATTTTTAAATTTGATTTTTCCAAATATAATTTTAAGGTTATAATAATAATAACGAATTCAATATCATTTTATAATCGTTCATTATTTCATAATTTCGCTTATTATTTATATTTTTTCATCAAACAAAAATATCAAATATTATTTTCGAGTATTACATGTTTGTCTTTAAATATTACTGGAGTTGATATTGTATCCAACATGAATCATATGAATTATATCTAATGCTGCCTATACATTATACAACCATGATGTCAAGGTTTTTTCAATCTGGTTGTAAATTTTCAATACACACATTAACAAAGATCTGTTTTTTTTTTTCAGAAAATGTTAAAGGTTAAAAAAAAATCTTTAATGAAAGTGAAAAATAATTATAATTATAAAAACTAGTGATTTTTCCATAAAAAGGCATTTTGGTTGTACAACTTCGCCGTACAACAACTTACAATCATCAATTAACGCCCTCACAAATTAAAATGTTTTAATATTTCTTCAACCGCTTTATCTACTTTCAAAATGGTTACCAACGTATTACTCACAAACGATACAACTTAACAAACCTGTCAACCAACACATTGATAAATATGTTTTTGTATTGTATTGAAAAGACTGTTCAGTCCAGCCATTTTTATAGCAATTGTCAAGCATTTTCTTAGGTATATTTTGGCCTACTAAGTGACTGTATTAAGAGTAATATGTAGGAAAATTCATCAATAAAAATGCTGATAGATATTTTAATGATTAAGTATAAATAATATTTTCAAATGCATTTTTATTATATTATTTTTTATTATTAAATGTTTATACAAGTATTTGAATGAAATAAATCATAATTTTAATTTATTTATAGTTGATTCAATAAATTATTAAAATATTAAATGTATTTAATGATATTTGTTTAAAAAATTTATGAAATTACAATTGTTACAACTTTTAATATTTAATAACTTTCACGCAGTGCGTGTTATAAAATAATATAACATATAAAATTAGTGTTTTTTATAACATTTGTCTTACAAATTTAAAATTTACGAAACGTTATTGATTCATATAAGGAATCGTTATTCGGTCCATGCGGATTTAAATAATAATAATATCTAATATAATATTTCGTTAAAAAAAAAATGTTTTAAATTTAAGTAAAATTAGAAAATACCAAAACTCTTTAAAAATCTGCAAAAAAAACATGTTTTTAACAAATAATATTATTCAATGAATAAATTAATGTAATGGCTTAAAACCAAAATTAAGACGGAATCATAAATAATTCATAAATTCATCAAAGTATCAATATTCAAAACAACCAACCAAAAAACCAAACAAGTTAATTTACATAATTTATATATTTTTGAAAATATATCATGAACATTGAAAAAAAAATCATAAATTTAAATATTTTTTTTTTTTTAAATATAACGAAAAAAAAAATTACTATTAAAAAATATTGTAGTCCTATTTAAAACAGTTTTCATAATATTTATGGAATTTAACATTAACAAAATATTTTAATATAAATTTTCAATTTAATTTTGAGCAAAAGTGTTTTACAAATAAAATAAATTCTAAACATTTATTTCAAGTAAAAAATAAAACAGACTTTTAAAAAAAATATTCAACAATCCTTAAATAAATTTATAATAAATATTTTATATAAATTTTCATTTTCAAATTTTATTAAAATACAAAAAAAAAAAATTGTGCGGTTTTGCCATTTCAAACATTTTTATTTTTGTATATTTATACAGGCAATTTAGAAATTCCACCCCTAAAAAGGACAACTTCAACTAAAGTCCTTAAAACTACTTTGAAATAAATATATAGAAAAAAAAAATTATTTACATTTTTACATTTATATAGTATGAAATATTTTGTGCTAACCACCACCGTGAAAACTGTAGGCGTTTTTTTATCCATTCATCACATTTGAAAAGTGCGTCTGAATTTTGTATACGGATTTTCTCTGTTTCAAAATAATTGTATCCTTTTCAAATGTGATAAATGACAAAATTTCAGTTTATTTTTAGAAAATTTATTTTGATTTTATTTTATTTTATTTTTATTTTATTTATTTTTTTACTTATTCAACTTTATTAGTACAATTTTTAAATTCATGAAATTAACAATTAAATTCATTACAGAAAATCTTTCATAAAAATAACGAAATTTTTAATTAAAATTTGTTAATTAAGGAATTTTTCTAAATCATGTAAATATAATTTTATATAATTCAATGTTTATTTTGATTTATAATGTTTTTATTGATGAAACACATCTTCCATATATTATCATCCCTTCAGTGTAAAGGCAGAGTTACTACAGACTTTAAGAAAATTTACAAAACTTTAATATAAATGTAAGTTTGTTCATTGTGTCCATCTTTACAACCGAGTACAAAGATCGCTCTAGTGCTAAAAAAACTTCGTCCTTATGATAATTTGAAACATAAATATAACAAAAATAAACGAGTCACAAAAATATGGAAATAAATTACTTTATTATAGACCTATATAACCGGCAATTAAATTTTCTTATTTTCTATAAATAGAAAATTTCTATAAAAAATTTCTAAAGTCTTTAGTAATTCATCTTTAAATTTATCAATTACATTAAATCAATTTATCACAAAAACATGAATAATTCAAATTTTTTGGTGGAATTTATAAATGAAAGGTTATTATAATAAATAATAAATAGGTAACTAAAAATAATAATAAATAATAATTTATCAATAACTTTGAATTACATTGAAAACTTTACCCCTGAGCGTTGGCAATTAATAAATTTTACAATAAAATATTAATATTTATATTTGTTCAATCTAGAATAATTATTTTTTAATCCATTTTTTAATAGATTACTAATATTATTATGGTCAGTATATCAAATTTATTCAAAAAATGTATGTAATAAATAAACAATTTGAAATATAATTAATATAAATAAGAAATTTACATAGTTAATTACATAATTATTATATTAATAAATTTTTCAGACCACAAATTGATTACAGTACTTCAATTTAATATTAAATTAATTTACTATTTACATAATTTCCAAAATTTCGTCGATTAGATTGAAATAAACAAAAAAATTATGAATTTTAATATATTTGGTGAAAATAAATTAAAATCATATAAATACGATAATCATTATTAAAATTTGAATTTTATTAATCAGCAAAACAAAATTATTATCTGCTATCGTATAATTTTACCAATATTTTGTAGAATTCCAATACGCCTTGTGCAATATAATAATTCAATCAAGTTCTTTCCAATACAAATAACTATAATTTAAACCATTTGTGCAATCATTGAAAGAGTTGATAGATATTAAAATTTTACAACAATAAAAACACCATAATTATAGTGGATTTAAAGTTATGTGTCCAATTCAAATATTTTTCAAATTATAGATATAGCAACAAGATTTTAAAAAAAAATCTGGACAAATCTGCAAATGTTAAGTAGTATAAAATTAATGTGGTTTTGGATTAATTTTGATCAAAAGTATCAGTTTTATTTTTTAATCGAACATGAAAAATATAGATCAATTTTTATTTGTTAGTATTGATGAAGTTTCAAGTATTAGTTTTGAAAAATATGAAAAAAAAATCACTACTCTTCCTATATATTTATCAATAATCTAGCTGTTCCTTATTCGAATACAGCTAAGTATTTAGTTATGACGTTAGATGCTATATTAAAATAGAAAGACCACATAACAAAGAAAAAATATAAGTTAAATATACAAAATAGGAAACAATACTGGCTGCTAGGACGAAATTCTAAACTGTTATTACATTATATAAACTGTTATGGTATAAACTGTTATTACAGATCAAAATTTAATATATAAACAGATATTAAAACTACTCTGGACTTACGGCATTCAAATATGGGGTTGTACAAAGAAAACAAATGGCCAAATAATACAAACCTTGCATCAGAATAAAGTTCTATGTGGAATAGTAAATGCTCCATGGTATGTATGAAACAAGGATTTACACCGCGACTTGTTACGGATAAAATTAATATAAATGCACAATCAACGTCTGCAAACGCATGCAAATACTGAGACGGAAACTGTACTGAATGTCGACAACAACATCCGTCGACTTAGAAAAACCAAACCTTATGAACTTATGGCATAACTTATATGAAATTTCATTGCTAAAAATATGATAATCAAATCATTGGTCGATCATAAATTGATTGGTTGTGATCAAGGGAGGTGCTTTTAGTGAGTTAACGTCCCAAAATATTAATGAATGCGTGCGCGTTTGCCTCATATGTCTTTCGAGACTTTCACCAAAACCTATAATTAAAAAAATATATGTTTGTCATTTCAAATTGTATTGGTATTAGTAAATTGAGGGATTAATCTGGATAAAATTAACTCCAGAAAATTAATCTAGATCAAAATAAAAATTGATTTTTTATTCAATCGAAAGCGAATAAAAAAAAATTACACTTTTAAAGAAAATATGTTGTTTGCTGCCAATCATAATCCACATAATTGTACATCACAGTACTGACCTTATATGAACAGATATATAAGTATAACAATACTCCATCAAACTTATTGCAAAACAAAAATTTTTCATTCACTAATTTGTACTCGTAACTGAAAAACGTTCGTGGGCTTTTCCGTAACAATATTATTAATGTAAAAATTAAATCCGATTTATGAAATTTGGTATACATTTTGATATCGTCACGGTCTAGCTCATACAGTGAGTTTATGAAAGTTACCAATTTACTTTAATTACTTAATCTAGTTGAAGTCCCAATATATTTGTATATCGGTACCAAAATTTCGGAATTATATAAAATACATTCTTGATATCTTCTATGAGATCTCAAAATAATGTGAAATTTTTTGCTTATTATATCATCTTTATATACAACTACAAGTTATTTGCTACCCCTATTTTTGTAGTTTTTTTTTTTTACAATAATTATGGTTGTTAGAAGTCTTTTGTCGAATTATATTTTGTAGATACGTCAAGTAATTTAGATATAATTAGATACAAATCAAAAAAACAATCTTAAATTTAATTAAATTTCTACAATTACTTCAAAAAATGTTCAATATTTGACCAACAGATTCTGTTCATGAATTGACAAATGAAATTAATAAATTCAACATAAAAATAATAAAAATATTTTAATGATGACAACTAATAATAATTTATAAAGTAAATTTATATGTATAAAATTATTATTGTTTAAATTCTATAATAACAGAAATATACAAGATATTCTACCATGATATAATTTTCTTTGAATAAACTGATAAAATATTTCTACCAGATTTCCTATTGTATATAGATAATAATTGTATCTATAATTTCCTTTAAGGAAAATTGTATATTTATAAAATCTTTTCAAATAAATAGTATATATAAATATTATATCCTTAATTTTGATAAACAATTTAATTAGTTCAAATGTTAGACATATCAAGATACCACATTATATTCAGTGGTTAATTTGAATAAATATCTAAAATTCTATTGTTTTCATTTAGTGTATCTAATTTTATTTAGGATACTGCAGGCTATTCAAAGATTTATTTACCATATATTGTGGTTTATATATAACTCATATAAATATCCATATAAACATAATATATATATATACATTGGTTAGTTAAAGGTAAAATAAGATGATTAAAATACGAAAATATTTATATAATTTATGGAATCTATGAAATAATAAAATCGATCATATAGTCGTCCATAAATTTTATCACGTTTCTAAGTTTTCACCACCCAAAAATAACATTTATAGGCAATATTCTGCTTGTTATTTTGGAATTTTATGTCAAATTTTATAGACTTTAAAGCTAGAGCAATAATTGAGGTTAACTATAAAAACCATGGAACTAATACGAAATGGAAATGTTGATAAATTAAAGAAGTCATCAGAATTTTTATGGACATAGTAAAATGTGTTTTTCAAAGTTAATTTGAAGTACTATAATGTTGTAATTACTTAAAATTTGATTATAGGTAATTTATTAAAATATGAAATAATTATTTTATTAATAAAATGCTTGTTAAATTCATTTAAATGCTGAATCCTCCTGTATGAACCTAAACAGCTATATAAGCCCTGGAGGATCAAAATTGTCTATTTCATTTTGTATGTTAACAAAAATATGTTTTGCAATGAAGTTCTACAAATTATTTCAAATTTGTACTTGATAGTTATTACTATTTTTAACATAATAATTTTATTTAATATAATAATCAACAAAATTTATTTACAATTATATAATTTAATTGAATACTTATACAATATTAAGATAAAACTTGAAATTCTCTAATTAACATAATATTTAAATTAAATTAAAATTTCTCACATATCTAACTAAACATTTTTAATGAAAATAAAATTTTATTGATGATTTTCAAAAGAAAAATTAAATCAAATTCTATTTTGAATCTGTTTTTCTTCTATTTTATATTTTTCATTTTCATTGTAATGCGGAAACAGGATAAGATATAAAATTTTACAATATTTTCAATTTAAATTCTGAAAATTGAATTTGAGTAAAAGATAAAGATAATTATACTAGTTTTTTTTTTTTCATACAATTGTTGTCAAAGTGAATTTTGTATTTGAAATTTCTATTGAAATAGGAAATACTTTTTAAAACTAGATGAAGTAAATGGTTTCGTGATTACATTAAAAATATTGTTTTTATTTTTATTTTTATTTAAATCACATAATTATAAATAAATAGAATTTTCAACATACTAAATGTATACCGAAGCTATTTTTAATATATATTAACATTTCCCAACAATAAGTTAAAATTTTAAATTACATAAAGATCTAATAAAATAAATGAAAAAATCTTTGAAATATATTTTTCTATATTTAATTTAATAATAAATAAATCAATCTTAAAAATGTATTATTAACATAAATTTAAATAACAAAGGTCAACATAATAATAAATAATTTCTGTTAAAACGAAACAAGACTTAATTAGACAGTAAGAAATTTATTGTTATTTTTAACTAATAAGAATTCACAAAAGTATTCCGAAATTATAAAAATATTCTTGCCATGTTTGTCTCATGTGAGTAATAAATTTCGATAGTTTTTCTATTTTTTGGTATTATTTTATAAATTATAATCTAGAAAATGTTAAAATATCCTTGGATTTTCTATTTTATATTTAAATTACCAATTTTGTTATTTATAAGAAAATGTTAAAATCTTAAACAATTCTTCTTTTTTATTTTTTTGGATAATTTTTAAATATTAGATGATCTAAGGAGTAAAATTAAACTGAATTTAAATATAACATTTTATAAAATATTTTCTTTATCCTTTAATATACAACAACAAAAAATGTAATAAAATATAATAAAATGATTAAATACCTGACAAAGAACGTGATCTGAAAATTATAGATTATCTAGTTTTCTTTTTCATTTATCGTCCTTTAAATCCTATCTATTTTTATTACAATTTAACATAAAGAAAATTACCTAAGTCATTTAGAGAAACCATAAGGAAATATATCAAATTTTTTCCAAATGCTACACATTTTCCAATTGTAATTCAGAAATCAGCAGTTGTAATTCAGATTAGTCAATTTTAGTTCAGAAAGTATCAATTGTAATTCACAATACCTCGCTTTACGGCCTAGATACGTTCCGGGAAAGTTGGCCGCAAAGCGAAAAGCCGTATAACGAATCAATTATTTTGATACAAACCCATACAA
This sequence comes from Rhamphomyia laevipes, assembly GCA_963920725.1. Classification (NCBI taxonomy): domain Eukaryota; kingdom Metazoa; phylum Arthropoda; class Insecta; order Diptera; family Empididae; genus Rhamphomyia; species Rhamphomyia laevipes. The sequence continues at coordinate 41,420,429 of OY987257.1, read as the reverse complement.
ATTCAATAGGAGCCGTTCCAATTTTTTTATAAAATAGCGTAGTTTTTAGTTTCAAATGCATTTTTGCTTTTTATTTCATTTAAAAATGCATAACACATAATATTCAACATAAATTCAATTCAAAAACAAAAAAATCATATGTACATAAAAAACAGAAATTCAAAAAGAAAACAATTCATTTGGACGTATAAAAAAAATATAAATTAAAATGTTTAAAAGCAGTTCTAATCTGAAGATGAATATGAAGCATCGGTAAGCTGTAATATGATGTCATTGTCATCATCACTTTCAGCTGTCGTGGATTGACCAGCGACAGTGCAGTAAAATATGTACATTTTTTTCTCCATTTGTTTTTTTTTTGGGCCGTATAACGAAACATTTTTGGCCGTAAATCGAAAAATTGCCACAATTAAAGTAGGCCGTTATAGCGAAAAGCCGTAAAAAGAGCGGCCGTATAGCGAGCTATTGGGTCATTTGTAATTCAGAAAATATCAATCGTAATTCAGAACATTTCAACATTCGTCGAATTGCAGCATTTTCCACAACAAAAAATTTATGTATGGAACATAGAAGATGTTAATTTACTTCATAGTTAGTGAATGTTAGGTAAAATCACTTGCAAAAAATGGATAATCAATTGCTAAATTTTTAGAGATTGCGGAAGATAACACAACTTACCAGATAACGACAGTATGTGTGTTGCGGTTAGGAGGATATTTATTTCGTAATGAAAGATCCAATTGAAATGTTAAAATGTTCTGAATTACAATTGGAAAAGGTGTAGTTAATATTTTACAAAAAAAAAGTATTATTATTAAATTTTCAATAGAAAACTTTAAATTTACATCAATCTTTTATATTAAATATATCAATAAATTTTCAAATAATTTAATATAAGGAAATTAATCAAATCTTTTATATCCCAAGTCAATAATCAGTTTCCATACAAATATAAATATCCTTATATAATTTTTTTTTTTTTTTATTATAATAATCAAATAAATCTTTGAAAATGCATTAAAAAAGATCAATAAAGGAGCAATAAAAAATATCAGTTTGTTTGCCAATTTTCTGTGATATGAAACGTGACCATTCTACAATGACTAATGAAAAATATCCTAAAGGTAAAAAAAAAAAAAATACCTTTTACTTTTGTTACTAAAATATAAATTTTTTTTTGTTATTATTATTATATATATTTTTTTTGTTAGGAATTCCCAAGAGAAATTATTAAGTTTGTCAAACTAAATATTCTTTTATATAAAACTTTTTAATGATAAAAGGACATTTTCTTCCTAAATATTTATATATTTTATCAATTAGTATTATAGAGATGTCTGCAAAATTCAATTTGAATTTGATATTTATAATTTGAACATTAGTTTATTGATTTTTGGTAGTTAGAATGGGAAAATTTAATATAAAAAAAAATAAAAAATTATTATTTAAAACAAAGAGAAAAATATATCAAGTCAATTGAAATCAAGATAGAAAAATAAAATTTATTGCAAGCAGTTTAAAATCAATAAAACAATTTAGTATATTAAAAAAAAAAGATAAAAAAAAACGAAATAGTACCAGAAATGGTCTGCATATTTTGGACATATTAAATTACAAAAATGTAATTTATTATAGTAATAAAATTAATGTTTTTTTTTTTTTGTTTTGGGAAATATTATTAAAACAAATTTATATTCGAATTGTAACAGTTTTTATACATATCAAATTTAGGTTAATGGGTTAATGTTCATATAAAAATTTTGTATGTTATTCTTCAAATATAACAAAATAAAATTAATAATTATAATTTAAGATTTTTAAAAGAATAAAATGTAAGTATATAAATGTTGAAAGCAATTACAAAATACAAATTTTTATTTTCAAAACTTTTAATATACAATATTATCAGATTTACATAATTTTCTCATTAACATAAAAACAATAATTTCAAATAAGAAACAAATTATACTTAAACATAAACCAATTAAAAGAATTCCTTGCCAAATTAATTTCAAATGTATAACAGTTAATGGTTTTTCCTTATTATCATCTAAATATCTATTCCATTTATTTATTAGACCACCTTCGAGTGATTCATATAATGCCATTGTATTCCATTTCATATATAATCCACATTGTTGACTTAACAAAATGAATTGATTTAACGATACCCGAAATATTGATTCAGGTGCTAATGGTATTACTAATTGAATTACACCACCAAAAGCCATAGAACTACACCATCGAAATATTTTCTGATTATGAAAATCTTGAATTGCAGATAAATATTTCCATTTGTCACTTGGTGTTGCATAACCATAAGTTGTATTAAAATTATCACGATGTTTTATAAATTCATTATATGTATCAATTTTCAAAAGCTGATAATATTTTTGTGGTTCATTATTATTAAGAATTTTCAAAACTTTTACATCATCTTCATTAAAAAGGATTTTTTTATTCATTAATAACATATCATTCCAGATTTCTGGTTGTTTTTGTTTAACTGGTAATATCATATTGCTACCCAAAAATGCTAAATAAAAACTAGATATGAAAAATCCAAAAATTGTTAATAATATATACATAACACGAATAGGTGTACTCTTTGTTGGTATTTCGATAAAAGATTGTGATAAAAGTGCTCTGAAACATTGACTGATCGTATTACCAAAATCAGATTTACCAAATTTTAATATTTGTACTAAATGTAATGAAATCGCTAAAATGATAATACTTAAAAATATTATAAACCATATTTTTGCACTGAATGGTTCAATTATAAATTTAAAATTAGCTTCTTCATTACCAAAAATTGGTAAAATAACAGCCCATTCACCTGTTTCTAAGGGATATGTACAATCATACATAGTTCTTCCAGTTCCAGATCCACTTACATATGCATAAATATCGATTTTGTCATCATTAAGCCATTCATCTAACGTAGATAACTTTATTTTATTATCAGTATTTAATAGGGTTACAAATGGTGGTTCCCCTAAAGATCCATTACGTTGTTTAGCGTAATTTTCAAAAGTATGCATCATATAACCACCATATTTTCTAACACCTTTTTTATCTGTATATCGCATAGATCGTGGTCGTCCATCTTTGATTACAGTTCTAAATACATATCCTTTCCAATCCTTTAATCTATCTATATAAAGGTTCCTTTGATGGTCATTATAATTAAATGTATTATTTTCAATTTGAAAACTTGGAAAATTTGTATATGTATAAAAATTATGATTTTCATTAAAATCATTAAACACTACTATAATATTAATAATTTTCCAAGACCAACAATACTGAAAAATTGTTATTAAAAATGAATTTGTAGACTTCGTATTATTGTCTGACATAAAACAAACTACAATGACTTTCGATTGTCGATTAAATGTTAAATTTTCTTTCAATTTATCCATTACATTGATCCAATCAAATTCTGTTAAATATACAATCGAAAGGATATTCTCATGAAACATATATTTTAAACGTTCTGTAAATTTTATCGTAGATTGTATAACTGGAATAGATAAAGATAATTTCCAGCTATTGAATAATTTTTCATCAGATAATATTAAACTTGTTGTTTTCTGAATAATAATTGTTTTAAATGATTGCTGTTGATTTAATTCATTTAATAATAATGAAAATTCCGAATCATTATTACCAATTACAATTAAAACACTAAATAATAATATAAAATTTATTTTTATAAATATCATTTTTTTTATTCACGACAACAACCTGACTAACGAACGACATTCAAAAAACTACTGACACTATTAGTTTAAATCAAAGATTTATTTTAAATAATAATATTTCTATATATACCAACAAGAAGTAGCACAAATTGAAGGTTAATCCGCTATTATAGTTGACTCGTTCTAAGCAATTTTACCTGTTAACTATATTGTAAATTAGTGTTACGTTTTTACTTTTTATACAGGCTGATCTAAAATGAGTCAATTATTATGTAAATAATATATTATTATAATATGCATGCTATATCGTCGGCTGAAAATTTGTTTCTCGTAAACACCATTTTTAAAAAATTTGGGAAATCGAATTTTAATGTTTGAAATTTCATATCTAAAAATCAGATTGATAGCATTTTACACTTTTCTTTTTATAACCTGTTGCAATAATTTTAATTAATTTTCAACAGTTTCCAGAGGTCAGATAAATTAACTTTAGAAAATATTAACAAATTTGTTCGAAATGAGTTTGCCATAAACGCCACTTAAATAACAATATTCATATGTTTATTGGGATGTACGCTAATTTCTTTGGATATACATTAAATAAAAATTTAATTAATTGGAATAATTTAATTAAGTTGCTTTAAATCATTGTTTTTACGTTAAAAAGCATGCTGAATATCTCAGCAATGAAAGGAGTTAGCTGAATTTCGATAAGTGCAAACAAAAAAGCTGGTCCGGAAATCCCAAAAATGTACCTATGTCAAAAAAGTCGAAAATGTCGTTTACGGCAAAACAAATATTTATTAGCTCTTTTCAAGGAAAACATAATGATGCATTAGAAAACAACTAGAACTATAGATGTGTAAGAGTGTAAGCTGGAATCTTATCAAAAGTAATCATTGCCCTAATCCACATTTTTAACATAACTTTTATTTGGAAAGTTTTATAACAAAAAATATCACAATTGAAAAAACATGTTATAATAATAAAAAAAACCGACCCTGTCACTATATAACATCAAAATATATGATTGTAATTATATTTCATTTTTTTTTATAATTTCCATAGCCGACTTGGAAATAAAATAAAATGGCTGTTATAATTTGGTAATTTTATTATTTTATTGATAAATATGTTTTGGAATCTCTATTTGGTAAAGAAATTGGTAAATATATTTTTTTATGGGTGAACTGGCTGACAACTAACACTCTCCCGGGTGACACCTAATACTAGGTCACTAACTTATCTATAGGTATCCTTTTTTATAACGAACTACTAAAAAATATACTATATACTAAGCATTTAGTTCCACTGTACTAAACTATCAAATTTTTAATATATTCAAGTTCTCTTAATCTGATTCTGTTTAGATTTTGGCAGTCACATAACATATGTCCTCTTACATACCCAACTGAAAAAAAATTATGTTAGAAGGAGATAGAAAATTATTACATTTTTTAAATCAAAATTTTAAACTTCATGTAATAATCATAGTGTTTGTAAAATACAATTTAACTAAAAGCATAATTTTTATTTTTATTGATAAAGTAACATGCCAATACTAATATCAGAATAATGTAAATAGTCGCACTAACTAAAATTACTTTACACTATGCCATCAAATTAAAATATTAATTATAATTAATAGTATAATATTTTATGCTATGTTAATTTCTTTTACTAATAATTATATGTATTTAAATATAAACTACTGTAGCCTAGATATCAGATTAGGTTGCAGACTAAATAATATTTTATTTTTAGCAGTGACGCTACAGCCCAAATCAAGCCTTGGCCTCCTCAAAGATGTTTCGAGCCAATTTATTCAATTTGAACCTACTAATTGAGTCCGAACAATGAGGTTTTTAATTGCAATTGAAATCAGACATTTGTCTTTTAATGGTCAGAAATTTGTTGTCAGCAAATTATATCAACCAGTAGTATTTTTCCGAGTCTTAAAACGTTAAAACTACAATAATAAATTGTAAATTTTATTAATGGTACTCATTTAAAGCTGAGTCCATCCCTGAACCAGGGATTTAATGTATCACAGCGTTCAAACTACCACTATGCGACCGCCACCCTAACTATTTGTAAGTGATTACAGTTTGGTGCAAAATTCAAAATTAAAACCTTGTACGATATTAACGCACTGCTGTCACGAAATTAAATTATATTAATAATGGAAGTTAATGTATAGTTTAATGAAATTAATGATCATTTATAATAAAATTAAATACTTTAATAAATTGAGCTTTTAAAAAATGTTCATACATTAAATAAAAAATCATTTTTGATTTTGATTATCTTCTTAATATGTATATACAAATTTTATTACCCTTAATTTATATTAATTTTAATTATTACTATTTAGTTTTTAATATTAATATTAATTTGACAATTTAAATTTTATATACGGGTAATTTCCAACAGAAAAAGTTCTACACGTACAACCCGTCCACAATACAATTAGTTTGTCAGCTATATTGGGCTAATTTTGATAATTGACAAACAAATTATCTTCCTTGAATATAATTAAATATTTTATGACAGTGTAATTGATAATAAAGTTATGTTTAAATCGTCGTAGAGTTGGATTGGTGTTAGTACCGGTAGCGTAGAGGTAATATGCAATACTGTGATGCACTCGGGCTCGTATTCAACTCCTGGCTGACTTATTGATTCAGATTTTTATTAGTATCAATACTAAAAAAATAAAGTACAATATGTAATTTTAATTTGTAAAATGCTAACAGAGCTGACAACTAAAATTCCTACTAGTAAAAGCCATAAACGTTTTGCAATTAACATGTTCAGCACTCTTAAGAAGCTAATTGAGGCGTTGTGCTCCCAAGTGGAGTGAACAAGGAAAAACTAAGACCAAGTGTTACTATTATTTACAACTATTATGTTAATAATACAATCTTGAGCTATAGTCTAAGTAAAAACATTTTCGTGATTCTGAAAAGTTCAGCTTGCGCCCACTTTTTTCAATGTTTGTTTTCGATTTAAATGAAATTTAGCATAATTTCCTGCTTGACTGGTTCTAGGCTATCATATCCAAATTAGTTCTGAAAGTTTTTTGTTAAATTCCTCAAGTTGAATATACAAATACAACTAGTTCTAGTTGTATGTCGAATTATTTTGTACCCGGACTATTTATATTAAAAACTTCAATAAATTGAATAAAAATAAATCAATATTAAATTAATTTTTCAAAATGTTAAAATTATATAAAGAATAATTTAATTTTTGTAAACACGAAAAGCACCGTATTTACATTAGTATGAACTTACTAGTGAATTTGAAAATCTGCCGAACGATACAATGTTGCCAGACCATCAAATATCTAGTGAGCTCATAAGAATCTACGAAAATAACCAAAGTAAATCCTTTGCTACATCTTAGGCTACTATAAATAGTTCAATAAATAAATTGTCCAATTTTTATTTTCAATAAATCATTGAAACAGTTTTTCTTTCTTGTATTCTAAATGTCCTTCATTAATCATAATTCATCAAACAAAAAAAGTTATAAAATTTGTGTTAGTTTTCTGCTTCATATAATTTTGTTTTATTTTATTTATTTTCTAATACTTGCAAGGATGTTTAGTAGATTTTAAAATTGTTGATCGATAATCAGTATTGTTGCAAGGATATTATATCATTTTGTATAACAAATTTTGACATGGGTCAAAATTAATGGAATAATTGGATTACTGTACGAAATATATCAGAATGTATAATAAAAATCAATAATATTTTATATTAAATATTTAAAATTTATCAAATCAAAATTTTCAAAGTCATAATAATAATAAAAATATCATAAGGAAGGACAAAAAAAGGACTAGCAATAATTTGATATATTTTATATATTTTTATTACGAAGGATAATTTATTATACATAATTTATTTAACATTTCTATTAAAAATTAAAACTAATTTCATAATTTAATTTAATTAAACTTCATTCAATTTTTATAATTTCAATAAATTTTATAGTTTAATGCTGTCAACATTTTTAAGATAATTATAGTAATTAAATTGAAATTACGATAGTTTCAAATTATAATTATTAAATATTCCTTTGTATATGGCAGGATCTTTAAAGACAGTTGCGTGTAAAGTTGTTTGATGCTGGGTTTTGCATTTGAAGAAACCATGAAGAAGCATCATGTAAGATATGACATTGTTTGTATTTTTGTGATATGACATTTGAAAGTGTAATTTATTTTAAATTTCTTTATATACATATAATTATTCCAAAAATTAATATTTTTGTAACAATTTTTTGGTATAAAATTCTGGTCGGTCGTGAGTTCTTTAACTATAAAGGTGACAAAAAGTCTTTTAAAAGCATATTTTTTATTTTGAAAATCTCTAGGAATCAATATTCTCAACGACGTTAAAATTAAAGTCAGAAGATTAAAAAAAATATATAACTGAAACGAAAAAACGATTGATTAAGTTTAAAAGAATTAAACCGACACTGCAATCCTTTTTTTTTAAACTATAATAATAATCTTAATAGCATCGGAACTCGTGCTTCCTTTTCTCCATTATTTAAAAATTTAAATGCATTTATGAGCACGAAACGTGGTTAGTATTGAAAAGCCTTAAAATATCATATTCTTTCAACACAATAGGTTTTCCAGCAAGCACACAGGTTTGCCAATGCAATATTTCCAACCCACACTTCATTAAAGCTTCTCTACTCTCAATTAGTTTTTTTATTATCTTCACTAATAGATTGCGCTATTATCATACTCAAACTTGGTGAAAATTAATTAGTTCACAATTGCTCCTCGATATATGTATGTACTATACATATAAAAAAAACTGAAAATAATATTAACAATCTAACTTCAGTGTTGCCAAATTTGATTTTCCATTGATAATTAAAGTGTTTTCACTATGAATGTGGTGACTGATAAATATTTTCAATACATTTTCTTAAATTAATTTGCATAATTTTAGGCACACATTTATAATTAAATAAAGTTAGGACAAAGACAATAATTGTCTCTAGTTAGGATTAGCTATTTATGTACAAATTCATCTATTATGTACAATAATTCCAAAGATTTTATAATATTATAAAAAAAGTAATGTAAATTTGATTTTTATTAAAAAATTTTGCAATTTATTAAAATATATTGAATTCATAATTGAATTAAAAAAATAAAGATAAAATGAAATAAAAACCAAAATAATTAAAACTATAATATTTAGAGAGTTCCAAAGGCGGACCATTAAATATAAGCAAATATAAAATTATGTATTATGTTTACTTTATTAGATTAAGAAAAATTATTAGTTAAAGGAAATGAATAAAGTATTATTTGAATTGAAAAAATGTACAATAATTCCAAATATCTTTATTAAATAAATCCCTACCAAGATCATCAAAGTTCAATTTGGAAAATATCGCAAGTCATAGTTCCACTATTTAAACAGCAATTCATACATTAAATATTTACAAACACTAATTTTCTAAAAAATGCTAATCTATATAATTACAAATAATGTCAACTAACAAACTACAATTAACACAAAACCATTAAATCAATTTATACAAAATCAAAGTATATAAAAATATTTTACAACAAACTTTTACAATTTAAATTGTTGTGGAAATTTCATAATTGTATCATTAGTTAAAAGTTAAATAAAACAAAAAACAACAAAAAATATGGTATTTAAAATTTCTGTAAAACAATTAAAACATTTCCGTTTATATAAATTCAAGAAATTTTCATTCAACTAATTTATAATAGTCGGAATAAATTCCCCTATCTTACTAGAGAGTACATAATAATGCTATGCTTCTTTGCTAATATACAAAAAACAAATTTCTATAATTAATAAAAGAAAATAATAAAGAAATTTAATTTTGTGTCATGAATAATTTGACACAACATTTAATATACACTCATCGTATAAAACTCATACTTCCTACTGACTATATTGTCTGACTCTATATTTTATTAAATTTCATAATTTGTAACAAATAATTTTTCAACATGAAAGTTTATGAACAAAATAATTTGTATTCTTTTCAGTTATACACAATCAGTTGCATCCGCATCTACAAAAAAAAAATGGTATTCATTCACAGTTTCTTCAACTATACACTGACTATATAAATAAAAAAAAAATGTTTATAAATAATATATTATTGGTTAAAATTTTATATATTAAATCTATGGGAAAAGTTCATCTTTATAATAACGATCCACTTTCCACCTTCATACCAATAAAAAAAAAATGATGGTTCAATTTGCATAAGAAAATTTTAAAACTTCAAGCAGCATTAAAACTACTATAATATAGAAATTTTTAAACAGAGCCAGCAACGGACCAACAACAATAACGTATATAAAACTAACCAAAAGACCGAAGAAAAGTTTTTTTTTTCAATGGAAAATCATTTTATAAGAAAATCTGGGAAAAGTCCGGTTAAACTAAATGAAAATGGGAATCTCTCTCTTAACCAACACTATAACACAAAAACGATGAATAAAATCCTTTTTACCGTCTGCTTTTATTCCTACATATTTTTTATATATTTTTTTTGTTCACAGGATTTTATAATGGTATGTATATAAATATATGTTTGTATATACGTATAAGGATACCAAAAAAAAAAGCTTTTATGAGAACTTTTCTTTTTCATTATTATATTTTTTTGTTGGAATAATTTAATTTGTTTGGTTGTGTAGGTAGCTATATATGTTTTTTTATGCGAAGCATAAGAGTTAAAATGAAAAACGGAAGTAGACAAGTTGAACATCTTTTGTTAAATATAAACGAGTTCCGTTCAGTTTTCATTCTTTTTATTTGATTTATTTTTTAGCATGAGAAACAAAAATGAAGGCAAAAAAATTTTTTTTTTTTTTATTATTTGATTTTTTATTAAATATATATAAAAAAATTATGTTCACATCCTTTCAATTACGTGAGTCTTTAACCATATGTGCATTATTTTGCCTACGGGGGTGACAAAAATATATAAAAATTCTAAATGATTTAACTGCAAATAAAAGTATTTTAAAGATATTTATGTATATGAATTGCATTTTGAAAAAATGAGTAGCTAGTTTTTATTTTTTTTTTATAAAAAGGTGAAATAAATATTTATTTATTTTCTTCTTGTCATAATTTAATATTCAATTTATTTAAAATAAATTTTATTTCCTTTGCAATTAGTTTTTCAAAAGAAAAATACTTGAGAAAAAAATAAATAAAAAAAAAAAATAATTGATTTCTTTGACAACATAAACAAATTTTCCAGTCTTTCAATAAATTTAATAATGAACAATGAAATCATAAATGTTCCAATTCAAATTTACTTCGCTAACTTTAAATAAAAATTATGCTATTTTGAAAATTGTAGCTACGAACAATGAAATGTAATTTATGCAGTTACTTATATGATAAGAAGGATAATTACATTTTCAATTTATTCTTCGAATTTAGATTATAACTATAAGTTTTATTTTATTTCGTTTATACGTGCATATAGAAATTATTTTAATATTTTTCAGGGCTGGCGTGACAATAAAAATGATTCTGGGCTAAATAATTTTTGGTGACCAAATCGTCTGCTTTTCGTAATTTAATGTTTACACAACGTGAATAATCATATGATTTATCTTTTGGGTATAATTGCGTGATTATCATAAGTGGAAACATAACAAACAAATAAACGCTTATGGAAATTTGTGAGATTTAGTTACATGAATGTAGTTGCATTGAGAAACAAAAATTTTTTTAACGATTGAAAATGTTGACAGAACTGAAATAAATGTTCCTTTAATATTACAGTGTTGACACTATTGAAATAAATGTTACTTATGTAATATTGTTTGCAATTTTTGTTTTGTAGCGAGCGTAATATTGAATAAATATGTAGTAATACGGAAAAATTATATAATAAGAATAATATTAAAAATTCATTTTGATGCATTTATTTGCCATGCCATATATTTAGTAATTAATTCTGAACTTACTTACTTAACCGGCATTACAACGCATTCGTTTGAGCCGAAGATAGAGCTAATCTCAATTGGTTCCTGTTTTGCACCGCTAACCTCCAATTTCCAGACAGGTTCAGCATTCTGACGTCCACCGCAACACCATCCTGCCATCGAAGATAAGGTCGCCCTCTTCTACGTGTACCATCCGGGTGCGAGTCAAAGATCTTTAATTCTAAAAGTTTTAAGAAATTATTAAAGTTTAGCACAACAAAACTTTTGGCGTCTTCGGGCTAACACCCACATTATTCATTTCTCCAACCGGCACTGTATTCGATTTTTTTTTATCATATAACAATAACTCTTAAGTATTATTAAATATTTAGTTTTCAATTATGAAGCTATAAAATTTTATTACATATTCAAAGAATTATATTAATTCTAAATAAGCTTAAATCCTAATTCGAAAATGTGCTTCAATTATTTGAATATTGAAATAACTTCTATTTTAAAAAAAAAGGAATTGAATGAAGCCAATTAGTTTATGAAAAAAAAAATTATTATATATTTCGTTTATGAATTCTAAATTCATAATTTTTGCATTATATACTTAAAATATTCAAACAAAAAACTTCTCTCTACTCTAAAAATTAATAATAAAATCTTTATTTCCATCATTTTTATTATATAATATATGAAACCATTGATATTTAATCAAGTTTAATGGTACCAAAGTTGATAGTAATTTCCTACCACTTAAATATGTCAACCCAGAAATTATTTAAGTTATGCATTTCAGTCATTTTATTCATACGTGATCATTTTTGTGGTCCTCTTCACATACATAATATAATAAGCATATTTACTCCTTAACAAAAAAGGCATCATCTCAAATCCTAAATTGTACAACAAAAAAATCTGTAAAAGACTGAAGGAATACACACATATATAAGATAATGTTGTTTATTTTGAACGTGACAGCACGTCTTCAGTTATTGAAAGACCCTTTTTGTCCTGATGATGATAATCCTGCGAATAAATAGTACAACAACATTGTAAGAAACATTTATACACTTTGTTGTTATATTGATCGTGTTCCTTCTACATCATTTTTTTATTTTATTTTTATCCTTTCCGCATAAAATTATTGTCGTAGTCTATACTTTTAGAATACAAAATAATGCATTGATTTAGTATTTCTTCCTGATAATGGGAATATGATATGTGATACTTCACATCATCCTTATATATACAACAACATTATAAGCACATTGTACGTTAAGACTTGAAGAAACAAGGAATAAATATAGAAAATATAAATAAATTCGGTAATAAAAATAAATGTTTATTAAAATAAAATTATTTATTTAGACCTTTAGTTTATTATTAACATTTTTGTTTTTTTTTTTTATAATATGTCATTTATATTTTCAAGAATAAAATTCTGATTAGATTTTAATAATATATAATTTTTTTTTATTTTTTTAGAAATATGGTTTCATTAAATCAGTAATTTGATTTTCTGACCATTTACAACTAAAATATTTCTCATTACAATTGATTGTATTTGTTTTAGCTATATCAATAGCATCCTTAATTGCTGTACCATTGATGAATTTTAATAGCCAATTTGAACTAAAATAATATAATTATTATTCTTAGACATATTGTATTTATTGACTCTATTAAGAAATTATAGATTATTTATTATAAATGGTCACTAAAATTATAAATCGGTGAAATAGAAGTGTATTTTTAGAAAATAATTTATGTAGCTAACTTTGGCGTAGCTCTAAACTAGAAGTTTATTAATATATTTGTAATAATGTGTACAAAATTTTAGATCTCTTAAAATTAAGATTAACTTTCTTAATATTCCGCTGAATTTCTAACCGCAAATCTTATATTGGCGTAGCTCAAAACTAGAAGTTTGTTAAAATATTTGTATTGTAAAATTTTAGATCTCTTAAGATATTGAGAATGTATTTTATTTAATTGGGAAACTTTGTTAATGTTCAGCTGAATTTATAACCACAAATTTTACTGGTATCAATTGGATCACGAAATTAACCAATTTTATGAACTCGTTTTCATATAAACAAGTATGAAACCGGTATAGAGTGAATCTACCAAGGTTTAGTTCAAGGTAAACCGAAAGCAGATATTACACTGTTTTTTGCCTTTTATTTTTGGAATTTCCAGAATCGTAAACTTGAAGAAACACTGATTTCAGCAATTTTTATTTTTCCGAATAATCTTTCGGTCACAACACTGCATAGTTATTATGTAAAAGTGTAAATCTTCATATTATAAATTAAGAAATTTAATACACAAACTAAAATTTGAACAAATTCGAAATTTTCTTACATTTTCTATTTTCATGTTTAATTAACTAGTTTCCATTATTAACTAATTTTCTCCAGAATATAATAAAAAAGAAGTAATTCTAATTTTATTTACCTTATAATTCCATCAATAATTTTATTTAAACTTGTTCCTTTTCCAGTACGAACATTTGCAGCAGTATTCTTAACATATGTACAAATTGATTTCTGTAAACATGTATTCATATCGATATTATTTTCTCCTAAGAATTCTTCAACTTTTTCTATTACCTCATAAAGTCGAGTTTCTACAACACCAAAAAAAATTAATACCAACTGAAATTTATATAATCTATTTTTACCTGAACGTTCTCCATTTGAATTATTATAATATGTAAATTTAAATGGATCCATAAAATTTGTTATTTTATCATTAAATAATGTCCTTGACTGTTTTCCAAATTCATAATATGATGATCCATTAAAAAGTTGTCCTATTACAATTCCACTTATTACAATTAAGCCTGATATAATCAATGACGGTATATTTAAATCGATTAAACTCTTAAATAAAAATTGAATTTAAAAATAAAAAATTTTATATTTAAAAAAATTTTATACCCCAACATTATGTAATGATTTATCTAAATTTCGTTTAGTTGGTATTTTTACGAATGGTACACTAAAATCAATATCAATCTAAATTGAACAAAAATTATTAAAATCAATAGAATTATTATAATATAAAAAAATAATTTTTAACCTTAATATCATCAGAAAAAGTATTAAATGATAAAAATTTTGGTAATTTTTTCATTGATTCGAATATTAATTCATCACTTCGATCACTTTTCGATATATTTGTATATTGTGAATCAATTATTTTAATAAAATATTGAATCAAAATATAAATTTGAATAATATTAAATAATAATTTTGTTTGAATTAATGACATCATTGACAATTTTTAACTGACTGTTTAAAAAAATTGTGCTGCAATTGCTTAAAAACGTTTTGATAAAAAAGAAAGTTTGATTATTTTCAAATGTTTCAAGTACGAAACGAAATAATAAACTTATTAAATTTGTATTGTCATTTTTATTTTTTATCTAATAAATTAAACAGAGAAATGTGAACTGATTAACTGATGACAATATTTTTTTATAAACTCTTTGAAAAATACCAAAAGTTATTGTTCATATATAAATAATGTAAATATGTATCTTGTAAATGCAATATTTACGTTCTATTTGAATAAATATATTAAAACAATATAATTATAAAACTTAAATTGCATTAAAATGTTTATGATCAAAGAAGCAGAAATTATGTTGTATTTAATTAAAAAAAAACTATTCGCCTGAGATAACAAAATAAGTCATAAATTTTACACAATTAATAACAAGATATAATAACAAAAACATAGAAATTATAATTTAAATTATTTTGTCGCAATTAATGGAACTATTAAAATTTGAGGAAAATAATATTTAAAAATAATATTCCTATATAATTATAAAGTGATAAATTTGCACGAACTACTCATATGAATAATTGTAATTTTCGGATTCAGTGATTTAAGTACAACTTAAATCATATGATTAATTCGTGCAAATGACCTTCAATTATAGTAATTTAAGAGCACCTATCAATTAGACATAAATATGCAATTATAAATCTGCAAGGTAACGAAATGGCGAGACTATTTCCATAATTGAACTATTCTGTTAGTATGTTTAATTTTTTAATTTAAATTTAGATCTTCTAAAAAAACTTCATAAATCCTCGAGTACTATTCCAAATATTTTAATATTACTAATTACAAATATGTACTCCGCGTTAAAATGAAGGGCTTGTTCTAAGTAGATAAATTATAGGAGTTCCAACCCAAATTTACGTGTATTTTTAAAGGGGCCTCTAAAATTACTTTTCTGCCATCTTGGATTTTTCAAAGATCTTCGATTAGGGTGGCCAGATGTATTTTTCTGTGTCGATCAGTCTTGCCAAATGTAAATTTCTCGATTAGGGTGACCAGATATAAATTTCTGTATTAAATTAAACATACAGGTCTGTTTGATGTGAACATGTAACAGGTCTATTTGATGTGAACAGGTAACAGCTAACAGGTCTCTTTAATTTAATACCAGATGTCAAAAAATACATGTAAATTTGGGATGGAACTCCTATAGTTTATCTACTGTTCTAAATGCATGGAAGTATTAGAAATATTTTGTAAATGAACAGTTTAATAAATTATTGCTATTTTTTCAGCGTGAACTTAATTTCTAGTTCAAATCGATTGTAATTGGTTGGTTGCTTATCAACGTAAACTGTTAACAAATTATCTGCATGAAATAGTGAGATAAAGCAGAAGATAAATATATTCACTAAGAAAAAAATGCATATCTTTAAGCTGTCAACACATTTTCACTATCCGCAATGTTTTAAGCACAGTACACATAGACATAATACACATTAATGATTAGCAACCAACTGCTTTGTACTAACCAGTAGACATTCTTATAAACATAAGGAAGTTGTTAATATAATAGTAGCAAAGGACGAATTAGATGTCCAAGCAAAAACAATTATAACAAATTAACTAACTAATTAAGAAATAAAACACAAAGATTAGATAAAAATTTAAGTAGTAATTAATGTACAGAAATAAACACAGCGTGAATCAAAAAATTACCACTTCTCACTTCTGAAACGAATGTTACTCCTCATTAAAAACGATACTACTACCTCCAGTCGTCATCTATTGATTGAATTCCTTTATTAAGATCAATATTAAGAACCATGAATCAAGTAATTTATTAATTACCACCTGCTAAAGGCTTCAAAGTTCTGAAACGAATAATGTTACTGCTTTCTTTAGCGTTATCTGTGATCGTACCCGTAATTTGTAATTCTAATTAGAGAGAATTTGTTATTAGAGCCAAAAATCAATTTAAACTTGGAACTTTTGCAATTCAAGTGGAACAACTTTTACAATTCTTCCAATTTTACCATAAATATCTTCAAACAAATTTTCTAACTTCTTAAGTACGTTTTCATTTTTTAAACGTATAATAGTTATAACCACAAAGCTATAGTTATTTTATGGGAAAAAAACAATAATTATGATGTTAAAATCATATAAGAAAATGTCATTATTTTCATAATTTGAATAGCAGTAGTACATCAATGAATACGCTATTATTGAATTTTTGATAGCACGTTATAGATTGATATAAAATTTAAAAATTATTATATTAGTTACATGTAGTCAAGCATCAATATTAATTAAATACATTTGTCAAGTTCTTCTATATTTTCAAAAGTATTATACCTAATTCTATAATTACTTAAAATATATTGCTTTCACTTATAATATTATATAAATAAATTACATATCATTTTAAATGCTTTACTATTAAGGCAATTTGTATCCAAAATTTTAACATTTAATCAAATTTTCTATAATAATTTTCATCCTTCGAATTGTCTGCCAGCTGAGTTATTAAATTTATGTTTTTCATTTAAAACATTGCCAAGAGGCAAAATAATTTACCTAAAAAAAAATTTGAATAATTGAACCATACAAGAAACTACAATACTTAAAACATACATACATATTTATTTATACATATTTTCACATTTCGAAAATGTCTGTCTTTTGAAAGTTATCTCCCTATATAAAATTTTCACTAATATTATTCAAAGAAAATTCATTTCTCCGTAAAACTCATTTCCAATAAATTTTCAATTGATATTCATACATTATTCAGTAGTTTTTGAAGACTATTATTTAAGATAGTCTTTCAGACTTAATCAATTTAGTGTAAATGGCTTTAGGGGCGGATAAAATTTAAATTACAAAATAATATACAATTTTATATATTTTTTTAATTTCAAAGAACGGGGAAGTAACATTTTGTACTTCTACTTAAATTTATGTAAATGTCAGTAATTTTATAAGGTTTACATTTTTATATTTTAAATTTAAAAATTGAATTCAATGATAAATGGTTATACGTAAAATGTTTTCGATTTATTTATTTATTTTTATAATAAAGTAATAAAAAAATTGTCAAGAAAATAAAGTTTTCCGTAAACTAACGCGTTTTATTCGTAGCGTCAGCGGAATGTATTATTAAATTATTTAATTTTATATAAATTGATTGTAATTATTATTAAATACATGCTATTCTTCAAATAGTTGTAATAATCAATTAAGTTTTGTATTTGATGAGTTTTCTTCTGAATTTTCAGCATTAACAACTTTAAAATTTACATCAACTTTTGAAAATCCCAAGAAGAACACTTCATGTACGCTTCACTACTTTGATAATTTAAATGGGGTAATTTTAATAAGTAATTTATTTTCTATGGATTCTGGTGGTCGATAATAATTAACATTAATATCTTCATTCACAACGCAACGATTATTATTATTATTGTGAATGTCATGATGATGTTGGTAAATTTCACTTGATGATTGATAAATTTCATTAACAGAATTTAAATCGGCAACAGGATTTTAACGAATATGTATTTATCATGTTCATATTGCTTACACTAATATTTTCTCTGATATATATCACCTTTAAATATTACCAATTATTTTAATACCCCTTAATTATGAATATGGCCATATCAACGCAAATTCCGTACGATTTTGCTGTGAATTTTCCGCAGCGAATATACATACATAATTATGATTTGTGATTTTATTCACTGTTCCAACGAATGTGTCAGCGAATGTAAAATAATTTTCAAATAGTTATAGCTTACCAATGTAAAACTTGAAAAAATATTACTGAAAATAATATTAAAATTAGGGTGTGATAATATTCTGTATTAATACAATTTATTATTATAAAAATCATAATAATTTGCTGTAAATATTACGTGTCAATGTGGCTATACATCCCAATAATTCGCATTGTTTGGGAAGACCCTATTTGAATTGTTTACTAATTATAAAATACAAAATAATTTTATTATTCATTAAAAATGTTTGTTAAATTGTTTGTTAAATACTAGTCCAATTAAACAAGATTTTCATAAGTATTTAATGTGTCAACTTCTGTGAACAGTTTGCAATCGTCAAAGTAACATTCAACAAAAATTTATATATGAAATAATTATATTTATGTTTTCTGTATACTCACATAATATTATAAATCTGATGAAAAATTTTCAGTATTTTTTCCTCCATCTTTACATAATTTAGTTTTGATGTTGTTAACTTTAAAATAACTATAAATTAACTGCAAGATTATTTGCATAACACTTTAAACTAAGAAATGAAAAAAAACCGACTATCTTTTTACATAATATGTCCTCATTTTAATATAAAGATAATCTTTAGCTATATACAACTGTGTTCTTATTATTATATTTGTTATGTAGACTCCACGTGAACATGTTCCTGATTACAAGAAAACTTGTAATCAGGAACTTCCTTAAACTAATACTACAATATATTTATACTATATTTAGTTAGTACACTTGCATAAATTTGAAAGTAAAAAAATTATAACTTTTTCATAAAAAAAAGTTAATTGCATAATAGTAGAATATGTTTTTTATCGGAGAGTGCGGCTGGTATCATAAATAATTTTGTGGTGATTATGAATTACTAGTAACAGATTTTTCTCTTACGAATTTAAACAACAAAAAAAAGATTTTGTTTAAAAACGATTTTTTGTATACTTACAATGAGGAAAATAATAAAATTATGCAAAATAATATAAACTAAATATTTTCAGAAGCTAAACACGCTAATAAAAATCGTAACAAATTTATTTATTTTCAATAATTGTGTAATAAAGTTTATATATTAAAATTGATGTCAGAAAACAGTATAACTTTAAACATGTTTTATTGATGGATTTATTAAATTTCCACTAAAAGTGACAAATAAAATTAAAAGTATGTACTAGGATTTGCGATTATGAAATGTTCTTGGAATGAAATATTCACGATAATTTACCCTGAATTAGAAAATACAAAAATGTTAAGATTATTTTCTTTAAGATTCATTCATTTACTATGGGTATATTAAAAATGAAAATTTATTAGCAAAATCCTAAATTACTTTCTAATTTTACCTAAAAATAATATCTAAATAATTTTATTTTATTATTAAAAAATTTAAGCACATTCTCTTTAAGCACTATTTCGGATTCGATTTTTCTGAACCCTTAAGGAATCTGTTCTGAATCTGAATATATTTCATATAAAAACAAATTAAATAAAACAGTTTATGCATGCTACGTCCAACAAACAAGTCAATTTTCAGGGTTCATTTTGACTTCAGTTTCAGTTCAGTTTTACTTCATTTTGAAATAATTTTTACTTCAGTTTTACTTAATGAGTTCATTTAGAATTCAATTTCAGTTGATTTTAAATTCATTTTCCTTCAGTTTCACTTCATTTTGAGTTCATTTTCGATTCAATATTGACTTCAGATTTTTTTCTAATGGATTCTAAAAGGAATTTGACAGGAATCCAGAAGTAAGTCGCCCATATGTATATATTAGACATAATTTTAGAATTCATTCGGAATCCGCTTGCTTAAAGGGTTATTAGTAAATTTATAGTTAATATAGAATATATATAAAAATCACTTAAATTAAACTTACATAATATACATAATCATAAATTTCACTATAATTTCTTTGAAATTCTTTAAATATTTAACATATGTCATTATGATTTATTATTTTGGCTTTTTACATAAAAACTATTCATGCATATTTAATGTGTAAAATATTTATAAAAATATTTTGCAAAATATATAAATAAAAACTTTTCAAAACTTAACAATAACAACTGAAAAAAAAAATAATCAGAGATAAAACCTTCTTCATACCATTAGCTATAACACATATAAAAATTCTTGAATTAAGGATGCGAAAATAGATAAACTATATAATAATAATACAAGTGCAAATGTCAAAAATTTTCAAAAATTCATATTAAAATAATATTCCCGCCCTCAAAAGAATTGGATAAGGGATGATATCTTCTTTTGAAGTTTAATCAACCGTATACAATAGACAACTTCCATGTGTCTTTAAAATTATTCACCCCATCCAATTTTCCTATTGTCCTTAAAGATTTCATATTCTTTTATTCATTTTTTATTTTATTTCTTAAATTTTATACACACAATACGGAAAATTTTATATACGGTATACATAAATATATATTGTATTCAATTCTAAGAAAAACTTTCCTTATAGAAAAGAAAAACTTTTCCTTGAATACGAATGGTACGTACTCATCACTGAATGTCCCAATGTTCGCATAGGATTATTTATTCGTTAAGAAATTTTTGTTTTTCCATTATAAACAAGAAAAAGAAAATTGTGGAAAATTTAAATATTATGCTTTTCAATAGAATAAAAAAAATCTTACAATTATTATTTTATTTTTATTTTATTTTTTTTTAAATTTGCTATTTACCTAACTAATCGTGATATAATTAAACTAATGCCAGCGTATTTGAATGATTTTAAAATTTTGTTGCAAGATTTTTAATTAAAAACTTAATATATACATTGAAAATAATATTAGAATAAATTTCATAAAATAAAAGTTTGTTAAATTAATTAAAAAGATTTTAAAGTTTTCGTAGCTCAGTAATTATAGTAATTATTTTTAAAAATATTATAAATTATTTAACTATTTTTTTGTTTTAATTATTGTTGAATCAGAATATATTACAAAAAGAAAATAATTTACACTACAAGCTTGAATTTATGAATTAAAATTAGAGTTTGGAATTATGAACTGAAACGAAACTTGAAGTTATTAGTAAATTGTAAAAATCTTTGTTCATAAATAATATGAAACTTTGTTTTGGTTTTGATATTTCGATGTTGTGTTTTAGATAGTTGTTTTACTTCAAACCTTTCGATTTTTATGATATTTTGAGGGAATGACAAGTAAGAATCAAACCATATACATTTTAGTGTCCTATAATAATAATGCCCCTAGATAACATACGATTTTGACATCATTTCATAATTATTTTCGAATCGAAAAGAAAAATATTTGTGGATTTGGGAAACTGGCCCAGATCCGGATCAATTCTTTCTTAACCTTTTAGAATTTTTATATTTTAAGGTCCTCGTGATAGTTGATTATACCAAGACCAAATACCCATTACAAAATTACCATCTTTTTTAAATAGGGTTCATTATTTTGATTGAGGTAAAAACTACTGTGAAAATGTCGACTAAGAAAATGCGACCTAAGAAAGCATAATATGTAATATGAATTAAAATGGAAAATATTTACGGTATTATGCTATAACTTGCACATTTGATACAATAAGTTGACGTATTTAAATTTTATTACCCTAACCTTCTGCTTTAGTAGATTAAAAGTTGGTTTTTGCATATAAAATTGTATAAAATTTCTATAAAATTATTCCTAAAATTAAAGTCTTTAATTTTTTATAAACCAAATTGTGTCGACAACTCCAGATGGATCACAAATAATAGAGATATAAAGTACTCTACTGAAATTTGCAACTTTTATTTTTGTGGTTTTCACTGGCGCCTTTATTGATTATATTTATATAATTTTTCCAATTAATTTCAACATGAAGCCTAGATTAAATCTGCAAATTTAGCTAATCAAAATATAAGTTTTTATATATCATTATTAATTTTTGTAAGCATAATAATTATTTGTCTAACTTATTTATTTTTATTTTGAACTAATCCAAGCTAAATGAAATGCACTACGTTAACAGACAAAAAATTATGCCTGATACTTTAAAATTTACTTAAAACACTTAGGTAATATTTATATTTAAGTGAAAGAAAAAATATTTGTTATAAAAAAGAAATGTCTAACAAATATTTTATTATATCTTTTATTTTACCATAATTTAAATTTTTCATAAAATGAAAATGGTGTTCTTAAAATAGACATATTAATATCATGGACCATTAGATTTTAAATGATTTATTATGAATTCATCAAAATTTGATCAATATTTAAATTCGTATTGTAAGAATCTTAATTGTTCATATTTTATTTTTAGATTTTAAATTGTAAAATAAATGTTTGTTAGAAATATTTAAATTCACCAGAGATATTAAATTCAATAGCTCAGTTAAAGTTCAGCAGAATAATAATATGAATTAAACGCTAATTATTATGAATTATATAGTAAAGCAAAACTTAAATATTTTATATCAAATAATAACTAAATTTAATTCCAAAAATTATTTGACTCATTGATTTTTCTTAATTTATTGAAAATTATGTCGTCCTTTATATCTATATGTAAACAAATACCATAAATTTAATGATGTGGAAAATTGTAAAGGATTTTATTTTGATTGTATTAGAAATAAAATGTTATTATTTGCAAAATAAAAAAAGTTTCAATAAATTTTTATTTATGTTTATTTTTATCATACGAATATGTAATAATGAATTCTAAATAAAAGTTAACTAATTTTAATAGAAATTTGAAACTAAAATTGTATTATATGATTTAAAAATTTATGTTACAAAATTTTCTACAATTTAAATCTTTAATAATTTTGTAATAAATTTATTAAATTAAAGAATTAAATGTAAAATTGATTTATTATTATTGTTAAACTTGTTTAAGCATAACACTTACAATTCAGAATTCAATATTTATTTTAAACATATTATAATAATATGTAGAAATTTATTCAGTTTGTGACATATATTTTATATAAAGTTTATGTTTATGCAATTTAAAAATAATTTAAAATAAAAATACTTATTCGTATATTTACCATCTCATTATATTTTGTTAAATAAATTGTTTGTTTCTTGACATTTAGATAAACAAAAACAAACATTTTGCGTAAATAATATTCATAATACTGACAGATAGTCCATTTATATAACAATAGTCATTTTTACATTTTTATTTTTATTTTTATTCTTCTTGTTTTAAATAATGAGGACAAGATTACACTTCACTATTGAATGTTATGATGAGATATGGAATAATAACTATAAAGTGTTGTAATAGAAAAATTAGTTAAAAATAATCAAATCGAGAGTTTCTTTACAATGACACTACAACCCAAATAAAGCCAAGACCTCCTCAAAGTGGTTCTAATTTTATATGGATTCCAATTTTATATTTGACTTAAATAAAAGACACAATTCTGTTTTATGATATAATTGATGTCCGTAAAATTGGCCCGTAACTTAAATTATATAAAGATATCGAATCATATAAAATGCATTAATGATAACTTAAAAATTTGAGATTATCTATTTTACAAACCGTACTTTTTTAATAAACTCCGAGTTTTCAGCAACCCTAAGATAACAAGATCTTTCATTTTACCATAAATAAAATATGATTTGTTTAAGTTTAACTATTAATAGTTTTACTAATGAACATGAATAGAAATAAGAATAAAAATATAATATAATTAGAAAAACAAAACGTTAAAGTTCACAGTTCTGAAAACAGCGCTACCCCCTACGTACGTCGCCACATGTTTATTCAAGCCATTACAAATTGAACAATTAAGTTTTTGAACTAAAGTAGTTCTAAAAAGTATGACAGTTACTACTAGCTGTCTACAAGTAAAAATATTCCTTAAGGAAAAACTGAAATTGTAGTTCCAGTATCACAAAACACTCGAATTAACAGGTTACTAGCTTTAGGCTGAAAAGAACAGTTCTGAAAAGAATGGTAGTACTTCACTCGGCTGTCATCTGTGAATTCATGGCTTCTAGCTTAAAAATATATATAGATATACACTACAAACAAATTATCTTTTGGTAAATGAAAATATGTTAAAACAACTAATGATTAACGATTTTTTTTATTACAATTAAAGTACAATTAGAATTAGAAGTAACTTTGTCAGCTTTATTATGTATATATTGTCTAAAAAAAATTTGAGCCATCAGTGAAAATTACAATCAGACCTCATAAGAAACCTTTGTCTTAGTTGTATTTTCACATTTTCAGTATTTGGTAATCATTTTAAAAATATTTGATTGTGGGTTCGTATCGTAAGGGCTTCGTACTATAATTATATTCTATTATAAAATAAAAATGTTCACTTTATTTAATTTTAATAGTTCTAAACATTATGATTCAAGTAGTAAATTTAAGGTTGCCAGATTTACAAATCTTTGACTCTTTGACAGTTTTTTGTCAAATATTAAATGAACTCATCATTGATGCGTGCTTGTGCCTACTAATGTAAAGTCAGCATAATTACTTGAAAATAATAACCAATTTTAGCTAATCCCTAGAGGACTTCGAACGTTTTTCTATTTTTCTATTTACAGAATTTTGTATCATTCGGTGTTCGAAAGCTAATCGATTGTAATGACATGACGAATTCCCAGCGAATATTTTATTTTACCAAAAAAGTATTTTTCACTACACTATCTAGTCAGCTACTGGTAA
Source organism: Rhamphomyia laevipes (assembly GCA_963920725.1). NCBI lineage: Eukaryota > Metazoa > Arthropoda > Insecta > Diptera > Empididae > Rhamphomyia > Rhamphomyia laevipes. The sequence goes on along the minus strand of OY987257.1, from coordinate 41,394,986 downwards.
CAATTACTATTTATTACCTTAAATTCTAAATTATTCAATTCAAATTTTTCTTATATAGTTTTGTAGGAATATTATTTTTCAAATTATACAACCTTCACATTTTCATTTGTTCTATAAAAAAAATCTAAGGTTTTCTTTTTACATATATATATCCTGAATCCTGATGTAGAACAGTACAAGCTTTTATATTTTTAATAGTTTTATAAATATATATGAGTAAAAGCATTTGAAACCGTATCAGTAACACATATAAATGAAACAAAATTCTTAATGGAAATTTAATTTTACTGAGTTACATATAACAAAAAGTACAAGTATATAAAATTATTATAGCATAAACTATAAAACCTTAAAAGTATTTTCAAATCATAAAGTTTTATAAAAATACTGAATAGTTGTCATTGTGATTATGCATCGTTACGTTAACAAGAACTTAAGGCTAGTTTTATAGATGATGTTTACGTTATATTATAATTATATAATATTATTTTGTGTAAAGAAGTTATTCAGATATAAAAGTCATAAGATAGTTTTTGTCCACAACAAATAAGAAGTTGTCACAAACAAAATCATGATAAAATTATAAAAGAACATTTTTAATATATTTACTGACATGTAATTAAATGTTATTTTTAAAATTTCATTGGTACGAATGGAAGTATTGTAAAATTGTGAATAAAAAAGAAATTTAAAAATTGATTTTTCCCCAAAATCTACTTTTATTGATTAAGTCGGTAAGTTTGGTAGGTCAATGTCAAAGGTTTATAATTATATTTGTTATTTTATTGATAATATATAAATTACTATTTAATTTTAATAACATTTAACATACCAACTTAGTTCGTTATCTAGCTCGGTAAGTTCAATACGAGTAAATCCCAAATAAAACAAAAATTTTGAATTATATAAATATATTATCGTAACTCCTAGCTAGATATTTGAATATTTGTAATGCAGCTTCGATTTTAACCGACAGTTTATACTGCTTTAAAATTGTTAGTGGTAAAAGTTATAAATATAGACCTAGAAAATGTAGACTGCAGTGAAATTGTCGACTAAAATAAAAATATCGAACATTTTTGGTCAACTTATCTACTTTTATGTTAGCAGCTCTTTCCATTTACTTCCCCATAATTGAATTTATTAATATATTCCGGTATAAGTTTGATATCAACAATATTTGTTAAATCTGTTAAATGTACAATTCATCACAGATACGTTATATGCGCTTTTGCAAGTATAAGGTCATTCGGCGATGATGGCGTAGGGGCTAGTTTACCATTTTGTGACACATTCAGTTTCAAGTTCAATTCGCAACTAACACATCGATGAAGTAGACTCAACTTTAAATGTGGTACCATTAATAAAAATTTACAATTTGTAATTGTGATTTTAAGACTGGAAAATGCTGACACCAAATTTCCCACTATGATAAGTCATTAGATTATTGCAATTAAAAATTTCTTCGCTAGAAACAAACTTAGGTTTCGAATTCCAATAAAATGTATGATACATCTATCTTTCGAAGCCCTATATGATCCTTACCAGAGTGAAACTAAAATATATTTATTATATCTATTTCAATTTTTCATTTTACGAAATCTGTTCGTTAAATTCAAATTCTAGTAATATTTACTACTTCAATACATGAAGCAAAGTAAAATAATAAAAAAAAAAATTTGGATACTTATTTCCTTATTTTCTATACCAAATAAATATGATTTTTATTCTTCCTTGATTTTTTTTCTAATACCTATAATGACCTAATTTAGAAAAAAATTCCATTAAAAGTTTATTTAGATTGATTATTAAATAGGCAGATTTTCCTTTTATCTATTATATATTCAATATTTCTTTTAAAACTTTTTAAAAATTCAATTAAAAAATTGTATTTTTTTTTAATATTTTTATAATTACATGTTGTACAAGAACAAAATAGACTTTTACAACAAAAACAGCTTAAAAACTTTAATTACAAATCGCTAATGATAACGTTTTCATCGGTATGAAAATATCGATATTTTTGGATATATTTAGACTGGTTCGGCTTAGCTAGAAATTCTAATAATATATAAAAAAAAATTGTCTGAACCTTATAGACAGAGACACCAATAAATTAATACGTAAATTTATTTTTAAAAAAATTATGATAAACATAAATTTAACTGATAAAAAAATGATATGTCATGAAATATTTTATGTTTTCGTTTGAAATATATTTAGTTAATTATACAAATTTAACCAGTGTCTACAATTTAGAGTGGAAAATAGCATTTATAATCAAATTTGGTGTAGATAATGTCGACGATGCCGACAGTGGTGTAGAAAATGATTTATTTTATTTTTGAAAAGATTTTATATTATATTAAATTGATTTTATATTGTCGACATTATCTACGCGTAAACTATGAAACAAATAATTGACTATTGTCTACGCATACAAGTCGACGAGTATATAAAGACGTAATCTACATCAGATATTCTACTTCACGTAGTCTATGTTGTAGTCTACATCACAATTACTTTGACTACTATTACTTTTCTATGGTATAGTACAAACAATTATCAATATTACGTATTTAAATATGAGATAATAAATAAAAAAATATTTTCCATCAGTAATAATATAAATATACTTCTACTTTTTATTAATTTTAACATTTTACTGATAATGATGTTATCATTTCCATTACTATCTGTTCATTAATAATTATTATCATATCTATAATTTAGTATACGAATCTTTTTGCTTGAGTTGATATTACAAAAAACATATTTTTTTCGATATTTTGTATTTCCTATCCGTTTCAGACATTACCGAATCCGAATCAGTCAAAAATTATACGATGCCTTTCCATTATCAGATATCATCAACAGTTCTACGTAACGTAAGACTTAATATTGTACTGTGTAGTCACACCAAAAATGTTATTACAGGTCCACAGATTTTAAAAGATCATATTCAAATGTGGTTCAACTTGCTTTACAGTACTTCCTTTATTTTTGAAAGTAAATATTGGCAATGTTAAAGTGAAAAGGATGCTACCTTAATTAAAGTGAAATTAAAGTGAAAATTTCTATATAAATTAATTACTCACGATAATTTCTATTTTTTTCTAAACCTAAATATGTCGGCAATTTTAAGTGAATCGTTCAATAAAAATTTAAGTGAAAAACAATTTTTTTTTACAAAAAAATTCATATAAATATCACACCTTTAGTTTAGTATTTTGTAAAACTTTAACAGGTAAACATCAGTTAACAGTACTGGAATTCAGATTTTAACTTTAATTTTTTATAAAATATTTAAATTATAATTTTTTAAATAAAAATTATGTTCTTGATAATATTAATGTACAATAAAAACGTTAATTTTATTACAAGTTTACAGCTGTAATGACACGTATTCAATGGATAAAATATCTTTTAATATTTACAATTGTTTTAAATTTAATTTATATTATTTATTTTAATATAATTTTTAATTATTTTAAAAATATGGAAAACAAATTAAATGTAAGTGTTAATAATAATTATTAATAATTTGAATTTAAAAATTTAAAAACTGTTCAATAACAAATTTTCTGAAAAATTCATATATGATTATATTAAATACAACTTGCTAATTGATGGCATTTTACATATAAATTGACGAACCAAAACATAAATTATAATTTTAAAACATATTAAAATTTTTTAATTTATTATTTAACTTTATATATCAATAATTTTATATTACTCAAAGGTTTTTTTTTTGTCAATTATATAGATTTCAAATATATATTTCAGAATTCCATATATTATTTAAATATTCCATTTAATCAAATTAATGAATACATAAAAAATGAAAACATCAACAAAAATATTTCATTTAAATATTATTTTTCAATTAACCAAAGTAATTTAATTGGAGGATTTCGTGAATTACCTGATACACGTCATTCAAGGTAATTGATATGATGAAAAATTAGATAAAAAAATAAATGAAAAAAAAATCTTTATTTTCAAATTAACAAAGTTGTGCTGTTAAATCATATCAATTACCTTATAATAGTTCTAAAGGAATTGTATCTGTGATAATTGTTTATCATAATGAAGCTCGTTCAACACTAATAAGAACACTTACTTCAATAATTAAACGAACACCAATTAATTATTTAAAAGAAATCATTTTAATTGATGATTACAATGTGGATGGTTAGTAAAAGGATTTTCGTTTGTAAAATATATTTTTTATTTTACAAAATTCCAATTATTAATTTATATTTTTTTATATATTCGTATAGTTGATCAAGGAAATGAATTGAAATTTTTACCATTTGTAAAATTAATACGTAACAATGAAAGATTAGGTATTATAAAATCACGAAATTATGGTGTTGAAATATCATCTGGTAAATATATTGTATTTTTGGATAGTCATTGTGAAGTAAATATTGGTTGGATTGAACCATTATTAGATAGATTAACAATATATCCAGGTGTTGCTGTTAGTCCAATTTTAGATAGTATAAATTTTGAAACATTTCATTATACAGCAAGTTCGACAAATTTAAAAGGTGGTTTTGATTGGAATTTAATATATAAATGGATACCAATGACTGATGAAGAACGTCAATACCGAATAAATTCGTCAGATCCTTTTACGTATGTATAAATATAAATATCATTAATAAATAATATTAAATTTTAGATTTTAACCCAAAAATTTGTATATATTTTAATGTTTTGAAAAATATTTTTAGTATATAGAAAAATTTCTCATTTAATATACCTGTAATTATACAGTGTGGCGGGAAAGTTGATTACCACCTTTAATAGTAAATAATAATAATAAAAAAAAAAAACAATTCTAAATTTAAACATTTAATGCAATTTAAAGCATAAACTTTTTTTGCTCTATATATGGAAAATTATATCACTTTTCTAAGTATCTCCTTATCTTTTACGGGTGCAAATTCCCTCTCGTTTGGATTACATTTTGATTTTTGTGATAATGATATTCTGTTTGAGAGTTGAGATTATTTGTGGATTGTCGTAACTTCGTTAATTAGCACCAAATATAAAAAGCAGATTCGGTTCAATCATGCGGAAGATTATAATATTTTCAAAATTCTCTTTGCATTTGCACAACGTTGCCATTACTTTTAATATAAACTATTACGATTTTTACGTATTCGATAAGTATATTCTTTTTGTTTTAAACCAGTGGTCAACTTTTCCGTCACCCTATACTAACCAATTTTTCTTCTATATTTTCAATTGTAAATTTTGTGTTTAAATATTTTCTATTTGGTTTTTATGTCCTCCTTTTTTTTGTTTTGTTAACTTTTAAATTCATTTATTTTCATATAGGAGTCCAACTTTTTCAGGCGGAATATTCATGATATCAAGAGAATGGTTTTTAAAGTTGCATGGATTTAATCCACTTTTGCAGGCAAGAAATTTTAATATGTTCAAAATCCAATAAACCTAATAATTATTGTTGGTTTTTTTTTATTTTTAGAATAGATATGGGGCGGTGAATCTATTGAAATGGCAATTAAATTATGGCTTTGTGGTGGTAAAATCGAAATAATACCATGCAGTCGAATTGGTCACGTATTTCGAAATATACATAATCCATTCGATTTTCCACATGGAAGCTATAACACGTATTTAAAGTATAGCAAAATAATTTAACTATAACAATTTTAATATTTTTGTTTCATATTGAATTAAAGGATTTTTTTTTGTCTTATTTTTTGTAGTAATGCAAAAGTTATTGCAGAATCTTGGCTAGATGAGTACAAATATATTTTTTATTCAATGAAATCAGAAGCTAAAATATTAGAATCAATTCCAATAAATGATTCACAATTGATAAAATTAGATCTTCAATGCAGACCATTTAATTGGTTTTTGAAAGTTGTTTTTCCAGAAATGAAGTAAATTTAGTTTTATAATTTTACTTTTCTATATATCAATTTTGCTGATAAAAACAAATTTTATTCTTTTTATATTTGAAACAGAATTCCAAATAAAGAATTTATTGGATTCGGTAAAATTATATCAAGCAATAAATGTTTAACTGTTACAAATAGTATTAAATCATTTCCTATAATGAAAGATTGCTATGCAGATATAAATAATTGGTCATTACATTCAGCTACTGGGAAATTAAAAACTGAGTTAGGAACTTGTTTAAATGTTATTAAAAATAATGAAGTGCGATTGCAATATTGTAAAAAAGGAGAATCACAAAAATGGCAAAAATATCAAGGACATTTAATACATTCAAAAAGTCAATTATGCTTAGAAATTGTACATGAAATATTAGTTAAAGTTAATAAGTGTCGTCGTGGTACTAGTACACAAATTTTTACATTTTCCGTTGAATTATAAAAATTTAATATTTAAATGTTTTGTACCTATAATTACATTATTTTTATAGTATTGCATAATTTGTAAATTTATGTGTCGTTTTATTACATTTTTATAAAATTTACAATAAATATTATTTAAAAAGATTGATTAATAATTATTTTGAATGAGTTTTGTATAAGACTGAAGTAATTTGTGATTATAGTTTTACATTAATATAATTAATCTAATTTTGTACAAAATTTAATATCAAATGAATGTTTATTTATTGAAAGTGTTAGTACAAAATGTTGCAGTTCTATCAAGTTTTTATTATATTTCTCCCGAACCAGTGGATATTAAGTATAATAATATATCATATGTATTTTGTTGTTGTAAAATTATTTATGAAAAATCCAAACTTCTGTAAAAGTAAAGATATTATTATAAAAATGCTACACGTTTACATAGACAATAATATATATATTATTAGTACTGTCAGCATCAAAATAAAATAGAACTATACAAAACTTAAGTTTCAAATTTTTGGACAAATAACTAACAATTCAGTATAGAATAAGATAAAAATCATATAATTAACTGAAAAAATTATTATTTTTTTCAGTATTAGCACAATCAATTTCATCATCAATTCTGGCATACCACGATTCCTTAAACGTATCTCATAGGATGGAAATTAATATCTAAATATCAAAAATGTCGCAATTATCCATGTGCTCTGGAGAAGCACTTATATTAAATATCGTCTTTTTCATTTTGACACATATTTTATTTACTTATCAAAAATTAAATTAAATTAGTACATAAATGTAGACATAATATGTATTTTTGTTGCTATTAATTTTACGATTTCTGGCGCCTTGTTTTAATATATTTTCTATAGTTTTGAATTTAGATTTTATTACATAAATATCTACAATTCATTTTAAACAAAACTGTGGAAAATATTAAATATTGGTATAGTGGTCATGATTAAATATAGGATAACAAAAAAAACTTAATATAATATTCGTAAAAAGTTTAGGTGGATAAATAATAGTTAACCTTTCACGTTTTTCAATAGACTTTGAATATAATTTATGCATGTGTAACCTCCACAAATTCATACTAAATAACTCAAATCTGAATATATTAACTTTACACTTATAACTTAACTATACAATTCCCTTATGTTTTCCATGACAGTTTTAAATCAATTATTCAAAATACTGGAGACCACTTTATAACTAATATAAATGAAAATGCTGGTACTTATTTTTTACTAAAAAAAACTCATTTATGGAATCAATTTCTCTTTTAATCAATTTTTTTAGATAAAAAATGAATGTGATTTGTATATAGTCACATATACAAAACGAATAGAATTTTATCAATTGATTTAAGCAAATATCAGAAATTATTGTCCTGCAGTAGTTGTTAACTAGTGTTCCGCTAAAACAACGCGGAACAGTGTATTTCTGGCTACTTAGAGAAAGTGATCGCGCAAAATCTGAAAATCAGTAACAATTGATTTTCAGATTTGGCAATTGATCGTCAGTGGTAAACGGTTATTAATAAAACCTAGTACCAAAATTAATTCTTTTTCGTTTTATGGTACTTAATTGTATATTACAACAATCGTAGGTATAAACATTATAGGGCGGCCGGAGTAATAATGATTTAGCTCCAGCTCCGGCTCCGGAGCTAATTTTCAAACTATGGCCCCGGCTCAGGCTTCGACTCCGGCTCCTATGATTCGAATTGTTTTTTAGGCTTTTTTATTTATTGCCAAATGAATTAGTTCTTAAAAATGTAAATGTCGTTTTAAAATTTAAAGTGTTACGATCGGGGTGATATTGATTTAGCTCCGGCTCCGAATTATCAAAAATACCAGCTCCGGCTCCAACTGCAGCTCTACAGGCCCCAGCCCTGCAAGTACAAATATTTACTTATGTTGAAATATACATGCATACATTTTATACTGTTTTACGACTGTATTCAATAAAAATTTTGTAAAAATTGTGGTCCGTAATTCTGAAAAGGTTAAGAACCACTGCTAACACAATAAGTTATATAACTATATATGTATGTATATATAACAAATTGTGTATATATGTATATGCATATATAAATAATAGACAACAAGAAAAAAAGATAATATCTGTAAAAAAAAAAAAACAATTTTTTAAATATTTAACCTTACATTATTATTTGTTTATCAAAAATATTATCTACGTTCAGTTTCAATATTATTGAGTAAATGAGTCTGTACGGAAAGAGATAGCATGCAAAAATTAATAAAGAGAGTGCGTGTTTTTTGTTGACATTCCGAATAATCCGAATTTTTATATAACCTGAAAATTACTTTGAAATCCATTACTATTTTTTTTAATTTAATTAATTTTGAAGAAATCCTACCAACTTTTTACTATAAAAATTGTTGATGTCTACAGGACTACAGCTACAGGGACATATTTTGACATATTTTCTCCACTTCTTTTCGGAAATTTGATGCTACAAAAAGTAATCCATTTCCTCTCTTTCGCGCATACGAATTTATAATATCTTGCATCTTGTCTGGCGAAAAAAGTTCATTGCGACTTTTAAAAAATAAAAACCTAATGGAGAGACCCCTTTAAATTTTGTTCTATAATAAATTATAGTATAAAATAAGTTTATATAAATAGACCATACTCTCTCGTATATTAGCTAAAAGTTTAATATTTTATTTATTCTCTATACGTAATTTATTATTAGCTATAGCTTTGTTTAAATTTGAAGAATAATTTACCTTTGTATGAACTAAACATAGGAAACTTACAGGAAAAATTGAACAGTCAATGCCGGTATCTAAATTAAAACGGTCACAAACTTTTAATTATTAAACGCAACGAAGAAATTTATTTCAACAAAATTATTTTAAGCTAATGCCGGCGTTAAAAAATTGTGATTATTATTTTTTAAACTAATTGCAATTGAATAAAAAAATATTTAATAATCCACAAAATATTATCGAATTTTTATTTTTATTATATACTTCTTTAATCTAGTCCAGATTAATTTCTCAAAATTTTTGTAATGAAATTTTAGTTTAGGCTGTGGTGTTAAACAAATTCAGTGAAATTTATTATATAATAAAAAGTTAAAAATAAAATTGTAATACCAAAAATATGGATTATTCTAATTCAAATATTACACCATACTATTCTGAAGAATTTGTGGAAGCTGAAAGTATAGTTTCAATAATTGTACCAATATTTTTTGGTATTATTGCTTTAACTGGTTTTTTTGGTAATAGTTTAGTTATTTTAGTGGTATTTGCAAATCCTCAAATGCATTCAACCACAAATTTACTAATCGTAAATTTAGCATGTGCCGATTTATTATTTGTGATATTTTGCATACCATTTACAGCTAGTGATTATATATTTTATAAATGGCCATTTACATTAACATGGTGTAAAATTGTACAATATTTAATAGTGGTAACAACATTTGCTAGTATTTATACATTAGTACTTATGTCATTAGATCGATTTTTAGCTGTTGTTTATCCAATACAAAGTCGGACAATACGAACTGAAAGTATTACAAAAATATCAATAATTTTTTTGTGGTTAGTTATTGTGATTTTAGCATTACCACTATTATATTTTTATGAATTACAGGTAAATTTAATTTTAAAATAAAATAGTTTTGTATAAAATATTTAATTTATATAAATATGGATTTTCTAGATTAGTTTGAATTAATTGTTTAAAATGTTTTATATATTAAAATGTAATACAAAATTCTATCAGTTTATATTGTTAAATATATTAAATTATTTAAATTTATTATTTAGTACAACAAATTAATTATTTTTTAATTAGAATGCAACGAATTACATAATTTCTTTCTAACTTTAAACTAAAAATTATACTTGAAACATATTAAAAACACATAAGATCAATACCAAAAATAAGGAATATCTTTTAATATGAATTCAATATTTTACTTATGTTTTCTATGTTGCAATTATAACTCAATTTATTCCAGAGTTACATTTTAAACAATTCGAAAGTATTCGTAAATTAAAATTTCGGAAATTATTCAAAAACTAGACAAAATCAATTAAAATTAATATTTTATATGAAAAGAAGTGGAATTAAAAATTTTATGATAATTTCAATTATCCCACAAATTATTTAATAACATTCAATTATTTCTTATTTAAATTATAATTAGGATATATTCCAACAATCAATTTTCAAATATTAATTACAAATTATTTTCCAATGTAAATAATTCAAGTATTAATTAGAAATACAGGGTTTGCACTCCAAAAAAGGTTGGATTTGATTTACAAAAAGGTAAATTTGATTTGCAAAAGGTTGAATTTGAATTGCAAAAAGGTGAATTTGAATTGCACAAGGTTGAATTTGGAGTGCAAACTCTGTAATGTAATTTTTAGAAATCTAAGTTGAGAATCTAAATATAAAAAGTGATATTTACTTTTGTATATCCTTGTAATATGAATCATTCATAACTAAAATTGCCAATTGGCGATAAAAAAAACAATCATACATTTAATATCAACGTCCTACAAAACGATAAAGTTAAAAATGTAGACTTAGAAAACGTAGACTGATTGAAAATATCAACGAATATTTAAAACTGAATATTTTGAAACATTTACAACAAGTTGAATCCATAATTAACTACTGTAAATCATTATTGAATTGTCCATTAATTAGATTTTTGAAATTATATTTTAATTTTTTATTTTATTACATTAAATTTAAATTTATAAAAGAATTTTATTTCAGCCTTCAATTGTAAATAATCACGAATATTTATCATGTAAATTTGTTGATTCCAAATATTTGACACTGGAAACATTTAACATTATATTTATGTTAACCACATACGTTGTACCATTATTTCTAATAGGTGGAATGTATTTTTGTATAATTTTACGATTGAGACGTAGTTTTACTGGTAATACATTATCACGAGAATCAAAAAAAGGACGAAAACGTGTAACTAGACTAGTTTGTATTGTTGTAATAGCATTTGCAGCATTATGGTTTCCAATTCATGTAAATAAAAATATAAATTATATAACTAATTCTAATAAAATATAATTAATTTTTTAATATATATTAAAATTTCAGATTATATTGGTATTGAGAAGTTTTAATGGATATCCTGAAACTGTTTGTACAATTTTATTACCAATTTTTGCCCAAACATTAGCTTATACAAGTTCGTGTATTAATCCACTATTGTATGCCTTTCTATCGGAAAATTTTCGAAAAGCATTTCAAAAGGTAATAACCTCATTTAAAAAAATAATTAAAAATTTATAAATTTAGAATAAATTTAATAATCAAATAAATATAAATTTTTACGAAAATAATCCAATTAATTTAAAAAGTATAAATAATTATTCAATTATTAATAAAATAAACGAAATGTATAATCAGTTCTTAAATAATATTGTTTTGTTCAAGAATTTATGATTTTTAAAATAAATATGAAATTTCCTTAAAGCAAATATTTACAATTTAAATAATTACAAGAAAAATATAACTTTTTCTTATATAGTATGGAATATTTTAATAATAATTATGAACCTAAATATAAATATTTAATAAATTAAAGGTTTAATAAATAATTATTATATTTATAATTATTATACGGGCTATTTCCACACCAATTGACTTAATTACAGTTTGTTGTATTAAAATAAGTGAGAAATTTATTTAAAAATAGATTCATCTAAATCAAAATTAGTGACAGAAAAACTTTTATTTAAATTATTAATTATCATTAATAAAAATTTCATATTTTTTGATTTACGAATCATTTTCTAATACCTACGGTCACTTTTATACTACTTTCAAATATTTCCAATATGTCTAAAGATATTAATTTCCCTAGTTGAACTATCTTATTCCAAACATTACACAAACTTTTATTTCACCAAAATCGGATCTCGTGGATGAAAAATGATTTAATTATGTATTTACAAAAAACTATTATACGTAACTTAATAAGTAACTAAAAATTATAATCGTAGGACTAACTAGAAACTTTATGATTTTGAACAACATTGAATTGAAGTTTCTAGTTCTTATAAATCTATAGAGAACAAGCGATTACAGACGAACGGTCCATGTATAATTCATATTACAAAGTTAGGTCGTTAGGAATATCAGAACCATATTTCAAATATAATATTATATCTCAAAAATAAATAAATACATAAATATATTTTATAATTATTTTCTACATAATTTTTGTCTACTAAAATATATTTTAATTAAATTAAAATTTCTAAAAATTATAAACAAATAGATAATTACTAACAGCATAACAGTTAATCAACATTTTTTCATAATATACGCAAAAATAAAACTTGAATACCTCCATCAAAAATAAATTTATAAATAATAAATACTGTTCATTTTACGAGGAGTTATAGATAACTATGTAGTATTGTGATGGAAATATAGATTTAAAAAAAAAGGTTCTACATTATTAATTTTTTACGTTTCCGAATGTGAAGATTACATAAACTTATAAAACATTTCTGCGGTCAAGTTCTGCTTCTGTACGCAGCAATAACTCAAAATACAGAATTGATCCAGTTGTGATGATCGTAAAGTTTTATGTCGTTTGATTCAATGGATTCATAACAAAATTTCCAACTATAAAAATACATTTTCAATGTCTTTAAATATCTGAAATTTAGTATTTTTCTGAAATGATACAATTTTTTTACAAAACGAATATGTATAAGAAAATTCCGAGTTTTAGGCTACTCCTAGTATTTTTTATTTTTAATTATATTAAGCATCGTCATTTTTTATTAAGATATTTTTGATGTGCGGCTATACAAAAAATCATAAAATTGTTTATTTGTTTACACTTTTTTTTTTAAAACATCAACATTTTAATAAATTTCAATTTTATACATCAATTTCAGAGTAAAAATATTTTGTTTATTTACTTTAAAACCAATTTGGTTTATAATATAAAATAATGTAAAATATTTTTCATTGTAAAATTGTTGAATTTTACACAAATTTTAAATATTAGGTATGTAAATAATTTTATAAATATATTTAGAAATTAATTTAAAAAAAAAATAATATAATCAAAATAAAGTAAATCGAAAGTGCCTTAAGCATTTTAACTAAGTGATATTTTTAGAAAAATGTATTTACATTTTATTCAAAATGTTAAGCTAATTTACATAACAATCATCTATATTTTTAATATACTCGTACTTGCATAAAAATAAGATGATCTTTTAGAATTTTTAGAATTTATAATTGAAGCTGTCGAATGTTATTATTTGTGATCTTAATTATAAATTAAAATGGGTTGAAAAAATTCAATTAGTTGTCAACATGCCAACCGTGTTAGATTTCTTTTCTTCCCATGTATTGATATATAATGAGGTAGCAACACCGAAAAGAGTTACTTGCATACACTGAGTTTATGGGCCGCATGAGACATTATGTGAATGTGATGTTATGCCTCATACAGAAAAATACTACAAGGTCATCCAATCTCAAGAATTAACATGGAACAGTTGTAAATAGTTGAGACACTCCAAACTCTTTATCTTGGATTTGTAAAATAGACATAGAAAATATTTACATACAGTAGGACTGGTAGAAAAGATCGGTTAAAGACTTTGCACATGTTACGCGAACTGCTAATTGCGAATTGCGAATATTTGCAAATTTTGACATTTCTTTCACATGAAACGCGAACTGCGAATTTTTATTCGCAACAATGTGGAATGTGAGTGGATTGCGAATAATGATTTGACAGTTCGCGACCAGATATTTCAATTCGCAGAAAAAATTAAAATTGTTTATTTTCATAAATTTAATAAAATAGTTAAAAAAATTTGATAAATTTATGTGTATTAATTAATTTTAAAAAATTTATTTAAAAAAATTTAATTAAACATGGAATTAATTCATTTGTTCGCAATTCGTAATTCGCAGTTCGCGTATCATGTGCAAAGTCCATAACTGTGAAGATATCTAATGTCCAAATGACTGAGGTACTTACACAAATATGTGGACGTTTTTTCGGGACAGCATTAGAATCAGTAAACAAGTCTAATCAATGATAATTAATTAGAAAGGATACTACAATAACCTTAATGACAATTGCATTGCAGTAATACGGATAGCTTGAATGTCCTTCATTAATAAGAAAATAACCTCATGATCTCTACAAAAATAATCTGTATCATTAACAGTGCATAATATAAATATTTATACATAAAGTTAATTAATATAATAACTTTATCGATATAACTAATTACTAAATTTAGATTACTATACAAACTAATAAACCTACTAAATTAATTTTAAATTAAATTATTTTTGTGGAAAATAATATAAACTAGTAATTACAAAAATATAAATTTACTATAAATTATTAAATTCTCTCATCTTTGATATAAAATGTATCTAAATAAAATTATTATTAGTCTAATCATTATTGTATTTACGAGTATGATAGTAAATTTATTTTACTGAAATAATAAATACCATATTTTTATAAAATAAATTAATGATTGATTATTCTTGGCAATTATTTAACTATGTAATTAAATTACTAAAAACTGTTTTACATTTTAATTTTACAAAACAATTTCAATTATATAATTAAAATATCTATTTTTACATACATATAATTAAATATAAAAAATAATAAATAAAATTTATGTTAACATCATTTTGCTAATTATCAAAATTCTGCTATAATATATAAGATTTTTACTAAATAAATAATTAAACAAAATTTTTAAGTAAATATAAATTTTAGTTTTACAATTTTTTTTTCTGGATGTAGAATAACTTCTTATTTAATAATTATAATTAATTTATTATTTATTTAAAAAAAAAAGATATATCTATACATAAATAATAAATAATTTATTTTTCAGGTAATTAATTATTCATCTAAATATAGACCATACTCACCACCTAAAAGTCAAAATCCAGAAACATCACGTAGGATATCAGGTATCAGAACTATTACAAGTGTTATCTAAATAGAAAACAATATGATAACCAAATTATATTAATAAATAAATAAAAAACTGAAATTGAAATATAAATAAACAAAATAATAAAAATATATATTAAAATAAAAAAGAAAAAATATTAATTGAAATGCTTATTTACATTAATTTTAAGCCAAGGTTTAATATTCATTAAATTAATAATATATTTCCAATCAGGGTTGGAAATTGGTTTTGAACTAAACCAATTTAATGATACCAAAACAAAAAGAAAACTATAATTTTACAAAAATAGAAAACCAGACCAAATCCATCGGAAAATTTAATAGTTCAGTAATTTTGTGTTTGAAAATAAAATAAAATTTAAAAACACATTTTTTTTTAATTTTTCCCTTTAAAAAACTTTTGACGTTTTCAAGAGAGAAAACTGACAATTTTTGACAAAACAGTCAGGAAATAAATATTTGGCCATTTTGTTTCCAAAACATATCGATTGTCATGTTTTTGTCAACAAATCCAAAACTAAACAAAAAAAACAATTTTTTGAACTGAGCAACAAGAAATATGAATGGTTTCCATCCCTGTTTACAATTGTATTTTACAAAATCAATTAAATGGATAAATAAATTATTATTAATAAAAAAATATGGCTATTCGAATCGCAATTCATACGGAAGAAGAACGAATTATGATACAATCATTTTCACTAATATTCGTAAGTGTAACTAATTATAATAGTGTAAAATAATCGTATAAGATAAATTTAGTAAATTGATAAATCGGTAATTTTGAATTAATGTTTAGTGATAACATTTTAAGGGCTTAATTACAATATTTTGTACCTTATTATTGTTTCCTGTATACTTTGAAAAATAGAACAGTATAAATAAATGCGTATTTTCAGGTTCATCAAGGTTGCATATACATAAACCATAAATTCCAATTGTTTTTTTTTCTTAAAAGCTGTGACATTATGTCTCCATGGCCTTTGCAAATTAATGATATCATTTTAATCATATTATTAAACAAAAATTTTAATTTGTTTTTGGATATTGTATTTATTTATATTTGAATAGATAAGCTAATAAATTAATTAGAATAATTTAGATTATAATTTTTATTAATGCTTAATTAATTACTATCAACTATTTATCTTGTTGTGGAACGTATATTTCTAGCAACAAAAAAAATGTTATTAATTACCAATTACGTCATTGGCAAAATATGATTATAATATTTATGAGAAAATCTGATTTCCTGAAAAATAGAAACTTACAAAATTATAATTAACTATCATAAACAAAAATAAGAATAATAATAAATAATTTATTTTCATAAATGAAAAAATATTGTATTTTAATAATTTTTCTGACAGAATTATTGACCAATTTTGACTTCCTTTATACTTGAAATTTAGGAGCTTTTCATTTATTTTTTAAGAATGGACCCAGGACAAAGAGTTTCGACTGTCTTAACTCTTCAGAACCATTGTAACATTATAAATAATTGGTGATTAAGAATTATGCTTGACAACGTTTGTTAAAAAGGTAATAAAATATTGAATAAAATGCGAGATATAATTATAAATTGCCGTTAGGTGGAGCTACTGATTCAAATATATTTAAAATATTTGTTTTAGATTTTAGTGTTATACTAAAAAACCGTATAAATATTTAGAAAGCATAATACATAAATACATACAATATCATAACTCAGAAATAGCCATTAATATGAAACTAATGTACAATAGTTCTGCTGCGTAGTATTTTTATTAATGAATAAACAAAAATTGATTAATTTTTATTAAACCCTGGATAAATTAAATACAAAATTTTGTAAATATATAACGAATAAGAAAATATGGAAGAAATTATTTAAAAATTTTGTGAATTATATACTAACTTTATAGGTCAAAGCCGAATCGTTTCTTTATAAAAATAATTAATAAAACTTAAACCTAAATATATTTTCCATTTAAATTAATTTCTCATTACCTAAAATTTTAAATTCTTTAAGAAATTTTTGACAAAAAACAAATATAATTATATTCAAATAAAAAAATATTATAAAAGTAAATCTAAAATTTACACATTATTGATTATTTTTTAGGTAATTAACTTATTATGAGAATATACTGAATAATGTAACTAACTACCAGGTCATAGTATATAAAAGTAGATAATAAATTTCAAAAAATTATCAGTAAAACAGATGTTAAAAATATACTATAAAACCTAAAACAGCTGATTTTTCAAAAGTGAAATATAATTCTCTAAAATGTTGATATAATTTGATAAATGGAGAAAACAAGAGAATGATATTTTTACCGAAAAGTGTAAGCGCATGTTTTTTTAGAAGAGTATAAATATAACACTTAAAACTCTACAAATTTTCCGAAAACAATCTATCTACATACAGTCAATTTTACTGTATACCAGTTTTCCCAAATATTTGTCCCTCCAAGAGAAATTCAATACAACACAAACAAACTAAAACAATCTATTATTAGAGCAATAAATTGTCACTAACATTTCCCACAGCATAAAACCGGAAAATTGAATTTCCTCTATAACCAGGTTTTAATTAAACACGAATTGTTGTCCTAGTCAGACAAAAAAAAAAAAAAATGTTTTGTATGTTGTCGAAATTTTCATATTTTCACCAACTTTAAATTCCTTCTGGTGTTTTGTTCGTTATTTGAATGATTTGAGTTAATAATATCTTGTTAAATATTTATGTTTTCTATGTATTTTCTCGTTATTATTTTTTGATAAAAAAAAAGTTTTTCTTTTATTACTGATGAATTCTTTTCATTTTCCTGGAAATATGAGAATTTTGTTCATTAATATGGAATGTAATTTTTTTTTTAAACAAATTGTTTTAATGATTTCTTATATTCTACACAATCATACAGAAAAAATATGTGTTTTTTTTTTTATTAAAACTTATAATACGAGTACGAGTCCTTTGACATTGAATTGCTATATTGGTAATAATTAATTTTATACATTTAGTTAAAAATTACTAATTAAAAAATAAAAGTTTACTATCAAATTGTATATCGCACACAGTCGAGAAGTTGAACTAGTGACCTAATTTATTATATAATTAATTAAATCAAACACTAAGACCTAAGACTAGACTCCTACACCACCATCTTCCAAACAGAAATTTCTGTCATAAATCATGCAGCAGATAACTATGATTTCAAGAAATATAAGTAATATGAGGATAAGTATGTTCTGATAGCCAAGCGGCATTCAAATCCTTGTCTAATATCTCAACACACTCAAAGTTGATAAAAAAAATGTAAAGCTAATCTTAACTTATTGGCAAACCATATTAAAGTGAAACTTCTCTGGTCACCAGGTCATTGTATGATCGAAGGCAGCGAGAAAGCAGATGAACTCGCACGTAGATGTGCCACTGAAATCTCTTTAGTAGATATTCATAACATCTTGTACCCTGCGATGACGATTAAATGTCAATAAGTGATTGGGCAAACAGGTATAGTACTTTAAAATGGAATGAACTGAACAAAATGTAAGTACATAAAAACGTTCTGGAGTAATACTAATCATAAAGAGTCTAAGATAATTTTAAAAATGAATAAAGCTACGACGAGATTATACATACACGGGAATTATCACTGGCCATGCTATTCTAAGAAAGCATACAATGAAATTAGGACTCACGTCATCTTCCATATGTCGGGGATGTATGGAGGAAGATACAACGATGATTCACTATGTAGATAGTTATGCCACTGTCCCTCAGTCCAGCAAAAAAGGTTCAGAAAACTATGTTCTAAACTAGGTAAATTTTTTATTGATAATCTGAAAGATGCGGGTAAACTAAAGCCGGCCAAGGTGATTTCGTTCATTAAAGAAGCGGGATGGGTCGACAGGTTGTAGTACTGGTACAGTATTATGTGGTCTATATGCGAGGGAGGTTCGATCTTCCCACTCCTTTTAAACCAACCAACCAAATAATTAATTTTAAATCTATAGTCTGAATTTACGAGTAATAATTAAAACGGCGTTTAACTTAAATTTTATGTTAGAATATAATAAGTCCAAATAAATTTTACGTTTAGGACCTTTAAAACTGTAAGTACGTCTCTGATGTTATCAAACAATTGGTTATCAATCATGAATGTAAATTAATATATTAATCATAAAAATTGTAGAATATCCTTCAAAATTAATTAAAATATTTGGATATAAATTTCAAATTGATTGAAATTAATTTGATATGAATTTGGTTACCACATTAAGAGATCCTTTTGAATTTTGTTATCATATATTTTATTTATTATTGCAGTTAGTATTTCATAGTGAAGTTTACATAGCGTATTTTATTTACATAACAATAACATTAATTTAAAGCCACGGAAATGGAAATTATATATGAAAATCACCTGATGATGCAGAAACAACTCCATTTACAATGAAATTCAGATAAAAGAAATAAATTTCTAACGGACCAATAGCCCGCAACACCACTGCAACTTTAACGAAACATTATCTTAGAAAAAAAAATATGGAAAAATATTGAAAACGCTGGCGTTCAATTATCTTTTGACCATAAAGCCGTCTATTGTGAAATCCGAGACAGTTTTTTCAACAGCACGTTTAATATGTTCTAAAATTAGGACTATAGCGTTTGTTGGTGATAGTATACAATTGACAATTGTAAATCTTTTTTGGTTTCTTTTATTAATGCATTAAATTTTTGTTACTTAATTAATTAATTAAATTATTGATAATTATGAAATCTACAATTAAATAAAAATAACCAATAAAATGTAATAATTTTGTATTTAATAATGTTCATTTCAAATATACTTTATAGAATTAATTAGTTTCCCATACATATTTTTATTCAATACTCAAAATTACTTGATTATATCCAAATTACATAATTAATTTTAAAATAATATATAAATGTGAAATTAAAATTATGTTAATTTTGTTTTTTTGTTTTACTGCTCGTACGAATTTGACTTTACTAAAATTATATATTTAATTTCATGTATTTATATTTATTATAAAAGCATTTGAAATTTGTATGTACATTAATTTGTATTTGTGTGAAACAAAAAATACCCAGGTAAATGAATTTTAAATATAATTAAAATAACTGTTTGTAGAGGATAATCATTTAGAACCCAAGGGTATAAGTATCATAGCAATAACAATAATAATACATAATAATTTTTAGAAAATAACTTTATATTAAAGGGTTGAGTTAACATAGTAACCAAATCTAATATTTTGTTATCCTTTGTATATTATTTTGAAATTTATTTATAGAAATAGATAATATCATTTTGTTTCACATATTAAACTGTACTTTATAACAATTTATTTCATTATTATATAAAAAAGGATACGTTACGTATGTACTATTTCATTATTACAACAGGTTATATGGAATATTGATTGATACATGGATGATGAAACGTTCCCCCCAAAAATAAAGATAAAAAAAAAAAACAATTTTAATTTTTCATGGAAATTTTTGAATTATTTTTTGTTACTTTTAAGGATAATAAATTAGATGATATCACAAGATTTAAAAAAAAAGAGTTGACGGAACATAATTAATAAATTAATTTGCATAAAAATTTAATGTGTCTTAGTTTTTATGCTTTTTATATTCTGGACGTTGATTTTATACTATTTAATTCTCTAACAGATGATGGTAAGAAAGTTAATAAAAATTTAAAGCAATTTAAGGAGACATTTTTAATTGAAATTAATGGAAACTTGAGAAAAGGAAAAAAAAAATTAACTAAAAAACTTCCTTAACATACGTATACTAAAAAAAAATGTTTTGAATAAGAAAAAAAAACTAGGACATTATTAGGTTAAAGGGTTTAAAACATAAAAAGCAGTTGTATCCAGATCCAAAGTCAGCACACGATTAATAGATATAAATAATTGGTATCCTTTTATTAAATTCATTGTATTTATTTGAAATGCTGCCTATAAAGACTATCAAAGTTAGTTGTAAAACGGTCTGTCCAATCATCAAAATGTGGTTGGAAAATATGACAAGTTGTATAGTGTGTGAGATAGTTTGTTAATCGGTAGCAGAAATATCGAAAAAAATTGCTTTTTGATGTTGGTTGTACAAAGATTTAAAATGTTGAATAGTCTGTAACGTGGATTGCCAACAGTTGGACAACCAATCATACGACTAAGAGCAGGTTCAACAAGTCTACGGGCTGCATAATGTAATTTTATTTTATAAAATTGAAGAATAATTTAATATAAAAATTATGAGAATTTATACTTACCCTTAAAAAACTACGCCTACATTCAAATTGTTCAATTTAAACAATTCGAAAAAAGCTTTGAAAAAAGTAATTGTAATAAAACTTTTATACTCTAAATTAGAATCAGCTAAGTGAGAACTACTAAATCTACTGGTCGATCGGGGATTTTGCTACAGTGAAAATAACAAGTTCTTCAAAATATTCTTGGTAAAATATTGGTAAATAATTAAAGATATTTTAAAAAAATTTGACAAATAAGTTTGTTAAGTACCATAAAAAAACTGTTAGAAATAGATTCTAAAACGATAAATATGTCATCAACAACGACAAAGGTTCTGTGACCATCATTTGCATAACTTAAGTGTTTTCTAATTTGAATGTAATTCTTGATTGGCGTTGTATTCTGATTATGTTTAGCTCTTTACAGTTTTTCTTGCTAACTTGTATTATACAGTAACAAATATTATGTTTAACATTTTAAAAAAATCAATGTAAAAAAATAGTGAATATTGTTTTGGTAAAAATATCAAAAAATATGATTTCTTTCTTGATATTTGAATTATGGAGAAATAACTAAATATGCATCAACATTTCTAGCTCAGCAACATAAAAACGTTTTAAAAATAACGAGTTATGTGAACAGAAGAACTACTATAATTTGCTTCGGAAAGTAATAAAAATTAATTTAACCAAATCTAGGCTACCTTCTTTTCATGTAGATTATTTATATGTAATAAAAATTGATGTCCTTACTGCAAATATGCTTATTTCCTGCCACTGTAATCAGGTTTATAGAGCATGACCACTAGAAAATATTAAAATAATAACAATATTTTAAGAAAAATTTAATTATTGATTTTTGTCTTTATAAAAATAATAGAATAAATACATAAAGGACCCCAAGCTGGTAATTTCGTCTGTTGAGTTCTGAAAAATCTAAACGACATAAACTCAATTTCAATTTAAATCCAGTAAAATTGATTGTAACAAAAAATTTTAAAAAAAACAAGCTTTTTTTTTAAATTTTATAATTAGTAATGACATTATCAGATTTAAATTACAAAAATTAAAGGACCTATATATTGTCTAATTCAAAAGTAAAAAAAAAGTGAAAATACGTATATGCGGTTTTTCAGAATTCGATCGACGATTTGATTTTGACAGTTTGGCAAGCTGAAGATAAGAAAATACTTTTTTTACTCGACTTTATTAAAAAGGGTTGGAAATCTTATGCTCCTTCTATATAATTTTAATTCTTTGATATTTTTTACTTAACTTCTTTTTCAAAATGTTTAACATAGTTATACAAATAATTTCATAATTTTAGAGTAATCCCGGGTTAACAGAAAAACCTAGTCTCTTTTTACTCTTTTATAAAGTGTGGCAGTTTTGGCAAACTTAAGAGCGAGACAACTATACTTCAATTTATTTATTTTATGCTCCATCCATACATTTCCATATCGTTTGGGACAACCTAAAATCTGTAGAATAATCGAAAAACGTTTGAAAAGATGAACTTTTTTCTACAAAAAAAAAAAAAAAAAACAAAAAAAAATAGAAAAGTTTTGAAATAATTAAAACAATTTATAAATTATAAAGTCATAATTATAATGTACATAGAAATAAATTACTTTAAAGTTTAAACTAAATATTTTCTCACATGGTAGCTGAAATGGAAGTATAAATTTCTTGCTACAATTTTTCCAATACTACAAATATTTATGGTTTAAAAAATGCTTTTACCTATAGATTTATTATACACATAGAAAATGAATGAACCGGAAAATCGACAGAAATTTCCAAAATAAAATTAATTAACAATACGATTTTTATTCTCAGTAAAAATAACCTTAGGAAATTTAATATTCCTTATTTAAAAAAAAGAAAAAAAATCCATTATTCATTAGATTTTTTTTATAAATTAATTATAAACTAATTAAAAATCATGCTAAAAAACAAAATAAATAAAATTATATTTTTAAATATGAATATAAAGATTTTTTTTATTAAAATTTACCCTATTACATAATTTTTTATAATTTTTGATATTTCTTTGATGTTAATTAAGATTTAAAAATTTTTTTTTTTTTTTTTAAATACTTTATAACATTTTAAATATTTTCATAATACAATTTTAATTAAAAGTATTAATATTAATATAATAATAAAAATGAAACTTTACCTTTATTTTATAGTTTCGTAAATAATTAATTTAAATTTTATATAAATCTTTTCATAAACTCTGAAGCATTAATTGAAAAACTTTCCATTGCAGTTTTTCATTTTCCATAGGTTTTTGTTGTTCTTCTTCATGTTCTTCATGTTGTTGTTGTTTATTTGTTATATTTTGATATTGAAATGCTTCACGAAATCTTAATTTTTGGTCTTGACTTAATTTTGAATAAAAATCTTTAGCAGATGTCACAAATAAAGATATTTCAGATTCAGATGATGTTGTTGTTGTTGTTGATGAAATTGTTGATTTTATATTTTTTGTTAATTTAAATTCGTCTTCATTCAATACAACCGGAAATAATTTAATTAGATGTAAATTTATAGATGCTGATATAAATATTATAGTTAAACACCAGACACTTTTATCCTCAGGTAAATTTACAAATGTTGGCAATGTACATATCAACCATTCCTGCAACATCTGCAAAAAGGATGAATCGATTGCTGAACGAAATACCTGAAACAAAAACAACAACAATTCGCAAGGGTAAAACAAATAAAAATATAAATATATATAATTTAAAAAAAAAAAAAAGAAAAAATAGTAAAAATATTTTTTATTTTTTTCAGATAAATAAAGTAAACCATAACGAAAAGAACAAACATTTTTTATATTTATAAAAGTTTATAATATTAAAGAATTTTTGGAAAAAAAAGAACCCTAAATAAATTTGATTTATGGCATTTTTGCCTAGATTGTTTTATATACACTTTTTGTTTTGATGACGTAACTGAAATGATTTTGCCAAAAATATAATATTTAAAAAAAAATTGGTACAATATTTATGCAATATTATAATTTTTAAAAGATTTTATAAAAAGAATGAAAATTTTTTTCCCCAAATTTTATTAGCACAATTTATTTAAAACCTCTTAAAAATATCTGACAATCTAAATAATGTTCAGTAAATGACAAAATTCTTTAAAGACTAATTAAATTTGTATTATTCGTAATTTCGTTTTTTCAGATAAATAAAGTTATTTCGCAAAATGAAGTGTGGCGCTTATCACTAGACACAGCCAATGAATATCTTGGTCAAATGTGGCCAGATTAAGATTACGAATCAACAGAATTTTTTTTGTTTGTCTGGCTTATGTTTATAGTCAGAACTTTAAAGACAAACATTCGGAATATATCGAATCTGAAAGTGAAAGATCTGATTGTGCCAGCAACGATGAAATAACTGACACTATTGTAGAAGTGAAGGACATTAATATCATGATTGTTAAACCAATCTGATATGACCCTCTAAATGATATTGAATCGATGACATATCACGTATCTCGACCAACATGTCTAATTATCTATAGTTCGGATTTGCTGATACTTGTAACTATCTTTAATTAAATATTTCATTAGTATTGAAGATTTTCAAAATATTCTATTTAAATTCATCAACAAACTCTCCGATAAAAATTACACTTTTAAAATGTTTTCTTGATTACAGAAACAAAAAACTATAAAATTAAAAAATCATTTTAAAAAATTTATATTTTTATTAAAAAATATTATATTGTTTTTTATGTTTTTTAATAATAGTGTATCTCATTTACCTGATGTACAATTCTAGCAATAACATCACAATGCGGTTGATTTATAGCCAAAAATTCTTTTATAACTTTAGTTAAAATCTCTTTTGGTGGCACCAAGTCACGTATTATTTGGCACAATACTTGTCCATAAATTTTTGCAGCACTTTTTGTTGATGATTTAATACAATGCAATAATATATCTAGTTTATCTGTTTGTTGAGCAATTATCTCTGGATCATCTTGAACAATACCATTTGATAGTTCAGTATTTTCAAGTTGTTTTGCAGAACCTATTTTATATACATAAAAAAATATATAAGTAAATATATAATATCATATCCTTATACAATTTCAGTTTAAATTATAATAAAACCACAATAATGTAATTCTTAAAGATTTTTGATTTAAATAAATCAGCATAAATGAATCTTTTTCTATAAGAAAAATAATATTAATATTTATCTTATTTTTCCTTTAAGCTAAATAAAAGTATAGATATATAGAAATACCTAATGGTCGAAACAAGTCCTTTCTATACATAATTCTTTATGTTCCATAAAAAAAAAATTCATTTATTACGATGAGTATAATATCAGATAGAATATTTTAGGAAAAATATATATAAATATATAATAATTTTATATAAATTCCTCTAAAAAACCAAAAGTTGGTAATAAATTATGGAATTTTCACTCCTTAGTTAAAGAATATAAAATTAAGAATATTATTATCAATTTTTTTTTTTGTTGATAATTTGTTAATAATATAGAAAAGATAGACAATAATTTTGTTAATAACGAATTTAGATGAAAAATTGTTGTTGAAAAATTTATCAGAAAATTGTTTTATTAAATTTCATAAATTAATATATAAACTTTATATATTTTTAAATTATTAATTCTTAAATTTCGATTTAAATAAATTTTTATTTAATAAAACAAAAAATTAAATATTATTTTTAGTCAGAATTCTAAAAAAAGTATGAATTATTAGACCCCCATGTAAATAAGCCCGCTGTACCCTCCAGTCGAACCCTGCATCATTGTTACAGTGTGTCGACCCTTGTGATTAGTAATAACCCAGGCCAGAACATTTTGGTATACGTACAGGTACGACCATTCTGCTCATTTCATTTTTAAGTTCTATATCTTATGGTCCAATTACTTATTGAGCTTTTAGACACCAATTTAATTATTCGAATTTTTTACATTAATTTGTATTGGTATTTCTATAGAGTAACTAAACTAATTTTAGAATATATTTTCAAAATTTGAATTATTAATTTCAATATTTAAAATTCTAAAAATCCTTTAAAAAAAAAACACAAATTCCTGACAAAAAAAAATACCTTTTTATAATTCAGATTATCCCATATTTGTTGTACATCCAAACATAAATACAAAATTTGAACTAAATAATTGAGAGTTAAAAGGTCACCAAAATAATGATATAAATATAAATAATATAAAAAATTCCATTTTAACCAGGATTTTCATAAAAACAAAACCAAAAAAAAAGGATTTTTTTTATTATTATTTTGAAATAAAAGTATTTTCTCCAGTTTTGACCAAAAATACCACAAATATTTATTTTCGTAATTTTTTTTTTCATCATTTCGTTTTGGGATGAACACATTTTTTTAATATTATAAACATAATACAGTGGCGCACTATTCATAGATAAGTAAGATATGTGCGCATGGTATTATGCCCAAATTATAAGGTCAGTCAAAAGTATACAAATTGGATTAAATCAAGCAAAATATTTTAAATGCGCCTTTTATATGTGTAAGCATTACATTTATAACCTAAAATATATCAATATTGATTGAGATTCATTCAATTTCATTCAATAATTGCTTAATTACTATCAATCGAATCATTTTATTACTTTGAAACGGATGGAAACTGACAATAATTTAAATAGTTTAAAAAATTATAGTGTTTTTAATAATGTTTTAAATTTATTTTGATTTCAATTGGACAGCAAAATGAAATTTTAAAAAGTCGGGCGACCAATGTGAACTGTGGCATGTCCCTGTACTTATATGATATTCGTATTTATTGAAATATTTAATAATATATTTTATTTGTTTGCTTGAATGTTTTTCTTTAATATTATCGAATTTTGAGTTTTTATTTAAAAAAAAAAAAAAAAAAAAAATCAATTTGATAAAATACCAACCACAGAAACAACTTTATTTACAAGAAGAGAAAGTTAATATATATGCTTCGTTTATTTTAAAAAGAAAACCCTAAACCCCTTGGTATTTATAGAGCATAGGAAAACTTTATAGACAATTGATTTGAACAATCGACAGTATTTTCTTAACACAGTTTACACAAAAAAAAAGAATTTATACTGACTGAGAAGTTTGTAGGAAGGAAGGAAAAATAATATTTTTCTTTTATTATTTGTAATTGGGATGAGATTGAGGAAACCATAGATTCCAAAACGAGATAAACTTTTTTTTTGGGCTTTAGGGAATTTCATATAAAAAAAAAAAGAATTATTCGTTGTTGTTTTACGCGAATTTTGTGTGTGTATGTGTGTGTGTTTTTTTTTTTTGTTGTTTTTTATTAAATCAATTTTAAAAGTAAAATATTTTTATAAGGATTTATAAATACGAGACCAAAAAAACATTGAAATTAGCAATGTGTAAAATTTCGTAGTGAAAAATAGAGCTTTATTGAGTGTAGTGGTAGTCGTTGACATGTTAGTAAATGCACGTGCTATAGGTCAACGGTAAGTTAGGATCATGTTATCGTCTAAGGCTAGAAATTACTTATGACAAGGTTATGGCTAGCTGAATTTTAAGATCAAATATAAAATTCTCTTCATCTGGAGTCACCATAAAAATGATAAAATTACGATATATTAAAATACATTGATTATGAAGCTGTATACCCTACTTAAACATTTACTTTACATCCAAACAAAATAAAAATTATTTAAATATTCAACCAAAACAAAAACTATTTCAGATTTGGTATATCGCTGCTTTATACACTATATCCAATCTATTATGTCTACTATTTAAAAACAAATCTGGTTGATTGGTTTGAATAGAAGGAGGCCACAATGAACACTCCCGACAGCGTTTAACTTCTTTTTAAAAATCGTCATCTTATTTTACTTCTGTCATGTATAGTCAGTCCATCAATATAACAGGTTTAATTACTCCTGCTTCAATCAGACTCAGGGGTGGCTCTACCATATAGGCGAACTAGGCGCTAAACTGTTGAGGGCGCCAAAAAATTTCGTGAGAAAAATAAAAGCTACTTTTTTTAATTTTGAAATTTGAATTGAAATTGAGTAAGTAAATTGAGGTAGACAATAAATTCACTATAAGAATAATTTCATAGAGCAAGATTATTTTCTTTACATATCTGTTTTCATTGTTAGAGAGGGCGCCACAAAAAATATCGCCTAGGGAGGGAGATAAAAAAAATATTTTTGAGCCACCGCTGATCAGACTAATCATAAAATTATAAAAACTTGATAGCGGGATGACACAGAACGTACTCCAAGGATTCATCTTACTCATCTATGTTTTTAATAACATCAACATCTAAAAACTTATTTTAAGCATTTATATAAAAGTGGTTTGATTTCTATTGGTGATGAAGAATATTAAAAAAAAAACCTTTTCATATTGTTTTAATTTACGATTCATGTTTTCTATCATGAATTCCGGCTTCCCGGGATAAAAATCAAAAGTTTACTTATATAATAAACGTTTAAGAACTACTTGAATAAAAATATTGAATTTTGTAAAAACTTTTGAATCAAAATTAAGAAATTTATTGAAAATTCATTTCCAAGATCCGAATTTTTTTATTACAGAATTAATTATAGTTTTTATAAAAATGACATTTAAAATTTTGATGGAACCTCTTTGTGCCTCTGATAGTAATAAATCACATACTTTTGGAACATAATTTGAACATTTTTGATAATATTTAAAATACTTAATAATATTATTCCAAATTGTATGAATTAAGGGTCGTACTCATATAAATATTTCTACTCTATTATACACTTATCTCTGAAGTACCTAAATTAATTTTGTGGTTATTTTTTTTCCAGAAAAGTTATATGTATAATCTTAGATTTATTTTTTGTAAACAAGATTAAAATAATTTTAAGAAAAACAAGGAAAAAATCAATTAATTTTTAAGACGTTTTTTTTTTTTGCAAGTTGTTCCTTGTCAATTTTCTTTTTTTTTATATTTTTTAATAAACAGGGTAAATTAAATTAGTTCACAATTTGTTGTTATGGGAAATGTATTAAGGATAAAAAGGATTCTTAAAATTAAATTTTATTTTATTACCTGTAGTTTAATTTATAAGGAGCTAAAAATTGGTTAACCGCAAAGGGACAAATATTTTCTTTTCTTTTTTTTGTTTTATAAACTGAATTTCAATATCAATTTTTATATATACTTTTAAAGTTAAAACGACCTTCCCTAGGGTCAATTTTTTAAGCTAATTTTTTGTAAAATAAAAAACATATTATTAAGTTACTTTACTAAATAAATTATTTATGTATTACTAGGGATTGGTAATTGGTTATATAACTGGGTAAAAATAAAATTGTTCAAATTTAAAAAAAAAAATATGTTAAAAATTCAAGAATTGATTGACAAATAAAGTTCTGTGAATAAAATGTCATTATATTTTTAAATGTGAAGATTTTGGAAGATCGTGATGAATTTATTTTAAATAAATACTTTTAAAAAATATAATTTTATTGTATTATTTGAATTAATTTTGAATAAATTAGTAAAATTAATAATTTTCAAAATTTCTAAATAAAATTGAAATTACAATTTGATAAATTAATTAATTTTACAAAATATTTTGTAATATAATCGCTCTTTATATAAGACTAAGGGATGCAATAAATGCAATAAAATCAAAATTATTCAAATTTTAATTATCTATATTTGTGCAAACGTGTGTATCAGAATCTCACTTTTGAATATATAATCAAATTCTGGAATAATGATTAATCATGACCCACTCAACTGGTTAATATTAATTCCATTATGGAATCGTGACTTTCAAAACCAATCCATACGTACATACAGTGTACAAAAAAAAACACTATAATTCAATATGAGTCATACCATACCTAACTAATTGGCCATTCTGTATTTTCTAATATATAATATGAAAAACCAAGTAAAATCAATTTTATATAGGTACTCTATACTGAATATATAATATAATTTCTAATAAATTCATTAAAATGAAATAAATTTTCAAAAAAACAATATAATAAGGATCAAAAATTAAATTCTATTTTATTTATAATATACAATAATAAAACTCACCCATATAAATACATGATAAAAGCAATTTTAATGCTGATATTGAAAATTTTTCATTGTCTAATTTTAGTAGCTCTAAAGCTAATTTTTCAATTTTATTTCGCATCGCCAATGGAACAATATCCATCAAAATTATCCTTTCTAATCCCTGTATAAATATATAACAAAATTTGTATATTTATGATAAATTTATATTTTAAAAAAATAATTGTTGACCAGAAAATATAATTATGGTAACAAAAACCACAACATAATAATAAAGGCACTAAAAACATTTTCCAAATTGTCAATCAAAAAAGCAATTTGACCCAACATTTTATAAATATTATTATATATTCATTTTTTTCTAGAGTTACGTTTCTGTGCCAACAATTTTATAAGCAAATTTGAAATTTATATAGTACGTACATGTAAAATGCACAAATATACACTTTCATTCGATGTCCTTTTTAGTAAATTATTCGCTGAAATAATAGTATTTGCTAATAAATGACAATCGGGTACAAATTTTGTTGTCATCTCAATCAAATAAAAATTTAATGTCCACACTAATTTTGTATGAAGATCACTGAATACAATTGAGCTGAAAAAAATATTTATAGATAGTAAAATAAAATTGAATTTAATATAAATTTAATAAAATATTAATTTAAAATTTACATTAGGTATAAATTATATAAATTTGTTAAAATATTAAACATTAGAAATAGTTGAATGACACTTGTTAATACAAATTGTACAATCATTCACTAGTCTGGAGGATATTGAAATCTATAGCTACAATCGATTTTTTGAATACTTTAAAAATATAACTTCACCAAAGAATCACTCAACAATTCAATCTGGACAAGGAATTTAATGTAAATCTTGCATTTCGAACCAATAATTAAATTTGGTATTGACTACGAATTATAATGTGTAAGTTATTTTTTTTTTGAGAATCATTGGATTTAAATACAAAATTTCGATAGAATTTGCTCTTCCTTTCATTTGAGTTTAATTTTCATAGCTAATTTTCGGTACTACCAAATTGATTAATTGATTTTTATAATAAATAATTATTTAAAAATTAGAAACAATTTTTTTTTTAATTATTTCAGATTAATTAGACCAAAAAATTTGATTCGAAAATATAAAATATATTACCAAAATATAAAATTCCTTGTTTATACAAATATGTCAGATATTCAAAATTCCACCTTAAAAAAAAAAAACTCTGTCACTTTGCTATTCAACAATACAGACAGACCTTACAACAGTGATTCCCAAACTATGCATCGCCCATCGCGACAAAGCATTCAGTCATTCATTCATGTCTATGAATCATGAACATATTCACTTTTATTTTCCCTCACTCAGCGTTAGTGAATTTGATTGGGTTCGTAATCCATTCGGTAATACAATAAATTCAAGTGTTAAATTGATAGAACAAGAACAACTGATTACAATTCAGACCGACCGAAGTCTTTCAATTAAATATAATGAAATTCATTTAGAAAAATTCTGGATTCTAATTAGCCGAACTTGTCCAGAGATTGGTAACAAAGCTATTGATCTTCTTTTGTCGTTTTCCACGACATATTTGTGTGAAGTTTGATTCTCAACACTTACACGAATATCAAAAATAAGAATAGGGAACGATTTTTAAGTGTTGAACAGGAAATGAGAGTATGTTTGTCAGCAATTCGACCCTGAATTGAAACATTGTGTGCAGAATAACAAACAGATTGTTCTCATTAACTAATTTTTATATTACATTACCTATGTCATTTACAAATAAATGAAATAAGTATACCGTACCGTGCAATTGTTGCATAATATTTTAAACTTACTTGAATTTTAGGCATTTTAAGATATTTTTAAAATTTTAAATTTGCTGAGTGTCGCGATAGTGAGTGAACAAAAAAGGTGGGTCGCCAATAAAAAAAAGTTTGGGAAACACTGTACTGCAAGTACACATCTGTGGATACACACATTTTCAAGCTAAATATTAAAATATTTAAAATTATATAAATTGAATTTCTTCTATATAATATATTGAAAAATCAATACAAAACTATAGCTTCATCCTTTACGCTATATATATTTTTTTATAATAATCTAATTTATTGATAGTATAACAGTTAATTATATATTTATTTTATGCTTATATTACGTTTATTTATTATAATAACATATAAAACATGTTAAAGGATTATGAACCCAATACCAATCATCCAAAATACACAGATCCAATTAAATACAGACAAAAATACCAAATCTACTAAATATAATTTCCGTAACATATATAAACAATAATATATAAAAATTACCTCTCTTCAATTATTCCATGTCTGGTAATGTAGCCGACGATTAGATCTCTTAGTATTAAAAGCTCTTCACTTAGTTTACCAATTGTTGTATTTGTTTTCGAACAGCACTCCAACAAGCAAAGTAATCCATGAAGTGTAGCATTCCTAATGAAAACATGGGAACTCTTCAAGTAGGTTGATATTAGTGTACATAGATGTGATAGGTCACTCGAAGATGGTATTAGCATCGATTGAGTTTTGCACAATAAATAGATTATATGCTGTGTGATAATAGAATAAAAATATATATTTATATGTATAGTAAATCTTTTGTATGAATAGTAAAAGTGGTAGATAAAATTGGTGAGATACAAAAGTTTAAATTTGAAAATGGTAGAGAAATGAAAAAAAAATACTTTGAATAATTTTCAAATCCATGAAATTTATTATAAGTATTGTAAAAGGAGAAACACATTAATAGATTGCTACTATATAGTTTACTATATTACGGAATTGTAACGAATTTAAAAGTCGACTTTAATTCAAATCGGAATTTAATGTCCACAAATTATATTCATAATTTGATTTAGAAATTCATGCAAATAAATTATTTTTCAAAATTATTGAAATTAAATATTGAATTTTTAACACAAATCGATATAACTTAAAAATAATGTTAATATTTATGTTAGATTTAACGTGAAAACTTTAAGTTTTTATACTGCAGTTAATTTTGGTATATCCACCTTTATTGTGGATCTACTCCTCCTCCAACAGAAAGGATAGAAGTAAAATTTGAGATGATTTGGAAAGATCCCAATCTAATGCTCTTTCATTCTAAAATTTCGACTCCCCCTTCATAAAAGTGTGGGGCACCATTACAATGAATACTAAATTTTTTGAATTCTATGACGTTAAAATCGGAGTTCATATAGAATAAGTTTTTTCGTGTGTTATCAGCTATTTGGTGGTCAAAATTGACGATTTCGTGGTGGAGTAATTAAAAAAAGGACAATAAAAAAGTATACATAGTTCCGGTCTTACGTGAACCCCATCAAAATCTTCATCAAAATGCATTTAAACTATTTTGCTAAATTTTACGGAATGGTTCCTCAGATATTTGAAAAAAAAAAATCTGTAACAAAATATTCGACATTTCAAGTCCACCGTAAAATATGATATTTTTATAGCTAACTATGAAACGTTATTAATATTGAATACATGACTTATCTAAATTTTAGTTAAATAAAATCGAATAAAAAAAAAATTATCACATCATTATTTTTATCGCAACAAAAAACTTACTTGATGTGATATTGTATCATCACTTGGTATAGTTTCTTGAAGTTTTAAAACTTTTCGTTTAATCCACTTAACCTGGTCACGATTTTCACATATTTCACAAAATTTAACTAGATTTGGCAACACAAGAATATGATTTTGCTATGTATAGAAAAATATAAATAAATATCAAAAAGAAAATTTATAAAATTCTTTAAAACGACAAAAAACTTACATCAATAAATTGTGTTAGTACATCGAATATTAATTGTGTACTACTATTAAAATCAATTTCTGACATTTGACGAAAATACCGGAAATTTTTCATATAAACATCTTCAGAAACATCCAGTTCAGGTGTTGCTGTCGCTAATGACAATGGTGATGATGATGATGTATTTTCCATTAGTTGCCAAACAAAATTAAGATCATATTGATTTGGTAAAAAATAATTGGTACCAATAATATTATCATTAAAATTTAATTTCATTGATGAATTTCGTTCCAAATTCGATTGATAAAATACATTCGATTCGGGTACAAGTAATTGAACTTTGTGTAATTTTTTCAAACTAAGTAATTTGAAAAAAAAAAAAAAAAAAAAAAAATAACAAAATAAATTAAATTGTTTCTAAAAGAACATGAGAGAAAATTGATGTGTTAATTGACTTTTGAAAAGTCAATTTCAATTTAAGAAAGTAACCAATTTCGTATAATTTATATTTAACATTTGATAAAAATTTTTCAATTTCATAAAGTATTGGACAAACTATTTAACTTAGTCTTGCTTAGATTATATATTAATGAAAACTGCAACAAAAACTTCTCTACAAAATTATTTATGTATGATATTTTAAATAAATAATATAACAAATTTTATATAATCCATTCTAAAAATATTGTACATAAAAGTTAAATTTTTTCGAGAGAAAAAACAATTAGGAAATTTTCATTATTCTGAATTACGAGTATTTGACAAATTTTCATTTATAATTAGAATCTGGCTAAATGACCGAAAACAATTTACAGAATACAACACATTTCACAATTAACCGAGCCGAAAGTAAATTTATCGAATATCATATTTACAGAATTTAATATTGTTCGAATGCACAATTGACTATAAATCTAAACTGTCGGGAAAATTTTAATATTGGTTTAATAAATAAATTTCGTTATTTACTGAAACCAAATTCGCCAAATTCAAAAATCTAATTTATACAGTTTTTACGTTAAATTTACCCTTCAGTAAATTGTGTTTATATTCGGAAAATTTACCTTCAGCTATTTGTACATTAGGTAAAATTACATTCGGTTTATTGTTTTCGGAAATTAATTTCCAAAAATTAAATAAATTATCTAACAACAAAAAAAATAAAAACAATCTATCTCTAAAAATTTAAAAGTTTCGTAAACAACATTTTAATTCTTTCATTTAAATCTCCAGTAGTTCGTACTGTCATACTAAATCTATAAATTTCATTACACAAAAAAAAAAAAAAAAAAAAATCTACAAATATTAACTTTTTTAATTACAATATTCTTCCACTTACCTGATACTATCACATCTAATTTTCGGCAATCTAGTTGAATGATGAAAACGTGAAAGTTTATTACCAACAATTGGAAAAGTTTTATACGTAATTAAAAGTTCTAAAATTGCTTCAAAGCATGTACTTTTGATTTGAAATTGTTCTTGTACATCAACCATATTCTCATCGTAAACAGTATTTATCAATAATAGAAATGTCATAAAATATTCTTCAAATTGTTGTCGAGCCGTAAATCCAAAAATTGATAGTCTAAAATGGAATAAGTTTTTATTTTAAATAACATAATTTTTCTAGTTTTTTTTTCCATTTACAATATTTTAATTGTACAGATTTTATAAAATTGAATTTTAATGGAATAAATTATTTAATTTTTAATTGCATTTTTATATATTGATAACATTTTAAATAAATATTTCTGACAATCTAAATAAATATTTATATCAAAGAGATAATATTATTTTTAATATTTAATAATTTGTTTTTCAAATTTAAAAAGGAATATTTATGGCTGAAATACATGTGTTTTTTCGATGAGCCGCCGAATGCGTCTATGCTTGCGTTTATGCATACCAAATACATGAAGTTAGAACTTAGAACCAGAAAGACGCGGCAAAGCGTTGTGTGCGTTGACTTTTAAAAGTGTGAAAAGTAGAACTGCAGTGATTTTATGGAGTTACCCATAATGTAGCATCGTGTTGATGTGGCAATTTTGCCGCGACGCGTAAGTAGACCTACTCCCTACTTTTGCCGCTTGCCGCGTGATATATGATAAATTTTAATTAAGTAGATATGTGTTAATCGACCAAAAATAGAAAATGTAAATAAATAAATGAATATTTTAAGTTAATTACCACATCGTTAGCAGAATTATAAATAAATGTAATAAAAAAATAGAGAACGACTTTAAAAAAAAAAAAAATACAATTATTTCAATGTGGTTATCCAAAAACTCGATGCGTCGCTTTTGACTTTATAGTTTATACGCTTCAAAATTCGAAATACCAAAAGCGAAGCATTTGTTTGCGGCAAAAATTGACAAGTTTTTATTATAAAAATACAAAATTCAAATAATAAGACCGCGACCGATAGCTAGATTTTTTTTTTATATTTCAAAATACTTTTAAAATATCTTAACAAGTAATTGGGCGGCATTGATTCCGTGCGGCAAAATTAGAAATAGAGACAACTCCCCAAGAATAGGGATGTAATACATATAAGATTAGGTCGAAACTAATTGCAATTAATCGCTTTCGCTTCATATTCAAGGTAGATTTGCATAATGGCATGTATTTCATTACATAGAAACTCTATATGTTCTAAATATGTATCTTTTTGTCGCAACGCGTGTGCGAATAACGTAACATGTATTTCGGCCATAAATATATTTATATATAAATTTTTCAATAAATAAATATTTTTTCAATAAAACTTTCATTTTTAATAAACTTTTTTTATAACTGAAAATTGTTGAACTTTAAAGAAAATGATTAATGACAATATTAAAAGTTATAATTTTCTGCTTTATAAAGCACAACATCAAAAAGAAGAAGAAAAACTCAACAAATTTTTTATTACATTAATTTTTCTGTCATATTTTACTCTGATTTTTGAAATCGCTACATAAAAATTATAAATAAAAAATTTAAATTTCTTGTATAAATATATTTTTATTTCCTTTACCTTTTCACAAATTTCTCTAAAATATCTGCATCACTAAGGTGTTCAACTGCTATTGTTGGTAATTTTGAACTACTGTTACCTTGGTAATGATGTTCATATCCGCCACTTTGAAATATTTCAAATGGTGTCACAGCATAAGCATAAAATTTATTCATTCTTAATAGTGAAATTCCAATGGACTTTAATATTTTCTATAATATAAAATTGATATAAAAAAATAAATCGAATATATTTTTTATTTAAAAATTTTTTTTATTTTGTTACTTTCGAATGAAAATTTCATTTGAAAAAGTAAAAAAAAAAAAAACTAAATTTCAATTTTTTTGTATGTATATATATATAATAAAAAAAATCAAATAACCATTGACGATTTTTCTGATGAATTTTCATCATTTACACTGCAATTCATTTCAATCAATTTCCCTATGAAAATTGCTTTTTGAATGACATTCCTCTTATACTCTTGATTCTCTTGTTGCTGTTTTAAATCAAACTGATTTTCATCTTGTAATAATAATTCCTGTTCCGGTACCATTAGTTTAGTTTCATCATCATCAACATCAGTTCTTTTTGTAATTTCACTTGTAGTAATAAAATTTTGTTCTATATTAGTTTTCTCTTGATAATATCTATCAACATTGTAACTATTTCTGATTTTGCTGCTGCTGCTGCTACTGATGATTTTATTATTAGATCTAAGTTGATAATCCGATGTTGATATTATTTGTATTTGATATTTTTTATAAAAAATTGTATTACGTATTGATTTTATCATACCATAATATAAAAATTCTAATATTGTATTTAAATTTATATTGTATTTTTCTGATTGGTTTAATTCAAACCATATAAATTTATCATTTAATAAAATATTTATACATTTTAAATATGTGTAAATTTCTGTTGATTTAATTTTACTATTATTATTATTATCATCATCATCATCATCATCATCTGTATTTGAATTTTCTTGTAAATTAATATTACTAATATGATAATCGTTTAAATAATAATTTTTAATATGATTACTAATAATTAATATAAATTGTATTAATGTATCAATTAATGTTTCACATTTATAAATATGATCTTTTATGAATTTTTCAATAAATCGATATTCAATATACATTAAACTAATATTTTCTAAATATTTAATATTTTTAATAAATGTTATTATTGATATTGGTAAATATAATAAATTATTTATATCATTATTATTTGTTTTCAGATAATTTAAATTAATTATATCGAAATTATCTAATTTGTCTTTTAGTGTATTTATTGTAACTCGTAATAATGAATTCATATTCATGTAATTTATATGTGGATTAAAATTAACACAATCATTTTGAAATGAATTTATCATTGTTTGAAATGAGATTTCAATACATGATTTTAAAACGTTACATAATTTAAAATTTGGATGATTTAAAATTTGTTTTAATTTGATTTCAGATTTAATATCAAGTAAAATTTTAACATATTCATCGGGATTTGATAATGATGAATAATTGATAATCTGGAAAATATTAAAAGAAAAAAAAAACGTTTAATGTTAATTGTTGGTATTAATTTTTAGTATTTAATTAAACATTAATTAACAAATCAAAACCAGAACAGATTTAGGAAAATAATGCCACGGAATCGGTTAGAATTTTAAAAAGTTCAAGAGCTGTTTTGTTGAACTATAACATACGTTAAAAATACGTTTACTATATTCAATTCCGTACTACTAAATGGAATGGATCTGTAATAAGAAACACATAGGTATGAAGGTACTGCTACGGATAATATGTACAATATTCTGGACAAGAACAATTATAAACATGGATCCGTGGACAATCACCGAACGTAAGCTTATCATCATCCAGATAAGAAGAATAAAGTGGTTGGTCATACACTGATGCAAAATGTTGAACACTTCATAGTTAAGCACAACCTTGAATAAAATCCTTAACACACAAAAAATGAACACTCCATAGCTAAAAAGAAGGCACGAAAATGTAAGGCCATCCAAAAACAATATGTTGTCAGCAAAGCAGTAAAAATTGGTAATATGTGGCAAGAAATTAATATTCTAATGCAGAAAAGCGTAAGAGCTATGCTCCCATGTGAGTTTCAAAATTAACAAAATTAAGTCAGATAAATTCAGATTAATAGGCAAGCACAGTGAATTACACAAAATGGCCTATTGTCGTTTTTGTGTAATCCTATATCAATTATTTTCATTTCTATTATTTATTTTAAATATATTTCTGCATTATTTAATATATTGTAATCTCTTCAGTTATAAATAGTACTAAAATTCCACTTACCTGTTCCATTAACCAATTTTCATCGACAATTTGTTGATCCAATTTACAAAAATCATTTTTTCCATATTCCTCATTAATTTTCCAATTTCTCCTTGGGAAAATAATTAAAAAAAAAAACGACATTCAATTTGAATAAAAAAATCGAAATAAAATTTATGTCTTAACAAAAATACATACAAAATAAATTTAAATTGAGATTCTCCTAAAAGATTTTTTATAATATTCTTTTTCTTTTCTTGAGATTCAATATCATTTTGTATAATTTCTTCAATTAAATTTTCTAGTACATCATTATTAGCTCTGAATCTCCTTATATTATAAACGTTTGTTAACAATTTTATTTTCAATTCAAACGATATATTTTTGGAATTATTAATAAATTTCAATACAACTTGAAGTTCTTCCTATTTATATTAAATAATATCTATTAATTTTTTTTACAATACTAAATAAAACCAACAAATATAAAAAAAACTATTTACCTTTGAGATAGTATCTTCATCAAAATATTTGTATAATTTTTTTATAAATATATCCTGATATTCTGGAATATTACACAAATTATTTAAAAAGTTATGAAAATTATTGAGAGCAATCCAAAAAAATTCTGTTAAAAATATTTCTATTTCTGGTAGACTCCATAATTTTGGTTCATCCTATACAAAATATTAATAAAAAAAAAATAAAAATATACAAATTACATATAAAAACTCTTAAATAAAAATGAAAATATAATTTATAATTCAAAGTGCTTACAAATTTCATAATAATATTCCGTAAAAGTTTATTTTGCACGTTCTTATATTGCCGGTCAAGTTTAACCAATTTCATAAGTATAGAAATTTTGTCCGGATTAGATGCATTTAATTCAAATTCACAAAAAATACTTATAATTTCAACTTTTAAATTACTAATGTACAAAAAATTATAATGATTATGTTGATAATAATTCTGCCAGAATTCATTTTCTATTAATTCATAAAGAAAGGCTGATTGAAGTGAATCTTTTTTAGAAATATGATTATTAAGTGCTCTAACAAATTTAACCACAAGTTTTGTAATTTTTTTATTATTTGTATTTATATTGCAGATATTATTATTATTATTCTTGTTTTTAATGTTGGAATGCTGTTGTTGTTGTTGACGATATGCCGGAATATTTTGTAAAATCATAAAACATTCATCCAGCTTTTTATATAAAACTTTAGCA
Organism: Rhamphomyia laevipes; assembly: GCA_963920725.1. Taxonomy (NCBI): domain Eukaryota; kingdom Metazoa; phylum Arthropoda; class Insecta; order Diptera; family Empididae; genus Rhamphomyia; species Rhamphomyia laevipes. Next base: position 41,353,887 of record OY987257.1, on the reverse strand, counting down.
AAATAGTTAATCTCATTTGTGGTTGTTGTTGTTATAGTAATACTCTTTTTTAGTTCGTGTTGTTGAGATTCGTGATTTTTCAAATAAAGTTTTATGTGATTAACTAAATAAATTTCTTCGGTTTTAAGGATAACATTATCTAGGATAATCATAGCTATAGATAAATCGCTAAAGTTTTTTACAGTCTGCAAAACATAAGACATGAAAAATGATCAAAATATAATACAAAATAAAATACATAAAGTTTTGGAAAAAAAAAATTGGATAATTTTTATTAGAAGCTTTAAACAAATTGGACATTTTAAATTATTTTGGTTCTTATTTATTCATTTTTTATATTGTTTACTATCTGCTTTATTAATATTATTCCATATTATATAGATAAATATAATACCACAACGAAGGAAAATCGATAACTCTACAGTTTTTATATATATTTATTTAATAGATGAAAATTTCCTTGATAATTTGCTTTTCTACAATATTTAAAAAGAGAATAAACTAGAAATCCAATAATTTTTCTTAATATAACAATCAATTTTGCTGTCAAAAGTTTTAATAATGATTAGTAACTTTATAAATCATGCAAGTAAATGAATCAATTCAATAGTCAAATTACTGTGCAGTTGTTATTGGCCAACATTTCTTGTATAAACATTTTATAAAAGTTTAATGAGAATCTATGTAAAGTCTAAAATATAAAACGAATATTTTAAACCTATGTAAGATCGGTTTGGCTGAAGAAATGAATAATCAAGCTCGATTTTTGTATTACTTAATGTTAGTTAAAATAGAATTCAAAGTTTAATAAAAATTATACGATGCAGATTTAGTGTAATCGAAACTTTTTTTAATGAAAAGCCCCTATCCCTCCTACCATTTAATAGATTTAAAGAAACCTAGTATGTTTCAGGGAGCAATATTGCCCAATTCTTCAGAAGTAAGGAAACCTTTGCCTAAGATATTAGCTTAATTTTAATTTTAAGTATATTATAAAAGATTTATAATCAAACTCAGTGCATTTACTATGTTAAATTCCGATTATTAGCAAAAAAACCAAAGACTAGCAGCCATTCGACAACCATTTACTAAGCTTCATAAAAATTTGAAAAAATTTACTAAACATATACGAACACACACAGAACAGTTTTAACATAATTTTTTTTTCATAAAAAAACCCTAAACATAATCAGTGTACACGTGATTAAATATATCTTACATAAATGCGTTTTATCTACAAAACAATTGTACTATCAAACAAATACTTTGGAGATTTATGACTTTTTTTCAGGTCATAACAAAAATACTTTTACTATATTCCCAGACAGGAGAACACAATATCTCATAATAACATTTTCCATTTGTTTATCATTCAGTATATAAAATATATATAATTTTTTGTCCTACTTTTATACTTAAACAAAAAATACGGAAAAAATTTGAAATTAAAAAGTTTTCTATTTTATACAAAAAAAAATCCTAGACACATAACAAAATTCACACCCGCCAAATATATCAAAAAAAGAAAAGATAGAAAAAATATGAAAATTAATATATGCTCACCTTTGTTATGAACAATGAAAGCAAAGACAAAAATCCTTTACTATCCAACAAAACATTTTTATCGTTATTCCTAAACAATGAATCCAAAACAAAAAAGTCATTCCAATTGTTCACATTGATTTTACTATCGACAAGTCCTTTTATAACAATCGAAAATATAACTTCATTTTGAATTGATGATGCTGACATGCTAGTAGTAGCCTGAACATCATCTACAAATGACAAATATTCATTGTTCTCATATTCATTCTTTAAATAAATATTATAAGAACCATCATCACCAGTAGCAATACTAGCAGCACCAAAATCATTATTAGTAGATTCAGTAGAATAGGAAGATTGTTTCAATTGTTGATGACATTGCATGACAAAATTATTATTTTTTATATTATTTTGTTGTCGTACCATTAAAATTCCTAATACTTTTTGGCATTCAGTTGAATCAATAAATTTTTCTAACATACCAAATATAACTTCTTTTTGTGTATTCAATTCTTTAGCATTTACACTTAACATTAAATCACTAACAGGAACAGAATTTGTTGTTATTGTTGAATTATTCATTATAAAAAATATTTCAAATGCTAATGTTTTAAGTGCTAATAGACTACAATCTTTAATAAAATTATTAGCTAATAAACTATTTGTAATGCTAATAATTTTTGGAATTGTCATTAATTTTTTATCATTTTGATTTGTAATATTTACCAAAAATCTTATAATTGGACTAATTATATCAGTAGAATTTCTGTACAAAAAAAAAATTTACAATTAAATAAAAATTAATTATAAATAAATAAATAATAATCTTATAAATAATAATAATACACTTACCTAGCAACTCCACTTTCAATAAGTTCTAAATTTTTTAATACTTGTTCAAATATAACGCTCTTTGAATCAAGTATGCTGTATGTAACATTAAATTCCAACAGTTGTGATAGTAAATCTAAAATTGGTCCTTGAACTTTAGCATTTGATTTCATGAAAAGCTAAAGTTTCAATTAAAGAAGATAAATATTAAATATTAATATATCATAGAAAAATAATTTTCGTTAGATTTTGGAAAAATAAAGGAATTATTTATTCTACGACAAAAAAGTTGTTATAATTTTGTGAAGCTGTAAAATTTTATGTAATTTTTTAATTTAAATTTTCATCCTTAAAGGGCAAAATCAGAAATACAACGCCAAGTAATATAAATTTCATGGTGCTTACAGAATCATTGACGTTGTCGACGGCGATATTGTTTGTGTATTGTTGGTTGAATATTGATTTCCAATTTTGTTACCGAATCACAGGATAGTCGTCAATATGTCATTCAGACGGGATCACTGATTGCAATTTGACTATTGAATTGACTTGCATAATTTATAAAGTTACGTATCATTATTAAAACCTATGACAACAAAATTGATTGTTATATTAAGAAAAAATGTATTTAGTAGTCATCGCTCATCGCTCGGCGTTGTATTTAAGATTCTGTTTAAAGCTTAATATTTTACTTTTAACATTAAAAGCATTAAAACCGAAATTTAGAGATATTATTAATAATTTACTTTTACATAGAATAACCCGAATTATTTAGTTATTATTATAATCCAAAATAAAATAAGTAAAAACAAAAAAATAAAATAAACAACTAAAACAATAAATCATACCGACAAACAAAATATAACCAATGGTTCAAATAATTTAATATGCCTAGCACATTCCTCTTCACTTTTCGATTTCCCAAGTGGAAAATTCATAGAATTATTAAATAACTCCCCAAATATTGTTCTGAATGCTGCTGCTGCTGCCGCCTCTTTTTCATTTTCATTTTCATTTTCTTCAATTTCATTTTGTTGATTTTCTTTTCTATAATATTTGTCATTTAGATATATTTTATTTATAAATTTCTTAGTGTTGTTTTTGATATTATTTTGACCGTCATCATCAAAAATAATTTCTTCATTTTCAGTTTTTACATTTAGATTATTTTTCTGTTTAAGACACATATGATTTTCAAATATATTTTCATTATTATCATCATCATCATCATCCATGACAAAATGATTTGATTTTTTTCGATTATTTGTTGTAGTATTTCTATTTGAATTTTTTGTAGTATATTTTTTTAGATTTCTTGCCATTAAATAGAATTTTATAAATTTTTCATATTCATTTTGACGATTTGCGTAATTTCTACCAAATAGAAATTTTAATAATTGCTTTAGGCATCCGATGGTCTCGACTGGTTTATAATTTATCAAAATACTTAAATATTGTAGTATTTCATCAATTAATTTAACTGTCTGATTTGTTATTGAATTTGTGATTTGTATATTTCCAATATTTGATGACGATGTGGTTACTGTTGTTGTTGGTATATTTATGGTAGAATGATCTTTCATTTCTAAGCATGCGGCTAATGAATTAAGGCATGTTTTTAATAAGGACATTATTTTTTTACCCGATTCATGATTAATTGTTATCTGTTTATGGATATATAGAGAGATAAAAAATCAATTAAATAATGAAAATTTATATATATTTATTATGTTTTTATTAAAGATAAATCGAATTTTTATAATAAATGTGCGACTAAAATAATATAAAAATAAATTTCAAGTTATTAACTCTTCTCGAGCGACAGTCGTATAAGAAAAATATTATTAAATTATTTCTGGCATTTTTACGTGCTACTTTTAATTATGTTGAAAGCAAATTGCTGCAGTGTGATTGGGACAGTCAGTATGCCCACATTTACTTTAATTTATATTAAAAAAAATCCACTATTTTTATACAAGGTTTATTGGTACTCTTTACAACACATCCGAATCGGAAATCCCTACGTTAATATTGTTATCGGTTGGGGAGGGGGGATAATAATGTATGTTATATAGAATAAAATAATGTAGTATTAAATACGAGTAATTTTTGAATAAGGGTTAACATAATTAGTAGTCAGAATAAATTTACCGGAGTATTCAAGATACAAAATTATTTGGAGATTGCAGAAACATCGCTCTATTCTGAAATTTATGATAATTGATAAAAATGTTATATGGAAACTCAGATTTTAATCTAAATTATGTTAGTTATGTTAACTAATCTCCTGAACATGAAATTGTCAAATTGGGTTTTGCCTATTATTACCAAATCGGACTATAGCTTTAGATTTAGACGATTTAGTGTTTGTGGATGTGTCAAATATCGTTGTACCTTAGCTACAATTAAGAAAAAAAAGTTTCTTATTTGGGTGGTTGCATGGTTGTTTGTATAATGTTCTAGCACAGGATTCTGCGAGGACATATTTAAGTTTTTGTTTTATTTTTGGTTCAATTACAAATTACAACTTTATCGGGAAATAGTTAATAAGCAAATTTAAATTTAAATTACAATCTGCCTCGGAAGAGTTAATAAACAAACGCAATCATACGAAAAAATTTAAAATATCTGAAAATAATCTAAGTACATATACTAAATATCTTAGTATTCTATTATTTTTTTTGTATAATTTAATTAAAAAGAAAATATTTAAAATCAATATAAAATGTACTTACTTTATAATTATCAAATGCACTTTTTAGTATATTATATAATTTAATATATAAATAATCATTACCAAAATATCCACATAAATTCAAAATCGCTAATTCTTTAGCATTTGAAAATAAATCACTTTTTTGTGATTTTGCAAATATAATTGGTTTCTGATTACCAAATATATGATAATATATATTCAATATTTTCATAATATGGATAAATAAATTGTCCTTTAATCGATGATTGTTTATTTTGCCTGATAAAAATTGTGCTGAAATTTTGAAATGAATATAATATATAAATAAAAAAATTAACGATGGAATTTTTTTAAATTATTATTTATACAAATAAAATAATGCAAACAAGTAAATGAAATTATAAACTTTTAAAATTATTAATAGCGAAATTTATATTTTTTTATTTCATTTTTTAAATTTTCAACTAGGCAGAAATATGAAAATGTCTGTGAATTAACACAGCTGCTTTATTTGCTCTAGTTTTTCTTTTATATTATAATTTTTCCAAAATAAAAATATTTTAATTACAATTTTTTATTTGTAGCTTTTCACCAGTTTTTTTTTTTTTTTTTTTTTTTTAATATAATTATTGACCAATACAAAAAAGTTTATGTTTTTATGTATATTAAATTTTTATTAAATCGTTGAATTAAAAATGTATATTAATAATTTGTTTGTATAACAACAAAAAGAGACCGCATAGCCGAACTACTGTGCAGTAGTTTCATACTAATGAACATTTGTATACCGTACTCTCTTAACACTTAAAATATATTATAGAATGTTCTACAGATAACCAATTTTATCTGTAGCAAAGAAATTAATTTTAATCTAAATTAAACTTAGGTATCAGAGTGTGTATATAGTCCACTTTTATTTTACCATTCCAATCTTAAGGTCTGTTATCAATTCTGGTAACCATATTTAATTTGGTTAAAAAGTATAATTTGGCTCAGGTAGTTGGATTTTTCAATATCCACTGACGCCGACTTATCGACGGTTCATTTACTTTACTTAAATATGAATTTGCAAAAATTTTACTCCGATCTGACTGACCGACAGACTGAAAAAGGGTTAATATAAAGAATATTTCGTTTAACCAAGAATCGTAAAAAAAAATTCAAAGCAATATTCAGTGACGGAATTTCAAAATTTTAATTAATGCAGAACTAAATTCGAAGTCTTCAATGAAATTGGGATTTATAAAAAAAAGTTACTATGTATTAAGTACTTATAAATATACTTTATATTTGCTAAAAGGTCCTTATTTTTACGATGATTGAATGAATGCTTATAACTTGCAGTTATTATATAAATTTTACTATTTAAAACCGACTGCTTAATTTTCAATATTGGATTACATTTTCTCGTAAAGTGAGTTTTGCCGTCACAATTAATTTTCAATTTATTATGTTTAATACATTTTTATCATTTTCGATTCTTGTTTTGTGGATACAAAGCTCAGTAGTTCCGCTACTGATAATATTTAACTAGTTTTATTTATTTATTTATTTTTGGAAATTCGATTGACAATATTTTTTTTTTAATTGCATCAGGAATTAAAAATTGCAAATTGCTTAAAAATAATACAAATTTATTGAAATAAATCAATTTCATAAAATTTAAAAGTATTAAAAAGAGAATGTTCTTTTTTTGTTTAATAAATATTTTAAAAACATAAAAACTACCGATTAAATTTTTCAATAAAAGTTATGAGGATAATATTTTTCATGTTTGAAAACAAAATTTTCCGAATAATATTTACCGAAACATATTTTCACAAGGAGTTAAAAGACACAAGTGGAGGATTCTGAGTCCAAATTGGACCATCTAAATCTAAAAAGAAGATGAAGATTGCTTATTTTTATTTTAGAATTATTTTTGATAAATACATAATCGTTTCTCTTTATAAATTTTAAATTATTAAATTTTTGGGTTTTCCAAAGTTGAATGTGAAAGTTGGGATTGTGATTTCGATATTTTTTATTTTATAGCTGATCTTTAATTTCTCAATAATTAAGTTGGAATTCCCAAATGGTCACAATAGCTAGAGAGCAAATTATTTAGTTGTGAACTCATAAAATTAAAGGGATGTCAACCTTCGTTCTGGAAGCAAATGCATTTAAAATAAAAAAGGTAAACATTTTACGTATGTGACAGTCAACATTTTGATGTAACTAAAATCCTTTGAAATTTACTTGATTTTTTTATTTAAAAGTTGGAGTTTTTAATACACGACAACGCAGGTTTTCCAGAAGTACAATTCCATAAAAATCTATCTGTTCATTTTTATGACTTGAAAATAACTACAAAGTAAATATGTTGCTTGCTCTAAGTCTACATGTTATTTAACGATCGGGACTCAAATACATTAAATAGATACATTTAGGATTATGAAGTTACTTTTATTAACTTCTTAAATAATAAGATTGTTACATGAATTTAAAACGATAGAATTTACACAAAAACATGATTATTTTTTGAATTAAAATATTTACAATTTTACTTTTTATCATTTACTTGATCAAATTATATTAAAAATATATTTTCCGAAAAACCTTTTCATCAACACCTTTTATGTTGTTTTTCATTTAAAAGAAATTAATTAATCAAAATATATTTATCCTTTCATTAATTTTATATATAAATAATATAACCAAAACCAAACTAGCTAGCCAACTTACTATCTACCAACCAAAAATGTTTTTCATTTCAAAATTAAATAAAATAAATATTAATTATATATAGTAAAATTAATGCTTACCACTTAGTAATTTTGTTGTTATTTCAATTAAATCATTTTGACAATTCAAATCTGTTGCTGTTATATAATTTTGTATTGAATATTGTATACAAATAGTAGAAAAATTAAATTCATTCCATGTATCAAAATAATCAACAGGATTAAATTCATTTAACATTATTTTAACTGCGGTTATTATACCAAACTGAAATTATACAATTAGATTTGAATTTTATATTAACAACAAAATATACATTTTATTTTGTAATATAATTTTAATTATATTAAAATTTACGGTGTAAATAGATTACTTTTATTGGTAATTTACCTGGTCGTTTTAGAAACAGTATATAATAATAAAATTTCCGTATTAAATTTTGATTTAAATGAGATTATATGAATTTTAGAATTATTCAATTTTTTTATAACTATTAAACACTATGTATAAATTAAGTTATATAAATTAAATTTGGAATAGCATTTTGAATAATAAATCGAACGATTGACATTTAAATAATTTAGTGTGCAAATACAATATTTAATGAAGTAATCAATCAAATATAATTTCTTTGTAAATTTCAAAATTACAATTTCTTCATTTTTTGTATGAATATGAAAATTACGCTGCGGAATATTTCCTTTTTATTTCAGAAATTCAATCCCCCAGAATATTTATTCATCTTAATATTTGAATTTCCGTTTCATTTATAATTGTCAAAAGTTCAAAAGCAATAGGAAGTTTAAAACTAAATACAAAATTTTCTTGTTTTAGGTAGGATTTACCAGTAGGCAGTAGCAACGTTTATCGATAAATTGTTGCAAACTCTTTCTTAAAGCCAAAAAGGATTTGATCGATTTTTTCATTAAATTGGTCCACATAACTGCGAAAGATTAATTCTAATATTAGAAACCAAGTCTGTCTAAATTTTGGAGAAAAATCCTATAAATAAGTGTAAATGTTGTACACATCAAATTATGATGTGAATTATCACAGCGTACCGATCAAATGTATTCAGTTTAAATTAAATCACCAAAATATTCAAACACGGTTCCAATCTGTTAATGTTTTAGGCATATTTTAACTGAAAAGATCTTATTTTTGTTGTCGAAATTAAACCCAATTAATAAAAACGACTTTCGACCTAAATATTTGTGCCGAATTTCCTACATATTTGGGCTTACAAAAAAGAATAATGGCACAAAATCAACTACACAAAATTTTCGGTAATTTTTTCTAATGACAACCGCATTTGGACCGACCACAGGTAATTCAGTTCGCAATAAATTTTCAATTTCAATTTACTATGACAAAAATAATACATTCAATTATAGGAACAGAGGATCCTAATTTATTGAATCGAAATTACTAATGATGAAAATTCTATGACAACTCGAATTCTACGAAAAAAATAAAATAAGACATTTTCACATTTCTACATTGATTTTTATTAATTTCCATCAAATCAAACACTACTGTTCACCTTGTTCTGTTTTCATTCATATTAAAATAATAATTTTCATTTCATTTTCAAAGAAAATGTATACCTGTATTATATATATAACAACAAAATAAAAGAAAATTCTTACTCACCTGCATATTTTTATCATTAATTTCCATTAATTTATTTGTAAGAATATATAAAATTCTTGATAAAAGTTTTTCAATTTCAAAACATGGTAAATAATTTGAATTCAATAAATTTGAAAATGTCACCGACATACCATTAAATATATGATAATTTAAATATTCTTTAATTAAATTGAAATTATTGCAATAATATTGAAAAGAATCGATATCATTTTTATTTATATCGTATTTGTTTCTTTCATTAATTTTATGATAATTACGATTTTTTATATAATTACAAAGATTTTCAACTGTTTGTTCTCTGACACGAACATCTTCATCACCCAGAAATTCGATGATTTCGTTAAAAAACATTTTCTGTCAAATAAATAAAATAAAATTTATATTAATTTTAAAATTATATTTTTATAACAAATATCTTAAAAAAATAGTTATTTCCTCAATTCCAAGAAAATAAATATAAATATTTCAACGTAATTTAAAATTTTAGTTATTGGCATATTATTTGAATTCTTAGTGAATTCCCAAAAGTTTTTCCTTATAATATTTCAAACTTATAAGGATAAACTTACCTCTGCAACTAAATATATTTTATTACGTATCATAAAATTGTCATCTATATAAACTATAAATAAAACTAACCTCATAAGAACAGACAATATCATCACTATAAAATTCACGAATTTCATCGTATTTTAAATTGGATGCCACTTCGGTATATTTATTTTGAACCAGCCAATATTTATTGTGATAACAAAGTCGAAGTTCATTTAATAGAAATTTTGGTGAAATTTGTAAAAAATTTGTTGAATTATTGTTGCCGCCTGTAGTTGTCCTATTGTCAACGTTGGTAGTAGAAAATTTATTATTATTGTCAAGATCAAAACTACTCGATTTTGTCGTTGCTGATGTTATTGTATTTATATTTTTCATAGATTTTAACATTAATAAAGTTTCGAGAAATACAGTATTATCAACATCATTATCCTTATACAGGATATCCGTTGAATTTTGTAGCCGTCTACTATGTTGACTATGATGACATCCTTTTGGTATCATGTTAAAATGTCTTACCATAACAACTGGAAATATTTTATCAAATGAGGACATTGCTTGTATGACCACTGTATGAATATCATCTCGTAAGCCCTAGGATCAAAAAATTTTTTTGTTATATATATTTGTATACTTATTTATAATAATTTTAACTATTACGAGTATGTGTAAGGATATGATTGTTATAAATGATATTTTCTCGTATTTTAAAATATTTTATACGAAATGTTGTTAAGTACAGTTTACAAAGATTATTATTAAGCAAAAGGATATCAAATTGTTTTATGTACATACATATAAATAGAAAAGTTTATATAAAGGACTTTATTTATGTGAATTTATAATATGCTAGTCAGTGCTGTTAGTTGTTGTATTTGATTAATGTTTATATCATAGCATAGACCATATTTTTATATAGTCATATATTTTTAAAATAACTGATTTTACGACTTTTGTATATTTTGGAAATTTCAAATTAAATTTTAATTAATTTTTCCAATGAATCTAGAAAACTTAAATTTTCGCAAAGCAAATTTTTATATTTTTGTTAATTTTGAACAGGCAAATAAAAAATTTTAATGGAATTGCCCCTTATTTAGAAATAAACTTTACCAAATAAGAAAAATTAAATAAAAAGTATATTTCAAAAAATGTAGAACGTTTTATGTGTTGAATTAATATTTTTTTTTTATTTACAAAAAAAAAACATATCATTTTAGCCTGGGGATAACTGATTGGATTTGGAAACGATTTCTTTAAGTTCAGATATTTTTATATGATATATTTTTTTTTTTTTTTTTTGCGAAGCTCTTTAGTTTTTTCTCACTTTTTTTACTTTAAGCTATTTTTTAGTTTAGTTATTTAGTAGCCGATAAAAATGTGATATTTCATAGAAATTTCAGATGTTAAAGAAAATTTTTGAACTAAATTCTTCAAATTGAAGAAATTTTGTGTACCCTAATGAAACTTAATTTTGCAGTTATTTTAAAATTAGTAATATCAAAGATTCTCTAGAAAAAAAAGTTATTAACAAGTTACTAACAAGTTAGATGCAGATCCATTGTAATGAAAATATTAAATATTATGATAGAGGAAATAGTTAGCAATTAAAATTAGACCTAATTTAATTCCTAATTCATTCACTTCCTTCATCAAATTTCAAAATTTATCGTTACCTATAACTAAACTGTGGAAGCCAAATAATTAAAATACTGATAAATTACAAAGAAAATTTGTGTTTCGTCTCTCATCTGTGCAGCTTCCTCTAATTTTTTGAAAACTTTCATCATTTTGAAGAGTATATAATAAAATTATGCAAGTGGAAGTACGAGTAGTCAATTATAATTTTTTTAGTAATTCCATTTCTTAAAATTTTTGATTAGATTGTAGTATCTTTATATCACTATCCTTACAATTACAACACCAAATAAAGGATTTTAGTAAAACAAAAAATACTGAATAGATTATTAAAATTGAGTAATGGTCATAATAATGTACAATAATGTTTTAGATATTTTCTTAACCACTACGGACCCCATTAAATTTTCAAATATTTATTATATATTCTTTCTTTAACAAAATCTTCAAAATACATTTTCCTGTATTTTTCTTTAGACAACATATCCTTCCGTATATCTACAAAGGTTCTACTTTACATTATTTACAACAATGTTACACCGTATTGAATTGTATATATGTATATATATAGTGCGGCGGATAAAAATGTGATATTCTGTAAAAGATACTAGCTTTTTAGAAAATATTTTCTTGTTGCCCCCGAGAGAAACGCAATGAGAAAAGGATATTTTTTTTTTTATATATGAAAACCGATAAAACTTTTACTCGTTCAAAATGTTGAGATACTTTTTTCTTAAGACTATACAACTGAAAATTCTTATATTATTTTGTTTTATATATAATTTTCATGTGTCGTCCTTATCAAGAAAATATTTATGAAGATGAACGTAAAGAAAAAAAAACAACATATTTGCTCTGGTACACACTTTTGATTTTTTCATTGCCATTTTTTTTAGTTGTTTATAAAAAAAAAACTTTCTTCTCCTGGAAAATATGAGTTTTTTTTTTCCTTTACAAGATAATAATTATTATTTATTCGTTTACAGAGTTAAATTTTAACCAGGTAAAGATACTCTTATAAATAATACAATATTTCATAAAAACACATGATTTTTTTTTTGTGTTTCCATGCTTTTTTTCAGAACATAAAGTTTCTTAGTTTCTTAGATAAAATAAAAAAAAAATGTTATAAATTTAATGCACTCTTTAAAAAGCTCTCCCCTTAATAAAGAATTCATTTAGTTAGTTATTTATTTATTTAAGCGATAATGAAAATACATTTTTTTAAAAAAAGAAAATTGTTTGTATTTAGACTTTTTCATATACAACAAAAAAGGGAAAGTTTTTAAAGAAAAGCAAACTTTTTAAATTGTTTAAGAATTTAAGTAAAAAGACAAATTTAAAGAATTTATTGAAAAAGATAAATTTGTACCATAATTGTTTTTTTTTTTTCATTTTAATTAAATTTTCTTTCAAAGTTTCGAGGAAAAAAAAAGGTTTTCTTTTACTTATAAATATCATTAGAATTATTAAAGTAGTTTAGATTTTTAAAATTACAATTTTGGTTCATTGGGTGCAACATGACAACAATTTTAAAAATTGACTAAGAATTGGAAATTAAGGAAGTGTTTTTTTAGAAATATAGTTCAACAAAATATTCAATATCTATTGAAAATAAAAACTTTAAAACTGTTCGAAACAAAGAAATTTTAACATTTTTTAGGTTACTAGATGAGTGACTTATACGATCCTTGTATCATTGAACGTTCCTCTTTCTACATTAGTTTAGCATTGTATATTAAGGCACGGTTGATTTTCAGTAAGTTTCGACTTGTTGAGACAAAGATTTTTTAACCAATTAGAAAGTCTGATAGTTTATGTTCAGATCACGAATCGCAATTATGACGTGTCGTCTTCCATATTAGCTACTGCCGCATTTGACATATATGAATATTTAAAAAATTATAATTACAAGTGAAATTTTATTTTCTAAAAATACAAAAACAGCGAGTTGCATCTCATGAGAAGTAACTGAAAATTAGCCTCTAGCTAAGAACATTAAAATTTATTTGAGCTAATAATCGCAAATGTTTAAACTCTAATACGTGATTTCACAGTGGAAGCTTAACGAAACACTTTGTATATCTTAAGCCTGCAACTTAACCTCACTCAGTTTCTCAATCAAAATTTGTCCTAAGCTTAGCTAAACCCATTGTAAATGATAATTGAAAATAATATTACTGTGAATGATAATGTACCATAATAATTAATTAAAATTTTCGAGTTAATGTTCGCAAAAAAATATTAATTTGTATGGGTTTTATATATAAAAATTAAAATTTGAAAAGAAACGTAGCATTAATTTTAACTTTTTCCTAACAATTTTTTAATGCATTTGAATTTATGTTCTATTTAGTTGTATAAATGTCAAAATTGAAGCTTAAGTTCAACCCATTTTGAGCTTAAGGAAGGTAAATCTGCAAGCTTGCACTGAGAAACCAGAAAATAGGGAAAACCGAAGCTTAACCTCTGGCAAATACTTAAGCTTCCACTGTGAAATTAAAAATTTAAATACTTATAAAATTGTAATCATATATTGGTTATGGTGTCCTTAAAAGATCAAATTAAAAAACAAATAATTTGCGGAAGATTGAATAATTCAAAAACTTATGTACATCTGAGCACTAACTCTCAGGATCAGGAGTCAATTTGTTCTAGTCTCTAACAATAATGGATGATATATGGAAAATTGAATTAATTCTAAAACATATTAAATAAATTTTGTAGTTTAAATTATGCAAACGATATAATGCATTAACGTTAACTTAAACCGTAGAGCGTACAGTATAAAATAAATTGTGTTAATTTGAAATTAGTATATAAATTAAATTCAATTCAATTAATTTAAATCTTATAAAATCCTATATACCGTAATAATGAATTAATTTCTTTTAATTTAAATTACGAAACTATCATTTCATTTCAAAAATCATCAACAAATATCAAATAAATTTATTAAATATACACCAATACAAAAAAAAGTTTATACTCACTTTAATTAAAATAGCAAAAAGTCTATTAATGTTTAAAGGATGAAGTTGTTGTTGTTGTTGTTTTTCCTGTTCTGTGTCCTGTTTTATACTCAACAATCCACTAAATCGATTATAATACTTATTCGAGGATAACAAAAGTATTCCATGTATAAAATTTCCAATAATTACTTGTACATCTCCACGTAAAATTGGATCTGAATGATTGTAAAATAACAAAATATCATGAATAAATTGTTTTTTGTAATCGTTTATACTAGTTGTCATTTGATAGTCTCTATCAATTTCATTTGACCATAATTTGTCTTGTTGAATATTATTCCAATTTTGTTGTTTCGATTCAAACATTTTACCATTATTATATATTTTTTTTTCATTTAAATTTTCTTCAATTCCAATGACATTCGTTGATAATTCTATTAAACTTTGATTATTTTTTGTTGGTTCATCTAGTTTTGGTTTAATCAATTTTGATGATGATATTTTTCCTCCAATTCTAACTAAATTCGATTTCGATTCAATTATTTCAGATTTAGATAAAATAATTTCATTTTGATTATAATTATTATATCGATTAAAATTCGATTTTGATGATTTTTTTCCAACTTCAATTTTATTTTTCGATGATCCGCTAATATTTTTTGATTCTGATAATATTACAGGATCAGCACTACGACTTAATGTATTATCAAATAAATTTCTTGTTGTATTTTCACCAAAATGATTATCTTTAATATTTAATAATAAATTATTATCATCATCATCATCATTATCATTATTTAGCGGATGATTAACAACTGATTTAAGTTCAGTAATTGATTTTTTTGGTAATTCAATTTTAGAATTATCATTTTTTGTTAGACAAATATGTTCAGTATTACTATTATTACTACTACTGTTGCTACTTATACTTTCGGTATCTTCTTCAATATTTTCTTTTAAATTCAATTCTCTTATTTTATTTAATTCAATTTTATCAATTTCAATTGATAAATATAAAATTTCTGGCATTAATTTAATACAATTTGCAATAACCAATAAAGCAAGATTTTTTATTGATACCCGAACTAATGTATCAGAAATCAATGATGTCGAATAATTTTCATCATTCTCCCAATTTACTGGTAAACCAGTTAATAAAAATTTTGATGTAATCAAACGTGTTGTATAATATATTATTGGTTGATCATAAATCGTACCAATATCAAATTTATCAAAAGCACTTTGAGCGTTATCTACTTCCACAATTCCTAATTTATTTTCAAAAATTTTATTAGTTGATTCAGACATCTCGTTATCATCTATCATAGTTTTATCTATTAAATTTGTGGTTAGTGTTGATGAAATTTCAGATATTTGTTCAGCTTGTATTAAAGGCGATCGTTTATTTTGTTCTAAATCAGCAACAATGTTTGTTATTTGTCTTTCTTGTATGTTGAAAAAATTTTCATTTTCCGGATTTTGTTGTTGAACTATTGTAGTTGTCACTAAATCTTGGTCATTTTTGGAATGTTGATATTCTTGTGTACTATTACTTTGGTTAGATACGTGACTACCAAATGATATATGACTGTTTATAGACTCAAGGGATATTGTGTCGTCTTCTATATTAAAATGTGATATTGTTAATGGTATTTTACGTTGTTGTTCAACAAGATTAGATATTGAACGTTTTTTTAAATTTGGTGTATTTGTAGCTGAATTGTGTACTTGTTCAGTTGGTATTGTTCGTGTTGAGAATTTCGTTGCTGATGGTCGAAATAATTTTGTCATAGACTCTGTGATTTTTTTTGTAAAAAAATATATAATATTATATATAAGAAAATATATAAATTCTTTTAAATTGTAAATAAAAAGTATAAAATGTGAGAGATAATAAAAAAAATAAAAATTGTAAAGTATACAAATAACGAGAATGGTATACGATATGTGATGGTAAAGCTATAAAAATGCATGGACTTTTCTTTTTTTTTTTTATACTTCACACATGTAGTTAAATGTCCATATAAATATTATTTTGGTACATTTTTCTAGTTTCATTTAGAAAGTGTATATATATTTTATCTAAGTGGGTAAGACAAATGGATTACGTGATTTAATGTGTTTCTTTTTTTTTTTTTTTTTTGATTTCCTTTTCCATAAAACAATCATGTATGAATGTCGAGATGTATGAAGGAATTCTTTTGTATTTTGCAATCAACAAAAATGTGCAAGAACACACGTTCAATGGCAACCAAAAAAAGGATAATAATTTTTGTGGACAACATAAGGAATTTGTAACACACAAAAAAAAAGGGCTTTTAAAATTGATTCTTTTTGTTGTTGTTGTTTTGTTTAGGTGTTGTGAGTAGTAGGTTTATTTTCTGTATTCATAGAAAGTCAAATTGTCTTTATTTATTTTTTTTTGTATACATACAATTTTGCGAGACGGGTCAAATGTAATATATCATTGGTTTTATTTAAAGTGAAAATTTAAAACAGGAAAATAATTTAATTACAGAAATAGTAAATGCTTTAATTAAAATTAGTTCTTTATACAAGTAATGAAATCTTGTGATTTTTAAATGATATTTTACACCGGAAAGAAATTGAACATTTAGAAAACTACTTAATTATTCTAATGTCGTAATTACAATAGTAACGTAATTTGGAATGAAAATTCAATTAATTCTTATGATACTTGTAATCGAAGAGCTAACAAATGGTACTAATCTGAATGGGCCTAATCTATTTAATGTAAATTTTTAATGTATGACTCTTAATATACATAAATATTGTTTAAATTGGCATTGATTATCAAATTTAGGTTTTCGATAATAATGATATTTGCTAATTGTCCAAAACAACAATTTGGTATAGTGAATTGTCATGATCAGTTTATAATTGATGAATATCCATAACTAAGGCAATAAAAGGTTTTTTAAACTAACAAAAGCGTTTTCAGCATAAAAAAAAAAAACTTTTTGAAAACATACTTAATTTTATATATTTCGATGAATGAAAATAACAAATATAAATTAAAAATCTTTCAAATATATTTTTACAAAAAAAAAATAATAACACTTACCAGCTGCACTTGACTGTGATAGAAAATTATTAAAAAATGATCCAATTGAATCTGTTGATTTTTGTAATTTCCAATCATTTTTACTACCACATTTTTCTTTTGATTTAACACTTTCAGTTTTCTCTCCTTGCTGTTCACCTATTGTTATTTCCGATTCAAAATCAATACTATTAAATGATTCATTATCAATGTCACTCATTATTTGTGATTTGTCATCAATTAATACATCATTTCCAGCTCTATCTCTAATTGGCAATTGATTATCATCATTATATACAACATCATCATTTGAATCATTTAATTCAGATAAAGTAGTAAAACCATCTGAATTTTCTTTGTCCTCATCCATTGTTGTACTCATTAGTTTCTGTTCAATCGTATTATTATCTATCTTATCATCAACATCTAATGAAACAAAAAAATTACTTGAATTTTTACCACTTAAATTTTCTATAATTTTATTGGTATTTTCATCTAAACTATTATTATCTAATACATCATCAAAAGTGATGCTTTTTTTTCGACCTTTATTCAATTCATTTCTAATAGTTTCCGAGGTAGTTGATTTTTCTGATAATATTTCTTGCTGTTTTTGTTGTTCAATTTTACTTTTCATTTGTGGAAAATCTTTTTCCATCATCGTTATGGTATAATTTTTTTCTGATTTTTGGTATTTATGTTGTTGTTGTTGTTGTTTTTCATATTCATTGGGGCGCATCATTTCAACCATAGTTAAAGTGCCACAAGTTGAATTTGTTCTCAATTGAAATATTTGATTTTTTAATGATTTCCTTTTCTTAAGAATTTCATTGTGTCGTAGACGATGATCACTATTACGATTTGTAAGGAACTCTTCAATATTACAACAGGCATCGTTATCGTAAGTTTTTATTGTTGTTGTTGTTGGTGTTGAATAACTATCAGGAAGCCGATTCAAAATTGAATTGATAACCTCTAGAGAAGCATTTATAATGGAATGATTTTGATTGTTGAGTAAATATAAGCAAAAATCATATATTTCGATTATTTGCTTTGGTTCAGTTAAATTTTCAAAAATAATAATGGGTAAAAGTAAACGAAAATATCCCAATACACCAAGCAGAATATTTGTGGTTTGTTGTTGGTCGTTTATAAGAAAGTCTGTTAGAAAAAATAACCAAAATATTAAAAATTATATTTGTTGAAAATCATTTCAAATAGTACAATTTTAAATGGAAAGACAACAAAGATTTAGTTTACAGGGTGGAACAATAATCAGTATAAAGTGGAAAATTTCTTAAAATTTAATTTATAAAAATATTTAATATATAAATTATATATTCTAGTATTTATATTTCTTGGCAAAAATTAATATTAATATCAATTTATAATCTGAATTAATTAATTCTACTGGGAACCTAGGTCTAAAAGTAGAAAGAAAAATGTCCTAGTTTATTAATCGATACAAGATTAGCTGCTACAGGATTTCAAAATACACATAAAATAAAATTATGTTTTTGAAAAAGACAGAAGGTATAGGCGTATAGGAACGTATTATAGTTTGTTGAATCGGGAATAAAATGTTCATTAAGAAAAATGGCTCATATTAAATAAAAATATTAAATTAAAATGTAAGTTTTTGAGTTTAGTTTAAAGTAAAAAATAAATTTAAATATATTAATTTCCAAGTTTTAGCTCCGAAGCTCAGTATTAATTTCTATCGTAAGAAAATGTACATTATAAACTAAATTATGAAAGGATTATCTAAACAAAAAAAAACATTCATAAGTAAACATAGTTGAAGGACAGCTCAACAGACTTGAACTGTTTTAAATAAGCAAAGAAATCACTTCATAAAGATGAGGTTTAATAACAAATCTATCATTAAGATTATGTTAAATAATCTTTTTTGAGATATTAATATCACATATTTAGTAGTTTAGTCTCCAGAGTAAGTAAATAAAACTCTTTAAGAAATTTTAATCAATTAAATTTTTTGATAAAAACAATATACGGTGAACATTAAACTTAAAACCTACTATAAGTTACAGATATGACACAAATTGGCAATTTTATTTTATAATACACCGTGTACATACAGAATATAATACAGAGTTTACAGAATATTATATAATATTGTTGTATATATATATTTTTTTTAAAAAAAATTTTAATACGTTCCATGAATGATTAAATTTATTTTTTGTGGCATACGATTACAATTTCAACTGCATCTTTTTTTCATTATTATTATATTTGTTAGTATATATATTTGTTGTTCGACTGACTGCTAAAAATAATATAATTTTAAGTGTATTTTTTTTTATATAAATTGCTGCCTGCAATGAATTTCCAAAGAGATATTAGGGTATACTATTGGGAATAAGAATGTACTTAATAATTTTCTTTTTTTTTCTAGTATATTTGTTAATATTTTTTTTTTTTTTTTAGTTTTCAATAAATTTATATTGCTTTGCTGCTTCAATGGTTGATTTCCTGGTAAAATGGATGGTAATTTAAAATAAAATCAAAGTACGTAGGTATACAATTTCAGAATATTGAGTTGTTTTTTATTTACTCAAATATATATATAAATTGTAAACTTGCAATGAAATCAAATGCAACGATAAATTGTAGTAATAAATGTTTTCTATACAATTTGATTTTCATGATTTTTACTAGAAATTTAAATAAGTCTTGTTAAAATTTATTAAGTGCATTTACTTATTTATTCAATAAAATAACTTGAGATGAATATTGAATAAACTATAAAACTAAAGTCAATCTTTTTTAGCAGAATCATTTTATTTTTGTATAGATTAGCATATGAAGGGCTAAATCAATTGGCAATTTAGTTTATATTTGATTAAATTACACTCAATTAAGGATTATTTATTTATTCTGATTATCAAATTGAACATAAATAATTAAAATTGGAAATATGATTGAGATTTCATGAATATTGCCAATTTGGAAGTTAATTTTATTCAAATTTTGTTGACAATTTTAAAAGGTTTTTTTTTTTTGGAAAATATTTAATATTTTAAACATATTTTTTATTATGCAGTTCATTAATTTTTATAGTCTAAATAATGTTCATTACATATATAATTACAATTACAATTTTAGTACTTACCTAATGCTCTGTTAAGACAATTTTTTGCCATAAAATATTTATTTTTCGAATTTTCCATTAAAGTAACACAATTTTGAGCAGAACAACGTCTCTTAACTGCACAATCAGACGTAATACCTTTTAAAAAAATCTGAAAATAAAATAAGAATTGTGAAAACAAAAAACGATTTGATATTACAAAATGAATTTTGTATTATAATATATAAAATATGTTAGTGATAGCGATTTATTTAAAAAATTTGATATAAATGTATTAAAATAAATTGGTGTCAAATATAATAAACTAAGAGACTTGAGTAATTAAATTTTATTTTATACATTATCATAAAGAAAAATAGATTATTTAATTGGTTTTTATATTTAGTTTTATAAATTTTCTTATGTACTAGAGGTGTTCTTAATTATGCACTACCGAATAGCTACATAAAAACTATTTAATTATATATTAATTTTAATTAAAAAATAAACTGTTAATTATTCAACAAAACTAAACAAAACAAAATCTTTGGAGAAAATAGAATTATGTCTAAGAAATATTTATTTTGTATACTCACTTCCATTAACTTAAATGTTTCATTATCACTTAAACAACATTGTAAATGTTTTCCAAAACTCTTCATAAATTCCGATAACGTTTCAATTAAAAGTGTTTCTTTTCTTGTTGCAATCATTTCAATACAAGTCATAATTTTCAATGAATACCATTTGACATTTTTCTCTTTAATTAGTGGACAATAATAAGCAAATATATTCAAACATATACGCAGTGATCTAAAACACAGAAAATAATATAATAACAAAATGACTTCGAAACAATTAAATATACAAAATTTACTTTTGATTTCCATTTTTCTTAATTTCATTATATAAATCCAATATAATTCTACTAACTCGTGTCGTTTCTAATGATCTAATTATTCGATTTAAATTTTCCTCAGCATTCATTCGTACAATTGATTCTAAATCTTCACAGAAGAATAGCAGAATCGCAATTGCGTTACTGCAATGTTTCGAGAAATTCACATGAGTAATCATTTGCGGTGACAGTATATAATCAGAGATTTGATGAAAATAATTTAGTTTTTCTTTTTGGCTAAAATATAGAATAAAAATAAGAATTAAAATGTTGAATTGTCATTGTTATTCAATTGAGCAATTGCGACGTGTTAGCAATATATTAATTACAGTCACCCACACCCAACTATATAAATATAACTTACCTGCATTCTGTATTTCTTAATAGTTCTATAGTTTTAGTAAAATGTCCGACAATTGTTAATTTGTCCATTTTAAATTTAATTAATTACACGCTTTTAAACATTCCTTTATGTTAAATTGATTTCTTAATTTTAGTTTTCCTTTTTGTTTACAATTTATTTATAGAAACAGCTGACAGAAAACAGCTGATAATATAATTTTGACAGTTCTGTTTTATGAGTGCGTTCTGAATCGACAGTGGTTTAAAAAGTAGTTCGCGTGATAGCGCTTATTCGATTATTATATTTCGAAATTGAAATTACTTTTTGTTAAATTTTCTGCAGATTAATTTAATAAATAATGCATAACCAACTTTAAAATATAAAAAGAGAAAGAAGTTTTGGTGTTACTAATTCAAAATGAAAAAGAAATACAAAGTTTAGCGCTGTTGTTGTATTCAAAGCAACAACCTAAAAATTCACCATAAAAAGATATTTTCTTCAAAAATGTTCATATAGAATTTTGAATAAAATATAAGAAAATGTAGAAAATAGATAAGAATTCATACATAATTTTATATGGCATCTTATAAAAACTGTTCTATTATATCAAAATATTAAAAGTTTATTAATAGCTGCTAAATATTTTCAGTTTTACTTATTTATATTTATCTTTTCATTATATTTTCCTATATCGCAGACAAATTTTACTAATTCGTCAAATAACCTTTCTCCCTTTCACCATTGATCATATTTTACAACTTATATGGCGCCAATTATGGTGTAATAGAAATAGTGTAATCGTAATGTAATGAAAAGTAATATTAAAAATATAAAAAATAATAAAGATTTAACATTTTATTTTATTGCAACTAAACAACATAAATTAGCAATTGAAAAAGAATTCAAAATTTTGGTATAATAAGAATAGTTCGTAATAGTTCGGCCTTTATATTTATTTAAAAAAAAACTGAAGTTTAGTAATCCATTTCTCCTAATGACCTGATTGTTCAAAGAGCTGATTAATAATATGCGAGGTCTGTTTGTATACCTCACGTCACAGACAAAGCCAATAACATTAATTCATAATAAAATTATAAATCACTATACTTAATGGTAGCCTATATATATGTAATGGTAACATTGGTAGGTACTATGCTCAATGGTAGCACAACACTATAGTATCATACCTTTCTTCAATCTATATTCAAAATATACATACTTCTATTATTTTCCTTTGAAGTGAGTTCTTATATGAAATATGGTAATTTATGTATATGATTTTGTACAGCAACATAAGTAGAACATAAATAGTATATAAAACTAAAATGTATTTTCCAAAATGATTTGTATAAGTTCCAGAAAAAAAAACACACATTTTACTACAGTAAAATTATTCTTATATTTTAAAATGCCGACAATTTTTATTTTTAGTAATTTAAATTTAACAAAATTATCAAAATTTAAAAAAATATTTATTTATTTTAAAAAAAAAATCTGAACAGAAAATTCTAAACAAAGAAATATAAAAAAAAAAACTATTTACAAGATATACAAAAAAAAAATTATGAATTATTAATAATTAAAATTTAAACTAAAACAAAAAAATACTAAACCTAAGAATAAAATAAAATATTTATAAATTATAACAAAATTTTGTTGTTTATGTATGGATTTATACTTCATTTTTTGAATCAACAATAAAAGGGGAAGAAATTTAACACCACTAATTTTTATAAATTAATTAAATATTATCAAATTTATTATTAAAAAAAAACAAAAAATTCTTGGTAGTTGCAATATTTAAAAAAACGAATAATTTTGTGTAAACTTTCCACCAAAGAATAATAATATTTTTTTTTTTTTTTAATAATGTTAAATATAGAATTAAAAAAAAAAAAGACAGACACCATTTTTATTATTGTTATAATTTCAATAAAAATTTTCTAATTTATATAATGTTTTAGCAACATATAATTTTACATTAAACTACAAAGCATAACAATTTTTTTTTTCTTGTAATACAAAATATACAAAATTTTGGAAAAAATTAGGGTCTTATAAAATATTTATCATACCTAAAAAAAAATTATATCATACTCACACATTCATTAAAATTTTAATAACAATAATAATTGGTATTCGGCTAATTGACTGAATGCACAATTGACCGAATCACAATTGATCGAACGTAATTGACTAAATGTAAAATTGACCAAAAATACAATTAATTGAAAACATAATTTACCAAATATACAAATTGATCGAAAACATTAAAATGAACCGATTCCACATACAGAATTAAGCATTTGTGAATCATTAAAATCAAAAATTACTCAAAAAAATAATTTAAATTATGTTTCTTTTTACCTTCAGTCCAATTCATTTGGTAAAATTACTTTCGGTCATTTGTTCATTTGGTAAATTATGTATTTGATAAATTTGAATTCGGTCAAAAGTAGATATTCGGTCAATTGTTTTCGATCAATTAACCACAAATTATAATAATTATTTTTTTAAATATAGAACTAAATAAAATTAAAAATAATTGATAAAATTATTATTATGTACATAATATTTATATGAAAAAAAAAATAATATATTAACTTTTCTTATCCTCGTTTCGATCGTAATACTAATAATGTTATTATTAAAAATAATAAAATCCATCCTAATGTCGCTAAGAACCCAAAATAAACATCTTCTTCATAAATTTGCCAACCTCGAGTAAGTATTGACCGAAGTGATGTTGTTGCCAATGTTAATGGTAGACATAAAGATATATATCTGTAAATAATTACAATAATATTTATAAAATATTCATCATAAATTCAAAAAAAAAAAGAAACATAATTTAAATAAATTTAATATAAAAAACTTACTTTAAAACAATTGGCATACCCTCAATTGGCCATATAACACCAGATAATAATAATGTTGGATAAAATGATCCTAATGCTAATTGTATAGCATTTCTTTCAAGTTCACAAACAGCTGATATTACAAAACCGAAGCACATACCGCACATACCTTGTAATAATGTTAATAATATTACCCAAAATAGATCACCATTATTTGTTACACCAAATACAACCAACATAAATATTAAAACCAATGCTGTTTGGCCACACATAACAACAAATTGTGTAACAACATGTGAAAATAATATTTCACCTGGTGATACACCAGCTACCCATGAACGATCTAGTAAACCCTATATAAAAAAATTATTTTTTTAAATTTTATTTATTTACATATTATAAATTTTTGTATTCAAAAATTTTACCTCAGTACGTTCAATAATTAAAGCTGATGAAGTTAAAGCAACAGCCAAAAAGAAAACAATTCTAAAAAGTAAATGATAGAAAAAAAATTATTAATTTCATTAATGAAAAATATAAATTTCAAATAATAATATTTACGTTAAAATGACACCAGGTGCAACGAAATCAGTAAATGATGGATTCATTGTACCATAAATTGGATCTTTAAATTGTATTGGTACATCACCTAATTTTGGGTTATAATCACAATTTCCTAATAAATCCATTGCAAAATCTCTATAAGCATATTGTAAATCACGATTTAACATTATTCCAATTTGTTGATTTGACATATCCAACCAAACTTTAACTTCAGATGAATCAATTGTTTCTTCATCAGCATCACGTCCTATATATAATTAAATTTTTTAGTTAAATTTTGATAATTGATAAATTATATTTTATTAATTTATTTGTTTTTACCTAAAGCCATTCTAGCTGTAAATGCATCTGTAAAATTTTCTGATATATATATTGCACCCCATGCTGCACCACTTTTAACAGCATCATGTGCATCATTTAAATCATCAAAAAATACTTTAACTATGCTCGAATTTAAATGTGATAAATAACGACATCCTAAATTTTTAAATGAACAACCTGGTTTAAAATCACATGCTTCAGTACGATTTTCATGATTAACAATAGCCATATGTAAACCAGTTGGATCACGACCAATTGCCAAACAAAATAATATTACTTGCATTACAGGTAATGCAAATATAAATAACATAACACCAACGTTACGCCACATCCTTAAGAAATTTTTAACTAAAAGTGCCTTAATTTTACCTTTTGTAGTTATCTGTAAAACAAAAAAGAAATGAATAAATTTTGAAAATATAAATAATTTTGGGAAAAAAATATTTATTACATTTTTAAAATCTGGACAATCAGGACAACCTGTACTTGATTGTTTCTTTTTAATTGATGTTGTTGCTGGTGTAAAAGGATCTTGATTAAGCTGTAAATCAATTAAATCGTAATTTGCCATATTATATGAAATTATAGAAATTATATTGAAAAAAAAAAATTAGTAAATTAAATAAATTTAATTATTTTCATTTTTGTAATTATTTTGTAAATTAAAATTATATTGAAAACAAACCGTAAAAACTGAACCATTTGTTTCGTTAATGAGAATTTCTTTACTTTGATGAAAATTCAATCCAACAATACCATCTTCACTGGTTCCTGGTTTATCAGTTTTACCACCAAATGCCATTGTATGTAATGAAATATTATTACTAAAAGAAAATAATAAATTAATTAAATTGATAAATTTTTATATAATAAATTTTAATTTACCTAAAATTAACTTCAGTTAAATCAGATTTATTTGTTTGGGCACGGGATAATTTTAAAAATACTTCTTCTAAACTTATACATTTGTAAAGTGATAATAGTACACTAGGTGATTCTTCGGCAAGCAGATGACCAGATCTCATTAGACCTATCTGAATTAAAAATGAAAATTATTTTTATTTATACAATATTAGCAAAGACAATATATTTTCTTAGAAGTTCCATTTATAATAAGTGAAATATTTAAATTTAATTGTCCTGGAAATCGATAAAAAATTGATTTAAATGAAAAATTATTATTTGAAACTTTTAATTTGTATCACTTCTGTCTCTTATAGTATTCGAGTAGCTTACTCGGTCTAACATTCAAAATCCTCGTAACGAAAAATGAACTTAAGAATCTGCTCGTCAAATTAAACAAATTTCGTTGGCTCAGTATTGGTTTGTCGTATATACCAAATTAGTAATTTTAACAAAATAGGATATCTATAGGTTTTTAGGCATTGTCTTGCTATTTTTGTTACCATTTTTTTAAATATTCGTAATGATTTCGGAGATAAAGATTATGGTTTGTCGTATGTATCAGTTAACATAAACTCTATTATATTAAAATTTTGATATAGTTTTTACGTGATTCCCTCAAATAGAATACGTTACTCTGTAGAAACAATCAAGATAATTTTCCTTTTTAATAAAATTAATAATTATATTCATTTTCATATTGGATTTCGTACTTTCTACATGTAGAAACAGTTTGAAAATTGTCGGCATTGCCATTCTGTGGTAAATAAGCAATAATTATTTAATTAATAGATTTGGGAACCTTAAATAGACAATTTAAGAAAGCTAATAAATCAGCTTAATTATGATGCCAATATTAGAAAATTACATCGTCACATATTCGTGTACACATACACATTCTTTTTTGTCATTATATTAACAATAAAAATGCATTTTCTAGAGCTCGATCAAATGACGCATACGACAAACAAATACTGAGCTGACGATTTGATGAATCATTGAAAAATTGTCATGATTCAATATAATCAATTCAATTTAGAATAACATTTTTATTAATAATATTATCAATTACTTTAAATTGAATATTAATTTATTATCCAAAACTAATTTGTATTCTGATTATGTAACAAATAATAATTTATTTTAAATTTTAATTTAAAATTCTTATTTGAATCGCATGTGCATCCAGGTCGTAATAAATTTCTGTTTTATTTTACGAAATAAGGAAATATTTCTTATTTATTGAATTATTATTATTAGTTATTTTAAAAACAATATAACTTAAAATTAAATAATAAAACCTTCAATTTATATTTAAAAAATCTTATAAAACCTTCAATGATATTTAAAAAAAAAAAATCTTACTGTATGTGCTTGTCTAGCTTCTTCGATATAATGTGTTGTTATTATGACAGTTTTTTGTCCAGCTTTTGTAATATGTACCAAATGATTCCAAATACTTTGACGTAATAATGGATCGACACCAACAGTTGGTTCATCTAATATTAATAATTCGGGATCATGCATTAATGCTACAGCAAATGATACTCTTCTTTGTTGACCACCACTAAAAGAAATAATTTAATATATATAAAAAAAATTCATACATATTTATATAATAAATTTAAATTATACCTTAAATTTTTGACTAAACGTTTTTCAGATGGTAAATCTAAAAAATTTAATAGAAATTGTAATCTTTCAGCTATTTCAGCTGATTCCATTCCAAATATCCAACCAAAATACATCATTGTTTCACGTATTGAAAATTCACCATATAAAGCTATTTCTTGTGGCATATAACCAACACGTTTACCAGGTACACCAGAACCTTTTGTACCTGGTTTACCACCTAATACAAATATTTCACCAGCATCCAAACGTCGTCTACCAACAATGCAGGATAAAAGTGTCGTTTTACCACAACCAGAAGCACCAAGAAGACCATATCTATATAAGAATAAGGATTTATTTTTATTAATCAATCATATAAAAATTGTAAAAAATTATAATTATATTAAAAATTATATAAATGTAAATATAATTCATAATTTTAAAATTCAACTAATTTTACAATTAACTTAGTATTAAAATTTAGCTGATCACCCAGAAATATAAGATTCAAAAAAAATAATGGTTCAAAAGTAATTTCAGAAAAATTCTTTCGGATTACATTAATTTCATCCTTAAATAGTTGTCGATACGGTCAAAGTCACTGCATTATCATCAACAATGTTTTAAAATTTAATTTAATAAATATGTAATGCAAATTGATAATTGATAAAAAATCTTTAAAATAAAAACATCGAATTTGTTAGCATTAAAAAAAATTATGAAAATCTGATGTAAGATTTTTAAATCATTAACATTGGACACAAAAATATAAAAATATCAAATAAAATTTTTATAATATAACAGAAAAAAATACAAACAGCATGCCAACAAATATTATAAATTGAACATTGACCTAATTTGAAAGTTATTTTATCTATTTTTTTCGTCTTCTACATTTCAACTTTTAAGATGAATGAAAAGAATTCAAAAAAAAAAAATATATTTTTATAGGTGTTACCGCTGACATAATATTTGAAATGATTTCGAATGAAGTTTTGAACAAAAATTTCACTTTCAATATTATATCTTTTTTTTTCAATGTATTTTTTTAGTAATAATTTTTGAAACGATATAAAATTAGTTTAGTATTCGGTGAATCAAAAATCAATCCAAATAAATTTAAAATTTAAAAGGGAAGGAAGGAGCAATCTTTAAATGGAAATTACCCTGTCTAAAACTTAAAATTTGGATTTATTTTCTCAGTAAATTGGTTTCATTAGTTTGTTTCAATGTGGGTTTATTTCCTCAATAAATCGCTAGATACAATGAACTATTATGATGCCCATACATAATACAACATGTTTATTAACACGTTGAGAACCATTTTGTCAATATTAAAATATTTTAATTTATGTGGTTGATAGTTCTATTGTGTATGGGAACGTTTCTTGATGTTTTATGTTAAAATATATGGTTTTATATATCAATATATTGATTAAAATAATATTAAATTACAATTAATTATTTAGTTTTTTTTTTTTTGACATTTGACGTAAAAAGTGGCTTCACAACCAATTTTATGAACTTATTTTAAATAATTGGTAGACCGGTCATCAATTAAATATAAAACTATTTTAAAAATAAGTTATAAATTAATATTAATTATTTATATTTACCGATAAACTAAGGCAAACTAAATAGCAAATGTCATATAACTTCACAAACTTAATTTCTGATGAATTAGTTAAAGGGTTAAATTTAAATCTGAATAAACTTTTTATTATGAAATATTACAACAAACTTAACAGATTTAATTTGAACATCAAATCAAATATTATTATTTAAACTTTGATCATTTATATGCAATATTTAATATTAATTAGATATTTATTTATAAATTATTGTGATTAATTTCACATTAATTTATAAATAAATATATTATTATAAATGAAAAAAAAAAATTTTTCTTGGAAAGATATTAAGTATCCATTTATAAAATTATAAAATTGTATTTTTCTTCCAAGCATAGTAAGTATTTTATCTTAATATTTCTGAACCTTTCAATTATTAGTTTTGAAAATATATATCATAATATTGAATCATAAATATATTTATATAGTTATAGTTTAATATTTACAGATTCATATTCTATTCTAAGTTTATTTGAAAATAATAATTATAATTAGCATTAAGTTGTTAGCTCTTGAGAATCAATGATTTTATAATTTACGTTTATAGTTTTTATTTTCACTCAATATTTCACAAGTAGATAATTTTGTTTTTTATTGATATTATTTTTAATATTCCTATTTAATTATATATTGAAAATATCTCTAGAACATTCCAAAAACTTAAAATATAGAAAGAAGTAATGAAATCCAGAATCATTTTAATATTACATTTACATATCATAAAATATTATAATTAATTAAATTGAATTATGTTATTCTAATTATCAAGTTTCACGAGA
This sequence comes from Rhamphomyia laevipes, assembly GCA_963920725.1. Classification (NCBI taxonomy): domain Eukaryota; kingdom Metazoa; phylum Arthropoda; class Insecta; order Diptera; family Empididae; genus Rhamphomyia; species Rhamphomyia laevipes. The sequence continues at coordinate 41,323,211 of OY987257.1, read as the reverse complement.
TTAAAGATTTCATAATTCAAGGGACCAACATTTTTATATAAGGTCTATAACATTGAAATGTGTCCAATAATACAATTTGTGTCCGGAAATTGTTCACCATCTCGTGTATATATGAAATTGGCCGTGATAATGGAGATTTTCATATAGTACCATTCTGATCACGTATATTTAAATGAGTCACCCTAAATTTATTAACAACATAAGATACTATTAATAAAACTCAATTTCAATAATTCGAAATATTCTAGTCATTACTAAAATGCATTTTATACACTGAATTAAAAGATGTTTACAGATTTAACTTGCAATTTCCAACTACAAAGAAAGGTTTATAAACTCATAAAACTTGAACTTCACAAGGATTTTAAGAACTAGTTTCAATTGACGTCACAAAATATTCAACTATACGAATATATATAAAAAATAGATACTGACGTGAATAACATTCATAGAAAAAGCAAGTTTTTTAATGTTTATATAAGTTTTTTTTTATTCAAAGAATATAAAAAATTGAAATTGAATTAACTTTATTTTATTACTTTTTTTTGTACTGACTTTTAGCATAACTGCCACATATTTCTTAAATGTTAAAATTTTTTTTTTTTTTTTTTAACTTACATGGTTCCTTTTGCTACGGTCATATTTAAATCATTCAAAACTGAAATAGCATTTTTCTTTTTTCCATATGTTTTAACAGCATGCCGTACTGATACAGCTTCTTGAAATGATCTACCCCAATCCGTTCCGCCATCATTATTTGTCATTGTTGGATCACTAGCCCTGAAATAGAAAAATCAATTTATTAATCCGGGAGGAAAATATAACAATTTCAAAATATTATTATTTCAGGTTCGTCGCTTAACATTTTTGTTTTACTTTATGTAAGTTTTATTAACTTATCAACTTATTATAAAATGAAATATTTAATTATAATTTTTTCCAATATAATTAAATAGTAAATTATTATATTTTTATATATTTTATAGAATACTTTAAAAAAAAATTGTGGTTAACCATAATTGTTAGTACAATACTTTAAGGCAACTTATAACCGATTTCACATTAAGAAATTAAGCTGAAGCTTAACTAAACTTAAGCCTCCACATTAAGTTCTCTTGGTGCCTCAAATCAAAATTTGCTCTAAGCTTAGCTAAACTAAAAAATCAAAATTATTGTGAATAATAATTGAAAATAATATTATATTATGAAATGATACCATAAAAATTAATGTGAAAAATTAAGAGGACCATAAAAATTAATGTGACATTGGTATTTTTTTAATAATAATTTTTTGCTAATAATTTTTATAATATATTACTATATGTATATGAATTTATTTTCTATATATATGTATAAATATAAACTATGTATAATAATAAAAAGTGCAAAAGTGAAGCAGAAGCTTTATTAATCTGCACCCTAAGTTAAACTTCATTTAAAGGACGGTTTCTTTTTAAGCTTTAAATAAAATTAAACCGAAGTTTAAGCTATGGCTTAAGGTCTCACTGTGAAATGGGACATTAGAATATAATAAATATTTAATTTTATTATACTATATTTTAAAAAATTAATTTAAAATATGAAAATATTAAATATAATAGCGAAAATAATATTGAAGTTAATGAATTTAATATAAACATTTTATTCTATTTTGATAATTTGTCAAATAAATAGCACGCGTGTTATTAAATCTTTTATCATATATTACATACTATTAATATCTTTGTTAGTTATGTATAAAATGGGCTGTTAAATATAATATTTCTATTAATAAATATAAATAAATAATATTTAATAAAGTAGTTTTAATATTTTGTTTTTGATTTCAACAAATTGCAACAATTGAATAAAAAAAATTATAAAATTATAATCATATATAGTCAAATTGTGATAATCAGTTAATATTTCATTAAAGAATCAATAAAAATATATTTCAAAATTAATTTTAAATTATATTAAACTATAATTAAGTAAATTAAGATAAAAACTGCGTAATAAATTATTAAATTTTATTCGTCATATATTTTGTTATATAGTTTTCGATTGCGGTTTTATAACGCACTAATATCCAGTTTGTAAATTTGTAAATTGTAAATTTACACTGTAAATATATATTTTTATATGTATAATAAATTTATTTTGTATTACAATTGTATAATATTTTATAGATAAACGAAGGTTTGTCTATTAGATATACTGACAGAGATTCATGAATTATCATCACATAAATGAAAAATAATTTTCTTGTAAGACCTTTTTCCCACCTCATATATGAATAAAAATAATTGTGTTGTATTTGATATTCTCAGGTATTTAGGATTTAAACTATTCAACTATTTAATATACAACATTACTTTCACTTCTCACAAATATTTCATAATTTTTGCAATCATATTACACTTATTTAAATTGTTGAACATAAATGAACTAAAGTTAAAAAATTATATAAAAGATTTAATATTATTGTAAAATTTTGGTTTTATAAAAATATTATTTACAAAGTTTAATAAATTATAAAGAATAATTGTCGTTAAATTCTTATTTGAATATTTACGATCATAAAATTTAATTTTTTTAATGTATTAATAATTTTATGAAATAATGATTATATTTTTTTTTGTAAAATCAGGAAATAAAATGAGCACCAATGATAAATATTTAATTTCAAAATTTGTTCTTGAAACATCCTTCGAAATCCGATTTTATAATTTTGCCAAATATTTTGTTAAGTATTTTATTTAAATAAACAAATAATAATTATAAACGTAAAATAAACTTTAGTTTTAAAATAAATAATCAATAAATAATTAATTTTACAATATTCTTAAGTATCTGATGGATATTTACTTAACAATTTTCAGTTTTTTTTAATTAATTATTATTTTCAATTATTTTGTTTGGCAAAGCAAAAATTTTAAAAATTCATAAATTCTATATTTAAATTATGTAATTATTATTATATTTATTAATAATATTTTAATTTTTTTTAAAAAAAAAAATTTAAATTTGTAGTTATTATGTAAGAGAAGAATTGTTTTTTACAATTATACAAGGTGTCTTGAAATAAGTGGAGTTTTATAGTATTATTTATTGTTAATCATTTTTTATGATGTGGTAAATAGGAGTTACAATAAGAAATTTATTTAGATAATACTAACAATTTGAAGATTAAAAATAAAACATTTTAATAACAGAAATTCTGAAATTTAAGTAAGGCGGTTGAAGTTTGGTTATATCTAATTAGAAAATCTACCTGAACTAATAAATAATTTCTGAAGAAATCAACACAGTAAATATTAATTAAACCACCCTGTATATTTTTGTACAATAATAATAAAAAATTGTTTATTCAACAAAATTAAAAAATGAAATTTCTATATTAGTATCCATCTGTGTGCATTAAAAATGAATGTGATGAAATATAAAAAAAAAAAACGCATTAAATTTATAAAAATTTAACCTTCTATTAATTTAATATAACAAGAATTATTCATAATATTAAATTCACTTCCTACTATAGGTCAGTTTTCAGTTGAAAATGTTAATTACAATAATTATATTTTATAATCAAGTTTATAAAATTAGCTTGTAAAAGAAATTCGAAGAATTTTTTAGAACTTACAAACTGTATATAGGAAATATAATTCACCAATAACTTAATTAAAAAGAAAACATATAATAAAAAAAGCGGAAATAATATTTAGCTTGTTTTAGTTGCCCGATATTTTTTAGTTGTTCATGTTCCACGCACCCAATCTACCTACAAATGGTGCACTTTTGACTATATAGTTCACAATGTTTTCTAAATTTCTTAGAAAAGTTATTATATAAATCAAATTTTTATATTGGAATCTAATAATTTAATCGACCCTTATAAAAGTGCCATGAGTCTTCATAAAAACAAAATCATAGACTGCAAGCCCCTGATTTCAAAATTAATGAATCTCTAAGAAAAATGATTACACATCAAATTTTTATGTATATTTTGTTTTAACTAAATATTTTAAATGATTAATTGAAATTATTTGACAACAGACATTGACCTGAAATTTATTTAGTGTACGGCCTTGCACTCGACGACATTCAATAAACAGGTTCTATGTAAACATATTAAGTGATGAATTAGAGCCTTTTACATACAATAATTATGTTTTAAGCAATTTTAAGGGATTTGTAATGTAAGCAGATTTCTTTTAAAATATTTTAATTATATTAAACTTATTTAGTAATAATAAAAATTAACGAAAAAATATTTTTTTTGTAAATCGCTAATAATAGAACCAGCTTTTTTAGTGACACATTAAAACTTTTAAACAAAAAAAAAATTATTTTACTCTGAATAAATCGGGAAATATAAATACAATGTTTAAAAATTTAATGTAAATATTTAAATACTTTTTATCTTTCGAATAATTATAATGAAAAATTTAATATAATACAAAAATAAATTCACAATTGACAATTTTAATATAGTATAAATAAACAAAAATAAAACTGAATAAACTAGGAAAATTTAAAATTACTTCTTGTTTGTTTGGAAGTTGTATCTAGAAAGAAGTTTTATCAATTAAATATCTATAATTCAAGTATAAATTTTATGTGTAAAAATGTATCTGATAAAAGTCAAATATTAGAAATAATAAATGTAAAAGGTAATAAGTAAATAACTAAAAAAAATACATAATTTTTTGAAGGTCATTAAAAATTTTTACTTTGAATATTACTTTTAAGATTTCTGGCCCTAATTTTGATCACAGTTAAATAAATATTTTCTCTAATTTTCAAATTTGTATGCTTTTAGTGTTACTATTGAATAATATTAACTGATGTCAAGGCTTAAATATGTTTTTAAATATATTTTAAAAATACTTTTCGTTACCGATTTGAATGCACTAAAAAGTAGAAAAAAAATGTTTATTGAATATTTAACAAAAATTGTTTTTTATGTATCATAAAAATGAAGTGATTTACAACTTAATATTTCAACATAATTTTCATATAACTTCAAAAATCATGAAAATTTACCATAAATTTTATAATATATTAATGAATATAAATTAACCGAAAGTGCAGAATGAATGCGAAATCCTAGATCAAAGTTACAGAAAGACAAGAAGATTAATGAATAAACAAAATTCCAGGAAACATTTAGCTATTATGTGAATAGATCGCAATACAATAAGAACGTTTCACATCATATGAAAATTATACGATATATATCTTAAGAGTATGATCATAGATAGCTTAATGCAATCAGTATATTTCGTGTCTATTTTCATTAATGATAGAAAAAAAAACGATTAGATCAAACTGAAAATGCTGAAATATTAAGGGAATCATGATTTTTTGTTTAGCCTTGACTAAAAAAGCGAAGAAAAAGATCATATTACCAATAAAATTGTGAACTTTCTTTAAAAACCTACTCTAATGCTATTGACAATAGTCGAATAATTCATATAAAAATCATACTTTTAGTACAAGAAGTTTAACAACTTTTTAGAAAAATACAATTTACAATTTTTATTAAATAATATTGCTTAAAAATTAAATTTGTTAATTTTTACTTACGTTATTAACATATCCCAATATAGGATTTTTTTTATATTGTTCTATATATCCTTAAAATTATTCTAGTATGGACTATTTATTTAATTAATTTCGTTTTAGCCTATGAATTTAACATAAAAAAATGTAATATTTATAATAATTTGAAATCAATAAAAATTTATTACAAAATTTTTGTTGAATGAATAATTACACTTTTCAAAATATTTTATTATTGTGTTATTTTGGTATTTATGTAATAAATTTAAAAAAAAATTTCTAATTGCAAATTTGTAACAAAATTGTAAATTATATTTTATGCATTTTTTTGTGAACTATATAATAAATTTAAAATACCATAAACTAAACTGGTCTATCAGGCCATAAACTGGAAAAAAATTAACTTTAATAAATTATTGCATTTTCCGTTTCACTATAACTTTTCCAAATAGACACACATTTATAAAAATAACAAAATTAATTTCACAATATTTTGTTGAACGAATGCAAAATTGTTTTAATTAAAAAAAAAATTAAGTTAGTATGTAAATTATTAAAACTAGATTAACATTAATTACGACTCAGGAATTAGTCTTATAATTTTCAATTTCCTTGAAATTATTAATTATTTATTATTATGTAATATACCATCAACAATTAATTATTATTTCCGTAATATGAAAAAAAGGACAGGTCAAATGTAAAAATAATTTAATTTAACTAAATTGAAGAAAATTCTGGAAAATAATGTGGTACAAAAATATCGTTAGTTAGTGAACTTACCAATGAACAGTAACTTATAAAAATTTAAATTATTTAATTGTGGATTGATCATTTATATAGAAATAATTGAAAAAAAATATTTATTTAAAAATGTTAGATTGAATTAAGGAGTCAATTTCTAATCTCGTTAATGTAATTCTTTCAAATACTCTTAGTAAAAATGTTGGTGGTAAAGTAGTTACCACTAATGAAAACGGTTTCACAATCCATAATTATAATCTTTGATATTAATTTCAAACCGATATTTATTTGACAGATTATCTTAATTTTATAATGATTCACAGACCAAAATTTGGTGAGATTACCTTTACATAACCATTTCTATTAGTTACGGACAATATAAGGAACAGACTGATGCAATGATTGGATAAAATGATACTTTAAGTAATTTTATGAAGGCTTTTATGGTTACCAATCCTGAACTCTGATTCACATAGTTCGTTCATGAAATAGTAACCAAAATATTTAGGAGACAGGTACAAGGCACAGGGATAATGACAGTATCTCGGATCGCTGTATTTTAAAAGCCCTAGTATTGAATGCCCTGTTATGAAACCAGTTGCAAAGACAATCGAGTTTATACTAAAATTTATACATAACCATTTCTATTAGTTACGGACAATATAAGGAAAAGACTGATGTAATGATTGGATAAAATGATACTTTAAGTAATTTTATGTTCAAAAATGTTCAAATGTTGAAATCTAAACTGAAAAATGCATTTTATAAGTCATTATTTTTATATAATTTACTTTCAGGAAATTTTTAAATAAATTATTTGCAAAAATACAAATTCAAATAAATATTTTCATTTATATATAAATGATGATAACCTTTTAGATTGATTAATAAACCTTGAATTTATATATATTTATTGTAAAATCACTGAAATTTTCTGGTAAATGCATACAAACTAAATAAATTCCAATCTTATGACACACTAACCTGAATACTGATATTTTTATTTTTTGTTCAATAAAACTAATTTCATCATTATTTGTAAAAAATACACTTTTTTTTCATAAAATCACTAATTAAATTACAAAATTTTAAATTATCTGTGCAATATCAAAATTATATTTTCATATTCGATTTGCATTGAAGAACTTGAACTCATAAATAATAAATAAATTTCCGTAATAAAATCAAAATTTTTGGCTTCTTCAAATCATTAGTTATTAACAAATTTTTATTATTACATTATTAAAAAAAAATTATAATTGAAGTCAAGGTTAAATTTTAGTATTCTTCTACTTCTTCAAAAATATTTTAATAAGAAATAAAATATAATTAACCTTAATTTATCATAAGATACAATAATTTTTTTTATGGTAAAATTAGATAATTTTTAATTAGTTTTTTGTTACTTTTCAAAGAATAATTAAAATCAAAACTTGTTTAATTTTTAGGTAAACCATTAAATATAAACTATTTAACCTTATAGAATTATCGGAATTCAAAATAAATTTTAATTTCATATTAATCAAAAATTAAATTGTACTTAAGTAAAACTAGAAAATCTACCTTTAAAAAAAACCTTTAATATATAAAAACATGTTTTTCAAATGTCTTTTTCGATGATACTGCAATTATTTTAATTATTTTTTTTTTAATAATTTTCAGTAAAACAAAAAACCCCAAAAACTACAAAAATTCTTAGTCATTAATTTATGTTTTCCGAAAATAGCCTCCAAACATTAACAACCCAAAACATAAATTTATTAATTCAGTTTTTTGATGATTTAGTTTTTAAAAAATTTAAACACAACATAAATATGATATTTTATAATTATTCTCTTCCCGAAACGTCAACAAACTTCATTATTCGACCTTGTCCCACCTATCCCCACCAAATAATTATAAATTTTCCATATTTTACTTTAGTTTGTATACAATTGCAAAATGGTTTTCATATCTAACTATGTTGAATTAAATATTTTATGTAATACGGCAGTAAATTCCATCTAAAAGACAAAAAATAATTATTTCTGATTTTACTTCAGGCAAAACAAAAAAAAATGGTGCATTAAAATTTTGTAATCTATTAACAACTGCTATAATATAATCCAACATAAATTTACATAGATTTTTTTACATTTAGATATAAATATGTACCTGAACATAAAACTGAACCAAAACTAATGAGTACGAATGTACTGAAAATGTTGAATAAAAATATTTTCGAAAGAAAATGAAAGTTGTTTCCAGTGGTTTGTTTATTTTGTAATTTATTTTTTTTGCAAAATATTATATTAAATATACTTTTATTAGCTTAACATTTTATACGTAATGTAATTAATCATATTAATGTATACGTAAAGTAATGTTAATGTAATCAATGGTATTAACAGAATAATCATAACAGTCGTCGTCATCAAATTCGTCTTTTATTTATTAACACCAAAAATAACCAAATTATGTAAAATTAATAAAATATAAATATAGAAATTTTAGTGCGGAATAAAAATTTATTTTTATTTATTGTTTACTTGGTGTTCTGTAACCTAATGCCTTCTATATTTATTTGTAACCTGAGACATAATGAGTAAACCAGTGAATAGTATCAGAATTTCGTATGATAAATTATATAATTATTTCCAGATACTCGTTACAAAGATTATTATTAATTTATTTAGTTTTACAAATTTAGCCTTAATAAGATTAAGAAGATAATGAAGCTAACGTCCACGAAATAGTAAATGTAGAGTGTAAAACTGAGAAAAAAACTGACTTCAAAATTATTGAATGTATAATTTATTATACACATTCGGTAAAGATAGCGGATGGTTCACAACCGCTAGCTACGGCGAGAGTGACATGAAGGTTCTTCGCACCGATGGGTACAATAGGCCTAGTTCTGGGCTGAGTGCCTGTGTCCTTCACGGACTCCCCTCTTTCAATCCATCCATCCATCCATTATGGCACATAAAATCGTCAAATTTTTGGGTTTTTTTTTTAACGTAAAATTTAGACTAATTTAATATTTAGACTAAATTAATATTAGATAAATATTTATTTGTTATGTTAACTTTTAAACATTAAAAATTCTTTCACAGACAAATCCATCATGTCCTTTTGAAATTTCGCTACTAATTGCTCTTACCAAATAAAATAAGTCATGAGTCAGTCATATTATCATATTGTTTCATCAATTAACTCAGTTTCCGTCACTGATATCTTTGTTACCGGAAATATGATTAAACTTTCTTAATAATGAAAAATTGCTAATTAAACAACTAGGATTAATTAAAACAGATTGGTAATAAAATACATTAAGATGAAAGTTAGATATAAAAACATTAGTGACTTATATGTTCTTAAATCGTATAAAATTATGTACTTTCAGTATACCAATAAATTTTCAATTAAATCGGATACTAAATACCGTTCATAATATATTTGAGTTAATATTTCATAAATATTTCTTTATTATATCTCTTCGTTTCGTTTATTTTATGTTGTGTGCCCATAAAAGCCTTCATCGATTAAGTAATATTATTATTATCTATTATGGCTATGATTTTTTTTATATATTTTTAGCTTGACTGACCATTTAACCATTTAAATATATAAGCTATCTATATACATATGATATGTATTATTTTCAAAGAGTTAAATGTAATGAACAAAATATAGAGGCTAAACATTGATTAAACATGTAATGTGAATATTATATGCCAATCATAATGCAATGCGATCAATGTATAGATATAATAAATAAAAATTATGTATTTATATATTTTTGTAATCGATGTTATAGGTTACTTTTAATTTCATTGAAATGATTAAAAAAAATTAATGATTATGTTATTCATAAATAATAAAATTTATTTTTGATAGGTTTCACTGATGAGAGACCATTTTTAGAATAAAAAAATTTACATAAATATAAAAATTTTACAATATTAAATAATAAATATAATTTTGTAAAGCATAATTTTTAAATCATATAAATGGCAATTTATGATTTCCTGTACGTTAGTCAGTGTATAAAAGTTTATAATAATTAGAATATTAGAATGTAATTTCGGATTGATGGATAGAAAGAGGAAAATTCCGGTATAATTCATATTAGTTTATTGTACGATTCAAAACCCTTCACATGTTATAAATGTTACTGCTGTGGACAGAGCTACCCGGTCTTTCGAATGAACCTTTTGTGATTATGGTTGCCAATACTGAACTCTTGATTCGCAAATTCGCATATTTCTTTCATGAAATAAGTAGTAACCAAAACATTTAAGAGACAGGTACATGGCATATGTATAATGACAGTATCTCATATCGCTGTATTTTAAAAGCCGTAGAATTGAATGCCCTGTTATGCAACCAATTGCAAAGGAAACCGATCTTATACTAAGGTTTTTTATGTTTTCTACTTCAATCAGTGTACCCCATAGATTCTAACTTTATCTTAGCATTTGGCATTATATATAAGCATTATTAAAATAATTTTGAAAAATATATATTTTAAATTAAAATAAACGTGAGGAAATAAATTATATGATCAAATCAAAATATAAATGAAAATTATCTTTGAATAATCTGAAATAATATTTTACAACATCTCATCATCTTTATTTATGTAAAAAATCATTGGCTTCTAAACTAATTAGTATTTTGATTACAAAATATGATTAAATAATAAAAGTTTTATACACTACACTCTAAAATTAATCATAATTATTTTCTGTAAACAAAAAATGAACAATACTAGAGCCGTATTCTTACAGTAGGAGGCCTAAGCATGAATACATTTGTTGTTTTGGACTCAAAGACTCAAAGTCCGACATTTTATTGTTTAAAGGCATAATAAAAACATAAAATTATTTTAAAGGCTTAGGAAAATAACGAAATTACGAACTCGGCCAATTTTGCATATGAGTAAGTACGGCTCTGTGAAGAATACAATTTTTTATTGTAATGAAATGTGAATGACCACAAAAACTTGATATTTATATTCAAAAATTAGCAAAGCAAAAATCATAAATTTGGTTGTCCTAAATTTTTATTGCTTAGGTTTTTTTTTTATATATATTTTCAATGCAAGGTTAATAATACCAAAAAAGATATGAATTTTTTTTTTGTAGATTTACTTCCTATAAATTGATTGAAATAAAAAAAGCTGAAGTATTCAAAAATATTTTATAAACTTAATTTTAATACTTTTGAAAATAAATAAATAAAATGTTTTTTTTAGTATATAATTTAATAAATAATTCTTAAATTCGTCTGTTCACATTTACATTTATATTTAAGAAATCATAAAAATTAATATTATTATTAATTATTATAGAATTTTTGTGGAAAGTAAATTAAATACTTTAGAAAATATTTCAAATAAAATATTTTTAATGCTATGCTCTGATGCAAAAATTTATGGTAACCGGTATAGTTACTTTCACCTTTCCTTGGGACCTTAAATAATTAAAACAAATATTTTTGTCTATAATTTTACAGACATAACAATATTGAATAGAAAAGGTTTAAGTACTTCAAATTATTATTAATTGAATCACTAATATAAAATAAAGGCTACTTTGGAATTGTAGTTGTTAAAATATGGTAACAATTTTATTACAGATTATCTAGAATTTGGAATTATTAGATATCAAATTGAATCGAAATTGTTTAATAAAATATTTAAGTATTCAACTAACAAGCCATCTAAAAAATACTAGATTTCCTGCACCTATCAATGAACAAGAATAGATAATAAAGTTGATTAAGTTGATTTTCTATTTTGTAATAGGAAATGACAATTTTATTGCTAATTCTAATAAAATTTTAAAATATTTCTTTGTTATGGATTTTAAAAAGCATTTCCGATTATTTTTTTCAAATATAATAAATTTAACTTATATAATCATAAATTCAAATTAAATTATAAGAGCAAATTTTAAAGTTATAAATTTTGATTATTGCATATTTCATCTTTTTACATTTCGATATAATTATTTTCGGAATTTCCCAGATATTTTAAAATTCAATAAACTCAAGGCTTCCGGATATTCATAAACATAATTTTTATAGTGATTGCATGCTTCGTAAAGTTCGATACATATACGAATATCCTTCAGAAAATCATCAAAAGTACCTAATTTTCACTAAAAAAGTAATACTTTCATCTCTAGTAAAGTTCGGAAAATGAATATCGAATTTTATCTAAATTTTTATTAAAATGTTTTTATTATTTTTGGTTAAGAAATTCGAAAGTAATTTTTAATATTTTTATTGATTGACTTTCAGAATTTTTTTAATTACCATAAAATCACTTTAAGACTAATTAAATAAATGTAAATGCTGAATAAATTAGTGAAAGCGTTGTGAAATACAAAATAATTCTTAGTTGTTGCACATATTTTATGTTGTTAATATAGACAGTGATATAAACATAATTAAAATAATGTAAATATTTCAATATGTAAAGAATTACAAACTCCATAATATAAGTAGACTTACAAACATTAACAATCTACTAACAAATATACTATAAAAAGTTAATTTTGAAGACTCATTTGAGTGTCAGTTGTTATAATATATTTCATAGATATACCACATACAATTAAATATAATTTTGCACAATCAATTATTAAGCCAACTTTTTACCTAATATTTCAATTAATTTACACTCTCAACTAAAACGTTAGCAGATTTTAGATCACAACAACAAAAATCATATAAATATAATTTAAATTTCATAAATATAAACTTTTACATAAAAAAACTTTTATTTAACTTTACATTTATTATATTAATCATAACACTTTGAGTAGGTTTTAATTTTGGTATTTTTTTTTTCTGTTCAATTAAACATTTAAAAATATATTTTTATTTCAAAATCTAAGCCACGGCTACATAGACAAATTTTAATTTTATGCCCCCCTCCAACATAAAATAACCTTTTTATCAACATAAAATTTGACCAATTCAAAATTATTTAATAATATTTCGAACTGAGAAATCACATTTATGATATGATACATAAAAAAAAAATGGAAGAAGAAAAAACATTTTAAAAAAAACGATATTGTGAATTAGGTCTGTAACAGTGCAAGGTCGAATTGAATAAAAATTTATATTTATGTAGAAAATAATTAAAGAATTAAAGATAATAAATTACATAATTTATTGAATTTAACAGCAAAGTTGATATTATAAACAGAATCTGTAATTTGAAACCAAAACTGAATCATAAATTTTGTCTGAAATACTTTAGAGATTAATCAAATTCAATCTAAAAGCTTATTTAAACAAGTTATACTAATTAGTGAAAAATATAGCATATTTTTGTATGTCTTGTTTATATACCGATTTTGTAGTCTCTTAAAGCTTTCTGTTAGTTAGTTATCTATAAATGTGATATCATTCGCTCTACCAGTTGACATATAACACTAGGCCTTTGTATCAGTTTTTCTAAAGAACCACTAAATACCACATTTATTCCCACCATATAATTTTCCTCAAGAATCTAAGAATGTCGATTATGGGAATTCTCGACATTTCCTTCAAGCTATCAAATTTATAAATCTCAAACTCTCATAGCCTGTTTCTGCTAGGTTTTCTACAAAAAAAGTAGCAATTACATGTATTCAAATAAATTAGACAGTTAAACTTTGAAAATAGTCTAGTAAAATTTTTATATGATAAGTGGAATGTAGACCCTCTCAAAATGAAAGGTACAAATCACCCCATGAAGTCAAACTACAAAACTTTGTTACGATTTAAATACTCGACTCGATGTATAGTTATTTTATCAGTTTAATAAATTACACGTCCTAGCACAAACTACAAAACATTATTGCTAAATATATTTCAAACTACGTAAATGTTACGGATTTCCGATAAAAAAGTTAAAAAAGTGCATTATAAGTAGAAAAAGATATTTAAAAAAAAATTAATTTGATAATGATTCAAATTATTAGTAAATATAAATTTACTGATCAACACAAACATTGATCGAACTTTCATCGAAATTATTATGAACATTAACATTTTAATTGATTATAACTCAGAAATTCTTTGAGTAAAAAGATACGTAAACATCAATCATAAATGATTGTTTAAATTTTAAAATAAACATTGTTGAAAGTAAATAATAAACAACTTGTAAAACATATTATTTAAAATTAAAATAATTGTTTATTATATCTTTAATAATAATTTACAATATTATAGAAAAATTATACTCTCATTTATCTACCAATGTTTATTAACAACACTGAATTATTTGTAATTATTTAATTAACTTTGTACTTTGAATCAATAAATTTATACGTATATCAATAATTACATTATTTATCTATTCTCTTAATAAATCCATATATAATTTAAAACAAGTAATAATTTTCAGTTTAATTCTTGTTCAGGGCCACCATTTTTATAATACTATTTAATAAATTAATTGTGAACAACTCTGAACTATTTAATATTGAATAAAAACTAATTTAATTAAATAGTAATTTAATTTCATTTTTAATTATTATAGAAATTGTTTAGATTTAATAATAATAAAAACATTAATTTTTATTTCAATACATAAATTATATTATTTAAATGTTTTTTTAAAGAAAATAATTAATCCTTGGATATAATATTTAAAAAATAAAAAAAAAAATATTCAATGTTAACACGTAAATTTCTATATTAAAAACTATTTATAATAATTACATGAGAAAGGACACAGTAATTTATTGAAAAGAAGATTATTATTATAAATTTATGTTAAAATACATAAATAATGATTTAAAAATTTGTTTTTAATTCAAAAATTTTATATTCAAAGTTCATATTTCATAAAATAATATATGGATAAATAATTTATGATTTTATAAAGATTATATAATCATAGCTTTTTAATTAACTATAAAATTAATTATATATTAAAACTTGTAAAAAGTTTAGAAAATTATTGGTTTAAGAATTATTGATTATTTATACATAGTTTTGATGTAAATTTACAAAAATATGTCATCATTGATTTTAATTGAAATTACATTAAAAATTTACAAAATATTATTATAATAATGAATTAAATAATTGTCAACTTTTGAATAAATTAATTATAAAAAATTCAAATTTTAAAATTTTGTATTCCTAAATTTAAAAAGTTTGGTTGATTGAACTTTATTTGCTTACAAACAAGTTTAAATTATTTAAATTGAAAACGTTCCTAACAAAGAAACCACAAATTTTTTTAACTTAACATGAAAACATTTGACAGATGACAGGTTAAAATTAGTGAAATATAATTTAGCAAATTTTCAGGATCATAAATAAAAGGATCAGAGTTAATTCAAAAAATTTATTCCAAATTATTAAAGTTTATTTATGAAATTAAGAAATCCTATTATCATAAAAATAATTAATTAACCAAGAACTAATTTTAATCATTTTGTAATATATTTTAATTTAAATTTTAGTATAAAATATTCGTTGAATTTTAATTATCCATTCAAGAAAAATTATGTTGTAATATTATCTTTTAGATATATAAATATTTCATTGTTGGAAATACAAAAAAATAAATTAAAAATAAAATTAAAATAAAATTAATTTTCAAAAAAAAAAAATCATATTTTTAATTTTGTAATCCATTTATGGTTGAATTGTAATCCATTTTATAGTATAAACACTTACACTCTTTATATTATTTTTTTACTATGTAAATTTTTAAATCTTTTATTTTGTTAGATTTTAATTTAAATTTTAAATTTTAACTTTTTTTTTTATCTGTAAAAATTTATTTTAATCACACAGTCCAAAAAATTAAAAAATATTTTTATTTATTTAATATATTTTTTTAAATAAAATTTCACAAGATCAAAATAATTTTGACCCTGATCTAGTAAATTTTTGAAGACACAGAAAAAAAAATTCGAAAATATTTTAATTTATGTATATTTCGCGAACACGATTAATAATTAATTAATTATTTAATAAATTTTTTATTTAATATTTTTACTTTTTTGAATATATTTTATTACAAAAAAAAAAATTCAAATCAGATATGTAAAATTCGTAATCTATTGGACATGCTAAACGTACAAGTGTCCAAGATAAACTAACCAGATATAAATTGATTGGCCACAAAAATTGAAAAAAAAAATGTTGGAAAACAAAAAAAATTATATTTAAAAAAAAAAAAATTAAAACAAAATTAATGTTAAAATTATTGTTGTGGTGGTGGTGGTTTTTATTATAAGAAAATTTTCTTTGGATAATCATAACTAACACAAATATAATTTTGTACATAGTTTTTATAGATACATACATAAATGGATATGTAAAGGTGTTTAAATAGGTAAAGTAAACTTACAACATTTTTGCTGATTTTGATTTTATTTTTATGTTAGGGTAAAATATTTTATAACATAGAAAAATCTCACTCACAATTTTTATATCTTAATAAAATTTTGAGTGAATCTTATTTATCAATGTATTTAACAACATTTTTTTTTAACAATCTGAATAAACAGCATTGACTATATAAATTTTAAACTTTATAAGCTTTTTACAATTTGAACAAATACAAAGAAATGAATTTTTTCTTAAGTTTAATTAAGTATCTGAGAGATAAAGAAAAAAATGAAAATGAGAGTAAAAAAAAAAAAAAAATTTTTTTTTTTTTTGGGTAAAAATATACAACATAAAATTTAGTATGTCAAGATTTTGAATTGATTTTTTTATGTTGGATGGAAGGGATGCAAAAAATTGCATTTTATTTTAAACCTGGTTTTCGTAACTTTGTTCGGTGTATTTGTATTTGTACGGAAATGATATTTGCGCAGACAACTAAAAACACAGTCTGGGTCAAAAATAGAATGAATTTATGTAACAAATTAAAGGCTTTTTCTTCATTTCATTAAAATTATATTGTTTTAACTTTAGTTTACAAAAACCAAAAAAAAAATAACAAAGAACTTATAATTTAAAAGTTTATTTAACTAATAAATTGTTTTATCTCAATGAACTATGGAACTTTGCTCCTTAGCTTATTAAAATTAATAATTCATTTGACGCAAATCACCTTTAGACTCAAAAGTTTGAAGAAAACAAACATTAAATTTTCAAGTATAATGTAAAAAAAAAAATTTTTTAACTGGTAAATTGTTGTGAAGAAAATAAAAAAAATTAAAATAATATTAATCTAGAATATAATAACTAGTAATTTAGTAAGAAATGTTAAATTTAAAAAAAAATATTTTTTTGCTTATTAATTTGAAAAAATCAACAAAAAAAATCATTTTTATATGAACTTTAGCAGATAATGTCATCAATATAATAATGAGATGGAACTTCATGTGTGCTATGCTAAATTCAAACAAAATACAATTTATGCTAGATTTTAATAAGTTCGTTTTGTCGTGGTTAGCAAACTATCATTTCTGATGAATAATTTATTACCAACATGGAAAATGTTCAATAAACTAAAAAAAATCATAAATTTTTGTATTTTTCATAAAGTATTGCTATAAGCAAACATAATTTGCTGCTATCTCTTTCTTTTCAATATATATGTAATAGTTATGTAATATAATTCATTTTTATACCCGACAGAAACTGTGAAACGAAAAAAAGATCATTTTAGGGCAGTAATAGTAAATTTCAAATTTGGCTATGTAGACACAATATTAATCATTTTAATATGATTATTTTTGATTAAAAAAAAACAATATTCACTCAAATTAAAATCCATCATTATTATTCTAAATTTGTAAATACATAATTTTTATATTGGCCATTCTAAAGTAGCATTAAATAATAAAAATTTGTTGTAATTGAATATAAATTATTTGGTCACAACGACAAGATACTTCTATCGCCGACAATAACCATTTTAAATTGGCGTCGAAATAATATAACCAATTTTCACCATGTAAAGTCAAAATATTTTGTTCATCAAAATAAAATATCCTATAATTGAAGTCCTATGCTCTCAATTCTCTGCTTGGAAGCGTAGGCCCTCAGTGATAGTGGTTTTATGTCAGTTTTATTGTATTGTAACGAAATTTAATAGTTTTTTGAATTAACCAAATGCGTCACAGCAGATATGCCTAATTATTTCCTAAAAATCATTCGATTTCATAATTGTAATAAGAAATCTTGGGAAAATCTTAGGTACAATGAAATGGTATTATCTTTAAAATAATAATAAATTGATCTTTTTGTATATATAGTATCAAAATTTGAACACCTCAAGACAAATGAATATTTTAGTTTGATTTACATAATTTTATGTATGAATTTTTAAAAATAATTTCGTCAAATCTTACAATTAAAATATACTTAAAAAACAATGTTAATTAAATGAGTATAATGCTAAAAGTTACTTTCTTTTGGTCTTTATTTGAACAAATCATTAACAAATACACTAAAATTAACTTAAATTTATCTTATAGATTTTTTTACATCCGGATTTTTTGTTATGAAAGAAATGCCTTGTTCTATAAGACTCATAGTAATATTGACATTAAAGATTACTATATTATATAACTGAATTATTGAAGAAAAATTTAAGAGAAAAATATAGAGTAGAAAAAGTAAATTTTTCATTAATCTTAAATATAATTTTTATGATTTAACATAAGAAAACACTCTAAAGAACTTAATTAAAATTATTAATTAAATTACATAATTTCCTATATTTTACAATATCTTTCATTTACAGGGTTCTTTTAAAAATTTCTTGTTAACGCTATGTAAACTTTTATAAATAATATAAATTTGAAGATAAATTCCATGTTGGAAAGATGAAGATGAGTAGAATAACATAGAACTTAGTATTATATAAATTTCTGCCAATATTAGTACTGCAACTTCAAATTATTATTTGGTATGTGCAAATATACACCAAATGTTAGTTTCAGCACTATATAGATAATTAAGGTATAGTTTAATTTTAAAACTTTGTCTACTGCAACCCAAAGAAATTAAAATATTTATTTCACAGTATTCTACGATTGTGTTCAAGAAAATTTTTAATATATTATTTTTTCTTCAGTTCGTTGATATTGAAGGTATACAATATTTCAAATATTTGATATAGAATTTTATTTTTTTGAATTATCTATTCTATTTCTTATTTTGGACTATTCGTTAAACTTTAAAAGTCTGGGGGATGTTTAGAAACATTTAGCCAGAGCTAAATACAATAATATATAAAATTACTGTACAACTGCACGGTATTTAGTATATAACTTATAAATTTAAATTAAGTAATTATTTAAATCAAGTAATTATTTTAGATAACTTTTAAAATAATTGAATTTTAACAAGTAAGTACAGTCAAATCTCTCTATCTCAAAATCTCTAGGGACCCCAAAAAAATTTCCACATAGAGAGCATTTCGAAATAGAGAATCGTTTAAAAATTGTAATGTGAATGAAAGAAAATAGTAATTATAACCATTACAAAATATTTAAAAATTTATTAAATAGTATTTTGAAGTGATTTCATTACACAATTTTATTATTTTTTTTAATGTATTAAAGATAAAAATTAGTAGTTAAAATTGAAAGTTAAAAATTAGTAGTTAAGATTAATTAAAAATTATTTTTTGTTTATAAAAGAGTCAATTTTAGAAAATCAATCAAATATCTCGTTTGGCATATTTTGGGTTGTTAGTATAGTCTGTTACATCTATTTTACCCTATTCCATTGTCTACTTCTCCAATAATTTTCAATTTTTCGCGAACAGTTAAAATATTTAAACTTCTTTTCCGCATTTTGAAATAGAGAATTTATTTTACATGGATTTTTGATTGAATTATTTTTTGACATAGAGGAAAATTTGAAATATAGAATTTTAATATAGAGAGATGAATTTCAGTGTATACTTGACGGGTAAATAGTTTTATTTCGACATAGAGAAAATTTCATGATATAGATATTATGAGATAGAGAGATTTGACTGTATATATAATTATATTATTCCTTGAAAAAGGGGTGAAAGTTTAAGTAAATAAATATTCATTAAATGGTCATAATCGTAGTTAATAAATTATGTATTATAGTAAATACAGTACGATTTACAAATTTTACAAATATGTAATAGAATTATTCTACAAATTATTATTAAATATTTTTCACAACTACTTGAAGGCTATTATTAAATATTAAAAAACTTAACCATTAAGGTAATTAACATACCTATTAACATACTTATACATAACGTTTAAACTTTGTACAAAGATTATTTTACGTAAAGACAATTACTCGTATACTAAGGAAAATAAATGCTATTAATTACATTTAACTAAGTATTGTAATTAAATATTAATTAAATTGATACTTCTTAATAGATCAACATTTAAATATAAATTTTCAGTAAAATTAGTAGGTTACATACTAGCGATCAGTTCAGTACCGATTCGTTTAGTAAAGTCCAAAATTTTACGTCTTCATATATTTTGTATGGAAAATCGATTATAAGTGGACACATCGAAAGAGTTTGGAACGATTGAAATGTTGCGAAGCCAAACTGAAGCAAATGTCAAGAGAAATGAAACTTGACAGTTTCAAAAAAGAAATGGGATTTAATCGATTTCAATCGGTAACGTGGTTTTGTCTACTTAACCAGTCGATTGGATACTGTACGAATCCAACTGATCGGTACATTCTATTCTTTACTTAACAGAGGTCCGATCATCCAAATTACATTTCATTGCTCATACATGAACGTGAGCACATTTTTTTTATTTTGAGCAAACTTTTATTTAAAATAAATAATTTTATCCGCACTTTTACCGGAAAATTTAAGTTTTTGAGTCGTTTGATAAAATGTAAAAGTTCCTGCGATGAAACATTCCGACAATGAAATGTGCACTATAAAAAGTTTCTGCGATGATTTACTCTTAATTTTTTTTTTTTTTTTTAATTTCTAGATTGTACTTAATTATATTCTATTTAACCTTAACCCATTACAGGTTTTTACTATACCAAAATACAATAATTGATATTTTCACGGTTCTTTTAACAAATTCATTTTTAAATTACTAAAATATTTTGCATGTAACCAATTATTTATTAAATTTTAAATTTCAATGAACTTAATAAAGTAATTTTTACCATAAAAACAACAATATCGTGACATTGAATCCAATATAATGTTGTCCAAATTTAAGCGAATATTTCCAACAACAAAAAAAATAAATAAATAAAAATATTTTTACACTAATAAATTGATTCAAAAAAAAAAAAAGAACTAAAGATACAATTATGTTTAGTATTATGTTAAAAAGTTTAAGGTTACCTTACAAAAAATTTATCAATTTTTTTGGTATAATATAATTATCTCAAGGAAACACTTACTACTGTCACTTCAGGCTTCAGGCATACAAAATCAGGTAAAATACTAAATTGATTGAATAAATATAATCATAAATTTAAAATAAAAAATATTTCCTTTTTTAAAATACAAATAATAATATTAAAAAATATTAAATTATATGAGATAAAATTGTTTTAAAAAAAAAAATATTTAATGTTGGCCAATTTATTAAAGTGTTTATTGAAATATCCTTGGACTAATAGAGAAATTAGTAATTAATTTGAAAATTATTAGACATGAAATTTAAGCTTTCATTTTCATTTTTGAATTACAATATTTTGGTTAATGAAATTATGCTTGACAATGAAACTATGTTTAATTTTGTTACTTATATACTTAAAAATGACAAATTATATTTCATAAGAAAATTATTACTTTTAAACTTTAATTAATTATTGCAATTTCAAATTTATCAAAAATAAAATTTTTATAAATTTAATTTGTATTTTATGAGCTAAACGTAATGACATATAAAAAATATATCACAAATGTACAAACGATTTTATGATATTCAGTGATATTACAATGATAGATATTACAGTTTTGTATATATAATATTTTCTAAACTCGTCAATATCAATGGGTAACTAGAACGATTCCGCAGCATTGTTTATCCTCTGGTGGTATAATTTTATAGCTGCGCTCTCTGGTTCACAATTTCTAATTGGTTTTAGAAATTTAAAACAGCTGAATATAGAAATAATAGTTCCCGACGAAAATTGCAAAAGTAAGAAAAAGAAGTCCAAAAGAATGAAATAATTCTAGACAAATGGTGTCATTTGAAAACAGCAACATTAGAAATATAATATTTTAGATCTTATAATATATCAAAGTAGTATAAGAAAAATGGAAGTTCGTTTGAAATTGTTATATGGATTTGAAGTTTCAAAACTAATTTGAACATTTAAAGGTTGGGTTTGTGACTTTATTATCATATTTTCTTATATACTTGTTAATTTACAATAAACATTAACATCACGATGACAAGCAAGTATTGAAGTGAAGTATGCTCTCTTAAATACCATATACTTTATTAATATATGAATTTTTGATTTTATAATGATCTATTTGATTAAGACTTGAATATTAACTCTAGGACTTTATTACAGAGGGTAAAAACATTTTTAAAATATACTTAATAAACTCTGGTCATTTATAAAATACTGATTTATATTCTTACATTGAATTTATTATAATCGAGTTTTAATAAATATTTTATGTAAATTTTACATAAGTATATGCAAAAACTTTCAAAACCATTAATTTCTTAATATTTGTTTAAATCTTCAATTTTTTGACATGTAATTTTTTTTTTTTAACTTTTCTAGTAAAATGCAAATTTTAAAACATAGTATAAAATAAATAATCTCATCATGTTATGTTAAAGGTCAATAACTATAATGTTTTAGCACATTATAATTTTTGAATTTACTTTATAATTAATATGTAAATAAATTAACATTTTTGTTTGCAAAATTCTGTGAAAAATTTATAAATTCATAATTTCTGTTACTTAATATTTGCGGATTCTGTTAAAATAAAATCTATTAGTAAGTAATAATCTTCAAATGTATAAGAAAATTTATATAAGAAACGTATTTGATATATTTTAGAATATAAACCTTGTACTGATAATTAAATTAACAAATAAATTTATATTATATAATGAAATTATTCTATGACCTATGTTTATATTTTATTACATTATACAACTTGGAGTGTCCACGAGTATATCAAAATAATACTTAATAAAATATGAAATCGTGAATGCTAATTTTATTTTATGTTATTATAATTTTAAATAAAGGTGATGGAATTTGACCAAAAACTTTGAATAATTAAATTATCAGTTAATATTATACATAACCTTTTTTTTGTAAAATACACGCAACACTTTTGATTTGATTTAAATCGACCATCTATTTTCTGTCCAGAGTTTACCCCCAATTAGTAGTGCACCACGAGATTCATGAATATTCATTTTTATATATTACATTACATAAATTAAATATAAAATTCTTATAAATATACATTTAGTAATGGGGATTTTAAATAATAAGTACTTGTAATTTTTTAGTATAATTTTTGCACTTTGAATATCATGACTCAAGTGTCAAGTGTAATGGGTTTTTTTTTGTTGTTGTTGGTATTTTAAATTGTAAAAATATAATTCGTACATTTAACAGGTATTTTAAATATAGTTTATGTTATCGAAGTGGCATAACATTCGGAACAATTTGAATTTTGAATTGACCGGGTTAATCTTTTAGTATTTGTTATTAATTTGAAAAACTTATTACGTAAAATGGATTCGGAAATTGTAACTTATATAAATAATCAAAATTTACATTGGTATCCAGTCTGTATCCAAACCAATGCATGAATATTACTTAGCGCTACTAAATGTGCAAACAGAATTTTAGATCTTTGCTGGGTGCTGGGACACTGTAACAATAAGGCTAAACCAAGAGCCGAAAAGAAGCAAGAACGCTCCGAACAGGTTCTACCACCATTGCAAATGCTGTAAAACAAGAATCTACCGCAGTTAAAAAAGTGCTGGAAGGAGTTTTCGACGAGTTTAATATTTAAAGGTACCCCACCTTCAACAAGAAATAAATAAAAGTTCTAATCATCCGCTCCGCGACACTGATTGTTCAAACATGTGCGTAAGTTTAGACTTATTTATTTACATTAATCAATGTTAAAACCACAGAGAGCCCTCTGACAACCTGGATAAACTATACCGCACTGACCGGCATTCGCTAGATGTAGATGTCTCATTATCCTAAGAGAACCCTACTACGCAGTTTTGATAGAAGTTAACGAAATCGTTCGACTTACTAGAAAGACCCTCAATACCTACTCAGACTTAATTATCTATGACAATGGTACAGTTCTGATTCCAGTAAAGTCTATGAGAAACTTTCCACCACTACAACCTAATTTAACCAAATACCAAGAAAAGTATGGAAAAAGCAACAACAGATACAAATTATTAGATTTCGAATAGTCGATAACCAATAACAGACGAAGAAATCTTAAGGCATTTTATACTAGCATAAAAATGGGTAAAAATATTGAACCAAAACTTTTAAAACCAAAATTATATAACATTTATGTTCTGATTACCCCAAAAAAAAAAAACAATCATAAATAAATTTCTTTACAAACAACATTGAAGAAAATCGTTTTTTAATAACTCGGAAATGACCTAAACAAAAAAAAACGAAATCATTTAATATGCATTTAATTTTGCAACAAAATCTCTTAACAAATTAGTTAGTATATTAAGGAAAATCTATTTCAAAACTATCACATAATAAAATATGAAAAACTATTAAAATATATTACAATTTGTAATTTTGTTTCTTGTAAATTCATTAGGTGTGGATTTGCTTTCAGAAATATATAACTCGCATTGGTTAGCATATTACATAATTTTATGATGATCAGGTTTGACCACTTTTAAAAAATATATATATAATAATACAATCTTATATTTTACAATATTATTACTTATATATCTATACTATATATATATATGTATATATATTTATATATATATATATAAGTACTTATAAAAAAATATAAAAAAATTTCTGGCTGAAATTATGTTTCCATAGATTCCAAAAATATGTACAAAAAAAAAATCAGATGCATTTCCTATACTCAGAAAAGAAGGGATAAACCACAGTCAACATAAATTTTATAGATTAAAGTTTCTTTTTTACTTGATGATTTTTAAATGAAACTACTTTCAAATATCGGACTTCCCGACCAATAACCACGTTTCCAAACAACCACTTTAATTCACAAAGTTCCGAATTACTTTATTGATTACTTAATTGGAATCGGACAGGATTATAATATAGTTTTATGTTAAATATAATTTAAATTAACAGATTAAAATAATATCAAAATTAACTTCGTTTAAATATAGTGATAATCATCTGATCAATAAAGAGTTAAAAAAAATAATCTAGAATTAGTGTTAGCTAGAGAGTAAAAGTTAATTAGTTGTAGTGTTTTTATGCTATGCTAATACGAAAAGTAATTGGCTGAACACATCTTATATGAATTTGAGGCATTAGCTCCATTCAATCTTGGACACGGTTTTATGGTTCCAATGGAATTGTCGTCGAACCCATTCTAAAGCTTAATGTACTTTATCTTAAGGATACATCACAATAGGCTCAAAGTGATTTGGGATAATGAGACCTACCTAAATCTAATCTCTAATTTACGAGTTAAATTCTAATCCAATCTACATCAATGAATCATCTGAGTTAATTCAGCTTGAGCTGATCACAATAATTACTTAACCAAAAAAAAAAAATTTCCGAATCGATTAATTTTGTTACCATATTTCCTTTTTAAGTATTAAAAAGAAAATATTTCCTCCAAAATCAAATCTTTTTTTAATAATTATTAATCAAATCCTCCCAAATCTAAGAAAACCCACAATCAAATTGCATATCATTAATATAAATTGTCAATAAAAATTACAAAATTTAATATATAAATATTTCGTAAAAAGTCCCACCAAAATATTAAAAAAAAAAAAAAATGAATCATAAAAATTTTATATTTCCATAAATTTGATTATAATTTTGATTATTAGAAGAATTTTTTCAATATTATACAATAAGTTTAAAATGAAATGCGCGAAAAATCAAAAGTGGTCCATATTATCTTATCGTTTTACATATTTATATTTATAGATATTATTATTGTTCGTTGTTGTTATTGTAAAAAAATAAGGTTTATATGGCACCGGACACCAAAAAAAAAAACGACTTTCACCTCTGATGCAATCGATTACAACAAAATATATAGTAAAATATTATTTTTTTTAAATCGCGGCATCTAACACACATACACACACCATAAACACGACGACGATATAATTCTTGCGGCAATACAAGTCGCAATTCGCTCCATTGAATGCGATTGCGATTTAGTAAAACTACAACAACGAAATTTTATAAATAAAAATATTTTAAAATCAAACCATAACCAAATCAACAAACTTTAACCAGCAATATAGCAATAATTATTATAGCTACATATGTCTGCAAAATTTTCATAGATTAACATTAATACTTAGCCATGTTGTATTATAACATAAATTTTAAAGGCTTTATAAGTATAATTTAACCTATAAAAGTTAGTTATTGACTAAAATAATTACAGTGATATATATTTTTTTTTTTGGTATGAGTGTCAGAGTGTCTGCATTTTGAATAATTATAACCGATTTTTATAGTTATTTTTACAGTGTTGATATTTGTAAAAAAAAAAAAAATTGGGTAGGGGATGATATACACTGATAAAATTTATATTTACTCTTTCAAATATACGAAATATATACAACAAGAAATTACAATTTATATACAAACAGTATTTTTGTAAGTAATAAAATCTCTTATAGCATAATCATTGCTAACTAAATATTATGTCAATGGATGTTTTATATTATATTATGGTTTCAATATGGCGGCTCTGACCTAGATTATTGATAAAATTTAAAGAATTTTGATTAATATAAATTTGTATATATATAAAACTATGGAAATTTGTATAGTTAAATATTTTAATTTTTGAGTATTATTATAGTAAATCTTAAAAATTTTACTATTCGAGTGAAATTAGATCGAATATAAGTTCACAAATATAATTGAATTGAAACTACTGTTTACTATGTAAGAGTGTAAGTAAAATAATAATTTACTAGCTATAGTTTTATATACTTAGTTGCTTGTATGTTCTTATAAACCAGAATGGTTTTCTTTTTCAACTGGTTCTATCGGTAGCTTATTTTTTTCAATTCGAAATGTTCAATTTTCTGATGTGCTGATCTGCCTCTCCTGTGACTACTCAAAGAATTTTGTTTATGGGAGCAGTTTCATACATTTTAGCTAAGTGACCGAGTCGTCGTAGGCTTTGTCAACGTCAACATCGTTTTTGTCAACGTACCGAAACAGCTCATCGTTATATCTTCTGTCGCCATATAACAGAAATGCAAAAACCACCTAAGAACTTGCCAAAAAATCTTTCTCTCGAAGGTACCCAAAAACTTTTCATCGTTACTTGTCATCGTCCAAGATTCTGCTCTGTATGTAAGTTTTATATAACATCCTTAATTCAAATATAGCTATCTAATAGCTGACTATTATCATGAACTATTTGATTAAAATTTGGATTTAAATATGGACTATATAAGTGGGTTTATTTATTTCATATTATACAATTGTTTTTTAACCGAAAAATGATGAAAATATATAAATATACATATATATTCAACCAACACTTTTATAAAATTATAAACAACAGAAATTATTTAATAAAATTTGTAAATATAGTTAATTAACATTTTTCAATTTTCCCTTCCTTCCGACTTTCATTGATGAATAAATAAAAAGTTTTTTTTTACCAAATCCAAAAATGTTCGCAAAACTTACCTTGTTCAAGGTCTTGCTTAAACAAATTAAATTTACATTTATATATATTTTAATATACAATCAAAAACATTTTAATAATTATACACAATTACAAAATATTTTAGGTCCAATTCTCTTCTCAACGTGATTTTATAATATAAGACATTTCAACAAAACGTAAAGAAAGGTAAGATAAAATAAAAAGTGCAAGTAATTTTTACACCTTTTTTTTATTTTATTATTATACCTTTAATAATTGTGGTAAACACGTAAGATATTAAGAAATCTAAAAAAAAAGTATGAGATAATAATTTATTATGTGATTGTAATTTTTGTGCATAAGATATTTTTGGTGCAAAAGGAAATTAGGTCAAAAAAATTAATGTTTTTCTTTTTCTTTTTCTTTTTCATTTTTGTTGTAGGTAATATGTTATAATAAAAATTTTTGTTAAGTTAATTATATTAATTTTATTAGTAAACGTAAATATTTTTAATTTGACCTGAATTAAATAAATTTAAATACCCAATTTTATATAAATAGGTGTTTCTATAATAAAATCTGGGATGTACCATAGAGAATAACTAACTTTGTATTGGTAGCATATCGCCTCAATTCGAAAGAATAGATTTTCTGGGATTCTAAGTTTTGGAATTCATATACAAAATTATGTGAGTCTAAATTATGAAATTATGGATTCACATTGGATTGATTGATTAGTTTAAATGGCAAGTTCTATATAACAAGGCGGCGACTATGCAGTCGCACAGTTTTGCTACCACTCAAGTGGTAGTTACTATATATGTAGCTGCTAGATCGCTAGGGGTGTTGAATTAGTTGCTGCCAAATTTATCTCTTCTGACCCGGGGCAGAGCAGGGAACTTATAAGTTAAGTGTCCTATAGTTTCTTTCTCATTTTATTCTCCTCAAATATAGAAACTATTATTTGTAAGAAGCTAATGACTTTTAATTGAGAGACAGTTGGTTACAACTGTAAGCATTTTTCAAATCTTTGAATCATCATTTTATCAGCATTTTTCAAATCTTTTTTTCTGATTACTCATTTTCAAGTCGAGTTAATTAAAACCGACATTGATGTTCCAGTCTGAAATAACAACCTACGTGATTTCACAGTATATGAAACTATCACTACGATAACGCCGCTTTTATAATATTTAGTAAATATCATTAATAATTGATGAATTCAATAAAATAAAAGTATGTGCGACCCTGCATACAAGTATCTATTAAAATATGGTCATTATTATATGACATCACGGTATTAAAAGTTCGAAAAAATAAAATTCACTTATAATTTTGTGTGTTTTTTTAAATGACGATGTTGTTTATAGAGGTACGTTTAGTATTATATGCTCTAAAACTTAAAAGAAATGGAAAATATGTAAAAATTATGTAATTTAATCATGTTTATATTGTATATATATATATATACCATACCACAGCATGTTAAAGAAATGATACATATATTTGTGTTTAATGGTATTCGTTTAATGATTATTACATAATTTAAAGAGAATGCAACAATTTTATATTGCATTTAATGTTGCATTACTAGCAGTAATTAATATTTTAGTAGTTGAATTGTTTTTCATATATATTTGAAATGTATAATGGTAAAAAAAATATTTATAATATTTAAATATTAAGGAAAAATTATATGATAATGGAATATTTCAACAAGAAATAAAAAAAAAAAATGATTGTATATATTTGTAATTAATTTAAAAATAATATTGGTAATTTTAAAGAATTGAAATGTAATATTTAATAGAAAGGTGTAAAATGTATAAAACTTTAGTTTATAATCTGAAATTGTTTGAATTGTGAAATCAAATTTCCAATTTTCGTAACAACAACTTAAACTTTTGACTTGCATCATTAAATACAATTATTAAAATTATCTAAAGCTAAGCATAATTAGGTTTTTTTGTTATTGTTGTTGTTATTGCTTAAGTGCGTAGGTTTTCCAACCATAACTAATATGATTTATAATGAATTTCGAAACGAAAAGATCTTACACTTAGAGATTTTGTTATCAAATGAAAATTTTAATTTTCACTATTTTTAAGTAGCATAACACTTTAATTTTTTAGGAATCAATATAACAAAATAAATCACGACTCAATTATAAAATTGTATACTTTTAAAGAAACCCAATATAATTTCAAGCTTGATAAATGGAAACTTTCTTAAACTTAATTGCAAACTAGCATTTATTTCTGTATTTCATTTTTTAACGTCTATAGTTAGTTAATTGTTATAAAGTGTAAATTAAGTTAAATAAGAGTAACTTAAGTATAATTTACTGGAATTTTAAAGATATTGAAATTAAACTTCATTCAAGAAATAAAATAAGTATACAATATGTAAGAAGTGTTAAATATAACTTTTATTATAGTTGATTGAATACGATTGATTGGATATTAAGGTTTAATACCACAACTAACACAGGTCTCTAGAATTTAACAAATCAGCAACCAATTTTAACATATTAATAATATAAATACAAGTAGATCAGTGAATGGATTGGTAGTACAAGTCGAAAATTGTATTCAGAGTATTACATGAATACCGAAAGACGTCTAATTCTATGGTCCAAAATTAATTAGATTTTTGTATTATAAAATAATAATCATAATTCAATTTGGTAAAATTAATTATAAAAAATATTAGAAACTTGATAATATAAAAAAATAGTTTTGCACTTTCAGTGACTCACTGATTATATGTAACAATTGCAGATGTAAATAATTAGGATCATATAAATTATAATAATATGTAAATTAAAAATACTTATATGACTTTATAATTTTCATTAATATATTCATCTATTTTTTATTAACTATATAGTTTAATTATACCTCAACTTTGATTTGTAATTTAATTGAAGTTGATAAATTATTATTTTTTCTATTTTTATATTCAACACATTATAATAAGTTTAAAGGTTTATTTTAATTATGTTGTTTATTTTTAATTATTCAATTGCCTTTTTTTTTATTAAATTTCAGTAAATATTTATTATTTATGAATAACATATTTATATAAAACAAATCTTAAATATGTATTAGAAAATATTTTGAAATATTATTAAAAAAAAAAATTAAAAAATTTTCATAAAAATGAAGGAATATTATATATAATAAAATAAATTATTCATAAGTTTAATAAATATTGATTTAAATAAGTAGTATAATTAAATTGTAATTAATAAAATTCATTTTATCAAATATCAAGAATTATGTATATAAATTATTAGATTAAATATATTTTCAATTCTGTTTATTTTTACAAGACTCAATATTCTAGAATCAAAATCAAATACTTTAAATTCCATTATCAGATTCACCAAGATTATTAAAACTATATGCTCATGTAAAATAAAAAGTAAATTTATAAAGGTTGAAAGGGTTGGAATTGCTTGAAATTAAGTATATTAAGTTTCCTTAATTTCTTGAATTTTCAATACTTCAAAAATATTACATTTATTCAGTTTCATGAATGAAAAAATACGGAAATTTACACTAATCTAATTAAAATATAATTAGATTTGTGTAAATCGCTATACCATAAAAAAAAATTCAGCTTAAAAAATCACGCTTATTAATATTGACAATTATTTTTATATCATTAAGTATTATATTTTTTAATTATCGAAATATTTTAAACTTTAAATACTTCTACAAATATTTAAAAAAAAACTAAATTCTTTTAAATTTTTGTATACGCAAAATAAAATCTATTTTTATTTTAATATGATAATATTCGTGTTTAAAAGCATTTTAAAGTTCTACAAGCATAAAAAAATATACTAAAAGCTCATTCAAAATAAGTTTTTAATGAATATTCAAACTGTCAAATCTCTAAAAAAAATATAGTTATTTCTATAATCAGTTTTTAAAAAAAAGTTTGTCGCTTAACACTTTTGTGTTCTAGAAAATGATTTACTTTAATATAAAAAATTATTTGAATCATTCATTATATATAATAGTTAGCATAGAGATAGTGATGTATTAGAGTCACCAGCTTCAACTCCAGACCGATGCATTGATGTCACTATAAGTTGAATTAGTGAGTACGAATAATAATATTTGCAATATCTAAATTGTGGTTTTAAGACTGGAAAAAAACTTATTAGATTGTTACATTCAAAAATTTCTTTACTACATATAAAGAAACTTATAGGTCAAAATTCATATAAAAAAGTCCAAATTGGCTCTATGCTTTCAAATGGTGTGAATAAGGAAAATAATAATAATAATATAATATTTTAATTAAATTAATTTTGCTATAATTTAAATATTTTTTTTGGAAAAATAGCTAATAGTAAAAAAAATATTATTAGCTATTTTCCCAATCTTAAGTTTTTTTTTTTTTTTTGTAAATTAATTATATCAGTTGAATTAATTGTAACTTTATGAATTAGTCATGGAGTATGGTATAATTTAATAATAATTTAAAAGTAAAAAAATGTCATAAATATATTGCAAAAATATTTCACGAACATAAACTACAAAAGAAAAAAAAGTAATAAAACTAATGCAATATAATAATTTTTTTTAATATAAAACTTATGTATTAATTAAAACAAAATAAAATTAATATTTATTTTGCTACAATTTTACACAAGCCGTCGTTAACCTTGAAATATATTACAATATATTACACGTGTAATTTTTATGTTGTTGAATTATTACATGTTTTATGTTTCCAAATATAATTAAATAATTTACACATAAACACTGTTTCGTATTTCATATTTAATTGTTAATTATAAATATATAATTTTTATTTTATTCTTTAATTAATGCGCAATCTTTACACCTAAATAAATATAACCAAAAATTGATATAAAATTATGTAATAAATTCCAATTAGCTATAAAGAGGAAGATTATGTGACGAATAATAATGAAAGAAAAAAAAAACACTAATATGATAATATACAAAAATTGATTTGTCAATAATGTTCCCATTGATGGTAAATATATTTTTATACTGTGATATTTTTAACTCATTTATATTACTAAACTACAATACTTTATTTTTTTTTTTTTCATTTTAATAAACTTAGGGGAGAAGGTCAACATCGCAGCTCAGAAACAGTTTTTTTACAACTACGGTATATGTATATAATTTATGTCCGTGAAAAGTTATAAAATACGTAAACCGAATATTAATACTATTTTGAAAGATTGACTCAAAGTAGACAATCATATTGTAAATTGGTTAGTCTTAGTATCTACACAATATTAAAAAGGTACTAATTTTATTTAATGAAAAATTTTCAAATTTATACAAATTCTTTTCAGTCAATATTTTATTCAAAACGTATTCTTAAAACCAGCTTTTTATATCTGAAAATAAACAAAAATAAAAAAACGATCTACAATTTTTAAACAGAATTAATATTAATATTTGTTTCCACGTGAAAGAAATTCGCAACGTAACTTATTTCTTCCATAATTTTACATAAAACTGTATATAACAATAAATTCATTTTGTTTATTCTAAAATTTAACACCATAAATATTTATAATTTATTCATTTATAATAACGTCGGCAATAATATATCAAAATTTATAAGATTTTTGTTGACAAAATGTCTCATAAAATAAATCCCTTATGCCGTCACCTAATGACAACAAGATTTAAATTCTTAGTATATACACTATTCTTCACGTAATTTTGTTTTTAGATCCGGGGTTAAAACACTTAGTATATATACCTAAGGTAAGGCAGTACCTAAAATTATAGTATAGTCAGTGTACAATGTATCAAAGAAAACAGAACATCTCTTAAAAGGTAATTTGTATGCTTAAGAGGAACTTATCTCACTAAATCATAATTCATAATTTTAATAAATAAAAATGGTTGTCAATGATTTTCAAAGTAAATTTTAAATATATTATAAAAATGTTGATAAAAAAAATTTAAAAAAAGAGTCAATAAATAAAATAAATCAAATCTTTTCAATTAATTTTAATATGTAAAATATTCCGTCATATATTATCTAATACAATCACCATATTCGTACAGCGCCATCTATTTAAAAAATAAACGAATAATTATAAATTCGCCGGTAAACGGCTAATTGTATGACATCTAGCAATAAATTTTACAACTAAAATAATAACGAAAAATTATATTTGAATTTTTCTAGCTGTTTATTTAAATTAAATTTATATACCTAATATAATGATTAGTAATTTAAATGGTTTACCAAATGATAATTTTTTGTAAATATATAATTGTCAAAAATCTATTACATTTTTCAACATAAAAACATTATATATATATTTAGAAAATATCCCTAAACTTTGTACTGGATCGTTTTTTTACAAATAGAATTACATATTATATGAAATTAATATATTTTGAAATGTAATTTCATATTTTTAATTTTCGTGTTACCATATTATCCAATTAATTTAAATAAGTTGCCGTGTTACCATATAGGCCAATATAAATAATGAGTCCAAGTCTAAGTATGTGTGGCACCATTGAGAAAAGATCTTCTTCGAAAGTTATTGCAAATTTTAAAAATATGTTGCATATAAGTCATACGGTTATATAGACGAGGAAGCTTTATTTTGTATTTTAAATAATAGGTATAGCCATTTATCAATTATGACATACTTAAAGGCATTTTTAAGTTTCATAAAAGCCATGTTTTTAATTATGGTCTTTTATGACACTGTCTTTTATAAAATTATTTTATTGTTAATCTATAAAAGAATTGTATATAAAATTAAATTTAACGGAAATATTAATTTATGTACAAAAATAAGATGTTCCCGCACGGGAAATAAATCCAATTAAAATTAAATGTGGTTATTTTTATTTATTCTGCCTTTTTCACTATAGTACTGTATGAAATTGTTCATATAATATAATTTAATAAATAAAAAAAGGAAGCAAAATATTAGCACCCTACTGCGGACCACCCTGAATTCAACTTTAGGGAAATTATCAGAGATGTTAGGGAAATTTCAAGAAGGAAAGAGGAAACAAATATCGGGTATGATCGGGTATTGGGTAAATTGATTAAGGGAAATTTCTTTCATAAAAAAAAAGTTTTAATGGAAAAAAAACCAAAACAAAACTAGAAAATGTAAATATAAAATATATTTAGAAAATAAAAGTTTGCAATTGTAAAATAAGAAGCAAGTTTTCAATAACATTATACATTAATAATATACCAACGTCTTCAATCACCAAGAAAAGTAATTTTACTTAATGAACTATGAACCAGAAAGAAAACAAGTTCATACATTTATTCTCTTTTTCATATAACCAAAAATTATTTGCAAAGTTTCAAATAACTCATATAGTAAAATATATTACGAAAGCGTTGAAGCGTGATTTGCATTATTATGATCATCATAATTGAAATTTATGCGGAACGTCTATCAATGTATGGCGAATGGCGGTATGACACAACAATTTTGTTGGAGGTAATCCATCGTAATCGTAATGTATTAGAAAAATGTCTGTACGTATTCATGCTCGAAAATAAAAATTTGTGATATTTTCATTATAAGAAATAAGTCGACAATAACGTGATTAAAATTTTTGATTTCCTAGTAAGTAACGTATATGTAAGACATTCAAATCAAAATGTTAAGTCACAGCACTTTTAGGGGCACAGAGGAAAAAAACTGTAACAACAGCATAAAAAATTTCAAATACGAAAATTAAAACTCTGTAGAAAAAAAGAGCAAAAAAACATTTTAACATAACAATTTAATTTCAAAATCATTTCCTCGAAAAAAAAAATAATTATGTTAAATAGATGAGCAATGAGGAAAATGTTAAAATTAGATAATAATTTTAAGGGAATTAAAAAATTATTAAAATTAATTTTTCAGTTTGAAATAGGTATATGTTTTTTTCGATTAATTCATAATTACTTGAACACTTTCATGTTCAGTGTTATACCATAATTACTTCAGATCTCAGTTTAGAAATATGCAAATGGTACCATTGTTAAGAATGGCTACTGGTTCATATATAGAAATTTAATGGCTATATAAATAAAAAATAGAAAATATTGATAAAGTCTTGAACTACCAGCCAAATTAATAAATTAAATTGACATTTCTTATTTGAACCGGACAAGTGTTTTGTAATTCTATGAATAATAACACAATGCACAAAAATACATGGCAATTTCAGTCGTATAATCTGACGCTTATATCTGAAGCTCAAAATGAATTATAATATTATATTTTGTCCAAATTAAAATATAATTTTAATTTTGCTCAGAAAGCACTTTCAATTTTAAGGTTGACAAACAAGTTATAAATTCAATGCAATATTTAATTTATTAATTGTTAAAATGAATTACTTTAAATACTATACAAAATTATAAAAGTTTTAAATTTCTTTTGAATTAGACAAAATAATTAATGTCTTATTTCCGTGTACTAATGTCGTAATTTTACGTATGTACTTTAATTTATCGTATTGTTTTATATAATTCGTTTACAATTAATGCATTGTAAATACTCGCTGGATATAATCTTTAATTATTATTTCGTACCTTGAAATTATTTAGAATTTAATGCAATTAATTTGTTAATAAAAATTTTATGATACCTCTATATATTTTGTATACTTAATTATTTTAAACATCATTTAATGAACATAATAAAGATTTATTTTAAAAAAAAATCAGTTTAATCATACAGACATGACTATATACTCCATGATTTTTCTAGTATTAGTTGCTAAAAATGTTTTTGCAATAAAAAATATTTATAAATTTAGATTCTTTATCTTTTAATTTGTTTACTGCGACGTCATAAATATTGTATTGTATATCATACATAAATTAAATTATAAAATAAAAAAATCTCAAACCAGTTCAGTAGGATTTTACCTGTTTCATCTATTTTTTAAAATTATTCCAATTTATTTGCAATAAAAATCTACAAAAGATGATTAGGCAAACTAGTGAAATAGGATTGTTTTATTTCAATAATACATAATAATAAATGACTAACTAATCTTTCAAGCAATATCAAAAATATTTTGTATTTCATAAAAATAAAGTATTCTTTAATATTTTTTTTAAATGACAAGATAATTTAATTTATTGAAAAGCTTCTATAACAATATTAATTGCACCCGAATTCAGCTAAATCATATTTAGCTGGATTCGGGTAAAATCTTCAATTAGGAGGGTTCAAATATCAAAAATTTTCTCCAAATCGCGCACCAATTGAATAATATCACTTTTTAATATAAAATTTTATAAAATGTTTATATATATACAATATAATTACGGAATTTCTAAAAAATTAAATCTTATTAAAAACTAATTAAAAAAAAAGTTATTTATGTATAATTAATTAATTGGCTAAAAAAAATGTATAGGTAAAGAAAGTAATAAATCATTTTGAAATCTATCCAATTACTATTATTATATTAATTAGAAAACTCTAACCTTTTATAGTTAAAAATTATACAAGAGGAATTACAATAATTAACAGAAAGTTTAACTTGCATTTGACCTAACGAACGAATACATATTTTATAACAACTTAAAATATGTACACTAATATTATTTTATAAAAAATAATTACAAGATGGTACGAGTACGAGTACATACATACGTATTTTTTTAATTAGAAAACAATTTGCACCAATATTTTTGTAACTAATGTGACAAATAATTCGGGATTAAGTGTAAATTTAACATTTCATTGTAACAAATCATGATAAACATTCTTACAAGTTTTATCAAAATAAAATTAACATAAAAATTTGAAAATTAAACTTAAATATGTGTTTTCTTACGGTTAGTTAAAATTTTCTGTTTCACTAATTCTAAATTAAAATTTAAAAATTCTATTAAAAATTCTACAAAAAATACATATTTTCTAGTATTAAGGACGATGACCAATATGAACATTTAAAACATCATCACAACTAAGAATTTAGAATACTAAATATATTTAATAATAATATAATTTACTTCAAAATTCAATTTCCAATTTATATTCTCATACGGAAGTTGTATTATCTATTGTGGGGTTTCATTAATTTTACATGATATTTTTAAGTATTTCTTTTACATTATTTATATAACCAAAAATTATTTACTCACTTATTATTGTCGAATAGACTTTTTGTCCAGCTAAAATGTTTTTTAGCTTTATCGATATCCAAATTATTTGATGATGATGATTCCTTACTAACTGGTGCCATTTTTATAATTTTTTAAAACTATTAATTATTCTTTCTATAAATTTTAGAATTATTTTGGATTAAAAACAAAACATAAATTTATTTTTTTGTATATTTCAAAATATTTACCATACAATTCACAAAAACTTCTAATTCTACAAATAAACAATCAAAAATATTTTATTTTGATCGTGATGTTGCCGGGCATATAAAAATCAAGGTTAAATGTCAAAAATTTGCAAATTTTTTATTCACTAAAAATTATTTTAAATTGATATTTTTTTCTTGTTGTTATTAATTATTAATTTAATTTAACACATTTTTACAATGTTTTATAATTTATTTAAATAATTAACACTTAATATACACAAAATTATTTTGATTTTTGGTAGTAGGTTATATCATAAATAGCAATTTTACAATATTTAGATACGAAAACCAATACTAAAAATAATTTATAAGAATTCACTTTCAATTTTAATTTCAATTTAAATTTCAGAAATTTTTTACAGATGGTATAACTCGATTATATAGCAATGGAATCAAAACTTTCCGATATAAATGTGAAAAAATTTGAATTTAAATAATAAACTAAAAATTATTTAAATATCCGTAACTAAAAATTTCAAACTGTGCTGTCTCTTGAGCTTAAAGAAAAATACTATTTTGTATCTCGGAAGTTTTCAATGCAATGAAGAGCAGAGTTGAGCTAGTTGAGCGTGTTAACAAAATAAATAAATATACATTGGGGTATGAGTAACCATGAAATTATACAACAATAACAATTAATTTTGGTTGGGTAAAAGAAAATAAAAATAATAGTAAACAAAAAAAACTGGTTAAAATAATTTGAGTACATATCAAAATATAATAATTTAATGACAACAATATTAGCTATATAACATTAATGTCGCGGTCAGTCGGTACCATTAATTGTAAATATACCGGTAAAATTTCAATAATTATATTTACACATAAATTAGAGAATATTGAATAATTTGACAGACAAATTTCTAAAACTGCATTTAATAACTTATAATTTCAACAGTGCAGTAATTATAAATTAGAGCCCCTTTGCATTTTAAAACATTTGATGCGATTTCTTTCTGATGAAAAATCGTAAAGTTACCGTTTAAACGTTAAAAAGCAATAATCGAATGCTATGTTTTGTAAAAAAAAAAACTGACGGAATTCATTTTCATAAGATTATTTCATCCGACTTTTTTAAAATCTCATACGACTTCGACTGTCTAGTGTTATGAAAAGTCTGATAATCTAAAAAGGGGCTTTTAATGAATCTAGAAGAATGGTAATTACAAATAATAACATAATTGATGTATTTGAAATTAAGCCCCTAAATAATGGCATATTTACAAAAACATTAATTGATTTTTAATACCTGAGCGAACGTGTTAAATTGTGAATTTTGCAAATGTACAATATTGAAAATCAGTAATATAAAATTAATAGAGAAATAAAAAAGCACTTTAAAAACAAATTAAATTTTTAAAAATATACCCTGTAATCTTCAAAGCTAAAGCGTATCATAAATTATTTTAAAATGATAAATGAAGAGAAGTTTCACTAATTCAAATACCGTATAAGATTTTTTATATTATACAATTCCGCTTTAGGTGAATCGAAAATGATACATATGAGAGTCGCAAAAATGTATTTTGTGCGATTTTCGCTTTTAATATAAAGAAATGATTCCCAAACGAAAATGATTCACTAAAGGTTCATCAAAACGAATTACCACTGCCTGCATTCAAACAAATTATGGCTTTCTAATTATTATGTAACTGATGACTAGTAAACAATATAAAAAAAGATACTTCTGGAAGAAGTATTTGTCGTTGCGAATCGTAAACGATACTCTATGTTTACAGGGTAATTAATTATAAAGTTTCTAGAAAATTAATAAATATAGTAACTAATTCAAAATCAAAAATGGAAATTAATTAATTTAATCAAAAAAATTAAACTATTGGGTGAATTACTATAGAATGAACCTTAAATTTTAAATAACTTTTAAAATAACGACATTCTAAATTCTAATATAGATTTGTATGTAAACCAAACTTTTAAATACATCTTTTAAAAGCTAAGAAATAAACTGTGATTAGATGGAATATTTCCTATTTAAAATGTAATTTATAGTTAAAATACTGAAATTATTATTAGGTATTTAAAATTTTTATTGATTATTATTTTTATTACAATTCTTTTTTGTGTGATTGTGTATATCCTTACGTTACAACATAAAGGTCCGATAAACGTTAATCAATATTATTGACAATTAAAGTAGCTTTAAGGTTTTATATTTTTTATTAGAAAAATTTATATAATTATTGAAATTGATGTTATTTTTCATATACCTTTTTTTAAAGAATCTGCAAATTGATACTAAATATATTTTAAAATAAAAAAAAAGTTTAATTTTCTAATGGATCAAATTATTTAATACCTTCATTGGTGAT
This sequence comes from Rhamphomyia laevipes, assembly GCA_963920725.1. Classification (NCBI taxonomy): domain Eukaryota; kingdom Metazoa; phylum Arthropoda; class Insecta; order Diptera; family Empididae; genus Rhamphomyia; species Rhamphomyia laevipes. The sequence continues at coordinate 41,282,421 of OY987257.1, read as the reverse complement.
TGCCATTAATATTAAGTTACTTACTCTGTTCATTTTTTATTGTTTAAATTTAAATATAATTCCAGACACTACTAACAATGAATATAATTAAATTAGTTTAGAATTATGACATCATTTAACTTTAAAAACAATAAAAGAAATTAAATATAATTTTATAATCTTAATATAATTAATTATTTTTGATATAATTTTCCAAATAAAATTGCAAAATTTAATATAATATATTTATTCCAATACAGTTTTATGATAATTTTATTTTGGTTCCTTATATTAAATCATATTAAAATTTTATGTTGTCATCGGTTATGAAAAAGTGTAATATAAAGAAATGAAAAGATACTACATAATAATTTAAAGAAAATCGAAAGTCTTTCTCCTAACCAACGTCAATGTTTATATTTGTATGTGATTATTTTTTTTGTAAATATGTTTTTATTTGAACAAGTTTTGAAGAATTTTAGTAACGTGTATAATACTCAAATAAACACGCTTTCTTTTAGTTAACCAATACGAAGTAAATGGAATAGGAATATTAATTTATTATTTTTATTTTACACTTTTTTTCATATTATAAACTATTAATTCAATAATGGATAATTTCATCCATTAATCTTCAGTTTTTTTCGGTCTTAGGATTCGTTTCGGCAGCATATAAATCATAAATTTCATTTTTCCATTTATATATATTTTGAATTTGATCGAATTTTCCACGAATCTTCATTGGTTCATATTCATATTCCTATTTCGGTATAGAGTGGAATCCTCAAGAATCAAGAAGTCGTGGTCGTCCAAAGAACACCTGGAGACGCACAATACTCCGAAAACTAGGAAAATGTATATGCAACTGCTAACAGATTGAGATGGAGATGCCAAGTGGAAACGCTATGCTTCCAGGGAGTAGTGGAAAAATATAGTAATACTCTTAATCGGTCCACTCTGTAATAATATCTAATATATTTTACTAAACTCTTTTTATATATATTTTCGTATGCACTTTCATTTCAATATTATTATTTTTTATTTTTTGTGTAATTTTAAACTATAATGGTATAATTTGTGGTTTAAGCCATTTATTTTCTCAATTTAACTATTATGTTAATATATAAACCACACTAAAATGAAATTATTATACTACCTACCAACCAGTAATTCAAAAAGTTTTCCGCTAAACAGTTTCCTCAATGTTAAACATTTAACATTTTTCTTTGATATTTATGAATCACTTTCTTTACATATGAAATACTAAAAATAAATATAAATTTTAGAAACTAATGAAATAAATTACATAGTGGAAAACTTGAATTTAGGCGGGATTATTAAAATTTATGGAAAGAAATAATAAAAATTAATAATTACCTTTTTACTATAATAGTAAAAAAATATTTATGTTATTTAAATTACAATATTTATAATAGGAATTCTGTTTTAGAAGAAGGTCGTTGTTATTAGATCTGCTAAATATTTAAATTGGAAATAATGGAATTTTAAGATTCACAATTTTCTATGGTTATTGATTTTCTAATTTTCTATTTATTTATTATTGTTAATTTAAAATGAATGTTTAACAATAATAAAAGATAATTTAATTTAAAATTATCGTTTTTTTTTATAGAAAAATTATGTACTTACTGTAGAAATATAAGTGAATAATTCAAGGTAAAATATTAATCAAAAATTTCATTGTCATATTTGATTTTACTTTGTCGTTTTTTTAAATTTGTTAAATTATCTGATTAAATTGTTAAACTAAACTTTTAAGATTATACAATTTTTTCTCAAATACTATATAAATGTAAAAAAAATAAAAATTTTCATTTAATTAATAATTTACCTGTTTTTCCGGTTTTCAAATCAAAATAATGTTTTAAATGGTACCCAAGAGAATTTAATATTATATCTTATATTGATTGAACTTTAGGAAACATCAGTTTTTATATTGAGGATATTGAAAATAAGGAAATAAAAACTGGAAGTTGCCATCTGATTTAATTCGTAGGATTAAATATATTGTAGAAATATATCAAATATTTTATTTTAGTTTCCAATGAGTTGAAAGTTAGATAATATAAACATGTTTGGATCAAATTGGATAGAATTTTTTTTTTAATTTATCAACTAATTTATGTTTATAGAAAGGCAACAAAACTATTAAGAAAAATAATATTTTTAAGAGATTATTTAACAATTTAACATTAATTAAATTTTAATCCGATAGTTGCGAATTTTTAATATCAAGTTGAGATATATTAATCGTAATACGACCAAATTAATTTACCAATAATATCTAATTTTTTTATTATGCTCGTGAACTATCAAAATGGATGAAAAATATGCTAAATTGTATAGTGTGTGGGGTGGTTCTATATCACCATTTTGATGGTTGTAAGTCGGTTGAAAATTTTTATAATTTTGATTTTGTTGCGTTTGTTTATGGTTGTAAGTTTTATAATGTATGTGGAAGTTCTACTACCAAAATTACTTTTCGTGATCTTTTATTTAAAAAATAACAATTGGACAACCCGCCGTACGACGAAGTTCGATAGCCTATGGGCAGCATTATCAATAATTATTTATTGATAAATTTCGAATTGACTTATTTACAATTGATAGGGAAAGTAAAGTGCCAGACAGAAATGGCTCCAGTTTTTTTTTACCTATTCGCTTTGTCATATTTTACATTTTCTCTTTATTTGAGAAATATCTTTACTTACAAAATTACTTTAAAAGAGCTACTTGTTAATTGCTTTGTAAGTCCTAATTGTGTGTAGAAAAAATGTAAAATGAAATTCCAATAAATAAATTGGAAAATTCGCTACTAGAATGTTATTCTGCGACAATATGTTTTATCAATTACCCTTATAACTTCTTGTATTAAATTTTAAAAATCGAAATCATTTTAGTTACCATAGCATACTTACATAATATGTATATCGAATTATTAGTTTGAAATTTTTTAGCCGGCATTTCAATTATACCAATAAAAACTGTATGAATTGATTCACATCAAAAGAAAAGTTATACTGTTTACCTACTAAATTATTATTGGATAATAAAAAAAAAAATGAATCCTGATCCTGAAGCTGGTGAATCTCAAAATGGATCTGCTGAAGAAGAACCATTAATTCCGGATGAAATTGATGAAGAATTTTACATTGACTTATGTGGAAAAATCAATGAGGTTTTAATATCTAATATATTATATTGTAAATGTTAAAATAAATTAATTATTTTATTTAAAATTATATTCATTATCAGTTAATTAAATTTACACGAATTAAACTTGATAATCCTCAAAATGCTGATAATATTCAACGTATTCAAATGGTTTGTAATAAATATAAATCTGACTTACATCAAGAAGAATTAAAATGTGAAGAATTAACAAATGATTTGAATAATCTTAATACAAAATATGAAAATACATTAAAAATATCACACTTAGATCAAGATACTAATAAATCATTGAAATCAGTAATTGGTAAATTAATTACAATTTAATTTGCTTAACAATATTTTGTAATGCGTAATTGTTATTTTAAATTTTGTAATTTTTTTTTTAATTTTATGTTTTTTAAGAGCGTGCTTGGAAACAAAAAGATGCAGCACAAGCACGTGAAGAAGCTGCTCAAGAAGAATTGTATAAATTGCGAGAAAAAGTCGAAAATATGGAATTTATTATTCAAAGAATGATTGATCGAAAAGGACCATTAGATAGGTATAGATATCATATTTAATATTATTTATAATTTTTTAATTACGGAAACTTTTAAAATTATTTTAAAGTGCACCAAAACAACAAGATGTTGACACAACAAAAGAAACACATGAAAAACTAAAACACGAAATTACTGAAATGAATAAGAAGTTACAAATTCAACGTTTATATACAAATGAGTTGGAACAAATGTGTAAAACATTTGAGAATAAAAATAAAGGATTACTTCAAATTTTAGAAGTATGTATGTATATAGATAAAAAAAAATTATATTTTTAAATTATTATTTAAATAAAATAATTCATAGTTTAATAATTTTAATTTTTAAAATAATAAAATTTAATTATATATTTTATACTAATATCTTTCACTAAAGTAATTTATCACCAACAATCGTACAGGAAATTTCGCCCGATCAGATAAATAAAACATGTGTGAAATGGATGTTTGTTATCTGCATCCACTAAATCAGTATATTGTTATAGAGGTTACATTGAACATGTATGTTTTAGAATGCATACACTTATACTACTTTATGTATATCCTTCTAAAATAATCTATAATACAACAGTATTATTCGCTAACATTCATTATAGAGTCTAAGGTCCAAGTAAAATTAATTGTTCCTACCATCCACTTCCACAGTATGTGCCCATTCAATACAGTTTATATCTCCTCATTCATTTATGACGCAATATTATACCAAAATTATTTTTTAATAAGTAAGACATTCCCAAATTTTCTCGAATAACAATTTTTAGAATTTTTAGAAGACTATATAGAAATAAATTTGAATAAACTATACACATTCGGGTTAATTAGTAAATATTAACTACTATAAATAATTATTTTAAAATAATTATAGTTATTTAATTTATAGTTTATTAAATATTTAAAATAATTATATTTGATTGTTGAGGTTTTATTAATTATAATTTTATAGGAAACTTCAGCAGAATCATTTAAGTTTAAAAAACACGTAGATGCATTAACAAGAGAATTAACTGATCTAAAAATAGTTGAAGAACAAAATGTAGAAAAATTTAAAAAACTTAAAACACAGGTAAATTATTGATTTTAAATATATATATATATATATATAAATTAAATATTAAACCTTTTAAAAATAAATACAATATTTTCTTAGAATGAAAAATATCTTAAACAACATGTTCAACATAGTCTACAGATATTAGCAGTTAAAACTACATTAGATCAATTGCGTACTCTACATAATGCCACAAATAATAAATTAATAAAAGCAAATAACGATTTAGAATATTTAAATGTTGAAAAGGAAAAACTTAAAATGGATTTAATTCAAAAATCTAATTTTCTAAAAGTATTTTTATTAATTATAATTAATATAAGAATATTATATATATTAAATTAAAAATTATAATGTATTTTATAGGCCAAAGAGGATCAATATGTTAAAATAAAACAGGAGAATTCAAAATTACAAAGAATGTACAATGACCAAACAACAAAGTTGGCTGTAACTGAACGTACCAAAGAAAAAACTGATACAGAAGTTACACGATTAAGGTCAAAAATTAATTTAAATTCTATCTCATTAATTAAAATAAATTTGTACTTCGCGCTTGTTTTACCAGGATACACTCTAGTAATTTAGAAAAAGAACTTGTTGGTGAAAAAAGTACTGTTGAAAGATGTCGTAGAAAAATCGATAATATTACAAATGATCGAGATCATTTAAAATTAGAATTGATTGCATCAAAATCAATATATCAAAAAGGTGAAGAAAAAGCGGAATTTCTTCGACAAGAAATTAAAGCTTTAAAGAACATTATACAAGAAAATTGTATAAAAGAGAAAAAAATAAATGATGATTTGAATAAATCTAAACATGAAACTGAGAAGAAAGTAGAAGAAATTCAATTATTAGCTGTTAAAATTGATTCGCTAGAAGGTGAACTATATTTGATATTATTTATACAAATCTTTTTAAAATTTATTAATTTTTATTTACAAGGTGAAATTCATCTTAGAGACAATCTAATAGCTGAATTAAATGATAATCTTACTGAAATACAATCAGATTTAACAAAAACTAATAGTTTATTAGATACTGTCAAAAATGAAAAAAAAAATCTTCAACGAAATGTACAACAATTAACCAAAGACAATGAAAGTGTTACAGAAAAATTACAGGTATAAATATAAGTTTTTTGTTTTGAAATTTTTTAACATTCACTGTTCAATGATATTAGACTGCAAAAACTCAGTCAACCGAATTGGAAGAGAAACTTACCCAGAAAAAAGATGATAATAGTAAGTTACAAATACAAATTGGTCGACTTGAAAAAGAACGTGAATTGGCAAAAGTCGAAATGAAAAATACTCAAGTTTTATACCAACATACAAGATCCGAATTATTAGAAAAACGAATGGAATGTGATCGATACTGTAAATCTCTTCAGGCAGGCAACGACAATAATTCACAATCAAATTTTGTAATATTTTTTTTTTTGTCCTTTTTTATTAGGAAGATGAACAAAAAATGTCCAAAACTATGAAACAATTAGATAATTGTCTTCATGATAAAAATATAATTGAGTCGAATTTAACGAAAACAAATAATGATTTTGCACTAGTTAAAGATCGACTTCAATTAACACAAAATGCATTAGATCAATGTGAAAAATCATATGGTTCATCATTGGATAGTATACGATTATTAAAAATTGAAATAAGAAATTTACGAATTGAACGTGATATATTGAAACGTGATCGTGAAAGTTCAGTTGATTTACGGACAGAACTTTTACAAATTAGCCGTGTATTAAATCAAGAACGTATAAAAGCAAGAGCTTTGCAAGATGAAATGTTAACACCAATGAATATTCATAGGCAAATATATTTATTATATTATGTATTTTAAAAATCTTTATTTCTATAAACAGATGGCGCAATTTGAGTGGTAAAGATCCAGAAAAAATGGATTTAATAAATAAAATTCAACATCTTCAAAAGTATATAAATGTATAAATAATAAATAAAATTTCAGAATATATGATTTTTGTAATTCTACGCAGGCAAGTTCTGGCACAAAATGTTTCAGTAATGGAACGTGAAAAAGCACTAGAAGAATCACATCAATTATATACTGCATTAAAAGAATTTATGGTTAAATTGCCAAGTTATAAAATTAAAGAACAACTAACCGAAATGAAAGTAGGAAAATTTTTTTAATCAAATTTATAGTTTTTTATTTATATGTATTTATATTTTTCTGATTATAATTCTCTGTTTTAGAATAATTTAAATGTTAAACAAAGAAAAATTAAAGCTTTAACAGCAGAATTAACTAGTAAAGAAATTGACGATAAATCTAAAGATTTAACAGTTGAAGAGCTTCGATCAAATTTAACATCAGCCAAAAAAGAATTAACACAAGAAAAAAAGAAAAAAATGAAATTATTGGAAGAACGTCAAATAATTGCTCAAATGCAAATGCAGTGTTTTTCAGCACCACCAATTGGTACAAGAATGTTTGGTGCTGGTTATAAAATGCAAAGTGGTAGTTCAACAATGGGAGAATAAATTTATATATTTTTTTTGGTGTTTCAAAATTTGGATATAAATAAAGTTTTGTGTTAACAGCTTTTACGTTTTTCAAATTAATTTTAAAACTTAGTTTTTCATTTTTCCATTTTGATAATCTCCATTTTGATACTTATTGTCTATCATCATAGATGATTCAGATAATGTGTTTAGTTTTAAATAATTATAATCAAATTAATTTATGATTTAAAATTAATATATTAATAATTGTATATTTTTGACAATGAATTTCTATTATTTTTGTACAATTTCTTTTTTGTATTTAAATAGTCCTTGCTGTATCAGAACAATCAGTTATGTTATTTGTTTTATCTTTACTGATCGGTTTACATTTAGCTAATAGTTTTGAACGTTCTTTTCGTTCCTTTAATAATTCATTTCTACATAACACTAATGCAGTTTTCATTTCATCAAGTTCACAATCTTTTGCCTTGACATCCATTTCTTTAGCTGTCAGTTCAGCTGCTAATGCTTTCATTTTTTTCTCTTTCGTACGAATTCGATTCTAGAATATTTTTTTTTTATTTGTTTTTTTTTAATTTTACAAAATATTAAAAATGAAATTTTACTTGATTTTTACATAATTCTTCTTTAACTTTAAACGTTGGTAATTTCTCCATATAAGTTTTTGTTGATAAATATAATTTATGGGATTCTTGTATGGTATTATCACGTTTAACAGCTTCAATTTGATGTTTCATAATTTGTCTAAATAAATTTTATTTATTATTTTTACAAGAAATAATATTATATGAAATTACTTTTGTAAAACTTGTACTTTTTCAATTAACATAAATCGATCTGGATCAGTACCACCTAATATTCTCCATCGATGTACATTTGCTGGTGTTTTTAAATCTTCAGTTAAAACACGATTACGTACTTGTTCTTGATTTAATAAACGTTGTAATCGAACAACTTCTTCACGCATATCAGCCGTACTATCAATACCTTTTTTCAATACATCTCTTTGGGTTTGTAAACTAGAAATTTCTAATTTTAATAAACGTATGTCTTCCATTCGTTGATTATATTGTGTTTGACCTTTATCAAGTGCATCTTGACAAATCATTAATTTTTCTTTAAGTAATATAATTTCATCATTTCGCCGTACCATTTGTAATCCAATTAAATTTTTTTCTTTTCGTATAGCCTCTAATTGTACAGAAAGTTTTAAGAATCGTAATTCATCTTCCTGAATAATTTTTTGTAATCCTTCATTAGTTTCTCTCATTTCTTTTAATTCTTGTCTAGTATTTTTTAATGTAGTTCTAGTATTTTTCAATTCAGTTTCAACTTCTTGTTTTTCACTTCGTAAATGATCAATTTTTAAATTTAATGAATTTATTTTATTTTGATTTCCTGTAATTTCTTCTGTTAATTGGGTTATTTGATGAGTTGCTTTCTACAAAAAATTTATATTTATATTGTTGGTATACACATTTAATAATTTCAATAAAATAATTGAAAATTTTATAAAATTAATATATTTTGTAACTATATACCGCTAGTAATATTTTCAAATTTGATCTTTCTTCACAGCAACTTTGTAATGAACGTTGTAACAATAAACGTTCTGAATTTGTTGTTTCCAGTAATTTTTGTATTTTTACATAAGCAGATTGTTTTATTTCCAATTTATTGGTTAATTCAATTACTTGATCAGTTTTTAATTGTAGTTGTTCTAAAATTATATTTTAAACTATTATTATTATAAAACTTTTTAACAATTTTTATATAATTTTAATATGTTTATTTTAAATAATAAAAAAAAATATATCGTGCTTATTATTTACCTTTCAAATTATCAATTTTATCTTGTAATAATTGACTTTCTTGAATTTGTTCGTCACGCTCTTTTTCAATACGTACAATATGTTTATTTGATTCTTCCAATTTATAAATTTGTTTCTTTAAATCCAGTTGAATAGTATCAATTAAATTTGTTTTCAAAACAATTATGTGTTTAAATTCAACCACTTGATTACCTAATTTTGCAACTTCAACACGTAAATGTTCACGTTCATGTGTTACAAGTTCTGTTGTTCGTTTTAAAGCATCATTTCTAGCTATGACTTCTAAACGATCTTTGTCCAAATTATTTTTGTCATTACTACAAATACAAATATAAAAATGATTTATTTTATTTTACAGTACAAAAAAATTATAAATTTTTTAAAATTGTTACAAAATTAATATACTTTAATTGTACAATATCTTCTTTGAAGACTGAAATCTGTCTGTCCATTTTTCCAATTTTATTCGCTAGCATATCATGATCCGCAACAGCCTTTTGTAATTTTTTTAATAGATGCAGTGTTTCAAGGTTTTTATTCTATAAACAAAATAAACCTAATTAATATTTAATGTAACAAAATTTTGCAAAATTTTATACTTTTAAATCATTTTTTAAATCTTTATATTGTTCTTGGATTATTTTACGATCTTCATTAGACAAAAGTAAATCAGTTTTAATTTTATTTGTTGTTTTTACCATTACTGTAATTTCAGATTTGTATTTCTCATTTTTCATTCTCATTTTATCAACTTGTTTGGTAAGATCACTTATATTTTGAATATATTCATTCGTCTATATTTTATTTAATTATTATAATAAATTTTCATAAAAAAAAACTTTATATATTTTATACTTGTAAAAGCATTATATCCATTTTAAGTACTTGACCTTTCTGTACTTCTTTTAACTCTTCTAACGCTTCTTTAGCTAAACGACTTCTTTTGTCTAAAGTTAATTTATCATTCTCTAAAGTCTATTTTTTTTTAAATTATATGAAATATGTATTATATTTTTAAGAAATTATTAAAAAGTTTCGACAAACCAATATTCGTTTATTTTGTTTATCATTAATTTCTTCAGAATTTTGCCAAATTTTTTCTAATGATTCAATATAAAGTCTTTGCATTTGAACTCGACGTGTTAATTCAATAACTTCACCATTTAATCTATCTCTTTCTTTTAATATAATTTGTTTGTATTTTGCCAAACGACCAAATCTTTAAAGTATAATTGAATTTAAATTAATTTTATTACCAATTTTAAAAAATATGTATATAACAAAATAATAAAAATATATGAATGAAATGAATTACTCAGCATTATCATCTTGTTCATGAGTTTCTTGTTTTGGTTGCAATTTTGAACACTTTAAAATCATTTCTCTTAATTGATCCTGGAATCCTTGTTCTCGTGTACGTGATGCATCAGTATCTCTCCAAGCACTTTCTAATCACATAGAAGAACGATACATTTATATTCTTTATATATATAAAAAATATTAATATATCTCTTGTAAATGTTACCTAATGCCAATTTTAAAGCATTCATACATTCTTGTGATTCACCAGTTAATTTTAACGCAATATTTAATTTATCATCAGCCTCAATTAATTTCGGTTTCATTTCATTTTTTTCTTCTACCTCTTCTACATATTTTTCATGTAATTCTGTTAAAATGACTACAAATTTTTTCACCTCTGAAGCCACTTCCAATTTATTATCTTCTACTAGTACTTGAATTGTCTTAAAAAAAAAAATATTACAAAACATATTTATTAATCAAGTTAATTTTATTAATAATTTTCTGTTATACCTTATTTGCTGCATTGAAAAATTCATCATTTAAATCATTGATTAAATCAATTTGATGATACTGTTGAGCAACTATAGCTTCTTCTGGTTCAGCTACTTCCTCTAATTCTTCTACTACCTCTTTCTTTTTACCTTTTTTGGGTGGCATTTTTATTCAGTTATATTATATACAATTCAGAAAGAAATAAAAGAAATTAATTAAAAAAAAAAACAAGATTATATATTGTGTAAAAATATATTTTCTCTAAAATAGTCTTGATAAATGACTAAAATTAGACAGATAGACAGATTTAAATAAAAAATAAATATATTTTTTTATCAAATTTAAGTAATTATGGGTTTGTTTCAATTGAAATATTAGAATTTTAAATTGGGAAAAACTTTAATTTACTGATTTACTCTTACACGGATTGTTTTGAACATTTTACTGTATATTTTCCAAAATATATCTTGTATTTTTATACCTATATCCTCAAGACTACAATTGAAGTGATGTATCATTAAATTTTATATGATTTAATAAATAACTTTGACATCTCTTCTGCAATTTTTGTATATCTAGCAGTTAGTTTTGCTAAAAAATTTTAAAGTAACTTCAATTCAATTGTCGACAATGATGTCGACCACAAAATGGGGCCAATTTGTATTGATAAAATTCCATTTTAATGAATGTATAATGTTTTAAATTATTTAGTCTATTTTACTAATTTTCATATACAATGGTAAATTATTTACTATCAAATGCAAATATTAGTAGTATCGAGTAATTTAGAATATTATAAAATTCGTTAGGAAACCTAATAACCAATTCTAACTGATGAATTATGTTATTGATCCAAAAATAGATTTTAATGATAAATATAATTTAACAGAATTAATGTTAGCTATACTTGTCTGAAGATCTACCATAAAAAAAAAAACACAAATTTTTCAACATTTTTAATTAATTTTATATATTTAGTTTTAGCTATGATTTATATTTTGTTTTTAAAGTATATTTTTATTTTATATATATGTATTTATATTTAGATTTCTTATAACAAAAATTGTGGTAAAATGCAGTCATTTGTCACAAAATATTTTTTTTTTATAAAACTTTCTTTTTTGTAATAAAAAAAAATTAAAAATATTTATATTTTCATTATCCCATATTTTATTAATTATTTATTTATCATTTAAGACTTTGACTATATATATAGTCAAAGATTTTAGATTTCAAATCTAAACTTTACGTGAATTCTTATTTAAAATCGAAATTATATCAAAATATCCGTAGCATTTATATATAGTAATAGATTTTACAAACAAACAAAAAAGACTATACAAGAATGTAACAACGTCAATCTTAAAATCAAATAAATTTTATACATTTTTTTTTTCAATACAAGAAAATCTGGACAAATTTTACAAAAAAAAAAAACTATAAAAACTATTTATTTAGGAAGAAACATTTAAAAATTTATTTATCAATTTCCTACATTTGTATAAATAGGTATACGTATAAAAAAAGTTTTATAAAATTTTATATTCATTTAATTTATATAATATTTTTTCATGATTATTGATAATTAGGACTTTTAGTATAATTTAAAGAGTTTTTAACAAATAATAAAAGAATAATAAAAGAAAAATGCTATTACTAAATTAAAAAAAGATATTCCAGCTTTTTTTTTCTTCAAAATTACAAATTGTCAAATTTTTTATAATATAATTTAAATTTTTTTTATGAATTTTTGTCACATTTAACATTTTTATTTACATTAATAAAAAAAAATACTTTCCCACAAATAAAACAAATTAAAATATAATATTTTTATCATGTTAAGACATAAAATATTACATAATATATAATTTAAATAAAAAACTATTACAAAACTAATTTTGCTGCTCATTTCTATCATATTTAGCACAAAAATCATTTTTGAATAATTACAATATTATTATTTTTATACAAAAACACTATACAGTTTTGTCTTAAAATTTATGTAGAAAATATAACCAAATAAAATAAATATTATCTTTATCTTTCATGTACTACAAACAACTTCACGAACATAACAATCTCGACAAACACGTACAGCTTTAGTTAGACCATATTTTGGTAATGGTGCTGATGAATTTGAACAACCACCACAAAATACACCACCACAGTTACGACAATGATGTCGACGACGAAATGCTGTAAATGCTGTCGTACATGACATACAACGTGGTGCCTCATCATCTGGTATCCATGCTGGTGGTGATGGTTTTGTTGTTATACAATGATTATTATCATTATTTCTATTTAGTAAACGACGATTTGTATTATTAATTGGTAAAGTTGATGTTGTTGTTGGTATAGCTGAACTGGAATTATTAACAATATTATTATTATTTGTTGTTGTGCTAGGTGTAGTGGCAGTATTTGTAGTTGCAATATTTATATCATCATCATCATCATCTTCATCATCATCATCGTCATCAACATCAATTTCATTAATATTATGATAATTTGAATTTGTTGTGCGCATTGAACGTTCATTTATTGGTGAATTACTTGCTGATGAATTTATTGGTGAATTACTACCAGCTGAATTACTGCCCTGTGATGATAAACGTCGACGTTCTTGTAATAATTGTATTTTTCTATTATTAGTAGTAGTAGTTGTTGTTGTTGATAATCGTTCATCACATAAAGGCGGTTCTTCACCTAAACTTCTACTACGATTCATATGATGATGTTGAGTTGTTTGTGATTGTTGTTGCTGTTGTTGTGCTGTTAAATCTAAACTATTACCACGCTGTGGCAAATTTGTTATATTATTACTATTATTATTATTATTGGAATGTCGTATTCCTGTTGTTCTATCCATAACAAAAACATTATCCAATTCTACATTCACTTCTTCAGCTGAATAAATACTTTGATTTGATCCGCCATTATTTTCTTGATGTATAACATCATTTTCACTAGCACGAAATTCAAATAAATCAGCTGTTGAATCTTTTGATTTTTCTGGTATTTGAATTTCTTCGATTTGTGCTGGAGTAGTATTCATTAAAAATACACTACGTAAAATTTGACGTAAATCTGAAGCAAAATTTGTTTGTAATTGATCAGCAACACCAGCGATACAAACAAATAAACGGTGTAAAAGATTTTCGGTGTTCCTATAAAAAAATACAAATTAATATATTGCAATATAATTGTACACAAAATGTTTTAAAATAAAATATTAAAATATTGATTTTGAAATTGTTCAGAAAATTTGAAATATTTCTTATCTGAAATAACACCAATGACCATGACCTTTAATGCTATTACAGTGTGGGAATTAATACGAATTTGGAAAAAGATAGAAAGCTAAATTTTAAATTAAGGGGTTTTTCCACTTAACAAAATTAAGGATATTCAAAATTTGGTTTAACTCTTTTCCGGGTGGGTAAAGCTTATAAAATCAATTTACATTCCAAAATATTTCTTTTCCTAAAAATTTTATTCATGCCATCTTAAAATACTTCGTATTTGTATGTTTTAAAACTTGTACAACGAAATAATAATGAGAATAGTAAACTTCAAAGTGGAATAGTAACTTTCAATATGAGAATAATAAACTTCAATATGAGAGTAGTAAACTTCAATTTGAGAATTTTTATTAAAAAAAATTATGAAATACCAAATATTTTAGAAAAAAAATTATATTTATTAATACTACATATTTTCTAAATTAATAGCGGTAGGTATTTTCCTTTGAATGGATCCGATGCAATTGGCACATATTGTTGGTGTAATTGTTTGAAGGCCTTCTTCCATAAGGCTTTCTAAGGCACTTAACTCTCTGTTCTTTGATAGTTAAATTGTTTCTTGTATTAAGACAACTTTATTGACAATTCTCTTTTAACATACGCTTTCATTACAGACCACACATTTTCAATTGGGTTAAACATTGGGCTATAGGGTCCAAGTCTCAGTATCTTATTTCCATTGAATTCCTGCTTCAATTTTTTAATTTTTGTAGACATTATTGTAGGGTTTTATTTTTACAATAAAAACAAAATTGTAATTATTCTCTAAAATTTAAACAATTTATTGAAAACCATCACAAAGATTACTATTCTTATTTAGATTTTAACATTTCTCATATTGAAGTTTACTATTCTCATATTGAAAATTACTATTCCACTTTGAAGTTTACTATTCTCATATTGAAATTTATTATTCCATTTTGAAGTTTACTATTCTCATATTGAGGTTTACTATTCTCATTTTGAAACTGAAAAGGTATAGATATTTTGTAATATATCTGGATATTCTAATTTTAAAAATAAATAATTAAATTCTTCAAAATACGAAAATTCTAATGAAATTAGCATACAATATTTATTTATTTAACATTAATTTTCGTGAATATTTAATACAAAATTTTTAGAGAAATTAATAAAAAAATCTCAGTTTTTTTTTTGTAAATGTAGTTTAAGTCCAAAATTCGTGGTAGTTAAGTTCACAAAAAGTTTTGGTTAAAAAATTTCGTGAATATTTAAAAATAACTTAATTCAACATAAGATATTATTTCCAGTATATGCATGCAAATTGAAATTTATGAAAGTAAAAATAAGTTATTTTCTACATCATATTTTTGACAGAAATTATAATGAATAATTATAACTACGCAACATGTACTGTTTGTTATACGAACAATGAGGTTGTGGGTTCAATTCCAGCAATTGTTTTGCCATGTTACATTTACCACATTTAAACGACATAATTACATTATTTAAAAAATAAAAAGAGGACCCACATTATTAAAATTTTTGTAAAAAGCATAACTGAAGCTTTTATACTAAGTTAAAAATATTTCTTTAGAACATCTTAAGTCTTTTTAGGCCTTTTTATGAAATTAATAAGTTTTATACTGGTTGTAATAATATTCGAAATTTTAAAAAAATTTCAGAACCATTTTTATTTTGACATATTGTAAATTCACTCCTAGACATTTTATATTTTCAACATACGCTACTTTTACATGTTGCCACGTATATTTAATCTTAGGTTGCCACAGAAATATTAAAACATTATTTCCAAATCAAAATTATTTAATATCAATATTTAATTATTAATATAGTAAATTAATTAATATTTCGATGAGATAAATTTATTGAATTGTTTTGAAAAATAGATTTTACTACGAATATTTTCTATTTTAATCAACTGGCAATAAATAAATTATTAATGGCTGATTAAATTAGCAAATTTAAATAAATTTGTTTTATATAATAATTTATTTTTTTAAAACAAAACTAAAATAAAATTCAATTTAACTTACTTAAATTTCATACGGCCAGCTGCTCTTAATGCTAAACTCACTTCATGCGGATCACCTTCAGATAATGAAGATGATGATGATGATGTTCTATCTAATTTCGAGGTATCCGGTATATTTGGATTTTGTGAATTTTTGGAACGTTGTTTTCTGGAATGATGACGTTGTTCACGATTAGTACTTTGGCTACTACTTTGACTACTATTATTGTTATTATGATGATGACGATGATGATGACTATTATTATTTCGTTGTATATTAGTTTTACTATACGAATTTTTCAATTTATTTGTTGTACTTGATGTTGTACCACTTGAATTATGATTATTTGTTGGCGTTGTCTCATTTGATGATTTTTTATCATTATTGTCATTTAATTTTGTTGATATTGATGATGTTAAATCAGTTTCTTCAGTTGAATCATTTGTAATATCCATTCGGCTACAACCTGGTTTATCATCAAGGGAATTTAATTTTTTACCTTCACCAATAAATTTAGTTGTTTTTGTTGATGAAATTGGTGAATTATTGTTACTAATTGAACAACTGTTAGTACTACTGTTACTACTACTGCTGCTGCTGCTGCAAATTCTACCACGACGACTAGTAGTTTCATTATTTTTAATATCAATTTTATTATTATCTGAATCTGGTGTACGATCTGATGATGTATTTTCTGTTGTGCTAATACCGGAATCGATATTATTGTTATTTAAATTATTATTATTACTATTATTATTTACAATATTATTATCACGACTAATTGGAATATTTTCACTACAATTACCGCCACCACCACCAAATTCATCGTCACTAGCTATAAAATTATCAGTTAAAGGATCATCAGTTGATTGTAATAAATTACCAAAATTCGTATTTGGTATTAAAAAACCAGTAGCACAATCTGATGTAACTAATTGATCAATTTTTTCAATATCTTTATTTTCCTCATCAGTCCAATCAGATGTAATATCAGCTGTTGTCGCTGATGAAGATGTTGAAAATGTACCCGGTGATCTGGCTAAATTTTGTACAACAACAACATCACCATCATCGTCATCATCATCAGTTTCTATTTCTTTTTCTAATGGTTTAAATCGTTTACGTTGACGATGATTACGTTTCTGATTTAATGGTGTATTAGTACATTTTGGTATTATTTTATCATCATTTTCTTGTAGTACGGTTGAAGCTGTTGTTTGTGAATTTGTTATTATTGTTCTTTCGTTATTTTCAATACTTTTGTTTATATTACTAGTTGTGCAAATCGAATTACAATTATTATTATCACTATTAATTTTACTAACTACTAAATCATTTTCATCATCATCATCATCATCACTTATTATATCCACTTTATTATCTTTAACATTTTCATCACAGTTTAATTTTATATTTTTTTCATCGATTAATTTATCCTGATGATTTTCAATTTGACTATTTTTAAAATTATCATCTTTTACAATGACGCCACCACCGCCACCACTGTCACAAATTTTCAAATGAATTTCTTCATTTGTACATAATAATCTTTCCAATTGTTGTAATTCATTTTTCGTTAATGCTCTTAATAATTCACGGATTTTTATTAAAATTGTACGAAATGGTCTAAACATTTCAGATAATTGATCCGCTGGCATGTCCATATTTAATGGTCCCTTACGATATATAACCAAACCAGTTATAATTGCTAAACGTGGTATTGAAAACATTAATGCTGGATCAAATGAATCAACCTGTTCTTGTTCTAATAAACCATTTATTAAAGCACGTTGTAATGTTTCCGAAAATAATACACAAATTAATTCTTGCATTTCATATTCATGTTTAGATTTAACTTGTACCATTGCGCTAACATATCGTAATTCAAATTCAGCAAATAAACGATCAAATATTTTTAAACTTTCATATAATTGTTCAGTTGTTGAATCATTAATATCTAATTTTAATATTGGACTATTTGGAATATTATTACGAAGGCACTGATCTCTTAATAAATTGCGTACATTATCTAAACTTTTTGTAACAGCTTGGGCAAGTGGTCGCATTGCTGTTGATTCTAATTCACGATTCATTATTGATGAACCAGCAGCTAAACATTCAGCACCAAACCATAATTGACCGGCTAAATTTTCTTGTAATACTTCTTCGGGAAATTTAGCACGAAATGCACGTGGTGCACGATCTTCACCAAGTAATTCTTCCATAATACGATTTGTTATTGATAAAACTTTATCCTACAAAGAAAAGTTTAAAATATTATATAACAGAAATATTATATATAATTTAATTTATTACTTGGCCTTGCCGTAGCCGACTAACTAAACGTGAACATCGATCGGGTTCAGCACGTCCATCAAAACTATCTAATTCGCTTGCAACTGCTGTTAATGCTCTGTCAGCATGATAAAAACGAGCTAAAAGTGATTTATCATCCACCTATAAAAATACAAAAAAATAATAAAATAAAAATTATTGTTTTCGATTGTTTGAATTTTTTTAAATGATATACTATATTATAATAAACAGATTCGGCTCAAAATTCTGTCATTGACGCTTTTTGTAAATAGCTTAGCCATCGAGTTAATTGTTTAACAGATTGATTGGCTTCGAAATTTTGAAAGGATACCATTATAAACAATATGAATTTTCTTGATGAAAATTTATTTAATTAGAAAATATGTGGTGAATTTATTTTTATAGACTAATAAAATTTTTATTATAGGTGATTTTGAGAAAATTACGATTTTTTTGAATATCATAATATAATTTCCTCATTTTACATCGTCTCATAAATAATCAATAAATCAACAGAATATACATTGTAAAATATATCACTTATTTTATGGAAATCATATCTAATGTGCTTACCAATATAAAATTATTATGGTTTTCACATTATTTATTTTGAGAAATTGTACATTAAAATGTTTGTATATTAAAATTACCAAACCAAAATTGATTATTTAATTCTAGTTTGTATACTTATTTATAATAAATATTTTTGTATATTTTTGAAAATACTATAAAATTTTATATTTTGGTAATTAACACACATTAAAAAATAGCTGCTAATCTAGGGATAGCCAAAACTTGTAGTTTGTTAAAAAAAAAAACAGAGTTTTGTAAAAAAAATGTAAATCTAGGACATCTTGACTATCCTCAAATTTTATGGACATCAGCTAGATAACGGAACAAAGCTGTGTAGGTACCAAGTTTCATTTACAATAGCCATTGCTGTGTTGCACAAAGCCACAGCTAACCTGTACCCCGAATCTTGACCATCGAAAACGTAACGAAAAATATATTTAAACAATTTCCATTTTTCCAACATAACACTTCATAATCACAGCTAGCTATTTCATATCTTCTTGAATTTTTGCTAAATTTCTATTAGTAATTTTAGAATTTCTCTATTTTATTTTAATGGACATTTCCACAGTCAAATAAATATTAAACCTGTAGTAAGACAAGGAAATTAAAAGAAATTTAAATAAGCAAATTTACTTAAACCTTTACATCTGTCTTTAAAAATTGACATTGCTTATTTTATATAAAAAAAAATTGAAACTGCGATAAATGTGAAATATATAAATCATTTTTAAATTGGAATATAGAAATCGTCTACAAATGAAAATTAAAAATGCAAAACTTACAAATTTAAAAATTGACAAATGAAAGCTTATTAAATAAAATCTATTTGTTTTTTATTTTTGCTGAATTTAACTAATGCAGAAATAATTTATAGGAAAATAGTTAATCTAAAATTAATGAATTACTAATGATTTTACACACGTAATTTTAATTAACCAATGTCAATGTAATTATCCTGAATTAGTTAGAATGAAATATATGCAATTTTGTCATACTGTATGGTAACATTAATTAATTAAAACGGAAATCAAATTTAAATAAATTGTTTATTTATGTAGATTCGTGTAGATTTCAATGTAAATATCAATGTTTTAAAATTGTTAATTTAATCAATGTGATTAAAAGCCTATTAAAGTCAAATAACCAAACAATTTTAATTAGTTTATAATATAAAAATTGTTTTTTAGGCACTTTTATAGTTAGGTGGCTTATGGTTGCAGTATATTTGAAATTCTATTAGAAGGGCTAGAACCTTAAAACCAACAAAATTCGAAAGTCAAACCCGACTTTAGTCCAACAATAATAAAAATAAATTCATCCGATTTTGATGAAATAAACTGTTGTGTTGCTTAACATGAAGAAAGATCTTCGGATGACATTAACTGAGATTCTATATCCTAACTCCCTACTGCCTACTCCCTTAAAAAAATTATATGGTTTCATATTAAATATGTATTTGAAAGAATTGTCCGGATTAGAGATTGTCGCCCCAATTTCATCTGATATTTTATTTTCACACTTTAAAAAATTATACAATTATAATTATATTTAGGTAGTTAATTATAATTTCGATTTCAATTCGTATAGTTCAATTATATTAATTTATTCAATTTAAAAAAGCGTGCAATTATTGGTATTAAATGAAATTAATTTATTAAATAAATGTTAATATATAATTAAAAAAAAACACAATATAAGTAATTGTTAATTATGTGTAATACTTTTTTCAAATCTATATAAAATAAATAGCTAACAGTGTTGAGCAGATAATTCATAGTTAGGTTGAATAATGAATGATTCATCTCCAACAGTGTTTTGTAATTAATATGTAAGTACCTTTGTAACAAAGAGTGCTTTGTTAATATTGCACATTAATTAATACACAAATCATGTAATTATTTATATAATGAAATTTTAATAGGGACCCCTTGTCAGCCCTAAATATTATAAGCACAAACTAGATTACAAAACTAATATGTGTATACTAAATTTTAGCATGTATCCCCTGAAGCTACTGACTTAAATCTGGATAGATGAAGGCAAACGTAATCACAAATCCAACCTGAGTACCAAATTTCATTGAAAACGCACAATAATTACATGCTCTATACAAGAATATAAATAATATATAATTCGGAAACTAAACTGCACATATATTAGTTTCCCATGAAGTCACTGCAGCTACCGAATACTGGATGACTAAATCAATCTTTGTGTGAAATATCATTAAAATCCATTATTGTATGATGTAAACTTGTATAGCATTGAACACTTATAAAATATAAATTGTGAATTTTAACATGGACCCACACCCACTGAAATACCGACTTCAAATTTTACAGGCATCTATAGTACATAAGGAAATTATCATGTGTACCAAATATAATTCAATTCAGATAATAATATACCTCTAGAAAATATGAAATATTAATTAGAAATGGGCCCCAGAAGGTACTGATCTCTTCCACAAGTGTAGGCGTTTGCAAAATCATGAAACCAACCTGTCCTTCTAGGATATGTTATGATTTTCAAATTGTCCGACCTCGATAACCGACAGAAAAAAGGTTTCAGTAAAGTAAAGTCAATTTTTTCATCTAATGCAAGTCTAATGCAACACTCCTAGTTATTTTAACTACTCCTAAAATGGCATTGAAATTTTCTATTTTTTATTGTATAAATAATTATGTAATTTGAATATTTTTATTTCTATAAATTTACAATTCATATTTATTTCCATTTTGTACATAAATAATTACAATAAATTTGTTATTCAGCTAATATTTAATGATTAGAAATGCACGTAATTCAGCGTAAATATATATCATATACAACACGACTAATACGATGTCTAGTATTAACAATTCTAATGGGGGAAGTATAGTCTGTCATAATATTATTTTTCTTGCCCTTTATGGAAGACTGGAATGCAAAAATCCATATCCATATACAGTTTTTCTACGGTGATTTTTCATTTTTAATGAACATAATTTATAGAAAATTACTTTTTTGTTTTAAGTAAACTTTTTAAAACTTAACACAAGGTTAGAGTTAATAATGCGTGTACAACTGAACAAAAAGTATAAAAATGTGAGTTTCAAAACCAAATTTAATTACAGTAAAGACTCGATTTAACTAGATATATAATTGATCGACGAATTATGTACATTTTCCCGGATTCGACCCCTCTTTCGAGCTACAGCCCAATTTCGAGTACGGTCTTTAAAAAAAGTAGTATCATATTTTGTTCCTTACCTTCATAATGGGCCAATGGATATGTATTTGGTATATATGTAAGGGCGGAGCAGAGTTCGGGAAAGTGACCATACATTTTAATGGTTCCGAATGCGATCACATAGCGTGACATACCGTCGATTAACTATTTAGTAATCAACCTCTGAATATTTTTGTTTTTGGTGAAATGAAATTATATTTTACTGTGAACAATACTGTCGTGAAATCAATTAATTCTTGCTTTAGGTTTAGGTAATTAATTGATGGTAGGAGCATTAAAATTTTTCCTTTGGAGCCATATTCGGAATCTATTTCTCGGAGCCTTATCGATTTAAATATATATATAATATTTTTATTTAAATATAATTATGGTATTAAATTAAATTAATCATTAATTATTAATTTTTATATAATTAAATAAAATTGAAATATTTTTTTTAAATAATGCTTCACGGTTTATATTTATACAGGAAATCAAATCGAATTTAAATTGTTTATTATTTATTTATAAATATACAATTGAAAAAAAAACTATATTTAATTTATGGAAATTAATGATTAGATCACAAACAAAATATATTATTTATTTATTTACAATATAATCAATTTTATAATCATAATCAAAATCAATATTTAAAATTTGTTTAGCTTATATATTCTTAAGATAATATTATAGTTTGAGAAATATGAAATTAAAATAAACGACAATTCATTTGCAGTAATTCATTTTATTTTTGTTTTTTTGATTATCTCGATTTGGTTTTAAATATTTTGTATCCGAAAATATTTCTTATTTTACTGATGCGATAGTTTTGATGTGAGCCTATACCATAATCCATAATACAATTAATTGCAATTTCAATATAAAAATCATTCATAATAGTAAAATTTTGTATTTGCAGTTGGTGCATGTACAAATTGGCACAGAACAAATCGCTATGATTTAGGGTTTAGGTTATGACAATATGAAACCAATAACAATAAAATTTTCCCATACCGCCACAATTTTGTGTACACGGGTTGGTTGGTGGCGTTCAGAAATTTAACAGTTTCCGTAGGCCATTTCGCGGCAAGATCATTAAGGTCGTTGAAGGAAAGGCTGCCAAGAGAACAGAACCTAGCACTAGCCAGTGCCGGGCACTTGCAAATGAAGTGTGTTACCATTTCTTTTTCGCTTGGTTCTTTGCAACTGCGACATAGGTAGTTGAACGGAATGCCAAGCCTGCCCGCATGTTCACAAATGGGCCAGTGACCCGTATACACAGCTATCGTTCTGGCTATGTTTTTTCGTGAGATTTTTAGAAGGTTATCTGTTTTACTCTTGTTAATTTTTCCTTTAATTTAAAGAAGACATTTAAAAATTTTATATCGTCTTTTTTTGCTATTTATACCGCCACTTTCAAAATCATAATTTTTTTTATCTCAATCTTGATATCTTAAAATAAATTAAAGATTTATATTTTAAAAGTTTATCAAATCCGTACAAAATAATCTAAAGACTTGAGAATTTAATCATCATTTATTTCTTTACGAATTACAAAAAAATTAATGAATAAATATTAAAAATTTAAAATTACTAGCTATTTTTCATATTTATTTTAATAAAAATTTTACGAAATTACATATGTAAATATAAAGATAAAATATTTTGCACATTTTGAATTTTATAAATATTTAAATAATATAATCTTCTATTTATACGTGTACAAATTTATGTTAATAAAAATTATGCTATAATTCATAGAATAAAGATATTCTTTAGTATAATATAAAAAAATTGATATAAAAATATAATAAAATTAATAAAAATATATTTAAAATTCATACACGTAACATCATTTTCAAACACTTTTAAAAAGTCAATATCCTTTTTAGCTCAACCCTCCCTAACGCTTATAAATGTTCTTATCGAAAATCTAAAAATAAAATGTCTTCTTACATGTTTCTAAATCTAAAGTCAATTTCAAAAGGGAATTATTATTATTCTGTTGTATATAAATAATTAAAAATTCTATTTTTGGATTTCAAAAATAACAAAATATATTTTAAAATTAAAAAAAAATAAAAAAGTAAATGTCGTGTAAAAATTGTCAATCATTGACCCCCGCACAAAGTTTTTGTTTGTCAACAGATCAGGAAAATATTAAAAATAAAATTTGTATTTTTCCATAATTTCGTTGTTTATATTATAAATATTTAAAAAGATTAATTTTCTAATTTATAATGTAAAATTAATGTAGGTCAAAATTAACTTTATAGATATAAATATTTTCAAAGTCTACATACATGACATCATATTAATCCAATTACATATAGATATATAAATATATATAAGTAAATGTGTATCAATTTTGGCAATGTTCACCGATCTATATTTATTTTGACCCTTTTTTCGCTGTGTTTTCAATGCCGTATAAATATAATTAAAAAATATTTTTTATAATTTTTATTTGAAATTATATTTTTTTATATATGTATAGTTATGTGACATTAAAAATTATAAACAGTATACTCCACAAAAGCAATCAATCTTCAATTTTATGGGCTCAACAATCAATTTTCAATGACTATGCCTCTAGCGTCTAGCCCAAAATTCATCATATACAATTGGAAATTTTAGCACAGATCAAAACTCAAATTTCCGGTATCAATATACTGTCAATACTGTCGTCGTGAAATGTCAAAATAAAAATAAAAATTACGTATTTCATACTATTCAACACCGATGAAGTCGCTCGTCGTAGTCGTTGTGTTTTAAATGTGTTTTTTTAATAAAAATGGCTAAAATTATTGAGGCAGTAAAAAAAAATCTTTTATACAGAGTGTCCCAGTATCTAGTGGTCAACGGAATATAAATGATATATGTATTCCTAAATTAATATCGAAAAAAAATCCACTGTAGACATGTCCGGAAATGTAAAGTTACAGAATGCCACCCATTTTAAAAAAAATGTCGTTTTTTATTTTTGTAAATCATTAAAAATTAAAAACTGTCTCTACAAATGTTAACGAAAATCAACGAAATTAGACTTCAATGAAAGATAATAAATTACTCCTAATTATATGACTAGTTTTTGGTAACCGACGAGTTCATCGAAAACGAGTTCATCGAAAACAAGTTCATCGAATGAAAGTTCATCGAATGCAAGTTCATCGAAAACGAGTTCATCGAATGATCAATTCATCGAATTACAAGTTCATCGAAAAAAAATTTTTTTTTAACAATATTATTTTTTCTGATTATAGATAATGAAAAATACGTGTTCCATGACTAAACAGAAAATGATATAACAGAACCTCGCAAGTTTTACTTGAAATTTTTATAATTCTTCTTTTGTATTTTGGATTCTTTTGGTAGGGTTTTCCCTGATTATTTCCCTTATTAATGAAAATGATAAATTTTTCACACTTACTGACAACTTATTACCTTCTTTTAACTATTTATTTTATTTATAAATTTCGCGCCCGCGGTTACTGAGGTGATAAGGAGTTTAAGTTTACCTACTTAATAATGCAAACTTATACTTATTAATGAAAACAGTACTAATTAATGAAAACTTTCCCAGTAATCATTTTCCATTTATAGTTAATGCCGGCAATTCCCTGTTCTTAAGTTTATGAATGCGAAAATTATTTTTTTCATTTGAATATCATTTAAAATAAAAATGAATGTATATTTTCATAAAATAAATTTCTTCTTTATAAGTACTTTAAATAAAATTTTATTTTTGTTCATCATTGCAACTTCAAAATCTGTCATGATAGTTTATAGTTAAAAAATAATATATAGTAGTTAAAAAATATTTTTTTTTCGATGAACTTGTAATTCGATGAATTGATCATTCGAAGAACTCGTTTTCGATGAACTCGCATTCGATGAACTTGCATTCGATGAACTCGTTTTCGATGAACTTGTTTTCGATGAACTCGTTTTCGATGAACTCGACGGGAATCCTAGTTTTTACCGAATTTAATGTATACTGTTTTTTTTTATTTAAATAAAGAAATTACTTTTTTTTCGGAAAAATCACTAAATTTTTGTTTTATTTTATTGCATAATTGAAATGCTCAGATAATTTAGCATAAAAATTGTATACGAAAATTTTATTTTCATTACCAATCATAACTTTTTTAATTTAAAGCCGTTACAAAAGTCTAGAATTACAACCAGAAACTACATAAACTCGAAATAAGTTGACTTGATTTGGTATTTAATATGGTTAGCTTTGTTGTCAAAGAAATGAAAAAATAAAATTAATAGCAATAATAATAATTAATTATAAATTTATGTTTGGATTTCAAGAATCTTTATTTTAAGATTTTTATTACGAAACGGTTGAGTGCAGTAACAAAATGACTAAAATTTAATTTATTTATACTATTTATAGTATGGATGACTGCCCGATAAAAAATTATATAAAAAATATAAAAATAAATGATTATTAGAGAGAGCTCTATAAAATATAAAACGATCTTATGTATTCGCTATTCGCTTAAATTTAAGTAGTTCGCCATTAACATTGTTGCGGATACAACAACTTTCAACCCGTCAACTGTATAATAAATTCAGTATTGATTTTTTTATGAAAAGGTCGAAGAATGGCTAAGGCTGGACAACATAGTTTCTATCAGTTCAGTACAGTTTCGATTCGCTGGTTAAGTAGACCGAGCACATAGCTATCGATTGCAATCGATTAAATCACATATTTTTTTATTTTTTATTTTTTTAAACTGTCAAATTTAATTCCTCTTAAAATTTTCTTCAGTTTGCAATCTCAAAATTCCAATCGTTTCAAACTCTTTCGATTCGATTCGACCTATGTGTCAATTCAATCGATTTCCCATACAAAATATATCAAGACGTCAAATTTGAACTTACGACTTTATTGAACGAATCGAAACTGTGTAGTCCACACTTTATTGTTCACCCAAATTTTGACATGTAGAATTAATATTTCGGCGAATACGAATGGATGACAAAGATTCCACCGAAGCCTGTAAGTTAGCTAGAGCAATACAGCTACACGTATCAGTTATCAGTATTAGAAATTATTTTTTCTGAAAGTAATTTGTCTCAGGGGATAATCAAGATTATGATTACCCCTTCCCAAGCAACAAATATGGAATGACAATGACGTTTTTATTGGATTCAACGATTTTTTTTTTTCCGGATAAAAATATTCTAAAAAAAAAAAACGTTTTTCTGGGTCTATCGCGCACTCATGATTTTTTCGTATCTTTCATAACTATACTTCCAGAAAAAATACATTACCACTTTCAAAAAAAGACTAGTGAAGCGTGGACTTAAAACTCTATTATTATTTCTTAGTTTCCATGACTTTAAAATTACTGGCTCATCTTATTTTATCAACAAATTAATAACTTCATTTTGTATATTCAAGCTTTATAAATATAAAAAAAATGTGATTTCAATTATTTCCGATATCATTGTATAAATGAATATTATTAAATTATCATTAATTTATACAGTGATCTTTATAGTGATAATTAGAATATTAAATAGATATAAATTTCGTTATATTTTATGGATTTTTCGAGATGACCTTGAAAGTCATCCAGGCAAATGTTTAAATACATTTCACGTGTTAATTCAAATAATAATAAAAAAAAGTGAATAATAAATTTTTTGGTGAAAGCTGAAAAATATTGTATTTTAAAAAAAAACATTTTAGTGACAAATCTTTTTTATGCTGCGTATAATAATAATCTCAAAAATTATTTTATTTTTGTATTTATTTATTTTATGATATCTTTTTTTTTTTATTATTATATTTTTTTTTTATAATTTTATTTACTTTGAAATTCTTTTAATTTCTATGTAAATAAATAAATATAAAAGTATATAAGAAAAATTAAATATTTTTATTAGAATTAAATCAGCAGCAACACAAAGAAATTTAAAAATTTATATATTAAAATTATATTTAATGATAAAAATTAATTTTATATACAACAAATTTAATGGGATCAAAACTGAATTGAAAGTGTGTAAATTGAATTAACCCTTTGACCTGGAGTACTGATTCTCAATTTCTATAATTCAAAAATTATAAATAAGAATTTTAAATATAATGTAGCGACAGAGAGGTGAACTACATTTCAGCACAAGCAACTTGAAAAGTGAACTATACAATAATAACAATTCAAATGGTGATAAAGAAGCGAAATGTTACACAACCAAACTATGTTGGCCGCGTCTATCCATGAAGAAATCTGAGATCGTTCTATCCACAGATAGAAATATCTGCAGGAAACTAATTGGTCTCCTTACTAGTCACTGTTGGATCGGTAAACACGATACTCACCTTGGAATTCCCATGGACAGCTTATGCCGCTGAGGGGATGAAACTAAAGAACCCACACTGGAACATCTAGTGTGTGATTGTGAAAGACTTGCGCGCGTTAGATATCAATGCTTCGGACGTGACGTACTGCACGGTTGGATGTCTCTTTCAACACTACCTTTATGGAGAACTATTCTCTTCATAAAGATAAGTAGAATTTTTGATAGGATTGGTGCTTAGTTTTTGAACCTTGCATAGGGACCACAATGGATCCATCGAGATCTCTCGTGATGCGTGTTGAACTTGTATCCCTTCTTAACCTAACCTAACCTAATCTACACTGCAGTAATTAGGAGTGGGGACAGGTACTATTATATGATAATTTTGTAAACCCTGTGAAAGACAACATATGTGATTCCTGCAAAATGGGACCACTGTACAAACGGCCCCTAACACAATCTCGATCCTAAGTGAAATTTTTGAAGAACGAATTATTTTAACAAATTCTGAATTTATTTGGACACCTAATTTACACCTAATTTGAACACGCCTGCTTATTTACTATGGATTTTCTTCAAAGAACGGGTGTATGCAAACAAGTCTCCGGCTGAAGTCCAACATCGAAGCTTAAATCAGTGCGATTGAGTCACATACGTTGCGTGTTGTTATGCAAAATATCCGTTTTAAGAGTCCAATATCTATATTAGCCCAAGCTCAATAGGGGAATTTGACATTAAGGAGATTTCTATTAGCACACATTGTCGATTAAAATAACCTTAAAATATTATTTCCGAGCAAGTGTACGACAAGATTTTCATATTATTTGACACCTTTTCATTGTCCTGAAAGTTGTTTGTATTGAAAATCGAGTAGTATACGTGTTCGGAAATCATTTCATCCGCCGGACAGGAAAAAAGAAATATTGTTAAAGTCTGTTGTGACAGCATTAAATATTTTATAATATATAAAAAATATTTATACATTCTTAATCTAAAATTTCCATTAAAATCAGATATTTTGTCGTTATGTATAAATTTATAAAACATACAAAAAACGACATTCAAAATATTTTTTTATTTCAGAATAATATTAATTCCAATTCGATTATGTACATATTTCCCAGAATAATATAACATCAATTTTAATAGTAATAGTAAATATAAATTGAATCAATTTTTACACGTTGCCTTGTAACTTAAATGTGATGGTCGTACTCGTTATAATATTTGTGTACCTATTGATACTGTGTAATTTGCTCGTGTAGTATATGTATAATAACTGCCACGTGTTCATTTATATGTTGATTCATAATACAATAAATATTATTTTAATTAGCACATTTTATAACACACTTTAATTACCCAATTATTAATTTTGTCTGTTCGGGATATCAGTGAACTAAATTAAAATTCATTGTTTAAATTTTGAAATTGATAAATTAATATTTATACAGGGTGAAGACCAAATAGTTAAGCTACCGTATAACGCGATATTTGTGGTTGTATTTCGGGACTCGCCACCCATTTCGGGTAAGAGCCTTTATTCGGGTTCCGCCTTTAAATACCTCACTATTCTGATTTTTTTTTGCCTCTAAGTGAAATAATTTGTATAAATAATTTTTTTATACAATAACGTAACGTAACGCCAGAGAGTTGGCATAAAAAAACACAAAACTGATATTAATTTCATATAAAATACCGACAATTTTTTTTACAGCTTTGTAAGGTTAAGAGCTGTCATTTGATACGATAAACGACATCCTACTCTTACCCTCTCCATCTAAAGAGGTCAACCTAAAGAGTATACCGTCGATTAATTATTTAGTGTCCATCCTGTTATACTTATTCGAAATATTTAAATTACGAATAAATAATAAATAATTATATCAGTTAAGAATAATCATTATTGGAATTTGAATTTCAGAATTGTATTTTATGAATCGTTAAAATGAATTTAATTCTAAATTGTCCATAAATTTATAAATGTTAAAATTCAGTAAGTAGCATTTAATATTAAACTCAAGCAGAATTCTTTATTTATATTATATATCAACATTACTTTTATTTGTACTATCAACATGCCCCTCAGATATATATAATATTTTAAAGTTTGAATTTAAATTATAACCTTTGTCTCTACACAGAAATGATCGTCATAATCATCACTTTACATTGAAGTTTGGTGTACAGTACAGCACACAATTATATTTTTAGATAACGTGAAAACTGTAAGTGAAAATTTAAAAATAGAAATATAATAATTCTGATGTTAATAACATGATTTTTAAATTAAATTACACAAATTTAAAAGGAAATGCATTTTAAATTAATACAAAAAAAAAAAAAAATTAAACAGAATTTCTTTGTTTTTGTAAATTGCCTGTTATACGTAACAAAGTTTACAATGACTTCAAGTTATACCTACATAAAAAACCCTAAGTTTTTTTTATATATCAAAATTTTTATCTTCATTACTACAATTTTAATTTTCTTAAATTATTAATTATAAATTATAAAAAATCGACATATAATTACGTAATTAAAAAGGCATTATGTGATTTAGATGTAATTTGGTAAAAACCTAAGTAGAAAAAGTAGTTTCAATGCCAAACATTGTTATAGAAACATTGTAGACTTCAAAAGCTAAAATATATTAAATGAGCTTCTAATTTAAAGGTTTGAATAACTTTTGTGAACATTTTCTTTCCGACTCTGTTGCAAAGTCTCTGTTGCAAAGCTTAAAGAACGTTAAATCAGAGAGTACTGAGAAATAAATTCAAAGTTTTCTGATAGATGGTGCTATGTATTTCGTACTGAAAAATTGTAAACACTTTTAAATTACATAGCAGAAAGCTCCATAATCTTCCATTAAAACATGCCTTATATAATTATGTTTAGAAGAGAATAACAACTTTTAACATTTAAATAGCCCATGTAAATGAAACTTGGATAATCTTACGTTGTCGGCTATAACATCCTTTTCCTTTACAATTATATTGTCATAATATGTTAAAAAATGTAAAAGAATATTTTTATTAAATACTGTCAAGCTGTCATGATAAAAATCAATGATTTTTTTTTTTATGGTTTATTTGTCGCGACAATCCTTGAAGCTTGAAATGATTATGAATTTTGACATTTAAATATTATATATAAAATACGTAAATATATCAACAATAACATTCGTCACTCAGTATGTATTAAAGGCTCATTATATTCAAAATGAGTAATTTAAAACTCTATGGCCTTGACTGAAAGTCAACATTAATAAATTAATGATTTTTCTCGATGACCTTCAATGTTATAAAAGGATATAAAATTCTTTTAGTATATTATACAAAAAGGACATTGTTTTTATGTACAAAAGACTGAAGTATAGATTTTTATTGTAATTTTTTTCCTTTTAGTTATGTCATTCTGTTTTTTTTTTTTGTTTTTGTAGAAAATATAAATAAAAGCTTGTCAATATTGTGAACTAACTTAATATTTATGACTATGATTTGATATAAAATTACAGTGTTTCTAACTTTACAAAATTACTTGCTATATATATATTAATTATTTTGCGTCAATATGTAAATCAATATTTACAGTTCATGCTTCAGTAGAACATAATATATTTAAATTGGAACGATACAATTAACATGGTGGAAATTTGGAATATATAAATATTTTAATAATGCCAACTCAGTTGGCAAATAATGCCAACTCAGGAAAACCACTTTATAGATAAAAAAAAAGGGACCAAAATACTGCGAAAAACTGAGCTTCGTACAATAAATTTCACAGACCACTGCTTAAATACAACCTGAACAAAATTGAAAAGTTAGAAAGTAACAACTCTGATCTCGAATGAAGAAGAAACTATGGAAAATAACCTATAACATTATGTTATACTAGATAGGTTATTTGGCAAACAAATTATAATCCATCATAAGGTCAAGGACACCAACCGCTTGAAATTTTTTAAGATTTTTACACCGACTTTAACTTCACTAAAGTCAATTCACTTAATCTAATCTAAATTCGAGAGGGTTATCCACTTATGCAACATGAAGCATTTTTGTGACCAGAAGCACACTGCGATACCCAGCAATAATCTTTTGTACAATGCTGATATATTGATTGATTATATAAATATTGATTATGTTATATTGATGTATAAATATAATGTATTAATAAAAAATATTAAGTATAGAAAATTAAAAATTTCTTTAAAAACAAATTATTTTTTTATATAAATTCATTAAACAGAAATTCTAAATTTTTATAAACAGATTTTTGTATTTTGAATTCTTTGAAATTTTCATTTGAATTTTTATTTATGAAACATTCTTTTAAATATTTCATTTATTAGCTGTATATAAATATTTTAATAAACTAATTTATTTATATAAAATAAAGACACAAAACATTATAATTATTTATATGCTTAATCATTTTATATTGATTATTTTACATTAAATAGTTTTGTACATAGAAATAATTTCATATAAATAATTCTCATCCTAATTATTATAATTATCACTATGTAAAGTAATAAATTTAGATTAAAAGATTTTTTTTTAGCTCTATCATTGTAAAAAAAAAGTCGTTATTTTTAATCATTTGTAATTAATTAACAAACAAACTAAATAGATATGAAAATGAAAAAAAAATATATATAATCGATTGCCCTAATTAGATAAATTAATTATATATCTGAAACTTTATACAATTTTACTGGAAACTAGAAAATAATTTAATTTCTTCCAAAGATATTTTTTCTTAATATTTCATAATTTAATTTTAGATTACATTTATATTCGAATGGTTAGATTTCTAGTCATTATTACTGTTAATTTTAAAAATATGATTTCTACTAGGATCTAGAGATACTAGAAAACTATTTCTAAGTTGGTTACTGATTATAGAACCCAGTTTTGAATTTCTGGTTATATATAGCTCATATTCTAAACGAACTAATCCAGTTTTAATCCAAATTTTTGGTTTTTAGTTAGGTACAAAGATTTTAACCGAACCAAAAGCAAACTCGAAATGACCGAATTTTAACCGAACCAAAAGCAAACTCGAAATGATTTGGTACAGCGATAATTTTAAAACAAAGTTCATTAAAAGGTTTGATTTGGTTCACAAAAAATTGATTCGGTTAATAGCTTTCTAGTTCGGGTCAAGACCAGTTTCCATCTCTGCTAATCAGTTCATTGTTTTTTTTTTTATTTGTAGCCAAACTTTGGATTATGCGGACATGTGGTTATACCGAAGTTTAAGTTATCTTTTCTATCTCCTATGTTTCCTTATTCCCATTACAGATCGGTCTATTGACCCATTCTGAAGCTATAGACGCAAAATAAAGTTCCATACATTTTTGGTTGCTTCGAATACTACCACAAATACCGTGATAAACCGTCAATTTCGTGTCCACCCTGTATATCATAACGAATCACAAAAGCTACAATTTTGCATAAATACTGTAAACAAAAATCTCTGTAAAATAATTTCAATGTACAAAATCTATGAACAGGTTAAATATCTCCCACGTCTGTTATTTGTAAATTACTTTACACTACACTTCTATGTGTAGATGTGGACTATTTTCTACATTGCATTTTTAAGCAGCTTCATTTTTGAGAAATTCGGAAACAGCTGCAAAATTTTGAAATAAAAGTTTCTTCTGTTGACATTAAAAATAAACATTAATTTTGAGCTAAATTTTAATTTTTTTTTTACTAATATTTATACAGACAAGCTTATGCTACTCATTTTTATTCAGACAGAACTGTTTAATAATTCATAATTATCCTTCATTATCCATTCGTATATAATTTAACTTTATATTTTTGTCTATATTCGAATTTTTCTTCTATATATGTAATTCCAATTTTAAATTTCGCCTATTTTATATTATAAAAGTTCAATAAACTGAATTTTAGATTGCGCAGTTATAACTTTATATATATAACTTTCTATTGTTTTAATATACGTTTTTGGATTTATATATTTCCAGAGTTAATTACGCTTTTTTTGGAGATAAATAAAAAAAAAACCCCAAAACTCCAATCTCTAAAATCTGACAATGACTAATTAATACTTAAGTATACATTTATAAAAAAAATAACAGCATGTTATTACCGAGGTTATTACAATATTAAAAGAGAATTAGGCATAAATGTATTACATCATAAATTGCTTGCATTTTACTATAGCAAAATTATTCAAAAATTTATGATTTCTTTATTTTATTTTGTATATGAAATTACATAGTTAATATTTAAATGTTCATCGGAAAACAATTAGGTACCAAAACCAACATATAAAAATTAAGTACATATTTCATTTTCAATTTCGATTAATTTCCTAATTTTATGAATAATTATTGTTTTTCCAATGCAAATATAAAAATGATATAAAAAAATAATAGTACTGTGATCATTACTCAGCGTAAAATCTCAAATTACATCATAATAAAAATATACTTTTTATCATTTCCTATGATACATTCAACGTTTCATAATTCAAACAATGCTTGGAATCGCTAAAAAATATCGTAATTGCTGACCTGATTGAATTATTAAAGATTTTTTGATTTCATAATGTTAAATTTGTAAATAGGAAGCAACTTTGCTCCAATAGGAGCCTATTTATTTAAAAGACCCGTTGTACTCTCCAACCAACTACCGTTTTGTTTTCATTGGTGCGTGTTATCTTACTTCTCTAATGAACTTAATGATTTTAGCCGGACTTATCCCGCCTGCTTCTTCTAAGTTATTCAGGAAGAAATTTTCCAAATTTCTTAAGCTTATTTGTTGGACCGAGGGGTACAGTAGCTTCTTCCTTACATCTTCTTCATGTTGATGTAGTGATCAATCTTAACCTTGCCGTATGTTTTCTTAGAATTGCGTGTCCCCAAGCAACTCCAATGAACAATATGGTTGTAGCTGTCATTTTTAATAAATTCTTTGTCTTTTCAGGATTCGAGGTACCGCTGAATAGTTTTGTGTGTTGATAAACGTTCTTTGATGTCCACTTGAAAATGTTACTTCGTTTAGCCCAAATATTTATTGATTATTTGCTATATACGTCAAGGAGCATGAATGCCAGCTCATTAGCTTTTTGATCTGATGAGTATATTTAGTAATTAAAAATCTATGATAAAATCAACAGATACTTAATTACAAACTGTTTTCACAAATTTAAATAACTTTCAACTACGCGGACCATCGGTTGAAAAACACTGTATATAAAAAATAATAAATTTCTAGGAAATTATTTTAAAAATCACCACAAATTTTGGAATTACCAAAAATTATGGTCATAAAATATCATATGGTTAATAATTTAACTGCTATTAATAAAATATATAATTAAAATTAAAATTTTCTAAATTTATTTTGTTATTTAATTTATAGATTATTTAAAAGTTTACAGTTCACCTTTCACAATTAAGGCCATGACTCATAACTATTCAAGCGCAAATTTTGTAAATAAGTTGTATATACAAAATAACAATAATAATAATAATAATAAAAAAAAATTTCACTTAATAATTTTGTTTATTTTTCTTTGTATAAAAAAAATCGTATGCGCAGAAAATAAAACATATTATTTTATTAATCATTAGAAATGATTCATTCTATATGTGTATTAAAAAAAATTATCATTTTATATTATGACAAAATTTGAAAATAAAAAATAAAATAATTTATAAAAAAAAAATTAAATTATTCATTATTGCAGAGCATGCACACGCATAGACCGAATTCGCGACACAGTGGAGTGGACCATCAAATAAAAGTTAAATCAATGTAAATTAGTAAACAAACTACACGTTAATATGAAGTTTTCGACATCATTCGTTAAAACCAAATTTAATTTAGTTTCGAACTTTTATTGTGTGATACGTTCTCAACGTAGTCAAAAATTGAAAAATTTCAGATTATAATCTAGATAGACGAATGAACGCTGCAGACAAATAACAATACAAATCTAAACTGTGATGGAATTAGGAGTTGGAAACATGGAAATTGTTAAAACCAATTTTATTTATAATTTTTTAGCAAGCACAATTTTAATTGTGTTTTGACCTACCTACCCCTAAGGTTTACCAGACCATTTTATAATTTGTTAATTTTATTAGTTCTACGTTTTTTTGACAGTAATTGACATTTAAAAAGTCTGTCAGAATACTTAACTTCACAACTCAGAAAATAACGTATCAAATAAATTCACAAAATATAATTTCTGGATTGTCAAAAAGTATTGGTGTTACTGATCTATTATCACTGAGATTGTGGGTTTGATTCCCGCTGCAATAGACTGGTCTCACATATTACATATTTACACTTTACCGTAAAGGTAGTAACATAATTTTACATTATTTAAAAAAAGGACCTCATCTTTACAATCAAAAATATAATTGACTGTTTGTTCTATATAAGAAAAACATTGAAAGGCTCAAAAACAGATCGTTATTTTGGATATTTAATTAATATACAATTTAACGCGATCGAAAATACGTGTAATTAATTATAAATAATAAATATTTGAACTTTGATTTAAATTTAATATAATAATAAATTATAAATAAATACGAGTCTTATAATATAAATAATTAAAAAATATAATTACAATTTTTCATGACTCTTAGCCATTTATCTATTTTTTAATTACATATTTAATTATGATGTTATTTATTATAAATATTTACCTTAATTATTTTCCTTATTCATTATATATAAAAAAAAAGTAAATTAAAGAAAGAAATTTAATAAATTTTAATTATAAACATTAGAAATATGAAAATAAAATAAAAAAAAGGAGGAAGAAAATATGATTTTTGATTAGGTAATCATTAAATTTACTTTTGCTGGCACGAAGTTTTTATCTATCGATTTTGCTTTCATTTCATTTCTTTTGTTCAATTTATTTTTTATATGTTTTTTTTTTAGTATATTTATGTAATATGAAAATATCTTTGATTATTTGTAAATATGAAAAAATATTATAATGATCTAGAAATATAAATGAAAATATTAATATAGTAAATAGCATATTAAATTCTGTAGATTTTTTTAACAAATTATTTTTTAACATTTATCATAAGCAGATCGCAATAAATCGGAATCTAGTTTACTATGGATTGAAAGTCGAAATTTTTAAGATAAATATTAAAATCAGTCATTTTGAGTTGCTGGGTAAACTTTATACTTTTAATATAGCTTAAAACCTTAATAAATTAATAATAAACATCACAATTAATTTCCTGTATAATTCAATTATATTTTAATTATTGACAATCAAATTTAACAAACTCAGTAATTTCATTCAAAAGTAAAGTTTTAAAACTTGAAATTGTATCTAAATAAATAACATATAAATTCTATAAATAATTAAGTGAACTCCTAATCTAGGTGAATGTATATATATAAAATTTGAGAACTGTATATTGACATCGCGAATGTATTTTATATAATTCAAAAGTCTTGATACAGAATCAACATAACCTTACACTTTATTAGCATCAACTAACATCATAAAACTAAATTTTATTCAAATTGCCTCTATTACAAAGAAAAAATTGTATTGAGCGATTGTCTATTATTCAAAACGATATCTTTCTATTACCATAATATACTTTATTCTAATAACTCCTCGTAAAAGTAGCCTTGAACCCAATATTCTCTATTACTATACAATTTCCGTAGAATTTTCAATTTTGCGTAAATCTAAATTTAGAATGGATAAAATCGTATTTGAATATACCTTAAATAAAATTAATTAATTAAAGTTGGACTATTAATTTCAAATTAACAAATATTTTGTATAATTTTCAAGGTTTCTGCATTTTTTTTTTTATTTTACAAAGAAATCAAGAAATTATAATTGTGTATAGACGTAGATTCGTAGATCGTAGAGTATTAGCTAAAAATGATAGTTCGCAATAAAGAAAACTTGTTTAGCAAATTACTAAATATAATATTGTGAAACGTTAGATGAATTCAGAAAGTAATAGTAATAATAACATTACATAATTTAATTTTTGCACTTTTATGAACTCCCTACAATTATACTGAACTAATTGAAATGATTACGTATCTATCATCAAAGGTACTCTTAATATAATAGTGAAATTTATGAAAAACTTTTTTTTAAAATGTAACTTCAATCTTCAAATGAATTATTCAAATTTTAATATTAACAAATGTTAGCTTATATATTGTGACTTGTTATTATATTTCATGGACTATTAAATACTTCTTTAAAATATAAATACAGTAAAAGTCTAAATGCCTCAATTAAACGTTTATGAAATGGGAAGATGCCTGGTCCTTTTTATAAATTAAATTTTTTGATGTATGACATGATCTACATAAATAAAATATTTAAATTTGAATATGAATACTCGAGTTAGTTTTTTATAAGGTTATCAGGCTCTGGCATTTCAATAAATGTTAATCGATGATTGGTTTCATCTTCAAGCTGCTACGCAAGAATTGCGTAGCTTTTAAACTATAAAAAATTCGGAAAATAAAATATGTAGGTGTTTACTAGCTTTTCAAAGAGTTGAACTTATAATCGGCGGAATAAGCGATTATAGACGGAAAGACGTGCAGACAGGCAGAGAACAAATTAAAATATTTAAGCAATTTTGTATAAAGTATACCACAGTGACCCCTCCTCCAAAACAGTGTTCATTTATTTTGTAAAATATTTAATCAAAAAATGGGGAAAAACCCTTGATAATTTTTCAATTCATCAATGCAAATTCATCACAAGTTAAATCATTTTCTAGTTCTTGCTTGCGTGTTCAAATTTTAATCAAATATTTAAGTTCTATAATTTTACTTAAATGAAAATAAATAAAAATATAAATCAGAGATAATATTTTCAAAATATAATTTCATTTAAATTATTATTATAATATTAATATTATTATTTTTTTTTACATTATCTTATCAGTGCGCCATATTGTTATTTCATTTGCGGTGGGAAATGTTAATTCATTGCAAATTTTATGATTTTTTTCATTATTTCATGGAAAATTTCTGTAATTATTAATTGTTTTAAAAAAAAAGGAACAAATTTATAAAATTAAATGCAACTGATTTGTTGGGTAACAACTGCAATATTTATTTTTAAATTATTATTAACTTGATATTTTTAATTAGTTCGATATGGTGATGGTTACCCTTTAACTTCTGATTGTAATTTTATTAATATAATAGAGCAGTACTATGCAACCTTTTCCGGTCTTTGGAAACCTTCTAGTCGGTATTATTATTCGACGAACACGAACACAATTTATGAAAAAAATTCCAGGAAGTACAAAATAATTGTAGCTAAGAAAATTATATTAAGTTTAATACTATTTTGTGTTCCAAATCATATTAAAATCCGGTGAAGTTGTTATAATTTCCAACCGAGTGTCATATTCTTTATCTAATCTCTATATTTTCACAAAATGATCAATTCAAAATCTAACTTTAAAAAAAAATTTGTTTTCAATATGTAAGCACAATATTTTTCAAAAATTGGTTTCCATAAAATTTTCTCGCGAAACCTTTAAATTTAAAGTATGGGCTACGTTGTATCGATCAGTTCAGTACCGTTCAAATTTGACGTCTTCATATATTTTTTGTATGGAAAATCGGTTTTGCGAATTCAAACTGAAACAAATGTTAAGAGGAATGAAATTTGAGATTAAAAAAAAAAAAAAAAAATGTGATATCAATCGGTGTTCATGTTCAGTCTACTTAACCAGTAGAATCGAATCGAATCGAAACTGAACTGATCGGTACTATGTAACCCACCCTTTAATCTTCATATGGTACCCAATGGTTGCGAGGAACACAGGTTGTAGAACACAATAGAGAAAGAAATATGGTTGTTTTTACAAAATTAAAATGTTGATTTCCTAGAGTTTAATTAAAAATGGAAATGTAGACATAAAAACTAAAGTTAATTATATATATATATTTGAGTTAATTTTTTAGAGAAGTTATTGACATATGCACGAAAGTCAGCACGCGTAGTATTGTAATTCGTAACGTTTTTCAAAACGTAAGGAATTGAATTTACATTCGTTTGAAACCGATTAATCGATTGAATACGAACGTAAATTTTAAATAATGATTACCATTAATTCAATTTTTAGGTTGGGTTGGCTTTATCTTTTCCATTTAACTAACATCACATTATCAAAAATGTAATTTCCATATTTATTTTATTTTTGTACAAATGAATTGTCAATGGTAAAT
The DNA here is from genome assembly GCA_963920725.1 of Rhamphomyia laevipes. Lineage (NCBI taxonomy): Eukaryota > Metazoa > Arthropoda > Insecta > Diptera > Empididae > Rhamphomyia > Rhamphomyia laevipes. Next base: position 41,241,539 of record OY987257.1, on the reverse strand, counting down.
AAGTTCACCTACATCCTGAGACCGTGAAAAAATATTCTTCTGAAAATCATGTTATCTATCCGTAACCATTTATGATTTAGTAAATATTTATTATGATTCTATTAACAACGTAATTGCGAAACATGTTTGTTTATTTGTACTGCTTCTTCTTATTCAGTAGCTTCTTAGTATTTACTTGAGGATATTCAACTTGATATGAGTTTCGTCTTGTACCGCACCGCGCCTTCTTGTAAATTTATTATATAGTTATATCAAATTATCAAAATGTGATTCTCTTCATTTGTATATTAAATATATAAAAAAATATATTAACTTATCAATATAATTATCAACAATATGATAAATAAAATAAACATAATATGATAATTTCATTAGAATTTTTCATTTATAAATAATTTTTCAATGATTGCAAATTACAATAATATTATTCAATTTAAGTCATTGAACTTTTTTTTTTCTTCAAGGTAATAAATATATTTTTTATATTAAAATAATTATTAATTTATTAATAATTTAAATATATATGTAGTACTTAATCTCAAAACTTTTATATAGTAAACACGTCAAAGATTAAATAGTTTTCGTAAAAAAAAAAAAGATTAAATGACAAAGCAAACTAATCCGGGCACTTTTTTACTTAATATTTCAATTACATTATAATTAAGGTGACCACTTGATTATTAAGTTATATTGTTGATTTTTTATAAGACGGCGGAACTGGCTTGCTCTACATAGCAAATATATATACTTTTCAGAAACATTCAAAAAATTAGTTAGTATAGTCGGTTTCAATAACCCATTTTAGTTACAATTATTGCTTTTAATATATTGAAACCATTAACTGAGTTTTCATAGAAATCCAGAGAAAAAAACTCTTCGTAACTGAATTCATTACTGGGTAAAAGAATATAACGATTTAAAAATTTAATTTTCTTTAAATATAGTATCCTCCACTAATTTTTTAATTCTTCTATTTCATCCTTTACTGAAATTCGAATAAATTAATTAATTTCGTCGAGATTTTTAATTTAAGTTATTTATGACTAAGATTTCACACGCAATGTTTTTTTAAGCATTTCTGCTTGAAAATTTACAACCAAAGTTTTGCACATGAGAATATTAAAGAAATCCTTTATAATTTTTGGACTATACGTCAGACTTAGAAAGTAGGAACGTCAATTTTCTCATACTTATAAATAATCAAGAACTTTTTTTTTATATAGATACAATCTCAGGGAAATAGCAATAATTCTTTAATGATTGTGTTTTACATTTTATAAGTAAAAGAAAAATGCATAAATTCTACTAAAATACAAATTGTATGGCAAACATTAGCAATTTTAATTGTGTTGTTTCAAATATGATCGTTACACTCATCATTCTGTGGCATCCGACGGGCCACGCCAGAATTGGAAATCAAAATTTGGAAGAATTCACAAAACTAGAGATATTTCTCAATTGACCCATAGTGGCCGCAGTGATTCAGAACATATGGTTACTACCTAGACCCTAATCTAATCTACACTCTCTCTATGCCAAACAAGATTCTTTTAAGTTGATTTTGTAAACATATTTTTTCCTACATTTCAATACTAAATTCGGAACTTTCCGGTACATTTATGTGTCCAGACTGGTACACCGCTAAATGTGCTATAATACGGGACAATCCCGATTAAAGCGAGACGTATGGTAACATTAATTGTGTATTTAAATTCGAACATAAATCATCTTATTTTTCTAAGATACTTAATCAGACACTGGCATCTCAATTAGTCAGTCAATTACCTAGAAAATAATTTAATAATTTATAAATCAACATTTTACGGTTTACAGTTTACAAAGCACTAATATTATTCTACTATTAAAATCTTGCAGGATCTTTAGCTTTCGAAAGGCGAATCTTGACCTTTGATAAATTTGGAGATTAATCGATAACAAACGGGCAGACAGACGGGTAAACAAAACTTTAAGGTATTTTATACTATATAGTACATGAAATTATGTCAACCATGATTAGGTAAATAGAATAAATTATCGAGTGCTATAAACAAATATTAATAAATATACGTTTAAGTATAATCTAAATATAATAATTAATATTGTATAATTTTGAACCGCTGAATCGCAATAGTAATAAATAAGGTAAATTTTAATTTATACTAAAGTTATTTATATTATAAATTTTATTTATCTTATCAAAGTTTATAAAAGTCTACGATATATATACGAGTAAATGAATTATTATAATTTTATTTTATATATATATAGATTATATAAATATTTATTATATTGTATTTCAAATTTTTTTTTTTAACAAAACGTAAATTTTTTTTTAATGCGACATAAAAATTAAAATAATTAAATTACGTAGTTATTGAGAAAATAGTTAACAAAAACTGTTTAAAAAAAGTTCAAGTTCATTAAAAAATATGTTTATCAAAAATTATTTTAAAATGTTTTAAATTTATAAAATTCTTATCAAAATTTAGTTTAATTATTTTTATTAATAAAAATATACATACATACGAGAAAATTAAATTAAATTGTTCAGTGATTAGTTATGGTCGAATATTACCCAGTAAACCATAAAATGATTTTAATAGAACTTACGTTTATCTAGCCTAGATTAGAAGGCTATTGACCGGTCGATTAAAAACTTTGTGCGGTAGTTAAAAATTGTATATACTTATACAAAACAATCAATGTTTGTTTAATGTCCATTACCAAGATCTGGGTTATCTAATGGAGGTTGTGGTTTCTTGACGAGTCGATTGTACTTTGACAGAACCACTTATGATAACGAAAAAATCAATTGTCATAAGTCACGATATCTGCAAACATGGTTCCAGAAGCAGAATATAGAAACCGATAAATTAATGTGAGGAAATGCAGAAGAGTTCCGAAAAATCGTAGGTATACAGAATGAAATGGTTGGGCGATAATCATTCATGGTTTTGCTGACAATGTTAATATTTGAAAAATAGAACCTTGAAGCGACAAATATTGATGATGTTTCACGAATCATTTTTATTGTCACTTTCATAATTCTATGGACATATTTTAATTATTTATTTGGAATTCCTTTTGTCGAATTTAAAATCAAAGAGAAAATCTTGTACTCGGTCCCTTTTTCGATCCATTGATTTAATTCTTGTTTTATCAATTGAACAATTATAACTACAGGGTTAAAAACGAATTATATTTTTCCTACACATCATATTTATATATGTACATAATACAAACAAACAAAAATTTATTTTGCCATTTTGTCAAAACAAAATGTTCAGTTCAAGGCTTTCTTGTTTTATAGTAAGTAACACGAACACATAAATTCACAATTTACACTTCTTTTTCCACGAATATTATAATAAGTAATGATAAAAATGATCATAAAGGTGGAAATAGAATAGACAATAGACAAACAAACATAAAAACAGACTCATAAAAAATTATACTTATATATTTTTTTTTAATAAATTGTGAAATACTTTTTAGTAGACATGAAGAAATTAAAAGTATTTTTATTAATTAAAATTTCCAAATTCAATTTTTTTTTTCTACTTCGAAAAATTAAGTAAAAGTTTTTTGTTAATGTTTGTGACTTTGTTATTATTTATTTTTTTCAAAAATATGTAATCAATTAAGTTTTGTCATGTTTTTTAGCAATAACAGCAACAAACAAAAAAGAGTACGATAACGTCCACAAAAATGTGTGTTCATATTTATAATCAAAATAGTTAAAATAAACATACTGAAAGGTTGACTGGCATTACGAATGTTTCAGCTTGTTTAGGTATACATGAATATATATGTTTTTAATTACTTAAATTTTTGTTAAATATAAAATTTTCGCTGCTGTTTATTTTTGTTTATTTGAAAAATATGGTGATATAATAAAAAAAATATTTAACGTGGATTTTATCACATGATAAAAAGTAAAGCAAAAAATAAAATACCAAAAAAAAAATATTATTTTATCGATTTAGATATTTCAGTTTTGGTTTCATTAAAAACTGATAAAACACTGTTTTTTTGGGGTTATGTATGATACTGTTTTCAGACAATAATTTAAAACACTATGAGATTAATTAGATTGATGGACCCAATCTCCAATACGGTTATTTTTGTATTTCTATTAAATGCTTTAGAAATTTTAATCGATGACTTTTCATCTGAATCATATAAGTGAATAGTTTCTTAATATAAACTTCCAAAAAAAATTTCTTTTTTTTTGTGAATAATTTAATCATTTTATCCATCTAATTTTGGTCAAAGTATTTTTTACAGTTTATAAAGTACCAAGGATTCGGGACCACAATCTGAGAGAATCAATTCCAATTTTTTTTTCGCTGTTTCTTGCCTTACTAGATCTGGAGTATAAGTTATTACAAATTAAGTGAAGCATTAAGGAATTTGCTAGTTAATAGAAAAATTCTTAAAAATGTTGATTAAATTCCATTGATTTTTCAATGTTATAGGAATAAAAAAAGTAATTTAATTAAATAAATTATTATATATATAATTTTGAAATTAATTGATTTTGTTGGTTTTAAATAATATGATTTAAAATGGAATCTGTCAAAAATACCATGAACACCAGCACAAATAACTAGTTTTAGCCAAAAACAAAAGATATTGAGATTCATCTATAATAGATACGTTGAAACACTGAGAATGATTAGTAATAATGGCTTATATTTAACAAAATTGAGTTTTACTATCAGTGTACAATAAAATGTGGATTTCCATTATTAAATGTTTACTTTCCTTCTCTTTTCTAACCTGAATTAACAGTGACAACTTATTCTCCAATGAATGTCACAGTGTCGGTACAAATATAATAATCTGTTAAATTATATAATTCAAAATGATTTAATTTTATTTTTTTTTAACTCAAAATTAATTCAATTTGTGTTTAATTCGAAAACTAAGACTTTGGCTGTTAATTATTATTATTTTATTAACGAACATTCTCTGTAAACATTTTATTAATTTGAATTATATTGAAAATGGACATATATAAATTTACATAGAATAAATTTATGTGGAACAGTGGAACTTGTTTATACGATTTAAGTAAACGTATAATTTTCAAAGATCAGTTCGCTTTGCCTTGTGTTAAAGCTTCGATAAAATAAATTAAGACAATATTTCAATAAAATTTAATATTAGAGAATGAAATTAATAAGGACAATAAAATCTTAGTCATGTAGTATAAATGAACGTATCAAAATCCACAGGATTTAACAACCATTTAACTTTACAAAATATGAAAATCGTTGATATTTTTTTTTTTAAAAAAAAGTTTTTTTTATAAAAAAGGATATCCGAAGTGCTGATATAAAATAATCGTAATAAGAAATTTTGAAAAACTGGAGTTAAGTAGTTTGTCTTTAATGGCACGTCTAAATATTATTAAGCTTCAAAATTAGTATGTCTTAAAACATTTTAATGATATCAATTAGCTACAATTTTTAGACAGCATATTCAAAATTTAAAATAATTTCTAAATTCTTTATAATTTCTTAGAAATTGTTTAGTAATTTTGATAGAAATTATATTTATTGATGTGATGTGGCTATATATATAAAAATGAAGAAGCTCTGATAACCCATGACATTTGTTAGCTATGCTGGATATAACCTAATAATAACCTATCTAATTAATTAAATAAAATATAAATTTAATTAATTGAAAATTAGATATAAATAAGAAATGTATATGATATAGTTTTTATTAATTATTGTATACATTTGATTGTATATAAGCAACAATTATTATTAAAAAATTTACATTATTTGTACATTTATATTTATTATATAAATGGATTTTATATCTTAATATTATTTAGATTTATTACTTTTGTAATATTTTGTCATTATAAATATATTTCAAAAGTAATGATATTCGATCATAATATTAAATATATAAAAATCCATTTATTTAAATGCTCTTTTTTTATATTAATTACCCGAAAGTTTTAAAAATATAATTTTAACTATTTATAATATAAAATATTTTCTAATAAAATCGAATTTAATGAAATTTTTTAGATAATTCAAATATAATTACGAGATACCGATTTTCTGTAACCATTACACGAATCTTTACTAAATAAAGACATTTGTTTTGATAGCATTTGATTTTTTTCATATTGATTTCCATCCGAATAACTATTTGATTTCATCTTTTGATTCTTGGATTTTATTTTCTTAATTTTTATAACTTTAACAACAAATTCCGGCTCAAGACAATTATGTGTTTGTCTCTCCTCCATAAATCTGATGGTAGGAAATATTTTATTAAACTTTTTTGGAGTTTTTCTATTTGTTGGTAATATATTATCCATTTCATATTTTGGTGGTATTACATTTAATTTAGGTTGATAATATTTTTCTCTAATTTGCATAAATCTTTTAGTTGGAAGTGGTACTCTGATTTTAGGTATCTTCTTTTTAACAAATTGTTCATATGCCGTACACATATGAGGTTTTCTAGGTGACAAAAATCTTTTTGATGGTAAAATTTTTTTTTTCTTTTTCTTTTTCGGACTACAAAATAATTTTAGCGGACCACCATATTTAGTAGTATTTGATTTAGCGCTAATAATATTATTTCTGGCTAAAGAACTTTCGGTATAAATCTGATTACAATATATTTTCTCCATTTTTTTTTCTTCTTGTTTTTATTTTTTTTTGTATATTTAAGTTTTTTATTTAAAAGAGACCATACTGAATAATAATACGATTTTGTACCAATGTTTATATAAAATCATTCTACTTTCAATGTCCGTTTTTAATAAAAAAATTTAATTAATATTACTGAAAATTTTTTTTTAAAAATAAGATTTTCTAATGATTTTTTTTTATTTGTCAAATTTATATTGATTGTTTATTACATTTCTAAAATCTGTCATAAAACTGATAACTATATCAAGTGTGTATTTATAATAATATTATGGATATTTAACGTATTAAAGTGATTCCATTGAAATAATCCTATATCTCAGTACATTGCAATATCCTTGCGTATAATATTCTATAAGTATTAAAAAAAAATCGTGTTTTCTGTAATACGAGTGTATTTTCGGTATTGTCGTAACCTTGATCTCGGTTCAGTTATTAAAACCTCAATTAAATTATTTTAAGTATGTAACAAGATATACCACTGATTTCATGCACAGATTCGAATTGAATTCAGCTTGCAAAAATTATTTTAACTACGTATACAAAACGACTTAATATTATTTAATCTCATTTCTTTGTATTAACTGGGTAGTATATTGACTAGAATCTTTTTTTTTTTGTATATTTGTAAATTATAATTTTATAACTTAACGATCCCAACTCAAATATGAGAGACAAACGCAAAGTAGCATATACACTGCAAACTGTAAATAGTTTATACACTTCGACTGCTATTTGTTTATTCAAAGTTATATTCAAAATAATTGTCAATAGCTTTTTTTACAACATTAGAAAACAAATGTCATTGGGTATGTAAATGGTGTAGACACTTTATATAAGAAAAGAAATCACTATAGCTATAACATTTAATTAAGAAAGTATATGAATTTTCAAGATTTTATATGATTTTTAATTTGTCTGTTTTTATATTATAATAAATACATAATTATTGTTAATATTTATTACAAAATGTCCCAAAATCAGGGAATTTTCAAACCGCATTTATATTTAAATTATAAAAACAGTCAAACGGAAACAATAAAGAAATTCAAAACGGAAATCACTGACCCTCAGAGTAGCAGTGTACATACTTGAAAATATAAATCACAAAATTAAATACTGTAGGTAAGTTAGGTAGGTAAATATATTGTCAAGAAGTTTTTATAAAATTTATAATTTGGTGAATGAACATTCAGAAAATAATTGTAAATCTTATGTATATATATATAATAGCAATTACATATTAAATATTTACCCCGGAAATTAAAAAAACAAAACAAAAAAAAAATACTATACACAATAAATTATAATTGGAAAATGTTTAGTTAATTTTAATTAATAAGTAAAAGTACACAACAAAATATATAAATGAATGACGTCATTGTAATGTATTTATTTAATTCTGCGTCTTGTTGCATTATAACTCTAAAGAATTAATATAATGTACATATATAGATATAAAATGCAATTTTGAAAATATATATAAGTAAAGTATACAACTGGAAAAAACAGGTCACAACAATTCACAATTTCAAAATAAAATGAGTAAAAGAAAAATGTGTTTTTATTTTAACGATATTTGTGGAAAAGGGTAAACAATTTTTACTATTAAATCTTTTTCACAATCAAAATGACACACATAAGCTAAGTAGGGTAGTAACAAATTGTAAATTATATTTTAGTAGAAATTCACAGTAACCAGAGGCAACAAGAAATGGTCGATATTTTACAACAGAACTTATTATAAGAGTAAATATGTATAAAATTCAATTTAAAATATAACTGACATAGAAGGACAAGTGTTTTTTTTAAAGTACCTAATAGTTTTTGTATTTAGGACAATCATTTTAATTGAAAAAAATCACTATTTTACTTATCATTTCCAATTTTGCAATATAAATAGTATATTTTAACCACAATTTTATTTATACTAATATTTATATATATTTCTTTTTAATGAAAATTATTACTACTACTATTTTAAAATTTATCATTACAATATTTAATTTCTAGAGTTAGGGCAATTTTAATGTTATATATAGTTCATTTATTCAACTTCAGCATAAACAATAAAATTTTGTCGTGTTGTAAGTGAAATATATTTTTATTTTATTAGATTTTACAATTTTTTGTTATTTTATTTATAGTGCACACACTTATAAAAAAATATATTTTGCACATATACATAATAATACTATCTGTTGTATTAATCTCATTTTAAGTATATACATAAAAATATATAATTTTTGCTTTTGAAACAAGAAACCTACAAGAGCTGACAATAAGCTACACATTAGGAAATTCTCCATAACTATATACAGAGTATATATATATACATCAAAAGAAAACAACATAAACATAATATGAACAACAAACAGTATAAACTAGTTTTAATGTTGATGAAAGACAAAAAATATAGTATTTTTAAACAAGGAAGTAGATTAACCAGACGACAGACAGAGATACTATTTGCTAAAATTTTGAATGCCATTTTATTTTTTTAAATTTATACTTATGGAAATTTTTTTTTTTCATATATTATATTTGTTTCACAAAAAAAAACAATGATTTTTAATAAATTAAATAAAAACAATTTAATCTCTCTAAGAATTCTCGTGATTCTACAGAAAAATGTGATGAAAAATAAGGTTAGCAAACGGTTTTTTTCTTTTAAAGAATATATATAGAATTATATTTAATAAGAAAATATATCTACTTTTATTATAACAGTAGTTTTATAGTAAAAAATGGAAAGTTTAATAAAAATTACTATATAGAATACCGAGAATTCCTAATATTTATATAGAAAAAGTTGTTTTTTAACTTACAAGACTTTAAAAAAAAACAACAAAAAAACTGTCACGTCTACAAAAAATGATTTTTATTATTACTTTTAATTATATTTTGTAATTTTTGTATAAACAACAATTATTATTGAGGTAAATTTAGTGAAAAATAAAGAAATCATTATTATTTTAATTGAAATAATATGAAGAAATTTTTTGTTTTCTTTCAGTTTATTATAAATGAATAAAAAATTCCACTTGAAAAGCAGAAAAAATAAAAATATTTTGGTAAACAAATATCTAGGCCGTGATGATAATGCAATGATTTTGTATCGTTGTTTGTATTCCCTCTTTTCTCTTCAATTTTGCAACCTTCAAGAATTGTGTGTGATGATAAAACAATCACACCACACAAACAAACCAATTTACACAAAAGTATATCACTAACCAACCACACTTTAGCAGTGTCTTTGAGTTGGCACAAAGGAAATCCAATTTTTTTTTTAAAATTAAATTCAGCAATTTTCTTATATACATTTGGATTAGTGTATTTCAAATAGATTGATGCGAAAATCCTTGATTTTAAAGATATTTTGCAAATATATATAACCTAAAAAAAATTGTTATTACCTTTGGCTTGTTTAGCCATTTTCGAAACGTATCCATTACTTTTCTAATAATTCTTGGTCACCACACAACACAGTTTACCACCGTTTTGGGGTGTGTGGATACTAAAATATAATTTATAATATTTTTTTTTATTTATCTTGGTTTTTTGATGTGGTGCTACTGTTTTACTATTAAAATTTTCACTTTTTTGGTAAAAAAAAAAAAAAAAAAACAGAAAAGAAAATTTTATTTTCCGATCAATCCACTTGATATATCATCACACTTTTTATTTTCAGTTATACACTGGATATTTTGGATAATAATTATAAAATATATAATTAATATATTGTAATTTTCTAGATATTCACAAGATTTTGCAGTTTTTTCATAGCACAAATTGCGAAACGCGAGATTTTTCCGTGAAGCCAAAACCAAAATGACTGACGATTTACGTTACTGCTGATTTAATTGTGTATATATTTTTTTGTAGTTCCTTCTTTCTTTTTACATTTGAACTTCAACTACAAGACAACAAATACAACACGATTATATTGACATTTCACAGATATTTTATACTAACCATCAGATGGCGCTAGTAGAATCGGTGCAATTGCTGTCATTATGGTAAAACGGAATATTTTCGCCGTAATAAATATTTGTTTACAGAAATTATTTATAAATATAAACGGTTAATTTTTAATGTTAAATTTATATTACTAAAATTTATTTAAATATACCAGAATGAAATAAATTAAACATTAAAATTATTAAATAAATTAGGTAATTTATAATATAATATTATTTAGTATTTCGGTTTGTCGTTTTTGTTAATTTTAAATAAATAATAAATAAGATGGTATTGTAGATAAACAAAAGTTTTCTCAAAAAAATAAAATATTGATAAATTACATAAATATATTAAAATTAAATTTAATTGATTGATTTCTTCATTAGTATGGGATGGGAACAATAAGGCCAGTGTACAAACCCCGCCTTCCTACAACGCGAAGGCCTTGATCTATTGTGCCTACCCTACTAATATGCTTTGGCAGATGATATCTAGGCTTGCATAGAAACACAGAATCCTCCTGTCGGATAGACACATTATTTCGAGAAGATTTAGTAATCCCTTAACAATGTGTGTCAGCCTTTTTCGGGGTACTGCCTCGCAATCACAGCGGCAATTTAATTTAAACTTTTTAAAGTAATGAATTGAAAAAACAAACCAAATCTAATATTGTCAGAATTGATGTTGAAAATAAGTTTGCTAAATAAGTCATAAATTTATAAATAAAATGCCGAATTTAGAATGTTACTTCAATGCAAAGTAAAGCAACGCAAAATATAATTATCCAGGATTCAAAAGTATTCATGTATAGGCTGGTTGCACGGCGAATTTAAAATCAGCTTAATTCGCCGTATTTTGAGTTTGGAGGACAAATAAAATAAATTCAATGAGAATTTCTATGTGCTTGCTTATATTATAAAAGTTGTTTATTTTTTATTATTATTATTACAATAAAATATTATATTAAAATTATTAGATATAATACGTAAAGAATTTGTACAATAAAATTTGTTTTGTTTGTCCTCCAAAGTTCAAAATCAGCTGATTTTAAATTTGCCGTGCAACCAGCCGTGCAACATAATTTCAATTTTTCTGCGTTGCGTTGAGGTAATTATTGTACTTCAAAGTACATAATGTACACTAGAACGTTTTAGTAAAAACTACATTATTTCTTTTGAATGATATAAGATTAAAAAAATTAATGAATTGGTTAGCACTGTACATTGTACCTGAAATGTTCTAAATACGAATTTAATATTAGTCAGAATTGGTTAGTTGTCTTTCACCCAGATGGTTTCTCAAATAGTTGTGCCACTTAGAAGACTTAGTTTGCCTTTTCTAGAATCAGTGCTGTTCCCAAGGCCCAAGCCGGTTTGCTCTTTTGATAAAGTTCGATTCTAGAACGTAAACGGTTTCAGTTATACACCGTAGAAAATGGCCACATAATTTGAAGAATTTTTCGCTTTCTACTGAATAGAATAAACTCGGTTTTACCAGGGTTCATAGATAGATTGTGTTTCGTGCACCAAGCCTCCAAGTGCCTATCAATTTTTAGATAACTAATCCAAAATGGCGCTATAAGAATAAGGACAGTTAATCTAAAACCTTCATAAATACTAAAGCAAATATTAATAAATTTTAAGTATGTAAAAGAAAGATTTTTGGTAACTAATTACTGTATACATTTTCTAATTTCTATATCCTACGCGACGCTAGCAATTTATTGTATAAACGTGGTAACTATAAAATCAACAGATTATTATTTCATATCCTTAGCAACATAAATAAACAAAACAATTTAAAAATTGTAGATTTAGAATCGAAGATTATAATTCAAATTACAATAAATTATTAAATAAAAACGAAATTATTTCCTCAACAAATGTCTACCATTTGTATTGGACCAAAAGGGGCTGGAAAAACTCATTTATTAACAGCACTAAAAAAACCAATATCAGTTGATAATACAACATATTCGATACCAACAGTTGGTACAAACATTTTTACAATTAAATTACCAATTCAACAACGTCCCGATGATGGTACAACCGCTACTACATCTTCAAAGAAAAAAGAAAAAATTGTTAGAATATTAGAAATTGGTGGTTCAATGGCACCGTTATGGAGACGATATTTTGATAATGTTGATAGAGTAATTTACGTAGTAGATACTTCAAATCTTTGTCAAATATCTGCTGCAGGTTTGTTAGTGTTCTTACATTTACATCTAAAATCTAATCTAATCTAATTTGTAAAAAAAAATTTCAGGAGTTTTATTATATTCTATATTAGCAGAACCAAGACTGAAAAGAACTAAATTTTTATTAGTTTTAACAAAAATGGATTTAGCTTATAGGCAAATGCGTAATGAAGCTCTATTAATGCTTCAAATGGTTAAATTGAAAAAACAACTTCGACAAAATTTAACAATTGTTGAGGCAAGTGCTATTGGTGAACCAGGATTAGATGAAGTTTATAAATGGTTAAATATGACTATGTCAAAAAATAATATTACTTAATGAAAATTAATTATTATAATGTTTAAAAACTTCATAATCTTTAGAAAGTTCGTAGGTCAAGTGGTGTTAATAAAGTAAAATTTTAATAATTCCTTTATAAATGAAGTGTTTTCTCATGCCATATTTTGGAATCTTTAGAAAATTAACTACAAAATCTTTGAATTCAATCTTAATAACACGTTTGTGGAAGCTTACGTATATACGTTACGTATATCTACCCACTTAAATTTTATTAAATTGAAAGAGCAAAAATTATTATATACAAATTTTCAACCCTTTTGTTTATGTTTAGCGTAGTGTTATTTTTAGTGGTAATTTTCATCAATTTAATGTATTTAGAATATGTATAGATAGATATTGAAAAACCCACTAAGTAGTAATCAAATCGAAGATTTAAGTAATGATTAGGTACACACAAGTTACATCCCTTCTAGGCAATAATCTTTTTTTCTTTAATGAAAGATTAGTATATAAGAGAACTGTTTAGAACCAGATTTTATAGTTCAAATTTGTATTTTGATCAAATAAGATCTAAAGCGAATTTTGTGTTTGATTATACAAGTTTTCAAAGGAAATTAATTAATATATAAAATATTATATATAATTCATCAAAATAAATTCTAATTTTTAAGGTGATTTATAAATTATAAATTAATTAAATATAAAAAATTCGGATTTTAATACAAATGTGATAATTGTAGCTAAAAGTAAAATTTATTTTTTGTGATTATTTTAATTTGCATCGTTCTATCATATTTTCATAAATATAGAATTAATTTCGTATTTCAATTATACATCTTTCCTAAATTATCAAGAAGTGTAAAAATTATTTGATAATGAACACTGCATTTATTACCTACAAATCAATTTCTTATACTATATAAATTTTCAATTTTCTTGCATATTTTTAGGCGTATGGAAATAATTATTTCGTATGGAAAAGTCATACAAGATATTAATATTACGATAATACTTACTTTAACGCTTTATTAACAAATATAATTTACATAATAAATAATTTAAATCCATTTATAAAGTGGCTTTTCTTCAACCAACTCCAAGTATGATGAAAAAAGAACGATTTTTAACAAGTAGTAGTACTTTTCTCCAGTTTTCGGGCAGATTAATATAAATTTTAATATGTTTGTATGTTTTTCCATATGAAACTACCATTTTCGAATCTTTTATCCGCTAGATGCCGCCACATATATATATAAATTATTTGAAAAATTATTGATAGAAAAAAATATAAGTAAACTAAATGAAAAGCATATTTCAATTAAAAGTTAGATAAAAAAAGTATATAAAATTTAAATTTCTTGATTTATTTATTATAAATTTTGCTAGTCAGAATTTAACTCAAGCTAATATAAATATTTTCTTTCTATAATTATTAAATGCAGAAAAACCTAAACTTGCTAAATAATGTTACGAATGATTATTGTACCAATTTTCTTACTTGCTGCAATTGTATGTTGTATGGGACAAACATTTCAATATTCACGTGGATGGACTAATGGCAAACGATCAAATACACATTTTCGCGAAGAATCTGTTTTTCCAGACATAATTGATATGGACACAGAAAAGAAATTAGAAAAGTATATAAAATTATATATAAATAAAATTAAAAATATTTTGAATTTATAAATATTAAAACATTGTAAAAATTTCTATTCATTTTTAGATGTCTCTTAAATTTACAACGAATTATTCATAATCCATATATTTTGCATCCATCATTATTAAATTCAGCTAGTAATACAAATAATAAATATCCAACAAATGGACATCATCAATCAAATGATATGTTGGATGATATTGTAAATCCAGATACTATTGATTTCATAAAAAATCAAACGTAAATTTAGTATTACTCTGGTACTACATAAATAAATTACAAAATATTATTAAGTGATTATCAAAATTATTGACTATAAATAATCCACTAATAAAAAGAAAAAATTATAAATTCATTATGTATAAAAAATATTAATAAAAATATTAGAAAAATATAGAAAAATTTTATTTCCATGATTTTTTAATTATAATTTATACCATTATAGATTAATATGATCGGTATTGGCATAGATGCATTAGGTTCAATTCAATGTCGCTCTAAATCTGATAAAATTGATCATATAACTGTGAGTGGAAAATTAATTCCTTATGATTCCTTATATTTTCTAACCATTTCTAATTTAATATTAATATTATATAAACTAAAAAACAAATTCTCAAGAAAAATCCTGAAAAAAAAGAAATGAATAAAAGAAAATTAAATTAGATGTTTAATAATTCACAATTGGCCATTTTGAAAGAATGTTCCTTTTTTTTTTGTTAAATAAAAGAATGGTAATTGTAGATTTAAATATAAACTTTATCATGACACCTAACACAACTACTAACTTATGATGAAATTTAAATCTTATTTGATAGAAAATGTGCTTATACGATTTCAAGCAGTCATATTAATCAGAATTTTTGACTTTTTTCGCTTATCTAAGCTAGCTATCTTGCTTGAGTTTGGAATACAGAATTCCTGATGTGTCAATCCGATGTATTCGTGTCCATCGTAGACGTATAAAAGAAATTTATGTAGTTGGTAAGCAAAACATCAATTGAACCAAAAATAAATCCTAAGATTTTTTTTTTGTAAATACGTCTATAATTTTTCAGATGTCATTTTGATTAATCTGTTGCAATTATTTAAAAATATAAGAAATTTTTGATTCATAATTAATAATATGATTTACTTACACTTTAAAAGGTTTTTGGCAGGTTTATCGATATCCGAATATCCGGCCACATTATGTCATTTGTTGTACATAACTGATTATGATTTTGTATAGCTTCAGTTTGATCTTGTAATGTATTTGACCTTAACTTAAAATTGTTAATTACACTTACAATTAAATTTAAATAAAAACTTGCCAAAATGAACCTTTACAAGCAGGCCAATAGTAAACTGATTTTTGCACAAATATACAATTGTCAACATACCCATAGAAACGTGGATATCATATCATTCCAATTCGGGTATTACAACACATTTAATATTTACGAAATAATAAAAAATAAAAAAAAAATGAACAAAACAGCATAAAAAATTTACATTTACAAATCTAGAAATAAATGAAACGTTTATATATAACAATTTTATTTTTTATACAAAATTTCATTTTTCTTTATATATTAAAATATATTTTGAATATTCTATATAGGATTAAATACAAAAAAAAAAATGGAGGGTTAAGTAAGTACCCACTAGAGAGGGTATATATGACCAAGACAGGTATTTATATACAACAATTCAAATTCATCCCAATTTGATTAGCCTCTTGCGTATATTCCAAAAATAAAATACGTTCAATTTATCTAAATTTCAGTTTCTTATGGACAGTAAACAAAAAAAAAACTGTTTTAAGGATATCATTAAATCTTTATATAGAGTACAAAAAAATAATAATATAATTTTATCCATTTACCTTTCTTGGGATTTTTTTTTTTTTTGTTTTTCATTTAAATTGCTAAAAAGTAATATACTTTTTTATATATTCATTGCTTAAATGTCCTTATCCTTCTAACCGAAAAAAAAAACAAAACAAAATTATTTTCTTAAATAAAAATATCCTACTTTGGATACAATTTAGATTGGGTAATTTATTTATATATCAGAGTATATACCAAAATAAATGAAAAAGGCTCCTAAATATAATTTTATATACTTTAATTTATACAAATTAAGTGTTCTATGTGAGATATTGAAAATTGTTTTCATTGTATTTTTTTTTTTAAAAAAAAGATCCTGCAATATAAATATAAGATTTAATATTCATCCTTTTTTTTGCACATTAGGAAGTGAACAATTTCGAATATCAATTTGACACTTAACATTTTGTATATCACAGTTTCTATGTTTACCTACAATGTCCATATACAAAATCATTTATTTGCTTAAACAATAAAAGGGTCCTTAAATAAAAATAACACTAATATTCTACATTTTTTTTATTTTTTTTTGGTTGTTGTATGTGCCATACCGTTTTTATAGTCCCTAAGGAATTTATATACAGCATTTATATATTTTATATTGAGATGTCCTTAAATTAGATTGGTGTGTAATATTAGAAAGTTATAAGTAAATTTTTTTAAAACACACTTCTTTAATTTGAAATTGAATTTGATTGTGTAAATACAGGGTGTGTTATTAAAAATTAATTTCTAGTTATTTCTTTGGATTGGAAATAATTGTGAAAATAAATTAGATTTGACTTTAAAAGGAGCACTATAGTAGCCAAAATTGTGTTTGAGTACTTAGTAGAAATAATTGAATATTTGGAGGTGTTTCTTCTTTGCAATGGCGCTGCAGCCAAAGCGGGACTTGGCTTCACAAAAATCTCTTCAGCCATTTCGTAACATTTTATTGCAATTTAGACCTACTTATTGTATATAGATTCCGAACCAAGGTTGTTATGGTGAAGAATTGTAACAAACTAATGGCTTTTAATTGTAAGACATTTGTTGTCAGTAAATTATCTCAATCGTTAGGATTTTCTCACTTTTAAAATAACAATTATATTTAAAGCTGAATCAACTGAGTCCAAAGCGACATCGATACATCTGTCTGGGATTTAATCCGGAACCTAATGCATCACATCATAGCACGATCCACTGGTTACTTATTTATATTATATACACTTTTTGAGTTAAACTATGTTCGTGGAAAAAAAAATGAGGAAGTGACTTTTCCCATCACCCTGTATATAGGAAAGCACGAAAAAAAATCGCTACATTTTTAATAAACTATTTTCAGTGGTTATGGAAATGTGTTTTCTCGATTTACAATCCCTTTTTAATATGTTTATATAAAGCTAATTTTAAGAGGGTTAAAAATATTATATTTGTCAAGGGTTGGGGGATTATTTTATTTGTTTGTTGATAATTGTGTTAAATTGTATTGAATTGAATTTTTTTTTTTTTGTTTAGGTGTACACGAATATCCTGTTACGAATCACTTGACTCAATTGAATAATTGCTAAAATAAGCAATTGTTTAACGATATACAAGATACATTTTTAATGTTTAACTTGTTTTCGAATTTTTATTTAGTTATATTTTACTTACTCTCTAGGGGCAAATTTTGATTTAAGGATTTTTTTTTATTGCAAAAATATTTTTGTTTGATGGCAATTTGAATTTTTGTACTATGTCAATTTTGAAATTTTCCACGAAATAAATCTCTGATATTACTATCAATTGAACTACAGGTCTATTAAAAATTATATTTGTCTATTTATATATAAATTATGTAAGTTTGGAATTATTAAATTGACATTTCCAATAATCAAAAAGTTAAATACGTTTTAAAATATTTGTATGTATGTATATAAAAAATTTACTATATAAATTTAAATTAAAAATTTATAAATTGAAAATATATTTCTATATTAAACTCTAGATAAAAAATGAATTTTGTTTTTGGTTTTTTTTTATTCATTCTAAATCAGATAATAATATTTATATGTATTTAAGGTTTAAGGGTTGTAAGTGGTCGTTGTTATTGTTGGTATTTTCATGTGTGTGTTTTTTTTGTATTCCTTCCACGAAATAAAATAAATTTTTTAACATTTTGCTTGACCATTGAGATTTGATTTCACACTTTATTTTCAGCACGATTAAATTCATTTTATATAATATAAAAATATATCATTTTCTAATAAAATATTTATTAATGTTAAAAAGTCGATTTCTTTTTTGTATGTTTTGTTAATGGTTATTTATTTATATTATTTTTGATAAAATGGGGTAGAAAACATTTCAAATAATATAAAATTTTAAGTTTTGCTTGATTTTTTTTTTCTTTGAGTTTTTTAAAAGCTGAAGTTTTATGCTAAAATTGAAAATTATTTTGCAAATGTTTTTCATTTAGATAAATACTCTTGTTATAGGTAATGCTAATGGTATTATTCAAGGTACCATATTTTTTTATTAATCAACATAAGATAAAATCTATAACTAGTTTATGCAACTCAGTTGAAATTTCGAAATAATCTTCTTCGGATTGCAAATACTTTCTATTGTTATAAACCTTCTCCATAAAAACAATCCACGATTCCCGTACCTTCAAACCACTATATTTTGAAATTAATATTGTCCATAAAATCGTGATATTTTTTAGGTATAGGTTCTTGTATTATATAAAATAGGTTGGGATCTTTAAAAATTATCTGGATTTTTTGGCCCTCTCACTTTTTTAGGAGTATTGTATATCAAATTGTATAAACGTATCCTAAAAGTATTGTCGAATTTACTTTTTTATTACTAAATTTGTTGTTTTTGTTGCCTTAATTTACAAGGATATAAAATTTTATGAGGATCATATAAATCTTTTCCGGAAATCATCTCACTTCCAACTATTTCAACTAGTGGACTGGCTAAACTAATTTAAACTTTATGTGAACTAATAATTTTGTTTAAAAAAATAGTAATTTCATCTAAAATTTTAATTATATATATAATTTAAATTAATATTTGATATTTTGAAATTCAAATTTCGCGCGTTTAATTAAAATGTCAATTTTCGTACCAATTTTTTTTTATCTATTTAATTAGTCACGCCCATTTCTATTCTATTAGTTATGATTTAATTGTCGATGTGAATAGACGTTTTGGTACTTGACAGTGAATAAAATTAATAAAAATTAAAAGAATTAAGTTTTAATTTCTATGAAAGTTAATAAAATTATAAAATTAATGATTATATATAAAATTTCAATTAAAAATATTTATAAAATATAATAAATTTAGCGAGTTTTTCAAGAATTTAAAATCGTTTTTTGTGTGTCGATAAATTAATTTAATGAAATTTTAAATTTAAAAAATTAAAAAATTTATAGTGTAAATAATATTTCAAATTAATGATCTTTAAGACTTTTTTTTATATATTCAGCCATTTTGAATACGTTTTTTTCTACCTTGGCATATGAGGTAAGTTACATTAAATATTTTACATTTTTTGATTAATTTATTTTTCATTTTTTTATGATTCCTCTTATTTTCATGATTTTCATAAGTCTTTAATTCGGTACCACACTCTAACATCTCACCTCTTCCCACAGGTTAAAGAGGGCTACAAAAGGCTAAATATTGGTCTGAAGTGTTTATTTTTATAATTTTTGGGGCCACCTCCTTCTACCATCCGAAGTAAAATAAGATATTTAGTTTAAGAGCATCCGCAATATGATTACCTGAATATAGTGAACCAAAAATTTAATTACAAAAATAATATTTTTAAAAGATTTTTAAATTCTCTTAACCGATTTTCAGTTTTCTTTTTTATCATAATTAGATAAATTTTGTTGGTGTAAACTCTGATGTAGGTATATTACTTAATTTTATCCACATAAATAGCCAATTTTCTTATTATCATTGAATATATCTAAGAAAATATCATAAAATAATTATTATATTATTATTTTATAGGGTATTTTAAAAAAACAAATAATTATTTGTTTCCCTCTTGTTTATTTATATATGAAACAGGAAGCCTTCAATTACGCCTTAAATCATCACAAAACTAAATATATAGCTACATATATTCACAAATTATTTTGATCCTTTTTTTTTTTTTTTTGGTTGTTGGCGGTATCAGAATAATTTTTTTATCAATGAAATTTGTTATATGTTTTGTTGTTAAATTGATCCTCACCGCCAAGCATCATTACCGCTATATTAACGATTTCCTGACAGGTAAATAAAAATTAAGAAAAAGAAATTAAAAGTGGCGACATACGATCCATTATTTTAACGTTAAATATGAAAAGGAATCTTCTTGTCTTACAATCTGTTTAAATTTATTTGATTGTTTTTTTTTTTGTTTTTGTTATGGGACAAATTGGTTGTGGATTCAATAAAAAGGGATTCATCATTATTTTTTTTTTATTGTATTATTATATCGTATAGTTAATTTTTTATTATCATTATTATGTCCGCGAAGTGGTGGAACCCTCAGGTGAGTCAGTTATATCCGAATTGCTCGGTGGTCTTTTCTATGATGTTAAAATGTGTTTATAAAAAAAAAACTTCCCAAACGAATTACTGATATTATAGGAAAACGTTAAAAAGATTTGTATGATAAAATATGAATTTAACAAATTGAGATCATTTTGGTAAAATAAGAATTTTTTATTTAAGGATTAGAATTTTTATGTTAAGAGCGACACGCATCTATAAGTAAAGTACGTTTTAACGTAAGCCAATGACAAATATATGTTATGCGTCATCATTATACTATTTCTGATCAAATCGATATTTAAAGGTATATATTTTATCTATTTAAATACCTGACAATATTATAATGATAATGAATTGGCTTTTTGATGGTTTTTTATAATTGAAAAATTAAGAGTTTATTGAACAGATAGTAAATATTAGGCACTTAAAATTAGATTTATTTGGAAAATCATTTTGGAATAAAGATAAGCTATTAATTTTGTATATGAATTGTACGAATTGACTTTTAAAACTTAGAATTGAATAGTAAACATTTAAGTAATTTTTTTGTTGTTGTAATATCTTCATGATCTTTATTTTAAATATAAAGTTCCTGAGCATAGTAGAGCACTTCATACTCAATTTATAACTCACCTAGGATTGCCAATATATTTTTATTTATAAATTTATCTAATATCCTATAATCCTACTTAAAATATTCTCGTTTTCGTAATATAGAAAACACTGATTTCGAAACCTTCATACAAATAGAACAAGTGTGGTAATTCGAATAATTCCCAGTTCCACAATCCCAAATTCTTAATTTTGTAAATGTCGTACTACTATTTTTAATATCTATATTTAGTCAGCATATAGAGGATACCAGACATGGTAGATACTGTACACCGGACACAAAACTTTTTTTTTGTGGCGTTGGATTATATTTCATATCCATCACAAAGTTTATATTATATTTCATAGATAATTAAACAATTTAAATAATTTTGATTGTTTTTTAAGTTTGCCATAAAAACCATTAAAATTGTATTATTCTAATCACTTAAATAAAGACACATCAATTAAACCGTGATCACACAGTTTAATAAACAATACAAAAATTGATATTATTTTCACTATTTTTGTATGTGAACTACTGACCTAAAGACGAACTGACATCAAAGACATAACATTAAAATTTTGATTTTTGTTTTTTGGTTTTAGAAATTGAACAAATTATTCCTACATTTTAGGGTCACGATTTCAATATTCAATTAATACCTTTGTAATGTATTAGTACATGGAAAGTAAAGTATATAAAAATCAATTTTTATTTTTGGGTATGCAAATATTGTCCATAATTCACGATTTTATATTTAAAAAGTTTACTATATAAAGACCTAAATTTTTTAATTTAGAAATCAGTTTTCAATTTATGACTCAATTAGTTAGTTCGGAAAATATTTACGTCTAAATGGATACATAGAAAGTGATCGAATAAAAATATGGATATAATTTTTGGATTTATTATTTGTTTAATTAGAATTACTGAAGCGGATATCTCACATTTAACTCATGGATTAATACATCAAATTCACAATTTATATGGACCACCACAGCCACCTATTATTGGTAATCCACCTCTCGAGCCTTTTATACCTGAAATTATAATAAATCGTAAAGTGAAAGAACATCATGGATATAATTATAATCCGCCATTAGTACAACCACCACAAAATAATTATTTACCATCACTTGGTGATCATGTACCTTTGCCACCAGTTCAACAATTTCCTGAACCTCAATCTCCAATACAAATGGATCAACAAAGGCCACCATTAAATCAAGCATATCTACCACCACATTTACAACAACAACATCATAATCAAAATCATCATAATGATCAATATTCTGATATCATTGTTACGTATGACAGTGTAGAAAATGATAATTTAGGATATGATTATAATGTACCAACAACCACAACAAATCCTATCATATTTCCAGCTCCAGCACCTGAGGCTGATGTTCCGTTTAATGGTGCCAATGACCCTGAACAATTACCACCTAACGATCAAGGATATAATTACGAAAATCCTAATAATAATCTTAATCCACAACCACCAATTTCAACATATTTGCCGCCCGAAACTTTTATACGGAGTGCAAAAAATTTCGATCAATTCAGTGTTCATTCAAAAAATCCAATTCGTTTGAAATTGAAAGAAATGCGATGTCTAAATAATCAAGGTGGTTTTTTTAGGACAGCCTTAAAATTAGACAGTACAATTGGTTTAGCATATCCACTTGTTGATAGTGATGCAAGTGATTCTAGGTGTGAACTAAGAATAGTGCAATCATATATTGTTATTGATATTGTTGCTGAAGATTTCCAAAGATGTGGTGTTAAGAATTGTGGCCAAAATCTATGTTTAAGAATACGATTTCCTTTAATACGTGGTATGAAAACTGGAAGTGATTCAATATTAACATTACAGTGTAAAATCCAAGAACGAATTGTTTCTAAAATGCATTCACTTAAAATGGGAGTTACAAATGATATGTAAGTAGAAATTTAGTTTGTACTGCAGTTAGATTATAATAATTTAAATTAGAACTCTGAGAAAAATGTACTTTATAATGTTACAGACAAGCACGAAGCTTGGGAACATATGCACAAGGTGGTACACAACAATCTTTCCGAACACATATTGAACTTTTACGAAAATTACCAAACGGTTTTACAAGACATGTTGAACCAAAAGGAACTGTTCAATTGGGTGAAGAACTTTTGTTGAGAGCTCATGTTAATGCTGCCGATGGTAATTTAATTGTTTTTCTTCTGAATATTTTGTTTATAACTATCCAAATTCAAATATAAATAATTCTTACTAGGATGGAATCATACAAAACTAACTGATGTTAATATACAAAGAATTTCATCTTCTGGTGAAATATTAAATACAGCAAATTTAATTACATCATCTGGATGTATTAATCCATCAATGAGATCAATATGTCCAATACCACCAAGTTTTGATCCACCACTAGGACATAAATTTTCATTTAAAGCTGTTATGTTTCAGGGTATGCGAAGTGGTGACGAATTAATGATGAGCATTAAAATAGCTGGATGTTTACTGCATACTGATTGTTTTATAAATACACAAAATTGTGGACGATCAAAAAGGAATACAATAACAAATGAAAATTTTGACAAAACTAAAAATGATACAATGTCAGAATTTTCAGAAATATCAACAATTTCATTTCGTGTTCAATTGCCTGAGGATAATTTAAATGACATGCATAGTATAGAAGAAGATAATTCAGAAACAATTTTAATAATTGGCGGTGGAATTTTATTGTTAATTTGTATCGTTATATCAATTTTAATTTTGGTTTATATTCAATTTAAATCAATGTAAATTTAGTTCTAAATTTTAAAGAACATTTTCAGAGTTAAAATTTAAGATTAATATTTATTATTATAGTAATATTAAAATTTCACAATCAATAAAATTATAGAAAACTAAAATTAATTTAATTTCGTCATTTTTATAATGACACCGTGTATTTTTAATGATTGAGTTTTGCATACCTCGTGATTAACATTCGACTTTGTCTTGCTTTGTATAATAATAATGACCACAATTATTTGAATTACTATATAAAATTTTTATCACCCCAGTCACTTTTATAATGAGACGTTTTGTTTATATATATACATTTATACAATCCGAAAAGAAAAATAAT